>JARCFY010000016.1:44962527-47462527 GCA_029233225.1 Lepidodactylus listeri | reverse complement strand
TCTGTCAAAGCAAGATGATCGGGATACGGAAACAGGCTGGCCTGTAGCAGATCATCCTTTTAGACGTGAGCAAAAGGGTGATGTGTGGGATCAGAACTCCTTCAGTTAAGACTGTGGTCTGTGAGCCCAGTACTCTGAATTTTATGAAAATGGATGATTGCCAAAGTCATCTCTGACAATGCTAATTACCTGTTGGGTTGGGAAAGAAGAGAGACATTTCCCCTCCTCATGACGCAGACCATCTGTTCAGCTGGAGACATCCTTACGCATAACCACAGGAACGCAACCTGGGTTATGCCTAAAGTGCTTATTTTTATCGTATTTTGAAATGATTATGAGAAGAACTCTCTTTCATCAAACAATCCTCTGTTAGTAAATGGACCATCTAAGCACTCAAGTTTCTCTGTCTTTACCATCACAGTGCAGAATATTCTAGAAACGAGCTATGTGATTTATCTGGATTTTGGGTGTGTGTTTTTCTGTTGCTGCCTAGCTTATCCCCCCCCCCCAAAAAAAAACCTCCTTTGATCAAATTGCTATAAGGCAATTTAAGAAATGTTAGTTGTTTAAAGGTTTCTCCGTCCCCACCCCCCCCTTAACCTTTAAGTATTTAAATGGTCATGACCTTCTCATCAATTGATGGACTGGATGATTGTGAATGCTTGAATGGTGCTTCTTCTTTTTTTTTCTTTTTTTTTAAATACATTATTTTCAAAAGGCTCCCTCTCGAATATTGGTGGATTCACCTTTCGGAGGAGAAAATAATATATTAATCATGACACTTCCAGCCTTTAAAAACACAAAAAGACATCTTATGTGTCTAGGTGGTATTTTATTTCTTCCATTTACGCATTGCAACAGAAACGCCAGATTACAGGATGCAAGAGAAGCAAAGGTTATAGCTCATCTTTCCTAACTCAAAACGTTTCCCCTTTTTCCTATGGCTATTGCAGCAGGACTAACCACGCACAGTGGTGACATTTCGTGACCTGTAGTTACGGCTGCTTTATACATTATGACTCTTACATGGAGACCTCCGAAAGTTGTGCCAGCTGCACAAAGTCAGGTCAATGGGCTGACCACTAGGATGGAATACTGAAGGTTGGCAGCCATCATTTAATAACTTGCTAATATCAGGGGTCCGTTGGAGCGGGAGCGCACAGGAGCGCAGCTCTGGGAGGGAGGAGCCCAGGGGGCGGGCACATGACCAAGCCCCGCCCCCTCCTCGGCTTCCCCGAGCAGTGCAGAGGCACAGCGCCCCAGGGAAAGCCCTGCTAGGGTCTTTATTGTTTTTAATGTTTTGTTTTAATATTGATAATTTTATCATTGTTCCTTTTATGACTGTGTGCTGCTTTTCCAGAGGCTTGCTCAAGGTGGCATATACATTTTCTAAGTATACCATTTTTTATCTGGGCACATGGCACATAAGTACTGGAGAAATTTCACCAACCCTTCAGCAGCTTCCACCCCATCAGTTTGGAGTAGTGGTCAGGAGTTGGACTCTAATCTGGGAGAACCGGGTTTGATTCCCCACTCCTCCACATGCAGCTGCTGGTGTGACCTTGGGCCATTCACAAGTTCTCTCAGAGCTGTTCTCTCAGGAGCAGTTCTCAAAAGACCTCTCTCAGCCCCACCTACCTCACAGGGTGTCTTGTTGTGGGGAGGGGAAGGGGAAAAAGATGGGTGGTGCACATGTCCTGGGTATCTCAAGTCTACTTGAAACCTGGTGGTTTCAAGGGAGCAGGAAGAGACTGAGGGTGTGTTCTTTACGCTTATTTTTATTGCACAAAGTATTGGATGGGGAAGGGAATGGAGGAAGAGCAGGTCAGTTTCACTCACCTGTGGAGTGGAGCCTGAGGGGTGGGTGTTGCCTTCTGACACACTTCCGGTATGTTAGGGGCGTGTGGCATATGCAAATGAGTTATGCAAATGAGTTATGCTAATGAGATCCTGCACCTCTTTTTCTACGAAATGACCCCTGGCTAATATTATTAATGTTAGCACCTTTTAATGTTGGGATATTTTATATGGTTTTAGGATTATTTAAATTGTTTACTTGTGTGTTTTTATTCTTTTATGTAAGCCGCCCTGAGCCGGCCTTGGCTGGGAGGGTGGGGTATAAATCTGATGATGAATAAATAAAATAAGTAGCTTTTACATGATCTTGGCAGAGCTTCTAACACTTGTAAGCTTCCTACCACATGTCTAAGCCAGGTCGCATGGTGAGGCCTTCACAAGCTGCGTGTTCCTAATCATTGGCACTGGCACAGTGTGATTATCAGTTCAGTTACGCTGGCAAGCGTGGTAAGAAGCTCACAATCATTATTTCTCTGCGTGCAGCATAAGGTAGATCTTCAGCATTGGCAATATCACTGAACAGGGCTCTCCTTGCTCATCCTGGTCATTGAAAGTATGCCAAAGGCCATTTTCTGATCAATCAAGCTTCCCCCAGATCCAAAAAACAACACTCTTCTTAAATTATGTGGCAATTTAGCATACAAATACTGTTACATGTTTTGGCTTCAGCAAGGGCAGTGTTTGCTGATTAATGGAAGTTGCAATTGTTGCCTAATAAATGAGAGGGCTGACTAAAAATATGGGGCATAGTGAAAGTGATAAAATTTGCTGTTTATCAAAGGATTAAGAACATTAAATATATGGAAGAAACCTGGTTGCCACTGTTACCTGAAGAACGCATAGATGAATATATATGTTTCAAATAACTGTCTTCAATTGAATGTTATGAAAAGCCAAAATATTATTACGTAATGTTATAGGTTTTGTATGGTACATATTGGAATTTTATATGTTTATGTGTCTTTTTATTAGAAATTTTGATGTAATAGAAAGTGCTAATGACTATATTAATTTAGAGAAAAAGAAAGCTGGCCAAGGGGAATGCAAGAATCATGTACTACAAAAATCTTAAACATTTTGAAGCTTGTGAGGTAGTTCCTTGTTGTGTTTTAATGGCGACCGCACTCGCGGTCGGGATTTGCACACGTGGCCGGGCAAACTACTGGAGCTTCGCATCAGTAGACAATAGCCCATGCAGATCGTAATTTGGACCAATCGGCTACTCAGGATCCCAAAGAGGACCTATGGTCAAAGGTGTCCTGTAAATAACCCTATCACAGGGATCGGGTGTGACCGGGGGTGTGGTTTGTACCAGCATATAAGCAGACCCCCGAGTCCTGCTAGCCAGTTTGTGTTTGCATGCTCTCAATAAACTATGAGCTGAATTCACTAGAACATGTCTGAATGCAGCATATTATACTCCTAATCTGCTTCCTTCCCTAGATTAAGAAGCTCCCTTGTTACACAGTGATCAATCAACTTTGTAAGGGGCTACTCTGCATAGGTGCCCGTTTCCATTGTCCCTTCTCTCTTTAATGGCTATGGTAAAGACAATAATCTTGTACGAAGCTAAATCAGGGGAATATGATTCTCACACATTCAGGGATGCCAGCCTCCAGGTGGGACCTGGAGATCCCCCCAAATTACAACCCATCTGCAGACTACAAAGATCAGTTCTGCTGGAGAAAATGGATGCTTTGGAGGCTGGCACCTATGGCACTGTACCTCACAGAGGTCCCTGTCTTCTTTGGGCTCCTTCCCCAAATCTCCTGGAGTTTCCCTGCTTGGATCCGGCAAGTCTACTGCCCCATCCCCTACTGGCAGTCTGGTGGGACCTGGCAACCCTGACACTCATTGTCTCTTGATACTCATTTCATTTTTCCTCATGGAAAAATGCCTCCAGCATCATAAGGGTACAGTAGGGATAACAGTCTTGTTTGAATATTCAGAACAGCTAAGTATAGAACTAGAATTTATTCTGTTTAAAATGTTCCCCAATGGGCCTCGGAAAATAGCACCTTGAAAATTTATACAGTTATTTATAAAGACTGTATAATTTTATCTGAAAAGGAAGGAACTTTACTTTGCGGTATGAAGTAATTGTGCAGTTCTGATAAAGTAATTGCACAATGGAATTTATGACAAATTACATATTAGAATTAATGGATTAGGAGGACTACTAATATAGTTGGAATTGGGCCTGTTCATTCATTTGCTGTGCTGAGGTCTTTTGCTTCAGTTCCAGGATCTAGATTTTCCTCATTCATACAAGATTAAATATAACCTTGGTTTGAGGATTTATTTTTTTCTAATTGCCTCTAAAAAGGAAAAAGCATGGCTTCCAAACTCCCAGCTTTATTTTACCACTACTTTGTACTTTGAACACTTTCATACCTAATTAGCAAAAAGAGTAGAAACCAATTTACAGCTATTTAGAGACGAGAGATAGATGTGGTGTCAGAGGTTATTTTTCTTGTGGAAATGCAGTCCATTCTTTTACAACAAAGGATGTGATACACTAATATCAATATTCATCTCTTTTATGTAAAAGAATTTTTCATTGATGCTGAATTCATTTAGGAAAAAATGAGATCAAACTAACTTGGAGAAACTGAAAATATGAAGCTAGGCCAATTGGCTAGATCTTCACTAATTAAGAAAATGTTTTAAAAACCCCAAAACTGAATATTTTAGTTGTGAAACGCCACTTCACATTAAGTGGGGAGTTTTAAAGTTCAAGTTAAACTTAATAATGTCTATGAATGTCTATCTGCCATTTGGATATTCAGAGGCGTGTGTGTGTGTGTGTGAGAGAGAGAGAGAGAGAGAGAGAGAGAGAAAGAGAGAGAGAGAGAGAGAGAGAGAGAGAGATCTTACTGTATGTGAGGGCTTTTTTAAAAAAAGAAGTGCTGGAACTCTCAAGAGGGAAATGAAAATTTCAATCTGTATTCTAAAACTCATAAACTTTTAAACATTTTAAAAAGAATTTTGTCAAAGAGGCTCCGGAACTCCATTCTAGCGTGTTCCCCCAGAAAAAAAGCCCTGCCTGTAGACATTAGTATGCAACTAAGACCCAATTTACACCTCCCCTCTGAAGTAGTTTGACTGCTATCTTTTCCCAAGCTCATTTCAGGCTGGTTTCAAATTTCACTCCCGGGGTTCTGAAGAGTACTAAGCAACAGCATTTTTTTAAAGCAGTAAAATGCTAGCCTGACCACAGGAGGGCAATTAACGAATGTAAACATTAATTTATAAACTAGAACAAGTATGGTTTGAAACTAGAAACAGGTATAGACAGTTTTTTTTTAAAACTAGAATGATTCTAGCGGGAAAGTCAGATGTAAATTTGACCTTAGATCTTTAACAAATCCAGTTCCATGTTATGTCAATCCCTACTAGGATTGTATAATTTTTTAAAATCCCATTTTGTTTCTAAAACTTCTATTTATTATAAATCCCTTTATGACTATTTTCATTTTTTGTTTGCATTTCAGTGGGAAATACGTTCGTTGTCCATAACTTTTCTCTCTTTTTTTGCCCTGTAACTTTCTTTTCGTTTTTCCTGCACTTGGGGTGGATTTTTTTAGCTACTCTTCCCCTCAGCTATGAAACATCATCTGTCAAATTGCAGACAGTCAACAGAAAATGTTCCTGTTTTATACACAGTAAAGGCAGAGAGAAGAATTTCTTAAGCCAACCCAAGAAATCAGACAGCATGGTGTACCAGCAACACATCTCTCTATATAATAATCCTGATTTGGCAGTGGCACGCTCCAGAACATTCCACACACTCCAAAATTAGTTGGCTCCCTGATGTGTCACTCAGAAGCTGTCCCTATCCACTGATTGTGAGTACTTGTGTGCCATTCGCTGGGTGCTGGGTCTGCTCCTCTTCCCTGCCAACTCCTTCAGCCTCTATGCCCTGTCAGAATTTCTGGCAGACGACTTTCTGTCTTGATGAAGATGCTTCTCCTGCTTGCCTCCTGTGTGGGACCAACTATTCCCTCAGTGGCTGTTGGTAGGTGTAACAAAATGGCAGTTACCTGTGTTTGTAAGATGGCTGCTGTCTGTGGTTGTTTGTTTAAAATGTTCCCCCATAAGTTTCAATTGAGCTGTAGTTCCAGAGTGGGGCCTGCAGGGGTATCATTCATTGGGTTGAATGGAGCTTCCTCATCTGCTGGCCCACAGTTCCCAGCTGCCCCAAGGCCAAAAAGTGTGGGAAAAGAGGGTGACGTGGCTGTCAGGGCTTCAGAGCACGGTAGAGGCTGCATGTGGGGGGAGAGAGATGGAAAGCTGAAGAGTGAGGGGAAAATAAAGGTAGGTTGATGCTTGGCTGGGAAGGACATTGGATTGCCAACTCCAGATGGGGAATTCCTGGAGATTTGAGGGACGAAGCCTGGCGAGGGTGAGAATTGAGGAGGGGTGGGGCCTCAGACAAGTACACTGCCATAGACTCTGCCTGCCAAACCAGCTAGTCCCTCTTTGGGAACCACTGTTGCCAATCTCCAGGTGAGGGCTGGAGATCACTCATAATTACAACTGCTCTCCAGATGGCATCAATTAGTTCCCCTGGGGAAAATGGTGGACTCTGTGTCCTTATATCCTGCTGATAGCCAATGATAGCCAATGTGACATGGCAGTCAGGGCTTCAGAGCATGGTAGAGGCTGCAGGTGGGGGGAAGATGGAAAGCTGAAGAGTGAGGGGGGAATAAAGGTAAATTGATGCTTGGCTGGGAAGGAGATAGGGTTGCCAACTCCAGGTGGGGAATTCCTGGAGATTTGAGGGGTGGAGCCTGGCAAGAATGAAGTTTGAGGAGGGGTGGGACCTCAGACAGGTAGAATGCCATGGACTCTGCCCTCCAAACCAGCTATTCCCTGTTGGGGGACCCACTGTTGAAAATCTCCAGGTGTGGACTGGAGATCACTCATAATTACAACTGCTCTTCAGGTAACAGAGAACAGTTCACCTGGAGAAAATGGTGGACTCTGTGTCATTATACCCTGCTGAGGTTGCCACAGCAAATTGATGCTGGGTTCCCAAAGCCTCGGCACTCTCCCAGAGCCTCTTTCTAGAGCCTGTTGTATTTATTTCCACAACGGGCCTTATTCCTAGTAATATAAAAATAGTAAAGAAAATTATGCTGGTTGCTACATTTAGCAGGAACATAGTACAGTCTCTGTACCAGACATGCAGGGATTTGGAGATGCCACCACTGGCAGAGCCGCCATGCAACCCCTAGTCTGTAACATTGGTGTACATGGTGGTCCTCCTCTCCTCATTTGAAATCAACTTCCATTCGTTTCTTAAGCTGAGCACTGCTCCAGTAGTTATGTGAGCCCGTGACCAATGTTTTATTGGAGTTTCCCTCCTGAATGCTCTCTGTGCAGCTGCAGTTTCAATGGGGAGAGTGATATGGGAGAGGAAAAAAGGGCTTTTTAACCTTTTCCAATACTATTTTCTTTTTGAAAATCACTATCTCAACACGTTTTAACCTTTGCTGTGAAAATTTTTCTTACAGGCAGGGGCAGATTTGGGGGGTGGCCCTGGAAAAGAGCCTAGCACCCAGCCCACCATGGCCCAGCCCCTGCCCCAGACCCCCAAAAGAGGTGAGAAGAGTGCCTGGCAAAGATGGGCATCTGGGTAGGGTGAGGCCAGGCAGCTCCATACCTCACCAGACAAAGCAAGGCCGTTACATCCCTTGACAAGGCTAAGCTGGCACACCCCTTCCATCACCACAACAAAGCCAGATAAACGTGGGCTGGGTATGTCAAAGTCTTTATTAATACAGTCATAGACCAGCACAAGTGGGCTGGGTATGTGTGTCCCTTAACATGGCAAGTCTTCCTTCCATACAGCTTTGGTTCATGACCTGCCCCTCTGTCTTTCATTGGGCTGGGGTGGCACTGGCAGAGAGGTGGCTGTGGGTTAAAGTGGCTCTTGTGCAGGGGATCCCCCCAGGCCATTGGCCTACCAGGATTCTTCCCAGTAGCCTTAATATCCAATCTGACCCTGTTTACAGGTATCCTGTGAATTATCTCTGCCTCTATGTAACTGGTTGTAGTAGTACTTACATGTTATTTCGAAGACACTGTCTAGATTCTAGAGGCTCTGGCAGAGAGGAATGTGTTACCTCTGCTCCTCCCCAGGGAAGTATGAAAAATGGTCGGCTCTTTCCCTCTCCCCACCTGTAGAGCTGCCTGTTGTTTAGGGTGGGGACAAATATAACATTTGCCTCTATCCTCCTCAGTATGGAGCAGTGCCTGTACTCCAAGGGGTGCAAGCAAAACATTTACCTCAGTGTCTAGAATGGATTCTAAAAGAAAATAATAACTCAAGAAAACATCAGCTATTTGTGATGGACTTCACTTTTAAAAGCTTTAAAATGCTGCGTAAGCAGATAAAGGACAGTGGCAAGTTAATTCTTCACAGAGCCAGAGAGCCTTGAGTGACAGGCTGTTCCAAGAGACCTCATTGGTTAGCATTTGATGAGCAGAGAAAGACTTCTGAAGTGGATGCTGAGGAGAATTCAGTCTGATTTCAGCCCTAGCTGACAGTTTTGGAATTCAGCCCTGGTGAAGAGCAGTTTAACACAGACAGGAGAACTGGTAAAGTTGGCAAGGACTAGTGGGTAGTTAGACAGAGACTCCCATTAAGGCCAAACAAAGGGGGATAGGTCTTCTAGTGAGAGGAGAATTTCCCTACCCATTCACACAGAGAGTTAGCTCTGAAAAGTGCAGATATCCCTGGTCTGATGTGCTTAGTAACTGCCTTTAGAGACCATAAGTGTCAGTTAATAACTCACCACGAGTACTGTTGTTTCAAGAGAAGGGGTTTAGGTACTGGAAAGAGTGCACCAGCCTTCTGGAAACCAAAAGAGTTAGATAATACTCAAAGAGAGTGTGCTTGAGTGTTTGCAGAAAACTGTGGAACAAAAGCCTCTTAACATAAAGTCACTGTGAAAAGCTTAAGAAACTCTCATTCGCTGGAAACATAATAACTAAAGTCTGTGCATGTACTGATTTTACCTCAGAATTATCTATATTGAGTTACCTCAGAAATTTTACCCCTGATTTCATCTGACTTTCCCCCTCTACAATGCATAAAATCAGGGCTCATTTCCTAGCAGGAGCTCCTCTGCATATTAGGCCACACACCCCTGATGTAGCCAATCGTCCAAGAACTTACAGTAGCCCTTGAAATAAGAGCTCTGTAAGCTCTTGGAGGATTGGCTACATTAGGGGTGTGTGGCCTAATATGCAAAGAAGCTCCTGCTACAAAATGAGCCCTGCATAAAATATTTTGTTAATTTAAAAAATCAAGCAATGTGATTGGTATAAACTCACTTTGCAAATGCAAGCTCATATCCTGCCACAAATTTTGTTAGTCTTTAAGGTACTACTGGTCTCTTGCTGTTTTCTACAGCAAGTGAAGAAAGGTAATTTGTAGTTGACCCCCAAAACATCAGTTCTCCAGTCCAGCATTACTCTGTCTTGTCTACATTCAACTTGATTTGAGTAGGTTCTGTGATTATGAGTGAAATCTGAAAATCTGCCTCTACATCTGCTTTGTTCAGAGTATTTCCATATGGTCCAAAAAAGTAATATTTGGCACATGCCAATCTAAAAAAAATAGAGACTACTAGAAAAGTTTGAAAGGCAGACATTTGTAACTCTTGTCTTAAAAATATGGGAATGATGTATACCTAGTGATGTATACTATATTAATTTGTTTCCAGTTTATCCAGAAAACCGAAATTTGGCATATCATCTATATATCTGTTTCTCAAGTGTGCGCCCCCCCCCCATCTGCAGGGGTCTAAATCTGTGGGTCATGGTCATACTGACATTAAACAGATTTCCCCACAAACTTGACGAACCTTACAGGTCTGTGGAAAAGTCTGAAATCTTTAAAGGGGGGAGGGGTGTAAATTCCCCTTTCAAAAAAAAGTCTGCACTTACCTTCCTTCTTCAGAGCTGGGAGCATTGGAAGCTGCTCAGGGCCTAGCTATGGCAGCAGTGGATATCAGCAGCTGCTCTGGGCCCAAACATGGCAACAGTGTTCAGGAGCTGGTCTAGGCCCAACAGCGGTGGCAGCAGACAGTGAGAGCCATTCTGAACCCTGTGGCATTGGCATCTGGGAGCCACTGCTCCTGGCTTAGCTGCAGCAGTGTCAGCATCTGGGAGCCACTTCAGACCCAGATGTGGTGGCAGTGGTTTCTGGGAGCCACTCTGGGCTCAGAGCAGCTTCCAAACACCACTACCACCACACCTTGGCCTTGGAGGCCTGGAACCACACCTGGCTTGGTGACAGGGGAGCTGCTGCATGTCCAGAGCACCTTCCAGACACCACGTTCATTAAGATATAGTACAGAGAAGGGAGAAAGAGACATTGGGGAATATTGACAAGAAAGGGAGGCTGGACGAGATGTTAGCTGAATTGCTTTAATTTACGCTTAGCAATTGGCAGAGTACCGGGTTCTTGCCCGCTATACCAAGGTCCCACCCCTTTCAGGAGTTCCCAGTAAATAGGCAGTGAGGCTGTAGTTCAATTTAAATGATGTTTACTGGAAATATGTATTTCAAACATACAAAAACGGAATCTCACACACACACACACAGGCCTATGGAAATAAAGATAGAAAATAGCACTGTTGCATTAGCAGGGTTTTCGATGAAGGGTGATACTTTACCTGTCCTGTAGAGGAGTTGTCTGCTCGAAGGAAGAATTGGATGGGGAGAGAAAAATAGAAAAATGGGGCATGCGGCTCGAACCGGCAAGACCATGTGTTCTCTCTGTTCCGGAATCCAGAGATTTAAAGATGAAGGCAAGGGTATTTGGATAGGAAGCTGGGCATAAGGGGTAGCAAAGCAGATAGGGGACGATGGCTCAAGAGACTGAATGCTTCTGTGCAGGGTCTTTTATTAGGTGGTCTTTGGGAGTGGGCTGCGCAAACCACATCCCCTTGACACACCTCTCAGGTAGTCCGTCCCTTCAAACCCTATCATTGGTTAAGGTAAAAAGTGGGCTGGTGGCAGAGGGGTGGCCAATATTGCAAAACTATGACCTCAACAGGAACAGATACCTGGGCGAAGTCCGATGACTCACCAGGGCCACTGTATTGTCTTTTAATGGCCCTAGCCAGCTGGATGATGGCCCAACCATTAGTTGCCAGGTAACCACGTTAGCATAATCTGTTCAGGTATGTTTGAGGGGGCAGGGGTTGACCAGCGTAGTGTGATAGAAAGAACCCTCATGGCAGAAGGAGTCTTTGTCTCTGTCTTGGTTAACTTTTGAGGGTGCCAGCCTCCTGGAGTGGACTGGAGCTTCCCCCATCAATGGAGAATGCACATAGCAACCCAAGTTCAAGCTTATGAATCTTAAAATCCATAAGAGCACTAGCAGTGCCTTGCTGGCCAACAGAGAGAGTGGGGATTTTCAGAGAAGGGGGAAATAAATAGAGGGGGTAGACTGACAGGAGAAGAGGAGGCGGAGATGGACAAAGAAGGGGTGGTGGGATAAAAGAGCAACAGCAACCATCCTATGAAAGCAAGTGTGATGTAGCAGTTAGAGCTTTAAAGCAGGGCTTGGGAGACCTAGGTTCAAATCACCAGTCCTGTCAGGGAAGTTCACTAGGTGATGTTGGGCTAGCCACATACTTTCAGCTTAACCTTTGAGAATAAAAAGGAGGAGAGGAGAATGATGTATGCTGCTTTGTTCCCCACTGTGGCAAAAGACAGAGTAGAAATGAAGTAAATATAACTGAAGATGAGAGGCAGATAAGACTCGTAGGTAAATGGCTGAGAAGGAGCGAATGAGGCAGGAAAAGGTGAGAGGATGTGGGGGTTTCCAAGAGGAATGAAAGGGAGATAAGGGGGATAAGCTGAAAATGGTGTGGGGGGAGTGGTAAACTTAATGATCAAGACTTGAAGCAGACACAAGCTAGTATTCCAGTACTGATAAAGCAACGTTAGTTGCGGGATTTCTGCTGCTACTTTAGGCTTGGCTTAGGGGTGGCTTTGAGCAGTAGCAAGAAATATCATTCTCAGCTTTCATCATTCAGGCTTAATTTACTTAATAGAACATTTCACTTTGTTTGGAGAAATAGTCGTAAGATTATAAGCAGTTATTACTGAAACCACCAGCCTTTCTCCTTCCTTTCAGCTGGATCATTGCCAGAAACTAACTAATGCCACAAGTGTACAATTAACTGTTCTTATCGTATGAATTTGACCTATGATGTGTATTTAGGAAAAAAAGTAGAAAATGATTGACGTGATTTGCATATTTATGACTATTTGAAGCCCAGTTACCAAAAGATGCAGGTATTATAGTCCTCAAAATCACTTGAATGGCTATGCTCCTTTATATCCATTCAGGACCATCAAAGGGAGATTGAGAGAGGAGTTTTAATTAGCTTCTATCCTGTGAGGTTCCTCCCACACCTGTCTGGTCCAACTGCCTTCTGCTGACCTGGCTGGGGTAAGGCAGACTCCCCCACAGGCCTCAAGACTAGAAAGGCGAGGAGGTTCTGTCATCCACTTCCTCTTCCTTCCCAGGACTGGTTCATTCTTATACTCTTTTTTTGTCTCATTGCATGCACCCAGTCCTTCCTTCTTCCATGGCCTGGTCTGAGAAACTCCCTTTTATGAGACCCTGGGGCCTAACCCCTTGGGTCCAGCCCCAATCTGGCCATCCTAAGGTGATTCTGATTTTCTTTGGGCTGTCCCTCCTTCTGCCTTCTTACATGATGGCCTGGGGCTTTGTGGGGTGCTGTCCCCCCCACCTCCCTCTCTGACCTGCCCATATTTGCCCCAACATGATTCCACCACCCCACTGGCTGCCATCAGGCTGCCTGGGCTGCTTGCCTGCCTCCCTAAAGCTACCACAGGCTCCTGCCCCACTGGCCCCCGGTAAGGCCTCTTCTCATCTGGTGCAGTCTTCAGCAAGCCATTGCCAGCTGATGACATCACCAGCAGCTAGGGCTGCCAGGTTGCTACCTGTTGGTGGTGAGGGGCTCCAGCCTGCTGTCCCTGAGGTCCTAGCCCACACAAGAAGCGTGCATACCACAATTATATCATCTGGAGATGATATCATCACACAAGGCACATTGCGGGGGGGGGGCTCTAGCATTTGAGAAAAAACTCTATGGTTACCATAGAGTTTTTTCCAGATGCTAGAATACCCCCTGCAACATGGGATGATATCATCACTCAGGGCAAGTTGAGGGGGAGCTCTAGCATTTGAGAAAAAACTCTATGGTTACCATACTATGGTTTGGGTGATGTCATCACGCCAGGCATGTCAGCATGGACATGGCTGCTCAGGGGCAGGGCTTCCCTCACCGGCCAGCTGAGTGGTGGCAGATTGCACCCCCCGAAAGCAGGTAAACCCCCACCCCCATTGAGGGTGGGTGGCAATCCTACTAGCAGCCCATGTCATGCTATTTCCAACCACTTTCACATGCCTGTGGCTGCCTCCAACACACCAGGACATGACACCACCATTGTCAATGCATCCCCCAGCTCTCACCTGTCAATGTGATTTGAGGGCCCAGGAAACTGCCTTTTGTTGGATCAGGGCTATACCAGGCCCTGGTAAAGAACAAATCCTAAAAAATAATTCAAACAAGATTTAACAGGACATCCACCATGGACTGGACTAGAGAAGGAAGATACTCTGCATGACAAATATAAAGCTAATTAACTAAATTGGTGGGACAAAATCAACCAATTAATGGAAAGCATTGTATTAGCTGAAGGAGCTTGCATATATTTCCACTGGGTTGTGTCTGAAGAAGTATGTTTGGAAAGAAAATAATCATTAACACCATTCCACAAATGTTAATGCAAGTGATTGCACAAAAGTTCTTACAGAGCTACTGTCATTTGGTTTTGTAACACAAAGAAGCATAGCCGCTTAGACAACTGGAAGGACAACTTTAGATATACTCAACTTTTCCCATGCAACTCTCAAGTATGAGCTTTAAAACAGCCCCTCCGTGAAGCCCAAAATGTCTTCTGGATTCAAGAGGGCACTTTTGGAACAAACCCGTAAGTTTTGGGGCCTGGTGATTTACTGATAAAATAGCATGTCAGGCTGGATTAGTAAGTAAGGTTTGTTGGGCCCTGAAGACACTTTGGACATATTTTGGCTTCCCACACTGTAGAGAACAGAAGATAGCTATATTATTATCCTCCCTATCAAGCAGTGTGCTAGAGGAGGAGAGAGTTATAACCTTTCTCTGTAACAACTATACCACATCATGTTTTCCATGCAGGTTAAGAACATAAGAACATAAGAGAAGCCAGTGTTAGATCATTGGCCCATCCAGTCCAACACTCTGTCACACAGTGGCCAAAAATACCAGGTGCCCTCAGGAGGTCCATCACTAGGGCCAGAATGCTAGAAGCCCTCCCACTGTTGCTCCCCCCTCAAGTACCAAGAATACAGAGCATCACTCGCCCCAGACCGAGAGTTCCTATCTATACCTTGTGATTAATAGCCACTGATGGACCTCTGCTCCATATGTTTATCTAATTCCCTCTTGAAGCCGTCCATGCTTGTAGCTGCCACCGCCTCCTGTGGCAGTGAATTCCATGCTTTAATCACTCTTTGGGTGAAGAAGTACTTCCTTTTATCTGTTCTAACCCGACTGCTCAGCAATTTCATGGAGTGCCCACAAGTTCTTGTATTGTGAGAAAGGGAGAAAAGTACTTCTTTCTCTACCTGCTCTATCCCATGTATAATCTTATAAATCTCAATCATGTCACCCCTCATCTGTAAACTGTTGAGCACTTTATTTCTATTGTTATTGTTTGGTCTGAGAAAGTTTTATTATGTTTTAACTGATTTTAATTGTATTTATGTATCTTGGCTTTGCCAAGTCATGTAAGCCGCTCTGAGCCCGCGTAGCAGGGAGAGCGGCCTATAAGTCAAATAAATAAAGAAATAATCAGTGGGTGGCTGCATCTTCTTTGCCTCTCGTTTAAATAAATGTCTGCCCAAATGGCATTGGACTTATGCTGAAAAAGCAAACCAAGAGACAGATATGAAGAAAATCCCTAAAGAATGGCGGTTTTATTATTTTTTTCAAATCTGAGTGTCTCTGAGTGACCCATTTCATTATTTTAAGGGGCTGCTGCATGAAATACAACTGGAGTAATCAGTTCCTGAGTAAGGGTGTCACAAAAGGAGTAGAACACATCTACTGGCAATCAGGTGGAAAAATAATATGCCACTCCTGTAATAATGAAGAGTTAAACAATAGCATCAGGCTGGGGCTTTGTTTCCTGCGCCTATTCCAGATTCCTAACTTGAAGGACTTGAAACTTTTATATGGTTCACCACACACACACACATACACACACACACCATTGCATTATCATTCAGAAAACTCTGTCACACATGAAGGCTAGCGGAGCAACTGACAGAAAAGATGAGAAGCGGTAAGCATAGCTCTGGGCAATGTCTCACTCTCACTCTCCTCTCTACACAACAGATAGTTGTTACTCCGGCGTTCATAACTAGAGATATCAGTCTTCTGGAGACTTTTGACTCTCCTTCCACCTCAATGCATTGTTTCTATACATCCAGTAACCCGCTCACAGAATGCACAGTTGCCACTGAAGTGATAAACTGTGTCTTGAAGCTTCCTCTACACTGAATGGCTTCCATTTTAATCACGGCTAGTAAAGGCATATAAAAAGCACAAGGACATTGTTCAGAGTAAATTATAATACATAACATGCATGGAACGCTGTTGGTCATGATACACTGGCAATGTTACAGGCAGCAGGAAAAATAATAGTAATGTAACTGTGCAATTGGCCCTAAGCAGTAATTCTTCAGGCTCCTGGGGAATCTGGTCTGGTTCACATATTTATTTATTTGCTGATCTTGCTTTTCACACTTTTTAAACTTTTTTTTTTAAAAAGCAGCACATTTTATTATCTCACATAACATAAAGCAAAATATCAAGCCACCCCAGAAATTCACAAAGAGGGGAGTCATGTTTGATGTTATAGTTTGTGGGGAGGAAGGAGGACCTCATGTATTCGTGATGTTAAGGTCTATGTTTTCAAATCTGGTTGACTGGGAAGGCAGAAGGAGTGTGTGTGTGTGTGCACGCATGTGTGTGTGTGCACGCATGTGTGCGCATGCATGTGCCAGTATGTGCATTTGTGTTTTTAACTGGTATGGATTAAAACTTCTACGTCAGCTCCTGGGACTCCTGGACTTTTCTCTTCCCACTATGCTTTAGGATATACATTCAGAAAGCTTAGTGTATATGAATGACTCTGAAATATCTTTCACAGTAGTGTTCTTGCTGAGTCTGGAATGCAGCTTTCACTGATGCAGCTGGTTGAGTATTCTTTGGTCTGCTGTCAGAGGCCGAATCCCAAGAAGTTCAGAGTATACCAACAGCATGGGAGTACATAGCAACACACATGTGCAGCTGACGCCCACCAGTTACAGAAAAACAAGTGAAGCTGACTTGAGGGCTTAGTTGCTATCCTTACAAGGTTACTGATCATAAGCAAGGAATAAGAAGGTATCCTCCAGATAATTATTCTGGATTAATTGTATTGTTTTATTTGAATTTTTATCTCTATTAGCTTTCCTAATCTCAGCACATTTTATCTTCATCACAAATGTATCATGAGTTGAGCTGGTTTTGAATGAAGCCTGGGTGATGGCAGCAGTGTTATGTTATTTCTGTATGATTTTTCATTGTGCCTGAAGTCTCTGAATTTTACCAATATAGGCATCTTCTGTGCTCAGCATATGCTTGTATTACACTACAATGCTGACCTGTTGCAAAAACAAACAAACAAAACCCTTATTTGAACTTGGCCCCTAGCTGACTTTTAGATCAGCGAAAATCAGGTGCTGTATGGAATTGGGAGAATCTTGAGTTTAGTGATTTGGAGGTGGAGTCACTGGATCTGCATAGATTGGCAAGAATGCCCCAGGTGAATAGGTTGGCATTGTATTCTTTATATGATATAAACATTTAATAATAATTAAAAAGTTGTTACACATTTTATTACTGTGTTACTTGAAAACATGTCTTCTGTGAGTTTTGTGATATAATGTGATATATCTATTCCCTGTAATCCATTTTTAGTTCAGAGTGGTATACACAAATTTCCTCACTATATCCTATGAGGGAGGTTAGGCAGGAAGCGAGTGACTGGCCTAAAGTTTGTTTGTGAGGCTAATGGGGATTTGGACACAGATTTCCCTAGTGCTATTCTGATGTACTAGTTCTCCAAGAAATGCTTGGTCTTTTCAGCATTTCCTATTCTTTAGACAGTCTACTGGATGAAGAGGTCTGTATTGACAACTCAGTCCTCAACATGTTTCTTCAGAAAGAAATCTCAATATGTTCAATCTAGTAACTTATTCCTCATAACCCACAATGTAGAGACTGTGTCTCTGTGAATAATAAAAGTAACAGCAATCAAATCTTTGAGAAAAGAAATGCTGAGACCTCTATTGAAAAAGAGTGCCTTGTGCCAACTGGCAAAGGAGTTCAGGTGTAAATGACTTGGGGATTCTCTTTAGCCTCTGACAAAAAAAAAGTATAAATATAAATAATCATGACAGTTTCCTTAGACTAGGCACCAACTCAAAGGATTTTCCATCACAAATTCCTGCTTCCTCCGCCACACTGTGGAAATTTAAACAGGGATAAAAAAATTTCTAGAAACAGAATCTGGTCCTGGATACAAACCCATCCGAGCCTGGATCAGTAAGTGAGGGGGAAAGGAAAAATACAGGAACAAGATGGCTTACTTTTCAAATGAAGTAAGAACTAAGGCTGAGGACAGACTGGCAGTCTGGCCCACTCTGCCTCCGCTTTAAAAGCGGAGGCAGAGTGGGCGTCCAGACTGCTGCATCTGCCCCGCAGAGGCGCCCCGGACTTACCTCATCCAGTGGCGTGCTCCTCCCACAGCAGCCGGGCACCACTTCCAAGTGGTGTCCCGGCGGCTGCGCACACGTTACACCTGCTTCCGGCGGGTGTGAACACGCGCAGGTGGGCAGAGCCGCGTGGTGTTCTGTCACCACCAGAAGCTGCCCGCAGTGTGGATGCTGCGGGTGGCTTCCTTGCAGCGGCGTCTGAACACTGCGCTGCGGGGCAGTTCGCCCCAGCTTGTTCTGCCACGCTCCTGTAGCGCGGCAGAACAACAGTCTGTCCTCGGCCTAAGTTCATTCATCAGAACACACATACACACACACATAACTGAGGTTAATACCAACCAAAAAATTGGGTTGCCGGGTTCTAAACTGTGCATGCCAAGAAAAAATCCTTCCTAGGCAGGTTTATTACATACTAGGAATAAGGCCCATTGTGGAAATAAATACAATGGGCTCTAGAAAGAGGCTGTGGAAGAGTGCCCTGCCTTTGGGCTCTCAGTGTCAATTTGTTGTGGCATTGTACCTGTCTGAGGTCCCACCCTGTCCAGGCTCCACCCATCAAATCTCCAGGAATTTTCCAACCTGGAGCTGGCAACCCTGTTTCCTTCCCAGCCAACCATCAACCTACCATTATCTGCCCTCTGATTTCAGCTTTCCATCTCCTCCCCCTCCCTCCTAGAGAGCAGTTGTAATTCTGAATGATCTCCAGCCCCCACCTGGAGACTGGCAACAATGGTTTCCAGGAGGAAACAGCTGGTTTGGAGGGTGGAGTCTATGGCATTGTACCTGTCCTAGGTCCCACCCCTCCTCAAACCTCATCCTCTCCAGGCTCCAACCCTCAAATCTCCAGGAATTTCCCAGCCTGGAGCTGGCAACCCTATCTCCTTCCCAGCCAAGCACCAACCTGCCATTAACTGCCCCTCTGATTTCAGCTTTCCATCTCCCCCCCCCATCCTGGAGAGCAGTTGTAATTCTGAGTGATCTCCAGCTCCCACCTAGAGACTGACAACAATGGTAACCCAGGAGGGACTGGCTGGTTTGGAGGGTGGAGTCTATGTACCTGTCTGAGGTCCCACCCATCTTCAAACCTCACCTTCTCCAGGCTCCATCCTCAAATCTCCAAGAATTTCCCACCTGAAGTTGGCAACCCTGTCTCCTTCCCAATGAATCATCAACCTACTTTTATTTCCCCCACACTCTTCAGCTTTCCATCTCTCCCCCACACCTGCAGCCTCTACTGTGCTCTGAAGCCCTGACTACTACATCCTATTGGCTGTCATGGGCGCCATCTTAGCAGGGTATTATGACACAGAGTCCACCACGTTCTGCAGGGGAAATGATCTCTGTCATCTGGAGAGCAGTTGTAATTCTGAGGGATCTCCAGCCTTCAGCTGGAGATTGGCAACAATGGTTCCCCAGGAGAAAAAGTAGTATTTCTCTGCAATGGGGACCAAAACAGCTTACATCATTCTCCTCTAGTCAACCCTAGTCAGGTCTGGCCCCAATGAGTTTTCTCCCAAAGGCCAAAATAGCTGTGGAAAGGGCCTTTTACTGACAGAACCAAGCTTGGTTGCCTAACAACAGACAGTGAGGGGAAAGTAGGGTTGCCAGCTCTGAGTAGAAAAATACCTGGAGAGTTGGGGGATGGATCCAGTGAAGGGCAGCATTTGGGGGTGGGGAGGAAGGACAGTGGGGAAGAGGAGCGGGGAAGAGGAGCAGACCCAGCCCCCAGCCAATGGCACACAAGTACTCTTGAGTGGCAGTTGATGGGCCAATGGCTGATGGAGCATATAGCACTCTGTTGGAACATAGTTAGATTTAAGAATACAATAAAGCACTAGGCTGGCAACCAGCTGGAACATTTTGGGGGTGAGGAGCAATGTTTGATGATGCACGATGTTGTGACACTTCTTCCAGTTTGTACCCTGAAGTGACATAATGATGCTTTAGGAATTCATTCATCTCCGTGGTTTTTAATATAGAGACATGTAAATTCCTAGAGCATTGTGATGTCACTTCTGAGTGAAAACCTGAAGTGACTTTGCAACACAGCTCCCCACTCCTTACTCCCACTGGAGCAAAGAGGCCTAGTGAGCTCTGGATCCTGGGTACAGGAGCTTTCATGCCACCCTGGGAGAATGGCAACCATAGTCACATCTAGACAAGGGGTACACCTCTAAAAAAATAGTATTTTTCAGATTTAGATACCTGGGAGCTGAAAAATATAGGTATTCCAACATATTCAGGATCAAAATACCTGTTGGATTCTGATAATATTTGGCTCCATTATTTCCTACGGGGAATTTTTCAAGAGGGCTGGAGTTTTGGGGGGTGTTCTTTGTTTTTTGTTTGGTTTGGTTTTTTAGCAAATGCCACTAAAATAGCTGCAGAGCTGCTGTTTCCTGTACACTAAATAACTTCTGAGTTTCAAATAACTCCCAAGTAGTAGTTAGGAGCAGGGACTCTAATCTGGGAGAACAGGGTTGGATTCCCCACTTCTCCACATGCAGTTTCTGGTGTGACCTTGGGTCAGTTACAAGTTCTTTCAGAGCTGTTCTCTCATGAACAGTTCTCAAGAGAGCTCTCTCAGCCCCACCTACCTCACAGAGTGTCTGTTGTGGGGAGGGGAGGGGAAGGGAAAGGAGATTGTAAACTGCTCTGCGACTCCTTTGGGTACTGAAGGGCAGGGTATAAATCCAATCGAATCTCTTCTTCTTCCCAAGAGGTCCAGTTCTATGGGCCTCTGAACAAGGTGCCCTCAGCCATCTCTCCTTGTTTCCTTGGGGGGGGGGGATTTCCACGCTTTCTCCAGGGAAAAGAATAGCCAAAGACACAAGAGGAAGCAAAGCAATGACTGACCAAAAGCCTCCCAAAGCAGACAAAACCAACAAGCCCAATCAATGCAGGACCAGGGGATCCCAGCAGAAGGACAGGACAATGTGGCAAGCCTAACACAACAAATGTCAAATCAGAGAATCCAAGCCAATGTCAAACCACAGAATCCAATGAAAACCAAAACCCTGACGCAAACCAATTTGTGCAAAGAACACAATCTTTCAAGACCAACAAAACCAATTTCAGAGAACAGTATTAAAGCCAAATCAACATGGCAATTGGATCCCAGGCCCTGGTAAGACAAGATATACAATAAAATTAAAGGGGGGGGGAAACATTTCTGGGAGCCTTAGAATGCTGGCTCCCATTATTCCAGTTAGTCCTAAATATTTCCAGGATTTTCCAGGACACATTTTCCAGTATCCAAAAAAAAATCCAAGATACCATCCAAAAGTCCAAATACATCTGGAAAATACCAATAAGTTATTTTTGGATATATATTTATATATTTGGACCAGAATACTGAATGCACATCTCTAGATCCTGCAGCAGATTCCACTGGGATACTGTAGAATATTTTTGCACTTAGTTACCCAGAGAAGTGAATTTAACCAAAGCACTGATGCCTTTCGAACAAAATGGAGACCATGTGAATTGTGAGGATTGTGTGTAGCATGTTCTCCCCATGCGTGTGTGAAGTGCCATCCAGTCGCAGCCAACTTATGGTGACCCCAGCAAGGGGCTTTCAAAGCTACTGAGAAACAGAGATGGTTTGCCATTGCTTTCCTCTGCAGAATCTTCCTTTGTGGTCTCCCATCCAAGTACCAAACCTTCTTAGCTTCTGAGATCTGATGAGAGCGGGCTATACCATGTTCTCTTCCCTTCCATGTTCTCCCCACACACGTGGTAAAATACAACAACTGAAAGGGGCTACAGGGAGGATCGAGTTTTAGCTATTCATACTGTGAATGTGAATAGAGGACCAGAGGGGATCTTTGCTTGAAGTTCTATGGTAATTTTGTCCTGTATTTCCCAGGTGTAGCCACACCCTGGGTCCTCTTCCTGACCAGTTTTATGGAGACACTGGGTTAAAGGCAAATGTTCTAGGTGACAGCTAGTCTTTTAAGTTATGAAGGGACTATTGTATTTCAGCTATAAGGAGCATGGAAAGAGGGGAGTTGCCTCAGCAAATGCATGTATTGATCACATTATCTCAATTCTCTCCTAGAATAATTTATAACAGGAATTAGAATTCTAAAGGTGGTTTACACATCCAGTTACATTTCTAAGTATGTGCCATACCACATAGATTTCATTTGAATGTGCATTTGGATACACATTTATTTATTTTCAAAACATTTATATCCTGTTTTTCCTTATGGTTCACAAAGAAAAGATATCTACTGAAAGCAACATCGATAGATTACCTGCATTCTGAGGTGTATTTGGATATGTTCTCTGAGTCCACTTCTCAATATCACTAATCAATATAGGAAGATTAAGCATGCTTAAATCCCACTGAAATCAATGGGAGTTAAGCACTGGTTTCAGTGAGATGTCCGCTTAATATTTCTGGATTGTGCTCAATATGTGCAGGCACTGTGGATGCACTGAGAATTTATTTCACAGTCTTTAAAATCTACTGGCATGGCTCCTAAGCAGTGTGAGTGAAATTGTGCTAGAGAAAGGCAACTTCCCCACCTTCACCATTAAAATTATGCTTCTTTAGATTTGCTAACCCAAAGGAAAAATGAGGGAGGAGGCAAACTAGGAGTCTGCAGCATAAGGGAAGTTTTGGTAGATACCGCCGTCCCGTCCTCTGCAGATGGAAGAACAGTTCCTTTGAAGGAGCTGCTGCTATACTAATAGAACAGCACCAAACTATTGTGCTAATATGCATCATTCTCTCACCAAAAAAAAAAAAATCAGTGACTAAAGAAAACTAAAGGTACCTTTTAATTTTTTTTTAAAAAAAAAGCACAGGGCAGAAAAATGATTTTCTGAGTCGATGAGCATTTTCTGGTCCTATTGCTGATGTTAAAGGAGCTTTCTGTTCTTCATTCTTCAATTATTAAGGTTTCTTTGCAAGGAGAGATTTTTTTAAAAAAAAAAATAGCACTTCTTGGTACAGAAATGTGTACCCTTGGGGCATATGGAATATATTTCATACGGGAATATGAGACAATGTGGAGAAAGTGAAAGTGGAGAGATGTAGCGGTTGTTATACCAGTTGGGAACAGTGACCACAATGCTATTAAGTTCAGTATTCTGGTCAATGGAAAGTTACCCCTAAAGTCCAAAACTGTAACATTTGATTTCAAAAGAAGGAACTTTACAAAAATGAGGGGAATAGTAAAAAAAAGAAGCTGAAGGGGAAACACAAGATAGCCAAATCCCTGGGAGATGTTTGGAAGCTATTTAAAACCACACAAATTGAAGCCTGAGTAGAATACATTCCACAGGTTAGGAAAGGTACTGCCAAGTCTAAAAGAATGCCTGCATGGTTAACAACACAAGTCAAGGAAGCTATAAAAAGTGAAGAGGCTTTTTTAAAAAGTGGAAGGTCTGCCCCAATGAACTGAACAGAATGGACCAAAGGCTCTGGCAAAAAGCATATAAGTCAATAATTAGACATGCGAAAAGAGATTTTGAGGAGCGGGTTGTGAAAAGCATCAAGACAAACAATAAACATTAAAAAAATATATCTGGAGCAGGAAACCAGCCAAAGAAGCAGTGGGGCCTATGGTTGACAAAGTGTGGGAGTCCTACAGAGTCAGTCACCAACAAGTGTCCTAGAGAAGGAAGTCTTTATTGAGAAAGGTCTGTTGTGGTCATCTGCACTTCTTGTGTTAGTAATGGCTAACACAGTCCCCAGCAGGACAATTATACAGAATTCAAAAAGGGGTCTGGTAAGGAATTGCAACCAATCACCAAGCCAAAGAAAAGGTGCTTAAAATACTGGTTTACGGTTCCCTGGGAAAAAGCGGGAAGAATTAGAGACAGACAGGAGAAGAGATACATGGGCAGGCACCAGCAGTCTCCCAAGGTGAGAGCAGCTCGAAGAGCAATAAGCGTGCCATGAGAAATATAACATAACATTCCACAGACCCGATATCAAGGGTTCACTCATCCCACCTCCCAGGCGGGAGATGGCAGCATTAGCTGACACAAAGGAATAAAGGGATTGCTAAAGGAAGATGGGGAGATGGCAGAGAAGCTCAATGACCTTTTTGTTTCTGTGTTCACTGTGGAAAGTGTTGGGCATGTACCCATGCCCCAGCCCCCATTTTCAGGAAGGGAGTCTGAAGAGCTGAGCCAAATTGAGGTGACCAGAGCTGAAATTCTGACCTACTGGGGAAATGAAAAACTGATAAGTCTCCAGGTCCTGATGGTACACACCTGATGGTTCTTAAGGAACTCAGAAGTGAGATTGTTGATCTACTAACCTGTATGTGTAGCCTATCACTAAATTCACCTGCTATACCAGAAGACTGGAGAGTAGCAAAGGTGACACCAATTTTAAAAAGGGATCCAGAGGGGAACCAGGAAATTACAGACCAGTCAGACTAATGTATTTCCCAGGCAAATAAGTAGAAACTGTAATCAAAGATAGAATTAAGTTTGCGTCTAGTGGCACCTTTAAGACCAACAAAGTTTTATTCAAGGAGAGCTTTCATGTGCACACACACTTCAGACACAATGAAATGTAAATAGAAATAACAATCATACATGTAGAGGGTGGGCAGTGAATTAGCATGCACAAGGGTCCTTGTTTGGTGCTTGATTCTGTTAAACATCTTCATTATGCTGTATGCTAATTTACTACTCACCCTCTACCTGTATGCATGGACTGGTACTTTCCATTTCATTCTATGTGAAGAATTGTGCTTGCACACAAAGCTTATACCTTGAACGAAACTTTGTTGGTCTTTAAGGTGCCACTGGACTCAAACTTTGTTCTCCTGCTTCAAACCAACATGGCTACCCACCTGAATCCTTCTTCACAGGATTATTGTAAGGATAAAATGGGGAAGCAGAAAATAATGTAAGCCTCTTTGGATCCTTGTTGGGTAGAAATGTGGGAGAGAAATGAGGTATATAAATAAACTGAATGTAGAAAACAATGGTTCAAATACTTGCTGATCTATCTTTCAACCCAGATTCCCTGAGAGGTAACACTCTGCCACTCTTCTACTTTCCTTTACGATATCATTCAATGTCCATCTTGCAGCAAACATTTTGATATATAGGCACTGATTCAGAACAGCAGCTGTAAGTTACTGCCTACAAGGATCTCCTCTGGTGAACATGTTGTATTTGATGTGATAATGCCAGTCAGCTGTTAAAGTGAGAGAGGAAAGAAATCCTAGATCCCTCCCTCATCAAGTGGCTTGCACTCTTCTGAAGTTAGATTCAGGTGGGCAGCCATGTTTGTCTGAAGCAACACAACAAAGTTCTGGCACGTTTAAGACCAACAAAGTTTAAATCTGGGTATAAACTATCATGTGCATGTACACTTCTCCAGATACAGATACTGAAGTGTGCATGCACATGAAAGCTTATACCCAGAATTAAACTTTGTTGGTCTTAAACGTGCCACTGGACTTTAAACTTTGTCCTAACTCTTCTGAAGTGTCTGGATGGCTTTTCCCCCATTCACCATGTGCACCTTACATCACCAGCCTCCATCTCATGTGAGATCACATCCAGAAGGCAGTATTCAAAGTCCCTTTGCTCATATAGATCTAGTTTTCTGACCTGAAGTATTACTCTCCTTATCTTATTTGAGTTCTTAGTACTAGATACTCTGGGGGGGAAAGCCTGAACCTTCCCCTTTAAATGGAAGTTGCTACCTTATAATGAAATTTCAAAGCATCCCTGAAGTATTTAACATTTTTTCTTTGCTGATTAAAATCTGTTGTAGATGATAATTATGCTGGTTTTTATCACTCAAACACTCAAAAGTGATTTTCAGATCTTCAAGTAATTTATAGCAGATTTTTGCTTCTCAAAGGGTCTCATTTTGTTGAAAGTCTGCCTAGATTATGCCCTTTTGTCAGGTTCTCTGTAAATGCTAAATCAATGCAAAGTGAATAGATTTCTATTTCTAAAAATATGCTATTCCACAGGAAGAAGAATTAAGGAAGAGTGGGGAAGCCAAATATGCACACTTGAGTGATGAACTACATGTATTAATTGAAGTGTTTGCCCCACCCGGAGAAGCTTATTCACGGATGAGTCATGCCCTGGAAGAAATTAAAAAATTCCTTGTTCCAGTAAGTTTCTTGTAGATTTTTTTACAAATATATGTTTTGATTGTTCTGTTGCCCTGAGTGAAGCACTTGAAAACTGTAATTAGTGTTGACTGCGGTTTTTCTAACTATAAGCATTGTCTTGAACACAAGTTGAAGAATATCACATGCCTACACAATGCTCACACAATTCTTGATTTGCCTGTGTACTGGGTATTGTCTTATGAATCCCTAGGTGGTTTAAGTCCCTCTTCCAACATCCAAACAAGGAGTACAAATCAATCCGTATACTTTGATTAGTCTGTTTTATTTCACACCACTAATCATTTGCTTCCCTGGCAGGGCTGCCATCAAAACTTGGCCTAGTTGGACATTTGCCAAGGGCAAGGCCTTATGAAAAGGTATACTGCTGGCCAGCAATACGTCGGTCTCCTAGCAGGAATGTTAATTATAAATCAAACCCCCAAACCAAAAGAAAAACAAAAGAAAATAACAAAATATACCAACAATGGTGGCGAATCCACAGGTCAGCATCTACTAAAGGTTTCCATGTATCAAAAAATACATCCATGAAAAGTTATCATCTATACATGTTACATTCAAATGTCCATAAGGTTGTAAAGCTCTTGATCCGTTGGATTACTGGAGATAGGCATTTATCTTGCCATTCCTAGCTGGAAACTGAAGGTTAGTAGAACATGACCTTACTTGTGTTTCTTTAAGCCCAGTCAATACCAACAAGGCTAAAAGGATCATTCAAGAGTTGTATCCCACTCCCGGAGTATATGTGTGTGTACACATCTGAGGGGATAGTGACCTGGGGGGGCATTGGCGGGACTCATTCTCAGAGACCCCCCAAAACCTGGAGTTGACCCTATCACTCAACATGATATGGATAAAACATAAATGGTAGAATAGAGGCCATGAATCTAGAAATGAGGTTCAGTGAGGTTCACATATGAAAGTGAATCATGAAGACAGTTCCTATCAGCAAGAACTTTCAAGAACCAGAATATGGAAACTTCTGCCCCGACGTTTCATGAGGTATCAAGGAAGGCAGAGTAGACTACCTTGGCTTGATAAGTTTGCAGTTTTTGGTGTCTGAGTGTGGCTACAAAAATGTGATTGAGTTATCATTAAATGGCTAGCCACAATATGTGGTCTACTGGGCTGCATACGACTTGGATGACTGCAAGCTGCGTGAGGCTGAACTGGTCAATATTCCTGTCTCTGGGGATGTCTACACTGCTTGTCTCTACTTTTATTAGCAGTGAGTAGTGTTGGTCTGCTGTGCCTTGCTTTGAGAGAAGTATTTCTTTTTATTTAAATCTACTGCAGCAAGCAGAGAGAAGAATATTCAGGCTGACGCAAAACACATATAGTCTATTTTAAAGATCTAGAGTCTTTATAGTCTGTGATTTGAGTATTATTTGATATTTGTAGTTTATAACAAAACTTGGAAAACAAATCCGTCTCAAGTTGTTATAAGGTTTAGGGTCTGGTTTACTGCAGCAATAATCACCGAGAACAAGTTGCAACTTTATTTTATGACTTGTTTGTTAGCTGTATCCTTTGCTGCTTCATTTCAGATTTATAATATAACGAACAAAACCATTATTAACTGGCTTGTTAAAGTGCATGCCGGAAGGCCTGGACTGCGGAGGCTTGCGCTAGAGAACTTGGTCTTTGCTCCCGTTTTTTTTACAAGACGTCTTTAATTTGTTTTATGGGGTCTTGCTGTTTATAAAAATCTTATTTATGGTGGTAGCAAAGGGGCTGACTTCCATTACTAAATTGAATGTGGGTGACTCTAGGCTTTTTTATATGCCGCGTAGATGAGAGCCACTTTGCTGTAGTGGACTGTGCGGCTGGAATGAGACATTATGGGAGATGTGCGGCTGCTGCCAGACACTGCAGTCCTGTGTTCTCCTTCTCTTTAATGTCTAGTAGTATGAAATGTGTGAAATGGCTTCATCATACAACTAGGTCTCGCCATCTTCACTTCACTTCACTTCATTGACTGCTACTCGTAGGCAGAGAAAGATCAGGAAATGTTGCTGATGTCATGTCTCCTGTTTGTAGACGTCACCTGGAAAAGAATGAGATGCGGGGCTGCAGTTTACAACAGCAGAACTGCAACTGAGGGAGAAAGGTCTGTTCACAGAGGGGAAAGGGTAATTTGGTCACAAACCTTACTTAGAAATGTGAAAGAGCTGTGGCTGGTATCAACAGAGTCAGGGCTCTTTTTGTAGAAAAAGCCCCTCAGAAACTCATTAGCATAATAAGCCACACCCAACAGCAGTGACTCATTAGCATATTAGGCCACACCCCTGACAGCACAGATTTGCCCTCACAGAGGAGGGAGAGGTTGTACGATTCCTAGCTATGGGGAGGGGCATGCAGATCTGGAAAGAGAGAGAGAGAAAGAAAAAGAGAAAGAGAGGGAGGAGGAAAGAAAGAGAAGGAGAAGGAAAGAGAAGGAGAAGGAAAGAAGGAGGGGAAATTGGTGGGCCGGGAAATCGGTGGGCCAGGAAAGGCGGTGGGGGGGGGGCTCCCATCCAGTAATAGGACTGGCCCTAACTTGGCAGCCTTTGCATCAACAGGTTTAGATGCCAGCAGTCAAAACAAAATAGCAGAAATTCCCTGCAAGGGGCAAGCCCTGCTAGTGGGATGTGGTGGGTGGCAGGACACAATAAAAGCAGTGGAATCACATCTGCAGATAGAAGAAATCCACCCAAAGCAGCTTGAGCACACCAAACTATGCACTGGGGGAGGGGAGAGTCAAGGAAGCACTAGATGGAATTATTCCATAGACCAGCAGGGCTACCTCAAGTTTTGTCCGCTTGTTTTAGAGAAACTAAAGATTTGTGGCTGACCCCAAGGATCAAAAGTGGATGGGTTGCACAACCAAGGTGGGGGACCCGAGGACTGCCAGGGCATCCCTGCCTGGTGTTCGTTTCCTTACTTGGAACTTCTTTGCACTCAGAGGACAACAAGATCCTGCAAAGCATCCTCACAATAACACCGCACTAGCAGCTGCCCCCAACCAAGTTCGGTTCCGATCCCCTCATCTGAAATGTCCAAGAATTTCATGACTGGGCATGGGGGGGAACGGAGAAATGGCTCTTCTTGGAAGCATCCAAAGGGAGCTCCTAAGAGGAAGTTGCACAGAGATTTTTCCCAAGCCATGCAGCTCTCCCACTGCAGGCAGGCTCCTCCACAGCCACAGCAGCCCCATGGCGCTGATCCAAGCCAGTCCCGGTCGGCAGCAGTCCCAGTGTCCCCCACGGACCCCACCCCAGGATCTGCCCGGAGTGGCCTCTTTCCTGCCCCTGGGAGGAACCACAGAGCCTTTAAGTGCAGAGTGCCGGGGTGCCTGATCTTGGTGCAGGGGCCCTTTCCCGCCGGCACTGTGCAATTAAAGGGAGCTTGCTCTCTTTATGTGCAGGGTACTAGGGCACCCGATCTCGGTGCAGATGCCCTTTCTTGCTGGCTCCGAGCACTTAAAGGAAGCTCGCAAGGTGCAGGGTGCCAGGACACTCGATCTCAGTGTGGATGCCCTTTCCCACCGGCTCCATGCACTTAAAGGGAGCCAGAAGGCTTCCAATGCCTGATCTCTGTGTGGGGAGAGGCAGGACGGGCTCAGACACCAGCTGGAACGCCGTTCTGGTGTGTTCCAGCCGAAAAAGGGCCCTGGATAGATTTATGGACAACATTTCAGAGAGAAATAATGAATAGAATAAAGCATGTTCTGACCCACTATGTTCCATGTTGGTGATGTGATGTCTGGCATGGGTACTTGCTACATGTATTGATTGCTGCAAAAGATAATAACACATTGTGTGGTATAAAGGATTTAAAAAATCAATAGTGATGCATCCCCCCCCCCCCGGGTCTTTGGAGGTTTCCTATACCATGAGTCATTACTAGCTTTCTGAAGGAAGTTGTAAAAACTCCATATCTACTCTCGCCTATATGAGAGCCAGTGTGGTGTAGTGGTTAAGAGAACCAGGTTTGATTCCCCACTGCTCCACATGAAGGCAGCTGGGTGACCTTGGGTCAGTCACAGCTGTCTCAGAACACTTTCAGCCCCACTTACTGCACAGGGCATTTGTGGTGGGGAGAGGAGGGGAAGGCGACTGTAAGCTGCTCCATGACTTCTTCAGGTAGTGAAGAGTGGGGTATAAAACCAACTCTTCTTCTTTGTATAGAAGCTATTCCTTCAGACAGTTTAGAATCAAAACCCATGACTGAAGCTTGATCCCCTGTGAACATAATTCAAACATTCATAAGACCACAGGCTAAAAAAGATCAAGTCAAATCATCATAGTAATTTTGAGGTGGGATTCCTGAAGTGAGACACTACCAATTCAGTATGCCAAATGTACATGGCAATCCTTACAATCTAAAAAGTATGTCATATAACCCTGACCTGGATAGCCCAGGTAAGCCCGATCTCATTAGATCTTGGAAGCTAAGCAGGGTTGACTCAGGCAAGTACTTGGATGGGAGACTTTCTTGAAATACCAGAGCTGGAAGGTGCAGACAGGCTTTACTCAGCCACCTTTCTGAATATCCTCCAGGCCCCCAGGAGGGGGTCAGTCACCAGAGGTCACCATGACTTCCATGTGCACATACATACATACATATTAAAAAATACCACAAAATACCCCCCCCCCCAAAAAAAAAACTATGTAATATGAAAATAGGATTCCCAACACTGCCTCTGCAAATGTTGGGAGATTTAGGGGATAATTCCTGGGAAGGGCATAATTCAGGGGGTGATGATCCTTTCAGGTGATGAATAGGGATGGGCACAAACTGGCTCACAAACTAAAGTTCGTGATGAATTTTGACCAGTTCGTGGTTCACAAACTGAAGTTGTGGCAAGTCAACTGGCACGAATTTACCACGAACTTTCAAGCAGTTCATGAATGGATACATTTTCAGACTCTCCACTCAAACAAAATGTTTACCAAACTTCAAAGCAACTTCAAAGCAATAGGAGAGGGATGGAATTCTCCAGCCTTGGAAACGCCAGTAGGTTCACCATATATTTGATGTGTGTAGCTTGCACTTTTTACCCTGCACCTGACATTTCCCCAAAATCACTTTCCTGGGGGCATCTTCTTTGGGGGGGGGCATAACTTGGACCACCTAAATCCATCCGCTCATAACTTGGAGGACATGTAGAAGACAATGGGGGGAGGTCCCCTAGACATTTGACATCTCTAGCTTGCACAGAGTGTATTCTATATACTCCTGAACCTTTACCTGCCAGTGCATCTTCGGGGGGGGGGGGGGGCAGATCCCGTAAATCTAATCCTCACCAAACTTGGGTAGGCAGGGGTGGGTAGGCAGGGGTGTCAACTGGAGATCCCCTGCCAGTTTGGTGTCTCTAGCATGTCAGGGTGGGGAGTGTTCTACCACATCAAAAACCTCATGAACCTAACTCGTTCATTTGGCTGCTACAAGTTTGTGGTTCACGAACCAGGCACACCATGAACCAAACCGCATTTTCCTGGTTCATGCCCATCCCTGGTGATGTTCTAGGCTGTTTTGCCTAGTCTCTGTGGACTTTACCATAGAAACTAGGAGAAATTTCTAGAGTTGCAGTTTTTATCTCTGCTCCTCAGTTCTTTGGGGGCAGTTATGATGAACTGTCAAGGGTTAATGCCTCACAGAGTCTGAGAACCTTTGAGTGACAGGCAGTTCAAACAAAATTCTGTGGAGAGCATCAGTTAAGAAATGACCATTGGGAATTATTGGCTGAAGAAGAGACAGTTTAGCACTTACTGAGGACTGGAAAGGAGGCAAAGAGGAGAGAATCACAGAAGATCCCCATTCAAGCCAAAAAGGGACAGAGCAGAAGTAATCCCTGTCCAGTGAAAAGTGAGATAGCTCTAAAGAGAGGAGTGATACCTTGGTCTATACATAGAGAAGGGTTTGGGGAACTTGGTTGTATGTTCCTGCCTTCTGAATCTTAAGAGTCAGTGAAACTCAGAAACCTATTGTCATGGGTCAGCCTGAACCTCAGCTTGACCTCCAACTGGAACAGAGCAAGGGTCAGCCTGAACCTCAGCCAACTCTGTACTGGGGATCCTGATACCTATGCTTGTGAATTAATGCTGAAACTGAAAAGAAAGCCTTTCTCCTCAGTGTTTCTAAGACTTTGTGGAAAAGCAGAAACACTTGTTGGCAACATATTATCTAGACTGAGTGTGATTACAAAGTTATCTTGGTTTTATTATTGGTTCACCTCATACATCCATACAAGGGAGGGAAGAGGGCAAGATCACCAAAGGAGGAAATTGTGTCTGAGGGTGCGGAAGGAAATTGTGTCTGAGGGTAATTCCTAGCTTGGTGTGGGTAAATGGAAGGCCATCGTGGAAACAAGTGGATCATTTAGAACAAGTGGATCATTTAGAACAAGACTGAAATTTAGACTACTAAAAGGCCTACAGTGAACAATCTTGATTATCCTAGTATTTTGAACATATTTCTACAGGTACCCTAAATGATTATGCAAATTAAATCCAAAAGAAACAAATCACAGTAGATCATGTTATGGAAGCTGGTGGTTGTAATCCAGTGGGCCATATGGGCAAGAGAAGTGCTTGTATGTGGAATTTAGCTCCTGGATAGGGAACTATGTGGTGCAGCATGCAGTATATATATTTTTGCCTTCCCAAATATTTTTGTTTTTCTGAGTTCAGAGAGATTGCCATTAGCATTGGCTGGTGTTAGCAGGGATTTATATCTGGCAAATACATACTTGCCTGTTATTTTCAAGAAGAACTATCTGCTCAGAGAATCTGCATAAAAGAACACCACCAAAGTAAATTGAACTCAAATCCATTTCTTTAGTAAGGGTGAGTCCACAGGGTATTATTTTTGCATTATTGATATAGCCTTGCAACACTCAACTGGAAAGCATACAGCCCCCTTTCCCCTTTATAAGAGGAAAACTTGGCTAATGCTTATATCAGGCTGATCTCTCACTATAGTGAGTGAAGAGTACTGGACTCAGGAGACCAGGAACGGTGAAATCATGAAGCCTTTATTGAGTGATTCAGCATGCCCAGTAGATGGTCAGAACAAGCATGCTTCCAGGGCTCCAGGGCCTTATTATATGCTGGCCGGAGCCACACCTCCGGCCGCACCCAAAAGACCTGATAGGGGCTTAACATATGTACATGTTTGTCATAGGTTCCCTGGAGGAGCCTTTGATTGCATTGGCTCCTCAGGGAGAACCTAGATCCCACATTGGTGGAGGCTTTCAAGCCGGATGACTATTGTTCCTCCAGATTCAAGCTCCCCTCTCTGCCTGACCATGTGCTCTGGCCATGCGGCGGGCACCATTACCTGGGAGCACATGGCAGGCTGGTTGCTACACAGAACATGCTACATTACAGTGAGGGATGCAAGAAACTGTAAGTTGGCTTTCACAGTAGTAGCATCTCTGTGTAATCTGAGGTGTTATCAAAAGCACTTCTGGGCCTTTTAGAAATCTCCTTACAGATGGAAATAGAACCAAAAGTCAAAAGTAAGTTTTTTTGGTATACAAAGTTTTGTTTTTGTTTTGTTTTTTAAATTATTCCCTCAGACATTTTAATGGTCCTGGGTTAAATTTGTCCCCTAGCAAACAGCAGCTCCTGCTTCTGGATTACACAAGTAGTTCAGAGGTTAATTGCTGATCAGACATCACTGCCTCAGTGATATCTTCAGATCCTTGTGTTAGGAATTTTCTAGCTCTATTTGCTGAAAGTTTATTTGTCAGAGATTTACTGTGTGACAAGTATTTTAAATTATGACTTCTTGGATCAAGGGTCATTTCCTTTCCTCCTGCAAAATATTGATGTCCGCATATAGCTATATGCTGTATCTGTAGTGGGAAGACATCTGTGGCCTTTTTCAAAACCTACAATAACCAGTGGACATTTTTTATATTGAGCTTGACCCTCAGAGAACCGTGTATTTTTTTTCTCTTCTGTTTTAGCCCAGAACTTTCATTTTTCTATAGCCCTTCTGTGTATTCAACAAGGACACAATATCTTCCCAACTGAGGCTTTAATTTGCCACTGTTTTGATAAGACTGTATATATTTCTTGAGTTTATGCCACCATTGGGTCTGCTATTTTAAAGACTATCAATGCAATCATGAACAGACTTGTACCCTTCTAAATCCATGGAAGTCTGTGGGCTTAGAAAGCCATGCTCCCTCTAAGCTGTGGAGTCTTGTGAGCAAAAATTCTACTTTGTGAGCTACTGGCATTGAAGTTGTGAGTGAGCGATCTGGCTACTGCATAAATTAGTTAGCTTTGGAGCCGTCCTCCCTGAGCTAAGACAACAATGTGTGAGCTGGGGGCTAAAAAAACTGTGAGCTAGCTCACACTAACTCAGCTTAGAGGGAACACTGTTAGAAAGGTATAACTTTGTTTAGGATTGCATGGTATGCAAATTGTGTGTATATCCAGCTGTCAAAATGGCTACTTTATGTGATGTCACCATCATTCCAGTCATAGAAAATGTGGTTTGTATCTCAGGCCGCGGTCACACGGCCCCTTAATGCGGGAGGAAGGGCTGCTTCCTCCTGCATTTAAAGGGGCCGTCTACATAGGCCCGCAGCGAGTCCCGCAGCGAAGCGGGCTCCAATGCAGGTTGCTCCCGCTTTTACCAACCCCAGGAAAAACTAGTGTTTTCCCGGGAGTCGCGGGAGGAGCCCGCATTGGAGGTTATCTGGACAGCCCTCTCTCACAAGCATTGTGAGAGCAGGGCTGTCCAGATGGCCCCCCCGCCATTTTTTCCCCTTTTTACACTTGGGCGCATGGACGCTCATGCGCCCAAGTGTAAAAGGGGGGAAGAAAAACCCAACTCACCCAGGCGGCTGGCGGTCCTTGGCCGCCACCGCCGCCTCCGCCGCGACCGCCATTCTCGCCGCGGCCGCCACCTCTTCAGCGGCTGTGGCTGCCACTGCCGTTTCCACCGCCACCGCGGCCACGGCCGATGCTTCCACTGCGGTGGCCATTGTTCCCGCCGCGGCCGCCTCTTCAGCGGCTGCGGACGCTGCTTTTGCTGCTTTCGCTGCCGGCGCAGCCGCAGCCGCAGGGGTTGGGATGTATAGACATCCCAAACCGCGGTTGAAAAATGTGGCCCCTTTAAATCCGGGAGCCCTCCCGGATTTAAAGGGGCCGTGTGACCGCAGCCTCAGACTGCAATTACTGCTCTATGCAAAGAAGGAATCTTAACCCGCTCTCCTGTCTCTCCTATTAATGCAGTGTAGGTACTTGGACAGTCTTCCTCCCTGTACTGTATATCCACACTGGTTTTGAATGACAAAGGAACAACTTATTTTTCTCCCCCCCTCCCCTTTTTGCTTAACAGTTTCTTCTGTAACTTTAAACTTGAACATAGAGCCCACTACCCTATTATCTTTGATAAATCTTTCCCCTGGCACAGAGCTAGGCATTCCAATTGAGGCACTTATTTTCATACTTGCCAATCGGTATGATTGGCAAGTTTTTCACAGGTTTAGAAGGCAGTTTGTTTTATGTTAAATGGGCTGCTCTAGAAACGGAGCAATTGTCTATTAATCAACTCACTTTGGAAAAGGCGTGCTGTGGCATGTATTGTCACCGTGTGGATATTCAGAGGAGCCATCACACAACTTATTGGCCATGAGCCAATTACAATCCAAACAGGAAAAAAGTCAGTCTGCACAGGTCGTGTGAATGACCTTATAACATTTCTGAAAAAGAAATATAGTCCCAAGCAATGTTCCCTCTAAGCTGTGGAGTTTTGTGGGCAAAAAATTCTGCTTTGTGAGCTACTAGCATTAAAGTTGTGAGTGAGCAATTTGGCTACTGCATAAATTAGTGTGCTCTGGAGCCATCCTTCCTGAGCTAAGACAAAAATGTGTGAGCTAGAGGCTAAGAAACTGTGAGCTAGCTCACACTAACTCAGCTTAGAGGGAACACTGGTCCCAAGACTTGTAATGTTGAAAATCGGGTTCTTGGAGGCCCTGAAGAAGAATTCTGTAAAACTGAAGGCATCCTGAAGCACTATAAACCAAGAATAGAGATTTCCCAATGATCATAAGGTCCGAACATCAGGTAGAGAAGAAAGCCTTTATTTTTATGACGTCAATCTCGGCAATGGTAATCCATTAAAGATTTACTGAGGCTTGGCATTTTATACCAGGGGGTGGGGACACACAGAAAGGAAGGGGACAGTGTCATACAGCATCATATTTGTTAACAAATCATACGATATAACTCCGCCTAACTAGCTGCTGAAGTGTTAGGAATGTTTCTATCTAAATGTTGCTAATTGCTTGCTGTTCCCATGGTTCTTTAGCCCAGCCTAAGAGCAATAATGTTGCACACTAAACAATGTAAGACTGTTAGCTAGATGTTGTTAGTGTTCCATGTAACAGCAAAGAATCTTGTTTCATTGACCTTGCATTTCAAAGCTTCTATAGGGCTGCCAAGTCCAACTTGGGAAATATCTGGGGTCTTTGGGGGTGGAGCCAGGAGACTTTGGGGGTGGAGCCAGGAGAAAGGAAGTGACATCATTTTGTGATGTCACATCCTGTGATGTTGCTTCCACATGCTGACACATGAACTCATGAAGTTTCCTAATACTGAATCAGGCCATTGGTCCATCAAGGTCAGTATTGACTACTCAGACTGGTAGTGGCTCTCCAGGGTCTCAGGCTGAGATCTTTAATGTCACCTATTACCTGATCCTTTTTTACCTGAAGAGGCTGATACCTCCTGCATGTCAAGCAGATGCTCTTATCACTGAGCAACGGCCCTACTGAATCCTTCCTCATCTCAGCAGAATATGAAGCACTAAGTGCTACACAAGTGCTGAATATGATTTTCATATCATAAGAACAGGAGAGAAGCCACAGTGGATCGGCCCATCCAGTACAGCCCATCCAGTACAACACTCTGTGTCACAACAGTGGCCAAAAATACCAGGTGCCCTCAGGAGGTCCAGCAGCGGGGCCAGAACTCCAGAAGCCCTCCCACTGTTGCCCCCCAAGCACCAAGAATGCAGAGCCTCACTGCCCCAGACAAAGGGTTCCATTTAGACCTTGTGGCTAATAATAGCCACTGACAGACCTCTGCTGCATGGGGACAGAGAGAGAGAGACAGACAGACAGACAGAAAAAAGAAAGAAAGAGGGAGAGAGAGAGAAGGGGAAAAAACTGGCAGAGGCACTTACTTCCATTTAGACCTTGTGGCTATAATAGCCACTGATAGACCTCTGCTGGATGGGGACAGAGAGAGAGAGAGAGACAGACAGACAGACAGAAAAAAGAAAGGGAGAGAGAATGAAAAGAGCTGGAAGAGAAACTCACCTTGCCAGCCACATGCAAAAGCAGCTCCTTCAGTCCCTCCTTAATCTCTGGGCGGGGCTCTCTTGCTGTGGAAGAAGCTCTCTTGCTGACTTCTTAAAGGGGAAATGTCTGGCGAGGCTTTTTACTGCAGGGCAGGCTCTCTGCAGACATTTCCCTTTTAAGGCAGCCATTCTGTCCCCCCGGTGGCCATCTTTGGAAAAGCGGGAGGTAAGCTCTAAAAATCGGTGTTTCCCCCGCCCAAGCGGGGGACTTGGCAGCCCTGAGCTTCTAACTTACTAAGCAATATGCAGAGTTCTATTCAGCATAATTATTGATTAATTTTTCTTATTGCTTCAATCCTGCCAATGAATTTTGGTCTAGGAAAAAATATCACCTGGACTTCTTTTTCTGTCTTTTATTTCCATATCATGATCAGCCAGTTGTATGTTAGCAGAATACAATAGCAAATATCTTTGTATTGGGATTACAGCTGTATAGCTGCTTCAAGGTGATATCACTTCTGCCCACTCATCATGGGAACTGATGCTCTGAAATGCAAGTGGATTAAGGCCTTTTCAGAGGCACGTTTGGCCAATGAAAGCACTCTCTTCATAAACCATTTCTAACACACCGAGGACTTCGTTTATAAGGAATCATTATTATTATAGCTGGCCTATTGTTTACTCCTTACGATTGAGTGGATATGTCTTTTCAGTTGGGGGAGAGGGAAGGAAGCAGGGTTATATGACATATTGAGCTTGAATGAAGAATTGAGCCATAGCTGAAATTATCAGAAGCACTCCTGGCCTGTTCACAAGCTTAGCTTTTCTTTTTTTAAAAGGGTTCTCTTATGTATTTACTCATTCTAGTGTGTAGATTTCCCATCAGATGACAGATCAAGGGCAATGCAATACAATGTAGATGTTAAAAGCATATATTGTGGTATGAATCCCATGTTAATGGTCATCATTTTTCCTCAGTGGAAACAATTAAAGTCTCAGTTGCAGCTTGTAAGAGGAAGAAATTGCCTTCAGCTCCTGGAAATGCACAAAAGCAGCCCATAACAGCTGGCCTTTTGTCTCTGAATTTCATTGTTCAGTCTCTCTGGTTACTTTCATTCCTGCAAGTATTGACTGCTTATCTGGCATGAAAAAACAGGCCTGTTATCAGTTGGTATACAACAAAGGATTTAACATGCTTTCTGTGTATAAATGGCTAGGAGAATGTCCAGAAAGCAGACTAATAAACACATACCAAAAAGACTCAAGAAAGGGGGCCACCAGAGGCTGCCAGTTGTGGCCATCATCCGTTGTTGCTCTCCCTTCTTGTTGCGTGGCACTGTCTAGGAGCAAGAGCACCAAATGTTCATTAACTTCCATTTTCTCTAGGCATCTTTAATTCTTTTGCTAATCTGCAGTTTTTGTTGATTATTTTTGTGGTTTTATCCCTTTAGGGTTTTTTAATTGTTGTTTTGTATGGTTGTAGAGTATCTTATTTAATAACAGAAAAACATGATATAGATTTTCTACAATTAAAATATTTCTTTTTTTAAGCCTTAAGGAGAGAGAAGCACATTACACATGTACATCTTACTGCAGATTTTCAGAAGAGAAAGCCTTTAATTTTGACTTTGGATTCTGTGCCCACCTTACGCAACATTATTTTTTTCTGGTGTATTTGTTCTGCAGCTACAATTTTTTAAAAAGCACTTTTCTAATCAGAGTGGAATGTCACTTGTGACATGTGGGGGGGAGAGTCCAAAGGATTTGTTTTAAAAAATATATGTAATTGACCTACACAGCTGCACAGTAGCATCCAGCAATGGCCTTCCATTTAAATCTTCATGGTTCAGGTTTGGGCATGCATTTTAGCATTAAGTTGTTGAATGAAAGGGAACAGAAAGGAATGTAGGCAAATGGGGAAAACCCACCATTGAAACTGACCAGACTCATTCTGAAACTGACAAGCAGCTTCAATGCCCTGATTTCCATATTGCCGAGCACTAGGGGATTCTCTACTGTGTTATCGGCCACTGAGAAAAATAGGAAAGAGTCACACAATCACATAATATGGGAAAACATGTTGAGTGTATAGAATGTATGGCACTGACACTGGCATTGCATGCTGTGATTGTTGACAATATGTGTGCATGCACATGTGCCTGTGCAAAGTCAGCTGTAACTCCACCACACTTTGCACAGGGCTGCAATTTGTATGGGGAGATGTCCTTTGGTAGAAGCTCTGGGAAGCTTTTTAGCCTTGTGCCACTAAACTGAAAAAATGGGGGGGATATTTTCAGCTGCATAGTAACCCTAATTTTCTGCCCTTCCTTGCAAATTTGCATGGTTTCCTCTTTGTGATTCTCTGATTTGATCATGCAACTGATCTTGGCAGTTTTTAGAGCCTGTTCTGTGTGGATTACACTCTGTCCTCCAAATGGATCGATCCCAATTGATTTTTAAGTTTGGCAGTTTGCAGAAGGCTTCTGGAGGCTGCCAAAATAGCTCCCCCCAACTTTGTTCACTAAAGTATGAAAGGGAAAAATATTTTCAAAGCTTTAGGCTTCCAATCCCAGTGTCTCTCTCTTTACATCTCATGTCAATTTCATGCTGCACTGACAATCCCCCCCCTTTATTTTGTTTGCATGCAGCACTGAACTCCCTTTTTTTTACACTGGAAATTCTGCCATTTGCCTCTGCTCTGATCCCCCTTTCAAGTCAATACAAGCAAAAACTAAACCTTGGACAGCTCATTTTAAACTCCCCCCATCATTTTATTTAATTTTCCTAATTCAGTGATCTGAGATAGTTTTATATCCCTAATCTCATGCCATTAGTTTAAAAAAGTAAAAAAAAAACATGGGGGAAATGGAGCTTGTACACTGATGAAGGGGGGAGGATGCTGGAAGGTACAGAGTGGGCTGAATGACCTTGATGTGGGTGAGGGAGTAGACTTCAAGGGGCAGAAAAAGGGCAGGGGGATCTGAGGGAATCTGTACACTTTTGAATTACCTTCAGCTTGGAAGTGAAATAAGGGGGAAATCAGCACAAAAGCACTCTCAGAAAACCCAGGGAAACAGCTACTAGGAAGCAAACTGAGCGCTGAAGGGAGGAAAATCAATGCAGAATGACAAAGAAAACCTGACCGACATGCACAGTAAAAGGGAGTGAAAACACCTGTGCTTTAATAGGCCAAAGAGCAGTTGTTACAGCTGCTGCTATAGCTGATGCTCCTACTTAATGTTCATAAGACATCCACAGTTAATAGCTGATGCTAAACTATAGCTGGGCAGAGGGTAGAATATGATGCCATGACATTTGTTCATTCACAACTTCTCTGTGATCTCTGTCTCAAATCCAGCTGCCAGAAGGGAGTTCGCTGTTAGGCCCCAGAGTGCATCACTCTGAAACAATGCAGAGCACTGGAGGGAATAGTGAATCTTGAAATGGGGCTACCTTTTAATTTCCATTTCTCTTTCCAGTGTGACCATCCTGCAAAATAAATTGCAGACCAGAAGTAAAATTTCACTTATTTCTGGGGATGATAGGGTTAATCAAGCATATATGCAAAGTGCAAGGTATACACTGGGATATGAACTTCAACTAATTCAGTCTTTATCATAAGTATCATTTTGCCTCAAGTGTAGGTATCCAGGTCATTTCTGTCAGAAACCTGAATTCTTTTTTTTTTAAAAAGATTTTTATTGATTTTATCTATATTCTACATTTCTACGCTACTTACTATGCTAAATTTATCTTATACAGAGAATACTTTATAAAATGCTTAATCTATCAATTTATAAAAATTATTATAGCATTTTAAAAAAAACATGGTTAACACATATTACTTTGTTACTTTTTCCATTCAAAAAGCTATTTGGCAGTATGCATAGTTTGGAGACAGCACTTAATAACAAAGCTTATAATTCATACTAGTGCATATGCTTAATAAACATTTAACAATCATTTCTTCTTTTGTCCTCTTCTTGTTTTCTTAGTCTCAACATGTACTTTTGGAGCTGCTGCTCCTATCTCCGAGTCTGATATCTCTTCTTCGCTCTTAGAGCTATCAAAACCGTATATACTTTCTTGCAAAGCCAGCGAATCATCTGTGTCTCTGCCTTTTTTCTTTTCTTTGTCTTTTTCCAAAAAAAATTTCGCTTGTTCAACAGAGTCAATCTTATATTTCTTATCTTTGATGCTGAAGCTAAGTCCCTCTGGAGTATTCCAACGATATATTATTGATTCAGACTGAAGCCATGTTGTCAGCTTTCTATAGGCTTTTCTTCTTCTCCGTATTTCAAATGGTACATCTTTCAAAACTTTAACTTCTTCTTCTTGGATCTTCAGAACCGCTTTACTTGTGGCTTTTAAAACCACATCCCTTGTTGATTTCTTGAAGAACCTTATCATAATTTCACCTGGCAGGCTTTTCTTTTTAATATATTCTGGGTAGGTCCTATAGACCATATCCATATCGCTTTTTAATTCTTCTGCTTTTAAGCCTGTTAACGGTGCCAACGCTTCACTTAACAGTCCTTTAAGGTCTTCTCCTTTTTTTTCTGGTACGTTCTGCAGTCTCAGGAAGAAATTCGCCCGTTCCATTTGCAATTTCAGAAGGGAATCATGATGAAGAGCCTTTTCTTTCTCTGCTTTCTGTAGTCTTGAATCTTGATTTTTTACTGACGTTTTGACCTCCATAGGGTCCCGCTGCAGCTTCTCTGTGACTTTATTCGACTCCTTCAGCTCCGACTGCATTTTATCCATCTTGATGTTCAGTGACGTCATTTGATCCACTAGAGGTCGCAATAGCGAGGAGAACACCGCACTCATCTCAGTGGTATCAACCTTTGAACTCGGAACTGTAGTTGCTAGCTTTGGGGAAGGTTTCGGTTTCCCCGCCATTGTTGAGACTTCGCTATTGTTTACGTTTAGATAAGATGAAGATAAGAAGCGATTTTTTCAGCTGCACTTGTATCGTTTTAATTGTTATGTCCTCAAGTGTGCGATACCGCCATCTAGCAGCTCATCTAAGCTTTCCTTCCTTCAGTAACGCCGTGGGAAAGAGCCTCGTAAGTACGCCGATAATGGAAAGGGGGGGGATTTCTCTCCACCCGCCGCTTCTCCCGCTAAGTTGCTTATTTCAACTTCGAGACTCACTTTTTCACCTTTGTGTAGCTGGAAGTTACTGCTTCATCGCTTCATATTATCTGCTGCTTCACGGTTTGCGCTATAGCCATGCGGCTCCTGCGATGGGGGAACCTATGGGGGTGATGAGGGGGACCTCAAATCCCACGGTTGCCAGAGCCGGGAGAGATCCCTTCTCGTGCCACTCCAGGCAGAGCCCCCTCACTGGGGTCTCTGGGGGCTCAGCACCTGTCCAGAGCCCCTTCTTCCCATCGGGTACGGATTGCCTCCCCCGCTAGCGCGGAGGGACGCGTCCGCCATTCTTCGCAAGTCTTCCGGAAGTCTGAAACCTGAATTCTTTATTCATGTATTCATTTGATTTAATTAAACTTATGAATCGCCCACCCTGCAAGCAGGCTCTGGGGGATTTACAATAGTAATGTAATAATCCCCCTTTGCCAGCCACACCGCTGTCCCACACAGCATGGCAGAGAAGTGTATGTGGGGGCCATAGGCTGCCCTCAACTAAAAGCCTGGTGGAACATCTCTGCCTTACAGGCCCTGTGGAATTGCATCAGATCCTGCAGGGCCCTGATATTATTCAGCAGAGAGTTGCACCAGGTTGGAGCCAGGACCAAAAAGGCCCTGGCCCTAATCAAAGACAGCTGGACCTCCCTAGGGCCGGAGATCATCACCAAGTTGTTACTAGCCAATCTTAGCATTCTTCTGGGGACATACTGGAGGAGACATTCTAGTGTTCCTTTAAAAGACAGCTAAGTTGGTATTTCGATGGGAGACCACCAAGGAAGACTGCAGACGAAGTCAATGGCAAATCACCTCTACTTCTCTCTTGGCTTAAAAGTCCCTTGCTGGGGCTGCCATAAGACTTACATCTTGACAGTTATGTCCACACATAGTAGCTTAAATAGTTTTTAAAGGATTAAATGAATCCATGGCAATTAGATCTATTAATGGCTACTTTCATGATTAGTGGCAGAAAATCCTTGATTACCATAAATAGGAGGAGGAGGAGGAGATTGGATTTATACCCCGCCCTTCACTCACTTGGAGTCTCAGAGCGGCTTACAAAATCCTTTCCCTTCCCCTCCCCACAACAGACTCCCTGTGAGGTAGGTGGGGCTGAGAGAACTCTTTCCCAAGCTGTCCTTGAGGGAACAGCTGGTCCAGAGCTATGGCTTGCCCAAGGCCATCCAGCCAGGTGCAAGTGGAGGAGTGGGGAATCAAACCCAGTTCTCCCAGATTAGAGTTCGCACACTTAACCACTACACCAAACTGGCTCTCATTTAAATAGTGGTGAACAGCAGCTGAATCCTCATGACACGCTGGCATGAATGACTATTCATTTTGGGAGATGGAGAGGTGGACCAGATGGACCTTTGGACTCGTCCAGCAAAGCAGTTTTGACATTCTTAGAAGCAACTATCCATAGCTCTCACAGTTCAGTTTGCCTGCTCTATTTCCATTTCAAAAGTTCTGGCTTTTTGTGTCATTTTCAGTTTTACAGCACAGGTTTCTATGTCTCTGCAGGGTCTATTTCTGTAGAAGCTGTAAAAAGCACTTGCAGAAAAAGGATTATTTTACTGCTGACACTCTTGGCAGGTGAAGGAGGAGGAACCGGTAGTCTGCTTTCAAAGGCCTGATGAATCATAGATCAAAATTTTTTGCCCATAGACACCTGTGTTAAAAGTCAGAAGAAAAGTAATCTCCAGGGATCCTCACAACCAGAAAGCGTGTAGATCATTTCTGGCCCAAGAGAGATTGGAATAACTTTGAAAAATAACCATGCATTGCACATCTGCAGATGTCACTATGCCAGGTTTTGGCTTGACGCAGCTTGCAATCTTTGCTATGATTTATGCTAAATCTTATTTTTTTCTGAAATTACTCATATCGTAACAGTTTGGATGCAGAAAATATTTTAGATGCTTCTTTGTTCCAGATCCTCTCTTTCAGCATTTGGCTTTGGTGCAAGACATTTATTCTAAAAGCTTTAGAAGCAGAGTAGACAAGGAAACAGCTTGCAAGCCAAGCTAAAGGCAGGTATAGTTAATAGTGGCGATAGTATAAACCTTTGAAAATTGTTTTCTGCAGTCACAAATCTGACAGGCCATTTCGCTGCAGCACTTTGAGAGTGCTGCTATGATGCAGATTATAAAATTGTATGGGTCCCTGTTATGCTGTTTTCTACCTGCAAGAGAACCTTGACTTAACAGGTTCCATCTGTTTCCACACCACAGTGGATGTATTATGGTTTGTTTAAAGATAGCCTTGTTTTCACATGGCTAATCAGTTATCCCAAGAAGCTCATCACATTCCATGACTAGAAATCTTATTATTTTCTCCTCCTTGGTTTATTTGACACTGTATGCCTGAAGTCAACTCCTGCCTTCTGTATCAAGTAATATCTTTCTTGGATTCATGTCCAAGTTGTAAAACTGTGTGTTATTCTTTATATTTGGCCAATAATTCACCTTCTTTCTTCTTCTTCCTCCTCCTCCTCCTCCTCTTCTTCGTCCTCTTCTTCAATTTAAGGTATTTTAAAATGTATTTTATTTTACATCCTTTATATCCCACTTTTCTACTCTCACAAGGACCACTAAGGCAAATTACATAACATATATAGTAAATCACATTTTATAACCATTAAAAGCAACCAAACAACACATCATTTAAATTTTAAAAAACAGAACTAAAAACATACAAAGACACAAAAGCAACAATTAAAACATTTAAACCAATTAAAACATCAGACAGGAAAGAGGGATCACTGAGGGAACCCCAAAAGAAACAAACAAACAAAAAGCTTTTGCTCCCTGATAAAACTCCACCTTTCCCAGTACGCCCAAGCCTACTTCTTCTTCGGTTTAAAGATTTCCCATAATGTGTCATTCCCGCCATTCTTGTATCAGGAGGTTTCGTATGAAACAGTTTTTCAAATATTGATAAGGCATCAAATGTAAACAAAACTATCATTTACCTTCATTTAAAATTAATGAGCATTTACATTCACTACTATGTTATGACAGAGCAGCACAGGATACCGTGGTTAACTCTCAGGAAGGCCCTGATCTCAGAGGAAATGTTATTTCCTGGGAATGGAGCAACAAACGCCTCAGATTTCAGTTTGAGAAAAGATGGGTTTTCCTTTGTGGCAACAAATAGATATATCCTGACTGGATGAAGGGTGCAAGGCAGCCCATGGGGAGACTCAAACCCAATTTCAGGACAGGTCAAAGTGAAACTCTCCCAAAACAGAGGAACGCATTAAAAATGGATTACTGCAAATGCTGCTCCTCCAAATCCCATTAATATGAGAGATTTATAATGAAGGAAAGAAAGGTTTGGCTTTCGAGAAAGCATTGGCAAAATGCGGGAACTTTGCAGCTAGCCAGTGCATGAAGTCACGTTGGAATCTTGCATCTTGGATTCTTTCTACATGAGGTGTTTCCTGGCTGAAAATTATTTACACTAGAACTTTTATTCTTGTTCATCTCTTCTACAGGCATATCTTGTTTGAATGCCAGGTTCACCTCTTCTACAGGCGTATCTTGTTTGAGTGCCAGGATTATAAACATTACAGTGATTATTCTTCATTACTGTGATTGCAATAGTAGAAGTTGGTTTGTTATTGTGTATTTACAGTGATATCATTATTTACAGTGACACTATTTCAGAGTTATAAATTAATTTGGATATTCACATGTTGTAATTGGATGGTTCTTTCTTTACACACAGTTTGGGTTTTCCTTACTACATCACTCAAGTTTGTGGCAGGTCAACCAGCATGAACTTTCCATGAGCTTTCAAGCAGTTCATGGCGGTTTGTGAATGGGTACATTTCCAGACATACTTTCTCTGCTCATTCTAAATTTTTACCAAACTTCAAAGCAACAGGGGGGCGAACTTGGAGCACATGTAGAGAAGCATCTGGAGGAGGTCCCCTGTGACTTTGATTAGAAGAAGAAAAAGAAGAGATTAGATTTATACCCTGCCCTTCACTCACTTGGAGTCTCAGAGCGGCTTACAAACTCCTTTCCCTTCCCCTCCCCACAACAGACACCCTGTGAGGTAGGTGGGGCTGAGAGAGCTTTTTCCCAAGCTGTCCTTGAGAGAACAGCTGGTACAGAGCTATGGCTTGCCCAAGGTCATCCAGCCAGGTGCAAGTGGAGGAGTGGGGAATCAAACCCGGTTCTCCCAGATTAGAGTCCGCGCACTTAACCACTACACCAAACTAGCTTGCAGAGGATCCATTCTATACACTCCTGAACCTGCACCTGTCAAAATGACCACCTGTCATTTCCCCAGAAAGCATTTTTCTGGGGGCACCTTGGGGGGGGGGGGTATAACTTGGACCCCATAAATCCAATCCTCACCAAACTTAGAGGGCAGATAGAGTACAGTCAGCTGGAGATCCCCTGTGAGGCTGGTGTCTCTAGCATGCCAGGGAGACCGTTATACTAGTTCACAAACCTCACAAACTGAACCAGTCCATTTCGAGTTTAAAAGTTTGTGATGGTTCATAGTTCATGAACAGGGCATGCCATGAGCCACAAACCAATCTGCATTTTCCTGGTTCATGCCCATCTTTACCTCTATCAGCACCTCAAGCCATTGATAGTAAAAGAAAGGACAGAGCTTGAGTGGTGCCCACTGCCCCATACAGCAGGAAGGGAGAGTGAAAGTCCTCTCACAGCCTTCCCACTGCCTTTTGGGTACTCAGGCCAGGAGAGCAAGGAACAAGAAGTGGAGGATCAGGTTTTTAGACTATCTAATTGAAATAAACTCCTTTCAAGTAGGGCTGCCACATCAATTTTTCACCTGATCCACACAGGAATTAAAGATCAGCACTGATGTCCCAGTGCTGAAAGTTCAGAGTTTCTGGCATAGAAATGGAAGGGCTGCCCAGCCCTATTCTGCTGTCACTTGAACACCACCGTATGGGGCTTTGTTCTATTCCATTCTGCTTGAGCTCAAGAGTGGGAAATGTCTAGGGAAGAAGGAAATGAATTGATTACATCAATCTGGTCCAACACCAGGCCCCCACCCTCTCCCAATGCCAGCCTTGGACTCACCACAACCAGAACTCAGGTATTTGGCCTGATCCTGGCCCCGCTAGCAACCCAGAGCCTCATCTTCCATCTCCTGCTATCAGCCTTGGTACTCTATGGTTGGGCCAAGCCAACAGGCAGAAGGTTCAGGCAGCACTCCTCATCCTGGTAGGCAGACAGTGGGCAGACACTCAAAGAGTGATTAACACATGAAATTCAGTGCCACAGGAGGTGGCGGCAGCTACAAGCATGAATGGCTTCAAGAAGGAATTAGATAAACATATGGAGCAGAGGTCCATCAGTGGCTATTAGCCACAAGGTATAGATAGGAACTCTCTGTCTGAGGCAAGTGATGCACTGTATTCTTGGTGCTTGGGGGGCAACAGTGGGAGAAATTCTGGTGTCCTGGCCCCGCTTGTGGACCTCCTGATGGCACCTGTTATTTTTGGCCACTGTGTGACAGACTGGATGGGCCATTGGCCTGATCCAACATTGGCTTCTCTTATGTTCTTATGATCGTACTGTAGCTGGTAGGCTCCCCAACCTCCTAGAGAGGTAGAAAGACTCTCAAGAGCCCAGGAATTGGCATGGGGCATACATCAGGTTCTGCACAAGCCACATAAGGACCAAGAAGCAGAACTGGGAGAATGGTCCAAGCCCTTTCCAGGCTGTGAGGAAGAGGCTGGGCAGCTGAGGAAGAGGAACAAGGTGGAGTCAACCCCCTCTGTTCATCCCATCAGAGGTCTTGACAGTCCCTGGTACAACAACCCACCTTGGAAGAGTCAGGGGCCAAGAGCCCACAGCCAGAATACCAGCAGGCACCTGACAAATCTATCATCAGTCTTGCTGCTGCTGCTTGATCAACTCAGAGTTTCAGTTTATAACATCCTAAATCTGTTGGTGGTGTGTGTGGGGGGAATGGTCCACACCAGCACACCCATTCAAAAACACAGAAAAAGACAAAACACCATTCAAATTAATCTGTTCCTAGCCTCAATCCAGGCTGGTTATAGGCTGCAACCCTAAAATAAGGCCAGGAGCCCACATAGAATTTGGTTTTGCAACAGTGGCCAAGAGCTACTTCTGAGAAACCTCTTTCTGTAGCAAATAGAGGTGCCTTTGGGACTGACTGAATGGGGTTTTCTTATTCCCTGTCATACTATGTTATCATGAATAATTAGATTGTAAGCTTCTCAGGGCATAGACCTGACCTTTGTTACTCTGTATACACAGTGATGGTGCTGTACTATTAAGTAATTACTAAGCTACTGGAGCTCATTTCTACAGATTGTGGAGCATGGGTAATTTTCTAAATGTGCTGGCAATAGCCCGCAGAACATAGGAACTAAACAGATGATTGTTAAAATAGTTTGTGTGTTATTTGAAGGAACCCTTGGATACCCATGTATATTTTCACCCATATCAGTTTGGAAATAAAAATCTAATAGGCTGGCAGCAGGAAAGTGGAACACAAGAACAGGACATCAGCAAAATCTGGATGGAAATTGGGGAACAGATTTGACATACAGGAGGCAATATAATATTTAAGTCCAGAAAAAATGGCTTCAGGCTATGCAAATTAGATAAATAACAGATGGCTGGAGAAGATGGGGCATTACTACAGAGAATGTCATGACGACTTGCTACCAGAAACTTATTCTAAACTGAGTCATATTTATGCATGTGAGGTTAATACATAGATTCTGACAATATCCATCAGTAGAAGGGAACACAAATTCTTGGAAACTGCCAGTGCTGGCCTGAGCAAAGTTATACCTTCCTAAGGCTATTGAAGTCAAGAGGTGTGAATCTGTTTAGGAGTGAATGTAAGCCAGACAATAATATGCCACTTCAGCCCAATCAAACTGATGACAATAAATACTTTTAATCAGGGCTCTTTTCGTAGCCTGGTCTTGTTCAACCCATTGGGAAAATGGCCAACTATTTATGTGATCTTGAAAGCCCCCAACAACAGAGAGCATTTATGTTGGCTAGGATGAAGTCCTTTCCTTCAAACGTTGTTTATGGCAGATTCCTCCAAATCCCATATAGTGGGAGAGTCTGTCCTTGTGGGGCAAACTATCCAGATTCCATCCAACGTATATTGCTGGACTGTCAGCTATATTCTAATCCTCAGAGGGAACTGTTTGGTAATCTTTCTCTTTCTCCCTGTAACCTGATGAAACGGATTGACTATCGCTGCGTACTTAAAGATAATGAAATAGAAATCACAAGGGCTGTTAGTGAATTCCTGGAGAAGTTGATTAAAATTTATGTGGGGCATGTTTTGCCATGAATTTTATATATACATATTAGTCTATTGTTCTTAATCTTGAACTGTACATCATGCTTGTCCCTATTTTTGTACTATGCTTGAGTATGCCAATAAAAGGTATGATGATGAAACTAACTCATGGGATAGGAGGAGAAAAAGGAAGGAAGGAAGGAAGGAAGGAAAGGAAGGAAGGAAGGAAGGAAGGAAGGAAGGAAGGAAGGAAGGAAGGAAGGAAGGAAGGAAGGAAGGAATGTGAAGATGAAGAAATATAAGAAAAGTAAACACACCGAGGAAGGGACGATTTAATAAGTTGTCGAAGGCTTTCATGGCTGGAGTTCATTAGTTGCTGTATATTTTCCGGGCTGTATGGCCATGGTCTTGGCACTGTAGTACCTGACATTTTACCAGCAGCTGTGACTGGCATCCTCAGAGGTATAACACAGAAAGATGGAGTACTCTCTGTGTTGATGTGAGAAGAAAAATGGTCGGCAGATAATTTATATCTACTCAGGAAGATGGGGTAGAGCTGAGTCATTATCTTGTAGGAGTTTCCCAGACTGTGACATGCTAATGGAGGAGCTTTCCTGAGGAGGTTCTTTTGCATATGGATTGGCTGTTGAAATTTTAATCTTAACTGTAGTGGTGTTGTAAGATGTAGAGCATTTTGTGTTTTTCAGGACTGGAAACCATGCCCTATTTATTTTTGAACTCTCTTCTTTCCTGTTGAAATTGTGTTTATGTTTATGAATTTCAATGGCTTCCCTGTGTAATCTGACATGGTAATCGGATGTGTTGTCCAGCATTTCAGTGTCTTGGAATAAGATACTGTGTCCTGTTTGAGTTAGGCTATGTTCAGCCACTGCTGATTTTTCAGGTTGGCCAAGTTTGCAGTGTTTTTCATGTTCTTTTATTCTTGTCTGGATGCTACATTGTGTGATCTCGATGTAAACCTGTCCACAACTGCAGAGTATGCGGTACACTCCTGCAGAAGTGAGGGTGTCTCTTTAGTCTTTTGCTGATTGTAGCATCTGCTGTATTTTTCTGGTGGGTCTGAATACTGTTTGTAGGTTGTATTTTTTCATAAGTTTTTCCATCTGATCAGTGATTCCTTTGATATATGGCAAAAACACTTTTCCTGTGGGAGACTGTTTTTCCTCAGTTGTTTGCTTTACCTTTGGTTTAATCGCTCTTCTGATTTCATTCTTGGAGTAGCCATTTGCTTGAAGTGTGTGGTTTAGATGATTTATCATTGAGAAAGTGTGGTTCACATATCCATCTTGCCCGGTCTACTGATGTTTTGATCATTCCTCTTTTTTGCTGAGGGTGGCAACTGGAGTTTTTGTGTCAATAAAGACCAGTGTGAGTTGGTTTTCTGTAGAGTTTGTGACCTAATTGAAAGTTAGCTTTGCAGATGACCGTGAGATCTAGAAATGGGAGTTTTCCCTTGATTTCTTTTTCCATGGTGAATTTTATGTTCGGGTGGATGTTGTTGAGGGAAGATTGCCATCAACCGCTCTCAGATCTCAAACAAAAAATCAGGGTAGCCAACTACAAGGGCAGCAGGTAGTTTTATCCTGAAAGACAATCAAATAGTACTGTTAATTGCTCAGAACACCCTACATCAAGGTCATTGGGTGAACAGAAGAGAGATTACTCATTCACTGAGCCAGCTGCTCCATATAGAGCTATATCATGTCAACCTTGAGCAAACAATGAGACTCCCTGCTCCTCTCCCTTGTTGGAGAGTGTTACTAACATTCAGACAATCTACTATCCCTCTCATGCTGCTGAGAATGTGGAGGGGTTTTGCTTTCTTTCATATATGCCCTGTCAGAGTCTTTGCAGAGGAATGGAAGAAACCATTACTAACAGGGGCTGTAAATAAAGCATATTTTGCAGGACAGCAAGTTCAGGATCTGTTCGGACCTTCTTATGAGCATGTTATTACCAGATAAGTTCACTGACCATCAACCACACTCTAAAATTCTCACATAGAAGCCTTCCAAATTAGACCAAAAGAGAGCTAAAGGATACTTATCAATACACACTCATGGGACAATCCAGAAAAGCCCACTATTGAAAAAGACAGAGCAATTCATGACTAACTTATCTAATGCTGAGGAATCATTAAATGCACATGCCTCATGTAATATACAGTCAAACAGTGATGCCAACATTTGCTCCCGGCAACTAGCATGAAACAGGAATCAGCAAATCTCCTAAACCTTCCAGAATTCAGCAACAGGACATATATGGAAACTACAGTTCTGGATGGTCCCTTACTTGCTTCAACCTCCATTAAATCCACAAATTGGCAGGCTGTCACTCACCTTTCAACAGAAGTATCCCAGTTATCTGATTCCGGCTCTTCAAAATCAAATTCAGTCACCCTACATAGAGGCCTTGATCTCTGCAAAACAGCAGATAGAGAATTATGGAGACAGGACTTAAAACACCAACAATTAAAGGCACTAAGATCCAACTGATAGATTAGCTGCTGTAACTGAATCTTGGCCAAACCAAGCAAAAGTTCTTGCTAAGATAACATGATGTTGCAAATAGATAGAAACTCAGGGAGCCAGTTTGGTGTAGTGGTTAGGAGCACGGACTCTAATCTGGGAGAACCGGGTTTGAGTCCTCACTTCTCCACATGCAGCTGCTGGTGTGACCTTGAGTCAGTCGTTGCTCTCTCAGAGCTGTTCTCTTAAGAGCAGTTCTTGAAAGAGCTCTCTCAGCCCCACCCACCTCACTGGGTGTCTGTTGTGGAGAGGGAAAGGGAAAGGGAAAGGAGATTGTTAGCCGCTCTGAGACTCCTTCGGGTAGTGAAGGGTTGGGTATAAATCCAATCTCTTCTTCTTTAAGTAAATGAAGAATTATTGCTCTTCAGGTTAAGAGTGGGGTCTTTTAGGTTAAGAGAGTTTTCCATCTAGAAATTGAGATTTTCTATAAATATTTATAAATATTTATCAATTTATTTACTTTACCACACTCTGCTGTACTAATATGTAACCATTGTACGGCCTTCTTTAATTTTTTTGTCTGAAGTGAGTGACCCCAATTTAGAGGGTCTCTCCTACCTGATCTTAGAATAAGAACTTGGCTTCAACCAATCTTTTAAATTATACCTTGTGTTTTATTAAATACCTGAGAGAGAATATGGTATCTGGACCTAACTGAATACAGGTTCTACAACCCCAAACTAAATTAAAATTATTTCTGTTGTAATGTCTGAGGAGTACTAAACTGAAAGTTTGCATTAATCCAAGCCCATAATTTTGAGAGCTTTGATCCTTTATTGCAATGATGTAAAATTTGTATTTTAGTGTTGGAATTTGTATATTACAGAAATTTGTATTTTACTGTCCTGGCTCTGCATTATTTTTGTGTCTAAATCATATTTTGGAAGCACCGGTGCTCTAAAATGGTCCCTAGTAAATTTGGGTGCTAATTTTTAGTAGGAAGCTGTTCCTCAACACTTTTTTGAAGTGTAATAGAACTTTCTTTATGGATTATTTTAATGTGTTGAGACACACTTAGTTGGCTGTCCTGTATATCACTTTTCTGTAAGATTTAATTTGAGGAATTAATTCTGATAATGAATACAATTGCAGGTGCCAATCTGTCTGATAAAGCCCTGTTAGGTCCTTTGTTTAATTTTTTTACCTTGCTTATATCTATCATAGTTTTTAGACTATGCTGTGATGTTAAATGAATTTTTGTAACAATTTTTATCAATATTTTTTTTAAAAAAACTAGAAGGGGTTGAAAGGGGGATGACCCTGGCAAGTACTTGGATGGGAGACCTCCTAGGAATACCAGGGCTGGGATGCAGAGGCAGACAATAGCAAGCCACCTCTCTGAAACATCCAAGCCCCACCCAGGGTCACCAGAAGTCAACCATGACTTCCAGGCACACACACACACAAGATACTCACACAAAAAAGGTGGCTCAGGCACGCTTTGCTAACCCAACACAAGCGAGTTTGTACGAAGAAGAAGAAGAAGAAGAGATTGGATTTATACCCCGCCCTCCACTCCCCAAGGGAGTCTCAAAGCGGCTTACAAACTCCTTTCCCTTCCCCTCCCCACAACAGACACCCTGTGAGCAGTGTTCCCTCTAAGCTGAGTTGGTGTGAGCTAGCTCACAGTTTTTTAGCCTCAGGCTCACACCTTTTTGTCTTAGCTCAGGAAGGATGGCTCCAGAGCAAACTACTTGATGCAGTAGCCAAATCGTTCACTCACAACTTTAATGCCAGTAGCTCACAAAGTAGAATTTTTGCTCACAAGACTCCACAGCTTAGAGGGAGCATTGCCTGTGAGGTAGGTGGGGCTGAGAGAGCTCTTTCCCAAGCTGTCCTTGAGTGAACAGCTGGTACAGAGCTATGGCTTGCCCAAGGTCATCCAGCCAGGTGCAAGTGGAAGAGTGGGGAATCAAACCCGGTTCTCCCAGATTAGAGTCCACGCACTTAACCACTACACCAAACTGGCTGAACAGGTAAATAGATTCCACTAGCAGCCAGTTACTAAAATGGGTCTGTCTGAAATGACAGAAAAAAATCCATTAGCAACCAGTTACTAAAATGGACTACAAAGGCAGTTTGAAAAGGGTCAAGGACTGAGGTGGAAAAAATGTTAACTGTAAGAAGCGGCCCAGACAGAGATAATAAGATTCTGATCTAGCATTGACAACTGTTTCATGGGGGGGGGGGGGAGGGTACAGTCCTATGCCTATGAGGCTATATATCTGAGTACCACTTAACTGCTGCAGGCTTTCCAATTAAGTGGAATTATCATCCCAATTAACCACTGCCCCTTGCCAGTTAAATCTCATTTGGTTTAATTTTATTCCCTGGGAAATGTCCCAGTTAAATGGATTTCCCAATTAATCACATCCTGGTTAAGTCAAGCACATTGACATTGTTTGTGTTGCCGGGAAGAACTGTTACCATCTTCTCCCTCCGTCCCACTTCCTTGTAGGTTTCTTCTCAGTACAAACATGGCGTTATGCATTAGGTCTGGTTTTCTAAAGGCACAAATCCTATTGCTTAGCAATAAGCAGTTGATGGTGTTGATCACGCTGCTATAGTTAATCCAAGGCATCAAAGCTTAGCAAATGGTCTTCAATTAACAGACATTTTTTTTTAAAAAAAAACCAATTTAATAAATATATCCAACAGGGAAAGCATTGGCTCTCCCCCACTGAAAATTCTTTTTTTCCTTCCCCTGAAAGCTGCAATGGTCTCTCTGGTATGAAACCACCCTGACAAACATTTAGCACATCCTCTGTTGACAGGTTGCCCTTATTCACATTGCTCTTAGCTCAGAGGCATGGTTTAATTCAATGGCAGAGCTCCACTGAGATGCTTACTGTGTCGTCAACCTGGGAATAAGTATGATGCTGCGATGCTTGCCTTGTTCCATGACCCTCAAGCTTCACATCAAATCCACTGAAACATGAAAATGAAATTTCTCTTATGAGGAAAAAGGCAGAGGTGAAGAGGAGATTTCAGAGGCGGCGATTTCTGTGCTTTGCGATTCTGTACTACAGCATGTGCCGTTATGTCATAAGTTATGTATATCAACAACAGATGCACAAAACAACAGAGGCACATGGCATGTACTAACAAGTAGGGATGTGTACCTGGAGGGCCAGGTCAGGTGGCTGAAGTTTTGAGGACAAGATCCACGGTTTCATTTGTACCACTTTCTGGTCCCATCACATAGGGTGGCTTAATTCAACATGGCTTAAATCAGGGAAAGCACCCTATCTCTTTCACTCTTGGTACCCTACCTGTAATGTGGGGATAGTAATTCTGGACTTGTTTACAGGGCAGTTTCTTTGTAGAATTTTTTTTTTTTACCAAAATAAGTTATTTGCAATTATTAATGCTAAGCAATATCTATACAATTTTTCTGTCAGCATTGTAAATTTATTGTAGAATATATCCCAAGAAGGGTTTAGGGCTAAAAGGTACAGCCACGGAGGACTCTTTTACCATCAGTGAAAGATATCTTACTATTAGTGGAAGATTCCTCTACAAGTAGAAAGTCAACTTTGGATCCCAATACTTCCTTCAGAAACTTGAGGTATATTAGAATCCCTAAAAGCTAAGCAGGGGTTCCCAATGGGGTACCCATGGATACCAGGGCACCCACCAACACCTGAGAGCCAGTTTGGTGCAGTGGTTAAGTGTGCGGACTCTAATCTGGGAGAACCGGGTTTGATTCCCCACTCCTCCACTTGCACCTGCTGGATGACCTTGGGCAAGCCATAGTTCTGGCACAGCTGTTCTCTCAAGGACAGCTGTCTCAGAGCTCTCTCAGCCCCACCTATCTCACAGGGTGTCTGCTGTCGGGAGGGGAAGGGAAAGGAGTTTGTAAGCCGCTCTGAGACTCTAAGGCTGAGGACAGAGTGGCAATGTTGCCCAGGATAGCTCTGCTTCAGAAGCAGGGGAAGGGAAGCAGTTCAGACAGCTGCAGCTGTCCTTCGTCTCCCTTCCATACTCACCCATTTCTGAAGCACTTATTTTCTTTTCTTCATTCCCCCCCCCCCCCGAATACTTCCACTAGATGCACTAGACCCAAGTTGCTCAGACTTCTCCCGTTCTTTGCACATAGTCCATGTCCACTAGGGTTGCCCACTCTGGCAGATTTGGGGGTGGAACCTGGGAAGGATGGGATTTGGGGAAGAGAGGGTCCTCAGCAGGCTATTGTGCCATAGAGTCCACCCTCCAAAGCAGCCATTTTTTTCAAGGGAACTAATCTGTGTAGTCTGGAGATCAGCTGTAATTCTGGGTAGGGATGGACATGAACCAGGAAAGTGAAGGTTCATCCCAGTTCGTGGTTCATGAACCATAAATCTCCCTGAACTTCTGCTGTTTAATTAATTGGTTCGGTTCATGAAGTTCAGGGGAAGTATCTCCCTCCTTCCTTTCTGCTGGCAGCAGCTCCTCAAGGCTAGCAAAATGGAAGAGGGGGGGGAGATCCTGCAAAAGCCATTTAAAGGGAACATTCCCTTTAAATGACTTTTGCAAGCCATTTCAACGATCCCCCCCCCCCCAGCTTCCCACCATGAACCCCTGAAATCACATGGCGGGTCATGGATAGGGATGGGCACAAACCTCCGGTTTGCGAACCACAAACCAGAGATGTTCGTCACAAAATTAGGTTCGTGATGAGGTTTGTGCTCATTCCTAATTCTGGGACAGCTCCAGGCCTCACCTGGAGGTTAGCAAACCTAATGTCCATGCCATAATTGCATCCCTGATAAACACTTTTGATGTCTGTTTTTTTTACTGTGAGAGATGGCATGTACATACTGGAGCAGATAATTATCAGCTCTCCCCATGTATGTGTGTTTTTAACAAATGCAGCAGTGGGGATGGTGGGGTAGAGGCAGTGAAATGGCACTAGAGGAAAGAGTTGAACTCCTTGTGCTGCACTGATCCAGATGTGACCCAATCACTTTTTCTGGTCCAGTGTCTTGTCAACATACAGGTTCTGTCACAGCTCTGTCGGCATGAAGTGTAATTTGCCCCTTTATCAGATTTAAATCAAAAATTATGAAGTAGAAAAGATAACGTTTGTGGTGTGACTGCTTTCATCGTTTTGACTTTGTAAGGTGCATATTCATAGGACAATAGACTGTATCATTCCCGTCCTTCTAATTTCTTGCTCTGACTAGGAAATGACTATGCTTGGATGCCTTTCCCGAGTGAAAACCCTGAACAAAACAGCACGCAGATGTCCTTGGCAACTGTTAGTGTTTATTACCCAAAGTAATGTTAAAAATCGTTCCAGAGCATTTTTTATCTCCAAAAATTAGCTTTTAGAGTGAAACAAATTGCTGTAAATTCGATTACATGTAGATTGATTTTAATTCATGAGATTTCATCTCCCTAACAACTTGAGCCTCTAGTGTAGCACCAGAGGCCTTACATCAGAGAGAAGAAGAGAAGAGATTGGATTTATACCCCACCCTTCACTCACTTGGAGTCTCAGAGCGGCTTACAAACTCCTTTCCCTTCCCCTCCCCACAACAGACACCCTGTGAGGTAGGTGGGGCTGAGAGAGCTCTTTCCCAAGCTGTCCTTGAGAGAACAGCTGGTACAGAGCTATGGCTTGCCCAAGGTCATCCAGCCAGGTGCAAGTGGAGGAGTGGGGAATCAAACCCGGTTCTCCCAGATTAGAGTCCGTGCACTTAACCACTACACCAAACTGGCTCTCAGTACAACATTGTACAACATTGCAGAGCAGAGTACCAAAGTCTGAGTTCCTCAAAGAACATAAGAAGAGCTATGCTGGATGAGACCAAAGGCCCATCAAGTCCAGCATTCTGTTCACACTGTGACCAACCAGCCTCCTCTAGGAAGCTAACAGGCTGGATGACTGCAACAGCATCTTCCTTCTCATGCTCTCCAGCAACTGAAACAAAGAGGCGTACTCTGTTCAAGGAATGCAGAGACAGAGACGGCAAGAAGAGCCCTGCTGGATCAGACCAGTGTTCCATCTAGTCCAGCATCCTGTCTCACACAGTGGCCAAGTAGTTCCTCTGGAGGGCTAATAACAGGCCATAGAGGCCAGGGCTTTCCCCTGATGTTGACTGAATGCGGAGGTTCCCTTTAGTCACTGTGGCTAGCAGCCACTGATAGACCTACCCTCTATGAATCTAGCTAATCCCCTTTTAAAGTCATCTATGTGTGTCGCCATCACTATATCCTATGGCAGTGAATTCCGCATTTTAATCACTCACTGTTTAAAGAAGTATTTCCTTTGTCCTGAATCTACTGCCCATCAGCTTCATTGGATGCCCTTGAGTTCTAGTATTTTGGGAGAGGTAGGAAATTTTCTCTTTGTCCACTGTCTCCATCCCATGCATAATTGTATTGGCCTCTATCATGTCCCCCCTTAGCCTTCTCTTTTCTAAACTAAAAAGTCCCAGACTCTTCAGTGTTTCCTCATAGGGAAGACACTCCAAACCCCTAATGAACTTGGTTGCCCTCTTCTGTACTTTTTCCAGCTCTGCAGTGTCCTTTTTGAGATATGGTACCTTTCCTAATAATCCCTAACATAGAGTTTGACTTTTTCACCCCTGCAGCACATTGGGTGACACTTTCTACTACTACTATTACTACTACTACTACTACTACTACATCTGTCTGTCTGTCTGTCTGTCTGTCTGTCTGTCTGTCTGTCTACAACCCCAAGATATTTTCCCCTTTTAGTCTCAGCAAGCTCAGACCCCATTAGCCTAAACTTTAATTATGGATTTTTTTGTCCCAGTGTGTGTCACCTTTCACTTACCAACACTGAGCTTTGGTTATTCCTATATTGCAGACAGGAGTCCTGAGGCTAACAGAGAAAATTTTGCCAAAGATCTGCTAGTCAATTCATGGTAGATTTGAGTTTAGGACTTCCATCCTGATTCATACCTCAGCCTGTAAACCGCAGTCCTGCAGTTGCTCTGATAAGCAGAAGTGGTTGCAAAACTGGGTTTGTTCTTTGCACCCTGTTTTCTGAGGCAGTGTGGTTAGAAGAAGAAGAGAAGAGATTGGATTTATACCCCGCCCTTCACTACCCAAGGGAGTCTCAGAGCGGCTTACAAACTCCTTTCCCTTCCCCTCCCCACAACAGACACCCTGTGAGGTAGGTGGGGCTGAGAGAGCTCTGAGACAACTGTTCTTGAGAGAACAGCTAGTACAGAGCTATGGCTTGCCCAAGGTCATCCAGCAGGTGCAAATGGAGGAGTGGGGAATCAAACCCAGATCTCCCAGATTAGAATCTGCACACTTAACCACTACACCAAACTGGGTAGTGGTTATAGTGCTGGGCTAGGATCTGGGGCTCTTGGATTCTGATCCCCATACAGCCAGGAAGGTTGCTACTTACAGGCAGATCTGCTTTTCATTTATCTCATCCATCACCCAGGTTCTTTTAGCAATGGAAAATGAATTTGTGGTGCTTTCTTTAATTATTTTCTACTGTAAATCTAAGCACATTACATGAGGATTTTAAGGAAATCAGCAGGACTTGCTTCCAAATGTATGTGTCTTAGAATCAGGGTAGAAATTGTTTTAGATATATCCAACTGCTTCCATTAGTACTATAATAGCATATAGGTAGGAAGTAAAAAAAAAAACATTTCAGCAGATGGCTATCATAAGCTCCAAACTGTATTTCACAATTAGTATAGAATGTAGCTTGGCACATACTACAGGATGTAATTTCCCTGCATGTTCATGCCAGAAGAAAATCAGCATAAATAATATTGCCTGAATTATTATCTGGCTGTATTTACAGTCAGTAGATCTCTTTAACATGCAGACAGCTTACGTATTAATGTATATTGTTTAGTATTTTTGCTAAAAATCTTGCCAGATTAGTGATCTAATATATGTTTTTATTCTGTATGGAAATAATTGTGTTTTACACATTATGTGCTACGTTGTTCTGCTATCAGGCACTTAGTAATGTCTAGGAAGCTGTTTTTCGAACGTTCGACCTTCAGGGAACCTTTCTTCCATTAATTTCATCTGCCAGTGCCAAAGAACCCCTGTATATTTGCCTCAGAACCCTAATGCTTTGCAGAGCATTCTCTGCCACACACTCAGATCAAAAGGGTGATGGGTCTCTGTGTAGCCCTACATAACTGTGAGCGCTCCCTAAAGCGCACCCAACACCCCCTTGTGATATAGGTTGCAGAGGAAGATTGGTAATGGTAATTAACTGTCTTTCAGGAGAGCTTATCTATTATCAGGGGCCTCTGTTGGGTTTTCTTTTCCATTCTGCATTGATTTTCCTCCCTTCAGTGCTCAGTTTGCTTTCTGGTCACTGTTTTGCTGGTTTTTTCTGAGAGTGGTTTTGTGCCGATTTCCCCCTTATTTTGCTTCCAAGCCAAAGGTCATTCAAAAGCGTACAAATTCCTTCAGATTCCCTCCCCCTTGTGCTGCCCCTTGAAGGTCAGTCCCCTGCCCACATTGAGGTCATTCCACCCACTCTGAACCTTCTGCCATTCATCGGCTCCCCACAGGCACAGTGATTCCCAGCTGGACTGCCCTCTCCTGCCGGGTGGCAGAGGAAGGTAGTGCAGAGCTCTGCCTGCAGGGAGTCATGGATCCCATAAAGTCTGACCCTTGCCAGAATGACTGCCCCAGAAGACAGCAGGCTATTACTGTTTGCCAAACAGTTTTATAAAAGTATCAGCTGCCGTGCAAAGTTTCTCAGAACAATGTATAGAAACTGGATTTTAAAAATCGAGGTTAAAAAAAGCTCTCCAGACCTTCTGACAGAGGACTCCCCCTACAAATTGCAGCCCTGTGCAAAGCGTGGTGGAGTTGCAGCCAACTTGGCACAGGCTGCACGCACATGGACACATACATTGCCAAAGATCCCAGCTTGCAATGCCAGTGTGAGTGGATTCTATTGTGCATTCTGCACACTCAACATGTTTCCCCATATTATGAGATCCTGTGACTCTTTCCCATTTTTCTTTCCCATTTTTCACAGTAGCCAGTAATGCAGCAGAGAATCCCATAGTGCTTGGCAATATGGAATATAGGGCTTCGCAGCTGCTTCTAAAAAAAAAAAAAGTCTGGTCAGTTTCAACAGTGGTTCCCCCTCCCCCCAGCCTGTGTTCCTTTCTGTTCCCTTTCATTCAAGGAACTAACACTAAAATGCATGTGCAAAACCTGAACCACGAAGATTTCAATGGGGGGGGGGGGGTGCTTGCTGTACACTACTGCACAGCTGCAATAGGGCAAGTGCATTTAAAAAAAAAATCTTTGCATGCCACCCTTCACACAGCACAAGTGATGTTCCACCCCAGTTTTCAAAAGCGCTTTTTTAAAAATGGAGGGAAAAGAATGGTGAGTAAGGTGGGCACAGAATCCGAAGATTAAATGCTTACTGCTCTGAAAATCTGTGGTAAAATGTGTATGCATAATGGGCCAGGGTCCCCTCTCCTCACTGAGGAACCCTGATCAGTTTCTGAGCCTTCCTGGGTTTTTTGGCGCACTGCTACAAAATGCTTGTCCTTTGGCATTTTCAGAGTAATTAGTCAGTAAGACTAGGGCCTCACCTGTTGACATAGCCATGGGGATTTTGTGCATTGCAAGACATATGCCTGAACAATCCAATGAACCAGCATTCAAGAAAAGGGCCAAAGACTCAATTCAGTTTGTAGCCCTACTAGGTAAAGAACTGAGAGTCGTTCCAGGATCTGAGAAATTCTTTGATTGTTCTTATGTCGCATAGTAATTCCTAGAAGTTTAGATTGCTCTGATTTTGTTTTGATATTCGTCATCTTGCCATCTGTGCATGTTAAGGCCCTGGAAACAACTAATGAGATTCAGCCAGTGATTGTAATTAAACAATGGCGGTTTGACAGCTTTCTCTCTGTAGCAGATCAAATGGAAGTATTCTAGGCATACCTGCCAGATAAACTTGTTTAGCAATTAACTCTTATCTCTCCCCTGTTACTTGCCAGTGGCTATTATTTGAGGAGGAAGGGAGACGAGTCACATCGTATTAATGAAACATCTAATCCCTTCACCGGGTTCAAACACGGATGAATTCCCTGCCATTTTGAAGGATTCCTCATCAAAGGATTTGTTACAAAATGCATACCAAAAATGGATTTGGACAGTTCCTGACATTCTAATTCTTAATGGATCTCTTTTCCTGCAGATGCCCAGAATAAGAAAATATTTCTTAGAATCATCATATTTTGATGATGTTTTATCCTTCACTTACTTCATATCTTCCTCTGTATAAGGTATTTAAGGAATATATTTGAGGGTTTGTCCCTTATACTGTGCTTTTTTGTGGTCTAAAGCTAGCTATCTTGAACATCAAACCTTTGAAGAACTTAACCAAGCATCAAGTAAATGCCAGTTTTCTAGACTGTGTAGTTGTGGCAGCTGATCTTTTGGCTGAGGAATGTTTGTGACCATTAAAATAATATTTTTGGTCCATGGATTGCTGTATTTTACTGGACTATTCAACTGATCAGTTGTGAATGGAACTTCTTGATATGCCATAGCATGCTAAATATTCAAAATCTAATGTTAGGGGTTCACATGTGTCAACTTTGCCCACCTTATTGGGCTTGGTTGCCATGGGGAAGCAAGGGGGGGAGAATTCTCATTTTTGCTTTTGGCCGCTTTGCTGTTGCTTCTTGTTATCTTATTTGGCATAGACAAATAACCTTGGGCACTAGCTGAGACTGGCATGATCTTTCCTCTGGGAACTGTGGGCCGTTATTTCAGCGGGCCTCTAGGTGTGATTTGCCCTGGGCCATTAGGGTCCTGCTTGAATCAGGTATAATTGTTTGCTTTGCACACTTTCTCCCAGTTCTAACACAGAAGCGTTAAGGGTCTGGATCCTATCACTGTCTCAATAAACTTTTTAGTCTTTTGAATGACTGTTGCTGGGAACTGATTTCTCCAGGAGTCTGACAACATGAAGCTAATCTCTTGTTCAAGATTCTGATAGTATACAATTCCACAAGAAAATTTTCTGAAAATCTTTATCACCTAATATGCAATTCTATGCGTGTTCACTTGGAAGCAAGTTCCTTTTTATTTATTTAGTGGGCTGAATCCTAAGGACACTTTCCTGGGAGTAAGTTCCACTTTCCTGGGAGTAAGCTCCACATTCCTGGGAATAAGTTTTTGAGTAGGTTTATTTAGGCTTGCTCTGCATGCATAGTTAGCACCTCCTTTTATTGAACAGAACTGGAATACAGCTTTGAATAAGTATGTGTTTCAGTACATTTTGTTTATGTAGAACCACAGTACTTACTAGCAACAAACGAAGCACCTGCAGAATTTTTGTAGTTCCAGGAAGTGATTTTTTTTTAATGTTTGATGGTACATGTTTCTCAATGTGCTGCAATTTATTTTTGTCATTAAGAAAGATTACTTTTATCAGAATACATTGCAACCTAATATGTGAGTGGTTGAGGAGAGGAGATTCTTCAGAGCCTATTTAATAAGATTGTATATTTATTTCCAAACTGCTGAGAAACCAAAATATAAAGACCCATTCATTGCATTGATTAGGGCAGAGGAAATAACAACACAGGAATGAATGCCACTTGTTCCACTTGTTTCCCCATATCTTGATTTGTTATGTGTTTTGTTTTTAATTGCCCATAAACGTGTGCCCATTCTACTATCTAACTGAACTCTGGTAGGAGAATTGCTTAGTATGAGGGACATGATCTCTGAAAGTTTCAGTGGAACATCAAGAAATTACGTCCAGAAACGTTTCACACTGAAATCAATGGTAACAAAAATGAATGGAAATAATAACTATAACAAATGAAACGTTTGAAATGAAAGCAAAAGAAATTGCACATTCCTGGTGTTCATTTCTGTTCAATTCAGATACTTAGAAAATGCATACATGATATTAGGTGATTTTTCAGCATCGGGAAAAGGAAATAAATAGGACTGCAAACCATGAGAGCCAGTTGGTGTGGCTCTTAAACTAGGGACTCTGTAAGAAGCCCAGGAAGGACCAGGAAACCAGGGCCCTTGGATGACCAAGGAGTAAAAGGATTACTGAAGGATAATAGGGAAATGGCTGCAAAAAAATGGCATTTTTACCTCTGTCTTCACTGTGGAAGATGAGAAGTGCTTGCCCACTCCAGATCTGCTGATTTTGGGAGGGGTGTTGAAAGACCTGAGTGAGACTGAGGTTACGAGAGAGGCGGTCCTATGACTGAGGTGACAAGAGAGGAGATCCTACAGCTGACAGACAACTTAAAAACTGATAAATCACCAGGACCAGATGGCATACATCTAAGAGTTCTGAAAGAAATCCAGTGTGAACTTGTGGATCTCCTGACAAAATATATGTAATCTTTCATTAAATCTGCCTCCATTCATGAAGACTGGAAGGTAGCTAATGTCACTCCCATCTTTAAAAAGGGTTCCAGAGGAGATCTGGGAAATTACAGGCCAGTCAGTCTGATGTCAATACTGAGTAAGTTAGTGGAAACCATTATTAAGAAGAGAATTAGTAGGCACACTGATGAACAAAAACTATTGAGGAAGACTCAGCATGGGTTCTGTAAGAGAAGATCTTGTCTCACTAACCTGTTAGAGTTCTTTGAGGGGGTGAACAAATGTGGACAAGGGGGACCCAATGGATGTTGTTTATCTTGACTTCCAGAAAGCGTTTAATGAAGTTCCTCATCAAAGGCTCCTAAATAAGCTCAATAGTCATGGAATGAAAGGACAGGTCCTCTTGTGGATCAAAAACTGGCTAATTAATAGGAAACAGAGTGAGTATAAACGGGCAATTTTCACAGTGGAGGGAGGTAAGCAATGGGGTACCACAGGACTCAGTACTGAGTCCAATGCTTTTTTAAGTTGTTCCTTAATGATTTGGAGTTGGGAGTAAGCCATGAAGTGGCTAAATTTGTGGGTGACACTAAATTGTTCAGGGTGGTGAGAACCAGGGAGGATTGTGAGGTACTCCAAAGGGATCTGACGAGGGTGGGCGACTGGGCATGAGTGTGGCAAATGGCATTCAGTGTGGCCAAGTGCAAAGTGATGCATATTGAGGCCAAAAGTCCTAACTATAAATACATGCTGATGGGGTCCAAATTGGCTGACACTGACCAAGAGAGATCTTGGAGTCACAGTAAATAATTCACTAAAAATGTTGAGACAGTGTGTGACTGCAGTTAAACAAAAAAAAAAGGCCAATGTTATGCTGGGGATTATTAGGAAGGGAAATGAAAACAAATCAGCCAGTATCATAATGCTCCTTTATAAATCAACGGTGCAACCTCATTTGGAATACTGTGTACAATTCTGATCACCACACCTCAAAAAAGATATTGCACTGGGAAAGTGCAGAAAAAAGCAACTAGAATGATAAAAGAGTTAGAATACTTTCCCTATGAAGAAAGGTTAAAGCGCTTGGGGCTCTTTAGCTTGGAGAAATGACAACTGAGGGGTGACGTGATCGAGGTTCACAGGATTATGCATGGAATAGAGCAGGTAGAGAAAGAAGTACTTTTCTCCCTTTCTCTCAATACCAGAACTCGTGGGCACTCAATGAAATAGCTGAGCAGTCAGGTTAGAATGGATAAAAGAAAGTACTTCTTCACCCAAACAGTGATTAACACATGGAACTCACTGCCACAGGAGGTGGTGGCGGCTACAAGCATGGACGGCTTCCAAAGAGAATTGGATAAACCTATGGAGCAGAGGTCCATCAGTGGCTATTAGCCACAAGGTACAGATAGGAACTCTCGGTCTCGGGCAAGTGGTGCTCTGTTATCTTGGTGCTTGGGGGGGCAACAGTGGGAGGGCTTCTAGTGTCCTGGCCTCACTGGTGGACCTCCTGATGGCACCTGGTATTTTTGGCCACTGTGTGACAGAGTGTTGGACTGGATGGGCCACTGACCTGATCCAACATTGGCTTCTCTTAAGTCCTTATGTAAAAACAGCAGTTAGGAGTAGAAGACAACAGTTACTGAGCCGAGAGTGCTCTGGTTGAGTGAAGCTGTAGAGAAGAGCTGCTTAAAGCTGACTGGAAAAGTATCAATTTGTAACAAAGTATCCCAAATGCTAGGATAGGGAAACAGTTCAACAGTTCAATGGAACTGAAACTGCAACCTCTACCTGACTTTCTTCAATGTTTTGTTCATGAATAAAATGTAACTCCTTGTTTGTTTGATCCTGTGGGCTTGTTGTCTAAGGAAAAGAAACACACACAAGCAAAGATCACAGTCTATATATATATGTTTTAGGAGATGGATAGATGGTGGCAGCGTTTCAATGGATCCATGTTGAGTCCCCAACCCCAAGAGCTTTGTGCAATGTTTGAGTGAGGGGCAATTATTAAAGGGGGTTGGACTACCTTATCTGCTGTTGCTGTAAGTGAGAGAGAGGACCTGAGATATGAAATAGTCATGGGTCTCTAAATGTTTTAAAGGAAACAATAAGGGTAACGACATGTGACTGCCTTACTTGTAACCCTGAACTTGGGGGAGAGAGGTTGTGGAGACTGGTAGGCACTCTGTATGAGTGAGAAAGGTGTGTCACAGATAGAAAGAGCTGAATCAGCGAGTGTGTGTATGTGTGTATATAAGAGTTGAGTCAATTCAAGTTTATTACAATCCAAGATCAAGGAACAGAATCAAAATAATCAATAAACATTACCTTGATTACATTGGTTACATGACATAGATGACATGGCTTAAAATACAATACTTGATTAAAAAATTGTTAAAACAAACTGTATTCTTCTGTCTAATCGGACATGCCTGGGCACAAAATCTGGCTACTTTAGAAGTAATTTTGTTACAGTGATTTCCAAGAAGGAGAGAAATATTAAAATGGTTAGATCTACCTGGTTACTTGGGTATAATTGGGATAATGTATATATTTTGAAGGTACCACAGTGGCTTACTGTGGGCAACCCTGGGCAAACCAGGGCAACCCTGAACTGCCGACCAGAAGGTTGGTAGTTTGGCAGTTTGAGACCAGAGTGCTGCGTGATGTATAATTTTTTTTATTAAGATTTTCTCATATCAATACAAAGATCCACATTCTTAAACAACATTTACACAAATGAGCACAGCAAACTATTCCAACCATATAATAAATTTGGCCCATACATTAGCAGGGTCGCTTTTAGTATCTGTATTCAATAGGTAGCTTAACTTGTCCAATTCAGCCCATTCTGAGAGTTTGTAGATTATTTCTTCCCTACTTGGTAAAGTAGATGCTTTCCAATACTTTGCCCATAATATACGAGCTGCTGTTAGTATATATGCCATTAATTTTTGTTCAGATCTCCTCAAGCCATCCGGTAGCATGTTCAATAAGTATACTTCCGGAGTCAAGACCAAATTATAGTCCAGAATTTCCCATATTAAATTTTTAACCATCAGCCATAACTTTTGTAGAGTGCTGCGTGATGGAGTGAGCTCCCATCTCTGGTCTCAGCTCCTGCCAGCCTAGCAGTTTGAAAGCAAGAAATTGCAAGTAGATAAATAGGTACCGCTTCGGTGGGAAGGTACAGCATTCCATGCACCTCGGCATCCAGTCATGCTGGCCACATGACTCCAGAAACGTCTTCATACATCACTGGCTCTTTGGCTTAGAAACGGAGATGAGCACCACAACCCTAGAGTCAAATACAACTAGCTTTTGAGCAAGGGAAACCTATATATTTTGAACGTTCTGGTAGAATTGACAGTATAAGAGGATGTGCTCAGTTGTTTCCACCATACTAAAGTGGAATACTTTTCATACGGAATACAGGCAAATCTCCCTTCAAGGAGGGAAGATGGAAGGACATTTAGTTGGGCAGGAGTAAAAGCTCTGTGATGTTTGGGGAAATCCAACATATAGAGGTATGTAGATGGAATAAAGTTTTGGTTGCAGTTTCCCACTGCTGGGACAAGATGGGTTCGAGTTCTATCCAATTGAAGAGAGGTGTCCCAAAGTCCCTGCTTAGCTATTGTTTTAGCTCCATGATAACCAAGATATAAGAGAGCCATACTAGAGAAACCCAACTTGAACAAAAACTGTCTACCAAAATCAGGTAAACTAGAAAGGGGAAAGTTTAACTTCAACCAGAAACATATAGTTTGCAGCCAAACCTGTGATTCTAAGGGCGCGATCATACGCACCCATTTACGACAGAAGCGGTGCGATGAAGCGGCGGCGCAAACCGGTGGGATCAGACGAGCACATCTGCGAAGCGTCGTGTGCCCGGCATAACAACGTTGCGAGCGCCCGTTGATGCGCTTCAAAAAGAGACCGCTAAAACAGAAGTCTTTTCCAGAAAAGCCGGAAGCAGGCGTGCGTGGGATCGCAGCAGCGCACCAATGCCGCTGTGTGATTGTGCACCGACGTTTGCCGTCCGATTCTGTGACGTACCGTGGGATCGCATTAACGCGCCTTTTTATGCAGCGACGCAACGCAGGTACAATTCCCGTCTGCTTTATCGCACTCGTGTGGACGGGCCCTAAAGTTACCAGGCCTGTCTCTAGACTAAGTATAGCATTGGATAAATACCTAGGTACCCCAAGTGAGAATCTTAGAAATGTAGACTAAATAACTTCCAGTTTGGAATGGTCATTATATAGGCAAAGTTGTGATCCATACATAAGCTGGGGCACAACCTTGCCCTGAAAAACTTCCAGTGCACTGGGGATATGGGAACCCCCTTGAAAAGTACTGGAAGTGGAGTCCGGTTGCAGTGAAATCAGCATACATTTTATTGAGCAGGATCAGATGAGGCATGCGGGACGGAGGTCAGGGGGCCTGCTTATATGCACAGGTAAACCGCACCCCTGACCTCACCCAAAAAAGGTAATTGGATAAGTTTCCCGCCAGAGGCTATCATAGGACCATTTGAATATCCCAAGCCTCTGATAGGGAGATATTTAGGATCCTAGTGTACTATTGTTCTCTGGCCCCAAGCTCAGGACTTAACCGGGCCATGTGCGCTGTGGGGCCATGTGGCCACCACCATTACATACATTACACCCCTTTTGTGTGAAAAAAATCTTAGTGTTGCTAAAGCTGATTTGGGGCAGATTCTGTTACTTAAGCAGACTGAGCAGCACATGAACTAGATGCTTGAAAGGCAACATCTAGGTAACTGAACGCTTTAACTTAGTTGGTCGTATGCCCATCCATCTGCCATCTATGGTTAGACAACCTCTAGCAGAAGCAAGTCTCTTCATTTTAGATCAGTTAATTGTTATGCGTTCATTACAATAAACCATAAGCACCCGAAGGGCTCTTCTCAGCCCTAGCAATGTTATCTGCATATAAAAGTGTGGAGATAGGTCTATTTGCCATATTTGGTGGATGGAAATCAGGACTGGACAGAATCTGCACCATGGAGCTAATGTAAAGGTTGAATAGTAAAGGAGCAAGGATACATCCTTGTCTCACTCCTCTCTTGACCGGGATCTTATGGGACAGATGCCCTAGTGGATTGCATCTCGCTGTCAGATAGTTGTTCTCATGTAACGTATGTATGAGAGCAAGGAGTCTACAGTCTATTGTGGAGGCTTCTAGTTTTAACCAAAACCTATTACACAAGATGCTTGTGTATAAGAGAGAGAGACAGAGAGATTCAGAAGTGAGGGATAGAAGGGAACAGTGTATCATTAACTTTTTTATTATATAAAGCAGACTCTATAGAATGGAAGGTGCCATGGCTGAAAGCCCAGATTCAATCCTGGGTATCTCCAGTTAAAAGCAACAAGCAGTAGGCGAGACCCTGGAAAATGGCTGGTGTAAGGTACCTTTATGTTTTTGTTTGTGAGATATAGGGGCCACCACTGTGTTTATGGTCCAGAAGTAATCACATGGGGCCACCATATGAGTAGATTGGTGGTTCATATGGTTTGAGTATCTGCCCCTCTTCAGTTCCAGAGATGGCAGCAGCCTGTGGAAATGCCACTACCATTATGGGTTTCAGGATGGCTGCAGGTACACTAGCCATGTTGGTTCAGACAGATGAACCAATTATCTGTTGGCTCAGACAAATTGTGCCTCCATGCAATACCAACCAGACCACAAACCCAGTAGTAGCCCTGCGGACTCCTAAATTGCCCCCAAAGCACTAATTCCACGTAACCTTAAAGAAATGAAGGCTGACATTAGCATCATATTGTTCTAAAATGAATTTGGCATATACATGGTGTTCCTCATTCAGTTGGTTATGAACAGTGCAGTATTCTAAGGGAATGGGTATTTAATGCAGGGTCTCTGTAGTCCATACTATTTTGTTTGGAAGCAGGCCAGTACTGGAAAAATCAGATGGAAGGAAGGACTGAAGCTGAGTTTTTTAATATACAGACAAAAATGTTGGTGTGCTTGTGGGGGAAGTCTTTTTCCCAGTTATCAACAGTGAGCCTTTAAGCCTATCCAAATTGATTAGCATAAGGAGAACTCTGAAGGAAAATGGTGCGCTGTAAAATGCAAGACAAACTAGAGCAGAAAATACCAAAGGTTTGAAGGAAATAAAAGGTCAAATGTAATGGAGGAAAATGTTTGCTGGATTGCTTGTTTGTTTGTCTCAGCCAAATATTAAATGTAAAAAAATTAGTCTTCTGTTGGACAGTCAGGAAATGACTGGAGAAGCTCTCATCTGCACAACTGCCAGACTTCTAAAAAGGTTGGTTAAAATACCTTCAACACAACAGATGTGAAGCCTAGTCCCCTAAGTAAGGTTTGGCAGTGGTTGACCAAAATCTTTAAATCATAGTGTGCCCACAAAGCATAGAGATGGAGCTACAGGGCACCTACTGTTACTAATGAGGTTGGCGATAAGAAAGAGCTGCTGGAAAAGGATACAGAGAGTTCGGCAGATGTTGTTCAAGTCATTACACAACAATGACATCCTGACATAGCGTGTTTCTCAGTAATATGCCTAGTGTCACTCTACGATGCCTGTGGAGTCTGTAACTGCCAGAGTATATCATACTCTTTGAAGCTATGGGTACTCGCCTGACAGGTCCTGAATTTGTGGCAACTTTGTTCCTTCTGTCTTGTTTATTTGCTCCCTAATAGTTTGAGCACCATCTGTTCCTCCTCTCTGCAACTTCACCCATCTACAAGTTCTCCATTTTCAATTTCAGTGTGCCGCTGCTTCTGCTTAAAACAAAAATAAAAATAACCCTGTTGTTTCCAAGTTTCCCTAAGCCTGGTCTACTAATACAGTAGAATACAGGTGGCAGAAGTAGTATAATGGATTATGTCACTTCAGACTACTGGTGAGTTTCCCAACATCAGTATTTATCGGTGAGAAAGTAGCACAATAATCAAAGGGTTAAGACTGGACCCTTTTTTCCTTATGTGCCAACCATTTGTTTGTATGGAGTTTTTACATGAGGCAGCCCAAGGGCGTCGAGTTTTTATTTTTGGGGGGGGGGGGCTCTTGCGTGCACATGCGTGTGCATGCAAAGCATGTGCATGCACTGCATGTCCCCCCCACCGCTGCCAGCTTCTCCCCCCCCGCCCAGCTCCCCTGCACTCCCTCCCTCCCGGGGGCCATCGAGGCAACGTGCCCAGCGTGATGGCGTCACCTGGAAGTGACGTCATCATGCCGGGCATGTTGCCACGGTGATGCTCTGGCAGTCACTGTGAAACTCTGTGGTGCCATAGAGTTTCGAAGTGATTGCTAGAGCGTCGCCCCATCAACGTGTCAGCATGATGATGTCACTTCCGGGGGACGCCGTTACACTGGGCATGTTGCCCCGAAAGCCCCCGTGAGGGAGTGCAGGGGAGTCGGGCAGGGGGGAGAGGCTCTCGGTGGCTGCAAGGAAGGCGTGGCGGCGGGCAGGCACCCCATTTCACCGGGGGGGCTCAGTCCCCCCCCCGGGAAATTTCAGGTGTGGCCCCAGCCCCCGAGTTCCCCCGTAGTTGATGCCTAAGAGGCAGGCTTAAAATTAGGAATGCCAGTCTCCATGTCAGACCTGGGGATCCCTCAGAATTACAACTCATCTCCAGACTACAGAGATCAGTTCTGCTGGAGAAAATGGATGCTTTGGAGGGTACACTCTATGGCATTATATCTGACTGAGGTCCCTGTCTTCCCCAGGCTCCATCCCCAAATCTCCAGGAGTTTCCAAACCTGAATCTGGCAATCCTAACTCCCGCCCCCCACTAGCAGGCAGTGGGGTCCTGGCAACCCTACTTATAGTATGACTCCTTACTGGATAAACTTTGCAGAATAAGAAAGCAACACAGCACCTGTGTAATTAGCTTTAAGAAAACTTTTCTATATAATAGGGAAGGGTTATATGGCAGAGAAAACAGTAATAGTCTAACTAACTGGTCTGCATCTTGTGGTCTTAACTCTAACACTGAGAGAGAGAACAAAGGAGAGAGCATTTACCCCAAAGCCTCCACCAATTGTGTACATGACGAATAACATGCAGCATCCTAAATCTATTGATTAGCCAATAGTAGTTTCCAAACTTATCTCATTAGGAATAATGCCTCCTTTGCTCTGGTGGGAAATACAGGCCTAAAACCTAATTGGTTCTAGGCTAACTATCAAAGGCTGAGGACAGACTGGCAAAATGAAGTGCAAGGGAAGCGGAGCAAAAAGACTCGGGCCAAGTTGTCACGCGGCTTTCTGTTCGCACTGCGTAGACTGATGTGGGACCATACCGGGGAGGAGGCGGAACAGAGCGTTCGCACTGTGGGGCAGCCCTTGGCAGTGGTGCCACTGTGGTGTGCAGCTTTGGTCGGTTTTGCCGACCTGCACATGGGTGCAGCAGCCGGATCAGTGGGTTCACATTACCGGCACCACTTGATGTGTGGCTTATTTGCATCCACACTGCCAGGAAGTGGGATGAACGCGCACCCAGACGACTTGACACCGGTTTCACCCGGTACCTTTTTAAAGCAGGATGAAAGTGCTTCAGGACCGGGTGAGTGCGGCACGGCAATGCCAGGCTGCTGTGGCTGTGTGAATGGGCTCTCTTCATCTGCTTGCAAAGCAGGCCTATAACAGGCCAAACTGCCAGTCTGATCTCGGCCTAAGAATTAGCATACATAAGCGAACAGGTTAACTCTTTCATGACTGAAGAGAAAGAGATTTGCCATATCCCAGTGTTCTTCCACAAGACTGATATAGTACAACTCATTCTACCACCTCTTTCTGCTGAATGCCTCAATCACATCTAGGTTTCACTTTCTAGAGAGTTTCGACTGGGCAGAGTCCTCTAGCCTAAGGAGCTTTCCTCCAACTTTTGTGGCTTCTCTGTTGGAGAAAGTGTTACTTAAGTTGGAGAAAGGCTCCTCAGGCTGGGGGAAGGCTTGAAACTTTTCTTCGTGGAATGGAAGTATACAGCCCACTAGATAGGATTCAAGGAAGAATGTTACTAGTTCTTGACACTGATGAGACAAAGGATTTGTTTCCACTGTAGTGCTTCAGGGGACTTTCTAAATTACCTGGTGATGTAGTGTTGAGAGTATTTATTTATTGTTTGTTTGTATGGGTGTTTTTTTTTTTAAAAAAAAAAGAGAGAAACACATCCTGCTGGGTCTAGGCATGGAGGCCTGAGGTAATTCTCAGGATAATGGCCAATGTGTTCCAAATAGGACAGATCATTGCAAGGGCAAACCAACAAAGACTTCTCTTTCCAACATCCATTAATTACATAAAAATGGGCTTGAGTAAACAAAACTAAAGATTGCTTCAATACTGGCAAGTAAAAATTCCAAAATATAACAAGAGAAGGAAGGCTGGAGAGATATAAGATGAAAAGACAGAGCACAGTCACAGAGCTCCAAGCACACCTTCCAGCTCAGACTGTAAAACATACTAAGGCTGACTGAAGCCCTTCAGTTTCACATCCTACCCTGATGGCTCTGCCACTTGCTATCACAGACTTGTGGTCCTGCCCACTACTGTCCATCTCCTCCAGATAAATGATGCTTTATTAGCTTTTTCCAGTTAGATTCTAAGTAAGAGGAGACAGCAGTGGGTGGGTAGTAATGAACAGCTGGTGTCGTTCTATGATTTGCTCATAGGTGTACCAGTTCAGATTTTAAGGCAAGTTCTATGCACATTTAAATGATGCACTGTGAACTTGTAAAATATCTTATCTGTGGACTAAGCCTGGAATGACAACCTAAAGATATACAGCAAACCAATGCTCTCATGAAAAGGAACAATGCCTTAGAAATGGGATGTCTTGCAGAAAATCAATAAGGCATAGCACCATTCATGTATAAGACAAGACCACAAAGATGAGAGGGAGTGTTTCAGGGAAGCAAAAATAATTATTTGCATGTTCTTTGCTTTGGGGTATGTTTGGCAGCTATTCATTTCTGATTATAAATCTAAAGAGCTGTCATAAATTGAAGCATCCACTCAAGAGGATTTAGATTTAGATTAGATGGTGGTAAGTCTCCAAGTGCTGGTTGGCATTTACTCAAGCGTTCTGAAGGAATGCTAATGCGAAATCCCACAACCACAACTCTCTGGTTTTATTCTCCTGTTATTAATGATGGTCTCAAGAGCAGCTGAATGGGAATAGCCAAAGCAAGACCAGTTATGACCCTGTCTGGCATAAGTACCAAACAGTCTGGAAGGATAAATATGAAATACTAGGGGAGAGGCAGCTTTTCTTGTCTAAAGTGAAACTTTCATGCATTATGGAATGTTAATGATGTCAGTGTTGATTGAGTTGACACAAGGTCAGTCAGCTCACTGACATGCTTAAAAATTGAGTTGACACCATGTCCATGGGTTGTCAGAAAGTATTTGACAAGGTTCTTCACAAAAAGCTTTAAAGAGTAGTGGGAAGTGTTTGGGTATGGTTTAAAAAATTCAAGTGATGAGATAAAATGGAATATCCTTAAAAGATCAGCTAATTCTAAAGAGCTTGGAGTTGGCTTCTTGTAGAGCCCTATCCTTCTAATGAGAGTCGCAAAGTGAATCCATAACAAATATTCTTCAGGGTGGGGAAAACAGCAAAACAGCCCTATATGACAGACCCCTGATGCTATCCCACTCCCAGGCAGATTTTTCTACCAAAGAAGTGTTTTAGTTCCTCTCAGTGACTGAGCCACCCTTCAGTAGCATGCATTTTTTGTTTAGAGATGCTGAGGATAAACTTTCTAATTTATACAGATTTGAATTCTTAGAACATACAAGACAATTGTTGTGGCTTATTTTCAGAGTTTAAAGGGAAGGCTTCTAATGTCCTGGCCCCACTGGTGGACCTCCTGAAGGCACCTGGAATTTTTGGCCGCTGTGTGACAGAGTGTTGGACTAGATGGCCCATTGACCTGATCCAACATTGGCTTCTCTTATGTTCTTATCTTTTTCAGTGAGAAGTGCTTTGCTTAGTATACTTCAGCACTAACACAGGTTCTTAATACTGTTTTCTGGAGAGTAGCTGTCAGAACCCTGGAGCAATCAGTTCCCAACAACAGTCATTCCAAAGAACAAAGGTTTATTGAGACAGAGAAGATATCCAGACTCTTTATCTTTTGTGCTAGAACTGAGAGAAAGCGTGCAAAGCCAGCAATTATACTAGGTGCCGGGGGTCATTTCATAGAAAAAGAGGTGCAGGAGCTCATTAACATAACTCATTAGCATAACTTATTTGCATATACCACACACCCTGACATCACCAGAAGTGTATCGGAAGGCAACATCCACTGTTCAGGCTCCACCCCAAAAATCTCCAGGTATTTCACAACTCAGAGCGGGCGAACCAGCTTTACACTTTGACTAAGGACACTTTAGGTTTCCTTTGCACTTGCAGGGAAGCTACCCTATACCAAGCATGAAAATACAGATCAAGTTAGTATGCTTTTGCTTTTTTCCACAGTGCATCACCATATGTGCCCACTCCTGGGCTTGTTACTCCTGGAACAGCATTCCTGCACATTCCTGCTTGAAATGACCCCTGCTAGGCGCAATATGCATTCTAATGACCTATATATGCTTGTGCTAGGAACCTGCCAATATAACCATTCATTATTCCCAAGAGAAACTGGACACCAGAGAGCTCAAGGTTACACTTCTGAGCTAAAAGAGATAACAAGGGTTCAGGTGGCAAAGCTAGCAAAAACGAAAGTAGACATTCTTTCTCCCCCTCACCTCCCATGGCAACCAAGCCAGATGCCACAGGCAGGGTTGACAGTAGCATTTGCTTATAGTTTCTAGATTTCTCCCTTCAGAGTTCTAGGTTTTTCCTTTTTTAGATATTACAGCTTTTCACTAACTCCTGAGATGTCTAAGCTTCTCCCCTTTATCACAGACCAGGGTTCTCTTCTCAACCCCTTTCACTGGCAGGAAGTTATTCTCCCTGTCCCTAAGAAGCAATAACTCGTTTAACTATTTGGCTTTTATGGGAGTTCTCCCTAACTAACCAGACCTTCTGCCAAATCCTTCTCCAATCCTTCCCCCTTCAAATCTTGCAGGATGGGAGGGAGAGGGGCAGCCGCATGCATTCCCTGAACTCCAAACAGTGAATTCACTGCTTGGAGTTCAGGGAAAGCATGTGGCTGGTGGCCACCCCTCCCCCTCGCCTTCACAGAAGAGGGGTGGCCGCACATTTTCCCTGAACTCCCAGCAGTGATTATGCTGCTTGGAGTTCAGGCACAGACATCATCTGCTTGAAAAAAAATTTTTTAAGTGTTCCCCCTCTCCCTCCCTCCTCCCCTGCTGCCCCACAAAATTTCCCCATGCCCCACCACCCAAAATTCCTGGCTATGGGATTGTCTTCACTCCAGGGAAGATTAACTCCAGATCTCCTAGATTCTCTGAAACAAGCAGCATTTTTCCTGTGCAATCCATCATATCTGGCTTATCCCACAGACTCAAGTAAAGTAACTGTCTTTAGTACATTTACATTTAGTACATTTAGTACATGATGTCTTTAGTACATTTACTCTATGAAGTGTTGAGTCTAAAGTGTTGTACTTTATGAGGAGGTACAGTTTCTATTCTCATTGTGAACATCAGTAGATGGTTCATGTTTTGGTTCATTGGGAAGACTATAGTTATTGCCACTGGGGGAAGGAGATTTGGTATTTGTACTGGAGGTAGGGTTGCCACTTACCAGGTTATGGCAGGGGACCTCTCAGCAAAGCTCCTTGTGCCCCACCTTCACTTAATGGAATGCCAAGTGGAATGGGGAGAAAGGATGTTGATCAAGGCCTGGATATCACTTCCTGTTTTGGAACAAAAAGTGATATCACGACACTCTAGGAATTTCATTTAAAAAAAAAACCCTAGACTGTCATAAAATAACTTCCTGTTCCAAAACAGAAAGTCTCCAGCCCCAATACTCCCTGGGATGTCAACTAAGGGCTGGCAATCCTAACTGGAAGGTGACAGAAGAGAGGAGTGCATGCAGCAGGGATGTTATTGCACTACTGTGCAGATGCACAGCTTCCAAATGGAGAGCAGAATTTGGCACCAATGGAAATGGAGGCTGATGCCACCCCAAGTCTGCTGCCTGAGACCCTCTCCTCTTCTCACTGTATAAGAACATAAGGTCTTGACCTTCAAAACCCTATATGATTTAGACCAACATATCCAAAGGGTCACCTTATCCAATGTTTTTATAGCCATAGCTCTGTTTTTAAAGCCATAGCTCTGTACCAGCTGTTCCCTCAAGGACAGCTTGGGAAAGAGCTCTCTCAGCCCCACCTACCTCACAGGGTGTCTGTTGTGGGGAGGGGAAGGGAAAAGGAGTTTGTAAGCCGCTCTGAGACTCCCTTGGGGAGTGGAGGGCGGGGTATAAATCCAATCTCTTCTTCTTCTTCTTCTTTATTATAATGGTTTTATAATTTAATTTTATGGTGTATCTTCTGGTCCTTGTAAGGGCAGAAAGGTGAGATATACACTTGTAAATAAATAACATAAATAAGAAGAGCCTGCTAGATTAGACCAGTGGTCAGTCTACTCTATCGTACTGTTTCACACAGTAGCCAATCAGTTATCCTGGTGGAATAACCAACAGCATAGAAGCCTCAGCCTTTCTCTTACGTTGCCACCCAGCCCTGGTATTCAGAGGTTTGCTGCCTCTGACTATGGAGGAATATAGCATTTCACTGGCAACTTTGCAACTAAGAAAATGCAGCCACATTGGACACTAGGGAAAGCATATTACACACACACACACACACACACACACACATATAAAATTGACGGTGGAACCAACACTTTACGTTAACTCTTCACAGCATAAATATGGAAAATACTCTCCTTGTGACTGTACCTGTACATATCCAAATAGCTGTGACTGAATTTGGTTGAAGTTCTCAAGAGCACAAACGGGAAAGGAAGCAACTTTTTCCTTCACGACAAATATAAATATGTAGTTTTAAACTGTAAAGTGACACATACTGTAGTATTCATACTTGGGCCCCTGGGAGATAATTGGAAGTCTTTAGGGTAAGCAGTTTCCTTTGTCAGCTCAGCAGGATACATTTGTGATGGTAAAGATAATGTTTTATATCCCTTTAAAAAGCCTCTTTGATCTACAATTAAATCACTGTAATTACAAAGCCTTTATGATGATTTTGTGAACTTTTGTGATAGAGTGCCAAAAACAGCAGAGAGGGAGAGAGAGGGTGTGTGATTACTTTCGCTGAAGGTGATGTGATAAATACGTTTTTATTCACCGCAGGTTAAATTGTGCATTTTAAACATGGCTGTAAAAAGCTCTGCCAAGGTCACTTTATGGCCACTGTCCAACAGACGCAGGGGGCATAAAAATGTTCAGTAATTTACACAGTATTTGAATTCTAGTAATTCTCCCTTCAAAAGCTTTCCACTTAAGTATCTTTCCTATAAGGCTAATAGATTTAAAAGATGGGGATGATTAAGCAATCAAATTGTGTTAAAACACAGGGTAACATTACAGTAGCCTCTTGTATAATACTAGAATAAAACATTGCTGGGCCAAACTGACAAAGTAGTGGCATGCTGCTTAATTTTTTTTTAAAAAAATAATGCTGCATAAGACTATGATCTCTTTCTTTTCCAAATCTGTTGTCCATGGCTGTGAGTAGAATTCTGTGGATAGATTCAGCCAGATTTTCACTCAGTCTTACCCAGTTTATTTATTTACAAAATTTGTACCCCCTTTCTTCTCCCATCAGAGCTACCAAGGTGAAAAACATTAAAAACATACCTAACAAAACCCATCTTAAGAAAACCATTAAAACCAATAAAACACATCACATAAACCATTAAAGACAAACAAAAATACATCATTAAAACAAACCCAAGGTTAAGTACACATACGAAACTATAAAAACAGCAACAAAAATTTAGACTGGAAAAGCGGGGTCACTGAGGGAACACCAAACCAAACAGAGAAGTCTTTATCCACTGGTGGAAGACAGTGACAGGCAGGTCTCTGTATCATTCCAATTTTAGTATATGTGCTGCTCTCTGTGGGGAGACAATTCCAGAGTACTCATACCACAGCAGAGAAGGCTGTCTACTGGGTAGCCACCCACCTAATCTCACCCGAAGCAGGGCCTCATAAAATGATTACATTAGCAGTCAGGAAGGTCTGTAAGGGTGCCGGCAGTCCTTCTACTATGCTGACTCCAGGCCATATAGGGTTTTAAAAGTCAACACTAGCATCTTAAACTGGGCCCAGAAACAGACTGGGAGCCAGTGCAGATTTATTTATTTATTTATTTGCGTAACTTATACCATGCCTTTTGCCATTACAAGGGCTGCCAAGGCAGCTAACTAGGGTTGCCAGCCTCCAGGTGGGGCCTGGGCTTCCCCTGCTTTTGCAACTGATCTCCAGCTGACAGAGATCAGCTCCCCTGGAGAAAATGGCTGTTTTGGAGGATGGACTCTATGGCATTGTACCATGCTGAGGCCCCTCCCCTCCCCAAACCCCACCTTCTCCTGGATCCCCCCCCCCCAAAGTCTCCAGATATTTTCCAACCCAGACTTGGCAACCCTACAGGTAACAGTTTAAAACATATATGACATGACAGCATCAAGCCATTAAAATCAACCCCCCCCCCCAAAAAAACATACACCATTAAAACCATTTTTTAAAAAAGTTAAAACATACAAAGCAGTTAAAATGCATACAAATGCACCTGAACTCCTGAAATGGCTCCCATCTTTAGATCTGATTAGAATGTTATTATTGTTGTTCATGCATTGTATTGTTTTTAAAGGTTTTTTTAATTATTCTATGTATTGAATTAATATGTTGTGACCTACCCTGAGCTCGCTTGCGGGGTAGTATGGGGTATAAATAAAATAAAATAACATGTAAAAACATTGGTTAGGAGGGAGGAATCATTGAGAGAATGCCAAACAACAGACGACTCTCCCTGTGGGGAGAGTTTGAAAGCTTTGTGCCATGACCAAGAAAGCCCTCTCCTGGGTTGCCACCCCTCTAATCTCAGAAGGTGAGGCACCCAAAGCAGGACCTCTGAAGATGACCATAATGGTCAGGGCAGGTTCATAAGGGATTAAGTAGTCCTTCAGGTTTATTGGTCCCAAACCACACAGGGTTTTATAAGTCAACACCCGCACTTTGAGCTTTGCCCAGAAACAAAGTGGGACCCAGTGTAGGTGGGCCAAGACAGAAGTGATATGATCCCCAAGACTCACCCCAGTTAACATCCTGGCTGCAGTGTTCTGTAACAACTGAAGTTTCTGAACACTTTTCAAGGGCAGCCCTCATACAGCATATTGCATTAATCTAATCCAGATGTAACCAGTGCATGCACCACAGTAGTCAGATCTTTTCAGCCCAGGAAAGGCCACAGGAGCTAACTAGTCAAAACTGGTAAGAAAGCACTCCAGGCCACAGCTGCCACCTCCTTATCTAGCAGTAGGCCTGGGTTTAAGAGCATCCCGAGACTACAGACCTGTTCCTTCAAGGCATCCAGAATGGGTGACACCTTAAGTCTTAGGTCAGACCTTCTGCCCACCAGTAGCATTTCCATCTTGTCAGGATTAAGCTTTAGTTTATTAACCCACATGCACTCCAGAACATCCTCCAGGCACTGGTTCAGGGTTTCTACAGTCTCCCTGGGATTAGCTGGAAGTGTGAGATAGAGATCATTGTCATCTGAATATTGGTGACAACCCAGCCCAAATCTCCAGATGATCTCACCCAGTGGTTTCCTGTAGATGTTAAAGAGTATAAGGGTCGAAATAAACCTTGCAAGACCTCATAGGCCAAAAATCACAAGGCTGAGCAGCAGTCCCCCAGTGCCTCCTTTTGAGACCTAACTTCCAGGTAGGACTGTAACCACCACAGTAAGGTGTTTCCCACTCCCAGTTCAGATAGGCAGTCCAGAAGGATACTATGATCAACAGTATCGAAAGTAGGGTTGCCAAGTCCCCCTGAGGGGCGGGGAAACCCCTGCTTGATCAGCCTGCTCCCTGCCGGCCTGAATTGGGCCACCGGGGGGGGGGGAATCCCACCCCCAAATTTCTGAGCTGTGGCGATGTGCTCGGCACGATGACATCACCTGGAGGTGACATCATCGTGTCAGGCACGTTTCAGGGGGACGCTCTATAATTCGAGGGGAAACTCTATGGTCTATCTGTCGAGGATGAGTGAGTGGGCATCAACATGGCAAATGGGGTTCAGTGTGGCCAAGTGCAAAGTGATGCACATTGGAGCCAAAAATCCTAACTATAAATACACGTTGATGGGGTCCGAACTGGCAGAGACTGACCAAGAGAGTTGTAGCAGATAACTCAGTGAAAATGTTGAGACAGTGTGCAACTGCAATGAAAAAGGCCAACACTATGCTGGAGGTTAGGAAGGGAATTGAAAACAAATCAGCCAGTATCATAATGCCCCTGTATAAATCGATGGTGCGATCTCATTTGGAGTACTGTGTATAGTTCTGGTTGCACACCTCAAAAAAGATATTATAGCATTGGAAAAAGAGCAGAAAAGGGCAACTAGAATGATGAAAGGGTTGGAACACTTTCCCTATGAAGAAAGGTTGAAGTGCTTGGGGCTCTTTAGCTTGGAGAAACGACAGCTGAGGGGTGACATGATCAAGGTTTATAAGATTATGCATGGGATAGAGCAGGTAGAGAAAGAAGTACTTTTCTCCCTTTCTCACAATATAAGGACTTGTGGGCACTCCAAGAAATTGCTGAGCAGTCAGGTTAGAACAGATAAAAGGAAGTACTTCTTCACCCAAAGAGTGATTAACACGTGCAATTCAGTGCCACAGAAGGTGGTGGTGGATACAAGCATGGACGGCTTCAAGAGGGAATTGGATAAACATATGAAGCAGAGGTCCATCAGTGGCTATTAGCCACAAAGTATAGATAAGAACTCTCAGTCTGGGGCAAGTGATACTCTGTATTCTTGGTGTTTTGGGGGGGGGGGGGCTTCTAGTGTCCTGGCCCCACTTCTGGATCTCCTGAGGGCACCTGGTGTTTTTGGCCACTGTGTGCAGAGTGTTGGACTGGATGGGCCACTGGCCTGATCCAACAATGGCTTCTCTTATGTTCTTATGTTCTAGTACCCGCAGCTAAATCACCTCAGCTGAAAGCAAATTGAAAACACTCACCCCTCTTGCAGCTGTATCTCCTGCTGCCTTCCAGAGGTCAGCTTAAATCACTTACTTGTTCTGTATAAGTTTCCAAATGTATTAGTTCTAGAGATCTCTGGTATAGGGATAAGGGACCTTGGATGCTTTGAGCTAATTCCAAGACAAGCACCCTCACCCTGTACAAAACCTTCCAGTACAATATGCAGAATGTCTTCCTTGTCATATTTAAATCCTCCTTGGGTTCTTTAATGTTTTAGAGCATTTCTTGATCCTTCCCTTAATTCTTTTAGTTGTCCCATCAAATTTTGCATCCATTTTACAACTTGTCGTTTTTAGCATTAGTGTTTCCTATTAATTATATCTACTGGCATCTCCTGTTGTATAAATTGTGTCAGCTGTTGCATAATTTGTGTTTAAATCCTCTGGATAAAAAAGCAAGCAAGCAAAATCTGAGTGCAACATGCATTGCTTTGCCTCCAGCATTTCCAAATTGTGGAATGTAGCCTGGAGCTGTTATCTATCTCCTAATTTACAGTCATTGACTAAAAATTGGCCACTCAGTCTGAGTCCTCAGTATAATAAAAGAACGAACAGCAGGGGTGCAGTTAGAAAAATCACTCTTTAATCCCAAAACTTTAAACAACAGGCATCAACACTGATGGCTGTGGGTTTTTGTTTTTTTTTTCCTGTCAGAGCTGAACTTGCTCAGCTGCTGCAATTTTGTCTCTCACTTTAACGGAAAACTTCAAAGTTTGAATCCAACTGATAAATGTGAGAAAATCTTTTATTGTAAAATTGATGGCTAGCAGCTGAATCTTTGTATGGAAAAGCATATACAGAGTTTTGTGAGGCAAAATGAAGGTTCTCTCAGAAGGCCCATTCTTTTGTACATGTAAGCTGTTACTTGAAGTTGCGGTCCTCAGGTGATGACTGCCTGTGTGAACCCGCTCTCATCGTTATCTGGATGTGGGGTGCTGAGATTTATGAGATGTGTCCTTGATTAGAGCAGTTAATTGTATTTAGAATTGTGAGGGTTGTGATCAATGCTCCCTCTAAGCTGCAGAGTCTTCTGAGCAAAAATTCTGCTTTGTGAGCTACTGGCATTAAAGTTGTGAGCAAGCGATTTGGCTACTGCATAAATTTGTTTGCTCTGGAGCCATCCTTCCTGAGCTAAGACAAAAGTGTGTGAGCCAGAGGCTAAGAAACTGTGAGCAAGCTCACACTAACTCAGCTTAGAGGGAACACTGGTTGTGATGTAGGTTGCAAACTCCTGTATTGCTTTGTGTAGGTGGAAGATGGGTGGAGGGGAGCTGTTATTAGTGTTCGTGCTGTCGCAAGCTAAAGTGGCTAACTTGATAGGGATAACAATTTTGTATGCTTAAATCCTGTCCCTAAAGCTTTTTACTGACTGTATTTTCCAAATGGGGGGAAGTGCCAGATGTGAAATGTACAAACCTATTTTCATTCTGTAAGAGTTTTCCTTGACATTACACTTTGACATTACACCATTACTGTCCTTTCTATCAGAGTTTTCTAAGCAACACTGTTGTCTCTATCCTTACATCAAAGACTGTCCAAGATAACACCCCATTTTATGTTCTTATTTTTGGACATAAAGGCCATCTTCCTTAGAACATCTGGCTTTTATATGCATACCATTGTTTTGCATCAGTATATCTAAATCTCAACATGGCCCCATTTGGGGATAGTTAAATCCAGAGATTGAATGGCATGGACAGACAAATCAGATCTTTCTACAAATCTGAGAAAAGCCCCAAGTTTGCAGAAATATCTGAGCTCTTTCAAAAAAAATTGGGGTTACCTCCCCCAGTGATAAAAGAAGCACGTGTAGCTTTAAGTAACAAATGCCCTCAGTGGACATTAATAACTAATAAATATAGCTGAAGAGGGGAGGGGCAGATGGGTGGGGAGGAGAAAAGGAAGCAGGGAAATGGAAGGATATGGAATTGCTAAGAGGAAGGAAATAAGACATAGGAGGGGAGAGGAAAATGAGATGTCCTATGCAAGTCCCTGCAGGTGCCCCACCATGTAACTGGGCCCAGGTCAGCCAGCACTACACAACTTGGCCAGAGTTCTCCCAAGGAGATGCTGCCATGGGGAGGGAAAGAAGGCGAGCTGAAGATGGGGGACAGATAAAGATAGCTTGGCTGGTGGGTGGGAAGGAGAGAAGGAAGCAGGAAAAGGGAAGAGGCTATGGGGGCTGCCAGGGACAGGAAAGAAGAACTAATGGGGGGAGGGAAAATGAGATGCCCCTGCAAGTCCTTGCAGGTCTTCCACTTGTATATTCATATTAACCTAGGTGGAATAACTTTGAAATCTCATTAGAGGCACATAAGGAGAGAACTATTACTTGATGCATTCATTTTGTTTTAACCTGTGTTTACGTTCAAATGGATTGCCTTGATAACATCCATCCCCATTCATTTGCATGGTCAAGAATTTAATTTTTGATCAGCAGCCTTTCAGTGTCTGCTAAATGTTACACTTGCACTTTCTGGTCTTGAAATTACTATTATATAAGTATAACGGAAAGAACCTTAATAAATATAAAAATGCAGTTATAAAGTTATAAAAAATGGGCTGCTGTGACTCTTGACTTTCTCCAAAGAAATCATCTGGCATTTAGGTTTGCCTCAAGGTACAGAAACTTAAAGGCTACTGTGGCACCTTGAATTCCAAGAAGTAATTTATCTTTCACTACCCATGACTGTCCAAGATAAATGCATTTTTATATGACTGAAACTATTGTAACTTTTATTGAGGAACAATACACCAAGTGAAGCAGAAAAAACATCTACATCTTCTCTCCCATCCCACCAAATCTGTCCCTGAATTAATAGAATTTCCAATTTTGCTCAATACAAAGGCCTACTTCAGATCTTGGCTACTTAGATGTTTTATATAAGCATCTAACATTTAATGAGATTTTCTCTGTGAACATACTTTTATTTCTGGCTGAGGACAGACTGGCAATCTGGAGCAGGAGAGCTCCGCTTGGGAAGCGAGGGAAGGGAGCCCGTTCAGACATACGCAGCTGTCCCTCGGCTCTCTTCTGCACTTACGCGTTTTGCAGCCGGTTTCCTTTCGCTTTAGGAGGACACTGGGAGAAACTAGTGCCCAGGGGCCGTCTTCTGCATGCCTCCCGCTTTCAGACAGTGTGAACCGGAAGAAGGCGGGATTCAAGCGGAGGCGGCTGTGTGAACGTGCCGTTTCAGCAATTTGTGCATGAGTGCTCCTGCGCACATGCGCACATATGCACATTCCCGAAAACAGCCCTGCCACAAGCTGTGGAGGCCGGCCCACCTGGGGCCGCTCCGCAGCAGTCTGAATGCTCCGTAACAGCATCCTTGCGCAATACACTGGCCAGTGTGAACTGCCAGCCCCGGGGAATTTTCCCCCCACAGCTTTTGCCTCCGGATTCCTCCCGCTCCAGATTGCCAGTCTGTCCTCAGCCTCTGTGTCTTTAAAATATTTTATTTTCAATATTAAACATGGTATATGTGGGAAGATGCTAAGGAATACTGAGATCTGGAAAAAAAACCTATTAAATATTTTCTTCAAGCTTTGATAGCCTGATGGCATGGGGATGATTGAGCAGGGCCGATAAAACGGAGCTGTTCCACCAGGCTTTTGGTTGAGGCAGCGGACATCCAATCCAGCTCAGCCTCCCCTGCTTGCTGTGCTCACAGTGCCCGCTGTGATTTGCCCTGCTGAAAGAGGTCAACAGAGCATCATCAAAAAACAGACTGCTGTTAATTTACCATCTAATTCAGCAAGAGGCACTATGAACTGCCTTGAACACTTGCCATCTTATTCTGATTAGACTGAAATTGGGTTTGACATTTCATTCTAGGGTTAGGTTTGCTTAAATTGTTTGTTCTGTTTAATGTTAATATTTTAATGTTACTATGTTGCTTAATGAAATGTTGTGACCCGCCCTGAGCCTGCTTGCAGAGGAGAGCGGGATATACATCAAATAAATAAGTAAACAAACCTGCAGTGGGTGCAACACCAAAAGCATGGTGAGTTGGCCAAAAGCTAAGGAAGAAAAGGAATTCTCATATTCATAGTGTGATTCCAATGGGTTATTTTAAGCTTTTGAACCACTGATCATGCCTGACTTTCATTCAGTGCTTGAAAGGAAAACACATGTCAGATTTTCTCGTTTTGACGTTCAAATTTTTTTGTTTTGGTGTATTCTGGCTCAGTTTTTTTTTAAATTCACCGTCTTTGTTTATTTCGTGGCCTTGGTGTAGGGTTGCCAGCCCCCAGGTGGGAGCAGAAGATCCCCTGATTTCACGGGCTCTTGCCTGCCATTGGCCAGCTGGCCAGGAGGGAAGCCCATCCCCAACAGCAATGGCTAGGTGAAATGTCCCCAACGTAACGGCATCATACAGAAGTAACGTCATCACACCATGAACATTGTGTGATGACATTGTGTGAACATTGTGGGTTCCTCGCACGACCTCCAGGAAAATACTTGATTTTCCCGGGGTCAGAAAACGCAGGAGGAACCCGCGATTGAGCCTGCTTCAGTGCGGGAGTAGCCGTAGCTGGTCTGTCAGTCCCTTTAAATGCGGGAGGAAACAGCAGTTCCTCCCACTTTAAAGGGCCGTGTGACCGCGGCCAAATTCAGATGCTGGTTGTAACATGGCTAAGATAAATGAAATGTCTAATTTCATCTGGCCCGTTGATGAACCATTTTGATATAGTTACCATGATTGATGTTGATAGGCTATACTTTTTACCATAAGGACTAGAGATTTACTTTTAAATAGGGGGAGAGACTAGAGACTTACTTTAAAAAAAATGAAACCTGGAAATGCAGAGAATCTCACACATGTTATTTTATAATAGTATTTCGATATAATGCTTCCCACTTGCATTGAACTCCAAGCAAATAATCCATACATAAACTCCTATAAATAACATATTCCTCTTGAAACTTCCATATTGGCTTCAAGGGCAGCACTGCATAATGTAATCTGGCCTCATGTTCACAGTACCATGGATCATCTTGGCTAGATCAGCTGAGTTCAGAATGTAAACCTATTTCTTATTCATCTATAAATGAAAAAGTCATCTTTTGCCACAGCTTAAGCCTATTCTCAAAGAGTAACAGATGGTTTAAGAGCATCGACTTTTTATTTAATCAAACAAGGATAAATCTAAAACAGGATGATCAATCCCTTCTAGGAAATTAGCTCTACCAGCCAGCATCTTCTCAATTTTGCCTGACATGACAGCATGACAACCCATTTCCCATTTGTCAGATGACCTATTTGATGGCAGATGAATTAGATGATTTCCAAAAGAAGATGCCAAGACATGGCAGAAAATTGAAAGAGGATGCTAATTATCACACCTTAAGTCCATAGCTGTGGCCATGCAAATGCAGAGGAAGCACTGGAATATCAACGCTATTGTGCCAAAACTAGGTGGAGAGAGAGGAGAGAGAGAGAGGAGAGATTGGATTTATACCCCGCCCTTCACTACCCAAGGGAGTCTCAGAGCGGCTTACAAACTCCTTTCCCTTCCCCTCCCCACAACAGACACCCTGGGAGGTAGGTGGGGCTGAGAGAGCTCTGACAGAAACTGCTCTTTTTCAAGGACAGCTGTGCCAGAACTATGGCTTGCCCAAGGTCATCCAGCCTCTGCAAGTGGAGGAGGTCTTCAGATGTGTCCTAATATCACTAGAACACCCTTGTTGGAGAGTGGCATCTGGCTCCCATGGGTTCCACCAATAGAGCATAGGCGTCAACTACGGGGGGGCTCAAAAACTCGAGCCACCCCCAGAATTTCCCGGGGGGGACTGAGCCCCCCCGGGAAAATGGTGCGCCCTCTGCTGTGCCTCCCTTGGCCCTTCCTAGGGCCGCCGCCTCCATCTCTCTCTCCCCCCCACCTGGCCACTTTGACCCTCCCTCCGTCTGTCCAGGGGCCAGCTAAGCAAATGCCCAGCTAGCCCCTGGACGGACGGAGGGACAGAAGCAGGACTGGTCAGGCGGGGGGAGGCGGCGGCGGCGGGGACATGGTCCCAGCATGCGTGCGCTTCGTGCGCGCACACGGAAGAGCCCCCGCCCCCCCCTGGGGAGTTTTTTAACTCTACGCCCCTGCAATAGAGGTCAAATTGCACCAGCCATGGTGCTCATTGTTCCAGGCTTCTGTGTTTGAACAACATTTTACAGAACTGACTCATAGAACTAAGTACTTGAAGCCTATTTGTGATTCTATAGGAGAGGGATAAAAAAAATAGAATAGACCTGATTTTGTTTTAATACCGGCTTTATTGTTCTCCATTCACTGTGGATCATAGTCTTGTAGTACAATATTAAAAAAAAAACTCATCTTGAAAAGCTGCTCTTAAGTTCCTGTGGATAGTATCTTAAATAATGTCTTTACATCTCATATACTAACCTGCAGTAAGCGTTTCAGTACTTGGCCACATTAATCTAGGAAATTCATTATTAAACATCTGTTTTAGGAGGCAGTCTGCCATAGCTAAAAGGGTGACCATGCCACAGTTTCCATCAGAGTAATATATTTAATTTTCCACATCAGCACTTGCTGTTAAATAGGCAGCTATTCAAATTACAGAGCTATACAGTATTCAGGAGAGGGAGATAGAATGAAACAAAGCAGCAGGTTTCCTCGTAAAGCTGTTAAGTCAGTGTACCAATTGTCACAAAAGCATGACAAAGATATTACTTATTCATGAACAGAGGACTTTCCCTGGTGTTTCTTATTGATTGTTATACACTTCTTATTTGTCTGTCCCCTCAACCCATACTGGACCCCATCCTGATTAATGTGCGTACCACGCTGTTGGATGCAGTGCAGGAATCAGAGTGTGTTGCTACCAATATGCTGATAACACGTGGCGCTCTCTCTTCTATTTATTCTATCTAGGTACCATAATTGTGCAGCTGATCCATAGATATGTTTTCAGAAATATCCCGCTGTACTCAGTGGTTCTTATTAACTAGTAAGAGCCCATTGGATTACAGGATAAGTGCTTAACAATTGTTTGGACATTATTAGAAGAAACCAGAACTGGGCCTTTAATGCAATAATTGGATGTGTCAAGTCACTTGCAAGCATTATTTATCTATTTAAGCATTTCTAAATCACCTTTCTTAAATTCAAGGCAGTTTACAAATATTAAAGTCATCAATATAAAAAAAAATATATAAAATACTCTATAATACAGTACAGTGGCTTGTGTGTTGTTAGGTAGTCAATGAGGCACACTTGAGTAAGAGACTCCAGTAATTGCCAGTATCAGAAAGCAGAACTGAGCTTTATTACACTGACTTAGCTAACTGCACACTCCAGGCTTTCCTGGAAGTCCTCCCAGTCCAGGCTTCCCTGTCATTCTGAATCCTGGTGATTAACACTGATGGCAGGTATTTCCATCAGTGGATTGTGACTTTCCCATCTCCTCTCCTGCCACAGCCCAAAATGACCCTTCCCAGTACAGTAATAGAACACAATAAGATAAGGGATGGGAGGTGCATATAACAATGAAATTGTAGGTGTACTCAGGCTCGTCAACAAAACTTCAAGATAGAAATTGCGATTGCCAGTCCCCAGATGGGGGCAGTGGATCCCCACATTTTGGGGGCTACTCCCAGATGCCAGCCAGCTGGCCAGTGGGAGAAAGCCCTGCCCCCAATAATCATCTGCGGCCCCACTTGAAAAGAGTGGGCGCCATGCATGCATGCCCCGCAAGCTGCGTGCGCCTGCCCTTTTCAAGCATTGGCCACCCTCTCCTGCCCTGCAAGCGGGGAAATTTGTGGTTTCCAGGGCAGGTGCATGGGGCACCCACTTTTTTAAAGTGGGGGCTGTGTGTGCCTGCCCTGCAAGCCACAAATTCACAGCTTGCAGCCCAGGCACATCCAGCGTCCACTTTCCCTCCAGCTGGTCTGAGGAACAAGGACCTTTCTAGGGGACATTTTGCTGCAGTCATGACACAAGCAGGCATTCCCCCACGGAGGGGGGGGGGGGCTGGCACCAACTCCTGGAGCTGAGCTCCCCCGAGCTCCTGCTCGAAATGACCCCTGATTGCTACCAATTTTAAGTGGTGAAACTTATACAACGTGCTCCATTTAAAAGATATATGGGCAGCAGCTGCTATCCAATCAGCAACTAGCCATGCCTGTGAGCCAGTCTGCCTCCCCTAAGGTAGTCCTCTTCAACAAAGTACAGTGGATGTAGTGCGCTGGCGTCATTATGAATGTAGGCATAGTAAAAGAACCACGGATCCAAACCCTCAGAGTTTCTTTATTCCTCATTTATCTATTTATTATTGCTTTATTATTTTTAAATGCACAAATCTCAATGTGAATGAATGCACACTGATGGCAATTCAGCCTGTTCTGTTAAGGTAGGACTATAAAGGTGCAATGGCTGTCGGTTTCCACAGTACGGCATGCTTACAGACAGTCCTCTCACAATTTCTAGAGGACACAGTGAAGTATGAAAGCAAAGGTGTATTTATTTATTTTTGATTATTTAAAACATATTTTAACCTATCCTTCCCAAAAACTCAGGGTGACTAAGATCAACAGATTAAAAATAAATGCCATGGTCTAAAAAAAATTAAAACGCATGAGATGATGACCAAGGAGAGAATTTGGGCAACAAGATTGCTCTGTGGTTGCCTGTCTAAATCCAGTTTTACCTGGTGCCTATGCTTAGTGTCTAGCACAGGAACTGAACTATAAACTGGAAGAGTGCCAGCATAGGCGTAGAGTATGGGGGGGCTCGAGGGCTTGAGCCACTCCTGAAATTCCCGGGGGGGGGGGTGCTCAGCCTCCCCCGGGAAAATGAAGCGCCTGCTGCCGCGCCTCCCCGGGTCCTTCCGAGGCCCGGCTGCCGCTGCTGGAGAGGGAAGGGGTGGCCGGGGGGGAAGAGAGAGGCACTGGCAGCAGTGGCTGGCAGGCCTCGGAAGGGCCCGGGGAGACGGGGCGGTTTCGGGGGGGAGGGAAGAACATCGCTCCAGCGAACGCACTTCACGCACGCGCTAAGGAGCCCCCCCCCAGACTTCCAAAAGTCTACGCCCCTGAGTGCCAGCCAGCCAAATGGGTATACGCGGACAGTGGAGGCACTGTGCATTTGCCTTGCAACTGTAGGTCCAAGAAAGCATGCATCTCACCTAGTATCACTGTAATAGCTTGTGCAGATACAGCAAATATATGCTGTTTCAATACTTCCATGCACATATTTGTTTACTGTGGATAGCACATGGATTAGGATTTGCATAGCTGTTATTTTGTACCACGAATCCTCTGTGGTTGCAGCATCTGGTATGTTAACCTCATAGTCCCTGCTGTACTGATTCAGAATGACCGTATCGATCCTCACGATGAAAGAAATGACCCCAAATATGTATGCTGAGAAAAAGATCAGGTATGAAAGATGATTCATCCTTACAAACCATTCATTACATTTTCCATTCTGATTGATTCTGTCTACTGTTTGAAACATGAAAAAGAAACCCAGTTTTGATTGGCTTTGTTGTCAAGTCACTTGTTTATCCCAGCATGCATACAGAATTCATTCATCTCGTGGTGATTACTTGACAGAGTGTTGGGGCTTAACGGTGACATAGCCATCTTTTAAAAATATATTGAACTTGTGTGTTGAAAACTAAGCATGTCCTAAGCGGTCTGAGTAAATAAACAGGAGTCTTGCGGCACCTTGAAGGCTATACAAAATATTCCAGCATACGATTCCGTGGACGAGAGCTCACTTCTTTAGATGTGATAAGTGGATTGTCAACATGCAGATATGTTATGGCCCATTTATCCTTCTGTTTATCTGCTTTTCTTTTCACATCTCTTATAAGATACAGTGAGAATCCTCCCATAGCATCTGAAGAAGTGGGCTGTAGTCCAGGAAAGCTTATGCCGGAATCAAATTGTATTAATTAACGTTAATGTTAATGTTTGCAGAAGAATGCTGACAATGGCTCAATAGTAAATAGTCAGGAATATATGCAGGATCACCTGCTTGCATAGGAACTTGTCTGGCAATGAAGATCATCTACAGAAGCCCTGCTTGGATATACTTCACATTTAGTTAGTTATTTTGAAGACTGATACTATGGTTTTCGGTCAAATTATCCACAGTTTACAATATATAAAACAAAAGCACACTGCAGATGGAACATGGCTGATCTCTTTGTGGCAGAGAAAGACACTGGAGGCATGTGATGTAACAGTGTCCATAGTTTTTCCTGCTGCTGAGAGCCTGGGAGTAATAGCCCCTCCAGCACTAGAAGAAGCACTGATCTGCCAGAGCTATGGAACCCACAAAAGGGAGTGCATAGTTCTATCAACTGCTGGGGAGGGGACTTGGCCAGAAGTCCAGGATGGTATCCCAGAATCACTGTCAACCTCATGCACACACCAGACCTGCCTCCAGGGCCAAGCATGGGATAACTCTACCCACATGAGTTGGATGGAAGCCATGGCCAGCTACAATTAAAAATGTGGCAGGAAAGAATGTTTCTAGCAAGACCCATGCAGTGGTAATGAAAGACTAATGTTTTCTTCCAAACTGATGAAAAAGTTGAAAGAAACTAAATCTAGAACTATAGACTTCAGGCTTAGAAGTAGGAATACCAGTCCCCAGGTGGGGGAGGGAAATCCCAAATTTTTTCAGGCTCCCTCAGATGCCGACCAACTGGTCAGCAGGAGAAGCCCCACCCCCAACAATCGTCCATGGCCCCGCTTGAAAACAGTGGGTGCTGTGTGTGCCTGCCCCACAAGTCACGAATTCGCAGTGGGGGCTGCCTGCGCCTGCCCTGCAAGCAGCAAATTCTCAGTTTGTAGGGCAGGTGAGCGGGGCGCCCACTCTTTTCAGGAGGGGTTGCCCGTGCCTGCCGTACAAGCAGCAAATTCACCACATGCAGGAAAGGCATGTGTGGCACCCCCTTCCCCCCCCCAACCATTTAAAGGGAAGGCCCCTATCTGGAAGTCCATCTGTCAAGGACCCAAGCCTGGGTCCCTCTAAACCACTACTCCTAGGGCAAGCAAGCAGTGTTCAGTCCTCAAGGTTATCTGCACACAAGGAACCAGACCTTCATATATATATATATATATATATATATATATATATATATATATATATATATATATATATATAAGTAATTATTAAATACTTTATGAAATAAGATATCACTAGGCAACACAGTCGCTACAATCCTGCAGCAAGAAAATAAGAAAAGTTAACCTTTCTATCTAATGCTTCAGTGCCTGGTATTACACAGCACACCTTTTAGAATATCAGAGTCCAAGCTAGAGGCTTAAACATTGTCTGTATAGCAGTCCATTGCGATGAAACGTGGCATAGTCAGAACCACTGCTCCCTCTTGTCTATGGTTTAATTATAGTCTTTGGCCATCTGGTATCAGGTGATCTCCCAAACGCAATATTCATGTTAACCCTTGGGGGTGGGATCAGGGTGCTTTGCCTCACACCATCTTCCCCTGTATAAATTTGTGCAGCAGCTTTTCTCACTGGATCAGTTGCTTCTCTTTGTTCTATCCCACAGAGAGAACAGGGCAGTGACAGAACATTCCAGGGCTTTTCTGGATGATTGCTTCATGCTGTGAAATAGCTACTACTGTGAAGTGCAGCTTTGTTCTTCTCCCCCGCTCTTTGCAGAATGTGTAATACTTTATGAAATAAGCGAAGAAACTTTTGTTAAGGCTTGGAATAGGATATTGCAATCCAATTGTGTTGTCTTTACTTTTATCCTGTTGTTATGTTTACTGAATATATGTATGTAGAAGAAGAACCTCTTCCATCATTCAAGTTGCCTTATGCAGGAGGAATATGCCACAGTAGAATACATCCATGGGACTGACCTCACAGTATATAACTAAAAAGTGTTTTGGGATGTCTTTCAAGCAGAATGACAGCCAGTTGGGTGTAGTGGTTAGAGTGTCAGCCCAGGGTCTGTGAGACTCAAGTTCAGATCCCCACTCTGCCATGCAACTTGCTGAGTAACCATTGGCCAGTCAATCTTCTCAGCCTAACCTACCTCTGTGGGTTGTTGTGAGGATAAAAAGGAGGAGAGAATGACAATGTAAGCTGCTCCGGGGAGAAAGGTGGGCTATAAATGAAGTAAATAAAAATAAATGAATGCTCAATGCCATGGACAGTAATCTTTAGGGATTGCTACAAAATGAGACCTCTTAAGATACACATTTTCCTGTCTGCATATGTTGGTAGTGATATCTCCAGTAAACACTGTCGTTGCAAGCCATCATGATATATATAAAAAATGGTTGCGATACTTTTAACAACAAAAGGTGTTACTATTAAGGAAGGAGTGTGAACTGGTTCATGAACTAAGGTTCATCATGAATTTTGGATGGTTTGTGGCTCATGAAGCCATATTTGCGAACTGAAGAGCAGCTACAAACTTCCACGAATTTTGATGCGGTTTGCAGCAGTTCATGCAATTCTCAGTGGCAATTTTCATTTGGGACCCTTATAGAGAGCTCACTGTTTCATTATAAGACAGTTCTGGGTGAAGGTCAAAATGTGATGCTAAACAACTGTTGAGAAAGGGGTCCTTCCATGGTCTCTTCCTTTGACGAATTCACACCCACCTCCTTCTCTCAGTGAGCTTGCTAGTCTCCCAATGTGGGACTGTACAGAAACCACAAAGATGAAAATGGAGTTGCACTTACCTGTAACTTGTTCATTGAGTGGTCTTCTGTGCAGGCACACATCCCTCCCTCCTGCCCTGCTGTGAACTCTCTGAAGCCTTCGTGTCTTAGGGTCTCCAGTGGCAGCATGGAGATAACTGAGGGAGTAGTGCCCCTCCTCCTAGTCATGTTATCGTTTTGGTGGGAAAGTGCCAGAGGGAGGAGGGGCACTCCTAGTCGACTTGAAAGCTTTGGAAATATTTTCCATGGCTGACCTGTGCACACGTAGTCCCCAGTGTGTGCCTGCAGAGAAGACCACTCAGTGAACATTGGTTACAGGCAAGTGCAACCCCGTTTTCCTCTTCCCTACTTCAGGATCCTCTTTGATCCTTCCCTCTTCTTAACTCCCACCCTCAAGTGCCGTTCCATCAGGTCAACAGTAGAATTCTGTTTGAAGACCTTGTCGCTCAAGGTTAACACATCAGCAGTCAGCTGTCTGTTACAACTATTTTTGAAACAAACCTGGTTGTTCCGCCACTGTAGGACTACATGTTTACAAGTCACTGATGCCCATTAAGAAAATAGCATCCATGGAATTACTTCATATTTTCAACAATGGAGATCTTATATCATTCTTTCATCGAAGAAAATATTCATTCAATCTTCTGCTTACTGATTCAGAAGAAGCTCAAAGGGTTCTGGTTTTAGTACACTGAAAGACCGGATCTCGCGCTACTTAACTGGGTAAAGTGCTACCGACTAACTGCATGATTTTGAAGTCTTGAAGGCAGATGCTTATGGTTAGAAGATATTTGCAGCGCTGCGATGAAGAAAATTATTTCAGAACATAAGTGGTCAAAGGTCATAAAATTAATTGCCTGTACCTCTACTCAAAATGTGATTAATTAATTTTCCATTTAAATGAGCTTACTTACCTACTTCGATTGTTCAAATGATAACTGTGTAAAGGTACCCTGTAAGTGGAAAGGAGGAATGGAATTGTGCCCAATCCCTGATGTTCATGGACTGAAGGTCCTGTTAGGTCAGGGGCTACTGTGTATAAGTTTCCTATGCATGATCTTATATTTTTGTAGGGTACAATTTGTATAGGTCGATACTGGGTTGTTGTTTTTTATTCAGACTGCACCTTGAATGTCAGCAGTCAGCTGGTATGACCCATTTTCAGAGGGACGGAGCTTTCCAGGGTCACTGGGGGTGGGATCAGGCAGCCACTGGGAGTTTTAAAGAGACACCACCACCACAAGATTTCATGGGCCACTTGGCAGTGTTGGGGGGAGGGGTGAATGCTCAGCCTCAGCTGGCATCCTGCTATGAGTAAAGGAATCCTGAAGGAGGACTAGACAGGCAGCAGGGCAGGGCTCAGGGAGGACAGTTCCCAGCTGCCTTCCACAGGCTGTGAGACAGGGAGCCAGCAAGTGTAGGAGGAACAAAATGTTGGGAACCCCTCCCCCCTGAGTCCTGAGACCACTGGGTGAAGTAAATGGGCAATGCTGGGAAGGGGGCCATTAGAGGTATAGGGTTCCAATACTCTACTCACAATATGGCTTTTTCTCTAGGAAGTCAGCTAGATCTGAGTCCAGTAGCACCTTAGAGACCAACAAGATTTTCAGGGTATAAGATTTCGAGAGTCAAGGCTCCCTTAGTCAGATACCCTGGGAAGTGTGCACAAGATGGCAGCCTTAAGAATGAAATCCTTAGAACAATTGCTAGGGAGCAAGCCTCAGCTTTAGATTAGATTTGCGTTCTGTGATCAACTAAATATACTGCATATAGTTGAATAAAGTAACAACAGAAATAACTTGCATCTGCAAAAGGATCCACTTTTCTAACAAGAGTATTAATTCAGGCCTTTTAGGAAATGCTTTGTGGAAAATATCTTGAGGTTTCAAAAGATGTGACCCAAGTTGTACAGACAGATGTTTTGCCTTCTCTTTTTCAGGATTATAATGATGAAATCCGTCAGGAGCAATTGCGGGAATTATCATATTTAAATGGTTCTGAAGATTCAACCCGTGGACGAGGCATTCGAGGAAGAGGGATCCGGGTTCCTCCTGCTGCTCCCTCAAGGTCAGATTATTGATCTTTCCAGCCAATATGTTACTGTCCAATGGTTTCATCCAGATTTAAACATACCAGGTTGATTCCCAAGGTGCCCTGCAGATGGAGACAGTATATTCCACTCATGGAAAGGCTGTTTCGTGCCTCATATTTGACCGTTGAATGAGAAACATGAAACTAAATCCAGATATATTCTTTGGCTTGTATGAGGGGCTGTGAATGGGCTGATACTAAGCAAAATCATGAGAACTTCCATGGAACCTATGTGTGATGTATAAACTCTTGCAAAGGTATAGTGTTAGTGACTATTTTTCTTCTGCCCAAATAAAGCATAGCAAGAGTCTTCCTGCACCAGATCAGTGATCCATCCTGTTTCCTACAGTGGCTGACCAGCAGTGCTAGAAGGTCCACAGCAATAGCATAGCAGGTTGATTCCCAAGGTGCTTGTTGCTGCTCCCATTCTGAGAGTAGCTGCCTCCAAACATGGAGGCCCCATCCTACCATCCTGGATCTTTCCATGAATATGTCTACTCTTGCCCCTTTTAAAGCCACCTAAGCTAGAGACTCATCACACGCTATGGCTATGTGAGTTCTACAAGGTATTGCATATTGTGTGAAGTAGGGGTTTTTTGGTCCTTTGGAGATCTGCTGGTATCTCGGGTTCCAGTCCAACTATAGTTGGCTTATTTATTACTTAATATATTAAGCACCCTGCTTTTCCCTTATGGCATACAGTTCTAAAATAAACCATAAGTACTACATTAAATCTGACAAAGGGAGCTCTGACTCTCAAAAGCTCATGCCCTAAAAATCTTGTTGGTTTCTAAGAAATCTTGTTGGAATCCAGATATTCTGCTGAAGGCCATCACAGCTACCCTCTGAAACTACATTAAATCCCTGTTAAACCCATAGAACCACCAGAAAATACCTGGTAATGATTGTCTGGTTCAATGGAAATGTTATGGAAACAAAGCTAAGCATCCAGCGAAACCTTCTAACCCAAAAGCTTCCAGCCCATGGGTTGGGACCCTCATATGGATTGTGGAGTCCACCTCCTGGGTTGAAAACCCGTTTAGTGCTTCCAATGTTTGTTTGTTTTGCTGTTTTCTGATAGTTTGAATACATAAGGAAATAAGGTCACCACACTTTCTGCTTCCCCTTGCATGCAAAATGATAGGAGCCTTAGCAAGAGAGCAAAACAAAGCAGCTCAGTAATGGAGAGGATTCCTTTTAGGCAGGTTCAAAGAATCTGTCTTCTGCTATTTCCCATCACAAAACTGTGATGACATGTGACTTTGTCACATGTTGGTAACTCACTGAATCCCAAGGAATTCACCTGGGAATAAAGGTGGGTCCCAGGTATGGAAAGGTTAAAGACCACTGTTCTAACCAGTTTGTTTGCATTATTTCAAAGATCAGCTTGAAATAATGATGAAGCACTTTGCATAAATGGAACACATTAAGAATTCTTTGGATTTATTTTAATTGCAGTTTTCCATAGTGAACATCCAACAATACCCAAAATGTTGTTTCGTCGTTCAGTTTGTCACCATATTCTTATGTATGTTTGTAGGGATTGTGATTGCATCTACTGGCCCTGCCTCCCTGGCATTTCCAACATTCATACATGTCATGTCTGCACAGGGGACTTATTGCATAATCAGCTTGTATACATGTATATAGACATGATGTCCACCATGTGAACATTGAGAAAATGTGTTATATATTGGGGCTGGAACATTCCAGGACTGTTTCTACCAGCGTCTGGCTGAGCTTGGAGTTCTAGAACAATATCCCACCAGGACTCTGGAGGTGGCCAATGAGGAATTAATGGTTCTGACAATAGCCTATCACTGGTGGTTGTTTGGGAAGTTTGCATGCTATTTAAACAGGGCCATTGCCCTATTTGTTTGTTTTGTTCTTGCTGAATCACTAATAAAGCTGAGCTAATCACTGGGCTTGGGGGTCTGACCATTCATGGAACCCAGTATTTAACAAAATAGGTCCAGCAAACATAAGAACTTTGCTGGATTCCATCTAGTCAAGCATTCTGTGGTGGCCATCCAGAAGCTCAGGAAGACCCACAAACAGGAGCATATAAATTAAAGCCTCCAACACCGATACTCAGCAGTTTACTACTTCTGAACTTGGAGAGTCCATTTATTTGTGATGGCTAATATCCACTGATGGATCATTCTCCCATGAATTTTCCTTGTCCACTTTGAAAACCTTCCTAGCTAATGATTACATTATATGGGCAGTTCCACAGGTGTTTCAGGGATACACATTTTTGTTTGTGTCCAGAGGGATACCCTCAAGTTTTGAAAGAGAGGGAGATGCAAAGAGAAGTCTGGAACCAGCCATGTTTTTTTCACTCAGTCTCATCCAGTTCTGTTCCTTACTACACCCACATGACTTTTGTCCATGCAAATCTGCAGCATGGCCTTTTTGAGTGATCCAAGCAGGCCCCTTAGGGTTGCCAAGTCTTCTTTACTTACCGGCGGGGGGGAGTTCTCCATCATCCGGGAGCTTCCTGGGCCGGCGACATCACCCGGCAGTGACGTCAGCACGTTGGGGGCGTTGCCAGGGCGACGCTCTGGCAACGCCCCCAACTTGCTGACGTCACTGCCGGGTGACATCATTGCGTTGGGGAAGGGGGTTGGGGTCCCCCCCACTGGCCGAATGCTGGCCGGCAGATCAGGAACCCCTGTAGCGGGGGATCCCCCGCCCCCCCGGACTGACTTGGCAGCCCTAAGGCCCCTCCACCTACTTTTAACAGCAGAAAAGTTAGTTGGATCCAACCCAGAAATTTCTCCACAGCATACAGAATTTTATAAACTGTTGTTTGTTATCTTTTCTTCTAAACAGAAAATCTACAAGCTCTTTAGCCCTTCCTAATAGGGAAGGTGCTTCTGGCTTCTTTGGTTATTTTGGTTGCTCGCTTCTGCAATTTTCCCAATTTTACAATGTCCTTATTGAGATAGGGTAATCAGCCATGATCAGGATTTGTACAGGGCTGTTCAACCTTTTATCGTTCCTCTTGTATGATACATCAGCCTTGTAATGAACCTAGGAACCTTTAAATCAAGCTGAAATTGTGTAAAGATACTGGACTCATATTTGTGCAGCTGGAAAACAGTGGCTGTGTTCTTGTCCAAATGCAATTCATATCTATTTGTTCTACAGCCAATATTTGTTCATGTTTGTTCAACTAGCCCTTCCATGTTTGTGATATTCTCACTTCCTCCCCTGGTATTTATAGAGAAATCATATTCCCTGTCAGTCTTCATTATGCTGGACTGAACAAATCAAGTTCTTTAAATTTAATGTTCAGAAATGTGTTCTTCAACTCCACTGCAGTATGGATAGAATTCCTTAAAAATAATCCCTTTTCCGGTTGTTTCTGCTTTTTCCCACTCTGTATTTTTAAAAAATGACACCCGATCTGGATTCATTCAAATTTACAAACCGCATGGTGATTCCTACTTCCTGTAGCATATTGGTGATTTGGGATGGCTATTACAGAGGCGTATTTATCTCTTACAAAAAGAACAAATGAAATTATTATTTAAGTTCTGTATTGTGTAATCTTTTATATTCTCGGGGGGGGGGGGATTACCCAGATCTTTACAAATAATAATGCTTAGCTGCATATCATATTTAGCATATCATATTTAGCATATTTAGGATCGGTGATTGCATCTCTTGCCCTGTACTTTATTGTTCCCTCATGCTGCTTTCCCAATAGAAATCCTTTCTGAGCTGCAATTAGACCAGTAGCACAGCCACCCTTACTGTACCTTTCTTTTTACCCCCCTAAGGCTGGTAGCAGGTGTGTATGGGGGGGTGGGGGTTCTGTCAGGGAAATAGTGTGGGGAGAAGATGACTTAAACCTGCCACAGTGCCATATCCTTAATCCAAACTGGGCCCCATGTGACTGTTTTATTGGGAGATCCAATTATAGATCCCAGATATAGTGCATTATTTGGCTCATGCCCTTTACCTGATATCTGTCACACTATACATGCAGTTTCTTTAAAGTTGCAAAAAAAATGGAAACACAATCAATAAATCCCAAAGATTTATTGACCTACCCAAGCAAGTAAACAGAACCAAAGAATACTAGATTGTACTTCATAAAACATGGTTGAGTTGAGGGTAAAATCAGTGAGAGAAACCAAAGGGATGTTGGACAAAGATGTCCACACTTGCAACATGACAGAGGAATTTTTTTTACAATTACAATTATCATCAAAAGGTGTTAGGAATATTCTTCCAGGAGTGAAAACTTGCTTACAATAGAAATTCATGTCTGGATTCAAACTGGGATTCAGATCTCAGATTAACTTGGAGGAACACAAGTAAATATAGGCTCATACCACATAGTAACTTTATGTGCCTCCTACTAGTATTTGATTTGTAGTATATCCTTCCCCAGTTATGTGCTTGTAACTCAGAGTAATCTAGAATATCTAAAATGATCACTGTAGGGATAGCTGATAAATGGACTTGCCTAAAGCAGGTCTGTAATTTAGCAAGTGTCATCCATCTACACATATTACAAACCACATATTACCCTTGTTCCAGAACCTTTCCATTACTACCTGTCTAGCCAGTGGTGATAGTTAAATAACACAAATGAACTAAGAAAAATCAAATTGTTTGTGTGTGTGTGTGTGTGTGTGTGTGTGTGTGTGTCTTATTGTCACAGGTAGCATTACAAAAGCCCTATAATCTCAATAGACTCAATATCCTTACTTTCAGGGCATGTATTGAGATTCATGTGATTGCCTTATTCATTCTTAGGGGACGTGGAGCTGCAATTCCTCCACCACCACCTGGACGAGGAGCTCAAGCAGCAAGAGGAACCCCTGTGACCCGTGGAGTGCTTCCAGTACCACCTGTAGCCAGAGGTGTTCCAACCCCTCGAGCAAGAGGAATTCCAGCAGTACCGGGTTACAGGCCACCCCCTCCCCCAGCACATGAAGCCTATGAAGAATATGTAAGTACTTGGTGGTTGTTTTTTAAGAAATCCAAATATTTAAATGTTGACTATCACTGAAAAACGCTGTCAGCCTGAGGCCACACCTTTATAAGTGCAGTCAACCAATGGATTATCCGATGCATAATTAATATTCCGAAGGGTATCAGTTGTATATTCTATGTACACAGTGCACCATATCATTGTTTGATCACAGTGTCCAAAGCCCATCGTTCCATTTTGGACTGGTACCACTGGTTCCATGGCACCACTACATATGTGCAGCATTTTGAGGGAAGCTGAGTATTTCTGCCAGCGGAAGTGATACTGCCATTTTCTTAATTCTTTTCCAAACAATTTATAATATTTCAAAGCGGATGACCTGCAATTGGGAAAGCATACAGCATTTTGCATCTATATTTTTATAAAGGATTTTATGATTTTCACAGAGTCAGTTGTCTGAATAACTAATTTCTGCCAAAACTACTACAAAAAAGCAGTAGTTCTTGTATATTTTTGGTAACACTGCAAATACTCTTCGATTATCTCTGTCCCATCATGCAATTAGGAAAAAAATCTTTCAAAATAAGTTTTGTTAACAGTGCCCACATATATTATTGCTATTGTTATTCAATTCTGTGACACTTCTAAGCTACTCTGTGTTGAAGCAATGGAGCTATTATGCTTTTAAAGAATTCAGTGATTCTAAGCCACAATGAATGCTTTCATAACAGAGCAGCAGGAAGGGCCCACGTCGCAGAGGAGGTGTAGCAACCAAAGTATCCTTAGAAGTTCTGAGTTAATTTGGGTCACTGGCCTCCAGCCCTTGCGGCCGTTTGGTGGGCAGGTCGCCTTTACCCACTTAGCAAGGACGGGCAGGCAGCCATTTTTACAGCAAAAAATGCCACATACGAGGCTTCAGGAGGGGGCACGGCCGAGGTGCATATATGTCAGCCCCTGCCTCCTCAGCACCTGTCCGGTGCAGGTTTTGGCCCACCCTCCCACCCTGTTGGTAGTGCAGGCTTTGGCGGGTCGCCTGGTTGTCGGGCTGGGTAGGAATTTTTCACCCCTTCCTGACTGGCATATTGGCGGGGGTGTTTTTGCCTGCAGCAGCAGATCAGGGGATTATATGGGTGGGGCCATGTTTAGTTAGAATGCTCACTTTTCAGTTTGGCAGGGTTCTATGCAAATACAGATTACGGTAAGGTAAGCACCAGCCGACATTCCTCCTTTAGGGGTCTAAGGGGTCCTATGAGTACAGTGTTTAAGCCCAGTGGCCCGGGGCTGGGAAAACAGACTGCCTTCAAGTCTGTCCTGGATACTTCCTCCCATTGAGCTTTGTGGCCTGGGGGAAGGGGCCCCCAGGCTGTCTTTCAATTGCTAGCTGGCCGGGCATCAGCCACAGCTGATGGCTGTCACTTGGGGCAGGGTGGTCCATTAGTTAACCCAATACCTGTGTCTGTCTCGTTATTCCAGCTTGGGGGGCAACTAGAAACTGTATTTTCTTTTAGTCTATATTCAGTATTTCCTATCCCCAGTGTGCCCCCTCATGTGTTTTTCTATCTGCACTTAGCATAAATGTTTTAAAATTGGGTATCTACCAGAAGAGAAGACAGATTCCTTGGGCTCCCTACTCAGGCAAGGGAAAATACCTTCCTTGCCATATACATGCACATTCCATGAGCAGAAACCCTGGACGAGCCTGGAGCAGTCCAGCAGGGTCACAGTCTTCAGGTGGTAGCAGAACTACCAAAGTATTGCTGAGTCTTAGGCTGCAAATAAAACCCTATCAACCTGTGTCTCTCAGTAGACTCCCTATGCCTTTATTTGGTTTATTTATTACATTTTTAGTCTGCCCTTCCTCTGAACAGCTCAGGGCACTGTACATCATTCTGACTTCCTCCATGTTATCCTCAGAACAACCTGTGAGGCAGGTTGGGTTGAATTATTGGCTCAAGGTCAACCATTGAGCTTTATGACTGTATGTGGGGATTAGAACCTGAGTCTCACTGGTCGTAGTCTGGACCTTAACCACACTGGTTTTCCTAATGGGATGCCCTCCCTACAGCTATGGCAAAATGCTCATTGCCCCACATGAAAGTACATCGCGGATTACTGGCTGAAAAATGAGCGTACTGCTACAGCTCACTCTAGTCTCACTGCTTCAATTGTATTGTTGTTTTTAATTATTGTTTTGAAAACTTCCTTCTTTGTAAGCCATCGTGGGGTCTTGTATTAGCCAAAAGACAAGATATAAATATTTTAACTAAATAAATATAGCTTTACATGCATCACTGGCTGACAGTAGAATATAGTACTCCCATTTTTATGCCCACAGAAGTCTTTCTGCTCTTTACGAAAAACAGCTGTGTGCTTCAGTACTTTGTGTATCTGCATCTAGAAAGATAGTATAGTGGCAGTGAGCAGAAAGCAGGGGGTGAAATGGCTCCAAGTCTTTTCAACCTCTGCCTTCTAGCAGATATTTCTTACATTAGAATTATTGAATTGTGAATAGATTTTTTGATACCCATCAAACCTAAAGATAACCAAATTTCTGTGTATCTGTTTCCCATGACAACATCCAAATAACGGTTTGTATGTGTAGTATAGTAGGTCATAATCTTTCGAAAGGTCCTCTTAAAAATAGAGAGAAATAAAAGATGTACCACTTTTCATGCCATACCATTCCTTCTCGGTGCTGTTTTTAGTGTGCAGTGGAAATTACTGAAAATGAAAGCTAATGTCACATTCAATTCTTTAAGCTCCAATGAGTATTTATATTTTTTGAATAATTCTGAACAAAGTTGGAACAACTTTACTTATTCACTAGATTAATGAACTATGAAGAGCATTACAATAGAAGACATTTTAGCATTTCTGCACAGGACTGTTATGATTGTGAATATGTTACTGTGACTTTCCAGTAGTGTTCAAAGTGGAGGTGAAGGGTTTTATTTTATATCGAAACTAAAGTTTTTGAATCTTGAACTATTATATATAAAACAACTGAAGTATAAAGGAGGGAACTGGTGATAGCTAGGACACCCATCTGAGATTGTGGTGGTGATTTTGGCACCATTTGTAAGGTGGTAGAAGAAGCAATTTTAATTCCCACATGCGGGCAAAAATATTCATATATTTGTATTAATTTGTTTCACATATATTCAGTCTTTCTAGCACAACTGTTTACAACTTAAAATATTTTGAGCACAAAAGGAAAAATACAAAAGCCCTTAGATAATAAAGTAGCCTTTTCTCAGTACATGGGTGATCAAGAAAGCACAGAAAGCCTCATGAAATGTTGGAAACAGATGGTAGTATTTTCACAGAGTTTAGGGCAGTCTGAAAGGTAGATCCCTGTGGTTTATGCACTCATTCTAGCTTTGCCTCAGGTAAATAGGCTTTTCAGGGTTCTGTACAGCATAGGCGTCAACTACGGGGGGGCTTGAGGGCTCGAGCCACCCCCGAAATTTTTCAGGGGGGACTGGGCCCCCCCGGGAAAACGGAGCACCCTCCACCGCGCCTCCCCGGGCCCTTCCTAGGGCTGCCGCCCTCTCTCTCTCTCTCCCCCCACCCCCTGGCCTGGCCACTCTGTCCCTCCCTCCGTCCATCCAGGGGCCAGCTAAGCAAATGCCCAGCTGGCCCCTGGATGGAGAAAGGGAGGGACTGAAGCAGGAGTGGTAAGGCGGAGGGGGATGTTGATGTTAAAGAAACCCTTTGTGTCTGTGTTCTTCATAAAGTTTATATCTTTGCTACCTGGCATTTCATTTTATGACACACATGGCCTGGCCCAACACGGTCTCATTTATGTCAGATCCAGCCCTCATAACAAATGAGTTCGACACCCCTGCTCTAAAAGGTGCAAGGGGGAAGATCACCTGTTGCTGTTGTGCCCCAGACCCTGTTCAGGCCCTTGCAGCAGTTTTTTTTAAGTGCCTGAATTCTCCTCTAAAATGGCATTGGTGGCCACCATCACATTTAGTTTTGCTCTTAGTGGCTATGGTTCAGCATCTTTGTTTTTCGCTTTGTGAACACAGGCACAAGTTTGTGAACATGGATATAACTTCAAGACTCTGATCCAGCAACACTTATGTGCATATGGAGGGAAGTAAGCAGTGGGGTCCCACAAGGATCAGTATTAGGGCCAGTACTATTTAATTTATCTATAAATGATCTGAAACTAGGGGTGAGTAATGTAGTGGCCAAGTTTGCAGATGACACAAAATTATTCCGGATGGTGAAAACTGAGGCTGACTATGAAGAGCTCCAAGAGGACCTCCACAAACTGGGTGAGTGGGCGACAATGTGGCAAATGAAGTTCAGTGTTGGTAAGTGTAAGGTGATGTACATTGGGACAAAAGTATCTGAGTTTCAAGAATATTGTCAACCAGTGTTCCCTCTCAGCTGAGCTAGTGTGAGCTAGCTCACAGTTTTTTAGTCTCCGGCTCATGCATTCTTGTCTTAGCTTGGGAAGGATGGCTCCAGAGCAAACTAATTTATGTAGTGGTGAAATCACTCACTCACATTTTTAATACCAGTAGCTCACAAAGTAGAATTTTTGCTCACAGAACTCCACAGCTTAGAGGGAGCATTGGTGTCAACACAGTGTGCTGCAGCAATGAAAAAGGCAAACTGTAAGGGATTATTGAGAAAGGAAGTGAGAATAAAATAGCCAATATTGTAATACCCCTGTATAGGTCTATGGTACGGCCTCATTGAGAATACTGTGTACAGTTCTGGTCACTGTACCTCCAAAAGGACATTGCAGAGCTGGGAAAAGTACAGAGGAGGGTGACCAAGATGATAAGGAGGTTGGAGCACCTTCCCTATGATGAAAGGCTGAAGAGTCTGGGACTCTTCAGTTTAGAAAAGAGATAACTAAGGGGGGTATAATAGAGATTTATAAAATTATGCATGGGATGGAGAGAGTTCACAAAGAGAAATTTGTCTCCTTCTCCCAAAATACTAGAACTCAGGGGCATCAAGTTAAACTGATGGGCAGTGGGTTCAGGGTGGACAAAAGGAAATACTACTTTACACAGAGAGTGATTCAAATGTGGCATTTGCTGCCAGAGGATGTAGTGATGGTCACAGGAATAAACAGCTTTAAAAGGGGTTAGATAGATTCATGGAGGATAAGTCTATCAATGGCTACTAGTCATGGTGACTGAGGTAACCTCCCCATTCAGAGGCACTAAACTTCTGAATTGCAGAGCCAGAAGGGAACCTCGGGGAAGGCCTTGGCCTCTATGCTCTGTTGTTGGCTGTCTAGAGTGCTGGTTGGCCACTGTGGGGCAGGATCCTGGACTGGATCCTGTGTGGGGCAGGATCCTGGACTGGATGGACTATTGGTCTGATCCAGCAAGGCTCTTCTTATGATCTTATGGTTATGTTCTTATCAGCGCTGTTATGCCTTTTTGTGGGAACAGCAGTTAGTAATTCTAGTCCTGCTCCTGAATAGCTGATCAATAATCTAGCTGATTTTCCAGTTCAGGCTGTGGACTCACAGGGCAGCAGCTGGATCAGAAGAAAAACCGTGCACACAGTCTCCATATGTGCTCATAGCTTCCCTTCCATCTAGGGCTACGCATACTGAAGCCTCTTTCTGCATGTGTGTCCCCCATGGCTAAATCAGGGTAATCAGATACCTTGAGATAAAATACATGCAGCTGCTGCTGCAGCAGATGGTTTTGTTGGTTTGTTGTTGTTGTTGTTTTTGACGCCACCCTAGTGTCCTCATTTCTGCTATTCTGGAACCGGAGGGGGCAGAATAAAGATGATAAGTGAGGCTATCCATAGTGGTGAAAAAAGCAAAGGTTCAGGGGACAGGAGAGCAGAGAATCCACCAGGAAGACCTTCATTATCAGAAACGAGGTTATAATGATCGTTTAATGAGGGGGAAGTGGGCAATTAGTCTGGCATGCCTATTGGGAACTGGAAGCCAGGGCTAAAGAGAGAGGTATAGAAAAGAGCCCTCACAGAGGTAACATCTGATGTTGGACCAAGGTACCTTTAGGACTTATTAAAGAACAAAGGTGAACAATATGTGGGTCACCTCGTATATACTGGGACTTCAGAAACAGTAATAAAGAAAACAGGTGAAAGTATGTCATCAGTACGATTAAAGTCCAGGTCAGCAACTTAAAGGTCCACCTCGCAGAATGAGCCCATGGATGCAAAAGTATGCAGAAGCATGTGGGACACACTATCTGGCATGACAGCACTGACAGATGCCACTTCTTTGCACAGCTTCACACAAGCACTGTAGGTTTAAAAAATTGAGTTCTGTCCACAGAAATACTCTACATGAAGGGTATTAGATCATCTGATTTGGGCCCAGTTTCCACGTCCAGAGATGTTCTGTGGCCTTTTTCCCACTCACATTGTGCCGGCATTCTGCCTCCATTTGTCCCGGCGCTGGGTGTCAATTTCACACCCTTTGCTGCGGCGCACGTGTTAATCCGGGGCTTTGCGCCATTTTCTCCGCGCCTTTGGTAAACCTTTTTTTTTAGGTTTACTGAAGGTGCGGAGAAAATGGCGCGAAGCCCCGTATTAACACGCGCGCCGCAGCAAAGGGTGTGAAATTGACACCCAGCGCCGGGACAAACGGAGGCAGAATGCCGGCACAATGTGAGTGGGGAAAAGGCCTGTGAGTCCTTAGCATGTCTTCTTTTCCTAGTATTTGTAATGTTTTTTTTCCTTTAAGTTTAGACTTAGGTTCTTAATTTTTCCAAGACTGAATGTCGACGGTTGATTTAAGTGGGAAGGTGAAAAAGGTAATTAGGTATTTCTAGGTAAGCATATTTAACAGCATTGAAAATACTGAAAGCAAGCATATATACATATCAATTTATTTGTCAAGCGGAATATGCCCATCTCTGAACTTTAAAAATGTATTTTTATTCATGGTTCTTTTGCTATTATAGTTACTGCAACTTTAGTACTGTGAACAAAGTGGGGGGAAACATGCAGAGAACAAAGATTATTGGAACAAACTGGCATTATAGACAGTGGGGCTTGCAAGGTTGAATAGTTTATTGATTTAAAGTGATGGATTAGTTTTTATGCCTAAGGCACTTAGATAAAGGACTAAGTGATGTTTCACTAATATTTGCTGTGTCTTGAAAACTCAAACTGTATTTTTTACTCTAATGACAATAAACAATAGACTGATTATATATTATTATGAAGACTATATTAGGAGGTTTAGATGAATATTATGAATATAATGGAAAACACAGGGTGAAAGAGGGAGAAGGAATATTTGTGCTCTGCTTGTGTCGTATTTAGCAAAAGAATGTCACTCATTTCTTCTGCAGCTTTCTCTAAAATAATTATCTCAAAATAACCATCATTAAAAATCCACAAAGGAGACTTCACAGTTCAAAATTAAAAGCCCCCCCCGCCCAGTTACTGGGATTGTCACCCTCAGCCATCAAAATCACAAGGCCCTAATCCACAGGGAACTTCTCAGGGGCAACGTGTGTTGAAACGAAGCATCTGCAGTTGGGCCCCTGCAGAAATACCACTCATTTCTGTGGGGATTGTGCTGGAGTTGTCCCTGGTATATTGTGCCTCATTCTCTTCAAATGCCAGGTCAACAAATAAATAACCTCAGTCAAGTTTGTGGGCCATATGCACGTAGAAACAGGCTTCTAAGGGTACAAATGGTGGGTTGTGAAAGCAAGCAGAGACTATGGATAATCACTCTCTACTCCAAACAAGAGTCCACATACTCCTCTCAATAAACCCAGAATCCCACCAATCAATTGCTTGGAGTGGGGAGAGGATATATGTCCAGTAGCTCCCTTACAGAAAGTGATGGAAAGAAGAGGGAAGTGTGCCTCTCCTTGCTGGGAAACTCCGTTAGACAAAGGGTTCCCTAGAAAGAACCTAGTAATAGCTGGCACCTCCCAGGGGATCCACTTGAAAACATCTAGACTGACCCATGAAGAAGATTTCTTTCTAGCACAATGCTAGACCAATAAAGATATAAACCCGGGAGAATGCCTTATGGAAATCTATATAGCATCTGGGCAGTCTAGCACATAGATCAGATAAATATACTGTTATGAAGCCCCCTATGTCCACTTCCCTCCCTCAGAAGCAAGATTTTCCCTCCATTTATCTTCCCTTTTACTGACTGAGCCACCTTAGTAATCTGTTTTCTTCTTTCCTGAAGAATTATGGCTGTCCTATTTTGTCTTAGTATAATATTTTGGCTGTTGGCGCAGCCCAGGAACCTGACAGAAGGATCAGGAACCTCCTTTAATTTTAACAACTTAAATGGCTCTCAAAGCATTTTGAAATTCAAAAATAACAAAATATTTTATTTAACAGAGGGGAAAGGTCAGGTGAAATCAGGGGTTGGAAATTTCTGCAGTAACTCAGTATAGATAACTCAGGTAAAATCAGTACATTCAGACTTTAGTTCTTATGTTTCAGGCCAATGAGAGTTTCTTAAGCTTTTCACATTTCCTTAAATCTTTATGTTGAAAGGCTTTTGTTCCAAAGTTTCCCACAAATACTTCAGTATACTTTCTTTGAGTATCCGTTGACTCTTTTGGTTTCCTGAAGGCTGGTACACTCTTCCAATACCCAAACCCCTTCTCTTGAAACACCAGTACTCATCTTGAGTTTTTAACTGACTCTTAAGGTCTCTAAAGTCAGTTTCTAACCACACCAGATCAGGGATCTCTTCAGAGCTAACTCCTTGTTTGACTGGGTAGGGAAATTCTCTTTGCACTAGAAGATCTAAACAATTCCTTGCAGAAGTGGAATGTCAGAGGAGTCTTTAACCCCTACTCAAGGGTCATTTTGTAGAAAAAGAGGTGCAGGAGCTTATTAGCATAACTCATTCACATAACTTATTTGCATATGCTACACCACATGACATCACCGGAAGTATGTCAGACGGCAGGAAGGAAGGAAGGAAGGAAGGAAGGAAGGAAGGAAGCTGGCAGAGAGGAGACTGCTATTAATCCAAGCCTCAGAAATACCACTGTTCTGGGAGGATAGCTTCAGTGGTGGCTGAAGCCTTCAGAAGGCTGGTCGGAGGAACAAGGACCTTTCCAGGGGACAGGGTCATTTTGCTGCAGCCATGACACAAGCAGGCATTCCCCTGGGGGGGGGGGGGGCTGGCACCAACTCCCGGAGCTGAGCTCCCCTGAGCTCCTGCTCAAAATGACCCCTGCCCCTACTCAACCTCCTGTGGACTCCAAGGGAACATCCCAAATGTCCAGGTATTTATGGTTAATACAATCTGACCTAAGCCAATCTCTTCTCTAAGAGTAACTAACTGATTTAGCTATTCCCATGTAAAGTTCCATCTCTGATGTCAGAGGCTAACATTGCCAAATTACTAACATGAGAGTCTTTCCCACAAAGGAGCTGTTAATAGCTCTGAACTTCTAAGACAAACAGCTGGTCCCATCCAAATTGTTTTGTCCTTCTTCAAAAAAAAAGGATTACCATTAGGAAAGTCACCCAATGTGGAATGGGAATGAATCAATTATTCTAATGTTAACCCCAGAGATCCAAGAACTACATGGCACTCTTGAACCATAGCAATTTTTTTGGTTTCTGTCACACAGACCAACGGTTGATTAATATAATTCTAGCACACAAACCTAATTGCTTCATATATGTGCTAATCAGCTGGAACTGTTATTGTGTGTGACATACATACTCTTAAATTAGAAAATGTGTGTTACATTGAATTATACTGGCTTGCACATCATGGTTAATAATATCCTTTAAATCCCTTATTTGTGTCTTTGCTTTAAGAGCACCACTGTGTGGAATTTTCCCCGACTGCCTCCAGGTCTAAAACATTACTACTTAAAAAAAAAAAAAAGCTTGAATGCATTGGGGACAGGCAAAAAAGATCAAGTGACTTCAAAGATAATAGCATTATAATACTTGCCATCTTTATGGTGAGATATGTTGCTTTCACATTAGCCAGATTATGATATCCTTGAATAATACTATACCATGAGTCAGAGAGCAAAATTCAACTTGCCATCTTGATTATGAAGAACTGAGGCATTCACCATATATATGTATGCATGTACGCATTGTACTGATGTATGCATTTTATTCCTTTTGTCTATATTAAATTTCTGTCCTCCCATATAGTATATTTAGGCCCTCAGGACTTCTGGTGTAAATATGAAATACTGCATAGAAATAAGACAGTTAGAAAGGGTGTTGGGATCTCTTTATGCTGTGAACCACAGCACATATAAGACAGTAACCCTTTTCAGGTTTCAGTCATTCACCATCTTCACGCATCAAAGGATCTTGTGTGCAAATACACCTGTTCACATTTTTCTCAAATACACGTAGGCTCCCATATGTGCATTCACACCCTCGAAAACCAGAGAGTATAGACTGTACATACAAGGCTCTGTGCCCTTTTGGGTATACAAGCATAAGCTCTTTACACATGGGACTTCAATATATAGGTGTTGGTGACAGGAACAACAGACACAGCCCTCTTGAGATGATCATTTTTATTTAAAGGATGCCTAAACTGGGATAACGTATGACAGGTTATGGAATTCCATCCTCCATCCCTTAATATGATTTCTATGATTTCTCCTATGCTTTGAAGGTTTGCAAATACTTCATAATCCATAAATGCAGTTCCAGTTGCAACCAACATTGACCACTGTGTTTATACAGGCCGAGGACAGACTGGCAATCTGGCCCGCTCTGCCTCTGCTTTAGAAGCGGAGGCAGAGAGGGCGTTCAGATTGCAACAGCTGTCCCCTGTTGGCGGGCTGCACTTACCCGCACACGAGGTGCTTTCCACGCACTGCAGCCGGAGACCTCTTGGAGCTGGTCTCCGGCCATCTGGGCATGCATCCCTGCCGCTTCCTGGCAGTGTGGATGCGTCAGAAAGCGGGGCCGGAAGTGCAAACCGGCTGTCCCGGCCGTGCCTCACCGGAACAGCCGCACGCTGCTCGCCACCCCAGTGGAGGCTCCAGGGGCTGGCGGAGGAAGAGTGGACGCGCCGGTCCACCTCCTTTCAGGTGAGGTCCCGCAGCACTGGAGCCAGTGCGAATGGGCAGCCATGGGACGGCTTGGCCCCGGGGCTTTTTTGCCCGCTCGCACTGCGCTCCAGCTTGCCAGTCGGTCTTCAGCCCCAGTGTCTACCATGCTTAAACTAGTACCCCACTGAAGCTATACAGATGTTCTGGGAAAACATTTGCCCTTATACCTATATTGTGCAGAAAATGGGTCTCTAAACTATTAAATATTGAGCGGGAGGCGATGAATCAATCAAACAGGCTTTTATTCAGACACATTGCTTCAGCTCAAAAGACAGCTCTCTGAAAGCGGCACCTTAATTTATACTGTTCCAACTCATAACTTCAAACAATGTAACTCTATACAAACAATCCTATTGGACCTAAGCGAGGCTCAGCGATTGGCTACCAAGATTTGCTTAAGGACCAATGAGAGTCTTTATTTGTTCGCCAACAAGAATGGACCTTTTGCATACCAGAGTCTTTGCAAGCTGTGGCTATTTAATAATACGAACACAACATAAACAAAATCCAAAGAACTAAAATCATGTAATGGTCTTTAAATGCTCTCATTCTCAGTCTAAAAAAATGCACAAAAGGAGATCTGGTCAGATGAAGCAGGGAGATATGTCTCCTTGACTTGATCCACCCATGAGGGTAAGTGCACCTAACTTCATTCTTTTGGACCAGTATTTTCTTTTAAATGGAAACAGAAGGATATTGGCGCTAGCACACTACAGTTTTATGTGTAGGTATGGGCACATAGTTTGCCAGTTTAAGAGTGTTTAGCATATCATACTTTTAAGTATTGAGCGGGAGGCAATGAATCAAACAAACAGGCTTTTATTCAAACCATTGCTTCAGCTCAAAGACAGCTCTATGAGAGCGGCACCTTAATTTATACTGTTTCCAACTCATAACTTCAAACAATGTAACTATGTACAAACAATCCTATTGGACCTAAGCGAGGCTCAGCAATTGGTTACCTAGAGTGGCTTAAGGACCAGTGAGAGTCTTTATTTGTTAGCCAATCAGAAAGGGCCTTTTGCATCCCAAAGGCTCTGCAAGCTGTGGCTGTAAAATAATAAGAACACAACACATACTTTATACAGTATTTTTTGAGTGTTTTTGTTAGGTCAAGCTCTTGATTTGATATTAAATCTCGAAGGATTATTTGTAAAAGAGAAATGACAGTATTTTGCAAAGCAAGTGCCCCTCCTGAGCAAAATATTAGATGGTGTTGTTTCATTTTTAAAGGGATTCTGTTCATTGCCAAATGCAGGGTTTTTTTTAAAAAAAAAAAGCACTAACACAGCCTAAAGTGCAATGCTGCTATGTCTAATGCTAATATAACTACAGCCTAATAAATATTCATATAATAAATATTCATATAGACATATAATAATCTAAGAGAAGAGTGGTTGCCAGGGAATATTTGGTCTTTGCTGTCCCTTCAATAATTCATATTGTCTATCCACTTTAAGAAGCATATCCTTTACACATCCCAAAATATTGCACCATAGAAGAAGCCCTGAATTCACCTTTTTTCCATTCCTCCAAAGCCTTACTTTGGTCTTTCTCACTGTTCCTCCCAAGTTCTATGCTGCACTAACCCTATTTTTGTCCTAACTCAAGGCTGCTTTTTCCCATCCCCATTAAGCCCCTTGTAAAAGCTAATTACAAAAAAAAGAGACCTCTAATCACTAAAGTTCCCTGAATACATCTCCTATCTCAAGAAGTGCCCACAAACTGCACATAACAGTAACCTCAGAACCACATATCTGTTCAGAGGTTATCTAGTTAAATTACAATTGATAAAACCTCAGAATAAAATTTAATTGAGTAGTTAATAGATTAGCCAGTCAGCCTTCTGTTAGTTTCATAATAGAATTGTCACTTAAGTTTGAACTTGGAGATGTACGTTTGGCACATGCCCTGACTTCTGTTACATCTGAAAAGGTAAATCAAGTTCCATTTAGAAAATAGAACTTCAAAATGTTCCAAGTTTTTTACCCTTGTTTCCTAATCAGTTTTTAACTCAGTCTAAATATTAGGCATTGATTTGAGGTTTTTTATTTAAATAAAGCATTTAGTCTCGACCCCTCCAACACAAACATAATATTATAATTTAATGTAGTAAGGGTCATCTGGTAGAAAGAGATGCCTAAAACAATGTTTTTTTATTAGATCAACCATCTATATATCTAATTCCCAAGTGCCCCCCCCCCCCCTGTGTGCGGATACCTAAATCCGTGCGGGGAGGCACTTGGGGGGCAGAGGGGGGGTTCTGCAGGTGGGGGGTGACCCCCCCGCCTGCAGAAAAATCCAAAAAGTTTGAAAAACTTCTCAGGGGATATTTAAATCCTCCGTGCACGCACGGAGAAAGCTCTGGCCACTGTAGGGGAGGGGGTGGGAAGCGGCGCGGCGATGCCTTGCCGCCGCTGTTTTCAGGGAGGGGGGAAAGCCTCGGTGGATGGCGGTCTCCCTGCCGCCGCTGTTTTGAAGGGAGGGGGGGAAGCCTCAGCGGACGGCGATCTCCCTGCCGCCGCCGTTTTGAAGGAAGGAGGGGAGAGCCTCGGCGGACAGCAGTCTCCCTGCTGCCCCCGCTGCCGTTTTGAAGGGAGGGAGGGGGGAAGCTGCCAAAGGGGGAGGGGGTAGAGGCTCGGCCCTCCGGGGGAGAGGAGGAGGAAGAGACTCACTCCCCCCCCACGAGTATCGCGGGTCCACTGGTTTATTCTTGTATAATGTGGCAAGAAACCTCTCAAGCTATGCATTCTTCCCCAGGCAAACAGAGTAAAGAATTGATTTAAAAGGTGTTGTTAATATTCCTAGGCTGACTTTAGGGATCCCTACATGGATCTCCTATATGTCAAGTTCTATTGCAACAAACCCAACCAGCAACCGTTCTTATATACACACTGAACTGGTCCAGGGAAAAGGTGAAGCCTCTTTGCTCAGTGGGGATTCGAGCAGTCCAGGTTTTCAGTGTCAAATCTAGGGATGGGTATGAACCGCATTTTTGTGGTTCAGTTCATGGGTCATGGGTGAACCACAAACCGAACCATGAACCAATAAGCCGGTTCGCAAACCAAACCAGTTTGTATCAGTTTGTGAGCCATTTAAAGTTTAAACCCCTGCTTTCTGCTCCCTGCAGCTTTTCATGGGGAGGAGAAAGTGGGAGTTTACAAACAGCTGAGTGGGGGGACTGTTCCTCAGCTGTTTGGTTTAAATGGCTGTGATATGTAGCTGGTGCTTTGTTGGTTCATTCAGTTCTCTTCCATAAAATCAGTTTCTTATAAGGCAGTGGGAGTGGAAATAGTGGCTGTCTGAATTTGGACAGTGTTACATTCCTAATTATATTCCTAATTACACTTTCTTTCAAATCCCACCTCCAAGCCCTAATTTTTCCATACCCCACAATCTATCTCTCCTTTTAAGTTATTTGCCTGGAACAAGTAACAGCCTTGTCTCATTGGAGGGCCTCCTTGCCTCAAGGAGCCAGTTTGGTGTAGTGGTTAAGTGCGTGGACTCTCATCTGGGAGAACCGGGTTTGATTCCCCATTCCTCCCCTTGCACCTGCTGGAAGACCTTGGGCAAGCCATAGCTCTGTACCATCTGTCCTCTCAAGAGCAGTTGTCTCAGAGCTCTCTCAGTCCCACCTACCTCACACGGTGTCTGTTGTGGGGAGGGGAAGGGAAAGGAGTTTGTAAGCCGCTCTGAGATTCCAAGTAAGTGAAAGGCAGGGTATAAATCTTTCTTTTCCTGTACCCTAGAATGCTGCAATAGAAGTTTCACAAATGTCCAGAACCTTGTGGACTTAAGACACCTTGGGGATACTACATTTTCCAGAATTCCTAGTTGCCACGCCCCGCCTCCTGCCCCAGGGCTCTTCCATCAGTGACCACTGTGTCACCCTAGTGCCTCCCTGAAGGAGGGTGGCCTGATGTCTCAGAATGGACAGGGAGCTGGGTTAACGTCGTCCAAGTTGTCCCTTAGCCCCACCAGTGCCTTCCTGCTCTTTCTCAGCTTCCTCAGGCTGCCAGCTACTCCCCCTTGACCTCATGTCTGGCCTTCCATTTTATACCCTTCCCAGCTCCCCAGCCCCCTTCTTAGAGGGTGGACTGGGCCTACCCATCGCTCGGTTCTCCCATCATCTCTGGCTTTCTCCCCAGTGGCTGATGTGTCTCTGTGACTCACTCTCTGTATCCCCCCTCCTGTGCCAGCTCTGGGTTCAGGGCAGCGCCACGCTCCATCTCCAGCCACCCCACTGTCGGTGGTCGCCTCTTGGCCTCCTGGGCTGCTGCTCTCTCTGCTGGCCCAGCCATCCCTCCCTCCAGCTGCTCTGTTTGAGGTAGGTGACTGGTGGGGGTAGACCCTCAAGGGCTGGATAGGAAATGGTGAGGAAGCAAGGGGGGTCTCAGTTGAGTTCCAGCTGTGCCTGGTCTGGACACTAGTACCTGGTCAGGACACTAGTAATGCTACCAGTGCAATATTCCAGGGCAATTGATCACTTTCTACAGGTATGATTCCTTCTGAGACCCCACTCAACATTCTCATTTCTCTGCCAGGATCCTGCACTCACTGCAGGATAGATGTTCTAAGATCAACCAGAATGTATCCATCCATCATTGGGTATGGCACTACTGTTGTGCTACAGCATTAAATTGCAATTGGATTGGTTTATGCACATAGGAAAACTCAAGTGGTGAATGACTGCTGGATGCAGTCTCTGTGTGATAGCTGTGTGATAGCTGGAAATGAGCATGGTAGCCTGTTTGGGAAATTTTGTTGTATTTCCAGAGTTAAAAACGATAAATAAAATACTCCAGTTTGAGGACCATGAGACCAATGGCCAAGCTCCCCCCCCCCTTCCATACTGCTCAGCTGTCATGGTGTCCTATATTCACAGCTTAGGTGAGGCTAAAAAACCCCTCCTACTTTTCAAACTATTTAAGTTGCACTGTCATCCTGCTTCAATTAGTTTTTGATGGTTTGAAACAGATTATTTTAATTTTAAGCCCCACATGTCGTTTTAATTGCAAGGTGAACATGTGATGCAGATCAGAGCTAAACTGAGCATAGCAGCAGGTGGGTAATAATAAAAAAAAAATGTGAATTTTCAAACAGCACTGTTCAGTTTCAGCTGACAGGGGCTCGATGTAAGGTGATGTCTTGCTAAATGATTAATGAGCTCTCTTCCTAATCATGATGTGGGTGTGTGAAATATTAACAGCTTCTTCCAAATCTACCTGCCTTGGTATCTAATATTATTCAATAAAGCAGAATTGTAATATCATTATATTTTCAGAATGAATAATTGGATAAAGTCTGAATAGAAGAAATTTGGGTAGTGTTTTGACAGCTCACTAAGGAAAATGTATTCTGTGTGAATCCATTTATAACATGCACAAAGTCCCACTATGAACCCATACTTAATGGGCTTCAAAGAACCTGCTGTTCATTGTCATAAATCGAGGAATTGGGAAGCTCTCTTTTTCGGTCTTTCCCACTCAGCTCTTTTGGTCCTATTGCTGACTTTAACATGTTTGCCATATTTGGCAGCAGTTCTAGAGCTAATCTCAGACAAATACTTTCATGCTGTTCTGAACTGTGCTCACTTTTAACAGATCCGACTTTCTGATGTTTTAAAAGAGCAGCAAATGCAGTCTATCGTTTTAAAATGTAGTTGCAGTGATGTGAAAATTGAACTTATTCTTAAGCCCAGAACCTTTGAATTGACCTGGGCAAACCTGAGCAATCACTAAAAATTAAATACTGGGGTAATAACTCAAAGGCATTAAGCTATTAAGTATTGGAAAAGAACAGTTCTTCCCTCAGAGGTTTTGTCAGGTAACAAGAAAGACCTGAGGCACTTTAGCGTTTTGTCAACAATAGCTGCAGATGGCTAATTTTGTTAGGACTCTTCTTGTCCTTTAATTAATATGAATGATGACCAAAGGCCAATATTTCAACACAATATGTCCAGGGTATTAAGTATTGAGTCAGGAGGCGATGAATCCAATGCAGGCTTTTATTTCTAACATCGTTCAGCTCAGAAGACAGCTCTGGCAAGAGTGACACTTTACTGTTCCAGCACATAACTATATACATTGTAACTAAGGATACTAAATCTGATTGGACCTAAGCAGGGCTCTTTGATTGGTTCTTAGGATTGACTTAAGGACCAATAGGAAGTCCACAATAAGATGATTGCCATGTGGAGAGAACAGTCACAAAATGGCTGCTGCGCAGTCCAATCATAAAACTTTGAGAGGTTCCACCAAATGATAGAGACAGCTATTTCCGAAGAGATGTTCCCTGCAGACACAAAGACAATGCCTCTTAGGTTGTTTTGAAACGCCTCCTGCTACAGTGAAGCTGTGGAAAGATGAGACTAGCTCTTTGCTTGGGGAAGAGATACTTTGCTAAAGAAACAAAAGGGCTCTAGGAAACACATTGGCAAGTACCATGACACCCAGAGTGACCACTGATCCAAACAAATATTTTAAGGTAAAATACATGCATGGGGAAACTCTGGGGAAGACAGTACATGATTCTAAAAAACTTCTCACCTTATCTTCTACTCCTTTCCCCAGTCCCGCGGTATTAATTTCAGGGCACAAAAGCAGACAAGAGAAGACTGCAACAGTTCCTGATTGGTAGCTAATTTGCCTCAGGGACAGCTTTGGCAGACTGGAATCACCGCATGCCCCTTTCTTCCCTTGTTCTGTGGGTTTTCCTAAGGAGGCTTTGATCCTTATACCTCTACTGACATTTTAGCACAATCCTGAAATCAAAGTTAGTGCTGGACATGGTCTTTGGAAGATTATGCAGTTGAGGATCTCATGGCTTTATTCTAGTCTTTTTGTCTTCTGAAAAATTTCAGACTTACAGTTGACTGAGAAATCAAACAAAACCTGACTTAAATATTGTCCATAGCCAGGACACTTTGAAGCCCTAGTTCAATTGATCCAACTGCCAAAGGTTCTTTTGTCTATCAGATTAATATCTTTATATTTATATTTCATGTTTATTCACCAAAAAGTGTGTTGCAAGTGTTCTACTATATTATGCCACAGTCTAAACGAACTCCCATCATGTTAATACCAGCTAGGTCATTTGTTTTGGGAGTACTCTAAAATCATCCAATATTAGTAAAATGCGGGAGTTAAGATTAATTTTGCTTCTACACTGAATCTGTGTACTTTAATTCTGAGACATACACCTGGTATATGGGTTCCACCTAATCATCTGAGCTGCTTTGTTCGCCAAAATCAAAGCAGGGGTCATTTTGAGCAAGAGCTCGGGGGAGCTCAGCTCCAGGAGTTGGTGCCAGCCTCCCCCCCACGGGAGAATGCCTGCTTGTGTCATGGCTGCAGCAAAATGTCCCCATCCCCTGGAAAGGTCCGTGTTCCTCCGATCAGCCTTCTGAAGGCTTCAGCCACCACTGAAGCTATCCTCCCAGAATAGTGGCATTTCTGAGGCTTGGATTAGCAGCTGTCCCCTTTCTTTCTTTCTTTCTTTCTTTCTTTCTTTCTTTCTTTCTTTCTTTCTTTCTTTCTTTCTTTCTTTCTCTCTTTCTCTCTTTCTCTCTTTCTCTCTTTCTTTCTTTCTCTCTTTCTCTCTCTCTTTCTCTCTCTCTCTCTCTCTCTTTCTCTCTCTCTCTCATTCTTTCTCTCTCTCTCTCTTTCTCTCTCTCTCTCTTTCTTTCTTTCTCTCTCTCTTTCTCTCTCTCTATTTCTTTCTCTTTCTCTCTTACTTTCTCTCTCTCTTTCTTTCTCTCTCTCTTTCTTTCTTTCCTTCTGACATACTTCCAGTGATGTCAGGTGGTGTAGCATATGCAAATAAGTTATGCTAATGAGTTATGCTAATGAGCTCCTGCACCTCTTTTTCTACGAAATGACCCCTAGTTCAAAGTCTCATGTTACCCCCTTAATGGATGCTAGGTTAGTGATGTGCTGTATCTTTGTAATGAAGGAAAAATTACACTTAATTGGAGAGGCACCCCTGACACCTTCATAATTATGTGATGATTGCCTAGATTTCATTGAGTAGTGATTCCATGTGTTACTTGGTTTCTGATGCTATACATCTTTCATTTGACTCTCTCCACAAGCCCATTTCCCTTCTACTTCTTCTTCTACACTTGATCTTTCCTTCTTTCTTATTATCTCGTACTGTATTTGGGTGCTTCCTCTAGTACCTTCCTGCTTTTTACCTGCTGTTGTGGTTTTCTTTACTAGACAAGCTAGGATGAAATGGAGTGGATGGGTTAAATGGCCATCTTAATTATTGGGGTTTTTTATGTTTTAACAAGAGTAATTAAAATCTTAATAAGAAAAAATGAGCTGGGAAACATCAGCCGTCCAGCATCTCTGTTTGACTCTTTCAGTGTGTTCTCTAAATATATTTATCAGAAATCATTAATAAGGACTGAAAAAGTATAATCATCTCAACAAAATTCTAACTCTTGTCATTTTTTTTAAATGGGAGGAGTGTTTGTATTTGGCAACATGACATGTTTCCCACCATGTATCATTGTTAGATATTTTCACCCCAGTGCGCAGTAGTGCCTAGCTTACTCCAAAGCTTTGTAGGTGTAATTAAAAACGACAGCATCTTTGGCAGCCTGGTATAGTGTAGGAAGGCATTACAGGAGCTCCAAATGTGTTAAGACGCTTCAAACGAAACGACCAGCATGATTTGACCCAATCAAGAAATATATTTGCACTTTTTTGCTGCTTTTATTAACTTTGGCAAGAACATCCTCTTGCTCCTCATTCAGACTTGTGCAGGAGCACACATTGCATTTCCAGGCAGCTACTGAGTGGCAGCCAGGGAGGGGAAAAGCACCTCCTGGCTGCCCCTTCTTAGAGACTTCCAAATAGAAGCCTGGTTATTGCTGACCAAGCATTCACCAGTACCCTGTGCTAGGGTTGCCAGGCTTTGGAAGCTGCCAGGAGCTTTGTGGTGGGGACATGGGAGAGTGCCAGCGTTGCATGCACAGTGGCTGCAGTCAGACGGGCAGTTTGGCCCGATATAGTTGTGTCACCCTAATAGATTAAATAGGCTCATTCACACATCCACATCTGGCAGCTGTTCCCCAGTTGTATTCACCCCATCCTATGACAAGTTGGATATGGAGTAAATAGCCACCAGGGACAATTAGGTGGTTATGGATTCTCTGCAATGAGCCCATGTTTCCAGATGTCTGAACACCCTCAGTGTGTGCTCAAACTGGTTTGCAAGTGTGAGCCTTTAGTTCTAATTTTGCCATATTTAAAACGGTAAAACCTATGCACATGTGCGCACATGTGCACCCACAAAATGTTCTTAAAAAGTCAAAGTTGTTATTTTTTCAAAAATAAGTAAGACCAGACCATGCACTCCATGGTTGACATGCAATACCAGGGCTATTTTTGGGCAGGAACGCACAGGAATGGAGTTCCGGCTGGCTTCTGAGCTGGCCACGCCTACAGCCTCCCCCCCCCCCAGTTCCCCAGGTGCCTTGCAAGCTGTGGGGCGCCTGGGGAAGCCAAGCCAATCCAGGGAGGGAAGGAAATTTAAACTGCCTCCCCTCCTCGGGTTCCCCAGGCACCCCACAGCCACAGGGCTCCTGGGGAAGCTGATCCTGGGAGGGAGCGGCACTGTCAGGGGTGTGGCCTAATATGCTAATGAGTTTCTGCTGTTGGATGTGGCCTAATATGCTAATGAGTTCCTGCTGGGCTTTTTCTACAAATAACACACTGTGCAATACTAATCTGAATGGTCAACCACAGAAGAAGTGCGTGGTGAGGCCAGATCAGGGTGGGCGTCTGATCAAAAATCTTTGTCACAAAATGTGATGGAATAATTAGTGGTGCACCCAAACTGCACCAACCTGCCAGTCTGACCACAGCCAGTGGCATTGCTTCCTGGAAAAAAAACCAGACAAAGTCACAGCAATCTAGAAATGGCCAGAAACTGTATGGTAAAACTTGCCATACAGTTTCCAGTGATTCCTAGAGCAATGTGACATCACTTGGAATTTTCCCCAGAAGGGACAGCATACCACACATGACATTGGCAATTTCTCTCTCTCTCTCCTAGTAACAGCGGGCAACAAGATTTGCCAGTGGGAAGTCCCCCAACACAACCCTAACCTATGCAGAGGCTTCCAGTAGCCCGACAGTGGATACTTCAAAATCTCCACAGGCACACCCCAAACAAGGGGGGGGACCCCAACCTTGTTAGAAAACAACCTGTCCTCAACTATAATTAGGGAAGGAGTTGCAATTTTAACCACTCAGAGATATCTCTGTATGCATATTAATTTGGGAGGGCTTTTTCCATGCAGGAAAGCTATTGATTTAAAAGCACAGTAGTTTTTGCTATCAGAGTACACATTTAACGATACAATTTTTTCTTCTCTCATTAGTTTATATTGACTTCATACAAGAATGATAAATTATGCTATTATTATACTACAGTGGTCTGTAACTTGTAAACAATGAGCATCTTCTAACATCCTCCGTATTTTTTTAGATACCTGCTTAATTGAGTCACAGTGATATATAACATCTTTATAAATTCTTTATTCAGTAAAAAAAGGCCCTCTGAAGAATACATGAACAAAGCATTCCACAATAATAGAATACTAACTTCAATAATGAAAGAATACATCAGAATGATGAAATAGGCAGAAAAAACAAAGGAAACTGAGAACCCTCACATATTTTAAGCTGTCAGTGAAGAATGGGGCCTGTTTTAATGGAGAGTTAAGTCCAGCATGAAAAGCAAGAGAAAAGAAACCTTTAAAGTAGTCTGTTCTCTCACTGTTGTTCAGGGTAATGACTTTTTTATGCCAACATCACACCAAACTGTCCATTATCTCAGCAGAGCAGAAATCAACAGGCTGCCTATGCTTAGTGGGATTTGATGTCACTTCCAGATGATGCTCCAGACTGTCTCCCCTAGTCTGTATGAACTTTCCCATAACGGTTAGAAAAAATTTCTAGAGCGTCACTATGTGGTGATTTTTTCCCCCTTCCACAGCTCAATTCCTCAAGAGCAGGGAATTGGGGCTGGGTGTGGGTACTTCCCGGCCTTGGGCGGGTAAGTGGGAGGTCTACTTCCAGCGTGCGTTTGTGTGATCCAAAGTTCATGTAATTTGTAAGGAGTCAATCAGCAGAAAAATGAAATCAAGATGGAGATGGGAAGGTTAAAACAGTAGGAATAAGTAATTCACAGTGCTTACTATTGGGAATGAGACTAAAGTGGACTACTTGGACTGTATTCAGGACAGAATACACTCTTCTGATTGGCAGGCAGTAGAAAACTTTAGGATTGGGTTGTCAAGTACAAGTCATGAGAGCCTTACCTTCAGTCTTCACCTTCTCCCCAGTCTGTATCATATTCCAACACATGCAATTGGCTGGCAACCAGTGTGGGGGGGAGGGAGGACTTCCAGTGAATACCTGGAAGAGACATTAAATTGTTTGTGTTGTACCATCATAACCATGATATGATGTACCTTCTGCTATGATCAGGGGCCCTTTCATAGAAAAAGAGGTGCAGGAGCTCATTAGCATACCTATTAGCATAACTCATTAGCATAACCGGCTGAATGTCAGTTTCAGCCCTATTATACCCTATGGGCCATTGAAGTCAATGGCAAAAACTCATATGGTATATGAGGGGCTGGAGGAGATGGGGTTTGAGTGAGATGCTCCAAAATTGCAGGGTACCTTCTGGGACCTCTCCCTGAAATACCCACCAAGTTTCAAGAAGATTGGATCACGGGGTCCAATTCTATGGGGCCTCAAACAGGTTGCTCCAACCCCTCCATTGTTCTCTATGGTGGGGAAAAAACATTACTTTTTTCCCACCATAGAGAACAATGGAGGGAATGGGGGTAACCTGTTTGGAGGCCCGTAGAATTGGACCCCCTGGTCCAATCTTCTTGAAACTTGGTGGGTATTTGGGGGAGAGGTCCCAAAAGGTACCCTGCAAGTTTGGAGCCTCTCCCTCAAACCCCCTCCCCTCCAGCCACTTTTAAAGCCGCCACCGAATTTCAGCAGCAATTCAGCAGCAGGCCGAATCAGATCAGAGAATCTGATTCGGCCCGTAGCTGCCCTACTGCCCACTCCTGGGCTGGCAGAGCGGCGCTCTGCCTCGCTCCGGCCCCAAAGGACCCCTGGCTATGACACTATTTTTTAAATTTCGCTGTTATCCTTCAGCAGGATGGCAGGCAACATACAGAAATACCAGTCTCCAAATATCCTTATCATGTCTAGCTCAAGTTTCCTGGACTTCAGGCACCCAGAGCTGGACAACACTCACTCTGGGTGTTTATTTGAGTCTTCTGACCCCTTGGTCTGGCCTTCACAACATAGTAGAATAGTAAAGAATTAATATAGTGTAGGCATAATGATTTATCCACTTTGCTTGCCATGATGATTTTGGAAGTTTGGCATAACAGGAGAGAATTAAAGCCACCCACACAAGCTGACTGATAGGACTGCATTTGTTTGTCCTTTGCAGTCCTTGAGAAAGTATAAGTGTAATAAATGCATGATGGAAAAAACCTATCTTTGCATTCAAGTAAGCAGCTAGGAAGGGTCAAATATACAAGAATGATATTTTACAAAATCTGAAAGGGGAGGGTTGGTGAATCAAATTATACATAATCTTTCAGGCAAGCAGCTTATTGAACACTACATGAATTTAGAGATGGTTCCAAACTGGCCTTGTCAACACGAGTTGCCCTTTTGATTTACTACCTCAGCTGCATGCCTGGCATGAAACTCACAACATGAAATTATGTCAGCTTTGGAAGCTATAAAGTTAACCTATATAGATAACAGGTTCAGCTTCACAATTATAATAGTGCCAGGACGTGGCAATTATTTCTTTGCTTGACTGTGAAATGGCAAAGAGATTTCAAATGCCATGCTTTAGGTGTATGACAAATAATACCATTAATCATTCGCTATGAGGGAACAAGTTATTTAGGCTAAAAATCACATATTAAATATTTCATGAGTACAAGAGACACAAGACTAAGCTTACAAACTTGATTGACTGGCCCACCATTCCCCCCAGTCAATGGTGCTCTTTTCCTCACTGCTGACATCCCAACACCCACATCTTCTGCCACTTCCCCACATTCCCAAATCGACTGCTTCTCCTTTCCCATCCTACCTTCTGCTCTCTGTGCCCTTCCATAATTCCAAGTGCCCATCCATGGTTCTACTACTAATGCAACTAAGCAGCTACTCAATGAAATAATATTACTTAATGTTACTTTTTATAAGATCCGGGTGAGCCACCAACCTCTTAGGTCATCAGGGGCAGATGTAGAGTTGCCAGGTCTGGGTTGGGAAATACCTGGAGACTTTGGGGGTGGAGCCAGGAGAGGGTGGGGTTTGGAGAGGGTAGGGGCCTCAGCAGGGTACAATGCCATAGAGTCCACCCTTCAAAGCAGCCATTTTCTCCAGGGGAGCTGATCTCTATCAGTTGTACAAGTGGGAGATCTCCAGGCCCCACCTGGAGGCTGGCAACCCTACCCAGATGGCAGGGGCTGTTGTACTCTTTCTCTGCCTCCTGCAGTAGCGGGGGGTGCCATCCACTATCCACTATGGAGCAACTGCCAGTTAAGCCAAGAGCAGGCAGCATCTCCCAACAATCAATAAGGAGCCTGTGGAACTGGCTAAATACAGAAGTAAAATAAGCCAGTTTTCTAGTATTAGTTGACACATTTATTTTAGTTTAGCATACTCCTTTGAGATAACCATTTTGCAAAGGTAGCGTGGACATCTCATGGGATAGTAGACTCTAACAGAAGACTCCAAGCAGTCTGTCATGAACAGATGCCTCCTTGTCAGATGAAGAGGCAGCCTTGCCAAGTCCTCCCGGGGGCAGGAAAATCCCCGCTCCAGCGACCTGCTGCCCACCAGCCGGGATCGGGCCACCAGGGGGAACCCCACCCCCAAATTGCTGGGCTGCAGCAACGTGCCCGGTGCGATGATGTCACCCGGAGGTGACATCATCACGTTGGGCACGTTTTTGGGGAGACGCTCTGTAATTCGAGGGAAAACTCTATGATTTCCCCTCAAATTACAGAAGTCCCGCCCCCAGTGTGCCCAATGCAATGACGTCACTTCCGGGTGACATCATCGCCAGCGTGTGCACTTTGCATGCACACCAGAAGCCTCCCGAGGAAGAAAGGACTCCCCACCACCACCACAGAGAGGTAACTACTTGGCAACCCTATGAAGAGGTCAAAAACTCAGAGGACAAGCCACCTGGGTGCCTAACACCACCACAGAGGGAGGCAGTTGGGATATCTCCAGGAGCCCCAAGAAGCTGAATCAGCCTGGTCACTCTGGGAACAGCCCTGCCTTCTGACTCAGACTTAGACCCTTCACCCTTTACCCCAGAGCCTGCTGCTGAACCAGAGGTCCTTCCCCAACTGACCCTTCAAACTCTCAAGGCTGTGAGCCACCTCAGCCCCACGGCAGTACTCACAGCTGTAAGCAGGCACAGCTCCTTTCAGTGCTGGCAGTCTGCTCCTGGAAGGGAGGGGCCGATATTTCCACTTCCTGGCAGCAGTATTTAAGGCCTCAGTTCACCCTCGCCTTTTACTGGAACAACATTCGTGATACAGTACTGTTGCCTGCAGTTCCAGTGCTTTGACTTCTGGACCTCAGCCCTGTCCAGGACGCAGTCTGACTTAAAATGTACTTTTAAATGTAGGAGGGAATAATAATAATAATAACAACAACAACAACAATAATAATAGTGCTTTTCGTAAAGATGGAGGAGGATAATGGTCTTCTAATATATAACATGTACATGGAGTGACATAAATTAAAAAGAACTTTTTTGAACTAAAATCGAGAATCTAGAACAAGAATGGGAGGTTATGTTCTACAGAGGTTGCAGTGCCATCAAATACAGAGATAATGAATGAGACATATCCTACTTAATTAGCCTGGCTTCTCTTTAGGGTAAAAGGGTCCAGTTTTAGGAAAATCAATGTGGGCCTCATCTTCTGTGCTTTGTACTACAATTACAGAGAAAATGAGACTTTTACTTGAGGACTCCAATTTCTCCTTACATAGGTAGGGCAGAGGACATTGTGAAGGACAGCATTACAGAGAGCTGCATCAGGTCAACTCTTTCAGATTACAGTGTCAAACCACACGCCTCGAATCCCTTGAATTGTATTACTTAGATTTACACAAAGTAAATGACACTAGATTTACCCTGACAACTGCTACTTATGCTAACGTACAAAAATGCAATTAATGGTGTTGATTTAAACGGGTCATATATATTGTATTCAGTTCCAGAGTGGGTTGTTTCTATCATTATAGGCCTATTTTATATGTTTTGCATCTGTATATAGTCAGTAGTTCATATGTCAACAAAGGACCTCAGCGCCTTTCTAACCAGTCAAACCAGAACTGTGTGGTTGGGAGCCTGGCTTCCAGGGTATGGAGGTCAGCTTCAGCACACCGTGCCAAATCAAGCCCAGTGGTAGCTCCAAGACTGTTTTTGCCCAGTTGAATGACTAGGGCATTGGGAGGCCCGTCCTGGAGAATGTGATGACAAATTGTAGGCATAAGTGAGTCTACAGCCAGTCAGGGGCCGAGGACAGACTGGCAATCTGTCCCGCTCTGCCTCTGCTTCTAAAGCGGAGGCAGAGAGGGCGTCCAGATTGCCGCAGCTGTCCCCCGTCGGCGGCCCGCACTTACCTGCATGCGGGGTGCTCTCCATGCGCGGCAGCCGGAGACCTCTTGGAACTGGTCTCCGGCCATCTGGGCGTGCGTCCCTGCTGCTTCCTGGCAGTCTGGACGCGTCACAGAGCGGGGCCGGAAGTGTGAACCGGCTGTCCTGGCCGTGCCTCGCTGGAACAGCCGCGCGCTGCTCGCCACCCCAGTGGAGGCTCCAGGGGCCGCCGGAGGAAGAGTGGACGTGCCGGTCCACCTTCTTACAGGTGAGGTCCCGCAGCACTGGAGCCAGTGCGAACAGGCAGCCACGGGACGGGTTGGCCCCGGGGCTTTTTCACCCGCTCGCACTGCGCTCCAGTTTGCCAGTCTGTCTTCAGCCAGGGTCAGCTACAGTGATCTTTCCAGCCCCAGGTGTCATCCCAAGCCAGATGATGGTGTGTAGGCTCCTGCCCAGTGGGCGATACTGTGCCTGCAGATCCAAACTGACTTCCGATGGGGTGCTGAAACTAGAACAAGGAACTGTTGGCAGCCTAGAACCCGGTATTGCCTTGGATTTTGAGAATCCTTCCCACTCTGGACTCTTCCCTGAGCAGTGGAAGTTACTAGGCTTTGAGTCTGCTGTGTGGCCTTCTTGGGAGGCAGCCGGAGACCTCTTGGAACTGGTCTCCGGCCATCTGGGCGCGCGTCCCTGCTGCTTCCTGGCAGTCTGGACGCGTCACAGAGCGGGGCCGGAAGTGTGAACCGGCTGTCCTGGCCGTGCCTCGCTGGAACAGCCGCGCGCCGCTCGCCACCCCAGTGGAGGCTCCAGGGGCCGCCGGAGGAAGAGTGGACGTGCCGGTCCACCTTCTTACAGGTGAGGTCCCGCAGCACTGGAGCCAGTGCGAACAGGCAGCCACGGGACGGGTTGGCCCCGGGGCTTTTTCACCCGCTCGCACTGCGCTCCAGTTTGCCAGTCTGTCTTCAGCCAGGGTCAGCTACAGTGATCTTTCCAGCCCCAGGTGTCATCCCAAGCCAGATGATGGTGTGTAGGCTCCTGCCCAGTGGGCGATACTGTGCCTGCAGATCCAAACTGACTTCCGATGGGGTGCTGAAACTAGAACAAGGAACTGTTGGCAGCCTAGAACCCGGTATTGCCTTGGATTTTGAGAATCCTTCCCACTCTGGACTCTTCCCTGAGCAGTGGAAGTTACTAGGCTTTGAGTCTGCTGTGTGGCCTTCTTGGGAGGCATTGCCAAGCCTATAAGAGAGAATGGTTTAGAAAAGAAAAGAGAGCAAACCCCGCTTTTGGAAAGGCTGCTATCTCTACTACTTTGCGCTCCCCCCCCCCCCCCGGCCACCTTTTTCTCATGTTTTTGTTTGTATTGTTCTTTTTGTTATTTTTTAAAATATTATTATCCGTATAATCGATAGCAACCTAAGAAATAACCACCCCCTTCCTTTTTGTCAGCTGCTGTTACTTTCCGTAAGGTTTGTTTGGGGAGGGGGAATTTGAAAAAATGGGGGCCTGCCAGCCAGTGAGTCCTTTGAGAAAGGGGGGGGGGGGGTTAAAAGGAAAGTAGCTCCAAAGGCTAGGCCTCGTGGCTGCACAGGCTGGAACCTTCAACTCCCATTGCCCCCTGATAACCCCTTAAGAAAAGAGGAGGGGATTCAACAGGACAGCAGCCATCAAAAGATTAGACCGTGTGGCTCACAGGCAGGAGCCTTCAACTGCCTGTTGCCTGTTGAGAGCCAGTCTGGTGTAGTGGTTAAGTGCGCGGACTCTAATCTGGGAGAACCGGGTTTGATTCCCCACTCCTCCACTTGCACCTGGCTGGATGACCTTGAGCAAGCCATAGCTCTGTACCAGCTGTTCCCTCAAGGACAGCTTGGGAAAGAGCTCTCTCAGCCCCACCTACCTCACAGGGTGTCTGTTGTGAGGAGGGGAAGGGAAAGGAGTTTGTAAGCCACTCTGAGACTCCCTTGGAGAGTGGAGGGCGGGGTATAAATCCAATCTCTTCTTCTTCTTCTTCACAGTACCCCCCATCCCATCCCCCAAAAAAGAGCTGAGCAGAAAAAACTGCTGGGCTAGGACATTTGGTGCCTTTCCCCACCAAGAGCCATGTAGGTGACAGAGTCCTGGTGGGAAAGGGGGGGTGAGAAGAGATCAGGCACAAGCAAAAAAAGTGCTTTTAAGGAGAAACTCGGTACTTGGTGCGTGCGCACACACACCCTGCCGCGACCAGGTCCTGCTCAGGTGAAATGCGCCAAGTCCCAGCCTAGTAGACACAGATGGAGCGGTGGAGCCTGTTAAAGGTTGACAAGGATGTCAATGAGGGAACATCTGGTACCCAGCAAGAACTGGGCACACCTGCATTTTGGAGACCAAGGGAGTTGGACTAAAGAGGTGAAGAAACAGCATAGAATGGCAAGAGGCATTGTGATGCCGCTTACAAAGGAGAGGGTCAAAGATGGGACAGGCAGAGATCTACTTTCTTATCATCAACGGCGCTCTCTTGCTCGAGCAGCCTGTGCACCTTACATCTTCATTGGAGATTCTTTGCTCAAGCCGTCAACTTGTACAGCCAGTGAATGTGAGTCTGTGTGGATGTGTGTGTCTAGCCTAGGATGCAAACAGTGACGGCCCCAGGTTTTTCTGCCCACTAGGTGAGGATACATTCTGGCACACACACACCCTGCGCGGGACAGGATGGGACGGGGATGGGCGCCAGAGAATGAGCAGCCAGAATGGCATCCTCGTTGAGCCGTCGCCCTAGGCGATGGTCTAAAATTTAACATTAATGGGCCGGCTCTGGATGCAAAAGTGTTTTCAATGCTTTATTCCATTCTGAAAAATCCTTGACTAGGAATCTCTTTTTGGTGCTGGATTAGAACTCACAAGGTCTGGAGCCCTGCCCTGGAACCTGATCAACCCAGGGACATGAGACCTACGACCACAGGTGTTATTTTGCATCTTATAGTCCTGGATCGGGCAGAGGGACAGGTACAACTCAGATTTTGGTCCCACCAGTGGAAAAGGTAAAAAATCTCAGGAGCATTTGTAGCCTCCACTGTACAGTGGCATCCTGTGATGGCTCTTTTGGGAGGGGGCAGGTCAAAGGTGATTTGCCTGGCTCACACAAAACATCCTTCAACTGATCTGGGTGTATATGCTCCTGACAAGTAATTCCAGTGGCAACAGGGAACTGTGTCACACCGGGTCATAGTAATATGAAGAAGACCACTTGATGAATTTATAGATGATCAGAGAACTTTATCATGGTTACTGGCATTCAGAGACAACTTTATACCCATTAAGCAACACTTGCAGGGCAATCCTAAACAGTTATACCCTTCTAAGCCCATTAAGGGGCTGCAGTGGCTCAAGTGGTTAAGACACTGAACTACAGACCGGTAGTCTGGCAGTTTGAGACCCAAGTGCTGCATGACGGAGTGAGCTCCCATCTCTGGCCCCAGCTCCTGCCAACCGAGCAGTTCGAAAGCAAGAAATTGCAAGTAGATAAACAGGTAACACTTCGGTGGGAAGGTAACAGCATTCCGTGCACCTCAGCGTCTAGTCACGCCAGCCACATGACCATGGGAATGTCTTTGGACAGTGCTGGCTCTTCAGCTTGGAAGCAGAGATGAGCACTGCATCCCTAGATACATATTTGACTGGCTTTCGAGTAAGGGAAACCTTTACCTTTACCTAAACCCATTGGTTTTCAATAGACGTAGAAGACTGTAACTCTGCTTAAAATTTCTCTGTAACTCTTGGGCCAATGTATACCACATTTATTTGTTTTATAGGCAGACCAGTCTTAAACTATTTCTAACTAGAAGTTATAATACTTTTTTCACATTTCTTTTGAATATAAAATATTTAGAGGCCTGGAAATAAATCTCTTCTTACATTTGGTCTCATCCCACATGAATTGACATTAAATTTAATACATTTCTTGCCAGGAAAGAATTGTTTTTTGGAGTTTATGCAACAGTGAATCCATTCAAGCCTTCAGCATATATTAAATTTAAAGCCATTTAAAGTGAGAAATTTGAAATTTGACTGCTTCTGCCTATTTACTATGCCACATTTCTTAACCCGCTGACGGGTTACATTCACCAAGTTTTTAAAAGCAAGACCGTTGCATTCCCTTTTAGTCTCTGAGGTAATCAAAAACATGGCTTAAATATGCAATGAATTCCTCTTAGCACTTAATGTTTGAAATATATTTCCCTAATTTTATAACAGCTATTTTCAGAAGCTAAGTACAGAATCTTTATTCGATGAGACAAACTCAATCAACTGTTAAGAAATGGTGTATATGAACTTGTATGCTGGATGCTTCTTTAAAGTCTATTACATCTGCCAGTCTATAAATGGTACAGGGACATACATGATCCTGTAGAATAGGTACCATGGAAATTGCAGCTACTCATGTACACTAGTATATTTCATAGTTGTGGTTCTCCTGATCACAAGAATTATTGGTGTGCAGAATCCTCTACAGGGATTCCGGTGTGAGGAAGTGTTTCCCAGATGACTTTGGTGTTTGTGTTTCCATTAAGGATCTGACTCCCTGGATGGCAACCAGCAGCTGGGCCAACAGAAACAGTGGAAGCATTCAAATTGCTCCCTAGAGTGATTTCTATATGGATGGCACCATCTTTGATGCAAGTCATTTGATTCTTTAATGTTTGGCTACTCTGTCCCCATAGCTTCTGGGATGCAGGATCATTCAATTTTTCCCCAGAACATTATCTCCAGGGGTCCAATAAGGCACATACAAACAACCATCTAGGAAAGCAAGTAAGGCTTCTCTCTCCCACTGTTTTCCATTATTTTGACTGTAAAAAACAGGGAAAGAAAACATCCTAAAGTCTCAGTCAAATACAAATAACGACACCAAAAGCAAAGTCTACGGCAGTGGTCTTCGGCCTGTGAGTCAGGAACCTCAGGTGAGTCTCAGACCGATTTCCCACAAGCAGCTGCTCCGGGCTGGCTCTTCTCTTTCCCCTGATTGCATTAGTCAGTTTCCCAGTACTTGCCACGCAGCCACGTTTTGACCCGCAGCATCCCCTGATTTCCCCTGCGTCTTCACAATCCTTGTTTTTTGAGATCGCAAAGATGCGGGGGAAATCAGGGGATGCTGAGGGTCAAAACGCGGCCACACAGCAAGTGCTGGGAAATTGACTAATGCAATCAGGGGAAAGAGAAGAACCAGTCTGGAGCAGCTGCTTGTGGGAAATCAGTCACAGTGAGTTCACATAGAGCAGCTATTTGTACAGCTTTTTGGAGGGAACTGTCGCTATAGCATACACATAGAGAGCAAGAGCACTATACCTCCTGCCTCTTTACAAACATACTGAAGAGGATAGCAAGGCAAAGTCAGAGGAGAGAGGAATCCTCTTTAGCATAGGCAGATTGAAAGTGACAAACTCCTTCAAAACTTTTCCTTGCCTTCTTTCTCATTCCTGGACAGGCTACACCCCACCAGTTGGTCCTCCAGTGTTTTGCATGTGCCCACCATATGGAATTCATCTTCCCAACTGGAAGGTAACAATTCTAGCTCCTCCTACTCCTGTCATGTTACTCAGATGACACATGGGCCTTATGCAACCTAGACATTAAAGTTGGGACCCAATTGTATGTGTGTGTGGGGGGGGGTGCATAGGACATGAGTGTGTAATTTTTAATGGAGGCAGGAAAACATTAATATTTTTATATGAAGGACTGATGAATCCTCCTTAGACTCCAGTGCTTGGTCACTCTAACTCAGGAAGAATAAATCCAAGTGCTAAAAAAAATAGCAATTAAAATTCTGGGAAGGGGACTCAGACGAGAGCAATTAGGAAACTATTTGCTTTCATCCCTTTAGATTCCAATCTGTTTCTCACTTTTCTTTTTTAAAAAAATGATTGCAGTGTGTTTTCATTTCAACAAAATATTAAATATCAGTTCCATTTACAAAATAGTGTTGTTGCTTACCAAGGAGTTTAAGCATATAATGTGGTAAAGTAAGATGGTGCAAGGTTAATGCCCCCTTTTTATGTCTTCTGCCACCAGGAGCGTGTATAAAATTTGCTGATGTCCATGATGATATATGCACAAGTCATGTTTGCCAGCTTAGCACTGCATTTTGAAAAGTAAATAGCAGAATTGCATAAGACAATGGAAGTACCATATGTTAACTCTTAGAAATGTACTCCAAGCCAAACTGAAAACATTTTATCCCATTTCTTTCTGCATCACCAGCATTAATTTCCCAGCAGGACTTGAATTATCTTGCTTTATTGCCTTGTGTGGACACAGCAATTGGTTAGTTCCCTTTGTAGGCAGTCGCTTGCTGGTGCAGCAGTTCTTTGGATGTAGCCATTAGGGTTTGATCAAGAGAGCATCTTAAAGAAATGAAGTAAAGCCATACAGCGCATATTTGTGAACAATTCTGATTTATGGTTCTGTCACATACCATACTGATTGCTCTTGTGCATATTTGCTGTGAGAGGAAATTGCACTTAGATTATATTTTCTAGGCATGTGTGCTTTAAATAATAAATGGGGACTCAAAGTGAGTTTTCAAGTCGATCACCTGAAAAGCAGGTGCACATCACCAAGCTTGAGCATGTCCATGTATATTATGGACTGGTTTTGAATGATCATGTGTAACTTTGAGATGCAAACATTGTCAGACACGCAAACATCCAATTGCCTGGGCAACTGAAACTTTTGTCTGAGCAATGCTTAGACAAGTTGAGGGTTTGCTGCATTTTTAATCTAGTTTTCTTGGCTGTAGAGAAAGTGAGTCAGTCTGCATGTGAGTGCTACAACAGTGAAGAATAAGGCACCTGACTGAGGTGATAAACATAAAAACAGATGAGTCATGTCTTGTGGAGTAGTAATGTTATTGTAGCTACTTTATTTAGCTGTAGTAACCTATGGTCAAGGATCAGTTCTAGCAGGGAACAAACCCATGGTCAAGGATCAGTTCTAGCAGGGAACAATCAAACAAGCAGGGATTAGGGATGGGCATGAATCACATTTTCATGGTTCAGTTCATGGCCAAACCTCAAACTGAACCATGCACTGATATGAACCAGGAGGTTGGTTCACAAACCCAACTGGTTTGTATTGGTTCATGACCCCTGCTTTCTGTTCCTCTACCCTTTTCACAGGTAACAGAAAGCAGGGATGTCCCCACAAAAAGTGGTGGGGAGCAGAAAGCAGGGGTTTAAATGGCTCTGAGCCACTTAACCCCCTGCTTTCTGCTCTTCACAAGCCACCACAAATTGCCTTAAAATCCATGGAAGTTTGTAGCATTTTAGGATTAGGGATGGGCACAAATCACATTTTCATGGTTCAGTTCGTGGCCAAACCACAAACCAAACCATGCACTGTTATGAACCAGAAGGTTGGTTCACAAACCAAAGATCATACAAGAAATAATAGATATAGACTTTTTACCAGAATTTTTTTCTACTGAATATGCTCTCGGATAGATTTAAAAGAAATGAGATATACTTGGTAACATATCTGTTAACATTGGCTAGAATACTTATAACAAAAGGCGGGAAACTAGATATTTTAACTGCAAAGGAGGACAGAATTCAGAAATTATTAGAGGTGGCAGAAATGGATAGATTAAGCATATTACAAGGGAAAGAACAAGAACTATTCAATAAAAGATGGAATAAATTGATTTATGCTTAGATTATAAAAAAGACAGAATAGGCTCAAAGGCATGCGTGTAAATTCTATATTTATTTGTCGTGTGACATTATCTATGAAAACTGAGAAATAAACTTGGGGGGGGGGGAAACCCAAACTGGTTTCTACCAATTCCTGACACCTGCTTTCTGCTCCTCTACCCTTTTTGCCGAGAACAGAAAGCAGGGGTTTCTGTGCGAAAAGTGGCGGGAAACAGAACCCTACTGCCTGCTTGTTTTCTGCTCTTCACGAGCCACCACAAACTGCCTTAAAATTTGTGGAAATTCATGGTGGCTCTTCAGTTCACAAACCGCGAACCAGCCAAAATTTGCCACAGACTTGATTTGTGAGCCAGTTTGGGCCCATCCCTATTTAGAATTAAGTTGTTGCTTCTGGAAACTCCTGCGGTTGCTGCCATCCTGCTGTTGCTGCCATGCTGCTTTTCAGAGACACCTCTACAGGGAGGCCAGTTGAGCAGTTCACTCAGGCAACAGACAACTCAGTTGTCTCCAGCTTCTTCCCACCATCTAGCCTCCCTTCCTCTGCTTCAGCTACATTGGCTTTGTTGCAGGTCCCTCTGCCAATGCCCCCATCCCTGCTTTCCTTCCTGGGAACTGGAGAATCTGCTTTAGTTTGCTTCCTCAGGCCTCTTTAAAAGAAGAAGAAGAGATTGGATTTATACCCCGCCCTCCACTCCCCAAGGGAGTCTCAGAGCGGCTTACAATCTCCTTTTCCCTTCCCCTCCTCACAACAGACACCCTGTGAGGTAAGTGGGGCTGAGAGAGCTCTTTCCCAAGCTGTCCTTGAAGGAACAGCTGGTACAGAGCTATGGCTTGTCCAAGGTCATCCAGCCAGGTGCAAGTGGAGGAGTGGGGAATCAAACCCGGTTCTCCCAGATCAGAGTCCGCGCACTTAACCACTACACCAAACTGGCTCTCCAGCATTGCAAGCTACACATGCCCATTAGGGTGACATTTCTTTGTCTTGCAACAATCTGGCCATCGCCTTAGCTGCCAGGATAGTGAGGCAGGGGCAGCAGGCATCTAAATGCCTTGAACTGCCATTGCTGCTTTTATAACATTTGTATTTTCTACCTAACTGCTCAATGCTGGCTCCAGTTTTTGGAAGGTCCTGAGCAAGATGCCTTTCAGTGACACCCCCCCCCCCCCCATTCTTACACACACATACAAGTACATGTACTTCCTTTAGGAGGAGGAAGACATGTAGTACAGTTCTTCGACATTCCTTTAAAACCCACTGGAGGCAAGAGAAGCATTCAAGAGTCATCAGGTATCCCTTCCCCCACGGGTCATTTCATAGAAAAAGAGGTGCAGGGGCTCATTAGCATAACTCATTAGCATAACTTATTTGCATATGCCCCACCCCCAACATCACTAGAAGTATGTCAGAAGGCAAGAAAGAAAGAAGAGAGAGAGAAAGGAAGGAAGGAAGCAAGCAAGCTGGCAGAGAGGGGACAGCTACTAATCCAAGCCTCAGAAATACCACAGTTCTGGGAGGATAGCTTCAGTGGTGGCTGAAGCCTTCAGAAGGCTGGTCTGAGGAACAAGGACCTTTCCAGGGGATGGGGTCATTTTGCTGCAGCCATGACACAAGCAGGCATTCCCCCGCCGGGGGGGGGGGTGGGCTGGCACCAACTCCCGGAGCTGCGCTCCCCCAAGTTCCTGCTCGAAATGACCCCTTCCTTCCACAGAAAATGAGAGCTGCCCCAGAAATAACATATGAAATAGGCTGTATGCCCATTGTAACTGAGGATACAGAGTAAGAGAAGACACAAGGTCTGAAAGACATTTTCTGAAAGAATTTTCACAGTTTCCGGGCAATATAGCCATCAGAGGAAAGGCTGACTGAGTAGGATAGACATTTGCAGATTATTTCATATCCTCCACTGATAGAGTTCTTAGAGGTATAGCTGGCATGGCTGATCTAAGTTATGCATATACGATACTAACTTTCTGCAAAAATTACTTCCATAAGCACTAAAGAGCTTTTTCTGTGTTGAAGTGCGGCTGATTAAGAGTTTCAAAAGAAATATTCAGGATGGCATATACCTTACCTTCTTTCAGGTAATTCTAGGAATCCGTTTCAGGTATTAGTCTGCATGAAAGCCAGAGAATTGTCCAAACACTTTATAAGGATAATTAGAGTTTTAATTTCTTGCTATTGATTGCAGTACTAAAGGGAATAATCCTCCTTTTCTAATTTTACAAAATCCACTAAAAAACCAACACCTACAGAAAAATCCATTCCCAGTGCCATTCACTGAGGCCCCAGAAATGGATTTCTGCATTGGGATTTGGGGCATTGCAGACTTTGTCAGATATGGTAGTACATTGCCCATGAAGATCATGAAAACTGCTGTACTTTGCATATTTGATAAAGGTTCAACTGCCACATGGAAATTTTCAGGGCTCATTTCGTAGCAGGAGCTCCTCTGCATATTAGGCCACACACCCCTGATGTAGCCAATCCTCCAAGAGCTTACGGTAGCCACTGTAAGAAGAGCTCTGTAAGCTCTTGGAGGATTGGCTACATTAGGGGTGTGTGGCCTAATATGCAAAGGAGCTCCTGCTATGAAATCAGCCCTGGAAATTGTAGCATTTAAGGTTGGAAAACACTGAAAACACATTTTATAATTCACTCTGAAAAATTGAGTTGATGGCATTTGGGGTTTTGTACAAACAGGGTTTTCAAAAATTATTGTACTGGGTTCGCCGATACTGGGTTCGCCGATACTGGGATCCAGGGGTCAGCCTTGCAGTGGCTTTCCTCATTTCTCCAGGATCGGGGACAGAGGGTGGCAGTGGGGGAGCAGCTCTCCTGTAGACATCCACTGACTTGTGGGGTCCCGCAGGGGGCAGTGCTTTCCCCCATGCTGTTTAACATCTATATGCGCCCCCTCGCCCAGATAGTCCGAAGGTATGGGCTTGGGTGTCATCAATATGCAGATGATACCCAGCTCTATCTGTTGATGGGTGGCCAGTCGGACTTCGACCCATGAAATCTGGACCTGGCGTTGCAGGCTGTGGCTGGTTGGCTCAGACAGAGTCGGCTGAAATTGAATCCGACGAAGACGGAGGTCCTGTGTTTGGGCCGGAGCGGCCTGGGGGTGGGGATCCCACTCCCGACCTTCGATGGGGTACCACTGGTGCCAGCGTTGGAGGTTAGGAGCTTGGGAGTGCTGCTGGAGCCTTCATTAACGATGGAGGCTCAGGTGGCAGCCACTGCGAGGTCAGCTTTTTACCACCTACGGCTGGTCAAGCAGTTGGTCCCCTTCCTTGGGCGTGACGACCTGACCACAGTGATTCATGCTTTGGTCACCTCAAGGTTGGACTACTGTAACGCCCTCTACATGGGGCTGCCCTTGTGCCAAATCCGGAAGCTGCAGCTAGTGCAGAATGCAGTGGCGCGGCTGGTGACAGGCCTCCCGGCTCGGGAGCATGTCCAGCCCGCCCTAAAAACACTGCACTGGCTGCCTATAGCATACCGAATAAGGTTCAAGGTGCTGGTAGTTACCTATAAAGCCCTATATGGCCGAGGACCTAGCTACTTGAAGGACCGCCTCTCACCTTATATTCTGCAGAGAGCACTTCGATCTGGGTCCCAGAACCGCCTGACTATCCCAGGGCCGAGGGAGGCCCGCTTGGCGGCAACAAGGGCCAGGGCATTTTCTGTGGCGGCCCCTTACTGGTGGAATGAGCTCCCGGATAACATCAAGGCCCTGCGGGATTTATTGCAATTCCGCAGGGCCTGTAAAACGGAGCTCTTCCGCCAGGCATACAAATAGGGGTCGCCCACAGTATATACATCGGGCCCGGCCTGATTTTTTAGCCGTCAATGCCTGAATGCTGTTTTGATATCTGTACTAAAACACCGTCATCTATGCAATTGTGTAAGCTTGTTTTTATGTTATTTAAAAAAATTTTAAAGCAATGTATTGTGCCTAACGGCTGTTGTTAGCCACCCTGAGCCCGCCTTATGGCGAGGAGGGCGGAATATAAATTTTAACAAATAAAATAAATAAAAAATAAAAATAAAATTGTGAAAATATAGAATAAACACCAGAGTTGTGAGAAAAGATCTTGAAACATTAAGGCTGAGTGTGCATTTAGATTCAAAGGAAGTAGATAAGTGCAAGACCTGTATGGCACTGTTTTGATTGCCCATTCCTCCTCCACATGGTCCAATCTTTTTGAAACGTAGGGGTTCTTTTGAGGAGAGGCACCAGCAGCTATGCTGCAAATTTGGTACCTTTACCTCAAAAAACAGCCCCCCCACCTGATTCCTGGATGTCCTCAGATTGATTCTCCATCATACCCTATACACAGGGTATAATGAAGCTGGAGAAAAATTGAGATTCCTGAAAAATCCATAATCTGAATACCATACCAGTTTTGGGATTTGGGAATTCCAGGAAATACTGATATTTTGGGGGTTCAGTATACCTAAACCTGAAAAATACCAATTTTGCACACCCGTAGTAAGGATATTAACTCCAGCAAATAACTGCTCCTCTGAAGAAGCTACTTGTTAACTTTAGTAGTCTACAGTTAACTTTAGCAGAGTGAACATGTTTAAGAATATGACTGTTTTGTGTATTCACAAGAGTACAGCTACCATCTCTGAGTTTGTTTTTCCACTGTTACTCTGCTCATATGAGCCTGCCTTGGCAGGGAGGGCAGGGTATAAATTGGAAAAAATAAAATAAAATAAATAAGACCACTTGAGCGAGCAGTTATTTTCAGAGAATAGCTGGTTGCAGTAGTCTATGCCTTACCATCTATGAGGAATTTAATAAGAGTTCTACTAGCAATCCAGGCTAGCATGAGATTTGTGTAACAGTAGAAACAAGCAAATTAGCATGACCGTTTTTATTAAAGTTAGGACAAACTACCCTGCTAGTATCACCGGATGCATCTGCAACATGGACTCTTGTGCCTTTAAAGAAGGGTAAAAACAAACCTCATATACCTAGGATGGTGGGTCCTGTCAAAAAAGAAAAACAAACAAATAACAGAAAGCAATTTGTTTTTCAGGATGTATGCCACTGGGAGCCGGCACAAATAATAGCAATTGTGCTCACATACTAAAGTTGTTTTGTGACCTTGTTTTGAGAGGTGACAGTTTTCATGCTTTTTCTTCCCAGCAGTGCTTTCTGTGTAGCAAATAGGTGACAGTCCAAAAGTTGCTCTAGAAAAAAAGCCCAGGAAAGGAATAAGAGAGCAGTTTTGAATGCTGTTGAAAATCAGGGGCCACGACAGGTGCTAGGTGTTTCCTACAAGGAAAGCACTTCCACGTACACCTTCTTGGTATACGAAGCTTGGGTGTGCAAGCAACAGACATCCTTCTGTGATAATACTGGAGAGGGGGAACCTAGTGGTTTAACATTGCTTAAAGCTGCAAGCATAAATCAGCAAATTAGCTAATAATTGCCTATGGGTAGTGATACATGATAAAAAAAACAAATGAGGAAAGATACTCAAGCATTGCACGTTGCAGCTACTGGAAAAATTAAAATTCCATCTTCATAAGAAAAAGCAGGATCTAAAGGGCTGTGCCCTGATTGCAAAACAATTGCTGCTCTCAAGGAGTATGCTTTGTAATAATCTGCACTCCAATGCTAACTGTTGTAAATGGTTTGTGAAATGGAACGGAGTGGGAAAGAATTCATACATTTCCTTTTTAAGCCTGGGCAGAATAGAGAACTAATATTATGAAAACTTGCGCATATCTAGTATCTACCACAAAGTAAAGAAACCCAGTTCCACAACTGCACCAGTAATGTTTGTAACAAAAAACCACTGGAAATAGCCACTGGTAGATTTTCTCAGACTGATTTCACACATACCACTGCTCTTCCTTTCCCCCCAATTGCCCATGTCAATTTCCCACTGTGTGCTCTGCTGCATATTTTGACCTGCAGCTTTGCCCAATTTCTCTTGTGTCTTCACGATCCTGTTTTTTGAGGATCTAGAAGATGCAGAGATCGGGTGAAGCTGTGGGTCAAAATGCAGCCATGCAGCACATAGTGGGAAATTGTTGCATGCAATCAGGGAGGGGAGAAGAGTAGGGGAGAAGAGTACGGGTGGAGCAGCTGCTTGTGGGAAATCGGCCTTTGTGTTTTCTCACCATCAGCCCTAACAGCTGCTTGGGAGGGAGCTCAATTTGGCCTTCTGACTAGCAGGCACAGTCCTAACAAAGCAAAATAGTGAGCAAACAGAGAATCAGACCAAAGCCTTCTCTCTCAAACTAGTGATTGCTAAATCAGCACCTTGGAAAGACTATCAGTACAGTCATCTTTAGTAGGCAGATCTGTGTGTAACACTGTTGACTGGAAAATGTATTTGTCAGTTATATGTCTGCTGATTCAATCTTTCCTCCCTCTCCCTCTGACCTTCTGAAACCCTAAGCCACCAACCAAATGTCAGACAGATCTGAATGTTTCTGAATAGTATCAACTGTCATTAATTTTTGTCAGTTCATAATAGTAATAACCACAATATTTATAGAAAAAATTATTTTCAGTTGGGTTTTGATTAGTTGTAGTGTGGGAGTCCAGGGGAATGTGATAACACTCTGTCAACAATGGCTTCACATCACTTCTGGGGAAAACCCGGAAGAGACTTCACACCTTTCTAGAAATTCCTAGAGCAGGCTGGTATCACTTTCGAGTTTTTCACAGAAGTGACATCAAACTGTTGCAGCTGACACATTATTTTTCTCCTGCCAGTCATAGGTGCAGTGATGAGAAACAGGAGCTGGGAGTGATGGATCCCCTGCCCCCAGTGGGAAAATGGTGGTCTTATTACTTTGCCATCCTAAGCAGAGTTACATCCTTCTCAGTCCTTATAAATCAGTGGGCTTAGAATAGTGTAATTCTGCTTAGAAGACACTGTTACTATTCAGTTGTACAGGCTTTCTACATCTTTCAGTACAATCCCAAACAGAGTTACACCTTTCTAAGCCCATTGACTTTAGTGGACATAGGAAGAAGAAGAAGAAGAAGAAGAAGAAGAAGAAGATGAGATTGCATTTATACCCCACCCTTCACTACCTGAATTGTGTGTAACTTAAGTAGGACTATGTATTACCAATTTGAAAACTATTTCTTTAAAAATTACTGGGTCCTCTACCTTTTTCCTGAGTTCAGTTAAGGCATATAGATCCAACACAATGGATCTAGATTGTAGACTGGCTTACCATTTGCCTGCTTATGGTGGGAGGGCTCTGCTGGTGGGCCTTCCCTTGTTGACCTGGACTAGGAGGAGAAAGGTCTGGGGGAGCACCACATGATGTATAAAGTTCACATGTGCCCAAAAACCTGGAGTTCTGCAGAACAGCCAGAGTGTCACTTGACATCATATCCAGGTAGATGTGACACCACATGTTGTACAATGTCATCTCCACCCATTGCCACACACCTAATGCTCTAGGGATGTTGGCTAGCAGCCTGGCATCCCCAGCTGTGGGTGTGAAATGGAACAGCAAAAGTTGGTGGCAGAAAGATGAGGTTTCTGGGACAAATGTTTAACAGCAACGTGACACCTTTCTGCAAAACTAAAATGACAGTATAGATTTAATAGACATGTCTGTTGGGAGGTAATCTGTGTACAGAAACATGCCCAGGTCCCACATGGCAAATGGATGGGTGATTCCCTCTAACCACTAAGGATGTACGACTGTGCTGGTTTTAATTTCTTTGAGATGTACAGATACATGGTGAGCATTTTCATATCTTTGTAAGTCTTGCCATTTCTTTTAAGGCCTGTATGCCATTTTTACATTAGATGCTATTTTTACAGAACACATATGGCATTTATGCGTCACACAAAATCAGGCATCAATTCCAGCGTGAGTTTTACTAACAAGTATTGTTAGCTTTGCTGGCAGAAATGATGACTTCATTTTCTTTCCAAGCACTGGGGAACCAAAACAGAAACACCAACTTTCAAATAGAGCTGGAGGAGTCACCAAATTCAGCAGTGTTAATATCCCTAATATCCGGCACCTCAGGTAATAGGTACTGATCAAGCCTCAATTTGCAGCAGCTCTCAAAGAGCCCATGTTGCTTCACTGAAATGGCCTCACTAGAAGGGAAAACACTAACCCTTTTCCACCTCACATTATAATCTGTTGGACAAGAGACATGAACAATTTCTGGATTTGAGGGAAAGGGCTACTAAGTTTGTGATTTTATTTCCCAGTATTGAATATATTTCTTAGATCGGCCACTTTCGGAACATATATATAATGCATTTTGTGGACAAGAAAAACTGCTGATATTTTAACATTTTAATATAACACAATCCCCTAGCTGTCAGCCAAGGTAATGTGCAGTGTGATGTAGCAGAGTCTTGGGAAATAAGGGCTGAGATAACGCTGGAAATGAAACCAAATAACTGTCCTTTTCCCCTTAAACAAGCCCAAGAACCATTGTGTTTAACCAACTTCTAACTAATGAAGCATGAAGAAAATTGCTGTAACAACGAGTTGCATTGACACCAAGAAAGCATGTGTTATTATTTACACATGAAAATACAGTAGCCTTGAGACTGATCACTGCAGCCAATAGAATCCTGTAAATTCCAGTGAGGCGGTTAGCCCAATCTATACATTGACTTGACTGAAATGGAACTTGCTTCTGGGCTTGTAGCAAAACACACTCGGGGCAAACTACACGTTACACTATGGCCAAATGTAATAAAGCCCTGATGACCTCTTCTCATCAGCAAAGGATAAAAATGGATTGGATACCAGGGGAAATCTCTGTTGGTGCAATTTCCACCAGCACAGCAAACCGTCCTCACCTTTCCCTTCCCACTGCAACCCCCAGTACTGTTCCTTGGGGCCAGGGGATACCTAGGAACAGGATAAGAGGAAAGTTAAAGGTATGGAGCAAGTGGCAAAAATCACACACACCCCATCAGCAGAAATTTCAAGCCATCATGGTAACTGATATTTTACATTGCTGGCTTTCTGTTGTTAGTTATGACTAATATATTGTCTCTGTTTTCCCATGTATCTGTTTTTATTTTATGGCTTTGCATTGTTTATTGCGAGCCGCCCTGAGAAACCTGATGCGGGGTAGAAATGTTAAAAAAAAATTAAAGTCTGATTGGAAGGAGATTATTTGATTCCTGTAATAAATAAGTTATACTGAATAAAAATATTTACATTTGGTAAATGTGTGGGAGGCAAAATTTGCATTAAAAAAGGGACAAGAGAGAAGGGCATCTTTAGCTTTTCTGCTGCTATTCATAAGAGAAGCCGATGTTGGATCAGGCCAGTGGCCCATCCAGTCCAACACTCTGTTATACAGTGGCCAAAAACACCAGGTGCCCTCAGGAAGTCCACCAGTAGGGCCAGGACACTAGAAGCCCTCCCACTGTTGCCACCCCCTCCAAGCACCAAGAATACAGAGCATCACTTGCCCCAGACTGAGAGTTCCTATCTATACCTTGTGGATAATAGCCACTGATGGACCTCTGCTCAATTTTTTCCTGACTCTCCCAGAGGTACTTGAAGCACCCTCTCCTCCAGTGTTCAAGATCTGTGTATACATTGCAATCATGGACCTTGAGGATGAAGGCAAACTGTCCTTTATCTCTTATTCTCTTCTCATTAATAGTAAGGGTACCTTTTGTATTCATAATTCTACAGCATAGTGTGTGGAAGAAAGTACATGCAAACCATGTGTTTCAGAAGCCATATAATGCAATGTATAAATGATTCACATATGTGAATTTTGAGAGAAACCTTTAGCAATATAACATGATGCACTTATATAGACAATCAGGAGACAGACATTGCCAAGCTATCCAATCCTCTAAAGAAACAAGAATCTTTTGTTTTGTTCTCAGGGTGGACTCAGCTATGTATCCACAACAATCAATGCCATGGGTTTACCCACACAAGTGGGGGAGAATTTTGCCCCCACCATATATAAAGGCATATCAGTTGTCTGTCACTTTCAACAATGCAGACAGGACGCAAAATTATTTGCTATGCTGCTGCTCTCTTAAGAAGACTAACTGGGAGTACCCAGCAATTGGGATTAATGCTGAGAATTGGGGTGAGGGGAGATTTGGTTATTTTTTTTTCTTGTTTTATTATAAAACTCTTTGAACAGTGGAGAAGTATAGAATTCTAGTAAATAAATGATTTATCAAAAACACCCATAAGCTCAAGCATGATAAGTCTGCCTCTGAAATGAAATACTCAAATGTCTCTAAATTAGAGGATCTATTGGTCATATTTTATAAAGTACATCCCCATAGATAATCTCTGTCTTCGCCATTCTAAATAGTGTTTCTGGCCACAGGCCTCAAACTGATTCTGTGGCACTGCTTTTGTGTTGCTCTCTCTTTGCCTTCAATCAGCTAAAGAGCCTTGTTAAAAAAATTTTTTACTGTGAACAATTGTATGTCAAGACTAACGTATCTATATCTTTTTCAAAACTGGAGGAAATGTTTGGGGGTTTTGTGGCTTTCCTTGAAATGATTCTGAGGAGCAGGTGAAAACAATCAGTGCACACCAAATAACTCCCAAGGTTTGTCCAGGTTTATGAAGATAATCCATGATTTTGAGAGTAGTGAGCAGGTAGGATAAGAACATAAAAGAAGCCATGTTGGATCAGGCTGTGTCACACAGTGGCCAAAACCCAGGTGCCATCAGGAAGTCCACCAGCAGGGCCAAAACTCCAGAAGCCCTTCCACTGTTGCCCCCCATGCACCAAGAATTCAAAGCATCTCTATCCCAGACGTAGTGCTCCCTTTATACCTTGTGGCTGATAGCCACAGATGGACCTCTGCTCCGTATGTTTATCCAATCCACTCTTGAAGTTGTCTATGCTTGTAGCCTCCACCATTTCCTGCAGCAGTGAATTCCACATGTTGCTTAGGATGCCTCCAGCCATTGTGCCTCCAGCCACAAATTAGTCCAACATGGAACTGTAAAACACTGAGCTTTTTATGTCACAAATCTATATCCATTGCACTTTCCCTTCCTTGTTATTTCTGCTTGTGGCCCTTACGATACTGCTCTATGATGGCACTGCTGTTTGTTCTACTTATTTGTATACTGAGCTGTCCATGGTAGTTTGGTTATTCCTAAACCAGATCTGTTCAAAATGGGATCTAGTTTCCAAAGGTTTCCACACCAGAAAGATGGCAAGCTGGGGTGGTGCAGCACCCTAACTAGCTGCCTGGGTGCCCCCACCCCGCAGCCAACCACGACTCCCTGATAGGTTCAGCATTGGGTTGGGTGGGCCCCAGCTTCCCATGCTCATCACCATACCACCCCCTCCACCCAGCAAGAACTGCCATGGCTGCCCTTGCCCTTTCTGCCCTCCCCATGGTGCCACAAATGAGACCTGCAGTGAGTCTGAGCCCAGCTTCCGAAGGGTTACTTGTAAAAAATTACAGCTGGAAGATATTTAAACAGTACAAACTTATCAGATTTTTAGTAGCTAATGAAAGCTGACAATATGCCGTGTGCCAATATATTAATTCGTTGTCAGTATAAATACAGCTCACCTAAACATCTGTTTTAAGAAATACAGGGACATTGGGAAAATGCACCTGTAGCTTTAATGTTTCTTTATGGACAGTGGGATTTGGGTACTAGTTTGTTTGATTCTTCATGGGAGTTCTTAAGCATGTAGGAGGGATGCACAGTTAATCTTTAACTTTTTCTGGCAGTCAGTTTTAAAAACCAAAACCAGCCCCATCAATCATTTGGAAGGAACAGACCGGGCTAGTCCAATGTCATCAGATCTCAGAAGCTAAGCAGAGTAAGCCCTAATCAGCATTTGGATGGGAGACCACCAAGGAAATCCAGGGTCTCAATGCAGAGACAGGCAATTGCAAACCACTTCTGAAGTTTCCTGCCTTGAAAATCCCACAGGGTTACTATGTCAGCTATGATGGTGGCAAAAATAAAGCCAGAGCTATATTTTATGACTTTTGTGACCACAGTTCTCCCTTTTAATAAAAGCATTCCACTTTTAAACCTGCACTTCTTCATCAGTTGTTCAACCATGAACTATGAACTGAGAGCAAGCTGAGAATGGGCATGATTGCCCCTCTGCATGCCCGAGCCCTGTTCTCCAGAGCTGGTGGATGTGTTTCCATATTACATGACTGCTTCCTTATAAGTATTCAGGCACAGTTCATGTACCTTCAATCACTTTTCAGTATTTATTAAGGTATAATAAAGTTAGACTGTTAACAACTTAGATGTATACTGATAAACTGGAGACCTTCATGGCATATCTGGTCCCACTTAACCCAATCCACCATGGTAAGAAAGCGAGAGAAAGCATTGCAAATAGTAATAAGCAATGGTGATGATGCTGCTGTGTGTTCTCTGGAATTGCTCATTTAAAATGCCAATTCAAAGGCCATTGTACTGAGTTAAGTTCCATCACACGGATTAGAGAGCTGAAGGCATGATGTGAATTTCAAACTTCCATCTTCTCATAAGCACAGACAGAAAAGCTTTGAAAATACTTCCATGAGTTCTTTCCATTCCGTTTTTTCTCCACCATATTTGGGAACAAACACAGAACATTTTGATTCATTAAATTAAACACTACCAACAAAGTGCTGATTCTTCATTAATAGCAATTTTGACAAAACAGGGTTATCCCTTTCCTTATAACAAATCTATAACCGTTTGAATACAGAATTTAAACTATGTGACTCTCCAGTGTAAATCTATAGAACTTTACTACAATGAAAACAAAGCAACTGAAAATGCTATGCTTTGTTATTTTCATTATTTTCATATCCAGTCTGTAGTAGGGAAAATGAGCAACAGAAACCCAGTACACTTTTCCTTAAGACATAGTTTGAAAAGTGCACAGCCATAATGTTCTACGGGATGTGATTTTTACAAAATGGAAGTTTTTGCAAAACTTACCAAAAGTGATTAATGAGTACATCAGAGACAAAGTATCATTATAGGAACATCATAAAGGAACATTACCTTTAATTAAAAGAATGGGTACCAGGCTATCGCTTTGCCTTCATCCATCACCCAGCTTCCAAGGCCCATAGAACGGTGGCCCCCGACTGCTAATGACCCTTCTCAACAAGAGAGTGCTCTTGGGGGCAAACTAGTATGCACTTCTGGGTCTCCACTTCACATTTTTGTGTCACATATCTACAAGAAAAGATATTTTCTTAGACAATGTCTCTGTGGAGTAATGATGGAAATTTAATAACAAACTTAAAAAGGGATTAAAGCACGTAGACTCATTTATGGTAGACGTTGGAAGTTGGAGAGTTTTCCTAAGGTACAGCACAGGTGTGATAAAATAAAGGAGATATATTTGACTGAATCAGACTTAGTGCCATACAGAAAAATCCAAATGTTAAAAGGGGGACATGTTATGGTATCCAGTTATATAGTGAATGGGTGTGATGGATATATGAATGGTTTTCCTTTCTGATTTGCATCTTTCCCTTAGTATATTATTCTGCTGCAACGATTGTTGACATAAGAAGATCCCTGCTGGATCAGACTAATTGCCCATCTAGTCCAGCATCCTGTCTCAAACAAAGGCCAAACAGTTCCCCTGGACAGCCAAAAACAATGCATAGAAGCTGATTCCTTCCCCTGGTTTTGCCTCCTGGCTCTGGGAGTCGAAGGATTAGTGCCTCTGAATGTGGAGGATCCCCTCAGTCACCATGGTTAGTAGCCAGTGATAGACTTATCTTTCACGAATCTATCTTATCCCCTTGTTAAGCTGTCTATTCCTGTGGCCATCGCTACATCCTCTGGCAGCAAATTCCACATTTTAATCACTCTCTGTGTGAACTGGTATTTCCTTTTGTCAGTTCTGAACCTGCTGCCCATCAGCTTCATTGGGTGCCCCTGAGTTTAGTATTTTAGGAGAGAGAGAAAATTTTCTCTTTGTCAACTCTCTACACCCCATATATAATTTTATAAACCTATATCATGTCCCCCCCCTTAGTCATCTTTTTTCTAAACTTTACAGTGTAATAGGGGACTCCCCAAAGTAACCCCATGACAGCTTGGCAGGCACCCTAGCCACACAAGAAAAGCAAGGGAAGTGTGCCCACAACTCTCACAGCCCCCCCCCAGGGGGGAAAACACACGGATTCAGAGCACACGCAGCAACTGGGGTGTATTCTTCTACTCTGCAAAGGAATGGAAAAATACATGTTGAGCTGGCAGGGCCACCCCCAAGTCTCCAAAGACAGGTTCTGAAGGAAAAGAATAGGCAGACATCCTCAGAGTTTCAACAGGGGCTCTCCAGAGTAACCCCACCACAGTTTGGCAGAGACCCCTGGCAAGCACTGGAACCCAGTGAGGCATGCCCACAACACTCCCAGGCCCCCTCAGGCCAAAACACATAGATCTTCTGGTCACAACCCAACCCTGGGTGAAATTTCTAGTTATTCACCATTAGTGGAACACCATTGTACTGGTAAGAGATCACCTATTGTGAATTGTACAAATGCAATGGAAAGAGGTAGTCAGGGGCTTGCTTATACAGGAAGATGTTTGTACAGGTAGATGTTTGCTGAGATTAATGTTGTTCCATGAGGTAGGTGTTGTGTTATGAGGCAGATTTTCATTCATAAGGTAGGTGTTGTGTTATGAGGTAGATGTTGTTTCATGGAGTAGGTGTTGGGTGAGGGAGATTTTCTTTGGAAGGTAGAAGTAAATGGGGGTATCCAGAGGGTTTTTCAGTGGGGGGAATTTCAATGAGAAAGGGTTGGATCTTCCCCCCACGATGAACACCCTTTGCACCCACTTTCACCCTCATGGCACACAGAGGTGTTCACAATCAGGAGGAGTGAGAGGGTATAAAAAGTGGTGTGAGCAGAGAGATGGGGAGGCTCAAAGCCCTGAGTCCACTTAACACCCAAACCCCAGCAGGGGAGAGGTGTTCACAATCAGGAGGGAGGGTATAAAATGTGGGTCTTCAGCTGAGGCACTCAGTAGTTAAGCCCCTCTACTCAGTATGAGCAGAGAGATGGGGTGGCTCAGAGCCCTGAGTCTACCTAAGACCCAAATCTAAGCAGGGGAGAGGAGTTCACAATCAAGAATAAATGAATGTGATCTGCTTTCAACAAATTCCCTGCTTGTTAAGCTTTGGAGGGCCCCTATTGGCATTTCCTAGGCTGGACAACTCCCCCCACCCTCAAATGGCTTTGAAGCTTTGTAAACATTTTAATTGAGTAGAGTAGAGACAGTCTGTCTGGAAATGTAGCCATTCAAAAACCACCATGAACCTCCACAAACAGCATGAAAGTTTGTGGAAAGTTCATGCCACAAACTTTGTTTCACAAACCACAAACCGGCCAAAATTCATGATGAACTTTAGTTTGTGAGACCATTCATGCCCATCCCTAGATATTACCAACTACACAGGCACACAAGCAGCTACCAGACATAGAATCTATCCACCACAGATACTGCACAACCACAAAATTGTCTGGCCTGGAAAACAGATAAGATCAACCAATCCAAGGCTTAGATTGCAAGTAGATCAACAAGGTGTGTTTGCCATGAGGTTCTCAGCATTCCTACCAACTGCATGCATTAAATGAATGCAAAATAATGCATTTAAAGGTAGCTGAATCATGCTTTTCTTGGGCTTTAGCATCATAGGTCGAGGGTGAGCTATTGCATATTTGAATATGCATTAGCATTAACAAAAATTATCTGTAAAGAGAAAATCAGCACACCAGTAAGAAGTGTCCAGATAGCCTTTTCTCTGACATGTAGATGCTTTTGCCTCTGGGAAAGCAGCCCTCTGGACCCCCCCCCCCACACACACACACACTTTGAAGTACAGTCCTGAAAGAGTAAAATCCATAAAGTGAAATCCATAAAATCCAACAGGAGTTGTATGAAGAAGAGGCTGTAATGTGAAGTTATGTTAAAAAGATTTCGAAAAGGAGGCAGCTGGCAGATCTGCAACATGCCTAGCATGCAATGTCCATTCAAAAATCTAGTGTCGTTCTGGCAGAATTTGGTATCATTATTCGCTGTCCTGTTCAATTGCCTTGAATGATTAATGGTAAAAGAGTACCGTATTTTTCGCTCCATAAGACGCACTTTTCCTCCCCCAAAAAGTGGGGGGGAAGTGTGTGCCTCTTATGGAGCGAATATGGAGCTTTTCTTATCTGTAACAGGGCTCTTTCTTCAGCAGGAAGGCAGGGGAATGCCATTCAGGCTGGCATCCCAGCCTTCCCCGCCCCTCCCTGCTGGGCCTAAGCTGTTAAGACTTAAAAGGGAAACTGCAGGAAAAACCCTACCAGGCTAAGTACTCTTTCCCTTTAAGTGCTTTTCCCCTTTAAGACAGCCAGCAGCAGAAAGCCCCGTCCACCGATTAAGCTCCGTGGCTACTTAGCACAGAAAGGCCTGGCTTTGCATGGCATGCCGACGTCTCTCTTCTTTCCTTTCTCTATCTTTCTTCCTTCCTTCCTTCCTTTCCTTTTTTCTGTCTGTCTGTCTGTCTTTCTGTCTCTCTCTCTGTCCCCACCTTCCTTTCTTCCTTTCTCTTTCTCTCTCTCTCTCCTCCTCCTTCCTTCCTTTCTCTCTCTCTCTTTCTCTCTCTCTCTTTCTTTCTTTCTGTTTCATTTTTTCCTGTTTTCCTCCTCTAAAAACAAGGTGCGTCTTATGATCAGGTGCGTCTTATGGAGCGAAAAATACAGTATATGCTTGTGTTTAGTTTAATTTGTATTTGGATAGCATATTATATACCAAGTGACCTTCTGTCATGCAAATCAGCATTCCTTTGATGTGTAAAAATATTAAAAGAAAGCTTTCTTCCAAAGACTTGTAAGATACAACTTGAACAAGTATAATTCCCCCCTCAAAAAAAATAAGTCTGGATGAAGCGACATTTTCACTGCTATTTAAAACAACAACAACAACACAAAAACATCTTAAATGTTGAGGCTAGCATAACTATTGCTTGTCTTGGAATTTAATCAGCAGTGCTGGCCTTCAAAAGAACCTAGGACAAAAGTGTATAGCTAATGCAGGAGCATCACTCAGGCTAGCAAGCAGCACTAACAAATTGTCATGTCTTTGTCAGAAGTCATCACTCACATGGGTGTCAAGCTATGGACATACAAATTGTAATTCCATAGATCCTGAAAGCTGTCTAATCCCAGCAATCTTCCTCCTCATTTTATTACAGGAAAGTGTAGCAAATCCAGGAATACCACTCATAAGGGAAGACTTGGTAATAAAGAGCAGTATAAAAAAAATGGATGAATGGTATAAAACCACAGATTAGCATAAATCCTATTTATCTCTTTATAATAAGGCACTATAAGGCAAATGGATTTCTATAATAGGAGTTGATCTTATTAAACATTCTTTTTATTTTTAAAAAAGATCAAAGACCTTCTTGACCCCACAATATGTCATACAGAACCAGTTTGTGAAATATGCTTTCCTGTAGATTCCAAATTGTATCATGACTGATACGCCACTCTCTGCAGCAGTATAAGCCACTTGTTGACAATACACACCTAGCAGCTATTCATACTGGAAATAAAGCCGACTGAAGTCATGGGAAATTGTACCGAATGTGCCCTTTAAAGCTGACTTTCATGTGTATGTTTTGTTTGATTGACATTTTGAGGAATACTTTGCGAACATGTTGTTTGGGAAGAGTCACTTTGATCCAGTAGCCTTCTACTGATAATTTAGGAGAACCTCCATCCAAAACAACTTCCCACTGAAGAGGGATCGAGGTGGTGTGTATGACGGCTCTCTCCAGCAAAGCAAGCATTGGTCCCAGACTTATCTGGGGCCACTTTTGTGGCCACAGGAGCAGGGGAAGGGGGAAGGATTCCTTTTCCAGCTCTATGACTGCAGCAGGGAGCCATGGTAATTTGCCCCCCAGCTGCAGCCCAGCCTGACGAATCAGTTGCCTGGGCTGGCTGGGAGAAGGCTGGGACTTTCAGGAAGACCTGGAAGTTTGAGATTTCTCTCAGGTCTGCCCTTCCCCAGGTCTGCCTTCATCAGCTGGCTCCGGCTTTCCGGCCCACCCTTCCTCAGATTTGCGTTTCTGTATTGTGTCAAGCTTGCTTTGTTTGCTTACATTTCTCGTCACAGCTTTTGTAGGCAGTTTGGGCATCAGGCCGGATCCAATTCTTAGAGAAGGCTGAGCCTGTATGCTTGCCTCCCCTCTTCTGGGGACCTCCATAAGGGGTCTTGGGGTGGGGCCATTCAGCAATCTGCCCAGCTCAGGAGCTGTCACCTGGCTGTAACCCTCAGATGACATGGAAATCATACAGTGGCTTGTGTCCAAGTGGGTCTTCAGGGCTTACCATCCCACATTGCTCCTCCAGCTGGTGGTCTGGGGGGGATGGTTGCTGCCATCAGTTAGCAGAAGGATCACCTGATATTGGATCCATGCTCTATGCTGTGCCAAGGTTCCTTTGATTGTGTTCGATAAAAGCTGTGGGCAGCTTTTTCTCCTCAGTCTGAGGAGCAGAACAGGTCCATGTGCCTATCTGAATGGATGAAGATCAGGAATGGTATAGAGTTTCAAAATCTGTTTGCAAAGCAACATGAGTAGTGCAGGCTTTGCATGTAAAGTTCTCAGTTTTCGTATCTGGTTACAGTGCGATCTTGGGCAGTTGCTGGCCTAGGACTTTGCACTGGGTCTTGCAAAGCCACTGCTTGTTGGAGTAGTAGACAGTACCGGGCTAGATAGACCAACAGGCTAACTTATGTTCATATTAGCTGGACACATCTCGGCTCGTATCTATATCACATGAGAAAAATAATGCACCGAGTCGTTGAATATCTAACGAGATCTAAATTGAACTCCGTCTGGGATCATTTTTTTTTTTTTAAAAAGGCTACAGTGTGAAAGAAGGCAGAATCTGGTGGTATGTGAATATTAATTTTCTCTTTCTGTCCACAGCTTTTTTTGTGCTATTATGGTATTACCTTTATACTATTATAGTAAATGTGTGAGGGATTAATCATTTTTGGAGCATGTGTTATGGATAATATACTCTCAGTACATGATTTTAATTATTCTATTTTAGCAAAATGCCGTGCACCCAAATTGGATTTAGTAAACTAATCCTATTAATAAATATTTCAGTGGCTTTGACTTTCTTGTCCACCTCTTTGATTACCTTTGCAGTTGCCTGTGTGCTTTGTGCTGATACTGAAAGTCCTAATTCTCATATGCAAGCTTCGTATGAATGGGATACATTTTTCTTCTGGTGACTGCACTTATGCAGTGGAGCAGGTGCAAATGTGAACACCGATAAGGTATCGCACATTGATCTCATCAGGTCAGCCAAAGGCAAACTAGGAAATGATAAGCTTATCAGATGCTTGCTCTTACTTCAGCTGGCTGTTTGGAGGAGAATAGCAGTGAATTCCAATTACCAGCTGAAGTTGTTTTAACATACAGTCAGCTTATTATACGCCAGCTTCCTTCTTAGAGTGGCTTAAGAATGTAAGAAGTCTGTCTTGTTCCACATGGAGATAGGTCAAGATGGGTAGCCGTGTCAGTCTGTCTGTAACAGTAGAAAAGAGCAAGAGTCCAGTAGCGCCTTAAAGACTAACAAAACTTGTGGCAGGGTAGGAGCTTTCGTGAGTCACTGCTCACTTCTTCAGATATCTTCAGTGACTCATGAAAGCTCACACCCTACTCATAACCTGCCACAAATTTTGTTAGTCTTTAAGGTGCTACAGGACTCTTGCTCTTTTCTGTTGTCCCACATGCTCTTTCCAGTGACCAAATGCAACTGGGTATGACGGCAATAGTCTTCTTCTACATCTGGTATCCAGCAGTGTGCTGCCTCAGCCCTTGAAAATTCCATATCATGGCTAACAGTGCCCATAGGCCCGTCTCCCTTGAGTTTCTTTAGTCCGTCCTTTCTAGTCCAGTAAACTTGTGGCCATCACCACATCTTGTGCAAATGAATTATATGTTGATTGTTCGTTGCATGAACAAGTGTTCTCTTTTGTCTGTTCTGAACCTAGTATGAATCACTGAGTGTCTCTGATCTCATTTATATTTATTTAAACATTTACAAGCCTTTTTCAACTGTACTAGTTATCTATTTTTCTCTGGCCACAATTCAAAGTGCTGGTTATTTAAATCCCTTCATGACCTAGGGCCCGCCTACGTATCATAAGGACATATGAGGAACCCTGCTGGGTCAGACCAATAGTCCATCTAGGCCAACATCCTGTTGTACCAACCAGTTTCTCTGGAGGGCCAACAACAGGGCATAGAGTTGCTAATGATGTCATCCAGAGACATTTTGCATAAGTCCTGAGTAATTCATTTGCTTAAGTTATGTGTGCCTTTTAGGGTGGGGGAAAGACATCTGTTCTGACCACCTCTTGATTTAATCAAAATATAGTTCTCTCACTGTCCCATGGAGCTATGCGACTAGCATCCATATTTGTACAATATCCTGGCATGCCCAGGCCCCGGTAGTGCTTGCCTCAGGATGCTTTCAGCATGAGGAGGGGTCCAACTCTAACGATAGTGATGGAAGATCTCCACCTGGAGGCTGGCAACCCTAGCTAGGTCATGGGCTTTCTCTGTGATAGGTCCAATCCTCTGGAATAGCCTAACCAAGTGGTTTTGGAGGCAGTCTTGGCTACATATAGCAGCATTGGCTACATATAGGAAGGCATGCAGGATAGTTCTATTTTAGAGGGCTTTTGATGAAGGGTGAACTGAACAGCAGACTTCGCTGTGTGTTTTTAATCTATGCATTTTTCTTACTTTGTTAACGGACTCTTTCATTTTGCTTCCTTGCAACTTGCCGTTGCACTGTTAGCTGCTTTGAGTCTAAGGAAGAAAGGCAGGCTATAAATATTTTATAAGCATAAATAAACATCTTCAGCTCTATCAGTGTTTATGTGAAATCAGGATATTTTAGACCCAGTATACATTGCTATATGCTTGCTTACACTGTATTTTCTATTGTTTTCTTGAATTTTTTTTAAAATTTTCCATGTTTTGCTTACAATTTTAGGCTCTTGAATAATTTGATACAAGTGGCAGGCCTGATTGATGACATATTCATCTTGATTCCAAATTATTTATTAATAAGCTATACAGCACCAGTTCCCATACTGATCTTTTTGAGAACTGACTTCTTCAGGAATGTCAAATATATGGCCCATGGGCCAGAACTGGCCCCTGCAGGGCTGGTATCTGGCCTGCGAGCAACTGGCTTGCTGCTGCTTCCTTCTCCAGGACTGCTGCTGCATCACAGATTGCTTTCACCGGGCTCCCTCTATCACATGGGAGAGATAGAAAGCCAAGCCTCCTCTCCATTGGCTGAGTCTCCTCCCCCACTCCTTTGGGGAGAAAGAGAGGAGGAGAGAGCATCAGAAAGATCAAAGTCAGAGTCAGTCCCATGGCACCTTTAAGACCAAGAGGGTTTTATTTCAAGTATAAGTTTTTGTGTGCAGGCACACTTCTTTGGAGGGAGTTGGTATTCTTCTATTCTGCTGTTTACTTTGAGGCTTGGTCTTTCTGTTTGTCTGTCTGTCAGGAGAGATAGAAAGCCAAGCCTCTATTCCCTTCATTGGCTGACTCTCCTCCTCCCCTCCTCCTCCTTTGGGGAGAAAGGGAGAGAGAGGGGGAGAGAGAATGCACCAGAGAGAGCAAAGTTGGAGTCAGTCCTACGGCACCTTTAAGACCAAGGAAGTTTTATTTCACTTCTTCAGAGAAAGGGGGGATTCTTCAGCAAATACAGAGCAAGATCCAGAAGGAGGTGGCTGTTTTGAAGGCTGAAGTTTAGAGCCATGCGGTCTGGTGGTTGCAATGTGTTGTTGGGGCTTGTTATTACTTTTCCTCCATCGTGCATGCGGCCAGAGGATCAGCAGTCTTTGCAAACACTACTTTTGCAGATGGAGGTAACAGATGGGAGAAGGGCCGGAGTGTTTGCAAGCAAAGTTCTCTCTCCATGTCGCCCCCCTCCCCATCATTTTACATCAGGCTCAAACAGGCTCCTTCTAATTAGCTCTCCTGGCAACAAGTTGCAAGTGCTTCAGCAGGATCTTTCTGAAGTCAGCTAAACATATAGGCACTGGCCAATCGGGTAGGGGGGAGGGAGTGAGCAGCTTGTCAGTCAAGCTTCCATTTCAGTGGACAGTTAACTCTTCACCTCCCAGCTCTCTGAAATTGCTGCACTAGGAAATCGGCTGTTGAGTTCAGTCCATCACAGAGGGGCTTTGCAGGTTGTTGCTAATTTTATTAATCTGTGAAACAATTAATTGTGTGAGACTTATTTCCTTTTGTCTATCCTGAACTTACTGCCCATCAGCTTCATTGGAGAGAGGGAAGGAAATTTCTCTTTGTCAACTCTCTCCATCCCATGCATAATTTGATCCTGGGGGTGGGGCGGGGTAAGAGAAGCTTGCAGTGCCCAGCTATTTCATGTTTTTCCCGGGGTCCTAGGCTCAGTGCATTGACCATGAGAGCACTCCAGGCAGCATGGGAGCATCATTCCAGTGCTGCACTGCTGGTTCTCCAGTCTGCCTATGTGGGTTTTCCTCTGCCCCTGATTTGATGCAATAATTCGAGCAAGAGGTGTCAGTTATCAAGGACTGTTAAATAAACAAAATATTGCAAGAGTGTTAATGTTTTAAGCATGTTTGTATTGTAAGTAAAAATAATATCTTTGTGTTTGTCTGCAACCTTTATGAAATTTATAACTCTGCTCCCTGGCATTACATTTTATGACATGTTTGGCCTGACCTGACCAAGTCCCATTTATGTCAGATCCAGCCCCCATATCAAATGAGTTCGACACCCTTGGACTACTTGGTCACAGTATGGCTCCAGGCTTTCATTAGCTATTCTTACTTAACCCTGTATTAGTAGCCCTGATGGATGATACAGTAGTAGTTCCCTTGTTGTTTATTTAGGCCGTTTTCATTCTGCATTTCAATGTATAAAACAAAAAATGTGTCTTAAAGTGTTGAAACATATAAAACACAAAAGAATCCATGTAGGCACGTAAAATCTTTAAACATTCAAGCTAATGCAGAACACACACAAAGAACTAATAAGAATTTTAGTTGAATCTGAATCCACTCCCATTTATTGAAACAACCATCCAGCAAACTTTAAACCTTATTTGTTTGTTTGTTTATTTCATGTGATTTATATCCCGCCCTCCCCGCCATAAGGCGGGCTCAGGGCGGCTAACAACATATCCACATATACATAATTTAAAACGTTTAAAACATTAAAACATATAAACCAACATAATATCATACAGATGGCGTATCATCAAATTCAGCGCAGCACCCGAGTGCCACCTTAAAACAGCTACATACTGGCAGGTGAAATCGGTCCAGGGCCAGATGTAGATCTCAATACTGGGCGGCCTCTACCCGAAAGCCTGGTGGAAGAGCTCCGTCTTGCAGGCCCTGCAGAACTGTAAATAGTCCCTCCCTGGATCAGCTTGGCTCCCTTGGGCCCTGCAGCTTGTGAGGTGCCTGGGGAACCCAAGGTGGGGGAGGCAGTTTAAACTGCCTTCCTTCCCTGGGTCAGCTTGGCTGTCCCAGGTGCCCCATGGCTTGCGAGGCACCTGGGGAGCCTGAGGGGGGGAGGCTGTAGGCATGGCCAACTTGGAAGCCAGCCGGAACTCCGTTCCTGTGCATTCCTGCCCCAAAATAGCCCTGCTTGAATGTATCTGAAAAGCTCACCTAATAATTGGCTCTTTGCTCATGGCTAATTTGCAGGATGTGATCCAAACCAGCGGGTATTCGAGTATTATTATTAAGAACATTATCATTTGGTGTTCCATTTGTTATGGGGTGTGTTTTCAAGGATGCTGAAGGGACAGTTAACTTGTAAACACTGCAGATTCCATGAGAGATGATACACTGTACATACACTGGGTTATATCAAAGTATCATGAGTAGCGTTCCATTAACAGAATGGCATTTTCTCACCTCTTCACCAACTACAATCCTCAATACCCCCCTCTTACCCCAGGACTAAGAGTAATCCCAGGGACAGTAGTAAGCGTGATGTGGGTTTATGCACTTTGCGAATGAAATTGGAGAAAATTATCTCTTTGCCACCAGCAGCAGGAAAGGCACATCACTGGCAGAAAAAAAGTGGATCCAACTCCTTCTTCTGTAGGTTGTGTAAGATGACTCTAAATTTAGAATAAGCATAATTCATGATATGTATTTCAACTAAATCTGATACATAGCCTTAAAGCAATGTAATGCAGTGTTCCGCTTGGCCAGGAGTGGCCAACCTGTGGCTCGGGAGCCACATGCGGCTCTTTCACACATATTGTGCGGCTCCTGGCAGGGCGGCTGGGGAAGCAAAGGGGAGGCATGCTTTTTCTCTCTTTCTCCCTTCCTTCCTTCCTTCCTTCCCTCCTCCTTCCCATCTATTTGCTTTCCTAGTTTCTCTCTCTCTCTTTCTTTCCACTTCTTTAATTCTTTCTTTCCATCTCTCTCTTTTTCTCTCTCTCTCTCAATATCATTAGCAAACAAGTAATATCATTATCAATAACAGGTTTTCCTCATTTGTTTTTATTTTTGGCAGTCCCATTTAATGTTAATAAAAAGCAAATTTGCATATTTTTAAAAATAAAAACGTGTGTGTGATATTTGTTCCTGTCTTGCGGCTCTCAGACATCTCTATGTGGCTCTTACATTTATTCTATGTGGCTCTTACATTAAGCAAGGTTGGCCACCCCTGCGCTTGGCTCTGGGGATTTAAAAAAAATCCTATACAGCCACTACATCTTCATTAGGAGAGGAATTTAAATTCAGACTGTGCCCTAGATTCCAACTTCACTATCATATGACCATTGACTTGGAATTTATTAATAGACAGAAATCTTCATTACCCTTAAGTTAAGGTTTCCAGTTAGTGATAAAATGGAAACATATGCATACCTTTTTTAAAAAATCCAAGCATGGCTGACTCCATAGTCATTGTCTCAAGAGTGTCCATCAATCAGTAAATTGGCTGGAAAGCAGAGGAAGGTGAAAAAAAATCTATATATTATTGTAATAAATGCATTTTAAGGCATGTATTCTGAAGCATGGGGGGCCCAGTGAAGCAGCAGAATCAAGAATTTAGGAGGTGACTCAAATATCACACAAATTCTGTATGATTTTAGATCTAGATTAGCCAAAGTAGAGACACAGAATCCTGTACTTCCCAGTCAACTTCCTTATAGATTAAGACTGATGTGAATACCTATAAATATGTAGATAACATATCAAAGGCATATCAAATTTAGCAAACTATGGTGTGCTCCCATGGTCCCAATTTAGCATAGTTGAGTAAAATTATGTGGTAGAATATAGGTAAGGATAGCCAAATATCCACCTGTTCTGCTTACATCAATCTTGCTGGTAACAAGCAGGCAGCCAATTTTTTGATGGGCTGTTCAGCTTTTCATGGACAACTTGATTTTCTTGGGGTTGCTGCTGGATTTTCATCTACAGTTGAAGGCTCAGGATTCTTCCATGGCATGTTGCACCTTCAACTAGCTTCTGGTGATACACCAGCTACAGCGGTTCCTGAAAAGGCATGATTTGGCCATGGTAATCCATGCTCTGATCACATCCAGGTTAGTTTAGTATAATACATTTTGGTTGGGGCTACTTCGGAAAAATGTTCAGAAATTTCAGCTGATCCATAATGTGGAACTCAGTTTATTGTCAAGGCCTGGATACAGGGTATGACCCCCCCCCCCATGTACCACCCACACATTAACCCTCTCTGTATCAGGTTCAGGGATATAAGTAGGTCATGCAGTCACAGTTCACCACCTATCTTGTCTCTAATTAATATGCTGAGAGCCCTAACAATTCTACACACACTGAGTCCTCTCTCCTATTTCAGAGACACCACTAGACTGGGCCACCTACTTCCCAGGCAACCATCCCTCGCTTAGATACTTCACAGAGCTATAGGGGTTAGGAACTAAACATTACTCCCCATTTCAATATGTGTGCGTGCACGTGCTTGCGCGTGTGTCTGCCAAGACCTTATAGGTTTGTGTGCATGGGTTTCTTCCCTTCAGACAGTACACATTCAGATAGTGGGGTTAACCATAAAAAGGAGTTGTACTAAATGCTTCAAATTACATTGGAGTGATTCATGAAAACATATATATATATATTTGTTATCACTTGAACCTCAAACTCTATTCATGCTTCCCGCTTTCTCAAAAGTTATCTTTCTGTCAGCCAGCATCAGGCTACTGTTCTCTCCCTCACTGGTTCAAGCTGTCCTGTCTCATCACCCTCCACCAGCTTCCTCAGCTGCCAACAGTCAACCCTTCCGACATTCCAGCAGCTCCCATTGGTCATTCTTAAAGAAAGGTGGAACTAGACCTGTCCATTAAACAGCGATAATATCACCCCAGTGCTAAAAGATCTGCAGTGACTATCTGTCTGTTTCTGAGCACAATTCAAAGTCCTTGTTCTTTAGATCCAGAAGTGCCCTATGGTCTAGCCCAGAAGTGACAAACCCATTTGTTAGGAGGGCCGGATCTGACATAAATGTCACTTTGTTGGGCTGGGCCATGTGTGCCATAAAACGTAATGCCAGGTACCGGAGATAGAAACTGTATAAAGGACAGCAGCTGGTAAGCTCCAAACTGTTGTTTCCTCATTGCAAGTCCCCCTGGGTGGACGGGAGAGGTAGCAGTGCAGCGCTGGTCAGACTGAAAAACAGCTAAGCTGTTTGGTTTAAATGACTCAGAATCATTTAAATCCTGCTTTCTGCTCCCGGCAGCTTTTTGTGGGGAGCAGAAAGCAGAGCTTACCAAACACTTGAGTGGTGGGGACTGAAAAACAGCTAAGCTATTTGGTTTAAATGACTCAGAACCATTTAAATCCCTGCTTTCTGCTCCCTGCGGTAAGGGGTGAGTACAAGTAGCTTGCCCTTGCCTCTGCAGAACAGCCCACTCTTCCTTGGCTGTCTGCAATCCAAGTACCAGCTCTGCTTAGCTTCTGAGCTCTAACAATGGCTATTAGGGCTGACTTACCTACAAATCAGTAATTTAGGACTGTAGATTTAACTAAAATACATCACTGACCACTCTTGTCCATTTATCATTCATCATTGTGTTACCATCATTATCCTTATTCTGTGTACCCCATTTCACTTATATTTTGCCCTTTATTGATGCTATTAGTTAAAATACGCCTGGGGCAATAAATAACTCCATATTTAGAATCCCCTCATGCTACATACTGGCAATCAAAATTTTATTTTCAGTAGTCTCCCTACATTATTTTATTATTCTACTATTTGTTTATGAGTTGCCTCTCTGCTTGAAGGCAGTCCGTTCACTAAACATTATGCCATCCTCCCCGACGCACAGTGTATGGAGAGAATCTGAAAGGGCCCTTCTGTGAAAGCCCCCATCTGAAGTATGGCTGATGGCTACAAGTGGGGCGTTCCAGTTCACTTGCCATCCTCTCATTGGGCATGAAAGAGGATAGCAGAACCCTTTTTCATGTCAGAAAGCTTCTGAGTTTTTAAATTAGAGAGCTGCTGCTTTAACATCCTCAAGATATTCCTTTTCTGATTTTTCTAGTGTATTTTATTGCTTTCATTGTAGTTCTGTTACCGGTATTTTCTTTAAAAATATGAAATATTCAGGGAAATTTTATTTCAGAACAATGAATATCTCTGATAAACTAAATAAGCAGTTAGACAAATATTGTTTAGTCAGTATGTTTCTATCCCACCTTTCCTCAAAGGAGCTCAGGGCAGGATACATCATTCTCTTCTAGGGCTACCAGGCTGGGACTGGCAAAACAGAGAAGCTGTGACTGGCAACTGGTGGGAGCTTCAGGGGGCAGGGACATGTGAGACATATGCCTTCAGGTGCACCACAATATTATTCCTGGGAAAACCTGAAAGTAATGTCACATCTGTCTAGGAACTGCCAGAAACTCTTTTGTTAAAACCATAGAATTTCTGATGATTCCAGGATGGACGACATCAGTTCCGGGTTTATCTTGCAAGTGACATCACACTGCAAGTGACATCACACCACGTGCTCTGCATCTCCCCCCCCCCAGTTAAAAAAAGTTACATCAACTGCCCGAGAGGCCAGATTCTTTTCTGTGACTCAAATACTATAAAGCAGTTGCTTGACTATTCTGTCAACCAACAGGTATTTCATTTAGGTATTGGATTATAATGGAAATCTGTAGCACGTATCTCATTTTTATCCTTGTACTTTAATAGCAATGAAATATTGAACAGCTGATTTGCAATTTACTGTAAGATTGGTCATAAACTGCAAAATCCCAGAGAGAGTGTACATCCCTAGGTACATATGTAGAGTGAAGGAAGGTTGCATTTGCTGCTTCCACCCCTCTGTGCTTTCAATATAACTTGGGAACAAGAGCCCACATGTGGACAACCCTGAATCTTCTGATTGCATGGACAAAGTCTACACATCTCCAATTGCATGCACATAGGCTCCCAAGTTATACTGCATGTACGAAAGGGAGTCAAGAGGACCAGTAAACATTATCCCATTTTCTCCTATGTGTATTCACTCTGTATTGATGGTAATTTATGAACAGTCATCTTGAGTCCCTCTTGCTGAAGAAGGTTTTATGAGTTACCTCTACATTTAGGAAGGCTCTTTCTTCCTTTCCGCTTATGTATAATACATTTTCTAGAGTAGATATTAGCTTTGTGATTATAGTAAAAAAAATCCCGTTTGGGAACAGGAGGTCATCAGGAACTGCCCTAGGGCCTTGCGGTCCGGGGTGGTGAATGGCGATCGCCTCTGGGAACCTCTCAGGCTAGGCTCCTCCCTGAAGGTTTGTGCAGTCTCAGGGGTAGGTGCTCCTGGGGGGGCTACCAGTATGCTGGGCTGCCGGTTACGAGCCAGAATTTGGCTGGCTCAAGACCGGAGCTAGGTGTCCCGCCCATATCAAGGGCAAGGAGGCCGTGTCAGGGAGTGACACCTGCCTTGCCTGTTTCTGTGCTTGCTTAGTTTTGCCCGTTGCTGCAATGTTCTGTTAAATAGTTAATAAAGTGGCCCTTGTTTAATTCCAAACTATTGTCTGTCTCGTTATTCCGGCTGTGGTGGCAAAGAGTAGCTTAGCGTTCATAGTATTTGATTGAACTTAGAGGAAATTGCAGGCAAACGTTTGGTGACTTCTAAATGTTTTTTTTTCTTTTATGAAATTATCCATTTGCTCATTAAACCTAAAAAAGTATACTAACAGGCTAATGACTTATTTTATTATTGCAGATTTAAGAAGGTTGAAGCAAAGAAAACACAACTTTATTAGCAGAAGAGTACAAAACAAACTGTGTCTTCAGTCTTGCAGATCTCTGATCTGGTTAAATGAGTGTAGGGGGCTGAAACAGGAAAGTTTGAGAATCTTTTAAATGAAACCTTGATTTTTAAAAATGAAGTTATGCACCCAATATCATCACCAAAAATACAAACTCAGAGCCAACAGCCTACCTTGCTAGACATGTACCTTGCTGTCCTAGTCAGAAAATACAACTTATTATAAGTTTGCCTATCTGAAAAAGAAAAGAAAACACACTTGTCTGATCACATCTCAAGTAACTGTAGTTTCAAGAAATGTTCTCATTTATTGGTTGGACACTTTTCTCTTTCCAAAAGGGGGCCCTAAGAGGAAACTTGAATGCATGGGAAAGCATCCATGACTGGTTGGATTTCATTATATAATATAATTTTTCAGAAGCTGTTGCCAGTAAATGTCAGTTATTGCAGCAAACATAAATGCCTTCACAGCACTGATGATGCATCCTGCCTAGTAGGGGATACTTTGGACCCACCATCTCCTGCAAACTATTTCTGCACAGCTTAGTGCTCTCACAGAGCCTTTTAAACACATGAAGGGGAGGGCTCCTGCACAAATTTTAAAGTTCTTAGTAATATGAATCTTTAGGAGCTTTTCAAAATGTTATGGGAGCCTTCTTTCATCCAAGAGTATTAGCAGAGGGTGAAAAAGCAAGGGCTGTTTCACTTAATGATTGGTAGCACCTCTGGCAATGCTCTTTCCTTAAAGTGCCAGACCAATCCAATCTCTTCTTCTCTCTCTCTCTTCTCTCTCTCTCTCTCTGCAATTTGTGTGTGGGGACTTTCCCCATATCTAATAACAAATGACTTAAAAATGGGGCCTTTCTCTCAAGAAGAATATCGGGTTGGATTGGACCCACCTTAAAATGTCCACTTGTGCTAAAGCTCTTGCTCAAGAGAAAGACAACTGTAGCCATTTGTCCTAAGTTATACTTATTGTATCCCCACAAGGAAGGAAGGAAGGAAGGAAGGAAGGAAGGAAGGAAGGAAGGAAGGAAGGAAGGAAGGAAGGAAGGAAGGAAGCTTCTCAATATCTCTTTGTCCTCCCATTCCCTGTTAGTCTTCATATTGGTACCACCACATACTCTGTGTCTTTTGACACATCCCTTTAGTACAGCTCACTAAAAGAATAGCAGTTCACCTGATGCTGCTGTTTGTTTTCAAAGAAAACATGCTGAGTAAATATGAAGCATGCTGTGCAGTTTATTCTTATTGCTACCTTGATGGAGTTGGGAAGTCAACATGCAGTAATATCAGACAAAATGCTCTGCAGTCTTTTCTTGTCAGCAACAGTAACACGAGCGTAATAAATCACTAGAACAAATTATCAGGCTAGTAATGTGACTTGTGCTGTGCTGTTTCTCATTAAATGCACTGGCAATTGAGGAAAAGGTACCGCTGAATCCAGCATTCTTAATTAGATATGTTACTGCAATTAGTTTGCTGCCCAAATATGCACTTTTGTCATCTAATTCACCAGTAATGAACCAGAGTTTGAGTGTGACAGAACTTTCACAGCTCCTTGGCAAGGTGATGCCATCCCTAAAAGTTGACACATCCCTAAAATACATCTTTCCAATGTAATTTCAGATAACCTTCAAAATATGGCTGGGCTTTGGACAAGTCTATTGTTAATCAACAACAAAGGCCAAAGTGAGTGTTTTATTGATACTTAAACCAAGGCAGTTGATAAATCTTGTCATTATGCCTTACATATAGGAAGATCTCCAATGAATGTCATGAATGTCAGTCTAAAAACTGATGAAACTTATTTGACACACCACAGCCAAGATGGCCATTTAATTCAGGGCTCCTCAATCTTGCTGCGTCTGCTTCAGTAATTTTGAGAACAGGGTGGGTATCATCACAAAATGGCTACCATTTACAAAATGCTGGCAGTTTACAAGCCAAGCATCCTTCTAAGATGAAGGCTGCTGACTTTGAGAGGGTGCTCTCTGCAGACGTAAACATGATGCTTCTTGGGTTCTTCTGAAACACCTCCTGTTCCAATGGAGGAAAGCCTATCTGCTTTGGGGAAGAAGCATATGAGTGCCAGGAAACCCACCAGTGGGATTAATGGTACAAATATCTACTTAATAATTTTAAGGCCGGAAGCGAATATATGGGGTGATCACCATTTCATATCACGGTTTAGAATTACACAAAATAAAAAATGGCAAAGTCATTAATTATAGCCTTGGATATTGCATTCATTAAGCAAGTACAGAGGGCTGATTAACCATTGAACTACATACATTACAGAATAGGTCAAAGACAAATTAGGCTCTGTCTATAGTGCATCATAATTACTGGAGTGTGTTTCTTTAGTGAGAGCAGGCTTAATCCTTTATCACTACTGAACTTTAGAACTGTTTCCTTATTACATGGATAGAAATAAGAATGAATCAAAGTGAAATTTTTATTGATTCTTCAGCTAAGGCAGTCATTTGCATTGCTCCTTGATTCTGTCTGTTGTCATTGGCGTTGGTCATCTTCATTTGCATTGTTGTCACAGATGACTCTTCTGTATCTCTAAGGCCCCATCCACATGAGCAAGATAAGCCGGATGGGAAGTGACACAAATTTGTGCCGGCGCAATTTGCACCACTTTTGCAGGATCACACAGGTCCATGGACCTGTGAGGGCGAACTGCCGCTGTGTGATCACACACAGCCGCAGGTGAGTTGGGGTTTTTTTTCCGGCCGTTTTCAGTGCGCTTATCTGCTTCTACAAGGGATCGATGACTTGCCTCTCCACCTTCGGGGTCATCTGATGATGCGGATACCAGGATGGGAGGGGGGGAAAAAAACAAAAAGCCCGCTCTCCAACGCCACTTGTTTGCGCTGGCGTGATCACACCAGGAAAGGTCAGTTCTGGGCCGTTGCAAACCATTTGAGACTGCCTTTTCACTGGTAGCTAAATAAGCCGATTCCCCACCAGCTCAAAGTGGTTTGTGACACTTTGACACCGGCTGCAGGACACTTCCCAGATGTGCTTGTGTGATCACGCCACTTTGAGCCGGCGGAGAATCTTCCTTCTTGTGTCGCAAATGGGTGCGAATGATCACGCCCTAATGCTCTTTTAATGCAATTTATATATACAGATCATTTTAATATCATTTATATGCTACAGTGAAAAATGCATACATGTTGGGCTGGATTCTAAAGTGCTGTTCTGCTGGACTAACATCAGTTAAGTCAGGGGGGAAGAATTTCTGGGAGGGGACAGAGAGAGCTGCTGATTTCCCCTGCCACTGCAGATGAACATTTTGCCCTCAAGCTGTTCCTGAGGTCCCCTGACATTTCCCACAGCAGGATTTCAGCTCAGTGAGCTGTCGCAAGAAGTGGGCAGGAAAGTCCGGCGTTGCCCGTTTCACACTACTGACAATGCTCGGGATTCAACCCAGGTAGAAACTGGAACAAGGCTGAAAACTCACCATTTCATTGATCACAAGGTGCACTGAAATGGGGATATTTGAACTGGATCGACAAGCTTACGAAATTCAGCCTGATCCCTAGCCGGGAAGCAGTGATGCTTTCCCCCAAGTTAAATTTAAAAGGGTGGAAGCTGAATAACTTTGTAGGCGGCAAAGCAATGAGAAGTTAGCAAGGTAGGAGAAAACTGTCCCTCAAACATGCTTCCCATATGAAAAGGAACACTGTTCTGAGTGAGGCAGACCTGGGGATTATTGGAACTTCTGCAACCAGAACTAACCACTGTGGCTTAAAGATACTTGGGTCTGCAGCATCTTCAAGTTACTTTGAGGATGAACACCATGTATTAATTGCATTGATTATCTTTTCATCCTACTAAAAAAATAATAGGTCTCTTTAAAAGAGTAGGGAAAGCCCACTAGAAACGGCAACAGTTCTTATCTATTATTTGTAAGCAAGACTGACTCATCCAAGGCTGTGGTTTACTACGGATTGCCCTGAAATCTCACCCCAGTAACCTTTACATGGACTTACAACTCAGTGGTGCATATTAAGTACAGCCTCCACTTAATGAAGCTGGATCTTTATATTTTAACACTCATTTGGAAAACCAATTAACTCTGGCTCTATTGAACAACTCAAACAGGAAATAAATCAAGTGTTAAAACATTGGTGAAGAGCCAGACTCTCTGTAATTAGGGTACTGATGTGCCCAGGGCTGAAGATGTGGCACTGAGTGTTATAGATTGACAACTTCCACTTTCCAAAGCAATTAGAATTTTTAATGCCCCCTTGCTACACAGGTTGAAATCCAGCAAGAACAGCACAGTCTTTATACTTTATGTCTGAAGAACAAATTCTTCACTCATAGAACACGTTCTTTGAATTTTAGATTACGTTAGAGCTCTCTATTGATGAAATGATTGCTAATACTCTGCCCTAAGCGTATTGAGATGTAAGCATCACAGAATCTTCTGGTATGTAAGCATGTTTTGGATAGCAGTCTGAATGACAACCCAGAACTAGAACTGTACACGGTGCTCAGAACTTTGACTGTAAATAGATTTAAACGGCACACATATCCTATACAGCAGTGTTTTTCAACCTTTTTCGAGCTAAGGCACATTTCTTTCATTGAAAAAATCCCGCGGCACACCTGACAATATCTCACGGCACAGTGGTTGAAAAACACTGAAATACAAGATAAATGGGTCATTAGTTGCCTCAGCTCAAGTATTAATTATGACAGTATTACAAATACACGTTAATAGCCACTCAACTTGAAATCGTAAATTACAGATCCAAAGTGTAATGGCTCCTTCCCATAACATTGACCTGAGATTCAGAAGAAATATAATGTGGATGTATTTTAATACTGCGATTCTGCTAAAGTTTTTCAAATAGAGAGTTTAAACTCGTACTCTTATGTGAACGGCATTCCGCTGACCATAAGTGATTTGAAGAGAAGCACAGTACACCCATTCTTCGCTGAGGGACAGTTACTGATTTGAACCCCACCCTGACAGAAACAGCTAGCTGTTACCATCAAACATATTCATGTTTACTGGAATGTCTTGGTGCAAATCACCCTACCTCAGGCCGGCCACAGAGCGTGCGAGCGGAATCAGCGAGACTGCGCCACTGTTCTTTCTCACATGCTCAAACGCGTCCTGGAAGGTCAGCCCGGAAGGCACATTTCTTTCATTGAAAAAATCCAGCGGCACACCTGACAATATCTCGCGGCACACCAGTGTGCCACGGCACAATGGTTGAAAAACACTGCTATACAGGAATAGAATCTCATCTTGTATTCTGAACTGTAGAAGACTGTTATGGGGGAATTCATACTATTGATAATACCTCTGAGTATTACAGGTTATGCAAATTTGTATTCTGAGTCAGGTAAATTACAAGTTTTAGGACATCACTGTGCCAAACTAATCCAGTTAATTTGGAAGTCCCTGATTTCAAAGTGACTTATTTTTAGCCTAAGGCTGCACACTTATTTGGGAATAGATATCATTGGATTCAACACAACTAGTTTCAAAGTAAACATGGTCAGACTAACTTGCTTTTAAGAAATTAAACTATTGTTCAGTTAGAATATTACAGTATTCAACACTGGCAATAGTTAAAACATACTGGCACCTTATTTTTTCTTAGCTAAACAACTTATGTTTCTTGTTTAGGGAAATGTTCTAAAGATAGCAAATGACCACAATCAAGGAATCCACAAAATGGTAGAAAATTGTCCAGAAATGTGGGCACAATTTTACTATAGAGGAATATGTAAGTGAATCACCCAGCTATCTTGAACCTTTTTTAAAAAAAAAATCCTCAGCTTTCTTTCACCTCTCTCTTTAGTCCTTTGTAAACTCCTTCCTCTGTTATCGCTGTATCTCAGTTGTGTTCTTACAGCCTATAAAGTATTGGGTCCAGAGACGCGTTGCAGTGAAATCAGCTCATAAGTTTATTGATGGTACAAAACACTACTGCTGAACAGGGCTCAAGGGTCTGCTTAAATGTCCATCAAAGTCGCACCCCAGCCTCTCCCAATCTCCCTGACAGGGTTACTTATGGGTGGCCTTACACTATAGGTCCGCTGGCAGAATCTGGGTCATTTACAATATGGCTGGACTATTGGCTCCTGAAGCAAAGTTTCAGTAGCCAGCCCGGCCACATGTGTTTACCTGACCACATGCATGGTCACCATCTTCAGGTGGCCTTAAAGAACGCTTTTAGTTCCTGCACTGCATAAGCCAGGCAGGGAAAGGGAGGAAAGGCGCTCTCTAAGGCCACCTGAAAACTGTAGCAGGGTGAGACAATGGGCTCCAAATCACAGCTCTTGGCCAGGATCCTACACACACACACCCAGCCTCCCTCGGCTTACCCAGGTTGTACAGCAAGAAGAACACTTGGAAGAGGGGTTCGATGATGGCGCAGTCCTCCTCCTTCTCCTCATCCCAGTAGGTACAGTGCAAGATGGCAAAGCACTCCTGGACCTGGGCCCGGTGCAAGTGAGTGTTGAAGTGGGCAGGTGGCTCTCCACAGAGCTGGTGTCTGGCGCAGAGCAGGTAGATGAGTGAGTGCTTGAGGACCACCATGCAGGGCAGGCCAGAGGCACGGTGCACAGTGAGGTTAAGGCGCACGGTGCACAGGTGGTCAGTGATGAAGGTGCACTGCTCAGTGGCGGACACATCGGGACACCAGTGGGCCACTTCGCCCAAGAGGTGTTGCACCGTGGCCAGCAGCACCAGTGGCAGATGCAGCTCCTCAGGCCATGAGTGCTCCTTGCCGGCGGCCGGCTGTGAGTACCCCTTCACTACCTGTTCTGGCATCCCCCACTCCAAAGACATGCAGCCACTTCTGGTGCTGCCACACCACCAGCTCACCGGCTGGGCACATCACCTGGCAGGTGCCCATCAGGACCTCCTTAAAGCCACCCATGCTGCAGAAGGCCGGGCGAGGGGCGGCACCAAAGCGTCATCTCCTGGAAAAGGAGCAGCCCTGTCGGGTTCTTGTCTGTGATGACACCCCATTCGGCGCAATGGGGGAGCTTCATTGATCTCACCCTTTGGGACTCTTGAGTGCCTGCCCACCACGTGAGATGGAAGAGGAAGGGTCCAGGAAGTAAATCAGAGCCTTGCAAACCTTTCTAATCCAAGCACGCCTGGGAAAACAAAACACGAATCAAAACTTTAGATTCGAGTCTGCGTAGCACCGTAGAGAGATCAACCAGAGTTTCAGGGTGCCAGCTTTCCAGAGTTAGAGTTCCCTTCATCAGATGGGGGGTGGTATCCCCCATTCTTCATGTTTTTCAGTTAAGGGAAGAATGCTGTTCAAACAAATTACAAAGATGATCTGATCTGATCAGAGAAAGAAATTTGATTTATGAAAACAGAAGCATATGTTCTTATCTGCGTCTTTTAAAAAAATGCATTGCTTTTTATTGTGAAATATTTTTTAGCCATTTGTACTAATCTCTTACCTTGAAAACTCCACGAAGTAGAACTTCACAGGGTCACCATGAGGTGTTGATGGCACACTTTACCTAAGTTAAGTCTCATGAAATTCAGTGAGACATCTAAGGAAATGTGCTTTCTGCTGTGAGAGTTGTAATCACTGAAGTCCAAAGCAGGTTCCAAAGCTCTGTGATAAAGAGTTGTGTGCTACTGGAGCAAGTCCTCTTGAGTGCTTTCATGCTTCATGTACCATGATGCGATATAAAGTTATTACTTCTTTGAAGGAAATTCAGAGCCAGCATGAACAGGATGAGTATTTTCTTCAGACCAGTTTCTGTGATTCCAGGCAATGAACCTGGAATGTTATACTAGGAGTATTCTTCCTTTGCGCCAATTGGGCATTCATGTGAAATAACTTCATGATACCTAATACAGTAATATTAGTTGAGCAGTAAGATAAATTGTTACAATACTGATACCTCAATGCATCCTCCAAAGTGCTCTTGCAAAACCTGAACACACAAAAGCTATCTTATCCTGAGTCAAACCATTGGTCTATTATGGACAGTACCATATACTCTGACTGGTAACAGCTCTCCAGGGTCTCAGGCAGATATCTTTACATTACCTGTTACCTGATCCATTTAAGTGGCCTGGCAGTCTGAAAAAGTGAACTAGATTAAACCTAAATTAATAACCCCGATCTGTACTGAAAGATTAAAAACTGTATAGTTAGACTGAGCAAGGCACTGTATCAAACAAAACAACAACTGGTTTTTAAAGTGCATTCTATATCATTAAATATTGGATTTCCTATTAAATTTATAACTCATGTGTAGTTGTTTATTCTATGTATCCAATGCATTTTTTTTTGTTACAGAGAAGGCTAATCAAAATTAAGTCTTCTTTCTTGAAAATTCAGGATGCCATTTTAGCGTGCTGATGGGGTGGTGTCAGGAAAGTCTAAACTTCTGTTCTTAGCGAAATAACAACAAACACCATTTATTTTCAGAGAATTTGTTGGTTTAATAAGCTTCTTTCTTGAGAACTGTACAATTTTGTTGCAGAAGGCCAAGCTTAAGCAAAGGGATTTTGGATGTTTGTCTATTTACATAGTAGATGGTCTCAATTAATTGTTTATTAAAAAAATAGTCAGTGTGTTGAATGGTGACCTGGGGAAAGAGAGATGCTCCACAAGAACAATCTTTTGTGACCTGAAATCCATGAGCAGGGAAGCAGGGAACCTCTTAAAGAGTGCCACAGCTAAAGGTAGGGAGCAATTTCTGTCACTTGGGCTGAAATTTTCTAGAGCTGCATAGCTAGCTATAGGTAGTTTGAATTGTGTTATGCCTACCATTATGAACCCAAAGTCTACTGTTTCAGTTTGGCTTTGCTCATGCAGACCACATGGAACACTAAGCTGCTTTATAGTGAAGCAGATCCCTAGTTTGTCAGAATCAGTGCTGCATATTCTCAATGGCAGTAGCTCTGCAAGAACAGGTCTTTACCTTATCCTTTTAACTGGAGATGCCAGGGATTGAACCTTGGACCTTCTACATGCAAAACAGATGATATACAAATGAGCCCTGGCTACTTCCACGCGCAAGTTTTTTTTTCTGTAAAATGTTCACATTTTTAACATTATTTGTTAATCAATTACTCAGCTTTATACTTTACTAGGAGTAAGGCCCGTTGCGGAAATAAATACAACAGGCTCTAGAAAGAGGCTCTGGGAGAGTCCCCAGGCCTTGGGCACTCAGCGTCAATTTGCTATGGCAACCTCAGCAGGGTATAATGACACAGTCCACCATTTTCTCCAGGAACTGACCTCTGCTACTGGCAGTTGTAATTTTGAGTGATCTCCAGCCCTCCCCTGGAGATTGACAACAATGGTTCACCAGGAAGAAATGGCTGGTTTGGAGGGTGAAGTTTATGGCATTGTACCTGTCTGAGGCCCTACCCCTCCTCAAGCCTCACCCTCTCCAGGCTCCATCACTCAAGTCTCCAGGAATGTCCCACCTGGCGTTGGCAACCCTATAAGGGCTGGCCCCAATGAGCTTTCTCCCAAAGGCCAAAATAGCCATGGAAAGGGCCTTTTACTGACAACCAAGCTTGGTTGCCTAGCAACAAGCAGTGGGGGAAAGTAGGGTTGCCAGCTCTGTGTAGGGAAATAACTGGAGATTTGGGGGGTGGACCCTGTGGAGGGCAGCATTTGGGGGGGAAGGACTCAGCAGGGTATAATGCCATAGGGTCTACCCTCCAAAGCAGCCATTTTCTCCAGGGGAACTGATCTCTGTCATCTGGAGATCAATTGTAACAGTGGGAGATTGGCAATCCTAGGAGAAAGTCAGCTACACGGCAGGGTTTGAAGAGAATGGTTTGACAGCCGCTGGCCCGCCTCATTAGCCAACCAGCCATGGTGGAGCTAAGCAGGAGAGAGCTTTTTTCACAGTTTATTCTGATGGGAAAGTGGCCAAGCTGGCAGTGGGCGGGGAAGGGGGTTACGCTGAAAGTCTGTGACCAGTCTAAAATCACCTAATCACCTTCCACAGCAAGAACCTAGGCCTGCTCTGAAGCACTAACTGCTACGCCTGGGGTAGCCAGCCTCCAGGTGGAGTTTGAAGATTGCCGGGTATCACAACTGAACCTCAGACAACAGATCTCTCTGTCCCCCTGGAGAAAATAACTGCTTTGGATGGTGTCCTCTAGGGCATTCTGTTCAGCTGAGGCCTCTCCCCTCCCCAAACTCTGGCTTCCTTAGACAGAGAATCTCCAGGAATTTCCCAACCTGGAGCTGACAAACCTAGTCAGGACTGGGCTCAATGAGTTATTTTGTCTTTTTACTGACAGAACCAAGCTTGGTTGCCTACCTGCAGCCCCTGAAGGAAATGTTAGTCCCACAGAGGAGCCAAGCAGGAGAAGTGTCTTCGTTAGGAGAGAAAGCGTATCCTGACACAGAACAGTGGCTGGAGTGGGAGTGGGTGGGACAGAGGAGCAGACCCAGCATCTAGCCAATGGCAAGTACTCTTGAGTGGCAGCTGATGGGCCAATGGCTGATGGAGCATATTGCACAGCCAATGGGAGAGCTGGAAATGGCCAATACGCTAAGCAGATTATTATATGGAGATACACATGCTATTTGTTTAAATGGCACACATAGTAAATATAAAAACTGCATTTGTTTATTTGTTTGGGATATTTCTATGCAGCTTCTTCAGGGCCCTGCTCAAGGCAGCTTGCAGTTAAAATCACCACAATATTTTTTTTAAAAGCCACTGAAAAGAAACTATTGGAATAAGCAGCACAAAACTTTCCTTAAAACAGAAGCAGACCATTAAAAAGCTTTTAAGATAACACTCCTAATTAAAAGCCTTGGTAAAAAGATGTGTTTTGGCCTGGTGTCAAAAGAAAATAAAGTAGGCACCAGGTGAGCATCAATGGGGGGAAGGCGGTCTAAAGGTGTGGTGCCACAACAGAAAACGCCCTTTCTCAAGTCACCACCCTCCTCACCTCTGAAGACGGGGGCGCAGACAGCAGGGCTTGATAGGCAGACCTCAACTATAATGGATAGTATTGCATATGATAAAAACACACACCCAACAACAAACAATTCAAGTTATCTATAAAAACAATGGTGAAAAGTGGAGAATTGAAAGCACTGACCAAAAAAATGAATATAAAAATTTGCAAAACAGGGAACATTTTTAGTCACCGTGAAACTAGATCAACTGAGGCACTATATCAAGCAAAACAACTCATTTTTAAAATTTGATGTCATGGGGATGCCAATCTCCAGGTAGGACCTGAGAATCCCCCAGAATGACAGCTCATCTCCAGATTACAGAGATCAGTTCCCCTGGAGGAAATGGATGTTTTGGAGGGTGGACTCTATGACATTATACCTCACTGAGGTCCCTGTCCTGCCCCGGCTCTAACCCCAAATCTCCAGGAGTTTTCCAACCTGGAGCTAGCAAACCCACCACCCCACCACCTGGAAATCCTATTTTTATACTGAATATCCTTCTTCCCTATCTAGTAAGCTTATTCATCATACATAGTTGCTAAGTCTAAGAAGCCAATGTGTCATCAAACATAAAAGGTTTGTCTTCTTTTCTTAATATACTGCGAGTTCTTACCGAACAAGGATTAGCCAAAATTAGAAATTACCTCGAGTAAGGATTTAAAATGTGCTGCCTGTTTCATGGGTCTTATTGTTTATTTAAAAGAAGCCTTAACACCTTCATTAACTCTATTTCTACGCTCATAAGCTTATAGAAAAACCTGTACCCCACAAAGATCTTGTCTCCTATGCCTCACTATGCAGTCATGCCCCCATGCTATATTGCAACCATTTGCAATAGGTTGTTGCTGGGGGGGGGGGGGATCCTTAAATTAGATCATAATGAATTTCATCTCTGATATTCTCTCTGCCTCTTTGTATAGAGCCCCCATTGAGATCGGTAGGTGTTCTGCATATTGAAGGAGAAGAAACTATCTGAACTGAGATCAATCATGCAGATCAGAAAGAAAAAGATTCCCTTCAGTGTGGAATAGAATATAAAATGATGCATGTTTCAGAAAGGGGCTTCCTTATCCATTATAGATAACCTGTTTTATGGTGCTTAAAGCTTTCTTCCTAAAAATTCAGGGGCTGTACTCTGGGCACGGTATTTTAAGACCATAAATTCACTTCTCCCGCTGAAGTTTCCTCGTGTCTAATGGTGTTATTTGTGCTACATAATTTTTTTTTCTTTTGCCTCAGGTTTGAAGAGGGAAAAAGAAAAGTTGGTGGAAAACAACATTAGACAAAATTCTCTTTGAATAGGACACCTGCCGCGCTGATGAGGTGCCTGTTGTGGAATATTTAGCATGGATTCGTAATGGCCCCATATCCTGGAGCTTGTTGTAAAAGAAAAACATAACTAATCCTGTCAAAGCACAAGGGGGGGGGGGAGAAGAGTTGAGGAAGTTTTTAGTAAAACTTTTATTAGCTAGAGGTAAAATGCTGTTCCTTTCAACATTGCTCCTAAGGTCTGGGCCTTCCCTTAAGGACCAATAGAAGTCAATCAGTGGCAACAAACTTTGACAGAACAAGATACAAGGATTACAACATTAGAACAAGTCTTGAGAGGTAGTACCAACAAAGAGGTGATTTGGGGGCAATCATTTGAGACTGAATTCCAATTTTTCCTCTTTTAAGCCACTATAAAGTGTAGCTATGACTTCTCAGGGTATATCTGTATGGATATTTTCTAATTCCTACTTGATTGATTTTAAACATTTGTGCCCCAATTTTCTGCAACTGGGCAGGAGAAGTTTACAACAGGGAACTGTATAAGCCCTCTAGAGATGACATTACATGAACTGAAATCATCACATACCGGTGGGGGGATACAAGCAGGGCTATTTTGGGGCAGGAATACACAGGAACAGAGTTCCGGCTGGCTTCTGAGTTGGCCACGCCTACTGCCTGCCCCCCTCTCAGGTTCCCCAGGTGCCTTGCAAGCTGCTTGGGGAAGCCAAGCTAATCCAGGGAGGGAAGGCAGTTTTTTAATGACTAGAAGTAGGTTAGGATTTTTCAGAAGTCATTTTCCATACTCTTCCAGCTGTGATCAACACTGTGCTTTTGAGAAGGAGTGCGCTGTGGTAGGGAAACATTTAGTTAGGGATTGCATTCCAGCTAGCATGGCCTTTGTGGAAACTTCTGTTAATTTTGTTGGGAGCTGCACAGATTTCCTGTACAAGCCCTGTTGAAATTAATGCAGCAGTGCTTTTCTTCCAGCTCTACAATGCATAGTCTTTTTAATGTAAAGGAGGAGATTAGCTGTAGAGAGAAAGTAATAATTTCCATAAATTCTATTCAAGGTATGAGCTTTCATGTGTGTGCTCTCACCTTGAATAAAACTTTGTTGATCTTAAAGGTGCCGCTGGACTCTAACTTTGTTCTGTTGCTTCAGACCAACACAACTGCCCACCTGGATCTATTTCCATAAATTGCAGTATTCGTTCATTTATATTTCTCATTCAGACAACTTCAGTCCATGCTTTTTGGTTCCTTGAAGTGAGAACAGGCATCTGTCCACACTTTTTATGTGCTATAATTTTGTCCTTTCTGAAATTACAGAGACAATTTTTCCCAGAAATATCACCAGTTTCTAAGAAGTTTGTCCTGTCATTTCCCCTATACTCTTGATCTCCTGTAATCAGCCATTAATCTAGAAGAAAAGAAGGTGGTTTTATTTACCTTTTTGGGGAACAAATACAAAGATGCTGGTGAATTTTAGCACTATGAATACCAGAGTCACTGTCTGTTTTTCTCATGCTTTCTAAAATGTCATAGAATCAAACTTCATTCTGGGCTGTGTTTAGATGTCACATCAAGCTAAACTTAAACCTGAATATGTTCATGAAACTGGCTCATTGCCAGGTTCATACAAGGATCCCCCCACACACTTTTTTTTGCATGAACCACCATGAAAGAATTCTGGTTTAAAACTAGTTTGATTACTTGTGACATATGAATGCAGATATGCAGTTAAAGCGAGTAGATTTTAATCCAGGTTTAGAATCCAATTGGTGAGTGAAAGCTAACTCTGTTTAAGTTGCACAGCTGCAGCCTAGTTTTCATTTATTATTACTACTTATAAATAAGAGCAATAGAACTCATAGCAGCAGTATAGACATAGTAAAGTAACAAGTGGGTCAACTTCTGTTGGTTACTATCTGGCTGAGGACAGACTGCCAGTCTGCCGCGCTTCTGTGGCACGGCAGACTGGGGCGGGGGGAATTTCCCCCGTGGCGTGGCGTTTGCACGCCACCGGAAGGAAGCCGCCCACAGTGTTCAGACTGTGGGCGGCTTCCTGCAGCGGCGGGCGGAAGCCGCGTGGCTCCCCCTCCCGGCGTGCGTTTACACCCGCTCCGGCGGGTGGAACGCGCGCACGCGGCACACCGCAGCAGCCGAGCACCACTTTGAAGTGGTGCTCAGCTGGTGCAGGAGGAGCGCGGCGCCAGATGCGATGCGTCCGGGCTGCCTCCTGGGGGCAGATGTGGCAGTCTGAACGGCCGCTCTGCCTCCGCTTTTGAAGCGGAGGCAGAGCGGCTGAGACTGCAAGTCTGTCCTCAGCCTCTGTGTCTTGAGCCCCAAAACTGAAGTGTTTAGTAGAAAGTTCTTTCACATCCACATTTCAGACAAACTGGGCAATAAACCAGGTTTTAGGCTGAATGTTGGCTTTATTTTTTCATTTGTTAGTTTGTTTTAGAAAACGTTTATGCTGCCTCTCCAGGAACCTGCCCAAGACAGCTTACAAAATAAAAATAATAAAAATTCAGCATTAAAAATCCAGTTCAGCATAAACCACAAAAACAGACCACTAACAACTTAAAATAATAGTTTTCAGAATAAAATAATATTAAAATCAACCCCTTAATTAAAAGCCTGGGTAAACAGAAATGTTCTAGCCTGGCACCTAAAAGAAAGTAATGCTAGGTGAGCCTCAAGGAAAGGGGCAGTCCATAACAGAGTTGCCACTACTAAGAAAGCCCTGTCTCTGGTTCCCACCCACCTTAGCTTGTGTTTCCCTATTGCTTTGGGGTTTTTTCCCCCTTTTCTGCATGTGTTTTGCTCCCTCTAGTGGTCAGTTCACTATTGCATTGCTGTTATGTCCAGCATACAAAACCTAGAGGGGGCAAAACGTGTGTGAAAAAGAAAACAAATGAAGCAAAAGGGACAGACTTGTGAGGCAGATCTTAACTGGTGAGCTGGACAATATGGTGGAGGCTGTCCTAGTATTTTTACTTGGGTGGGTTCTATCAAATGTAATATACAGTAAATTAAAAACAGTTTTAAAATGCATCAGATAAAATACAGTGCAAATTTCTCTATATCCCTCAGAGCCTCAACAGATGTAACCTGTTACAATTGGGTTCCAGATATTACTCAGATCTGATCCACTGAAGGGGAAGTCCAATAGACAGATACTTCATTTGTACTCCCCATTTTCCCCCAGTGAGGACTAAAAGTGGCCTAAAGTGTTCTCCTCTCCTCCATTTTATCCTCAGAACAACCCTATTGGGTAGTGTGTGACTGGTTCATGGTCACCCAGCCAGCTTCCACAGCAGACTGGCAATTTAAACTTGGAGTCTCCCGGTTCCTAGTCTGACATTCTAACCACTTCACTAAGCCAGTTAGGACTTTGAAGTAAGATCCAGCAGTTCGAATTTTGCCCGGAAATAAATGGGCAGGTCTTTCAGCACTGATGTGACATGACTCCAGTATTCCACCCCTGCTGCATTTTGGATGAACTGAAGTTTCCAGACCATTTTCAAAGGCAGCCAGACATAAAGTGCACTACAGTAATCTAACCCTGATGTAATCAGAGCATGGATCACCATCAACAGATGAAGCTTTTCAAGGAACAGCCATAGCTGGTGTATCAGCCCAAGATTATAAAAGGCACTACATACGACAGAGAAGATCTGTGCCTCCAACTGTACACCGGGATCCAGCAGTACCCTCAAGTTATGAACCTGCTCCTTCAGAGGGAGTACAACCACCTCCAGGACAGGCTGACTCCACAGTCCTTGAGCAGCTTAACCAGCAGCATTTCAGTCTTGTCTGGATTGTGCTTCAGTTTATTGACCCTCATCCATCCTATTACTGTCCTTAGGAGCTTCTTCGGGTCTTCTACAAACCCACCTGACTCACCTGTTAAAAAGAAGTTGTGATAGGTGTCATATTGGCGTTACCTTATTCCAATCCCCCGATGATCTCTGCCAGTGGTTTCATGTCAATTTAAAACAGTGGGGGACAAAATGGAACCCTGTGGGATCACATAGCATAAATTCCATAGGGGCAAGCAGCAGTCCACTAGCACTACCTTCTGGAATTGGCAGGTCAAGTAAGAGAGGAATACTAAAGCATGATTCTCACCACTCCCAACTCAACCAGACTCTCCAGAAGGAAACCATGACTGACGGTGTTGGATGTCACAGAGAAGTTCAGGAGAATCAGCAGGAAGACACTCCCTCATCACTTTTCTGGTGAAGACCATCCATCAATGTGAGCAAGGCCATTTCCATCTCAAAACTAGACCTGAATCTGAATTGAAATCGATCTAGATAATCTATCTTTTCCAAGGCCACCTGAAAGTACATGGCCACCACCCATTCAGATGCCCAGAAATGGAATGTTGGCCACTGGGTAGTAGTTGTGTAGATCACTGGGATTCAGGGATGCCTTCTTCAGGAAAGGTTGCATGACTACCTCTTTCAAGGCAGTCAAAACTACACCCACCCACAGAGAGGCATTTATTACTTCCCAGACCCATTCAGCCAGCCCAAGCAGGCTCAGTAGTAATGGCCACAGAAAGTAAGGTTCAGGTCTAGACATGATGGGCACTTCTGAGCAGTTTGTCCCTTTCATCAGGCCTCGCCAAATGAAAATCATCTATATAACTAGGACCATACTGCTCTTCAGTGGCACCCGGAGAGTGAACTGCACCATCTGTGGAATCTAAGTGGTATGATATCTAAATGCACCCCTAGGAGCAAAACTAAAGATCTGAACCTAAAACACTTCTTCTAGGGCAAGATCTCATCTGTCCATACAGGTCATACCTTCTTCCATTTCTTTTTTTACATGGGCTAGAAGGCCCAGTACTATAAGGGTTCCACTGAAATTTACAGGGCCCCTTATCCCCCCCCCCCATTAAGATTTGGGTTCCAAGGAGTCATCAGGAAAATACCAGGTACTTCAGATACTTAAATTTGGCAAGAGAAAATATCCTTATACAAATTAACAGTTATGGAAAAATTCAGTACCATAAGGATAATGATGAACAGTATCATTACTCTATGTCTCTGGTAGTTGCCAATAGCAACAGGGCTTCTTCTTAAAATGCTCCACTTGTAATTTCTGTGTAAATACTTCCAGTCTCCACATGTAAGTTCAGCTGAGTCAGCTAGGGCTGGTGAATTGCATTTCTTCCATTCAAAACTTTCAACTCCTTTTTAACCAGCCAGGACAGCTTTCCTTTTTTGCTTATAGAAACAGAGGGATGGTGCTGCTTGCATAGTCTGAGTCAGCAGGTCACCCATTGCCCATGGCTTTGCACATTCAACATAGCTGTATTAAAGAGGTAGATAAAACTATACACAGTCCAGATTCTAGAGTTGGTGACAGAAGAATCTAGTAACACAAAAAAGCTTTCTGTCCCTCTTTTGTCTTAATTTCCAGTTTCTTAAAATGGTTGCAGTCTTTTCTTTGGGTTATATTTAGTGATGCATGGAACAGCACATACACACACCAGTCCACTCCAGAAATGATTTGGGAGAAATGGATTATTTTGCCAGACATTCAGCAAATAATACAGACCCTGGCATTAGCCCACAGTGGCTCAGCTTCTCACGTAGTGCCTGCTGTGAGCTATTTCCACACCCATTTTCTTAAATGACCTTGATAGAGACTAGAGCGAGCTTTCATTGGATGACTAGTATAAAGTACTGGGTCCAGAGACGCATTGCAGTGAAATCAGCTCATAAGTTTGTTGATGGTACAATTCCGGGCTACTGAACGGGGCTCGGGGAGTCTGCTTAAATACACGTCTAAACCACACCCCTGGCCTTGCCCAAACTCCATGATAGGATTATTCCCTGATAGGATTACCCTGATAAGATTACGCCCTCTTCCTGATAGGATTAATTATGAGTTACATTAATATAATCCTGGGTTACCTTAGGACATAACAACTAACAATGCCTCCCTTGTAGGGCTGCCAAGTCCTTGTGACTTACCGGCGGGGGGGAGTCCTCCTGGGTCTGGGAGCTTCCCCAGCGCGCGCACCGCGATGATGTCACCTGGAAGTGACATCATCACATTGGGGGCGTTGCCAGGGCAACGCTCTGGCAATCGCCCAAAAACTCTATGGTACCATAGAGTTTTGGGGCGATTGCTGGAGCGTCGTCCCGGCAACATCCCCAGCGTGATGACATCACTTCCAGGTGACGTCATTACACTGGGGAAGTCATCCTGACTGGACGACTTTGGGGGTGGGGTTCCCCCCGCCAGCCGACTGCTGGCCGGCAGATCGGGAACCCCTGTAGCGGGGGATCCCCCGCCCCCCGGGCTGACTTGGCAGCCCTACTCCCTCAGGCCTTACCTGCTGTAAATTTTGCTCAGCAGCATTCAGTGTTTTTGTTGTTGTTGTTTATCATTTATATTCCACTCCCTCTACCCCAAATGGGACTTGTGGCAGCTAACATTACATAAAATACAACTGACAAAAACAATACAGAAAATAAACTTTTAAAAATATGAAACGATTAAAAATCTATCCCCGTTAAAATCTGTCCACTTTCAAGCAGGGTAGGATGTGTGGATGAGGAAGACACAGCTGAAGCATACCAGGCTGCTGAGTGGATCACAGTCATCCAAAAGCCTACCAAAAAAGGAGCAGCCGTGCATGCCCTGTGGAACCATTAGGGAGCTTCCTGTGGATTTCAAGCAAAAAGTACTTCCAGAAAGTATTTCACTGGTGGGAATGGCCAGCTGCCATGAAGGTTTAGAGAACATGGCAGGGAGAGAGACATCAGATCTTGATGCTGGAGATAGCAATGTACCAGTCTTCATTATGCAATCATGCAGCTCCAGAATAGTCAACAGTCCTCACTGTTAGCTCTGCTCGCATGGCGCTGACTGAGCCAGCTCCTTGCCCCATCATTATTCCTCAGAGAATCACGCTGATGGTGGTTTTGTTTGCTTGCTTGCTTGTTAGGTCTCAGCTCCAGAGATCATTGTGGCTAAATGAGGTCTAACATAACCCTGAGTCTGCCTGGCCCACTGGGCACACGTGTGTGTGAGAGAGAGCGCACGTGTGCGTGCATGTGTGCCATCAAAATGTTTCCAACGTATCACTACCCTATGCATCAATGACTTCCAACATGTCCTCTCTTTAACAGCCTTGCTCTGGTCCTGCAAATTTATTGAGTCAATCCATCTCATGTTGGGTCTTCCTCTTTTCCAACTGCCTTCAACTATTGTCTTTTCCAGTGAGTCTAGTCATCTTGTGATGTGACCAAAGCACAACAGCATCAATTTAGTCATTTTCACATCTAAGGAGAATTCAGGGTTGATCTGAACCCACTTATTTGTCTTTTTTGGCAGTCCATGTTACCTGTAAAACTCTCTTCCAACAGTACACTTCAACTTAGGCCGAGGACAGACTGGCAGTCTGGCCCGCTCTGCCTCCGCTTTAAAAGCGGAGGCAGAGTGGCCGTTCAGACGGCCGCATCTGCCCAGAGGAGGCAACCCGGATGCAATGCGTCCGGCGCCGCGCTCCTCCCGCAGCAGCCGGGCACCACTTCAAAGTGGTGTCCCGGCTGCTGTGGTGCACGTTCCACCCACTTCCGGTGGGTGTGAACGTGCGCCGGGCAGGGGAGCCGCACAGCGTTCGGACGCCGCCACCAGAAGCTGCCCACAGTCTGGACGCTGTGGGCGGCTTCCTTGCGGCAGCATGCAAACGCCACGTGGCGGGGGCAATTCCCCCCGCCTTGTTTGGCAGAACTCCAGTATGTCCTCGGCCTTAATCCATTTTCTTCCTGTCACATTTCCTTGTCTAAGTTTCACATCCATATATAGTAATGGGGGATAGTATGAAGTATCTTGATCTTGGACTTCAGTATCACTTCCCTATACAGTAGGATCTTTTCTAATTCCTTAATGGCTGCCCTTCCAAGTCTCATTCTCCTTCTGACTTCTTGGTTTCGGTCTCCCTTTTAGTTGATAATTGACCCAAGGAATAGAAAATCTTGAACAATTTCATTTTTTTCCTTGTCAACCTTAAAATTGTATAATTCCTTGGTAGTTGTTACTTTTGTCATCTTGATGTTCAGCTGTAATCCTGCTTTGCACTTTCTACTTTAATCTTCATCAGGAGATGTTTCATCACTATTTTCTGCCAGTAATGTGGTGCCTTCGGAATATCTCAAATTGTTAATGTTCTCCCCCCCACCGCCAATTTACTCCACCTTCATCTAAATCTAATCCAGCCTTTCTTATGATTTGTTCTGCATATAGATTGACCATCGGACCCACAGCCTTTATATTCACAATAGGTGATACTTTCTGAAAGGCCAAGTTCAGACTGGCAGTTTGGACCGACATAGGCCCGCTTTGCAAGCGGATCAAGAGAGCCCGTTCACACAGCGGAATGTTGTCTGGCGTTGCTGTGCCGCACTCAGCCCATCCTGAAATGCTTTCATCCCATATTAAAAAGGTACCTGGTGTCAAGCCATCTGGGTGTGTGTTCATCTGCTTCCTGGCAGTGTGGACGCAAATAAGCCACACATCAAGCAGCGCTGGTAATGTGAACCCGCTAATCTGGCTGCTGCACCCATGTGCCTATGCCCCCATGCGCGGGTTGGCAAAATGGACCAAAGCTGTGCGCCACCATGGCAGAACTGCCAGAGCCTGCCCCACAGTGTGAGCACTCCGTTCCACCTCCTCTCTGGTATGGTCCCACATCAGTCTACACAGTGTGAGTGGAAAGCCCCGTGACAACTCGGCCCGGGTCTTTTTGCCCCACTTCCCTTGCGCTTCATTTTGCCAGTCTGTCCTCAGCCAAAGTATCAAGAAATAAACAGATACTGCATCTAGCCATTACAGGCTGGATGAATCTTATTTTCATTCCACACTCAGAATACAGGCAAATACATGTCAAGGCCAGTTCATAGAACAATGTCCAATCTGAAGATGACTAACATTAATTCCAGCAGGGTTTGTTTGTTTGTTTGTTTTACCTGAAAGAAATAGGCAGTTCCTTCCCTCCACTGTTACCATCATATAACAGCATGAAAGCAACTTATCTAGGCTAATGTAAAATTGTCTCATTTTATTAAATGAGAGTTTCTAAGCTTAATTAGATCTTTGGCTGTCTATCTTTGTAAACAAGTGCATTTTAAATTTGCATAAAATATGCAAGATGCATTTTGCAGAAACAAAATAGAGACAATTTTGACACATTACATAAATATCATGCAATTAGATGTCAGGTGCACACAAACACAAAAAAAAGCACACATGCATATATTTTGCTTAGGCTTATTTGAAATACTGCAAAGAATCATGCCCAGCAGAGGATTAAACAGTCTCAAAATGAACAGTACTGTTGAAATGTCGTCCTTACGTTTTCTTTTGTTTAAATGACAATCTATCCGCAGATGAAATTCACACTGTGACTGTTTTTAAGATTGCACTGTTAGTGAAATATTCTAGCACCCCACTGCATTTATGGGAAAGGTGCATTCAACATTTGCTAGGCCAATTTCACACAAGTGCTTTGCTTCCCTTTCCTCCTGGGCTTAATTGGTCCGAATCAGTGTGCACGTTTCCACATTACAGGAATCTGACCTGGGTTGATGTTGGTTCTTCATTTCCTCATCTGTCCTTGCCCCAAATCTTGAGCCCCCGCCCATCTTCCCCCTCTTTTTTTAAATGTAGGCGGAGTTTCGTTTTGATGTCGTGATGCAACAAAGTCATGATTGGCCAAGGGTTTTCATAATTCCCAGGAAAGTACATCATGCACCTGGCCCTTTTCCCCTTTTTTTAACGTAGGCAGAGTTTAACATAGGCGTCATGTTATCACTTTCGCCATTTGAAAATGCCCATGAAAAGAAAAAAAAGCTTGCACCAGGGTTGGAGGGGAAATGGAGGGTGGGAAAGGGATGGGAAATGGAGGGGGAACATGCAACACCACACATGTAACCCCTGCAAAAATTGTGTCCACATCACCACGCCACCCACAATACATTGGCCCTGCAAAAAATGTTAACCTCTCAACGATGGATCAATGTTGTGTCGTGTTGTTGTAATGCAACCGGGGGGGGGGGGACAAAAAAAACAGTGCACGCTGCTCCTCAGAACCATCAATACATATTTTTATAGTGGCATGACTCAGGCACGACTTTTGTGCAAACAATGCAACACAGAAATGTGGAGACATCAACAACAAAAGTACATTTTTAAAAAGACATTTAAATGCCAGTCAACGGTGGATCAATGTTGTGTCATGTTGCTGTATCGCAACAAAGGGGGGAACAAAAAAAACCCTGCTCGCACCAGGGCAGGAAAGGGAGAGGATAGGCGGGAAAGAGGAGGGAAAGAAGCAGAGGGGCGTTAAAGGGGTGGAGCAAGAAACCCTAGTTTCAGAGTTCCCCACTTGAATGCCCTGACTTCACTCCCGTGGCAAAAAAACAAACAAACCCTGAAAATCCCAGAAACAGAAGATCCAGGGGAACCGAGGATTACATTCGGGCCAACTGCAGACCTGGAGCAACAAGTGGGGAACTGTTGCTCTACCCTGGATTTTATCGGGGATTGACACCAGGGCAACAACTAGTGAGGAATCGGCCCTACTGAACCATCTTTCTTCTTACCTGAAAATGCAGGTCACTCCTGAAAATACAAAAAAAAAAAGTCTTGTTCACAGCAAAAAAAAAAAGAGCAAGTGAACACATGTACAAGTCTATCAAGATCCATTTTGTGTAGTGCTTTATGAATGCATAGGTGGGCATATGTACATATGTGAACTGTGCAAAAAGAATCATCACACAATCATTAAGAATAGTGTTTTATTTATGTGGGTGTGATTTGTCTTGGCAATGGGAAGTAGCTATGCAAATGAAAAGAAAGCTTTGGCAAACTGTGAATAATGCAATTCCAGAATTAATTTTAGAAAGTACTGGAAACACCTAGGCTGATTGTTCGGGGGGAGTTCATGCCGAGGATACCTGGCCAGGGCTGGCCCAAGAATGTATCATTTCTTTGACTGCCTCGAAACATAACAGACCCAACACATGAAAGACATCAGAATTTGGATAATCTTTTGCACTGAGCCAGATCCATCACTACTGCTGGAGAAAGCAAAAAATGCTTTCTTAAAATTCAGTTTATCCCAGATGGCACTAACCTTGACTTTGCTGATCTAGCCTCCTGGATTTATGTCATAGTGATATCGAGACCAGAATACTGTAATGCTTCCTACGTAGGTCTCCCCTTGAAGTCAACTTGGAGACTCAAGTTAGTAGTACAGAATGTTTAACTCTTATCAGGAAAGTGTGGAGACGATTTTTGCCAACCGTAGAAAGTGTGGAGACAACTTTTCATTCTTCTAAACTACTGGATTGGCTGGGATACAGGCAATTCACTTTGGATTCGAACTCTGAGGAGACTGTCCTTATAAGAAATGCTGACAGTGAGATTCTGTTATTCAGTGAGAGTGATGAAGATTTGATGGAAATGGGAGAAGAAGAAGAGAAGATATTGGATTTACACCCTGCCCTTCACTTGGCGTCTCAGAGTGGCTTACAAATTCCTTTCCCTCTCTTTCTCCACAACAAACACCCTGTGAGGTAGGGGCTGAGAGAGCTCTTTTGAAACCTGCTCTTTCAAGAACAGCTCTGACAGAACTATGGCTTGCCCAAGGTCATCCAGCATCTGCGACTGGAGGAGTGGGGAATCAAACCCGGTTCTCTCAGATTAGAGTCCGCACATTTAACCACTACACCAAACTGGGAGCAGACCTAGGCTTCTCATCAGCTCACCTTACAACTCAGTTTATTAACCCTACTCACGGTTCAGTTTACTTGGAAACGGACTTTACTGGATACATTTGTGAGGTTGGAGGCTACTGTAGCCCCAACTGGCAGGATTGCGAATGTGTGCTTTTCAACAGACATCTTTATTGGTTTCATTGTGTCAGCATTGTATTTGTTTTGAACAGATTTGTAATAATAGTTGTGCTCATTTGTAGTAAGCAAGAGTAATATTTAGATGATTCAGTCACAATTACAAATAACACAATTTTGGTATAATTTAACTGTTTATTTCATTTCATTACATCCATTTATAATAACCACTGGTTTATAGTGCAGTGATATATTTCTTGCTTGCTACTTCATACACTGCTTCCCCTTTATTTTTCCTATTATCGGGAGCAAGGCAGGACTCATCTATTATTCCCATTCTACAGTAACTCCATTGTCTGCCCATCAGTTCCCTGGTTCAGTTCAAGGTATACAAAGCTCTTAATGGTCTTGGACCCTCATTATCTGTGGGACCGCCTCTCTGCTTGTGCTGTACCATGACAGCTTCAACAACTACCCATACATGTGTATTCTGTGTTGTGACTCCAGCCTTCTGGAATGGCCTTCTTGATAAGAAGAAGAAGAAGAAGAAGAAGAGATTGGATTTATATCCTGCCCTTCACTCACTTAAGAGTCTCAGAGCGGTTTACAAACTCCTTTCCCTTCCCCACCCCCCAACAGACACCCTGTGAGGTAGGTGGGGCTAAAAGAGCTCTTTCCCAAGCCGTCCTTGAGAGAACAGCTGGTACAGAGGTATGGCTTGCCCAAGGTCATCCAGCCAGGTGCAAGTGGAGGAGTGGGGAATCAAACCCGGTTCTCCCAGATTAGAGTCTGCACACTTAACCACTATACCAAACTGGCTCTCTGGTCAGTAAGGCTCCCACCCTCCTGGATTTCTGCAAACTATGCAAAACTGCAGTATTCAGGAGGGCATTTTTACATAGGTAATAGTGTCCTAATATAATCAAATGTTTTAGAACAATGCTTTAGAGAAGGAAAAGGGGCTGTGGACTATACCACTGTGTATAGTGTGTACTATCTGTTTCTGTATGTATTATCCTACTATATAATTTCTACATCATTTAAATTTTCATGTTAATACTTATGCTTTGTTTTTGCTTTGTCTCAGATTTTGGCTTGGTTTCAGATTTCTGCAATCCTAATCCTGTTGCCTTGCTTATTGGATGTCCCATTCTACTGATTGAATTGACTCACACTGTTTAATCCACCTTAGATCTCAGTGAGGAATGCAGGCTACAAATAATATAAATGGAATAAAGTAAAATAAAAATAATAAACTGAAATCCAGGTGGAATGTAGTATAGTGCAGAGTGAACTGTGAAAACAATTCAACAAGGAAACTAAGGAAATTCACTCATTTTAAGTGTAAAGGGATCATGCCACTGGATTTTATTTTGCAGTCACATATATGATCTTCAGAATGAAGGAATAATTATAGACCTTTGTTAGGCCTATGAATTTGTTTAGATATAATGGGAGTGTTTCATCACGTTTGTTTGGGACATGCAAATACATGGCTAATGAGTAACAAAAAAGTAACAAAAAAGATAACTAAAATAGTGTAGGCACCAGGCAGACTCAAAGGGAATAAAAGGAAATAACAAAAACAAATAGAAAACATCCATCTTTAATAATAACACCATCACTGAAGGCAAATGGTAGAAAAGGGAGAGCACAAACACACAACAGCAACCATATAGGCAAAGTTGCTGTGTCACATTTTATAGGAGGCTCATTAGAGAGGGGGGATCTATGTCTGTTCCCCCACAATGCAAAAGACTCAGAGCCAAACTAGATGTGAAAGTATCCTTGTGTCCACCATGAAGACACCACTGCCTTTCTAAAACGACTTTAAAATTCTGCAAACTGAGGCACTCTTGTTTCCTTCCCCATGCTTTTCAAGTGCTGGAATGGCTACACACAGGCTGCGGTCACACGGTTGTTTTAAACAGGTTTCAGTGCTGTTCCCTCTTGCATTTTAATTTGCTGATCAGACGGGCCGATCTGCCTCCTGTGCCAAAGCGGGCTCCCTCGCGCAATCCTCCCGGTTCTCTACCACATTTTCCTGCACCAGGAAAATCAAGTACTTTCCGGGTACTTGCGCTTTGAATCCGCAATTTCACCGATCTGGACAGCCATCTCTCGCAATGATTGCAATTAGGGTCGTCTGACTGTTCTTTGCGCGATGAGGTTTCTTTTCCCAGCTTCCACCTTTGAGCACATGAGCAATCCCGCAGTGAATAAATTCTATATTTAAATGTTCAAGTGCACATCCAGCACAGAGCTCCTGGTCCTGCCCACCCCAGAGTCCTTGATGCAGCATTAGGAGGGAGGGAGGGAGCCCCCAGCACCGGGGAGGGAGCCCAGCTTGCCAGCAGCATCAGGCAGCAGGAGGCAGTGTGGCCAGCAGGCGGGGAAGGAAGTGCCGGGCAGGCTGGCAGGCAACTGGGCTGCAGAGCCTGCCCCAGGAGTCCCTGAAGCTGCAGCACTGGGGAGAATGCCCAGCTTGCCAGCAGTATTGGGCCAGCAGCATGGAAGGTTGCTTGGGGGGAGAAGCTGGCAGGTGGGGAAGGAAGTGTCGAGTGAGCTGGCAGGTGATCGGGCTGCGGAGTCCACCCCAGGAGTCCCTGAAGCTGCGGCACTGGGGAGCGTGCCCAGCTTCCCAGCAGCGTCAGGCCAGCAGCATGGAAAGTTGCTGGGGGGAGCCAGCAGGTGGGGAAGGAAGTACCAGGTGGGCTGGCAGGCAAGTGGGCGGTGGAGAGAGGGGCTGGCTGCATTAAGATGGTGCCCAGAGCCTCCTCATGCAATGCTTGTGGTTCGGGGAGGGATGTGTGATCATCCCAACCCAGAAAAAAATCCTGATGAAATCTATACTGATAACAAATCACAATTACCTTGCCGTGCGACCACAGCCACACACACCCTAGGACTTTTTTTGGCACTTGAAAAGGCAGGAAGGAAGAAGAGTGTCTCAGCCTGTGGGCTGGGGGGCCGCAGCATTTTAAAATCACTTTAAAATAGCAGCGGCCCCATAGCAGACACAGGAACTGCAGCCATCTAGTCCTTGGGATGTATAGCTTCAAGGGAAAGTTCTAGAAGGCTAGAAGCTGAGTGCCTCTAAACTCTTGACAGCAGCTGGCAACTGGAGATGTTTCCGTTTGGTGTTTATGATGTAAACTGTTTTTCTTTACGGTGGCATTTTGTATATCTCATTTTGAAATCTTTGATGAGATTAAAAATTCATGAACTTCTTATAGCATTCAGATTCAATGACAGCAAAACTAACATTTTTTTTGTAAAACTGCTAGAAATGGATACATTTTTAAAAGGGTAAATATTGGTGTGAATTAAAAATTCAAGACATTTGAGCATGGGGTATCTGTTATATGAATTCATCCTGGATCACTCATGAGAGCATGATAATGTACATAGTACTGGATTCAAAAGTCAGCATCCAGTAACAAAAAGCACTTCAGGGGCTAAAAATTTGGGAAGGAAGCAAATGAGGAAAAATTAGGATAGGCAGCCCCATTTTCTTACAGAGATGGGAGATTTCTCTCCCATGTCCTTAAAAATGGGTTACACAGCAAATAGGAATCATGGCAGACACTGAGCTGTCTGATGCTCATCACGTATAAGGCACTCATTGAATGCATACCTGAAATCCAGGGTTGCCATCCTCCAGGTGGGGCCTGGAGAGCTCCTGGAATTACAACTGATCTCCAGACAACAGAGATAAGTTCCCCTGGAGAAAATAGCTGCTTTGAATTGCAGAATCTTATACCCTGCTGGTGTACTTTATTTCCCCAAACTCTACACTCTCAAAAGTACCCACTCCTAAATTTTCAGTGATTTTTCTAACTGCAGTGGGCAGCCCTTTCTGTGTATTTTATGCATATATCATAAATATACTTCTATAAATGCAGTTGCTTTATCTGTAGTGCTGTTTTAGGTCTTAATTCTTCATTGGGAAGCATTCAAATATAATGTTGCATACTTGGATTAAAGGTTAAGAAGGACTGAGCTTGTTTGTTTTTTGCTTTTATACTAGAATAGATGAGAATTTTCTAAAAAGAATAACCATCTCAGGGCCTTTTCACCTCTTATGTCCTGTAAGTTTATGGTCAATGTGTTGTTGTTTTTTCAGGTGTACCCTAAAAACATAAAGTATGAATGTGACAAACCAATGTTTGAAAGCATGTGTCATTCAAGTTCAGTTATTAGAAAGCCAGGATTAGCTTGTCACATTCTGATGGGTACACACTCGCATAAAACTGTGATTGTTGGTGTTTAATGTGAGAAAAAATTCTTAGAAGCATATGTCTGTCACTGATGAAGACATACCAAATGTGTGTGTGTGTGTATCTGAGAGAGAGAGTTCCCTTCAGTCTCTTTTTGATAATCCTTATTCTTTTTTTATTCATTCCCTAAAGCCTTTAGTATGAAATCTGAGTTAATTTATTAAGCCCCTGTGAGCCATATCCAATATGGAAAATCTCTGCTTGAACAATAGATTGAAAAATGGAAATGCTAAATTACAGGTTGAGATGAGGAGTCCACAGTCACTGAGTGCCATGATTCCACACCCTCCCCCCAAATTAATGATTTGAGAATTACAAGAAAGTCAAGGAGCAAATCAGTGCCAAGGACAAACATATGACAGGAACAACTATCATGATGTTTTTGAAAAACCCTTCAGTGAAGTTTTGCTTCATCTTAAACGCTTTACAACTGGGTAGCTCTTATGAATGGTTTCTTTGCTGACAGAAGAATTGTACCTGCTTGACTACGTTCACTGAGGGTCATTTTTACTTTTAATATTCCTGAGATTCTGTTTTTTTAAAAAAAATATTACCCAGCAACAGTTATTCAATTTATGTTATGCTTTTGCTTGTTAAATTATGCTACCGTTATTTATTTTTTAAATTGTATTAGTGAGATCATTAACAACAGGCCTCAGAAGGACAAGGATGTTTTGAATTCCTGACTTGCTGGTTGCCCTAGGTAGGTCACACTTCCCCTTTTTTTGTGTGTATGATGATTGCCACCACAGCCGGAATAATGAGACAGACAACAGTTTGGAATTAAACAAGGGCCGCTTTATTAACAATTTAACAGAACATTGCAGCAACGGGCAAAACTAAGCAAGCACAGGAACAGGCAAGGCAGGCGTCACTCCCTGACACAACCTCCTTGCCCTTGATATGGGCGGGACACCTAGCTCTGGTCTTGAGCCAGCCAAATTCTGGCTCGTAACCGGCAGCCCAGCATACTGGTAGCCCCCCCAGGAGCGCCTACCCCTGAGACGGCACAGACCTTCAGGGAGGAGCCTAGCCTGAGAGGTTCCCAGAGGTGATCACCATTCACCACCCCGGACTGCACGGCCCTAGGGCAGTTCCTGATGACCTCCTGTTCCCAAACAGGATATGCCGCAAGGCGCTCACCAGGTCCATTTTCTTGCTTGCACAAACCTGCCACGTGACCGATCTATTTAACACTCATCCACCACCTATGCCCTTATCCCACTGCCCCCAGTGTAAGGTAGGCAAAAACACCCCCACCAAAGTAGCCAATCCTGGTAAAGGCGAAAAATTCCTACCTGGCCCCAATGGCGACCAGCAAGAGCCTACACTGAGAACAGGGCGGGTGGGTGGGTGAGCACTTGGAGCAAGTGCAAGGAATGGGGCGGGGCGCAGCCTCAAAAGGCAGCTCCATGCCATGCCAGGGTGCAGCTGTTGCTGCCCCGCATCCCGGCACGGCAGCAAAGTGGCCCCCCAGGTGCCATCAGCGTTGCCGGGCACCGGGGAGCCCTGTATTTAAGAGTAGGGTTGCCAGGTCCTTACTGTCTGCCAGCGGGAGGCTTCAGGCGGCTCCCTTGGATCTTCTGGCATGTGCACCACAATGACATCACCCAGAAGTGACATCATCACACTGGGCACATCATGCAAGGGATGCTCTAGTATTTGGCCAAAAACTCTATGGTGACCATAGAGTTTTTAGCCAAATGCTAGAGTGTCCCCCACATGATGTGCCTGGCATGATGACATCATCATGCTGGGCATATCAGGCACAGCGGGGCTCTTGGGGGTGGACCAGCTGTCCAGTGGTGGATTGGGGCCCCTGAAATCAGAGGAAGCCCCACTCCCATCAGGAATGGCAACCCTGGGAAGCCACCATTCCTGTGCAGAACCACTTCTAAGAATGTGCAGCACAACTGTAATTATTAGTACTGTGAAAAATTAATTTAAACCTTAGCTTTTATGAAAATATTATTGTAAATGAAGAAAACGAAAAAAGAATCCATAGTGGCTTTTTTGTTTTCAACCTTTGTAATAGGGCTAACATGTTTTCATATTCATTTTCTGCCAAAAACTATTGTCATTATATCATTTTTATTTTTAGCACTCTTTCTGTAAAAGTTTGCCACTTCATCTATGTAGCTCTTTCCTGTTCTCACTTTCAATTGCCTTCACATCCCCTCAATAGTGTTGTCGTGAATCATGTAGTTCATTGTACATTATTCCTGATTGGTTGGCATTGGCTGTGTGAAGGCATCCCTTCAGAAGGCAGAGGAACACAGAAGGGTCTGAGATACCCTACTTCATAATACAAAACTTTTAATAAGCATTGATATTTTTGTGTAATTTCACATGGCTGTCTTATTTAGGGGTGTGCATTCGGATCTTCCAGAGCTGAAAATATGTATTTCGGCATCCAAAAAATATCTGGGATTTTTTGGGAAAACCAGGAAGATCAAGGAAACAGTTGAGATGTGGGGAGGCTGCTCCCAGTCTCTCAGCTGCCCCCCTTCTGCAGTCTATTTAAACCAGGCTGGTTGAAAGGGACTGCAGAAAAGATTGAGGAAACAGCTGAAAGGCTGGGAGACTATGTCCCACCTATTAGCTGCCTCCCCCTTTTTCTTTTGCAGTCCCTTTAAACCAGGTTGGTTTTGCAGCTTTGCCACTCCTGGATTATGGTCTTTTCTCCCTGTGTTTTTTTTTTCTCCATTGTGGGTCTATTGGACCTGGAAAAAACTGGGATTTCTGAAAAATTCTGAATCTGAATACTTTGGTATTAGGATCCAGGTTTTTTTCAGAAATCCCAGAATTTTGGGGGTCCAATAAAAATTGGGGAAAAACCTGCACAACCCTAGCCTTATGCTCTGTTCATCTATCAATGAAAAAAAAAGTTAAGAAGTTACCTCAGACCCTATTTTAAAACACCATCTGGATAAGTAATGTGATTTTTTGTTGCATAGACTTTCTTGGAAAAATGACATTCATTATTTGAAATAATTGGTTTAAATTCAACTAATTTTGCCCTGAAGCTCATTTGCCTAAGCTCATTACCTAACAGATCTGAATACGTTTCACTCCCATACGGTTATGTGGTAGAAGGAAAAACATAACAGCTTTCCTGACTGCCAAGAATGCTACTCATAAATAAATGACATAATATATAGATGTTAAAAAAATGGCATCTGTGGCCAAGCAGGAGGATGGTGGGAGCACAGGCTACCATGAAGCAGTGATTGATCAGTTCATTGACTTCGGGTGGGGCACAGCAGTGTTTGCTAGACCTGGCATGTGGTCCTGTACATGGACCTGGCTATTCTTCCCACCATCAGCACCACCTTAATAGCGGTGGTCAGAGTCCAGCCCGCACCCCACTACTAAATGGGCTGCTGCCTCGAAGGCGCTCCAGAAACTACAGGCAGTCCAGAATGCAGCAGCAAGTTTTCTGATAGGTTCTCCTTGGAGAGATTAGATCTGTTCTGTCTTGAAACAGCTGCACTGGCTTCCGAATGAATTCCAGATCAAATTCAAGGTGCTGGTGATTACCTTTAAAGCCCTAAACAGTCTGGGATCCTCATACCTGGCAGACCATCTGTTCTGACATGTCCCGTCCCCCCCCAATTCATGTTCTTCTACTCACAACCTGCATGTGGTGCCTGGCCCCCAGGATATTTGCTTGGCATCCACCAGGACAAGGGCCTTCTTTGTCGTGGCCCCGACCAAGTGGAACCAGCTGTCAGATGATATGAAGCACTGTGCAACTAACCTAAGTTCCACGGGGCCTGCAAAACAGAGCTCTTCTGCTTGGTTTTTAGTTAGTTGGGTTTGTTTATGTGGGCTTTTTAAAGTTTTATTTATATTATGTTTTAAACTGAGAATTATTCGTGTTTTGACTATTATTAGCCGCCTCAAGACTGCCTGGTGATGAGAGATGGCATTAAAAATTAATATATATAAATCAATAAATAAAGAGAAGTAACTTACAGTGCCATCCTAAGAATACTTTCCTGGGATTAAGCCCTAATTGAGCGCACAACCCTTAACAGAGATGTGCACTTGAATATATCCAATTCAAAACTATATCCAAAAAAACCGTATCAGTGTTTTTCAGGTATATCTGGATTTGAATACATGTCAGAGAATCTCTGCCAAAGCCAGTAAATTCAGTTGCGAATGTATCCACGTATATTAAGGTATATCTGGAGCCAGTAATGTACACTTTAAAGCTCCATGGTGTTGCTCGTTCTGTATTGGTTCTTTGGGACTGTTAGTTTTGCCTGCTTTGAGGGGCTTTTGGCCAAGGGTTGCCTTGCTTGCTCTTTGGTCTTTGGCTATTCATTGCCCTGGAGAAAGCATGGAATCCCCACCACCACAGCAAGCAATAGAGGAGGGCTCCGATTGGAGACTATGGAGGATAATACAGCATACTGCCTGCCTTCACCCACAGTTGGTACTCTAGAAGAGCAGGAGGTAAATTCAGCAGTCTGCTCCCCCAGAGTCTGTCCACTACCCTCTGATTGTTTCCTTTGCCTGTGGCTTGGAGTTTTGTTCGTTTGTTTGTTGGCCAAGACTCTGAAAGCAAGCTAAGAGCTAGGCACTGCACAGAACATTGAAGCTAGGGTCACATGAATGCCTTTGATAGAACATGGTCTATCAAAATCAGTCTTGTCTCCTCTGGTTGGTAGCAGCTTTCCAGGCTCTAAGGCTGATGTCTCTCGCATGCTGTTTAGCTGGCAATGCCGTGTTCTGTCTGATACAAGAACTGCAGATGTGTCAGCGACATTAAATGAGATCAGTTTCTATACATTTCATAGTCATGCAAGAAGATAGCTTATCTTCCAAAGCAGAAATAAAGTCTGGTTACCATGCTGGATCCCCAGAAATGAACATCATCTGAAGTCCACTTTACTCAAGATAAATTTCCTACCATACATACACATGGCAAGAAGCCATGATGGCCCATTTATTCATCACATGTAAACTCAGGGCTCATTTCGTAGCAGGAGCTCCTTTGCATATTAGGCCACACACCCCTAATGTAGCCAATCCTCCAAGAGCTTACAGAGCTCTTCTTACAGGGGCTACTGTAAGCTCTTGGAGGATTGGCTACATCAGGGGTGTGTGGCCTAATATGCAAAGGAGCTCCTGCTACGAAATGAGCCCTGCGTAAACTTAATGCAGCTTTGTACACAGAAGTGACTTTCATGTGGGAAATAACTTCTGTGGTGATGCCCAAAAAAGACATTATCTTTCTGTTGTGATTCGGTAACTTTATTTCTGTGAAATCATCATGCCGCCCCTGTTCACATTATGAAGGGGTTCACGTTTGGGCATCTAAAGGGGAATTTTCAAAGGGAAGAAGGAAGTTTATGGAAGATGTACTGTCGAAGTCCAAAACAGCCCCAAAGAATGAAACTTTCGATCCAAACACCCACCATCCCAGCCAGTAGGCAACACAATTGTAATGTTGTAGCACGGATTTTAAATATAACTGTCCTTTAAGTCAAACGCATGGGTTTTTTCGTAATTTCTTTCCAGATTCCCATTTTCACAAAGCTTGCTTTATCAGTTCAAAAATTAGTTTCAGCATTACGAGAAGATTAATGTACCCAGGCAGCCTTCCAATTCTGCCACCTGGGAACAAGCAATACCTTTCTGGGTCTAGCCAGGAAGAAATCTAATAAAGCAATCATTCTTCTGAGAACTTGATCCATCTTTTTAGTGCTAGGAACACTCATTTTGCATAAAGAAGGATGCTGTGTCTCCCAAATTCTTGCACAGCCTATTGCAAGTTTTAGTGGGGGGTGGGGAGAATCATCTGTGCCTATATTCCTCTGGGATTTAGCACAGCCATCAACATATAGAATTACAGACGTGCCCCTTATTGTTAAAATGTCTTTGGTGCTAACCTCGATAAATCAGAAATAAGCCTCAATATAACTTTCTTCCTAAGAAACATGCTGCTCTAGAAACTATAGGGCACAATCCACAGGGATTTCCATAGGCCTCCATAGAGTCCTGGTTTATTTTTCCTTCCCTACTCAATTCGCATGCAAAGGTATATGTGCACTGCAAGCAGTATACCAGTGCAGCACAGGAAATGAAAGGTTTGTGTACACCTGCAGGCCTGAATCCAATACAGAGATCTATAATGAAGAATTATACTGTAAAGAGAGCCAGTTTGGTGTAGTGGTTAAGTGCGCGGACTCTAATCTGGGAGAACCGGGTTTGATTCCCCACTCCTCCACTTGCACCTGGCTGGATGACCTTGGGCGAGCCATAGCTCTGGACCAGCTGTTCTCTCAAGGACAGCTTGGGAAAGAGCTCTCTCAGCCCCACCTACCTCACAGGGTGTCTGTTGTGGGGAGGGGAAGGGAAAGGAGTTTGTAAGCCGCTCTGAGACTCCCAAGTGGGTGAAGGGCGGGATATAAATCCAATCTCTTCTTCTTCTTCTTACAGACTTATAAACACATTCATAAATAATATACCTCAAAAGCGCTATAAGTTTAATACTTCATCATATGTTGTAACTGCTATTTGTTTTTACATTCAGATTAGTTCTTCTTAACAGTACTTATTTCTATGTAGAAAGACACTGAGTCTCTTGTTACTAAGTGTTGTAAAGAATGAACAGAAATATATGTTCATCCGCTTCTGCAGCAATTGGGGAGTGGAGGGCGGGGTATAAATCCAATCTCTTCTTCTTCTTCTTCTAAACCAGCTGTTCTCAAAATGTAGATACCAGAGGACCACCACTTCGATTTTAAGAAATTCTGCAGTGCCCCAAGCCTGCCTGATAGGCTTGAGGAGGCCAGGGATTGGTGAGGGGAGGGACCTTGGTGGGTATAATGTCATTGAGTCCACCCTCCAAACCAGCCATTTGCTCCAGGGGGATTATTTTTTACAGTGGGTAGTGTTTCTCCGATTATATAATTACTTCAAATATTCCGCATTGCTACTTATTACTACGGGCACAACTAGACAACACACTTTCCCCGGGTTTGGTTGGGGGACACCGCTGCCTCACGAGTAAGGTTTTAAAAAGCCACAAAGGATGGATCCTGATTGGGCCTGCAGCACAGCAGGGCCAGGCACGCCTGTTCACCTTTTCAAGGGGCAAAATGGCCACCAGCACCCTGCAACTGTTTCAACACTTGACAAGGCACAAGTGCCTGGCCGTACTGCACTGTGGATCCAAACAGGATCTGGCCCTCTCAGCTTTTTAAAATCTCCTCTGTTAGGTACAAAAATGGCAGCAGGGTCCCCAGGTCCAAATCAAGGACACTGCCATATGTACTTGTGCCCTATGATGAAGGACTTTCTGCTGTTCTGGAATATCTGTGAATGCAGCCAGGGTTTTCAGCCAGGGTTGCCATCCCCCAAGTACCAGTGGGGGTAGGGTTGCCAGGTCTGGATTGGAAAATACCTGGAGACTTTGGGGGTGGAGCCGGGAGAGGGCGGGGTTTGGGGAGGGAAGGGGCCTCAGCAGGGTGCAATGCCGTAGAGTCCACTCTCCAAAGCAGCCATTTCCTCCAGGGGAGCTGATCTCGGTCAGCTGGGGATCCGTTGTAAAAGCAGGAGATCCCCAGGCCCCACCTGGGGGCTGGCAAGCCTAAGCGGGGGTTTCACCATTTTGGGGGGCTCCAACCAGCTGCCAGCCAAGCCTGACTGCTGAAAGCCACCCCCTGCTTCTCCCCCAAAGCATTTAAAAGGGATCCCTTTTAAATGCTTTGGAAAGAGGTGTGGGGGGGCAGCTTGCACCTGCAACCCAAGCAGTGAAATCGCCACTTGGATTGTAGGTCCGTTCCCCCACCCCGTGCTTCTTTCCCAAAGCATTTAAAGGGGATCCCCTATAAATCCTTTGGGGGAAAAGCAGGGGGGCACCTGCAGTTCAAGCCATGAAATTGCAGCTTGGAGAGCAGGCTCTGGTCCCCAATGCTTTGACATGACATCATCACATTGGGGCTGTCCCTGCCCCCCCCCCCAGAATGCCCCCCAAAGTCCCCAGCTGGGGACTCAGAGGGACCTGGGAACCCTATGCAGCAGTAGCTGAGCATATGTATATCCAGAGGTTCCATACCTCCCCAGAGCTGTGTAAACAAGCTATATGTGCTCAGAGGATGGAGGAGGATGGATGGTATCTATACTATTGATCTCTCTCTGACTCTCACCCACAGACAAAATCATTTAAAATGCAAATGTATGGCTAAAGAAAGTCAGGAACTAGAAGGGTCTCCTGAAAAGTGACAGCAAATACACTCAAACGTGATTATGCTTAAAGAGATCACAAATGCATCACCATAAATAAAATCATCCTTGCTTGTTCATTATACTTGGGCACCTATTACAAAGTCCTGAGAGGGGGTTTTTTTCAGAAAAGAAATAGCATTTTATGTATGTATTTATTTTGCTTTCAGAAGGTTCTTAGACGGCCACATTTGCCACTGTTTATCTAATATGGCTGTTGAAAAGAAGAGCTACAAAGGATGTCTCACTAGAGAGTTGAATTATGAGGAACATCCCTTTGCAGTGCATACCTTTTGTAAAGAGCATTGTTGTCAGCAGCCTCTAAATTATCTGCAGACGTGCAGCTTGAGTATCTTAAAGAAATAAAAGCTCAGCAATTACACAAGCACAAGATATGAATGTGTTAGAAAGATCCACTCATCTGCTATGTAAAATATTAGAATGCAAAAAGTCTGCTCCATACAAGAGTACAACATATTATTTTTCTATTGAGTTAGTCTCATTTTCAGGTAAACATGTTTCCATGATAACAGAGACCAGAGAAAGTGGGAAATCTTTTAACATTTTGTTGCAGCAATATACAGTGTGCCCCGCTTATACAGGATGTACTTGCTGGGAACGGCTGCCAACGATGTTTAAATGCTGGTGTCTGTTTGCCATTGATAGCAATTGCTGGAGTGGTTTCTTGTAATATCCAACACTTTTATCAGTCATGTACCAGTTTAAGTATGCTTATTAGGGAGCAAATCCACTTGAAGTAGCTAGAACCTTTTTTGAGTACACATGCTTCAGATCACTCTGTGATCCGTTCACACACTGCAGTTCACAAAGAATGCATCATAAGGCCCCTTTCTGATGTCTTTTCAAAGACCTCTACCTTTTGAGGGGGATAAAATGGTGATGTTGCTGGACTGCTGATAGATCTAGTCAGGGCAAGGCAGCTTTGTTGAGCCTCCAAGTGGGGTGGGAAAGATTTTACTGTTTCTGGATTGTCCTCAAAATGTAATCTAATTTATCGGGTAACCTTGAATGTTTATAGACTTCTGTTTAAATTTCCATGCTGTCTATCGGGGTGCGTTCAGACGCGCAGATTTGAGCCGGTTCAAGCTGGCTCAAATCTGCATGTTTAGACTGTCACAGCTGCCTCCCATCCCCAGCCGTTGCCTACCGTACCAAATCCTGCCTCAAACCGTCTCAAAAAGGAGACCAGGTCCCCTGGTGGTCTCAACTGTCCTGGCTCCAGCTGCATTTCTCTGTTGTGTAAACGTGGAGCCGTCTCCGAGCCACTTCTGAGTCCCCCCCCCCCCCCCGCAGAAGCCTCTGGCTTCCGCTTTTCGCCTGCCATTCTTTTTTACCTTCGGCGAGATTCGCATGAGCGCCCATTCCTACCTACATTTAAAGAACACATCTCTAAATGGTTGCTTGTTCTGTCGTTTACCTGATTTAGCGGTCATGCTAAGGCTGTTTTGGGGTGAAAATTTGAAAGCGAAGTGTCATGTTAAAGGGGCTGGCGGGCTTGAACTGGAAATAGCACTTATGTATAAGCATTTGTGCACATGCATAAGCAGCGAAAAATATTTTAAAAAACCCGACCCCCCCCCCCCCGGAAGCGTCAGTAGTGTAAATCCCAGGGAGCCCCTTGAATGCGATTCGAGGCAAGGTGAGTGGGATCACGATTGTCCAAAACGAGCCGTTTTGAGCCAGCTCCAGCAGGCTCCAGTACACCCATCTGAATGCACCCTCTGAGACCCTAATCCAGGGGTGGGCAATTGTTTTGGCTCAGGGGCCACTTTGTGGGAGCGGAGGGGAGCAGAGGGCCGCACCTTTTAAAATGATTGCCTTCGTTAGTTAATTTTGCATTTCAGAAAAGGTATAAATTGCTAATTTCATATCCTCTATAGCTGCAAGCACATTTAATTTTAGAATCAGTTTAATGAGACAAATGTACCCTATCACACTTTTCTACAATTTTTGTGAAGTCAGGAGTGAGATTGCTTGTTGAGATTCTCATCACAGCCTGCAAGTTAATGTCTGTCAAACGGAGGCCTGACTGAAACCACGTGGCCGACTGTCTTGGCGGGCCGCAAAAAACTCTGTGGCGGGCCACAATTTGCCCACCCCTGCCCTAATTCAAAATATATTAGTGACTGGAAATAAGTCTCCTTGAGTGCGGTGGGTTCCATGTAACATGGTTTATGTCATTGTGTGCATATCTCCTGTGTCAATATTATGTAAATGTATTTTGATGCCTTTGCCTCTCGAACAAAATAACACATGGATTTATTTTTCAGAAATGTGATCCTATAAAACGCTATCTTAAAATTAGGAGCATGGCTCAGACAAATGTTAGCATTTGGAAGAGCAGCTGATTTCAATGGCAGATGAGATTTTAGCACACCAAAGCACTGAAGTCAGAGGCATTTAACTTTGGCTGCATTGTGTCCTAGAATTTAGTTTCCTTGTAGAAATGGAAAAAGTGGTGAAGATTTCAGAGCAAAGGAAGGAAACATTATTACTTTCTGGAGCTATTAGACCAGATGGAACTATGTTCCCTCTTTAATTGCTATGATTCCCTAATTAAAGTACTTATAGACAACAATTTTACCTATATTGATTTTACTTCATTATTCTTAATCACCATTACTACCTTTCCCTTAGTCTTTGACTAGCACTCCATTTTAGTTTCAGCCACTAAAGTCTTTATTCACTCCATGTGTAACTTTTAATTATACATGACCTTTTTGGCAATAGCTCCTGTAGAAGAATGAAAAATCTTTGTCTCTAGATTCAGTACTCATGCATATCTTTTAAAACCAAGACAAAATTTCTGTACTAGGCCTAATGCTTGGCCATCATTTAATACAGAACAATTTATCATGCCCAAAGTATCTTTTCTAATTATCACTTGTCTGTGTCTGTTCCAATATAATATGTTGCACAGCTACTGTGAGCATTTCTTCTTCTGAACTGTAGTCAGGGACGGTAGGTCTTTGAAAGGTGCCTTATGTATAGTTCAAAAGAATGTACTATTGTCATACTGGTGTGGTTCTGCTCAATCTGCACTGAGTTTGTTTCTAGTTTGCTTAGCTTGAGTATGGCCAGAGAAACAAATTGGAAGGCAGGAGCTTTTCTTTGCCTCTTTTAAGGAAAGAGCAAGAACATGTGATGTTGTGATGTCACTTCTTGTTTTTACCTGGAACCGACATCATTACTCTCTGGGAATTCATCTGTTTGTTTGTTTATTTACATTTGTCATAGAGATGGACAAATTCCTAGAGGTCATGACATCACTTGCAGGTACAAACCAGAAGTGATGTCACCACATTCTGTTTGTCCATCTCTGTGGATTTTTTACCATAGGAATGAATGAATTCCTAGAACATCATGATGTCACTTCCAGGTAAGACTGGAAGTGACACTGTAGCACATGACATTGCTCCCCATCCTTTGTTCCAATAGGACCAAAGAGTCCCAGTGGTTCCTGGATCCTGGGGGCTGTTGCTTTCCTGCTGCCCTCGGGATAATGGTAAGCCTACCCTTGGTGCATGTTCACACTCTAGGGCTTGCATTAGACATGCTGGTGGATCTGAAACTGGATATGTTCAGTTAAACTGGTTGTTAAATTATATTTTGATATTTTTATGTAAGCCGCTTTGATTTTTTTGGGGGAGGAAAGCAGTATCATAATGTCCAAATAAATATAAATATTATCTCAGATTTTACACATCTGTGATGAGAGTGCGGCCCATGCATCATTTCTTTGCCCTCATGCAACATGATCCCAAAGTGACCAAAACAGTTTCCATGGCAAAATTGAGATGAAAACAGGAATCATCTAGAAATATCTGAAGTTGAGCTGGTGAAGAAGAGAAAGTTACTAACTTTTCAGTTGTGATTATATTGGATCCCATGATCTGTGGACTCAAGAATTTCAAGTCTTTTCCACATTGCCTCCCCAACACCAGTCTTCTCTGACATCAGAAAAGTTTGTTCCTTGGGGTTATGGGACATGTATGGTCTAATAGCCAAGTGGGCCAGTAAACTGTAGTGGGGAGAGAGAAGGGGTAAAATTGCACCCTCCTTCCTCTTCCATCAGCAGAGCTGTCTGATCCATTTGAGGATTCCAACCCATGAAATGAATACTACTGCTCTGGACTATCTAGCCAGTATCTTTCTGAAAGCAAACATACTTTCAGAGGAACAGTGGGTAACTTATTTACACCTCCCCTCTGAAGTACTTGTCTTTTCCCAAGTTCATTTCACGCTGGTTTCAAATTTCACTCCAGGGGGTCTGAAGAGTACTAAGCAACAGCATTTGTTTAAAGCAGTATAGTGCTAACTTGACCACAGGAGGGCAATCAACGAATGTAAACAATAATTTATAAACTAGAACAAGTATGGTTTGAAACTAGAAACAGGTATAGACAGGTTTTTTTGAAACTAGAATGATTCTAGCGGGAATGTCAGATGTAAATTTGACCTTAGAAAGCAGTTTTAAACAGGTCTCCTCAGATTCCTACTCAGCTCTGTTCAGTGGGGTTTGTTCTCACAAAAGTTTTTGTAGAACTGCACTGTTAATTTTTTTTCCTCTTAGTTGTCTAAAGTGCATTACAGATTATGGAATAGAAATAAAATGTCTCAACAACATGATTACTCTCTGGAACTTTTAACTCTGGAATGCATAAAAGGAGACACAGTCCTTAGTGAAGTTAACTTAACAGAAACGTACCTTGATGCTAAGAAACAACCATCATAAAGTAGTTGAGATTTTAAATTTTTGTAGTGGAATATGGCAAGGAGAGGCAAAAGAAAGATTTTACTTTTAAAGGGTAACTGTATTTAAAAAAAAAACACTAGCAAGAGAAATGAAAAAAGTAGTTGAAAACTTTAAAAATCTCAAAAATGCAGTGACACAGTCTCAGAATAAAATGCCTACCCTAAATTAAAAAGAACAGGTCAGGAATAAAGCCAAGAAAACTAAATAGTGGGAAGGGGACCATCCTCTGTCCAAAATAGGAATGACTTTCCCAATGTACTGCCAAATGTAGTCAAAATGACTTTCTGATGCTATGCAGACTGTGGTGTTCTCGTTTACAACAATCATTGCCCAAACCACAAATCTATATTCTAATAGCCACGTCAGCCAAATCTAAGGATACTTAAATCTGGAGGTTGAACCCATAAACAGACAAGCACTTAGGCCTGACCCTGTTTAGGTGGTGAGCTAATGTACGGATCTAATTGGTTTCCAGAATGCTCTGTGGGTTCTGATACCCCCTGGCAACTCATTAGATGAGCTGGTGAAGGACTGGCAGAGCCATCTCTCAGAAGCAATCGATGAAATCACTCCCCGGCACCCTCTTTGCCCCCATGCTGAACAAGCCCCATGGTATACTCTGGAGCTTAAGAGGATCAAGTAGGAGTTAAGACAATTAGAATGAGGGTGGAGGTATATTGTGACAAAGCAGCAAAAGGATCTTTTAGGGCACATGAAATCCTATGAGATGGCAATGAAGGCTGCTAAGAAGGAATTCTCTGCAACCTCCTTTGCATCTGATAGCTCTCGCCTGGCCAATTATTTAGGACAATTAGGTCTTTGACTTCCCTACCACAAGGGAAACAAATGATAAGGAATTGGCTATAGACTCTGATGCATTTGCGAGCTATTTTGCCGATAAAGTCTTGTCGCCTCCCCAGGACCTCCCTGCCATGTTTAAAACAGTAAGTGAACCAGAAGCCCCTTAGCCGTCTTCTGGTCTGGTGTTGGACTGGTACAACCATCTCTCCCAGGAAGAGAATGACAAGACCCTAGTGGCTGTGAGGCCCACCACTTACCTCCTTGATGCGTGTCCGCCTTGACTTGTTAAAGCCTGTGGAGATGGAATTTGGGCTCCCCTGGGAGATATTATCAACTTGTCCCTGTAGTCAGGGATATTCCCAGGTTGCCTCAAGGAGACGGTGATGCAACCACTCCTCAAAAAAAAAATCTTTGGACTCTATGGCCCTAGCCAACTATTGCCCAGTATCAAACCTACCATTCCTGGGTAAGGTAGTTGAGAGAGTGATGGCTGAGCAGTTACAGGTGTTCTTGGAGGACACCCCTATCCTGGATCCATTTCATTCTGGCTTCTGCCCAGGCCACGGGATGGAGACTGCACTGGTCGCCCTCGTGGATTACCTCTGGACACATCTGGATCGAGGTGGATCAGCGCTGCTGTTGTTACTTGATCTAACAGTAATGTTTGACATGGTCAATTACGATCTTTTGACTCACCACCTCCCTGATGTGGGGATAGGAGGAACTGCCTTGCAGTGGCTTTCCTCCTTTCTCCATGGTCGGGGACAGAGGGTGGTGATTGAAAAGAGGGTTTCACCACGTTACCTAATGGTATGTGGCAGGAGGTGATCCCAATGTTATTTAACATCTATATGTGGCCCTCACCCAGTTAATCTGGGGGGTTGGGCTGGGTTGCCCTGGGTTGCATCTTCCCTTGAACTATTTACATCATGGGTGCCAGAAAGGGAGTGACCTATCCTAGTTAAAGTTTGTTGCCACCCTCTCTGGCTTGAGCCCAGCTTGCACAGAAATAAGAAACCGTTCGCCAAGCAGCCAATAGGTTATTTTCAATCAGTAATTAAAATGTTAATTATTAGTAATAAAGTTTTAATACATTGTTTTAATTAATGTAATGTGTCTTCTGTTGGATGCCATGTTGTAAACTGCCCCGATCCTGCTCACGAGGTAGGGTGGGATAAAAATCCCAAAAATAAAATAAAATAAAAGATGGATCTTTCTACAAGGTAGAGAATGGTGCCTGTCTTGGCTCCGATGAGTTCCACGTAAGGTAAGGGAGACACCCATCCAAGATGATGGAGGAAGTGCCTGCTCTACATGAGATGAGGGAAGCAGACCCTGGCCCACCCTAGGTCTGTCCGAGGCAAGGAAAGCAGCACCAGGCCAATCAGGTCGGCTGCCTCTTCCTCCCTCCTTCTATCCTTCATTTGGGAGAGAGGGTAAGGGTCAAGCAGACTGCCTCTTCCTCTCACTGTCTCCCTCCTGTGGGGGCAGGGACAGGATGGGCTGAGGGAGGGGCCCTTTCCCAGGATTTTTCATTCCCAGTCTGCTCCGGCTCACAGGGTTATTCTGAGGATAAAATGGCGGAAAGGAAAATCATGTCAGGTGCTTTGAGCCCCCATTGTGGAGAAAGGTGGGCTAGAAATGAAGTAAATAAATGATAGAGTGGCAGATAAAAGGTGGGTGGGTTTGGGAAAGAGAAAAGGAAACAGAGAAAGGAGATGCTATCGGGGTTTCCAGGTGGAGGGAAAGAGGAAATAGTGCGTGAAAGCTGAGACAGAGAGAACGGGGTACCCTTCAAAAGTCTTTGCAGGCTGCCCACTGTGCAGCTGAGCCCACCCTGGCAACTGGAATCATGCAACTGAGCCATCATTTTCCTGGTAAGGGGTAAGGAAGGCGCAGTACTGAAGATGGGGAGAATATAAAGGTAGGTTGGCTAGTGGATGGGAAGAAGAGGAGACAGGAAAGGGGAGAGGCTATGTGACCTTTCTCAAGGAAAGTATAGAGGAGATAGTGGCGGGGAGGAAAATTCACTCTGCAAGTGCTTGTGGGTTCCAGCTTGTATGCTCTATTTTTAACTATTTTTATTTATGCAAGGGTGCTTCCAAAACATTCTCCCTCTGAATTTATCTCAAAATATCTGGGTTCCAAGTTTCTTGTTTACGGAGTAACATCAATACATTAGCTATCTGCCATTTCTTCTGCTTTGAATTTCTGCACGTTGTACAGGCTATGGTGCAAACACAGTATGCCAAGCTTTAAGTTACTTCCATCCTTCTGAGCTTATTTCCCTCTTCATGTCTGGAGACACATAAGCAGTACAGACTCTTGATGCTATACTGCATACCATCACACCAAGATTCCTCATTGTTTGTCTGTCGGTAATGTGGAGAGACAGAAACGGTGTGAATGAATGAAAAGAACTCAAACAATGAATAATCCTTGTTAAATCACACGACAGCCGGAACAGAATGCGAAAAGCAGTGAGTTCACAAAATAATGATGCAGTGACACTGGGCGAATCTGCAGCTGCCTATTTTTATTTGATGCTGCTTCTCTAGTTGCACATCTGATAATGGTGACTACAAAAAATGCAGCCCCTTTTTCTTACAAACTGGCCTATGTTTGAACTTGCTCAGCTGTTGTGCTCCGTTTATTATTTTATTTATTATCATTAAGAAACTTTTAGGCTGCCTTTCCAGAGTCCTACCGGAGGCAGCTTACAAATAAAAATACCACTAAAATCACCTATATATGTTGCTTATCTAAAGAAGATAGTAGAAGAATAAGAATAAGAAGAGATTGGATTTATATCCCGCCCTTCACCCACTTGGGAGTCTCAGAGCGGCTTACAAACTCCTTTCCCTTCCCCTCCCCACAACAGACACCCTGTGAGGTAGGTGGGGCTGAGAGAGCTCTTTCCCAAGCTGTCCTTGAGAGAACAGCCGGTACAGAGCTATGGCTTGCCCAAGGTCATCCAGCCAGGTGCAAGTGGAGGAGTGGGGAATCAAACCCGGTTCTCCCAGATTAGAGTCCGCGCACTTAACCACTACACCAAACTGACATGATTGGACCCTTGAAAGGTAATAGTACAATCTCTGACCATTCCAGATCTGTTTTGAATAAGAGTATTTTCCCTGATATTTTTAGTGCACTCCCAGGCTTTTTGGAAAATATCACAAAATGTTCTTGTACTTTTGAATGTCACATGATCCTACTTTATACATTAGGCAGTCAAAAAGACACTGGTGAAAAATGGTCATATTTAATGGCTAGTTCATATAGAGTTTGTGTGAAAAATCCCAACTCTCCCTGGATACGTAGTCTCCTGAACAATGTAACAAGTCAATCAGCCATCACAAATAGAAGCAGCCGCAATTCCTGTAATCATGGTAGCCTGGGAAAGTGCCACTAGCCATCAATTTTGAAATTGTTGTCCCCCCCACTCCAGTCAGAAGAAAGAGATGACAACAGATGACAACAGGTTTTCTCTAGGGCTACAAAATTGAATAAACCCCTGATAATCCTATGCCAAAACATGACAGCAGTTTATACCCCATTAACAACTCTGGCAAAAAGGCTACTAATATGCAAAGGAGCTCCTGCTACGAAATGAGCCCTGCAGAGCATCACTTGCCCCAGACTGGGAGTTCCTATATATACCTTGTGGCTAATAGCCACTGATGGACCTCTGCTCCTTATGTTTATCTAATTCCCTCTTGAAGCTGTCCATGCCTGTAGCCGCTGCCACCTCCTGTGGCAGTGAATTCCACGTGTGAATCACTCTTTGGGTGAAGAAGTACTTCGTTTTATCTGTTCTAACCCAACTGCTCAGCAATTTCATGGAGTGCCCACAAGTCCTTGCATTGTGAGAAAGGGAGGAAAGTACCTCCTTCTCTACCTGCTCTATCCCATGCATAATCTTCATAATGTTCAAGCCATTTGTTCAAGCAAGGATTCACATGATGTTCAAGCTGTATCTTCATGCTGTACAGGGACCGAGGGAGGGAAAAGAGCAATGTCAGCCTCTTTTCCTGTTCCTGTGGCTCATTCCCATCCCCCTGAGGGATGCTGAGGTAACACCTGTATCTCTAAAGTTAGGCTAGTTGAAGTGTTTTACTTTCTTTACTTAGATCTGCAACAGTGCTTTGTGTTCTGCTATCCCATTGCACTAGGTATGGCGCTCTAGATTGAAAAGCTGTGCTGTAGTGAATAATGTCCTTTTCCTTTCAAAAGAAGCAGACTGTGTTCAAAGTGCCTCACCTATGTGCCTAGCTGCTCATTCACCGGGGGGGGGGGGGGAGTTGAGGGCCACAGCACTCTACATATCCACAGAGTGTTTTTTACCAGTGCCCAAACCACCGGTAGACAAGATAAGCTAAAGTTCTGTTTGGTGGTGGCAGTCTGAAGAGGACGGGGTGAGGGGAAAGAGGGGGGGAAATGCCCTCTCAGCACATACATGCACATGCAAGACATACCATGGCATTCCTCAGGCCAGGCAGCCAAGGCTGGTAGCAAGCATTTCTGCACGCTCAGAACTTTCTTTATATAAAACTGTCCTTCCTTTCTGGTAGCTGAAGCTGAACTGGGAATATGTAAATGGCACTAGAAAGTCTATCAACCTGATCACAGAAACACTGCACAGAAATCCCTTGGCAATGTTCTGCTACCTGCATCCTTCACACTACAACTCTAAACCGGAAAATATTCATGTACCAATTTACGACTGTTCGAAAAAAAGGATTTAAAAATAATAGTAATTTAAGGAGGAAGCTTGCAATTAGTGGCTCACGTACAATTTAATCACTAATCTTTATGGTAGCCCACTGCTTGCTTTCCTCTGTTGTGAAGACAGGTAGTTTGTCCCTTCCATGTGTATATTGGTTGTTAACCAATTTCTGTGTTTATGTATTTAATATGTTTTATGACAGCTAGTCTGCTGCGAGGGCCAGTGGGGTGTAGTGGTGAGCATGCTGGACTAGGATCTGGGGCCGAAGACAGACTGGCAATCTCGGCCGCTCTGCCTCTGCTTCAGAAGCAGAGGCAGAGCGGCCGTTCAGATGGCCACATCTGCCCCCAGGAGGCGGCCCGGACGCGTCGCATCCGGCGCCGCGCTCCTTCCGCAACAGCCGAGCACCACTTTAAAGTGGTGCTCGGCTGCTGCAGTGCGCCCTGCGCGCGCGTTCCACCCGCCAGAGCGGGTGTGAATGCGCGGGGGCAGGGGCAGCCGCGCAGCGTCCACCCGCCGCTTCAGGAAGCCGCCGCTGCGGGCGGCTTCCGGCGGCGTGCGGATGCCGCGCCGTGGGGGAAATTCTGCCGCGGAGGCGCGGCAGAAGCCGAGTCTGTCTTCGGCCTGGGAGACCCACTCTTACAGAGAAGCTCTCTGGGTTCTCTTGAGTGAATCATACCCTCTGCTTACCTCAGAGGGTTGTTGTCAGGATAGAATGTTGTAGAGGAGAATGATGGAAGCCACTTTAGATCCCCATTGGGAGAAAGGCAGGGTATAAATGAAGTGAATAAATAAATAAACTATTCAGCTGAGCCACTTTGGCTGGCATTTTCACCACATTTCTGTTCTGCAACGTAATGCTTACTTCCATGTTCAATAATGTGTTGCTAAATCAGCTCCTTTGTGTCATCTCACCTGGCTGTCCGATAGCTGCTGTGAAAGAGCAGATATGGCTGTTGCCTATGCTGCTTCCACGGTCTTTCAGTGCATGCTGTGAGTTGTGGCAGGAGAGAGGATCGAAACAGGAATGAATGAACGCTCATGGAAGTTAAAAGATGTTCATTACAAAGGTTATTTATAATTATTATCTGGGCTTTCTTCCCAAAGTTATACCACATTTTTAAATGAAAGACTTGAATGGTGTGTTTTATGCTCGGTAATGACCTTCTTAATGGTGTAATGAGATCAATAGACTCTTGCAATCATTTGTTCATTTCTGTGGCCATTATTCACCCGTGGATATTTAGAAAAGCATTTGTATATTGAATTCCAGAGAAAACAACGAGTTTCATTAGCACTGAGATATTCTTCCTTCTACAGTGCAAACTTCATTATAGCAGTGAATAAAAAGAGAGCTCAAATTAATCATTGATTTTTTTTTGTGCTCAGCCCATTCAAGCTCTTTGCTAGTGTGTAAGTTGTGCTATCCTATGCAAATATGGCATCTATATATCATTATATAATTTCTCTTCCAGCCTAATACCTTTCGTAATATATCAGCCTTCTAAATTAGGTTTTTGTTTTTTACTGCAGGGATATGATGATGGTTATGGGGGTGAATATGATGAACCAAGTTATGAGGCATACGACAATAGTTATGCTACGCAAACACAGAGGTAAGCACTTATTAATTTACAGATAAATTTACATAGGAGATATTGGGTCTACTGAATATCCTTCAATATTGACTGTAAGCTGTTTCCAGTTCTGAAACTACTTCTCAACATGCATCCATTCTACTAAAAATGTCACAAAAGTACTTCAAGCAGTATTAAATCTGCCAGGTTTAACTGTCATCACTTATAGTGGAGATGGAACAGCTGGACCCTCTACAAAGCCAGGCTGGAGGAAAGTGTTGACTACCTGAAGGGCTGTCATCTGTACCTCTGACTCATAATTAGGCATGGGCACAAACCAGCCAATGAACAAAAGTTCATCATGAATTTTGGCTGGTTCGTGAAGCAATGTTTGTGAACTGAAGAACCACCACAGACTTTCACGTATTTTGATGCAGTTTGTGGCAGTTCAGGAAGACCAAAAAGCAGGAGTTTGAACCTCTGCTTTCTGCTCTTCATGAAAAGCAGCTGTTTAGTTTAAACAGTGAGCCATTTAAACCACTGTGAGCCATTTAAACCACTGTTTTCTGCCCCACATGAAAAGTCAAAGGGAACAGAAAGCAGAGGGCCATTTAAACCAAACAGCTGAATGGCAGCTTGAAACCATTTAAACCTCTGCTTTCTGCTCTCTGTGGCTTTTAGTGGGGAACAGAAAGCAGTGGTTTAAATGGCCCCCATCTCTGTCATTGCAATGTGACTTCATATGTAAATATGAAACTAACATTTACTCTTATGCTTCAGAGTTACATGGTCACAATTTACAATGTTCCCTCTAAGCTGTGGAGTCTTGTGAGCAGAAATTCTACTTTGTGAGCTCCTGGCATTAAAGTTGTGAGCGAACGATTTGGCTACTGCATAAATTAGTTTGCTCTGGAACCATCCTGCCTGAGCTAAGACAAAAATGTGTGAGCCAGAGGCTAAAAAACTGTGAGCTAGCTCACGCCAGATCAGCTTAGAGGGAACACTGGTCACAAACCTACTCCTTTATGCCTCTCTTTGTTTTGGCTTTTGAAATTGCTTTTCATATACAATGTGCCAACCTTATGGCTGAAAAATTCTACTCAAAAGTACTCTATGAATCAGCCCTGAAACTGAGAAATGATAAAGAAAACCAGGACATAGGGTTGGATCCTGTTACCCTTTCCAGTGGCACAAGAGGGAGGATAAGCAATCTTCCTCTATTCCCCTTGTCACTGCAGCCCTGTCCCAGCTGACTTTTGTCCATATGGGACCCATTATCCCTGTCATCACTTTTTGGGTGGTCAGAATGGTCCCTATTTTCCTTTTGTATCACCAGAAAAGGTGAGACAGTCCAACCCATAGTTCATCCTTAAGGCAAAGCAAGGTGAGGCATACCTGACAGAGCAGCAATCCTACATAATAAATGTTGGCCATTTTTCTATACCCCAGTATGGTTCAAAGAAAAGTAGCAGTAAATTAGCTAGCCAACCAGGAGAGGGGCCCAGACCACACAGCAGCCCCGGGTCACCATTCCCTTGTAAGACAAGTTCAGATGGGTGAGAGGAGGCTTGCCAACCCACCTTCAAGACCTGGATCCTGAATATCTCAGTGACTGCTTAGTCATCAGTGTATGCAAGTTGTTAAAATTATTGGTGTTCATAGCTCTATAAATTTATATGATTGGTCAAGTGACTAATAAAGAACGAACGAACGCTCTATAAAAATGGGGTAGAAGGTAGATGCCGGATGAAAGGAAGAGTGGAACCATTCTCTTCTGATAGCTTTGAAGTGATTACACTGGAGACACAGATGTCCAAAATAAGGCAGAGATTATATTGAAAAAAGAACAGAGACGTCATGCCCTGACTTTGTTGCGTTTTGAATTATTTTCTTTAAGAAATATATAGCTTGTTCCGCAATTTCAATGGCAAAATGCCACCCATTTGTCCCATTAACATTCCGTCTCTGGTCTTTTATTTTTTTTGGCTGCCCGTATTGAATGCTGTCTCTTCAGCAGTTCGCAAACACACACAGTAATAACTATGTAATAGCTTGCCATATAATACATGCAGTAATACTCTGCAAAAACTGAATTGTGTTGATTTAATAATTCAGTTTTATTGGAAGACTCAAGACAGCAGCCAACCACAGAGATTGAATTTACAATCAGTTATTGAGTCTGAGGGATTTTCTCCCTAGTTATTCTACTGCCATCCCATTATTATGTTCCTGCCGTCTGCTAGATTGTTACACGGCATGTCTTCATTTCTTAAGAGGTTTAAAGCTTTTATTGAGACAACGGGGATCCTTCATTCACGGTTTTGTTCATCTAGAATCCAAAATAACTTTTATTTAATTCAGCAATAGCTCCTTTTGGAATTAGCCACAATTGCTAGATTTTGTGCGCAACAAGTAATCCAGTTGCTGTGTCGAAGGAGGAGGTTCAGCAGGTGCAGCTTTTCTTACCGTAGCAACACTGGGACAAGATGTAATTCTTATAGAGGTCAACGAACAGCAAGCTGCAACTGGTAAAATTCTTCCTTCAGCACAACAGAACAAGAAGAACAAGTAGTAATACCCAGGGCCTCTGCAAGGGGACATAGAGGGGTCACCCTTATCCCTTGTTACCCTTGCTGCCTTTACCCTTACTTCTCCCTCTGCTTTCCTCCCTTTTCCCTGTTCTGTCCCAGTTGTCAAATCAGACCAGTACTTACACACAGCTAAGTGGAATGCATGCAGTAATGTTCTCTGCAAAGCTGAATCGTGTTGGTTTAAGTTGTGGGTGTGATCTGTGCAACGGCCTGATTTTTCAGTTCCAAGTAAGCAGCACAAACAGCAGATACGTTGAACCTTGCTAAGTAGCAATACATGACAGGTGCAGGGGTCCGTTGGGGCCGGAGCGAGATGGAGTGAAGCTCCGCCAGCTCAGGAGTGGCCACTAGGGCAGCCACGGGCTGAATCTGATTCTCTAATCTGATTCAGCCTGCTGCTGAATTGCCACCGAAATTCGGCGGCAAATTTAAAAGCAACTGGAGGGGAGGGGATTTGAGAGAGAGGCTCCAAACTTGCAGGGTAGCTGCTGGGGCCTCTTCTCGAAATACCCACCAAGTTTCAAGAAGATTGGACCAGGGGGTCCAATTCTACGGGCCCCCAAACAGGTTGCCCCCATTCCCTCCATTGTTCTCTATGGGAGGAAAAAAGTTAACATTTTTCCCCACCATAGAGAACAATGGAGGGGATGGGACAACCTGTTTGGGGGCCCATAGAATTGGACCCCCTGGTCCAATCTTTTTGAAACTTGGTGGGTATTTCGAGGAGAGGCCCCAGCAGCTACCTTACAAGTTTGGAGCCTCTCCCTCAAACCCCCTCTCCTCCAGCCCCTCATATACCCTATGAGTTTTTGCCATTGATTTCAATGGCCCATAGGGTATAATGGGGCTGAAACTGACATTCCCTTTCTGACACACTTCTGGTGATGTCAGGGGACGTGGCATATGCTAATGAGGTATGCTAATGAGTTATGCTAATGAGCTTCTGCACCTCTTTTTCTATGAAAGGACCCCTGGACAGGTGAGCTATATTTCACTGGAGTTGGGGGGGTACGAGGTAGTCAGGCATACCTTAGATCAGGGGTCCTCAAACTTTTTAAACAGGGGGCCAGTTCACTGTCCCTCAGACCGTTGGAGGGCCGGACTATAGTTTTTAAAAAAACAAACTATGAACAAATTCCTATGCACACTGCACATACCTTATTTTGAAGTAAAAAAACAAAATGGGAACAAATACAATATTTAAAATGAAGAACAAGTAAAGTTAAATCAAGAAACTTACCAGTATTTCAATGGGAACTATGGGCCTGCTTTTGGCTAGTGAGATGGTCAATGTCCGGTTCCATATTTGTCCCTGCTAGTCGTAACAAGTGATGCAAGTGTGCATCAGTTAGTCTAGATCTGGTTGGAGATTTCAGATGTTATTTTGCGGGTAGGGAAGGCGCGCGGGGGGGGGGGGGAAGGTGCGCGTGCAAGCAAGGCACCCTTGACAGGGCTGTTTTCTTTCCCTCTCCGAAGAAACAAAGAACTCGGCATCCTCACAAACTTTTTAAGGCAGCAAGCCCCCAGCTGCTTCTCCCTGAAACTCCACTACTGCAGGCATCATGATGGGAAAGAGAAACCTCTCTCTCTCTCTCTCTCCCCCCTCCGATTCCCAGCAGCACAAAAAGCCTCGAAAAAGACCCCCACCTGGCTCTTGGGACTGGCGCAGGTCTCCTAGCCGGCTGAGAGGCCTCTCAGCCGGCTAGGAGACTTGGGGCCAGCCGGAGCGCCTGCCACCTCTCACTTACCCTCTTCCAGTCTTCCTTTTGCCTCCTCCTGGCTGACTGGAAGCAGGGGGGCGGGGCTTTGTCATGTGGCCCGGAACGAGTCGGCTGCGATTTTTCCGCTGCTTTGTGTGCTGCTGGGAATTGGAGGACAGGCAGCAGCACACCCGGCGGGCCAGAAAAATGCCCTCGGCGGGCCGCATGTGGCCCGCGGGCCGTAGTTTGAGGACCCCTGCCTTAGATCATTGATCCCCAGTATAGTGCCTTTGGGTGCCATAGTGTATTTCCTGTCATCCACTCCTTTCTTCCCAACAACAAACAGCAAATCCAGACTTTCCTCTGCCTCACTGGGGCAGGAAAAGAGTAAGAGGTGCTTCAAAAGAGCTCTAGGGCATGATCAGTGTTCCCTCTAAGCTGAGTTAGTGCGAGCTAGCTCACCATTTTTTAGCCTTCAACTCACACATTTTTGTCTTAGCTCAGGAAGGATGGCTCCAGAGCGAACTAATTTATGCAGTAGCCAAATTGCTCACTCACAACTTCAATGCCAGTAGCTCACAAAGTAGAATTTTTTGCTCACAAGACCCCACAACTTAGAGGGAGCATTGGGCATGATCTTTGTGTCTGCAAGGATCAGCCATGCAGAAACAGCTACCTTAATTCTAGGGGAGTATAAAGTACTCAGTCCAGAGATGCCTTCAAGTGAAATCAGCTCATGGTTTATTAGGAGGTTCAGATACACAAGTCTGAGCTGGGCTCAGGGGTCTGCTTATATGCACATCTAAACCATGCCCCCGGCCTCGCCCACACACTTTGATAGGATTACAATTAATACACTTAAGTCTCCCCAGGTCATTGGCCCCTATTTGCATCCTGGCTGACCGATAGGTCTAAATTACAATCTGGCCAGTCTATTGTGTTCTGGAGTGAAGCTCTGACTGTGCCTGGCCATGTGCTTGCCCCGGACCGCATAGCCTGACTGCATGGCCAGACCACATGGCAGTCGCCATTAGAACACAACAGGGAGGATATTGGAAGTCAAACCTCTCAAAATTTTATTTAGAAAATTTCATTTTGTGATTGGCTTCTGCCCCCCTGGTAGCCATTTTGGGGTGGCACCCACTGCCTAGTGTGAAAATTCCAGTACTGCCCACAGGGCTCATCAAAATTGGAGACCTTTTGCCTTAGATTATGAACTTTTCAGCGCAGGAATCTTTTTCTCCTTTACCCTATTTAACAGTTATGTAAGATCCTGTACCTTAATGGTAGAAGAAGAAGAAGAAGAATAGATCCTATAGTGAATGTAGTGGATTTTGCATTTGCTGAGCAGGTTAAGAGTTCAGGGGGCGCTCAGGGACTCAGCCTTGCTATTTGAAAAGCAGGTTGGCATAACAGCAACAAGTGCCTTCTACTCACTGCATCTGATTCACCAGCTCTCTGTTTAATTACACTCAGCTGATTGGAAGTATCAGTAGGGCTGCCAAGTCCAACTTGGGAAATATCTGGGGACTTTGGGGGTGGAGCCAGGAGACTTTGGGGGTGGAGCCAGGAGAAAGGAAGTGACATCATTTTGTGATGTCACATCCTGTGATGTTGCTTCCACATGCTGACACATGAACTCATGAAGTTTCCTAATCCTGAATCAGGCCATTGGTCCATCAAGGTCAGTATTGACTACTCAGACTGGTAGTGGCTCTCCAGGGTCTCAGGCTGAGATCTTTAATGTCACCTATTACCTGATCCTTTTTTAGCTGAAGAGGCTGATACCTCCTGCATGTCAAGCAGATGCTCTATCACTGAGCAACGGCCCTACTGAATCGTTCCTCATCTCGGCAGAATATGAAGCCCTAAGTGCTACACAAGTGCTAAATATGATTTTCATATCATAAGAACAGGAGAGAAGCCACAGTGGATCAGCCCATCCAGTACAGCCCATCCAGTACAACACTCTGTGTCACAACAGTGGCCAAAAATACCAGGTGCCCTCAGGAGGTCCAGCAGCGGGGCCAGAACTCCAGAAGCCCTCCCACTGTTGCCCCCCAAGCACCAAGAATGCAGAGCATCACTGCCCCAGACAAAGGGTTCCATTTAGACCTTGTGGCTATAATAGCCACTGATAGACCTCTGCTGGATGGGGACAGAGAGAGAGACAGACAGACAGACAGACAGACAGACAGACAGTCAGCTTTTTCACTTACTCTTGCCCAATTCCCAGGCTTTATTTCTGGCCCTTGTTTCACCCAGCTGTTGTCCATGTAAGTCCCATAACTTCTCCCCCCCCCCCCCCCCCCCAGCATAGGCTTTTTGGTGGCTAAAGAGGACCTTTGTCCTCCCCTTTTCGCCAGCAGAAAAGCTAGTTGGATCCATCCCTAACTTAAAATACCGGTTACTTGATGTACAAATGCTTTTAAAAATGCAGATTTTTACTGCTGGAAGGGGGGGGGGACATGGTTGAAAGAAACAGCAAATTGGCATAAAAATGAGGAATCCCAACTTTTATTTGCAGAAGGGAAATGAGGATTGGGGGGACCCAAACAGTCACGACAAGACATTTTAAACAATCCCACTCCCAGACCTTCTACAGGCAACCTCTCCTTGTGATGTTTACTTCTTTGGAAGTGACAGTTTATTCCTTTGACAAAACCACAGTGGACAGACAGACAGAAAAAAGAAAGAGGGGGAGGGGGAGAGACAGAGAAGGAAAAGAGCTCGCAGACACCAACTTACCCCAGCAGTTTACTCAGTAGCAACCTTGCACGGAAGCCCTTCAGTAGAAAGAGCTTAGTCCCTCCTTAATCTCTGGGCGGGGCTGTCTTGCTCGATCAGCTCTTAAAGGGGAAATTTCCCTTTTAAGAAGTTCAAGAGGCCAGCAGGGCAGGCTCCGAGGTTCCCCTGCTGGCAGCCATTTTGTCCCCCCGGTGGCCAATTTTGGAAAAGCGGGGGAAAGCTTTAAAAATCGGTGTTTCCCCCGCTCTACCGGGGGACTTGGCAGCTCTAAGTATCAGCCAGCGAATGGAAGCATGTCTCAGCTATTTTAAAACAGCTACATTCCTGTTGGCTTGTTGCTGAGTCCAAGATGCTGATCAGAACTTTTATAGCCCTCAAGGAGTAGGACACACATATCTTGGACTTGGGCTTTGCAGTAGTGGCACCTCAGTTGTGAAATGACCTGGCTGAGGGTCCTGTTGCTTTTGTTTTTTATAGCACCAGGCCAAAACATTTCAGTTTACCAAGTCTTTTTTTTAATATTTCTATTTGGAAATGGTTTAAAGCTGTTAGTGGCCTGTTTCTTTGATCTGTGTTTTTATGCTGGGCCTGAAAGTTAATGCTGGATTTTAACACCTTTTAATGTTCTATTCATTTATTTGTTTTTATTTTATTTTGTAAGCTGCCACAGGCAGGGTCCTGTAGTGGCGGCATAAAAATCTCTAAATAAATAAATATATTTCTAAAAGACACTCTCCTCCATTTTGTCCCTGTGTGCTGCCTGTGGACTTCGCTGCCAGAGGATGTAGTGATGGCCACAGGAATAAACAGCTTTAAAAAGAGATTAGACAGATTCATGGAGGATAATCCTATCAATGGCTACCAGCCATGGTGACTAAGGGGAACCTCTACATTTAGAGGCACTTAGCCACTGAATCCCAGAGCCAGGAGGCAACATAAGGGGAAGGCCTCAGCCTCTATGTCCTGTTATTGGCCATCCAGAGGAACTGGTTGGCCACTGTGAGAGATGGGATGCTGGACTAGATGGACCATTGGTCTGATCCAGCAGGGCTCTTCTTATTATTGTATGTTCTGACCTATAGTAGTCAGGCTATCACCTTTTGGCTGTTTGTCCGCTGAAGGTAGTCTATCTATTGTCAAGCAGAGCTCATGACTTCCATCGTAGCTCCCACTTTGTGAGATGGGCTCCCTGAGGAGATGAGGGGAGTGCTGCTGTTAGAAACTTCAGGAAATACTCCAAGGCTGCCTTTTTGCCAGAGTTTTTAATGGGGTATAAACTGCTGTCATGTTTTGGGATAGGGTTATCAGGGGTTATTTTGATTTATTCAATTTTGACTTGTAAACTGCCTTGAACTGTGAAGAAATGTGTTGTATCATTATTTTAATTAATAAATAAATATGAATAGATAGTCATGCTTACAGTTGGTAGCCAGACTGGATGTCCTTGTGGCCACTTCTGATCATGGTTACTCGGGCATTCCCAGTGAAAGCCCTTTTCTGACAACATGGCACTAGCTGCCTATATTTATTTTCTTCCTTTTGCATGCCATTTTTAAGAAAAAGCTGCAGATAGCAATTCTATATTCTGGTGCCATAAATCCAGAGCAACTGCTAGACCTGCTATAAGCCAACCCAATTCAAATATTTATGATACTATATTTTTGCAGGGTTTTTTAAATTAATCATTAATAAGTAGTGAGCTCAAAGCATGTTTGAAATATATCCTCTACTTTTCTGTTTTTTGGGCAGGTAAAAAAAGTGGGTGGAGAGGGCAGTGTTGTTAGAGTTTCATCTGCCTATTCTGAACAGTTGTTATAGCCAGGGCCAGTGGGGAAATTAACCTTCCTCCCTTGATTTTATTTAAGGAGGTAGTAAAATCCCTCCCTTTCGTGATTTTCAGTTCTTAAGTAAAGCAGAGATACTGCTGAAATTTGTATTCTCTGAGCTCAGAACTTCATACCATACTTTAGCTGGTATGAAACTGAGCCCTGAGGTCTTCTCTGATTCAGCATACAATCCAACCTAGAGAAGGGGCCCTCCCTCCCTCCCTCCCTCCCTCCCTCCCTCCATCCATCCATCCATCCATCCAGTTGCTGCTACTTCTGCTCTGATAGGCAGACCAGTTGACAAATTTTCAAGTCTTCTTTTCCCTACATCTGTCTCTCAGGCACCCTTGGGGTACATCTGAGAATCTTAGACCCTGCCTAAATAGCATCCAAGGTGTTGAGAAAGGAAAGGGAAAGAAAGAGATGGCAGGCAGAAGGAGAGGTAGGAAGAGGTAGCCAACTGGCTTACTTGCCTACCTGTCATCTTGCCACTGCCAGCCTGCTTGCTGCAACAGAAGACTACCAGCAGCCACAGAAAAATAAGTGAAACATATTTGTTTTATTTTCAAATTTTATACCCCACGTTTCTGCCCTCATAAGGGTCACCAAGTTGGCTAGCAAATTAAAATGTCCACAATAAAATCACACCTTAAAAACCATAGAAACCCATATAAAATGCACCAGTAGAACAATTAAAACCAGCACTAAAATGCATACAATAACATAAAACAACAATTAAAACATAGGGCAGGAAAGTGAGAGCACTGAGGGAGTACCAAAGGAAACAAAAGTCTTCACCCGTTGGTGGAAGATGGCAACAGAAGGGAACAGACAAATCTCCATTGAGAGAGTGATCTGAAGTTTTGTTGTCACAACTGAGAAGGCCTTCACTTAAACTTAGAAGGAAGGGTCGACAGAAGCAGGGCCTCCAAAGATAGTGGTTGAGTAGGTTAATAAGGGAGCAGGTAATCAATCAGATATGTTGAACTCAAGCCATATAAAGCTTTAAAGGTCAGCACTGACAGACCTTGATTTGTACCCAGAAACCACTTGAGAACCAGTGTAAATGGGCCAAGAATAGAGTAAAATAGTCCTTATGACACACTCTAGTCAATATCCTGGCTGCAGCATTTTGCTCTATTTAAAGTTTCCAATCACTTTTCAAGGGCAGCCCATGTACAGCGCATTCTAGTAATCTAATCTAGATGTAACCAGGGCATGTACCACAGTGGCCAAATCTTTCCTGCCCAGCAAAGGCCTCAGCTCACTGACCCACCAAAGCTGTTAAAAGGCCCTCCTGGCCACAGATTCCACCAGCTTATCAAGTAGTAGGCCTGGGTCCCTCAGCATCCCCATCTTTAAGAGGAAACCAACCTCATCCAGAATGGGTGAGAACTTCAATTCTGAGTCAGATCTTCTGCTCACTAGTAGCACTTCTGTCTCATCAGGACTAAGGTTCAATTTATCTGCCCATATCCACTCCAAAACTATACCAGTGCAGGATTTCTATAGCTTCCATGGGATTGGCCAAAAGAGTTGAGTGTTATCTACACATCGGGGTCACCAATGTGTAGATAACACTCAGCACAAATCTCTGGATGACTTCACCCAGTGGTGTCATGTAGATGTGAAAGACCATAAGAGAGAAGATGGAACCTTGTAAGACCCCACAGGCCAAAGGCCAAAGGGCTGAGCAGCAGTCCCCCAGCATGACATTCTGAAACCCACCCTCCTGGTAGGACCAAAACCACCCTAAAATGTTGTCTCCTAATCTCAGTCCAGAATGGTGGTCCAGAAGGATACCATGATCTATGGTGTCAAAGGCCACCAAGAGGCCCAGGAGAATCAACAGAATGGCACTCCCTCTGTCCATCTCCTGGTACACGTCATCCACCAGGGTGACCAAAGCCATTTCAGTTCTATAATCAGGCCTAAAACCAGATTGGAAACAATTCAGTTCATCTAGGAACACTTAAAGTTGTACAGTCACCAACAGATCAATCTTCTTGCTCAAGAATGGAACATTTGAGACAGGTCCATAGTTATTAAGGTCTCCTGGGTCCAAGGTAGGCTTCTTTAGAAGTGGACACTACACAGGCTGTTTCAAGGCTCCTTCTCTCAAGGAGGTATTAGCTACCTCTCTTACCTAGTTGGCCAGACCCCCATAGGATTGCCAAACCCCTGGCATGGATGGAGGATCCCCGCTCCTAGGTTCCATTGTCCACTGCCACTTCGATTAGTGACAGGGGAAAAATAAAGGGAAAAAGCAGCTTCATGTTCTCATTGGAAGTTGATACAGGAAATGACAAGGGTAACTCTAGGAATCACCAGAAACACCATAGTTTTACCATGATCTATGGTTTTACCGTAGTGTTTTTGGTGATTTCTAAAACTAACCACTGGTGTAGTTTTAGTGATTTCTAAAACTAACTACTTGTGTTTTACCACAGAGTTTCTGGTGATTTCTAGAACTACCGTTGTCGTTTCCTGTATCAGCCTCTGGTGAATACACAAGGCTGTATTTTTTATGTGTTTCTCCTGTGATGCTGTGCCCCCTCCCCCCATCATTGCCAGCAGCAAAACAGATGGCTGAGTTTGTTTGCCTTCCTGTTTGCATGGCCAGATGCACAAAGTGAAAACCCATGGCTTTAGTCTTGAGTAAGCCAGCCAGTGGTTCCAGAACAAGTCCAGAGTATCATTTATTCTATTTTTTTCTGTTGTTCATTTACATTATATTTTTATAAGCTGCTTTTGTGATGGCCAGGACCTGAGGAGATGGGGAGACAAAGAGAATGGCTAACAGTGGTTTAAGTAGGACATGCTGATGTTCTGTTAAGTATCAGATGTAGGCTGAAGTACCAAAGAGAAACTGCTCTATTTAGCTACAGTGATTAATTTCCTGTAGGTCTGCTTTAATGCCTGTTTTGATTTAGACCCCATTCTGATTTATACCTTGCCTTGGATCCTGGAATGTCTGGGAGAAAGGTGGTTATATGTTTTAAATTAAAAAAAATAGTAATAGAAAATGAGATGGTCAGAGGAACAAGCTCAAGGCACAAGCCATCCACATCTCATGACTGTAATTTCTTCTTGTATTTTGTCTAGATGTTTCATAGTTAATAAAGGTGTTGTCCTTAAATGGCCCCCTTTGTTGAGAACATAGCTGTTGCAGTCTTACAGTAGCTCCATCTCAAAAGCTCACATGGGAATCTGTTTAACAGTAGCAAATAGCAGATTCATTAATATAATTTGAGGCATTTGGGGTGGTTGAGAGTTACAGATACAAAAAGTCTGCTATGAGAATATGCACTGACTGTTAGTAGAAATGGCTAAACATACTTCATAAATAAGCTAAACATTAGCCAAGCCTTTGTAACATTTTAAGATGTCAGCTTTAATTTTTATATAATTTTCTTTCTGGATATGTGCAGTTCTTATTGTTACAATTCCTAAACAAGAAGCCAAACTTATTAGACAAGTGGCCTAGAGAACTAACAGAGATTTAATTTCCTTTTATGCCATCTCCTGAACAATCCAAAGGACAAAGATGCACATTGTCATTAATACATTCAGAGTTACATTTGCAAGTGAACTTTATTAATGCCATATTGTAGTTTCTTGATAACTAGCCGCTATTCATCCATGATAAATTCAGAACTTTTCTCCTGCATTAAACTGTACGGATTTAATATTCACCGAATATTTAAGGGCCAAAGTCAGACATACCCACTAATATGTAGTTGCACCTCACTCTAATTACTACCATTAATGTTAGTGTGATTAAGAGAGGCTGAACTGCAAAAGTTAACAACATTTAAGTAAATGGGATATAAAAATGTAGGTGATTTCTGATCTTTTTCTGAGTATTTTGAATGCATACATCTTATATAGACACAAATCATTATCTTACTATTTCAGAATATTAATGTATCCACTGATATAGGTGCTAGGTTCAATCAATATGTTTCACCTTACCCACCATTTCATATCCATCAGCATTTAACTTTTCTTGGTTTTTCTTTCTATTCCTGCATGTAACACAGAATACCTTGTTCCCTTCATCCTTTGAGCTGTTCTTCCATTCTTTTTTTTTTTCTTTTTGGCCATCCTTGACTCAATGCTACACCAGTGGCAGCTCAAAGTGTTTTTCTGCATCGAAGAAGAAGAAAAAGAACATGCCTCCAAGTCACAACCGATTCATGGTGACTCCATCCATGGGGTGTTCCAGGCAAGAGCCAAGCAGCGGTGGTCTGCCATTGCCCTCTTCCGTGTAGCAACCCCAGTCTTCCTTGTTGGTGAGCCACCATCATCTCACTCCACTTCGTGACCATGCCTCACCACTGCTGCTGCCATCCTCATCCAGGAGCTGGAGGCAGTAACTTTCCTTACCTCTCTGTTGTCCTTGATTTCTTTAAAAATAGTGTGGCAAGCCTCCATGCAGGTAGAAGGCGATGTTTTTTGTGTGAGAGATGTAGGCAGTGTATTGCTAGATCTGAACAAAAGGTCATCTGGATAAGTGCTGTGTATTCAACAATGGCCAACCAGCATAGGTGTCAACTACGGGGGGGCTCGAGGGCTCGAGCCACCCCCAAAATTTCCCGGGGGGACTGAGCCCCCCCCCCAGGGAAATGGAGCGCCCTCTGCCACGCTTCCCCAGGCCCTACCTAGGGCTGCCACCTCTCTCTCTCATCCTCCCTCCGTCTGTCCAGGGGCCACCCTGGCGGATGGAGGGAGGGACAGAAGCAGGAGTGGTCGGGGGGAGGCGGCAGGGACATGGTCCCGGCAGGCACGTGCACTTTGCACGCACACGCATGGGAGAGCCCCCCCCCCCCCAGGATTTTCCAAATTCGATGCCCCTGCCAACCAGAGATACTTTTGGAAGGATCACAAGCAGAACATGAGTGGCATAGAAATCACCCTTTGTTGTCTCCCAGGCTGTAATCCTAAATCTGAAGGCTACTTCTGTTATTCCCATTTGGTGCTTAGTTAAATGTGCCTGAGAACTAGGTAGACACAAATAGTGTTATATGTAAATGGCATCATTCATATTTCATGTAATTTGCATGTACTTTGCACTCATACAGGTTTTGATGAGAACGTAGACAAGTGTAAAAACTAGCTGGAAGCTAAGCATGGAGCTTGTATCCTTAGGCACTATAAGATTGCATTCTAAGGGTGCGATCACACGGGCATTTAAACCCGGGTTCTCCCGCGCTGCTCTTTCAAGCGCGATAGGTACTTGTTTTTCCTGGTGGTTAGAAAAGCGGGCTCGAGTGCGGGGGGGGGGGGGGCGGCTTCGAGACGGGAGACAGATGCGGCCCGTCTAGTCAGCCCCTTTAATTGCGATGGGGAACAGCCGCGAGGCCCGCAATAAACATCCGTGTGATCGCACCCTTAGGCTATGATAGAGCTATCATCTATGAATATTTTTATCCAACATCCTATGGCATTTGAGGATGATGTTATAGCCACTCAGCCAAAGGCTAGAGAGATGGACGTTGTGGGCAACGGATGGGTGACAGTCAATTTTTAGTGTATTATGTCAGATAACAACATCTGTATGTAAGCAATAGATGGAACAATGGCTCCATCTTGGTAATATACCACACTCACTATTAGTTTTCTCTATTATACAGTTTCCCCCATTTTAAGCAGCATTCACTGTATTTATGTGTTGCTGTATTTCATTTTGGGTTTTGTGTTCATATCTATCTGTTCATAAATAAAGATTTCCCCATATTTTATTTTGAGACTATTAAAATGAATCAAGTCAGCAAGCCTAAAAGATGACATTTTATGGGTCTTCACTGCAATCCACTTAAGGCATTCATCATCCAAAACTGTTTTGAAATGCCACCTCTCATTTATTTGATTCAATGAGCACAACTGTATCGAATACACTACCCCTGAAGTAGATAAAAGTTTCTCTTATAAATCACTTATGCCCTCTAAGGTTCTTGGAAGACTTCTTTCTGTTACAGACCTCCAGTGTTATATCTGATGGCTTCGCCAACAGAATATTTGAATAGATTCTATCATCCAAGAATTCCATTCCAGCTTTTACTTCTTTTCCCTTTGGCCTTGTCTGCACATATTTATTTCACATGGTTCTAGTGTGCATATTTATGTCCACATTTAGAAAGTATTGGTATTTGCCTGGTAACCATGGCTTTTTCCTACCTTAAAAGGTTTAAAAATCAAAACATAAGTGCAAATAACCCAAATAAACATTGTGTGGGCCCCTTGGGAATGACCTAGTTATTTTGGCATAAGTCATTGATGTAGACATGATGGAAGAGAAATGCTCATTAGCAAGGATGAGACCAAATTTCAAAAGCTCTTTGGTCTGATTTTGATTTTGTATCTCTCATATGAGAAATGAACCCGTGAGTTATTTTCACAGCATTACCTCATTCTTTATGCCAAACGTTTTCCATTAAAAGTGACATGTTTTCCAACCTTATTTTCGGAACCACTTGCATATAAATGGTGTAAAATTGGTATGTATGTAGAAATGGTGTAACAATGTTGAAAAGAATAAAAGAATCTTCAGCAGCAGAGTGAAAGGGAGAAGAACCTAAACCAATGATGACAACAATGTACACAAGCTAAAGGAAATTACAATGGCCATATCATATCCATTCAAACCTACTTAATTGATGGGAGAGGGGCAAGAGATCCAAGCAGTGCTGGGTTTTTTAAATGAAAAATGTTTGGACTCAGGTTTCCCTAGAATTTATGATCTCTACTCAGACAAGTTATCACATAACAGTAGAACCTTTCCTGACTGTTACAATTCCCAGCTGTAGGCTGTTGCAGGGAGGGGGGTTGCTTGAATGCTTACACACATACACAAACGCAAAACTCCTACATAGAATCATAGAATCACAGAGTTGGAAGGGGTCATGCAGGCTATCTGGTCCAACCCTTTGCTCAATGCAGGATCAGCCTAGAGCATCCTTGACAGATAGAAAGCTAGCATGCTTGTATACAACCCTTCTCCATGACATCAGCCTAGGATCAGCCTAGAGCATCCTTGACAGATAGAAAGCTAGCAAGCTTGTATACAGCCCTTCTCCATGACATTTTGAGAGTAATCCTAAGTAAGGCTACTCAGAATCTCACTCACATCTTACTCCAAGGAAAGTGTTTTTAGGATTGCAGTGTTTGGCTCAAATTAAACCTGACAACAACAGAGCAGAGGATATTATTTGTATATTAACAGATCAATCCCCCCCCCCCAAAAGTATTTGTCATTACTATCACTGTTATAAAATTTAAAAACAAGGGTTCTTGTTAGTATCAATATTATTACTATCCTTATTCTGACACCTTGCTGTCTGGTACAGAGCTCATAGAGGTCACAGGGAGGGGGAGAGGAGGCAATGTAACTGACTAGAAACTTTCTTCCTTACTATGTAGGGCATGGTGATGCCAGAACTAGAGTCACAGCTTTCCCTGATGCAGGCCTAGACAGAGAGAAGATAAGCATAGTTAAGCATAGGGCAAAGAAAAGCAGACAGCAGCTCTATGATATCACCCAGACTTCTGTTCCGATGGTGGCCATGTGGTATAACCAGGTATAACCAGGCCTCTAGTTCTCTACATCACATGCAAGACATTTGTTATTTCGGAGAGTACATTCTGGCAACAACAATAACAATAACAAGAACAAATACCTTTTATTGGCATAAAATATTAAAAGCAGTTCCCATTAAGATAAAACATTCCCAAAATTTGTAAATAAATAGTTAACCCTAAAACCATTACAGAGGTGTATCAGAGGAATCTTTAAATTCTAAAAGCCTTAAAATTAAATTTTACAGTTTTATTAAACTCAAAATGATCAGGAAGATTTTTCCATTTTATGAGACCATGAAGAAACTTAGCAGTCAATTCAATAATCTCTGGATCTAAAGAAGTAAAAGAGGTAATGTAGCTTAATTCCATCCGGTTGTCCTGCTACCTTACTAAGGGGAACTTCTAGAAATTTTGCTCGAATATCATTTAGCAAATTACAATGTAGGAGTGCATGCTCAACGAGTACATTCTGGCACTGTGCCCTGAAGACCATTAGCACTTTTATTTTCTTATATCTAGAGAGCCTTTTACAAACCATGATCCATTCTTCCTAATTTCTGATGAGTGAAAATAGTGCTCTTCTTATGTGCTGCACTTTGGCTGAGGACAGACTGGCAATCTGAAGCGGAGGCAAAGCGGAGGGAACTGGAGCGGGGGGGAAAACCCACGGAGCTGGCCGTTCACACTGGCCAGAGCAATGCGGATCAGCGGCGATACGGAGCGTTCAGACTGCCACGGAGCGTTCAGACTGCCACATAGCCAGCGTGCGTGGCTTGCGCGCACCGCTGCACTTTTTTTTTGTTTTCCTTTGATGTTTTTCGCATGTGCGCACATGCGCACATGCGCAAAACTTTTTGCCGGTGCGTTCACACTTCCTCCAGATGCCTCCCGCTTCTTCCAGTTCACACTGTTTGGAAGCGGGAGGCATGCGGAGGAAGGCCCCTGAACACCGGGAAAAACCGGTGTCCGGGTAAAGCGGAAGGAAAGCGACTGGGAGACGGGTAAGTACGCAACGGAGCCGACGGGCAGATGCGCATGTCTGAACGTGCTCCTTTCCTCCGTTTGCGAAGCGTGCCTGCTCCGCTTTAGATTGCCAGTCTGTCCTCAGCCTTTGTTACACTGCCAAATTTGAAGAAGGATCACGATGGGTAGTTGTGTTTGTAGCAGTAGAAAACAGCAAGAGTCCACTAGCACCTTAAAGGCTAACAAAATTTGTGGCAGGGTAGGAGCTCGCTGAGCAGTGACGCACGAAAGCTCATACCCTGCCACAAATGTTGTTAGTCTTTAAGGTGCTACTGGACTCTTGCTGTTTTCTACTGCCATATTTGAAGTAACTAAAGCAAACAAGTTTCACAACAAGTTTCAGACACACAAATGCATGACTTATATGGAATTAAACTTTTGGTCTATCTGGGTCAATATTGCTTCCTCAGACAGGCGGTGGCTCTCCAGGGTTCCAGGTAGAGGTCTTTCACATCATCTACTACCTAATGTTTTAGCTGGAGATGCCAGGAATTGTTCCTGGGACCTTCCATTTGCAAATCACATGCTCTGCCCCTGAGCCATGTCCGCTCTTCTTAGCATGGATCTTTATTGCAGTAGAAACCACCGCTAAGATAACCTCAATTGCACCTACTTATCGGATTATGTAGGATTTAGTAGATGTGTGTGTGAACAAGATCTTGGAGTATGGGTTGACTGTAAGCTAAATATGAGCAGTCAGTGTGATGCAGCAGCAAAAAAAAAGGCTAATGCAGTCTTGGAGCATATCAACAGAGGCATAATATCCAAATCACATGTCATAGTCTTAGTCCCACTGTACGCCACATTGGTCATGCTGCGCCTGCAGTACTGTGTGCAGTTCTGGACACCTCACTTTCAAAAGGATGTGAACAGAATGGAGCAAATGCAGAAGAGAGTGATGAAAATGATCAGGGGCCTGGCGACAAAGCCCAACAAGAAAAGGCTGAGGGACTTGGGAATGTTTAGTCAGGAGAAGGGGAGGTTAAGGGGCAGACATGATAGCTCTCTTTAAGTATTTGAAAGGCTGTCACTTAAAGGAAGGCAACAAGTTGTTCCTGTTAGCAGCAGAGGTCAGGACTCGCAATAATGGGTTTAAACTATGGGCAGAAAGATACTAGCCAAATATTTGGGGGGGGGGGGTTACAGTAAGAATAGCTCAGCAGTGGAATCAACTGCCTAAGGTGAGCTTCCCCTCACTTGCAATCTTATTTATTTATTTATTTATTTATTTATTTATTTATTTATTTATTAATTACACTTTTACCCCTCCCTCCCCGCAAACGGGCTCAGGGCAGCTTACAATGTGGCACAGAGCCAAGTCAAGATAAACCAGTTAAAACCAATTTAAAACAATAGTAACCATCTTCAAGCAGCAGCTGGATGAACACTTGTCAGGGATGCTTTAGGCTGATCCTGCATTGAGCAGGGCGTTGGACTAGATGACCTATATAATCTCTATGATTGTATGTAAGAAACCTCCCCCAAACCAAAGAAAATTCATATTTATCCAGTAAAGGTTGCCATATTGTGCAAAATTCTGCAAAAGCATATATAAGACATATCTCAAATGTTTCCATTGTTTAATGTGAAATTTGAACATTTCATCAAGAATACTGGGCAGACAGCTATTTATATACCTTGTAAAAATGTGACTGTTAGCCAAGTACCGTTGTCTCACTTGGGTGAGATTTATGTCTCCAAGCATTTGAATCCCTTGAGGCAGCACTGCCATGGAAACGTAATTAAAGAGTTCTTACTAGAGGATTACCAGAGGGCATTGCAACCAATTCACATTTCCACACAAATCCTGCTCCCACTCCCATAATACTGTAGGTATGTAAGACTTTCTAAAAACATTGAGTGGAGTCTCACGTTTTGCTTAGATAAAGCAGGAACTTTAGCTGCTAGATGAGCTTTCTCCTATACCACGGGTATTGATTTCAGCCATCTATGGTGATCCCGTGCAAGGGATCTCTTTAGAAGGGCTAAGCAGCATATACAACCAGAAATAACAAGGGTAAGTAATTCTTGTCCTTCAAGAAGGTAACCGACTGTAAATAAATTCAGATGGGTAGCTGTGTTGGTCTGAAGCAGCAGAACAAAGTTTGAGTCCAGTGTCACCTTTAAGACCAACAAAGTGTTATTCAAGGTATAAGCTTTCATGTGCACTGTATCTGAAGAAGTGTGCTTGCACATGAAAGCTTTTTACTTGAATAAAACTTTGTTGGTCTTAAAGGTGCCACTGGACTCATACTTTGTTCTGGCTGTAAATAAGAACAAGAGAAGAGGCAAACAATGAACAGGCATGCAGGCTTAAATCTTTCTGTCAATAGAAATGGCATTTATTGCATGTAGTCTGTAATGATATTGCTAAAATTTGGCCTCTTGAGTTTAAGCTGAAATTCTTACTATTCTAAAAACACACAATGGATTTTCTAAGCGACAATTTTGGAAATCATAAACTTGTGTTCTCTGCAAAGATGTTACCTTTTACTTCAGAATAATTTTGGGTTAGAATATTCCTGGAGGTACTGGGGATAGAGCTTGGGGAGGGCAGACTTTGGGGAGGCACAGGATCTCAGTGGGATATAATGCCTTAGAATCCACCCTCCCAAGCAGCCATTTTCTCCAGGGAAACTGATCTCTGTAGTCTGGAAATCAGTGATAACTCTAGGAGCTCTCGAGGCCACACCTGTATGTCGGCAGCCCTGTAAGTTCAGGATGAATGTAATCTAAAAGGTGATTTTTTTTTTTTGGAGGAACCTGACCAAATTGGCTTTGGCTTCTGCCACAATAAATTTTTTAATCATCAAGGTGTCATAAAAAGGTATCTGAAGACATGTGCATGCACATGAAACCTTATACCTTGGCTGTGGTCAAACAGCATGCTCATTGTGTTTTGGCCGTGTTTCTAATTTGATCAGGATTTTTTTGTTCAATCAGATGTCCTGTCCATGCCACCAAGGGTCACCCCAGCCAGCCACACAGCCATCCTCCAGCAAACCATTTTCATTCTCACCCAGGAAGGGGATGAGTGAGATAAGGTGCTGGAGATTGGGGGGGGGGGTCTGTCTCTGCTGTCCACACTGGATTTGCAACTAGGCAACTATCTTGCCTGCACTTAAAGGCTTCCTTCCCCAGGTGATGCTTGAGCTGGATGTGGGGCTTCCCCACTCATGAATTATTCTAGATGGAAAGGGGGCTCTGCTCTTGCAAACTGCAAAGCAAGGAGGTGCGCTTTGCCCACCTATCACGGCGCCTTGCCCCCCATGCCTCTGTCAAAGACCAAGCAAACTTTCCTGGTTTGCTGCTGTTGCTGCCGCCGCTGCTCCTCTTGCAAATTCTGCATGAGCAGTTATTAACAGCCCTAGGGTGAGTAACCGCTTATGTGCACATCACTAACTTGTTAAAAAAAAGTTGTTGAAAACAGAAGTTTGTGATTTCCCAAAAGGCTTGACTGCGCAAGACAGCAATCAGATATCCGGATATGCATGGTGAACCTGCTAGGTTCAGTAAACACTGGACTTTGTCCGGTGTCGGGAAAGTCAGGGCTTAGCATGGGGTGAGCACTGGGAGCTGACTACTGTGGAACAGCATGCAGATGTTGCTGTCTGATCGATCAATTTAAATCAGTTTGGGGAGAAGCAATGGATCGAACAGCTCCTTTGACCATACCCCTTGAATAAAATTTTGTTGGTCTTCAAGGTGTCACTGGACTTGAACTTTGTTCTTATAAAACTCTTGTGCTTGTTTTTTCTGCAACAGACTAACATGCCTGCTCTTCTTATAACTTATGAAAATGCTGCTTTAAGATCTTAATTTTTCTGTGCTTGCTGAACATGGTTTGTTTTTCTATTAATTCAGTTCCATGACACAGAACAAATGATTGATTGGAAGGTGTAATGTATAAAGATAGCTAGAAAGAAATAACTAGAAAGGAAAACATACAGCCCACCCCATCCTATCCTTCCGCTACAGTTTTGTATTACTGACATACTATTGGGCTACTGGAAAAGAAGATTCAGCGCTACAGGATTTTGCACAAATGGCGCTTCTCAGTCTCTCTTCTCAGTCTCCTGGAATGTACAGTCTCCTTCTTAAAATAGCCATTGTTATTATGTAACCAATAGCCAATGGCTATCCATTTTGACAGATAACAAAAGGGAGAGACCCATCCCAACCATTATCCTACTGCTTTCCCCAATCCTCCTTTGCTCCTGTTTCCCCAAATTAAACATGGCCTACAGGCCCTGAGGAAGAGACAAGGAATGGTTAACTCTCTCCCTTTAGAAACAGAGAGGCAATACTAAGTGTAAGGATGGAGAAAGCGGTGATATTATGTCAGAAGAATGGTGCCCATTCTTACAAACATGGATCTACCATCAAGAGAGGGAAATGCTGCATTGCGCTATCATGGTGTTCCTATCAGTAGTGGCCTGACCACCCAGTGCCAGAGGGAAAGAACAGGTTTTGCTACCTCTGTGTTGCTTCAGATTTCCTGTAGAATTACAGACACTCACTCATATGAGCCTCGCTGCTTCTAATGATAGCAATTTTGGCAGTCAGAAGTTTGGTTTTGCCCTCTCTAAACTGTCATCCCCCCCCCCCAATTTCAACCCATTTACCTTCTCCCATAGAAGTCAGTGTCATTGACTACCAAGCAAGCCCTGGTGTGCATAGTTCTGCCCTCTGTTCTGTTTTGTCCATGCAAATAAAACAACTCCGTGCTAGACAGAAAAGTAGCAGAGAGGGAAGAAAGCTTCTACCCCCTCTTTTTGCTGACTGTGCTGGTTTTGTATTTGCAGGAAGTTTTTTTTAAGATAAGGGAGCATTCTGAAATGTAGCCAGATGTGCTGCAGTGCCTTCTACCACCTTTCCATCATTGGGCTGGCTCAACATGAGCTCTGAGGTGAATAATGCTTTTAATCAATTGAACACCTCTTGGCATTCCACAGTCCATTTGAGCCGAGCCCCCGAATTTACACTATTGGCCCCTTTCTCTTTCATTTTGAGGAGGTCTGTGAGGGGTAGGCTCACCTTAGTTAGAGATGAAGGCTCTGTAGAAATATTTACCCACCTCTCTCATGTTTGAGCCATCCATCTGCATGAAAATGAGCGGCTCAAGTAGTCTTTTGACCATTGCAACCAACCTTGTGACTATAGATGGACTAATTAAGTCCCGTGCACACCCCAAGTCAATAAGGGCTCTCACATGCACTTGGGTCCCCATCTCCGGGTTGACCAGGGATACTGTCATGAAAAACAGGGGGGGTGCTCACCGATTTCAGCATGGGTGGCTCTTAGACCTGCTGGTTTGCACCCTTTACAGCAGGTCCTGGCCTTTTCCTGCCTGCTGGGGGGTTTCTTCTCCACTGGAGGTCAAGGTTCCCAATGGCATCCCGAGCTGAAGGGCCCTCAGCATATATGGGCAGCCTGCCCCTTTCTTGGCTGGCGTAGTCATCACAGGCAGATCAGGTCCCTTGGCGGGAGTTGTAGACGCCCTGGCTGGGAAGGAAGCCGCATAGCGCCCAGCCTCTCTGCAACAAAGACACAGGCCTTGCTTCATACGTAGGTCTCACATTGGCTCCTTCAGCTTCTGTCGAGGAGTCGACTTCTCAGCAGCAACTAGGGTTTGGGGGTACATCTTAGGGTTATGCATCCGGATGAGTTGGAACCGGCTTTTGGCATCCCCAGCTTCCCTCACCGAGATTGGATTCACATTTCTTAGCACCGTCTCTAAGATGTTATAGTTCAGCCCCAGGTGGTACTACTCCATGAGCACTGCTTCTGGCCACACCTGGATCTTGGCTGCATACATCTTAAACTCATCTGAGTACTCACACACCAATATGCTACCTTGATTCAAAGCTTGGAGGGTAATTATGCACCTTTTCTGCCTCCATCAGGTCTTCATACTGGCATCTCAGGGCCCACATAAATGCTTGAACCTTGCAGCGTTCAGGACCATGGAGGTTCTGTAGGCTCACGTACCAGTCTGCAGCCCTCTCCCTCAGTCTCGAACCAATGTAGTTGATACGGTGGCCCTCAGTAGGGAAGAGATGGCCCCAGTTTTGCAGGAACTTCTGCACTTGTAACACAAAGAAGACCAGTTTATCCAGCTTCCCATCAAAGGTAGCATCCAGGAGCTCCTTTGGACGCTCTAGCCCTAGGGGTCCCACCAGTGCCCCTGGGATGATGGGGCCAGCTGGCACACCTCCTGGAGGTGGAGCAGGCACCAGAGCAGAGGGTGGTAGTGCCGGGGCTCCTGGTTGTGCCAGAGGCTGTGCTGGAGGGGGCCCCACCAGAAGTGCCAGATGTTGCATCTGAAGTTCATGTTGAACCACCATGGCTACCATCCAGGGAATGTCAAGAAACATCTCGTTCATCTCATCTTGCATCCTCTCTTGGTAGAGCTCCAGCTGCACTTGCATTCTCATCACAGCATCCTCAGTCAGCCTGCTCACTCCTGCAGAGGCCCTACTGGGGTCCTGGTACATCGAGAAATTGTAGCGGCTGGGTCCCACTGGCCTGGGAGTAGTCACCCATGACTCTCATGTCTCTGTCGAGAAATTGGCCCAGGAATACGGGTTCTGGTACAGCCTCTCATAGGAGATGCTCACTGCACTTGTAGTGGGGACTGGAGTCACCTCGGTTGACACCAGGATCTCCTCAGCAGTAGTTACAGGAACACCTCTGTCACCTTCATCGCTCATGGTAGAGGTACGGGGTCAGAGGAAAAAGGGATTCCTGACACTTTCCCACAGCAATCAGTCCCAATAATGGTCCTTAACCAGGATTCAGTTTATTGGGATCAGGAAAGGCAGGTCATCTGTACACACTTTGTATCAGGAATGAGTCTCCAGATGGGAGTTGGGAAGTTATACAGAATTCAAAAGACACCCCAGGATGGAATAAAGCCAATCACAAATAAGCAAGCAAGCACGCCTAAAATAACAACTATAGGTTCCCAGGGGAATAGGAGCATCCAGGCACCAAGGTCAGACACAGGCAGGCATAGAGATAAGACAGAGAACAAGAATTGAAAGTTAAAATACCAAGAGACATCTGTCTTCAATACAGGCTTCACCCAACCTCCATCACCCAACCCCCACTTGCCATGGCAGCATGGCCATAGCATGAGTCTCATCTCATTCTCCAGATGTATTAATCAGACCCTATGAGATGCTAGAGAGGATAAGGCAGTGCTTGGAGTTTAGAAATGTGGTGGGTTAAGAATGGATTAATTTTATGTGTCTGACAAAATGTGCCTTCAGGTACATGCAGATCCTCAAGAAAATTGCACTTTGTGTTGCTTGCAGACTAATGAATGTAGAGAATAGTGCCTTGTTTCCGATTAACAACTGCCAAGGAAACCAGTTTTCTTGGATACGTGAACACTATATTGCTAAATTATAGGATAGAAATGAAATTTAAAATTAAATAGCCCAGCTTTGTTTATGCTGAGTTCATGCGGTAATTGTTTGCTGTGATCTAACAGTGCAACATCACCTGAATTAATTGAGATTAGTCTTTTAGTACTGCTTTAAAATAGTCATAGAAAACCATTTAGGCAGGCTCAGAACTATAATTCAGTGATCAGAATTTAAAAAACAAGGTAGAAGAGAATATTATTCTGGTAACTATATGTGACAGGCTGTTGTGTTCACTCAGATAAATTTACAGTAGTGCCTTAATGATACATCTTGACTCTAAATTCTGTAAGTATTTCTAATCTAGAAGTAAATTCTGGTGGAGAACTCATAAAGGAATTAGCGGATACCACTGTGGATTCAGAAAATCTGGATTTCCCCTTGGACTAATGATGCTTGTGCTAAGGTATCGCCAACAGAAGTTGCTAATACCCCAGCATAGCTCAATGATGCCAATGTTTTGGACACTGATACCACAGAACATTGGTGATTTTTGGGGAATGCTACAGGGCTGAAAGTCTCCTCCACTTCAACCCCCTTACAAACTCCCCAGTGCCCCCCCACACATCTGGCTGCACCTTCCCTTTCCCTTAAATATAAATATAATGAACAGTAGTAATAGAGCAACCTCATAATGGTTCTTCACTTAGTTCCTTGGTACTGTCAAACTATGATAAACGTAAGTTCTGTAGCTCCTGATATGACCATGGCAACAACATCCCCAGCGGTTCCTGACTCATAAAATACATGGACAGCAATAGCTTTGTTGTTGGGAATAATGTGAAATCTCTAAATTGTGGAATCATGAAAGTACACCACAATGTACTTTAAAATGTCCCTAGTATGTATGGACTTGGTGTGGTGAGGTGAGAATTGGTTTTAGAAACTTGGCCAGACTGTTCAAAAGTCTTGGTGGGGAGAGACATCTTGGTTTGATTGTGAAATCCAGTTTTTAGTGATATTGTCTATTTAAAATATTTATATCCTTTCTCATCTCCTCAGACCCAAGGTAGCTAACAAAGCAGCAAGAGCTTTAAGGACACAAGAACATCATAAGCATCCAGCAACCCCATGAAAACACTACATACTTTAAAATGCACAGTTAAAAACACAACCAAGTCAGCCACCAAAGGCCCTCTGTAACAAAAGCTTCTGGCATTCCTTCCTAAACACAGTGAGGGATGGTAGCCTTCACATCCACTCAGGTTGAGGTATAGATCTACCACAGAGAAAGTCTATGATCTGACGGTTGCCAAATGGACAATCCTAGGTGATGATACCACAGGGTGCATAACTGGAGCACAGAAGTATCCTAGGAGATACAGTCTGATATCATATATGTATGACATCATGAAACTCTTTAAAAGTGATAACCAATATCCAGAATTTTGGACTGGGCCCCAAAGCAAACATAACTTGTGCAGCTGACAGAGCACCAGAGTTATTTGTTCTGAGATGCTGTTCTGAGAGACTGACCCCAGGGGTCTCATTGCCACATCTGGTATCATTCGAAGCCTTTGAGATGTCTTCAAAAGGCAGCCCTTTTTGTACAACATTTTACCCTAGCCAGTCTGGAGGATATGGCATTTATTTCTTTATTTCCTTCAATTTCTATCCTGCCCTCCCCACAAAGCAGGCTCAGGGTGGGTTCCAACCTATAATAATTTGCTGAATGCAGACGTACATCATAAAAACAGAATAACAAAATACATACAGTAAATAAAATAAAATAAGTGCAACTCTAAATACTTTAAAATAAATTATACCTCAACAGACACATAAGAGTGACTCATTGGGGGGAGGCCAGATTGAATTGGATACCCGCTGCCTCAGTTGAAGGACTGGTGGAAGAGCTCCATCTTGTAGACCCTGTGAAACTGTAAAAGCTCTCACAGGGCCCTAATTTCTGACAGGAGCTCATTCCACCAGACAGGGCCCAGGGCTGAAAAAAGACTTGGCCCTAGATGAGGAAAGTCAGATATCCCTAAGGCAAGGGACCATCAGCAGATGTTGATTTGTAGAGTGCAGTGCCCTCCGGGGCTCATATAGCGAGAGGCAGTCTCAAAGATATGCAGGCTCCTGGCCATATAGGACCAGCACCTTGAAACAGATGGGGTATTCAATAGGAAGCCAGTGCAATTCGTGCAGCACTGGGTGGATGTGGGCCCGCACAGGCAGCAACATCAATACCCATGCCGTTGGGTTCTGCACTAGCGGCAATTTCTGGAGCAGAGTCAAGGGCAGCCCCATGTAGAGAGAATTACAATAATCTAGCCTGGAATTGACCGCTGCATGGATCACTGCAGCCAGGTCACAAGGGGTGAGATATGGGGTCAATTGCCTGGCCCGCCTTAGATGGAAAAAAAGCTGATCTGGCTGTGGCAGTGACCTGGGCCTCCATAGACAATGAGGCATCCAGGAACACTCCCAGGTTCTTTACCTTCGGTGCCAGCACCAGCTGGGCCCTGCTAAAGGCTGGGAACCCAATGATCAACCTCGGCACCCCATGGCCCAGGTGTAGGACCACCATCTTCAATGGATTCAACTTCAGTCTGCTCCGCTGTAATCAACCAGCCACAGCCTGGATGGATCAGCATGGGTAGACTGGCAGAGTCTAGATAAGGAGCCAGCCTACAAGCCAGATGTAACTGAAGGAAGGTACTTCTAGCAACTGTACCAGCCTGTTTATCCATTGCTGTAGCCAAGGCCCAAAGCATCCCCAAACTATTCACTTTAGAAAGAAAACTTAACCCCTTCTGAGGCTGGTAAATCAACAGCAGCCAAACACTCTGCTTCCCAACCAGCATCCCCTCCCGTTTTTCTTAGTTATATTAAAATATAAACAAATAGAAGGGCTTTAAGTGTGACTTTTATTAGCTTGTTTCCAAATCCCCACACCTAATAAATATTGTTGAAAGATTTTGCACAATATCGACTATCATTTTCTGTGACTGATGATAGTGAAACCATTTGCATCCTGGAAAGGAATGGGGCTTATATATCATTTCAGTGACCCAGATATGGACATATGTGTCTCCAGTGCAGGGTCTTTCAGAGCATATCTGCATAGCTGTCGTGGTCGTGAAAGGTTTCTTGAATGGTAAGACTCCCTGATATTCAGTTCAGATTAACAGATTGTCCACTAGGTAAAGATTAGTGAAATGTGATGACATAAAGACAAGAAAGCGGTGACCTGTTCCTATGGTATTTATACATTTATTTCCAAAGCTGTCTTGTCTCACCCAGTTGTTCAGATCTTTGTTTTACAATGCAACATTTTTTTCCCCAAACCAGCAGAAAACAGCAACAAAGTCTAAAATGTTGTACAATACTGCTTGTGTTGTCTAGCCTTGCAGGGTGATGCCCCAGTAAACAGAATAACCAAAGAAATTTTTTTAAGTTGTGCGTGTTTCATACACAACTTCAAATTGTATAGGTATTATATTTGTTTCCTGTCTGTTTCATGATAAATGAAATGTCATTTGATGTAACTATTATGACTTTAAGTGGGTATCAAGGATGGGCACGAACCAAGAAATGAACCACAGTTTGAGCACAAACCAGGCTGATTAGTGGTTTGTTTGGAACGGGTTCATATGTTTGTGTTGTTCCCGAATCCAAAAATGAACTGCCTTTTTTCCCTGGAGGTTCATTTAGTTCCTAAGAGTGGTTCATTCTCCAGACAGCCTGGTGCCGATTCAATCACTTCCTAGGCAATGCTGGGGGTGGACTTGTGGAAAGCCCTAGAAACACCCATAGCGGTTGTCCATAGCTTGATTGGCAGCCTTGGGAGCCAACCGTGGAGCTCCCATTCTGCTCTATGGGACCAGACCACAAGCTTATGCAGCTGCTTTCACTTTGCAGCAGGAGAAGAGAGAAGTTAGTTGCTGTGTGAGAGCGAGTTAGGAAGGATTGCTTGCTGCATAGCTAATTTAAGGGGAGGCTAGGGCTGAGCTTTCCTGGGGACACCTACTTTGGGGGGAACATCCCAAATCCAGTCTTCACCAAACTTGGCAAGCAGGTAGAGAAGACTCCCCGTGAATCTGGCATCCCTAATTCATGAGGGGGGGGGGCTGTTCTACCACCTCCTGAACTCACAAACTGAACAAACCATAAACCGGTTTGGGAAACGGGAAAAGTTCATGAAAGCTAATGGTTCGTGTTTCATGTAATTAAATGAACTATGAACCACCATTTTCCCAATTCATCCTCATCCCTAGTATGAATGCGATTGCCTCTAGTTCACGTAAGAGGCAGAAACTGATAATGTGTAGCAAAGGAAGGAAGAATGATTAGGGAAAGAATTCTTGATATCCCAAAGATGTAATGAGTGATCCAAATGTAGGAGCAGTTTTCTGATGTTTTTAAGGCCTCTGTATTCCCACTGGTGGTAGTAATACTTTTCCCCAACACTAATGTTCTCACTTGCCTCCCTCTTGCTGGGCAATGAAAGTTGTTTCCCTGAAATTATCCATATTCCCATGGACACATCTCTCATGGTATTGTATACTAAGAGCCAATCCATATGTTACCTTCTTTCACATTCTTTCATGCATTTTTACATGTTCCCTGCAGCCATACACAGCTGCAGGGAACTGCTTCAAGGGGGGGGGGGAGCCCAAACAGGCTCAGAATGGCACTGCAGGAGGAGGATGGGCTCCTGCCTCCTCCCCAAGCAGTTTGTTTTTTTACCTCAAAACCATGCAGCAGGGAGTTATTTTGCTAATTTTGTGCTCCATGTGTACAGATACTCCATATGGAGCCGAAAATTGGTCAAATAGCTCCTCCTCCCCCCAGGGGCAAAGTTTTGGAAATCCTGGGGGGGCGGGGGCTCCTTAGCGTGCGTGCTTTGCGCGTGCGCTCACTGGGATGATGTTCTTCCCCCCCTCCAGGAAACCGCCCTGCCTCCCTGGGCCCTTCTGAGGCCCGCCAGCCGCTGCTGCTGGTGCCTCTCTCTTACCCCCCGCCACCCCTTCCCTCTCCCTCTCCAGGAGCGGCCACCGGGCCTCGGAAGGACCCGGGGAGGCGCAGCAGCAGGTGCTCCATTTTCCCGGGGGTGGCTGAGCCCTCTCCTCGGGAAATTTTGGGGGTGGCTCAAGCCCTCGAGCCCCCCCGTACTCTACGCCTATGCTTCCCCCCTCCCCGGCTCAGTTGTTGCACAAGAAAAACTGCTTGGGAGAAGAGGCAGGAGCCCTTACTCCAGGGTGGCCAGACTCCAGGTGGTAACTGGAGATCTCTCGCTATTACAACTGATCTCCAGGCAATAGATATCAGTTCACCTGAAGAAAATGGCCACTTTGGAAGGCATTTCATGGCATTATACCCCATTGAAGTCCCTCCCCTTCCTACACCCCACCCTTCTCAGGCTCAACCTCCAAAATCTCCAAGTATTTCCCAATAAGGAGTTGGCAACCCTACCTTACCCCCCACCACCACCCTGTACACTGTTCCGAGTCTGTTAGGCTATATTGTTTAAAAAGAAGAAGAAGCAGTCCCCAACAGCTGCTCTGTGGCTGTGGGGAGCATAGGAAAATGATTAAAAACACATGAAAAAGGTAACATATAGTTTGGCTCTAATTCTCTCCCTGTAAAGAAATTTTCGTCTACAATAAAAGATGTTTGTCAGCAAAATATGGTTAGAGATGTTGTTTCCGTAGTACAGGGACATGGACTGAGTGAACTTCAAGTTCCTTACGTTCTAGAAATCCAAGCTGTGCATTTGGAATGATACCTTAAATACGGTCTAGAAGCACAGCCGAAGCATTGAAAAGCAAGCAAAAATAATCTTGCAGGTTCATTTCAAGACTCACAAGGTCACTTTTTATGGGAAAGGCCTGTTCAGAAGATATTGATTGGATTGTTCTAAATCCTGATTGAAACACTTGCTTTAAGTTAATTGAGAGTGAAAAAGTAATTGCTTTGGTCCTTTTAGAGCCATATGTATTGAAAATATCCCTTTTGTACCTTCACAGTCAAGCCTTCAAAAGATTACTGCTGTTCAAAGTTACTTTTATTAAAGAGAGAAAGAAGAGGAACAATGTAATCTATTGTATGTTGAGAGGTTGTTCATTTATTTTTCATTTCAGGATGTTTTTCTTTCTTTCTCTCTCTCTTAATGGCTTGCTACTTCTAGTATTTTAAAAGGGGCAACAGTATGAAGTTGCATCTTCATATTTTGTTTAGATTTAGAGATCTGAAAGCTTTCCATTTGCAATAACCCTGCTTGCTGTCTGAATCTATTGCAGTCTGCCTGAATATTATGACTATGGTCATGGAACAAGTGAAGACGCTTATGACAGCTACGGTAAGGCCTGTTCTATTTTTGGTAAAAGTGTGAAATCAGAAAACCAATCATTCAGTGACAACCCAAAATTACTTCTACATTCTTCCTCTCTGGCTTTTATAGAGGCCAGGCTAAGCTGATTTATATCATTCTGAGGTAAAATGTGACTTGTGGGATTGAAGCCAGAAAACTGAACAGATCCATTTTGATCAGAGTTTCAGAGGCATTAATCACTGTAATAAATCAGCTTTTAAAAAGCAAGGGTGATAATGCTGATGAGGGCCAAAATGTATTTTATAGCAACAGTTATCAATCTTTATTGTTCATGTGACGACAGGGCTCTCTCATATACCAAGTAAAACAGCAAACACAAATCCCATAATGCCACACAGCTTTTTGACTGCTTCAATTAAAATACTTTACTGGAAAGACTTCTTTAAATATATCCTACATTCCATGGGTTCCAATGAGTCAAACCTTTCTTTGAGTTCAAAACAACAATATTTTGGGAAAGACTCAACTGTTACATAAAAAGTTAAAAGGACCCAGTGATCCTTGAGACCCAAGTTTGCTCAACAACGTCACCACTGGGTCCTTTTAACTCTTTATGTAACAGTTGAGTCTTTTCCACAATATTGTTGTTCCTATTTTATTTTATTTTATTTATTTATTGAAATTTGTATCCCGCCCTCCTCGTTATACGGTGGGCTCAGGGCGGCTAACAGCAGCCATTATGGCACAATACATTATTTGGTTAAAAATTAAAACAACCATAAAAACATCCTGTCACATACTACATAGATGACGTTACTTCAGTGCAATTATCAAACAGCAATCCAGCATATCCCCATATCTGCTCATACATTGGCAGCCAGAGATCGAGCCAGGACCAGATGTAAACACCGTGGATGGCCCCTATTTAAAAGCCTGGTGGAAGAGCTTTATCTTGCAGGCCCTGCAGAATTGTAATAGATCCCTCAGGGCCCTGATGTTATCCGGGAGCTCATTCCACCAGTAAGGGGCCGCCACAGAAAATGCCCTGGCCCTTGTAGCTGCCAAGCGAGCCTCCCTCGGCCCTGGGATGGTCAGGCGGTTTTGGGATCCGGATCAAAGTGCTCTCTGGGGAATATATGGTGAGAGGCGATCCTTCAAGTAAGTAGGTCCTTGGCCATATAGGGCTAATTGGATTTGTCAACCAACAATGAAAAAACAGCCTAGGCATTCTTTGCCTTTATTTTGCACTCCTCCCCGGGGATCACCCGACCCAAAAGCAAGGGACAAATCCTTTTCCTCAGCCCAAACCAGGTAAAGTTGTAGATGCATACATTAGGTAAATAGACCCATGCTGTATTGGACCCCATCTCCAGACAACTGGCTCCACTACTGTATCTGCACTAGGCTTTACCATCAAGCCTGCCTCGGAACCAGAAGTTTAAGCATTCATGTCTTTGTAATTTTACTCTTAAATGATTCTTTGGTTTGGTGGAGTTTTTCTCCTTGAGCTAGAGCCCCAGTTAGCAAACAAGAATATCTTGTCTCCTGACTGCTCCATTTATTTCAAAGGAAGGTACAAACTCACCCACAACTTAATAGACAATCAACCCCCTTCAGTACAATGAATAGCCATAGGGCTGCCAAGTCAGCCCGGGGGGCGGGGGATCCCCTGCTATAGGGGTTCCCGATCCGCCGGCCGGCATTCGGCCAGCGGGGGGAACCCCGCCCCCAAAGTCGTCCAGCCTGGATGACTTCCCCAGCGTAATGATGTCACCTGGAAGTGACGTCACCACGTTGGAGACGTTGCCAGGGCAACGCTCTGGCAATCACCCTGGCAACGCCCCCAATGTGGTGATGTCACTTCCGGGTGACGTCACCGGGCGCGCGCAAAGTGTGCACGCCAGGGAGGCTCCCGCGCGGCTCCCGGGCGAAGAAGGACTCCCCCCCGCCAGTAGATGAGTACGACTTGGCAGCCCTAAATAGCCACATAAGAGACACACACATTAAAAGATTAGTGATGCTGGGAATAGGGTAGTTTTCTTATCCAAGAACTACAGAAGAAACTAATACTCACGTTGCTTGTGTGCTAGATGCATGATCCAGCTTAAATTAAGCTCATCTAAGTACAGTTGGCTGCAGCAGAAAAGATTAAAATACATGCATCTCTCTCCCATTGAAAGCAGCATTTAACATTCATAACTTTGGATAGACTGCCAGCATGGTTTTAGGAAACATCTGACCTACAAACCTCCACTGTTAACAGTCCCCTGACTATCCCCTGCTTAGCATATTATTTTGATTTTACATTGCCTACTTAAAACAATTCAATCATACATGGAAGTTCCCCAAAATTCACCAGAATGTATATATTCAGATGAGTTCTACTGAAGTGTGTATTCATTTTCTTCTCTTTATAATATGTCACAAGTAGGGCAAAAAATATAAGTAGATAAGAATCACTGGAAGTCACAAAAAGGTAAAAGAACCAAAGATTATCCAGGCATGGAAAGAACCAAAGATTATCCAAACTGACAGTGTCAAAAATAATTGTATTTGTGCAGCAACTGAGCGTGCATTAGTCCAAAGCACAATATCATTCTGTATGTGCTTGGCTTAAAATCATGATTTCCTAATGGCACATTTTAAATAATGCTTCTAGCAAATGGGAATGATATTTTTTTCCTATCATTAGTGTTGTATGTAAGGTTATGCAACCATTTTGGCTGTGGCAGCGGGGGTGGGTGAGCGTCTCATCCCTTCCTTTTTCCTTTCTCTTAATTCCATCTTCTCAGTCTTGGGACAGACACCCCCTCTTTGCTACCTTCTCGGGCCCCTGCCACCTTCCCCTGTTCAGTTCATCCCTATTCATCAATAATCCATTGAACAGTCAGAAAAAGAGACACACCAAATTGTGGGAATGTCTGAGACATACGTGAGTCAATACAGAGTTTGCTTTAAAGATTTTTCTACTCCAAACATTGAAAAATGTGTCCCTGTTTCTCACAGCCCAGCACTGTCACTCGCAGTTGGGTTTCCACACAATAGCTGGGATGGTTGGGTTTCCATACAATAGCTGGGTTTTCACACACTCACACTTGGGTTTCCACACAGTAGCTGGGCTGGTTGGGTTTCCACACAATAGCTAGACAGTTGGGTTTCCACATAGCTGGGCTGGTTAGCAAAGAGACTTACAAAAAGGCAGGCAGACAGAATTGTAGATATATGGATTATGCATTGTGCATTCAAGCACATTGCATCTGATGAAGTAGGCTCTGGCTCATGAAAGGTCATGCTACAGTAAATGTGTTTGTCTTGAAGGTACTACAAGGTCAGTCCTGTGTATATTGTCAGTGTTAAATTAATGAAGATAACAAAAGGGTTGGATCCAGAGATCCATTGGTGCAAGATATGCGGATCTTTGCCTGAATCCCCTAACTCCAGTAGTCCATTCCAAGTTCCAACCATGGGAGAATGGAAATAACCTGGTTCATTCCTCTTCCAGAAGCACAGCCCCACAGTCCAAGTAGCTATTAGCCCACTGTGGGCTCTACAGCCCAAGGCTCAACTTTCTCAGGATCACAAGAAACTGCTGGGTGTGGGAGACACGGCAAAGATCTTCAACTGTTAGATTGTGGGATCCAACATAGTGTGTATGTGCTTGTTCTTTATTTGTTACTTCCACTGAGTGCAACCTAGATATTATATTACATTCCCTTAAATCTCACTGAAATTAAGTACTTTAATTTCAGCAAAACTTAAACTGTCTTACTTTAGATCCTATATGCAGACAGTTACATGGGAACAAGTCCTGTTGAAGACAATGGCATGTATATGTACACACACTGAATATGGCAGAGAGAGCATGCCTAGTAGAGCATGAATGCAGTCCTAATTCTTTAAAAGTAAATGTGTTTAGGATTGGCTGCCCTTGGAAAAGCGAAATTAATTTGATCTTTTTTTCAGTTTTGCTTGCAAAGAGCAGAGCCAACCCATACTTTAAGCACACTAGGCAGTTGCCTAGGGTGCCAGAGCTGGAGGAGCACCAAAAACACACCATGCTCTAATGGACAGGCCTGCCATCACACAGTGTCAGGTTTGGCCCTGGCAAGCTGCCACTGATTCACCCAGGCAGGAGCAGACTGACAGGGAAAACAGCCTAGAAAAGGGTCCCAGCCCCAGTTCACCCAAAAAGGGAGGGAGACCCTGCAAAGGCCACATTGCCACTGTAGTCTGGAAACAAGGAAGCCCAGCTGAAGTAGGAAAGAGCAGACACAGAGGGCTCATCACTGGCCTCCTAGGAGCTCGTGTCCAATGGCTGCTTGCCTTTAAGTCTTACATGGGAGGGGGCTGATAAACCCAGTTGCCCTCTGTTTCTTCACTGCAGCAGTGGTTACATGAGCAACAACAGCAACTTCTGTCCCCATCCCATGCCTCGGTTCCTGTGGCCCACCTACTTAGAGTTGCAAGGCATGACCTGGCAAGCAGCAGGAGACCAGGGGTCCAGGACATGGAGGGTGCTGCCAGCAACAGCATGATGTCACTTCCAGGAAAAAAAACCCAGAAGTGATGTCATGTCTCTCTAGGAATTGCCAGAAATTCTATGGTAGAACCACAGAGATTCCAGTGATTCCTAGAGAGGACAGTTGTCACTTCTGGGTTTTCCGCAGAAGTGACATCATAGTGATGCTGACACTGATTCTTAAACATTTTTATTTCCCCTTGCTGACTGCAGTTGTTGGGGGCCAAGGATGGGGGATCCCCCACCACTAGTGGAAAACCTAGACATGCTCCCTGTACCACAGCCATTGCCACCCCCAGCCTGCTCGGTAGCCTCCAACTCTACTATGCCATGCAAGCAGTGGCAGTCCAGGAGTCCCTGGCCCTACCCCTTTGACAAAAGGAGGAGGAAGATTAGACTCAAAGCCATTCCCACCTTCCCGGTGTGAGGCAAGGCATGCAACTCCATTGAATTGGGGGACACCAAAAGTCATAGTTTATCTAGGGCTCCAAATGTCCATGGGTGGGCCCTGAAAGAGATACATTTTTGATGCCTTTATGCCAGAGATGTGAAAGAGGTCTTCAAAAGGACAACCTGTCCTCTCTTGACCGTGTTAAATATACAGTCATCATGGAACAGCTAGGCCTACTTATCTGCTAATTTATTTATTTAGCCGACTAATCTGGTCTTTTTAGCCAGCCACATCTTCACAGCGATTGATACGTGTGACGCATTCCTCACTGTTGGCAAATTCTGCTCACTATCCACACATTCTAAATGTACTGCTGATTGTAAATATTGGGGGCCAGGAACTGGGATACGAATTAATACAAATGATAAGAGACTTCCTTACTTACACTGTTTTATTTTATAGGCAGGATATATATTTCTGCTGTATTCTACTGGGATGTCTGCCAAGAATGTTGCCTGTTCCTGAGCTTTGCTAGCAGCTTTGCTGTCTTAATGAGTGCAATCAGTAATTGAATGCAGTTCTTAGTGATATAGCTAAAGGTTTAGTTTGATCTTGGGTTTTACAGAACACCCTATGGAACACTTGTCCTCTTTTTCACTCCTGCCCTCTCTTCCTTCCTTCAGCTTTTCTTAGTCTGCTTAAGAAATGAACCCTTTCCTTTGGAGACTGAATTACTAATACCCCTAAAGGCCAATTAAAACTCCTTTCTCAAAAGGTATACCTAATGGATGATTTAGTAAATCCTCTGGCATCTTACCTTTGACAGATATTTGCGGAGTGGGTAATGTTATAATCTCTATGGAGACAAATCTACTTGTGCACACTATTGTGTAATTATTATATGTACTACTTTATTATTTCATAAAAATCTGGAAGAATTTAGGTCCTGAATGCATGTGCTTTGTATGTCTAGTCTTTGAAACTCTGCATATATTACATGTTTTATTTTCATTTTGAATCATAATAATTTTAAAGTTAGTTATTTCCTAGTAAAGGTCAGATTCTTAAATGTGCGACAAGACCACATTAAAAGCATTTTTAAAGGGAAATGGCAGCTACATTGGGCCTCAGTTTAGATGAATGCTATACTCTGTGTGTGGGAGGGCGGTATTTAATCCTTCTAAAAGTCACAAAGATACAAACAGGATTTAAAACTAGAGGTACTATTCCAATTAAAAGGCTTTCCCCCAAAAAATTCCAATTAAAAGGCTTTTCCAAAAAAAAATTAAAGTCTTCAGTTTTCTTTAGAAGACCTGTAGTAAAGGAGCCAAATGTAACTCCTGGAGGAGGGAGTCTAGGGGCAGCCATTACAAAGGCCTTTATGTGTGTCCACACCAAACATATCCCAGAAAGTGCTTCCCATACCAGAGCCTCCTCAGATGATCTCAGAGTACAGGCACACACAGTTGCAGACAGTGCTTTAGGTACTTTGGACCTAAATCACTTACATCTTTGAAAGTCAGACCAGCTCTTTATACTAGGTCCCGGAACAAATGGGGACCAAGTTCATTTGCTACAAAATGGGCATTAGGTGCTCATTGCAAGGAGTCTTTGGCCCAGTTTACACCTCCCCTCTGAAGTAGTTTGACTGCTGTCTTTTCCTATGTTCATTTCACGCTGGTTTCAAATTTCACTCCCTGGGTCTGAAGAGTACGAACCAACAGGATCTGTTTAAAGCAGTAAAATGCTAGCTTTACCACAGGAGGGCAATTAATGAATGTAAACAGTAGTTTTAAAACTAGAACAAGTATAGTTTGAAACTAGAAACAGGTATAGACTTTTTTTAAAAAAAAAAACTAGAATGATTCCAGCGGGAAAGTCAGATGTAGATTTGACCTTTGTTAGCATTTTGGCAGCCACGTTCTGAAGCAGTTGAAGTTTCTGAGCTGTCTTGAAAGACAGCCCCATACAGAGTGCATTAACAGTAGTCTAACCTTGAATCTTGACTGTGTTGCATCTGCAGGAGACCGTCATGTAGGTCCACACCAAACATATCTCAAGAGACGGAGGGGGGGCATGGGCATGGGAGGGCACAGCAATCATCAGAAACAAGCCCATGCTAAGTCAAACAAGATATCGTTACTACTACATTCTAGTGTGAAATGATATCAAAACAAGAACCTTGATTTGAGCCTAGAACTTAACTGGAAGCCAGTGCAAAGATTGTTGCTAACTAAGGCAATCTGTGCACTTGGGGATAAAGTGATGATTTTACAGCATCAGTTATCTCTCAAGGGGTTTCACATTCATCCTGATTAAGATATTTAAAAAATAAGGCCTTTTTAAAAAAGATCGTCCAGATGAGAGAAAGAGTAGCTGATGACATTTTATTCTGGCTGTCAAAGTGCTACAGCTATAGGAGATATATGTCTATTCTGCTTATTACATTAGTGCACGATCTCTTTAAATGTGTGCTACAGACGGTGCATAAATAAAGCAATGCTTCCAGCATCTCCAGGAAATTTACTCAAAGCCCAGTGAGTGTAATGGCAAAGAGCCAGTGTGAATTTTAAGTAACAGTTCTGAAATAATAATAAGTAACTGTCAATTGATCACAACCTAAGGAGGCTGGCAGCTAGTGGTAATAGCAATTAACTTCCTATTCTCCTTTTAATGGCAGGTTGCTGTATTGATTCAGTGAAAATACAGCAAATTGGAAGTATCCACATTAAATGATCATGCATTTAATACGTGTGGCTTTAAAACAAAATCACATAACTCTTGATTAATGTATAGTTACGATTGCTCCTGTCCTTAAGCCAGTTCCTCCAGCCTTCCTAAAATTCTTCTAGTTTCCAGAAGCCCGGTTGCAATGCGCTGCTTCCTTCTTTTTCCAGCTCAGAATTCAAACAGGGTGTGATCGAGTTACAGGCAGAGTAAACTGACTAAAATCCTACAAATAACTCATCTAAAAATGTTGTATCTATACCATGCTAAAACAGGCCCAGGGCGATTCTGCATCTAGCATCCATTCCACATTCCACATTTTCTCAACTGGGAGGGGAAAGTGCAGCTCAAAACCACATTCAAACACCTCAGGGCAACACCATACTGACTGCAAAGTCACCCCTGAATGGCCATAAATCTATGCAGAAGGTACCATAAACCCTGATGGTGTTATACCTCACTGAAGTTCCTCTCCTCCCCAAAACCTGACCCATTTGTGACTGAGCCACCCTAGTTATCAGTTTTCTTCTTTCCTGAAGAATTCTGGCTGTCCCACCCTGTCACTGTATAATATTTTGGCTGTTTGCTCAGCCCAGGAACCTGAGAGAAGGAATGGGAGCCCCCTTTAACTTATATGACTTAAATGTCATTCAAGAAGTTTTCATATTCCAAATTAACAAAATATTTTATTCAACACCGAGGGGAAAGGTCAAATGAAATCAGAGGTAAAATTTCTGAGGCAACTCAATATAGATAACTCTGAGGTAAAATCAGTACATACAGATTTTAGTTCTTATGTTTCAGGTTAATGAGAGTTTCTTGAGTTTTTCACAGTGACTTAAATCTTTATGTTGAGAGGCTTTGGTTCCAGTGTTTTCCCCTAACACTTCAGTACACTTTCTTTGAGTACTCTCTAACTCCTTTGGTTTCCAGGAGGCTGGTACACTCTTTCCTGTACCCATACACCTTCTCTTGAAACACTAGTAATTGTCTTGAGTTTTTAATTGACTCCTAAGGTCTCTAAAGTCAGTTTCTAACCACACCAGACCAGGGATCTCTGCACTCTTCAGAGTTAGCTTCCTGTTTGACTGGGTAGGCAAATTCTCACTAGAAGATCTATCCCCTTCCTATGGCCCAAATGGGAGTCTCCATTTAACTACCCACTCGTCCTTGCCAACTGTCTGCAGTTCTCCTGTCTGTGTTAAACTGCTCTTCATCAGGGCTGAATTTCTAAACTGTCAGTACTCAACTATTCTGAGCTAGGGCTAAAATCAGACTCAACTCAGTCAAGTCAGAAATCTGACTGATTGTCTCCTCAGCATCCAGTTCAGAAGTCTTTCTCTGCTCAGCTGATGCTAACCAATCAGATGTCTTGGAACAACCTGTCACTCAAGGCTCTCTGGCTCTATAAAGAATTAACTTTTCACTGTTCTTTATCTGTTTACACAGCACTTCTAAGCTTTTAAAAGTGCAGTCGGTCACACATGACTTTTGCAATCTGCTGTGTTTTTCAAGCGGAACCTACCACATCTGTTCTTTGCCACTGACCCATGTGAAACAGACGTCATGCACTCTCTTGTTTTCTAATTTGTGTCACAGCCATAGCCTGCTTGCTAGTTTGGGAGTGCAGGTGCACAACTTAGATCATTGACTTGATTCATTTGGGAACGCGTTCTCAGACATAATTGTGCATATTTTTACTTCCATAGCTTACTAATCATGGAGCTGTCTTGCTCACATAGGGTTGTTGCTTAACACCAAAGGAGTTTCTCCTAGAAGAATACTGAAGGGCTAGTCATTAACTGAGATGGTCACAGTGACCTAAAAACTGAAAGAAACAAAAAACTTTTCTCACGTCAATGACTGCTAAACATTTAATTGCTCTTCATATATAATACATGCAACTAGCACCTCTGGATGATAATTCAAAGAGAAGGAGTTATAGTTGGAACTAAAAGAACTCAACCAGGAACTCATCCAATATATCACAGTCCTTTTAATACAAGATTTCTTTGTATACTTTATATAAATTAGGTTAAGCTGCTGAACATCTGTGACCCACCAGTGCTTTTTGTCACTTTAATCTTTGGCCTGTGAGTGAAGCTGGCCAAATTGATGAAAAAGCCTAGACGGTCCTGGAGCTATCATTTTCAAGGGGAGGGAGGAAATTACATTTTAGTAGAACAGAACAATATCCAAGATTTTGGAACACTCAAGATTAAATTTTTAAAAGTATGTTTTGATAGTAATGATCGGTTGGAACCTACCTGTTTTTCAGTAGGTGCAAGAGGAAACAAGACCCTCTTGACCCTTAAAAAGGCTATGTGGGGGATCACGGGACCCACATGGACAAACAATACATAGGATGGAAGGAGGAGGTTGAGGTTTAGGAAAAGCTGGTAGGATTCACCCTCTGCTCTGTGTGTGCAATAACAATTGCAGTGGCATGGATCCAGCCTTCCTCCAAGGAGCCTTCTTCTGGCCTAAAGAGCTTTCCTCCTATGTAAGTGACTCATCTGTTGGAAGAAGGCTCATTAGACAGAAGGAAGGCTTTAATCTTTCCCAGTGGAGTGGTAGGATAGGGGGAGGATCCACCCTAGTGTTATCAAAACAGGACAAATAGTTAACCCTTGAAAGCAAAGGGATTTGAGTATGCTTTTTTTTTAATCCAGTAAAAAAACCCTTGTTTATGCAACGGGAAGAAACTATGAATGCCTTAAAAATACATGTCAGTGAGATGAATGTAACCCTTTTAAAAAGAACTGCATACCTCTATGGTTGTCTCCTTCATATCCAAAATTCATGTTTTGGTCTATAGAATTATTGTAGTTTCTTTCAATATGTATTAGCACTGCCCAGTTGGTCTGGTCTTCTATGAAATAAATGAGAGTGGCCTCCACCACTTCCATGCCCAATGGAGAGCTTCTTTCAGGCTCTTTTGGTCTAAATTGTTATATTGTTGTAATACTACAGTGATAGAATGAATACTGATTTTAGGTAGTACCAAAAATAGCTCTCCAATGATGTAATGAGGGTGGCCCGGGGGGGGGGGGGTTGGCTGAGACAAAGAAAATGGTGCCAGTGTGGACGAGGCCTTCAAAAATTACCATCTGCTAGGTGTGCAAACATGCTTGGACTGTGGTCTTTCCAGAAAGGTCATATAAAATCAGGTTTTATAAAGATCAGAGCAAACCAGGGGAGTACCTGAGAGAGGTGACACTGTTTATTTTTTTATTTTTTTAAAAAAACCCTCTAGTTTGGAAACCAAAGCAGAGTAAAACCTCCATGTGTCAGGACGGCAGCTATAATTTTCTCAGGAAAAAGGTACTACATCACAGTGATGTATTCAGAGGAGCATTGCTGTGGCTCCTGTTGTCCGGGCCCCTTCTCCAGTTCATATTAGGGATGTGCATTTGGTTCAGACGAATTGGGGAAAAAACTCGAATAATTTGGCCCGCCGGAAAGCCAAATCAGATTCTCTGATTTGAACAGGGATTCCATATATTTGGCATCCATTTGCTGGGCGAGGGGAAGGCAGGGGGAGGCATTTATATGCCTCCCTGCTCCTCTCAGGGAAGGGGGCGCTCTGCAGGCGGCGGACTGGGTAACACATGGGAAGGCATTTAAATGCCTCCACACACCCTGCCAGGCCTTATTGAGTCAAATGTGATTCGGCTGGCCAAATGCCACCCCAATTAGCTTGAATTGCCAAAGGTGGTATTTGGGGGTCATTCAGCTGGCAGAATCACATTCAGCCCTCTTTGGCTGAATCCAAATCGGCCGATTTTTATTTATTTATTTTGCACACATCCCTAGATCATATGACATATTAAGTTTAGATTGGCTGGGGCTGGTGTTCTGGGCATCGTGCTGAGACTGAGAAAACAGATCTCTGCTCCTTCCACGCAGGCATATGCTTCACGCTGTTACCCATTTGCCCACCCAATGGGATATCGTGGGATTAGCTGATCATTCTGGAGTCAAAATGGAAACTGGGGCATTCCCCCTAACTGGCCTTTGAGGAACCGTATTTTATCTGCTTCACAATGTCTCCAAAGGGTGGGTATAAATAGGCCTGACCTTTGACTGGTGAGACTATAGTTTGCCAGTAATGGGGTGAGTTACTCAAAATAAGTAGGAAGAGTTTCCTGAACAACCCATCACTCCTCTGGGGATGGGGGGGGGGGGGTTGTAATGGAGCACCTTTAGTGCTCAGGAATATGGCCTAAACCTTATAGTGGCTTACAGGGGTGATGAAGCTTGGCATCTCTTGGAACATGCTATGTGCAGGTGATGATAAGCAAAGCTGGCATAATCACTGGTTGAGTGTGGAGCCAGTGCAGATACAGCTGCAATTTTCTGAATAGTATGTTACTATATTACAGAGATGCAGTAACTTTCATGAGCATAACAGCTTCTTATTTGAGTGCAAAAGTTTCAAAGAGGCAGGTCATCAAACGCTTCTGATGCCTTTCTAATGTGTCAGTCCTCATCTTCCCACCCCTTCCCTTTTCCCACACAACAATAGTGGGATTAATGCAAGTGTTAGTATAAAAGAGTTTGGGTATCCAACACAGCTTTTTAGGGCACCATCAAGCAAATGAAAACTACTTCTGAACCATAATATACAACAGTCATGAGGATACCACATGCAGGTGCAATTCGCAATGGCAAATCCACTAAGAGCCATTATGGCTCCTACTGCTACAGTAAATCAATATATTCTTGTTATTAAAGTGATTGATGTGTATACAGTAGCTAATTTATTTTCATGCTTATTCAGAATTACCCCCAAACACTATAAAAATCAGTACTAATGCCACCTTAGTTCCAAGTGGTTTCTATTCTTCTTTCTTCTTTTCTTTTTCAGTTGAATCTGGAAGCAGAAAAATCATATGTATTTCAGTTACCCACTACTGACTCAATTCCTGATCCAGTTAATGTACCAGCTGCAGAAAATGATATCCACTTTGGCACTTTAGCAAAGCATGTTAGAAACTCAGTCATGGAATAGGTTTGGGGCAGGCAGACTTAAAGCAGTGTGTGTGTTGTTTTTTTTCTAGAGCTGATTGTGTTACCAGTAAATTGGATATTCATATCTTGCATAAAATGAAGGGAAGAGGTTTGTCGGTCTTTACTGAGAACTGTCGTGGCAGACAATTGAATCTTATAAATAAGATTTAAAGGAAGGAAACAAAAATGAATCATAAAACCATCCACATATTTTGTTTGCTAAATGCACCACAGGGAACTGCATGATCTCTTGCATATGCATGCCTATCAAAATAAAGCCATTTTTTCTTCTTCTTATTTTGTCTGTTTTAGCACAAGAAGAATGGGCCATAACCCGTCCAAGCTTAAAGGCACCACCTACCAGGTCAACCAGAGGGGGTTACAGAGAACACCCCTATGGTAGATATTGAAGGTCCTCCTCATCTGTGACCTCACCTTAAAGACATTTAATAACCCATGGTCTCCACGTAAACAGCAACGAGACAAGTAATAGCCCATTTCTTTTCTATCCTAGGAATTACTGCTTATGATTACCCTAGATATACTTCTTGTGTTTCTACATTGGAGTGACACTGGCATTAGTATTATTTTATAACATGGACTTGACAAGACCTTTGGCAAGCATTGTCTAAACCATTCAGCAAGATGATGTTCTCTTGTTTGTGCCTCACCGTTGTGTGTAATTCTAAAGCAAAACAGGAAAAAAAGCATGAAGCAGTTACACACCATGCATCTGTCCCATTCCCCCGGATGCTACTAAAGCCGAGTTTTATCAAGGGTTGCTAAAAATGTAACATGACCTTTTTGAACCAGATGCGGATCAATATGTAGATAAGATGTTTTAACCTGTCTTTTTAATATATGTTAGATAGATTTAAGATGTTCAATATTAAGTTGTAAATTTCATTTTAAATGCTGTTTTAATGGGGTTGGCAACGAAGCAGCTACTGTATGTATGTAGCTAACTGAATTTTGTCCAATGTTTTAACCTTGTATTTGTTTTGGGTTTTTTAATTTTTTTAAAAATCACATAAAGTTCTATGTGTAAGCTTCTCTAAATAGGAACCATAATTTTGTCAAACATGTTTGCCATAATTTGTCAATAAAGCTGAAATCTTTTGTAAGAAACTAAATTTGGGATGACGTGTTTTTAGCTTTAAATGCCTGCTTGATTTCTTCTTCAAGAGATGCCTAAAATGTTTTCGAGATAAAAAAAATTTTCAAAAAAAAAATCTATAAATGAACCCAAGTTTGTTTTAAGAATATGTGCGAGACTTTAAAAGTTGTATTAATAACTTATGGTTGTTAAATAATTTAAAAGCTAACAAACTAAACTGTGAAATGAATCATGGATAGCAGACACTAATGTATAACATGTTAATGGGAAAAAGTGGCTTTAGAAGAATAAATGGATTTTTAAACTATCCTCTAAGCTTGATTTTGCTAAACACACACACGGATTGACTCGTTTGTATTGACATGTCTCTCGTGAGAATGTAATGGAGTTTAAAGAGGTAAGATTACTGCTTACCAGTGTTAGAGTGTCTAAATGCTAGTTCTTCAACCTTTGAGTTTCCCCACACATTAAATATCCCATTCAACCTGTAAGCATTGCATAGACTCACCTTCTTGTTTTCACTCTGAGGAGTGTGTTGGCTGCATTTGCGTAGTTCTCTAATAATTTGTCTTGACAAACCAATCATCAGTGTCACTGCCCAGTTGTTGCTCTTCAACTTCAAAAACTTTATTTGTAATTTTCAGTGCTAATTATCACCTCCCTTGAAGGCAGTTTAGAGGGCGGTTATTACTTTTGAGAATATCAGACTTGATGGCTGATGATTGTTAAGGAAATATGTCGCAGGACTCAAAGGATGACTAAACGTTAAACAGGTAACATTAATAGTAACTCTGTAATTTTGAGTATGCAACAGCAATGTTAAAGATTCCAAGTGATTAAGTTACTGATAGTTAAAAAAGTAAACCTGCCAAACTATAACAAAATAGGTATTCTAGGCTATTAAAACAACTAATTAACATTAACTAGCGGCAACAAAATTATTTTACAATATATAACCCTCGAGGCAATAAACAGAACTAAAATTAATAATAATAGTAATGCAACTCTTGCTAACAGTGAATACATAACCTAAATTGTTATGACAAAAAAAAAGGAAGACTATGTAGGGATACCAAAACTACGAAATCTTTTAAATACGATTTTTTGTTTCCAGTGGCTTTTTGTCAATGTGATTGGTTTACTTTTTTGATGAGAACAGAGCATAGGCTGGTTGCTGTTCAGTTTGTGAACAAAAAAAAATATCTCTTGCAGCTGGAGTTGCATGCTAATGTTCTTGACTAGTTTTTGAAACATATGTCCTGTCAGTTGACACTGCAATGTTTATTGAAGTGAAGGTCGAAAGCTTTACATCTGTCACACTGAGTGTTCTGTCTCACTATTTCAGGGATGCAAACTCAATGGGCAGCAAACCAGCAGATGGTTGCAGGGGGCTAAGGTAAGTCATATATTCAATCCTTCATTTAGGAAGAATCACAAATAACTATTCTGCTTCCTCAGGGTATTTATTTTTTATTATCCCACAGGAACGGTAAGCATTTAAAAATCATATTTATTTCAGTCGGACTGCAAGGCTGCATCCTATGCATACCTACTTGGAAGGAGCTTGGGGAAATTACTTTTGAACAGTGCAAAGAAATTCACAAAAGCTCATACCCAACCACAAATTTTGTTAGTCTTTAAGGTGCTACTCGACTCTTACTCTTTTCTACATAAATGCAGAAGACGTCCAACGTGCAATGCAAGAGATTTCTGCCCGAAAAGAAAACTCTACTAAGAGCAACATTGTTGTCAGCATAGAAACAAGTGGGATATTTTCTATGTGAGAGTGTGTGTGTGTGAGTGAGTGAGTGTGATGAGGCAGTTTCTTATGTCTACCAGTTTTATGACCATGATATATTGAGTCATTTTTCTTTTAAAGGCAAGAGCTCTTCTTTGAAAATCATCATATAAATTCTATAAATAAACTATCCATTGGAAGCAAAAAGGCACTAAATGTACAAATTGTTTTTCAGAACCTGCATAGGTAGGTTTATGGATTTTATTATTGGTTACTTTATCCATTTTGTGTGTTGGATTTATATGCGTTAGATTTATTACTATAGATCTCTATCATCTTGTTGATTCCTCTTTGCAGGTGAAACTGGCATTTGACCAGATTCAATAAAGTTTGTGTGCGGAGAATTGATTACTTCTTCCCTCCTGCTGACAGGTTTTGCATTCTGATAGAATCGTTTCATGTGTGTTGCTCCACAGGAATTCCTTCATGGAGGAAACAGTGGAACAGGCCTAGAAAACAGATTTTTAGGGGTGGGGTTCTCATTCATCCTTTTCATGATATTCCTGGCGGCAAGCCTGCATGATTAGAGGGAGAAGAAATAGAAACTTCTGTGCAAATAGACTGTATAGTAGTAAAACACTTGAATTCGGTATGAGTATTTGTGTCAAAAGAAAGATTCACACACAGTCCTGCATCCCCACGAATAACTAAAATTTGCTGAACGTCTATGATGCTCTTTCCTGTCCATGACTCTGTCAGGGGGAAAAAAAGAGCCTCACCAGATTCACACATTGCAGACAGCAGGTTAAAGAGTTTTAGTTTGGGGACTGATACAGCTATGTGAAGTTAATAAACCTCATTAAGTATGGCCACAGCTTAGGACAGAGGTTCTCAGACCTCATTCAAGCAGTCCTTTTCACATTGATTTGTCATTTGATGAATCGCTGCGCATCTGTTGTGGAAACCTTGCGAGTTATAACAGTTTCCAGAACACATTCTGGTAGGGTACAGTCAGTTCACACAGAACCCTGGTTAAAACTATGGTCATAATTATGCTGCATGAAGTGATAACCAAATTAAATATGTTGCTGGAATCCTCACCCTACTCCAAGCTGCTTCCTCATCCTTAAGGGTAGGAAACCACTACTACAAAGCCCCTATTATGGTGTTACATTTTGAAAACACAGGCTGAGGACAGACTGGCACATCTGCCTGGAGGAGACGGCCCGGACGTAATGTGTCTGGCACTGCGCTCCTCCCACAGCAGCCAAGCACCACTTAAAAGTGGTGTCCCGGCTGCTGCGGCGCGCGTTCCACCCACTTCCGGCGGGTGTGAACGCGCGCCAGCCGGGGGAGCCACGCAGCATTCGCACACCGCCGGTGGAAGCCGCCCGCAGTCTGGATGCTGCGGGCGGCTTCCTTGCGGCGGCATACGAACTTGAGTCTGTCCACAGCCACAGTATCCACTGCCCAGAGTGTGGATTTCTGTCACAAATTTCCTAAATGGTGACCTATCTTGTAGGATTATTGTGATGCCAAAGAAGACACAAATTCTAAAACATTTACTAACATTAAGAATGATATATTCACTACAAATTATAAAATAGTATGAATTATTGGACCTGGCTGCTGTGAAAGGACTCTAAATTTTCTTCCTGTTCCTCCATTACCAGGAACCCAACTTTGCTTCAGAATTAGAAATTCAGTGTTCCATTGCTATGTGTTTGTTGGCTGTAAGGATAATAGAGAGAACTCAAAGAAAATACAGGACATGGTTCAAGGGTGCATGTTCTGCTGGTTGCATTAACGAGGTCTGGTCTCATAAGCTGCTTGGATAGGAAACCATCTGGGAGCCATATCCGAGCTGCTCTTAGTTCCTCAGAAGGATACAGTACAATAAATAAACATTGTAATAGGTCCAAAGTCAGTTATGATTGTTATGAGCTCTTATTTATTGTTCCAGTTCTATACAAAGTACAAAAACCTTGTCTTAACAGTTCACTGAAAGGTAACCTTCAGCACCGAACATTCACTGATTTATTGTCTCATTTCCTTCATAGGATTATTATTGTTGCCAGTGAATTGGAAGGGCTTTGGAATGGACCGCATGTGTCACACAAAAAGCAGGCACTTAGTTGAACACAAGGAACGAAGCAAGGTAGGACAGCCTTCCTGCCTAGAGGAAATATGGCATTTCAATAAGGATTAGAGACCTTTTACTGTTTGATAGTAATATTTAGAATTAGGCATTTGTAAATGCAATTGTGTTTGATGACAGTGTGGTAACAAAGTTGGTTAAGGCAAGATTTTTTTTAAAAAAAAATTACTTGACTGTGGTGCCATCTGGTTTCTGACCTCAGGAAAGTCACAAGACCCATGTAGAACATGAGGTTGTAGTGCGGAGGCAGAAAGAGTTGAAATCACCCTTTCTATGCAGCTCTGTTGGTAGAAGAGAAAGGGGAAAGGGCAATTTCATCGCCTTCCTCTTCCCCCATCCCCACAACCTCTGACCTATGTGGTGGGTCTTGTAACCCGTGGAATAAACTTTCCTGGGGTCAGAAAGGGTGGCTGGGCAGAGGGGGGAAAATCCACAATTCTTCCAGGATTCAGTCCATTGTTTTCAATTGTACTGAGAATTGTTTCCTTACAAGTTCCCCAAATCAAAGACGAACCTCTCCCCTGCTTAGCTGATGCACTGGAATTATGTGTGCATATTCTGTTTTGAAAGTTTATTTTGATTATGCAAATCTTGTTAAAAGAACCCATTCACTAAAAAAATTCTTTATTTCTGACAATCGAACTACCTTTGGCATCTAACATTTCATCTTGTCACCAGGAAAATCCCATGCTTAAGATTCAGAAAGCATGAAGGCAATTTCAGGCTTTCATTCTTCAACCCGTAAATCACAAATCAGGCTGTAGAACAAATGTCAATTTTCGACCTAGGCAAGCAATGTATACAGCAGGCATTCATGTACTAAGATGTCAAAATTTGATTGGATGTCAGAGCCTAGCCTATCCAAAATGGAAGCACTGGATTCTTTATGAACCTTTTTAGAGGAAGGTTCTTGTCTTTAGAAAATCTGGAATACTAAAAGGGGATAGTTCCTTTTTTGAGCACCTTAATGGAGTTAATATCAGATCTAAGGCCTGTAAGTATAGCTGTATAGTAATGCTGACATTTTGGATTTGTTTCTTGGAATGGAGTATAGTTGTTGACTCTCCATTCATCCATGATTTAGGAAGGGGCAAGACTGTGAAGTTCTATTTCCAGCATGGCTTTCTTGAGAAAATAGGAAGGGTATACAATCATCCCACAGAAGATACCTTCATAGATCCAAAAAATTATAAAAGTGGGGATATATAATAGAACAATGCGCTTCACATAAACTTTACACAGGTTTGGTCCCTTTGAAAATCACCAGTCACTGGACAAGAAAAGAGGAAGGATCTTCTAATACCAAGTGAGATTCTGAAAGCCCCTCAGATAATCAGAAGACAAAATAAAGTCCTAGAAGTGTATGAGCAGATTGTGTATCACAGCCACCAGTAGCCAAACAATTGAAAGGGAGATAAAACATCCCCCTCAGGTGTAGACTATGTATTTATGTAAAGAAATTCTCTAAAGCTTTATGGAGATCTAATTTCCCCTTTCCCTGACAGCCTTTCCCTCTTCCAAATCTCCTCAGCTGTTTTCTCCTCATGGGGTCCACTTTTGCAAATATGGAACTCCATAGGAGATGGAGAAACATTTGGGGAGACTTTGAAATCCCATGGCAGTGATCTTGAATGTTTTCTGCTGACTTAAGCTTTCTGAAAATGTGTTGCCCTGACCTGACCCTTTCCATTTCCAGTAAACTGGATGAGGATGCATGATACCTGTATTGAATAGTGACTCTATTTTACTATATTGGCTACTCAATTTTACATAATGTCCTCAAAGCATCCAAAAGGATCTAACACTAGTTGCAATTCATAGTGTAATTCTATGCAAAGTTTCTACAATTTAAGTCAGTTAAATTCCTTAAATTAAAACTAGACTAATAAGTAGGGGTGGGTATAAACTGAAGCACAACACAAAATTAATCACAAACCCCCCCAATTTTTGTGGTTTGGGAACTGAAATTTGTGAAGGGTGTACCATCACAAACTTCCATGAACTTTTAAAGCAGTCCATGGCCATTTATGGATAAAGCAGAAAGCAGGTAATTCCACACTGCTCAGCTGTTTTTCAGGGCACACTGCTCCCCACTGCTTAGCTGTTTTGGGGGCTTTCTGCAAACCCGGTTTAAAGGGACTGTGGGGCTATGAACCATTCAATAGGGTTTGTGGGGCTATGAACCATGAACCAGGATGGTTTGCAAACAAACCTCCCAGTTCGCTTTGTGGTACAACCACAAACCACAAACTGATATGAACTGCATTTTCCTTGTTTGTGCCCATCCCTACTAACAGAATAATCCTAAACAGAGCTGCAATTCCAATGGTGTGACTCTTCTTGGGTTGACATTGTAACTCTCCAATGTTTAGAATATTCCATTGACTACAGTCCACAAACTGTTTAAGGCTGGGTTCAGAAATGTTTATTTGCCATTTGAGGGCTGCATGATATCGTAGAATGAACATTCCAAAGAGAACTTATTTTTGAAAGGAGGCAGGTCACACCTGCTAATTTACGCAGGGAGCAATGTGAGGATATAACCTGTACTTCAGATGAGGGATACCATGTCTGAATGCTCTTCCATGCATTAGATCTAGTATTCTACTATCAGTGAGCTTTTTAAGTCTAGGGGGTACTTTAAAATAACCTCTACCAACTATTATTTTTATATTCCCTGTTACTATCTGATTATGTTGCTAGTCATTCCTTGATGTTTTTTCATGGCCTTTCCAGTAGCCATGCCTTGTCACCACCCTAAACCAATGAGTGGTTTCTTGTCCTTTTATGGTGCTTGCATGGAAAATGAATGCCTTCATGCACTATGCCAATTACCAAATATAGTCAATGGACATATTCATTCAAATGATGTTATGACATTCCTTGATGAAATGTAGACAGTGAGCTCTAACAATGTCTTAAATTGGTTTCTTTAAAAATTCTGCTTGACAGTTTCTTCCTTCTAAAGATCCATAATGGCCATATTAGAATGCATGAAGTCAAGAGCAAACTCAGCAATGCTTTATCATGTTGGATTTTATCTAGTGAAGACTACTTTGTCAGTAGAGATTTGGAGTTCAGTCCTAGACCTGCACCTTGACATTTTCATTGGGAACAAACACAAAATGATACTGTCTATTGAGCTCCCTACCTGCACTTCAGATATTTTACAGAAGTGGAGAGAAAGGAAGTGTGAACACACACACACACCACTTTTAGGCCTTTTATGAAGGGTCAAAGATATGCCTTCTGATTTGTATTGGAGTTTCTAATGCCTTTAAAATACCCTCTGCCCTACCCCTTACCCCAAAGCACTTTCAGTAACGTTCAGTCCAAACTCCTTCAGATGCTTAATCTGCTAGCAGGGATCAATTAACATCCATCTTTGGTCCCAGGAGTTGATAATCAAAACCAAAGTCACCTTAGTTCAGGCTAACATCTGCCTGGAATACCAAGCTCAAGCCTTGGGAAGGACTTTTGTTGTAGGACACCTCCATCTGTATCAAACTGAATTTTTGATTCCCTTGAATTATTTGCCACTAAGACCCCTTCCATGTAAAACATAAAGCCACGAAATCTTAAAAATCTCCAAAATGGTATGTAAGTCTACAAAGCACTCTTCATAAGGTACAGCATCTAGGTTATAGCACCAAAAGAAAACAAAATGTCGATTTGCATAAACTGTCATACTACTTCATTAATTTGGCATAGCAGCAAATTACATGGTATGTTAGGTATCTGTGATCAGATTTCCCAGCATATTTGTAAACCTTAAAAAGCAGTCAAAGAGGAAGGACATAAGAACACAAGAGGAGCCCTGCTAGATCAGGCCAGTGGTCTAGTCTAGCATCCTGCCACGTAGTGGCCAACCACTTCCTCTGGAGTCCAACAGCAGGGAATAGAGGCCAAAAATTCTCCCTGACATTGCCTCCTGGCACTAGGATATGTGGAGGTTCTCCTCAGTCACCATGGCTAGAAGCCACTGATAGATCTATCCTCCATGAATCTATCGAATCCTCTTTTTAAAGCTGTCTACTATTGTGGCCAACACTTCATCCTCTGGCAGTAAATTCCACATTTTAATCACTCTCTGTGTCCAGAAGTATTTCCTTTTGTCTGTCTTAAATCTACTGCCCTCTTAAATCTACTGCCCTTCAGCTTTATTTGATGCCCTCAAGTTCTAATATTTTGGGAGAGGAAGAAAAAGTTCTCTTTGTCAACTGTCTCCACCTCATACATAATTTTATAAACTTCTATCATGTCCCCCTTAATAATTTCTTTTCTAAATTGAAAAGTCCCAGACTCTCAGGGCTGGCCCATCATTGACAAAATTTAGGCAGCTGCCTATGGGCACTGGCTTAATGAAGGCCCAGCAGCGGGTCTTCCAGTGTAGGAGGCGGCCTTCGCCACTGGCAGGGATGCCGTTTTGGGCCTCTGGGGATGCGGGGAGGGGAGGTGTGCATGTGAGGATGTCCCCGCAGGGTGGAGGAAAGGGACCTGGCAGCCGCCCCAGACAGGCAGAGCTTGCTCTGGCCACAATCCTGCTCTGGAGCCATTGGGCAAGCAGCCCCGTCCCGTGGTTCCAGCCAGGAGGGACTGCAGCAGGCCAAGCAGCCTCCCTTCTTCCCTGCCTCCCAGTGGTGGCCTGTCTTCTTGGGCCTGATCTCTGCCTCCTCCCCTCCCTCCCGGAGTGCCCCCTACCCCCAATTGAGGGGCGCATGGGGGCACCAGAACGGGGGGCACCTAGTGCACAAAAAACCCTGCAGGCCCTGCAGACTCTTCAGCCTTTCCTCATAGAGAAGGTACTCCAACCCCTTAATCATCTTGGTTGCTCTCTTCTGTACTTTCTCCAGCTCTGTGATGTCTTTTTTGAGATCCGGTGATCAGAACTGTACACAGTACTCCAAGTGAGGCCTCACCATAGATCTATACAGGGACATTATAATATCGGTTGTTTTATGTTCAGTCCTTTTCCTAATAATCCCGAACATAAAGTTTGTCTTTTTCATTACTGCAGCATACTGGGTTGACACTTTCATTGAGCTGTCCACTATGACCCCAAGATCTTTCCCCCTCTCAGTCTCAGCAGGTTCAGACCCTGTTAGCCTATACTTGAAGTTGGGATGTTTTTTCCCAGTATGCATCACCTTACACCAATTTGGATCAGGGCCTTTCTCCATTAAAAACAAACAAATACACATACAGGCACCTTTTTTGTACATGTGTTTTTTGCCTACCAGGTCTAATAGTAACCTGAGGGAGGTATTTCTATTGAGAAAATGATGTAGGGAAGAAGCTAACATTGCCCCAGTATGGTAGTCAAAATGCCCCTTCGCAGCTGATCCTATTAATTAGTGCTGTCAAAAAGGACTAGTAAAAATACAGATTTCCAGATTCCTTTCTCAAGCCATGGCTGACCACTTCCAAGATGACACTGATCACTGTTTATGCCCTGAAACAGCAGCAGGAAATGTTTATGGTTATTGGACAGGCAACAGTCAAGTACACTCACAAAGTGCATTCTTTTATGTAACTCTGTGGAGCTCAGAGTGGCATACATTGTTCTTCCTTCCTCCATTTTATCACCCAAGCCGCTTTTTTTAAGCCCATAGCTGTCTAGCTGGGTAACCATATCAGATTTTCATATACCCGGTGCCACAGGCTCATCAGACCTGATTTTTATTCAATAGTGACATCAGGTACCAACATTTCTAGGAAACAGTGATTGTTAACATGATATTTGATTACTCATCAGGAGGAAAAAGGGGGATCCTGGCCTCATATTATTCTCTGCAGGAATGTTTGGAGCTCTGACAGCAGTGTATTGTGCACCAGAACCAGGTCAATAAGTGAGTTCAGACAGCGTGCTGGAGCCAGCTCAAATGGCTCCGCTTCGATGCGGCTCTTTTTTTGCTCCAGACAATCACGATCACACGGAGTGTATGTCAGGGGGGTTGGGTTTTTTACAAGTTTGCGGATGCGCATAAGCAAACATCTGGAGCTACAACCTTGCGCATGCACAAAAGCAGGAGAGCAAAGCCTCTCAAAGTTGCACAAGCACCGTGACTTCTGTGCCGTCAAAGAACATATCCCTTTAAACTTTCCCCCCGAAACTGGCCTCCTTGGAATCCCGAACTCAGAGGTAGTGGCCATTTAAAAAAAAAATAGTTTTGCCGCGGAGGCAGAGAAGCACTTATGCGCATATCGGCAAGGCAAAAATAAAAATGGCGGGCAAAAAAGCGGAAGCCAGTGGCTTCCACAGGGGAGGTTAAAGACTCGGAAGTGGCTCGACGACGGCTCCGCGATCACACAGTGGAAAACGCGGCTTGAACCAGGAGAGCATGGGAAACACCACCTCAGAACCTGGTCTCAAAATACCATGCTTTGCTCCGGTATTTGCGCCAGAAAGCGATGGCTGGGGACGGGAGGCAGCTGTGGCTGTCTGATTGCGCACATTTGATCTGTTTCGAAGCGTTTCGAAAGTCGGATCAAATGGTTCATCTGAACGTACCCAACGTGTACCAATTTACACCCTTTGAAACTGCATTAGACAAAGTTAGAGACACCACTGTTATTAGTAAGAAGTTGTGGTTGAGTAGTGGACTAGGACTGGAGGTACCCAGGTTCAAATCCCCACTGTGCCACTGGTGACCTTTGGCCACTCTCTCTCAGCCTAACCTACCTCACAGGGTTGTTGTGAAGATAAAATAAAGGAGGAGAGAAAACAGTCCTGAGCTGTTCTGTGTTTCCACCAGGGAAACAACCAGAATATAAATATCTAAATAAAATAAATACATTTATATCAACTACAAGTTTCAGCATTCCATGTGGCAGAAGCTGCGGGAGAGTCTCTTATTATCTCAGCCACAGAAGAGCTGTCAGGAATATAGCGCTGACCTTCCAATGCAGGACAGTGTTATGAGTTGTTGAAGTTCATCCACTGAGTCAGATCATTATGATCTTTGCCAACAAAGTTAGTTTAATCCATCCAGTAATGGCCCACAGACTGCAAGCGCTTTATCTACATCCCAATTCTGAAAAAAAGAAGTTGTCAAAGACTGCAATAACTATCAGACCGTCACATGAATTTATCATGCAAGTAAAGCGATGCTCAAAATCTTACAACAAAACTATTACCATATATGGAATGAGAAATGTCAGATGTTTAAGCTGGATTCAGAAAAGGAAGAGACACTGGAGATCATATTGCAAATTTACGTTGGTTGCTGGAGCATACGAGGGAATTTCAGAAGAAACTCAGCTTGCGTTTCATAGACTACAGCAAAGCTTTTGACTGTGTGAATCATAAAATGTTATGGTTGGTTTTAAAGAAAATGGGCATGCCACAACATCTGATTGTTTTGATGCACAACTTATACTCTGAACAAGAGGCTAATGTTAGAACAGAATATGGAGAAATAGAATGCTTTCCAATTAGCAAAGGATCTGATAACAAGGATGTATTTTATCTCTCTGTCAGTTCAATCTGTGTGCAAAACATATCTGTCTGGCTACAGACTTACCTGTAAACTCTGTCCCTGGATGTAGGGAAGCTACAGTCAGCAGGGCAGGATGGACTAAAGTTGGACTACACCCAGCTGCAACCCAGGAAGTCCCTGAATGGCCCCGATGCACCGCCCGTGGGTCCACGCTGGGGCGGGGATGTGCACCAGTGACCGAGGACAGCAGAAAGAGTAGTGGCTTGCTACCTAGGGCCCGAGAGCCCCCATCTAGAGCAGCAGCTATGGCAGGGTCACCGGGAGGCGACACAGAGACCGGGCAACTGCCAATGAGGAGGGTGGGACAGGCTGGCAAACCTGGACATGGTGGTGAGAGGAGCAACTGGGAGTCTCCCATGCCCCTAGCCACCAGGAAAGGGGGCATTACCTCAAGACGAGGCTGCAGCGGCTGGACCCAAGGGGAGGGGGAGGATCCCCAGAATGCGGAGGCACAAACCAGCAGCTACAAAGGACAGCGCCAACAGCCAATGGGGAGACACAGTGGGTGGAGGGACAGGAGGGGTTGCCCCTCACCAGGGAGAACAGGGGATGAGAGGGAAGCACCAGGAGAATATAAGGGCACTAGATGCTGAAACCAGGGAAGAAGAACCTAGAGATGAAGAGTCACAAGGGAGCAGAAAGAGAGATAGAGATGCCAGCAACCATCCTCACCCCCGGGGCAGCTGCCTAGAGGTGACTTAACCCTGGGAGTTGCATTGTGAGGCTACAGGAAGTGCTCCTTTTTCCCGGCTGGACATGTACCACCACCACCCCCAATCGGGGGAGAGGGGGTGGGGCATGTGACAACATCATAAAAAAAACTGGATTAGATTTAAATGAAGGTGGGGTGAAAATTGGTGGAAGGAACATTAACAGTTTGAGATATTCAGATGACACCACATTACTGGCAGAAAACAGTGAAGACTTGAAATGTCTCCTGATGAAAGTTAAAGCAGAAGTGCCAATTACAGCTGAACATCAAGAAGACAAAAGTAAAGGCAACTGAGGAATTACACAACTTGCAGGTTTTTGATGAAGAAACTGAAATTGTTAAATACTTTCTATTTGGCTCAATCATCAACCAAGAGGGAGACTGAAACTAAGAAATCAAGAGAGTGAGACTGGGAAGGGCAGCCAGGAAGGGCTAGAAAAGATCCTTAAGTGTAAGGACGTGTCACTGGGGACTAAGATCAAGATAATCCTTAACATAGTATTCCCTGTTACTTTGTATAGGTGTGAAATTTGGACAATGAAAAAAGCTGACAGGAGAAAAGTTGACTCATTTGAAATGTGGTGTTGGAGGAGAGTTTTATAGATACCATGGACTGCCAAATAGACCAATAATTGGTTTCTAGATCATATCAAACCTGAACTCTCACTAGAAACAAAAATGACTAAACTGAGGCTATTGCACTTCGGTCACACTATGGCTGCATTCAGACTGACAGTTTGACCCAGTGTAGGCACCTTTCACAAATGGATTAAATGGGCCCATTCACATAGCCACAGCTGTCAGGCGTTCCCCAGGCATACTCACCCCATCAGAGAACAACTTGGAGCCGGGTTAAAAAGCCATTGCCTCCAAAGTGGAGTTTTTGTTTTCTCACACATTCATTGTGAATGGCGGCTGTCTGAACAAGGGGAAGTGCACGCGGAATGGATTTGGCAGTGCGCTCCATGGCTGATGTGCTACAATAATGTGGATGCTTTCCCATGGGATGTCTCCGTGGGTAACCCACAGTAGGGTGGGCTGTGTGGCTGGTATGTCCCGCAACATTTTAAACTGGGTCAATTAGAGGCGGCACTATATCGCGGCAAGCTGCCGGTCTGTCCTCAGCCTATGAGAAGACAAAAAGTCACTGGAAAGACCATCATGCTAGGAAAAGTTGAAGGTAGCAAGAAAAGAGAAAGACATGAGATGGACTGACTGAATAAAGGAAGCCATGTCCCTCAGTTTGCAAGACCTGAGCAAGGCTGTTAATCATAGGACATTTTGGAGGTTACCAATTCATAGGGTCACCACAGGTAAAAAGTGATTTGATGGCACTTAACACACACAATGATGCACATAGTACTATATACCCAATGCAGATCAAAAAATTCTATATTATCAAAGAATTGAACATGAGAAGGCATCAATTACATATAAGAACAGTAACAAGCCCCAAACAATAGTAATACATAGTAATAGTAATAACCTCCCCTACATGTATACTCTGAGAGTATTTCCAGTCATTGATTGATTGCCCGTCTGTAGTTGTCTATACACACAGAGGAGGTTATACCCCTGGTTCTTACCCTGGAGACTTCTGCATATGAGTAATGCATATAGCAGTGGTCTGAGGAAGGTTACACGAAACAAAGAGTGGAATCCGGAATCGTCGTCTTTTTTGGAAATATCCTCATAATTACAAATTATATTTCAACATAGGAAGAAGGAAAAATACAGTCTTCCTGTTGTGTCACTCACTGATGTAATTCTGCATATATTACTATTGTTTGTGGCTTGTTACCTGTCCTTGTATGTAACTGATGACTTCTCATGTTCAGTTCTTTGATAATATAGAATTTTTTGATCTGCGTTGTGTATACAGTACTGTGCATCATTTTACACATCTCTTTACTGTGTTATCGCTGTTGTTTGAGACTTAACACACACACACAAAACAATGGATATATTACTGATCCACAATGCACCCTGTATTTACTTATTTCAAACTGTGGTTCATAGATTACTATTTCTGTGTATTATGTATGTAACTGGAATATATTTAAAGAAACTAGAATAAAATACCTACAAAATGAAAAGGGTAGGTTGCTGTTATTTCCAGAAATTTGTAAGAAAAAATTGTATTTGGATGCATGTATCCAATAAGAAGAAGAAGAGGAGGAGATTGGATTTATACCCCGCCCTCCACTCCCCAAGGGAGTCTCAGAGCAGCTTACAAACTCCTTTTCCCTCCCCCTCCCCACAACAGACACCTTGTGAGGTAGGTGGGGCTGAGAGAGCTCTTTCCCAAGCTGTCCTTGAGGGAACAGCTGGTACAGAGCTATGGCTTGCCCAAGGTCATCCAGCCAGGTGCAAGTGGAGGAGTGGGGAATCAAACCCGGTTCTCCCAGGTTAGAGTCCGTGCACTTAACCACTACACCAAACTGGCTCCCATAAGGCACTGAGCTCCTGTTTTATGTACCCAGTGAAGAAGAGAAAGCAGGGTTATTTCCTTGACCCTTACGACCTTAAAACTTATGTTTACTGGTGTTCTCACACAACCTAACCTCTACCCCTGACCCTCTGGGCAGGCTTCAACTACATATCTAAAAGAACAAAAATATGTGTCTTTACCATATGTGGTGGCTTATAAGGTGTTATGATTAAGTTGTCACAAAAACCCATTTCCATTCATTTGCCAATACTTCTCTTATACACTGTGGCCAAACAAATCTCTGCAAGTCTCTTTATATAGCAGAAAGAACATCTGTTCGTTCAAGAATTACATTCTCAGTGGACAAGAGTAACTCATGCGTAAATCAGTCATTCAAATGCTTGGCTAGGTAAAATCAGGGAGGTGCAAGCCAATTTTCTGAAACAATACAACAGTACTTGTGTTTGGCCTCTCAAAAAGGAAATTTACATCCCCCGTTAGATGACATTTTTACAGTTCGGTATTCTTACATTGTAATAGTTAATGCTACAATGAGTACCTTTGCTAAGGAAATACATAACAACACAATCAGAAAATAAAATCATCAGAGTGCTGTGGCATACAATACAGATGATACTGATATTCACCTGCCAGCGCATGATGCAAAGCAAATGCAATATGCAGCAAGCAAGGTTTGTAAGGTCCTGTTCATGCATTGCATCAACTGCAGTATTGTTATATATGGCTATTCACACATTAATTGAACTGTAGTACAGTAGTTGCAGTTATCATGTTGGATCCAACCAGCTTTTTGTCTGGCAAAAAAGGGAGGAAGGAGTCCTCTGACCACCAAAAAATCTCTATTAGGGATCATAGAACCTGAACAGACAAAAGCCATGTAGGATAAGGGCTGTAACAAGGGGGAGAACTGGGTGAGACTGAGCTAACAAGCTTGCTTAACTCATCATTTCATATCAGTTTTCCAGCATCACTTAATATAGGCTGAGGATAATCTGGATTGAGATGAATGCGGAGGAAACTGCTGCGGGGGAAAAACTCCCCGGGGCTGGCCGTTCACACCGGCCAGTGTATTGCGCAACGGTGCCGATACGGAGCGTTCAGACTGCTGCGGAGTGGCCCCACGTTGGCCAGCCTCCGCAGCTCGTAATAGGGCTGTTTCGGCAATTGCGCACATGCGCAAACTGGCAAAATGCTGCGTTCACACTGCCGCCTCCGCTTGCCTCCCACCTTCTTCCGGTTCACACTGCCTGGAAGCGGGAGGCAAGCGCAAGATGGCCCCTGGACACCGGTTTCTCCCGGTGTCCTGTTAAAGCAGATGGAAAGCGAGTGGGAGACGGGTAAGTGCGAAACGGAGCCGATGGACAGATGCGCATGTCTGAACGCGCTCCCTTCTTCCACTTCCAATGCAGGGCTGTCCCGCTTTACATTGCCAGTCTGTCCTCAGCCATAGTGACTCATCAAAGATCACTGATCATTGTTCATCTCATCCATCTAAAAACCACAGTATAATAGCCATGCAATGATATGTATCACTGTGGAGGTACTGAAGAGATGAGGGCCAGAAGACTTACTGACTGCCACAGTTAAGCTGTAATTGAGGGAGGGGATCCACACAATGTAGTCCTCATGCAAAAAAGTCATCATGTTTTAAATGATGTTGTCAAAATCTATCTTTTAACATTTAGAAAGGGTAATGTAAAGATCAAGACTCAAAACTGATGGTGGGAAAGATAGTATGAGCTTAAACTTTCTGAGTAATCAACAACTGTTAGTTTCTAAAAAAGAGAATTTCTGAAGCTCATGGCAGCCTGGATTGTGCATCTTCTCAGCTTGGGGTGGTATTTCTTAATACCTGGTTATATGGGATGGTCTGACATGAAAGAGAAATATACCACACCAATGCTCAGATGGATCCCTTTTAATCGTCTTTTTATGTGTTCTAGAATTTTTCCAACACAGAATAGAAGATTTCAAATATAAATTCCAAATATGAGTTTACTTCTTCCAAAACCCGTTCGCGGGGAGGGCGGGGTATAAATTGAAGAAATAAATAAATAAATAAATAAAACTGATCTTCATGTAGTCTTGTCAACTGCAGACCTGGAAATTTGAGTATCCAAGCATATTTATTGTATTTCCTACCCACAATCCCTTATCACAAAAATACCCGTTATCTAAGACTTAGCTAATATGTTGACTTAGTTACACGGTTTGTCAAATCACGAGTATCTTTCACTGTTGATTTTAATGCATTTGAACTAACATGTTAATTGAAGAGGGTGAGGGATACCAGGCAGTTATATTTCTGTATAGTTCACAATTAAAGTCCTCAATGAATTGTTTGAGATTAAGATGACCTCTTTATTTGATGGGGATTACCTATGTGCTCTTCATGGACTTTCTTACAGAGAAATGATTATTATGCCATCAAGATATTACACAAACTGGGATCATACGATCCCATATGGCAATTAAATTTAACATCTGAGATAATCAATTCAGTACCCAGCAGCAACTTTTCAAAATCTAATTTTTCAATGACATTGCCTACAAATTCAGGGTACAACTTACATTCCATGGAGTTCAGTGGCAAAACTTCCATTTATCTAATAGTTTGTATCTTTAAAGTATCCTACTGATTTGGATGCTTGCTGATCTTTGATCATAATAAATCAAATTGTATCGTTGGATGCTGTTTTTGTATTAGTTGTTCAACCATCGTGCAGTTTGTTTTCATATGACATTTAGGTTGAGTGTGAGTGTCATGGACTGTGTCATTTTAGCTGTCAGCAGTTCTGAACTAGAAACATGGAAATGACTTCCTTAGTTCGTCACCAATGAGACTTTCTCCTCACGCAGGACTCTGAAGCATGGGGAAGACCCAAGTCAGTTATGTATCTTTTCTATTGCTAATTAAAAAAAATAACAATAAAGCCAAAAGAACCAGAAAATGTAGGGAGTATAAAGAAGTACTATTGAGGGTCAGAGTGCATATTATGTTTGCCATAGAACAACATGAAAACCAGTCTTCCCTTGGAGAATGATCTCGCTGTAATATTTGGAATTCCTTACCACATAATTAATCATGATCCCAATGAAAATTATCCAAGCCACAGTCTCTGAACATGAAGTTACTGATAATGATTTGTAGGTATGTAGCTTTGAATTAGGGATATGCAGATTTTTTTAAAAAAATGTGTCAACAGCTGAGTTCATTTTTGTTCATTATCACAAATGTTCTGTTTTGTTACGCCATTTATTTTCATTTTCATTGGCTTCATGACAGAAACACATTTGGGATCTGGCTCCTTTACTAGAGGACAATAAGAAGTAACAGGTAAGGCTGTAGCAGGTGAGGCTGTAGCAGGGGTGTGGGGAGATGGCTGCTGAATAGTTAGCAGGGCCTGGCGTGAGCACAGCTGTCATTGGGTCATGCCAGGCGCTGCCAGCCATTCTACAGCCAAGACCTACACAGGGCTATAACAGCTGCCCTAGCACCACCACCATCTCCTTTTGCTGCCATATGATAAATATCCTAGATCTCCCCTTCAGAGTGCTTCGTGACTGACCCAATCATTGCTGGCTTAGCAACAATGAATAACAAATGACATTCATTCATTGGTATCTGCATTTGTAATGGGTGAACACATTTTTGATGTTTGAGTTTTCATTTGTTTGGAAATCAAGGCATACCCCCATGTTGCTGCCAGGGTACAGATCACTTGTCATAGGAAGGCTGTTTTTCAAAAGCATCTCCATGCTGACTGTATTGTGCATACTAGTCATCTCACACTTCAAAATTTACTGTGGAAGTCAAAGGCCTGCTTTTAAAGTTTCTTTGTTTGTTTGTTTGCTTGCTTCAATTACCCAACAATTAGGTGTTGACTGGTTTCCACATAATGCAACAGAGCAAAACATAAAGTTGTGATTTTTCCAGTGGAAGAACAGAAAATAAATGCCAAGAACCTTCAGGATGAGACTGGTGTCATGTACTAAAACCTTTCCTTAAGAAATCTAAACAGTAAATCAGTAAATCCATTCAAAGGCCAAGGGAGCAAATGAACCAAATAGAACAAGGAAACTACTTCCTTGATACATTTGTGCTTCTTAACATGGTTGTACCTTTGAGGAAGAGATTTTTTTCCAACTTATATGGTAAGCTCCTGACAGCCTAGTAGGATAAAGATTCTACCACCTCCCCTTTCCTGCAACCACCTATACAATGAGAAAGGCTGTCTGCCCTACAGCTCTTGGGCAACAAGAGTACTGAACAAGTTGACCAAGCTAACTTGATTGGCAACTTGATTGTGGACAGGCTAGTTGGCACCTGAGTACATAATGGCTGTGGTCCAATGTGCCTTTAGATCTGAATTAGCTGTGAATGCCTGATGAATCTAAAGTGCATGATCAGACTGCAACATATGGGAAATGTCCCACAGTCATCGGCAACCCATGGAGTTAAAAGACACCTGGGAAAGTTTGGTCCTAACACTTGCCAATGGGCCACAGACAGATTTTCCCTAGTCTAATTACTCAAGCATGCACTCAGGCCATCGGGATGGACTGCTCAGTCCATCCCGACTCAGTGCCATTTCCCTCCTTGCTTAGTGATATGTGCAAAACCGCATAATCGGTCCATGGAGAATTCCATGGAGAACTCCGCTTGGGGGTTTGATTCCTCGTTTATGCGCATGCACACAAAAAGGCAAAAAAGCCCACTCACCCAAACGTGTGTCTGATTGTGCAGTGATGGGCTTTGCCCACAGCGAAACAGATTATACTGGGATGTGTGATCAAGCAACCTCATGCCAATGGATAGAATATGAGCACTTTCCAACCATGCCAAATGGCACATCTGACCACAGCCAATAAGGGCTATTGGACATTAAAAGTAAAGTGCCTTACTGTAAAGTTCTGAGGCTGTAGGAACTGGAGACATGAAGGAAGATCCACCAGAGGGTTCAACAAACCCAAAGTCCAGGATTGCTATGAGAGGAAGGACTGCCAGATTTAGGAATATTAGGAACCATACAGGTTAAGGGGGAAGAAACTGTATGAGAGAAAAAGACACTGGAGCTCTATATTCTGCTTAGACTGCCAAAGTGACGAAAGCCAGCCTTGTTTTCTCTACAGCAGGGGTGGGCAAATTGCGGCCCGGGGGCCACATGCGGCCCGCCACAGAGTTTTTTGCGGCCCGCCAAGAAGATTTCAGGACTTCAAGAAAATTGAGCCTAAATACAATTTGCTCTCTTATCCCATCACTGCTGATATTGATACAGCACCTGAGGAGCTGCAGCTTGAACTTATTGACATGCAGTCAGATCACACTGTGAAAGAAATGTTTAATGCTGTAACATTAGTTGACTTTTACAAATCTTTGCTGAAAAATTTCCATATATGAAGAAATTTGCTGGGAAAATGTTCTCTATATTTGGGTCTACATATATTTGTAAGCAAAGTTTTTCTTGCATGAAGATCAACAAGAGTAAATATAGATGCTCTTTGACAGACATTAACTTGCAGGCTGTGATGAGAATCTCAACAAGCAATCTGATTTCAAAAAAATTGTAGAAAAGTGTGATAGGGTACATTTGTCTCATTAAACGGATTCTAAAATTAAGTGTGCTTGCAGCTATAGATGATATGAAATTAGCACAATAAATAAATTGAATAAAACTACCACTATTTTATTTAATTTATATTTATTGATTTTTATGATGCAATTTATAGCTTTTCTGAAATGCAAAGTTAACTAATGAATGCAATCATTTTAAAAGGTGCGGTCCTCCGCTAACCTCCGCTCCCACAAAGTGGCCCTCGAGCCAAAACAATTGTCCACCCCTGCTCTACAGCTATATTTGGGGGGGGGGGGGGAAGAGGGACAATTTCATTTTTTAAAGTATTAAATGCCATGCTACATAGCAAGATCCTCTCTGCATTAGGTATTTTCTTGCAAATGTAGAGATGCTACTAAATTTCATGGCCAAGTTGTTTTGATTAGGAAATTCAAGTTTCTGACATCTCCCATGTGGGTTCTCCCCACTCAGGACAAAACTGTACTGGGGGGAGGGGGTTCCCCCAACCATGCCAGCAAAATGCAATTAAATGTCACTGTTAAAATGCATGCCTTATTAAAATAAATTACATGAAAATAGCACGTAAAAGAAACAGATTAACTGGGAACAGCAGCAGTGAAGAAGGGCAGAACAAAAAGACGTAGAACAACATGCAAAAACAAGAGAACAAAAATCAACATTCATAACTTTAGTGTTTTAGTAGTTACATCTGTATTCATTAGTAAAACATACTAAATTACTTCATTACACAGCCTTAATTCCATACTCTAACATGTACAGGAAAACCATCAGAAGAATCTGTAGTGCCCCATAAAATAGTTGTTAACAGCCATATCTCCTGGACCTCTGTGGTAGTTACCTACCCCAGGTGTGCTTTTCTTGAAACATTTCCAAAGTTAATGGTTCTATCATTTTGCTTTTTTTAGAATGCTATTACTGGCCATCTGTTGTATCTTGTTTTGGTTGCCCCAGAAAAACATTGGATTTTTCTCACTAGGGTAATTTTGTACCCCAGTCCCCACTACCTACTGGGTACAAAGTTACCTCAGGTACATCTCCTTAAAAACTCAGCTTTACAAAAAAATTAAGTGTAAGTTTTTATTTTATAAAACTATAGAAGTTACTGAATTGCCATTGATTACTAAATCTGCATATGGCCTACAAACATATCAACACTACAGATTCAGTCTGGAGTTACCAGTTGCCCCCCTCAAGCACAAATGTCTTTCCCCCCCACCCCCCATCTGGGTTAAGGTTCATCAATATCCAAATAAAATCATGAATCATATGGTTACATTAGAAAGTACCAGCAAGTCACAGCTGACTTACAGTGACCCTGTGGGGTTTTCAAGGTGAGAGAACAGAGGTGGCTTCCCATTGCCTGCCTCTGTGTAGCAACCCTGGATTTCTTTGGTGGTCTCCCATCCAAGTACTAACTGTGGTTAAGCCTGCTTAGCTCCTGAGAGCTGACAAGATCAGGCCATAGCAAAGATCAGGCCATAGCAAATCAGGCCATAGCAAGATCAGGCCATAGCAAATTCCAGCTCTAGGACTAGCTTTTACCCTAACCAGTAATATAGGAGCCACTGTTCCCTCTTTATATTTAATTTCATGTAATCAAAATTTATTTTTAGCACCACTGACTATGTGCTACGAAATCATGGTTCTCCAACTGCTGCAGAAGCGGATGAACACAGATTTCTATTCATTCTTTACAACACTTAGTAACAACAAGAGACTCAATGTCTTTCTACGTAGAAATAAGTACTGTTAAGAAGAACTAATCTGAATGTAAAAACAAATAGCAGTTACAGCATTTGATGAAGTATTAAACTTATAGCACTTTTGAGGAATATTATTTATGAATGTGTTTATAAGGCTGTAAGAAAGATATACGCAGTAGACAGGGCTGGAAGTAATTTAAGTGTCTTGGCCTCTTGGCCTCTCACATGATTGCTGGTTCTCGTGGAGGCTGGGTGCATAGGCATCAACTTCAGGGGGGCTGGGGAGCTGGAGCCCCCCCCCCAAAAAAAAAGCTTTTCCAGAAACTGCTGAGCCTCCCCCGGAGACAATGACCTGTGATGTCTCTGGCCCAGCCCCAGCCCCCACCTCGGGAAATTGGAAAGTCTACGCCCTTGGCTGGGTGTCTTCCCAGTGGCAGCAACAGCCACAGCTGTGAAGACTGAGTTCTCCCTCCCCCAGAACCATTAGAGATTAGTTCCAACTATCTTTCCAAGACTCTTTTTAGTCTGAAGCTAATTACCCTCAATTCACACATCCAAGTTGCTGGCAATGGGATTTACAATCACCAAACTTCTTTACCCTCTGGCAGAAGGCAATGATAGGGGGGGACAAACTGATTTCTCAGGGGAGAGAATGCCATAATTTTGGTCCCACAACCAAGAATTCCCTTTCCCATACCGCCATCCATCTAGCCTCCAATGTTAGGGACACTCAACGGAAGTTGTTGCTCACGTTACATTAGTCATGTGGAAACACTTCCTTAACATCTCTTCAGTTTTCTTTCTGGAACCTCTATCTGTACAGATACCTTTTGATACTAAATATATTCCTAGTACCTTCCTTATCAGCCACAAGAGTCACACATACTGCTGTATTCTTACTATGGAAACAGTATTACCATTATGCATAACATGGTGCTATATCAAGCTGACATGGACTTTAATTTTTGCTGTGTGTTTTTTCCAGTCTGCTGCACACTTGAAAGTAGGGTTGGTTTGTTGGTTTGTTTTGTTTGAAGGCAGGATTTATGAAAAAAAGGAATTGTTTTCCCCAAGTTGTTTCCTATTGGAACTACAGTCCCTGAGTTAGCCCAGCTCCAGGAAAGCTCGGAATTCTTAGAGATAAGGGAACCAATGCTAATCTGCAAGGTCCATACTTAGGATAGCTCTTTGTTATGCCAGACGATAGTTGAGCCAGCCTCACTTTATGGGCTCTGTTTGACTGCTTTTGCTGCAGTTAGCATTAAAATGATCAAGTTATGGACATCCAACATCCTATGGTACAAGCAGATCCCCCTCTGTCTTACTGTGTCCACATGTGCTGGGTGCATGAAATCTTGCATAGGCAAAGAACAGCATTTAGAGGTGCTCTAAAGATTAAATTCTTGAAAACAAATTAAGATGGTTTCAGGAAGTCAGCTTTGGCACACAGTACAGAGCTACACCGCCCCCCCCACACACACACACACAAGGTTATGAGCTCACTTAAGGAACAGTCATTCTTAACTTTGGCTGAGGACAGACGGGCAGCATAAAGCACAAGGGAGGCAGGGCAAAAAGACCCGGGCCAAGTTGTGGCTGGGATTCCCGGTCGCATTGCACCGACTGATGCAGCAGCATGCTGGGGAGGAGACGGAATGGAGCGGTCACACTGCGAGGCCACCCCTGGTGGGGCCATGGTTGTGTGTGGCTTGGGTCCACTCCGCCAGCCTGCACATAGGCACATGGGCGCATAGGTGCAGCAGCATTGGGCAGTTGAGCGTGCATGGGCAGTTATGCGCATTCCTGCCAGATCAGCAGGTTGGTTTGCCTTCAGTACATGTTGCTTGTTCGTGTAACAGCAATATACAAAGATACACAAATATAAAGAGTTAGTTTATATATTAATATCTCAGTTTTCCTTCAAGGAGCTGAAGGTGAGGTACATATTTTGCTCGAAACAGCCCTGTGGCTTGGTTGAGTGAGAGTGATTGAATGAAGGTCACCCAGTGTGCTCAATGATAGCCTGCACAGGGATTCAAACCCAGGCTTTCCTGGTCCAAGTCCAACACTTTAACCCCGCTTATCAGCCTGGCTTTCTGAGTCAGACTACTGATGCATCCAACCCCAAACTCTAGACTCTCTGAGCAGTAGCTACCTAAGGTCACAGACAGAGGCCTTTCCTGGCCCTGATATAGGGTTGCCAGGTCTGGGTTTTATTTATTAATTTATTATTTGCATTTATATCCCTCCCATCCCGCGAGCAGGGTCAGGGCGGGTAACATCATTAGAATAGAAACAATTTCAGTTTAAAACATTAAACATTAAAACTTGATAAAACATCATAACAATTAAAACAATAGGTACAGCTTGAAACAGCATCAGTTGGCTATAAAGTTCTGGCCCAAAAGTTAAAGGACAGTTGTCAGTGGGCAGTAGACAGGTGACAGATGGCTGACAGCAACCACAGGGAGGCCATTATATGAGTGCCCATTGCCTCAACCAAAGGCCTGGTGGAACAGCTCCGTCTCGCAGGCCCTGCAGAATTGAAAAAGATCCCACAGAGCCCTGGTCTCAATAGGGAACATGTTCCACTAGGCTGCGGCCAGGACAAAGAAAGCCCTGGCCCTGATTGAGGAAAGACAGGCATCCTTCGGGCCAGGGACCACCAGGAGGTGTTGATTTTTTGAGCGTAATGCTCTTTGAGGCGTATATGGGAGAAGCAGTCCCTTAGATATGTTGGTCCCAGGCCGTATAATGCTTTGAAGGTCAAAACCAGCACCTTGAAGCGAATCTGGTACTCAACTGGCAACCAGTGCAATTGGCAGAGCACGTGTCTAACATGAGCTCACAAAGGCATTGACGTCAGCAGGTGCGCTGCCGCATTCTGCACCAGTTGTAATTTTCGGATCAGCTTCAAGGGTAAGCCTGCATAGAGCGAGTTGCAGTAATCAAGTCTGGAAGTAACCATTGCATGGGTCACTGTCACTAGGTCTTGGGGGGAAAGAAAGGGCTTCAGTAGCCTGATCTGCCTAAGATGGAAAAATGCAGATCTGACAACTGCAGCAACCTGGGCCTCCATGGAGACAGAGGCATCCAGTGTCACTCCCAGACTCCTCACTGTCTGGGCTAGCACCAAAGGCGCCCCTTCCAGTGTGGGGAGCCTGGCACCTACATCCAACCCCCTTGACCCAGGTACAGGACCTCCATCTTCAATGGATTTAACTTCAACCGACTCTGCCACAACCATCCAGCCACAGCATCCAAAGCCTCAGCCAAGTTCGTAGGAATGGAAGATGGATGGCCATCCAATAACAGAGAGCCGGGTGTCATCAGCATACTGATGACAACCCAGCCCATAACTCCAGACTAACTAGGTGAGGGGGTGCATATAGATGTTAAATAACATTGGCAAGAGGATCACCCCCTGTGGCACTCCACATTCCAGTGGGTATTGCAGGGAGATCCTCTCACCAAGCATCACCCTTTGTCCTCAACCATGGTGGAAAACCATTTCAAGGCAGTCCCCCGAACTCCTACATTGGTGAGGCAGTGGGTCAATAGATGGTAATCGACTGTATTGAATGTCGCCATTAGATTTAATAGTAACAGCAGCGCCAATCCACCCCGATCGAGATGTCTACAGAGGCCATCTGTAAGGGTGACCAGAGCCATCTCAATCCCATGAACAAGGTGGAAGCCAGACTGGAAGGAATCAAGGATGGAAGCATCATCCAGGAAAACCTGGAGTTGTTCAGCCACCGCTCTCTCAACCACTTTACCCAGGAACGGTAGATTAGACACTGAGTAATAGTTGGTTTGGAGCATAGGGTCCAATGATGGTTTTTTCAAGAGCAGACAAACTACTGCCTCCTTTAAAGCCTCTGAGAAAGTCCCAGTACAAAAAGCAAGTTGATAATTCCTTCCAGAGGGACCTGAGTGCTCTCACCGCAGGCTTTCACCAAGCAGGAAGAGTCGAGAAGGCAAGTAGTCGGCCTTACCACTGCCAGGATCCTGTCGACTTCCTCCTGGGAGAGTTGATTGAAGTGGTCCGATATTGGACCAGAAAATGGACAAGGGGCTTCCAGTTCTCTCTCTTACTGTCTCAGTTGTGGTTGGGAGGTCCTGGCGGAGTGTCATGATCTTATCTGCAAAGTACCTCGCAAATGCCTCACAGCCAATGGTCAATTTCTCTGCCCTGTGCCAGAGTCATAATGGACCAAATAATTCTAAATAATTGGGCCAGGTGTGAGCTTGCAGATGCAATGGAGGCCACATAGAAATCCTTCTTTGCGACCTTTACAGCCATCTCATAGGCTTTCATAAGCATCCTATAAGATGTTCATGACACTTCATCACGAACATGCTGCCACCTCCCCTCTAGCCATCTTAGCTCCTGCTTCATCCTCTGCAGCTCCAATATATACCAAGGTGTTGCTTTGGTGTGGGGGTGTAGAGGATGCCGGGGAGCAATCTCGCTGATAGCTTCAGAGAGTCGGTGTCCCCAGTCCTCCACCAGCTCATCCAACGAGGGGGCATTGGATCCCGCAGAGTTTACTGAAGTTGAATGGGGTCCATTTGACCCTGCGGGCAAGCATAAATGTGCTCACTGCCTAAACAGGGGAGACATGGAATGCTCAGCCGGACTTTCAGGGTGAAGTGGTCAGACCATGGGACTACAGATCTAGTCATCTAGTCCCCATCCCAAAAATCAGACCCAGCATGTAGCCTGCTTGATGTGTGGTAGCCGATACAAGCTGGGAGAGTCCCAGTGCCTCCATGGATGACACCAGGTCCCTGGCCTGGGAAGATGCTTCATCATTGGCATGGACATTGAAGTCACACAAGACCAAAAGCCTGGGGTATTCCAATGCCCAACCTGATACAGCATCTAGCAGGTCGGACAGGGTATCTGCCAGTATGTTAGATGGTCGGCACACCAGCCAGAGAGCCAAACTCTCCTCGACATCACATGCCAGGCCTACACATTCAATACCACAGATCGTTGGGGCAGGGAGCAATGCTCCCTCTAAGCTGTGGAGTCTTGTGAGCAAAATTCTACTTGGTGAGCTGCTGGCATGAAAGCTGAGAGCGAACGATTGGGCTGCTGCATAAATTAGTTTGCTCTGGAGTCATCCTTCCTGAGCGGAGGCAAAAATGTGTGAGCCAGAGGTTAAAAGACTGTGAGCTAGCTCACACTAACTCAGCTTAGAGGGAACACTGGCAGGGAGCAATCTGAAGGAACAAAATTCACGGATGAGCAAAGCCACACACACACGCACCCATATGTCCGAGACTAGTGAAAGACCAAAAATCCAGGCAGGGTAAGCTGGTTCAAGGTGACAGTTTCACCATTCCTCACCCAGGTTTTGGTCACACAGGCCAGGTCTACCTGTGACTCCGTGAAATAATCACAGAGCACATTGATCTTATTATTGATAGACCTGGCGCTGACTAACACCAGTGTCGGAGAAGGGTAAATTTTCCTAGCCGCTCAACCAACATCTCTTGGGATGGGATGGGATGTAGGTGGGAAGGAGTCCGAGCATTCCCATATCTCTGACTTCTTCCATTCCAATTAAAGAAATAGCACCTACACCCACGGCTATATCTCCCCTACCCTGTAATCACTGGTATCCCTGGCCCTTGCATGGGTTGGAAAATACCTGAAGACTTTGGGAGAGGATCCAGGAGAGGGTGTGGTTTGGGGAGGGGAGGGGCCTCAGCATGGTACAATGCCATAGAGTCCACCCTTCAAAGCAGCCATTTTCTCCAGGGGAGCTGATCTCGGTCAGCTGGAGATCAGTTGTAAAAGTGGGAACTCTCCAGGCCCCACCTGGAGGCTGGCAACCCAACCCTGATACCATAAATTCTTGTAACCTGAGGTGTACTATGAATTCAGACTGGGACTTCATACAGGCGAAGCATTTATTCTGGCACTATCATGTACCAACTTTCCAAAATGGTGATTGCACCCTTCTCTGGAACAACATGCTCAAAGCCTCAGTAACTGAATGCAACTTAGTGCAGAATAAAAAGAAAGTTGAGGGTTTTGTTTACAAAGGCAACAGCAGACTTGTGGTGATTTCCCCCCTAGAATAAAGACTAGCCTATTAGTCAGACACTTCGTGCTTTTTATCCACTAGTAGTGTGTGCTATTTACTATCCACAAGACGACCCAGTCTTCAGAATAGGCTTATAGAATGTGTAACCTGTTGCACTGAATGTAACAAAACATGTGTGGCAGCCTGCCAGAGACTCCATAAATTTCTTGTTATGAGGCTGGGATGTGGCTCCAAGTTTCAGAATTTGTTTTGCATGGGCCTCAGGTTCATTCCCTGGCATCTGCAGTTAAAATAGGATCAGGTAGTTTATTTATTCATTCATTCATTCAATTTATTTATTCATTTATTATTTCAGATTTATACCCTGCCCTCCCCACAAGCGGGCTCAGGGTGGCTCACAAGGGCACACAGTGCCAAACCCCATACAAGATAAATACAGTACTCTGAGAGCCAGTTTGGTGTAGTGGTTAAGTGTGCGGACTCTAATCTGGGAGAACCGGGTTTGATTCCTCACTCCTCCACTTGCACCTGGCTGGATGACCTTGGGCAAGCCATAGCTCTGTACCAGCTGTTCCCTCAAGGACAGCTTGGGAAAGAGCTCTCTCAGCCCCACCTACCTCACAGGGTGTCTGTTGTGGGGAGGGGAAGGGAAAAGGAGTTTGTAAGCCGCTCTGAGACTCCCTTGAGGAGTGGAGGGTGGGGTATAAATCCAATCTCTTCTTCTTCTTCTTCTATAAAACATTTAAAATACAATAACAGTAATAAAACAGTTTCACATAAATTACAATAAAGTGCTTCCAGTCGTATTAGTCAATATTCAGATGGCATCCATCCGGATTGGGGTCCGGCCCCTCAAGACCGTAAGGCCTGGGCTGCGTTTGGGGCCAACCCTCACCACCGATTTATGCCCCACCCTCCCCACCGAAGCAGGCTCAGTGTTGTGTTGTGTAGTAGATGTTGTGAAAGACCTCTGCCTGAGACCCTGCAAAGCCCCAGTTGCCAGTGTCCTTGATAGACCCTGGTCTGACTCCGTTTAAGGCAGTTTCATGTATTCGTGTGTTTCCTGGGAGGATCTGCAAAGAAAACAAGGCCGTGGGGGAAGTCAAACACCGGGGAGGCCATTGGTGGGCTGCATTCCCACTGGTGGGTCACTGGTTCTTCAGGTCCATTTCAGAGCAAAACGGTAGCACAATCTGGAATAGGAAAGTCTGTATCAGGAAGGAAACAAAATACAAGCTGCACTGCTTAAGTATGAATTTGCCTGTAGGGTTGGGGTTTTTTTTTTAATGTGAGGCAAATGCATAGGAAATAAAAATATGTTTTGCACCCTCCTCAGTAGGTCCTTTAATGTGCCGCAAGGCCATAAAAACTGACTTTATTTATTACACACAATAAAACAGTGATTTTAAACTAATCATATACAGATCAGTCCAACTGCATAATTTTGGATGAAGAGGTGCTTAGAAGCAGCAAAATGAACTCCAAAATGGCTCATTGCCTCTTAATCAAAGAGAGTTGGCGTCAAACATCAGCTCGTCCGGTGCTAATTTTGTCACCGCTCTGCCACTGCCTTGGTTGGAGGTTGTCAGAAAGACCTGGCAGCTTTTAAACCTGCCGTCTCTTTTGTCCCTGTTCAGGATCCGCATGATCTATTGGTGTCTCTAGAAGATTAGCGAGAAAAAGAGTACCACATTAATATAGTCATTCTATTAAAATCGATTTGCAATGTGCATATCAAGGAGGATTTAAGGATATAAAATCCTTGTAATTCTGATAAGGGTTTTTGAGGTTTTTTGGTTGGCTTTCAAACCTGGTTCTTTTCTTGTCTAATGTGGTCCAGCAATTTGGGAAGGGGGTGGGGGAACAGCACAGGAATATTAATGATTAATTGCCTTGGTGCTTGTGAAGCACTGGCTTGTAATATATCATTAGAAGCCAGAGATCAGGGAGAGCGAATGAAAATATTCAGAATGAATACATTAGCAATACTGGCTAGAAATCACTTGTGTTCCGAATTTGCAATGGTACCTCTTCTTTAAAAAACATATTTTTATGGTAATTTTACACAGCCCACAAAGACTTTATACAAAAGGGAAGGTGTTTAATTAATTGGCACCAGAGCAGCAGCAGCAGGGAAGCTTGCCTTTGAACACTTGTTTTTAATCAGTGTAGCCACTTCTAGACAGGATGAAGTAGAATTATGAAGAGGTATAGACTCTCCACTTTAAAAAGGACAACTCAACAGCAATTCCATAATAAAATCCCACCAACACATTTTAAGTTAATCCACACTTGATTCTGGAAAGTAACAATTCTCTCAAGAAGGACTGAGAGGACATATATTTGGATGCAGGCAATCCCCAAATCTGAATCAGGACAGATTAGAGCAGGGGTGTCAAACATGTGGCCCGGGGGCCAGATCAGGCCCCCAGAGGGCTTCTATCAGGCCCGCACTGGAACTGGCCATCTCCTGCTTCCAGTTCTGTTGCTGCTGCTGCATCATAGCTTGCTTCGCCAGACTCTCTCAATCGCTCAGCCATTTCATGTTTTTCCCCTGGGTCCTAGACTCAGAACTCTGAGCATGAGGTTTCTGTGGTGAATGTCAATAAATCAAAAGTAGGTTTGCAGCTTACAGATACACACCTAAACAGCATACTCAAGATGGCAACAGCACAGACAATTTGATGCAATAATTCAGAGCAAGAGGTGTCGGTTATCAGAGACTGTTAACTAAACAAAATATTGCAAGAGTGCTAATGTTTTAAGCATGTTTGTAGCTTAAGTTAAAAAAAAATCTTTGTGTTTGTGTCCTTTATAAAATTTATATCTTTGCTACCTGGCATTACATTTTATGACACACATGGCCCGGCTCAACAAGGTCTCATTTATGTCAGATCTGGCCCACATAACAAATAAGTTTGACACCCCTGGATTAAAGAATTAAGGGCTTGGATCCACCAGAAATATCGAGTGACAGAAGGCATTTCTGTTGGCAAAGCATCACAGGATCAAGACTCAGCCATATGCTAAACTTAGCACCACCTTTCCGTGGCTGGGCTTTCACAAGTCATTTCTATTTTACTTATCAATACTTTCAAGCAACCAAGATATGCAGAGACCCTCTCACCGTGCTTTGACTTTGACCCTTAATAGACATACCCAGGAGGGGCGGGATCTCATAGAAAGAAATACTTGCACATCTGTACACAAGAAAATCTAGTCTGTTCCCCCCCCCCTTCTTAACATTGGTTGGGTTATCATTAAGCTTCAGAGGTTCTTAAATTGCTTCTTGGAGTTTATTTGTCAAATAACTCAGGGTATAAAAGTAGCACCATAAACATTAATTGAACAGCCATTAAGCAGGACAGCTGTTTGTTTTTGGTTGATAGAGAACATAAAGCTTCATACCCTGTGGTGGAAAACAATTAGACGTGATGATGAACGTGCTATTAAATACCGCTTCTTACCACCCTTTCAGTATCAGTTTAGCTGTGCAAACTAGCAACCAGCTGTAGTCAAAAAGTGTGGGCAAGTGATGGGAAGTCGTATTTTTACTGTCATGTCACAGACTGCTATGAATGGTGCAAGGGTTTGAATGCTTTATGCTAATGGAAATGACTAATGATAGTCATTATCTCCATTTATACTCATAAAAATCTTTATCCAGGGAGATGGATCGTAACTAAAACACTATTTAAAATTAAACTGTGTTTTGCTATAATGTAGGATATAAAAATTGCTTAAATACAAGAGGTGGGCTGCCCAGTTGATGTTGTTTGGAGCATGTACAAAGCATGCAACTGTTACCTTTGCCACATGTTGTCCTTGCTGTTCAAAATGTGTCTGGTATATTTCTATGTAGGCATGTGCACCCTGTCTTTGGAATACTTTTGTCCAACAAGCAATATAGGCAAACCCCGTAGCAGGAAACCTACATGAGGTATAAATTGGACATTGGCCATTCCTGAGGTTTCAATTTCTTTCTTTAAAAAAAAAACAGGACAGTGAATTTCTTCATCCATTTTTGATTTCAGTTATGAATTCTGCTTACTTGACAGGTAGAGAGCACTCCATTATGTGCACACTCAGAAACCCTTAAATGGATGAGGCAGCTATTTGCATCTGATAGGAGCTAAGTGGGACATTAAATTAATACCAAACAAGTGAGAGCTCATTTTGGTTTCATTATAAATGGCTGCAGTACAGCAGTAATGTGTTGACTCTTATGTGCTGACAACTTCTATATTTCTTCTAAACTTCCCTGAGAGCTAGACGTGGAGGAATAAATTGCCACTCTACATGATAAAATTAACAGAAGATATATTCACAAAAATTGCACATAGGTTTCCCAAAATATACCCAAGTCAGTGAATGGCTAGTTTTCATGAAGGTTTACTGTGCTGTGCATTGTCAGCCTTCAACCTTAAGGAAATGTCCTCATTTGATTGTAACCTGAGTCATTCTAATTTGATGGAAACTTCAGCCATGCATCAGTCATGTCCACTTGATGCCTTACTTTAGCAATATCTACTGCTGTTCCTGTTAGGCATGAACTATATGACATATTTATTATGGCAAGCATGTTTTTGAAACCCAGCAAAGGCGGCAGGAAGGTCACTTAAGGTGCACTTTTCTTTTTGAAGAATGGTGGCTGAGGAAGAGAGAAGAAGAAGAAGAAGAGATTGGATTTATATGCCAACCTTCACTTGGAGTCTCAGAGCAGCTTACAGACTCCTTTCCCTTCCCCTCCCCACAACAGACACCCTGTGAGGTAGGCGGGGCTGAGAGAGCTCTTTCCAGAACTGTCCTTGAGAGAACAGCTTTGAAAGAATTTATGACTGACCCAAGGTCACACCAGCAGCTGCAGGTGGAGGAGTGGGGAATCAAACTCGGTTCTCCCAGATTAGAGTCCACACACTTAACTTGACCAAACTGGTCAAGACTTCTTACTGTCCCCCATCGTTTCTCTATTATAAATTCCATTCTTCCACAGCTGCTTTTATTTTATTTATTTATTTTTTAAAAAGTGGTGTGTGACTTTAATAACCCACATTTATATTAACATGTTGTCTTGGCCTCAGAGTATACAATTTATTTATTTGCTTCATTTATTCTCCACTTTTCTCCCCAACAGGGACCCAAAGCAGTTTACGTCATTCACTTGATTCCTCAGTCCATACTAAGGGGGTATATTCAGGTCTACCCAAACTGCAAATATTACCCCCCCCCCCCGAAAAAAACACCTTATTGGTATTTTTCAGGTATATCTCAGCTTCCCAAATGTATCCGGGATTTTTTGGGAGAGCCGGGAGGGAAATCCCTGAAAAAATTCTGGATATATTTTGGAATTACCGGCAAAACTGGGCTGCCTAGCAGAGCCTGCTGGAAGAACACTCCCTGCAGGATCGGCTTCTGGGCAGGCTCTGTTGGGCTGCCCAGCAGAGCCACCTCTCAATTGTTTTTAATGACTTTGCTGCCACTTTTTTTTTCTCAGTGTTTTTGGGTTTGGGACCATTGAACCCCCCAACAATGGGGTTTTATGAAAAATCCCAGATCTGAATACTGGTATTGGGATCTGGGTTTGGGGGGGGGGGGAATCCCAAAAAATTTTCAGGTCCAATAGAACCAAACCAAAAAATAGTGAGGGGAAAAATACACACCCCTAGTCCATACACAGACAGAAGAGAACATGAAGACGCTAATCTCAGCACTGAAATAATCTAATATTTATCAGAATTTCAATGATCTTTAAAATATTAGTAGTGAAATTATGAAAGTTTACATCATAGCCAAAATTGAGAAGTGGCACAATCCATTCCTTCCCATAGATGCAGCTCCTCCCCTGCAGGTACTTCTAGTAAAAGTAGCATCCACATATGTCTCTGAAACAGAGCAGGACTGCTTGATGCCAGAGCAAATGAACAATTACAATTCAGTTGAATGGAATCCACACAATAACATATTGCAACATATTTCTCTGGCACTTGTGTTATCATTTCCTTATAGTCTAATTTGATACATCATATTTCCCACTACAGTAGTGCATTAGGTAAGATCAGTCAGGAGCTTTTGAAAGGCTTTTTAATGGATAATTTATTATTTTAATTGTAAGCCACCTTGAGCAAGAATCGAGGTGGCCTAGAAATCTCTTAAATAAATAACATAAATTCTACCTATTGCCTCAAATCTACAGATCAGGTAACTCAGTATTTCCCATTGCATCCACTCTAAGGGCAAATACAGTAGCAGTATCAGCTACACTAAATAAATATGTCAGTGTTCTTTGCCAGGCTCTGTTGAGCATTTTTCCCCCACTTAGTCCTCACCCACAATTCATTCAGGTTTATTGACAGTCCAATCATTGACAAACACATTGGCTTTCTGGACACCACTCTATGATAGGCATATAAAAAAAAACACAATTGCAGTAAAAACCCAGTGGTAGCTAGATTGACAGTTATGCCTTCAGCCACCCCCGAGAGCACACCTGGTGCCTACATCCAATCCCTGCAATGCCCATGCATTTGCTTTGCACCATGAACACAAACAAGTACCAGATGCCAGTAAAAAACCCTGTAATATATCAACCCAGAGCTGTGAAAAGTCACGATGAAATTAGTACGCGGGGAAAATTTAGTACAGCAATTGAGCAGAAGAGATCAGGACCCTTCATCTGACCACTTGAAATTCCCTAATAAAACCCCACAAACCCATTCTCTCAAGAAGGACTTAGGGGAAATATATTTGTATGCAGACAACCCCCAAATCTGAATCAGGACAGATCAAAGAATCAAGGCCAAGATATTTCCAAAGGATCCGAGTGACCAGAAGACATTTCTGTAGGCAGAGCACAGTTTTCTCCCCCCCCCCCTGCAGCCCCAAATGCCCCCCCAAATGCTGATCCTTGGCAACAGGAGACACACACACCCCAGGAACAACATGGGGGAGTCAGAGGTCTGCATGTGGAAGGGGAGAATTGGTGAAAATCCGTCTCCCTTCCATCTACAAGAATTATCCAGTGGATCCAAGCCAAGGCTTGCAATAAATACTGTCATTTCATCTACATTAGCAAGTCAAGTTCACTGCCAAAAGTCTCTTTCTCTCTCTCTTCCCTCCCTCCCCATAATTTGTGTGTGTGTGATTTGTTATGTTGTATATGGCATCATGTCCCAGGAATGCACTTCTAATAAATAGCAGAAATCAAATACTAAAAATGGGAACAAACACCTTTATCTGTTGCCCCTCAGCCCACCTCATCATGCAGCAGATGTTCACAATGTACCTCTCACCAAGCCAATTGGCACCCCACATCTGTGGCCTGCCAAAGGCTTGATAAAGTCCTGTTTTTGGTTGCCTGCCCAAGACAGGCAGCCTAGGGGTCTCAAGCACCAGAAAAGCAACAATACATAGCTGATGCCATATGTTTGGTTTCATGGAACCCAAGTAGGCAACACAATGCTGAGCTGCAGACCAGAAGGTCGGTAGCTCAACAGTTCGAGACCCGAGTGCTGCATGACAGCGTGAGCTCCCTTCTCTGGCCCCAGCTCCTACCAACCTAGCAGTTCAAAAGCAAGAAACTGCAAGTAGATAAACAGGTATCACTTCAGTGGGAAGGTAATAGCATTCCGAGCACCTCAGCGTTTAATCATGCTGGCCACATGACCACAGAAAAGTCTTTGAACAGCGCTGGCTTGGAAATGGAGATGAGCCCCACCCCCAGAGTTGGATTCGGCTGGCTTTTGAGCAAGGGAAACCTTTACCTTTACAAGCTATTACCTGCTAGCTGGGCCAAAAATCTAACAAAATTACCTGATGCCTGGGAAAGGTCTGTACTTGTTTAAAGGTTTCCAGCCCTCTCAGTCTCCTGCTTTCAGACTAAACTGGAAGTGCCAAAAGCATCCTTTCATAAATATTTACATTTTCATGGAGGTGATTTGTGGTAATATTGCAAAACCATATCTGTAGTCTTCATACCTTGCCACTGCCACCTACCAGGCATAGCACTCATGTAATGAAAGGATCTCAGTGTATTATCATTGCATGGCTTAGATATGTGGATGGTCCAGACCTCTTTTTAAGACTCTAAGAAAGTTAAGGATGGATGTTCATTAGATGCTCGTCTTCTTTTCCAGCGTACCTTAACTCAATCACATTTTTTCTGAGCTGGAAAAAAATAGCTATGTGTGTAGGGTTGGGATCCATCAGTTCTGTTCTGTTGGAACAAGATTTCTCCTGTCCAAGAAAGGACTGTGTCCAACGGAAAGAATCTTCCTCTGGCAGAAGATTCCTCACCAAGCAGAAGGAAACCACTGAATCCAACCCAACGTGCCTATCGAATTTTCGTTTTAGCTAGACTTTCTCCGGTGGAGGATTCCTCACTGAGCAGAAGGAAACTGTTGGAATCAGCCCATGACCTTTTTAAAAAGCTGCACTTGACATAAGAATTTAAGACAGTAGCACTAGCAAGCTAAGATTTTATGTCTCAGCTGAAAAATGAAACAATACGTTAGATCCGCTCGCGAATATAGCATTCCTTCTGTCAAAGGGATAGTCCCACTTCCGGCCATCCAGGGATGGGTGAGATCCTGCTGCTCAGCCTCACTGCCTTGCCTGTGTGAAGACCGGCTGACTGACAAGTGACAGCTGCCAGGCCAGGGAAGATTTAGCGGCCAAGCAGGAACCAGATACTCATCCCCACACTCTTGCGTTTCCTTTGTAAGCCATTAGGCTACTTATTATGCAATTTCATATTTTACTATCAATTTAAAGATTTTATTAGTCACTTTGAAAAGGCCTTTGAGAAATCCCCGTAAGGTTAGAAGCTTGCCCCTTAGCTTCTGACTGTATGGGTAGTCCAAAGGGCTGGTGGCAGATACCTAAATGGCCTGGGTCCAACCTACCTAAGGGACCGCCTTTCCCCGTATACACCCCAGAGAGCACTTCGGTCCGGGGCCCAACACCGCCTGGCCATACCTGGCCTAAGAGAAGCCAAGCTCACGGCCACCAAGGGGAGGGCCTTTTCGGTGGCGGCCCCTAGCTGGTGGAACGAGCTCCCACAAGAGATCAGTGCCCTGCGGGACCTGATGCAGTTCCGCAGGGCCTGCAAGACGGAGCTCTTCCGCCAGGCATTTGGATAGGGGCCGCCGCCCCTGTCTTGCCCCCCCTGCCACTTAGTGACCATCGAATGCGCAATTCAACATCTCCATCAAATCGCTGAGGACCTTTATGCTACCAATAGCTGGTTGCAAGTAATATCATCTGACACGCCACCAGATAGCACTGAGCACTTTAATATTTGTTTAAGTTTTGCTATGTAATGTTGTAATGTTTTAACTTGTTTTAACTGTTTTAACTGTTTACTGTGAACAATGTTCACCTAATTATGTGAGCCACTCTGAGCCTGCTATGTGGGGAGAGCGGCCTAGAAATTGAATTAAATAAATAAATAAATAAGAACTGGTGAGTGTGTGGACACACACACACACACCGGGGTTTTGTGATTTTTGTGCTCTGTCGGTCAGTACCAAGAATCCGTTGGGTTGGGGATTCTTGACAATGTTTCTTCTGCCTGCTCCCAAAGGGCTGGCACGATGAAGCACTTCTGCCACATAGTGACACAGCACCCAAAGGGTTAAACTCATTAAACAGACAGGACCTTTCATAGATCTCCAAGATAAGATGATTGCCAATTTCACAGTGCTAAGTGAAAAATTCACTCACCCCTAGGGGCCATTTAAATGTTGCTTTACCTGCGTGGAAGCTGGTGGGGGGGTTGTTTTTTGGGTTGTTTGTGTTTTTTGAGCCAGTTGCCGGTAACAGGGGCTGCCAGTTGGAAAGACTCATGCAGTCAGTCACAAGAAACAAGACTTCTACGCAGCTGCTGTACACTCACAATATTGGTTCTGACACTTCTTCAATCTAAGAAAGACTTGAACAAGATCAGTCGCGGAGAGTCATATTCATATAATCCTGTAATGTCTCTCACGCTGAATGTGACTCAGCGAAGGAAATTACAGTAATTCTTTCCCTTTGTCATGTCACGGCATTGATGCAAGCATTCCAGATCAATGAATATCAGACAAAGGAATCAGCATTCTAAAAGACAACCTTTTGTATATGCCGGCTTCAGAACAAGTTGTCCTGCAGGAAGCCACTTGCTGAGATACTTGCGCTTGGGCTACTGCCCCATCTGTCCTGCCACTCCTTTCCTATTGACACCAGTTTTGCATATAAATAACTTGAGTAAAATTTAAAAAAAAGGTGAATGTTTTGCTTTAATGAACAAAGAAAAATGGATGAGTGAATATTCTCAGCTTCGTGAACATGGTTTCATAGACTTAAATTGTACTCACATTATGTATTTTTATTCTATGAAAGAAGACTTGATCTTCACAGGGGGACCCAGTGATCAAGGATATGAGGTTGCCAGCAGCCAGATGAACCCTGGAGTTTTCCTGGAACTACAACTGATCTCCATACTATAACAGTTCCCCTGCAGGGCATGGCAGCTTTGGAGGGTGAAATCTATGGCATCACAATCCCTGCTGAGCTCCCCCTCTAGGCAGTGCCCCCAAATGTCCAGGAATTTCCCAAGCCAGAGTTGGCAACCTTACAAGGATAGTGTTTTGGTGGGCAACAGGCTGTATTCATCCCACATGATGATTTCCTCTGGTTTCTGCCTCTGCCCGTGCCCGAATAGGAAGTGGTATACAAATCTTTTGTGAATTGCTTTTGGTCTTGATAGTGCTGCTCCCAAACCCATTAATGGTTCAGCAAAAAACCCAGCATGGGAGTTGTTGAAACACTGATTCTGGTCTCTCCAGTGACTTTCTCCATACAACAGAGAAAACACGCAGAGGGTCCCACTGCTGATGCATCTGGAATATTGTCTTGCTGGAAGGATACTTGCCAAATCCGATGCTTTATGTGCTGCTCTTTGGTCCTGGTCTGTGTCCCTCACATGCAACTTTGCTGAATGCTTAATTGAGTTCCATGCTTTAGTTATGGGTTACTTCAGGGTTCAAACTGAGAGCCAGTTTGGTGTAGTGGTTAAGTGTGCGGACTCTAATCTGGGAGAACCGGGTTTGATTCCCCACTCCTCCACTTGTACCTGGCTGGATGACCTTGGACAAGCCATAGCTCTGTACCAGCTGTTCTCTCAAGGACAGCTTGGGAAAGAGTTTTCTCAGCCCCACCTACCTCACAGGGTGTCTGTTGTGGGGAGGGGAAGGGAAAGGAGTTTGCAAGCCGCTCTGAGACTCCAAGTGAGTGAAGGGCGGGGTGTAAATCCAATCTCTTCTTCTTCATCATCCAGAAGTAAAGGTATTCATGGGTGTTTGGTGGAAGGGTTCATTAGCTATACACAGTCTTTTGCCTATTACTTAGCAGGTCATCTCTGTTTCACAGCCTTAATAAAACTTAGGAAATCTTGCCCCACTTTTCTTAAGAGTCTTGCATACCATTGGCTATGTATGTGGAATATACCTACCTCATTCTGATTAATTTTTCCAGCAAATACAACAGAGTATGGAAACTTTTGCCTCAGCATTTAACCAGATGACTTGGGAATGTCTTATTTATATTTACCAGATTCATTACCTTCAGGCACTTATTACTCCTGCAGAGCACACAGATATACACAGTGCCTTCCAGAGAAGAAACCTAAATAGTGGCAAGTTTTATCCAAGATCTGAGATGTTCAGAACAAGGAAGTACCCAAACATTCCCTATCTGGAAATGACTGCAATAATAATATAATCTGAAATCCAAAGATTTCTTGATGTACTAATCCACTAGGGTGTTGTATCCTCCATGTATGGCTTGCAAAGCTTTACATCTATTTTGTGTAGGCAAGTAATTCTCAAAAATAGGGTTACAGTCCTAAATTTAATTTTCTACCACTGATCCCACATAAACAGATATCCATCTTCAAATGAACAGAATATTTTCTAAATGTCACGCTTTAACGTCTATCTGGACTTTTTAAGCAACCTCTTTTCAGCATACATATTGCAGTACTAAGGTCTCTGGAGGCTGGAACATGCTTTCCAATTGCTTGACCACATTTAATTAATTTATTTATTTATTTGATTTGATTTGATTTCTAAGCTGCTCTCCCTGCGATTGCAGGCTCAGAGCGGCGTACAAGACCTGGTACCCCAGGATTCCAAAGCATACTAAAACTTAAAACAATATAAAATATTATGTTTAAAACCACACAAGAACATACTGTATTTTTCGCTCCATAAGACGCACCTGATCATAAGACACACCTTGTTTTTAGAGGAGGAAAACAGGAAAAAATGAAATAGAAAGAAAGAGAGAGAGAGAGAGATAAAGGAAGGAAGGAGGAGGAGAGAGAGAGAGAGAGAAAGAGAAAGGAAGAAAGAAAGGTGGGGACAGAGAGGGAGACAGAAAGACAGACAGACAGACAGAAAAAAGGAAAGGAAGGAAGGAAGGAAGGAAGGAAGGAAGGAAGGAAGGAAGGAAGGAAGGAAGGTAGGTAGAGAAAGGAACGAAGAGAGACGTCAGCATGCCATGCAAAGCCAGGCCTTTCTGTGCAAAGTAGCCACAGAGCTTAATCTGTGGGAGGGGCTTTCTGCTGCTGGCTGTCTTAAAGGGGAAAAGCACTTAAAGGGAAAGAGTACTTAGCCTGGTGGGGTTTTTCCTGCCGTTTCCCTTTTAAGTCTTAACAGCTCAGGCCCAGCAGGGAAGGGCGGGGAAGGCTGGGATGCCAGCCTGAATGGCGTTCCCCTGCGTTCCTGCTAAAGAAGAGCCCTGTTACAGGTAAGAAAAGCTCCATATTCGCTCCATAAGACGCACACAATTTCCCCCCCACTTTTTTGGGGAAGAAAAGTGCGTCTTATGGAGCGAAAAATACGGTAATTAACAATCTAAAGTGCTCAACACTCAATCCTAAAAATTCAGATGGCGGCAACCTAATCACTCCGGAGCCCCTGTTTCCTTGTGGCAGATGGTACAAGTAGCGGTCAGGCTTTGATAGGTATACTGCAGGAGAAAAACAGGGAGGGGGAGGGAAGGTGGAAGTAGCGGCCCCTACTCAAATGCCTGGTGGAAGAGCTCCGTCTTACAGGCCCTACATTTTAGTAGGTATTGGTAATAAGTTCAGTAGGTGAGGGTTCTTTTCTTAGGCCCTTTTACTCTCTTGAGTTGAATGGTGTATTTGCTATCACGTTTTAAACTATCATACTGCAAATCAGTGTGATGTAATGATGCCATTAAGGTACACGTTAAACAGAAAAGGAAACACAAGTTTTCGCTCAACAATAACTGCCATAATAGTTTGGTGAGATCTATGTGATTCACAAAAGGCCACCAAAGAGCCACACACAGTCTACAATAGGGGTCCCCTCTGTGGTGCCCGTGGGTATCATGGTGCCACCAGTACTTCTCCTGGTACCCACTAAGTGGTTTTAGAAGGTGGGTGGGGCCAGGCGGGGCTTTTGCCCAGCAAGACTTCTGATTGGCCATTGGAGATTTGATTGGACGTGCAAGTTTTTAAAAAAACATTGCTTTGGCGGCAGCTGCCTCCACATCACAAGGATTTTCACTCTGTGACTGAAGGCGGCTGGCTCTGCCTGCTGTTGTAGCCATTTTGTGGCAGCCAGTTTGTGGCTGCACCCACCACACTGAGTCAGAATTAGAAAGACATCCACAGGCTCAAAAAGTTTGGGGACCGCAGATCTACAAGGTGCATAATGTTGATCATTGCACTATGACAACATGGAGGTTCTTAATTCAGCCCTTTCCTCAGACGATTACTTGAGTCTCCAAAGGACAGACATTGAAACGGTAATTGAAACTTCTGTGGAGCCTTATAACTTCCTATCAGCTTTTCATGAAGAATGTAACAGCCATCATATTGAGTATGACTGTTTCACAGGACTATAGTTTTCAAATTGCTTGATTTAAAATAGACCAAATAACTTGTATGAATCTACTCTGGAAAAACAAATTGGAGAACTGTGGCTTGAGCTGATAAAATGTTGTGCATAGTCTGGTACTACAACTCAGTGAATGAAAGGATTCCTTTTTTGTAGAGTTGACATTTGAATAGGGGGGACAACTTGGTCAGTTGACTGGTCAACTGTTAATTAAATATTGCCAAATGTTACCAAATAATGAGTCGAATATTATTTTTAATAATAAAAATCATAACAACATATATATAATTATGCTAGTTATGGAAGATACTGTCTTCTAGAGTTTGGTCTCTCTCACACACAAGCTTTGCAGAATACCACAGAAAATGGGTCTCATTCCCAGAGCAAACGTAACAGATTCTGTGGGGGCTTGACAACTAGAAATTTGTGGTCTACGTTGCATAGCCTTTTTTAGGTTTATTGAAATTCATGCACTTGAGACCCAGTGCCTTTCAGCTTATGTGCCTATGAACAAAGCATTCTTCTATGTGCAATGTGTGCCTTTCCTTTGGGCATTGAATGCTTCCTGGTCTAGCATCAGGGGTCCCAAGTCCCACTGAGATTTTCCTTGCCCGCAAAAATATTGAACCTGAGAAATGGTACTTGAAAGGAACAGTAGTTAGCTAGCCAATTGAAGAGTTCTGTATTTAGGAAGTACAATTTGGATTTGGAAATATTCAAAAGCATTGAATAATGCTATATTCAGAATAGTTATGAATAATTCCATGTCTGAATATTATAGTTCTGGATATTTGGAAGAGTTCCTAATATCTGAAGTCCTGTTCTCTCCTACAGAAAACAGGTTGGGCTGCTTGTAAGAAAGGGATAGTAACTTGGCCTGGTATCTTGAGAAAGCGAACTGAAACATTCCCCACACAGCCTGGCACCAAATGTGGTGGGAACAGAGAACTCGGTGTTCGCAGATTGGTGTGTTGCCATGGCATTGCCAGGTTCAATCCCCAGCATCTCCATTGAAAAGGACTAGGCAGAAGATGATGTGAAAGACCTATGTCTGAAATCCTGTAGAGCTGCTGCTAGTCTGAGTGGACAATGCTGACCTTGATGGGCCAGTGATCTGATTCAGTGTAAGGCAGCTTCATGTGTTCAATATGAAATATGGGAATCGTAGAAGTTGGAGCATGAAGAGGGATGCAGGAACATTGTTGGAGCACGACACAATGGCACCCTCCAGTCCACAGTACAGGGTATGCCATCCTTTGGTCTGCTGCCCCTTTCCTGCTTCTAATGGCTACTTTAGGACTGTCATCACTCAGTCAACTGGACTGTGCCCAATTATTGTTGGGGAAGACCACACTCACTCACCACTATCTGTCTGTCGGTCTCCTGCTTAGGTTTACCAGCTCTGGGCTGCAAAATACCTGGAAATATGGGGGGGTGGAGCCTGGGGAAGGTGCAGTTTGGGGAGGCGAGTGACCTCAGCAGGGTATAATGCCATACAGTCCACCCTCCAAAGCAGCCATTTTCTCCAGGGGAACTGCTCTTTGTCATCTGGAGATCAATTGTAATAATGAGAGATCTCCAGGTGCTACCGGGAGGTTGGCAACCATATGGATACTCCAATCTGCCTGCCAGTGCTGCCCAGAGTATTTGCCCACTCCCCATCACCAGCTGTCCTCTGCCTCATTGTTCCATGCCGAATGCTACCCTGCTAAAACCAAAAATGGAGATAGTAGGGAAATGGATAGTAGGAATTGACAAAGAAAACAAAGACTGTGTATAAACTGTCAAGAATACTTCAAAGAATGCTTCAAATAGTCACAGAAATTTTAGATAAGTCTGCAACAAACATCACAGTAAATGCACATGTCACAATGCAAAACAAATGTTACTGAAACAGTATAATCTCTACCATCTCTACAAATGTTATTGAAACAATATTAACGACCTTCTGAAAACACTGTGAAACAATGTAACACTGGCATTCCTGCCGGATATGCCTCCAAAAACAAATAATAAATATTTATGTAATAAAAGGTCCACCACTGAAGGTTTACATCTGAGGAACATCTCAAAAGTGGGGAAACCATTCCTGAAGTGAAGTTTCCAAAGTTTCCTTCACGCGACGGCTAACTGCAAATGCCACGTTCCACCCATGCTTTCTCAAAAGTAGAACCTTTATATCAATCCTTTTCGTCTATAATTTTATTTCTGGTCTCTCAGTGAGATATTAATCTGGCTATAGCTCCTGCATGCTGTACAGACTCAAATGCTTATCGAAAATTTCTGTGGTTATTTGGAGCATTCTTTGAAGTATTCTTGACAGTTTATACACGGTCTTTGTTTTCTTTGCTAGTGCTACCCTGCTGGAATTTGCAGAGTTCATGCTTAAATTATATACTTGGTACTGCACTGCTGTCTGACAATAGTGGCTGTTGCTGTTTATCCCTGCCACATCTTCTCAACTGTTTAGGGTTGGCATAAGCACTGGGAAAGGGCTGAAGAAAGCAGTTTGGATTTTTGTGTCTTTTTTAAAAAAATAATTGAATTTAACAATGAACAACAAGCCGTAATAGCAACACTAGTAACAATAACATTACAATGTAAAACAACAATGAATATTAATTAGTAAAGATACATTACAGTGTGACCAAGCAAATGTTTTCATGGCTAACACAATACTATTGAAGCAACTGGTTTGACTCCAAAACAAATACAGAATAGTACTAACAATCTTATCTAATGACAGTAAAACAGCTAGGTCTCCTCAAAAAAAGGCAAAGTTATTACAATAAGCATACTTAGGATCGTCTGGGTTACCACCTTTTTTTTGTGATAAGATAAGATAACACTGAAAACCATTGTATGGCAAAATGTGAGTCATATGTGGGGTTTTCAGCAAGGATAATTTGGTCCGAAATTGGCTATTTCTGTTGATTGAATGGGGTTCCAGATACTCAGAAATTCTAGATTTTCTAAATGTTCAACTTCTGAATTTGAAGGGGCCAAATTCAGAATCTGGATTTTGGTGGTAGTTCACATCACTAGTGGCAACCTTAGACCTGTGTTATTGTGATGGCTCTTTTGGTGTGTGTTTTCTGTTTCCTTCTGTATCAGACATGCCAGCAATTAAAGAAATAGTCACAAGGTATAGATAGGATCTCTCAGTCTGGGGCTAGTGATGCACTGTATTCTTGGTGCTTGTGGGGGGGGTGCAACAGTGGGAGGGCTTCTAGTGTCCTGGCCCCACTGGTGGACCTCCTGTGGGCACCTGGTGTTTTGGGCCACTGTATGACATAGTGTTGGACTGGATGGGCCATCGGCCTGATCCAGCATTGGCTTCTCTTATGTTCTTATGATCAGTAGGCTAAGCCACATAGCTTATTTGGGAATGGATGTGATAGGACAGATCAGTTCTACCTGCTCCTAGGTAAGGCACATATTATGTTGACTCCTGCAAGGCTGGAAAGCAAGTGGTCCTGTCGTTGTTACTGTTTGTTCTCAGAAGGCAATAGAAAAGGCAGGTTTCCCTTTGCATGAGGGCATTCAAGACTTCGTAGAATATTATCTCACAATCAAGCCAATTGACAATAGCTGACTGGAAAAATCTGCTAGCAATGGGAGGAGTAAAGACCTATCACAAGTCTCTGTATTAACTGTATTCCTCATCAAAATCATGGTCTTTCTAAAGTTTATATTTTTGAACAGCAAAACTGAACAGAAGAGACTAGCCAACAGCCCTTCAGACAGAGCGAAGCAAAGCAAGAAGCAGACAACCTAAACAAAGAGGGGGGGGGATTAGAAATTCCCCCCAAAAAAGCATGACAGGAAACCCATCAAGCTTCTGGTTCAGCCTATCTGACTGGAAGTAGCACCTTCAAAAACAAGCTTCCACAAAACCAGGAAGTTTTCCAGTTTGGTCCCAAATCTCGCATTCAACACAACAAATATATAACCATTTTCACTTATCACCAATTCAAATATGAAATTGAGCCAGGACATAAAAGCAACTGCTAGGTGGAAGGCACCTGGGAATGAAAGACTTGTAGCAGCTAACATATCTTCCCATTCTCAAACTCTGATTCCAGAGGTCCTGTTCATATGTCTATATTTGTTGTGGTTTCTTATAATTTATAAACCTGGCTTTAGCAGCTAGAATAGGTCAAATTATATTTCACACTTCCTTGTGTTCAAGATTCCTCAGAGTTTTGAGTATATTCTGCTGTGTTTTCTTTGCCCCATAAAAGAGTTTAGTGGCTGCACTTAGTAGAAAGCTTGGGACATAATCCATTGAACATTATTCTTGCTCAAGCACTTTTGGGGGGGAGAGACTTCATGGGGCATTGAACAGTAAAATATTATTCCCATATGAAACAGAAGGCCCTGGAAATCCCCTTCAATGCACTGGTCTAAATAATTTAGGAACTTAGAACTGTGTGCATTAACATTTAAGTGATTTATGTTGAGGTCTTCCATGTACCCATCAAGAAGAAAATAAAATAATTGTAGGATTAGCCCTGGATAGGTATAAGAATCTTTGAGCAATTTGCATCCAGCTGAGCGATAATCCCTGTTTAGCTGTAAAGAAAACAGAAACACAAGTGTTTGGATTAATCAAGGGAAAAAAACCCAGGAAATCTAATACTTTGACGTTGACCTTCAGACCTCAATTTTGGAAGCTATATATTACTTTTCCTGCATTAGATTTGCAATGAGAATGTTCAAAATACTAAGCCTCATGCAGTTGCAGTATTAGATTTCATTGGGCTTCCATAATATTTTGGCCCTCTTTGGGAGTCAAATACTTTGCAATTGAAATGTGGATGATGAATGAATAAAATCACAAAACAGTAGAAGAACAATCATTTTCTACAATTCCTTGTAATTTAAAAGTTGCTCCACTTGTGCCAGAGGCCACATCATGAATCAGACACACTTGTACATATACAGTGCCATCCTAAGTACAGTTACAGCCTTATAAGTCCACTAGGAATAAGGCCCATTGTGTAAATAAATACAATGGGCTCTAGACAGAGGCTCTGGGTGAGTGCCCCGGCCTTGGGCACTGAGTGTCAGTTTTCTGCGGAAACCTCAGTAGGGTTTAATGACACAGAGTCCACCATTTTCTCCAAGGTTACTGCCATCTGAAGAGCACTTGTAATTCGGAATGATCTCCAGCCCTCACCTGGCAACAATGCTTCCCCAGGAGGAAATGACTGGTTTGGAAGGTGGAGTCTATGGAATTGTACCTTTCTGAGGTCCCATCCCTCCTCAAACCCCACTCTCTCCAAGTTCCACCTCTTAAATCTACAGGAATTTCCCAACCTGGAGGTGGCAACCCTATCTCCTTCCCAGCCAACCATTAACCTACCTTTATCTGCCCCTCTGACTTCAGTTTTCCATCTCCTCCCCCCTCCCTGCAGCCTCTACCTAGGAAAAGAACAGTCTTTCTCCACAGTGGGGACCAAAGCAGCTCACATCATTCTCCTCTTCCCTTTTCATTCTGCACAACAACCCTGTGAGGTAGGTTAGGCTGAAAGTCTGTGAGTGATCTGAAATCATCCACTTAGCTTCCACAGCAAGAACCTGGATCTGGCAGACCCCATTTTGAAGCACTAACTGCTATGTCACACTGGCTGTCATACTGCTTTGGCAGGTGGACTGTACAGCATTGTATTCAGCTGAGGCCTCTCCCCTCCCCAAACACTGCCTTCCATAGACTCCACCACAAAATCTCCAGGAATTTCCCAACCTGGACCTGGGAACCCTAGTCAAGATGGGCCCCAGTGAGTTTTCTCTCAAAGGCCAAAAAAGGCCTGGAAGAGCCTCCTTCCCCCACCTTTTACTGACAGAACCAAGCTTGGTTGCTTAGCAACAGCCATTGAAGTGAAAGTGAGCCTAGCAGAAGCAGGAGGTGAAGCATCTTTATCAAAAGAGGCAGCCATTTTGGCAGTTTATTCTGTCAGGGAATAGTGGCCAGGCTGGCAGTGGGCATGCAAGAGGAGCTGACCCAGCCCCCAGCCAATGGCATGCAAGTACTCTTGAATGGTGGTTGATGGGCCAGTGGCTGATGGAGCACACAGCACAGCCAATGGGAGAGCTGGAAAGTGCCAGTATGTTAGGCTTTTATAGAGATCAGACTGTAGTCCATGGCCTTCGAAGAATATAACTCTGTCTGGAATGGCACTGTTAGTTCCCTTGCATATACTACTATAATTTCTCTGTAGTTTGTGCTCACTTCCAAAAGGCAAAGGGGTGAACTTGAATTTATTTTGGTTTGGAAATATAACAGGTCATCAGTGAAAGGCTGATGTTGTTCAGTTGGGATGTCATAAGAATTTTTTACTTTCGATTTTGTTTTCTTCCTTTGCTAATCCTTTTACAGTAGATAGATGTTCCATGCAGTCATGTTGGTCCAAAGAAAAATCCAGAAACCAAATTCAAGAAATATTATTTAGTAAGACCATCCAAAATTGCACAAAATAGCATTGTGGAGGACTCAAAAGTTTGCTCATTTTTCTGTATCATTTGGGTGTGGGGGGGATACAATTATTTAATCAGTTCGCCATGTATTCATTCCTCTTCTTTTTCCTTGTTCCTAATATAAAAGGAATCATACAAATAAAAGGAAGTTGGAGTATAAAATGGTGGTGAGAAGTCTAGCCCTGTTAGTGGATTGTTTTCATGTATCTCTATGTGTAACACTTTGCAAATGTGCTAACTGGCTGTGATTTCAGTCCCGTCAGAGGGAGAGCCATATGGCTCCATTATATGACTGGCTGATTTTACAACAGCTGTGGAGAAAATGTGGTTTTTAAGCAGGCATAGAGAACTTGGATTAATTAGGGGCTTAGCAAAGACACCTATGGTAACCAAAGTGTGTGGCATTAGGCCCTCCTTTCTGCTACCTCTCAGTAGGGCTAGATACAAAAAAGCCTTCTCCACACATTCTTTATTCCTGTGTTGTAAACCTAAGTGTCCAGGGTGTCATCACATCTAGCATACCCCAACCCAAGGCAAAATGGTTGATACTGGGAGTTCTCTTGTGGCATATAGAAAGCATGTTCATCAATTAGGGTTGCCAAGTCTTAGGAACTCACCGGCGGGGGGGAGTCCTCCTCTGGCCGGGAGTTTCGCGCACGCACCCAGCGACATCACCGGAAGTGACGTCAGCACGTTGGGGGCATTGCCAGGGCGATCATAGAGTTTTGGGGCGATTGCCAGAGCATCGCCCTGGCAACGCCCCCAACATGCTGACGTCACTTCCGGTGACGTCATTACGTCGTCCTCGCTGGACGACTTCGGGGGTGGGGTTCCCCCCGCCAGCCAAATGCTGGCCGGCGGATCGGGAACCCCTTTAGCGGGGGATCCCCCACCCCCCGGGCTGACTTGGCAGCCCTATCATCAATTGAGTCCAGGTTGTTTTAAACCATGGGTGTCAAACATATGGCCTACCGGCTGGATCCAGCCCCTGCAGGGCTTATATCCGGCCCACACACAACTGGCTCCTTCCTGCTTCCTTCTCCAGTGCTGCTGCTGCTGCATTGCAACTTACTTTTTCCCAGCTCCCTCTGCTGCTTCCTGCTTCCTTTCAAGCCTCCTTCCTGCTTCCTGTTTCCTTACAAGCCAAGCCTCCCTTCCCTCCATTGGCTGAGGGCTCCTCCTTTGGGAGGAAGGGAGGGGGAGGCAAAGAGTGTGAGAGAGCCCCACCCAGGAGAGAGAGCAAAGTCTGAATCCCATGACTGCTTTAAGACCAGCAACATTTTATTTCAGGTATAAGCTTTGGTATACTCCTTCTTCAGAGGAAGGGAGAGAGCGTGAGTAGATTGATGGATTCTTCTGATATGCACAATTTACATTGAAATTACTGTGCTCTGCTGTTTACTTTGAGACTTGATATCTCTGTCTCTCTCTCTCACACACACACACACACACAAACATGCACAGGTTTATGTGTGTTAAAAGAAAAAGGCCAGTTGGGATTAAGGGGAAAGGAGAATTAAAAGGAAAATATTTTGACTTATTCTGAAAAGGTTTTTTTTTAGATTAGATTTTTTTGTGCCTATCTGGGATTTTATTTTCTTTCAAAAAGATCCTGATTAGGAATTAGAACCCTTATACTGGCTTCCATTGTTTAATAATCTGATGGAATTGGATTCCATTGTTTAATAATGGAAGTAGATAGTTAAGTATTTAAAATACATTGATGGTTCCATACGTTCCAGTTCAACACGTCTTCCTTTCTCCCTTCCCACCTCACAGGTTGCCTTTCTTCACTCCCTCTTTGCTTTTTCAACTGTTATCATCACCAACACTTGAGTGGATTTTGCCCAATCTGAAATCAACACATTATTTCACTTAGAAAGATCCCCTTCTCTAGTTTAAGCAGATGAAGGGGGGGAAAGAAACCTAACAGTACAGCTTGCAAGCAATGCTCCCTCTAAGCTGTAGAGTCTTGTGAGCAAAAAATCTACTTTGTGAGCTACCGGCATTAAAGCTGTGAGTGAGCTATTTGGCTACTGCATAAATTAGTTTGCTCTGGAGCCATCCTTCCTGAGCTAAGACAAAAATGTGTGAGCTGGAGGATTAAAAAACTGTGAGCTCGCTCACACTCACTCAGCTTAGAGGGAACACTCTTGCAAGCTTTATTAGTGGGAAGGAGCAAGAGTCCAGTAACGCCTAACAAAATTTGTGGCAGGGCATGAGCTTTCTGCTCAGATACAGAATGTGAGTCCATTAGAGTGGAGTGATTTCAGATGCCAAATGACAATAAGAGGCATTGGTAATGAGACAGGGAACCTAGGTCGCAATTTAGCCCTGGTGGATGCATTGAGCTTCATTATCAGTTGCAATTGAGCAGTCTTTCTTTCTAATCTCACTTTGAAATTCCTTTGTAAGAGAACTGCGACTCTTAGGTCAGCAATATCCTGGAAGGTTAAATGTTCCCCCCACTGGTTTTTGAATGTTGTGGTTTCTAATGTCAGACTTATGTCCATTTATTCTGTGCGTCCTCCTGGACCTAATTGAGACCTAATTGAGAGCTAATTCTCTTGGACCTAATTGAGACCTAGGTTTCCTATCTCATTACCGATGCTGGTATCTCCATGCCTACTACCCCTCTGCATATCACACCTATTCCAATCAAGCCTGCTGTTGCAATTCACCCGCTATTGCCATTCGGCATCTGAAATCACCTTTATAAAACTTATACCTCCAGTACCTCATCATATGTTTTATGGTATGCATGGCCCAGCCGGACAAATCCTGCCATCATAACAAATGAATTTGATACCTCTGTTTTAAACTGTGTGATGGATCCTTGACTATCAACTGCTTTAGGGTCTCATTCAAACTTCAAGAGGAAGGTAATTGTATGTTGTTGTTGTTGCTTTCCTTGACATTTAAAGAGGATTATTTATTCTGTTGTCTTCTGACCATCTTTTAAAATAGTCGGTCATTGTATTAATCTCCTTGGGAGTGACAGTCCCCTGCTGGGTGTTTGTTTTTAGTGGTAATGGCTGGTTATTAATTTATTTTATGTATATCCTGCATTTCTATGTAAGTCTTTGAAGAGGCTTACTTTGAAAAAATAACTATTTCTTCCCTCTCACCTCCTGTTCCTAATATATTAGTCTCCATTGTTGAGAGAATGCTTTAGTCCCTTCCTCCTGGGCCCATAAGTCTTTGGAGAGCCAGTTTGGTGTAGTGGTTAAGTGCGTGGACTCTAATCTGGGAGAACCGGGTTTGATTCCCCACTCCTCCACTTGCACCTGCTGGATGACCTTGGGCAAGCCATAGCTCTGTACCAGCTGTTCTCTCAAGGACAGCTTGGGAAAGAGCTCTCTCAGCCCCACCAACCTCACAGGGTGTCTGTTGTGGGAAGGGGGTGGGAAAGGAGTTTGTAAACCGCTCTGAGACTCCCTTGGGGAGTGGAGGGCGGGGTATAAATCCAATTTCTTCTTCTTCTTCTTCTTCTTCTTCTTCTTTATTTATTTACTTCATTTATCCCACCACCTTTCTCCCCAAGTGGGTTTATATTGCTCTCCTCTCCTGCATTTTTTCCTCACAACAACCCTGTCAGGTAATTTAGGCTGAGAGTGAATGACTGACCCACAGGTGCCCTGAGAATTAAGCAGGGAGAACCTGGCTGTTGCTTTACCGCTGATATTGGGGTGGCAATTGCTTAATGGTGGCTCAGCTCTTAAGTGACAAGGCTCAATCTTTCTCTGTTGTTGTTTACAACAGAACCTAATATCAACCACTTAAACGGATGATGTCTGCCTTCCCATCACAATTGCATAAATAATGAAGCAGTCCATACATTACTCATGTCATTACCTCAATGTGTCCATCAATGCCTTGTCTTTATCCATCAATATTAAATTTGTTTTTGCACTGTTCGGTGCCTTCTTGCCATTCAAACATTGGAATGGATAATCTCAACTTTTCTCTTCCCTTTGTTCTAGCTGAACCTACCTTTTCTTTACAACTGGGAGTCTTCAGTTTACTGATATTCACCCAGAGCTTTCATCCTCTGATAAACCTACTAATGATGGCAGAAGCAGAAAGCAGCGTTTGTAGGTATGGCTAGAATGGAAATAAACAGGGGTCCGTTGGGGCCGGAGCAAGGCGCCAGCTCAGGAGTGGCCACTAGGGCAGCCAGGGGCCGAATCAGATTCTCTGATCTGATTCGGCCTGCTGCCAAATTGCCGCCGAAATTCGTAACACTTTTTCCCACCATAGAGAACAATGGAGGGGATGGGACAACCTGTTTGGGGGCCCGTAGAATTGGGCCCCGTGGTCCAATCTTCTTGAAACTTGGTGGGTATTTCGAGGAGTGGCCCCAGCAGCTTTGGAGCCTCTGCAAGTTTGGAGCCTCTCCCTCAAACCCCCTTTCCTCCAGCCCCTCATATACCCTATGAGTTTTTGCCATTGATTTCAATGGCCCATAGGGTATATGGGGCTGAAACTGACATTCCCTTTCTGACACACTTCTGGTGATTTCAGGGGATGTGGCATATGCTAATGTGTTATGCTAATGAGCTCCTGCACCTCTTTTTCTATGAAAGGACCCCTGGACATAAAGCAGAATTCTTGTTGAAGCTGAGCAGGTATAGGTTCATTCAGTGCCTAGGAAGCTCTAAAAACCTTTGTGCACAGCCTTGGATTCCATATTAGAAGAAAGGTAGAACATGAATATAACAAATTGATGATCTGAGGATAATTGTGGGTATATCCTCCTCCTTCCCTGTTCTTTCCCCTTTCTCCTTCTCTTCTCCTGCTCCTGTTCCTTCCACTCCACCCTCCATTCATTCTCATCTCCCGCCAGTTCAAGTTGGGAAGAAACTTCATTATCTGGCTGAGTTGCTTCAAAAACTCAAAATGGTGACCAAAATCTTGCAAGATTACCTTGTGAGACTTCAGATGCTATTTGTGTTGCCATAGAAACCTGACAAATGATTAATTATATGGGTCCCATTGTGCAGCAAAGCCTGTCTATAGTATACTGGTGTTCTTAGCTAAGCATCTAACATACTTGACCCCCAATCCTTTGCCAAGGCCACTGTACTATGCAGCAAGTCTTTATGGCACCAAAAATGCTGGAGGCCTTTGTGCCTGCTTGGATTGCCAAGGCAACCCAAAGTGGTTCTCAGTGTTTCATGAGATTTCTAGCACTATTGCAGTTGTTTTTGCATCTTTCTATGATGTGTGGTACATAACAAGACTCTTGTTGGTGTTATAGGGGACACTTTTTCTTTATAACTAGGATTTCCCTGTTCCTCCTTCATGCCTGGCCCATATCTACATGGTAGGAAGCACTCCCAAATTATATATAGTGATAGGTAGAGAGAGAGACAGACAGACAGACAGACAGACGGACGGACGGACGATGGAGGGATGGATGGATGGACACATTGTTTCAGTACAAGCAAGCAAGAAATCCATGCTTCTTGCTGATTCAAGCACAAGACTCTAGGATTAAGAACAAAGCTAGACATCACGACAAGGATCCATCAGTGGATCCTGCACTATTTATCAATATTTAAATTGTAACTGTACACGTTCCTGATTCATGCTGGGGCTACAGAGTGGGAGGGGAGGTTATCCGTCACCACATATTTTTATGGTCCTAAGTTCCCTGTAGAAATAAAGCAAATAATATTTGGGGTGGGGTGAAAGCGCAGGGAGGTTCAGTTTGCAAAAACGGTGAGGAACAAAGAGGTATGACCTGGAGTTCTCCTAGAATTACAATTGATCCCCAGACTACAAAGATCCGTTCCTCTGGGGGAAATTGCAGCTTTGGCGGGTGGGCTATGCAGTATAACATCTCTGCTTCAGTTGTCTCCCCTCCCCAATTCTGTTGTCCCCAGGAACTTCTCAGACCAGACTGGGTGGCTCTAGTCTGCAAAGGAAAGATAGGGGGGGAAATCACAGCATCCATTCACATCTCTTCTGTCATCACATCTGGTTTGGCTACAAGTCACATCGTATTTCATAATATGCCAAAATGATGATTTTCCCCATAGTTTCAAGTAAATGTTTTTATTTATAACAGAGCAAACTCCCACTGTCAATGATTTGTTCTGCCTATAACAACTTTTACTATTTGCATTCAGACATCCTGCTTATCACAAAAAAACTATCACTGTGACTTTAAAATATTTTTAATTACAATATGAGACTTATATGAAAGATTCTTGTAGTTAGATTTTTTTTCAACATGATGCTTTAAACCATTCCTTGGTAGTTTCCTGCCTTCTTCAGTAGTTTCCTGCCTTCTTTTTGAAATTTTCCAAATATTTCTGCTTATTGTTAATCATTTCCATATAGCAAATAGAGCTGGTTCTATCACTCTCTCCTTGCACGATGTGTCTGACAAAAGTCTTAGTACCTTTCCTCTGAATCCTTTATCTTATCAATGTACTTCCGACCTGGTGTTCAGGAAAGAAAGGTATACTGAGTGAATAGTGGGACAGTGATTTTGTTTGGTGTTGTTGCACTTTTGGAAGCCAATCGTGCTTGTATCAGGAATGAAAACAATGCTCACTCTACCGTGGAGAAATTATTAATTACAGTTTTTCAAAAACAACTGTTAATCATTGGTACAAGAAATATTTGAAGATAAAGGACTGTGGAAGCAATCCTAAGCAATTCAACACAAAAGTATGTTGTTCAGTGGGACTTACCTCCAGGAAAGTGTCCTTTGGATTGCAGCCAGAGTAACATTTGAAGCCGCTATAGGAGGAGGACTGTAGATTCATCTTTCCTATCTTTCTCTCTCTTTAAATCTCTTTCTAGGAGACACGGGAAGAAATTCCATTGGGCAAGGATGGAAGGAGACCAAAAGTTACCCTTTCCCAGACATCTTTATATCTAATTCTGGAAAACAAGGATGGTTCAAGATGTTCAGCCTGAAAAACCGAAGATGCTAATCAAAATACAGATAAATTAAAAATAGTATGTTTACATTATAATTCAACCTGGTGCTCTAAATTTTAATTAAATGCTTTGTTTCCCCAGAGAGTTAAGGGCACTGCATACAATTTCATCTCCTTCCTTTTTATCCTCACCTCCTCTGTAGTTAGATAGAGAAAGAGAACTTTCCAAAGCGGTGATTCTCATTGCTAAGTGGATATTTGAACTTGTCTAGGGCTGCCAAGTCAGCCCGGGGGTCGGAGGATCCCCCGCTATAGGGGTTCCCGATCCGCCGGCCGGCATTCGGCCGGCAGGGGGAACCCCGCCCCAGAAGTCGTCCGGTGAGGACGACTTCCCCCGTGTAATGACGTCACTCGGCGCCAGAAGAGCTCCCAGGGGGAGAACAACTCCCCCCCCCCGCCGGTAAGTCGCCGGTACTTGGCAACCCTACTCTAGTCTTAGCCCAACACTTTAACTGCTATACTATGGCCTCTCTCCTTCTCTCCCTCTCTCCCTCCCTTTCTCTCTCTAAGCAGGATTTCAAAACTGGCTTTTGAAACCCTCCTGATTGTCTTAGTAAACAATTTCCTATTCCTCTGAATTCTGCAAATTGACTGTAAGGGAAATTCAGCTCTTAATCTGGTGCAGCCAAAACGAAAAAGAGGCTGTGACACCCTAATTCTGGAAGAGTATTTTTGTGATGTAAGCTTTCATGAGCCAAGGCCCACATCATCAAATGAGTGAAATGTTCCACTCAATGAGCAGAAGCAGGGGTCATTTCAAGCAGGAGCTCGGGGCAGCACAGCTCCGGGAGTTGGTGCCAGCCCCCCCCCCTGTGGGGGAATGCCTGCTTGTGTCATGGCCAGGTCTCATTTTGTAGCAGGAGCTCCTTTGCATATTAGGCCACACACCCCTAATGTAGCCAATCCTCCAAGAGCTTACAGAGCTCTTCTTACAGGGGCTACTGTAAGCTCTTGGAGGATTGGCTACATCAGGGGTGTGTGGCCTAATATGCAAAGGAGCTCCTGCTACAAAATGAGCCCTGGGGCTGCAGCAAAATGAACCCATCGCCTGGAAAGGTCCTTGTTCCTCCGACCAGCCTTCTGAAGGCTTCAGCCACCACTGAAGCTATCCTCCCAGAATAGTCGTATTTCTGAGGGTTGGATTAGTAGCTGTCCCCTCTATTTCTTTCTCTCTCTCTTTCTTGCCTTCAGACGTACTTCCGGTGAAGTCAAGTGGTGTAGCATATGCTAATAAGTTATGCTAATGAGTTATGCTAATGAGCCCCTGCACGTCTTTTTCTACGAAATGACCCCTGAGCAGAAGTATATGTATACAAGGATGCAAAGTGAAGAAAGATGGGGATGGGTTTTACAAAGGGCAGCTGGAGGTCAAAGCGATTTATTATGTGCATATTAGAGGGCTATAGGGCCACCTGGTGAACAGAAGGAATTAAGAAAAGATATTGTAGATAATTTTGATTTGTATCCCTGGATTTTTATTTATTTGCATTGACAGACATGATGCCATGATGTCCCAGCTCTCTGTAAAATATAAAACTGACTCTAAAGCCAGGCCAGTTACCCTGCTTTCATCTCCATTTGGATAACATAGGATCCTTTAAACATCTAAAGAATGGTATTTGACAGAAAAGTGGGAAAGCTGTGAAACTAGAAGGTTATTGCTTGAGTAGAAATCTTGAGGGCGGATTTACACCAGAGATCCAGGGACACAGTTTGCATGGCAACTTAAAAGTCAAATGTTCAGTGACTGCAGCATATCATGTCAACACACTGCAGAAGGGCTAAGCTTTGCCTTCTCACCTGATGGGACTTAATTGTCTTGGTCCTGCTGACACAAACAAAGCAATAAATTCTAGCCTGTCTAATTTCAAAGAGGGTTCAGAAAAACCAACACAAGTTCTAGTCTACCTCCACCCTTAGTAGTTCCCCTTTCCAAGATTGCCACTGGCCTTCTGGCATCTTGAAGTGCTATGTCTATAGTATCTGCAAAAAGCCTTTGTGGGCTTAAGAGCTGCAGGTGAACCATCAAAAGCCAACATCAATAACATGTGGATGCTCTTGTACATGTGGAATGTGCCCTTCCTTCAAGAAATGATATATCCTGTAATGGAGGGTAACTGGGGTGGCAAGCTCCTTGTTTGGGGTGGGGCTGGCCACTCCTGCCCCCCCTCTACCCAAGGGATCAAGGCAAACCTCTAAGGCACTCACAGCCTTGCTGGGTCTTTGCTTTCCCCCAGTGTGTCTGACCAAGAACAACTCTTGTCCCCTCCCCTCACCCTGTGACAGCACACCAACATCTTTGCTTAGACCCCAAAGGCTGCCTATCCCTGCAGTGTGCAACTGTTTGGATGTTGGCCAGTCCTAGACCAAGAATGCTGAGAAGAGGCACTGGCAGGCACATGCAAGCATTCACACTTCCCCTCTTGCCTACAGAGCGGCTGCTTAAGAAAATGTATGTGCCATATCATCCTCAAACAAATTCCTTTTTGTCTATCCTTTATCCAATCCAAATACCTTTATTTGCATATAACCCTTGCAGACTCGTGTGCAAGAAAAACAACAGCAGCATAAAATAATACTTGCAAAAAAAAACAGATATAAAAGGAATTACCAGTCAATTAAATAAAGGGCAAATAGAAATGGCACCAAAAAGGAATTTAGCAACAGTTTCCGTTATCTCAAGGTCTGGATTATCAAGAAGAGTAAGGATCTTAAGGCCATCAGGATATTCTTCTAATTGAGCCAAAGTAGAGTTTAGAAATTTCAGATGTAGCACATGATAGAAGGGTCACTGAAACAAGACATGGGAGATTGTTTCGATATGATCATTTGTGCATGGACAACATCTGTCAGAAAAGGGCACACCCTGAAAATGGCCAGAAAATGGCCCAAGGTAGTACATTTAATCTGGCCAGAGAGAGGGCTTTACGGAGTTTGGGGATGTGAAGTTGGTACAGGTAAGAGGCAGCTTGGCCGACTTTAGGAAATATTTCATATAGAGGTGAACTGGTTCTTTTAGCGGTGTTGTATAGTGAATGTAGCTCAGAGCAAAGTGGATTGGCTCTCATAATTGAGAAAGCCTCTGATTCAGAACTAAGTAAGAAATCTAAGGTGATATCCAGAGATTTAACTTTGGATTCTATATAGGTAATCCAGTTTGAATCATTAGATTCTAATAGAAGCTGATAGATGTAACTAGAGGGGTCTGGATTGAAAAGAAGGCGAAGCCAATACTTAATTGTAGTAAGCCACGCTTTAGATATCAACATGTTCTGGCCACATTCCAGGCATAAAGCTGCATAGGGGACACGCATTGGTACCCCAAATATTTTTCCTCAGGAAATAGGACTGAGGCTTTTCTATTGAGTTTTCAGCTGTATTGATCCAATTAGGCACCTCATATAATAACTGGGCCCCTATTTTGGCATTAAAGGCCATTAAAGCAGCAGGTATATACTGGTTACCTCTTCCTGAGAAATAAAATTTCAAAATTGCTGCCGCATTTACTTTGGCCGCATTAATTGCCATTTTTCGATGACAGACCTAAGATATGTTGTATTGAAAATGAACACCAAGATATTTAAAGGTCTTAACCTGTTCCAAAGAATGACCATTGATTTTCCAGTCATAAACCTTCCAGGAGTTGGAAAAGACCAGTACTTTGGACTTCTCATAGTTTAAGTCCAGGCAGATGGCAACACAGTAGTCATAGCAGCGATTAAGTAAACACTTTAACCCCAAATGAGTAGATGACAAAAGAACTGCGTTATCTATCCTTTATCAATTCTGAGAGCACTGGAAGTGTAAATTAAAATAGCCTCTTTTATTGAGGGTGGTATTATCCGGTATATAATCAAGCATTTTTTCCTGCTATTGCTTGTTGAGAGTTAACAGTGCCACTGGTATTGCGAATGATTAAATTTTTTACTGGCAAAATAAAAAGGTCAAGGTTAGTAAGCCCTTTTAGGAAAGAAGATGCATTAAACCTTGTACTTCATGTTATTATAATGCTTGTTGCAAGAGAGAGAGAGAGAAAGAGATGACATGAAGAAGAATCCACAAGATTAGAATAGGTGATTATAGAAACTAGGCATCCTTTTCACAATTTCTCAAGGGCTGAGGGAGTTGCTGTATAATCTGAAATACTACATGGCTTTTAGTAACTCGCTGTTTTTTATATATGCTAGTTGTCAGTGCATTTTCTGATTGTATTGAGTATTGTAATGTTCAAGTACTGAAAGGAATTCTTCCAAAAGCTACTCCAAAATAATTATGAGTTACTTCTTAAAAATAACAAATGTGCTGGAACTCCCTATTATGACCAGCGTATCCCTTCCACCAAGAATAGCAGCCCCATATCTTATCCCCCGCTTTCGCCTGTTTTCTTCACAAAACCAAGCATGTGCTCTGATGTCATTAGTGAAGTGTAGTCCAATTAATTGATTACTGTCTGACCTCTGGACCAATGCAAATACCATCAAGAGTCATGGAGGCCTAATGAGACATTCGTTTGGCATTATTTATCTATGAATAAATACGCCACATGAAATAGAGGCTTAGGAAAGATTCCTACGCGATCCAGGGTGAATCAAAATTAGATCCTCCTATCATCTTTAAAGACCACACTACTTCCTCACAGGACCGCACTGAGAAGGATTTATCCCTTCCATCCCTGTGCAGTTTCAGTACTTGAAACCAGCACCCACAGCCACCCACATACATTAAAGAAAAAAGATAGGCAAAATACAGTTGCCTGTACTTTTCCTTTAAAGGGTAAACAGCATTGTGAAGGGAGTGGTTTCACTTAGTGAATCCATGCTGAAATTTCTCTGTATCTGTGCACTAACATCTCTCTTATATGTTCTTTTTCTCTACATCCCACAACTTTCTGCTTTCCTTGTGTCATACTTCTGTCTTTGTGCCACTGTGTCTTTCTGCATCCCCTTTTCTGTTTATCTCAGCTGCCCTGTTCTTTTTCACTATGCACACCAAAATACCACGATAATATAATATTTCCCAAATATGCCCCCTATTTACAGATATCTAAATCCACAGTTCAGGGCTACATTGTCAGAACATAGATTTTTCTCCAAACTTGGGGTAACCTCCCAAAAAACAGAGAACAGAGTACAAAGAAAAACCCCAAAACAGAGAACCGTTGACTGCACAAGCACAGAGAACTGTTCTCTGAAGGCAAGCAGGCACTTGAGAAGGAGGGCGAGGGGAGAGGGATGATCTATCCTGCCAGGCTGCCTTAGACAATGAGGAGGAAGACAGCAATGAGACTGCCAACAGCTACTGTTGCTAGCTCTCCCCTTCAGCCAAGTTTCAGGCAGGCAGAGAAGAGTCTCAGCTCGCCCCCAGCTGGAAGGGTAGGAAGAGGAGCAGGTATGGTGGCACCTTCCCTGAGGTGACAACGATGCAGCCGTGGCAGAACCCACCGCAACTGCACTCCCTCACTGCAGAGCTCAGGCAAGTGGAGGAGAAGGCGGACCCTCTGCTGCCTCCAACCGCCCCTTCCATCAATGCCACAAAGAAATCCCTCCCATAGATTTGCGGCAAATAACGTTCCTCTGCTGGCTGAAGGCAAGCAGGGGAAGGGAAATTCAGGAGCCAAATGTTTGGTCTGTTTCTGGGTTAAAAGGGAGGAGGATGGAAAGGAGAGCAAAGGGGCAGTTGGGGAGACAGAAGCAAGGGGCATGAGTGACAGGGAAGAAGGGGTGGAAGAAGACAGAAAGGGGGAATGTGAGTGACAGGAAAGAAGGGAGACAGAAAATGGGTGACAGTGAAGGAGTGGAGGGAGACAGAAAGTGAAGGGGCATGAATGAAAGAAAAGGGGTGGGGGAGAGGGGAGGAATGAAAGGCTGGGAGGATGGGATGCTCCTTCCCCACAAGTTCCTTGCAGGTCCCCACTAATATAATATAATATAATATAATATAATATAATATAATGCCCTGAGTCTGAACTGGATAGCCCAGGTTAGTCTGATCTCATAAGATCTCGTAAGCTAATCAGGGTCAGCCCTGGTTAATATTTGGAGATCACCAAGGAAGTCCAGAGTCTCAATGCAGAGGCAGGCAATGGCAAACCACCTCTGAACATTTCATGCCTTGAAAACCCTACGGGTTGACATAAATCAGCTGAAACATGATGGCATTTTCCACCACCAATTTAATATAATATAACATAACATAACATAATATCCAGAGGTAGCAGCAGTCAACTCACCCTCTACGTCGGACAAACAAGTCAATCCCTACGCAAAAAGAATCAACTGGCATAAACCTGACATCAAAAATGACAGCATTCAAAAACAGTGGGAGAACATTTTAATCTTCCAGTACATTCCATTGCTGACCCAAGAGTGGTAATCCTCCAAAAGACAAGCTTCAAGGGGAGATTACAACATGAGATTGCTAAACTTGAGTTCATTCACAAATTCAGAACCATGGACTCCCAGGGCTGAATAGGGACATAGGATTCTTATCTCACTCCAGATGCCCTTAAGCATTTCTCCCCTGCTTTAATTGAGCTAATTACATTTCACATTGGATCTCTGCATCCTGACTCCTTTCTTTGTGACACCCAGGAGTCATTTCAAGCAGGAGCGCGCAGAAGCGCCGTTCTGGGAGTCACAAGCCCAGGTGATGCACTGCAGAGAAAAGTAAAAGCATACTAACTTCATCTGTATTTTCATGCTTATTGTAGGGTAGCTTCCCTGCAAGAGCAAAGGAAACCTAAAGTGTCTTTAGTCAGTGTAAAGATGGCTCACCAGCTCTGAGTTGGGAAATACCTGGAGATTTTTGGGGTGGAGCCTGAGCAGTGGGTGTTGCCTTCTGACACACTTCCGGTGATCTCAGGGGGTGTGGTGTATGCAAATAAGTTATGCTAATGAGTTATGCTAATGAGCTCCCACACCTCTTTTTCTACGAAATGACCCCTGGTGACACACACACACCCCCACCTTCAGACTAGGATATAAGGACTGAGGCATCTCCATTCCTACTTGAATCTGACAAAGGGAGCTTTGACTCTCGAAAGTTCATTCTCCAAAAAATCTTGTTGGTCTTTCAGATGCTCCTGGACTCAAATCTAGCTGTTAAACCAGTCCTTCTCAGCCTGACAGACCTCACCCGGCAGTTGGGAAGATAAAATGGGCACCACCCTCCTGAGTTGAGATCAAAGTGTGAGAAACAGCTGCTTTTGCCCGGGGGGGGGGGGGGGAGAGAGAGATAAAGTAATATTTGCTTATTTAAAAAAGTTGTTTGCCACCTCTCCAGACCTACCTGACGTGGCTTAGACCTGCTGATTTCTTCCATCCACTGATGTAAAGGCAACTGGCAAAACAATGTGGAGGTTAAAAAACAGCAAAGGCAACAGTGTTAAGGTGCCTCCCTTCCTCTCCATACCATTCTCTGGGGACTGCAGCCTGGATGGGATAGGAACCATTTCAGGTGGAATTAGATGTGATTCAAATCATAGGTATTTGGAGCCTAATTGTTTGTGGTTCATTTCAAGCTTTGATCGGTCTATGATTTAAGGATCTCTTTAGAAAGAGAATATATACCAGTGCATAAGTCACCTTAGTGACTCATTTGTATTCATTTCCTCTGTGAATCTTGTCTAGGGTTTTGTTTTGTTTTTAAAAAAAAACAGTCTATAAATGACTGTATTTGTTTCATCTAAACACTGAACAGAAAAAGGACACTAAATATTTAACTGTTAAAGTACATGCATTTTTCATTCAAGTGATTTGAATGTCTTTGTGGCTTTGTCAGCTGTGATAATGAAATAATCATGATGTATCAAAATGTTGGTATATCTCATTGGTATTGAACTGCACAGGGGTATTGGAGTTTTCTCTCTGGGTCCTATATAATTAATGACCACTGAATCTCATTCCACTGTTTCCACAGGCAAGTGACAGCTGTAAATCGGGAAGAAATGCAATGGCCAGCAAGTCAAAACATTGTGTTTGAAAAGGTCAAGCTGATATTTACCGTCTCAGCATTCCAAGGAGGGATTACTTGAACATCTTGGCAACAGTTTGCCCTGAAGGGGGGGGGAAAGATAATGACAAAACAAAAGTGTAACAAAGTAGAAAAAAAGTATAACAAATAAATCTTTTGGAAGTGTTAAAATGAAGTCAGTGTGGATTACTCCTAGCAGGGAAGGCCTCTAGGTGATGGGAACTGCACTATCCACCACATGGGTTTCTGTTTCCTACAAGATGTACAAACCCTACAACCCTTTAAAACATACTTGTCGATTTGTACTGCTTTGATTTTCCTTCTAAACTGGAAAAAGTCATTACTCACACACATCACTGGCCCGGCTCATGCAAACAATTCTTCTGTTTAATATTACACACTAAGATCATAATGTTCTTTCACTCCTGTACTACATAGAATCCATACGCTCATATTCTGAAGCTAGTGCTGAACATAACAGGAGAGCGTGATCATTTTCAAAGCCCTCCTTGACAGCTGGTCAGAGACACCTTGCAGACCACTATTGGACAGAATGATGAATAGTGTCAACCTTGGACTCATTTAGGAAGGCAATTCTTATGTTTTTAAGAGGACTGCTCTAAGTCATGGCCGCTTTGTTCGGGTGAGCATTACAGAAACAGACCAACATTGTTCATAACATCCAGCAAATTTTAAAATGATCACCTCTGCTTTTGCATTAAGATCACTTAATAATTAAAAGTTAAGGCCTAGTTGGCACATGCATGTTCCTCTTTTGGGGGGTCAGTGCTGAGTCTACTGAAGAAGACTGTGTTTAAGGTGACAACACTGATATGACTTGTCTGTCTGAGGTGCTTAATCTGGTGGCTGTTTCAGACTTGAATATCTCATCACTTGATAGTAAAATCATCACCCAGTTCCAGATGTTCAGAAGTCAAAATCCACTAGAGGATGAACATGCATGGTTGACAGACCCTAAAATCAGCAGTGAAACTGGACAGACTTTTGAAAATACCACATGCGAAAACATCATTAGTTTTGCCATGGTAGAACAGACTTAAAATAGGTTTAGATTCTTGTTCCTCAGCTCACCCATTAGAGATACAAAGTGGGGAGTAGGGTTGCCAAGTCTGGGTTGGAAAATACCTGGAGACTTTGGGGGTGGAGCCAGGAGAGGGTGGGCTTAGGGAGGGGAGGGGCCTCAGCAGGGTACAATGCCATAGAGTCCACCGTTCAAAGCAGCCATTTTCTCCAGGGAAGCTGATCTCTGTCAGCTGGAGATCAGTTGTAAAAGCAGGAGATTCCCAGGCCCCACCTGGGGGTTGGGGACCCTATGTGAAAGTTCAGCCATTGGTAAATCTGACAACTTTTCACAGATATTCATGTTAGAATACATGTTTAGAGTTTAAGGGCCTCTTTGCATGTTTCAAAGTGCTTGTGTTTGCTGAGTGATACCGCAAGCAGTCTGAGGGTGCGATCACACGGGCATTTAAACCCGGGTTCTCCCGCGCTGCTCTTTCAAGCGCGATGGCTCAAACGGAAGGTACTTGGGGTGCGATCACACGGACGTTTATTGTGGGCCTCGAGGCTGTTCCCCATCGCAATTAAAGGGACTGACTAGACAGCCACATCTGTCTCCCGTCTCGAAGCCGCCGCCCCCCCCCCCCCCCCCCCCGCATTTGAGCCCGCTTTTCCAACCACCTTTCAAAACAAGTACCTTCCGTTTGAGCCATCGCACTTGAAAGAGACCCGGGTTTAAATGCCCGTGTGATCGCACCCTGAGAGTCTTGTGCCTCCCAGAGGGATTCCTGCCCCATTCTCCTTGAGACCAGGGCATTCAGACAGAAGTAGTGGCTCCTTTCTCCTCTTCACAGTTTTCCCCTCCTTGAAGCACTTCATGGAGCTGCTCTTGGCTCCTTACAGAATTTACATGCAGCCATGATTTCTCAAAGAAAGCCAACAGCAGCTCTGCCCCTCCACAGGAGATGAAAACAGTGCAGACTGGAAGGGTAGCTGCTGCTTCTGCCTGAATGCCCTGGTTGCAAAAAGAAAAGGGGTTGTGTGAATCTGGGGGGCCCAAAACTCTCATTAAATGTCTAAATAGAGGCCGAAGACAGATTGGTTTTCTGCCGCGCCTCCCCGGCGCAGCAGAATGGGGCGGGGGAATTTCCCCCGCCCCGCGGCGTTCCCACGCCGCCGGAAGGAAGCCGCCCGCAGTGTTCAGACTGCGGGCGGCTTCCTGGAGCGGCGGGCCCCTGCCTGTGCGCGTTCACACCCGCTTCTGCTGGTGGAACGCGCGTGCAGGGCGCACCGCACCAGCCGAGCACCACTTTAAAGCCGCTCTGCCTCCACTTCTGAAGCAGAGGCAGAGCGGCCGAGATGGCCAATCTGTCCTCAGCCAGAAGCCTTCATTTTGTTACCCAACAGATGTGAGGACTTTGTAAAATGTAAAGAAGCCCTGTTCATAGGAGGATTCCATAATGTCTAATAAAATAATTGTAACACATGACATAATTATATTATGTTTCTCTGCCTCCTTTCTAATTCAGTGCCTGATGCTTCCAGTGTTGTGGAAATGCTGAAGGAGATTACCTCATATATTTATTTCACTAGATGTTAACAGATAGATACAGGGGAGCCTACAACGACAAATCCCTGAGATGACTAGTTAGGCCCAAACCATTATTGTGAGTTTGAGTCACTGATAAATTCTCGTCCCAGTGGCAAGTGCTGTTGCAACAGGGAGTTCTTAGTAAATTCATAGCAATATCTATTTTCTGCCTTTCCCAAAAGATTAACAGCATTGGCTATGAACATCACCAGGATAATAGAAGCAGCAGCACCTGCCCTCCTTGCTTAGGTACCTGAGGTGTTTAGGCCAACTTTCAAGCTATTTGAAACAAAAGTTATAGTTACAGAATAATTATTTCATAGCCACCTACAAAATGGTAATAGCTTCTGCATTTACTAAGCTACATTTCATTCTGAAAGTTCTTTTTTGAAATTTTCCAAGCAAAGAGAACACCCAGTCACTACAGCTTTTATAGGACTTCTTCATGTCTCAAAGTACCAAATCCATACTCTGTAATACAAATTAGAATCACTGCTCTGCCAATAATCATGGCTTCACAAGCTGGGGAAGATTTTCCTTTTACTAGTCTACAATTGTTCTGGTTCAGTGTATATAAGGAACAATAAAATGTTAGGAGAAACCAAACGGTCAAAAATTATTCTGAATATAGTTCCAAACGTTCAGCTGGAAACATCAAAACAAATTGACTTTTTAAAAGCAAAAGGATTTGGTTAAACAAATATTTTATTGAAAGAACTGCTATTCTGTTCATAGCAGTTAGGTCAGATCTACATCAGCATGTTAGTCAGAGAAAATACATTCCTTTTCCCCTTTATGATTTACATAGTGAAGTTGTGCAGTTTTGTCTCCATCTGTGATGTTGCCTTGTGTGAACTTCATCTTGGGCTGGTCCGTGTAGAAAAAGAGTTCATTTTTAATAATGTGCACTCAACTGACCAAAATTTTCTGCAGCTTTGCCTGTAAAAGTTACACTGCCGCTGTGAATAGCAAACCAGTGGGACGGTAGTTCATCCAGATCCACGAATACTAAATAAAATAATATAACCTTGTGTATGCATCCTTATTTTTTTCTCTGTAAAAATTAGATACATGTTGATGGTGTTGTAGAAAGTATAACTAGGCAACAAGGATTGTTTTATTTCACTTCTCATAGAGTTTTAGTACATCCCCGTGAATGGTATTTTTAGGACATTCCGTTTATTTTTGAAAGTCCGGGTTTTTCTAGGTTGATGTTGTGTTGGATACTATTTTTTATATTTGATTGTCTCGCAATAGTTTAAATAAATAAGACAGGTTACAGGACCTTAGCTCCATCCCTCCACCTGGAAGAGGAGTTGACCAATTGTAGCTGGATTCCTTGCAAAGCAATTGCTCCTTCCCCTGCCACAAAGCCTAGTCTTTTATCTGCACCCCTTGGCAACCCAGTTCCTCTGAAGACTCTTGTCTTGGCAACCCAGTCCTCTCCGAAGACTCTTGTTGGAAACCGGAGCTGTTGTGAGAGCGTGGGAAGCAGAAGGGTTGCCTTGACAACTATTCCAAGCGTCCGCACACTTAGGCAGCTTGCCTGAGAGTGGCCACCTGTCTCACACACATGAACACATGGAAGCTGCCTAATATTGAATCAGTCCCTTAGTCCATCAGAATCAGTATTGTCTACCCAGACTGGCAATGCTTCTCTAGGGTCTCAGGCGGAGGTCCCTTCACATCACCTCCTACCTGATCCTTTTAACTAGAGATGCCAGGGGTTGGACCTGGGACCTTCTGCATGCCGAGCAGATGCTCTGCCAGTGAGCCACAGCCCCTCTCTTGCAGCATCAATTTACCCAGCAACCCAGACATCACTGAATGGCGCCTCCTTGGAGCTGCACTGAGTTCAACAGTTAGCAGTAGGAACTTTCTGAGGCCCACACCACATATGCTGGCGAGCCACATGCGGCCCCCCATTCCACATGTTTTGCACCCTTAGTCTAACAGTAACATGGATTGGATTCAGTTGTCTCTTTTGCCAAATGAGGAGTCTTCCACTGGAGGCAGAACCAATGAAAAACACCTTACTTTGAGAAGGGAAACCAACTATTGGATCAAGTTTATTTATTTATATTTTATATTTATTTACTTATATTTAGTAAAATATCTATACTCTGCCATTCCTCATGGTTCAAGGTGGTTTACTATTCCAGTTCCATGAGCACGGCTCAGAGTGGAAATTTTAAAATCTTATGTTACAGAGGTAGGGTTCCCGAGTCCCCCTGGGGGGCGGGAAAACCCCCACTCGAGTGGCCCGCTCCTTGCTGGCCCAGATTGGGCCGCCAAGGGGAACCCCGCCCCCAAATTGCCGGGCTGCGAAGACGTGCCCAGCACAATGACATCACCCGGAGGTGATGTCATCACATCAGGCACGTTTTTGGGGGGACGCTCTCTAATTCGAGGGAAAACTCTATGGTTTTCCCTCAAATTAGAGAGGTCCTGCCCCAACGTGCCCGACATGATGATGTCACTTCTGGGTGATGCCATCGCAGCTCATGCGCTTTGTGCTGCACTCCAGAAGACTCCCAGGAGAGGAGTCCAGAAGACTCCCCCCCCCCCCGCTGTGCTACAGGTAAGGACTTGGCAACCTATACAGAGGTCCCAAGCTTGTTGAGCCTATATCTAGTTTGAGAATTTTGAGAATAGGGCATTGGCAGAATAGTTGCCATGGAGTACCAGGGCCAATCACAAAATGCTGGGAAAGTTGCAAGCCAAGCATCATCCTACAATGAAGTTCTTTGTTTCTGGGATCTCCTGCTCCAGTAAGTTGGAGGAAAGCCAGGATTGGCTCTTTGCTTTGGGAAACACAATGGGGGGCAACCTTGATGACCATGAGCACTATGTTGGGAATCACTGTAACATTTTATGAATGGCTTACAGGCCAGAATAGTGGCGTGCCTGATTCCTGCAATCACTCTGGGGAAGAAACATCTTGGGAAACCCAATGAGCCAGTTTGGTGAGGACTCTAATCTGGGAGGACCGGGTTTGATTCCCCACTCCTCCACATGCTTCTGCTGGTGTGACCTTGGGTCAGTCATAAGTTCTTTCAGAGCTGTTCTCTCAAGGGCAGTTCTCTCAGAGCTCTCTCATTCCCACCTACCTCACAGGGTGTCTGTTGTGCGGAGTGGAAGAGAAAGAGATGGTAAGCCGCTCTGAGACTCCTTCGGTTAGTGAAGGGTGGGGTATAAATCCAATCTCCTCCTTCTCCTCCTCCACTGGGAGGCACCCCTGGTGGCCATGAGCACCATATTGGGGAGTACTGTAATATTGCGTGAATGGCTCACAGTTGTGGCATGCCTGATTCCTGCGATCACTTTCGAATGTTGAAATCAACAGAAATTGAGGTTTTTTCAATGGATTTGAATACATTGATCCAGTTGTATGAATTTTCTTTTACCATACTGTGCCACATCTGGAACAATATTAGAAAAGAGGGATGAACCAGAATGTGCTCTCAGATTGGATACTCATTGATGACATACATTTTAGAGACCAGCTGCAAAGAAATCCATGCAAAGTTCTGCAGCACTGCACTGGCACCGTTAGTAAGTCCCAATTCATGTGGCTATTAGTGCTGTTTGGCATGGGGTCTTTAAAAAATTTCTGATGTGAGTGGAACACCACAGCTTCTAATGCAGCAGCACAGCTACTGATATGTACCTTTCAACATATTTGCTGACTCATCAGATCTGAGGCTCAAGGTATCCACTAGCCCATTGGCCTGAACTTTCTCTCCCTCAGATTTGGTAGGCCTTACATTTTTAACTGATGTATTTGTGAAGAACTTTAAACATTTGAAAGACATTGGCTGAGAACAGACTGGCAGCTTGCCGCGATATAGTGCTGCCTCTAACTGACCCAGTTTAAAATCTTGCGGGACATATCTGCCACACAGCACACCCTACTGCGAGTTACCCATGGAGACATCCTGTGGGCAAGCATCCACATTATTGTTGCACATCAGCCACAGAGTGCACTGCAAAAATGGCCCAAAGTCACGTGTGTGCATGTGCACATGTGCATGTGCGCACATGGGCAATTTTTTTTTAAAAAAGCCGCTACCCTAGTGGCAGAATGGATCTGCAGGTTCAAACTGCCAAATCGATTCTGCGCGTGCTCCCCCATGTTCAGACAGCCGCCATGCATGATGAATACACGAGAAAACAAAAACTCCACTTCGGAGGCAGTGGCTTTTTAACCCGGCTCCAAGTCATCCTCTGACAAGGTGAGTATGCCCGGGGAATGCCTGACAGCAGTGGCTGTGTGAATGGGCCCATTTAATCTGTTTGTGAAAGGTGCCTATATCGGGCCAAACTGCCAAGTCTGAACGCAGCCGTTGTCAGCTATATAATCCCAGTGTTTTGGATAGATGTGGAAAACTGCAATTCAAAGTTTTTTAATTTTTAAAAATGTCTTATTTTAAAACGAATGCAAGCAATACATGGAACTTGAAAGGTGAAACTACTTTAATAACCAATTTGCCTATCTAGTATTGTGTCTCATTTTTAAGAAATATCTAACTGGTTTACGACATTTGAAACAAAACAGGAAACGTTTACATTCTGTTGGCTGGTGTTTCTGTGGCTTAAAAAGGAATTTTAATTTTAAAAGAGGGAAATCAAGACCAAAATTCAATTTAATCGTAGTCCATTGATTCCTTAATTCCACCCACCTTTGGGATGAGGGGAAAGGAGAGAAAAAAATTCCTTTATTTGTAAACCACCTTGCCGGGAATTTCACTGTGCCTGGATTGCTCAAGCCAGCCCAACATGTTCTTGCATTTCAGGAGATGTTTTCCCCATCAACATCAAAGTCTCATACACATATAAATAAACTATAAGGTCAAAACAGGCTAAATACTGGCAGAAGGAAAGCAATTGCACCCCTTTAAGACAGGTCAAAAAATAATGTGACATGAAAGGCGTTTTACAGACAATATATTCTACCTGAATCACCGTTGTGTGCCTAGAGCCTAATCTATCATTCACCATTACTCCCACCTGGCAGCTGCTCAGCATCTTTTGGGAAATACAGTGGTGGTCACATGGTTTAGTTCCAAACAGTCAGGTTTCTACATCACTCCAGCCAGCACTAACAGGCCCTTCTGTTGACCGCTTTGACAGAGAATCGTCTCTACAAAGACAGCCACGGTGTTGTTGCCACACAGCACAGCCTGACAGGAACAGATCTTCCTCCCATGAGATACTATGAGCCAATCAAGGGAAAGTCACAGCAGGGCAGTCTCATACAGTCAGCAAGAACCTGGCTTCTTTTATACAACAGGTAAATGTGGTTTCTTGGTTTGGCTCTTTTGGGTAAGAATGTAACAACCTTTCTGTCCCCACTGCCGTGGATCCAAAGACACAGTATATTCCCACACCTGCAGTGTAGTTTTCCCTTATCCTCCTGTCACAACCCCTTGTGTCCACTGAAAAGCGGCTTCTGGTGGGTGGGCAGCCTCTGGAATCTTGTGATTTGGCATGTAGGCTTGCAACTAACAAAGGGAACTCAATGGAAATCAAAGCCCCGCTACCTTAAGTGGACTAAAGCATCTTCTGTTCACACAATCTACTTTGGATTCCAGCTTTTTAAAAAAAAAAGTTCCTAGTGCTAGGTATGAAAGAAAGAGCAGCTGAGATTTTAGTCTGCCATTCTAGAAGTGGCCGATAAGTCAGAACAGTAGAGACAGATAGGAATTCCCTTTGCAGTGGCCTTTCTCAGGGATCCATGACCTTTTTGATCCTCCGGGCACCAGTGGAGTTCTGACACAGGGCGGTGAGAACAACCACCAAATCGGCTAGGAGCATTGTCTTGTAGATGGGATTAACCTCTCTGGGCAGCCAAACCAGTTTTTAGCTGGTCAAGTCCATTGTTTCACTGGTCAAGGAATGTTGGAGGGGGGAGTTGCAGCCTGCGATGTGTAGAGAACATGTAATGGAGTTTGTGAGCACACGTCTTTAGCCAGAGACAAGATGGCTATTTTCTGTGTAAGCGTCGTTGTGTGTTAAGAGAAGCCTCCTGGAGTTGGCAACCTCGGAAAACGCTGTCTTAAGCCTCTGCTGGAGCTGTTTGCAGCTGGTTTCTCCTTGCTTATTCCTCCTAGTTTCTCTCACACAATTAGCAGTCCATTTATCGCTTATGAATTTATCATTCATAAGAGTGCAAAAGCACCTTGCTGGCTTACACCTTCTCATTAGTAGAGACTCCACTAATGCAAGAAGAGCAGAAGAGGTGATCTCATGAATTCCTCCTCCTCATTGTAGCTCCCTGCTTTGCACAGTTTTTTGGTGTTCCCAAGTGGCAGCCAGGAAAATGGGAAGGAGGAAAAGATCCACTTCTACCAGCACCTTCCACTGCAGAAAATATTTTACAAAGTTAACTCAAGGACATGTAATCTACAAATATATACAACATATGAATTCAGACTCTCATTAATACGTACATAACACATTGCATGTCGAGCTTTAACTGAAAGAAGATTGCTTTTAAAATTAAAAATGAAATGTTGAATTGCATTTTTTTAAAACCAGGGACAGTCTCTCCACTCAAGATAAAAAAAAATGACAGTATCGAGATTTGTCCATATGTTACAAATATTATCTTTAGATATCAATGTCACCAAAAACTTCCTCGGCCTTTCATTATAAGTGTGACAATGTCATAGCTTTTGCTATCTGCAAAATCAGTATTTTTTCTTTTTCCCAGTTGTATTTCCTCCAAAACAAGAAGAATGAATTTATTTTCATTTGTAACCACTCAGCACTTACTTTTAACAGGTGCCTGCTTCTTCTGATCATTACCACATACTAAGCAAGTATGAGATACATATAAAAACACTGTGGAATAAAGTGAGCATAAGGATTCGCTTTGGTATTCAATGGCTGCGTTCAGACTGGCAGTTTGGCCCGATGTAGGCACCTTTCACAAATGTATTAAATGGGCTCGTTCACACAGCCACAGCTGTCAGGCATTCCCCGGGCATATTCACCCCATCAGAGGATGACTTGGAGCCGAGTTAAAAAACCATCACCTCTGAAGTGGAGTTTTTGTTTCCTCGCGCATACATCGCACATGGCTGACTGTCTGAACACAGGGGAGTGCATGCAGAATGGATTTTTTTAAAAATTGCTCATATGCGCTCATGGATTTTGGGCATTTTTCAGTGCACTCGTGGCTGATGCGCTACAATAGTGTGGATGCTTTCCCATGGAATGTCTCTGTGGGTAACTCGCAGTAGGGTGTGCTATGGGGCTGATATGTCCCGCAACATTTTAAACTGGGTCAGTTAGAGACGGCACTGTATCGTGGCAAGCTGCCAGTCTGTCCACAGCCAATGTTTGTGCAGAAGTAAGCCACACGGAATTCAACAGGGTCAACAACCAAGTAAATGGGTATAGGATTGCAGTCTTGTTTAGCAGCAACTAACAGGGCACCCCTAAGGATACTTTTCTGGGAGTAAGACCCACTGAGCACACATCAGTAGGATTCTGAGTAGGCCTGTTTAGGGCTGAGGACAGACTGGCAATCTGAAGCGGAGGCAAAGCGGAGGAAACTGGAGCGGGGGAAAAAACCCACGGAGCTGGCCGTTCACACTGGCCAGAGCAATGCGGATCAGCGGCGATACGGAGCATTCAGACTGCCACGGAGAGTTCAGACTGCCACATAGCCAGCGCCGCTGCACCTTTTTTTGTTTCCCTTTGATGTTTTTCGCATATGCACATATTTGCATATGCGCAAAACTTTTTGCCGGTGCATTCACACTTCCTCCGGATGCCTCCCGCTTCTTCCAGTTCACACTGTTTGGAAGCGGGAGGCATGCAGAGGAAGGCTCCTGAACACCGGGAAAAACCGGTGTCCGGGTAAAGCGGAAGGAAAGCGACTGGGAGACGGGTAAGTACGCAACGGAGCCGACGGACAGATGCGCATGTCTGAACATGCTCCTTTCCTCCGTTTGCGAAGCGTGCCTGCCCCGCTTTAGATTGCCAGTCTGTCCTCAGCCTAGGATGGCACTGTAAAGGAGAATACCTATTTGGAGCTCTTTATTCTGTCATGAAACCTGATCATTGCAGAAAACCAAAGTCGTTTCTCTACATTCTATAGTGCCGAAGTAATACTGAAAATTATGATGGCCCATATTGTTGTGGGCATGAATGCTAAAGGTGACTGCCATGATGCATTGAAAAAGTAACTCTAAATCACAAAGAACCACAGTTGTTCAGCAACACACACAGTACAGTCACCTCATGTGATAGGGTCTTTGTAACTTTCTACGAGGGAAATCAGCTGTTTCTTTCCAACTGCCCGCATCTCAGAATCTTCCCGCAAATACAAAGCTATCATTTCAGGAAGAGGGCTAGGCTAAAAGCCTTCCATGCCTGCTCAAATTATATTGCACAACAAGCTATAAATACAAAGCTGATAAAAATTAGATGTTGTTTCCTAATATGCTAGACTTCCATATGCTGAATGGGTGAGTGCAAAGGGGGGGGGGGGAGGTCTCAAAGAGGCAATTTTGTTCCTGCCTCCAGTGCACATATGAGGTTGTATAAACTAGTGTACCCCACTGAAAGTTTAAATTTGCTCACAGTTCTAGGCAATTTTAGATTTTAGTTAGACTGCTTCGGCCCAAGTGTAGTTAGGTAATTTTAACTTCTGGGCTAAAGCCCGGGTTTTATCTATTGTTATTTCGATTTTTATGCCTTATTTTATGTTTTTTGTTTTTTGTTTTTTTAATCTTTCCTTCCGATAATTTCCTTTTTCCTTTGGTCAAGACTTTGGACGTATAGACACGTAATAAATGAAGATTCTAGGCAATAAAGGAAATGTAGAGCACGTGGTTATTATTTACAAATAAATTTTACCTTTTATTATCCTCTATGATACAGACTGCATTCTGACAAAGTTGGAAAGATAAAACTTGGGCCACTTGTTCCAGTTTTGCCATTACATCCCACCTGCCTTTGAACAATATTGGTGTGCATGAAATGACCATCAGAACCCTGCTAATTCTATACTAGCTAATGAGGAGCTGCTAGACTTTCTTCTCAAAGACACCCTGGAATAAGCCATTGTCATTGCTTCAATGTTAATCTAATGAGGAGAAAGAGACAAAGATTGTTAAATGTTTCTTTAGTACTTTAGCAGAGAGGAAAAGAAAAGAAAAGAGCAACTCAGCCTTGGGCTAACATCTTCTAGCCTTTTGTGAGAAGGGCATTCTCATTAAGTAGGACTGAAAGAAGCAGAATAATGTAGTATAAAGGGTAAATTGGGGTTGCTAGACATTCAGGACTAGGCAGGAGAGTAGTAAAATCAATTGTTTTGCCTAGCATTAATGATGTTCCTTATTTGAGACACATATCCAGTCTTGTGCATAGAGCTAAATCCACATGTGTAGTTGAGTTGAGTTTGTAGTATTCTTTCTTTTTCTTTTTTTCAGAATGGCAGCCACACTGCATTTTTTGGCAGCAGAAAAAGATAAGTTGGGCCTTGCGGGCTGCGGTTGTAGTGATGAATATTGATCACTTGCCATACTTAAGGAGCTAGCTGGAGCACAGCAAACATCTGCAGAAAAACAATAGTATTGTTACTACAACATACAGTGGTGTAGTTTATAGTCTTTCTGACCTATCTCTCTCAGTCAGTTTATGATATGACACTGGTCCGCCTGGTTGTGCATACCAGCTTTTATCTTGTACGTCGTGGCTTTTGACCCTGCTGTTGACACTTTCTCCTCCTATAACCATCATTTCCCAAGTGTGATCCCCTTCTGCGGATACCTAAATCTGCAGATCAGGGCCACACTTGCACTTAACGGATTATGCTGCAAACGTCATCCCCCTCCAAGCCTGCAGAAAAATATAAAATCTTCAAAAAAGAAGAAGAGTTGGTTTTTATACCCTGTTTTTCTCTACTGTATTGAGTCTCAAAGCAGCTTACAAGCTTCCTCTCCCTACAGCTGGCACCTTGTGAGGCAGTGGGGCTGAGAGAGTTCTGAGAGACTGGCTTCATGTGCAGAAGTGGGGAATTGAACCCAGTTCTCCAGATCAGAAATCGATGCTCTTAACCACTACACCACAGGGGGATTTAAATTCCTCACAAAATAAAATAGCACTCTCTGTGCAAGAGCAGAGAACGCACCTACCTCCAGCAATCGTCATCAGTGCCTGGGTGCTGCACTTGGTCCAGTGGCAACAGTGGTGGCACTGGGAATCCACACTGGGTCAAGCAGTGGTTGCATGGCCCAGGAGCCCCACTGAGTATGTCACTGGTGGCAATGGAGCCACCATGCTGGGCATGCCACTGGTGGTGGCACAGGCCAGGAGCTGCGCTGGGCATGCCAACAGTGATGGTGCAGCCTGAGAACTGTGCTGGGCCCACTGGTGGTGGTGGGGCAGCCCAAGAATCGCACTGGGCTCAGCAAGAAAGTGTGGGGGAAATTCCCTTCCTGCAAGTATTGCAGGCCCAACCTTGTATTTTCTATTATTCAAATGTGCCCCAACCTGTGAATGCCTAAATTTACAGATCAGTGACAGAACTGAGATTTTCCTGAAAACTTGGGGACCCCCCCCCCCAGCCTTGCAGGAAAATCTTAAAACTATAAAAGGGGGTACAAAAAAACCCTGGACAAAGAAGTTGACTATATGCACAAGAAAACTATTCTCTGAGTGCAGGCATGCGAGGGAGGAGGGCAAGAGAGACAATTACACACTTTTAGTTTTATTTTAAATGTTTATACCTGTACAAGAGTCACAGAAGTTCCTGAAATTTTGTACCAAATTTTTTCCCCCTCTCCTTCCCTTCCCATTGGCTTTGGGTAGGATTTGCAAATGTCTATATCTCTAATATAATCCCACAATCTGTACTAGTGTCTCTCTTCCCTTTACCCTATCCCTTATCTCCCCTTTGCATCTGAGATTACATGCTAGAGGGAATCAGGGCAACCCTGTCCCCCCCCCCCCATTTCTATGGTGCATACATTCCTGGGCTGAGGTCATTTTCTTGAGCTTCCCCATCCCATCCCCACCCCACTCCCCAAAATTACAGTACTAATGAAAATGAAGCCATAATGTTGCAGGTCCCCATTTGTGAACATTAGGGTTGCCAAGTCTTTGGAACTCACCAGCGGGGGGGAGTCCTCCTCCATCCGGGAGTTCCTCCTGGCGCGCGCACAAAGCGTGCGCGCCCAGCGACGTCACCAGAAGTGACATCATTACGTCGTCCTCGCTGGACGACGTCAGGGGTGGGGTTCCCCCCGCTGGCCAAACGCTGGCCAGCGGATCGGGAACCCCTTTAGCGGGGGACCCCCGCCCCCCGGGCTGACTCTGCAGCCCTAGTGAACATATACCTGCCACCTGAGAATAAACACCACACAACTAGATTATGTAGTCTAGTAGTCCCTCGACTAAGGAAGTTTATGTCAAAAAAAGTCTGTTAGTCTTTAAAGTACCTTGAGACTGCCTCTGGTAATTATTAAGTAAGATACAGCATCCATATCACGTGATATAAATTTTGCCTTTTGTTCAAAAGTTCCTCGTCTTTTGTTGCTTTGCTTTCCTGGAGTTATTTGGACTGTTAGTCATTTTCCCTCCATGTCCTACACAGAAATGCATGTTCTGAAATAACAGTATTGCTCCAGACATTTACAAGGACTGGGCACTAAGCTCAATTTGATTTAACAATAAAGTTCACTGTTTGGGGAGCTATAACTTCTCTGTAAATGAAACTGTGCAAAATGTTTGCTTACTAATACTGTCCTGTAAAATGTCATGTTTTGGGGGGAAGTTTAACAAATCTCCCTTGTTAATAATGCCTCCGTCCTGAGCTTAAGAATCTATTAAAATGAATGGTAGGCCCAAGTCTCCGTTTATGATTAAACAATGCATGGTTTGAATTCCCATAGTACCCAGGTTTATTACTGAAATAATATGGTTTTGTTGTCTTAGAGATTTCCTCTGAGATTTTGCTCGTCTAGCAGCAGGATTAGGGCACAGACACGTTGAAGACCATGGATCTTGATCCATCTGTAAATAGGCAAACTGCATGTGTGTGCAGCCTCAATTCAGATGGGCATATTTGACCTTTCAACCTCCCCTCGGTTTCACCATCAAAACCAGGCTCCCTGTGGACCCTGATTCAATTGTGAAATCCACTCTAATTGGATATTATCCCTAATATAAACCACTTCATATCAGCTATCAGTATTATCAAAAGCTAAATAAGGTTGAATGTTACATATGCAATCTGTCACTATCTAACACTGAAAGCACATATCACTCGGTGTCAAAGAATGTTCAGCTGTTATAAGAACACACATGTAAGATCCTTAGAATATTTGATATAAAATGTGCAAATGAGACATTTTGGGAACAAGTCCATTTCAGTCCCAGCTTCCATCTCTTAAACAACCACCACCACAATAATAACCAAGAAAAGCAAAGAGAAGCTTCTAGTTGAAGTGTGCACGGCAGACTTATTTAAGGTTTTAGAAACCAAGGAAAATTACAAAAAGATTGAAAAGAAAACTGGCAACTGGAAAGAGAAGCACTTGCATGGCCAATATTTGAAAGACACAGAGAACAAAGTTGATAGTGCAAACACCTGGAAGTGGCTCCAAAATGGAAACCGAAGGACTCGTTCTCGCGGCACAAGAGCAGACACTCAAAACAAAAAGTATGGAAACCAAGATTCAGAAGACCAGCGATGACAGGAAAAGTTTGACTTTGCAAGATAAAAGAGAAAACCAGGGGTCATTTAGTAGAAAAAGAGGTGCAGGAGCTCATTAGCATAACTCATTAGCATAACTTATTTGCATATGCTACACCACCTGACATCACTGGAAGTACGTCAGAAGGAAGGAAGGAAAGGAAGGAAAGGAAGGAAGGGAAGGAAGGGAAGGAAGGAAGGAAGGAAGGAAGGAAGGAAGGAAGGAAGGAAGGAAGGAAGGAAGGAAGGAAAGAAAGAAAGAAAGAAAGAAAGAAAGAAAGAAAGAAAGAAAGAAAGAAAGAAAGAAAGAAAGAAAGAAAGAAAGAAAGAAAGAAAGAGCTGGCAGAGAGAGAACAGCTACTAATCCAAGCCTCAGAAATACCAATATTCTGGGAGGATAGCTTCAGTGGTGGCTGAAGCCTTCAGAAAGCTGCTTAGAGGAACAAGGACCTTTCCAGGGGACGGGGTCATTTTGCTGCAGCCATGACACAAGTAGGCATTCCCCCACGGGGGGGGGGGGGCTGGCACCAACTCCCGGAGCTGAGCTCCCCCAAGATCCTGCTCGAAATGACCTGTGGAGAAAACAGTTGACCACATGGGCCTGCAGTAAAACTGCTTAAACTGACTATAAAGAACATCATGATAGAATTGCAGCCATGTTGCACTGGATGCTTTGCAAGAAGTATGGCTTACCATCAGCCAGAAATTCATGGAGAACAAACCAGACAAGATCATGGAGAATGATGAAACAAATTCTTTGGGACTTCCAATTACAAACATATAAACACCTGGAAACATAACACCACTGATATCACAACTGTAGAAAAATGAGAAACAGGGTTTGGATCATTGACATTGCAATCCCAAGAAACAGCAGAATAGAAAAGAAAGAACAGGGAAAGACCACAAGATACCGACACCTATGAATAGCGTTAGAGCGCCTCTGGGAGAAGAAGGTAACCATCGTGCCAGTAGTCATTGGAGCCTTTGGAGCAGTGCCTACAAGTCTTAAAAAAACACCTGGACATTCTGGGCACTGAGCAAATAACACCAGTTCAGCTCGAGAAGACAGTGCTGCATGGAACAGCAAGAATCCTGTGAAGATACCTCTGCAATTCCTGAGAACAGGGCTAGATCTCAAATTGCAGAACACCATCTACCAGTCGAATATCTGACTGTGACCATTCATAATAGTAATAGTCTAGAATACCGCCTCACTAACAAGCAAGTCTACAGGCTGTTGTGCAAGTGTCAATTTAGGCTGAGGACAGACTTGCAATCTGCCTTGGGATGGCAGCAGAAGCAAAAGCCGTGGGGGGAAACTGGCCCAGGGCTGCGCATTCCCACTGGCCAGTTTCCCACGGGAGCATGCCGGAACGGAGTATTCAGACTGCTGCGGAGCGGCCCCGGATGGGCCGGCTTTTGTGGCTTGTGGCGGGGCCATTTCCCCACCCCCTGTATTGGGGCTGCTTGTGTGCATGGGTGCATGAGCGCTCATGCGCACCTCTCCAAGGCAGCGCATTCACACCACCACCTCCGCTTGAATCCCACCTCCTCCCATCCACACAGCCGGGAAGAGGGATCCAAGCGGCAGACGGCCCCTGGACACCGCTTTCTGCCAATGTCCCTCTGAGGTGGCAGGGAAGCGGCTTCCACATGGGTGAGTATGGAAGGGAGCCGGAGGACAGCTGTGACTGTTTGAACTGGCTCTCTTCCCCCGCTTCTGAAGTGGAGCTCTCCCGGCCTCTTTCCTAGTCTCTCCTCAGCCTTAGACAGCCCCCACCAGAGTGTGAAGGTCCTCTACACCAGCATGACCTGCCTCTCACCTAGCCAAAGCAGCCTACCTAGCCTAGCCCTGAGGTCTTGAAGCCAATCCAGACATGACTCATTAAGTGATTTCCAAATACATCTGTACACAGGAGTAAAAAGGATTTGGGTTCTCATTAATGCTCTTTCTTATACGAGATACTGGTCAGGTAGTCCAAGTCTTTGTAAACGATGACTCAAAAACATTCCTAACCTTTAAAGAAGTGGATGTTTTCCTGCAAGATCTGCCAACACAATTGCAGAAATCTGCTCATGTTGTGCCAGCAGTCAACAGACCTGAAGCCTCTTACAAGTATCAGGAGGCATGAACATACACTGAGGCTCCATTTCAGCTTTTACTGGAAGGGTCAGGTAAAAATTCACCACCCAGGTTCAAAATCTTGCTTTGGAATACATTCAAAGTTAAATTAGCGTTGCCAGACACCCCGGTTTGGCGGGGGTTGCCCGATTTGGAGGGGCTCCTTCCCACCTGCCAGCCAGCTGGCAAGCAGGGGGAAGCCCCACCCCCCAAGAACAACCACTTACCTCCCCCCACCACATCCCCCCAGCAGCATTTAAAGAAAGGCTTTAAACACTGCTGGGGAAAGGAAGGGACCACGCACCTGCACTCCAAGCCCCGAATTCGGAACTCACAGTGCAGGCATGTGCAGCCTCCTCCCACTCTCCCTAGCAGTGATGTCGTTAAACGCTGCTGGGGAGATGTGGGGGCAAAGCCAATGCTTGCAAGGCAGACACGCAGGGGCTGCCAACTCCTGCCTTGCAAGAGGTAATTTTGCCTCTTGCATCACAGGAGCGCTTGACCCTCACTCCCCCCCTTTAAATGGTAGGAAAAGAGTGGGGGTGATAACATCACATAGAGTGATGTCACCAGGAGTCCATTGGAGCGGGAGCGCACAGGAGCGGAGCTCCGGGAGTGAGGAGCCCAGGGGGTGGGCACATGACCAAGCCCCGCCCCCTCCTCGGCTTCCCCAAGCAGTGCAGAGGCACAGTGCCCCGGGAAAAGCCCCACTAGGGTCTTTATTGTTTTTAATGTTTTGTTTTAATATTGATAATTTTATCATTGTTCCTTTTATGACTGTGTGCTGTTTATCCAGAGACTTGCTCAAGGCGGCATATAAATTTTCTAAGTATACCATTTTTTATCTGGGCACATAGCACATAAGTACTGGAGAAATTTCACCAACCCTTCAGCAGCTTCCACCCCATCAGTTTGGTGTAGAGGTCAGGAGTTGGACTCTAATCTGGGAGAACCGGGTTTGATTCCCTACTCCTCCACATGCAGCTGCTGGTGTGACCTTGGGCCAGTCACAAGTTCTCTCAGAGCTGTTCTCTCATGAGCAGTTCTCAAAAGACCTCTCTCAGCCCCCCCTACCTCACAGGGTGTCTTGTTGTGGGCAGGGGAAGGGGAAGGGATGGGTGGTGCACATGTCCTGGGTATCTCAAGTCTACTGGAAACCTGGTGGTTTCAAGGGAGCAGGAAGAGAATGAGGGTGTGTTCTTTACGCTTATTTTTATTGCACAAAGTATTGGATGGGGAAGGGAATGGAGGAAGAGCAGGTCAGTTTCACTCACCTGTGGAGTGGAGCCTGAGGGGTGGGAGTTGCCTTCTGACACACTTCCGGTCTGTTAGGGGTGTGTGGCATATGCAAATGAGTTATGCTAATGAGCTCCTGCACCTCTTTCTACGAAATGACCCCTGGATGTTATCATGCCAAAGATGGCCACACCCCCTCCTGGAATGCCCCCTAATCCCCCCACTGGAGAGAAGATTGGACCTGGCAACCCCAAATTAAATTCACAGACAAAAGGAAAAAAGCAAAGTGGTCTAAGAGCATTCGTTGTAGATACTTTTTAAAATGTTTCACTATAACCAGCTCCTGAGGAATAACATGGTCTGAAAGACAGGAAGGGCATCCTTCACCTTCTTTGGACCTCTAATATATACTCTGGTTACTTCAGAGTAATTTTCTGCTCCTAGTACATTTTTAGCCTTCACAGCTGAGCAGTCATGTGAACTCATCTTCATTTAACACTGTAGCTAGTTTCACACTCTGCCTAGACACAGTATGCTCTGCTAGTTATATAAGTTGTATTCCAAACAGCCCCTTAAGGAATCCAAAGGAGTATTACAATTTTGTTTCCTCTTAGCCCTGAGTCTACATTAAATAAATGGCTGCTGCTGTGATCAGCAGAATTCATATTCTCCTAACCGATTTCCCCTCCTCTCCCACGGATCAGTTAAACTTTATTACCAGGCTCAGTTTAAAAAAAAAAAAACCCATCCAAATCCACTTTCATTAAGTTAACAAAAAAAAAAGGTCACTCCAGCTATTTCTTCCAATGGAATTGATAATTCTGAGCTGTCCTGAACATTAAACAAAACATTTTGTTTTTGCATATTGGAAAGGAAACTGCTTAACGTCTGGCATATAGATTCCCCGACCTTATTACAGTACTTTGATGAAAAAAGGTCAGCCATGTTAGGTACGAGAGAAAGCTGAACATTACTCAAATACAGTGTATGATTTATTTATTTATTTAAAACAGGTGTGCTGTGCATTCTGTTCTATGAAAGCACCAGGGCCTAGCCTACTAAAACGGCATCCTATTTTCTGTGCCACACTTTTTATCCTTGAACCATGGCTGTGGGTGCCAATCAAAAGGGCCTTCAGTTATGATACTATAATTCCTAACACAGTTGTTCCTTTTGTCCCTAAACTAGCATGACAGATGATCAGCTATTTTAACCTGGCATGGCACCATGAATTCAAAGTCGGCATTCAGACACTGAGAAAAAAACAGAGGTCCTAAACAGTGACAGACTTCACGTTCTTGGGATCCAAGATCCCTTGTGCACATGCTCAGAAGACAGATATTTTTTAAAAGCTGCCCGACCACCCCACTCCGTGGCTGCTACATCTGATCAATCAACCACAGGGTGAATGTGCAGGGAGGCAGTTAAGGGGGGGATGTCTGATCAAAACTCTCAGTCCCCCCCCTTCCAAAAAAACAACAGATAAATTAGAGGTGGCACCAGACTGCTCTAAGTCTGTGATCTGATCTCAGTTTTTGGCTGTTCATTTTTCTCTCTCTCAAAATTCTCTCTTTCCTTTTCTCTTCTTTAAATCTCCTGCTCGGTCCATCTTCCTCATGGTGAAATTCCCGGTACAGCAATATTGCTCAGCTGGCCAGCTTGGCTTTCTCCTTCTCATCTCATATGTAACTCATGTCCTTCTGGACACGACTGTTTCGCTATTCTCATACCCAAGTGCCTTTCAATTCTTCTACCCCTATAGTTCCATAAATAAAATCTAAACATTGTTTTGGAAAAGATCTGATTGTTTTGTGGTTACTGGTAACCTATTAGAGGCACTTTGATCATACGTGAATATTTTATCCAGGTTAAGATTTCTAAAGCATATGTTCTGCTCTCCCTTACTGGCAAGTTTGTCAGTCTTCCAAGCTGGCCGGGCTGTTGAGGTGGGAAGAGTTTTCCCCCTGACACTGAGCTGAAATTCCCCCAAATACTGGTCACAGTTACAAGCCAGTATTCAACTCAAGTTAGAGAGTCCACTTGTGTCAAAAGATACATGTAAAAGGGAGCACATCTGGTAACAGCGGGACCAGAAAATGACAGCCACAGGGGAAATCACAACATGGAGGCCCTACAGCTGTGATGAAGCATCTGTTTTGCATACAAGGGATCCTAGGTTTATTCCCCAGTGCCTCCAGTTAGAAGATCAGATAGCAGGTGATGTGAAAGACATCTACTGTAGACCTTGAAGAGTCACTGACATTTATAATAGACAATACTGATCTTTAGATCAATTGTGTGACTCAGTATAAGATAGCTTCCTGTGCTCATGGGGTGCTAGGGTCTCACAAAATACTGGGAGTTGCCAAGCCGAGCCTGCTTCTGTGACGCAGGCAGCTGTTTCTAAGTAACTGCTTCCCAGAGACATAAGGTGGTGCCTCCTGGGTTCCTCTGAAACATCTTCTCCACCGGTGAGGTGGATGAAAACCAAGCTGGGCCTTTGCTTTGGGGGAGAGATGCTTTGGTGAAAAAGCAAACAGGAAACCCATTGGTGGGCATCATGGCAGTCACAGGTACTACACTAGGCATCATTGTGGTGGACCAGCCAGGGTTTCTTGCACCACTGAAACAAACTACGGTTTACCATGCTGTCTAAATGCAGGTGACATATTCGAGGGAAAAGTATATACATTTAGAAGAACAATACTGATCTTTCTACAGTATTGTTATGTTTCTGTGGCCTGACAAACTCCGCACTGAAACATTAAAAACCCTTTTATCCTTAATGCTGCTCAAGGCCAGCAAATCTGTTTTTAATGAGCTATTCATTGTTCTTTTAAAAATATCTCAGTCTTCCAGATTTTGAACTTCATTAAGGAAAAGATGCCACAATAAGAAAAACGCGGGCACTTTAACGAAGAATTCTGTGTCTAGAGAGAAACCAGTGATGCATATTCTATAATCACAGTATGCCTCATATAGATAAGGTAGCACAGTCCACAGTTATTTAATGGCTGCAGCCATCATCAAACTTTATGCAGTATGACCCATATTTTGTGCCTTGGCATGTTTATCTGAAGTTATTGCTCCTACTGAATACAGTGAACAGGTCGGATCCCCTTCATGGCTTGTAAAGCGTGCCCTAAGCAACTGATTTAATTTGTCCACGTCCAAAGCTTTCACACTTGGGAACCTAGAGGAAGGCAATTCTTTTCATATCCGGGTGCCAAAACAAGTTATATGATTATCAAAGCTTCCAACAGCCTCCATTTCCACAGCAGTGACCTTCAGTTAATCTTCTGGAGAAAGAAAGAAAAGGGGGGGGGGGGGGTGACCTGACTGGTCTCTGTAGTCCAGTGCTTAACTGTGTATGCTTGAACAAGAAACATCTTATGGGTTTTTTACAGGGATAAACATTGCAGTTACTGAACTTCCATTACCCCTTTAAATCAGGGCCCAAGCATCATTTGTTTGGGCTGAGAATAAACTTGTAACAATGTCTTGCCCCAGTCTCATTCTATACATACAATACTGTCTGATAAAAGATGAATTCTGCAATTTCTGAAATGACAGAAATAGATCATATCATTATCATGTGAGCTGGCATGGTGCAGTGGTTAGAGGGCTGGACTAGGATCTGAAAATCCCAGGTTTGATTCTTCACTGTGCTATAGAAGAAGAAGAAGAAGAAGAAGAAGAAGAAGAAGAAGAAGAAGAAGAAGAAGAGATTGGGTTTATATCCCGCCCTTCACTCACTTAAGAGTCTCAGAGCGGCTTACAAACTCCTTTCCCCTCCCCTCCCCACAACAGACACCCTGTGAGGTAGGTGGGGCTGAGAGAACTCTTTCCCAAGCTGTCCTTGAGGGAACAGCTGGTACAGAGCTATGGCTTGTCCAAGGTCATCCAGCCAGGTACAAGTGGAGGAGTGGGGAATCAAACCCAGTTCTCCCAGATTAGAGTCCGCGCACTTAACCACTACACCAGACTGGCTCTTGCCAGAAGCTTGCTGGATGATCTAGAGCTGGTCATTCTTTCTCAGTCTGACATCATAGGATTATTGTTATAGTAGCCTGATACCATTGCTTTGCTACGGTATTTTAGTTCCAGTTATAATACTGATGATGTGAAGTTTGAAATGTAACATTTGTTGTAGGAATTCTAATGGAGAAGATTGTAGTGTAAAGGATGAAGTGAGACATACGCACTGTTTTTTTTCCCCTCTACCGAAGGACCTCTCTGTAGACCACAGTGGTGGTTCTGCCCTCAGGTGCTAGGATCACCAGGCTGCTTGGTGAGCTTACTCTGGAGCAGGTTCCTAGAAAGGTCCTTTAATATCTCTCCATTAACATTCATAAACTCAATTGCCATGCTGGCTGTTATGAGAAATGTCTATTCAGGCGCCTTGAATCGCTGACTTTTCTAACTGTCCTCAGCTGTCTGCAGTCTCTTTTAACTGTGTTTTCACCTCAGAACATTGAGATCTACAGCTGAGCAATCAGAAGCAGGTGGGTGCAAGCAGAAATCTGAGCTACACAGTTGACCAACTGGGGGGGGGGGGGGCAAGAAGGCAGCAGCCTGCCAGGCACGTGGAAAACAATTGGGGGGGACATATTTTGCCCCCTTTTTACCACCTTAGGGGTCATGCTTCTCAGAAATCTCTTTGTAGTGGGGGTTGACATCATGGTAGGAATGCACTCCCCTTATTTTGGGTTTCTTGGTGCAGAGGTTTGGCCTGGGCATTGGATTGGGGGGGGGGGGGGGTGCAGGACATTTCTTTTTTTACAAAAATATTTTTCATTTAGGTTACATTTAAGAAGTGGGAGTACTAAGTTCATGTGAACCAATTTTCCAAAACCCCTGCTCCTGCACCTGACAGACAACCGCTTGTCATGTGGAGGAGTGGTTGGTGGGAGTATGTCTAAAGCCACCAGGGAGGCTGGCCCAGCAGCATTGCTAAGGTGTTTCTGCTTAGGTGACCTCCCTGATGGCTGTAAGCATCCCACCCCTTCTCCTACACCTGATAGGCAGCTGCCTGTCCAGTATAGAAGGGGAAGGAGTAGCATATTGCAAACCATTGTGGAGGCTGGGCCAGCAGGATCACTAAGGAATTACTACTGTAACTAAGGCATTACAGGCTCCTGTCAGGTGTAGGAGGTGGGGGGAGTGTGTTTGAAGCCATAGGAGAGGCTGAGCCAGCAGCATTGCTGCACCTCATAGGTGTTTGTCGGCCATTCCTGATTTCCTCTACTGTCATTAGATTCCTGCAGTCTCCTGTAACTGTTTTTTTAAACCTCAGAACACTGAGCTCTGCAGCTGACCAATCAGAGAGTGGGGGGTGCAAGGAGGTAGCTGCCTGGCAGTCACATAGGAAACAATGGGGGAGCACGTTTTATCCCTTTTGACCCCCTTAGTGGTCGAATTTTTAAAAATCCCTTCTTAGTGAGCATCTATGTCATGATAGGAGTGCTCTCCCCAAATTTTGTGTTCCTAGGTCCAGGGGTTTGGCCTGGGCATTGATTTTATGGTGAGGGGACTTTCTTTTATAGAGAGAGAGAGAGAGAGAGAGAGAGAGAGAGAGAGAGAAAGAGCGAAGGATAAAATGGGGGCCTGAAGAATGATGCTGTAAGCTGCTGTGAGTCCAAACTGGGGAGAAAAGTGGGGTAGAAATATCTAAATCAATAATAAAATAAAGAAATAATAATGTTTTGCAGCAATGGTCAGACTCCCAGGAAACTGTGCCATTTCCTTCCCATTTCTCAAGGTAGGGTTTCTAGGTCCCCTCTGGCCATCAGTAGGAGATGGGGGGAGTAGGGTTGTAAAATCCAGGTTGCAAAGCTCCTGGAGATTTGGGGATGGATACTGAAGAGGACAGGGACCTCAGTGGACTATACTACCACAGAGTCCACCCTCCAAAGTATCCATTTTCTCCAGGGAAACTGATCTCTGTATTCTGGAGATGAGCTGTAATTCTGGGGGATCCCCAGGTCCTACCTGGAGGCTGGCATCCCTATGACTCGGGACAAAATAAAATAAATCAAAATGTGATGGTTGTTTTTCTCCTATGCTACTTACACAATGAACACTTGTTCTAGGTAACCCTGAAAAAACTGCCATTGGACAAAAAAGGGAAGAACCATGACATCACGCCCTTCTGTCCAGGATTTGGGAACAGTAATCTCAGTTGAGGGATATATAGGGATAGAACTCCCAGTTCCTGGTCCAAGCAAGACTTTTCTTCCTATATTAATTGAATGTCAGCAACTCTTCCAGGAAGTACAAATCATATCACAGTGCCATGCAAATGAGCCTCACGCCTGAAATCACTTCTTGTAAGCAGTTATCCATTACAACCTAAAAACTGGAAATCCCTGGAAAAACCTCGTATTAATAAAGAACTCTACAGCAAAACAGCACATGCACACCATAGCCCTGATCTGAATTTGGGAAAGAAGCTCATTCATGACTACTATTTGCTAGTAAAAAATGGCTGGGAGATCTATCAAGTTCTTATCTATCATTCCCGTCGTATTATCCTGAGATGACATTTTAAAGGGAAACAGATAGACAGACACCATCACAAATGATATACTTTCTACACCAGGGGCGTAGAATTTAAAAACTCCCAGGGGGGCGGGGGCTCTTCTGTGCACACGTGCAAAGCGCGCACACATGCCGGGACCATGTCCCCGCTGCCGCCTCCCCCCCCCCCGCCTGACCGCTCCTGCTTCCATCCCTCCCTCCGTCCGTCCAGGGGCCAGCTGGGCATTTGCTTAGCTGGCCCCTGGATGGACGGAGGGTCAGAGTGGCCAGGCTGGGGGGCAGGAGAGAGACAGCGGCGGCCCTAGGAAGGGCCAAGGGAGGCATGGCGGAGGGCACACCATTTTCCCGGGGGGGGCTCAGTCTCCCCCGGGAAATGTCGGTGGTGGCTTGAGCCCTCGAGCCCCCCCGTAGTTGACGTCTATGTTCTACACAAGTATCACATGATGTAACTTCTCTTGGGGCATTCCATTACAGTGCAACCCTAGATCAGTTTAAGTCAATGGGTTTAGAAGGGTGTAACTGCTTGCAACCACACTGTCCGTGGCTCAGCGTCATAGTTACTTGAGACTGCCCCAGTAGAGATTTATTTGTTGTTATTCAAATATTTATACCAAGAGGAAGGTACACCATTTTTTATTATTTTATTTTATTTTATTTTATTTTGAAATGGTGGGCTCTAGTACGAAGGGTGCATATTGGGCCCCGCAATGGGCATTGCTTTATTTCTTCAACTGATTTAACAAATGTTACCTCTAACATGCGTGCTGAAAGTTCAAGAACAGCTTACATCTGAACTAACGGTACCACAGAACCCTGACCCAGATGTATGTTTTTGTCCACAATGATCTCCTGAAGCAACTCTTGGAACAATAGAGCAGAACTAGATGCACGCATCACTGGATATGGTGCTATTGTAATCATTTATCACCTGGATTTTCTTTTCTTTTTTTTTTGTAAAGAAATTTTTATTTTAAAAAAAAACAAACATCGAAAATAATACATTTAACCTTATACAAATCCCTTTTTCCATATTAAATAACATTTTGTTCTATTTGTACATTCTATTTTTATCTTGTTTTGGTGGTTTCCCACCACATCTGAAGCATAACACATTTTCCATTTTATTCAAAATAGTAATACTTATATCTATGTTTCGTTTCTGGTAACGGTTATATAGCTTTAAAATACTTATACTTATACACCAATTCTTATTTTCTATACTCTTATGTATTTCTAAATAAAAACAGTTTCATTGTCTAATTTTAACTAAAACATTCATATAATATATTTCTATTCCTTTATGCTATTATAACCATGTATAGATATAGTTTTTCATATCCCAATACTTTTCAACATATTCTTTCAAATCTTTCCAGTCTTCCAGAAAGGTCTCTGAGTAAAGATTATTCAATTTTCTAGTCCACTTATCCATTTCAGCCATATATAACAGTTTTTTCAACCATTCCCACACCTCTGGTATTTTTTCATTTTTCCAGTTTTGTGCATACACCATTCTTGCTGTTGTAATCATATACCATATTATTGTCCTTTTCTTTACATTTATCTCTTCTAGTTTAAGTCCTAGCAATAACATTTCAGGCAACTTCTTAAATGTACATTTCAAGATTTTTTCCATTTCTGCATGTATTTTTGACCAATAAGTCTTTGCTTTATCACAAGTCCACCACATATGATAAAAAGACCCTTCTTTCTTTTTACACTTCCAACATTTGTTAGACATATTTTGACCAATATTTGCAATTTTTTTTGGTGTCATATACCATCTATCACCTGGATTTTCTTGTCCAGACATTTACAGCATGTGGATCCTTCCCAAGTATCAGCCCGTTCTCTCAGCTTAGGTAAAGGTAAAGGTTTCCCTTGCTCGAAAGCCAGTAGAATACGACTCTAGGGATGTGGTGCTTATCTCCATTTCCAAGCCAAAGAGCCAGCGCTGTCCGAAGACATTTCCATGGTCATGTGGCCAGCATGACTAGATGCCGAGGTGCATGGAACGCTGTTACCTTCCCACCAAAGTGGTACCTATTTATCTACTTCCAATTTCTTGCTTTCAAACTGCCAGAGTGGCAGGAGTTGAGGCCAGAAACGGGAGCTCACTCCATCATTCAGCACTCGAATCTTGAACTGCTGAACTATCCACCTTCTGGTCTACAGTTCAGCATCTTAACCACTTGAGCCACCACAACCCCTCTCTCAGCTTAGCCTACCATAACTCTCAAGAAGTAGTAAGCTTGAATCAGCTCACTCTATTTCATTATATTTTATAAGAAGTTATTTTTAATAAAATAATGTATAACAATCCATGTGGTGTTTTTTTTTAAAGGCAACCTCAATGTAAACTTCAGGGCAAGGCTCAACAAAACCCAAGCAGCAGATTGCCATGGCACCCGGAAATTTCATTGTGGTGCCTAGTATTTTCAGCAATGACTGTCTTGTAGAGCCTCTCAGCAATTCTCAGTGGAATTACACAGCATTAGATGCAACCAGTTTTCCCACTGGTGAAAAGGGGAGGAAGAATCTTTGACCACCAAAAGGGACCACAGGGATAAAAGCCATGCCAAACATGAGAGTCAGTTTGGTGTAGTGGTTAAGTGTGCGGACTCTAATCTGGGAGAACCGGGTTTGATTCCCCACTCCTCCACTTGCACCTGCCGGATGACCTTGGGCAAGCCATAGATCTGTACCAGCTGTTCTCTCAAGGACAGTTGTCTCAGAGCTCTCTCAGCCCCACCTACCTCACAGGGTGTCTGTTGTGGGGAAGGGAAGGGAAAGGAATTTGTAAGCCGCTCTGAGACTCCCTTGGGTAGTGAAGGGTGGGGTATAAATCCAATCTCTTCTTCTTCTCTTCATCTCTTCTGTAAGAAGGTGGAGAAGTAACTGACACTGAGCAAAAAACCTGCTGGATTCCCTTTTGCATCAGACAGTTGTATGACATAAAAATAAATAAGCATGAAGTTCTTGCCATTGCTTGTTTATGTGTGAACTTAACTTTACAACATTTAGTGGTGGCGGCTGAATATATTTCTTAACCAGTTGCTTTCTGTGCTGGATTCAATATTCAATGACATGGAGCCTTTTATAGCAACACTGGATTACTAAAAATTTAGGAGGCCTACCTTCACCTGGATAGTCCGGGCTGCTCTCCACAGATCCTGGAAACTAAGCTGGGTTGGCCCTGGTTAGAACTTGGATGGGAGACCAACAAGGAAGTTCAGGATTGCTACAAGGAGGCAGGCAAAGGCAACCCATCTCTGTTCATCTCATGCCTTGAAAACCTTAAGGGGTTGCCATAAATCGGTTGTGATCTGATGGCAAAAAAGGGCTAGGGTTAGAGGTTAGCTTTTTGTTGTGGTGATAACTAGGTACATCCCTATATTTATTTACATACTATAAGACTTCTGTCGTATCAATAAAATTATGAGCAACTGTGAAGAGGTTAAGATTAGGTTTTGTGGTGGGAATAATTAGAAAATTTGGTCAGCAAAATATAAAACCCTGAAGGCTAAAAAAATGAGTCTGGCTCTTACAGCGTGGGGCTGGACTCTAGAGCTGTAGAAAATTTGTCAAGGTCTGTTTCAGAGAATATTGGCTTCAGTTAGTCTGCAGAGAAGTTACAGCATGACGAACTATGATATGGACTTCCCTCACAGTACAATTCTATGCCCATTTACTCCACATTTCAGTGGACTTAGAGTGGAGTAATTCTGCATAGGATTGCACCGTTAGCTAGTCCTGAAATCGAGCATCAAACTGAAAATCTGAGGCATCGTCTTCGCAGAGTGTCCATGACCCACACATTTCTTCAGCATAGGAAGAGAGGCAAAAATCTCCGGAAGCCTGCAGCTTCCTTGTCGGGGGGGGGGGGGGGGGGGAAGGAATCATGCCAACCATACACATACCTCTGAAAGCTAGCATGGTCTAGTGGATAAAAGGTCATACTAGGATACTGGAAGACCCAGATTCAAATCTCCACTTATACAATGGACATTCACTGTGTGACCTTGAGCCCATCCCATACTCTTAGCCCGACCTATCTCATAGGGTTGCTGTGAGAAAAAATGGAGGGGGGGAGAAAAATGTTGTAAGCTGATCCGAGTCCCAGCTGGGGAGAAAAGCAATGTGTGTGTGTGTGTGTGTGAGAGAGAGAGAGAGAGAGAGAGAGAGAATGCATGCATCTGACCCAATCTGTCCCATTTCAGGTATCAACTTTACCTCAGTGGATTTTCTTGTATTCAGATAAACTAGCTGAAAATATATGTATTTCTGGAGTTTAATGTTAATCAGTAGGAACTTTCTGGATAATTGTATTATGTTTACCATCTGCCACTAAGCCAAATGTGCCTAAGCACAGAATTGAGCAGTGTAGAAACCCAACTCAGGCCATTTTATTGGTAAACAGTGGATTACCTTTGCCCTAATAATGGATTTCACTCACAGGGAGGGGTACACTTTTGCACCTCAGCCCAAAACATAATATTATCCAGTGCATTTATACTTTGAACAAAATGTGGCAACAGATGTTGCTAGAGTTGTCCTTTTAAAACTGGAAATGTACTGAACTATCTAATCTGTTCTTTGGCAAGTGTCCTCTGTAGGATATAAGATATACTGCCTCAGAGCTGCATTCTCAAGTCATATGTAAGTAGAACAATGATAACATTTAATTGTCAGAATAATAGAGAAGTGCCCAGAGGAAGTTCCATAGAACTAACATAGCCTAGAAACCAGAAAAAATTTGTCCGCTCTTACTGTACCTGTGTATCTATCTGAATTCTGCTTATCACATTAAGATTCCACTATTGTCTGAAGGCCCTGACCTGGATACCCCAGACTAGCCTGATCTCATCAAATCTTGGAAGCTCAGCAGAGCCAGCCCTGGCCAATATTTGGATGGGATTCCTCCAAGGAATACCAAGGTTCTGACACAGGAAGGCAATGGCAAACCACCTCTGAACATCTCTTGCCTTGAAAACCCTACGGGGTTGCTGTAAGTCAGCTGTGACTTGACAGCACTTTCCACCACCATTGGCCGAGGACAGACTGGGAATCTGACGTGGAATGGCAGTAGGGCAAAAAGCCCCAGAGCAAAGTGGCCTGGGGCTGGCCGTTCACACTGGCCAGACTCCTGAGGGAGCGTTTGGGAGAGGAGGCGCAATGACGCATACACACTGCTGTGGAGCGGCCCCCGGCGGGCCGGCCTCCGCAGCTCGTGGCGGGGCCATTTCGGCAACAAGCGCATGGGCACCTATGCGCATAGGTGCATGGGCAGCAGTAATTCGGCCATGATCAGTGGCACACAGAGCGCATATGTGCATCTCTCTGCTGTGGTGCATTCACACCGCTGCCTCCATTTGAATCTCGCTTCTTCTCATTCACACAGCCAGGAAGCGGGATTCAAGCAGAGGAAGTCCCCTGGACACCACTTTCTGCCGGTGTCCAACTGAGGCATCATGAAAGCGCTTCAGAAACAGGTGAGTACGGAAGAGAGACAGAGGACAGCTGCAGCTGTCTGAACTGCCTCCCTTCCCCTGCTTCTAAAGCAGACCTATCCCGGGCCACATTGCCTGTGTGTCCTCAGCCATTGTCAGAAGATATTCAAGAGAGCAACTGTGACATTAACCTGATTTTCTTTTTCTAACCCTATGTGGTTAGTTGGGCTGACTGGTTTGAGGTCACCATATGAGCCTTATGGCTAAGCAGGAATTTGAACTCAGTTTAAAAGCCAAATCTCTATCCAAAACATCATACTGGTTCTCACAGTATCTTCCTTATCTTTAATTCATATGTGACAGAGGAAGAATGATTGTGCCTTGAGGTATTATGTCATGTTGGGTAGGGGTAACAACTACCTCTTCCTTGCTGCGAATATTGGTACTTGGAAACTCTGAGAAACACTCAACCAAAAAAAAAAATCTGCTACTAAACTGACATTCATTCCAATGCCAGGGATTCACAGAGGTCCAGTTGCACTGGTTTGTGGATGCGTCTCTTGAGATGCCTGCAAGAAGAAAAGCTGTTGATAAGGACAGAGGAGGGAGACAGCAAAGTGAACAGAAGGGTACTGCTGGGCTGTCCAAGGCATTTCAATAGGGAGTCTGCTGGGCTGTCTGCTGGGCTGTCCAAGGCATTTCAATAGGAATGGTCAGAGGTATGTAAACAATATGGTCTAAGCAGATGTGGGTATGAAATATTTATTCAATTGGTCCTTGCTAATCCTATTTATTGGTCTCAGTGTCTTTCTTCCTTTCCCACTGCAGAAGTCTGTTTTCATGCATGGATCGCTCTTCTGGGCTCAGGAAATTTTATGCTGTACAATTCCCATGGACATAATTGTGCCTAGTACCCCCGGTTTAAGTTCACCCTGAATCCTATCGAACTCTCCGTGTGATTCAGAGTGGAGAGTTCTTAACTTACACTAGTTCTAATCGTTAATAAAACAATACAGTTATTACTGTTGTTTTACTTTTTAACTTGAAAGAAAGCTGGTGAACCAGTTTTCTAAAAATAGCATTTTCTGTGCTTTTCTCTGTTATGCTCATGGCATTAGTTCAAGTGTCAGACTTAGCTTTTTCTCTCTTTTTTGTTGCTCATAATAAATAAAAGGGCTCTCAGAGCTCATTATTTCACCTGAAGATTCTGACTCTTCGAAATGCAGTGTGATAATTGGACATTTATTATTCGTTTCAGCTGAAGGGTTAGTTGTAATTGTCAAGGAGGAAACGACACAAATCTTGAATGCCAGAACATTTTTTTTTTCCTGGAAGGCTCATTATTTTAAAACAAAAACCTACATAACATCTCCAAGAATTTATTGAATAAAACTTGTGGGGAATGGGGTGGGCATTAGTCCTTAATCCATAAGTAACTCCCTCTTAAAGTGAGTGATGGGGGGGGGGGTGGCATGATGTTACCACTTACCTGACACAAAAGGGTACAACTAAGGGGAAAGCATGCTAAAGGACTCTGAGATAGGAATGATTTCAACCTGAAAATCTCCCCATTTTGCTGTCGCTTCTCCCTTTGTGCGAATCAAACCTATGAATCCTTATTTTTGAGTCCTTTATTGTTTCCGTCCACTCTATCAACCAATACAAGCTATACTAGAAATGAGAAAATTCCCACCAATATGTTCTGTTTAGGGTTAAATTCCTCTCCCAGTCTGAAGATCCTCCATTGAAAATGTTGAGCTTCAGTAGAGAAGAACTGCAGGAGCAGAACAAGGACGCTTCTCCCCTTCACTCACTTCTGATGGCCTCACTTTTTTGTCAAACATATCGTGGCCAGCAGCCCAGCCCCACAGAGCCCGAGCAGCAGGTAGGGGGCTCTGGTGGCCCAACCAGAAGTAAAGATAGTTGGGCTGGAAGAGGCATCTCGACGCTGCAGGGAGGGCGGGAGCAGGACTGCTGGCTGGGATCTAAAGCTGGCCTGGGAACGCTTGGGTAGGGAGACTAGGAGGATGTGGCAGGGAGCTCTCATGACAATGGAGAGGCTGACATTGGGAACAAGAGTGGGGAGGAGCCAGCCTACCAGGAAGAAGAAAGCAGAGCTGGCTGCTTAACAGGAAGCAGCAGGGCCTCGGAGAACCCAGAGGCAAAGGTCTGTAGAGCTGCAGGAAAAGGGGTCTTAGAGGAGGGGTGCCCTGCTCTGGCAGAGGAAGGGGGGATTGGTGTGGCTGGGTGGCTGATTGAGGGCAATGTGCCTTAAAGGCACAGTGGCTGCAGCTGAGAGGACTCTCTGGGACCACTCTAGATGGACTCCATGAACAGTAGACACAATTATTTCATTAGACTGGTGTGGGGCTCAAGGACTTTAAGTATTAAGGTGACCTGACAGGAAGCTGCAAAGGGGATCCCCTGGTCTGAGGCCACATGTAGCACCACACATATCGTTTCCTCAGTACCCACGGAAACCATGGATAACAATGGGGGCGGAATGTGATGTACATAATTGAGCTTGCAATTTAGAAACTTTGGGAAATATTATCCTTTGGCTTCTATGAGATGAAAAAGCCACGGGAAAGCATTTGTAAGATCCCAAGACTGTAGAAGTGCATTACTATAGCACTTAGAAAAAAACTATCTAAGAATTACAGAGGGAAATTTTTTTTCTTGCAAGTATTCCTTTCACACATAGAAACATTTCAAAGGGATTCTTTGGAGTATAGACTTCAGTTGCACGGAACCCTGCTCTAAGTGTTAAAGGGGTTATTTGAAGCACATTGGAGATAAACACTGTGCTCAAAAAGAACCTCTTTAACACTTATAAAACAGCTAGAGGAAAATAATAAGTGAACATGTGTTAATGTCCCTAAATTATGAGACCATACATGCATTCCTAGGGGACAAAAAAAGAAATATTAAGTGCCTGTGAAGTACATTTTCCATAATCCTGCAACGTAGGAATCATAAATAATGCACTCTTATTAATTATTTTCTCTGGTTTCCATGGTTGTAGGCAGGTACTAAAGGAAAATTTGTGTAAAGTCTGACTTCGCAATCATTCCTAAATGTCATGGATTTCATATAAAAACTGTGAAACATTCATAGACAATACAATTAAATCTACAAAATCGACAGTGAAAGTGGAGAACCAAAACAGTTGACCAATATAAAAAGAAACAAAATAGGGAACATTTGCCTGTCCTTACTCTGCAAGCATCTCATATAAATAAGTCCTCCACTGCTTTTCAGAATCTGCAATCATGATTCCCAGGTCTGCTTAAGGAGGCGGAAGTAAATCTCTAGCCATTCCCCTCTGACCTGAGCTTCAGTGACATGCAGACCAGATGAAGGTACCATCCATTCTAAAGTGTGGAGGCCATGGGAAAGTCTTCTCCTCTTGGGTGTTTCAGACTATCTGTGAGCCTTCCTCAGGAGCACCTATGGCCCTTTCCACACTCTTCTTTTAATCCATGTTCACTGTGGTGTCCTCCAAGCAATTCTGCATTAAAATTTAATTCAGCCTTCTTTTTATTCGGGGGGGGGGGGGTGTTTACCCCATTCTGCATTACATTACCTCCCTTCAGTGATCAGCCCGGTTTCAGCCCGCTGCTTGGATGCTGTTTTCTTGCAGACTTAAATTGCCTCAACTCAAACACTGAGAAAATCCGGAGTGGCAGGCAAATGCAGAAAGGGCCATCGTTGGCCATTTCAATGGTTCTGTGCACCTGAGTGACTATTATTATAAGCAACTAAAAATAAACCTATGATACAGGTAAGCATGTCAAAGATGCAAATCTCTTTGCTTAAAAACATTAAAAGGTGACTATTTGTCCTGTATAGGTAATGTTGCTATAGTTTTCTTATTCTGTCGCTATAGCTCTATTATTAAAAGCAGAAAATTCCCATAAATGCTGTTACTGCTTACTTACAATCTTTTTATGTCATATAAATATTTTTCAAAATTGTTACAGCATACAAGTACAGCTACAATAACATTAGGAACTTGCTAATTCCTCCCTTCCCCTCACAAGATCCAAAATGGTTCTTTTAATGTAAAGCAGCACATATATTTATTTGTTTAAAGGGTGTGGGTGTGTGTGGGTGTGAAAAGTACTGTCAAGTCCCAGCAACTCACAGCAACCCTGTGGGGTTTTCAAGGCAAGAGACTAAGAGACGTAGTTTACAATTGCCTTCCTCTGCATAGTAACGCTGGAGTTGCTTGGTGGTCTCCCATCCAAGTACTAACCCGGGTCAGCCCTACTTAGCTTTCAAGATCTGATGAGCTCAGGCTTACCCAGGCCTCCCTGGGCAAGGCATAGTATCTATACCCTACCTTATCTCCACAAACTCAAGGTGGTCAACAAAGCAGAAGAAGGTGCAGGACAGAGATACCACAAGTGTCCAAAACTAATACACAATTCAATACAGTAAAAATCCAGTACATAATTAGGCTGTGTTTAACTCTGTGTACTGGATTTTAACTGTGTTGAACTGTACATTGGTTTTCAACACTTGTTAATACCTGTGTCCTGCACCTTCTTCTGTTTTGTTGGCCACTTTGAGGGTGCAGAGATAACGTGTGGTATAAATATTTTAAGTAAATAATCTCCACCAAATTCCTTCTAAAACATAACAGTCTTGCACACCTTCCTGAATGTGCCAGGTGAAATTGCCCCCTACGCCCACTGGGAGAGGCCCTCTCCTCTGAAATGGCCAACCATAGAAAATGCCTGTGACCAAAGTGTTGCCAAATGGGCCATCTTAGGCAAGGGAACTACCAGGAGAACCTTATCTGAAGAACCTACTAGAGCACAGGAATGTACCAGGAGATGTACCTTAAGAGGAAGGAGGGTCCCAGGCCATGAAGGGCTTTAAAGGTGATAACTGACACTTGCCTGGAAGTAGATAGGCAACCAATGTCATTGATGCAGCACTGGGATTATATGTTTCAAATGACTAACCTTAGACAGGAGTCTAGCAGCAGTCTGCACCAACTGATGTCTTCAAAAGCAGCCCCACACTGCTTTACATTACAGTAGTCCAGTCTGAAGGTTACAGTACTGGATGAGTGGGGCTAGGTCAGCAGAGTCAAAATAAGAGGACAGCTTGTGAGTTAAATGTAGTTGAAAACAATGGAGACTGCAAAATCAAAAATAGTCTTGTGAATGGCAATCTGAATCCCTTGTAGTCAAAGCCAGCAGGCCAGAGAGAATTTTGTTAGTGGGGACTGAGGAGGTCTCCTGACACATCCCCATGGCAGCCTCATTTACAGAAGTGCTCCTGAAGCAACCCTCCTTTGTGTGCAAACATCAAGAGGCAGGGGTAGGCTTAGCCAATGGGCAAGAAGGCAGCTGTCCTGGGCCCCATGCTGGGAGGGGACCCAACCACCCATAGCTCCACCTCCCTCCCCAAAAAAGCCAGGACAGAAGAGGAGGAGGAGGAGGAGCAAGGTCCTGCTGCCACCCATGCTTGCACTGTCAGGGGCGCAGGCAGTAGGTGTGCGGTGGCAGATGCAGCTTTGCTCATCTCACAGGGGGCAAACCCTTTGCTTTGCCACAGTGTTTGGGTGGGAGTGAGGGTGTGGTCACCCAAGCAGTTTGCTGTGACAGGATATCAGCTCTAAATAAGCTGCTTGAGTTTGGGACACATTGCATCAATCACACAGTGCCCCCTAAGCCAGCATCATAGTGCTGAGGGCCCGTGGTTGGTCATTCACATTGCTAAAGTGCTGCAACCATGGACCCATGACTAGGTTGTGGGTTTTTTCCAGTTCCTGCTGGGCATGTGCAGAAGCAGGCAAATACATACACACTCCTGGCTGCATTCTATGGGGGGCGCAAAAGTGCATGTCAAAGTGGGGTTGGGGGGGATGCCCTGGAAATGGAGTGGAACAATCACACCACTCATGAGTTTCCATGGTGCGCCTGGGCAGTCATACACCCAGAAACCTCCCATGGAAGCACCTCACTGAGGTAGCCACTGGAATACTGGCTATTTAATCTGCATGGGAGTCATTTTAGTGTGAGGTAGGGATGAGTGGGGCATGGGAGCCAGATGTGTGCATTTGATCACGCCCAGGGGTTTTTTTGTAGAAAAAGCCCAGCAGGAACTCATTAGCATAGGCCACACCCAACAGCAGAAACTCATTAGCATATTAGGCCACACCACTGACAGCACAGCTTATTAGCATATTAGGCCACACCCCCATGTTACCAGAAGAGTGGTCATCCAGCCCCACCCACCTTTTGCTTCTTATTCTGTTTACCTTGTTTGTTGTCAAAACCCAGGGCTTTTTTTGTAGCAGGAATTAATTTGCATGTTAGGCCACATACTACTAATGTAGCCAATCCTAATGAGTTTCTGCTGTTGGGTGTGGCCTATTATGCTAATGAGTTCCTGCTGGGTGTGGCCAACTCAGGAGCCAGCCAAAACTCTGTTCCTGTGCGTTCCTGCCCCAAAATAGCCCTGATCATGCCCATTTGATCCAGAGGTGACGGATGGCTCTGTCGGGGCCAACTGCTCATGTGATCACACCCTGATTCTGGGGCCCCATCCTGGAAGCTTGTTCAAGGCTTCAGGATCACTTAGACTACTGGCAATACATCAGCCTTCCTTGTAACAACACGTTAAGTAGCTAGTCCCAAATTCTCTCCATGGGAAAAGGTAACACAAAGTCATCTTTTCTACAGAAGTCACAAGTTGAACATGAAAAAGTCTTACAATACCCACCACATATTTGCTAGCCATGCTTCATGTTCTGCACACAGCTTCCCCCCCCCCCCCTCAGTAAAACTCTGTCAGGGCACATAAAATCAGCAAGCTTGGTAAACAAAAACTCCAAAGGGGGCAGCTACCAACAGCACTCTAAATATTCTAAGCCCAAGTCAGTCGTAATTAGATTGTATCCAATTGTAACTTGAATATTTTCACTACCCCTCTGTTGCCACTACTCTGCACGCTTATTAAACAGTTTCTCCTTCTGAGCCTGTCACGAAATATCCATGGGCTGATTCACACATCATCTGTACCAGCAATCCGCCTTAGCCTGAGCAAACAATCTAGCCAGCTGATCGCAGCTTGGGTTTGCAGCCATATCTGTGACCAGGGTGGCCCAGGCAATAAAACAACACTATAATCACTGGAGTTGCCGCTGGCCGTACTCATGAATGCCTGGTTTATATATTACCTTTTTTAAAAAACACGCCAGACTGAGGAAGCTAATGAGAAAAATAAACTGTATGAATTTGAAATGTGATTTCATTAGCTGAAGTACAGTGTTAAGACATGAATCTTTCAATGCTGGATAAGACCAGCCATAGTCTTTTTTTAGGACAGGTTGAGAAGAGGAGGAGGAGGAGGAAGAAGAAGAAGACGAGATTGGATTTATGCCCCGCCCTTCACTGCCCAAAGGAGTCTCAGAGCGGTTTACAAACTCCTTTCCCTTCCCCTCCCCACAGCAGACACCCTGTGAGGTAGGTGGGGCTAAGCAAGCTCTGAAGAAGAAGAAGAAGACGAAGAAGAAGAAGAAGAAGAAGAAGAAAAAGAGATTGGATTTATACCCCGCCCTCCACTCCCCAAGGGAGTCTCAGAGTGGTTTACAAACTCCTTTTCTCTTCCCCTCCCCACAGTAGACACCCTGTGAGGTAGGTGGGGCTGAGCGAGCTCAGAAGAAGAAGAAGAAGAAGAAGAAGAAGAAGAAGAGATTGGATTTATACCCCGTCCTCCACTCCCCAAGGGAGTCTCAGAGCGGTTTACAAACTCCTTTCCCTTCCCCTCCCCACAGCAGACACCCTGTGAGGTAGGTGGGGCTGAGTAAGCTCTGAAGAAGAAGAAGAAGAAGAAGAGATTGGATTTATACCCCGCCCTTCACTCACTTGGAGTCTCAGAGCGGCTTACAAACTCCTTTTCCCTTCCCCTCCCCACAACAGACACCCTGTGAGGGAGGTGGGGCTGAGAGAGCTCTTTCCCAAGCTGACCTTGAGGGAACAGCTGGTACAGAGCTATGGCTTGCCCAAGGTCATCCAGCCAGGTGCAAGTGGAGGAGTGGGGAATCAAACCGCGCACTACACCAAACTGGCTCTGAGACAACTGAGAGAACAGCTGGTCCAGAGCAATGGCTTGCCCAAGGTCATCCAGCAGGTACAAGTGGAGAATCAAACCCGGGTCTCCCAGATTGCAGTCCGCGCACTTAACCACTACACCAAACTGATTAGCCTTTAGGACAGGGTGATTAACCAGCAAAGCACTTTATTTTCAGGGGGTTTGTGGCAAACGAGCACCCTTACCAATGACAGCTTTAATCTGTAGAACTGGAAGAGACTCCACCAGGGGCCTCCAACAGTTAGCTTATGGCTGCTGCAAAGTAGTTTGGGCATCCACTAGGAGACATAGGAAACGATCACCAAAAGATCAGCTTTTTCTTTTCTTTTTAAAACTTTTTTCATTGAATTTTTCTCTGTGCTGCTTAGCATAGATGTTTTCCACACAAACGGGTCTCCCCGCTCCTGCGTTTGTATTCCTCCAACTCTTTCACCCGTTTCCGCAGAGCTGTTTGCAGTCCAAGGAGCAAAAACACAGTTTGTCCTCTCTTGCGACACAGTATCAGACTTCCCTGTTTCCGGGAATTCCCTTGCTGCACAACAAAAGGGAGCAAACTGCATTTTTGCTCCTCGGACTGCAAATACCTCTGTGGAAATGAGAGAAAGCAGTGGGGGAATACAAATGCTGGAGTAAGGAGACCCGTTTGTGCGGAAAACGTCCTATTCTAACTTCATTTTGGGTGCTCTTCCTGATCCTTGTTCTTTTTCTACAACAGAGCAAAATTTGGTAGCATACAAGGGAGGGGAGTAGCTTTAGATATATTTCTTTATGAAGAAGAAAAAGGAAAAGGAAGAGGAGGAGGAGATTGGATTTATATCTCTCCCTTTACCCAGTCTCAGAGCGGCTTACAAACTCCTTTCCCCTCCCCTCCCCACAAAAAACACCCTGTGAGGTAGGTGGGGCTGAGAGAGCTCTTTCAAGAACTGCTCTTCCAGGAACATCTCTGACAGAACTATGGCTTGCCCAAGGTCATCCAGCAGGTGCAAGTGGAGGAGTGGGGAATCAAACCCAATTCTCCCAGATTAGAGTCCACACACTTTACCACTACACTAAACTAAACCATTACACCAAACATGAAAGAAAAGTTTGGTGATGTCACATTTTCCAACCCAGAATCTCTCTCTCTCTCTCTCTCTCTCTCTCTCTCTTTCTCTCTCTCTCAGCCTGTGCAGCCTCACCCAGAGACTAAGCTGGATTTGTTTTGTTTGAGGGAAAGGGAGGGCCTTGATTCACTGTGAGCCCCATTTGTGGTCCTGCCCAGTGGGGAGAACCAGTGGGGTTATGAGTGGCCATGGTGGTCACGTCCTTCAAGGCAGGGCAGGTTGCATGGGTGGCTTGATGGGTCTATGAAGGGACCTGAACAGGACTGAGGGGAGGGAAAGGGGATGGACCACTGTGGAGGATAAAACATGCTGCACCGCCGAGCCTCCCCAGCTGGCCACATGGGATCATTTGCCCACCCATCCCTCCCTATGTTTGTACTTGAGGAAAAGAAGGTTTCTGGGGTTTGCAGGTGATCCAACTGAAGGCGGTTACATGATTGGAAGTGCAGGTTATGTTCTTGTTTACAATAGTTTATGCTTATTTTTTGTTGCAACTTAAGGCAGGATCAGCATGGGGCCAGATCCATGTTAGGAAAACCGGCCTGCGTGCCTATTTTCCCTGTGTATGGGGATCCCCTTCAGGGATCTTGGGGTGAGGGCTTTCAGGGGCATGCCCAGCTTGGTGGCTGCCAGTGGGGCACACCCAGCTGCCAAAGGATTTCCCTCATGCTTAAGTGGCAGGGGATACCACTTAGTGGCAGTCGTCCTTGTGGGATCCTGCAACCTGCCGTCCCATGGTTCTCCCCACCCCGGCAGGAGGGCTGGGTGGGACAGGGTGCATCAACTGGCAGGCAGGCCAGTCAATGCCAGGGTCCAGAGAACTCATGCCATGGCTGTGCCATGGCTTCTTACAGCTGTAACCAATAAAAGTTGTGGCCAATTTATTCCACTCTTTTTTCCAAAAACGCTGTGTGTGTTGTTGTTTTGGTAGGTAGTTGTAAATAAAGTCCTCGCCTTCACTGCCCTCTCCCCTCCTCTAGGTGCTGGGGCTGCGATCCAGCCTTCCCTGTAGGGATCCCTCACTGTTTCCTGATTCTCTGAAGAGCTTTGGGTGCCTTTCACTTTGGTAACCACCACCAGCTCCTGGAACTCACTCCTCTCACTAGCTTGATGTCAGGAGGGCAATCAAAGGAGGCTGTTTGGTAGTGTGGGTATGACAAGGCTCACAGGTACAAACTGAGGCAGTCTCTTTATCTCTTAAACAATGCAAAGCTTTATTCGTCTGCCAACATCTCTTGGAGGTATACAGTATACAGAAATGAGAGTGCAGGTTCTAAGAAAGAAACTAAAAAGAGAAAGATTTCTAACCAAACTTGGAAAACTACCATTATCTGGCACTTGATTTCTCCTCCCCCCCACCCCCCGCCAACAGAAGCAAATAGGTATACGCATAGATATCTCCAAGTGGATGCATAGCATACACACTTATACAAACCAAACAAAGGGGGAACAGCTCCTTTACAGTTCCCCCCATCCAAGTGTGACAAAGGTCCTGGCCTATCTCAGTTCTGGACTCTTGGCTGCCAGAAAGTATCCGCCAGTAGTCAGATCCTACTCACGTCAGAGAAGTTCATTATTTTCCCCATGGATGCAAAAACATATTAATCTGGGAGGGATGGGAGTTTCCCTACCTGGCTGTCTCTACCAACAACAGTTCATGTCCATAAATGTCAGCCCTTCTGAAGATGAAACAGTTTCTCCTGCCTTCGTCCATGACAAGCTCATTGTGGAGGCGGCTCTTTCGACAAGTATTTCATGGGCTGGCATTCCACATGGTATGAAGTAACCCACCCATTTCTGCATGTGTTCCAATGTTTTTATTACACTGAAGTGACATGCTGGGATAGCATCAGCAAGGAACTCCAAAGCAGCACCCCCTTCCACCCCCGGTCTGCATGTCTCTTCAGTGATTGGATGTCTCTTTTCCTGTCAGTCTATACCTGTTTCTGTTGGTCTCCTTCGGTGGCCTTTTTAAAAAATATAAAGTAGCAGGAAAATGAAATGCAAGGTGCACTGACAGAAATTATTTCTCTGCAGCAATATATTGCAGATACACATTTAAAAAAAAAAAAAAAAAGGACTCCACTCTGAAAAATGGCACCCAGAAACTGGTAAGCTTAAATGCTTAACAGATTATCTGGAAGAGCTCATAGCCAATTCATGAGATAGACCTGCGCCTAACCTGACACCAAATACAGGCCAAAAAAAGAAAACAACTGGAAAAAAATTGTGGTCTTTTAAAAATAATTAATTGGTAGCAAAGATGAAATGCACTCTGTACCCACTGGTGTTATTTCCGTGCAATGATATTGTTAGCCCAATTGCCGTGACTTCTTGTTAATATTGGGGGATTATGAAAGATTAATGAATTGGCAATAGGCAAAATGGGTCACCACCAATATATACAGAGGTCCCACCTCTTCCAGACACACCAGAAAATAAGCAAGGAGGCTGGTTTCAGTAATAAAGTAGTTTCTTTACTGAAAGAATATTTCTCAATCAAACAATACTGATGCACACACTCACTTATACAGTTCCTAGGAAATCAGATAGAGTAAGAGACAGTTGCATGAGCAGGAATATTGTTGGTATCCGTCAAGGGATGTTGCGTTTCCACTGGAAAAATAAGGGAAGTTTACAGGGAACTGGGGGTCGTGAACTGAACCAGCAGAACACGTGGAAAGACTCTTGGTTAGCTACACCAGAGTCTGCCAAATAGGGCAGGGTTAGTCTAAAGGCATGGGGGGAGAGAGAGAGAGAACAATTGCTGGGTGTCCTCTCTTATTAGGGGGCTCTGTGGGAGGGTTTGGCTGACCCCCTCCCTGAGACCACTCCCTTGATGAGTCCACCCCAAAAGGTCTCTCCTCCAAAATAGAGGGGCTTAAGAGGTCGGTCAATGTTTCACTCTACCTGATTGTGACCCAGATACCTGGAGAGCAAATATGCCTCATTGGCCAGCACCATTGTGTGGGTGATGAGCTTAATGTCTCTGGGCTGCAGGATTGGTTTCAGGTTAGCCAAAGTCTATGGTTTTATGTACAGACAGAAATAAGTTCTTTATTTCTCTGGAGCAAAGAATGTATTTATTTATTTATTTTCCACATTTATATCCCGCCCTCCCTGCAAGCGGGCTCAGGGCGGCTTACATGGGCCAGGGCGGCTTACATGGGCCAGTGCAATCAGTTAAAACATTGCAATAAATATCATTAAAACATATAAATAATCATAAAAGCTTCCATAATACAGCATCCGATGGCAACTAAATGGCAGGTCTGGGCCCCACCCCCTCGGCCATAGCCAAGGTCGTGTTGGACCAGGGTACATCATGATGGTTACGATGTCAGATGGTATCCCCAATATCATTGGTGGCGGCTCCTATTCATAAGCCTGGCGGAAGAGCTCCGTCTTGCAGGCCCTGCGGAACTGCACCAGGTCCCGCAGGGCCCTTCTCTTCCGGGAGCTCGTTCCACCAGATGGGAGCCGCCACCGAGAAGGCCCTGGTCCTAGTTCTGGCCAGCCTGGCGTCCCTGGGGCCAGGAATACGCAGTCTGTGTTCCGACCCCGACCGTAGTGCTCTCTGGGGTTGATACGGAGAAAGGCGGTCCCTAAGGTATGCTGGACCCTGGCCATATAGGGCTTTATAGGTTGGGGGGGAGGTTTGCCTGCGTGAGGAAGAAGAAGGACATGGCTAATGGCATCTAAAAGCACATGTTCAGGCCACAATGGCTAGTGGCTGTTTCTGTGTAAGTAGCTGTGTTAGGGAAAGCTCTGGGAGCTGGTGACCTCAGGAACCACTGGCACATCATCTCACACGTCGACTGTTGTGTGTGTACAGCTGGCATCGTGATCTTGTCAATTGCATCTCAGTCTCTTTTATATATTCAGCAATACAGTCCAAAGTTAACGCTTTTAGACTTTATAAGAGCGCATAAGTGCCTTGCAGGCCAACAATATATCACTGATATACAGTTGTTGTTGTTGTTTTTTAAAAAAATTACTTGGCACCAAAAAAAATGGCACTGAATGGGTGTGACATCAAGAAATGGAGCAGATCTTCCACAAGGAAAAGAAACACAATGAAAGCATTTGTGAGGGAAATGAGAAGAAGGAGGAGGAGGATTATTTATAACCCGCCTTTCACTCAGAGCAGTTTACAATCTCCTTCCCTTTCTCTCCCCACAACAGACACCCTGTGAGGTAGGTGGGGCTGAGAGAGCTCCAAGAGAACTGCTCCTGAGAGAAAAGCTCTGAGAGAACTGTGACTGACCCAAGGCTGCCTGGCTGGCTGCATGTGGAGGAGTGGGGAATCAAACCCGGTTCTCCAGATTAGAGTCTGCCACTCTTACACCACTACACCAAACTGGCTAAAAAGGTTTAAAAGCTAAGGAGGTTTAAAAAACCTCAGGGGGAACATGAGGAAAAAGTGGCACAGGTATGTAACTGAAAGAAAACAGTATGGAAACTTGCAAAAATATTCCATTTCAGGTCAGGACCAGAACCACAGCAATAAGATACCTTAGTGTGCCCATATTTTTCAAGGACAAAAAAGGTGCACACATTAAATTTCAGGCTCCTTCTCAGTGTTTCATAAGATGAGAGGTGTAATTCTGAATACAATTTGCTTCAGAAAGCAAAGTATCTTATACTGGACCTACCTAGTGCATTTAGATTACAAAGTGAAAATATATTGAAGAAAGGATACCTAAAGATCAAACAGATTCATACCATCTAAGGATACACGTTATTCATGAACAACACATCTTCCATGAACAACACAACAGCTGAAAAGAGCAAGAGTCCAGGGCTGACTTATCCATTAGGCACAGTAGGCACAATGTCTAGGCCCTCACAATAGTTTTAGGTAGGGGTCATTTCATAGAAAAAGAGGTGCAGGAGCTCATTAGCATAATTCATTTGCATAACTCATTTGCATATGCCACACACCCCTAACATACCGGAAGTGTGTCAGAAGGCAACACCCTCCCCTCAGGCTCCACTCCACAGGTGAGTGAAACTGACCTGCTCTTCCTCCATTCCCTTCCCCATCCAATACTTTGTGCAATAAAAATAAGCATAAAGAACATACCCTCATTCTCTTCCTGCTCCCTTGAAACCACCAGGTTTCCAGTAGACTTGAGATACCCAGGACATGTGCACCACCCATCCCTTTCCCTTCCCTTCCCCACAACAAGACACCCTGTGAGGTAGGTGGGGCCGAGAGAGGTCTTTTGAGAACTGCTCATGAGAGTACAGCTCTGAGAGAACTTGTGACTGGCCCAAGGTCACACCAGCAGCTGCATGTGGAGGAGTGGGGAATCAAACCCGGTTCTCCCAGATTCGAGTCCAACTCCTGACCACTACTCCAAACTGATGGGGTGGAAGCTGCTGAAGGGTTGGTGAAATTTCTCCAGTACTTATGTGCCATGTGCCCAGATAAAAAATGGTATACTTAGAAAATTTATATGCCACCTTGAGCAAGTCTCTGGAAAAGCAGCACACAGTCACAAAAGGAACAATGATAAAATTATCAATATTTAAACAAAACATTAAAAACAATAAAGACCCTAGCAGGGCTTTCCCCGGGGTGCTGCGCCTCTGCACTGCTCGGGGAAGCCGAGGAGGGGGCGGGGCTTGGTCATGTGCCCGCCCCCTGGGCTCCTCACTCCCGGAGTTGCGCTCCTGTGCGCTCCCGCTCCATCGGACCCCTGGTTTTAGGGGCCCATAAAAATATTTTAATTTCTTTTAAAATCAAGAGGGATGAACTTTTAGGGTCAAAGAAAATGTTTTAATTTTTTTTCTGACATTGGGGGGGGGATTTGTAGGGCCCATGAAAATATATTACATTGTTCTTAAAATTGGGGGGGAAGGGTGTTGAAGTATTTAAAATTATATCAAAAATAATTTTTAATATTTATCTTATTATGGTGGGAGGGGGCCCATGAAGGCAGAAGTGTGTAGGGCCCATGAAAGTCATAATGTGGCACTACAGGAGTCTAGTAGCACCTTCAAGACTAACAAAATTTGTGTCAGGGTATGAACTTCCATGAGTCATGCTTACTTCTTCAGATACTTCTTCAGAGCTGTGTCTAACAAAAGGTCATTCCCTGCCACATATTTTGCTAGTTATGGCTATCTCGCCCTCTTCCCTCCCTCATGCATAGGATTTTCTCTTTGTTTTCTTCTTTCTTGCTTGCTGGGCAGCCCCATATCTATTTTCTTATTATTTGTTTGTCTATGGCTGTTCCACCCTGTCACAATGGCCCAATCTGCATTTGCTATGTAAAGCTGTTCCATGCTGCTGTGGTGCCAGCTTCTCATTTGGCTCAATATAAAGCTCTCCTCTGAAATTGTTTAGGGAGAGTGCATGAGAGAGGGGGGAAGAGTGGCCTCAGGAAATAACAAATGGTTCAGGGGTGGGCATAGGGCTGCCAAGTCCAACTTGGGAAATATCTGGGGACTTTGGGGGTGGAGCCAGGAGACTTTGGGGGTGGAGCCAGGAGAAAGGAAGTGACATCATTTTGTGATGTCACATCCTGTGATGTTGCTTCCACATGCTGACACATGAACTCATGAAGTTTCCTAATACTGAATCAGGCCATTGGTCCATCAAGGTCAGTATTGACTACTCAGACTGGTAGTGGCTCTCCAGGGTCTCAAGCTGAGATCTTTAATGTCACCTATTACCTGATCCTTTTTTAGCTGAAGAGGCTGATACCTCCTGCATGTCAAGCAGATGCTCTATCACTGAGCAACGGCCCTACTGAATCCTTCCTCATCTCGGCAGAATATGAAGCCCTAAGTGCTACACAAGTGCTAAATATGATTTTCATATCATAAGAACAGGAGAGAAGCCACAGTGGATCGGCCCATCCAGTACAACACTCTGTGTCACAACAGTGGCCAAAAATACCAGGTGCCCTCAGGAGTTCCAGCAGCGGGGCCAGAACTCCAGAAGCCCTCCCACTGTTGCCCCCCAAGCACCAAGAATGCAGAGCATCACTGCCCCAGACAAAGGGCTCCATTTAGACCTTGTGGCTATAATAGCCACTGATAGACCTCTGCTGGATGGGGACAGAGAGAGAGAGAGAGAGACAGACAGACAGACAGACAGCTTTTTCACTTACTCTTGCCCAATTCCCAGGCTTTATTTCTGGCCCTTGTTTCACCCAGCTGTTGTCCATGTAAGTCCCATAACTTCTCCCCCCCCCCCCCAGCATAGGCTTTTTGGTGGCTAAAGAGGACCTTTGTCCTCCCCTTTTTGCCAGCAGAAAAGCTAGTTGGATCCATCCCTAACTTAAAATACCGGTTACTTGATGTACAAATGCTTTTAAAAATGCAGATTTTTACTGCCGGGGGGGGGGGGGGGGGACATGGTTGAAAGAAACAGAAAATTGGCATAAAAATGAGGAATCCCAACTTTTATTTGCAGAAGGGAAATGAGGATTGGGGGGACCCAAACAGCCACAACAAGACATTTTAAACAATCCCACTCCCAGACCTTCTACAGGCAACCTCTCCTTGTGATGTTTACCTCTTTGGAAGTGACAGTTTATTCCTTTGACAAAACCACAGTGGACAGACAGACAGCAAAAAGAAAGAGGGGGAGGGGGAGAGACAGAGAAGGAAAAGAGCTTGCAGACCCCAGCACCTTAAGCAGCTTACTCCAGCAGCAACCTTGCACGGAAGCAACTTACTCCAGCAGCAACCTTGCACAGTCCCTCCTTAATCTCTGGGCGGGGCTGTCTTGCTCGATCAGCTCTTAAAGGGGAAATTTCCCTTTTAAGAAGTTCAAGAGGCCAGCAGGGCAGGCTCCGAGGTTCCCCTGCTGGCAGCCATTTTGTCCCCCCGGTGGCCAATTTTGGAAAAGCGGGGGAAAGCTTTAAAAATCGGTGTTTCCCCCGCTCTACAGGGGGACTTGGCAGCCCTAGGTGGGCATGCTTCCAAATGCCCCCCCCCCCCAAAAAAATACGATTACAGAAAAATGCTCCCTGGCTGCTTTTAAATGCAGGTGACTGGATTTTCAGCTTACTTGTTTCTTTTGTGACAATTTGCATATCTCCTTAGAAAAGATAGGGGGGAATTCAGCTCCGGTTGTCTGCTTTTTGCTCACAGTAGCTTGAGCATGGGGAGGAGCAGCTGTAGCACCTTAAAATCAAATCCAGATAAGGTGATGAGACATCGTAGTGACCTTGGAGTCACCACTAAATGGCAATAAAATGACGCAGACAGCCGATGCTGAGATGAAACAATCAGTAGATGTGAGATGAAATGTAGACAGAAATTTGTGAGACGACATGAGATCGTTGGCACAATGGTGCGAAATACCAATGCAGATTGAACCTTTATTATATATTTTGATCACCTTCTTATATTCAACTTCTGAAATGGCTCACAAGAGGCTTTTGAAAGTTCCAAATAAACAAAATGTTTTATTTAATTTAGAGGAGAAAAGGTCAGGTGGAATTAGGGGTAAGATACATGGGAACAGATGATAAAAAAATGAGGTAATTTTGTAATCACACTAACTCCAGATAAAATGTTGTTAACAAGTAAGTGTTTTTGCTTTCCACAAGGCTTTTAAAACGTTGAGGAGAGAAGCTTTCTTTTCAGTTTTTGCTTTAACTTGCAAGTGTAGGTTTCTGAGTTTCACAGACACTTTATGTTTATAAGGCAGGAACATACATCCAAGTTCCCACAATCCTTCTATATCTACAGAAGAACAGGGATCACTCCTCTCTTAAGAGCTCTCTCTCTTTTTACTGGGCAAGGATTGCTTCTCTTAGCCATTCTTAGCTTGAATGGGGATCCTCATTGATTCACCCACTCCTTCTTTGCCTCCTTCCCATTCCTCAGTCAGTACTAAACTGTCTCTTCATCAACTGTCAGTTTCCAACCATCACTTCTTAACTGACAATCTCCACAGAATTCCTTCTGAACAGCCTGTCAATCAAAGGTTCTCAGTCTCTGTTAGGCATTAACCCTTGACAGTCTGTCACATTAGTCTTTAAGGTGCTACTGGACTCTTGTTCTTTTCTACTGCTACAGACAGACTAACATGGCTAACCATCTTGACTTACAAGTAGGAAATGTATCCCACCTCTCTTCCCCTCCCTCCTATTGTAGAGCTTTGTTGTTACCACAGACATGCTAACAGAACATGTGCTAATAATACTCTTTGCTGTGCGTAAGAAACATGACTGGGCACACAAAAGTATGAAAACTATGTAACTCAGGGCTTATCTATACATTGCAGTGAACATGAGTCAAGTCAGAGGTTCTCCAACACAACTCACAACTAAACATGCATGAGTGACTAATCTTTAAGAATAGCTCCACCACTCAGTTTGGCTCCAAGTAATGGGAGGGGGAAGAGGGTCTTCATGGTTCCTTTAAGTGTTGTTTTTGCATGTGGAGCTGTGGCGTGCTTTGTAAAGGTGCATGTAGTTGTGAGTCATCTCAGGGCACCCCCAGCTTGACTTATATCAACTGTAACATGCCCACTTTCTCCACCACATACATGATTTTATAAACTTCTCTCATAGGGTTGCCAGCTTCCAAGTGGAGACTGGAGATTCCCTGGAATTACAATTGACCTCCAGGCTACATAGATCACTTCCCCTGGAGAAAATGGCTGCTTTGGAGGGTGGACTTTATGGTACTGAAGGCCTCTGGGGACCCTCCCCTCCATAATCCCAATCCCCCAGGCTCTACCTCCAAATCTCCAGGAATTTCTCAACCTGGAATTGGCAACCCTATGTCCAATATTTTTTTAATTGCTTTGAACTCTGAAATGAATTGAGAAAAAAATACTTGAAAAACAGGAAGGGATTCTCTAGCAGACTGCACAAGAGTCACGGGACACAGGTCGGAGGGAAGGGAGCGGGCAGCAAACACCAATACAGAGCTGTCTAAGATCAAAGCTGCATCAGCCCTACTAAAGGCTTCAAGGCTGAACTCAGCATCTTGTCGCACAATCCCCTGCATGTCTACTTGGAAGTAAGTCCCACTGTGTTCAATACATAATCCCAGATAAGTGTACATATTGACTGTAGCCTTGATTTGTTGGACAACTTCATGTTTGTCACTTCCCCACAGGTCCAGATTTATGGTGTCCAGTGCTGTATTGCCAATGGACAGGGTACAGATTGACTCAAAACAGAACCATCTATATATCTAATAGCCAAGTGGCCCACCCCGTGCGGATACCTAAATCCGCGCGGGGGGGCACTTGGAGGGCAGAGGGGGGGTTCTGCAGGTGGGGGGTGACCCCCCCGCTTGCAGAAAAATCCCAAAACTTTTTAAAAGTTTTCGGGGGATATTTAAATCCCCTGCATGCACAGGGAACGCTCTACAAACTGCCGCGGCGGGGGGGAGGGGGTGAGCGGCGGGCCCGACGAGGCCCGCCGGGACTCTTGGGGGGGGAAGGGGGCGAGAAGAATGAACTCCAAGACACCCCCCCTTTAAATTCACAGTAGTCAGCTGTCCTCTGTTGGAGGGGGGGGAGCATACTGAGGGATTACACAGAGAAGTATGTAAAGCTGCACAGCTCCTGGAAGACTTACTGCTCAGCTTAAAATTCTTGAAATTTTTACTTTTCATAGCATACTGCCAAGGGAGGGGGTATCTGGCTTAGTCCCCCCCAGCCCTCCCACTCGCCCGAGTCCCACGTTGCTGCTGGCCCTAAAACCGCCTCCTCCTTCCTCCTCCGCCGTCCCCGCTCTCTCACATCCCGCTCACTTCCAATTCGCCTCTCTGGAGCCGCCGCTTCCTCCTGCTGCCGGGCCTGGCTGCCTGCCTTCGCCCCGCCCTCCCACCCCTTTCGCCTGGCATCGCCGCCTCCCTGCTCCGGCTCCTGGCGGTGGTGGTGGTGGTGGCAGCGCCGCCCTCTCCAGCCCGCTGTGGAAGATGGTGCTGGGCGGCCAGGTCAGTACGCACGGGAGCCCCCTGCCTTCCCCACCGCAGTGCTTAGGGACTGTGTGGGGGACGTGTGGATGCTTTGGCACGGGGGTGGCTGTCACCAGTGTCCCCTCTCAGCTGAGTGAGTGTGAGCCGAGTCACAGTTTTTAAGCCTCCGGCTCACACGTTCTTGCCTGAGCTCAGGAAGGATGGCTCCAGAGGGAACTGATTTAGGCAGTTGCCCAATGGCTCGGTCTCACAGCTTTAAGGCCAGTAGCTCATAAATTAGGTTTTTTGCTCACAGGACTCTGCCGCTTAGAGGGAGCATTGGCTGTTCCCCCCCCCCGTCACCCCTGTGTTCTTAGGCTACCACCAGGGTACGTATACCAATCAAGAGGATGGGGCTTGGACTAGGGGTGCTTCTTTGTGTGTGGGGGGGGGGAAGAGTGAGTAGGTGCCAAGTTCAGGTGTGGCTGTGGGCAATGGGGAGCAATGTTGCCTAAGGGAGAAGGGGTGCAAGGAAAAGGTGAGGAGAAAGCAGAAGTGTGTGTGTGTGTGTGTGTGTGTGTGTGTGTGTGTGTGTGTGTAGGGCAACAGGGAATAAAGGTCTTCATGAAACCAGGGAGTATTTTTGTGTGGACAGGCCACACAGTTTTGGAGACTGCCAGGTGGATAAGTCTGCAGCTGAATGGGATTAATGAAGAGGTTGTGTGGCTAAGGAGAGGGCAGAGTTAGTGGCCATGTGCTCACTGTGGCTGTTTTGTATAGCTGGCATCTGAAGAAGTGACCAGTGACTCACGAAAGCTCATCCCCTGCCACATGTTTTGTTAGTCTTTAAGGTGCAATTGGACTCTTGCTCTTTTCTAATTCCCAAGTGCCCCCCCATGCGGATACCTAAATCCGCACCGGGGGGGTCTGCAGGTGGGGGTGACCCCCCCATCTGCAGAAAAATCCAAAAGGTTTTAAAAACTTCTCGGGGGATACTTAAATCCCCCGAAAAGTTAAAGCATTCTCTGTGCACGCGCGGAGAAAGCTCTGGCCACTGTAGGGGAGGGGGTGGGAAGCGGCCGCCACTGTTTTCAGGGAGGGGGGAGAGCCTTGGCGGATGGCGGTCTCCCTGCTGCTGCCATTTTGAAGGAAGGAGGGGAGGGGGGAGCCTCGGCGGACGGCAGTGTACCTGCTGCCCTGCTGCTGTTTTGAAGGGAGGGAGGGGGGAAGCTGCCAAAGGGGGAGGGGGTACAGGCTCGGCGTGGTGGGGGGGAGGAGGAGGAAGAGACTCACTCCTCCCCGCGAGTATCGCGGGTCCACCAGCTTGTCTATATATCTAATTCCCAAGTGCCCCCCCACGTGCGGATACTTAAATCCACGTGGGGGGGCACTTGGGGGGTGGGGAGGGGGTTCTGCAGATGGGGGGTGATCCCCCCGTTTGCAGAAAAATCAAAAAAGTTAAAAAAAGTTTTCGGGGGATACTGAAATCCCCCGAAAAGTAAAAAAAGTGTTCCTTGCGCATGCACAGGGAACGAACTTACCTGTTGTGCGGTTGTTGCTGGCGGCGGCAGAGTGGCGGCGGCAGCGTGGCGGCGGCAGTTCCCTGCGCATGCGCAGGGAATGGACTTGCAGGAGTGCTGGCGCGCTGGCGGCAGATGAGTGCGACCGGGGGGCGGGAAGGGATGGTGCCGGGGGGGGGAGGAGGGAGACGCTGGGCCTGAGTGGCATTAAGCCACTCAGGCCCCAGCAAAGAAGAGTGAGCTGGTGGGTGGGCGGACGAGCATGGGGGGGAGGGAGGGAGGGGATGGTGCCGGGGGAGGAGGGAAAAGCTGGGCCTGAGTGGCATTAAGCCACTCAAGCCGCGGCAAAGGAGAACGGGCGGGAGGGGAACGCGAGGGGGGAGGGAAGGAATGGTGAGGCTCCTCTGGCACAAAGCCACAGGCCTCGCTGGGCCAAGCCGGGGCGGGAGGTGGAGAAGAGATGGCGAGGCCCGCGGTTCTGCGCCGGAGGGGCCTCGCCTCGGGCAGGCTGGAACGCGGGGAGAAGGGGGAGGAGGAAGGAGGAGCAGCTGTCAGCTTCTCCCACCCCCCCGCGAATATCGCAGGCCCCCCCCTTGTCCTGTATAAAGTTGAATACAATGCCCTTCCCATAGCAGCCATTTGCAACCCCACAAAAGGATCTGTGGAGGTTGGAGGTGGTTCTATGGACAAGAGGGCAATCGGTACAGAGAGGGGAGCTGCAGCCAGAAAGAGGGACTGGACAAAATTGCTGCTCCTCTGTCCTCTGCCAGATGATAGTCTATTGATGGAAGATAATTTCCCATTCATGTCAGTTGGATGCTTAGTGTTTTCCACAAAGAATCCTGGGGCTGCAGGATGGAGATCCTTCCGAAGATCTCTCCAACCCATACTGAGCCACAGTTCCAAGCTTCTTCTCTGGCAAGAGGGCATGACTCTTCAATCATTTGAAATGCAGAATATTTTCCATCATCCTTTTAAAAATATTCTGTCCCAGCCTCCACGTCTATGTAATTATGGTACATGAGCTTTAATGAGCATGCCACTGTGCCTAGCTTCTGCAAAAGGTGGGTAGTCGTGTTGGTCTGAAGCAACAGAATGAAATCCAAGTCCAGGGGCACCTTTAAGACCAACCAAGTTTTATTCACGGTATAAGCTTTTGTGGGAATAGAACTTTGTTGGTCTTAAAGGTGCCACTGGATCTGAATTTTGTTCTTTTGCAAAAGGCAAAAGGATGAGAGGGAAAACTCCTTGGTTTATAGCAACTCTTATCAGTTAACCAGCTCAGCATTGATTGTCTCTTGGTCTGGTGAAAAGAAGTTCAGTCAGTGATCCCAGGCTGAGAATACACATGACATTCATTGCATTTTTTATCCTGTCCACCTCACAATGTGCCTTAGAAACCTGGCAAAGGCTCCTGTCAAATTGAACTATTGGACTCTGAGTAGGAAGAGTCCCTCCCCAGGCAAGAGACTTAAATCACTTCCAGAGTTAATTTCCTACTCCCAGATGAAGAACAAATCTAATCAAGTTGACTTCATTCGTCTGATGAACAAGACAATGTTGCTTGCATACTCAAAAAGGGTAATCTGAAGTCTCGTATCATTGTAGACGAAGATACTACCTCTGAGAAGCAGCTAATGTAAATTTGAATATTAATTGAGAGCTGGGCTTAACAAAGCAAATCTTTGAGTCCTGGGAACCCTACTCTTTGTCACAACTAACCACAGTTTATGCTATGCTATGTATACAATCTAAGGGGAAACCCCTTACACTCAAGAGTGAATTCTGGAAAATTGGTCATGATTACAGCGACTGAAGCTGGGGGTAAAACTGTCATGGGCTTCAAATGCTAGCTGGATCTAGTCCTTAGAAAGTCAATAGATTTAAAAGTGTATAACTCTTCTTAAGATTACTCTGTGTAAATACCTTCAGCAGGATCCAGGAAGCCTAACAGTGTGCAGGACTGCACTCTAAAACATCACTGATACTATCAAATGTGCATTGCCCGTGGCCACTGGAAGATAACACACAACTTTCCTAATGATCAATCACATATTGATGCTGATCTTCTTCTGAGGGGCTCAGGGAAGCATACATGAATCTCCTCCCTATTGATTCTCATAACACCCCAGTGTAATTTAGGCTAAGAGGGAGAATGACTAAACTAGGATCATCCAATGAGCTTCATGGGGGGAGGGGGTTCACCTGAGACTCCCAAATCATAAACTAGCACTCTAGCTGCTATACAATTGGAAGAAGAAGAAGATGAGGAGGAGGAGGATATTGAATTTATGCTCCAGCCTTCACTACCCGAAGGAGTCTCAGCGCAGTTTACAATCTCCTTTCCCTTCCCCTCCCCACAACAGACACCCTGTGACATAGGTTGGGCTGAGAGGGCTCTCTTGAAACTGCTCATGAGAGAACAGCTCTGAAAGAACTTGTAACTGACCCAAGGTCACACCAGCAACTGCACATGGAGGAGTGAGGAATCAAACCCAGTTCTCTCATATTAGAGTCCGTGCTCCTGACCACGACACCAAACTGGCTCTCACCAAATTACCAAATTACACCAAATTACCAATGAAGCATGGTTTAGGTATACTGTTTCCCATTACCATCATCAAACATAAAACAAAGTCTAATTTTGAAATCAGGTTTTACAGGATAATGCCACCAGGAGCTGACAATTGTCTGTCATTCTTTGAAGGTAACTCACACTATAGATAATGTATAAGGCCTCTCTGCACGATTTTCTTTTTGAGCAATACATATGCCTGTAATCTTAAGAAGGAGACCCCTGCTAGATCAGACCAGTGGTCCATCTAGTCTAACACTGAGCCTCACACAGTGATCAACTAGTTCCTCTAGAGAGCCAACAACAAGGCGTAGAGGCCAAGACCTTCCCTGATGCAACCTCCTGGCACTGGGACTCAGAGACTGACTGCCTCTAAACATGGAGGTTCCCCTTAGTAACCATGGCTAGTCGCCACTGAGAGACCTATCCTCCATGAATCTATCTAATCTCTTTTTAAATCATATTTGTTACCCACAACCCACTGATCTATTCACAAAGTTGTGATTCTGGTTCAACTATATTGCATTTAATTGTCCCCAGTATTTACGTCGCAATATTTTGTAAAACCATGGTTCTTTGCTCAGTAGATCAGAGGCGGATTGCGGAGGGGAAAACAGCCCTGGGAAAGGGCCCCACCCCCAGCCCACCCTCACCACACATACCCCAGAGGAGGGATGGAAAGTATGCCCAGCCAGTCAGAAGTAGGACATGCCCAGCCAAGCAACAGGGCTAGGCAAGGTGCGGCTGGGCCAGGCACATTCTTTGATGTGCTGGGGTGGACATGTGTCTCTTGCTGGGCCGGGCAGGCACTCATCCTTCACCGGGCTGGTTTGGGTGGGCACATGTCCCTCACCATGGCCAAGCCAGGTCCAGCCAGGCACAGCAAAGGACAGGTTGTGTGTATTCCTTGCTTCACTGAGCAGGGCGAGTCCAAGCTGAGCGCTTCCATTTTTGGCCATCCGTCTTGCAGCAGCAGGGACTTGTTCTCGCCCTCTACTTGGGCTGGGGGGGGGCGGGGCACTGGGGCCCCCCAGGCCATTGGCCCACTGGGAAATTTCCTGCTGGCATTAATGGCCAATTCTCCCCTGCAACAGCATATCATGCAAAGGCTAAATGCTGGTCGCACACACTTATCGTGAGCTAGCAAGGAAACCACCCAGATCTAGGAGCACTTTGCCCCCAATCCTTGCAGTGGGACTAGCTGAATGAATATTTCACTGTGGCTGAGGATACTACTGGTTGTTACACATTCTACACCTGAACTGGGGCCAGTTGGTGAACATACGTTTAGTTATGCCTGTTTAAGTGTATTGATATGATGGGGCTCTTTTCTTTTGCCTTACGCACTCTCTAATAGCTGCTAGCAAAAACAATGAGCACATGGCTTTCTGGTGACTGTTGTTTTGTAACAGATCTATCACGAGGTCTGTGCATGAATATTCATTGAGTTTGTCTGTAAATGATGTGGAGTTGGTCTTGATAATAATATGTGAAAGAACCCATGATGGTAACTCTGTTGATTTCCTAAAGGGTATCACGAGAAGCCTAGAATTTCCATTACAATATATCACGCCTGCTATATGTACTGTCAGAAAACGATGTAGCATTTACAGCTATATTAATATGCATTACAATGCCCATGCATTGGGTATACTAGCATTGCAGTCCTAAATAGAATTACACCCTTCTAAGTCCATTGAAGCATGTGGGCTTAGAAGGGTGTAACTTCCCCTGTACTCTAAATTATTGTATAAGTAAACTTATGAAGGCAGAGTCTGTACTAATTTCGTTTTTCAAAGGCATCTGAAAAACCTTTAATGGAGTCATGGAAAATGAAATATTGTTATTTAATACCATCTACATAACGAAATTCAAAATCAGCTAGTACCGTAATGCCCCTGTATAAATCTATGGTGCGCCTCATTTGGAATATTATGTACAGCTCTGGTCGTTGCAGTTCAAAAAAGATATTATAGCATTGGAAAAGGTGCTGAAAAGGGCAACTAAAATGATTAAGGGGGTGGAACACTTTCCCTATGAAGAAAGGTTACAGAGGCTAGGGCTGTTTAGCTTGGAGAAATGACGACTGAGGGGTGACATGATAGAGGTTTACAAAATTATGCATGGGATAGAGAAGGTAGAGAAATAAGTACTTTTCTCTCTTTCTCACAATACAAGAACTCATGTGGGCACTCAGTGGTTCCAACCTGGTGGAACTCTCTGCCGGATATCATCTGTGGCCTGTGGGCATTTGATTGAGGACAGTGACAGTTGCATTTGATTGAGGCATTTGATTGAGGACAGTGACAGTTGCACCCTCTGACACTGTTGAAATTTTAACACTATCTTTTAGATTAATTATTGTGTTTTACTGGTTTTTATATTTTTATATTTTATACTTATATTTTTAATCCTGGATTATATTAATTACCTCATTGTACACATCCCTGAGCCCTGTTCTGCTGGGGTAGGGTGGTTACAATCCAATAAAATAAATAATGAAATTAAGAATGAAATCAATGAGCAGTAAGCTTAGAACATATATAGAAAGAAGTACTTCTTCACCCAAAGAGTAATCAGTGCATGGAATTCACCACCGCAAGAAGTGGTGGCAGCTAAAGGCATAGACGGCTTTAGAAAAACGTATGGAGCAGAGGTCCATCAGTGGCTATTAACCACCAGGTATAAATGGAACAGTATGTCTGGGGCAGTGATGCTATGTATTCTTGGTGCTTGAGGGGCAACAGTGGGGGGGCTTCTGGAGTTTTGGCCTCATGGGTGGACTTCCTGATGGCACCAGAGTTTTGGTCACTGTGTGACACAAAGTGTTAGACTGGATGGGCCATTGGCCTGATCCACCATGGCTTCTCATATGTTCTCTAAAGTCTATTATGTGGATATTTCATGTCAATCTTGTTGGGATTTTTTTTGGAAGGGAACTACTCCCATAAGGCTTAAATAAATTACAGTATGCCTAAAGAATCAGTTCCCCTACCCTTTCCTGCCACTTCCTCCCAAGAGAAGCACTAATTAGACTGTATGGCAAAATTTTCAAGGATCATTAAACAAAGTGTTGAGTGTATGTTAAAAGGCTTGAAGCACTGGAGAAAGCTTGCATTAAAATAAATGCCCAGGGCAAAACACTTCTGGCCTTTAATTTTCCACACACTCAGAGACCATGGGGAATCTTTCCTCAGGAAAACAAATAATAGCAGCAGGTCTAAAACAGTGGGTGGGGGAGAGAAAGAGGCAGAGAACACTGTACAGATCATTTTGTTATTGAAAAATAACATCTATTGGAACCGGCCAATAGGCACTCTTCAGAAAATAAACAAAACTATTCCAGATGAATGGATGGACGTATGAGAGGGAGGGAGGGGGGAGAGAGAGAGAGTGAGCTGTTTTATAGGTAGCCATGGAAAACAAGTGGCTATTTTTAAGTAGAACTATAAAGAGAGTAGAAGAAATTGAGAGAAAGACAGCCCTGGCCAATTCCTCTGGAGGAGAAATTGTCAAGAAAGAATTAGTGGAGAAAGGAGAGGTGCCGAAACATGAGGGGATTAGGAGTCATCCTCTCTGAATATCCTTAGTTTGGTAAAATGGCTAGGTCTGCTGTTACCACGGCAGTGACAGTAGCATTAGAAACCATCTCTTGGCAATTCAGCAGCCTACCAAAGCCCATCCACATAATATCAGCAGCACTTAGCATAATATTGTGCTTCTGGTTGTTCAAAGCACTTCACACACAACCCTGAAATGTAGTTCAATTATTTGTGTTACCATATTGCAGAGGGATGACGCTGAGACTGAGAGATAACAACTTGTCTAAGGCCATCAAGTGAATCCATGCCCAAAGTGATTTTGAATTTGGAATTAACATGCATAGCCACTGTATTACACTAGCGATCATTCATCTAATGAACTGTATGTAAAGAGAGGCCTGTATCCATTCTTCCACTTACCCTGGACTTTAGGAATGTGCAGAGAAGTTTATTCACATCATTTTTAGTCTCTTTGGTTCTTTGATCTTTTTTTATTTTCTCTTAATTATTACACCTCTTTGGGGTTTTCTTTTTTTTTCATGTTGTTTTTTATTCAGTAGGGGTGCAGCTATCCTACCTCTCACTGAGGGGATCCTCCCTGTCTAATTTAAAACAGATTGGAGACGCTGTATTCCAGTTCAAAGCAGTGGAAGTTTTCACTACACAGCCAGCACAGAGCCCAATAAATTGGCTCAGAAGTGAGTATTATCTCGTTTCCTATGACCATCAAGTGGGTGGTGTGAATATCTTAAAACAAAATTAGAACATGTCAGGGCCCGGAGGTAAACACTCCTCCACCCCCACCCCCACCAACAGAGCCAGTCTGCTGGCTAGGCGGGATATAAATCAAAATAATTAATTAATTAATTAATTAATAAAATAAACAGTTTGCCTCACTACATTTGTTGACTGTAGCCAGGGCTTTTTTTGTAGAAAAAGCCCAACAGGAACTCATTAGCATAATAGGCCACACCCCCATGTTACCAGAAGAGTGGTCATCCAGCCACACCCACCTTTTGCTTCTTATTCTGTTTGCCTTGTTTGTTGTCAAAATGCAGGGCTTTTTTTGTAGCAGTTATAGATTCACATGTTAGGCCACATACCCCTAATGTAGCCAATCCTAATGAGTTTCTGCTGTTGGGTGTGGCCTATTATGCTAATGAGTTCCTGCTGGGTGTGGCCAACTCAGGAGCCAGCCGGAACTCTGTTCCTGTGCGTTCCTGCCCAAAAATAGCCCTGACTGTAGCATTCTTTCTCACCTGGGTGAATTCTATTACATGCAACTGTCAGACTAGATTCATAAATCATTGGATATTGCACAATTATAATCATTCCCCTCTTGGATTTTCATGTTTGCTAAGTAGGTCTATCATAAATGGGGGCAAAGCTGTGGCCTCTGCCAGGTCTCCACTTTTTTACTCCAGGGCAACAGAGCTTCTACATTCCCATCCAAGTAGATGCGTTGGTGCTTCCCAGTCCGCAAAGCAGGTGCATTGCCTATTATATGTATGGCTTGTCTGAAGTCACCGGATCCTTTGATGAAAATTGCTTATATGTTTATTTGTTTGTTTGTTTGTTTTATTTCTATACCACCCGTTTCCTGTAAACAGGGCTCAGGGCGGTGAACAACAGGAGATCACAAAATATCCTTATCAGTTAAAATATTTAAAATTACAACAAAATTCAGATGGTGATCAAGATTTCCAATTATGCTACCATTTTGTGAGAGGGGGAGTGAGAGTGCCGGCCAGAATGGACGCCATTGCTGCCCTCAACCAAATGCCTGGCAGAACATCCTTGCCTTACATGCCCTGTGGAACTGCATCAAGGACCGCAGGGCATGGGTTTTACTTGACAAGAGAGTTCCATCAGGTTGGTGGAACCGCCAGATATCTCTTGGGCCGGGGAACCCAAGCAAGTTCTTATTAGCAGAGCATAATGTTCTTTGGGGGATATACCAGGGTCTTAAAGATAAGCACTAAAACCTTGAACCTTATCCGGTGCTCAATTGGTAGCCAGTGCAGCTCACACAGCACAAGTCAAATGTGTGCTGTTCGCGGTGTCCCTGTAAGGACCTGCACTGTTGCATTCTAGACCAGCTGAAGTTTCTGGGTCAGTGTCAAGGGCAGGCCCATGTAGAGCTGATGCAGATATGCAGTACATAGATAATGTTGCTTCCATGTGACGAATCCAATTAAAGATTAATACCATACGTTAAGAAGCCAGTATGAGTGAACTACAGGCCTTTCTTCTGGAATATCAAATGTTAATCATCTCTTGGGTTCCCTGTGCTTACTGTTTTCATTGATGGCTCAGAAATATAAGGAAAGATGGCTAGATGGATGGAAGGAAATAGTATTTCCAGTTACCGATGGAGAGGGAAATGATATAGAAACACAGACAATTTATTCTATTCATTTCAGTTAATAATTTATTTACTCCACTAATAGGATAAGACTCCGTCGCTGTGTGCAGGTTATGCATAAGAGACCAAAGAATCATCTGCCTACCTCTTTACCAGACATATTTATAGTTATTATTCTGAATGGAAATATCAGAGGGCAAAGAACATAAATTGGTTGAAGTGGCAGAAATAGGCATGAGCAATTGAAAGGGGGGGGGGAGCAGCAGCCGTTCTATCACACGTCGTGAAAATAGAATCCCAAGACAGCACATGCTGAGAAAGGCTGCTCAGAATTCCATCTCTCTTCTAAACAACAACAAAGAAAGCAAGTCACATTGGAAGAATCTGACAAGTCAAGGGAGGATTGAATCTGGGATCGTTTCCCTCAATGAAATTATCATTAAAATAGCCTAGGGAGAGGCATCTGTCAAAGTGACAGCTTGCATATGGCTTGTGAATTATAAAATTCCTGCCAGTTTCAGAGACACCCATGTTGATATTCCAATCAACCAAAGCCAACGAGGATGCAGAGCAATCCATTCTTTTCCTTTCAGAAAAAAAAGAAGAATCTACTAAAGGTGCTATAAAACATTTTGAATCAAAAGTGCCTTCTCAGCCTGTTAAATATAATCCCCCCCCCTTTTTTTTTTTGGTCTATGAACACTCTTGGTACTAATCCTAATAGGAAATTTGCAGCCCATATTTTTTTTGATTGCCAATTTACTTAATTTACTGATTTTAAAGATCTGAAAGGGGCTACGGGGGAGGTCAGAATGGGGCCCATTGCCCTTCCCTTTCAGCAGAACCCTACGTGCATACAGTGGCATACATACAGGCACATTTGTACTGTTTTAAAGGGGAAATCTTGTAAATTTTTCAAGGAAAAAAATTAAAGCCTCTCAGAGTGTTATTATACATCTGCAGTGGGGGTTTCATAATTTATAGGTTCATAGGACACATTTCCCAAACAACCTGCTATGAGTAATGAAACTCAGTGCCATAGTTCAGCCACTGAATATCAAATGCAGCCACAGGGGCTGATGTCTAAATCATTGCACGCATAATGAGGGTGCCGCAGAGTTCCTGCTCCTCTGTGGTAAAATAAAGATGAAAGGTACAACATGAGCATCAGTGAAGCATGCGAAAGTCCCATGTCCCATCCCTGAAACATCCTTCTGTCTGATCTTCTCACCTCTCCCCACCTTCCCTCTCCCCTTCAAGGTCACTCTAGAGTACATGCTTTCCCCATTTATATCTGCCAATGTGGCCATGGGAACCAACAACCCCAGGTTTTCTTTGCTGTGTAAGCAGGTTCAATAAACCTTGCAATTCTAGAGTGCAGAGTTACCAGTTAACTGGTTGTTCAGTCACATTGTTCGGGTACAGACAAAATCAGAGTATTGTATCTGAAAATTATACATTATTTGAAAACCGTGTTTTTAAAAGATTTGGACACACAATGAATTCCAGGAAACCATTCTTCTTTATTGTAGGCAGCGGTCATTTCGAGCAGGAATGTGCAGGAAAGCCGTTCCAGGAGTAACAAGCCCAGGAGCAGGTACAAAAGGGGATGTGCTATGGAAAAAACAAAAGCATACTAACTTGATCTGTGTTTTCATGCTTGTTGTGGGGTGGCTTTCCTGCAAAAGCAAAGGAAACCTAAAGTGTCCTTACTCAAAGTGTAAAGCTGGCTCGCCAGCTCTGAGTTGGGAAATACCTGGAGATTTTTGGGGTGGAGCCTGAGCAGTGGATGTTGCCTTCTGACACACTTCTGGGGATGTCGGGGTGTGTGGCATATGCAAATAAGTTATGCTAATGAGTTACGCTAATGAGCTCCTGCACCTCTTTTGCTACAAAATGACCCCTGGTTGTAGGAGAAGGTGGCAAAAGCCAATCTGAATCCATTTCCTCACGTGCAACCAAAAATAAATTGAATACAAATGTCTGATTAGGTCAAACCATAGCTTCCACAAACAAGTCTTTCTCCCAACTTCTGAAAATAATGAAAGCAGAAACACACCAGGGAAGTCATCGATTAAAATGGACTTGCATTGCCGATACTTATTCTGTACCTTCTGCAAAGCTCTGCTAGGAGAAAACTTCAGTGACTTCTTTCATCAGCTTTGGGTCAAGCATATATACAGCAATGAGGCATTGCGTAAAACCAGATTCACTCTCCATGGTGTCAGGTAAAGATCTTTCCCATGGTTTTCTACTTTTTTAAAACTGGGTACAGTAGTGAACCTGGGACCTTGTGGTTACAGTTCTCAGTGGAATCCTATCCTTAAGGGTTTTTCTTATAAACGTGGGTGTGGTTCCCCCCCCCCCCCCAATATAATAGGGAAGAAGAAAAAACTGGGGCCACTTCCTCTCTGTCATTTTTGTCCCTCATTTGTCCCTATTGCTTTGGGTCGTCCCCCCCTTTCCACATGTGTTTTGCTCCCTCTGGGACTACTAGAGAGAGCAAAACAGATGGGGGGGGAACCCCGAAGCAATAGGGACAAACCAGTGACAAAAATGACAGTGTGGAAGTGGCCATAGTTTTTAATCCTTTACCAGTCCTTTGTTCATCACATTACTTATTGCCTTCCTCATGACTGGACAAATATCAATGACGATGAGGGAGACGGAAGAATTAGTTCAGCTGGTCTCACTCAAAGCTCTCTGATTAGGAGGGAAGCACGTGGGCAGTGTCAAGGAGCCTTAAAGCCAAAGTCCCACTTAGGGGCAGGTCAAACAAGATAGAACCAAAAAGGCTGGTGAATCCTCACACGCCAGGGTATCACTGGCACCCATGCCTTTTCTACTACCCAGCCAGTTAGAGATCAAGGGAGAAAGCCTCTAGCCCTCCTGGGAGAAAACCTCTAGCCCTCCTGGGAGAAAACCTCCAAGGGAGAAAACCTCTAGCCCTCATTTCCCAATTTATGACATGCACAAAGTGCACCTTGAAGGAGATACAGTCCCTCATCAGACACAAATTTTGCCTGCAAAGTAGTTTTTACAGGGCAAGCTTTCTGCACATGTCTAGCCAGATCCATCACAGGAGCCACTTCCCCTACACACATCAAGGTAACTAAGGCTTTGAAAGAGGACCTCAGGACTTGGCTTTCCTTCTTAGATAAGTTTAGTGATATCTCCCTGTGGCAGGACCTCCTAGCCTTGGATTCCTTCCTCCAGGTTCATTCTAACACTGCAGGCAGCTTAGGTTGTAGGGTTTACTTCAATTGTCATTGGTGCACTTAGCCTTGGCCATCACACTGGGCAGGGTCTGATATCACACACAACCTCACCTTCTTGGAGCTATTCCCTATTCTGGTGGCAGTTGTCCTATGGTAGGAACATTTCAAGGACAAGAGGGTATGGTTTTGGTGTGACAACCAGGCCGTGGTTCGGGTCATCAGCAAACAGTTGTCATGCTCAAAGCAGATCATGTGATTGGTGCATTGGTTTGTTCTGGTTTGTTTGTCAGCTAACATTACATTCTCAGCATAGCATCCAACACAAATTGTTACCTGGACACATTCCCTGAAGATCTCTGGGGCCTTGGGAGCACTCCATAATGCAAGGAGCATTCAGCTTAATTGCTCCATCTGCACTGCATATCTATTCCAGAGCCACACAATCCTTTGCCTTCTCTGCAGGTTTGGGGGGACCCAGCTCCTGCCAGTTTTGGAAAGCACAGTCCTTGATACCTGGCCTCAAAGGATCTGGGCTTAGCCCCCATGACAGTGTCAGGCCACCTGGAAGCTATTTCCTTTTTTAGCAAGGCTTATAGCCACTGGAACCCATGTGCCTCTTTTGCCACTCGCAGGGCTATAGAAGGCTGGCAAAGACCACCAGATGCTGGTCGACCCATAACCATCACCGTTCTATCCTGGTTAATTTGGTGCCTCCACAAGCTGTGTGAGTCCATATTTGAGGGGAAATTGTTCAAGGCTGCTTTCACCCTTGCCTCCTTTGGGGCCCTCGGGATGGGAGAATTGGTTGCCAGGTTTCTGGGGAGGGAATCATTCCAACCACACACTAAGGCTTCAAAACATAACCACTGGTGATTCCGAAGTAGTAGCTTTCCTTTTCCTTGCCATGCTCAGAAAGCATTGTTGGTGTGGAATCATGAGTTCTGTAGTCCTATTTGAACATTTCTTCTGATGGAACCATCATTTATGGGCTCCACATACAGTCCACATACAAGCTTCTTCACCCTGAGTACTTGCCTATTCATGTGGCTAGCTATTGTGAGTAGAATATAGGGTTGCAGCACAAGGCTCACACCCAGTGGGAGACCCACCATGGGGGGAGGGCTTCTTGATATAATGAGATCCTCTGCCCCCAGTGGGAACATGGCAACCCTTGCAGAGTGACAGGTTTGACTTCTCTGTGTCAGTGTTTGACCTGTTAGAAAAGCTGATTGCAAGTTGCCATTTGTGCTTCCAGGTGCTTTGAACTTGTGCCTGAGAAGAACCCTACTGCTTGTGGCTGCAGGCATCAGCTGACACTGCCCTAAACACTACGAGTGATGTAAAAAGAGTAGACATGGGCCTGTGTGGCCTGAGCTAGCCTCATTTTGACTGCTCTCAGAAGCTAAGCAGGGTGAGACCTGGTTAGTACTTGGATGGGAGACCACCAAAGAAGTCTAGGGTTGCTACACAGAGGCAAGCAATGGCAAATGTCAAACTCTGTCTCTAGTTGTCTAGGCAATGGGAAATTCTGGGGGGAAGTGCTGGAGTGTGTAAACCGTGGGGTTGTAGATGCTTTAACTCTTCCTCCAAGATACCTCCCTAAATGTCAGGGATAACTTTGAAGCCAAAGCTGTGCCTTCCTCACTTTCATAGATAAGGGAGCCATATATTCCAGTGGGGGGGGGGGGGGGTTAGACACGCGAAAGTTAGGCGGGAGGTTTGCAATGTGTGATTGGTGCAACTGATGAGGGCTTTTGTTTGAACTGTCTATATCTGTGGAGTTTCCCGCTTGGACCTCAGTTCTGACACAGTACTGTTCTAACCTGGATCATACTGATATCTCAATAAACAAATCACTGCCAAAGAGAGTGTTGTTGGGAGTCTCTTGACCAGGAATCTGACAGCAAACCACCCCTGTCCAGTCCTGTCCTTGAAACCTTTCAGGGTTGCCACAAGTTGGCTGCAACTTGACAGCACTTTCCACCACCAAGAGGGGCAGAGATATACTGTCATTTAGGGTCATGGTTGTTACAACAGTGTAAATATCAAAATATAAGATGCTCTAGAGCACAGAATACTAAAACAATAAAAAAGGAAAACAAACATCACATAATCCCAAATACAAACTTTTATTTAACCCTAACCTTCTTAAATTATATTCTATGGTACTACAGGGGGTATTTGCACTCCAGGGCAGGACTCCAGAAACAAGATATTTGGGGTGTGAGACAATGGCACATATCTCAGCTGCTCAGAGGGCATTCTTAAAGACCCATTTATATAGCTCCCATGGCAAATGATTCCACCCAGCAAGGTTAGCATTCAGGGGCTTACCATGGTTCTAAAGGAGATATTTCTCACCGTTCCTGAATCAAGGCCACTGCCTAAGAATTGCATCCACAGCAACGAATGGCACAGTGAAGAGGGCATAATAATGCAATAACCAAGCATTCTGTAAACAATTGACATTGATGTTGTGGTCTTTCACTGCTATAAACTGATGAGGAAATATGAAAATCAGGTGTTGTGACAGATTTAGGGTTCAATCAACTTCTGGGCAATAAATAAATTCCGGATTCTTATTTTCTAGTGCCCCCTGCTGGAAGGAAGTGGAAATGTTAGGGAAAGTCGCTGAAGAGGATTATTGCTTCCTTTCAAGGCTGCTTCACATTTTATCTAGCAAGTGTAGCTATACTCATATATTAATCTTATGGGACCCATTTGGCCTATAATATGCTGTCTTAGTTCACACAAGCAGTAGATGATGTAGTAAAACTGTTCCTGCACTATACCATTTTAGAGACTGGCCTGATTTCATTAGATCTCAAAAAAAAAAAAAAACTAACCTGGGTTAGCCCTAGTTAGTACTTGGATGGGAGACCACCAAGAAAGTCCAGGGCTGGTATGCAGATGCAGGCAATGGCAAACAATCTTTGTTCATCTCTCCCCTTGAAAGCTCCCTAAGGGAGCTTCCATAAGTCTGCCATGACTTGATAGCTCGTTAAACACACGAAGAATGGGAGTCTTGAATAAATCTCCATACAAAAAAAAATCTCTAGAAGAAGAAGAGATTGGATTTATACCCCGCCCTTCACTCACTTGAAGTCTCAGAGCGGCTTACAAACTCCTTTCCCTTCCCCTCCCCACAACAGACACCCTGTGAGGTAGGTGGGGCTGAGAGAACTCTTTCCCAAGCTGTCCTTGAGGGAACAGCTGGCACAGAGCTATGGCTTGCCCAAGGTCATCCAGCCAGGTACAAGTGGAGGAGTGGAGAATCAAACCCGGTTCTCCCAGATTAGAGTCCGCACACTTAACCACTACACCAAACTGGCTCTCTATGCATGGAAATGTGGCATTCTGCTCTACCCTTCTTCCTGATATTCTAGCTTTGTATAGAATGGAGGGAATTTTTTCCCCCATATGATCTCTCTTTTGCAGTTCATTGCGGCAAACTCCTAGAGAAGTTTTACTACCTCATCTATGAAGACAGATTCAGGGGCGTAGCAATGTTGGTCCAAAGCAATAGAACAAAGTCAGAGTCCAGTGGCACATTTAAGACCAACAAATTTTAATTCTGGGTCTAAGCTTTATTATTTATTTATTTATTCGTTCATATTTTTACCCCACCCTCCCCGTGAACGGGCTCAGATTCATGAAGAAGTGTGCATGTACATGAAAGCTTATATCCAGAATTAAAATTTGTTGGTCTTAAAGGTGCCACTGGACTCAGAGTTTGTTCTACCTCATCTACCGGTCATGTGACTTACCTCCCTGTAATGAATACTGTAAGCTCTCAAGAGAAGAAAGGCATTTGCAAAGATGTGCTCTCTGGAGTCTTATGACCATGGTGGTGCCTATCCCCTCCACACATCACAGCAAACACCTCGCAGTACATAAACAGACCGAAAAAAAAGGTGCTACGTAACATGTGAAGCTACAGGGTCAACCTATGCCTTTACTAACTGTTCATCAAAATAACAGCTGCTAGCTGTCAAAACAGCCTTCTCTTCTGTGGTTAAGGCAATGAATCCAGGCTCCCTCAGTTGGGTGAGAGGGGAAAGATGACAGGAATGCAGTCCCTTCTCCATGAACAAGTCATTAGGATTGTCACAGGTGACATAACTAACCATGTGTTCAGCACATGCGCAGCCCTGACACAATCAGATGCGCAGTCATGGGTGAGGTTTTCTGTAGCATGCTGTTGCACACAGGTCACATTCAACAAGGAAATAAATGTTGACACCTGCTTCCCCTGATACAGCAAGGCACTACAATCAAGAGCAAAAGGGGTTCAGACCGCTGCCCATTTCCTGGGCCTGGGCCCCCAAGACAAAACTGTGTTGTACTGTTGATATTCAGGAAACTCCAGTGGCTTGGATTCAGTAGAAAAGCTTTTGCAGTGAGTTAGTCAAGAAGTTCTTTACCTTTCATCTCCTTCTTAACAGCAACTGACCATTTGTCAGAAAACTTCTATGTACCTTTGTTCACATTTTACAATGAATAAATGTACATCCTACATGTATATGCATGAATCTGTTTGTAAGACACAGCCAGCATTCCATTTCCAAATGAAACTGGGGACCAGTACCTAGATAAATATGAGGTTTGCATCACACATTAATTTATTTATGTGTTTATTTATATGCCACCTTTCAACCTTATACCTACAGGACCACCTCTCTTGGTACAAACACCCACCCCCACCTGAAGAGCATTATGCCCTAGGGAGCAAAATTTCCTGATGATTCTTGGCCCAAAGAATCCAGATGTCCTTGACCAGAGCCAGGGCCAAGATGGCCCTCACATAGGCCTGGTAGAACTCTCTGCCTTACAAACAGATTTGTGCATCCACACGAATTACACTTGGTCCAGTTCCACAGGGCCTGTAAGACAGAGATGTTCCACCAGGCCTATGGCTGAAAGCAACTAATCAACAGCAGCAACTAATCAAATGTCATCATGAATAAAACTGTCTTCAGCTGGCTCCTAAAGACCAAGAGTGAGAGGGCCAGGTGCACCTCCCTGGAGACATTGTTTGATAGTTGTGGGGCTGCCACTGAAAAAGCCCTCTCTTGTGTACCCACCAGAGGAGCTTATCTTGTCAATGGAGCAGTCAAGTGGGTCTATCGCTGTTATCTTAGTACCCAGGTAGGAAGTATGGAAGAAGATGATCCTTAAGAAACCCCAGTCCCAAGCCATGTAGGGCTTTCAAGGTCAAAACCAACACCTTAAACTGGTGTCCAAAAGCCAGTGTAATAGCAGTAATATTGGGGTCACATGATCCCAGTAATTGGCCCCAACTCGCAGTCTAGCTTCAGCATTCTGCACTAGCTGCAGCTTCTGGACACTTCAAGGATAGCCCCAAGTAGAGTGCATTGCAATAGTCCAGTCCAGATGTAACTAAGGCATGGATCACCGTGGCTAGATGATCAGACTGAACCAGGAATGGTTGTAACTGGCGAACAGGGCACCCTCTTGGAAAAAAAAAAACAGCCTATGATATGGGAGCCGTAGCAAGGAGGGGAATACAATAAATGTGGAGCATTTTGTCCATAATGGTGCCCCAACCTTCAAGGAGGCTTTTTGGAAGAAACAGCTGGCTGCCAAGGGGAGCTAAATGTAGGTAACGATTTGCTTCATCATATCCTTCCATAAACTCTTCTGCCACATCTATGTACAGCTGTGAATTTTCTCCATAAGGAATATAACTAGGTAAAAGTAGAGCTATGTCATTGATATTGCCTGCCATGTTTAAGGTCTTAATTACTGAAAACACTCTGTATTAGAAGGTTCTGATCCAAATCCCCTGGACATCGGAGCAGAAACAAGAGCAATATCATCTGTAAGACTCTCATGGCTCTGGTCGCTCAGGGTTCTCCCATAATTAATCCTCTTGTTTTCACAGGAGTTATTCTGGCTTTACACCAGTGTATGTAAGATCAGAATGAATTTTTTTCCCCTCCCCTTGCCATTCTTCTTGAAATGCCATTAACTGTAATCCTCAATTTGATTTTGCCCTTCTACATATCAGGCTGACACCATCAGCCTACCCAAGAGGCAGCTAAAGTTTTAGCCCTGGTTTCCCTTTGAAGCACCTTGTCAGCACACTGCGTGCCTGTCTGTTTGATTAGCTAATCTAGGAGCTGATCAGTCCTCTCAGGAAAGAATGCTAACCCACTCCCTAGAGAGCAGAGTGGCCATTACACATGCAGGTATGGGCATCTATCTCCAGGCGGCATCTGTGTGATTCTAGTAAAACAGATTAAGTGGATAGCATCAGAGAGGCATCTGTGCTTCCGTCACCACTTTCCAGCAGTAGATCCCAAAGCATGCTGTGGGCATTAATGAGGGAAATCAAATATGCCAGCCAGGTAACTATGACTATCGGCCTTTTAAATCTTGGACAAAGGATGCAAAGGAAGCACAAATGCCATGGCCAAGGTCAAACAGAAATATTTATTTATTTATTTATTTCATTTTTATCCCGCCTTGCTGGCGAACTGGCTCAAGGCAGCTAACAAACCATAAAATACCATCAGAGTGGTTTACAAATTAAACAAATTAAAACTAGCATAAAACCAAACATTAGCGCATACACACAATATTAGACAAGAACATAACTGGCAGCATCAGAGTTCTCATGGTGAACAGATGGCAGTACAAGATTCGACTGAGGGGCCAGGGCGATGTTATCCTGCAGATTCCCCCCGATGGTGGCTTCTAATTGAAAGCCTGGTGGAAGAGCTCCATCTTGCAGGCCCTGCGGAACTGTGATAAGTCCCGCAGGGCCCTGATGTCATCCTGGAGCTCATTCCACCAGTATGGGGCCACCACCGAGAAAGCCCTGGCCCTGGTACAGGCCAGCCGAGCATCTTTCAGACCGGGGAGAGTCAGGCGATGTTGTGTGCCTGACCTCAGTGCCCTCTGGGGCATATATGGGGAAAGGCGGTCCCTCAAGTAGGCAGGCCCCTGACCATATAGGGCTTTGAAGGTCAACACCAGCACCTTGAACCGGATCTGGTACGCTATAGGCAGCCAGTGCAGTGACTACAGCACAGGCCGGATGTGGTCCCGTGAAAGCAAGTCAATTTTTCTAGATTCCTTTTCTAGTCTTTATTTTTTTTATTTACAATTTCATTTACAAAGTTTATATCCCGCCCTTCTGCCCTTACAAGGGCAGAACCTTAGAATCCAGTCACCCTCACTCAGGTAATAATCAATATATCAGCAAAAGATAATTGAAATCCTTGCGAAACCCTTTTATTGTGGAAGAATCTTTGCGTGTGCTAATGTTCTGATGTTAAACTTTCCTGAGGATAAAGAGCCGATCTGTCGTGGGATTAGAACCAAGGAGACCTGGCTCCAAATCCCCCCTTTGCTATGGAAACGCACTGAGTGACTTTGAGCCAGTCACTCTCTCCCTGGCCTAACCTAGGTCACAGGGTAACTTGAGTGGATACAACACATTTATTAATTTAATTAAAAGAATGTTATTAAAAGAAATATTCAAGATGGCTCGAGAAAGGGATTGTGCCCTGACCTCCTTCTAGGTAGAGCAGGATAAAAATGAAAGAATATATCAAACCTTTGATTTTTTTGGAGTTAGTAACGCTCCTAGTGAAGTTACTATAAGTCTGCAGAGTCATCAACTGCATAATAAAGAAGTCCTAGGTCTATTTTTAAAAACACTGTAGATAATTCAGACAGCATACCCCTTGAAGCTAGCATCTGTCCTTTTGCTTTATAGAACTGGTAGACAGTGATGGCACTATGTAAATAGACAGGACACCTCCTGTGTCAGAGAGACAGGTGAAATTTCTTTTACTACATACGGAAAATATGGTTGACACTTAAATTTTTTGGTGCTGTATTACCCAGTCTAGCCATCATTAACCTTTGCCTTGCAAATGTGCACTTGGAATCTTATTAAAAAGCCAGGTATTCAGGAGGGGTGATTCAGTGTGTGGAAACAGCTTTCCCTCAGGAATAGTTTATGTGCCCACACCATGTGCTTCTGTGCTCTCGATCGTCTCCTCCTGAAAGAGGCCTATCTCAAAATGAAAATGGCCAAACAAGCCTTAAAATACAATTTTGTACTTCACATATATAATGCAGCCTCTTTTTGCCACTTACAGCATAAAGAATCTGCATTTGAATAAACAAGCCTGCTATTTACAAAGGGTTTTCTTCACGGGGGCTTGAAGAACTGGAGGTCTCAACTCATCAAGCTTCACAGAATGTAGATCTTGCCACACACTATCACATAGCCGTTCCATTAATTAAATAAATGAACCTAGATTCAATTTTACTTTTCATGCAATGGTACCTTTCATGAAAAACACAGCCATTTAATCAGAGATCTGATTATACATGTTTGGATGGTCCCCGGATCATTTAATTAAAAGGACGAGGTGGTATCATACTAAAGAACGTGCAAGTGTTGGCCAGCAAGGCACTTTGAGTGCTCTTATGAACTGTGATATTCATAAACCTGAACTTTGGGCTGCCTTGAAAGGAAGGGCCATGTGCTTTCTTCATAATAGGAGCCAGCTCCAGCCCATGCCAGGAGGCTGACACCCTAGATTGTTCACCAGAGACAAAGGACTCCTCTTGCCATGAGGTTTCTTTCTGTTTCTGCGGACGCTGGTCAAACCCCTGCCCCCTCTCCTACACATCTGGATAGTTATGCTAACTACGTTGCCTAGCAACTAATGTGCCAGACATTAACCAACAGGCCAAAGTCATTGATTAACAATGGACTTGGCCAGGTGAGTCACCGGACCTCAGACTCAGTGTCTGTTTCCTGATGAGATCATGATCTTGCAACACTGCCCAACCCCTGGACCTCCTCCCTTTGTTCACCTTTAACCTATGGAAAGGTCCAAGAGGGACGGACCACCTAGTAGGTGTGTTAGTGGGATGTGGTCTGCAAAGCCTGCCCCAAGACCCCCAATAAAAGCCCAAATCCGGAGACACTCGCTCTCTTGAGCCGTCGCCCTCTATCAGCTTTACTACCCCTTCAGTCCAGCTTTCTGTACTCAACCCTTGCCTCCATCTCTAATCCTCTCTCTCTGGAGCTCGCGATCCAGGAGAACCACGTGGTCTTGCTGGTTCAAGCCTCGTGTCCCCATAGCCTTTATATTTTTCTCCCCATCCAGTTCTTCCTGACATCGGACAACGCATCTAAGGTACTGTGCTTTTCCCAATCAATGATATCCTGCTCATGCGAATGTGCTATTTTCTCCCTGGATTTCATTAGGCCTGTGTGATTGTGTGTGTGATTACGTTTTTGGTGTGCTTGAACAACATTGTCCAGTAAACTACATTTAACTGGATATCTGCCTCACGTGCCTCTTTCCTTGAGAACTCCCGGGAGGGGTGGGACCCTGGTATAGTTGGCAAGACCCCGTGTATTTTGCTGATTGCTAAACATAAATTAAAGCAATTCGGCTAACACAAGGGGGGAAAAAACAGAACTGCAGAAGGCTGGGAAAGCCATGTATTATTTCCTTCGATTTTTAAGCCTTTTTCATTCAGAGATGTAATTTCAGTAAAGGCGTGGCAAGATTCAGCAAGGTCTCGTGGCTCAGTCGTGGCTATATTCAAGACACGTTTTTTCCAAGCCATGGAGTATAATCAAATCTTGTTTCCGCTTGGCACAAGGGCGTGTCTACCAGGGATGGGGGGGGACATTTTTTGCTGATTCCCACTACACACCCCACATGACAGCCAGGGCTGTCCCTGGGGGTCCCCTCAACAGTGCAGAATTTCAGGGGGCATGGCCAGCTGCAGCCCAAAGGGGAGGCAGGAGAGGTCTGTTCTGAGCAAAGCTCCAAGTGCAGTATTTTGGATCCAAGTCAATTAATCTGAAGAGTCTGCTTATAATTCTTTTCAGAGGTCATTTCGTAGAAAAAGAGGTGCAGGAGCTCATTAGCATAACTCATTAACATAACTTATTTGCATATGCTAAACCACCTGACATCACCGGAAGTGTGTCAGAAGGCAAGAGGGAGAGGGAGGGAGAGAGAGGGAGGGAGGGAGAGAAAGAAAGAAAGGAAGGAAGGAAGGAAGGAAATAAGGAAGGAAGGAAGGAAGGAAGGAAGGAAGGGGGGGGGGGGACAGTTACTAATCCAAGCCTCAGAAATACCACTATTCTGGGAGGATAGCTTCAATGGTGGCTGAAGCCTTCAGAAGGCTGGTTGGAGGAACAAGGACCTTTCCAGGGCATGGGGTCATTTTGCTGCAGGCATGACACAAGCAGGCATTCCCCTGCTGGGGGGGGGGGGGGGGGCTGGCACCAACTCCTGGAACTGAGCTCCCCCGAGCTGCTGCTCGAAATGACCCCTGATTCTTTTTATACCTGACACTTGGAAGACTAATATTATCAATAAGGACACAGCCAAAGCAATAGGATTTGGGCCTTCAGTATACATAAACTAATGCATTTGTATTCACATGTTAAAGTCAGTGAGCATAAGAACACTTAATTCTGGGTTTAATTATAGAGAATGTGTAGGATTTGGATACTAGCTAGAATTACAGCTCCTTCTGAAAACTGTTAACATCAACAGACAGTAGCTGCATAGAGAAGTCATAAAAATCTGTATTAAGAATGAGTCTGTTAAAGCTTCTAGGTCATCTATCTATTTATAGATTTAATGAGCTCAGGATAGCAAACATAGTTTTCCCATTCTCCATTTTATCCTCATAATAAGCCTGTGGAGTAAGCTAGGCTAGAAGAGACTGAGAGGGCTTGGTTTCATAGCAGAAGGGGAATTTGAACCCTGTTCTCCCAAATCTTGGTCCAGAACTTTTACTACTACAACAGGTCATGTGTGTCCTCCATTTTCTTTTCCTTAGGCACAGGGCACAACATGAACATTTCTTGGTTTAGTACAAAATACATGGTTGGATCCAGCACACAGTTTTTGCTTGTGCTAAAGCTCTTGCACAAGTGGAAATGCAAGAAAAAGACCATGGTAGCCACTTGAACTGAGTCAAACTTATTTTATCCCCCTGCGTTCCTGTTTATGCAAGATCATGTGGAACTAATTTCTGAGCACTACAATATATATGGAGGAAAGTGCTAGGTGTTGCACAAGATCTTTCTGGCACAGGCAGAGCTGCTCTGTGTTTATATTTCTGCTTGTGCATTGCTGGATCCAAGGTACAGTTTGTTGCAGCATCCAAATCAGGCAGAATCCTAAACTGGTTTGCTTTTGGCCTACAAACCTGGGTTCTAAACCACAGTTTAATCCCCATTAGCATTCTGTTTGGTGAGGCAAGAAACAAACCACTGTTTGATATACTGCCCAGTTTGGACATCACACAAAAAAAACTGAAGGTTTCATCAGGCAAGGAAGTCTTCAAACTTCATTCCACATCAGAAGGAATGGGGGGGGGGGGGGTGAACATGTAAGTCCCAAGACTTGAGAGGATTGTTCTCAATGTGAGCAAATCAATGTATCCAACCAGTCACCAGCAAGTCCTTGAGGGTCCCACACTTGTAGAAGTCTGTTTGTGATATCTGCAGGTATCCAGTTCTGGAAGAGGAGCATGACTGCTCCCTTTGCACCTCCCAAGCTCCTAAGCCTTGACTCAGTTCAGAGGCCCCAATTCCAAAGGCTCAAGGGGAATGTATCATTTGAGAATGAGACAGATAGAAAAATGCTAATGGATATACTGTTAGGTTGAAGACATAGGGTTAGCACTAGCCGGATTTTCCACTCAAACTCACCCAATTCCCCTTCATCCAACTGCACCCATCCCACATGGGTTTTGAACATGGAGGCCGTATGATTTCCAGCATAGCCTTTTTTTTTGTTGTCTAAGAGAATGCCTCCTTCCTTTTTCATCAGCAGAAAAGCCAGCTGGATCCAACCCATTATGTCTCACAAACACTGCAAATATAAATTGAAAGTTTAGAGTTCCCATGGTTGGATTTCCCAGCACACTAAGCAGTTTTACACACTTGTCTCTAACAAGTATTTGCCAGAGAGTATTTTGTGTTTAATCCAAAAGTGGTAACTTTGATTTCAGGCAGGCACTGTATTTTGTTGTGCCCAGGAAAAAAAAAATACCAGCCTTGGGTCGATACTCTGTCCATTGTTATAAGCACAACTTTGGGATTACAGAAGTAAAAATTGCTTTCTCTTTTTGGCTCACTGAGTTCATGAGCCAGTCTGTCTGCTGATTAGAAATCAGATCAAGCTTTGGTTGGCGTTTATCCAGTGGCTGTCTGGTTTGGTATGAAAGGTTACACGAAAAACACATACACACCCTTCACCTCAATGAAAGTAGCAAAACCAGCCATGAGTATGGAATCTTGAAAATGTGAGTAGAAATTGCTATTTTCTTCTTCGAGTTACTTCCTATATGCTGTACTCTATGAGAATACTTGTCAAAAGGTCATTCTGTTTTAGGAGAGTGTTTTAATCATTCTCAGATGCCTTAAATGGTTTAAAGATGCTTCACCTAATAGGGAAAAAAAATGTTCGTAGAGTGTGTTGAGTACGAGGGACTCCTGAACTTGAACTGGAAACCTCAACAGATATGCTAGAAACTTTCTAAAAATGCAATTATCTTCAAGTTTACAATGCCTGAAAAGTGATGGCTGCATGAAGGCTGGCCAATAGCCACCAGTGCTATACACTCACAGATTGCTGGCTTGCTTCCATTACGAATACCCCAGGGTCATCATGAGTGGGTCATGCACACTGAACATCAGAATTGTCTTGCTGCTTTGGTGCCTAAACACTTGGCAACTATTTGGGGCACTGTAGTGATGATGACCCAGTCACCCCTCCCTAAAATCCCTGTCCCCTGTTCTAAGATGAAATGGTTTGCCTGTGCTGCCAACCTCCAGGAGGCCGCTAGCAGGCAGGAAGACTCAGTGAGAAGGTGGCTGTTGTATCCCAGGAGGAGAAACACCAGTGCCACTAACTCTGCCAGGCCTCAAGAAAGGCAGTAATCCAGGTCAGCTAGCACAGACAACCTCTCAGTGGCCCCCAGCACACCTAGGAGGGTCACCTAACTCTCAGTGTGAGGGCAGCCCGTCAGCTTCCCACTGGGAACAACCCAATGGAATAAATGGGCTGTATTACTCAGACAAACTATAAAAAGAGCAACTGTGCTGTTTCTCTTGTTCAGTCCCTGAATATCACTGGAAAGGCATAATTCCTAGTGTTTATCCCGACAGCATCAAAGTATTATAGATTTAGGCTAGTAAACATACAATGTGCTATTCTTATGTTTTATTTCTTTTTTTACCTTTGATTTGAACTGAACTTATTCCAAACAAAAAGTAAAGACATATGTGAAGTCTGGAATAGATTCAGTTCGATTCTTTTCCTTGATCTAGAATAAAATGCAGCTGCGTTTCTGTAGGCATTATACCATGCCCTTAAATTGTTCAGCCAGCACTACCTCGAGAGAAGGAAAGAGTTCATTTTCCCCCAAAGGTCCCTTCAGTGTGTAAAAGTCCTGGCTAAGAGAAAAAGGTTGTGCAACAGCATCTCAGTCAAAACATCTGTTGCTCTTGGCAATACACATTCACCTATTTGCCCCTTTTCCATTTTGGGGTTCCTCCAGCATCTTTTGTCCCTACATCCCAGTAAAGGAAACTCCTCTAAGGTCACCACAGGCATTCATCACACTGCTAGAGTGGAGAGGCAAAATTCTTCTTCCCTCATCCCCATAGGATTGGTTTTAACACATAATAAAGATGGTACATGAGGATGGGGATGGGAAAAGCAGTGAGAGAAAGCATTTTTTTAATCAATTTACAGACACATTTTGACCCAGACAAAAGACCAACTGAGTGTCCTTGAACATCAGTGCTTGAAACTGAGATCTTGCTTAGAGGAAGAAATAGAAATACAAAACATCAGTGTTTGCCTCTTTGGCAGGCAATATGCAATCTCTTGATTGGCTAGGGATGCTATAAATACTAGGAACCTGGTATTATGTCCCTGCCTCATACCTTCCGTTGGCTGCATTGTTCTTCAGGTATCTAACCTCAAAAGGAAAACCCTCCATGTCTAGATTTAGATATGAATTTGGACTGAGAAGGGAAGAGTGTAACATCTGAAGGCCTTTATTCATGAAACAAAATAGGATCTGCACCTGGAAATACCAGAATGGTGAGAGAAACATTTACCCTTGTCCCCTAGCCCTACACATGTTCCTTGAGACCAGTGCTTTTTCTAATCTAAAATGTGCCAGTTTCTACCAATTCCCCCCTCAGGATTTGGAAGAGCCCCCCAAAAGGTGCTGATACTCAATACTAATAAGTACCATCACCAAAAAAAAGCCCTGATTGAGACCATCCCTTTACTTTCCCATACAGAAGTTCGTGGATCCATACAGTTAACTGGGTAAAATTCAAACACTGTCTCTGAGGTCAGAATAAGCCAGGTGGCAAGGGAAGGAGGCATTCTTTTTAGTGAAGTAGAGAAGACCAGATTAGTAGAGAATCACCTATGGTCACCCTACCCCCCCCCCCCATTACTTTGTGTGACTGTCCCTGGAAATTCCATGTGATCAAGAGCCTGGATTCTAGAGTTCGCTTTATATAAAAGACTGCTTATTTCACTGTAGAAGAAGAAGAAGAAGAGAAGAGATTGGATTTATACCCCACCCTTCACTCACTTGGAGTATCAGAGCGGCTTACAAACTCCTTTCCCTTCCCCTCCCCACAACAGACACCCTGTGAGGTAGGTGGGGCTGAGAGAGCTCTTTCCCAAGCTGTCCTTGAGGGAACAGCTGGCCCAGAGCTATGGCTTGCCCAAGGTCATCCAGCCAGGTGCAAGTGGAGGAGTGGGGAATCATACCCGGTTCTCCCAGATTAGAGTCCGCGCACTTAACCACTATACCAAACTGTACACACCAGACAAATAAAACATCAGGACCTCCTTTTTTTAGCTTGTTAATATAAAATATTAAAAGGTCTAGATGCCAGAGTGAGGTCTTAAATCTTTTTCAAGCGTTTAAATAAGGGCAATTGTTTGTGTTAGTGATTTTTTCCAATAATGTCCTGTATCCCTTAAGTCATAAAACTCTTAATGAATGGCAAACCTCATACTTTCACCTCCAATGTCATATAAGCATTAGTGTTATCTCTCCTGCTATCACTTCTCCCCTAGATGGACTCTGATATCATAAATGAGCCGATCTGAGGAAAAAATATACCAGGGGAAGGTATATTCTGTTCCTCACCCCTGTGCACCTTTTTTTGCTCTAGAAGTCAGATCCGGCCACCCTTACACATTTGAGTGGGACAAATCCAGGTTTAAATAAAAGGGTCAGCTCCTCAGGTCTCCCACTAACAATCTGCAACTCTTTCTGGTCACAGTGAAATAAAATAATATGAATATCTGTTTACCACTCAAAGGTCCATTTCACAATTACTGTCAAAGTGATGTACAGCTCTCTGGCACATTCAGTTGTTATGGTTTCCCAAATATACTTAAGATACTTACATATACTCATTAAACGGCAAAGCATTAAACACCCTTCACAGGGATTGCATAATCTTTCCTTGAAATACGTCTTTGAAGTCATTGCAAATTCCCCAGTGAAGAGCTTATATTCACAGCTACAAATATGAACATAATGCACTCTGTTTTCTTCCTCCCAGTTTTAGCAATGCTCAGAAAAAATCCCTGCCAAATGATCTAATACTTGCAACATTTATTTTCATTAGTCTCTCTTCCCCCACCTCCCATTCTGTCCTGTTTTCACACATATGGTACAGCTGTCTATTACTTTTCAATGTCTTTTCTCCCCTCCAGACTCTCACTTAGACAGACACACTTTTCCTTTTTGGCAGCCCAGTTATCTGTAGCTTGTTCTATCTCCCTTCCCCAGAGCCATATTCATCTCGTTTACCAATTCAATCATGCACTGAAACACTCTGCTCTTGGACAACTTACTCAAAAGGAGGACACTGTGAAGGGAAGATTCAGAGGAGAGTGTCATTGGCTTTTGGAAAGATATCAGCAGTGCAGGTCTAAGGTCTAAGCAGAGTTACACCCTGCAAGGTCCATTGAAGCCAATGAGTTTAGAAAGGTTGAACTTCGCTTAGGATAACAATATATATCTAAAGAAAACAAACTACCGCTCTCCTAGGTGGTACACAGCCATGGAAACTCTTCAGCAAGCCAGATGCTTGATACAGAAGGCTGCAGCTTAACATCTGAAATGCATCACAAGAGGTTTTTCCACCATGAGGACCCTAACTGGATAGCCACTGACCCAGCTTGCATGTCCCAGCACACTCAGCTTGCTAGTCCCCAGGTGGGGGATCCCCCACTTTTCTGGGCTCCTGCCCACCACTGGCCAGTTGGCTGCTGAATGAAACTCACCCCTAAACAGATGTCCATGTGTGATGTTGGTGACACAATTATGTCACTTCTGGAATTGATGGGATCACATCGACAACATTGGGGCAAGGCTCTACTTTTGGAGCAAAACTCTATGGTTTGTAGCCATTTTTACCATAGAGTTTTGCCCCCAAAATAGAGCATCACCCAGAAGTGACACCATTGTGTCACCAGAATCACCACCCACCCCTGGAATGCCACCCAAATCGCTCTGCTGGCATGAGGTAGGCACCTGGCAACCCTACAGCACGCAAGCTTGCCTCAACTAGGACCTACCAAGACTACCAAATACATTTCTGAGAAGTTGGTACAGGACATGTTGCAAATGCACCTTGCAGTCCCAACTCAGAGGTACCTTGGGGCTCTGTTTCTACAATGCCCTGTCTGTGTAACTGCCCTTAAAGACAACACAGAAACTTCAATTAAAACAAAATGCAGCGGCTGACTGGAAGCAGTGGTTCAGTATTAGTAGATCAAGTGCATTGCCTGCCAGTTTGTTTCTGCACCCAGTCAAGGTGCTGGTTTGTGTCTCTAAAGTCCTTTGCAGCCTTTCTACATGGCTGAGACCATGTGCTACCTGGATTTTCCCCTGCAGCTTCTGTTTTCTTTTCTTTATTTTAGGGAGTCTAGATTGGCTGCAGCCCACATTAGGTCTTTTTGGGTAGTGACTCCATTTTTTGGCATGGACAGCCAACTGGGGTAAGAGTTGCACCATCCTTACTTTCCTTGAGAGAGCCTGAGAGAGTGCTCTTTTGAAGGGCTTTCTGCTGATTCTGAACTTTTAAGATTTATTGGAGGCTACGCTGTATCTTTAGCGGGAATGGTGTGATTCTATGGAAACATTGTTGATCATAAAAAAAATTTACTGTATGTGTGCACATAGTCAGAAATGACTCTGAATCCCAAGGGAAAGACAGTCTGCAATGCTTTAAATAAATACTTGTCTCTTTCATTCATCCTGAAGAGAGGTGCTGCAAACTGTGTGCCTTTATGTTCAGTTTTCTTTATTTCAACAAAGGAAATCAATTTATACATTATAGAGTACATTGGTTGGGTCTGGGGTCCCCACCTTGGTTAACAAACAGGCTTGAGTTGTTGGGTTGTCCTCAGTTTCCTTGCATACAGTGCCCAGTTCAGATTGGGACTGCAATGCAGGTGGAAAAGGTGTTTTACCCTTGTCCCCCATGCCATTATCCCAACCCAAACTGATCCCATTGGTCACCACCTAGGGAAACCTACATGTATCTCAGGGAACACGTGGTTTACTATTTAGCTTGTTGGGGAAACCGACAGGACCATTTCAGATTGGGGAGATGGCATGAAAGGAAAGGTGGCGTAGTCCCAATCTTAAGTGGACACCATGTGTACAAGAACTAAAGTACTCCTGCAACTCACATCCACAGTTACACAGGATAGGACCCCAGACCCAACCTGCCTACTCTGCAACATGTGGATTCTAGGATATTTGATCATAACCGGGGATGCCATTTGGAGAAGACAAAGGAAGAAACACCCCCACCCCCCCATTTTCAGAATCTCAGCAGGAAAATAACCTTGTGCCCTACTCTTGTGGCAGCTCGATTTGCAGGGATAGGCAAGAGATGCTTAAGAGATCAAAATCATCATCTGCTAACGTCTGCACATCAAGCTGTGTCAAAGGCACAGGTACTACAAAGATAATTTAAAAGTTGGTGATTTTACAGACCGTATGCAATTATTCTACAGGTCAATTCACTGGCTCTTCACACTGAGTAACCATTGTGATGAACAACTAAGGGCCCCAGGGGTGGCCAACCTTGCTTAACGTAAGAGCCACATAGAATAAACGTAAGAGCCACATAGAGATGTCTGAGAGCCGCAAGACAGGAACAAATATCACACACAAACGTTTTTATTTTTAAAAATATGCAAATTTGCTTTTTATTAACGTTAAATGGGACTGCCAAAAATAAAAACAAACGAGGAAACCCAGTTATAAGAAAGAGAGAGAGAGAAACTAGGAAAGCAAATAGATGGGAGGGAGGAGGGAAGGAAGGAAGGGAGAAAGAGAGAAAAAGCATGCCTCCCCTTTGCTTCCCCAGCCGCCCTGCCAGGAGCCGCACAATATGTGTGAAAGAGCCGCATGTGGCTCCCGAGCCACAGGTTGGCCACCCCTGGCCTACATAATAGGTAAGCTTGCCAGAACCAGGCATGGCTTGCCTTTAAAACAGAAAAAGCGAATATTCGATTTGTGATGATAACCGTGCTATAGTTATCATGCAATATAAAACAGTAACCAGCAATGCTTTTGTTTTACAATGAATCTTGTTTTAGAACTTTGCTTTAAACTGTGTGCATGTGAAATACGAATTGGAGCCCCCGGTCTCAATAGATGTATATTAAATAATAGAGAAGGAAATAAAAGGTACCTGGTCTTTTCACCAGGGCTGCAGGAACAAAATATGCCACCTTGATAAAATATGTGTTTGGTTACTACAGATCTGTGATGGGAGAGGGGAAGTCTCTTTCCTGGGCTACAGAATAGGGTTTTTTTTTTCTTTGTCCTTTTAATTTGGCTTGGCACATGATAGTAAAATGTTCAGGTACGAAAAGGAAGGCGAAAAAAGCATCTAATTCCGCTTGCAATGGGTTTTACAGGCCTCAATGGAATTAATTACTGAGAACTTGCACATGTAGTAATTAATTTTATGCAATTCAGCACCATCTGCAGATGCATTATTTCCTTTCAAAGCTACTTTAATTTGATGTAAAAACTGAAATTGTTAGGAGTTTTTAAGAAGCAAAAACATTTACATCCTGTTTATTTCAAAACAATTAGATAAGGAAGTTAAATAGTACTTTAGAAAGTAAACTTTGTTTCCTTATTGACTAGAAAGGGGTTTCCACAGGTGGGGAAAGAAACAGCCCACAACATCGGACTCTTCAAAGTAACCAGTCCTTATTGTTTGGGAAGAGACAGCATAGAAATTAATGAACTGATGGATCTAAAGATATGTTGAAGCTAAGCTCTGGCGCTCACTGAGTTGTTGAGATAGTTCCGCCTTATCATTGAATATATTCCAGTAACTATACTAATTCTGCAAAATTCTTAGGATGCCTTTGATATAGGAAAAATGCACTATCTGCCTTTAAACTCATGTGTCACGATTACACACCTCTGTATTTCATTGCACGTAACTGTACACGCACAGAAAACTGAACACAGAAAAATATTGCATGCCTATAATTATTACATGTGACCATATACAACTGAGCTGCATGTTACTTCTAACACGGTATTCCTTTCTATGTAGAAAAACCATAAGACATGAAGTGACACCTGGACTTAGTAAAAGGCCAAAGAAACCCAGGTCGGAATTTAAGATCTGAAGTCCAGATGGATTGTTTTTAATTATCCCTTCCAAAGAGCTCTAAGCATGAGTTAAGCATGAAGGTGACACAGGATGCAAAAGTTCCCTGTCCTTCCTGCTGGACCACAAGAAGATCATGTCTACAATGGGACCTTAGCACCCCGCCCCAGCCACCCAAGCACAACTGTAACAGTGCAAGCCTAAACACACTCTTCACTAACATGATTCACACATACACGATCCCATATTATACCCCAAGACATATAAGTCATGAAGGAAACTATGTGTAATTCTGAATGACATAAATAGACCACAGCCTGATAATAGCCCAACTTAACCTATCAGGATGCATACCGTAATGCCCATCCACTTCCCCCATGCCTAGGCTCTGCAGCCAAGAGATGTACAAAGATGGAAGACAGATATTATAAGTCACTCCTTTCTCTCCCCCAAAAGGAAGGGCTGTCAGTGTTACCTCAATAGAGACCTAATTTAGGAAACACAAGGGAGCCAGAGATTCAGATGATTCAAAGGAAGCTTTATTGCTACAAAAAGCAGGAAAAACTTGCAAAGGGTTTTCCCAAAGATCATGAAGTTACATCCAGAATTCATATACAGTTCCAACAAGCGGAGGCGTATTCTATGTATGGTCATTTCCTACAAATACGTGTCCTTAAGATCTATTCTAAGGACTTGACATTTCACCTATGCCAAGTCCTTGTACTTTTCCCATATACATCAAAGGCTACTCTCGCCCAAACACACCTGTGTTCTCTAAATATCAACTCTTTGAAGTAATTTTAACTTTATTCCCTCTTCCCGTTCATGTGGGTGGCCCACAAGTGAATATTAATTAATATGCATAGTTGCGAGTCGGCTAGGCATAACAGCTAATGGCTAAAGGCTTAATCAGTAACCCTTGGTTCTTGTGACAGACCTGAATGAGGCTGCTAGTGGCCTAGGCAAGCTAGGCCAAGATCCATCATCAGGAAGGGAGTGCTTAACCATTTCTCCCAAGGCCCGTTCAGCTGTTTAAACCAATGGACTGTAATCCTAAACAGAATTACACCCTTCTAAGTCAATGGACTTGGAAAGGAGTAACTCTGCTTAGGACTGCTGTGTGAATTTGCATTAACTCCCACTATAGCCTCCCTACCCCAGGAATCCATTTTCCCAGTCTCAGAAATGGCTGGGGGTGGGGAGAGGTGAAGCTGGGAAGATGGGTGATCCTTGCATGGCCCCTGCAAGCTCCTTACACTGGACTCAACCATATGATCTGCTGAGCAAGAAGAGGGTAGGGAGGGAATCACAGTGTGCAGGGGGACAGAGGGGGCAGGAGTGCACAAGTGCATGGCATGTTCTCAGCCCTCCAAACGATGGGCTTTTTCACTCACTCGACTTACTCCTGACTTTCTTGGCAGTCAATCCACAAGCTTTGGAATCAGTTTGGGCGTGGTTTTCCCACACGTCTGCCCTTCCTTGTAATTTTCACAGTTGTGTAGTCAGTTTATTTTTCCCGCGTGTAATAATCAGTATAATCATCACTGGTGGCACCATCACTGGCATCACAGCACACACACACACACACATACACACACACTTTTAGTTTTCACACAGGCTTATGTCAATACAGTGATATAATGGCTGCATTTTTTTGAAATGAGATGGCACTAAAATATTGATATATCCAGGGCTCCGTTGGAGCGGGAGCGCACAGGAGCGCAGCTCCAGGAGTGAGGAGCCCAGGGGGCGGGCACATGACCAAGCCCCGCCCCCTCCTCGGCTTCCCCGAGCAGTGCAGAGGCGCAGCGCCCCGGGGAAAGCCCTGCTAGGGTCTTTATTGATTTTAATGTTTTGTTTTAATACTGATAATTTTATCATTGTTCCTTTTAGGACTGTGTGCTGCTTTTCCAGAGACTTGCTCAAGGTGGCATATAAATTTTCTAAGTATACCCTTTTTTATCGGGGCACATGGCACATAAGTACTGGAGAAATTTCACCAACCCTTCAGCAGCTTCCACCCCATCAGTTTGGTGTAGTGGTCAGGAGTTGGACTCTAATCTGGGAGAACCGGGTTTGATTCCCCACTCCTCCACATGCAGCTGCTGGTGTGACCTTGGGCCATTCACAAGTTCTCTCAGAGCTGTTCTCTCATGAGCAGTTCTCAAAAGACCTCTCTCAGCCCCACCTACCTCACAGGGTGTCTTGTTGTGGGGAGGGGAAGGGGAAGGGATGGGTGGTGCACATGTCCTGGGTATCTCAAGTCTACTTGAAAGCTGGTGGTTTCAAGGGAGCAGGAAGAGAATGAGGGTGTGTTCTTTACACTTATTTTTATTGCACAAAGTATTGGATGGGGAAGGGAATGGAGGAAGAGCAGGTCAGTTTCACTCACCTGTGGAGTGGAGCCTGAGGGGTGGGTGTTGCCTTCTGACACACTTGTTAGGGGGTGTGGCATATGCAAATGAGTTATGCTAATGAGCTCCTGCACCTCTTTTTCTATGAAATGACCCCTGGATATATCGATACAGCATTGTACTGATAGGTTTATCAAGCCCTCTGAATTTCCAGCTTTCATTTTTAAAAGTAAGTCTCTATCTCCCTCCTTCAGGAAGAGATAAGGAAAAAGGCACCTTTAAAAAACCCAAAACCAAACCCACATGTCATCAAGGCAGGGGAGAGGTGAAGGAATGGTTTGATGGTAACAGTCCGATCATCAAAAAGAGCTCTGGTGCTGTGTGGGAGTGTGCAGCACAAAGAAAACCAACAGAAACATTATGCGCAAGGAAAAGGGTGATTCCAAATCAGCTTCCAGAAAATGAAGCAGTCTCAAAAGAAATGGGGGGAAACCAACAAACTAGAAAAAGAAGCAAAAACTAAAAGCACAAAAATGCATGCAGAAATCAGGGGATAAATTGGAACACTAGGGAGCCAGAACCAATAAAAAACCAATAAAAACCAATAAAAAAAATCCAAAGAGAAAAGCCCTGTGGTTTGGAGGATCTAGAGCTGCTTTATCCACAATATTGCTGCGCAGGAATAGGAAGCCCTTCCCATTCCATCACAATGACATCATATTGAAATTCAGCTCTTGCACTTCCTCAGCCCAGAAACAGCTTGAGCATCTCCTGGCCTCGCTAGATAAAACTGTATTTTTTTAATGTGATCCTGCTGGATGGAATTGACTGTATCGGGGATGTTGGCCTCCTACACTTCTCCAAATAGAAGGTTCTTGAGCTGCAGATTGGTCCCCATTGAGCTGAATATCCTTATGCCTGAACAGTTGCACAGCAGGAAAACATTATTCTTGTTATGAATGAAGGAGCCCAAAAGGAGCAATAACTCAGGTTTGTAAAACTTTCAGTTCTCTACTCAAGGGAAGGGAGGGAAAGAATATGGCAAAACTAAGCGGAAAGTTTCAGGGGCTTCATGTAATGCTTATTTCATAGCTGAATGGAAGGGAGATGCCCTAATAACAGTAATAGCATAATGCTTCTCAAACAGTTATGAATTTACACTCATTAGAACGTTATGAGCCCTGGTTATTTTGGAGCTATTTCCCTTTATCATTACAGACACAGCAGAGAGAAGGGAAGTATGTCTGTTCATTTTTCCATGAAGAGATTTTCACAGAATAATTCTGTTCTGTTTCTGAATAAAATGCAGTCCTTTTGATTATATAAACTGCATCAAGCTTGTTGGTGAAAGATCAGTGTATGTGAAGGGAAAGGAATGAATGAACACACTGCAGCCAGCTAGAAGAGCTTGGAAACTAGGCAGATCCTAACAAACTCTGATAGAGTGCCCATGGGGAGGATTTCTGAAGGGCAAGCAAAGCAGTGAAGAGGGATATAGGACTTCGGCAGTTCAGAGTCTGCCATTATGTGTTCAGTCATCAATTGGATGCTCGCCAGCCACCTTAATGAAGGGAACAGTTGTATGGTTTCATATCTGCCACCTCTAGTGAAGTGAATGAAGCAGCCCATGTAGGCAGGGGAGCTGAACTGCCACACATCTACAGTAGATCATTGAGTAGAAGAATATGAGCTTAATACTTGACATATTTCTTTCATTTTGTGGCAGACATATGGTGCAAAATTCATTGCCCTAAAAGAGATTCAGTTTCTTTTTGAAAAATCTCAGGGCTAATACAAATTAGTGATTTGCTCTCACATTGGGCAAAGCACAACTGCCTTGCTGTGCGCTGCTGTACATGGATGAGCATTTTGGCCCCATGTTAGCTTCAACTTTCAATCTAGCTACTCTTCCAACAGCACTGTAATATTCTTTTTTTTAATGATTTTTAATTGATTTTATAATTACAACAACTAAAACCACTACCATAACTAAAATACTAAACTACCCTAAGGTATACAGAAGTCTTTAAAAAAAAGCTATTTAATATCTTGCTTCTATCTATTCGAGGAAAACTTATAATCAACAAGGCTTTAAAATGATATCATTACTGATTTAAAAGCTTACAAATACATGAGTTGCTGATATTCCAAATGAACAATAAAAAACACATAAGACTTTCAACCAATACAACTTATTTTCCTTTACTGGTTCCCTTTTTCTTCTTTCCTCTCTGGGGTTTGGTGCTGCTGCCCCCAAAGCTGAGTCTGACTCTTCATCTTCTGAGCTTTTACTTCCCAATGTGTCTGAACCTTCCAGACCATAAGTGCTCTCTTGTAAGTCCAAAGAATCCTCTGATGGTGCTTTGTCTTTTCCTTCTTTGCAAAAGTCCAAAAATTTCTTGGCCTTTGCAGCTGAATCAATTCTTTGCTTCTTGTCCTTGTAGGTAAAACCCATACCTTCCGGAATGAGCCAGCTATACATGAAGTTTTTGGTTTGGAGAAATGCAGTCAAATTTTTATAGGGTTTCCTCTTCTTCCTCACCTCAAATGGAATGTCCTTTAACACTTTAATATCTTCTTCTTGAATCTTCAGGGCATTTCTATTGGTGGCCTTGAGCACCACATTTCTGGTTGACCTTTTGAAGAACCTCACCATAACTTCTCCAGGCAGATTTTTTTTCTTTACAAATTCAGGATAAGTCCTATAGACCATATCCAAATCGCTTTGTATTTCATCTGCTTGCAAATCCGTCATTGGAGCTATAGCATCGCTGAGTATCTTTTTTGAGATTCTCACCCTTTTGTTCAGGTATGCCCTGGAATCTCAAATAAAAGGAAGACCTCTCTATATGAAGTTTCAGCAAATTATCTTTATCAGAAATCCTTTCTTTTTCCATCACGATCAGCTTTAAATTAGTCTTTTCAACTTTGGTTTTAACCTCTGCCAACCCTTTAGCAGTCTGATCCGACCTCTTATTTGTCTCTGACACCTGTTGTTGCAGAGAATCCAACTTAGTACTAACAGTGTCCAGCTGGTCCACCAGAGGGCGTAGTGCTATTGCCAAAGCTGCAGTGAGGTCTGTGCTGGACTTAGACTTTGTGCCCAGCAGAGTAATTTGAGCTTTAGGAGAAGGCTTTGATTTTCCCGCCATCTTTTCTCCCCGTCCAGTCATCATTTTTGTTTACATTCACAGTAAAGTCTCACAAGTTATTCAAAAGTCTTCCTTTTTCTTTTAAATCACTTAAAATAGTCTCATTCAGTCTTCAGCCACTCTCCCAGCACATAGATTCTCTGTAGCTCTGTAGCTTTAGGAGGAGTTGGGGAGGATTTAAGCTTTAAAGCCCCCCCCCTTTGCTTTGAGTAATTAAGCTCACATCAGAGAATCTTCCTGCATAACAAAAGAAGGGACCTTCACTCACATTCCACCACGCGTCTCAGGTAAGTAATCTTTTCCTTGTAGCGATCAGACTTCTGCAGCCATCCCGGTGTGCACTTGATCATGCCCAGAGGCTGCTGCAGTGGCTGAGCCTATAGAGGCAGGGGGGTTTCCTCGATCTCAGAATCGCCATCCCAGAGAGAGACCACCCCCAAATGCCTCAGGCAGGGTCCCTGGGGGTCCAAAACCTGTTTGGAACCCCCTCAAACTGCTGAGTCCGGGTCACCTCTCCCAGAGCTATGGGAAGAGGTGCCTGCCATTGAGTCGCAGAAAACCGGAGCACTGTAGTATTCTAAACTGATGTAACATGTACCCCTTCAGACTGCAGCTGGCAGCTCATATGATTGAATGTGCCTCCTTTTGAAAAGGCCTGCAAATATATAATTAGCAAGTCAATGAGAAAGTGAACTTTTCCCCTCTATGTAACCTTTGTCCAGGTGCAGGGTATGATTGTATGAAGAACCACCCCACACCTGCCATTTGAAATGATATAGCTGAGCCTCAAAAATGGTTTACCACCTCAGCAGCTGTATGTGAAAACTGGGCCAAACACTCTAGATGTCTTCATAAAAAATAGAAAAGCAAATATGCTGTGTAAACACTTGGAATGAACACTCTAATGCCACACTAATGAGTGAATGGGGGGTTATCCCCCTCTGAAATGTAATCCATAGTTGACTTTGCTCTGTTATTCCATTTGCTTTGTCCTGGCCTTCTTGTGCTTATCTGCCATCCACAATGCTTAAGGTTGGCAACTCCAGGTTGGCAGATTCCTGAAGAGTTGTGGGTGGTGTGACCTCCAAAGCTACCATTTCCTCCAGAACCCCACCTCAAGGTTGGTAACCAGAGTTACATGAAGAAAAGTTATTTTTGTTGGAAATGTGTCTATTGCAAGGTCTAAATCCAGTCATTATAGGGTTAATGTACCTTGTGTGCTATTATTTAGACTGACCTGAAAGGTAACCTGGCACAAAGCCAATGGGGAGAAAGCCCAGGAAACTGGAGTCTATTTACTAACAATCATTGGTTAACATATTCAGGTGATTTCCTTCTAGGGTCAAGAAGAAAGACAAATCTCCATTACCAACCATGTGGTCAGTCTGTCTGTTGTTGTATTTCTAACAGTAAGGATGTAGTCTTGTTTGTTGTTTTGTAGATTTCCCATGTACCTTTCCCTTTAGAAATAAAGATTTTTACATAGAAAGAATATGCCTCCTCTCCAGTGAATAAAGATCCATTGCAAGCTCTGAATATCTAACTATTTTTACCAAATTTTCCAACAATTTTCTACTCTGATGTATGTTTATGGAATATCCCAGTAATGGATGTTCATCTTGCCCCATCAAACATTCACACTTGGATAGGGGGAAAGCACTCTTTGCCATTTTCTCTCTCTTAGTCTGAAATGTAGCTCTCAGGCCACACAGTGTTAAATCTATCCCTTCATTTAAAGTATCAGGAACAAGAGCCTTGCTCTGTTCTGTTACCCTTTATTTAAAATCTGTACCACAGAACTAATTCAATTATGCCATAATACTCAGTTGTCACATTAGGCCCCGTATTTCAGAAATTCTTGCATTTTTCACAGCTAATTTGCTTCTCCAATTTCACAGAGGATTCAAGTAATAGTGCTGCTTCAATTGTTCATTGCAAGCACTGGGGAATAAAACCCTAAAAGGATTGCCTTCACAGCACTTCAAGGAGAGTCAGAAAATTGCTCCACAATAGTTGCCTCTCACATTGGGAGGATAATGCGCTTCCATCTGAGCTGTTAGGCTGGCTACAAATGCACTACACTGGGTATAGTATTTCCTAACAATCCATTCTCACATATTTCAGGAGATTCTGAGAGAAGGAAGAGAGCTCCAAAGGTCTCCAATATCAACTGAAGCAGAGTGCTTTATTCACAGTGTGATTCCTGTGCATCACAATAGCAAACCCAAAACAAAGAAATCTGAAATGGAACCCAAAGTCATAGGTTGTTTGCTTTTACTCATGTACTTTTCAACTGGATGCTAAAACTGTAGCATCCTAAACTTTCATACTTACTAACAACTTAAGTTATGGGCTCAAAAGAGTGAGGCTGTAGAGTCAGGTGGGATATCACCATTAGAGATGGGCACTAACCTGCTCACAAACTAAAGTTTGTGCTGAATTTTGGCTGGTTCGTGCTTCACAAAGTCAAGTTCATGACCGGTCAACCAACACGAACTTTCCAGTAACTTTGAAGCTGTTCGTTGGGGTTCATGAATGGATACATTTCCAGACAGACTGTCTCTACTCAGTCAAGATGTTTACCAAACTTCAAAGCAAGGGGTGGGGTGCAAAGAACCTCCTGAACCTGTAACTGTCATTTCCCCAGAGAGCACTTTCCTGGGGGCACCTTCGGGGGGGGGGGGGGGGCTGTAACGCAGATCCTGTAAATCCATTCCTCACTGAACTTGGAGGGCAGGTAGAGGAGAGCCGGGGGGGCTGTTCTGTTGTGTCAGGAACCTCACAAACCGAACCAGTTTGATGCCTAAAGTTCATGGTAGTTCGTGGTTTCCGAACTGGGCACTCCATGACCCATGAACTGAACTGCATTTTCCCAGTTCATGCCCATCCCTAGTCACTATTCACCAGCCTGACAACACAGCTGATCAGGGGTTACTTGATTAGGGTTGCTAACTCCAGGTTGGAAAAATTCCTGGAGATTTGGGGGTGGAACCTTGGAGGGGAGACCTCCAAAGCATTTTCTCCAAGGGAAATGATCCCTGAAGTCTGTACTTCTAATTCTGGGAGATCTCTAGGGCCCACCTGGAGGCTGGGAAAACTAGGCTTGATAATAGGGATATGAAGTCAGCAGAAAGAACTTCAAGCCCCTCAAAGATACTCATACAATATGGGTCAAGCCTTTGAACATCAGCACCTCAGAGAAACATTGATGGGAGATGATGTTAACAATGAAAAGAGATAAAGGCATGTTAATTAATGACATATTACTGAACTATTAAAGTTTATTTACTAAGGTACTTTGCAAACTTCTAAGCTGATGTAGCTGGTGAGCCCTTCAGATGTGTCCTCTACTGGCTAAGCTAAGGAGAGGATCAATTACTCTTTTAGTGATTTCAAATATGGTGGGTGAATACCAAGTTCCATTGGCCTTAACTCCCTATTTATGTTTTAGAAGAGTAGGAGCTCACCTCAGTCATTTTCTCTTTCTCCAGCAACAGCTGTCAACTGGTAATATTTGGAAGAAAGAATTAATTAGCTTACAGGCAGATCCACAGTTTCTGAAATTAATTCATTTTAGCATCCTAGCCTTGGTCATTATCAGTTAATTGTTAGCTGTGCCAGACATCATACAGGGATAATGTTCTGGAGAATGGAGGAGCTGGGAAAGGCGCTGCTGGTATGTGGCTATACATTCTGTAACATGTTTACTGAAACTCCAGAACCGCTGATTTGGGGAGGGGTGTTGAAAGACCTGAGTCAGATTGAGGTGACTAGAGAGGAGGTACTATGACTGATAGACAAGTTAAAAACTGATAAATCACCAGGCCCAAATGGCATACATCCAAGAGTTTCGAAAGAACTCAAATGTGAACTTGTGGCTCTCCTGACAAAAATATGAAATCTTTCATTAAAATCTGCCTCCATTCCTGAGGACTGGAAGGTAGCGAATGTCACTCCCATCTTTAAAAAGGGTTCTAGAGGACATCTGGGAAATTACAGGCCAGTTAGTCTGACGTCAATACCGGGTAAGTTGGTGGAAACTGTTATTAAGGAAAGAATTAACAGGCACAGTGATGAACAAAAACTACTGAGGCAGACTCAGTATGGGTTCTGCAAGGGAACCTTTTAGTATTCTTTGAAGGAGTGAACAAACATGTGGACAAGGGGGATCTGATAGATGTTGTTTACCTTGACTTCCAGAAAGCTTTTGATTAAGTTCCTCATCAAAGACTCCTAAGTAAGCTCAATAGGCATGGGATAAAAGGACAAGTCCCCTTGTGGATCAAAAACTGGCTAATTAATAGGAAACAGAGTGAGTGTATATGGGCGATTTTTTCAGTGGAGAGTGGTAAGCAGTGGGGTACCACAGGGATCAGTACTGGGTCTGATGCTTTTTAACTAGTTCCTTAATGATTTGAAGTTGGGAGTAAGCAGTGAAGAGGCTAAATTTGTGGATGTAACAAAATTGTTCAGGGTGGTGAAAACTAGGGAAGATTGTGAGGCACTTCAAAGGGATCTGTCGAGAATGGGCAAGTGGGTGTCAACATGGCAAATGGGGTTCAATGTGGCCAAATGCAAAGTGATGTACATGGTGGCCAAAAATCCTAACTATAAATACATGTTGATGGGGTCCAAACTGGCAGAGACTGACCAAGAGAGAGATCTTAGAGTCATAGTAGATAACTCACTTAAAATGTCGAGACAGTGTGCGACTGCAATAAAAAAGGCCAACGCTATACTGGGGATTGTTTGGAAGGATATTGAAAACAAATCAGCCAGTGTCATAATGCCCCTGTATAAATCGATGATGCAACCTCATTTGGAATACTGTGTACAGTTCTGGTCACCACACCTCAGAAAGGATATTATAGCATTGGAAAAAGTGCTGAAAAGGGCAACTGGGGTGGTGATAAAAGGGTTGGAACATTTTCCCTATGAAGAAATAGGGAAATTGGGGCTCTTTAGCTTGGAGAAACGATGACTGAGGGGTGACATGATTGAGGTTTACAAGATTATGCATGGAATAGAGCAGTTAGAGAAAGAAGTACTTTCCTCCCTTTCTCACAATACAAGAACTTGTGGGCATTCAATGAAATTGCTGAGCAGTTTTTCGCTCCATAAGACGCACCTGACCATAAGACGTACCTAGGTCCGCTTGGTGCCGTGGCTCAGGAAAGGTGAGGGGGATTTAAGACGTACACACTTTCCCCCCCCCCCCACATTTTTTGGGAGAAAAAGTGAGTCTTATGGAGCAAAAAATACGGTAGGTTAGAGCAGATAAAAGGAAATACTTCTTCACCCAAAAAGTGATTAACACATGGAATTCACTGCCACAGGAGGTGGTGGTGACTACAAGCATGGACGGCTTCAGGAGGGAGATATTAGATAAATATATGGAGCAGAGGTCCATCAGTGTCTATTAGCCACAAGGTATAGATAGGATCTCTCAGTCTGGGGCAAGTGATGCTCTGTATTCTTGGTGCTTGGGGGGGGCAACAGTGGGAGGGCTTCTAGTGTCCTCGCCCCTCTGATGGACCTCCTGAGGGCACCTGCTATTTTTGGCCACTATGTGACAGAGAGTTGGACTGGATGGGCCATTGGCCTGATGCAACATTGGCTTCTCTTATGTTTTTAAAGGGAGGGAAGGGGTAAGAAGAAGAAGAAGAAGAGATTGGATTTATACCCCGCCCTTCACTCACTTGGAGTATCAGAGCGGCTTACAAACTCCTTTCCCCTTCCCCTCCCCACAACAGACACCCTGTGAGGTAGGTGGGGCTGAGAGAGCTCTTTCCCAAGCTGTCCTTGAGGGAACAGCTGGTACAGAGCTATGGCTTGCCCAAGGTCATCCAGCCAGGTACAAGTGGAGGAGTGGGGAATCAAACCCGGTTCTCCCAGATTAGAGTCCGCGCACTTAACCACTACACCAAACTGGCTCTCGCCAGTTTGTAAATGTGATCTTATGCCAGTCAGTCAGACTAACAAACTACAGAGTTTCTGTAAGTTTAAAATGGGGTGGTGGCATATACCTGAACTCCTTGAAAGGGAAAAAGCATGTCAATGAGGAACAGAATAGGAAAGTAGAGTTAAATAAAGAGAACAAATTAATAGCTTACTTATGTTAACCCTGTCACTTGATTTATTATCATATTCTTTTGTCATAGAGAAAATTATGGTCCAGAGCATCATGATGGCTTTTGGTAGCCCTGTAAATGTGTTTTAACTGAATATATTTGTCAGGCAGAAACCCACAGTAAATCTCCTCAGTGCTCCCATTCATTTACTTAATCAAAGATCCCCTTATTATTACCATCATAATGCTCTCTCACTAACAAAAGAAAGAAGGGATGAGGAAAAGGTCCCTATGCCAAGGAGTTTACAGTCTCAATGTTGCCAAAGGAGAAGAGCTCAGGGATCAACAAGAATAACAAGGGATAAATGAGAGCAAATTCACTTACACAACCTTAAGCTTCACCTACATACACAGAGAGCCTCTAGGAAAAAGAAAAAAATGAGTTAAATAATCCAGCAGGACAAGCAAGTGACAAACAGAACATGAATGCATGTAAACATGGAAGAAACGCTGTAAAAAAATAAACCTATGGCCTAAATGAAAATTGCACTGCAGTAAAGGAGAAATAAAGGTTGAATGCCAAGATGAAAGTAAAGCAAAGAGATGAAGTGAAAGATCACGGTACTGAGGGAGAGAAATGATTAAGGTAACAGGAGCGAGAGGAAAAGAAGTGTGAAGGATACTGCGAAGAGAAAAATAATTCATGTGACAAAGATAGATACAAAAGTTGTGATTTTTTTTTTCCAGTGGTGAAGGAAGAATGAAGAGAACAGCTCTATGAAGAGAAACTGAATAATTAAGGAATGAGAACAGTACACTGAGAAGGGAGTGTGACCCAAATGTAGGGGCCATGGATTGACTCGGTGACATAACCTGTGATTAATAAAAGGCCAGAAATGAGGTAGGGAATGACCACAGTTGCCTTGGGGACAGTACAGAAATAGCAGAAAAGATAAAAGATGTTTTTACATATTGATTAATACAAATAAAACTCAAAAATATTCCACTGAGGAGAAATTGGCACATCAGGAAATAAAGAAGTGATAGTAATAAAATAATGCTTTAGAGAGGCATAGTATTGTATAGAAAAATTACAAGAGGAAGAATCTATGATTATCCAGAAGGTAATTCTGCTGGGGCATTTTCTCCACCCCTTTTCTCCATTATTTCAGAGCAGCTGAAGCAGGGAGGGAGGGGCATGGGTGGTCCTTACTAGGCACGGAGGGCTCAGCCCAAATGAGAGTACAATATAATCTGTCATTTCTTAGAAATCTTTCCTTCACCATTAATGTGACGGAACGTACAGGATAGTATGGGAGGGCTGGGCATTACAGGTTTGCACCAAGCCTAGAGAATTGATGCCTGGGCCCTATTTTCAAGTCCTCAGCTGGAGGGGTTTCCTTTATTTCACACACCTTTTCCTTCACTATGTAAGCATAGAATCAGTTATTTGACTTGGGAAATTTTGTTGTGATTCTGTAAGCTTTCACTGAAAACCGAAAGCAAGTTTCAAGTGTAGGAAAAGCAAACAAAGCACATCATGTAGAACACGACCAATAAGCATTAAGCACTGTATAAATCTCCCTTAACATACTGTGACAGATTTTATGTATAAAAGCTCCCCTTTTATATGGTCTACCCTGGTAATTCTATCTAAAACCATGTCAAATTGAGAACAAGCAACCAGACTTAGAGTCTCATTACCTCATATTTGTTCCGTCTGCAAAAAGGTCTCCAACTTACTTGGACCTGTGCTACCTACTCTTGGTGCCCCATTCCCAAACCAGTTTATATGTAAATATTAATTGGCTGGAAGGTTCCAATCCAAACAGAGTGACCAGCCAAATCAAAAACCCGAGTTAGGCCGAGGACAGACTGGCAGTCTCGGCCGCTCTGCCTCCGCTTCAGAAGCGGAGGCAGAGCGGCCGTTCAAATGGCCGCATCTGCCCCTAGGAGGCGGCCCGGACGCATCACGTCTGGCGCCGCGCTCCTCCCGCACCAGCCGAGCACCACTTCAAAGTGGTGCTTGGCTGCTGCGGCGCGCCGTGCACGCGCGTTCCACCCGCCGGAGCGGGTGTGAATGCGTGCAGGCAGGGGCAGCCGCACAGCATCCGCCCGCTGCTGCAGGAAGCCGCCCGCAGTCTGAACGCTGCGGGCAGCTTCCTTCCGGCGGCGTGCGAATGCCACGCTGCGGGGAAAATTCCCCCCGCCCCAGTCTACCGCACCGCGGAGGCGTGGCAAACTGGCAGTCTGTCTTCAGCCTTAGTGGTTTCAGTAGGCAACAAATTAGTTCTCCTCCCACAAGTGGAAAACAGCTTAGACAAGACATTTGGAACTAAAGGGTAAAATTACCGAAAGGGAAAGGGATCCTTTCTCTCCTGGCACTATTTCTATGCTCAAACTACTGCTTTCCAGTTTAAAATACAAAAGATTGTTACATCTCCCATGTAATATCTAGTTGGGCCAAATGAGCTACCTGCAATTGATTTGTAGGGAATAACGGATCTGCTAGGTAACTATAATGGCTTTGCACTAGTCAAAAAAGACAGAGAGAACTTTCTAATCTCTACTCATGAAAGGGATTGCTGTGCCTTCTCTGGTTGTTTGACAAGGAGACATTCAACAAAAATTATTTTCCTCAACTTGTCTCCATGTTGGAATGATGAGAAAATGCCCCTGCCCTAGATGCCTCCTAGGGAAAGGCAAAGACCTTCCTAATTTAGACTTCTAAGAGTCTGATGGAGTTTACATTAATCTCATACATTTTTAACACGCCTGATCTTGTGAAAAACACCGCTTTTCTGAAAGGTCAAATCACTAGCTAAAGGGCCTCTATGGATCACACAGTGTCTTGCAATAATGAACCACAGCCTTTAAAAAAAAAAAGAAGATAGTAGGAATCCACTTACAGGTTTTCAATATTTTAAAAATAACTTGTTCCCTGCAGATATTGTTTTTTTCATGAAATAGAGAAACCAGAAAATAGCCTTTTAAAATACTCTGTGATGAATTATTTTTTTTTCAGCGTCTGATACTTTCTAAGTCCAAACATTGAAAAACCAAGCTATAAAAATGCATACTACTGGAATTGCCACTCCTTCAGACCTCTGGACCTTTCTGCCTAGTAATTATTCTCACCAAGCCCTTTCCATGCCATTGCTATTTGAGTTACCTTAACTGGACTGAAGCACGGATTTGATTCATGGTAAGAAGGTACTCTATCACAAAGCAATGAGTCCTTGTCTGTAGCTCAGTAACTTCTGCCAGACAGAAAGGGAAAGTGAAAAGCAAATTATCTTCATATTGGTTTCAGGTTGAATAGCATGTTTAAAACATGCAAATTAAATATGCAAATGAAAGCTCATTTTCATCATATAATCCTTCAGAGCAATCACATGAATCCATGTGAAGCTAAGCTACCTTATATAAGTATTATGAGCCCTGACCTGGATAGTCCAGGCAAGCCCGATTTCATCAGATCTCAGAAGCTAAGCAGGGTCGATCCTGGCAAGTGCTTGGATGGGAGACCTCCTTGAAATACCCAAGGTGGGGGATGGAGGCAGGCTTTATTCAGCCACCTCTCTAAATGTCCACCAGGCCCCTAGTAGGGGTCAGTCACCAGAGGTTGCCATGACTTCCAGGTGCACACACACTCACACGCACATATTAAAAAATATCCCCAAAAAAGTATTATGTACTCAGATTAGTAGCAAATGTCCAGAGTCTTAAGCAGAGATATTTCATATTACCTAAACTTCCTTTTACTATGAGTACTATGCGGGAACACCTCCAGCCCACCCTACAAGCACTGCATTGGCTGCCTATAGCATACCGGATACAGTTCAAGGTGCTGGTGCTTACCTATAAAGCCCTATATGGTCAGGGACCTACCTACCTGAGGGACCGCCTCTCCCTGCATGTACCCCAGTGAGCACTACAATTGAGATCCCAGAACCACCTGGTCCCTCCTGGGCCTAAAGAGGCCTGTTTGGTGGCAACGAGGGCCAGGACCTTTTCAGTGGTGGCCCCACACTGGTGGAATGAGCTCCCGGATAACATCAGGGCCCTGTGGGACCTTTTACAGTTCCGCATGGCCTGTAAGGCAGAGCTCTTTTGCCAGGCATTCAAGTAGGGGCCGCCGCGATTACATAGCCCTGGCCCGACCATCAAAGACCACCAATGGTTCATTAGTGCCGACTGGAAGCCCAGAAGAAGTCTGCTGATGCTGTTCGCACAAGGACATCGAAGTTTCGCCATCTTGTTTTGTAATTTTAAAGTTGTACTGAATTTTAATAAGGCTGTTTTTATGGAATTTTACAGAAATTATGTTGTAAACTGCCCTGAGCCCACCGGGGGGTGGGGAGGGCAGGATAGAAGTTTAATAAACAAACAAACAAACAAACAAATACTGGGAACTGAACCTGGGAACTTCTGCCTGCAAAACAGATGCTGTATCACTGAGCCACAACCATGCTCTACCATTGAGCCTCCCAAAACCAAATTCAAATTGGACTGTAACTTTCATTTCCAGCAAAGTAAGCAGTTCAGAGCATTAGGGAATCATAGAGATCTGTATACCTCCCTGAATGGCTCCACTGTGACCTATAGGACCCACAGCTGCAAGCTAGGGGAAAGGTATACTCATGAAACCCTACTTGTGTTACAATGGGCGCGATCATACGCACCCATTTGCGACACAAGAAGGACGATTCCCCGCCGGCTCAAAGTGGTGTGATCACACAAGCACATCTGGGAAGCGTCCTGCAGCCGGTGTCAAAGTGTCACAAACTGCTTTGAGCCGGTGGGGAATTGGCTTATTTAGCTACCAGTGAAAAGGCAGTCTCAAATGGTTTGAGACGGCCCAGAACTGACCTTTCCTGGTATGATCACGCCAGCGCAAACAAGTGGCGTTGGGGAGTGGGCTTTTTGTTTTTTTTCCCCCTCCCATCCCAGTATGCGCATCATCAGATGACCCCAAGGGTGGACAGGCAAGTCATCGATCCCTTGTAGAAGCAGATAAGCGCACTGAAAATGGCCGGGGGAAAAAACCAACTCGCCCACGGCTGCATGTGATCACACAGCGGCGGTTCGCCCTCACAGGTCCATGGACCTGTGTGATCCTGCAAAAGCGGCGCAAATTGCACCGGCACAAATTTGAGTCACTTCCCGTCCGGCTTATCTTGCTCATGTGGACGGGGCCAATATGTTACATATGTCATAGCTTTTGGTACGCTTGAGGAGCTGAACATTATGACACATTTTATTACACCACATTCACTGCCCATCTATACTGTAAAAATCAATTGATCTAAAATGGAAATAATTAACACTTTGGGCATTTGGTCAAAAGAATTCCAAGTTCTTTGAACAGGATGACTAAGAAATAAGTGATTTACCATATTTTTCGCTCCATAAGACGCACCTGATCATAAGACGCACCTTGTTTTTAGAGGAGGAAAACAGGAAAAAATGAAACAGAAAGAAAGAGAGAGAGAGATAAAGGAAGGAAGGAGGAGGAGAGAGAGAGAGAAAGAGAAAGGAAGAAAGAAAGGTTGGGACAGAGAGAGAGACAGAAAGACAGACAGACAGACAGACAGACAGAAAAAAGGAAAGGAAGGAAGGAAGGAAGGAAGGAAGGAAGGAAGGAAGGAAGGAAGGAAGGAAGGAAGAGAAAAGAAGAAGAGAGACGTCGGCATGCCATGCAAAACCAGGCCTTTCTGTGCAAAGTAGCCAGGGAGCTTAATCTGTGGGCGGGCCTTTCTGCTGCTGGCTGTCTTAAAGGGGAAAAGCACTTAAAGGGAAAGAGTACTTAGCCTGGTGGGGGTTTTCCTGTCGTTTCCCTTTTAAGTCAACAGCTCAGGCCCAGCAGGGAGGGGCGGGGAAGGCTGGGATGCCAGCCTATATGGCGTTCCCCTGCATTCCTGCTGAAAAAAGAGCCCTGTTACAGGTAAGAAAAGCTCCATATTTGCTCCATAAGACGCACACACTTTCCCCCCCCCACTTTTTTGGGGAGGAAAAGTGTGTCTTATGGAGCGAAAAATACGGTAAATACTGCCACTAACAGCAGTTCTGGAATTGTCATTCTAGCTTACGTATTCTTGAACTGCACCTTAGTGAGTAAACATTAAGCAATTTCCCCACCCACATAAATATACACTGGCACATCACCCACAGATCAGTGGATGTGAACAGGATCACATGAGACCAAAGCCTTGCTCTTTTAGAGGTTCTGGAAATGGGTGTGTAAACATGGAACACTTTTCCTGAAATAATAATTCTGATACACTACTACCAAACACGAATCAGGGAGGCTGGGTTAAATCATGGCCATTTGCATGCAGGAGTTTTTCTCCGCGTTGTCTTCTAAACTGGAACACTGTCTTTAGATCTGCCACCTGACATGGAACAATCCTGTTTCCAGATTTTCCCTATCCTCAATGTACCTTTTCTCAAACCTACTTTACTCCAGTCTTTTTTGAATAAACACTGTCTGAGTGAATTAGCACATGATCTGGAAGAAACGGTGCATATTTTCCTGCCCTGCAAAGGTCCCATCCACGTTGGTACTAGTTTCCAGCCATCAGCTCCTTGCAGACACCATTTTCCCAGCATTTTCCCCTCCTGTCTCCCCAGAAGGTTTTTTGAGGACTTTTTTTAAAGGTAATTACTATAGCACTATAACCAGCTATCACCAATTAGCTTTTTCCAGCTTTAATAGTGCTATAGCACATGCACAAAGAAAATAACAAAAAAGAAGAACAGTGAGTCATCATGGCAGTCCTAACAATTGCACCAATGAGGAGTCACTGCAGTGCACATCTGGAGGGTGAAAGCAGGGAAAACAAATAAAGTGTGCAGAAAACTCCCCATGTGAAAGCTCCATTGCCAGTGTGCATGCATCTGCATTTGCAGCACTAGATAAAATAACAAAGCAAATCCTTACCATATAGAGCTAGTCCATGTCTTAAACACAGATGCAGGAAGATCAGGGGAAAGGGCCCTTGTCATACAGTACAGGTCCCACAGGTAACGATTTCAGGACAGCCAAGAAGGTGGAATGATTCTACTGGCCACAGCACCATTATTTACCTGTATAAGTAACAATGTACACAGCCACAAATAACTAGTATTCTGGTACAATCTTCAGATGAGATCAAAATACAGGCTGCGCATATTGGAGAAGGAAGAGCCCTTCCTCTGAATACTCTTTGTTTCCGCACTTAGGCTTGTCTCAGCTTTAACACAGGGTAGAGAATATTACCTAAGCATGCAGGGGTAGTAGTTGTTAAAGAGCTACGAAGAAGTTCGTCTCTTATTGTGAGAACCATAGGAATACTTTATTGCAATTCAAAGTGTTCCTTTTGGGTGGTAACAGTGGGAATCAAATCAAGTTACTTGATGGACTTCAAGTGCTATAAATTACTCATAAGAAATCATTGATGTGCACAATTTTCCATTCTACTTTAGTCTGCAGAACTCAGTCTTCCTTCCCTTGCATACACATAGCTCTCATTAATGTCACTGGAATTTTCAGTGGGCCCTGACTCTTGTAACAACTCTACATACATTAATGCTATGACTCTGGCTCTAGTTGAGAGCCAGTTTGGTGTAGTGGTTAAGTGTGCGGACTCTAATCTGGGAGAACTGGGTTTGATTCCCCACTCCTCCACTTGCACCTGGCTGGATGACCTTGGGCAAGCCATAGCTCTGTACCAGCTGTTCCCTCAAGGACAGTTTGGGAAAGAGCTCTCTCAGCCCCACCTATTTCACAGGGTGTCTGTTGTGGGGAGGGGAAGGGAAAAGGAGTTTGTAAGCCGCTCTGAGACCCCCTAGAGGAGTGAAGGGCGGGATATAAATCCAATCTCTTCTTCTTCTTCTTCTAAACCGATCCCAGTGCTTAGGACTCAGAGCCTTCTGCAGAAAGTGGACTCTGAGGAGAAGCACAAGACTGAAGTATTCAGCATGAGAACTTTAACAAAGATATCCTTAATATATGCTCTTCCTTGAACCAAAATGTTGCATAGCAAACACTCCAGGCTTGAATTCCTAAACTGGTTCACTGTGCCATCTGTACCAATATGTGTCTGTTCAAGGAGGAAACTTTCGTTTCTATGCCTGCACAGAGCTACATAAGCAGCTGAGCATCATCTAATCAGGCAACTCAAGCTGGAAATAAAAACATCAAGTCAACAAACAGCCCATCCTCATTGTGCAGCATCCATCTACAACACATTGGAATTAATGAATGAATGTGCCTAAGGAGTAGTTTGAAGTCTGTCACATTAACTATGCATTCACCACCCACTACACAAAGATGGCTGGTGCAATAGTGGTCCATAAACAGGAGTGATGCACCAGCCCACCACAATAATAAGTGAAAATACCTTAAGGTGATGTAGATGCTCTAGTTTTACAAATGGCCCTGCCAATTTTAAACCTCACTGTTCTTTTCAAAGATATTTAATTTTTCACCTCTTGCAAAGAAGGGATAGTTTCCTGTTTTCACTGTCTTTGGTAAAGAGACAGAAATGATAGGGGAGAGAGCAAATGGCTTAACAGACGAGCCTTCTACTGCAACTCTGAATGGTGTCCTGCTACAGATTATTCATAGGCCGAGGACAGATTGGCAGTCTCGGCCGCTCTGCCTCCGCTTCAAAAGCGGAGGCAGAGCGGCCGTTCAGACGGCCGCATCTGCCCTGAGGAGGCGGCCGGGACGCATCGTGTCCAGCACCGCGCTCCTCCCGCAGCAGACGAGCACCACTTCAAAGTGGTGCTCGGCTGCTGCGGCGCACGTTCCACCCGCTGGAGCAGGTGTGAATGCGCACGGGCAGGGGGAGCCGCGCGGCGTCCGCCCGCCGCTGTAGGAAGCCGCCTGCAGTCTGAACGCTGCGGGCAGCTTCCTTCCGGCGGCGTGCAAATGCCGCGCTGCGGGGGAAATCCCCCCCGCCTTAGTCTGCCGCGCCACAGAGGCGCAGCAGACTGCCAATCTGTCCTCAGCCATAGACTACATTTTGGCAGTAACCAGGAAACATCTTTCCTTGGGTATGCCTTTATTTCATATATCTGCAATCTTCCTGCACAAGGCAAATTCACACATTACCACAGTGGCATGGAAACTGCTTCCTCAGAGTTACTTCCAATGGGAGTCTGGTAATGAATTGATGAGAATGAAAGAGCCAGAACCAGAAGTTGATTTATTTTGCTTGTGTGTAGAGAATCACTCACATTTTTATTACTGTAAACAACAGGAAATGCTTTCACAACGTCCACATTTAATCCACGGGCTTCGACTTAGAAAACTCTGTTTTAGATCACACAAATGCACATACTTTAAATGTTTGTTTTGGGAAAACATACTTGTGATAGTATCCTGTCCTTTTACTTTGAATGTGTAATGTGTTTTTATACTAAATACTAATAAGAACAACTAATTTAAACTCAGGTAGATAGTCTCAGGAACTTAGTTCACAAAATTAACTGCACAGCTTAAATTACCTGTTCAGGAATCTCTATGGGCTTCAGGAATAGTTTTGTTCTTGACCAATTAATTATCTCATTGAGAAAGGCTTACCAATGCAAACAGTAATAAAACATACAGGATAGGATAGGTTTTAATTGATTCCCATAGTAAACCACAGAAAAAATGCTTTCATGGATGTTATTCTCTAGAAAAATAATTGGCTCATTAACCGTAGCTGTATCCACTTGTTCTCATTACCAAGGTCAAACAAATAAAAGGATGTCGTTCTGGGGAGCACAGAATTCTATACAAAGGGGAGCAACTGCAGGAGATTCAGTGAAAAAGTTCATCAGAGCATACTGGGGATGAAGGTAGTAGCAGCAATGTTCTGGTGCTCGAGGCAGAAAATTCAAATGGCAACAAAAAAAATAGGTAATGGTCAAGGTTTCCCTTGCTCGAAAGCCAGTCGAATACGACTCTAGGGATGCAGTGCTCATCTCCATTTCCAAGCCAAAGAGCCAGCGCTGTCCAAAGACTTCTCTGTGGCCATGTGGCCGGCATGACTAGATGCCGAGGCACACGGAACACTGTTATATTCTCACCAAAGTGGTACCTATTTATCTACTTGCAGTTTCTTGCTTTCAAACTGCTAGGTTGGCAGGAGCTGGGACCAGAGATGGGAGCTCACTCCGTCACGCAGCACTCGGGTCTTGACCTGCTGAACTACCGACCTTCTGGGCTGCAGTTCAGCGTCTTAACCACTTTGCCCATCAAATAATTCACAAGTTATGCCTCTCCACTGTCCCTTAAGATCTGCCCCCTAACTCATAACTCATTCTTAAATCTTGCCCTTCCTTCTAGCCCCTCTTCTATTAAAACTACTTCCTGTGCGATAGGGTAGGGTAGGCTGAGAGAGGCTGATTGACCCAAGTCACTCAGGAAGCTTCATGGCAAAGGGGTGATTGAAACCAGGGGTTAGAGTTCTGGATACTGGAGTTCAGCTTAGGAGGCTATAGTGTCTGTAGGCTTTGGCTGGTATGGTACCTGGAAAAGCCAATCTGGGAAATATAAACATTTCTGAAAGTTTTTTTAAGGGTCTTGAAGAATTAACTTATGAAATGTCACAATCTCTCTCTCTACAGAACAGAATGCTACTATTTTAAATATACATTTTAACTGAAGAACATAGTGCTGCTCTACCATCTTGTCCACACTGTTGAAGGGCCTCTTCCACAGTCCAAATGCAACATAAAAATACACAAAATAAGTTACATGTTTGCAGAAACTTTGTATTAAGAACCTTTGGCATGAAGATTTATTTTAGCTGTCACCTCCCTTCTAGAATGAATTTCCAATGGCTTCGATTTCATGTTCTTGAGTAGCTCTTTTTATGTCAATGGCACTTGTATAATAAGCTTTTACTTAATAATAAAGTAAGCAGAAGTGTTGTCACACCAGACAGATACCCTGCCTGATCAATCACACACTAATATAAACACTCAAGACAAAAATGGATGCAACTCCTGCTTTGTGTTTTATTTTTTAACTGATTTTTTTCTGCCATATACCTGGCCAACAGAATAAACAACACTCAGTATGAGTGCTGTTGAAAAGAATGGCTGTTAATCTCAGAGACACCTGCAGCTGTTGAGCTCACCAAGAAACCCTGCTGTATATCTTCGGGAGGGTGTCTGACTTCTTCTTTTATTTATGAATGCGGTGTCTTTTTGCTCTCTCTCAAGTCATTATTTTTGGTGCACATTTTACAGTCTGTTTTTGCAGATGGGTTGTATACAGCCACAGCACTCCAGCTGAGTTATACGGTATAAAAGCCTTCCCACAAATATTCCACCCTGAGGGAGGGATATGGTACTCCAAAAAAAGGTGGCAAAGGACCAAAGTTAGGAAAATATCTGGTCTGTACACCTAAAGCAAAAGGTACAAACAACCTTATCCAATTATTACTCCATTATGGCACTTTTGATATACGAAAAGAGCAATTCTAAACAGAATTACTCCATTTAAGTAAATTGAAGTCAATGGGCTTGGAATGGTGCCATTCTGTTTGGGACTGCACTCTTGTTTAGGACTGTACTTCTATCTCAGTCGTCCTCACAGAAGATGAGGCAATTGTTTACAGCTGCACCCCACAACTTGGGGCACAGAGAAGCTAAAAGATAGTGATTTACCTCCATTTGTTTGAAACCAGACCTATGATTAGCATGCTAGCCACTGTCTGCTGCTAAAGGATACAATCCCTTTTAGCCTCCGGAAAAAATGATGATAAACGGAAAGGATTCCTGGACCAGACACGTAGAATTTTTCCTTTATAATCCAGTTCCAGAAGACGAATGTCTGAATAGCTACTTGTCTTTCCCTGCAGAAACTTTTTACCATCCCAGGCATGACAAGTACCACCAGAAAGCTCAAAGGGACAGGAAGGTCATAGACTATGTTTGGGAAACCTGTAATATTTTGCCTGGGAGAAAATTCACCCAATGTCCCCTCACAGCACATAGAAAAATAGAAAAATCACAGCAACTCTGTCTGATACTGCCTTTTGACATCAACATCAAGTAGGCTAATCATGTCATTCTTCCAACACATATAAAGTCAATTCATAAGGGTGACTGTCAGCCCAATAGCTCACACCTTAATATTATTCTTGAGACGCAAAGGCAGCTAATAGCCAGATTCAAGTCTAAAATATGTATCTGATAAGGGGAGCTTTGATTCTTGAAAGCTTAGATCCCAGGAATTTTGTTGGTGTCTAAGATGCTACTGGACTTGAATCTTGCTCTTCAACTGCTGACCAACACAGCTACTCGCCTGACTTGAAGCTATCTTCATGACAGATGGCTAACATTCCCACAACTGCTGGGGTATAAGGCCAGTTGCACTGCAGTTGGAGAACCCTTTGCTTAGCAACATGTACATCTGCAGACACAAGTCTTACAGAAAATTATAAGGCAAAAGATATGCTAAATATAATTGTGACACCTTCCTTTTTAGCGGAGCATGAGATCTGTCATACAAAAAGAATGGAATCTCCCAAAACCTGAAACAGTGTTATCACATGACGTTTGATCTGTGTAGGAGCTGCATTCTTCCCTCTTTTTTGGTTTAGTTACTTCTTAACTTGGGAAAAGGCATAAATACCCTCAGCAAGTGGTCCATTTCTCACTGGCAATTCTTTTTTTTCTTTTTTAAGAATTTTATTGATTTTATCTACTTTCTACTTCTACAACGCTACAAACTAAGCTACATATACCTTATACAGAGAATACTTTATGAAATGCTTAATTAAATCCAGTTAATAAAAAAAATAAGAAGCTTAATTAAGACCATGTTTTACAGTTAATTACTTTGTTACTGTTTCCACTGAGAAAGCTATTTGGCAGGTATGCATACTTTAAAGAAATATGCTTAACAATACTTTTTATAAATCACATTAGTGCAGAAGCTTAATAAAACATTTTTATACAATCATTTCTTCTTTCGTCCTCTTCTTGTTTTTACAGTCTCAACTTGTATTTTTGGGGCTGCTGCTCCTTTTTCCGAGTCAGATTCATCTTCACTTTTTGAACTGTCAAATCCATATATACTTTCTTGCGAAGCCAGTGAACCATCTGTGTCTCCTCCTGTTTTCTTTTCTTTGCTTTTTTCCATGAATTTTTTCGCTTGGTCAACAGAGTCAATTTTATATTTCTCATCTTTGATGTTGAAGCTTAGTCCCTCTGGAGTATTCCAACGATATATAATAGATTCAGACTGAAGCCAGGTTGTTAGTTTTCTGTAGGCTTTTCTTCTTTTCCTTATTTCAAATGGAATGTCCTTCAAAACTTTCACCTCTTCTTCTTGGATCTTCAGAACCGTCTTATTTGTGGTTTTTAAAACCACATCTCTTGTAGATTTTTTGGAGAACCTTATCATGATTTCACCAGGCAGGCTATTCTTTTTAATGTAATCTGGGTAGGTCCTATAGACCATGTCCATATCGCTTTTTAAAGCTTCTGCTTTTAAACCTGTTACTGGTTCCAACGCTTCACTCAGCAGGCTTTTAAGGTCTTCTCCTTTCTTCTCTGGCACATTCTGAAGTCTTAGGAAGAAACTTGCACGTTCCATCTGTAGTCTTAGAAGCTGGTCATGATAAAGAGCCTTGTCTTTCTCTGCTTTTTGTAATCTTGAGTCTTGATTTTTTACTGACGTTTTTACCTCCATGAGGTCCCGCTGCAACTTTTCTGTGGTTTTATTCGACTCTTTTAGTTCCAGCTGCATTTTGTCCATCTTTGTGTTAAGAGACGTCATTTGGTCCACTAGAGGTCGCAATAACGAGGAGAAAATTGTGGTCATCTCTGTGGTATCGACCTTTGAACTCGGAGCTGAACTTGCTAGTTTGGGGGAGGTTTCGGTTTCCCCACCATTGTTGAGTCCGCTGTATTGTTTACAGTTAGATAAGATGGACAGAAGGAATGTTTTCTCAACCAACACTTATATCTTTTTAAAGTTTATATCTTCAAGTACACGATCCTGCCTTCTAGCAGTCCGTACAAGCTTTTATTCCTCAGTAACGCCGTGGAAAGAGCCTCGTAAGTACGCTGATACAAAAAGGAAAGGGGGGGGGGGTTTCCTCCACCCACCGCGTTCCCGCTTGATTCTGCTTTATTTTACTTCGAGACTCACATTTTCACCTTGCGTATCTGGGAGCTTCTGCTTCTTTCGCTTCATACTCTCTGCTGCTTCTGGGTTTGTGCTGTAGCCATTACAGCCTCCTAGGCGGGGGAACCTATGGGGGTGATGAGAGGAGCCTCGATCTCGCAGTCGCCACCATTGAGAGAGGTCTCCTCTGTGCCACCCCAGGCAGAGCCCCCTCACTGGGGTCTCTGGGGGTCTGGCACCTGTCCTGAACCCCTTCTTCCCGCCTGACATGGATCACCTCTCCCGCTGGTGCGGTGAGAGGTGTCCGCCATTCTTCGCAAAGTTTCCGGAAGTCCTCACTGGCAATTCTTAATGGAAGGCCTCAAATGCCTTCTTATGAGCATCCTAATTTGGATAGGTATGTGACTCAACCGTTTGAAAGCCAAAGAAGCTCCATCTCCTCCAGAGCCTTCCTAAACAGAGTTGCATGTGTTTCCGTCACTTTCCAAGATTCTAACCCATTACACTGACCAACAGTGGTCCAGAACCAGGGGCTATGTTTTTTTTCTGAATTAAGATGGAACACAAACAGACAATTTTATAAGCATGGGGAGAAACCCAGTGACCACTAAATCCTTCAAGGCCTGGTGTGCCTTTAAAAACATGGCCAAACCAGTATATCTCAAAGGTTACATGTGAGTCCTGTGTGTAGGAGTTAGAGCATGAAGAACCAGAGATTAACACATTATGACTGCATATTAGCCAAAAGCCTACCTCAATGCCTCTTTTCATGAGTAGTTTGGAAAGGAAAACAAAAGAATATTTTTAAAACATCTTCCGAAAGATGCTACTAATGGGTAGCAACATGGCAGATAAGAAGAAGTAGAAGGAAATGTTTAGGAATATTCAACTTTGTCTTGTCCATGACCAGAAGTTTTGGTACCGAGTACAAAATGTTCTTGCATCATAAGTAACGTCATTTCTGAAGGATGTTGCAACTTACTCTTGCCTTGTCAATAGACATTATTTTGGACATTTCCTTTATATTTGACCCTTTAATCCATGAGACTCTGAGAACACTCATGAGAAAGTTAAAACCACCAAGCAAGTTGGGGGCTATCAAAGAAGGCCTAACTGTATTCCTTGCTACCAGGTGGGAAAGGCTAGTCACTTAGTAACTCTTGGTATGAATCTTCATCAGATAATTGTGTGTGTTATTTCACATGCTAAATGCATAATTTCTGACCTTTTGCACTGAGGTAGTGTAGTGTTGAGCTTGCCCTGACCTGGATAGTCTAGGCTGGCTTGATCTCATCAAATCTTGGAAGCTAAGCAGGGCCGGCCCTGATTAGTATTTGGATGGGAGACTACCAAGGAATACCAGTGACACTACGCAGAGACAGGCAATGCTAAACCCCCTCTGAATGTCTCTTGTGTTGAAAACCTGGTGGGGTTGCCATAAGTCAGCTGTGACTTGATGGCAAAAAAAATTGTTGAGCTTAATAAACCAATTCAATCACAAGTATTAATCATAATATTGTCTGGCTTTCCCAGATAATATTGTTTCCCAGGTGGAATTCTGGAAGGACCTGATGAATGCTATAACTACTCTTAGTATTTACAAGTATAGAAGGAATCCCCCCCCCCCAAAAAAAGCTGGGGGAATCACTGAAACTTTAAAAATTGAAGGTAGCCAGTGACATACTGTGGTGGGCCGGCACTATGGGGAATGGTAGATGAATTCCATGGTTGGTGACATCTCTGTCCACAGGGTTAGCTGCAAGTTGCTGTCACTTTTGGCTACAAAATCTATCCAAATCTCCTTGCTCACTTGTTGGCAAATGCCCTGAATCCCCAGTCAGTCATGAGTGACAACAAGCAGGACACAGGAAGCCAAACCACTGGCTGCCGTACGCAATTGTAAAACCCCAGCATTTACTGCAGTCTTATTCCCCTTGCCCTGCAACGAAGGTTGTCAGTCTGCTCATGCTTTACATTGTGATTGTTTCCTAACTGCTCAGTTTCCAGCTGTCGTCTTCTATCAGGAAAAATCAAAGAGGTTGAAAGCCTCTGGTAGCCATTACCAGAGGCAAAGAAGAGCAACCTTTCCTTCCACAATTCTCAAGGCTTTCAACCATAAGTCTGTTGACAGATAAATTGACTAGCTCCCCTGTTCCTAACCTTGTGATACTTGTACGCAAGTACTGTTCATTAGCTTACATTCTTGTACAATTTCCCCCAGCCTTAGTCCTTCCTTTGTGTTCTACAAGTCAACTATTGATCTGGATCGAGTTGTTACCTCACTCTGCTCTCCTGCAAGATATATATAGATATAGATATAGATACAATGCATTTGTCCATATTTTCATTGTTGCAGATTGTGGTAATTTTTGGCCTAGATAGAGCTGCTCCTTCTCATCTCCACATTTGCAGTTCTCTCTTTCCCAGATGGAGTATATGTCTTCTGTCTCACATGTTACTTTGTGGCAAGGGATTAGCTATTTCTGGAAACCACTCAGTTTCCTGGCTCAACTAGTCTTTTGTACTTCAAGCAGGGCCTCCCCTTACAGCTATTTATATTGCTCTGATGTGTACAATTTATTGAAGGCAAGGAAGACAGCCCACTACAGGTGTCACAACAACCTCACAGGATCCATAGGTCATAGATTCTCATATGTGTTTATCAGTTTTCTTGCTAAGGGGAAAAACGTATTACAAGAGAATTCTATTTGGAAGATTTCATAGTTGTAATCAGATTGCCTGAGAAGAGAGAAATAAATTTCAGTTCATATACCACAGAATAGGCACAGATTTTCATTCTGTAAGGCCAACATCACATGATCACTCTCGCTATCACTGATGAATAATAGCTTGGCAGCACACAAATGCTTGATAAATCTTACCTTCTGCATGAGTATCAAAATAAACAAGGTGCTTACACATGGTTCTATTCATTCTTATGTCGATTTCAAACTCACACTTAGATAGGAAAAAAGTTTCTGAGGTAGCACATAAAGAAAGAAATTTATTATTTGAAGGTACAACAAGAATATACATACAATAAAAAAAAATTTCCCTCTTACCTAAAAGGGACAGAGAAAAACTCCACACATTTAGACAAGTGGATGTTTTGACAGTTTCCATAACAAGAAGTAGGGGACAAAGGTGGCTCAGTGGTTAAGATGCTGAACTGCAGACCAGAAAAATTGGTAGTTTGGCAGTTCAAGACCCGAGTGCTGCATGAACGAGTGAGCTCCCGTCTCTGGCCCCAGCTCCTGCCAACCTAGCAGTTCGAAAGCAAGAGACTGCAAGTAGATAAACAGGTATCGCTTTGGTGGGAAGATCACAGTGTTCCGTGCACCTCGGTGTCTAGTCATGCCGGCCACATGACCATGGAAACGTCTATGGACAGTGCTAGCTCTTTAGCTTGGAAAGGGAGATGAGCACTTCCCCCTAGAGTCAGATTCGACTGGCTTTCAAGAAGGGAAACCTTTACCTTTACCTATAGCAAGAAGTAGGAAATGAGGGTTTTAGTGAATATTGCAAATACTAGTGATACACTGGTCTGTAGAGCCACTGGAGCAAGAATGATGGATAGATTGTAAGGATCCCAGTGAGGTAAAATATGACACTGTGACTCTGGATCATGGTCAGCAGATCCCAGGCAATTCTGAGAGAGGGCCCTTTCTCCAGTGGGCTCCTCTTCTTTGGAATGCCTTCTTCTTAACTACTTACCTGGCATTTGATCTTCTTCCTTTCAGGCACCAGGTGAGATAATTTTAAACTACCTGAGTGATTAATTACATTGACCTCCATTATTTCTGGAAATATGTGGTGACACATACCCTTAGAAATAAATTTCACACCCTAAAACCGTTTGTTTGTTTTTTCCTATACTTTATTTTTATAGTTAAGGCTTTGGAGTTTTATAGATAGTTGGCTTTGGAGACCATGTAGTTTTCTAGTCCTCACTGAGGCAATGGTCGGCTCAGGGTGCCACCCAGCATTCCCTCGGCTGATTATATGAGGATTATTGGCTTGTGCTGACCTGGATGGCCCAGGCTAGCCTGATCTCATCAGATCATGGAAGCCAAGCAGGGTCGGGAGACCACTAAGGAATTCTAGGGTCACTACGCAAAGGTAGGCAATGACAAACTACCTCTGAATATCTCTTGCCTTGAAAACACCATGGGGGTCATCATAAATTAGCCATGACAAGAAAAAAAAATCACCACCTTGAAGAAACCACGCAGCAGGCTTGATGAAAACAACTTAGAGGTTGTGGTCACATGAGCCAGTTGAAGCAGAGGGGAAGAGAGGCTATTTCCTCAGGAGGAATTTGACACGCAGTTGCGAGATCACACAGCCCTTTGAAGCCTGTCACTGTGTGCTCAGACACAACTGTGGGTGAGTCATGGGGAGGTTGCCATTTGTTTCCCTTGTGTATAAACAAGGAATCGCACTTCTGCACTGAAGGCCCCCTATGGCGTATGCAATAATGCGCATCCTGCAAAGGGGGAGAACACGGCACAGAGTCAGGATGATATGATCAGACCATCCCATGAGAGCATGCTTGAGTGATCAGACAGGGGAAAATCTATCTGTGGCCTGTTGGCAAGCATTAAGATTGGACTTTCCCTGGTGTCTTTTAACTCCACTTATGTGGCAGAGCAGCCCATGTAGCCGACGGCTGTGGGACGCTTCCCAGATGTTGCTGTCTGATCGCTTCTCTTAGACCCATCAAGAATTTGCACCTATGTTGGATCTAAAGGAGCAGCCAGAAACAGTTTTATTTGTTCAGAACAGTTTGTTCTTAAATTAACTGTTTTCATTTTATATTATTAGATTTTATATGCTTGTTTGCTATCCCACAAACAATGGTCTGATGGCTGAATGACAGCATACGAATTGTTAAAATTAAATAATTTGTTTAGGAAGTCAAGTCAGATTTTATTCCCATCTCAGCAATATCATAAAATAGAACCTCTTTGTCAGCTATTTTGGAGTTATAAATGCCACTTTTATGTGACATACAAAAATTCTACACACACATACACTCCTTACTTTTACATCAAAGCACAGGTAGTCATTTATCTATAAGCCAGAAATCATGGTATATCTGTGATCTGTCTAGAGACCAGGGATGTTCATGCAGCAAGTGACAGCGGTAGCTCTTCCTTTATGGCAGATCCCACAAACTTGGAACTTAACTATCACTGAGGAAGGAAGGCCCTATTTGTTTTCTACAAATATTACTTTGACAGTAGCCCAATTTAAAACTTCCTGAAAGGAATATATATGTCATTTATCATAGCTGGACAGTTTCAGCAATTTTCTAGGATTATGTTATGATCTATTTCTTTGACAGGAAAGACAGAATGATATTACAAAGTGGCCACTAACACTCAAAAATCACCACTTTGTGTTTCAAATGTATGAGGTCAATGTGAGCCTTTGAAAGTCACATATTTCTATATTTGAGTCAAGTCAAGTTTATTACCAGTTATCTTAGCTGTAGTGACAATAACAACAGGGTAAAATAAATATTCAGGATGAAAAAGTAAATCAGATTACAGACATGTGGCTCAGATCACATTTAGTGGCAGTAAGCAACATTCAAGTTCACAAAATCCTACTTAGCTTTAGATAAAGTATGCAATTTGTATAATAGACAGGCTTAGGAAGAAATTACACAAAAACTCCCAAGTTGATCAAGCAATATTGGAAACAACCACTTCTGCCTAATACTAAATGCATGAGAAAATTACAATGTTTCAGTTTGGTGGCTAAAAGAAAGGAAAGTAGATGGCAGAAATATACATTTAGCACCTACCATTCTCTCTTTGTATGTCTGATGGCATGTGTGGACTAATTTTTAGATAATTTTACTAGATTTTGTTCTTAATGATGTAATTTGTTTTTTGTATGCCACCTTGAAGACTTGGTAACCCAAAGGCAAGGTATAAATGTTTAAGTAGCTCAGACCTATAAGAAATACCTGTTAAGTAATCTATTACATTTCAACTAAAGTGGAAAAAAATCACAATCAATTCAGTAAAATGACTGACTAAAGGATCAATGCATATTACTCAGAAATCAGGAATGTAAAAAGCAGTCCTTGACAAAATGTGTTAAAAGAAGGTGATGCCCTTCCAACAAAATAATTGAAAATGAAATATTAGCAGTACAATTTAGAATCATGCTCACAGACATTTACAGGTCTAAGTCCAGCACATTTTTCTTGCAAGTTTGTTAAAGAATAAAATTAAATATTTCTGTTTAAATATATTTATATTTTTAAAAATCTATTTCCCCAATGTCAGCTCACTTTTAAAAGCCTTTGCTATGACAACCCCTTGAATCAGTAGTAAGGACTAGAGATGGAAGATCCCACGGAGATTTATTTATTCATGTTCGGTCTTTATATGTAAAGTGAGAATATGGATTTATGTTTATCAGAAACAGAGCACATGATTAAGGAATTCAACCCTGTTTCATTTCTTTCTTTACTTCATTGCACTTATTGGAAAACTGAGAGCCCCCAAGCCCCTCACTTTACCAGTGCAGATGTGGCATTTATTTCATATATTAATAGATTCTCCATCACATCTAATTTGGACCTTCTGAGATGGCTTTCATTGACCATTTGTGGACATTTACAAGTTCATTGCTGGGCCTCCCACTGAACTTGTAAGTGGGCACCAAGCTACAAACCATCATCTGAATCAATCCATAAATCACAGGAATGATCCCAGTGGCTTCATGTGCCCTTTCAGTACCAGACTCTTTCTCACAGCAGCCTGTTTTATCTTCTGGATCTTGATGGGACACTTTAGAGCAAAATTCAAAGTGTGCGAGTGGTTGTGAATAAACTATAATAAAATCTCAGTAAGTCCCTATGTATATAGAGAATTACTGTAGGTACATGGGTGGGGCTCCTTGAATCCTGAATGTCAAGCAATTACTTACAAGCAGCCCTGGATTAACCATCAAGCAAAATAAGCATGTGCTTAGGGCACCAAGGGAAAGGGGGGCATCTTGAAGGTGAAATATTTTTTTCAGTCATTCCTTCTGTTATGGCTATTCATAAGAAATAATAGGCAGTGGAACCACCAGCTCTGAAAAGCAGGGGCAACTATGCAACAAGACCGGCTGGATGCCTTGTCTCTGCTAAATACTGAAGCAGATTTGTTATGCCAGATTAGTTTTGACAACCTGATCAAAGACTTTGCAATTTAAAAAGTAGGAGAAAACTTTTTAAAGTATAAATAAAGTTACAAGTAGGCAACAATAAGTATCATTTTGCATCTTTTGATCCATGCGTATTGAAATGCTATATATCTTCAAGGTCAGAAAGCAATGCAATAAAAGATTTTTCTTTCATACAAATAATATTTCTCCATTAGAATATCTTTTTTTTAAAAAAACTGTCCACCAACATTGATTTCTGCAGAAAGAGGATTTCAAAAAGGAAAACTATGCTGTCGAGATCACGTAATTTCACTAGAGATAATATTAGATTAAATTTTGCTTTATAAACTTTGGGAGGGTGATTAAAAATAGTTTTCAATAAATTTTTGCATTTCCATTTTCCCCCTTATAATAATTTTATTTAAAAATGCATTGAAAATGTTGAAAATTTGCATTTGTTTTGTGGCCACAGTAAATAATTTGCTTATATTGCTTACTGCTATTTAGTGTTAAATAAATAAATAAAATAAAAGTTTATACGTAATATAGTTGTGGGGTCTGGCCTGGAGGATGTTCTGGAAGAAAACTGAATTTTTAATCCCTTATTTCACGTTCAGCACTTATTGATTCTTAATGTCTTGGCAGTTAAGCAATGGAAGGGCCGAGGGCTGGGTTTAGGGCATCAATTGGCCTCAATCCGGCCCTGTTTACAAGGGTCATGTACGACATCTCTGACCTGACTTCATCATATCCTGTGTGAGGGTAGAGAAGGGAAGTCAGGGAAACATGTCCTGACATTTGTAAACAAAGCAGATATTTCAGCTACTGCTGAACATCACAGCAATAACCTGTTTAGTGGAATTTTTTAAAAAAATGTTTGTAAAAGGTCTCTCAGCTCTCACATAACTGATCCTGCTTTATAATGACTTTCAAATCCTCCAACCTGATCACAGCAGGCTCATTCCATTTCAGACAACTGTTGTTTTATCTTTTGGACTCAGTGTCTTTCCTTACCACCACAGATGCAGTTTCTCCTTATGGAAGACCTCCCAAGGTCTCTCCTGCTATCAGCAATCACATTTCATGCAAAGTTACATTTACCATTTTTCTTTCCTTTCTCTGTGATCAGATGTGGGAAGAACCAATAAAAATAACAGTAATATGTAAGATAACATTTTCTTTGTTATCACAGTCTCAAAATCATTGCCATACTGCAAGACATTGTGAGGGGAAGCACATGAATAATCAAAGATGTTTGGAGAGGTTTCAGCTGGCTGACTGAGCAGGCCACAGGCCAACAGAAAACTGGTTTGCCTGTTGTGTTGCACCCTTGGCACCAACTAGAAACATGTGCCTGCCTTCCATTCCTACATCTGTAGGATAGCACTCCAAACCCATATATTTACTCAGACGTTAGAAGAAGAAGAAGAGATTGGATTTATATCCCGCCCTTCATTCCCCAAGGGAGTCTCAGAGCGGCTTACAAACTCCTTTTCCCTTCCCCTCCCCACAACAGACACCCTGTGAGGTAGGTGGGGCTTAGAGAGCTCTTTCCCAAGCTGTCCTTGAGGGAACAGCTGGTACAGAGCTATGGCTTGCCCAAGGTCATCCAGCCAGGTGCAAGTGGAGGAGAGGGGAATCAAACCCAGTTCTCCCAGATTAGAGTCCGCGCACTTAACCACTACACCAAACTGGCTCTTAGAACCACACTATTCAGCAGAATGTATTCCAAGTGACAGTGCATAGGATTATAGCCATGGAGCCCACTCTATGCGCATTGTCTCAGAGGTAAATATTGTTATATATCAATTGGACATCAAGAAAGCATGCGTAAGACGGAGGCCTGAGGTTTTTATGTGTTGCTGTTCCTACATCTGCACTTAATCACTGTGGTTGCAAGCCACATCTTACCAGAAATTTACCAAAATATCCCCAACTGTAATAATGTCATACGCTGTGTCCCATTCAAACCACCTACAATTTGACACGATTAATCAAGATCTCCTTTTCCAAAGCCATGTTCCAACTCCCCATGTAGGTGATAATTTTGGTATTTTACTGTCTTCAGATACAGTTTCAGTTCCTAAGTTAAGACCTTGGCAAGCAGCAAACTGATTTTTCTGTCTAATAATTACAGAGAGATACATCATTAATATAAATCCATTATTTTTTTAAAGATTTAGGGTAATTGCTTATGCACAATGTATGTTTTATTCATTGTATGGGGAAATATATCAGATGCCTCTGGATATTACCAAATCTTTTGTCTCCACACGGCCTTAGAAGAAAAGCCATTTTGGAATTTATGGGTTTTAGCAGACAACTCAGACCTTTGTATTTGGAGGAGAAACAAATGCAGAACTAATTGACATGCAGCTCACTAATTACAAGAAGACTCAGCAAATTAGGCATCAATCAGTAGTTAGTAAGGCCCAAAACTATAACAAATGCAGCCTAGGAGCCTAAATTTTTACAGTCTAGCTCAGAGCCTCAGGGCTTCCATTGTCTCTCTTAAAAGCATTTTTGCTTTCCTGGTAACATGCATTTTGAGCACACAGACTAAGGCCGAGGACAGACTGGCAATCTGGAGCGGGAGGAATCCGGAGGCAAAAGCTGTGGGGGGAAATTCCCTGGGGCTGGCCATTCACACTGGCCAGTGTATTGTGCAAGGATGCTGTTACAGAGCATTCAGACTGCTGTGAGCCTGCTCCACGGCTCGCACGGCAGCATTTCGCTGGCAGTGTACGTGTGCATGTGTGCATGTTCACATGTACGGTATGCCATAGGATAGGAGGCAGGGACAGCTGTCGATATATATGCAAATGCGCTCATGCGCAAATATCCGTGCCAGCGCGTTCACACTGCCGCCTCCGGCTGCCTCCCACTTCTTCCGGTCAGTGTTCCCTCTAAGCTGAGTTAGTGTGAGCTAGCTCACAGTTTTTAAGTCTCCGGCTCACAGGTTTTTGCCTTAGCTCAGGAAAGATGGCTCTAGAGCTAACTAATTTATGCAGCTGCCAAACTGGTGGCTCACAACTTTAATGCCAGCAGCTCACCAAGTAGAAATTTTGCTCACAAGACTCCACGGCTTAGAGGGAACATTGCTTCCGGTCCATACTGCCTGGAAGCAGGAGGCATGCGGAAGACAGCCCCTGAACACCGGTTTCTCCCAGTGTCCTTCTACAGTGAGAGGAAACCAGCTTCAAAGCGCGTAAGTGTGGAAGGGAGCCGAGGGACCGCTTTCCAAGCGGAGCTCTCACAGGGCAGATTGCCAGTCTGTCCTCAGCCTAAGCATCCTGGGAAAGGTAGTTCCAAAATTCCTGCCATTGTTCACATTCCCAGGGCCTATTATGATGCCTTGAAGATTATGAGCCCTTGCCTGCTGCTCTCCTGGTCAGGCTAGCAGGAGCAGTGGCCCAACCCTATCACCAGCCCACCCAGTACCTGGGGAATAGGAAAGCCTGCATGTTGGTTATGTTTATCGCCTTTCCCCCTCTTTTCTTGCCCATCCGCTGACTTCTGTGCATTCCAAGCCAAACAGTCATGTGCAAGAAGAATGAAGAGATATGGCTACTAATTAATATGAATATATCTCAATGATTTTTTTGGCCTTCATTATAATGCTGTTAATGGAAGCGGTTTTTATTCTACTTGCTAGTAAATATCCAAAAGCACATCTCTGCCAGGCATTTCATCGACACAGCACCTTTCAAAAGAGTTGTTCCCACATTCAACAGCAAAACTTCCAGGGATAAGAAAATGAAGCACATGCGTGAAGTAGCCCAAAGCCTTTTAGATATGTTGAAGGTGCTTGCCCATTAAAGAAAGGCACAGAAAGCAGGGATCCAAAGGCACCAATCAACTCAGAGAGAAATCTTCCATTCACGGAATCAGCTGTTCATTACGAATAGTGGAATATTCCTTCCAAGAACAGGAGGGGGTTTTGTGAGCAGAAGAGTGACCTCTGGATCCAACTCCACATGTTTGGGAGGAGGCATCTGTTCAGAAGAATACACACATACTCCAGTGCCCATGTGTACTAGTGCTTGCTCCAGAAACATAGCAGTTGTTATCTTTCTCTCTTATGTGCAGGTGTAAAATACACAGGTTAGAACATTAATGGTGGAAACTTTCTATAAGAACTGCATTTTAATAAAAAAAAGGATTATCAGTGTTTTAAACATGATTGGGCATCTCAGTCTATTGTCCCTTATTATTTTCTATTGATGGCTGTAGTACAGGGCTCTCATCTGATTTCATAATAGGCAGGGGTCATTTCGTAGAAAAAGAGGTGCAGGAGCTCATTAGCATAACTCATTAGCATAACTTATTTGCATATGCTACACCACCTGACATCACCAGAAGTATGTCAGAAGGAAGGAAGGAAGGAAGGAAGGAAGGAAGGAAGGAAGGAAGGAAGGAAGGAAGGAAGGAAGAAAGAAAGAAAGAAAGAAAGAAAGAAAGAAAGAAAGAAAGAAAGAAAGAAAGAAAGAAAGAAAGAAATCTGGCAGAGAGGAGACAGCTACTAATCTAATACTAAACCACTATTCTGGGAGGATAGCTTCAGTGGTGGCTGAAGCCTTCAGAAGGCTGGTCGGAGGAACAAGGACCTTTCCAGGGGACGGGGACATTTTGCTGCAGCCATGACACAAGCAGGCATTCCCCCGCGGGGAGGGGGGCTGGCACCAACTCCCGGAGCTGTGCTCCCCCGAGCTCCTGCTCGAAATGACCCCTGATAATAGGTGCCATCAGTAGAGCTAACTGAACACAAAAGACCTTGGGCTATTCATGCTTGATTTCACTCCAACTTACCACTGATTCGAGCTGCTATTCAGATTCTGAGGCTAAGAATAAAGACTTTGCTCAATTTCGACCATGAAATTGCACTACATTTGAATTGGCAACAATGCAAAATGACATGCACAACCCCAGTTAGGAAACAGTTTGCGAACAAGAGAGGCTTAGAAAGTACCGCAGCTTCCGTTACTCTTTCAATCAATGCTTTACATTCAAGATTCTGCAGCAGGATTGCCTTACAATTATCCCTTTAAAAAGAAACAAAAATACACAAACCTTTATGGATCCCCTTGACAGCTACCTGTCAGCATTTAGAATTTTATGTCAGCTGTCTAGCCAACCATTAGCAGAAGTGCGTGCAGGCATTCGCTTGCTCTCTCTATTGGTCTCTCTCTCTTTCTCTTCAGCCATTTCCCTGAAGAGGACATATGGTGGCAACTTTTTTTAAGCGGAGCAGTGTGTCTTAATGAATTCAGCTCTCCAGCTGAGTCTAGAAGTCAAGTCACCACTGAGCAAAAGGTGAGCACACACACAGCAGGTTATGTCAATGTCTCTACCACTTGCTGCCCCCTCCCACTGGGGGTGGAGAGCCCTTTCTCTTAAAACTTTCTTTTAAAAATCACTATAAGGAAAATGTCCTCAAAAGGTTAGCCTAGGGACGAGAGAGAAAGCTTTTATGAAGTTTCACAAAGGCTTTTTTGTTTTGTTTTTGCTCTTCCTCTCTTTTAACTTGATTAGATCTTTGCTCTCTTCCTTTGACAAGGGGGGGGGATGAAGATGCAAAGTCCCTTTTAGATAAAAGTGCAACAAGAAAAGGGAAGGGTGTCTATTTTCTGATCGGTTACTCAAAGTATCTGTTGAAGTTACTAGTTGAGTATCTCTTCAGGAGTTGGAACCAGAAGCAATTAAAAGAGTACAAGTAGTGGGCTGCTCTTTCACTTACCTTTTTAAACATTTTCACCCTGATCTATCTCTGGCCCTGTGCTACTAGGTTTACACTCCCAAGTAATAGCCTTTGACAAGGATATATACAATATAAAAGCAGTATCTGGCTGGCTCAAGGACTCCAAGGAACACAAGGAAACCCAAAGACTCAAATGTACATCCAGATGCACATTTTCATCAGCAGTGTGTACCCAAGCCTGCTTCCATATACGGATTTACTGACTTATTATGTTCCATTAGTGAGTACAACAACAGTGCAGGTCTTTTTCAGTACAAGCTGAGCATAGGCAAAAGAACATCAAGAGAGCTATATTTTCAACAGAAGGTCAAAGTCCAGTAACAAAAGCCCTTAACAAGAACAAAGAAGTGAGGAAATTAAAAATGAGGAGGAGATATTAATCTAAATCCTCCTCCCATGTTAATCCTTTCATTTTGTCAGCTGGGATGCTGAACCGCTGCTACAGACAGAGTTTGTTCTCTTGTACTATTTGGATCGCCACTAGAATTCTGTAAGCGATGGGTAAACTAAAGTCCAAATCGAAAGGAGGACTAGCTTCTGGTAGCTTATAGAAGAAATTTGGGCAGCTTGCCAGGAAAGGATAGGGAAATCGGCCCACAACAACATTCTGTCTTCTGTTGTTATCAATACCTGACCAGACAGGCTGAGCTGGCAGTGGCAGCAATCAGTCCCCCTGCATCAGCCCCAACCTGTACAGAAAGTGAGGAAGAAACTGAGGGGAATTTCACACAGCCAATATGTTCCGTTTCAGGAACTCTACAGTAATGGTTTCTGTCTGGCATTTCACACAGAACCGTACTAATACCAGTTCCCTGATGGAATATATTGGCCCTTTCAGACAAAAATGTGCCTCTCCCATTGGGAAAGTGTTTCTGAGCCAGTTTACCTTGAAACCTCCTCTCAAGCATTCTTCTGTTCTTCTCTTGGTCCTGAAGTGCTACGGGGGTGCTGTGTGAAATGCCCCCGAAGTGCTTCCTCCTCCAACAAGTGTTTTCGTGCCTCTTTTCACCTGCACAGGCGATCTCCATCATTTTTTAAGAGCCGATTTAGAGCGCTATAGCAACCCCATTGAAATGCCTGGGGTTTTCATTCCAATTCATTCCAGTGGGGTTGCTATAGTACTATAGCACTCTAAATTGGCTCTTTAAAAAAATTTGACAGAGATCGCCTGCACGGGCGAAAAAGAGGCGCGAAAAGACAGCAGCCATCTGAAATGACGAACTTCTTCAAAGACGGCTCCAAAAAGGTAGGGGAAGGGCTGTGTGAAACGGCTGTCACTGTACCAGTTTATTCCAAGCTGGTTCAGTAACATTTTTAAAGGTGCTGTGTGAAATTCCCCTTAGTATGTCAGTTATATTATCTCTTCCCCACCACCACCAACAACATGATTTCTAAGATAGACAGGTGCTAGAATAATTGAGAGATATGCTGAATATTAGCTAATATTAATTTATATAATTCATTATTATTCATTTTCATTATAACAATTACATTAGCAATATAGTTCATTCCATTTGGTTATTTCATTAGTTAATATCAGAAGAAACATCTCTAATTTTCTCCATTGTACTGCAATAGCCGGCAGTTTACATGCCCAAAGCCAGGACAGGTTCTTATTTACTGACTGAGATTCATTCTGTGCTCCTTAGATGGGGTATAAATACGAAAAGAACTTCTCCCAAGGAGAGGATGCTTGTGTACAGTACAAATATACACTTTTGGAATCCACTTTGATCCTTACATTTCTTCATTACTGAAAATATAAAACTGGCTTTAGTGTGCCCATACATGTTGGGTTAGAGCCCAAGACTTCTGCCATTAAGGGAAGAAAACTTCCAGCTGAGCAAGGGACAGTTTTCACTGATTCCTCCATCCTTTTGCTGACAGCCAAATTATACCCTCATACTATTCTTAAGGGTCCCCCAACTCCTATGAATCACTTTTCAGGAAGGCCAGCTGGCTACTCATAGAAGACTGGCAGGCATTCATTTCATAAGTGGAGCTCCACTTTTGGTCCTTTGGATCCAACCCACTGTATTTCTTTTCATGGAACTGAATAGGTTTTAGATACTTGGGAACTGCTGTTTACGATATAAGGTGAGTTAGGTTTCTGAACTAATATGCAATAGTAATTGAAAGTGATTGTTTTCATCCTGTAACATCCTGATGGTATTATTTTTACTACTCAGAGAGATCAAGTTTCTGCTCATGCTGTAATTCATCTTGAATCTCCTTTTAATGGGATAGTTACTTCCATGGTCTGTTTCTTCATGTAAAACAACCTGTTTAGTGCTTTGGGGCTCCAGAGACCCTGTAAATCATGGACTGGATGCTTTCCCCCCTGTATTGCATTTCTTCTCTCTCAATTTATGTTCCCCTAAGAAACACTGCTAAAGCTACATGTGTAGAGATTAAAGGCAGGTCTACTGTGGCTTACAGACATCAAAAGCCATGAGCTGTACGCGACTGGAGTAAATTGTGTGGGACTGGTTTTTGTTAGGCTATGAAAGCCTCTCATTATCATGCCTGTTGTGAATGGCTTTCCTAGTGATTGTAGCTGCCTATCAGAAATAATAAATATAGTATTCCAAGAGAAGACAAGGGATTATAGGAAGGTTTTTTGCCGTAACAAAAAATGGCTGGAAGACAACATCGGAGAATTGCTAACAGCAACAGTGGATCTCTTTAAAGACATCTGTTAAAGGTATGTGGATCCTAGGCTCCAGACATAGGTGCCTTGCTTCCTTCACCATCATGGAGCAGTAAGCTGCTGTCCTACTCTTTGCTGCATGTCATCACACATCAGAGTCTCAAATACTGACCCAGTGCCATATCGGAGGTTCTCCTTGCTTGAGCAAAGTTCAGCTATAAACTTAACTTGCCAGCTTACCAGCTCAGCTGCTTGCCAGATCAGTGCTTTCTCCATCCCCAGACTACCAGTCCTGTCAACGTATCACATGCACCATCCCCTGTATATCACCTGATGCTTTCTGGCTAAAGGAAGAATAAACTCACACAATCTGTGGAGGAAGCAGGAAATTCAAATTGTCTTTCTTCTGCCCCACAACAACAATGCTCCAAAAACAACAAGAGCTAAGAATGAAAGGCTGTGAGATTCTAGGCAACCTCCGATCCTTATGAATAGCTAACTGCTGTCCCACCATTTTATCCACAGCTTAACTGTTCTTCTGTTTTCGTAGTGTCACAAAGCTTGATAGATGGGGTGGTATTGATTACCTAAAACTGCTCATTATGAAATTTCCTGTTTGCAACACATATACTGAATACAGCTGCAAATAGGGCTTCTTTTGTAATGGCTGCTCTATTTTGGAATTCTCTATTTCCTTCCCAAGAGAAGTATGCCAGGTAGCCGTGATCAGTGCTTCAAGAAGGATGCTAAATACTTTTTTTTTATGAAGACCATTGCAGCATAGCCTTCTGGAACCTGCGCTGTAATATTATCCTCCATTTCTGTAAATTCTTGTGATGTTGATCTCTTTTATTGAAAGTTTAACGTTTCTATATTGCACCATTTATACTTTAACAAGTGTTATGGTTAATTTTTCTTAGTACCATAATTTGAAAGGTCCTCTTTTCTGTGTGGCTTTTGGCATTACTGTGTTTTAGAGTCCTGCTTAATTTTTGACAGGACTGTATACAGGTTTTATAAAGGGTTATTCTTGGTTTTAGCGTTATGAATGCTGCTAATCCAATTGGAAAGGTGAACAGATAGAAGACACAGATTCTTTCCTTAAACTCTTCCCAGCTGCCATGGCTGGAGGAAGCCCCGGGAGAGCCTTATGAGTGGAGGGCAAGGGAAGGCAGTAAAGGTTGGAGCTTTTCCCATTCATTATGGCTCGCTCATGTCCCTTGGGCACAGTTAGGGTGGGATGAGAATTACTTTGTTTATGTGAGGATAGGGATGTTCTGAAGTGGGCCTGACTCACTGCTAGGGGTGGGTACAAACTGGGAAAATGCCATTTGGTTTGGTTCATGGTCCATGGCACACCCAGTTCATGAACCATGAACCATCATGAACTTTTAGGGGCCAATCAAACTGGTTTGCTTTGTAAGGTTTGTGAGGTGGTAGAATGCCTCCCCAGTGTGTTAGAATTACCAAACTTGCAGGGGATCTCCAACTGACTCTCCTCTATCTGCCCTCCAGGTTTGGTGAGGATTGGATTTATGGTGCCCCCAGGAAAGTGCTTTCTGAGGAAATGACAGGTGCAGGTTCAAAAGGTTCAGGAGTGTATAGAATAGATCTTGTGGAAGCTAGAGATATCAAAATTGCAGGGGGGCTCCCCTCGATGCTCCTCTACATGCCCTCCAAGTTCTGCCCCCCTGTTGCTTTGAAGTTTGGCAAACATTTAGAGTGAGTGGAGACAGTCTGTCTGGAAATGTATCCATTCATGAACCCCCAGAAACTAACATGAACAGTGTGAAAGTTCGTGGAAAGTTTGGGCCAGTTGACCCACCATGAACTTCACAAGCCAAAAACGAGGGACGGCAAGATGGCGCCAAGGCTGCAGCATTGATTAACAATGCTTCGCAAGTTACTTTATTTATTTTTCTTTACTCCCAGAAGCCAAAAACTGCCCAAAATTTATCATGAACGTTAGTTTGTGAACTAGACTTTAGTTCGTGCCCTTCCCTACTACTGCAGTCAAAGGATTTGTAGTGAACATGTGCTTATACTTCTGCCTAGCTGTTATCTTCCTCCCCCAGGAAGTGAGACCTAGTTCCTGTTCCTCCCCCTCCTTCTAGCAGTGGAAGTCAACTGCAACTCCTCTTCCCCTCCTGTCCATCCTTCTCTCCTGCTCAGGCACTAACACTAGGTAAACAAAAAGCAACAATGGTACCTCCTCCCTCTCTTCTGGCAGCTTGTTTGTTTGTCTGCCTTCCCTCCCTGCTGAAGAAAGAGAAAGCTGCACTGCCTCTTCCTTGTTCTCACCACTGCCTTTCCGCCTGTCTAGTCTCATTTCTGCTGGGCAGCAGCATCAGAAATACAGGTCCTCTTTTCCTGACCTCCAGTTCTGCTCATTTGGCTGCTCTCATTTTGTCAGCTGTTGTGTCACATTTCGAGGCAGAGCCTGGCACTTCTACTATACCCAGGGTCTCTAAGATGCACAAATATAATCACAATCAACCAATGCAAATGTTGCATTCAGTGCAGAGCCTGGTGCTTTTACTCTACCTGGGATCTTCAGGATGCACAAATACAATCAATCAAGGCAAAAGATAAGAGCAAGATAGACAAACCAGTCCAGAGTCAGGGAGCTGAAGGTTCAGTCCAAATGTTGGGGGAACAGGAAGGTCTGGAGTCCAGGGTCCAAAGCTTGGAGGCTAGGGCAGGAGACAGGGTCTGGGTTTCTAGCTGAAAAATCGAGCACAGGTTAAACAGGACAGGGTGCAAGTGGGTCAGCTCACTGCGTGGGTCAGCTCACAGAGGGGGGTGGAAAGCAAGGTGCTTCCACATCAAGCCTTGTTCAGCGTGTTCCTTTTATCTGCCTCTGTCAAACCTTGCTCTCTCTTTTTCTTGCTTCAGTTTGCCATGATTTAGGGGGGGAGGGAATTCCTGTGGGGTGGGGAGTGAATGAGTGCATGAATGGATGAGTGAGACCTTTTCCTTTGCAGCCATAACTTTCTTTTTTAAGCGCACCTCCTTCCGTGTTCTCACGGAAGGTGTCCTTGGAGCTGCTCTGGTGCCAGTTGGACAGGAGATAGCAAACTATGTAGCTTCACTCCCTAGTTGGGATGGCAATGCTTGATCTGTGTGTGACGTATGAGTGGGGGGGGGAGGCTTTTTACCCATTTTACCTATATGAAGTATGTACCCGCCAAAATGCTTCAGTTCTAACACAGTGATGTTCTAGATCACGCATACTTATCAATAAAGCTTATCACTGCCAAAGAGAGAGCTGCTGAGAGTAAATTGTCCAGAGTCTGATAGCCTCATTAGCTGACTCATCACTTGAAGCCCAGGCATTATTTCTTACTGCTGTTTCCATCATCCTCCAGGTGCAAGTCCTACCAGGTTGTCATTCCTGATCCTTTAACAACTCTGCTCCAGGAATTAACACTGATCGCTGTTGTGCAATTAAACATGGGCTTCTTCATCTCCCTAAAGCTGTCAAGGAATCTCTCCGTCTTCTGCAGTCTGCTTGTTCAGAAGAAGCTGGCAGTGACTGAAGCTCTGATCTCTGTCCCATTTCTTTTGCCTCCTGCCTGGCTGGGAAGCAATGTCACTTCCTGAGGCTCCTTTCACTGGATCTGCTTCTAGACCCAGCTGCTCAGGCGGGCATTCCACCAGTGCAGGGCCTGATTCTTCCATTTTCTCATCCTCAGAGGAGGAGGCAGCTGGCTGGCCCAAGACATGATGTTACCTTCACCTGCCACAGCTTCCTGAGAGCTGTTTCTCTTGTTATTTGCAGCTGCACAGACAGCAGTTCCCAAACTTGGACATTTTCTCCATTTTCAGATTTCCTGCAAGCCTGGGGTATTCCCTAGATTTTCTGAAAGAATCTTACTTCTGCATAAATGGGACCAATCCACAGATTCAGGTATCCATAGATCACGGCATAGTTGGCTATTAGATATATAGATTATAAAGTACTGAGGAAGGAGATGCGTCAAGTGAAAACAGCTCATCCTTTATTCAGAGGTCAGAACAAGACTAGTTTGCAGGACCCGAAGTTCTGCTTAAATCCTGTTCCAAACCACACCCGAGCCCACACCCAGCACTTGTGATTGGCTATACACAGTAGTTGCCTTTAACCATTGGTTACTCTCAGGATCCGGTGCCCCCTATTGGGCCACACTAGGACCCTGTCTGGCTATTGTCTATTGGGATGAAGCTCTGTAGCTTCGCCAAGCCACGTGTGTATCCGACCACGTGCGCGATCTCTTGTGCGGATGTAACATCGATATTGTTTTAATACAGGGGTGGGCAATTGTTTTGGCTCGGGGGCCACTTTGTGGGAGTGGAGGGCCGCACCTTTTAAAATGATTGCATTCATTAGTTTGCATTTCAGAAAAGGTATAAATTGTATCATAAAAATCAATAAATATAAATTAAATAAAATAGTGGTAGTTTTATTCAATTTATTTATTGTGCTAATTTCATATCATCTATAGCTGCAAGCACATTTAATTTTAGAATCAGTTTAATGAGACAAATGTACCCTATCACACCACGTGGCCAACTGTCTTGGCGGGCCGCAAAAACCTCTGTGGCGGGCCGCATGTGGCCCCCGGGCCGCAATTTGCCCACCCCTCTTTTAATATATTGTGAGCTCCTTTGAGGGTTATGATTGAGAAAGGGAACATAAATAGTTAAATCACATACACTGCAGAGTGTGAAACAAAATCACATTTTACAACCTTACGAACTGCCTTTGGTGGGGAAGTCAGTGTTTGAAAATGTAATCAACTAGACTTCTACGAGAGACGGTGCTGGTGTTTAAGAGAGCTAATCAGCAGAGAGAAGCAGCTGGTTAATACGCATCCTTTATCTGCTGTTTGCTGCTTAAGTATGTCTTTCACATATGGTGCTTATAAATGGAAGGGAAAAAAGGTTGCTGTAACTTAATGCGATTTTTTTTTCAAGTTGCAAAGTTGCTGAGGAAGCCCAATAAAAAGTAATCCATTGGGAAATATTTGTCAGTCACTCTGGAAATGTCTCAGCAACTGCATTCTCATGAAGTGCCCTAGCACCATGGCTATTTAGGCCAGGAATTGCTTCCCGTATATATTAAGTCATGGAAAAGTGTTTCTCCAAGTCCACCTTATGTTTCAAAATCTGACCATGGAAGGTATGTACATTCCCTAATAGTGTCACTTGCATAATATACCCATTACAAACCAGAAATATTGTTGATGTATACTTCTTGCCCAGAATTAAATGATCTGATATAGAAAAAGTAACTAGAGAGACCTAGGGCAGGGGTGTCAAACATGCAGCCGAGGGCCAGATGAGGCCCACAGTGGAACTGACCATCTCCTGCTTCCAGTTCCATTGCTGCTGCTGCATCACAGCTTGCTTCACCAGAGTCTCTCAATCACTCAGCCATTTCATGTTTTCCCCTGGGTCCTAGACTCAGAACTCTGAGCATGAGATTTCTGTGGTGAATGTCAATAAATCAAAAGTAGGTTTGCAGCTTACAGATACACACCTGAACAGCACACTCAAGATTGCAACAGCATAGACATTTTGATGCAATAATTCAGAGCAAGAGGTGTCAGTTATCAGAGACTGTTAAATAAACAAAATATTGCAAGAGTGCTAGTGTTTGAAGCATGTTTTTATTTTAAGTTAAAAAATCTTTGTGTTTGTGTCCTTTATAAAGTTTCTATCTCCACTACCTGTCATTACATTTGATGACACACATGGCCCGACCCAACAAGGTCTCATTTATGTCAGATCCGGCCCTCATAACAATTGAGTTCAACACCCTTGACCTAGGGCTTCTTAAGTGCATACCTATATCTGAATCTGGCCTGACCAGAGTCATCTAGAAAACCTCACAGTGATGGACTAGGAATGGAGAAACGCCAAGTTCACTTTAATATGAAACTCACTGGAGAATTTTTTTAAAGCACCACTGCCAACACATCCCATAATTTAGGATTTGTGGGAAATATACTCCAATAACTTTCCTGAGTTTCCTGGTATCCACCAAGCATGGATACCAGGGAGAAAAATGTAAGTGCCTGTCAGTATACTGTAATGTATTAGATGCAAGATGACAGCTACTGGAATGTAGATGGAAATGATCTAAACTGACAGATGCTGGATCACATGATTGGGATCATGTGGGCTTGAGTTGCATCAGCCACAGTGAGTCAGCACTGTGTCCTGATTGGATGAACTATGTATATATTGACTGCTTGTAATCTACTCGTTCTTCTCTCTTATGTTGGATTGCCAAGCGGAGCATTCTGTCAGTCTGTACAGCATTTATGAACTATTTTCTTTTATAAATAAATTCACTGTAAATATTTGCACCAGACAACTTGCTGTCATTGTAGCCCCATTCTATGCTTGAAACGACACACCGTCAGTGCCATAATCATGCCCTTCCACAATCCTGTGATTTAGGTACTATGCCAAATGTCCTTCCATGGCTGTTGACACCTGGGAAAGTCCCTGGATACATACTTGAGAGTAAGAGATCTCTAAAGAACTGCATCCAAGTATTCATACAGATTCTCTAATGTGAATTTGTAATTTTCCAAGATGGTATCAATTTACTATCACACTATAGAATATCAATGGTGAGTTTCAATCCCATTGAAAACAGTGGAAGAGGATTAGTAAGAACCAACGTAAATCCTTCTGATTTCAAATGGATTTACTCAGAATAAACTTTCCAAATGGCCAAATGAACATCATTTTTTTCAGGGATATACAGTGCAGACATTGATAAATATAAAACTAGAAAGGCATCTCTTGCTGTAGCAAGAAAATTAATACATAACATTAATAAAATAAATTACTCAAGAGGAAAGTTAGCTGGGAGTGGATCCTGGCCAGCTTTCTTTTTGCATGAACTTACTGTGTCTGCACTCAACCAAAGCAACTCAAACATGTAAAGAGGTTCAGACAGCTATATTCGTCCTTAGCAAAACTCCAAACTAAAGTAACTCCTTTTACTATTATCAACCAAAGTGTGCTCGCTTCAGCAGCACATATACTAGAACTGGAACAATACAGAGATTATTATTATGACTGACCAAAGTGACACAAAACTGCTCAAGCTTTCAGTTTCTCCAGATCTCAGGCAGGTTGTGAAATACAAAAGGAGGGGAGCCCATCTTTCAGGACATGGCGTTGCTAGCCTCTTTCTATGGATCTCACAGGATATCAGTCGGAAGATTTTTTTCAATGATCACAGGGTGTGGCTAGCTGGTATCAGATTGTGCCCTGACATACGGAGAAAAAGAAACAAAGGCTGAGGACAGACTGGCAATCTGGAGTGGGATGAATCCGGAGGCAAAAGCTGCGGGGGGAAAATCCCCTGGGGCTGGCTGTCCACATTGGCCAGGGTATTGCGCAAGGATGCCGTTACGGAGCGTTCAGACTGCTGCGGAGTGGCCCCAGGTGGGCCAGCCTCCGCAGCTCGTGATAGGGCTGTTTCGGCAATTTGCGCATGTGCGCATGCACTCGTGTGCGCATGTGCTCATGAGTGCTCATGCGCAAACTGGCAAAACGCTGCGTTCACACTGCCGCCTCCGCTTGCCTCCCTCCTTCTTCCGGTTCACACTGCCTGGAAGCGGGAGGCAAGCGCAAGACAGCCTCCGGACACCGGTTTCTCCCGGTGTCCTTCTAAAGCGCAAGAAAACCAGCTTCAAAGTGGGTAAGTGCGGAAGGGAGCCGAGGGACAGCTGCGCATGTCTGAACAGGCTCCCTTCCCCCGCTTCCCATGCGGACCTATCCCAGGGCAGATTGCCAGTCTGTCCTCAGCCCTAAATCAGAAACACTGAAAATACAGAAACTAGGCGTTGGTCAAATATCTCTCTAACACTGGATATGAGACAGAGATCCCTTAGAAGGCTGAGAGCAGTGGAAGAACATGATAGCCCTTGTATTAACACTGCTGGAAATTAATTGTTGTTGATGCACAACAACATGTAAGTCTGTTAAAGCAATGCCTTTAATTCCAACAAGCCTTATATCTTCTTTCCAGCCATGTCTACAGAAGCTGTAATAATGTGCCATCACCTCTGCTGCAATAAGTTGTACAGAAATGGCAGTGTATTAAAGCAGGCTTATGTTTTTTCATACATCTTTTGAAAAAGTGGGTCAAGTGGTATCTTTCTTTTCTCAAGATTTCATCTTTAAGTCTACTCAGAGCCATTATACTATCACAGCACTATTTAGGGTTTGGCCACTAGATCATCAGTCTTCGGACCTGGACAAAGATCTATTTCTGGTATTTACTGTACATTTCTACAAGCCACATTCTTTAGAAATCAGAGAGCATTAGCTATTAATAATCCCTTTTCTTTTGCGATAATATGGAACAACTGCAGTTTAGTTTTGATACTAACTTCAAAACTGTGGCTAAAGCCCTTTCTTAAAATGCTTCTTCTTAGAGTTATATCAGATAAGAAAACCATTTTTCTTGGAGTAGAGGGAATATCTTTCAACAATTTTTCCTTCCAAAACTAAGACAAACTCCACTTTCATGAAACAGAAACTTTGATTTCAAGGTACCTATGGGGAGAAACTCATTGTCTCTCAGTGAGAGCTTCTACACTTGCTGTTTCCCAACCCTTGAATATTCAGTGAGATTTTAACAACAAGGCATTTTCCATTGAACACTTCCCTCATGCACACATCTGAGGGAGATATGCCAATGAAATCCATGCTTGCTTGTACTGAATTTTCCCAAACCCTCCAGAATATTTAAGAAGTATTTGTTGTCAGCACTCCCAGAGGAGGTTTCTGAGGATGACAGCACATGTATCAACAAGATTTCCAGGGTATAAGCTTTCAAGAATCATAGCTCCTTTTGCAAGATACTGAGGAGGGTTGACTCTTGAAAGCTTGTACCCTGGAAATCTTATTGGTCTTTAAGGTACTACTAGACTCAAATCTTGCTTTTCTGTGGCAGATCAATATGGCTACCCACTTGAAACCATCATATGTATGTAAAATATGTTTAAAAAACAAGTATTCTGTTGGGGGGAGTGGAATTAAATCCACAAGACTAAAAAAAATTCCTTAAAATGGAAGAAGGGGTTCTATCAGTGCCTTGGAATAAATGGAGGGAGAGGGAAGGATATTTCAGTACAAATATATTTTTGAATATTCTTTTGGTTTGCATTGTATTTCAACACTGTGTCCTTTACTAGGGCCAGTCTCAAAATACAAGCAGCCAAAATGTTTTTAAGTACATTTCTATACCTAAAGATGTTTTTAAATTATAGGTCTAGGATGACCCCTTATAACAGTTAATAGTGGCATGATGATTTTATCTCTCAAAAACATAAAGTACAAAGAAACCTGCCAGCTTTTAAAGTATCCTGAATTAGTCGAAGCCACAAATGTCTCAAGCTACTTTGAACCTGTCTGCTGTGCCTAATGTTTGGGAGCTAGATCCTGAAGTTCAAATTGAAAAAAAAAGATTGCATGGTTTTCTAGCTTTAGCTTGGAAACGAGAGTCCAGAAAGTAGATTAATTTTGTGATGGTTTATCCTTTGTTGTAACTACAGCTCATTCTGTCCCCACTGATACAAAAATGATATTGGGTTTTAGTAGGATGGGAAAATATTTTCTTAATAAAATGGGCATCTGTCTTTAGTTTTGAGATATTTTAGCTTTTTCTAAACTAGGTACCAAAGATACAGATGGATCTCAGTTGCATTTTAACAAATCTCCACTCAGTTTGAAAAGGATGTCCAGAAATACCACATCCTGTAGAGCAATCTGAGAGAAGCTGATGTTGGAATTGTGTTCAATGGATTGGATCCAACCATTTTTCCACAGATTAAAAATTCCCTTTAATAATTAAATTGCATGTTTCTATTTTTTGGGTAACCAGCTATTCAGAAACCCTATAAAATTTGGTGTACATGTCATCAGTTAGGAGGAAAATATTTTTGCCAAGGAATCACATCCAACTAAACCTTACAAGACCCAGACTTTGACTTACGAAATGAGAAGCAATTTACTCTGTTATGGGTTAAATTGTATTTGTTAGAGCTTCACCATGAAAAGAATAAGACCATGTCAAAAGGATATCTCTTTCAGAAATGTGGAGGTGGTATTATAGGATGTCTGAGTATCTGAGACCACATTAGGCGATATTTGTTTCATAGGGCTGGGACTTAAAATCAACAAGACCTCAGGAGATGTAGTCAGGTAATGGGGTCAATCCACCATAACCAAACAAATCCAGGATGCCATAGGGAAGATGAATGGCTATAATCAGGCAATAGGTTGATTCCAAAGCAGCTATACCAGGTCCAGAGAGTGAAGGAATTCCACCTTTGCTCTGACTGATTACCTTATCACTCACAGGCCCCTGCTCAGCTGACAAAAAGTCAGCTGGAAGTCCTTGAAGTGTCACTTGCAAGATGGCAGTGTGGCTCACACTATTGCTTGCTCATGGCTGCAGAGGAGCTAGTCCTGGGCTCTGGTTCCCAGGGTTTTGTGATCAAGATGCCCAGGGACCTACATGGGGCTGTCAGTGCTCATAGTATGCAACTTTATTTTTTGTCTTCTCAGACTTAGGTAAAACATGCTTTTTTTAATGCTTCAGGTTATACTTGAAAAGCTTAAAAGGGCCCATCGCTGCTGCAACAGACATGCACAGTTTTGGTCTCTCATTGGGCACTTATTAGGTATTACCCATACAGATAACCCACATTGCCATCCCCATGCCCAGAACCCCTGTATGACTGAGGAGGGCTCTTGGGAAGCTCTCCTCATACTGTGAAACTGAGCCTCTTACAATCGACTCCTAGAAAACCAAGATTGTTGCTTTTGGGCACAGACCGAAGATTTGGTCCTGGTTGATTAATGGCCATCAAATTGAGCAAGTTAATAACTTTAAATATCTTGGGGTAGTCCTGCAGGCCACGAGTTCTCTGCTTCAACATAGTAAATATGCTGCAGACCAAGGAGTAAGATCTGCAAATGGTATTGCCAAGTTTCACTATTCTCTAGGGGGGTCATATGTTCCCACAGCCCTTAAACTATATAAAGCCGAGATGTTAGCCCAACTGTTATATGGCTCATTCATGGGGCTACCCAGCTCCTATTTTGCACCTCTAGAAAGAGTTCAATCTAAGTTCTTAAGAATCATCTTACAAGTCCCTAGATGTGTGACAAATGCCAGGGTAAGACTGGAGACAGGCTGTTTAAAAGTTGAAGCCTGGGTTTGTATTCAGTCAATATATACTTGGCTAAAGAGGTGTCTCAATCCACAAGGTTTACTCCCTCTGATACTCTGTGACAATTTCCAATCAAATTGGTTTAAGTTATCTGCTGAAAATAGACCTTTTCCCCCAGGTGTTCTTATCCTTTGGAACAGACCAAGCAAAAATATTAGTCAAGCAGATAATTGAGGATATAGAACACCAAACCGATCTTTCCAGCTTACAAAACATTATGATGAGGACAAACATCAAAAATACTGTGGAACCAGCAAACTATTTAACATATCTTGAAGTAAAAGGGTTTAGAAGAGCCTTCACCCTGGCTAGGTGCTCTGCCCTCCCTTCTGCTGTACTTGAAGGAAAATACAAGAATATTCCTTTCACAGAAAAGCTTTGTACCTGCCCATTATGGGAGGTTGAGACTACAGAGCACATGTTTTTTAGATGCCCGTATAAGGTGGCGCGTAATAAGATCATCACTCCGTTGACTGAAGAAATTCCAAGCCTTTCTGAAAAAGCTAGACTCGGGTTTCTTCTATCTGATACAAATCCCAAGATTACCCACCAAAGCCAGTTTCTTTAGATATTATATTAAATTTTAATCTGTTTTACTGATGTATTTTAAAATCTTGGAATATTGTAAAGGTGTATTTGTTTTGGTATGACTGGTCTAAGGACTATAGAAATAAACTGAACTGAACCGTTTAATATAATTTTCCCTTACAGTATTTTAACGTGAAAGGCTCACATGGCCCTTAAAAACAGGACACCTTGCTCACATGGCCCTTAAAAACAGGACACAGATATCCACATTCTCATAAAAGTGAGAGCATAGAAAAGAACGTTTTCTCATTTGTCAGCAACCATTTGGCTTTGGGCAGCATGCACACCTCCTCTCCTGTAGTGTTCCTGGATTATTTGTTTGTTTGTTTGTTTATATGATGAGTTTTAGAAAGCACACAGGATTCCCCCCTTTCACAACAAGAGAGTCAGTCATAAGGCACTGTTCCCCTCTCTTTCCATACAACTTCACTCTTATCAAGTTGATGAAGAAGAATTGGGGCAGGTGCTCCAGTAAGAGAGAAGGCACTCTAACTGCTCCATAGAAATGACACATGATATCTCTTTACACATCTACGAGGAGCTCTCCAGGGTTCTGGAAGAGAACTCTCGAGCAATGCTAAAGGCAAGGCAGAAACTACACAAGCTCTGGAGGAGCTCTGTGTCCATCCAGGGAAAATATAACACTGGTATCTGTTTATCCCACAGGCTAGAAAATTCTTCTTTAACAGCATAAATTAAATCTGTTGTGTCTCAAACTTCATCTGTAACACCACAAAGTGTTGCCTTTAGGGATCCTTGGCTCTGCCCTGTCTAGTCACTCACATAGCAGAAGATAGGTAATTCTCTGCCACAATTTCTAACCGCAGTCCCTTTCTGCTTCGTCTGGTGCAAAATTTGATCCAAAATTCTTTCTGAAGTTTTTTTCAAGAAAATCTGAGTAAAGATCAACCAGTGATACCAAGTCTGCCCGACGCCTAGCCAAGCAGAGACAACCACAGGACACCCATTAATCATTAACAGATTATAAAGCAATCACCATGCCAAGTCAGAGGTAAAATCAATTACAGTGACAATTAAAGGATCCAGACATCAGACATGAAAGCAAAGCAATTAATAGATGCTCTGATGAATCCCTTGTTCTAGCAGGGGGGAAACAAACCTCAACTTGGAAACTAGATTTCGATCAGGAGAAATAAAGCTGTTTGTAATGGTTATTATTAGTATACACAGAAATTACCCTAATTATCTGACCTCTTCCCTTTGGGGAAAAATTATTCATATTGACCAAAGCAATTATGAGATTATAGTGATCCTCACAACTTTTATCTCCAGTTTGGCGTTCAGGAAAATGAAAATCTGAGGAAACAGCAACTCCCAGTTCATTTAATACAATCAAAGAAAAATTAAAGCAGTCCTGATTCATTGTGAGAGATAAAATGAAGCTGACCACATACACAAACACTCTGGCTGAGGACAGACTGGCAATCTGGAGCGAGATGAATGCGGAGGAAACTGCTGCGGGGGAAAAACTCCCCGGGGCTGGCCGTTCACACTGGCCGGTGTATTGCGCAACGGTGCCAATATGGAGCGTTCAGACTGCTGCGGAGTGGCCCCACGTGGGCCGGCCTCCGCAGCTCGTGATAGGGCTGTTTCGGCAATTCGTGCATGTGCGCTCATGCGCAAACTGGCAAAACACTGCGTTCACACTGCCGCCTCCACTTGCCTCCCGCCTTCTTCCAGTTCACACTGCCTGGAAGCGGGAGGCAAGTGCAAGACGGCCCCTGGGCACCAGTTTCTCCCGGTGTCCTGTTAAAGTGGATGGAAAGCGAGTGGGAGACGGGTAAGTGCGAAACAGAGCTGACTGACAGATACGCATGTCTGAACGCGCTCCTTTCTTCCACTTCCAATGCGGGGCTGTCCCGCTTTACATTGCCAGTCTGTCCTTAGCCTCTGTTTTGCCAGCACTCTGCCCACTGAACACTGAAAATGCCTCTCTCTTGTCTAAGGCCTTTTGCTCATTCTTTTCAATCTTCCTCCCCTCCCTTTGTTGTTTTCTGCATTATCTGTTTTAAACTATGAACTCACTGGAGTAGGGACCTTTTTCTCCTTCACTTTTAAATTCTGTAGGGTGCCGCCTCTTCTACTGGTGCTGTTCTTTATTTATCAACATTTTATTATTGTTACCACAGATTCCGTACAGCAAAGAAATTTAGGGACCTGGCAAGATTTTTAACCGTCTCTAAGAAATGGATTGCAGAACCACAGCCGTGTTTCTTATAAAAATTGGTCAAGGGTATTAAAAAATAAGAAATCTTGCAGATTTTAGTCTTTGTTCACCTGTTTGAGAAAGGTGACCCCTCTTTGTGTAGAGAATAGAGATAAGGAGACCACATGCTTGTTCTTGTGTAATTTACGCCCTCTGTAATGATACTGCTGATCTAATCGTCTTCTTTTTGTATGTGGTGGGTCAATAGATGGAATTAAAAGAAATGAATGGATTTTACTGCCATTTCCTCTACAAACTTGGTCAGGACTTATCTTTACCAAGCTTTTTTTAAAAAAAAAGTGTGGTGAAAAAAAATCCATCTTTAACTATATTACTTACTACAGAGAACTCTATTCCTCTACAATCAAAATCGATTTATCTAGCATGGGTCAATTTTGAGTTTTAATGAAATCCACTAGCACAGCAAGAATAGACAAACATTTCTGAAGACTTTGTCCAAGACAACTGTTCTTGAAACTGCCCACACAGCACAGTTTACATTGATGATAACAACCAGTAAATGGAGAAAAGGACTGCTGTAATTTCCCCCACTGTACTAAACGGTTCCTGCCGACAGTGCAGTCCACTGGCTCTTACGACAGGGTAGTTGGTCTGGATTCCACGCAGGAGATACACCAATTGCTAAAGGTTTCTTTCAAAAACCTTCAGCTGACAGGTTGCCCCATTAAGTGCTTACAAGAATATTCCAGGTTTGTATTTTAGCTGCAGTGACTTGGAGTTTTGTAGCTTCGTGGTAAGTGCTGTGCAAATGTGCTACTGGTTTTCAGATGTGATTTGTAATTTCCCAGCAAGAAACTATACCCATTTGTTTCTTTTTAGATTTCTTTTAGATTTTTACTAGACTGGACTACTTTTTTGATGTTTTTCTCCTCAGAATCAGGAGCTTCCACCCACTCCCCCTGGAACGGGGAGTAAATCTGGTAGTAGAACTATAGAAAACTTTGTTAAATCCTCAAAAGTATACTCAAACCAGCAAAATTTACTAACTGTGTTTAGTCTGAGTGCCACAAACACACTGCATTGTGCCTGAGCCTTTCTATCATAATCCCTGCCCTCTGCAATGAGATTCTAGCTGGGCTACATATGATTTCTTCTTTTCAGGAACATGAACACAGGGAATTGCCTAATAATGAGTCAGACCCTTGGTGTATCAAGGTCAATATTGTCTACTTTGACTGGCAGTGGTTCTTCAGAGTTTCAAGTAGAGGTCTTTCACATCACCAAATATCTTTTAACCAAAAATGCTAGGGATTGACCCTGGGACCTTCTGCATGCAAAGCAGATGTTCAACCTTCAGCAAGGAAATCAACACCATTCTCTTTCAGCAAGTTGTTTTTTTTTTTAGGTGGGTGGTGAGAGGCCAGGGCTGGCTGGAACACTTCGGCTGGCTTCGGCAACAACTCATCCTTCTCTCCACCCTCCTCACACACCCCTCCTGGCATGGAGGTGCAGCCCACTTTCCTCACTCCTCACCAGCCCTGTGATGAGGCAAGACAGGGAGTCAGTGAGCTGAGATGGCATGGCCACACATGGCCACCTCACACGCTCAACCAAACACACACAGAGATTGGGACACAGACCCTCCCCGTCCCCACCTCATACTAGGACAAGACAAGAAGCCACACCCTACCCTTCTCATCCCCTAGTATAGTGGACAGACAGTGAAGGAAGGAGGAAGAGGGACACACCCACTCTTGCCCGCCAGTGGCAGGAGGGAGGAAAACAGCAGTCTTGTCCTGGATGTCCACTGGTTCGGGGGGGCAACTCCTTGGCTGTCATTTGCTATGGCTGGCCTGGACACTGCAGGCAGGTGGGGGGCACAAGGTTGGTTGGTGCTTCTCTGCCTCTTGCACACTAGGCAATTGCCTAGGGCCAGCTGTTTGACCGACAAGCTCTGTGTAAGATTGTGTCTTTATTTTTCTTCTGGGTACTGTCCAGAAATTGATTGTGATCTTGGGGCCTGTTGTGCTTGCTGCATTTGTAGTGGTCTGCTGCATTTGTAGTGGCTTTGGCTGAGTTCTTGATGAATTTGTTGTTTGTATAAGGATGTTTTATGTTTCTTCTATGAGCTAAATTAGGCTGTTAAAGAAAGATGAGTCATAAATGTTTACAATGGTTCTGGGAAGTGCTGTCAAGTCACAGCCAACTTATGGTGACCCTGTAGGGTTTTCAAGGCAAGGGACAAACAGAGGAGGTTTGCCATTGCTTGCCTCTGAGCACTAAACTTGGACTTCTTTGATGGTCTCCCAGCACTGACCCTGCTTAGTTTCTGAGATTTGACAATATCAGACCAGTCTGGGCCATCCAGGTCAGGGCAAATGTTTAAAATACATAATGTACTGGCCCAGCCCTCCCAGGGAGGGGGTATCACAGCAAGGATGGCAGAGAGTGAGAGAGTAATCAGAACCCAGTCAGAGTTTCCAGAGAGTATGTTTAACAACATGTATGACTGTGAGAGTTGGACTATAAGGAAGGCCAAGTGCCGAAGAATAGAATCTTTTGAATTATGGTGCTGGTGAAGACTCTTGAGAGTCCCTTGGACTGCAAGGAGATCAAATCAGTCAATCCTAAAAGAAATAACCCTGACTGCTCTCTGGAAGGCCAGACACTGAAGCTGAAGCTCAAATACCTTGGCCACCAAATGAGAAGGGAGCACTCACTGGAGAAACCCCTGATGCTGGGAAAGATTGAAGGTCAAAGAAAAAAGGGACAGCAAAGGATGAGATGGTTAGACAGTGTCATCGATGCAACAAACATGAAATTAAGCAAACTCTGGAACACGACAGAAGACAGGAGGGCCTGGCGTGATGTGGTTCATGGGGTCGTGAAGAGTCGGACTCGATTGTGCGACTGAACAACAACAACAACATGTTTAACAAACTCCAGTCTAGGGTCAAGGAGTTCCAGGCAGCAAGTCCAAGTCCAGTCCAGGGTCAGTGTTTCCAGAAAAGCCAGTTGTCATGTCCAGTCCAGGGTTGCAGAGATCCAGTAACAGCAAAAGTCATAGCAAAGTGTACTTGTTGCATCCACAAACTGCTGTTTCTCCTGTTTAGTTTCTTCTAACTTTATAGTCAAGTCTTAACAAGCTACACTCCAGGCAGTTCCTTGGCAGTAATCTTGACAGCTGACAACAGGCCATGAGTCTCACACTCCTCCTTCCTTCCTGCAACTCAGTTTGCCTCTGATAGTGTCATGCTGCAGGGATGTGGGTAAGCTAGGTGGGCTGGGAGTGACTTCTGAAGACTTGTTTACTAGTTCAGAGATACAAGGCATTGGCTCAGTTTCAGCTGTAGGCTGTGACTTCTTCTCAGCCAGCAACATGACCTCTTGTTGCTCTTCTCCTGGCTCAGACCCAGCTGTAGCTGGTTGTTCAATTACTGGCTGAGGGCCAGCTTCAGGTAGCTCTTTGTCTGCAAAATCTGTGCTGTCACTGAGCACAGACTTATGACACATAATGTTTAAAACACATTAAAATTAAGTTATATCTAGAGTCGTGTGAAGTAAGTAGTTCATAGTGTTCAGCCTACCTTCCTATTGGCAGGTAACAAAAGTAATATGTCACAAAGGCAATTGTAGCTAATCAATACAAAACGTGTTCTACCAAAGAACAACACAGTTTGAGTGGAGAAAGAGACTGCTGGTTCCAGTTGCTCCCCTAACTGTGGACAGGTGATACTCTGTTGCAGGGCTTTTTTGTAGAAAAGGCCCAGCAGGAACTCATTAGCATAATAGGCCACACCCAACAGCAGAAACTCATTAGCATATTAGGCCACACCCCTGACCGTGCAGCTCCATCCCAGGATCAGCTTCCCCAGGTGCCCCGTGGAGTTTAAACTGCCTTCCCTCCCTGGATCAGCTTGGCTTCCCCAGGCACCCCATGGCTTGTGAGGTGCCTGGGGAACCCAAGGGGGGCTGTAGGTGTGGCCAACTTGGAAGCCAGCCAGAACTCCATTCCTGTGTGTTCCTGCCCCAAAATAGCCCTGCTCTGTTGCAGTATCAAGCTCTTAGCAGAAGCAAAGAAAACACATTGTTCCTTCATATCAACACAGCGATGGGTCCACACTGCTAAACCCATGTTTAAAATCATTATCACCAGCTGGGTTCTGTGCATCTACAGGGGCACTGTTTGTTGCTGCTATTTGGAAGGACATGCTGCAGGTGAGTATGCATAGACAGCAAGGGTGCCATGCCTCATACAAGCATATGTGTGTGCAGCTCTCTCCCCTCACTTTTCATCAAATCTATGCACATTTTACAATAAACGTGTAGGTAGGTGTGACAGACAGGAGGGTGTCCTGCCCTGAGGGGTAGAACAACCACTCAGCTGTTTCACACCTGAGCCTGTGGGAGTGCTGCTCCAGCAACCAATCACCTGTCAGAGGAGGGATGGAATGTTGGAGGGAAGCAGAGCAGCAGTCAGTTTTGAGGTCGGCCTCAGCAAGTGAGCAAATATTCTGAAGGGTCGGTCTGCCTGGTTGTCTGGCAGAGCATCTGAACTCTACTTCTGAGAAAGGACAGAGTACCCAGTTGTGAGGCCTGTCTCTGGTGATGAACAGATTTTGCAGCATTTAATCTCACTCTTGGGAAAGGGCAGGCTGGTGTGGGTGGAATCCTACGTGTATGTGAAAGGATCCAACCTGGTGGCTAGTCAGTGAAGACCTGTTTGTATGCATTAAAGAGAATTTACCTCCTAATTTGTACATAAATAAATCTTCTTTGTTGTTGGCCACTGTGTGAGACAGGATGCTGGACTAGATGGACCACTGGTCAGAGCCAACAGGGCTGTTCTTATGTTCTTATGTTTTGTTGAACCTCATGCTTCAGTGATCCCTCGGCTCTTCATGCTCAATACAAAAATTACCTCACAGCAGCAACGCAAAGCCTTTACACGTACTACCATAAGGACATCTTGCAACTGAGGGGAAAGTTCATATCTCAAAACCAATGATTCCTCAAAATCATAAGCGGATGTGTGTATCCCCTCAGTTTAAAGAAAGGGCCTGTCACAGTGGGAGTGGTACTTGCCCCCACAATCCCATCCATCCTACCACATACACTTGCAATGGACATCTGAAAAGGGCTAAACCTTTTCCATCACAGTACATTTTCCCCTAGTAAGTGTATTTCTACTTCCCATTTTCTAAAACTGTTAATCTCTCTCTTTTTTCCTTCCCACAATTTCATTTACTTCATCTTCTTTAATGTTATTTGTCATTTCCTTTTCTCCTCTAAGGTCCCTCCTTTTACTTTCCCCTTGATTTCTAACTCCCACAGATGAGTGCCACTAACACTGACATGAGGAAAGCAGAAAGAATTGATCCTTCTCACAGTCACAAAAGAAATGGAATGAACAGAATAGATAGGAAAAACTGGAAATCAATTAGTGCAAAACTGTAGCACAGAAATGACCAAAAAAGGATTATCAGGTCAAAAGACTATTTTTGTTCATCAGATGGGGAAAAGAGGTGATCCACCAAGCCAGACAGCCCACTGTCCATGTCTAGTGGCCTGCTAGATACTTAGACATCATCCAGAAACCTGATGTTTATCAAGCCCCTGGTGAACTGCCATCCACGGCAGGCAAGCCACATTAAGTCTGGCACGTCACAGGTTGTTCATGCCTGCATTACATGTCAATCATTTCATAAATATTCAAACTGAATTTAAAACCAGGACTCCGGAACAACTGCTGAGGATAAAACAACACAAAGAACAGACCTTAGCAAGGCATCAGGAAACAAAGAGCCAATCCAAAGCAGGTCCTAAACATTATTAGGATCATAGTCTCAATACCAGGTCATTACAATAGTCCGCCAATGACATCTACCATCTTAACCTTCACTAATTGGTAGTTTTCTGGGGGAAAGAGTCCTAACGTTATGTCTCAAGCTGTGAAACACTTGTTTAATATGTCCGAGGCCCTGCCAAACCTAAAGAAGAAAATTCAGTAGCCAGGGCTTCTAAATGAACAGTGAGTAACAACCTCAGATTTAATTAAATGCTTAAATTATGCGTTGCAACTCCTAATCGAATAAATTTATTTGTTCACATTCTGCAGCAAACTAATAAGACTTTGCCAACTTGCCCTTATAAGATTCTAGACTCCTACAGACTGGCTTGCTCGTTTCATTAAAATCGTTGCTTGTTTACTCACTTCACCACCATCACCAGCTGAATCTAGGCATGGCATGAAGAAAGAGAGAACTCCATCCATCTAAATTTTCTAAGGGACAGGATAAACACACACAATGGTAGGAGATCCACAACAACAGAGACATAAATAATTCATATGGCTCTGGTAGCAGGAAGGAAAATACACATCCAGGATACTAAAGCACTGGAATAAAGGAATCAGGATTAAGATCTACAGAATGTACTGATACATTTACAGGTGTATGAGTCCTGTCATGAATACACTGAAAATCACCTGGCTCATGCATCCTCACAGGCCTTCATCAGAGGCCCAGATCCAGCCAGTAGGGTACCATAGAGGAGAGTACCATATAGGTGCCCCCTCCCATCTGCCATCCCAACCAGTGTGTCCTCTGCTACATCTAACCATAAAAAGCCTTCAGCCTTGTCTTTGCCACACCCAGGGATTGCCCAAGGCCCATTCCTACAAATCAGTTCCCCTTTTCCCCCTAAATCCCTGCTCTTCAGTCCAGCAAAATAGCTACAACATCAAAGTTGTCACTGAAGAAGAAAACAGAGAAAGGATAGACACTGAATCAGCAGCATGGAGCAACTTTAATATCAGAGCTGCTCCATAATTCCTTTCCAAATCTACCCAATCCACAAGTCCATCCTGCCTCTCCATGAGTTATGAAGATTTAGGGTTGCCAGCCTTCAGGTGGGGCTTGCAGATCTCCTGCATTTACAGTTGATCCCCAGCTTACAGAGATCAGCTTCCCTGGAGAAAATGGCTGCTTTGAAGGGTGGACTCTATGGCATTGTATTATGCTGAGGCCCCTCCCCTTCCCAAACCCCACCCTCTCCTGACTCCACCCCCAACATCTCCAGGTATTTCCCAACCCAGACCTGGCAACCCTATGGAGATTCCAAAAGGCTAGGTGGTTACAAAGCCCTTGCCATCTCAACGGTATTTGTGCATCCAGACACATCACAGACTAGACTGTTTTTGTATGGTTTTTGTCTCTGGCTCAGCAACTTTAGATTTGAACAACACATGAAAAAAGACTTCTGAAAGTTCCAAATCCTTAAAAATGTCCTCAAGTCATTCAAAAAAGGAAAAGCATAAGAAGGGGAGTTGGAAAACAGGAGTGCAAACAGATGCGGAAAGCTCATGTTCAGATCTACAGACAAGTCAATTAATCTTTTATACCTCAACCTTAGAATATATTCTGAGTTCCAATTATACAGTTACAAGGCCTTTGCCACAATTCTGTCCCAGAGAAATGAACTAGACTTATTTCTGTCATTAATGATTGATAGATGTTTTGAGAGCTCAATTTTCAGACCTCAGTTGCAAAGATATTGCTAGAAAACACAGCTATTAAGTGAAACAAATGTAGTGCCAACTTAGATGTGTCCACACATTAATACATACAGAACGGTGGCATTTGCCAACTGCCTTGACCCAACAAGTTTGTATTCACATGTTCTTAGGGAATAACGTTAGCTGCTTGGAATGGCACTTGGTTGTTAGATTAAACAGAGGGTGGCAAGGCAGTGGTAGGTGGGAGGGAAAATTTTCAGGATTTTATTTTGTTGGTTTTAAATTATGTTTTTAATTATAATTTGTAGGCTTGAGAGTTGGCTAAAGTACCAGAAGGTGCAGGATCTCTCTCTTTCAAGAACTCATCTGAGGTAGCAGATCTGTTGTCCTGTAAGTGTGCCTCTGTGCCTCCACTTGTGCACACCTGTATATTTTGAAAACAAAGGAAATGCTACAGACACCATAAGATTTATAGATGCATATTTATTGCTTCACTGTTGTTCCCCCTTAATTAAATCCAAGCAACTGTTGACCCTATAAACTTAATTTGTTATTCCTGTTTTGTCTCTGCATATCTTAAAACATCTTCATCATGCTACATGCCAATTTGCTGTTCAGCCTCTGTATACAAGTTTGAACGGTTATCTCCCATTTCTATGTATCTGAGGAAGTGTGCATACACACAAAAGCTCACACTCTGAATAAAACTTTGTTGGTCTTAAAGGTGTCACTAGACTCTAACTTTGTTCATAGGTTTTATAGTATTCTTTCTCTTTCCAAGAGAACCAACCCAGGTAAACTCTAGTCCCTAGAACCTCTCACCACTCCAAGAAGTGGGGAGAGCATAAAGCATCTCCCAGTGCTACCCAAACTAGGCAGTCTCCTCTTAGTTTGGGGAAATTAGCTTGGAGACAGAGCTAGAGGTGGGTAACGCAGATCTCCGCCTATGTATATGGGGATTGTCCCTATGAGAACTCTCAGAAATAACCAGGCTATTATTTATGGAAAGGTGTTTATTGGAACAAAAAGACAACAGAATAAAACAAGTATAGAGGGGTGTTTCTGGCTTTTTAACCTATAAACTGCCCCTCAGTAGGAGGGAGGGGTCTGACTGCTAACAACAGGAGTGATGCAATGTGGGCAGGACCAAAACAGGTCTAAGAACAACTCCAGTCCAAGATTCAGACTCTGAACTATACAAAGCTTAGCTGGAGCACTAATGCCAATATAACTCAGTGAAAAGGAATAAAGTGCAACACTTCATATAAGCTCTGATTAACAGGAGAAAAGATAAATATTGATAATGTTTTAGCAAATATGAGCCTATGCCTGCAGATTTTATTTTTACAGAACAACATCTCTTTTAAGTTGCAGCTTCAAAACTCAGCAGCTCTGTTTCTATGCCATTTTAGAAAAAAACAACAACAATCCATTGGTGTTCTAATCTGCAGTTAAGATCCATTCATGTACGCCATTAAAGAAAGGTCAGCTGTAGTCAAACACAATACACAATGGATCATATTTTTACCTTCCTTCAGTGTTAAAAGTACTCTCTGTCACTTAGCTGGGGAAACGTAGCTGCGCTCTGGCCCTGGTTTAGCACTAATTCCTCTTGTTGCAGAGTCCTTTCAATTAGTACAATACTGATAAGAACAAATGCTAAAAGCAAATCAGCCGCTATTTCCTTAACAACCAAGCCTTTGGGGCCCAGATCCTTTATGTCACTTAATTTGAGGAGACTCACTATAAGCCCAACGTGAAGTTTAGACTACCGGCAGCATTACTGTCAGTATCTTCATGTCCTGTCATAAGTATAGTCACAGTACATCAGTGTGGCAAAGCGAGGCAGATGTCTGTGCCTTGAGGCCAACATGAAGTTTGAGCAAGCTTAAGGAAGTTGGGAAATTTGTGCAAACAAAAGCACCATTTTGTCTCTAATGTAGTCTTGGTAGTAACAATCTTGTACTCACAATTAGGGTCCTAAAAGGTGTAAAAAAGATGGTGGGGGATGGGGTTGGGTTCCCAGATCCAGGTTGGGAAACCCCTGGAGATTTGTGAATGGAGCCTGGGGAGGACAGGGTCCTCAGTGGGGTATAATGCCATACAGTCCACCCTCCAAAGCATCCCTTTTCTCCAGGGGAACTGATCTCTGTAGACTGGAGATGAGCTGTAATTTCAGGGGATCCCCTTGTCCCACTGGGAGGCTGGCTTCTCTAGTGCATACACATGGGTGAACTAGGGATTCTAATGTGCATTCCTGATTGTGAGGATGAATCCAAGACAATCAATGCAAACAGGAATGGTGTCATAAGTAGCCCAAGACATTGAATAGAGGATGTCATGAAGCTGTTTTTTAGTTGTGCCACAGTCAATCAGGAGCTCAAGTTTCTCTAGAAAATTAATTTGACACAGGGCTTGATATGATTGCAAGATGCAAGAGTCGTTTGCGTGCCTCCAGAGTGCTCTCTTTGCATGCCCAGCCTGCTCCCCTCCCCCTCATCCTTAAGGTAGCCGTGCCTTGCACAACTCAGTTTCAGAGCTGGTTTTCTTATTACAATTTCCATACAATAGTGTTTGAATGCACCTAACTGTAACACATGGAAATGACACAAGTGCTGGCCCCCATGTCCATTGACACATATTCTACTGTCTGATCTGTCTGCAGCGTATTCATGGAACTATGGGTGTGTCTACTTTCCCTATACTGCATTTTCCAATGCTGAACTGCAATGTGAAAAGCAGGTCTGTGATGGAGGCAAAAGACCCTTGGCGGTAGTGAAACTGATTGATACCCTCCATTTTGACTCAGTCAGCCTGTGTACTTGCTGCTTTACAGCTGTGCTCAAAATTGGGGAAATTGCAACCCCCTGCAGGCCCAAGGGAAGACTTTAAGTTCTTGCAGGTTTACTTATACCAATGATAGGCAAGCGGGGTAAAATGAAACCCCTTTCCCCCCTTTTATGAACATTACAAGAGCATCACATGTCATATTTATGACAAATAATTGTTGGAAAGGAATAAACCAGCAACACATCAAACTCCCTTAAACCAAAGGCCAAGGTTATACTTCGATGTTCATCATGACTAGTGGTGATTTGCATTTGTGGAGCCATCTCAGATCAAAAAGCATTAAAAGCATTCACATTACTGCAAACCTTCAAAGGAGTCCATCCAAACATTCAGCTGCAATTCATCAAGTATGAGTATACATTGGAGATGCAATCAAGTGATGTCTCGAGATGTAGGAGCAAACCCTAAAATACACAATCATAACCAATTCTGGTGTTGTACCGTCCTACGAAATTAGCACAATGCCGTGGTTCGTAGTCTTATACCAGCACAACAGGAGGTCTAACTTTCTCTGCACAATTCCTTGCTGCTTCAGCAATTCTTAGGATGAGACTTTTTTTTACCATCAATTTATAATTGTAATATATATTGTAATCTCATAAAAATAAGGTTCCGTTCTTCTCCCATCCCATCCCAATTAAATCTGAACAGATCTTGGCTTGGTGATGATAGGCACAGAAAAGGTGATTTTGTTTGTGATGCAGACTTTGTCAGAGTCAGCATTTGTGTCATCCACAAACAACACTGAGCCTGTAGAAGGTCTTCAGTAAGCTCTCTGGCACTCTGTCAGAAGCAAGCATTTTAATGAGTTGCCCGGGATTACAGTCATGGAGAAAACAAGAGAAAAGGTACGATAGTATTCACCAGAGTGCAATGAAACTGTACAGTAATAAGAATATTTGAGGATTGCTACTGCCTCCCTGTTTCCTCTGTAGAAAAAAAAAACATATATCCCATCAAAAGACGTCGAAGTTTCTCAGTGCCTGTAAATTTAGTGCCATCAAAAGTTTTTCAGCTGATATTCTGCAATACCAAGGAACAGCATGAGATACTATCTACACTTCATCAAAATGTACCTTCCCGTTCATTTTGTACACCTAAGCAACAAAATGCAAGACCATCTATTACTGGGTTTTCAGGTCTAATAATTTCAAGTTTGTTCACAGGTTAGAAATTTCATTTCTGGGCCAGCTCTAGTCACAAACTGAGCAGGACTGTATAGATGAGGTTTGGAGAGAAATTAGGGAGCCTTTGTCAGAATCTGTAGGATGGGGCCTTATGAAACTTCTACAGGAAAGTGTGGGCTTACTAGACAACAAAAGGTAATGATACACAATTGATCATCAGCTCCCAGCTCCCACTGAGGCCAGAGAAGAGAGGCCCTCACTCTGTGTAAGATAGGTGGGAGCTGCCAGAAGATAGTGGCCCAAGCCAGTGTCGCCAGTGATCCAGGTGCGGTGCATAAGCTCCAGATGGGATGGGTGAGAGTGACCACCCCAGAGAGTACAGGCCCCCAAGCAGCATCAGTGAGAGCATGCTGTTTTTCTTTTTTTTTCTCCTCTGTTGGGGGGCAGGGCCGTGGACAGTCATCCCCCCCCCCCAAGTACAGTGCCAGAGGTGGCTGCCCTGGTTGCCCATTGGTTAAGACCATCCTGGAGGTAGGTTAGAGTGAGAGACTGTGGCAGACCCTGATGAGCCTCCATGACAGAGTGGGGATTCAAACCCAGTTGTCCCAGGTCCTAGTCTGACCCTATAACCACTATGCCATGCCAGCTGTAAGCCAAATTTCTCTTTGAATTGGCTTGCTCTGGGCATGTACTTCTTGAAAAGTTTTAATTTCCATTGACATGTGTGATGAAATGGAACTTAAAGGGGCAGAGTAGAATGCCTGGAAAGTCACATGACTTGAAAAGGTGGGGGCCCAAGGGCTCGGAACCCACTGTTGATAGACAGATAACGGTCGGAGTGGTCAGTTAGGAACGGAGAGTCAGAGAACCTTGAGGTGGAGAGAGAGTCCAGCCGGGGACGTCAGAGAGAGCGGAAGGGCAGTCGGTGTCCCTCGGGGCTCTGTGGGAGCGAACAGCGTGGGAAAGCTCAGTGAGAAGAGCTAAGGTGTCTGAGTGGGAGCAGACAAGTGAACTTAAGAATACACACAAACGCTATTCAGTACTGTCAACCAAAGGATCCTGACTGAAAGGGAGATTAGTGAGGCTGAGGGGCAGGACGGTCAAGAGCCAACTGGGGCTAGCGTGAGACCGGGGTGCCAAGCCAAGAAACTGTACATCTCCACGCAGAGGGACAGGAGGGTGAAGTCTGAGTGTTTAGCGAGTGTGTGCAAAGTGCATCAAAACATACCATCTGCAACAAAATAACAAGTCTGTAAAACAGTAAAGCTTAATGTGACATCAGAAACAGTAACATCGTGACAATATAAGCAATCTCCGCAATAGCCCTCCACTTATACTCAACTGTACCAATAAAGTTGTATTCAGTAAAAGAAAAGCTGTGGTGCCTTTTGAAAAGGGATTTCAGACCAAAGTACACAGGGTCCCAAATATTTACCCCAAATACTAAACGCAGAGACCAAATATCAACAAACCCCGAAGAGACTATATTGTAAAACTGTAGCTACTTTAATTGGAGAAAACTGGTCAGCGGGTTTATTATTATTTAGAGAGAGGCTGATCCAGGTTACCTCAGGGACCCCGTCACCCAAAGTAAGACAGGAGATCCGCTCGCTCGCTGTCGGTCAGAGTTAGGGGACTGGTTGGTAAATAGGTGAGGGGTCGACTTCGTTATAGTTGGTAAATAGGTTGGTAATTAGATTGGTAAATAGGTGAGGGGTCGACTTTGAAATTTTGAAATAACCAGGAAAATAAGACAGACCACATTGGTGCTTTCCACTTGAGAGTGTTGATCATAAGCTGACTCATCTACTGGAAAAAAAACCCTTTAGAATTCTTTTCAGTTCTGCGGGGCCTGTCAGGCAGAGATGCTCCGCCAGGCTTTCGGCTGAGGACGACAACGGTCAAAACTGGCACCCTCCTTTTTTACTTTTGGCCCTACGTCCCCTTCCCCACCGTGCTGTGCAGAAAGCATGGCAGCCAGCAAAAAAGGGATTGATTGCCATCTGGATTGGTTGTTTGATTAGTGCATTGTAATAATTTCATCATGTTGGTTGTCAGGGGTCATTTCATAGAAAAAGAGGTGCAGGGGCTCATTAGCATAACTCATTAGCATATGCCACACCCCCTAACATGCCGGAAGTGTGTCAGAAGGCAACACCCACCCCTCAGGCTCCACTCCACAGGTGAGTGAAACTGACCTGCTCTTCCTCCATTCCCTTCCCCATCCAATACTTTGTGCAATAAAAATAAGTGTAAAGAACACACCCTCATTCTCTTCCTGCTCCCTTGAAACCACCAGGTTTCAAGTAGACTTGAGATACCCAGGACATGTGCACCACCCATCCCTTTCCCTTCCCTTCCCCTTCCCACAACAAGACACCCTGTGAGGTAGGTGGGGCTGAGAGAGGTCTTTTGAGAACTGCTCATGAGAGAACAGCTCTGAGAGAACTTGTGACTGGCCCAAGGTCACACCAGCAGCTGCATGTGGAGGAGCGGGGAATCAAACCCGGTTCTCCCAGATTAGAGTCCAACTCCTGACCACTACACCAAACTGATGGGGTGGAAGCTGCTGAAGGGTTGGTGAAATTTCTCCAGTACTTATGTGCCATGTGCCCAGATAAAAAATGGTACACTTAGAAAGTTTATATGCCACCTTGAGCAAGTCTCTGGAAAAGCAGCACACAGTCATAAAAGGAACAATGATAAAATTATCAATATTAAAACAAAACATTAAAAACAATAAAGACCCTAGCAGGGCTTTCCCCGGGGCGCTGCGCCTCTGCACTGCTCGGGGAAGCCGAGGAGGGGGCAGGGCTTGGTCATGTGCCCGCCCCCTGGGCTCCTCACTCCCCGAGCTGCGCTCCTGTGCGCTCCCGCTCCAATGGACCCCTGTTGGTTGTATTTTATCTGTTTCAATGCTGTAAATCACCCAGAGCCTGCTTGCAGGGTTGGGTAATTCAGAAATCTTTTATTGTTGTTGTTGTTGTTATTATATTTTGTCCAATTTTTGTTAGCGATAGAAGGCAACATGTTTTGCTTAAGGAAATGCATTCATTCTCAGGTCCGGCCCTGGATCTAAATACCTCAGCTTGAATAGTTTTATTACAATATTCAGTGGCAGCACACCTTGTTGGATATCTACATGAAAGACTTTTGGTACTTGAAATATTAGCTTTCAGTCAAAGTGTTGCCAAAACACAAATAACAGCACAATCCTAAGGGGGGAGTGCTCAGGTAGACAACGGATCTTCGTGATGGTGCATCTCTGAGATACACTGGCGTAAGGGCCAGTTATGATGGCACAGGCCCCCAGTGCCACTCTGTGGCTCTTGAGCACTGGCGCAGCCCCACAGTGGCCTTTGTATAGGTTGCAGTGCTGGCATGGTTGTGAGCGGTTTTGGGGCTGTGGTCAGTTAGTTGGCCTCGAAATGTCTCCTGTCAGAGGTGGAAAGTTACACCAACAAAAAGCATGGTGTAGATTTTAAAAAGGGTGTTTGGCTGAATTGTATATCCTGTTTGTTTCAATGGCTTTGGTAGCTATTTGATGGGTCTTTGACCATATTAAACATTTGATTGACTGGTGTATCCCATAGACACCAATTGAACTGAAAAATCAACCTCCACCCCCCGCCCCCATGGACATGCCTATCAGGCCCGGAGGAGCTCAAAATGCCTACTGCAGGCGCAATCAATGACCTCCCTCCCCAGGGCTGGCCAAGCCCTCTCCCCTGTAAGGAAAAATGGTTTCTTGTTCTGTTCTGTAAAGTAAAATCTTTGGTTCAGGCTGCAAAGAGGCCTAGAGAAACTTCCCCAGAGACAGCTCAGTGATAAGACACAGTGACCTTGCCAGAGCTAGATTGTTTTCAGCTGAGGATGGTACCAGCTCCCAATTAGCACATTCCAGGCAATTGATTTGTGGACACCTCTGTGTGGGCTGCAGTAGGTTTCAATTCTCTCCCTCTTGCTCATGTCCAGCCCTGGAGGTCATGGGCCTAGCAACTCAGAGAGATACATCACCTCTCAGGTCTCTCATTGGTCTACAGGCCTAAGAGCCATCAGAGACCCTTTTCCTATAAATCTAGTTTGCATTCACACTATGGAGAGGAGCTTGAGACTATGTGACATGCACTACGTCAATCGTCCAAGAGCTTCCAGAATGGCTTCCCGCTTGATTTCTGCCTGGACTGGCTAAGGCTGTGAACATCTTGTCTTGCTGGAACTGACTGCCTCTGTTGAACCTGGAATGGTAAATGGAACCTTGTTTCTGTATGTTTAGCTATGCTGGAAAAGCTTAGATTTAATTGTTTTATTCCTTCACTGTCTAGTCTCGTTTTTATATATTTTTGCACCTTAAATAAATAACTATATTTTTACTCTGTCGTGGTTTTTGCCTTCAATTAACCTCAAAGCCTAATCCAGAGCCTTGGCTCTTGACGACCTACCAGTTAACTGCTTTGCCTTGGAAACTCAGACTGCAGTCCCGCTCTGCAGGGCTGACTTTTCTTGTTATATTCCCTAAGAAGCCGGGAGGCTTGGTCTTTCTCTCCTGGGCTGTTGGGATAGACCTGGTGGCAACCTACCTAAGACTAGGGTGAGTTTTAGACTCTGTCTGGTACTTTGTAACTTTGTTTTGCAATGCACTCCCCTTGCACCAAAAGTTTTCACCCGGGCTGGGACTGATGTTAGCCAAATTGCTTTAATTTAAGATTAGCAATTGGCAAAATACTGGGTTCTTTGCCAGCTATACCAAGGTCCTGCCCCCTACAGGAGTTCCCAGAAAATAGGCACTTGAGGCAGAGTGGTTCATTTGAATGATGTTTACTTGTAAAATGTTTTCAAGCATACAAAAACAGAATCATACACGCATACACACAAGACCTAAGAAACTTAGACAGAAAATAGCACTGTTGCATGAGCAGGAGATTCGTTGGTTGGGCGATACTTTACCTATCCTGGAGATGGGTGGTCTGTTTCCAAAAGAAGATTGAGGGGAGAAAGGAAAAATGGGGAACGTGATCTGAACCGGCAGGTACACGCTTCTTCCTGGCTGCACAAACCAGGGATTAAAGAAGGAGGCAGGGTAGTGGGATAGCAAGCTGGACGTAAGGGGGAGGTAAAGCAGATAGAGGTCGTAGAGGCAAGAGAAAAGATTGTCTGATGTGCTGCGCTGACCACATCCCACTAACACACCTACCAGGTAGTCTGTCCCTACTAACCCTACCATTGGTCAAGGTAAAAGGGGAGGAGATGTGAAGGAGAGGTCAATATTATAATACTAAATGCTAATCAAGAACTGACACCTGGGCAATCTTGCTAGGAGTCATGGCGCCATTCCATTGTCTCTTGATGGCTTTGGCTTGGTCACTCGATGTGCGAACGATTAGTTGCCAGGTAACTTCACTTAGCATAATCTCTGCAGGAACTTTGGGGGAAGGTGTGAATTGCCTAGCACAAGGAGACAGAAGAACCCTTTTGAAATAGAGTTCTTGTCTCTGACTTAGTGTGATCTATTGTGGGTGTGCTTCCTTCCGTTGACTGGAGCCTCTTACAGCAGTAAAGAGTGCATTTCGTCCTTTGAAGTATAGCAACCCAAAGTTCAAACTTATGATCATAAAAGTTCATAAGAGCATATGGTATGCCTTGCTACGTAACACTGGGACTTTTGACATCCCCAATACCGAATTGCGCCCCCCTCCCAAAAAAAAATCCAGGGCATCAAACAAGTCAGTAGTTAGGGCAGTGGGCATGAGAGACTGTCTCAGCGCTCCCTGAGGTGTGGACTTAGAGAAGCGGTGAGGCACTTTGGTGATGAGAAAAGCACAGAGAGGGCACTTAGCACTAACGCCCAACAGCAAAGTCCATACTGTGCGGCTGAATTCTCCCATTTCAGAACCCTAACTGGTACACCACCTTTGGAGGCTCAACCCAAAGAAGCAACCATGCACTGACAGGTAAGCAAGGGCAAGGAACCTGTTATGTATTGGGAGTGAATCATCCCCTGAATCATCCCCTGAATCATTGGGAGTGAATCATCCCCATTCAATCACCCTGATTGAATCATCTCTGACTGGATCACCCTAGAGACTGGCTGAGCCTGAAGCACAAGAACAATAACCAACCAGGACTCTGGAGTAAACCAATCAAGTAGTAATGTTTTGTAAATAGCCTATCATGGGGAGTGGGTGTCTGTGGGATGGAGTGTGTTGCATGCATATAAGCAGGGTTTCGGCCTTGCTGTTGTCTTGGTCTGACTTAACTCACTTAATAAACTATGAGCTGATCACTCTATGCATCTGAGCCCAGTATATTTCAGAACCCAAACTTGCTCCCACATTCCCCTCGCTTGAGGCCAGGTGCCACCCCAGAGACAGCACCACCCACACATGGGTTCATGCAAAGGCAGCACAAGTCATGGCCTCCCAGCACCATGCGGCCCCCCCCAGCACCATGGCCCCTGACATGCCATTGGAAAAGATCCCGCAGAGAACTGCCGAGAGGAAATGTTTTCAGCTCGCCACTGGGCTGTAAGCTCAGTCCTGTGCCTGTTTCCACCTCTCGGCAGAGGGCAGGGGTCATTGGTGGTTTAAGGGGGAAGGTCTGGCAGCTACTCCACTCTACGCGGTGGATGAGCTCGCCAAGGGACCCTTTGATTCATTTCTGTGCAGGATCAGAGCCTTGAAAAGCAGCTATAGGTGCTGCTGTGGATGGATCACAACCAGTGAATGGTTGCGCTTTCCTGCAGGTGAAGATTCAACAGGAAGACCTCTGGGTGTGGCGGCTGTCTGCTGTCCCAGCCCTTCTCTTGGAGTACCCAGCCAGCCCTTCCAAGTTCCACCTGCAACTCCAACCCACGGGACACATGCCGTGCCAGGGGGTCCTCAGTCCTCCTCCCAGTGACCCCAGGGAGGTAGCAAACAGAGTCTTCAGACCTCGCCATGGTTTGCAATTCAATCAAGGCTGTGTTGTGCCGCCACTGGCCACAGTCATCTGCCAACCATAGTAGGGGCCCAACAGCACCTCCAAGGCTGACCTAACACCAGGCTCTCTTTCCCTCCCTCATCTTGCTGGCTGCTGTGTGAAGGGGGGATGGGCCAGAGGGTGGTCTGGGTGAATGAGCCAGCTTGGTGCGGTGGTTAGAGTATGAGACTAGGATCTGGGAGACCCAGATTCCAATCCTCACTTGTGCCAGTTGCACACTCTCAGCCTAACCTACCTCGCAGGGTTGTTGTGAGTATAAAACAGAGGAGAGATGAACAATGTAAGCCACTTGGGGTCCTCATGGGGGAGAAAGGTGGGGAATGAGTTTAGTGAATGAATGAAGTTCATAACTGTGTGTCTGCTCTTGGAGGGGGAGGCTTCTGTCATCCAGAGGGGAGACATCTGGGAAGGTATCACTGAAGAGACAGGGGATCACAGGGTTTCCCGAAGTCAATGGCTGGAGGGGGAGCCAATGCAGTGGGCAGACTCACTGTCTTTGGAGGGGGTGGGGAGGGCCCTGGAATTCAAATGACAGCCTCTGGGCACAAATTGCTCTGGGAACGGAATGACGGTCACTCCAGTCCCAGACCACTTCTGCTCCATTGAGGGGGCAATTGGGGGATCTGAAGGTGGTGCTGCATGGCCCCATATCTGAGGCCACACTGGTGCCCCCCTCCTGCTCTGCCACTGGCAGGGGTGGCCAGTGGTGTGTGGCGGTGCCCTCGGCAGCATGGCAGCACTGCTAGGAAGCATGCCCACCGGTGAGCAGAGGACACCCACAAATGTGTAGGTTAGCAACAACAACCTCCCTTCCCCTTCTGCCCTTGGGGGACCCTGTGCTCCGTGTGGGCATTGAGACAGCTGTGAATGCTTGTGGGGTGGACAGCTCAAACCCCCTCTACACTGTCAGGTGCCCGGGACTGCTGATGCAAGTTGGGCCCTTTAAGGGGGTGGGGGGAGCTAACAACCTGCCCCTCTCCACTCCTGCCTGTGACAGGCACTGGACTCCGCCCCCTTGCCACATGACCCCAGGTTGGTTCCAGCATCTCTACACAATGCCTCCACTGACTGCAATGGCACAGTTGCTATGGACACTACCCTGGTTACAGTCAGAAAACAACACAAACTGACCAGATTTGTCTGCTGGCTGCTGCATAACTTATCCCCAAAGGGAAAGGACTAGTGCCCCCACAGTCACACTGCAGCCATCCATTGCAGTGGAGGTACAACAGAGGATTGCTCTGTAAGATGTGCCTAGATGGAAGGAGAGATAACCGAGAAAAGCTAAATTGTTGTACTGTTGTATTTCATAAATACAGCACAGTAGACTTACCGCAGCTTGAGGCCAGCTTCTGTACCTGAAGAAATGTATACAAACGCTCTTAAGCACATTTGATATCTGCTGTGGTCTGTGGCTTCATGAAGATTAAATACTGAGCTGCTCCACTAAGAGCCATATAAGCATTATTGCCCTGCCATGTTTGATTTCCTGAAAGAGCTGAGAGGAAAAGTGCACTCAAAAGAAATCTTGAGCATTTGACTTAGTTTTGAGAAATCAGGATTCAGAAATCTATGACAGCTACGTAGGCAGGCAATTAATAAACAGCCCCCTTTTCAGAGTCCACTATAAAATGGATGGTGAACATTCACAGAGACAGAAATACATACCCTGTTATCTTGCTAATAGTAGGCCTTTCAGCTATCTAAGGGGGAACGCTGCAGTTTCCAGTCGTAGCTTCTTGGTACCTTGAATTAATTCCCCAAAAAGGTATGAGGAGACTAACAGATAATGGGTTGGATCCAACAAGCCCTTCTGCCAGTGAAAAAAATAAGGGGTCCAGTGTTCCCTCTAAGCTGAGTTAGTGTGAGCTGGCTCACAGTTTTTTAGCCTCCGTCTCACAGATTTTTGTCTCAGCTCAGGAAGGATGGCTCCAGAGCAAACTAACTTAGACAGTAGCCAAATTACTTGCTCACAACTTTAATGCCAGTAGCTCACAAAGTAGAATTTTTGCTCACAGGACTCCACAGCTTAGAGGGAGCATTGAAGGGGTCCCCTCTTATTTTTTTTTAAAAAGTCCCCAGGTCAGGGTGGGGTTTCCCCCAGTTTGGGGGGCTTCTCCCCATTGCTGGCCAGCAGGAGAAACCCTGCCCCCAAACAGCTACATCCCCTCATGACTTTTCCAATGTGATGACATCACCTGGAAATGATGTCATCACTCAGGGGTTGTCATGCGGGGACACTCTGGTTTAAAGGTAAAATTCTATAGTTTTAAGCCAGTTTTACCATAGAGTTTTGCCCTTAAACCAGAGTGTCCCCGTGTAACGTCCCAGGTGTGATGATATCACTTCCAGATGATGTCATCACATTGGGGACGTCCTGGAATGCCTCCCAATCCCCCTGCTGGAGCAACAAGGGGACATGGCAACCCTAGTTATGATGGGGATCATGGATCTTGCATGCATAAAAGCTATGTGGGATGGGGGAATTGAGCAAGAGTGAGTGAAAAAGCTTGATGGATCCAACCAAATAATGCTACGCCACTCTGGCCCTCAAAGGAAGTGGAAATGTCTGTGGATTCCTCCCTCTCACTGCACTCCACTAATCCAGGTGGGCAGCCGTGTTGGTCTGAAGCAGTAGAACAAATTTTGACTCCGGTGGCACCTTTAAGACCAGCAAAAGTTTATTCAAGGTATGAGCTTTCATGTGCACGCACACTTCATCAGTACGCATACACTCGAAAGCTCATGCCTTGAATTAACTTTTCCTGGTCTTGAAGGTGCCACTGGACTCAAAATTTGCACTCCACTGTGTCCCCCTACATTTTGTTCCTGGTAGTGTCAGTGAGCCCCAAGGAGCGGTACAGCGAACAGAATAGGAGTCTGCAGTGCGGAGGGAAACAGTGGAAATTATTGCCCCCAAAGACCCTTAAGCCTTAGGAAAATGTAACTGGATGCGGGCCGCTGATGGTGCAATACACCTACACAATTGGGCACTGAGTCAAATTCTACCTCGCTGCTATCTACATGTTTTTAGGCAACAAAGGGAGCAAATGAAAATGAAGTGAAAACAAACCAAGGGAAAGTGTCCAAAGAGAAAAGGCGTCATGCCTTCACAAAAACAGGATTCATACTTGGTGCTCCTCAGCACAGCCAGTGAGCAGAATAGGATAAACCAAGTTGGCAGTAGTGGTCCGAAAAGTAGGCACACCACGGGCTGCCTTACTCTCAAGACAGGCTTCAAAGCTGAGCACAGTTGACGATGCAGATCATCCATTTTGAATGCTAATAAATCCTAGCTAAATAGCATTGGCGCCTCCTGTTTTCATTTGGACAGGGTGTTGGCAGAAGGGGGGGGAAGGGGTTGAACACACACTTGCTGCATTCCAAGCTGTTTGTTTTCACAGAGAAAGTGTGTTCAAATCACTTCCCCCATGCTTAAAGTGTATATTTTATGCTTTGTTTTCTCATCTCCTGGACTTTATTACTCAGCCAGCCTACTTTGCCAACATACTTCCTCCTTTCCTAAAGCTAGTGTGAGATTTTAATTGCAGTTGAGGGTTTGCCTCCCCTTAAGGACAGACTTAAGCAGGGGTCCGATGGAGCGGGAGCGCACAGGAGCGCAGCTCCGGGAGTGAGGAGCCCAGGGGGCGGGCACATGACCAAGCCGCGCCCCCTCCTCGGCTTCCCTGAGCAGTGCAGAGGCGCAGCGCCCCGGGGAAAGCCCTGCTAGGGTCTTTATTGTTTTTAATGTTTTGTTTTAATATTGATAATTTTATCATTGTTCCTTTTATGACTGTGTGCTGCTTTTCCAGAGACTTGCTCAAGATGGCATATAAATTTTCTAAGTATACCATTTTTTATCTGGGCACATGGCACATAAGTACTGGAGAAATTTCACCAACCCTTCAGCAGCTTCCACCCCATCAGTTTGGTGTAGGGGTCAGGAGTTGGACTCTAATCTGGGAGAACCGGGTTTGATTCCCCACGCCTCCACATGCAGCTGCTGGTGTGACCTTGGGCCAGTCACAAGTTCTCTCAGAGCTGTTCTCTCATGAGCAGTTCTCAAAAGACCTCTCTCAGCCCCACCTACCTCACAGGGTATCTTGTTGTGGGGAGGGGAAGGGATGGGTGGTGCTCATGTCCTGGGTATCTCAAGTCTACTTGAAACCTGGTGGTTTCAAGGGAGCAGGAAGAGAATGAGGGTGTGTTCTTTTCGCTTATTTTCATTGGACAAAGTATTGGATGGGGAAGGGAACGGAGGAAGAGCAGGTCAGTTTCAGTCACCTGTGGAGTGGAGCCTGAGGGGTGGGTGTTGCCTTCTGACACACTTCCGGTATGTTAGGGGGTGTGGCATATGCAAATGAGTTATGCAAATGAGTTATGCTAATGAGCTCCTGCACCTCTTTTTCTACAAAATGACCCCTGGACTTAAGGAATAACATCAGCTCCAGCAAAAGCAGAGATCACCACTATTTAAAGCTCTCTCTGGATACTACAATAGAGATTACCAAAATTTTGCTAGACTGTTTTAATACTTGTTAAATTTTAGTGGAATCTGCTCAGACGCAACATGTGGAGAAATTCTGAGCGCAAATTTGATACAATTAAAATATTTTATCACTGGAAAGAGTATCACATTTGTCACCTGTGATTTTTATAATGATTGTTGGGGTTTTCTGATTGACAAAGGTTAAAAACTGCTTGTTGAACTTTAGCATTGAAGTGCAAATGGAGATTTCTATATTTTCAGGACATGATTGGATCATGAAATCAGGCTGCCACAGAAGCTGCGATGAAAAATGTCCAGAGTAACAGGGTTAAACAATTCTTGCTCTCCAAATACTGCTGTTAACACCTTTTTATCTGATGGAGGTTTTAATGTCTTTGAGCTTCACTGCACGACTGTTTCCCTCAGAAATAAATTACAGACCATCTCTATAATGCAGGCGGTTAAAGTAATCACTCATCAGCCCAACTTCTCATCTGCAGCCAAGAACATTTGTATTAGCATTGATTAATCTGCGCTGGCATTCGTTGAAATACAGAACCTCAGCCAGGATAACAGTAGGTCAAAACATGAGGTATATTTTTCTTTAAATGCCACAGTATGTCTACCATTTTTTTAAAGTGAGCCTCTCTTCAGTGGGTGCAAAGCAGCACACGGCAATCAACTCTAATTCTGTCAAATTCATTTACCAAGCCAAATCTTGACACGAAGCTTAAACCTTATGTTTGCTTACCCTGAAAAGATTATTTTTAATAAATGAGGTGACTTTTCTCATTGTTTATTGTCTCTTTGGGTCATGGACCTTACTTCCAAAGGCAGCCTTATGTGGGTGAGAACCAAGACTTACCACACTAAACTTTTGAGACTTTGTGGTCCCATGAGTGAGAGAACCATTTTTCGGTGATGCAGTCACATGACTGCAGTTTATACTTGAATACTGGAATCATGTGGACTCTGATGTTGTTGTTGTTTTACTTCATCCTTGTTTCCTTCTTAAAAGCAAAACCTAAGCCTTATTCATATGTGACAATCATGAGTGTGGACATCTCAAAAAAAGACCTATGCATATTCCATTGATTGTCTCTGGGGAACCTATGCATGTACCATTGTTCTCTGTCTGTCTGTCTGTCTGTCTATTTATCCATCTATCTATCTAGGACCCTGTGATCATGGAAAGTTGGAGTTTCTGATCACGTGGACAGGCATTCAGACATATAGTAAAGGAACAGAGCCTGACTCCATAATTTTGCTCTACATATAACCATACCACCTGTAAAGGTTTTTCGCTTCCTTTTAAAAATCTGGAAAAGAGAAACATATGGGAAAAAAATGTTCTACAACTTGAAGCATGTTGAGCCATTTTGAAAATAAGGCATCATTGTGTTAACAGAGCTGGGCAAATAAATTAGTCCCACATTTGCAAAACCTATATACCAGGGGTGGTCAAACTAGGCTTGGGAGCCATATGTGGCTTTTTCACACATATTGTGTGGCTCCCGGCAGGGCAGCTGGGGAAGCGAAGAGGAGGCATGCCTCCCTGATCAGCCTTCCTTTCCCCAGCCAGTGTTCCCCTCCTTGGGTAGGCATGAGGTAGGGGGGAACAGAGAAAGAAGGCAACTGTAATTTTAAATGTGTTCTCAAAGCCCCCCACCACCAACCAGCTTGGAGGCGGGGGGGGGGGGAACCTAGGGGATGCATTTAAAGTTAGTTACTTTCTTTCCACCTCTCAGCAGTGCTGGGCCTGGTGGGAGAGGCATGGCAGGTTCAGAGCCATGCTGGTCACAATGGCAGCAGATACTGGGTTCTGGAGTTGCACCAGAATTGGCACTGGAGATGGGAGAGATATGGGATTTCCCCTAGCTCATGGCAGTGAAGGATGTCTGGCAGCAGCAATGGAAGACACTGGCAGCCACGCTGGGCTCAGCAGCGACAGACAAGGATGCAGGGCTCAGAAGCCATGCCAGGCTTGGCAGGGGGGGTATATGGGATCCCCCCATCTCCCCCCACTAGAAATCTCCCCGTAAGGGGAATCAGCAGCAGTTGGGAGGAGGGATTCCCCCCGCCAGTTTCATGGGTCTCCACTTGTTGCATTCTATCACTGCAAGTACAGGACTGCAAGGAGTGTTAGCTAAATGTAGGCCTTCCAGTAACAGAGACTACAGGAAAACAAGAGTTTTTGAACAGAAGCATAAATTATAGCACCCCCTACAGTAAGAAGAGACTGTATCAGCATGTCATTAATCAAACTGCTCACATACATTCACCTTTCCAACACTCTGGCTATATTCCTTGTCATGGAACAGTATGGCTTTCTTGTTCCTGGTCATGTGAAAACTGCCCAGGTTTCCTGTATCGTTCTCTCACTTCCATAGAGGTTGATTAAATTCTATGGGGAAAGTATTGTTATATCTTGCAGTGGAACTAATATCTATTAAGATACGGTTTTACACTTTCATTAATCATCGAGTCTCTCATTACAGAAAATGAGCCATTGCTAATATTACAAGCTAGAAAGGCTGGCGTGATATTGAATCAACCATGACATTTTCAGAGTTGTGCAAAATATAATTGCTGTCTGTGTGCCTCTAGAATAATCAGAAATAGCCCTGATTATTCTTCACATACTATTTAAGGTACGCTAAATAGATTGGAACTATATTTAATGGGATATGCTAAGTTATGTTCAGGGTGACACCCTGGTGCATGTGCTTTTGTCCTAATTAATCCAAAACCCAAATTAGAAAAGGATTCAGTTTCATATTTTAATATACCAATACTATACTCAACAGATTAGGTGCAATGATTCAGGCTGGAAGTACCCAGGGTCAAACCACCACCTTACAAAAATGCATGAGGTACCTTTAACAACTAGTTAGCATCTGCACATTCAGAATCTTTTTGAAAGAACATTTTCAGTACATTGCATGGCATTTTGCTGCATAAAAATCATTAATCATAACTGGAGTCACATTACTAATTCTCGATTCAAAATGCTATAAATGTAGCATATGAGTAATAGCTACTGCAAGGTTGTAAGTTGGATTTTTAAATGTTCTGTTGGAGCTTTAGCCCAATGTATTCCCACATATCACTATGAGAATAATAAATTTAAGGTTATCCAATTCATTCTTCCAACAACCGCCAAAAATATATCAAAATAAATTTCCCTTACTCTAGGTGTGTTAGCTAAAAATTTGTTGCTGAACTAAAGCACAATTGTTGGCTACTAGCTGAGTACGTCTGCTCCAAAGGTCAGACTGGATATGGATGCAGCATACCCAACTCATTACATGTAAGTAAGTCCCAATTACTTGGGAGAGAGAGAGCACATGTAGCACACATTTTAAGAACAAAAAATGTGTGACAGATATTGAATCCACTATTAGTCCTGCAATGTTACATTCCTCTCGGCGGGGCTCCAGTGCTAAAAATGAGGCTGGCTGGAAGAAAATCACCATGGAGTAACAGCAGGGGACCTTTCATAGAAAAAGAGGTGCAGGAGCTCATTAGCATAACTCATTAGCATATGCCACGTCCCCTGACATCACCAGAAGTGTGTCAGAAAGGGAATGTCAGTTTCAGCCCCATTATACCCTATGGGCCATTGAAATCAATGGCAAAAACTCATAGGGTATATGAGGGGCTGGAGGAAAGGGGGTTTGAGGGAGAGACTCCAAACTTGCAAGGTACCTTCTGGGACCTCTCCCCAAAATACCCACCAAGTTTCAAGAAGATTGGACCATAGAGTCCAATTCTATGGGCCCCCAAACAGGTTGTCCCATCCCCTCCATCGTTCTCTATGGTGGGAAAAAGTGTTACTTTCTGGATGTAGGGCACAATGAGAATGACTTCAAATATCTGGTTCTTGAAATATTGTGTATAAACAAGTAAAACAGAATAAACATTCAGAGGACTTTATATCAATGTGAAGCCTTTTGGACTCATAGATTGAAAACATATCACCTGTATGGACTCAATCAAACATTGGAGCTTTCATGTTTTCTTTAACAGCCATATTTTCTTCAATAGGCTTGTATATACTTACCTTTATTTAGATTCTTATTCCTTTAATTTTCTGTGCTCTGCCGTGATGGCTTCTACTAACACTTCAATTTTACACCTCAAGGCATTACCAGCTTAATTACGTTAGAAAGTAACTATCTTGTAATCTGTGAGTGGATGCCCGTCTTTTGAACCATTGAAACTTTGTATCTTTTTGAAATGGTCTGAGTTGGTGAGTTTTGCTAATTTATTATTACTTTATAGATGTATGTTAACATTGTGCAGACTTCTGAAGTATTATTACTATTCTTCTAATACTCAGTCAGTCTTTATTAATGGCCCATGGCCAATATATAGATAAATACTATCACACACATATTCTTCTAACAGAATTCGTATACTGTTTGAAGAAACCTCATGTGCACTGTCTCCTATGGAATACACTTAATACCAGGGCTCTTTTTGTAGAAAAAGCCCAGCAGGAACTCATTAGCATAATAGGCCACACCACTGACAGCACAGCTTATTAGCATATTAGGCCACACCCCCATGTTACCAGAAGAGTGGTCATCCAGCCACACCCACCTTTTGCTTCTTATTCTGTTTACCTTGTTTGTTGTCAAAACCCAGGGCTTTTATTGTAGTAGGAATTAATTTGCATGTTAGGCCACATACCCCTGATGTAGCCAATCCTAATGAGTTTCTGCTGTTGGGTGTGACCTATTATGCTAATGAGTTCCTGCTGGGTGTGGCCAACTCAGGAGCCAGCCGGAACTCCGTTCCTGTGCGTTCCTGCCCAAAAATAGCCCTGCTTAATACGTAACTCTGAGATATTTCCATATTGATGTCCAAATTTGTGTGTTTTTGTTATGCTTCTTAATGTACTTTTGTCATTCTTTATGTGTTAGAATTATAGCCTTGAACAAGATAACCAAAACTAAGATGTAGTCAGGAACCTTTGTTGAATACTTGCCCCTTGCCCCTGTCAGAATCACAAGCCAGACAGCAGTTTGGAATCAAGCAAGGGCCACTTTATTAACCATTTAGAAGAAATATAAACTGAGCGGCAAGGAAAAAACTAAGCGGATGCTGAACAGGCAAGGCACATGTCACCCACTGACCAACCTCCCTGCCCATCATGGGGCATGTCACCCCTCCCGGTCTTGAGCCACCAGTCTGGCTTGCAACCTGCAGCCCAGCAAACTGGTTGCCAACCAGGAGTACCTACCCCTGAATCCGTACAACTTGCAGGGAGGAGCCTGCCAAGAGGTTCCCAGAGGTGACCATCATTCCCCGCCCTGGGCTGTAAAAACCCGAAGGCCATTCCTGATGACCGCCTTGTTCCCCAAAAGGAAAACGCCTTAATGTGTTCACCAGTTTCGCTTTCTTACCTGCACTACCCTGCCTAGTGACCAACCTATTTAACAACAACAGCCACAACCAAATGTCCAGATCCACTGCTCTCAGTGCAATGTAGACGAAAACACCTCCACCCTGGGTGAAGGTGAAAAATTCCGACCAGGCCCCAACAGGCAATCAGCTGCAGACTACACTATGAACAGGGTGGGAGGGTGGGCCGAGCATGAGGCAAAGACTGTTTGGGCGGGAGTCTGGCCTTTTATAGGGCTGGCTCCACCCCCACCCACATTGTGATGCACGGCATTGCAAAACTGCTGCCATCCCATTTTCCTCCGGGGCGGCAAAGCAGCCCCCACCTTCCAGCGGCCTTGCTGCGAGGGTCGGGAGCCCAAATGTCAAATACATATTGAATGAATATTAGCATGTATATTTTTCTGTACAACAAATACTCAACACAAAATAATCTATATATCTAATTCCCAAGTGCCCCTCCCGTGTGCGGATACTTAAATCCACGTGGGGGGGCACTTGGGGGGTGGGGAGGGGGTTCTGCAGATGGGGGTGATCCCCCCATTTGCAGAAAAATCAAAAAAGTTTTTTAAAGTTTTCGGGGGATACTGAAATCCCCCGAAAAGTAAAAAAAGCGTCCCCTGCGCATGCGCAGGGAACGAACTTACCTGTCGTGTGGTTGTTGCTGGCGGCGGCGGCGTGGCGGCAGTTCCCTGCACATGCAGGGAACGGACTTGCGGGAGTGCTGGCGGCACTGGCGGCGGATAAGCGCTGCCGGGGGGCAGGAAAGGATGGTGCTGGGGGGGAGGAGGGAGACGCTGGGCCTGAGTGGCATTAAGCCACTCAGGCCCCAGCAAAGAAGAGTGAGCTGGTGGGTGGGCGGACGAGCACAGGGGGGGAGGGAGGGAGGGGATGGTGCCGGGGGAGGAGGGAAATGCTGGGCCTGAGTGGCATTAAGTCACTCAAGCCGCAGCAAAGGAGAACGGGCAGGAGGGGAATGCGAGGGCGAGGGGGGAGGGAAGGAATGGTGAGGCTCCTCCAGCACAAAGCCGCGGGCCTCGCTGGGCCAAGCCGGGGCGGGAGGTGGAGAAGAAATGGCGGGACCCGCGGCTCTGCACCAGAGGGGCCTCGCCTCAGGCAGGCTGGAACGCGGGGGAAGGGGGGGAGGAGGAAGGAAGAAGGAGGAGCAGCTGTCAGCTTCTCCCCCCGCGACTATCGCGGGGCCCCCATTGTTTATTATAATTTATTGTATACTTTATTTTTGTATTATTATATATCCATAGTCTAGCATTTTCCAGCACAGTTCTTTCCACTGTATAACCCTAGGTTTGCACCATGTATTTTAACTGAAAAGTGGATACTGTGGGAGAAGGTATCACATTGTACACTGGCCTTTATCCAAGAAGCTCAGGACAGCATACAAAGTTTGTCTGTCCTTTCTTTTAGCCTCAAAACAAGCCTGCTAGGCAGGTAAGGCTGAGAAAAAAATGACTGGCACAGGATCACCCATGAACTTTGTGGATGATTGGGGAATTGAACCAGAATCTCCTTCAAAATTCCAGCCTCTACAATACACTGGCTGGCTGTGCTTTCCTGGGGATATCCCTTTCTGAAATCAGTTTATCCAGCCCATTAATTCACATTTGGGCTATAACTGTTAAGAAGCATACAATAAATATGAATGAGACTATGTGTTGCTCTAAAATTAGTCATAACTAAAAGCACATGTTGTGTATACTGCAGCTCTATCAGCCATCATGAACGAATTACATAAAAATCACTCTTCTGGACAGAAAGGCAACAAGATAATTTTATCAAACTTAATTGAATTCAGGATATAATTGTTAACAGCAAAGCAAAACTGTATACTGCTGGTAATAAAAATGCAGGGTTCTTACTGTGACAGACTCAGGATTTACCTTTTTTTAAAAAAAAAAAAAGAACTCAAAGAATTGATGTGGTTACCTGGAGATGAAATGACCTCTAGGCTGGTTGGTTGTATTGCTTCTTAAGGAAATTTATTGACTACAGTTTTTCGTATGAAGTAACATAAATGCATATGGTAAATATACCATTTATTGGCTGGAGACAGACTGGTAGTCTGCCGTGCCTCCGCAGCGCGGCAGACTAAGGCGGGGGGATTTCCCCCGTGGCGCGGTGTTCGCACGTCGCCGGAAGGAAGCTGCCCGCAGCGTTCAGACTGCGGACGGCTTCCTGCGGTGGCGGGCAGACACCGCGCGGCTCCCCCTCCTGGCACACATTCACACCCACTCCGGCGGGTGGAACGCGCGCCGCAGCAGCCAAGCACCACTTTGAAGTGGTGCTCGGCTGCTGCGGGAGGAGTGTGGCGCCGGACGCAATGCGTCCGGGCCGCCTCCTCGGGGCAGAGCAGCCAACACTGCCAGTCTGTCCTCAGCCTCTGTTGATTTTTTTTAAAAATCTTCTAGCCTAACCTACCATTTGGCATTCTTTTAGATTTTCGCTATATTTTAACAAAGAAAGTACTGCATGGAGTACACCCAAAACGATGGATTCACAGCTGTGGGGTGTTTTGCTTTTTGTTTTTGTGCTTGGTAATATGAATGCCTACTACATGATAGTTCATTATTGGTCCAATTTAAAGCTAATGAAGTCATCAAACACTAAGAATGGATCCACGCATCTTTGGATATTGCCTTTTTATAATCATTTACCTCTTGGATCCAGTCTTAACTGTGTCAGTGGATCACGTTAAGAGTAGCTAGCATATTACTTTATTTCCTACTGATTGTTTGAGTGTTTACTAAAAGCAGTGTTAACAGCAGTGGTCTCTAGTCAAAAATGATCTGTTGACAACCAAAAGTTACAGGCTACCTGTTGTTGGAGAAGCATGTCAGATTCACAGGACTTTCTAGGTATTTTCTAGCTACTGGTTTTGTTCCGAAGTCACTGGGGAGAGGGGACATAGAACATACTTCATTAGACACAACTATTGATATACTGTTACCTACTGTGTAAAGCAGAACTTGTGTTGAGTTGTCTTAAGGTGCAGCTAGAACTGGAAACATAAATAGCATGGGAATATTTCACATGCTAGAAATTGTTTGTTTTCTTCCGAGGAATAGGTTCAAGTCAATATGAGGTGCTCATCTTGAATCTATGCATTTTGTCAGTTTGTTTTCCTTCCGGATGCCTTTGGAGATTGTGTGTTAGTTCCATCGGCATCACTTTGAATTAAACCCTCCTGTTACCCATTGCAAAGCAGGCTAAATAGCACCTGGCAATTTTCAAGAGGTTAAGTGGCTATGATCTGCGAGCTGCCCATGCCGCAGCCCGACGAGAAGATGCAATTTGACACAATGTCTAATCTGCTGTGACATTCAAGTTTTAAGTGATGTTCAAGGAGATGGAAGGGCTGGCGCTTGAATGTATCCCAATGTGCACCGGTATTCTGTCTGTTAACTTGCTAATGAAGCATGATTGAGTAAAGTAATGAAGAGTTTACAGAGAGCCCCAGGAAACCAATTTCCAATTTTGCGACCAGCAGGCTTTAAACTTCACTGCAGCATTTGCTAATTTCGTCTAGATGGGGACTAGGATACTAAATGCCATTTCTGCTTTGTGAGTCAGACAGACTTTTCTAATCCCCATACACTTACTTACTAATGAATGTCTCCTTTTCCAGATCCATTTTCTCTCCATCCACAGTTGTTATATATAGGCCGAATGGCTTTTAAAAAAAAAAAAGATTACTGCTAGAAATGAAATTCTAATCACTTCAAAAATCAGAAGTATTGCAAAGCTTCTACACAGACAGAGATTTTAATCTTCAGTCTGACCTTGCTGAACTCTGGTGAGAAAAATGTAAGAAGGATGTGGCAGGACCATTTTTATGTGGGGGGAAAGAGCTTGCATCAAGCAAGTAGGCACCAAATATGTATCCTTTGCTTTAGTTCTGTGTTGTTAAATCTTTTAGAAATAAAAAATGCATATTCCCTACTCCGTTCAAATATGTTTGCTTCAAATGCATTCATCAGCAATATTGGCAAATGAAAAATGTGCATTCCATAAAATAAAATATAAACAGTAAGGACAGAGAAGTGGCTTTCAAACTCTTTTCCAGGGACCTCTGGCATTTTTCAGAAGCTTATCAGGAACTCCTCACTGGCAGTAGTAGTGGACAATTATCCCTGAAAGCCAACCTGATCACCCCATTACCCATATTCCCCTGCAATGAGTCACTGCAAGAGAGCATTTTAAGTGTCCTAGGCTCTGCTCTCAGTACACAGAGGTCAACAATGAGACCTATCTGTTGGGTCCTTAGGCAGAATATGCCCCATCAGGGGCATATTGGAATGAGTTACTTGAAGGTAGGAATATTTAGAAACTTCTATGATAGAATAAGAGTAAGATAAAAGAAGCCTTCTACAAAATATAAGACATAACTTTACAGAGCCATAAATCAGAGATGTTTCTAGGGTCCTCAAGGCAGAAAGCGTAAAAATATTAAAACATTTGAACTTGGGGGTGTGCATTCAGATACACCCAAGCTGAAAATATACCTGAAAAGTACCTCACTGGTATTTTTCAGGTATGTTCCACATCTCAAATATATCTGGGATTTATTTTGGGGGGAGGGGAACCAAAAAATGGCCCTGAAAAATCTCAGAAGTATTCAGGGATTACCAGGAAGATCAGGAGCCAGTTTTTGCAGGCTCCGGGAAACTGTTCTTGTTTTCCTTTTCTTTTTTCAGGGCTTTGTTTCTGTGTATGGAAGGTTTCTAGGGGCGTCCCAGCTGCTTTTGTCAATTTCAAATGAGCCTTGTTGGTTTCCAGAGGGGTTTCTTTTTCAGGCATTCCTTTGTGTTCCCTTCCCATTTTCTTGCACACAGTTTGCAAAATCCACCTCCACACACACACACACCCCTAGCTTGGATTTGTTCTGATTCCATGCTTTGAGGTCTTGAAACAATTCATGTACACCACGGCTGCTATCTATATAAATTTAAAGCAGGGGTCATTTGGGGCCAGAGCGTGGCGGAGCAGAGCTCCACCAGCCCAGAAGTGGGCAATAGGGCAACCACGGGCTGAATCAGATTCTCTGATCTGATTCGGCCCGCCACTGAATTGTCGCCGAAATTCGGTGGCATCTTAAAAAGCAGCTGGAGGGAAGGGGGCTTGAGGGAGAGGCTCCAAACTAACAGGGTAGCTGCTGGAGCGTCTCCTCCAAATACCCACCAAGTTTCAAGAAGATTGGACTGAGGGCCCCCCCAAAACAGGTTGCCCCCATCCCCTCCATTGTTCTCTATGGTGGGAAAAAGTAACGTTTTTGTCAGTCAACTGCCATAGACTGGGGTGACTGCATCAATATTCCACTGTTACATCTGGCTAAACCTTTCTGTTTAATTTGCATTGTTTTGGGTCTGAATGTTTTATTCCATGCTTATAGGTCCTGACCGGGAGGTAGCATCAGGGACTGACCCCCACTGCTGGAATGAACACCTCGCTTTGCCTTGCTCGCTTTGCTTTGCTTTGTGCATGCTCATTACTCATTCGCTTTTATCTCTAGCCTCCTCAGCTAACGACCTTGAAAGGAAGTGCCTCCTGTTATGTGTTACAAGAACCACAGGTATTATGTATTCTGTTTTCTTAAATTCTCTGGGAACTGTTCTCCCAAAATGTTCAACAGTATTTCTCCCTGAGAACTCATTTTGCCACGCTTTCCTTGGGAACACTGGGCCGGTATAATTGGGCTCAAAGAATTCTCTGTATTGATTGGTTGAGGGTAGTTGGGCCATATTTCATATCCAGTATAATTATGATTGTAATTCAAAGCTTAAGCATTACTAACAGAAGAAGTGTCTGACCAACATGATCTTTTCTACAAATAAAGGACTATCTGTTTAAGGAGACCTGTTGTGGACTATATCTATTGGGACAGTCTCACAGTTTTCCCCACCATGGAGAACAATGGAGGGGATGGGACAACCTGTTTGGGGGCCCATAGAATTGGTCCAATCTTTTTGAAACTTGGTGGGTATTTCAGGGAGAGGCCCCAGCAGATATCTTGCAAGTTTGGAGCCTCTCCCTCAAACTCCCTCCCCTCCAGCCCCTTATATACCCTATGAGTTTTTGCCATTGACTTCAATGGCCCATAGGGTATAATGGGGCTGAAATTAACATTCAGCCAGTGATGTCAGGGGGCGTGACATATGCTAATAAATTATGCTAATAGGTATGCTAATGAGCTCTTGCACCTCTTTTTCTATGTAATGACCCGATTTAAAGAAATGTGATATCTGATCACAGATTTCCAACATCTCACCTAGGTACATGATAAAAGGCATATGGTACATTTAGAGTTGCCAGATTCCTGGTCAGGGTGGGGTTTCTCCCAATTTCAGGGGCTCCAATCCTCCGCTGGCCAGCTGGCCAGTGAGGGAAGACTGACCCCTGCACAGCCCCATCCCACATCAACATCATCTGCATGATGATGTCACCTCCACATGATGTCATCACACTGGGCATGTCACATGGTGACACTAGCATTTTGGCCAAAACTCTGTGGAAACCATAGAGTATTGACCAAAGACCAGTGCCTGCCCCCCCTTCTTCTTGAATGAAGCAGGTGGGTGGGGCAAACCAATCCTGTTGCAGCACGGGAGTGTGGACCAATCAAGGGCGAGCTGGCTGGCCAGGTCTGACAGCAGCCACCCTCCATGCACAGATCAGCCCAGCGCAAACTCAGAAGAGGATGGAGCTTTCGGCTGGGAAAGAGCGTGTGGCCATGAAGAGGGAACTCACCGGCGAGTCTCTGGTGGCAGTGTAATCCTTCCTCAGCAGGCTAGTTTTAGAGGACTCTGGCCTGGGGAAAGGTGCGTGGAGGCGCTGGGTGGGTTGAGGATTGTTGGGCCTTCTGCTGTCCCAAGCTGCAGCCCTTTGGCTGCTTCTCCCACACACACACATTTTCCAGCAGGGAGAGGACTCACACAGGCAAATGCCTGCCCAGGCAATGTGGCATTGGGTGGCTGGTAGGATCCCCCACCCACCACTCTCCTCTGCACATGGGCTAGGGGCATATGGAGGCACGACCCTTAATTTTTCCTCAGCTTCCTTTGGGCACCAGCGGTGGGGCCAGCACAGACCAGCTACCACCAGCAGTCGGGAGTTGCCTTACTCGGGCATTTGGCCATGCGGCCCACTCCTTCACCATCCGGGGGGTTCCCAGCTGCACCACCACCCTTTTTGCTTCTCTGGCCTCTTCCCCCTCTGGCTTCCAGGTCTTGCGTGGCCCACAGCTGGAGCCATATCCCCCAGGATTCCTTAAGGGGCACAGGTATTACTGCGGTGTCAGGGGTCTGATTCAGTATAAGGCAGCTACATGTGTTCTCTCCCGCCAGGGGTCTGATTCAATAGAAGGCAGCTGCATGTGTTTTCTCTCATCGGAGCCAGGGGTTGGATTCGGTATAAGGCGGCTGCATGTTTGATCTCCCACCAAGGCCAGGGGGGCTGATTCAGTATAAAGCAGCTGCAGTTGTTCTTTCCCACTAGGGCCAGGGGTCTGGTCTAGCATAAGGCAGCTGCATGTGTCTTCTCTCAACAGAGCCAGTGGTCAGATTCAGTATAAGGCAGCTGCACGTTTTCTCTCCTACCAAGGCCAGGCAGGCTGATTCAGTATAAGGCAGCTGCATGTGGGGGACCGGGGACCAGTCTCACAGAGCCAGTTTGTGGAGACAGTACTGACCTTGGTGGAACAAGGGTCCATTTCAGCATAAGGCCTCTTCAGGAGTTCGTGTGTGTGTTCGTTTGCTGCAAGATCATTGTAATAAGGCCAAGGTTCTAGCTGGGTTCTGGGCAATGTCAGCATCTCTCACCTCCAGTGTGGTGAAGGGGAGGATTCTGAATGCTCCAGGATTAATAGGGGTATACTTGGACTATTACTCTCTTCTCTTTATTCCCTTCTTCATCCTTATGGGTGAAGTATGCCAGCCAAGAAGGCACGGAAGAAGGGCGGCTTGGCCAGGAAGGCTCCCAGACAGGTGCCACCAGACATCTCATCCTCCAAGGATGAGGGTGGGCCCTCCTAGCAGGACCTAGCTGCAAAAATCAAGGTCCTGGAGTGGGCCAAGGCAGAGAAGCGGAAACATGTGGCAGAGGGAGCATCTGTGGCAGCCACCCCACCTGGGGGGGCCAGAGCAGCAGCTCGCAAGCAGGAAAGGTGAGCTCTCCGAGCCAGATTAGCATAGCTGCAGGAATCCAAGGACAAGGAGGATACCCAGGAGTTGGGCGGCAGAGCCGGAGTGGTGACAGGTGACCCAGCAAGGTGGGGTGAGATCTCCAGTCCCATAGTATCTGGTTCCACCAGCAGAGCACTGCTGGCTCCAGCTACCAGGGTGCCCTTCCAAGTGGGGGGATGGGTTCAGGGGCCCATGGGAGGGGGGCTCGATGCAAGGGGATTGGGCCCTGGACCATCCTGTGCTGGGCACTGCACCTGTGCTGGGTGTGCCCTCTGAGGTCACACCTGTGACAGACGTGCCATCCTGGGCTGCGGCAGTCACAATAATGGGGTGGGGGCATCAGGATACAGCAGCAAACCTGCCCTACACTTACATGGAAAGGTCTCTTCCACTGGAGGATCACCTGCTGCCAGCCACAAAAGTGAAAATCTGGAGGGGTGAGTATGTAGACATGTTCACACTCCTCTTTAGGGATGTTGAGGTGAAGGCGAGTGTGCGGGATGACCCCAGGGAGTTGGAGAAAATAAAGCAGATGCAAATTGACAAGAACTTTGACAACTGTTACACCATTTACATGGGGGTGGTGCTGCAGGCCTACCCAGGACAAGGGTCAGCACTGGTAAAATATCAGGACCTCATTCACAGGGCATATAGGGAATACTCAGAGGCCACATGGCTGCGTTATGATGAGTGTTTTCACTCTTGAGCGGCCTTGGACCCCTTGTCACCATGGGATCGGAAGCACCATCAACTCTGGTCACAATGCATGGGCCCCACAGTGGACACATGGTGGCACATTTGCACTTGGGAGTGGGGAAGGAGGTAGGCGAGTAGCAGGGTGTGGCACGAGGATTGAAGTCACCAGTATATCATATCATATACAACTACATTCACAAATGAAACAGTCCCATGAAGGCTGTACCATATATTTCTGAATGTGTGGTTTAGCTCTGACAAACGAGGTATGAGATAACAAAAGTGAGGAGAGACAGTAAAAGAAAACTGTACAACATTTTAAATATTTCATATGAAAGCAAGCCAACCAGCTTTCACTCAAGCATATGCCCCAGGCCTATTCCTAATTAAGTTTCTACTCCCCGTTTAGCCGCCAGAGCACTTTGGAGGTTTTCAAAAAAGTGATGGACAGGTCACAGATACATTCTATATAGGGTTATTTTGCCTCAGGGCAAAGGTTGGATTAAGTTGGCTGGAACCTCAAGGGTCAATTCTCTGAAATGGCAAACTGTCAAGTGTACCTCATGAAATGGAATGTATTTCATATCTACCAAAAAGAAAGGGCAGGGGACTTTTTTTCTTTATATCTTAAGTGTGAGAGAAAGATAAAGGCATTACCTGCTTGAAAATCAGATTCACATTTTCCCACTGTAGTGATACTATCTTACATCCTTTGACTTGCTCAAGATGAATGAAAACTTGTGAATTTATGTGAAGGATTTAAAGACTTGAAGAGTAATACAAAGGTCACAAAAGCACTCTGGCAGAACTGGATATTGTATCACATTTGACTTTTTAAAAAAATGAAATAACCACTTTGTTTTAAATAAAAAATGATATTTTAAGTTTCCCTATAAAGCAGTTTTTGTTTATTTTGTAATCCTGAGAAACATCCTGCCAATGAGATGGTGGAGAGAAAACACTATTTCAGTTCAACCAGCAAAAGAAATAGGGTGAATTTTAAAGCTGACCAATCAGAAAAGCTTTTTAATGAGTCTCTTGCTTTTGGGTTCTACGGTTGCCAACCTCCAGGTAGGGTCTGGAGGTCTCCCAGAATTATACCTGATTTCCAGACTACAGAGATCAGTTTCTTTGAAGAAAATGGCTGCTTTGAAAGGTGGACTCTGTGACATTTCAGTTCAGTTTATTTTGATACAAGATCAGCTCGAAAAGTATTAATAAAGCAATAGAAACTCCACATACAATCCCAAGACCAACAAAAAAGACTTTTATGTGCCATTATAATCCAACGTTTCAAAATTCTGGCACCCATTTCACAATAGAGAGAGTCAGTTATTTGAAAACTCAACCATCTGCTTTTGTATTGCATGTGCTATTATACAAAATTTTGTTACATTACAAGTAATTTATTTAGAGAAGTTTGAAAGGAAGAGGAAAGTGTAGAACTGCTCTGATCTTCCTGGGGAATTTATTAAAACCGACTTAATATATTGGGAATGTTTATCATTATGGCAAGGACAGTGTATTAAATAACATGTGAGTAACTGTCTCATCCTTTCCCATTCAACAAGGGCAAACCCATTGAGAATAAGGAATGGAAAGAGATCTGCCTTCTACAAAAGCTGAAGGCAAAGCATTGAAACATGCCAAAATGAAGATTCTCCGGTACTTAGTAATCTCTAAGGCAGTGAGATAGTCTGCTGGCAAAAAAAAAAAAAATCTTAGTATGGTACATTCCAGGAGGGTACCATTGCAAACAGGCCCTATAGAATTGAAGGGCCAGGTCCCAGATCTGTTGCTTAATTGTTTGGCTTTCTGGAAGCCTAGGTATAACAATGTTGGCGGGGGGGCATACTCTTGGAGTTTTCCTTTCTTTCCAATTTGGGAGTGAGAATCCTCCTCTATCTTTTTTTTCTTGGAGTAGTTTCCACTTTATTCTCACTTTTTTGTGGTGCCATATAAATTGTCTTACACATCTGTCAAACTCTGAGAAGTATTGAAATTTTTTAATGATTGGTAAGTTTTGGGCCACAAACAAGAATCTAGGCGGTATATTCATTTTAATTGTGGCTATCCTTCCCATTAAGGATAATTGTAAATTATCCCATTTTAAGAGGTCTTTCTTGACTTTTTTTATCAGAGTTTTATAATTATCCTCATATAGTAATGATGTTTTGTTGGTTAACATTATCCCCAAATATTTGATTTTTTTTTTTTTTTTTTGCTATTTCCACTGATGGGATTTTTTGAATCTTTTGAATTTGTTCTTGTGAGCAGTTTTTAGTCAGTATTTTTGTCTTATGTAAGTTAATTTTTAAACTGGACACTCTGCCATAATTCTGGATTTCTGTTAGTAATTTGGTAAAGTCTTTATCGGATGTTCTGCTATAAATACTAAATCACCCACAAAGGCTTATAATTTAAATTCTTCACCTTTAACCTTGAGTCCTGTAATTAATTTATTTTCTTTCACTCGATCCGTTAATGATTCCAGAATAAAAATAAACAGAAGTGGGGATAATGGACAACCATGTCTAGTCTCTTTCTGAATTTCAATGTTTTGGGTAGTGTCTCCATTTATCAAGATTTTAGCATTTTGGGTAGTATATATTGCCTTGATCATTGTCAAAAAGTTGGTGCCGCACTCCCAAGTAGACAATTTTTGTAGCATGAATGTCCAATTCACATTATCAAAGGCTTTTTCTGCATCCAGGAAAATCAAAGCCAATTGTTTCCCTGGATGCATTTTATAGTATTCCAAAACATTAATGATAGTTCTGATATTATTTCTGATTTGTCTTTTAGATAGGAAGCCAGCTTGGTCCTGGTGGGTAGTTTGTATCAATACCTTTTTAAACCTAGCTGCTAATATGTTGGCAAATAGTTTATAATCAGCATTTAGTAGCAAAATTGGACGGTTTTTAATTTCAGTTGCATCCATATTGGGTTTGTGAATTAAGGTAATCAGTGCTTCATTCCATGTTTTGGGGATTATCCCTGAATTTTTAATTCTTTCTAGGACCAGTTTAAACGGAGCACTTAATTGATCTTAAAAGAGTTGATATAGTTCAGTTGGGAGTCCATCTGGACCTAGAGTTTTCTTCTTTTTTCCATTTTTAAATGCTTGTACTATTTCACAAGTTGAAATTGGCTCGTCTAGAAGGGCTATTTGTTCTTCATTGAAATTTCTTTTTATTCCATTTTGATATATAATCTTGGATATTTCCTTTCTCCTAGGTATTTTGCTGGTATAAAGATTTGTAAAAATTTTCTGCTATATTCTTGAGTTCTTGTAGAGTAAATTTTTCTCCTCCTTTACTATTTTTGAGGGATTTAATTATACGCTTTTCTTTTCTTTTTTCTTAATTTGTATGCAAGCCATCTAGTGGGTTTATTTGCATTTTTGAAATAATAATGTTTGGTATATTCTATTTTTTGCTAGTTCTTGCGTCAATAGAATATTCATCTGATGTTGCAGTGTTATTATATTAGTTCTTATTTTTTTCTGGATTAATAGATTTCTTCATTTTATTTTCTTCTTCTTTAATTCTTTCTCCTAAGTTTTCATATTTCCTTCTTTCTTGTTTCTTTTCCCATTCTTCTTGGTTTATAAACCAGCCTCTTATATATGCTTTAAATGTATCCCAGACTATTTCCATTGGAGTATTTACAGATGTGATGGACTGCACTTTGAAGTACTTTACAAATAGCTGAAGGCCTGCAAAGGGTTAATTCTTTACAGACACAGAGAGCCTTGAGTGACTGGCTGTTCCAAGAGATCTCCTGAGTTAAGATCAAATTCATTCTATGTTGTAATGATTTCAGTTTAAGTCAGCTTTCTTCATATTTCGTAGTAGATTTCAATTTGTCTTCTTCCATTTTGATTTGTTTACTTATCTGTTCATATTTAATGTTTCTTTGTTTCCTCTTCCATGCTTCTTAATTGATAAATCTTCCTCTCATAAATGCTTTGAATGCATCCCACACTACATTCATAGCTGTGTCCGGTTGAATATTTCTCTTAAAGAAATCCTGGATTTCCACCCTGGTTTTGTTTACAAATTCTTGGTCTTTCAAGAGTCTAGTATTCATTATCCATCAACTTTTTCTTGGTATTTCCTTAAAAGAGAGAGTGATTAGGTTATGATCAGCAAAGGTACTCGCTAATATATCAGAGTCTAATAAACCATTTCCAATTAAACTGTTAACCAAGCCATATTGATTCTGGACCAGGAATGATGTCTCATTGAGTAATTATAGACTTTCTTTTCTGGATTCCTGGTCCTCCATGAATCTACTATTTGTAAAAAACTTTCGGGTAACATTGCTCCTTTTGTAAAAAAAAAATTCCCACTCTTCCTATCTAATTCTGAATCAAATACTGCATTAAAGTCACCTATAATACAAATATTTCTGAATTCTCTTAATAATAAAACATTTGCTAATTCATTAAAGAAGCTGTTTTCTTCCATCTTCAGAGGAGTATGAAAACTGTGGGCGTAGACATTCTTTAGCATACATTGCCACTCCTTCACATCTGAAGCTGTAAAGACATTACCTAATTTCTTAACTGTTAGATATTTAATCCTCTTTCTTAATGTGAGTGTCTTGTAAGCAAACTACATCTGGTTGCAATTTACCAATTTGGTGGGAAAACGATCTTCTCTTCTACGGTCCATTCAGACCATTCACATTTAATGACAAAATTTTAAATTTTTTGGTGCGCTCCATTTTTATTTTTATCTTCTCCAGTCCTACTCCTATATTGAAATCTCATCAGCATTTGTGATGGTGTCATGTCTGGTCTTCTTTTTCCTTTTCTTACATTCGGTTTTTGAGGGTTTCCAAAGTCTTGTTCTTTTTCACTATCAGGCTCTTCCTCCTTCTCTTCTTCCTCCTTCTGCCAACCTAGTTCTTCTCCATACTTTTCCAAAAAATTATCGAGCTTGAACATTGAATCAATTCTTTGTCTTCTGCCTGTGTACTCAAACAATACTCCCTCTGGTAGAAGCCATCTGTATACAATTTCCTTGGCTCTCAGAAGATCCATCAATACTTGATCGTTCAACCTTCTCTCCCTAACACACCAGGGTATTTCTTTCAAGAATCTTATTTCTTTGCCTTGTATAAGAACTTTGTTTTCATTTACCAATCTAAGAATTCTTTCCTTCATCTCCTTTTTATAAAATTTTATATGTACTTCACGCAGGACATTGTATTTTCTGGTGTAAGCCGAATTTCTTCTGTAAATTGAGTCAATTTCAGCTGCTACATCCTCTTTTGTACCTAATTTTAATTGTTCTGCTAAGTTCTCTGACAGTTCCTCCTTCAAATTTGTTCCAATATTCTCTGCAACATTTTGACACCTAAGTATAAGAGCTGCTCTATCCATCTCTAAACTAATTAGTGTTTCTTCTATCTTGTCATTTTTTCTCCTTAAGTCTTGCATATCCACTTCCAGGTCCTGCATTCTTTTACTTACTTTAAGGTTGCCAGTTACAATTTTTTGTATTTCCTGCTTATTTTTTGTTATTTGCTTTTTAATTTCCTCTGTCTTTAATTTGATTAGTGATTTCCTGCATTTTTAACTGAATAGGCTCCATTTCTTTTTTTGATTGTACTTTCAACAGTAGCTTTAACTGCTGATATCACACTTTCTTCAATCATCAGCTTTAAGTCCTTGACTGATAATTGTGCTACGTTCATTGTGGTGCCTTTTAATTGGCTCATGCTTCTAAGTTGTCCTGGGGAAGGTAAAGATGATTTTCTTGTACCACCACCGCTCCCACCAGAGGCCATATATTACTATTATTTCAATTTATTTGGTTTATTTTACAATTATTATTTATTGACTATTGATCATTTATTGTTGGGTTCCACTATATTTATCTATATTGTCTATATTATTTATATTATACTCTTCAATTTTAATTCTTGAGTTTTATTCCAATCTTTTGGGTTTCCTTCTCTTTATTTAAAAGCCAAGAATGAGTTATAAAGCCTCTCTTCCTCCTCATTCACCTCCTTCTCCTTCTCCTTCTATCTCTTCTCTGTATCTCAAGACCACTCATTTACTTATATTCTGAACTTTCCCCCTACTATACTTTCACTTTCTGCATTAATTAGCCAGTCAGTAAAGCTTTAAAGTTGTCCACTCTCTGTTCCCCTTGCTGTAGTCCATATTCCCGTTTCCAGTGCTGGCTCTCTATTGCAGTTCTGATTCTTCTGTGTGCCTATGTGCCTCTCCTGGTCTCCATGAGACCCCTTCTGGCCAAAAACTGTCAGCTCTCCTTCTCTCAGCCTCCTGTCGATAGATCAGCATGCTATGTTCTCACCGCTCCCATCCTCTTCCTTCCTCTGAGCCACGTCAACTTTGCCAGTCACGTCAGCCCCACTCTCCACTCCTCCTTCTTGTCCCATCGCCAAACACTGTAGATTGCTTAAAGGCATAGCAGCACAAACAAAGAAAAAAAAATAAAGAATAAATTACTGCAGTAACTCTATTCTGCTTGTAAGTCCTCCCTAATTTTACTCCTACTTACCCCCGTTTAGCTCAAAGTTATTTAACTAGCCGCTTAACCAGGGGATATGTTTTCTCTCCGCTTTCCAAAGCTAGGGCATTTCCTCAGACCAGGCTGCCATTTTCTCCCCCCTCTTTAACAAATTATATGTAGAAATGAGCAGATCCCTTTAAAAATTTGTAAGCTTATACTTAACTTCATGGTGTTCTTCTCTGTAATGGTCGAGTTGTTTCTTGTCAACTCCGTCAGTTGTGGTGGGGTCCTTCTTGTCCCCAGCACAATAAGGTCTCATCGGGGCTCCTTTTCAAATTTCTGTATAGGAACGCACAAAAAACCCGTAGAGGGGCTGCCACCCTCACCCTACTGGGTGCGCCCAAGTTCCCTACCATTTTCTCTCTATGGGAGAAAAGTGAGGCGTTTGAATAGCCTAGAAATTTGTAGGTTTTAGCAGACATGGATGAGGAGCTCACGCACATATGTCTACCCTCGATGAACCCGGAACTGGATCTCAGGCGCTGTTCCAAGAGATCTGATTGGTTAGCATCAGCTGAGCAGAGAGAGACTTTAAAGCCAAATGCTATTGGGTGGGAAGGAAATAGGGTTGCCAACTCCAGGTTGGGAAAATTTCTGGACATTTGAGGGGTGGAGCCTGGGGAGGGTGGGGAGAAACTTTAGACCAGTATAATGCTATAGACTTCACCCTCCAAACCAGCCATTTCCTCCACAAGAACTACCATTGCCAGCCTCTAGGTGAGGACTGGAGATCACTCAGAATTACAACTGTTGTCCAGGTAACTGAGATCAGTTACCCTGGATAAAATGGCTGCTTTGGAGGGTTGAGTCTATGGCATTATACCCTGCTGAGGCTGTTTGCCTCCCCAAGCATCAGTCCCAAGGCTCCACCCCAAATCTCCAGGAATTTCCCAACCTGGAGCTGGCAGCCCTAAGTTAAATTTATCTCTGTAGCTGGGAGCTCCATTGCAATTCCTGGAGACCTTCCATGGCTACTGTGGGGGGAGAGGAAGCATGTGGAAGGCTGGGAGCACTGCCACCACTGCTGCTGCAGCTGTTTCTGTGCAGATTTGAGGAGGAGCAGGCAGGAGGCTGGGAGAGTCATGGGGGCAGAAAGAGAGTGATGGGAGGAGAATGGGTGAGTGGGGGGAGAATGGGTGATGAGGTGGGGAGGCAGAAAAACAAAGAGAATGATGAGGGGGCAGAAAGAGAAATGAAGTAACATGCATGGGGGAGAGATAGAGAGTAAGAAAGGGGGGCAGAAGGGAGAAAGTGTGATGTAGGTAGGGGGAGAGAGGAGAAATCAAAGGTGTGAGGAATGGGATAACCATCCCACAAGTTTCTTGGGGGTTTCCACTGTGCGTGTGTATATATACACACACACAACGACAACAACATATATAAAGTCATACCTACAGGTCTATCAGATAATTAAATCAGAAGGAAAAAAACCATAATGCTATGTGCAATACAAAATAAGTACCCAGTAAGAACCATATAACTAAATGTTGCACATTTCCACTAAATAACAGCTAAGGAAAATACATTCATCCATTTAACAGGTTCAGGATTCAAATCCACGTGTTTGGAGGGATTCCTGAATTTTAGGACCATTTCTTTAAATGGAGAACAAATGTGAGAGTCTGGGGCAACTGTTTTTAAAGATAATGGCACCAAATTTGCACAGAACATAGTCTTCCCTCTAACCTAAAGACCCTCTTAAGTTCCAAGCAGAATGGACAAAAGACTCCCAAAGTAGTTGTCTCTTGACACAGAGGCACGTCTCTCCAATGATCTCCATGGCAGCAATGGTGGTAACCTGGCAGAAGAGTGACAGCCACCAGATTAAAAAAAAAATCCTCACTGCATCCATTTTTAATGTAATTTCACAGTGTCTGACTGACCGACAAAAAAAAATACCTTTCCAGTGATAACCCTGCATTTTCCAACCTTTCTTCCCTTCCCTTTCACAAAATAAGGAAGGCTTCCTTTGCAGAAACCTCCCCCATCCCTTCCCTGTAATCTATGAAATAGCTTGGGGTGTTGTTATTTTTCAAAAAATAGAGTGCATGTGTGTGTGACAGCATGCGATGAATCAATCATCCAGCTGCTATGAGACATATGTCTTCACGTTGGACATCCAATGTAGGGGTTCCTTAATTAGTAATTAGTACTACTTTTTAAGAGATGGGGGCAGCAGCAGCAGGGTGGGGTGGGCATGAGAGTCTGAGGGCTAAGCTATATGATATGTTTGTTTACAAGTTGTCTCCAGGTTCACCACTTCGATCAGAGGCACACATCAGCTCCAAGAACATCACTTTAAAAGCCATAGAAACTGTGCAGATGAAGGATGACACTGGTGGAAGGGGGGGCTCTTGCTCCCTCCCCCCAGCCTTTTTTTTTAATACTAAAGAACACTCAGTGGGAAATTATTTGGATAAATCTGGAGCTACATGTGGAGTAGTCTGAGCAACAATAGCTCAACACAGGCTCCTCCAAAGACACTTGTTCTCTATGCCTAGTCTCCAAAAGATCATTGGCTGGGAGCACTCACCTCCTGCTCCCTTGCAAGGATCTGATTGGAAGTGAGAAATGTCTTTGCCTAGGTAATCAGTAGAATCAATGAAATACACCTGCTGCTGGCAGTGAATATTTGAACAGGCAAAACAACACAGATTTTCTTTGGGGGGACACAGTGTTTAAGAATCCTGGCCTTATGTTACCATTCCGGAAAATCAAGGTAACAATCTAAAACAGCAATTTTTCTGTATATTTTCAGCATAAGAATTTTGGAATACACACTCCTAGAGTACACCCAAGTATATTCCAGAGCTCATTCGAAACCACCCTATTCTTGATACCATAACTCACAAAGCTGATGCAAGCAGGCTGAAATTATCAGTAGCTGGCCTGTGAATGCTATGAATATTGGTTGGAAAAACATTTTGTGAGGTAGACAAAAAGAACAGGCACCACAATGACCAACATGGTTTAAATATCCTTCCCAAGCATGCTGCAGTTGTTGACACCCCCATGTTAATGGCTCATGGCAAGCAACAGTAAAATATCAGATTCCAAAAAAGCAACAAGACCATAACAAATCCCGTCCTTCCTCCCAAAAGTATGTTTTTTTGTACTCAGCCAACTTTAACAGAAGGTATTTCAACAAGGATTTTTTTTTTATTTTCCAAAGGTACACATTATACCTGCTGGCTGAGGTTGCCAATCTCCAGGTGGTATGCAAAGCACCAAAAAAAATACTGTACAAATAAAGTAGACAACAAATTGTGTCCTTAAAATGAATTAGTATTTTCTTTTGCAGTTCTTTTTCACAGAAGTTATTAACCACTCCCTTTTTGTCTCTAAACACAGTCACAAATGAAGTGGCTATGGATCATCTAGGTTGCTGTCTGTTTCCTCTGACTTCTTCAGGACGCTGTCTCAATGGTGGAGCCCCAAAAGTTCTAGAACTGAGAGCCAGTTTGGTGTTGAGAGCCAGTTTGGTGTAGTGGTTAAGTGCGTGGACTGTAATCTGGGAGAACCGGGTTTGATTCCCCACTCCTCCACTTGCACCTGGCTGGATGACCTTGGGCAAGCCATAGCTCTGTACCAGCTGTTCCCTCAAGGACAGCTTGGGAAAGAGTTCTCTCAGCCCCACCTACCTCACAGGGTGTCTGTTGTGGGGAGGGGAAGGGAAAGGAGTTTGTAAGCCGCTCTGAGACTCCCTTGGGGAGTGGAGGGCGGGGTATAAATCCAATCTCTTCTTCTTCTTCTAGAAGTTAACTCTGACTTTGCAGTCTATCTTGCTTCAGTTTGGCTCTCCTGCTGGGCTCCACCATTTTTAATATCTTTTTTAGGTATTATCTTAATCTAAAATTTCTCCCCACTCTCAAACTGCTACTAGCCTTGCTGGTGGGGGGGAAGAGCATAAAGCAAACACCACCCTGGTAAGCAGTTTAACTTGGAAAATATCCCCCTTCCCAATTCTGATCAAGCTCCCTGTGGTTTTTAATGTAAAAACAAAAACATCAGGAGTTCTGATTGCGGATCTGCAGCATCATAGCGTAGCTTAGCTCTCAGGCTGCAACAAAACATGCCGGGGGTGAAAGAGCAATCACCGCTCTCTGAGGGTTAAGATTCGGCTGTTTAAAACCACTGTTTCCTACATTACATGCCACATTAACCAAATTCACATTTAGAAAATCCATACAAATATGACCATTGATTTGAAAAAACAGCATTAGCAATGAGCTGGCCTTCTATGCTACGAGCTTTGGTAAGAAAGAGCCAACTTTGTTTGCTTATGTTCATTGCCATATCGTTTTGGTGAGAAACTGGATGAGATTCAGGAAGACATTTATTCAACACATTTAGTGAAATTTAAGAAGCCCCAATACAGTATAAACATTATCATACTTATTTTAAGAACAAAAGTATGGTCCTGCCAAGAAATCTAAGGACTAATTCAATACATCAGTATGAAATTAACACACATTGAATGTTTCTAGCCTCCAAAAGAAGGCAAACCAGCTGAAGTGATACAATTTACAATTTAGAGATGTCCTCTTGTGTTTAATAATATTACAACTGGTAGATCCAGGTGTGCAGCTTGAGTGGAGACAAATGGAGTGTAACAACAGAGTCTCAATTTCTTACTCTTAACAACTAAGAACCTAATTAAGTATTAATGTATTTTGGAAAGGTAGATTTAAATGTATTTCTCTGGTCTGGGGACAAGGAAAATAACTCTACACAGCCAATGGCCCGGCTTCAAAGAAAAAGATGCTGGAAGGTCGCCTCCATGCTTGAGAGGAGTCTGATGGAACCTAATAACAGTCCCTCACCATTTCACAATTAAGGATACATCAATCTCCAATTCTGACATATTTATTTCCTCGCTATGTCTTTCCCCATGAGTTGAATCTACAGACGATAGCCATATGAACTAAGCTTGTTATTCTTTTAATCTGTTAAAAACATCTTCATTATTCTGTATGTTAATTTACTGCCCACCCTCCCTCAATATGTTATTTCTATTTTCATTTCATTGTATCTGAAGAAGTGAATAAACCTTTGTTGGTCTTAAACCAACTGAACGTTTATTGTAATTAATTATATTTTTTGTATGTGTTGATTTTAATTGTGAGCTGCCTAGAGCCACTTGTGCTGGTTAGGCGGGATATAAATCCAAATTAATAATAAATAAATAAATAAATAAATAAATGTGAAATTTGGTGGTGCCACTGAACTCAAAATTTGTATTACAACTAGTAGTTTGAAGACATGCCCTAAGGTCCCATGACCTTATTTCTAGAACAAGGCTTAGAAGTTTTTGTACAAGATGTTCTCGTTTCTGTTCATATGAAAGTTGTATTAAGCCATTCTTCATTCTGGTAGTGTTTGTCTTGGACCTTGAAATATTATATCAGCTGAGATCAGGCTGCTCCATCTGGCTTCTCCTTCTCCACCTTGGAACTCTTAGACTGCGATCATACTCACAATTAGACCCAACATAGGTGCGAATGCTAGGCAGATTTAGGCTGAGGACAGACTGGCAGTCTGGCCCGCTCTGCCTCTGCTTTAAAAGTGGAGGCAGAGCGGGCATCCAGACTGTCATATCTGCCCCACGGAGGTGCCCTGGACTCACCTTGTCCACTGGCGCGCTCCTCCCGCAGCAGCCGGGCACCGCTTCCGGCGGGTATGAATGCGTGCGGGCGGAGCCACGTGGTGTTCTGCCACCACCAGAAGCCGCCCGCAGTGTGGACACTATGGGCGGCTTCCTTGCGACGGCGTCTAAACACCACGCTGCGGGGCAATTCGCCCCAGCTTGTTCTGCCACGCTCCTGTAGTGCAGCAGAACTCTAATCTGTCCTCGGCCTTAAAGGGCACAATCAGACAACAACATCTGAGAAGTGCCCCACAGCCATTAGCAATCCATTCTGCTCCACCACAGAAATGGAGTTAAAAGACACCAGGGAAAAACCAGTAGTAAACAGGTTGCTATGGTCACAGACAGACTTTCCCGTCTGATCACTCCAGTGCGCTCTCATGGCATCAGGATGGTCTGTTCAGGCCACCCTGACTCCATGCCATTGTTTTCCCCCTTTGCAGTATGCACATCATCGCAAACTTCACAGGGAACCCTCAGTGTGGAGGTGCAATTCATCGATCCCTCGTTTAAGCACATGGGGGGAAAACGGGACCAAAAAAATGACTCACCCGCAGTTGTGTCTGATAACACACTGATGGACTGTGCCCACAGCTTCAAAGGAAGGTGTGATCATGCTACTGTGGGTCAAATTCAGAGGAAATAGCCTCACTTCCCTCCCCCCCCCCCCATTTTTCTGGTGCATGTGACTGCAACAGTCCTGAGAGAAGGTACTAAAGAGCACTAGCCTAGCAACTGACCATCCAATTGTCAGCATTCAGAGAAGTGGTTAAAGGGAATGCAAACAATTAGAAGGGCTAAATGAAATCTGAGGTCTGGATGGGATGCCATCCAGGAGTGTTGCTATGGCTTGGCAACATCCCCAAATTAATTGCAATTTATCATTGTATGTCAGCCTTTCTTGAAAAGCCACCTGGCTCAAAAGGCAGGGTATAAATCAAATAAATAGATATGAATGGTGCTGGTTCCCTTCTACAGGCAGCCAACACATGTAGAGATGGGACAGCAGTTCCCTCACTTGCCTTGCATTCCAGGCATGAAGTTGTCCTCATGCACACACACACACACACACACACACACACACCACACACTAGCTGTGATTGCTAATCACTCTAAAGATGGTTGCTTGCTTCCCTCCCCTCAGCATAAAAACAGACAGGCTCTGTTTTCCCAGCAGTTGTGGGAAAGGAACCTGACCATTTGTCTTCTCAGGAGTTAATGAGGGTTTTCTGACAAGATGGTTCTTAAGTAGTCTGGGTATGGGTGAATGTGGCACAGCTAGGGTACTATCTGGAAAGAAATCTCCAGTAGCTGATGCTTATACTGGGTACTTGTAGGAAGGATCACGGTTCTCTTCTTCTCAAGGTCAGTGTAGGTGGAGGGCTTGATTTAATGTTTTCTCTCATTCCAAAGATAGCATGAAATTATGTATTCCTACAATTGAGAGCTCAACAATCCCATAGCCGTGGACAAAAGCGCCTTGTGATGCAGACACTTCCTTTCATCAGTGGTTTGTTAATAGTTGTATAATGAAGGGTTCCTTCTTTCTCTCTTCTCCCTCCTCTTTTGTTAGCATGCAGCATCCTCTTAAATGATTAGAGAGAGAGGAAAGAATTGTGCACTGTTCACAATCCACAAGCTGCTAATTGGAAAGATATTGTTAAAGGAAATACATGGCTGAGATGCTTAGATTCACAGTCATTTGTTGCGTTACGACTCCACATTGTATTTACTTGGTAAACTTAGCAGAAGGGAGTGTATGGGGAACTGTGAAAACAAAAAAATATGAAAATTATAAACTTTCAATGCAGCACACTCAAAAAAGTGAAACAGATGTAATGCCATAAAGAGTCATTAACTACTTCCCAGTCCATTTCTTTTTATCTCTCTCATCCTGTCGCTATCAATTATTCCTACAGTTTCTTCCTTTTACTGCTAAACCTAAGGAAGCAAAATTAATTTGACTGGCTTGCTTATTATCTCGATCTCAACTGGTTACTGGCATTTTTACACTCAGCAGTATAGACGTTTCCGAGTACAGAAAATTACGGCAATTCAATCTAATATGACATTAGTCATTTAGAGTTGGGGGAGTCTTTCTTATTAACAGTTGCTTTTCAAACAAAAAGCAGTGGCTGGAGTTCCAGGCAAAATGCTTAATATTCAAGGGGTGAATGCAAGCCCAAAACATATTTTAGCAGGAGAGTCAAGTAGGGATGGCAGCCTCCAGATGGGGCCTAGGGATCCCCCGGAAGAAGAAGAAGAAGAAGAAGAAGAGATTGGATTTATATCCCGCCCTTCACTCACTTGGAGTCTCAGAGTGGCTTACAAACTCCTTTTCCCTTCCCCTCCCTACAACAGACACCCTGTGAGGTAGGTGGGGCTGAGAGAGCTCTTTCCCAAACTGTCCTTGAGGGAACAGCTGGTACAGAGCTACGGCTTGCCCAAGGTCATCCAGCCAGGTGCAAGTGGAGGAGTGGGGAATCAAACCCGGTTCTCCCAGATTAGAGTCCGCGCACTTAACCACTACACCAAACTGGCTCGCAATTGCAGCTCATCTCTAAACTGCAGAGTTCAGTCCCCACTGGAGAAAATAGATGCTTTGGAGGGGAATTCTTTGCATTTACCCCACTGAGGTCCCTGTCCTCCCCAGGCTCCATCCCCAAATCTTTCCAAACTGGATCTGGCAACCCTACCCCCCACCCCCAGCCCCTGCCAGTGGGGACCTGCAACCCTGGAGTCAAGGGAAGTCTCCTTGCACTGGGTGAGGGTAAGCACCACCATAAAGAGAATAGATCCACAGAATCCCACCCACACTTTAGTATTTTTAGTGTTGAACGTTGCATATGAAAGAAGTCCCAGACCAGAGTTCATTTTTTTCCTCGTCAAACTTTGCTAACCATCAAATAAAGCTAAGAAATAGTATTACAGTGGAATGACCTCATCCTAGCACCTTTTCTTAAAATAATAAGTACTATTAGGTGACTATAAGGCCTAATTTTAGCACAAGTTGACTCTGGCATATCATTACACTCTTAAAGGAAGTGGCTGCAGGGACATGGCTGCTTGCCAGAATGGCTTGAATGCATCCACTTGGGTTACTTTCCCAGCAAGCCCACGTCACTGGTTACAAGAGGTCCCTGCTGAATTATCATGACCTAGAACTGCTTGTTACCTATCATTTTCTCTCAATCCCCCTCCCTTTTATTTAAAAAAAAAAGGCAACTCACAGGCTATTCCAGTACAACCGCCAAAGCATTCGGATTTTAATGCCGTAACAGAGGAATCCCACCTGACTCCTTTGGAGTTGATTCCACACTCGTCAGAGTGATGAACGATCTGTGGATATTAAAATTTAGGACATTTGGCCATTTTAGTCACACTGGACTTGTACAGCAGCGTTTGATACGATTGGTTATGGGCAGGCTGCTTAGGCAGCTGAATGTCATTTCTGCCATGACAAGCACTGCCAGATTGGTAGTTCCAGTCATACCTACAAAATTGGAGTCACCTGGTGATGATGAATAAGTTGTTTGTCATTGCCAAGATTTTGGAAAAGTAGAATCCCTCAAAACTGCATTCTGCCTCCCACTGTTTTCAGCGCCAACAGCACCAAAGACATGCAATGGCTAAAGGCAAGGATGAGTGTCATCATTAGTAAGCTATGTAAGTATGCATGTGATGCATTAGATCCATGTGATGCATGTGATGCATGCATGCATTAGTAAGTATGCATGTGATTACCTTGTTTCTTGTGGCCTGGCACTTCTGCCTCTTGTTTGGAATGATGTCTGAATAACATAATCAATTAGAGCATCAGAGCTACATTGTAGAAGAAGAAGAAGAGAAGAGATTGGATTTATACTCCGCCCTTCACTCATAGTCTCAGAGTGGCTTGCTAACTCCTTTCCCTTCTCCTCCCCACAACAGACACCCTGTGAGGTAGGTGGGACTGAGAGAGCTCTGAGACAGCTGTCCTTGAGAGAACAGCTAGTACAGAGCTATGGCTTGCCCAAGGTCATCCAGCAGGTATAAGTGGAGGAGTGGGGAATCAAACCCAGTTCACCCAGATTAGAGTCCGCGCACTTAACCACTACACCAAACTGACACTTGTAATCGGGAGAAGCCCAGGGTAGATGATGGTAAGGCGGTGTAAATCAGAACTGGAATGCCTTTTACTTTTGTGAACCCTGCATGTTTCTAGAGAGTCCAAAAAGTAGTAGTCAACCAAAGTCAATCTGTGTGCAGTGATCAAATTCATATACATAATCAGATTCTAAAAGCTGGAGAACGAGAATCAGCATTCCCGAAAAGCAGTCATTGTGCTTGGAAAGAGCTCTAGTCTAAAGTATTCTTGTATACAGCTAAGAGACAAAACTATTTATGAGTAACTCTCTCTCAATTCAAAAAAATTGGAGTTATGTTATTGACTGCTATAGAATCTGATCGGCATCCAATACTCTAGCCTAGTAAAATTAACATTCACCACCCATCATCTTGGACAGGCCAGTATAAGAGGAAATAGGTTTAGAAACTCCTCACAATGCATTAAAAAGGACAGATAATATTCTGGCAGGGATTAACTGCATCAGAATCTTATAGAAAAAATTCTTTAAAACTGTTGCAAGCATTTGATGTTGATACTAGAAATAGTGCAAAGAGTAAGGTTTACCCAGTGCTTCCTTAATATACACTTGACAATAATAATAATAATAATAATTAATTTAGATTTATATCCCGCCTAGGCGGCTTAATGGTTTAATGGCTTAATAATCTTAATGGCTGTCAATTGTCTGGATCCCAAGATGACCCAGGTAGTTCTGACAGATCCTTTAGTGCAGAGGTGTGAGGGGAAATGTAATAAAAGTGCAGGCACTTTACAAAAATTCAAACTATACTTGAAGAAGTATTGTTACCACCTGGGGTCATTTCATAAAAAAAGAGGTGCAGGAGCTCATTAGCATAACTCATTAGCATAACTTATTTGCATATGCCACACACCTTGACATCACTGGAAGTGTGTCAGAAGGCAACACCCACTGCTCAGGCTCCACCCCAAAAAACTCCAGGTATTTTCCAACTCAGAGCTGGTGAGCCAGCGTTACACTTTGACTAAAGACCCTTTAGGTCTCCTTGGCTCTTGCAGGGAAGCTACCCAACAGCAAGCAAGAAAATACAGGTCAAGTTAGTATGCTTTTGCTTTTTTCCACAGCACATCACCATATGTCCCCACGCCTGGGCTTGTTACTCCCGGAACAGCTCCATTCCTCCACTTGCACCTGGCTTGATGACCTTGAGCAAGCCATAGCTCTGTACCAGCTGTTCTCTCAAGGACAGCTTGGGAAAGAGCTCTCTCAGCCCCCCCTACCTCACAGGGTGCCTGTTGTGGGGAGAGGAAGGGAAAGGAGTTTGTAAGCCGCTCTGAGACTCCAAGTGAGTGAAGGGCGGGATATAAATCCAATCTCTTCTTCTCTTCTTCTCTTCTTCCTGTGTGTTCCTGCTCGAAATGACCCCTGGTTACCACAGAACGCATCGAAGCAAAGCAATGATGTTAAAGGGGCTGGCTACATATCCAGTATTATGTAGCCATGGCTTACCACAGTTTACATACATAAATTCATATCCTGGCATCTCTCTTGCTTGTCCATTATAATCCAGCTGTCATGAGAAGTAGTTGCTGCAGGACTAACTCAGGACAAGCAACTATCAAAACAGATGACATGCTATTTGAGCACAAGTAACGGTGTATGTTTATTTAAGGCACTCTGTGAACATGCTGTATTACATACTACGCAAGGTCAGCCCTGGTTAGTTATTGGGAAACCATCAGGGCTGCTATGCAGGGGCAGGGAATGGCAAACCACCTCTGAGCATCTCTTCCAGCTGCAAAGAGCACCTTAAGGACTAACAGTTTTATTGTGGCTTAATCATTTGTGGATCAAAGCCTAATTGGGCACTTCTAGGATACACACACAGAGAGAGTGGAAAATGGAAATGTGAGAAGCTGTTCCAAATACATCCTTGGAGAACTTTAAAAATCTCTTATTCATACAAAAATATTAATACTCCTGCACTGTATATGGAGTATGTAGCCATCTTGATTTTAACAGCCGTATTGATTTTGACATACATGCAGGGAGTCAAAGCTGGATTTTCCAGGTAATATATCCATTGCTTCTGCATGTATTTACAAATAAGTATGACCTTTCGTTTATTGCTACCTTTGATTAAAAATCTTAAATAAGATCCTGCCATGAAAGTTGTTTCTATCACAGTGCCCTGCTTAACCTAACTTTCCAAACTAATCACTTCTTTGTTACTAAGTTACTTTACTGTTTCTTCATTCTGTTCTGTTCATCTTTCCTTTCTTCCCTTCTTATTTAGAGATGTTCTTTGGACCAATATTAGGGGAATATGTATTGGGTATGAGTGAACTGCTAGGAGAGAAGTGAAATCATGTTCTCTTTAGTCATTGTGCAAAAGTCCAATAAAATTTAGTTTTAAAACAGATTGAAACATCAAACACATTCCGGAGATTACCCTTAAGTGCACCAGGGCTATTTTGGGCATCACTTGACATCAAAGGACCTTCCTTGACAAGGAAATGGGATTTGTTAACTGGCTGACAGATCTCTGCCTTGATCTGGACAGAGCAGCTTGGTCGTTGACACATGCTGCTGACAGTCTCTGCTGTAGTGAAATAAAAAGGGCTTTCTAATGTGGTTGAGGTAAATTTAGGGACTCTTTATTTCTTAGGTACTGAGCGATAGTGTGTGACATTCTAATACGTATTGCTAAAAGTCCTAGTTAGAAGCACAAAATAGAACTGAAGATACATATTATGAGGGAGTGTCAAGAATCCCCAATCCAAGGGATTCTTGGTACTGACTGGCAGAGCACAAAATCACAAAACCTTGGGGGGGGGGGTGTCCACACGGTCACCGGTTCTGGTACCTCCCACCAGCCCCTTGGACTACCCACACAGTCAGAAGCTAAGGGGCAAGTTTCTAACCTTACTGGGATTAATCAAGAAAGTCAGCCCTGCAAGGTAGGCCACTTGCAGAATGAGTTCACACAACAATTAACCTGGTAGGTGGACTCTTAAGATCTAAAGTACTGAATTAGGATTGAGGCACCTGAAGCACAAAACACTCCATATATGGTTTTCCGGTCTTCGGTGTTTCAATGGCAAACACATCTTCGGAGAGCTCTGGGGGACGCGGCCTGATCCCGGCGGACAGAAGGGGTGCTGACTGGATTTTGGCCCCCCAGGAGCTCTCATAGGGGGCATTCTGCCTGAGGCATGAGGGAAAGCCTCTCCCAAGGTGGCGACTGAGGGATAGAGGCTCCTCTTTGCCTCCATAGCTCCTGCCGCTGTGGCACCGGATGGCAAAGGGAAGCACTCACCGGACAGCTGCAGTGCCTGAAGCTGTTAAAAGCAAGAAAATATGCCTACTTGAAGATGTGGAGCAATGCCTGCAAGAACTGTGAGTTCCTGGCTGCAGATTCTCTTATTTTAACATAAGAAAGAGCAAGGGATTAAATCTCCCCCCACCCGCTCTTTAAACGTGGCGATTCTTTGAACTGATCCAGAGAAGCTTCATCTTCAAATGGCTGATCTTTGAGCAATGGGTGGCAAAGTTTATATAAGCAGGTTTTAAAGCTGATTTTGAACTTTCTGGAACTTTGATTATTCTAAAATACTTTCTGGAACTTTTAGTCATAACAATGACTGGATGGAGAGAAAAGATGGCGCTGAGACAGAAACCTTCTCCAAAGACTGTTCCAGCACTTCTAGCAGTTAAGCCTGAAGCAAGCACAGATCTTTCTTCTGTATTAGCTAATGTATTGTGCCCTCTAATGGAGCAGATGACTGCGGTGAACTCCAAGTTGGATAATTTGCAAAAACAGATTGCTGAAGCCAATAGCAAATCTGAACAAACAGCTAAAGAATTTGAGAAAGTCAAAGCCAAGACTGAGACTTTTAATCAAAGACTGGATGTGGTGGGGAAAGAAAGATCAACTGACAAAGAGCATCTTTTGAAACTTCAAGTGGAAAGGTCAACATATTTTTTAAGATTTCAAGGTGTCCCTGAACAAAAAGATGAGAATCTCAAGAAGCTATTAGGTGAAGCATTGGGTCCAATGACAGGTTTACAGGTGGAAGTATTACAAAGTGATAGGGATATGGTTTACAGAACCTATCCAGAATTTTTTTTTGGGGGGGGGGGGACCTGCCAGGAGAAATTATGGTGAGATTTTCTAAAAAATATACAAGGGATGTGGTGCTCAAGGCCACCAACAGGTCACCTTTGAAAATACAGGATGGTGAAGTTAAAGTGTTAAATGACATTCCATTTGAAATTAGAAAGAAGAGGAAGCTGTACAAAAATCTAACTGCATTTCTGCAAGCAAATAACACCATGTACAGATGGTTAATTCCTGAGGGTTTGATTTTCACCTACAATGACAAGAAGCAAAGGATTGACTCTGTGGCAAAGTCAAAGAAGTTCCTGGAGCAACAGCAAGTGAGAAAAGAGAAAACATCCACAAAGGAAGAATTGGAGCTACAAGAGAGTATATATGGACTGGAGAGTTCTGGTTCTTCATCACGTAAAAGCCCTGAATGAGAAGACTCAGATGCAGAAAAGGAGCAGCAGCTCCAAAACCCCAGAAAGTCAAATGAAAAAACTTTATAAATGAAGAGAAAAGAAAGTAGAAAACTTCTGTTTGTGATTTGCTGGAAAGTTTGATTTGTTTTTTCCTTGTACTCATTTGTTTTTAGACCACCTATTTGTTTATTTTATATTGTTTAGGGCCAACAATAGAGTGTAAGGTTAGGATGCCTTGATATTATAACTATTTTCTTAGAAGTAATTGAAGCTACTGGTTTAAGTTATATTTACAGCTTTGGCTTTGTATATATAGGGTTAGTTTTTAGTGGTTTTTAGTTATAGTGTGTGTAATTTGTAAAAAATCAATAATTTTAAAAAAAAAAAAAACCAAAACACACTAAATATAATCAAAGGATTTTTATTAATGTGTGCAAGAATATTTCAACAGAACATTAGCAGTGAGAACTAAAACAAAAAGTTACATTTAAGAACTAACTATACAATATGACATTAATTCATAGTTATCAGATGTTACCCTTCTAAGTTGAAGCCAGGCAGCAATCCAAGTCTCTCTGTCCAGAGAGCATTTTGCTCGGTCCATTCTGAGGTTAATTCATCATACCTCATGATAGCTGTGCTAGCTATGAACAAAGAACAGAATGGCTAACTTTTCTAAGGCCTAAGTTATGAGTGGGTTGGGGCCCTTTAGCTCAATCAAAAATCAGACCAGTGAAGTTATGTTGATATGAATCTGTTACAGCAGATGGCCCAGGAGGTGGCCACTTTATGGCAGGATGGAGGAGTTATCTGCAATCGAACGCATCCCTTGTGTAGTGTAAATTATAGCACCAACTGAAGGATGCATTGGCGCCAAGTCTTCTCCTGGAACCACCATACTATTTCTCTGATAGAAATCATCCACTGTCTCTCCCCCTCCCCTTTACCACAACTGGCTGCAACTTCTCATGTGGGAGAAAATGGGAGACCCCACAACTGTTTTTCAACAAAACAGTGGAAGATATAATCATGATTTTCACATATAACATGAAGGTTGGCTTTAATAACCCTTAATTTGTTATAATTGGCAGTGTGTCACCCAGACTCTTCTGTCCTTTAGAAATGAGTCATTTCAACAAAGGAACTATTTCCATAACAGAAGTCATAGTGGAGGAGGGTATTCAATAAATTTTAGGTCTAAATTTTAGGATCAGTAAAGTTCCCAAAACAAATATATTGCCACTCATTGGTCCCTTCCACACGGACATATTTGCCATGCTAGAGGGAAGCTTCATCAACAGATCAAACTGGCGCAATCACACCACCACATCTGGGAAGCGTCCCACAACCGGCAGCAAGCCAGGGCAAACTGATTTGATTCGGCAGAGAAGCGGGGTAAAAAGCTACTGGTGAAAGACCAGTAGCAAACAGTTTGCCGCGGCCCACAGCCGGACTTTCCCCATGTGATCACGCCAGCACAGAAGTGTGGTGTCGCGGATAGCATAATCACACGCTATCTCGACACCACGCTGTTGTTTCTGTCCCCCTTCCACGTGCGCATCATCAAAAGCCTGTAGGGGGGAGGAGCAAATCATTGATCCCCCCTTCCTTCATTCCAGCGAGGCATCCATTCCCCCCCTTTCTTCCAGCAAAGCATCCATTCCCCCCTTTCTTCCAGCGAAGCATCCATTCCCTCCCTTTCTTCCAGCGAAGCATCCATTCCCTCCCTTTCTTCCAGCGAAGCATCCATTCCCTCCCTTTCTTCCAGCGAAGCATCCATTCCCCCCTTTCTTCCAGCGAAGCATCCATTCCCTCCCCTTTCTTCCAGCAAAGCATTCATTCCCCCCCTTTCTTCTAGCGAAGCATCCATTCCCTTCCCTTTCTTCCAGCAAAGCATCGATCCCCCATTTAAGCGCCTCGGAAACCCACCACAAAAAAAACCCCACTCGCCCATGGTCACATCTGATCACGCAGCGGCAGTTTGCCCCAGCAGGTCCACGGAGCTGTGTGATCGCGCAACTGCAGGGCAAATTGCGCCGGGGCAAAAAAGCCTCGATTCCCCTCTGGATTATCCCGCTCATGTGGAAGGGACCATTATCTGGCATGATTAAAAAGCTTTGCTTTAACTCTGCAAAGAGAAATAATCTCAGTTATTAATTATTAATATTTACACTGAGGAAAAACAGGTAACGCTGAGGAAAAACAGTCTATCTGGCCCAGACTTAAATAGGCTAAGTCTGGGCCAGATAGACTAACACGATCATGCATAAATTCTAGATTCTCTACACACATGCCAGACTAGGCTCAAGACCACAGTGCATGTGGAGAAAGGGCTTCAGTCTTCACACTGTGCCATTTCCCCAGTTTGAAACAGTCCCAGTTTTGCCACCCAGCCACTCAGGTTCACTCATAATAGGCAGTTGGCCTAAAAAGGGCTGTATTATATTTTGTATTTCTAATTCTCTTTTGGTTTTCTAGTCCACCAAAGAAGGTGTGGTTTCCAGCATTATTTTTTAATCAAAAGTTGTGGCTGTTAGCCATCCTGTTTGTCATCTTTTAACCCTCTGAAGTCATGCACTGTTTCATCTCCTGTACTTTTTGCCTTTGGTTTCCTTGTAATTATGAGCACAAAACAAATACATAGCATGCAAACCTGGAATCATAGAAGCAAACCAACCTCAAAGAAAGAATCATAGAATCACTGAGTTAGAAGAGGCCATACAGGCTATCTAGTCCAACCTCCTGCTCAAAGCAAGATCAGCCTAGATCATCCCTGACAAGCGTTTGTCCAGCCACTGCTTAAAGTCAGCCAGTGAGAGGTAGCTCACCACCTCCCTAGGCAGCTGATTCCACTGTTCCACAAGGCTTACTGTCAAAAAGTTATTCATAATAACCAGCAAGTACCTTCCCACCCTTAATTTAAATCCATTACTGCGAGTCCTACCCTCTGCTGCCAACAGGAACAGCTCCCGCTCTCTTCTAAGTGACAGCCCTTCAAATACTTAAAGAGAGTGATCATGTTCCCCCTCAACATCAGACCAAATAGAGATATACATGGTACACAGGTTGGTAAACAAGAGCATAAACTTAGTTTATATGCTGATGACATTGTTCCGTACATTACATCACCTAGTGGTTCTTTGGGAGCAATCCTTAAGGTTTTTAGTGAATTTAATAATGTTTCAGGTCTTAGCTTTAGTAAAGAAAAAACTGTAATTCATCCAATAAAAGTAAAGGAAAAAACAAGAACAAAAATGGAGGAGGCTGACCAGCTTAAAGAAATAGATAAACCATGGCGTTATTTAGGAATCTTTATCCCTTTGAAATTAGAAGAACGAGTAAAATACAGTTTTTATAGTTTATACAATGAGATTAAAAATACATTAAAACAATGGGATTCTAAAATGTTATATTGGACTGAATGGATTAATCTTATAAAATGTTTTATTATCCCTAAATATAGCTTTTCATTTAGAGCATTACCTATTTTAGTAGGGAAAAAACATTAGCCTTTTTGTCACCACATCACACTGGCTGCTCTTATTTAACTTATGGTCCACCCGTACCCCAAGATCTTATTCACATACACTGCTACCCAGAAGTGTATCCCCCATCCAGTATGTGTTCCTCATTTATGTGAGCCAGATGTAGAACTCGGCCCTTATCCTCATAATATTGCATCTTGTTCACATCTGCCCACTTTTCCAGTGTGTTCAGATCTCATTGAATTCTGTCTCCTCTATCTTCTGGGGTGTTTGCTGCTCCTCCCAATTTGGTGTCATCTGCAAATTTAATGAGAAGCCCCTCCGTACCCTCATCCAGATCATTTATAAAAATATTGAAAAATACCAGGCCCAGAACAAGCCCTGTGGCGCCCCACTGGACACCTCCCTCCATTCAGATGAAATGCCATTGACAACTACTTTCTGAGGGCAGTTGTCCAACCAGTTCCCTGTCCACATAACTATCATAGAGTCCAGTCCACAGTTGTCTAGTTTACCCATCAGAACATTATGAGGAACCTTGTCAAAAACTTTACTTTTGAAATTCATAACTAGTAGATACTAGAGATCCATGATCAGATATCCAGATGTCTTAGCAGCACTGCCAGGAGATTTGGGAGGCAGAGTTAGGAGAGGATGTGATGTGACTTCTGAGTGACACTCAAGGGTGCATCCCCTAGTGTCTACAGTTTTTACCATAGAACCTAGGTAGGGTTGCTGGGTACTTCCTGACCACCAGCAGCGGGATGGGAGGTAGAGTTGCCAGATCCATGTTGGAGAACTCCTGGAGATTTGTGGATGGAGCCTGGGGAGGGCAGGGACCTCAGTGGGGTACAATGCCACAGAGACCCCCCTTCAAAGCATTCATTTTCTCCAGGGGAACTGATCTCTGTAGTCTGGAGATCAGCTGTATTTCTAGGGGATCCCTAGGTCCCACCTGGAGGCTGGCATTCTTAAGCCTAGGAGAAATTCCAACAGCATCATTATAAGCAGGGCTCCGTTGGGGCCGGGGCGCGCCGGAGCGCCGCTCCGGGAGAGAGGAGGGCAGGGGACGGGTCCAGTGAGTGCGTTTGGGGCAGTCCAGGCGGGGCTCTGCTGCTGCCGCTCGCTCTGCTCCCTCCCTCCCTCTCCTCCCCCCCGCGCAGGGCCCGATCTGCCTGCCCATGCAGCTTCTGCGGGGGGGAAGGAGCGACGGGGCTGCCTGCGCCGGAGGAGCTGTACCCGCCACGCGCCCAAGACCACGCCGAGATCATGCCAAGACCACGCCGCCGCCGCCGCCGGAGGAGCTGTGCCCGCCTCGCGCGCCGCTGCCTTCTCGATGGGCAGTTCCCACCTGCTGAACAAGGGCCTGCCGCTGGGTGAGTCTCGCCCGCCCCCCTCCCCCCTCCCCCGACGGAGCAAGGCCGGCTTGGCCCGGCCCGGCCTGGTCCCCATACAGAGCTTCCAATGCTCGTCAATCCTCATTCCAGCTGAGGAGGATGGCGTTTGAAATAGCTAAGAGAGAGGCCAAGCCGTTGCGTGAATCAGGATCAGGTGGCTGAGGCAGAGGAGGCAGAGGAGGAAGGACAAGCTCATGCTTCCAGCCGGGGGGGAAGTGCGGGGCATTTTGCAGAGGCGGCGGCGGCGGCTGCTGCTGCTGCACCTTGGGGGCGGCGGGGCGTCCGCTCGGCCAGCCTGGGAAGGCATCGTCGGCCCGCCGGAGGGAGAGCGCGCTCTGAGAGCGCAGCGCTGGCACGGAGATATTTATAACCCGGGTGATCTCACAGCTCTCTCGACATGCCTGGAGTCTAAAGGAGGCGCGCTTCGCCAGCCCTTGGGAGGCTGGGGGGCGCCTGGCGGGTCCCGGGGAAGGGGGGGAAGAGGAGGACGAAGAGCCGAGGGTCACCCCTGGCCAGCCTGGAGAGGCGCAAGAACGCACCAGGGGGGAGAGAGAAAAGTGGCAGTGTGTTGTCGATCGATAGTGGAGGAAAACTTTGCAAAACGACTCCTTCCAGTGTAGCCAAGCTTTGGTGGGTGAAACTTTCCCAATTTGGTATTTGAGGAGAGGGAAGGCCCTCCTGCGGCGGCGGCAGCGGCGGCCCATGGCTGGCTGGGGGGGAGGGGAGAACTCGGCCCTCCGCACCTCCCCTCCCGTGCAAGGCTCGGCGTCCGGGGCACAGAAGTTGCCGGGGCCTGCCCCCCCTGCGAAGTCCGACCCGGCGGGGGCCAGCAGGAGGAGCGCCACGGGTGGCCGAGGAGGCGCAGGCAGGCACGCAGGCCAGGGGTTTCTCCTCCCCCCCACTCACACTCCCGGGGCCGCGGCAAGCGCCGCCGGCCCCGGGAGAAGCCCCCTTGTTCCCTCCCTCCCCCACTCACACTCCTGGGCCCGAGGGGGGCGCAAGGGAGGGAGAAGCCGGGCCCCAGTGGCATGAAGCCCCTGGGGCCCAAGCAAGAGGGGGGAGGGAGGGAAACGCTGGCCCTAGTGGGGGGAGAAGCACCCCTTCCTTCCTTCCTTCTCTCTTTCTCTCTCCCCCAACCTACCTACCTGTTCCTTCCTTTCCCCCTTCCTTCCCCTCTCCCTTCCTTCCTTTCTTCTCTCTCTCCCCCCCACCTACCTACCTTCCTGTTTCTTCCTTTCCCCCTTCCTTCCTTCTCTCTCTCCCCCCCACCTACCTACCTACCTGTTCCTTCCTTTCCCCCTTCCTTCCCCTCTCCCTTCCTTCCTTTCTTCTCTCTCTCCCCCCCACCTACCTACCTTCCTGTTTCTTCCTTTCCCCCTTCCTTCCTTCTCTCTCTCCCCCCCACCTACCTACCTACCTGTTCCTTCCTTTCCCACTTCCTTCCCCTCTCCCTTCCTTCCTTCTCTCTCTCCCCCCCACCTACCTACCTACTTTCCTGTTCCTTCCTTTCCCCCTTCCTTCCCCTCTCCCTTCCTTCCTTTCTTCTCTCTCTCCCCCACCTACCTACCTACCTTACTGTTCCTTTCTTTCTTCCTTCCTTCCCCCCTTCCTCCCTCCTTCCTTCCTTCCTTTCTTCTCTCTCTCTCTCCCACCTACCTACCTTCCTTCCTGTTCCTTTCCTTCCTTCCCCCTCCCTCCCTCCCTTCTTGCCTTATGACACACTGGCGATGACGTCATCACTTCCGGTGACGTCAGGGGGTGTGGCATATGCAAATAAGTTATGCTAATGAGCTCCTGCCCCTCTTTTTTTACGAAAGGACCCCTGATTATAAGGAGACCATTTCCCTCCACTTCTCAATTTCTCGGGTTCAGGAAATTGGGGGGGGGGCTGGTAATTCCCCACCCTCAGCTGGGTAAGTGGGTGACCTAAATAGAATCGAAACAAACATTAGGATTCCCAACAGTGCCTAGACAAATGCTGAGGGATTGGGGGGCAGTGCCTGGGCAGGGTAGAGTTTGGGATGGATGTGCTGTCACTTCCAGGTGACACTCTAAGGATTTCCCCTAATCTCTGTGATAAAGACCATAGAAACTAAGGGGAATTTCTAGAGCATCACTATGGAGGCCATTTTTTTCCCCTCCCTTTCTTCAATTTCTTGAAGGTGGGGAGATTAGGGCTGGGTGCAAGGAATTTCCTGATGGGCCTCAGCAGTTGGGAAACCTAACAGTCTACATGTGTGTAGATTTACACTGTACCTGTCTCTTTAGCCAACTGGAAGTAATAGCAACTTGAGGGAGCCAATTTCTACATGGGAAGTGCACAAAACTATTTTTAATAAACTTAAAATATATATAATTGATGGAAGTCCAGATGACTTTATATATATAGAAAATAATGTATCCCATTAATTTCAAATATTTAAAGGAAAATGGCACCTTTATGATCTCAAGCCCTTTATCCCCCACACCCATTTCTATCCATAACAGAAATCTGAAATAAAAGTTAAATTTCAAGTCTTTAAAAATCATCCCTTAGCGGGTAACATAAAATATAGCCTGAAGGATTCCCTAATAAAACTACGATTAGAAAATTGCTTCTGCGCTAATTTATGTTTGTGATGGATTGTTGAGTGTGTAAATTATTTGACAAGCACACATAATAGGCAAAGCTGCCAGAAGAACCTCTGTTAAATCCAAACTGACAGTATCTCTCAAACATGGAGTTCAAATTAACCTTGGGTTCTTTGAAAACACATCGATGTTTTAGGGGGTGTTCTTGTTTTATTTTTAAGTAAATGTGCTAACAATTGTTTGAGGTATTTTTAACAGTACCTATTTTTTTAAAAAAAACCTGCAGTCAGTTGCTGAATTGTCGCCTTTTCCAGCCAACTGTTTTAGTCTCTGAATCTGTCATTAGTTCTCAAAAATATTCCAGGTATCCCCCTCCTCTTTTTTTGGCATAAAGCTTATTTCATCAAATTCATTTTTGCTCCCTCAAATATAATCTTTATTTATAATCCAATAATGTCGTTGGTGATTTGGGGCCACTGCCGACAAATTTCTGCTATTGCTTACAACTGCTTGTTCGATTTTTCTTTCCTTCATCTATATCTAAGGGAAAACAGAAGTTTTCGTGTCACAAGCTGCAAAAAGTCCAAGAAAATGCAAGTAGCTGTTTGGTTTGGTCCTAAAGGATTCGTAGTATATTTACACTGAACAACGCTGAAAGTCCAGAGCACAAAAATGAGTTGGATCACAGTGGACTCTGGGGCCAAGTAAATCTGAGAGGGAGAGAACAGTTCTAAAATTATGGACAAACACAGGGAAGATGCAAAGAGCAATTTTTATTTTTAACTAAGGTGCACATTTACAAGCACTCCGTCAAATTCCTTTTGTGATTTTAATTTCAAATTTTGACATTAATCCCTAAAATCTCCCAAATAGCTCAGTGAAACAAGGCTAACCTTTTCGTGGTCTCTTATCTATGGTTTTCTGTGTCATAAATCAACACGATGGTGCAGTCGTCATTTCTTCTGTGGTAAATCTTGTTATAATAAGGCACTATGGAATATTCAACATAGAACTGCTTTCATTTAACCCCCTAAAAAGAAGGGGAAGTAATTATGCTGTTGCATTTTCAATGCTGTAGTTATTTTAGGGGAAGGGAGAATGGTCTGCATAGCCCTGGCCTGGATGGCCAAGGTTAACCCGATCTTGTCAAACAGTGGAAACCAAGCAGAGTCGGCCACCATATCATATAGTGCAGAGCAGGAGCTGGATTCAAAAGGTATGTTCAGAAGGGCAGCTAATCCCGCCATTGACCCAGCTGTAATTCGATCTAGATCTTTTTAATCCAGCATTGCACGACCAGACAGCTCCCCCGTGAATCGCTTTACCGTGTGTGACTCTGCGATGGATTGTCTAGATGGCATCCACTGTAAGGAGCCATGCGGTTCGCTTTTTTAAAAAAAAAATCCTGTTTGTGCATGTGCATATCTGCATACGTGCTTATCTGCATATGTGCATATCTACATATCTGCAAATGTGCTTATGTGCATATGTGCCTCACTGTCTGCGAACGTCACATGATTTAAGTGGTTATGCGCGCATCGCTAAGAGTTTTTTTAAATGGCGGCCATTCGGGATGGCCTGGAGACCATCCCTATGGGCTGATTGTGCGCTGGTGGAATGACCTGATGGTGGAAAGCCCAGCATTGGCCCGTCAGCCAGCTTTAGACCAGACTTTAAGCACTATCTTTTAAGTACAGATCCCCGATGGGGATCGACGGGCTACTAACAAAAGCAGCATGATTCCCAGATGTTGAGGTCTGGACATGCACTTTAAATCCACCAGGCACTTGTGCCTGGCGCGACTCAAAAGAGCCATCTGAACACACCCAAAGATCGTATTTATGTTCCAGTAATGTGGGTAAGCATCACTACTTGTGACAGAAAGCTATATTTGTTAACTGGTATATGATAATACAGCAGTTCTCACACTTTAAGAACACAAACACTATCATTCTGACTTAAAACTTTCCACAAACCCCACACTTATTGACATTTTACATTTGAAAGGAAAAGAATTTACTTCTATATACCTCTGAAGACCAATTGACCATAAATCCATTTTTTTAAAAAATCAGTGTTTCCACTCTGTCTTCAACAAATACTGCCACAGCTACCCCTTGTTTATTTTGTGCAAGGGTGCTTTAATAACTGCACAGAAGCAGAATTCCAGCAGGATTTGCTTCACTCCCCAGAGAGTGATGTAGAAATCTGCACTTACTGAATTCCTCAGACAAGCAGAAAGCATAAGCAGGGCTTTTTTTGTAGAAAAAGCCCAGCAGGAACTCATTAGCATAACAGGCCCCACCCAACAGCAGGAACTAATTAGCATATTAGGCACACCGCTGACAGCACCGCTTATTAGCATATTAGCCCAAACCCCCATGTTACCAGAAGAGTGGTCATCCAGCCACACCCACCTTTTGCTTCTTATTCTGTTTACCTTGTTTTTTTGCAGCAGGGATTAATTTGCATGTTAGGCCACATACCCCTAATGTAGCCAGTCCTAATGAGTTTCTGCTGTTGGGTGTGGCCTTTTATGCTAATGAGTTCCTGCTGGGTGTGGCCAACCCAGGAGCCAGCCGGAACTCCGTTCCTGTGCATTCCTGCCCCAAAATAGCCCTGAGCATAAGGGACAGAGAGGAGGAAAAACACCAGAGTGCCACTGCTATCTACCACAGACTTTTGGACTCCAGCCTGAGAAGCATTGTGCTGAGGATTAGGGGAGGGAAATACAGCAAGTGAAGCCAGAGAGAAATGGAAATATGGAGAAGTAAAAATTACATACAAAATGTTGGTAATTCATACAACTGTGTTGATAAATATAAAATAAACATAGCTGGATAAATTAAGCTGAAGAGGCTTGAAACATGTAGTTCCTATCAGGTGAAGAAAAAATAGAAATCTGATGGCAAGTGGTTTCTTGACCATTTGGGGATTAAAAACCAAAGTGAAAGGTAATGTTCTCTAGCCAGTGAGACAGCTAATGACCGTTCTGTTCCTACATATTACATAATGTTGCTTTAAAGTAAGAAGAAAGAGAAACGTACCTCTATATGCTCTGCCACAGGGAAATTGTACAGCAGCAGATTACAATGTCATGCCTTTTCCTAAAACTTACCTTGTGATAATTAATGAGATTACATCCAGAGGTGACTGCTACTTACCCTCACTGTTTAAATGGGCTTTGCAAAGGTGGTATAATTATTGCAGGGCTTCAGGAAGTATGTTAATTGATAATAATGGACTCCCTCGGTCCAAGCAAGCCAGCAGCACAAACGGATGATCCATAGTTCATTTGCTGATTTTTTTTCCATAAAATGGAAATAGGCTAGTCAAAGTGATTTATTTGTCTAGCTTGAAGTGCTTTAAAAGTCCAATGCAAATTTATGTTGTACACCTAGTTTGATCTGACTTTCATGCAAATTCTCTGGCTACTATAAAGTAGTTCTGAACCATTTCATTGGCTTGCTACAGAAAATCCTTGTACTCTTTTGCCATAATAATTCTGGATGTGAGAGACAGAGAAAGAATGAATCACGCAGGATCTTGCGGATGTTCCGTACTGAAGCTTAGTAGAGAGCTGACTATCTTTGCAGTTAAAGGAAGGGTCCCAATCTAATCTATTTCCCAGCCACACTCCGCTCAAAGCTCTTACCTATCAAATCCTGCATCATTTTCTGGTATCAGTCCATAACATCTTAAGCTATCATCAAAGCCTGGCAGATAGGCCCAAACCAAAGGAGAGTAAGAACCGGTAATGTAGAGGAAAGTATGATTCCGCTTTGGCTATTTTGATAAAGTAGTGCATTTTTTATTATACATAGCCACAATAATCCTTTTTTTAAAAGCTTCGTCAGTGGATAGAAACAAGACAGTCAGTTCTTCATCTCAACTGCAATGCCACATGCAATTCAGTTCAGGTATTTTATTTTCTCTCAATCTGGTTGAAAATATCATGATTTCAGCCTTAGAAACTCCTGGGAGGGAATCCAATCTCTGTAGTGCCTGGCTTGGGGTAGGGGAGAGAACTGAGGTGATCATTGGGGAACATTTCTTTTCAGGTATATTTCTACTTCTGTGTAACATAGGTACCAGATGCCATTTGCTGATAAAACTGGGAAAAGATAGCAGTCCTCTCTAAAAACAGCCAGCTGTTTTTGTTCGTTTCATGTTGAAAATGTCAGTTCTGTTGTCATAGTGGTTCCTCCCACGTAAACTAATGGTTTTTCCCACACATGTTATTTTGTTGGTTGTGTGGCTGTTAGTATGTTCAGAGGTTCTTTTCCACGTGTGGTTTGCTCCCTCTAGTGGTCACTTTGATCTTTCCTAGTTGTTTCTCTGGGGGTTTTTGCAAGCTCTTTTAACAAAGAAACAGTAGGAAAGATCAAAGTTACCACTAGTAGGAGCGAAATGTGAAGAAAAGAAAAAAACAGATGCAGTACAGGCACACAACCAACAGAAATAACATGTGTGGAGAAACCCATAGCCTTGAGGCAAAGAGCACACACTTTCCTTGGTGTCTTTTTCATTTTCTAATATTTGTCAACAGGAATGAATACCCTCTAACAAATCTGTTGTGGCTGTTCCACTCTCACATTAATTTTTTGTGTGTGTAGAAGTAGGTGGTAGAGACCAGTTCTTTTCTTGTCCAGTCTTCCATTCTTAGCCCTTCCTTAGTGGACAAGTGCATATTATGTTAGAAATAGATAGAAAAATTTAAAGTTCTGCACGCAAGCATGTATTTGGTAGCTCTTACATTTCTATGAATCTAGCGGCAAAGCACACAGCCAGAACCATACCTCCAAAAAGAAGCAAGTGACCTTCCCCTAATTTCAATTATTTGTTAAGCATGCAATAATTTCCAGTCATTTTCCAGAGTGCCCTAATGTTCCATTTCCATTCCCTTATGTTATCATGAGGGCTTTTTCTTGTGTCCAGACACCTTTGTTAACATCCCTGTACTGTCCTGGTTTTTCCTCCTTTTTACCCCGTTCTTTCCTAAACTAGTGTTTCCCGTACTTTTCTTCCCCCTCTGAATGAATTTGCAAGATAGCCTCTTGCTCAAAATGTGGACAGTTTTTTCCACCTTAGCATTTTTTTTATTTGTATGCCAGAGTTTAAACGTTTCAATGTTGGAGGGCACCTGCCCGCAAACAAAAGTTCAGTCCAGCCAGTACCTGTTCAGTCCCACTGGGAGGCCCAACACCAGCAGCCAATCATTGCCTTCCTTACCATTCCTTCATTCACACTCTAAAGCACATTCTAACACGTCCCTGGGCACCATTTTCAGATACATTTTGCAGTACACTATTTCTTCTTTCCTTTCCCTGAAATCCCCATATAACCTCTCCCCTTTTCCTGCTTCCTCTCCTTCCTGCCTATCAGACAACCTACCTTTACTACCCACCAGCCTTCAGCTTCCCCTCCCCCTAGCAACCAGGAAAACTCCAGTCCTGATGTACAGAGCTGGCCACCAGGGCTAGGTCCGCTTGCGCTATGAGGTCCCTGTGTTAGCCAGAAGCACTGCCTTACTCTAGGGTAGCCGCAACAGCAGGAGCACCCCACTTCTGACCTGAACCAGAGACCCACAAAAGTCAGGCCAATGGAAGACACTCTTGTTCTGAAACACAGAGCAAGCCACAGCTCTGGAAAGAGGGTTTCCATTTTCAGTTGACACAAGGCAGCCCTCAAAGCAGATCTCCAGTTCTCCCCCCCCACCCCGAAAGGTATGCATATGAAACAATGGTGAGTTCCATCAGATATCTGCATTTCTAAAGCTATTCAGCTGCCACCTGGCACATAGCCTTTCTGTCTCCAATTCAGCATGTAGTCCTTTTTGTGACTCCTATACCTATGGAAAAATCCTTTGTCTCAACACCTGTCCCTCCTGCCCCATCCCTCAGGATACCAAGATAACTAATCAAACATTCAAATTATTAATGATCCTTCCTGGCATCTATCAGAACCCCATCTCCCACCTTTTGTGTAAACTTGGGAACCCATTCAAACACCTTGACTGGACCATTAGTGGTCAGCAAACCTGTTCAGCTAGTCACCCAGCACCTGGCTAATCCCATAATCGCTATTGTTAATCCAGACCCTGCTCCTCTGGAACTTCATTCGTTGCACCTATGTCTGACCCCTCCTGGTGCTACACCTTCAGTTGGTCAAGGTAATCTTTTGTCTTCAACTGGGACAAGCCCCTCAAGGCCTCCCATTGGTCTGCATTGTTTTCCAATGTCTATATACGTCAAGGCACATGGTCTCAGAGTGTGCGCCTCTGCCCTGATACCAACTGGCAGTCCATCCCCAAACTTTTGTTTGGGCCACAATCCCCTCTTCATGGACCTCTGCACATCTGGAAAGGGAGCTATGCAAACCCCCTTAACTCTTAGCCCTCTTTTGTCTCTGATCTCTTAAGATCGCTTCAACCTTTTATTTTCTAGCTTGTGTGTGTGTGTGATATTTTTATTTAATTAGCTAAATGTATTAGGGTTATTTTTCTTAATACATTTCATAAAAAATTATTCCTGTCCGTCATCTGTGTAAGCTTCGAGAGGATACTGGCTCTGGTATAGCTGGAGTTCAATCCCTGGCTCGCGCACCTGTTAAGCAAATGGTCTCTTAGCTAATTTCCCTATCATAATTCATACAGAGACCCAGGTATTGCGGCTAACACTTGTAATGAGTTGCATGGTGCCAATCAGGCTGACAAAAACTGAGAAAAAAGGGGGGAACTCAACCCAAAATATGGCTGTGATCTAAGAGGGTCAAGCTAGCAAAATAAGTTATTATTAAAATACAAATATTTATTATGGTGTACACATTAATAAAAGATAAAATAGGTTAAAAGAAATGGTCCAAATATCGGACTCTTAAAACTTTTGACATACAGAGCTGATAGTTTGACAAAGTGATGGGTATATCCTATGACCAATAGACCATATGCATTTCGGGCCCTTAGGGCCTTCCTCAGTGGTCAATACTACAATTGTAAAACAAGACACATCCACAAATAAATATATGAAACAAGATTTTCTTTAGAGCCAGGTGTTGCTTTTTGGAATTACCAAAAGGGCAAGAGAGAAAGACAAATTATTATATATCAAATGCACATGATAAATGTACATAATAATAAATTTAAAAATAATAGGAAATTTTTGCTGTTGTTACCTCATGTGATGTGCAGTTGCTAAAAGTTTACACAATGGGTCATGGATAATCTCTCATAGTAACTGCCCATGTTCTCCAAATTGTTCTACCCAAAATAGAAATTATACAATTGTTAGAATTTATAAATAGTATAATTATACAGATAATGTTTAGCCATAGAGTCTTTAAATTAGCCAACCAACCTGGTAACAAACGTCCAATGTGTCTGGTTATGTGTCTCTTCCATCAAAGGTAGTAATCAAGTTGCATACTGCTAATGTTACATCAATATATAGTAGGACCCAGGGATGATGCAATCACCCAAATGCATAATACTGTTGCCAAGGGAGGGGACAATAGTATTATGCAATTCATGTGGCTTAGAGGGAACCCTGCTAACCCACTGCATCACATTGGCTTGTGTGGGGTGGCTGCTGCAGAACAGTAGCAAGCAGCCAGTCCTGAATGTGGCACACAAATTGCATGTTATCAATAGGGCTGCCAAGTACCGGCGACTTACCGGCGGGGGGGAGTTGTTCTCCCCCCGGGAGCTCTTCTGGCACCATTACCTCCGGGTGACGTCATTACACAGGGAAAGTCGTCCTCACCGGACGACTTCTGGAGCGGGGTTCCCCCCGCCGGCCGAATGCCAGCCGGCGGATCGGGAACCCCTATAGCGGGGGATCCCCGCCCCCTGGGCTGACTTGGCAGCCCTAGTTATCAAGTTGCCCACTGGTTGCTGTCAAGCGTGGTCCCAATGAGTCTTCTCTCAAAGGCCAAAACAACCCTGGAAAGAGCCATAGAAACAGCTCCTGAGGATATTCATTTCTCAAAGCTATGGGTACTGCTTTTTTCATTTTTTAGGAGTTTAATCCCTTCTTTCAAAATTAAGATTTCAAATTTTTTTGCAAACCTGGGGCATTTTGTCTGTCCATGGCTCTGCGTTTAAGTATACACAGATTAGGCCATGTTATCAATCTGTGTTGATAAACAAAATATTTAAAAATAAGCTACATCCTGACCTGGTGCTCAGTCCAGCTGGCTTGCTCATCCAAGGCCCTAGGCTGTGAGCCATGGATCCCTTTGTCTCTTGCCCTTAGGCTTACACCAAAAGGCTTACACCCTGGCTTTTGTACCTGCAAGCAGGAGGGGAAATTAGAAGCTCCGCTTGAATCTTTTACATGCAGAGAGGCTATAGCTCAGGGGTAAAGCAACAGCTTGGCAAGCAAAAGGACCCAGTTTCAGTCCCCAGCATCTCCAGTTAAGGGATATGAAAGACCTTGACCTGAGACTCCGGAGAGCTGCTTGTTAGTCAGAATAGACAACACTGACCTTGATGAACCAATGATATGATTAAGAATAAGACAGATTCAGAGACATTCCCAGCATCCTTCTCCATCCATTGCAGAAGTTGAAAGTTTTCTGCTGGACAAAAGGTACAAGAGTGAACACATTACAGAAGGGGGCGGGGAGAAGGGATGTTCCTTTCTATTCTCCATGCTAGAAGCCTGTACCGCGCTCATTCGGGGAATTTTTGACCAGACTATAGCTACAAGCAGATTGCAGTATCTTTCCTAACAATATAGGCTCCCTATAACATGGTGAAAAATAAAAGCTAAAGGAATAGAAACTGAGAAGTGTGTGAGCTGTTCACCTTATTGAGAGTCATGACATGCATGAATTGAACAGTAATGTAATCATGGACCATGGAAAGACATGATTAAATTACATCTCAGACAAACATCTGGAAATAGTTTGATCTATTTTATACCTTTTTAAGAACTCATCACTGATTATTTCCATTTAAATGATCTTCAACTCTTTAAGGCTTATATTTTTCTGAAAAGATTAAAAAGGGCAAGCTGTATAGGCTGCTAACTATCCTTGTTTCAAGCATGTTCCATAAAATGAAATACCACAAATTATTCATGGCTAAACACCGGGTTCTGCTTTGGGTCAACAAGCCTAAGCTGAGGAAGCTTTTGCACTGAACGCATCATGATTCATGTTCACCTCTTCACACCAACCATTATGGAAGCCCACCAGTTCACCAATCTATCTTCTAGCACCCTAATTGCTGTAGATTATTATTTTCATTATTACTGAAGTCCCTAATTCACTACATGCTGTTCAAGTTAAAGCAAAACAAGCTCATAACAATGTGATGTAAGTCACAATACTATTCAGAATCTTTTGTTTCCGTTAAAAACTGATCTCTATATATTTAAGCAGAATATTTCTGCCCATGTCTGAACCCAAACATAGATACATACACACATATAATAGTTCAGCCATATAATGAGACTACTAATATATTACCAAACAAGTAAGTATCATCAACAACAATCAAAATCATTGGCAATTTGATCCAATTCCCCCAAAATGTTGCAGGAATAAGGAGTGATATTATGGATTGGCTCATACGTAACACAGAACCATAGCTTATTTTAGCTGTGGCTAGTTATCGAAAGCAGAAGTGGGCCTGCATATGATCGCTGGATTTGTCTCAGCAAATCTTGGCTTCAGCACTGTCTCTCTCCCCCCTGCTTTCCTGTCAGAGATCTGGCTGCTATTCCATCCTGCCTCACTGATGGCAATGCCTTACTACATTGCTTACCATTGGCTGCCAGCAACTGGAGGATGAGGAAACTTCTCTTGGGAAGCTTCAGCCAAACTTGGAACAGCAATCACACACTGAGCCATGCCACCCCAGGTCAGAGGCTTGCTAAGTAAGCTGGCAGGCTTTCATGTGAAACTGTTCTGCACAGAGAGAGAGAGGGAGAGAGAGAGAGAATCTCCTGCTGCTGATTTCAGTGTTCCGCCCACACACAAACACAAACACAACACCCCACTTAGGTGTCCCATCTCTGTTCCATACCATCCATAATGCTTACAGTAAATACAGTATCACTTCCCTACCCGATTTTGCACTAATATTCCTAGGAGGGTTTTTAACACCCCACAAATATTACCTGGCAACCAGAGGGTTGGATCCTGTGACTGTCTTCCAGCATGCCTTCCTTATGCAGATTGTTGTGTACTAGGACCACGGTCGCATGGTCTCCCGTAATGGCGACTGCCACATGGTCAGTGCACATGGTCAGAATCTACTTGAGCTTCAGCCAGGTAGAACAATAGCCAGTTGGATCCTGAGTGACCACCAATTACGAGCCTAGGTCTCCCGCTGGGGGACCTATGAACTACAACCATGGACTTAAGGTCCTATCAGGACCTGGGGGCAAGGTCGGGACATTGTCTCCGGCCGGCATAAAAGAGGTCTCTGAGCCCGGGGTTCCCCATGTTCCATCTGACCCTCAATAAAGAGCTTTACTATGAAATCACTACCACTCGCCTCCCGACTCCAATACTTTCCACAGATAAAGATTTTCTTCAGCAAAGGAAGATCTTTCTCCATCAGAGGAAGCCATTTTTCTGTCAGAAAAGTCATTTTCCATTGGAGAAAGACTTTCTTCCTTGAAGGCTCAGCAGAAGAGTCATAAGATCCAGCACAGAGTGCTAACATGCAGGGTCCCAAAGAGCCACCAGACGAGCCTGCACAGTCCACACCAGTTTCCACCTAACACAATAAACACACAGGCGAATCATGTTAGATGTACTTTACTGAACAGAGAGAATGAGTCCCAGATAGTAATAGCTCAGAAACCTCATTCAGACAAATTGGCTATAAAAAGGGAACTTTGCTGCAGGAGACCCTGGGGAGTTAGCTTTTCCTCTGCCCTTCCCCCAAGTTGACTGTCTCAATGTAATTAATACGAAATTGGTCCATGGATAAACCTTTTTTGCAGACAGAGCACAAGCAATTCAGATGGCCAGGGCTCCATTGTTTGGTGGCATCGTTTTTTTCTTCCTTAGTGATGCACTTACGCATTTTGTTGCACAGCTGTTCTGTTTGTTGCCTTTAGGAGAACAGAAGTGGGGACTGAGAAAAATGGCTGTCACAAGACAGACTTAGAGCCAGGGGTGGGGAGATGCTCGGTGTCAGCGTGAGTTGGTGGAAGACAAGATTTCCGTTGTTTCTGAGCTGCTCCAGCCATACAATTCAGTAGATGCTGCGAATATGGAGTTTCAGTGGGGGGGGAAACACTGTGAAGCCAGGATACCTAACAAACCAGCTTTAGATGCCTTCAGCTCCTAGTTTGATGTACCCCAACTAGCCATAGCTAATGTGGCAGTACATGTCTGGCCACTCCATTAACTATGATTAGTTGAATTAAACCATGGTTTCACATTACAAAAGAACCAACAATACATATTCAGTATGGAATGGAAAGGAATAATAGACCAAGGAATGTTTCCATTAAGAGGCAACAAGAATAGGGATACTTTTGAATTAATGGTTCTTTTCCTCCAAAGATTTTGCTCGGTAGAATGTAAAAACTAGCCAGTATGTCAAAACACTAGTCTATACTACACATTCCTGACATAATTTACTAAAACTACCATATATAATTTGTATAATATGGACAATACTACCAGATATAATTTGTTTTGTTCTCACACCAAATAGACTACTGTAGCAGGAAGAACCGCAAATACACTATCTCTGTTTTCTCCACCACCACCAACAACAACAACCCCTTTCTTGGTATCAAGTTACTAGTTAGTGTAATGTGTACAACAATTACAATAAAAAACTGAAACTCAACAAGTACTGTTGAGATTTTTTGTAATTATCATTTATTTTCCGTTTGAAAATGGAGGTGGATTTTCAAGACAGCAATATAAGAGAAGTAATCACAGTAGAATTCCAAAATTGCAGGGTTATATCATTCTAAACCTACTGAAGCCAGTCAGCTTAGGTGTAACTATTTAGGACTGCATTGTTGGAATACCTGAAACAGACAGATGTGATGCAAGCTGGCTCTTCAGTGAATCAGTTCCATATGAATCTGATGGTCCAGTTTTCCAAACAAGGAAAAGTGGGGGATGAAACATTGAGGTTAGAAAGGGAAGACGTGATCTGTGGCTAAGCTAGGACTTCATTGAGCCAAGGTTGCTCCATTGTAATTCCTGAGTTGTTTTGAGGTTGTTAGCTGTCTTGAGTTCCCATTTTGAAAGAAAGGTGAGGTGTAAAAAGAGAAAACAAAAGGAAATGAATAAATTAACACAGCGCTGAAAGGGACAGGCAGCCTAGCAGGGCAAGTGTAGCACAGCTGTGGAGCATTAGTTGCCATTGTAGTCTTAGATGCCAACCTCTTTGTGAACGCCTGCCCCTGTACAGAGGGATCAGAAGGCTGCTATCTCCACGAAACATTCCATCTCAGTCCCCTTTGAAGAGATGCTTTTTTAACAACAGCAGTGAGGGAGGCCCCCAAAAACCCACCACGTTAAAGTGGATGTGCGCATTTCAGCTTGAGTCACAAGCTAGAGATTTTGATGTATGAATGTAAAGAGGTAAAAGAGGGGAACAAAATCCCAATGTAAGAGCCCTAAACAGAAGGCATTTTAGCATCTGGGAGAGGGGTAAGTGCTCCGTGGAGTAACAGCAGCCAACAGAAAGCAGTCCTTATGTCCAAAGTTAAAGAAGAACTAAAAGAGAACTGGAAAGAGTGACTTGGCTGTTCTAAGCACATAAAAGCAGAGTTAACTGAGAATTTTTTTTTTAATGAAATGAAATGCTGGAAGCATTTTCATATGGGAAACAATATAAGCTACAAACCAGTTCTCCAAAACAAGAGAATGATTTTGCAATAAAGCCCTGCTGTTTTATTTGGTCCAGTAGCACAAAGATCAGTTACCACTGTGGAAGAGAGAAACAAAAATAACCTGCTTTTTAGGGAAGAATTGTTGCACATTAACCTACCTATTCATGTTGAGCCTTAACGCAACATGAGAACATAAATCCTACAAGACTCTTTTTTTAACCTTCTCTCCTGGTCTTAACAAAACTTCCTAGTACTCCTTCTCCCCCCACCCTAGTAGTTTAATTTTTCAATTTAAAGAGCTATTGGTATAAAGCATGCCTCATTAGCTTGTGGGAGGTAGCTGGTCTTCATTAATTCAGTTCTTCGCACTTCATTTGCTTTGCACACAGCCATAATTAGCTTCAAAATAACTTGGGCAACTTCAATAGATTTACTGCAACAATTTTGCTCTGCAGTCCTGCTTGGCCTCCTGTTGTTTCCGTGTTTGCCATAAAGTGGAAGGAATTTCATTTTAAATGCAGAGACTCCTCTAGAACGCCACTGAGAACAGGGCTCTTGAAAAGGGCAGACAGTCATCACGTATCCTTCCAGAACTCAGCAGCATGATCAAGACTTACTTTGTGTTTTGATCTATCCTGTGGCACAGAGGAATTGTGAGAATCCTACAGAGTCAGTCAACAACAAGTATCCTTAAATAGGAACGCTTTATTGAGAAAGGTCTGCTATGGTCATCTGCACTTCTTGTGTTAGTAATGGCGGGCACTACTGAAATCAGGACAGTTATACAGAATTCAAAGAGACATCGGGCAGTGCATTGCAAACAATCATTAGGTAAAGAAAAAGGTACTTAAAATACTGGTTTACAGTTCCCAGGAAATAAGCGGGAAGACTTATAGCCAGACAAAAGAAAAGATACATAAGCTGGCACCAACAGTCTCTCAAGGTCGGAGCAGTAGGGAGAGCGATAAGCATGCCATGAGAACTATAACATAACATTCCACAGTACTGATGTCTTGGGTTCAGCCATCCCACCTCCCAGGCAGGGAATGGCAGAATTAGCTGACAGGAATATTCTTCAGATATATTGTCCCTTTTAGCAGCATGTGCTTATAGGAGGCTTTCCTCCTCTCGTCCCCCCCATTCCAAATATGGAATCAGAATCAGGAACATAATATGTTCTGCGTGAGAGCTTCCAGAAGACTAGCAAGAATATATATATATATTTTAACTGAAAGCATTTTGGATCCTTCACTTACCTAGCTCTGCTGTGGAGATGGTGCACCTGAAGTTATGTCAGTGCTCAGGGCACACAGAGAAGCTCTCACAGGCTTTGAGGGCAAACAGTGCTATGAACCTGACTGCATCTTCCGTATCTAATAGCTTTTTTTAGATGGTCAGAAGGATGGTGTGAAGTCAAATCACAACCACAGTCATTTGACAGGAAGAGGAGGAACTAGAAGTTATTACCTCCCCCATGTTAAGGTCAGGGCAGTGGACATAGGGCTGCCAAGTCCCCCGGTAGGGCGGGGGAAACACCAATTTTTTATGCTTACCCCCGCTTTTTCAAAACTGGCAACCGGGGGGAGGCAATGGCTGCCAACAGGAGGGGAACGTCGGAGCCTGCCGGGCCCTCTCCCAGGCCTCTTAAAAGGGAAATGACTGAAGAGCCTGCAGTGAAAAGCCTCACCAGACATTTCCCCTTTAAGAGTTAGCAAGAGAGCCCCGCCCAGATATTAACGAGGGACTAAGCTCTTACTGAAGGGCCTGCTTTTGCATGCGGCTGGTGTAAGTTTGAAAGGTTGCTGCTGCTGGGCCTGGGGTAAGTGCATCTGTCAGCTCTTTTCCTACTAGTTAGAACTGGGTTATTGGTAGTTTGGACTCCAGCTGCTGTTTTAGTTGCTCCTTGCCTTGTTGCACAGCACATTTAAGAAGGTTTTGAAGACATCCCATCCTGCTGCGTCTCTCTGGCCTTAGGGCAGACCATTTACAGTGACTACACTTTACAAAGGAGACAAATACCGCACCTGATCTCAGTGCCTCTTCCAACCCAGCAAGAGTGGGCAGTGTTATGTAGCCTTCACTGGACTTGGAAACCTTTTCTGCTGATATACAATGTATGCCCTATATACCAAGAAGGCTCTACAATCCAGCAGCTAGTGGAACATGTCCCTTTCCTTTGCTTTGGAGTGATTAGTGGAATCCACTCCAATTTACATAAACCAGTATGGTGTTTTGCTGGGGTAAAACGATTAAATTAGACCTCTGCCAAAAGTCCACATAGCAGAATACTGTGACTCCATCTCTTTTTAGATAATGTCCCATTTAGTTGAACATGGATTGCTGTTATTTTATAGTACAGTGGAAACTTTCTGGTCACATGCATACTTATTAACTCTCTATAAAAGTGCCTGCAGTCCATTCTAGATATTTCTTTTTCGCATCATCTAGTTGAGGGTTTTCAATGATTCTGTTGAACCCTATGAACCAAATCATTCTTCCTTTCCATCTATATATATTGTCAAACAATTCTAACCTATTTGCAGTATTAATGTTCTGTGGATGTAGTTTTCTATCACCTCTATTATTTATTGAGATTTCTATTAATGTGAATTGTCCACCGATGTGCAACTTCTGTCATCACTGCAGACTTTGGAAAAGTCACTGCTTCTTTATCTATCCTGCTGTCCTCTGTACAGAAGCCAGTTTTCATTATGAATTACAATGATGCCCAGGTCAACAGTGCCACATTATGTATTTAATTTTTTTTCAAGATACTGGGTGACTTATCTCTGATTTGCTTATCAATTTGCTTTAAAACCACTTAAATATGTACCTTAAACACAACGTCCTAACATGCATTTATATGCCTGGTTTTACACATCCATAGTTCTCTCTCTCTCCCCCTCCCCCTTTCTTTCTTTTTTCTGTCTGTCTGTCTCTCTCTCTCTGTCCCCATCCAGCAGAGGTCTATCAGTGGCTATTATTAGCCACAAGGTCTAAATGGAACCCTTTGTCTGGGGCAGTGATGCTCTGCATTCTTGGTGCTTGGGGGGTAACAGTGGGAGGGCTTCTGGAGTTCTGGCCCCGCTGCTAGACCTCCTGAGGGCACCTGGTATTTTTGGCCACTGTGTGACACAGAGTGTTGTACTGGATGGGCTGTTGGCCCGATCCACTGTGGCTTCTCTCCTGTTCTTATGATATGAAAATCATATTTAGCACTTGTGTAGCACTTAGTGCTTCATATTCTGCCAAGATGAGGAAGGATTCAGTAGGGCCGTTGCTCAGTGATAGAGCATCTGCTTGACATGCAGGAGGTATCAGCCTCTTCAGCTAAAAAAGGATCAGGTAATAGGTGACATTAAAGATCTCAGCCTGAGACCCTGGAGAGCCACTACCAGTCTGAGTAGTCAGTACTGACCTTGATGGACCAATGGCCTGATTCAGTATTAGGAAACTTCATGAGTTCATGTGGAAGCAACATCACAGGATGTGACTTCACAAAATGATGTCACTTCCTTTCTCCTGGCTCCACCCCCAAAGTCTCCTGGCTCCACCCCCAAAGTCCCCAGATATTTCCCAAGTTGGACTTGGCAGCCCTAAGTGGACAGCATACCAAGAGATCCACGACTAGAAATTGTTGCCAGAGGCGCTGCCTTTACTCTCGGGTAGCCCCAGTAGCAGGGGCAGCCCACTTTCTAACCTGAACCAGAGACTCACAAAACTCAGGCCAAGGAAGACCTGAAAACACCAAGCAAGTCATAGCTCTGGAAACAGGGTCTCCATTTTCAGGTGACAACCAGGCAGTCTTCTCCCCCACCCATGAAGATATGCATATGGAATAACAATGGGTTCCACCAGGTGTAGTATCTACATTTCTAAAGGCTATTCAGAGGCCGTCTGGCAAATAGTCCTTCTATCTCCAGAAACTCACCCAGCCCTTTTGTGTGTTCTCATGTCTATGTGCAATACGTGTCCTTTTTTGCTCCATCCCTCATGATACCAAGATAAACCAATCAAATTATTAACGATACTTCCTGACACTAATCAGGGACCCATCTCCCATATTTTGTCTGTATCTGGGAACCTATTCAACTGCCTTGGCAGAACCATCAATAGTCATAAAATCCATTCAACTAGCACCAGTACAGTCATCCAGGGTGGAGCAATGCGCACGCGCTAGCAATTCGGACGCCTTGTCTCCACTCCCCGAGGAAAACAAAGTTAAAAGGCTTTAAAAGAATGTGAATTGTTGGTCCAACTGCAGGAACTGATTTATGAGACGTCTGGAATAACAAGAGGCGGTCTGGTGAAGGTCTTGGTGAGAAGATAATTAAATTCCTTTGCAATTAAAGAAAAGGGAGGCTGGGCCGAGATTGAGATAACATGGCTGTTACCGTAAAAGCTTTGTCTGAGCAATTAGCGAATTTTCAGGCTTTAATGCTTGAATCTCAAGCTAAAGTACAAACTTCTCTGACTGAATTAACAACAGAGATGAGAAATTTAGGATCAGAGATTAAAGCAGTGGCTGGAATTGCGACGGAAGCCAAGACTATGGCACAGCATAATAGAAAGGAGATTGACTTATTGAAAAAACAATACACAGACTTATCAGACAGAAATAGAAGAGGAAATATTATTTATTTTGGTATCTCAGAGGAAGTGGCAACAAGTGACTTAGAGCAAACTATAGTGGAGTGGCTTTCAGTACAGGGGCTGGAAATAGAGACTGACGAGATTGAACGCACCCATAGGCTGCAGACAAAAAGAGTGGGAGGGGAACCACGTCCAGTAATAATGAAGTTTGTGAGAGAGAAGATGCAGCAGAAAATATTTAAAACACTTAAGAAGAATAAAAGCCTGACATTTAAAGGTAAAAAGGTCTTTGTGAAAGAAGACTTTTGTAAAGAGACTCTTAATCAAAGAAGTCAAATGAAACCCTTTGCACAAAGGCTTTATCAAAGCAATGTTAAGTTTAGCTGGGCGTATCCAGCATCATTGGTCGTTTACCAAGAAGGGAAGAGGCTTTGTGCGAGGAATCCTGAAGAGGCACAGAAACTACTAGACACTTTGAGAGGGGAAGAGATAAGGAACGCCGAGCCGACACCAATGGAGGAATCCCATCAATCTCCAGGGGAAGGTCCGTCAACCCATCTGGATAAGAGGCCAAGAACGTCTCAAGAATAAGACATACTAAGGGAAGTATACAATGGAACTAAAACAATACTTAAAGTGATTATTAGTATAACTCGGGGAGTGGAGAGTGCGCTTGCTCCAGATGTGTAGAGAAGGGATGAGTATTCATCCCCCAATGCTGGCTCTACACAAGGGGAGGGAGGAGGGGGGGAAGAGGGGAAAGGGAAGCAGGGGTAGCATAGAGGGGAGTATAAAGTCAAACAGCTGGCCAGGGGAACGAAGGGAAAGTAAATTTACGTTTGAATATGGCTAAAAAGCTACAGACGCTGACACTGAACGTTAATGGCTTGGGTTCGAATTTAAAAAGGTATAAGCTCTCTAGATTTCTTAAACAGCAGAACATAGATATAGTATGGCTCCAGGAAACACATAAAGCAAAGAAAGATAAAAAACCTTTGATTAGAAACCCCAATTGGGGAATATTGGCAGAGGCACGGGGATCAGCAAAAGCAAGAGGTGTAGCAATTTTGGCCCATAAAAGAAATGATATAAAGTCACAGAAGCGATAAGAGATAGTGAAGGAAGATACTTAATGATTAAGTGTTGGGTGGAAAATAGATTAATAACACTGATAAATATATATGCTCCAAACATGGGACAGAAAGCTTTTTTGTTAAAGATATTAAAGAAAGCACGTAACTTTTCTGAAGGAGAGGTAATATTAGCAGGAGACTTGAATAAGGATCTTAATAAAGACAATATAATCAACTGGAGACAATGGGGTTTAATAGAAGTGCACAAATCCCTTAGTCTAGAGCCTAAACCCACATATTTTTCAAGCAGACACAAAACAACTTCATGCTTAGATTATGTACTTATTAACAGGGCATGTACCTGGGAAGTAAAGAGTATAACCACCCACCCAATATGGATCTCAGACCACGCCCCAATAAGTGTACAAATCATATTAGAGTATAAACAAATTAAAAGACAATGGAGGTATAACAATATGGTTATGGCCAGAGAGGAAAACAAACGGTACATTAAAGATCAAATAAAGCTGTATTTTCAGGAGAATAAGGGAACAGTGGAAACAAATATACTATGGGATGCGGCTAAAGCGGTGATTAGAGGGCAATGTATTATGAAAGAAAAGGAGATAAAGAAAAAATGGTATGCTGATAGAGAAGAGAAGTTACAGGAACTGGGTAAACTGCAAAGGGATCAAGTGCAGAAATTCTGCCCCAATAAGCATAGATTAATCAGGGAGTTACAAAAGAAGTTGGATGCTCTCGACTCCATGGCATTATGGAAAAAGCAGGTTATGGTGAAAAATGAATATCAGAGAAATACAATTAATTCAGCTAAAAGGTTAGCAAACTACTTGAAAAAGAAAAAGGAGAGACAAATGATAAGGAGCATTAGGACAAATAAAACAGTGACACATAACCCAGAGGAGATAAAAAGGGCATTTGAGAACTTCTATAAGAATTTATATAAGAAAAAAGATGTAAGGGAGTTCGAGGAAGAGATAGGAATAATGTTAACAGACACTGAACAGGGAAACCTTGAAGAGGACATAACACAAAGGGAGATTGAGCAGGCGATAGGTAGTTTAAAGACAGGTAGGTCGCCGGGGCTCGATGGCTTTTCAGCTGAGTTTTATAGGGAAATGAAAGATGTTCTGACTCCCGAACTACAGGAAGTCTTTAATAACATATTGAGGGGGGGCAAAGTTCCAAATACATGGAGGAAAGCAGAAGTAGCGCTGATTTTGAAACCTAGGAAAGATCCCCAAGAAGTGGGATCCTATAGACCAATTAGTCTGTTGAACCAGGATTATAAAATTTTCGCCAAAATAATGGTAAATAGATTTAAGAATATTATTCTGAAAGTGATAAAAGAAGATCAATATGGTTTTGTGGAAGGTAGGAATATAGCGCATCCAATAAGAAATTTAATCAATGTTCTGTGCCATAACCAATCTAGAAAATTAGCATTGTTGAAATTGGATGTTTATAAGGCCTTTGATACACTGTCACATCAATTTCTATGGACAGTTATGGATAAATATGGGTTTAGTCAATCAACTATACAAGTATTACAAGAGATATATAGAGAAGGAACAGCAGAAGTCAGAATAAATGGGGAACATACCCAACAAATTTTAATTCAGAGAGGAGTCAGGCAAGGATGCCCACTCTCTCCATTTCTCTTCATAATGGCTATAGAACAACTAGCGCAGCTAATCAGGAATGCTGGGAGAATAGAAGGATGCCAGCTAGGTAAAGAGGAAGTCAAACTAAATTTGTTTGCAGATGATCTGATTATAGTTATATCTAACCCTAGAGAAGGGGTTAAAGAAATAAAAATTATACTAGAAGACTTTGAACTAATCTCAGGATTAAAAATTAATATGGCAAAATCAGAAATAATGTATATTAACGTAAGGATGGAGGAAAGGAGAGATATACATAAGTGGACGGGAATAGGGTTAGGAGTTAAGAAAATTAGGTATTTAGGAATAGATATAGTCAAAAATATTAATAAGATGGTAGAGAAGAATTATAATCGGATATGGAATGCAATACTGAAAGAAATGAGGAGATGGAGAGGGAAGACACTAAACATAACAGCCAGGATCAACACAGTGAAAATGTTTTGGGCTCCAAAATTATTATATTTGTTTCAAACAGTGCCTCTAGAAATTCATAGACAAAAAATCAATAATTGGAATGCGAAAATAAAAGAGTGGGTCTTTGGCAGCAAGAAAAGTAGGGTCTCCAGGCATTTTATATACGCTTATACTTCAGATATGGGATGGGGACTACCAGAAATGGGGAATTATTATGAGGCATTTCAGATAAAAGCATTAATGGAAATAGGGGAGGAAGGTGAACAAAAATGGGTTAGAGTTGAGAATGAGGCAAATAAAGGGATGGGGAAATTTGGAGTATTTACAAGAGAAAAATTTAAATATGATATATTAGGAAAAGGGCTGAGAAGAACAGCACTAATGATATGGAGGAAATGGCAATCAAAATGGTTGAGGGGAATATCTAAGTATGCCCCATTAGAGGCTTTGGATGAAGAAGAAAAAGATGAGAAATGGTGGGAGCTACTCAAACAGAAAGGGTATATTAGGTTACACGATATAATATACGGACAGACACTTGAATCACTACCAACACTATATGAGAACATAGGAGAGAAACATTGGCTGAAGATAACAGGTTTATATAATAGACTCAAAAAGATAATTGAAAATAAAACCTCGGCTATGGGAGAGCCAATGGAGGAGTTATTACGATCAATGGCTAATGCAAAGAGAGGATTATCAGGTAGAATATACAGGAAGATGATAAATGATAAAGATCAAGTAAGAACCCTGCTCCAGGGTAAATGGAGTGTAGAAACCTGTCTAACGGAACAGATGGCTAAAAGAATCATAAATGGAATCCAGGAGATTAAAGTGCACAAATTTAGAGAACTGGAATTGAAATTTTATACCAAATGGTATAGAACTCCGGCTACATTGGCTAATATGTTCCCACAACTAAGTTCAAACTGTTGGCATTGCAGGAATGGGAAAGGATGGTACTCCCATATGTGGTGGGAGTGTACAGAAGCTAAAGGTTTTTGGGAGAAAGTAGTAGAGCAGCTTTATAAGTTCTTTGCAATAAAGCCGAAGATAGATTTGGAATTGATGCTAAGCAGCACCTTAGGAAACCAAGTCATTGGAAAAGGAGGGCAGGATTTATTTAAAGCAATGGTGCTAGCTGGCAAAGCAGTGATAGCACTCGGTTGGAAAGACAAAACTAAATGGACAGAAATAAATTGGCAAAATTATTTATTCGAATATATACAATCAGATATTATAACTATTTCTAACCAGGATGAGTTATGGGAGGTAAGAATAGGAAAGATTAGGGGAAAATGGCAATTATATCTAAACTGGGTCATGAAAGGTCAAAGGCAAGACGTTCAGTGGAAGCTCTTAGGTCTGTGCCCCTGGCTAGAAAGGACGAGTAGTTAAGGGAAGGGGGGAGGGAGGGGAGAAGGAAAACGCAAATGAATAACATGTGTGAAAAATAATCATCCAAGTTACATTAAAACTTTTCAATCCTGACTTCAGGACACGAATAATCTTCGGCTACGACTCTAAAGAGAAGAAGGAAGAGGGAAGAGGAACTGAGAAGGAAAAAGATGAAGAAGACTTAAAGATAGACAGAAAGAGGACTTATATAAGGGTCTTTTTGCCGAAGACACAGAAATAGCATATAAACTTTGTGGAGAGGGAGGGCAGGGTATATAATGTGTATGGGAATGGGGATGTGCTTGAATGTAATGTGCATTAAAAAAAAAAAAAGGACTATTCCTGGTGTTCATAAAGGCTTTAATAAAAGATGATGTCCTAAGCAGGGCCTCACAAGCCAGTCTTAAAATATCATGAGCTGGGGAGGGGGTTTAATATGGGACAAAAATGCTTCTGTTCCTGAGAGTTTTTAGGGTAGAATTTGCAAGAAATTTGGCAAGGAGGAAACAGTAAATTCCTGCTCGTCACTCCCCCTCCCCACGATTCCATAAATCCCCCTCACACATTTTTCTGCCTGGTCATGAGATGTTTCAGCTGAGGTGGGGAGGGGACTGTGATGCCTCGAACTGGCTAATCTAATTTTATGGTGGCCTTTTTAGGGGTTTTAAATGTTCAGACAGGTGTGTTTTTTTTAATAAGCGCTGGACCTATTTTGTTGTTAAATTGCTTTTATTGTTGTTCTGCATTGTGTTTAGGGAGCCATCCACTGTGGGATGCAGCACGGAAGTTCCTTTAAATAAATACATAAATAACCCCCCCCCCCAAAAAAAACAGTACAGTCATCCAGCACCTAGCTTAATCTCATTATAGCTATTGTTAAAGCCAGACTCTGCCCCTCTGAGAGCTCACTGGTTACATCAGGCCTTGCCCATCCTGATGCCACGCACCCCTGGGACTCATCATTGGCCCAGGTAATTTATTATTCTCACCTGAGACCAGCCCCCAAGGCCTTCCATTGGTCTGCATTGTTTTCCAGTGTCTATATCCATCCATGCACATGGCCTCAGACTGGGTGCCACTGCCCTGATGCCAACTGGCAGTCCACCCCTAAACCTTTTGGGTTTAGGCCACAATCCTTCTTCATAGACCTCTGCATGTCTGGACAGGTAGTATCATCCCATAACTGACCCCTCTATTAGCTATCAATCACCTCTGCTTTCTTAGGTCTGTACTGTATGTGTGAATGCTTGATTTTATATTTGTATGTTTAAGAATCCTTCAGTAAAGAAATCACTGCTTTGGTAATCTAGCTTCGGTGTCTGTTTCTGGGACTAGGAAATCAAATTCCCCTATACACAGGTTCTGATCCTATATTTAATGCCTATTGCCATTTAATACTCATAATTCCCCACATATATTAATAAATTAAGGCAATTTGGCTAACAAAACACAGGTAGGAAATCAGAAAATATACGATAGTAAAGTCCAAGTTAAGGTTCAGATCCATAGGGGAATCCTCTATCAACGAATAAACTTGTCTCATTGTGCCACTACTCCTTACAGCATATGTGCATATGGGTGCCATGCATTCACACTAGGAGCAGGTCCTTCCAAAAAACATCAGAAAAGACATTCTACAGAACTTGCAACCCAGCAATGGACTTATTGCCACCACAGCCGGAATAACGAGACAGACAACAGTTTGGAATTAAACAAGGGCCACTTTATTAACTATTTAACAGAAGATTGCAGCAACGGGCAAAACTAAGCAAGCACAGGAACAGGCAAGGCAGGCGTCACTCCCTGACACAACCTCCTTGCCCTTGATATGGGCGGGACACCTAGCTCCGGTCTTGAGCCGGCCAAATTCTGGCTCGTAACCGGCAGCCCAGCATACTGGTAGCCCCCCAAGAGCGCCTACCCCTGAGACTGCACAGACCTTCAGGGAGGAGCCTAGCCTGAGAGGTTCCCAGAGGCGATCACCATTCACCACCCCGGACCACACGGCCCTAGGCAGTTCCTGATGACCTCCTGTTCCCAAACGGGATATGCCGCAAGGCGCTCACCAGTTCCGTTTTCTTGCTTGCACAAACCTGCCAAGTGACCCATCTATTTAACACTCATCCACCACCTATGCCCTTATCCCACTGCCCCCAGTGTAAGGTAGGCAAAAACACCCCCACCAAAGTAGCCAATCCTGGTAAAGGCGAAAAATTCCTACCTGGCCCCAATGGCGACCAGCAAGAGCCTACACTGAGAACAGGGCGGGTGGGTGGGCGAGCACTCGGAACAACTGCAAGGAGTGGGGCGGGGCGCAGCCTCAAAAGGCAGCTAGCCCCGCCCCCGGCAGCTCTGTGCCGTGCCAGGGCGCAGCTGTTGCTGCCCTGCATCCCGGCGCGGTGGCAAAGTGGCCCCCCAGGTGCCATCGGCGTTGCCGGGCACCAGGGATCCCTGGAGTCACTAGTCACTTTGCTACACCAGCTCCCTGAAATTCATTCTGTAATCGCACATACCCAAAGATCACACAAAGGTTTTGCATGTGCTTTTGAGAAGATATGCAAAGCCTGGTCTCAAATAAACCAACCCAGTCTGTCACTAGATAGGCAACACGACAGTAATCAATTATATTCGTACTGCATTTGGCTGTCTATTCGATAGTATAATCTTGCATTCATTTAAATGGAAGGCAGTCATGCTCATAGAGAAAACGATCAACATACCTATTCCATGCTTTTAAAAGCTGTTTTCAGGAATGTGTGTGGATTTTAAAAGGGTGAATAATTGTTTTTTCTTCCTAGGGAAATGAAAATCCGTGTAAACAACCCAGATGTGTTTGCTTCTTCTGGAAATTATCTTGCTTGTATTGTGTTCAGTTTCACCAAGAGAAAGAGCTTCAAGGCAATGTGGGAATCGGAACCTAGGTCACCCAGAGTTCTAGTTCTCTACCCACTATCCTGCATTGACAACCACTGAAAGCCATTAGGGCGGGGTATAAATAGAATGAATGAATGAATGAATGAATGAATGAATGAATGAATGAATGAATGAATGCTAAAGCCTATTCCAAGACCTAGGTAGGAGCAAAGGTGGGGGGGCGATGAGCCAAAAACAGGAATTCACAAGCATTTACTCACAATTCACAATTTCCTGAAATTCACAATAATTTGAGTCCTGAAGAACTAAAATTATTGAGGATTCTTATTTGGTTAGCTATATCCATGCCTCTTTTCTCCCCGAATGGACACAAAGAAGCCCACAGGATCTTCTTAAAGCAATTTGAGCAATACATAAGAAGAGCCATGCTGGATCAGACACCAGGCCCATCAAGTCCAGCACTGTGTTCACACTGTGGCCAACCAGCTGCCTCTAGGAAGACCACAAACAGGAAGTCTGCAACAGCATCCTCTTCCCTGGGTTCCCCAGGAACTGATTCAAAGATGCAGACTGCCCCTGGTACTAGAAGATGTCCATCATGATTAGTAGCCATTGATAGCCCATTCCTCTGTGAGTTTGTCCACACCCCTTTTAAAGCCTTCCATGTCAGCAGCCATGACTACATCTTGTAGCAGTGAGTTCCACAACTTAACTATACGCTGAGGAAAGAAATACTTTTGTCTGTTTTGAATCTCCCACAGTGTTATTGTAGAGGGGGGAGAGTTTCTCCCTGTCCACTCTCTCCATGCTATGCCTAATTTCATAAGCCTCTATCATGTCTCTCCTTACTCACCTTTTTCCGAGGCTCAGCAGCCCTAGGTGTTTTAACTAGTCCTTACAAGGCAAGTGTTCAAGTCCCCTGATCATTTTGGTTGTTCTTTTCGGCAACTTTTCAGTACAGTTTAAACAGAACAAAACAAAGAAGACAAACATGTCTTGAGCAGGTACTCATTCACTGGGCTAACTAACACAAGACCCAGGATGGGAACTACAAGCCAAGAGCCATTTAGGCCTTTCCCTTCTTCTGCTCATGTTCAATGGCTCATGCCTTTGGCCACACCCAGGTTACTTACAAGCAACAGGGAAAACAAACACAGTCCAGGTGCTGTTCAGATGCTGTTGAGACAATGGCAAAAATTAAAAGTCACGACTTCTAACTCTCTATTTCAGTCAGGAAGGCTCGGTTTTCAGTGACTGATTATCTCGCAACCCTTGAACCACATTCTCTCTCATCAGGACTCCTGCAAACTCTCTGCCTGGTAAGTATTCAGCTAGCAGCTTGAAATAATATACATTTCTTTAAAATAACTCTTTCCCCCACTCACATCATTTCAGCACTAGGGTTGCCAGCTCAGAGTTGGGAAATTCCTAGAGATTTTGGGGTGGAACCTCGGGAGAGCTGAGGCAAGGGACCTCAGCAGGGTATGCTGCCATAGAGCCCATCCGCCAAAGCTTCCCTTTTCTTCAGGGAAATTATCTCTGTAGTCTGGAGAGAAGCTGTAATTTCAGGAGATGTCCAGCCCCCTCACCTGGAGGTTGGCGGTCCTACGCAGCACAAATCTGGTTAAAGTCTCTTTCCAGTGACAGATGGAGCTGAGCAAAAATGATTCACAATGAATTCAGCAAATACATTTTCTGTTCCTGGCTTGTTCATGAATCAGTCTTGGCATTCTGTAGTTGTAACCCTTAAGCCAATTACTTACATGAGCTCTACTGATGAAACTAAATTGACTTATGTCCTGATTTCAGGGGATGTCTACATGGTACACCAGACACCTGTAGCACAGTTTTGTGTGCAGATCACAACTCTTTCATGCAACAACTCCATTTCACCATTAGTGGCCAGCTGGAAAATCTTGAAGGAGCAGCAGCAATCCATGTTGCAAGCTGCTGGTTCATGCTGCAACTGCAATTTATTCTTAGGTGCTACCCAAAGCTATCTCAGCCAACCTCCATATGACCCTGCTTACTGGATTGGTGTCATTATTTATTTAGGACATTCCTATGTCACCTCTTCAGAGTCCTGCCTGCTCAAGGCTGCTTACATACAAAAACCACAGTATTTTTAAAAAGCTATTAAAAAAAAACGTGGGCTGTGGCTAACAGCTTTGCTAGATTTGCAGATCAGACTAACAGTGTAGTGCCGTTTACTCTAATGTGGGTCCCATGAACAAGGGAGATTTGACTCATGGAAAATAGGCCAGAACATTTTAAAAATAGTACCACTGAAGCTCACATGAATGAATGTTCCTCAAAGCAAAAAAAAAATGTCGACAGGAAAAAAAACCTGTCAGTGAGAAGAATAGTAGCTGAGCCTGGCATGCTAATTTTCTGTGCATGGGGATAACATGGGAGGAAAGAGGAACGCTGCACCTGCAGTTTAAATGGCTGCAAACCAGACACAGGTTTGCCATATCATTTGTTGTTCGTGAGACCAAGGTCCAGGAAAGCTAAGAGAGCATGTAGACTGAAGCCACTGAAGGGAGTGAAAAGAATAGGGCTGCCAAGTCAGCCCGGAGGGTGGGGGATCCCCCGCTATAGGGGTTCCCGATCCGCCGGCCGGCATTCGGCCAGCGGGCGGAACCCCGCCCCCGAAATCGTCCAGCGTGGACGACTTCCCCAGCGTAGTGACATCACCTGGAAGTGACGTCACCACGTTGGAGACGTTGCCAGAGCATTGCCCTGGCAACGCCCCCAACGTCGTGACGTCACTTCCAGGTGACGTCACCGGGCGCGCGCGCAAAGCGCGCACGCCAGGGAGGCTCCCGGGCGAAGAAGGACTCCCCCCCGCCAGTAGGTGAGTTCGACTTGGCAGCCCTAGAAAAGAACTCCTTCCACTGTTACACCTTGAAGGACTGTGCCTATACATCTAAGCTTTATAAGCCTAACTAAAATACAATTACCACAGAGTTCAGGTCGATCTGGAAGAAAAACATTAGGCAGTAGCTAGGGGTGGCAGCATCCTGGTGGGGCGTGGGGATCCCCTGGAATTACAGTTATATCTCCATACTACAGAAATCAGTTCCCCTGGAGAAAAATGATGCTTTGGAGGGTGGACTCTGTGGCATTGTACCCCACTGCGGTCCCTGTCCTCCCAAGACTCCATCCTCAAATCTCCAGGAGTTTCCCAACCTGCATTTGGCAAACCAGCCCCTCCCATCTCCCACCAGCGGCCGGAGAAGACCTGACAACCCTAGTAGATTTTATACCACCTCCTACAGAGTGCAAGAGGATAAGGAACTTTGGCCCCAGAAAACATGTCAAGTTTTTTAAAAACCATCCACATCTCTTCTAGATGGTGTTTCCAATGGGGACAGGCTGATACAGTTTCCCCATTTCTGCTGAGGCTCTTCATGGCAGATTTCTTTGTCGTTTCCCTGCCCCAGTCCCTTGGCATTGGCTTTTCTAGTTGTGTGTGTGTGTGTTTAATTTGGCAATTAGATATCATATTGTTATAGAGATATACAGGGGTCATTTTGCAGAAAAAGAGGTGCAGGAGCTCATTAGCATAACTCATTTGCATATGCCACACCCCCTAACATACCGGAAGTGTGTCAGAAGGCAACGCCCACCCCTCAGGCTCCACTCCACAGGTGAGTGAAACTGACCTGCTCTTCCTCCGTTCCCTTCCCCATCCAATACTTTGTGCAATAAAAATAAGCGTAAAGAACACACCCTCATTCTCTTCCTGCTCCCTTGAAACCACCAGGTTTCAAGTAGACTTGAGATACCCAGGACATGTGCACCACCCGTCCCTTCCCCTTCCCCTCCCCACAACAAGACACCCTGTGAGGTAGGTGGGGCTGAGAGAGGTCTTTGGAGAACTGCTCATGAAAGAACAGCTCTGAGAGAACTTGTGACTGGCCCAAGGTCACACCAGCAGCTGCATGTGGAGGAGTGGGGAATCAAACCCAGTTCTCCCAGATTAGAGTTCAACTCCTGACCACTACACCAAACTGATGGGGTGGAAGCTGCTGAAGGGTTGGTGAAATAATGTGCCATGTGCCCAGATAAAAAATGGTATACTTAGAAAATTTATATGCCACCTTGAGCAAGTCTCTGGAAAAGCAGTACACAGTCATAAAAGGAACAATGATAAAATTATCAATATTAAAACAAAACATTAAAAACAATAAAGACCCTAGCAGGGCTTTCCCCGGGGCGCTGCGCCTCTGCACTGCTCGGGGAAGCCGAGGAGGGGGCGGGGCTTGGTCATGTGCCCGCCCCCTGGGCTTCTCACTCCCGGAGCTGCGCTCCTGTGCGCTCCCGTTCCAACGGACCCCTGGTGATATTGATATAAAGTTATTCAAGTATCAGGTTCTCTGAATTCCCAGCTTTCATTTCAGTAAGGAATATCTACTTTCCCATTGCTTAGCATCAAAGCAGGTTTGGGAAAGATCAAAGAAAAGCCAGAGGAGCCCAAGAAGGAACACAAATGTGCCATAGGGCTGTGAAGAATCAGGAAAACAACCCACTTCCCAACAGCATCAAACCCAGGGAAAATAATGGCCAGCGAGTCCTAACTAGTGGAGCTGCCATCTGATTATTCACAGAGGTCTCACAGATATCTACATGAACATCCAAGTTCAGCCACTGAACTTCCAGATTCCTCTTCCATGAAAAACTTTTCCCACTTGGGTCCAGAAGGAAAGCAGGTTGTAACAGCACTTCATGGTGGACGCTATATGAACATAGTTTTCCAGAAAACAAAATACTGGTCCTTTCTGTATTTGCCTGCCACTCCGGATTTTGTCAGTGTTTGAGTCGAGGCAATTTAAGTCCATGGCAAAACAGCATCCAAATAACCAGGGCAACAGCAGGCTGAAACTGGGCTGACCACTGAAGGGAGGGAATGTGATGCAGAGTGGGGGAGTGGGAACCCAGAATAAAAAGAAGGCTGAACTCAATTTTAGTGCAGGGGGGGGGACCTATATGAAAAAGAAGGTTGAAATCGATTTTAGTGCAAAATTCCTTGGACGCCGCGGTGAAAATGGAGTAAAAGGAGAGTGCAGAAAGGGCCACTGTCTTCTGTTTTCCCATCAAGTTGCTGCTGAGTTATGGTAACCCTGTAGGGTTTTCAAGGCAAGAGATATTCAGAGGTGGTTTGCTGTTGCCTGCCTCTGTGTAGCAACCCTGGACTTGCTTGGGGGTCTCCCATCCATGTACAAACCAGGGATGATGCTATTTAATTTCTGAGATCTGATGGGAAATCTTTAAGAAGCCAAGAGAGAGCGAGAAGGTTGAATCTCAATTCCCACCGATTTCCCCATTCCCATTGCAGACCTTGCCCCCATGCTGTTCGTTAGGGCCCCCCTTCGCTCAGGAGCAGCATTTCATGGAGATCAGTGGGCTGCAATGAGAAGGGGAAGCAGCCAGGTTCTGTCCTGCAGATGGAAAATTTAGTCCAGATCCCACCTTAAAATTCCATGAATCCAAACCGTATCAAAAGCCTCCCTCTTCCTAAGCTGAATGGCTGGCCCAACCCTATGTAGCAGCAAGACCCAGTGGAGTGTAATCCCAATTCAATGAGATCTCAATTATATCTATGGCATTTTCTCCCAAGCACGCATAGGATTGCACCCATGTAGTACTATCCACTTTCAGACAAAAAGAAGAACAGACCCATACCTGGATTTGTATTTTTTTTAAATCATACTTCCACTCAGGGGTGTAGAATTTTGTAAATTCCGGGGGGGGGGGCTCCTGCGCGCGTGCACTGGGGCAATGTTCTCCCCCCCCCCGGGAAACCGCCGTGCCTCTCCGGGCCCTTCCAAGGCCTGCCAGCTGCTGCTGCTGGTGCCTCTCTCTCCCCCCCACCACTCCTTCCCTCTCCCTCCCTCTTTTCCAGGTGAAATGGCCAGCATGGTGACGTCACCTGGAAGTGACGCCATCATGCTGGGCATGTTGCCAGCGCGATGCTCGGCAATCGCCCAGAAACTCTATGGTGCCACTTCCGGGTGATGCCACCACACCAGGCATTTTGCCTGGAAAAGAGGGAGGGAGAGGGAAGGACGGAGGAGTGGCCAGGCCAGGGGGGAGAGGCACTGGCAGCGGTGGTGGCCGGGCCTAGGAAGGGTCCAGGGAGGAACGGCGGCAGGTGCTCCGTTTTGCCGGAAGTGGCTGAGCCCCCCCGGGGAATTTCGGGGGTGGCTCAAGCCCTCGAGCCCCACCATAGTCTAAGCCTATGCTTCCACTTCCTGGTCTCTTCCACCAAATGACAGAACCCACACAGTGAGTTTATAAAGTAGGGAGTTGGCCACTCCAGGCAACAGAGAAGCCTTGCCCATTTCACATAACTTGTTTTCCAGAGCCTTGGTTTCTTGAGTTTTGAAATCAGTAGGATGGAATCTAAACAGTACCAAAGAAAATCCCTACCAGCACTCTGAGAACACCCAGTACCTAACTGCTGCATAACTACAAAGCTGCATTTCATGCCAGAGCCAGAGCTTTGTGAATGCATTAACATCCACCCTCACAACGGAGGTGATTCTTGTCTATTTTGCTTGCTCATGAAAGCATTCTGTTGGCATTCTCCTGCCACAATATGACCGGTTCTTCCGGCGGATTTTCAGCAAAGAACCCCGCTTCTTTGCGCTTCACCTTAAAACCTAACTGCAAAAAGTAATTAACTTCACAGCAGTAGCCATTTTGCAAAGCAATACAGTATATACGAATGAAATATTCATTAGTAATTGACTCTTATGAAAACTGTAGTTAAACTGGGTGCTAGTAATTTAATAGCTAACAGCTATAAGAATGCAGAGGGTAAAGCCTCTTTGTGCAAACAAAATGGGAAAAAAAGATAATTTAAGGCTGTTAGGGCTTGAGCGTATGGTTTTGTGGAGAATTGCTGAAGTAAAATTCTAAAGGCTCTATGACAAAGGAAGGGTACATGAGAGAAGGTAGGAAATGAAGCCAATGTGTGCCAGTTTTGTTACATACATGACGGTATACCTCGAAAGAAAAGATGATTGATAATAGTCTCCTAACATGAGTAATATTTTTTCCTGTGTAGGTGTACGTCAATGACCTATTTTCAGTGAAAAATCTAATTGTAAGAGGGAAATGGAAGAAAAGAGTACATTATAAGTAACAAAATCTGATAGCATCCTATGATGGAATATCCAATTAAGCCCTCTCTAACTGCACATCCAGTCAAGGTCTTTGTTTCTGTGGAAGAGCTCAGGTTTTACAGCTGTCTCTCCGCAGTGCTCTCTAATTGAATTTACTGATCCTTAATGGGAGCCAAAAGCAATGCTCTTTACCATGTTCCTGGTTCACAGTGATGCTCCCTTCCCCCCTCATTTTACACACAACAAAACTTGCTAAGTGGTTTTTGTCAAGGACAAAGCTCAAAGAACCTAGGATATCTAACATCTGATCTTTCATCTGAAAAATATCTGAAAATATGTTTTGTGCCAAACATATTTTGGCACAAAACATATTTTGTGTGGGGGGGGGGGGACAGAGGGGGGATGTTTTCTTCCAGGCTGATTATTCTCCAGTTTCTCACAGCTTTGATGGTGATGGTTATCCATGAGAATTACCTTCTCTTTGGAAAGAAAAAAGAACCCGAAGAAAGGTGTTGAAAAATAAAAACAATCAACCATTTGAGGTATATGAGAGAATGAGAAGATGAACACATCTAAGTGAAAGAGTAAAAGGGAGCGGCAGAACAGAGCTTGCGTGAAATAATTGGAACGGCCACATGGAATACGCTCTAGCCCCGAGGAGCAAAACAACACTTTTATTTGCCACTAAGAAATGGTAGAAAATGTAGAAAACTGCCATTTTGAGTCAACTCAGCCACCTCTTGTATCTGTTATTCATACAATTCCCACTGCTGCTTTCTCCCCGGTCTCCCTTTCCCAGTTCCAAACTGTAATTATGCAGTCTGACCAGGAATTATGTCAGATGTCTCATAAAGACCCCTCAACTTTATCACTGTTTGATATTTGCTGTGAGCCAATGGGATTTTAGAACTTCCGTTTCACTCAGGCTGATTCTGCACTGGCTTTTCCCTCCGCTGTTTTACGAAACCCACATTGGAACAGAAATTCCCCTCTGCATTGCATGCTGCTTTCACTTCCTTTGATGATCAGATTTTATGGTAGCCTCCACACTCCATGCCACTTTCACTTTCTTTGATCATCTGGTTTTATTGTACCTTCTGCATAGATTTCAGCGGTAACTTTGCAGTCAGTACAGCGTTGCCCCCAAGGTATCTGAATGTGGTTTTGAGCTACACTTTTTCTTCCCGATTGAGAAAATGTGGAGTGAATGCTAGATGCGGAATCGCCCTCAGATGCTGCCTTGCTAGGTTATATGGTTTTGCATTACCAAAAAAAACCCTGACTTTTACTCAGTTTTTGCACAAGGGAAAACCCTTATTTCATATATTGTGTTTTCCCCTGAGAGTGCAAAACTGCTTAAGACCTGCTAACCCAGAGATTGGGCAATATTATTTAGTTGTCACAATTGTTAAAGTTTAAAGCTTACATACAAGAAGGCCTGTTATTCACGGGTGTTTTCCTTTGCTTTCGCCATGCATGTCCATTGGGTTTTCTTTGTTGTTCTGCATTGATTTGCCTTCCTTTAGTTCACTTTCTGGTTGCTTTTCCCCTGGGTTTTCTGAGAGCGGTTCTGTGGCGATTTTTCCCTTGTTTCACTTCCAAGCCAAAGGTAATTCAAAAGCGTACAGATTCCCTCAGATTTTACCCTGCCCTTTTGCTGCCCCTCAAAGGTCACTCCCCCACCCACATCAAGGTTGTTCTGCCCACTCTGCACTTTTGCCATCCTTCCCCCTTCATCAGTGCACAAGCTCCATTAATTACTTTTTCCTTTGTTGTTTTAAATTTTAATTTTTCTTACAAGCAGCATGAATCTATTGATATGAGACTATCATTAGTCTTAGATCACTGAATATTTAAAAAATTAAAATGACGGGGGGAGTTTTAAAAAAGCTGTGTGAGGACAGCAGTGTCCCCAGTGCAAAAAAAAAAGTATTTCAGTAATGCATGCAAACAAAATAAAGGGGGGTCATCAGTGCAGAATGAAATTGACATGAGATGTAAAGAGAGAGAGAGAGAGAGACTGGGATGGGAAGCCTAAAGCTTTGAAAACATTTTCCCCTTTAATGCTTTAGTGAACAAAGTTGGGGGGACGGGACCATTTTGGCAGTCTCTGGAAGCCTAACATTAAAATGGCTACACATTATGAGAGATCATGGGAGAAGTTGAACAACCAGTACAAACTATACAAACAACCATGATCTAATTACTAAGATATTATTCTATGGAAATGTTTATGTATTTGCTATAAGCATTTTTACCATTAATAGATTTTCACAATATATATAAGTCCTCAATAATGAATGAAGTGCTTAGGTCAAATAACTGTCCATACACTCACTCTGAACTTCTAACTGTTAACTTGTTCACCCATTCAAAATTCTGTGTGGCAATCCCTCCTCTTGGCAGTCAAAGCCACATAATTTCTCCATTCACTCCTTTGTTAGCATTAATCTTATTACCAGTTGACTGTACATACAGTCCAAAATTCATCCCAGTCAGGGGAGATTTGTGTAACAAACATACTTGCATAGATACTTACGGACAACATTGTTCAATGGGAGTAAATCCAGAAACAGACAACATTGTTTAAGGGAATTAACTCCAAAGCCTTTGCTTTATTTATTTATTCATTCATTCATTCCATTTATACCCCACCCTCCCCACAAACGGGCTCAGGGCAGTTTACAACATTGGCACCGGTTGCCGATAAAACCATCTAAAACATTAAAACATTATAAAGCAAAAGACATGCCCTATACTGAACCAGATGAACTGAAATGGCCAAGGGTAAGTGAGCTGTATGATACCAACTGCAATATGTAGTATCACATAGCTTTATTATGGAGTTTACAATGTCACTTTGCAGCTGCCATTTCCAGTACAACCATTGTTATCCAGAATAGCTGAGTACCAAATGTATATTATAGGGAAACAAATCAAACAATTCCAGTTTAACAAGATACCACTCGACTGGGGTCATTGTTTGCATACAGCATCTGTGAACAAGTTTCTACATCCACTTTGTCAGGCAGAATTCCACAGAGAATCAATTTAGATATAAAAGAACAATTCAACATAGCATTTCATTTATCATAATCACTCATGTTGGTGCATTTAGGACAGCAGCATAATCAGAGTAATCATGTACATGTCATCTATTCCCTTAAAACAGAGGTGTTAGAGTGTGGATCAGTTTGGCCTCTTATTTCCTAATAAATTTCAAGAATCCATTAAACAGAAGAAGAAATAAAGAGATTGGATTTATACCCCACCCTTCCCTACCCGAAGGAGTCTCAGAGCAGTTTACAATCTCCTTTCCCTTCCCCTCCCCACAACAAACATCCTGTGAGGTAGGTGGGGCTAAGAGAGCTCTCTCAAGAACTTTCCTAGAGAGAACAGCTCTGAAAGAACTTATGACTGACCCAAGGTCACACCAGCAGTCAACACTGACTGTTTCAGAGGAAATGTAAGAAAAGTTAGAGCCTCCTCTTCTAACTCAATGCCATTTCCTAGCATTTCAGAAACCACTGAAACCCCCATTTTCCCAAAAAAAAATTCTTTGCTTTTTTTCTCGGCAGCACATTCTGCTAAGTTCTTATTTCAAGCAAGTGTAAGTAGAATTGCAGTATTATAGTACAATCCTATGCACAGTTATTCCAGTGGACTTTGACTAGAGTAACTCTACACAGGACTGCAGTGTTAAGTCTATTGAGAACAATTACCCATACATTTTTCAGATGCCCATATGTCTACCTTGCACTACCGTCCTTAAATAATGAATAGGTTTGTTCAGAAAAATAGGGTTAGATCAATTGACACCCCTTTCTTTAATGGAGGATTGTGTTTATGAAGACTCTTCTGTGAGCAGAAGTTACCTTTGGAGCTAGCCTATATTATCTGTTATGCATTGCTTATTCTGTGCCTGAACTTCATTTCGGAAAATTATCTGAAAGAATATGGTTCAAATGCTGCACTGAAGCTAAGCAGAACTGGCCCAGAGTTTTGACTAAATGACAGGATGTTGCAGTGTACTATGATGGCAACTTTGGAAAGCCATGGTAGTATAACAATTAAGCAAATTCCTGTGTTAACTTCTTTTTTTAGGAGATCTGGAGATGTATGGACAATTAAAGAAAGAAACTTCCTTGCCTTTTCAACCAAAGGGCAACTAAAAGTATGATTCCAAAAGCCAAAATTCAGCCCAAAAACCTGAATTTTAATGTATGTGTTAAAGAAAGAGAGTGAAATACAGAGTGGAAATGTGTTGCACCCAAATTTCTCAATTGTTCACATAAAACAGACCAGGGTTTTTTTTATGGAAAGCAATTAAAAATGTTAAAGAGTTATTGGAGAAAAAAATCTAATGTTCTAGTTTTAGATTTCAAAAGCAAGCTTTGTTCCATTATAACCCACCATTTTCACTTATTCTGTGTGTTTTCAGGGATATATCATTTTTAACAAGGACCCTATTATTTTTTCCCTACACAAATCCAAACAAGTTATATTTCTTTTATAGTATAAAGGGGAAGGAGTTAAAAAAAAAAAACCACACAAATTTATATTTTGATCTACCAAAATGAAACTGCAGAATCTGACAGTTAAAGCATAAACATCCATTTCAGCTGTACAAAGCATTTTCATATGACACACGAGCTATATAAATACCTGCATGGCTGGTTAGCTCTTTTGTATTAAATATAAGCATCCACGATCATCCACAGTCCTCTTCCCACAGGGATAAAAAGGCTATCAATGAAGGAAACGATCTAGACAGTGAGAAAAACAGTCTTTGAGTTTAACAAGGCAATACAAGTCTCTTAACGTGGGAAAAGAAACCCCCTGGAATCTTTATAGAACTACAAGCAGGTGGGCAGGAATGGTTCACCAAACCCAGCAAATACAGCCAAGCACTTTCCATGGAACCCTTATGAGCGGAAGGTAATTACCTAACGGGAAAGAGCTATGTGTTGATTAGAACACAATGCAAGAGCGGACAGTTGGCAATGTATAGTGCATTCACAGGGGGAAAGGGAAGGCTGGATTATTGTGGCACTGCAGCCGTTAGCAGCTGTCTTTTGGATTGACTAGAGCCGCAGACAGACCTTTGTTCTAAGTCTTGAAACAGTTTAAAATGGGGAGACTGGATGATGAATTTCTCACAAGTCAGTGAGCAATACAGAACGGCCTTTCCATGAGCTAGATGCTGGCATAAAATGATTTTCATGTGTCGAGGGTCCAAGGAGAAGGTATGCTGTACCAAGCTGAATTATGAGCCCCAGTGAAGCCCTGCTAGTGGCCCTTCCAACATTCGACTCATTTAACACAGCTGTTTCATTGCTCTTCTGCTATCAGCTGGAACCAGCATTAGAACTGTGCTTTTACACAGCACTTAGCACTATATTCCCATTACAATCCTGCAATGCCCATATCTACAGAATGGGCAAAATTGGATGGCACAGCCCTGAACTCTCTTACATTTGTCACCAGGAAGCCAGAGGAAGAAGCCTGCCAGCTTGCGTGACTACCTTCTTCCAATGCAAGTTCTCCCCATTCTTGATAGCAGATTAGTACATGAGGGTTCCCTCCATGTCATTTGCAAATATGCAAAAGGTAAAAGGAGCCAACATCCTTGTTTCCCCCCTTCTTCTTTCAAATATGAGAAGGACAACATTCTAGTCAATTCCAGCTGCTTAGCTTTACTATTTCCATCCATTCCAAGAGGACAGAAACTTTTTTAAAATTATACATTTGAGAAGCAACAACTGAGGCATTACTTAGCTCATGATTTTCCCACCCTGATTTGTTAGTATAATCAATTGTAATTTGACGTTTCCTGATCTTCTTTGCTAAGGGGGAGGGGGAATAGTAGCTTTGCACAAGGTGGGAGGAGTTAAACACACACCCAGAGCGCTGTGGCCCCAGTTTGAATTTCCAAACTCATTCCTGACATTTAGTAATTAACATGAATACATACATGGATTTCTAATCATCTCATCTTCTTTGACCTTCATTTAAAGGACTTCAAGGATCCAGTTACCTCAAGCCCAGACTACTCATTCCATTTTGCAAGTGTCACCACAGGGACTTGGAGCCACATGGCAGCTGGGAGTTCCTTGTAGCAACTCGGGGGCCAAATGCAGATTGAGACTAGAACAGGGGAAGAGGGGGTTCATACCTCCCCTCTTTTCCCAAACCAAAACAAGCCAGGGGCTTTATTTACCCCATCAGGGGCCACACATGCGTTGAACACTTTGCCTCTGTTTATGGCTCCATCATTCCATGCGCCTACAAGAGTGTCCACAAAATTACCAGGTAGGCTGCTAAAATCCCCCAGAGTTGCCTGCAATCTAATAGGATTCATTAATCTCTGAGGCCAGACCATCTGAATCAGTCCACCGCCCCTTCAAGGAGAAGGCAACAAGCTCAGCCATGACTTCATAAAATAGTGATCTGACCACTAGAAGGCCCAGGACTACAGCTCTCTAACCAGATGACCAGCCAGCTGCTCAGTACAGAAAAGAAGATCCAGCGTATGTCCTTTTTCATGTGTTGGGCCCATCACAACATGAGACAGAGCCATGGTTATCAGGGCAACCACAGAGTTCTGAGTTTGACTCAGTAAAGTGGCCACAGCATTTACACATGTATATGTATACGTTCATCCCTGGAATCTTCAGCACCAAATCTGAGATCACCTTTGCCAGCTCAGCCAGGAATCCCACTAGCAAAGAAGATCCCTAATCTGTCCATATACAAGGCATACATAATCAGAGCTGGCCTGTTTGCACTGGGTACTGACAGAGAAAGAATAACATAAAAGAATTTCTCCCCCCGCAGTCCAAGATTAATGAAGGACCTTCTACCCAGCTGGCTGGCATCCATTACACCAAACTGACAACATCAGATTCATCTAGCCAAGTTTCAGTCAAGCAAACCATGTTCACCTGGTCAATTATTATAGAGACCTCAGTTTTCCCAGATCTGGCATTGCACTATACCAAGGTCAAAGTGGAGCCACCTCAGAGAGCCTCACCATCCATATTTCCCTGGATAGAATGGAAATGAGACTTGCGGCCAGCACCACCACACCTCCCTGCATACCTCCTCATTTCTAGAAGTTAAATCTCTGAGAAGGGGCCTGGCACTGCTTGCCATTTCACAGGCTGCAACAGACGGGAGTTTTCAACCAAAATGAACAGCCACATTCCAACCCTTATCCGCAAACCCCTAAGTGTCCACGACTGTGTAAACATGGCTTGTTTGACAAAGTCACGTATTCCCTCCCCTCTTTTGCATGTGCAAAAAGCACAATTGAAAGCATTCTGGTTTTAGATTCAAATCATAAGCGTCAACTACAGGGGGGCTCGAGGGCTTGAGCCACCCCCGAAATTTTCCGGGGAGACTGAGCCCCCCTGGGAAAACAGTGCGCCTTCCACCGTGCCTCCCTCGGCCCCCTAGTGCCGCCGCTGCCGTCTCTCTCCCCCCCCCCGCCGCTGCCGTCTCTCTCCGACCCTTCCTCCGTCCGTCCGTCCAGGGGCCAGCTAAGCAAATGCCTGGACGGAGGGACGGAAGCAGAAGTGGTCAGGCGGGGGGGAGGCGGCGGCGGGGACATGGTCTCGGCGGGCGGGCGCGCTTCGCATGCATGCACAGAAGAGCCCCCCCCCCCGGGAGTTTTTAAACTCTACACCCCTGATTCAAATGGCAATTGATCATGACACCCAAAGTGCAGGAACCTGGGCAAACTGAAGTTTATTTCTTCCCCACATATCTGGATTCAGGCTCCATGTGTGAGGGAGAGTGCATGCACACAGCAAGCTGTGTTTGCGCCCTTCATAACAGAAGTTGGTCATGACATCTAAATATGTCCTATGATCAGGCAGTGCATAAAGGAGCAGGAATATCAGCATGAATCAATGTGTTCCAGTACAGCAAATAGTATTAGACCTTTTCCAGATAATCCAAGAAGCTGGACTTTACCCTTAGTAAGGTGGTGTGGTGGTGCTGGCCGCAAGTCTGACTACCCTTACCCATCTAGCAGGGCAACAAGATGAAGAGGACTCCTTTGAGGAGGAGGTAGTCAGCAGACCGGACCCAAACCCACAGCCTGTGGCAGAGGTACTGCAGGAAGAGGCAGTCCCTGAAGGGCCTGACATAGATCCTCATCCAGAAATCAGCACACTGGCCCCTCAGCTTCCCGGCCCTGGGCTGACAACAGAGAGCCAGTTGCTAGCCAATTCACCTCCTCCATCACCAGAGCCTTGGGAACACTGTCAGAGGAAGATAAGGAGAGATCTTCAAGCCAGAAGGTGCAGTGCCCAGCTAGGAGCACAGCACTGGCCCAGCTTCAGCAGTGAGGATGAGTGCTTGCAGGAGCAGGACTGAGGCAACCAGCAGGTACATGATGCAGTACAGGTGGTTTAGCAGTGTGGGGCTTAAAAGCACCAAAAAAGGGAATAGCTGTGTAGAAGCAATTTGTCTGTTAGCTGCTGACTTTGTTGTCTGCATTCTGGACTGATCTTGTTTCTGACCTTGGCTTGTATCTAGAAACCTTGATCTTGGATTCCCCTTTGGACTCCAAGCTGTGAGTGTTGTCTAGCCAGTACCTGAACCTTGGAACTGCACTTAAACCAACCCTAGTGTCTAGAAACTACCTCTGTGTGCTTACTGTGTGCCAGCAATCAGGACAGATTCTGTCCCTTTCAGATTATGATCCTTTACTTGAGAACATATACTGAAGAAGATCTCTCTTTTAATTATGAAATGTTGATGTGTATGTGGAGTTATTACTTTCTGTAAATTCCAACTGGCTACAACAGTTGAGGAGTCAGAACTAAAATGTGCATTCATTCTTGATTTTGTACCTACAGTTCAGCACCCTAAAATATCCAAATACCTTGCATGCTAATGAGTCTCCATGCAGCTGTGTTAATGATTCAATGTGTGTACTGGATCCCATGGAGCATTTCTGTGGGCAGGAGGAAGAGAGTGATTTCTGCTGATCTCCATTCCCATGACAGATCTCCAACATTTGCCTCATGCTGTTTCCCCCAAAACAACATTTCAGGAATACTTTGGGCTGCAACAAGAGTGGGGAGATGAGAAAGTTGAGCTCTGTAGACAAAACCCCCTTCTGCTCACTCAGTTTTCCAGATGACCCAAGACAGAATTTAATCTGTGTACACTGAGAGTGTAAGAAGGACTTCAGGCATGACATGGCCTGGACTGGTCTGACAAGTATTTTGCCCATTAAAGAAAACTTCACATGCCAACCAGCTATGCAAAGTTGGGTTTAGTAATCAAAGCAAGAATTATCTTGCAGAAGAACCAGCAGCGACAGGCAATACAGGTGTTTAGAGGCACTTGAAAGGAACAGATAAAAGAAAGCAGAAACAGAAAGCAGCTGTTCCAAGAAGCCTTGCAGAGGGCTGAAAGGAGAAGTGATTATTCAAATTCAAATGTGACCTTGTCACAGGAGTAAGCATTTTTGTAATGAAATCAAGCAAAATGGAGATTTAGGATTACTTCCTTATCAGCATGTTTCCTGACCTTCCTTTTGGCTGGCTTCTGGCTGTTCATGCTTGAAGTCAAATACTACTAAAGCCATTAAAAAGCATGAAACTTCCTGGCTCATTAGCGAAAAGCACAACCCAGCCACCCACTGCAAAAGCTTCTCCAGCTCACAAAGCAAGTGAGCAACAATGTGGCTTCGCTAAATATTGAGATAACACTTCCACAACGCCAGAGCAAAAGGAGATCATTCTGGACACATCCAATCCTTTTTCATATTACAATTCCTAAGTCTGCCCCATAGCTGGCTGAGGAAATGATCCGTCACAGGAATTTTGAGTAACGTGTTATAGGATATCAAAGACCTGAAATAAAGAAAGGTCCCTTTATGTGACTTCTATAGTGAATATTTCAAAGGATTCGGTGACCTTTTATCTCGGCATTCTTCTCTTTGTCAGGGTTTGATCATGACGTCAAAGCAGGGAGATGCCCCTTTAAGTTTGCAGGGATGTCATTATGGTTTAAAGGGCTGAAGAGTGGACAGCCAGAACTCACATGTCTTCAGTACCTTTTGTAATTGGGAAAAGGCTATATCATTTAGTACATTTTTGTCTTGCCCTTTCTCCAAGGGGTTCAGGAAGGTGTATGTGGTTCCTGCCCCCCCCCCCCGCCCCAAGGCTCTGAAGTTGGTTAGGTTAAGAAAGAATGACTGAATCAAAATCACGGAAAGATTCAGGAGGGTAGCCATGTTGGTCTGAAGCGGCAGAACAAAGTTTGAGTCCAGTGGCACCTTTAAGACCAACAAAGTTTTATTCAGGGGTCATTTCGTAGAAAAAGAGGTGCAGGAGCTCATTAGCATAACTCATTTGCATATGCCACACCCCCTAACATACTGGAAGGGTGTCAGAAGGCAACACCCACCCCTCAGGCTCCACTCCACAGGTGAGTGAAACTGACCTGCTCTTCCTCCATTCCCTCCCCCATCCAATACTTTGTGCAATAAAAATAAGCGTAAAGAACACACCCTCATTCTCTTCCTGCTCCCTTGAAACCATCAGGTTTCCAGTAGACTTGAGATACCCAGGACATGTGCACCACCCATCACTTCCCCTTCCCCTCCCCACAACAAGACACCCTGTGAGGTAGGTGGGGCTGAGAGAGGTCTTTTGAGAACTGCTCATGAGAGAACAGCTCTGAGAGAACTTGTGACTGGCCCAAGGTCACACCAGCAGCTGCATGTGGAGGAGTGGGGAATCAAACCCGGTTCTCCCAGATTAGAGTCCAACTCCTGACCACTACACCAAACTGATGGGGTGGAAGCTGCTGAAGGATTGGTGAAATTTCTCCAGTACTTATGTGCCATGAGCCCAGATAAAAAATGGTATACTTAGAAAATTTGTATGCCACCTTGAGCAAGTCTCTGGAAAAGCAGCACACAGTCATAAAAGGAACAATGATAAAATTATCAATATTAAAGCAAAACATTAAAAACAATAAAGACCCTAGCAGGGCTTTCCCCGGGGCGCTGCGCCTCTGCACTGCTCGGGGAAGCCGAGGAGGGGGCGGGGCTTGGTCATGTGCCCGCCCCCTGGGCTCCTCACTCCCGGAGCTGCGCTCCTGTGCACTCCCACTCCAACGGACCCCTGGTTTTATTCAAGGTACAAGTTTCGTGTACAGGCACACTGTATCTGAAGGTGTGTGCATATTTATTTATTTATTTCATTAGATTTCTTGACTGTCCTTCCTCGCTTGCGCAGGGCTCAGGGCGGTTTACAACAGAATCATTCAGTACATTATAAAACCAATTAAAACCATAAAAATATTTAAAACATTCAAACATTTAAGTATTTGAAGATACTTTAAGAATAAGATTAGCAATCAGTAATGTGGGAGGAGAGGAGGTGCTAGGCAGATGTAAAGAACTGTTGCTGGCCTCAGCCAAAGGCCTGGCAGAAAATCTCTGCCTTACATGCCCTGCAAAACTTTGATAGGTCAGACAGGGCAGAGAGTTCCACCAGTTGGAGCTTCTGGATCAGTTTCAGAGCGAGTTACAATAATCCAGCCTGGAGGTGACCGTTGCATGGATTACTGTGGCAAGGTCAGGGCAAGACAGATAGGGGGGTCAGTTGTCTGACTTGGCACAGTTGGAAAAATGCCTGCCGGACAATGTTAGCAATCTGAGCCTCCATAGATAGAGCAGGATCCAAGATCACCTCCAGACTCCTGGCAATAGGTGCTGGTGTCAAAGGCACCCCATCAAGGGCTGGGAGTTGGCTCCTCAGTCCCAAATCACACAAATCCAGGGGTCATTTCGAGCAGGAGCTTGGGGAATGCCTGCTTGTGTCATGGCTGCAGCAAAATGACCCCGTCCCCTGGAAAGGTCCTTGTTCCTCCGACCAGCCTTCTGAAGGCTTCAGCCACCACTGAAGCTATCCTCCCAGAAGAGTGGTATTTCTGAGGCTTGGGTTAGTAACTGTCCCCTTTCTGCCAGCTTTCTTTCTTTCTTTCTTTCTTTCTTTCTTTCTTTCTTTCTTTCTTTCTTTCTTTCTTTCTTTCTTTCTTTCTTTCTTTCTTCCTTCCTTCCTTCCTTCCTTCCTTCCTTCCTTCTTTCTCCCCCCCCCCTCTTTCTTGCCTCCTGACATACTTCCGGTGATGCCAGATGGTGTGGCAAATGCAAATAAGTTATGCTAGTGAGCTCCTGCACCTCTTTTTCTTCTAAATGACCCCTGCACACACCCCAGCCACAGAACTTCTGTCTTGGCTGGATTCAGCTTCAGCCAGTTTTGCTTCAACCATCCCACCATGGCCTCCAAACCCTCAGCCAGATAAGAACATAAGAGAAGCCAATGGTGGATCAGGCCAATGGCCCATCCAGTCCAACACTCTGTCACACAGTGGCCAAAAATACAAGGTGCCATCAGGAGGTCCATCAGTGGGGCCAGGACACTAGAAACCCTCCCACTGTTGCTCCCCCAGCACCAAGAATACAGTGCATCACTTGCCCCAGACCAAAAGTTACTATTTTTCAGGGCGGAGTCTGGGTGGTTTCCCATCAGCAGATATAGCTGGGCGTCATCAGCATATGACTCAAACTAACATCACAGAAAGTCGTTCAGCAAGTTCCATGGTAAAGTGAGTTTACCAGGCCTAACAGATCAGTCTAATCACTAACCACAATGAACAGTGTAAATGCATATCCAAGTTACTAGGCAGAGACTAAGTAAACTGTGTACCTGTCTTCTCTATGTGTAGATCTCTTGCTGATAGAGCAGTCAGATGCATGGAAGGCATAGACAGAAGATATATCCATTTTTATCTATCAGGTTTATTCTGCCTTCACTCTAGATCCTGAGCCAACAGTCTAACCCCTCTAACTTGAGCGAGTTTGGCGGCGGGTTCATGATGAAGCTACAAGAACATCTTTTAGGACATTTACGAAATCCTATGAGGTGGCAGTGAAGGCGGCAAAGAAAGAATTCTTCTCTGCCTCCATTGCATCTGCTAGCTCATGTCCAGCACAATTGTTTAGAGTGATTCAATTTCTGACATCCCTTACAAAGTGGAACCAAAATAGTAGGAATCTGGCTATTAGCTGTGAGGCATTTGCGAGCTTTTTTGCAGATAAAATCTTGTCGCAGTGCAGCGACCTACCCGCCAATATTGATACAGTAAGTGAACTGGAGGCCCCTTGGCCACCTTTGGATTCAGTCTCTGATACCTTCAACCTAGTCTCCTCTATGAATGTCAACAGGATCCTGGGTACTGTTAGACCAACCACATGCCTCCTTGATCCGTGCCCCTCATGGCTGGTAAAAGCCAATGATGAGAGGATACGGGGCCCGTTGATGGATATTGTCAATCTCTCCCTGGAAACAGGGGCTTGTCTGGAGAGTTTTAAGGAGGCTGTGGTTGTACTGCTCTTGAAAAAAAATAAACTTTGGCTCCTTCAGATCCTGCCAATTACTGCCCATTTTCGGACTTGTCATTCCTGGGTAAGGTAATTGAGACAGTGGTAGCTGAACAGCTCCAGGGTTTCCTAAATGACATACTGGCATTGGACCCATTCCAATCTGGCTTCTGCCCCAGCCATGGGATGGGGATGGTGTTGGTCACCATGACAGATCTCCAGACAGCTGGATCAAGGCGGTAGGTGCTGCTATTGTTATTGGATCTTACGGCAGTGTTTGACATGGTCAGTTATGATCTTTTGACCCACCACCTCACCAACATAAAAATTTGGGGGTTAGCCCTTCAATGGCTTACCTTCTTTCTCCAAGGTTGGGGCCAGAGGGTTGCGCTGGGTGAGAGTGTGTCCTCTAGATATCCTTTACCATGAGGTTTCCCTCAGGGGGTGCTTCTCTTCCCAATGTTGTTTAACATCTACATGCATCCACATGGTGTGGAGTTTCAGGCTTGCATGTCATCAGTACTCTGATGACACTTAGCTGTATCTGTTATTGGATGGCCACCCAGATACTGCCCCACATAATTTGGCTGAAGGTTTGGAGGCCATGGTTGGGTGGCTGAAACAGAGTAGGTTGAAACTGAATCCAACCAAGATGGAAGTTCGATGGATGGGGGGGTTTAGGACTGGGGCACAGGCTGCTCGCTCTTGATGTAATCCATGCAATGATCACCTCCAGGCTAGACAACTATAACTTGCTCTGTGCTGGCCTGCCCTTGAGACTGTCCTGGTAGCTCCAACTGATCCAGAATGTGGCAGTGCAAGTCCTAACGGGAACGTCACAGATGGCACATATATATCCAGTGCTGCGCCAGCTACACTGCCTTCCAGTGGAATACCGAGTCAAGTTCAAGGTTATGGTATTAACCTATAAGGCCTTGAGCAGTCAGGGAGCAATGTATATATGTGACCGTCTTCTCTGTTATCTCCCCAGGAGAGCGTTATGCTCCTTGGACAGCAACTTGCTGGTGGTCCCCGGCCCCAAAGACATCTGGCTGGCCTCAACCAGGGCCAGGGCCTTTTCGGTCCTGGCCCCAACCTGGTGGAACCCTCTGCCAAACACCATCAGGGCCCTGTGGGACCTTATGCAGTTCCATAGGGCCTGCAAGGCAGAGATGCTCTGCAAGGCTTTTGGTTGAGGACAGCGACAGTTTCCATCTTGGCTGGCACCCTCTTCTGTGTCTTATATTTGCCTCGCCCTCTCCCCCCCCCCCAAAAAAACCAAAGGAGCCAGTAGTCTGTAATGGAACAATGATTATTCACCATCGGACTTTAAAAACTGTGTTGTTAATGCTGTTTAATTGTTTTTATCTTGTTGATGTTTTTATGGTGATTGTACATTGCTCGGAGACCTGCAGTGGTGGGGACTGAGCGATTCACAAATCTAAATAACAACAAGAATAATCCCAGAGAGTGGGGGGGGGGGGGGGGCAGGAATCACATACACCTTCCTGAACCCCTTAGAGAAAGGGCAAGGCAAAAATATACTAAATGAAATAGCCTTCTCCCAATTATAAAAGGTATTGAGATGCCACTTCCTGTTTAGAACAGGAAATTATATAAGAACACTCTAGAAATGTCCAAATCACTATGGCTTTTACTATAAAGATTTGACAATTACTAGATCATTGTGATGTCACTTCCAAAACACTGGATACTGGATATCCCCCCTCCCCATTTCCCCCTGTAGCTCCATTAAGCTTGAGCAAGGGACTGGGAGTATCACTGGGAGGTCCCCCACTGGAACCAGGTAAGTGGCAACCCTATGTAAAGTGAAATATGTGACAGTACAGAAGGAAATGTGTCACTAATATTAGAGAGCATTTGGCTTATATCTGACATCTCATATCTGTCATCCTTGACATCTGGGATTAGAAGGATGAAATTTAAACTTTACAGAAAGGCTACACCTCACCACCATTCTTTTTAGAAATTAACTACTGGCCCCCTCTCAAATCCAGAGCTGACAGAGGGAACCTCACAACATCAGGGTGAAGCAAATCCCTTACTCTTTCCAGATGTCTCTTCTCACGGTGCTCTGACCGAAGATCTGGTTTAGCGAAACTATTGTCCATCTCAGCAATGACTCCACTTTTGGAATGGCCTTCCTGAAGGGCACTGACCTCAGGAGTTTTGGGGGCCATCTGAGGGACATTAACTTTTTTTCTTCTGGCTGCTTCCTGCTGAATCATTTTAAATTTTGGTTTATAGATAGGGCATGCCATATTTAAAATCAGAATCTGTGGTTTCAATATTAGTGTTGGGCTATTTCCAGATTTGTCAAATTCTGTTTTTTGTAAGCCACCTTGAGTCCCTGTGCATGGATAAAGGGAGGATGCAAATATTTAGTAGATAAACCAATACAGGAGACAAGCTATACCATAATCCTAAACCTAAAGACCTATATGGATTAACATACTTGCCACCCCGGGCAGGTAGTTTTCATGTGTGTACTGCAGCTGCTGCCTGATTTCCCATACAGTTCCAAATTAATACATTTTCATAGGTTGTCGTAGTTCCCCTTTATTCAAGCAAAAGCAGTCTCAGTGCCAACACCTTGTCAAAGTTTGGAAGAACTGCAAATTTAAAAAAAACCATATTATTTTAAAACACCTTTTCACTTGAACGGTTGTTGGGAACAGATGTCGACTCCCAGCATGCAGGCCGAATGGCAAAATGACAAGGCCCAGGGTGCTGATTTACTGCTCTCACAGTCGCCTTTTCCAGCTGATTTATGGCAATGCAGTTGAAATGCCTTTGTAAGAAGTCAGTTCACCTTAACAAGTAAAAAAAAAAATCACCCATCTGCTACTTGACAAAATAAGAGAAAGGAAGAGCTCAAAGTTATTATTGTTTTAAAGGCCAACACAAAGACGTTTGAAATATTATGTTCGGTGTCATTCAGATGACGTCCACCCATCGTATAGCTTTAGCTGACACAAAACTCAAATGTACTTAATATGTGCTCTGTATTTCAGGTGAGAATCCTCCCAGTGAATGCTAGGAGTCCCATCACAACTCTTTCAAAATCTTACTTTTCTTTGGTGAGACAGCTGCTGCCTTCATGGGTCTACACAGGAAGTGATCAAAACAGTGCTTTTGAAATGGAAGGCTTTTGAAATGTCACCCGGAAGTGACATCATCACGCCGGGCACATTGCCGGGGCGATGCCCTGGCAATTGCCATAGAGTTTCGGGGTGATTGCTAGAGCGTTGCCCTGGCAACATGCACAGCATGATAATGTCACTTCCGGGTGGGAGGGAGGGAGCCAGTGGGTTCAGGGGAGGGGAGCTGGCTGGCTGGCTGGCTGGCTGGCTGGCTGGCCAGCCAGGCAAGCCAGGGGGGAGGCTCTTGTGGTGGCGGCGGTGGCAGCAGAGACATCATCTGCCGAACAAGGGAGGTGGGGAGGCATGGTGGCGGCAGGGCAGCGGGTGGGTGCCCCCTTTTGCCAGGGGGGCTCAGTCCCCCCAGGAAACTTCAGGGGTGGCCTGAGCCCCCGAGCCCCCCATAGTTGACGCCTATGGCTTGTTGTAACAGAGCTAGTTCACCTTTCCCACATGTGTGGGGTGGGCTTCCTTTCTTCTGTGGGGTTAAACATTATGATGACTGATGGTCTTTGTAGATACAAGGGCTCAAGTCTGGTGAATTACTATTGATTGCTAACATCATAAACCCTTATTTCTGCCTTCAAATTCAGATTAATAATGAGGTCCTATGAGTGTCCAGAAAAATAATTTGATAAAGTCAAACTAATTGAACACCAAAACCAAGGCAGTTTAAGCAGCCTTAATATCCTCCTATGCTATTTAAATAATTTCTACTTCAGTTATAGATTTATAATAACTATGGACTTAGATCACTGTAGATACTGTTTCATTCCCCTTCAGGACACCTATGGTAATATTCATTCTTCATCTGCTGGTCTTTACTGTAGCTTGATCCAAAAGAAGATCTCAACAGCTCTGTGTCAAGGTACAGCTGATGGATGGATGGATGGATGGATGGATGGAAGGAAGGAAGGAAGGAAGGAAGGAAGGAAGGAAGGAAGGAAGGAAGGAAAAATTTGTACCTCCCTTGAGTACAAACTACTTCATGCACCTGAATTTAGATGCATGTTTAGAACTTAGATGCTTGCATCTTTTCTTGAAATTTCATTCCTGAATGGCACTGTTCCTCTGCCTTTTTATCAAAAATAAACAGTATGTGTGTTCTTGCTTTTAGCATAGAAAGAAATGTGAGAGAGGCATTCAGATTTTTTTAAAAAACCTAAGTAGCCCACTAAGAATATTTCATGTTACCAAACAGATAGCATGGATATAAAGTCAATTCCATATCATTTTTAAAGCATGAGACTTTTTGCCTACCTGAGGTGATATGCTAACCGAGAAAAGGGGAAGATCCATCATTTATAATTATAAAATATACAGAAGATTCTTAGCATCAGCCATCGAATGATTACTGTGCATTCAATAACTTTTTATTTGATTAACTCCTTTGGCTGTAAATGGGGCTTATTGCTCTTCTGTTGGGCACAAATGTTATAATCTGGAGAATAAAATATTGCAGTCCAGAGGATCTGTATGCTCTCTTCAAGATATCTCAAGCAAACTAATGATTTTCATTTCAGATTTTCATTTTACTCTCTACTTTTCATTGCTATGAGCGTTTTGTGGCAACCACAAAATGCCTACGAAAGCAAAATGCAGTTTTAATGCAGTGTGAATCAAATATAACTAGGCCTAGAAGGTATATGCATTTGAAAAATCATGCTATTAGGTGAGCCTCAGCAAATTATAAAATAATGCATTTTTGTAAGTGAACCTATATTTTTTGCACCTTCAGCTTCTGCAAATGGTATACTACAACTTATGAGCATAACTCTGCCTTCTTAAAACCTTGAAATAACCACACATACTTTTTCCCTTAAATAAATTGTTTATTCTTTAACTGTAAAACACAATCTATAATACAAAGTGGGATATCAGCCAAGCCTTCCCACACACAGTAAAAGTGAAAGTCATATCTGTCATGCCAGCTGTATTCCAGCTTTTGTAAGTTCCCAGACACCAAAGAGGCCATACTCGTAGGTATTACAGTGTCCCCACATTGTCCTCACAACACCTTGAAGACAAATTATTTTGAGACAAAGCAAACCCCAGATTACAGGGAGAAAGAAGGGGGACATCAAATGGACATTAAGCTCCTGGGCTTCTCAAAGCCATAAAAATGAGCTTGCTTGGGTTGCATCTTCCCCTAGAGGAGGAATGGGGACACTACACCGTACTGGTCTTTGACAATAAGTACACTCCAGTTTGCACAGAGTGCTGTTCTCAGCAGCATAAGCCAGTACCTAACAAAGCCTTCACTACAAATACCTTCAGGGATTTTTTTATTCATTATGTGCTTCCACAATGTTTGCCATCTGCTGACTCACAAAAGGGCAAATGCAACACTTGGAAGGTTCATCATCTGTAGCATCCAGCCAGACACTGAAGAAAATTTTATCATGCTCCTTCAACCGAGCAGAAATCTGATGTACTGCCCAGACACTACAGATGGACCCATTCTCTACTGGGCTGTAATCACCCCACAGTGGTTTTATAGATGGGTACCCTGTGGCAAGTGACCATCTGCCTCAACTCATTTCATTCATCTTATCAAATGTGCCTCTGAAGGTCTGAAACATGTTCAGCCCTAATAACTTAACCCAACAATTAAAAATGTATTCTGTGGTAAAAGAAATTACTCTTTCAGTATTTGTAGAGAAGCAAAAGTATAAAATGCAAAAATAAAAAGCACGCAAGTTGCTGAAAAGAATCCATTTCAAACGTCCACATTTAAAAAGTGTTGTATTGTCCAATATAAAAAAATACCTTCAAGAAAAAGTATTGTCTAATCTAGATACCTTTATAACATTTATTTTGCTGCAGCAATGTAGTGAAATATTAAATGTAAACATGTTCTCTAAATTCAATTCACAAAATTAAACTCAGTAAAAGCCTACCTAAGACTACTCAGAAAACTATATGGATTTTTTCAGAAAACTTCCTTCCTTTTCCTTTCACATGGAATCATGTGTCTAAGTGTAATCATAAGGACACTTTCCTGTGAGTAAGCCACATTGGATAACATAGGACTTATTTTTTAGTAGATCTGGTTAGGATATACCTCATTCAGTCATCTTCCTATGATAGATGTGCTTTCAGAAAAATAGTTTTTGGAAGTACCTGCTTAGTATGTAGAGACGGGCACGAACTGGGAAAATGCGGTTTTGTTCATGGCATGCCCAGTTTGTGAAGCACAAACCATCACAAACTTTTAGATGCCATATCAATTTGTTCAGTTTGTGAGGTTTGTGATGTGGTAGAACCAGGCCCATAGCTACGATGGGGCCTCTCGGGGCTAGGCCCCCCAACTTACTGGCAAGGCCCCGCGGTGGCCGCTCCAGCAGCATCAGTACAGGTGAAATCGAAGCAGACCATTGGAGCAGGGGCAGACTTACTGACAAGGCCCCATGAGGTTGGTGTGAGGGGCTGCTGCGAGGCAGAGGCGGCTCCAGTGGTGGCACAGGTAAAATCTGGCCACGGCCACCACCAATTGGTTGCTGTGGGGTGAAGGAAGAGGAGGTGGCAGTGGTGGCAGCTTGGTAGAGGCCAGGGTGGCAGAAGCTGCAAGTCCTTTTCCCCAGGTAAGCAGCATGTACAGGCACCTCTCTCAGCAGCAGTGCCATCTGTAGCTGGCCTCTTGTCTGCTCTTCTCCTGCAATGTTCCCTCAAACGAGCCCAGCTGCCTGCCTTGTGATCTGCTGGGTTTAGATCGGCCAGCACCGCCTCTACCTACCAACCCCACTGCTTTTTATCTACAAGGCAAGTTGTAGAGGCTGCCGGCTTTGGAGTCCATGATTTTGCTTCCACTCCTCCTGATTTTTTCATAATTAAATTATTTAAATTAGCCAATGCTAAGTGCCCCCTGAGAAATTTAAATGCCCTCGGCTTTAAAATTCCTGGCTATGGACCTTGGTAGAATGCCCCCAGCATGCTAGAGTCATCAAACTCACTCTTCTCTGCCTGCCCTCCAAGTTTGGTGAGGATTTATGGGTTTTGGGTTACAGCTCCCCAAAGATGACTCCAGGAAAGTGCTTCCTGGGGAAATGACAGGTGCAGATTCAGGAGATATAGAAACATCATACTTGCAGAAGACCTCCCCTTGATGCTCCTCTACATGCCCTCCAAATTATGTGCAGATTGGATTTAGGAGCCCCCCCCCCCCCAAGAAGATGTCCCCAGGAAAGTGCTTTTGGGGAAAATGTCAGGTGTAGGTTCAAAAGTGTATAGAATGAACCCCCTGCATGCAACACACACCAAATGCACAGGGAACCTAATCCTGCTGCCTGCTCCTCTACAAACTCTCCAAGTTGGGGGCAGATTACATTTCTGGGGTCCCACTTACAGACACCGCCCCCCAAAAAATGGTCTCCCCAGTGCTCTCTCTGGAAAAGACCGCTACAGTTACAGGAGTCTACAGAACAGCTTAGGAAAAAGCCAGTGACACCAAACTCACTTGGGCAGACCCACCCCCCAGCAGACACTGGAGGCAAGGATTCCCCCCCCCCATGCTTGCAACCCCTCCAAGTCTCCAAATGCAGGTTTTGAAGGACAGAAAGGCAGAAGTCCCCCAGTTTCAATGAGCTCCCCAAAGTAACCCCACGACAGCTTTGCAGACACCCTAGCCACACAACACAAGCAACGGAAGTGTGCCCACAACTCTCACCCCAGGGCTAAAACCCACAGGTCCAGAGCAAACCCATCAGCCAGGATGTATTCTTGTACTCTGCAGAGGAATAGAAACGCATGTCGAGCTGGCCAGGCCACTCCCAAGTCTCCAAAGGCAGGTTCTGAATGACCGAAAGGCAGACATCCCCGGAGATCCCAGGGGCTCCCCAGGATCCTGTTGCTTTGAAGTTGCTTTGGGAGCCTGTTGTTTTGAACTTTAGTAAAGATTTTGGTTTAGCAGAGATAGTCTGTCTGGAAATATGTCCATTCGCAAATTGCCACGAACTGCTTGAAAGTTTGTGCCAATTGGCCTGCCATGAACTTCAGTTTGCGAACCACAAACCAGCCAGAATTTATCACAAACTTTAGTTCGTGAGCCAGTTTGTGCCATAGAGCAAGGGCTTCATAATCCCTGCCTTTCCTTACTTGCTTTCTGAGTGGAACAGTAGGACACTACAGTGAGGTCACTGAGTGGGGGAGAGAATTCTGTTTTAGCACAGACAGTGTTCATCATCTTTCTGTCACATGACTGGGATGGAGCTAAAATGCCATACATTTTCACATATCATGTCCTGGAGTTATTTCTTTAGCACATTCAGCTGCTGATTTAGAATAGTTTAGTTTTGCAAAATATTTGACTGATTTTAATTGTCCACTAAGTACCCATACACTCAACAGTTATTTTGACCTACTTGCTAAAACTCAATGTAATATACTTTCCTTTTAGGAAACCCCAGAAATTGTCATTTTGGGTTGATTTCCTGTGGAAACCCCCCCCCCTTTATATACCATACTTGCACGTTCCTAGAATTCTCAGCTAGATGTAATTTCTCTCTAGTGTTTTCTGAATTGCTGACTTTATAAAGAGAAAACATAATTATTTAATGCAAGTACTGTTGCATGATAGCCTGATTTCTAGAATTCATTTGAAGCACCCATTAACACAGGTAAAAAACTTAAGGTTGTTGTAGTCTTGCTTGGCAACATCAAATTAATCAAAGACATGTTTTACATTTCTGTTTCACTTTCTGCTAATGTTTCTTGACATTTGTCTGGCTGAATCTAAGATCCTATTGGCTTTAGCTTGTTATACTATCCATCTGATGCTTTCAGTGCTGTCCGTCATTCTGAGTCCATTGATTCCCATCTTCTCCAATGACATCACCCTCTCCCTGTTCACTCACTCTCTCTCCCAGTTCCTTTTTCTTATCTCTTCTCTACATTCCCCACCTTTAGGGTTCTATCCTTTAATCCCTGTTTTTCTTCACTCTATACATTCTTCCCTCTGTCACGGCAGAGCCCGGGAGTCAGGCTAAAAAGACAGGTCGTAAAGCAAGCCCAGGGTATGGCTGATAGAGCAATCAGAGGAGCGTTGAAACAAGACCCAATCCCCAAGCACAGCCGTGATCAAAACGTACCAGAGGTCATAGCCCATAAATCAAGCTGAAGTAAGTGAGATGCAGATCCGAAGCCATTGTCAAGGAAACGCTGAGGGTCAAAAGCCGGGGTCCAGAATCAAGGAACAGAGGTCGAAAGTCCAAGAAGCAAACCAGGTCAAATGTCAGACAGTCAAACAGGATCTGATCCAAGGTACGCGCAAAGTTTATGGTCCTGCCAACGAAGTTGCCAGCACAAAATGCTCGTGGCCAGAAACCCTGTTAAGTAGTGCTCTGGCTTATTAGCCACTTAGCACCTCTGTGTGAAGTCCTGGCTGCTGCTAGAACTCAGGGCTTATCGACTGCCGGCCCTGCATATGTGCTGCCTTGCGTCGTCTGTTTAGATCTTGATGCCTCCATTCTCGGAGCTGGCTGACAGGTCGAGGTGATTCTGGTGGTGAACTGCTTGGGCCAGGCACTGCCTGATCAGCCTCAGGTGGGTCTTGCTGTGTACTTGGCTGTGGATCCTCTTCAGCACTTACAGTTTCTTCAGTTAAAGGAGCCAAGTCCTCCTGTCCTCGGCTATCAGGCACTGGGTCTGGGGCCAAGTCAGGGGCAGGCATGACACCCTCTGAGTATTCTTATTCAGTCATAGATTTAACTATGAGCTTTGGGGAACAATAGCTGCAGCAATAACAGCTCTGTTCTTATGAATGTTGGCATAAGATCAACAGTAAAACTTTGATATATAAACACAAAACGATTGGGAGCCCTAGTTGGCAATTCTTTTCTATTTGCAATAATCATAGTCATTGAATCGATGCTCCCCCCCCCCCCCCCCAAAAAAAGACAGGTATTTATTTGGAGGTGAGAAGAGGCAACAGAATGCCAACTGCCTGGAAAACCATTTATCATCACAAAACACTTCCATAGATACCCACTCCATTAAACACTGGCTTTGTCAGTTAGCTCAAACAAATCCAAATATATCCAGTGCTCAAACTACTTGTGGCAAATATGCCTGCTCTGGCCAGCAGACCCTATTTCGCACTGCCCTCCTAGGTGTTTCGCCACACCTGGAGAGGATTTTCTTCCACTCTCAGGGTAGCCCACTACCACTACCTGATCCTTGTAGGGATTTCCCACTGGGAGGATCAGGACTCCCAGCCTCCCTTCCCACTTCAGAGCCTTGCCTCTATGTCTCCCACTGCCCAGCGCCTGGTCACTACAGGGACAGTTTACTGCCTTGAGCACCCTGGAGGAACAGCTGCATGCCAACTGCCTGCCTTCCTCCCTGGCAACCCTTTTCAGACAGCATGTCCAAGATGGTAGAGGTCTATGTGGTACAGAAAACCACTACCAGCATCAAAAGATATAAAATATTTATTAATAAGAAAGTGTTTATAAGGATATTGTAGCACCATACCAGATTGAGCAAGGAAAACAAAAGGACTTGGGGGATCAGGACTCCCAGCTTCCCTTCGCAGTTCGGAGGCCTTGCCTCTATGTCTCCCACTGCCCAGCGCCTGGTCACTACAGGGACTGTTTACTGCCTTGCATGCCCTGGAGGAACAGTCGCTTGCTAACTGCCTGTCTTCCTCCCTGGCGACCCTTTTCAGATAGCACGTCCAAGATGGTGGCAGTCTACATGGTACAATAAACAACTACCAGCATCAAAATTTATAACAAACTGTTTACAAGCATTCTCTATATGTGCCCTATGAGCTGTTAAAATATAAGGCAGGCTCTTCAGCTTAGATGGTCTAATTTTCTACAGAGTTCCCATTACCCTAAAGCTTGCTCCAACTCTCCCTGGCGAGCACATGGCCAGTGGCTACCTCCCTGCAGAGAACAAGTCAGTGTGCACTCCTGGTTACAGCGCCCAAGGAAAAGAAAGTGCCTTCCTCTTAAACTGAGATTTTATCATCTCTAGTACTCCACCCCTTTGGCCCCCATTCAGCCCAGGTCATGGAAGCCTTTCCTGTCATTTCCAAAAAGCTCCTTCCTCAAGCCTCTCTACAATTTGACATCCCCAACTCTCTGTTCCCTTCCTGAAGAGGGGGGGAAGGGAAGAAGCTTTTTTAAAATAAGTTTTTTTCTTTTTATTAATTTTTCACCAAAAAAAGTACAAAAAGGAACAACCACTGTTCAAGATAAACAAAAAAATGAAGGAAGAACCTTCTAAATTACAAAACAGAGAAACAAGATTACAGAGAAAAAACACACAAAAATACAAAGGGAAGACAATGTTGAATCAAAGTATTGATAAAGGACTTAATATTTAACACCTTTTTTCAGTTTATCTTACAACATATAACTAAGAGAGGAAGTTAAAGATAATTCTTTGTATATTTTATGCTTAATTCCTTTTCCATAATTTGAGGAAGGGCTTGGATAGAGGTTGAATACCTTTCTGATTTGTATATGAAATCAAATCATGCCACGTTTCATAAAAATCTGACGTTTTAGCTTTACCTCTAACTACTCTAAATTGATATGTCAATTTTTCTGCCATAGCTATTTGCCATAGCTTGGAATACCAATAACATAATGTTAAGAATTCTGCAGATTTCCAACACGTTGCTATTACCCTATGGGCTGCCATCAACATAAACATGATTAATCCCTTGGATGTTACTTTTCCATTTTGTTCCCCCCAAATGATTAACAAAGCCAGTGCTGCTGTTGCATAAATAATTTGATGTGTAATATTTTCCATTTCTGTAAATATTTATTCCCAAAACTTTGACACTACAGGGCATGACCACCACATGTGGATGTAACCACCTTGCAGGTTGCAATTTCTCCAACATTTTGTGTTGTTTGTATTGCTTATTCTTGCAAGACATACCAGAGTAAAATACCATCACTGTAGTAGTTTCAAAGAATTCTCTCTTATGGCTATTGATACCATTTTCCTTGTTTGAGTCACCCATACTTTATTCCATATATTTGTTCTATTTTTATCCCAGTATTATTTTTCCATATTGATTTCAGACCACTTGATGTATTTGTATCTATTGCAACTAAGTAAGAATACATTTTAGAAGTTATTCCTTTTGCGCTATTAATATGTTGCATTAGAATCTGTTCAAATTTCTCCATCTTCCTGGTCATAGTTTGCCATACTGTAGGATTCACAATTAAGTAATGAAATTGATGGAGAAGAATGCACTGCATTGAAACTCCTTGCAACTTTTCTTTTAATTGTACTACAGTAAGGAGAGTTTCATTTTCATAAAAGTCTCTCATTCTGTAAATCCCCTTTTCTTTCCATTTAACATATTCTTCTGGTTTATTGATGTAAGAAAAACTGGGGTGCAATGTAAATGGAAGTAGTGGGGATATTTCTGGAGTTCATTTGTTTTTCTATTTATTCCAAATTTTTAATGTGGTGTATAGAAAAGGATTCTCAACCCATTTTATGTGTCTTATTTTTCTCCCTCTAGAAACAATATTTTCAGTTAATTCTAGACATTTTCCATTCGCTTCCATACCCACCCATGGTTTATCAAAAGTACGCTCCAAGTATGATACCAGTACTCTCAACTGGTTCGCCTCATAGTATTTACTTATACTGGGCTCTCCCCATCACCCTTGGTCCAATCTCTTTTGTCTCAAGGTCTTTGTAAGTTGTGGTCTTTTCCCTTGATAAATAAAGTTGGTGAGTAGCTTTTGCCACTTTGCCAAGTCTTTTGATTCAATTACTATGGGAAGTGTTTGAAAGGAATAATTTAATTTGAACTGTTTAAAAACTGTGGCTTTGAAATCTTTAAAAGTGACTCCTCCTTCCACCCTGGGCATGCTATGGTAGATAGCAATTTGCTCCCCAGTTAGGATGCTACAGAGGTAGGACATGTAGTCTGCCTCTGCCACCACCCCCACCCCCACTGCATAGCTGCTTTTTCAAAATGTGAAAGGTATAATGAGGGATCTTTCCCCTACTTGTATGGGACAAAATCTTTGGGGGTAACTTTGATTTTCCTGCTTTGCTCAGCCTGCAGGCACATCATCTCAAGGTTATGTGTCCACTGCTCCTCTTGCTCCTTCCACTGCTCCTCCTGCATTCTTCACTGTTCCTTTAGCTGCTCTTCCTGCATCTTTTCACTTCTCTCCTGCAACTTTTCCTCCCTCTTGAGCCTGCGGGCCTCTCTCTCCTCCTGCACCTTCAGTTTCTGGATCTCTATCTCCTGGTCCCTCCTGCAAACACAATTTCTCCAGCCCTAGCTCCTTGAGCCTGACCTCATCCTGTTGGATTGGGAGCACAGCTGCAGCTGCCCCTAGGACTTGCCAGTGTTTAGCAGGAGTGCATTCATCTCAACAGTTTTGCTTTCATAATCTATGTTCTGCTTCTTGCATTCATCCTGCAGTTCTTTCTTTGTCATCTTAAATATTCTCAGTGGCTCAGCTAACTCCATCCTAGCTATTCTAATCTGACTCTAATCCTGTTGACCCCCCCCCCCAATATATGTGTGTGTGTGTGTGTGTATCTGGTATTTTGTGTGTGTATGTGTGTATGAGCTTGTGAGCCTGGAAGTCATGGTGACTTCAGGTGACCTCTAGTGGGGCTAGAACATTTCAGAGAGGTGGCTTACATTACCTGCCTCTGTGTCCCAGCCCTGGTATTCTTTGGAGGTCACCCTTCCAAGTACTTGCCAAGGTTAGCCTTGCTTAGCTTCTGAGATCTGATGAAATCAGGCTTGCCCAGGCTATCCAGGTAAGGGCACCTCCATTGCTCTCTTGATGTGTGTGCATGCCAAATTCAAAATCCCCTTGCCAATCAAGTTATTTGTTCTTATCCCACTGTGCTGCCAAATAGTAGCAGAACAAACCTGCTCTGGCCAGCAGGCCCTATTTTGCACTGCCCTCCTAGGAATTTCACCACCACTCTCAGGGTAGCCGACTACCACCACTTGATTGTTGAAGGGATTTCCCACTGGGAGGATCAGGACTCCCAGCTTCCCTTCCCAGTTTGAAGCCTTGCCTCTATGTCTCCCACTGCCCAGCACCTGGTCACTACAGGGACAGTTTACTGCCTTGTACACCCTGGAGGAACAGCTGCATGCCAACTGCCTGCCTTCCTCCCTGGCAACCCTTTTCAGACAGCGTGTCCAAGATGGTATGGTACAGAAAACCACTACCAGCATCAAAAGATATAAAATATTTATTAATAAGAAAGTGTTTACAAGCATATTGTAGCACCATACCAGATTGAGCAAAGAAAACAAAAGAACTTGGTCAAACGCAAATCCTCTGTCCCTTTCTCTATACTTGCCCTATCAGCTGTTAAAATATAGGGCAGGTTCTTCAGCTTAGATGTTCTAATTTTCTACAGAGTTCCCATTACCGTAAAGCTTGCTCCACTCTCCCTGGGGAGCACATGGTGAGGGGCTGCCTGCTTGCAGAGGAGACGTCTGTGTGCCCTCCTGGTCACAGCACACAAGGAAAAGAGAGCACTTTCCTCTTACACCGAGATTTTATCATCTCTGATACTCCACCCCTTTGACACTATTTAGCCCAGGTCAAGGAAGCCTTTCCTATCATTTCCAAAAAGTTACTTCCTTAAACCTCTCTAGAATCTGACACCCTCAACTCTCTGTTCCCTGCCTGAAGGGGGGGGGGAGAGATGGGGAAAACGTGACCATCCCTTTTGTCTAGATCCATTAGCATTTGTATGAAGGTGGGCTAAGGTACAAGTGAACTGACCCACCTCTGCCTAGGGGGGGAAACTGCTAAAACACAGCTTGGAGGCTTTGCTCCTTGCCAACATCCCAGGAGAAAATGCATTTGTTCACACTCCCCACTTGGGTTTATCAGAGGGAATGTCCCCTCTCGTAGTATATGGGGATTTGGGGCAGAGGGATATTGGATTGTTTTTGAAATCCAGCAAATGAAACAGTGCAGGAGCAGCAAAACCCAATCCAGTAAAAATGAATTCAGAAGCTAGATCAGGAAGGCCACACTGCATACAAATATACTCGAGATAGATCAAAACAGCTCACAAGCACATGCAGTCAGCTCAGTAGAAACAAATAATCACAATAGCACAGTGGATTAGTAAACATAGGCCGCCTGTTTGATGTCCAGAATGTAAGGAGTAAAGCTGAAGCCTGCCAGAAATCCACTCCACAGTTCCCAGGCAGGGCTTAGCAATTCTACAATATTCCAAAATGCTCAAAAGGTTTCAGAGTAGAACAAAATCAGCAGTGTCAGAAGCAAAATGGCTCAGTGAATTCAAAGCTCTGTGATTTCCCAGCTCCTTAGTAGCTGTCATTCTGATATAACTCTTTGCAGAGCTGCTGAGAGAGGGGTGATTAAAAGTACAAAATTCCTGGACCTGGGTTGCCCTGGTGACCCCTGCAAGGCATTGCTAACAGAATACCTGGTCAAATCAAGCTTATTGTGTGTGCTCTTCTCTATCACTGTTTTTGCAGTACGGGTTTTCCTCTCATAAGCCTCACAGCAAAATACTGTGAGTCCAAGCCACTCATTCCACAGTTTGGCTTTTCCCACAGGGTTTCTGTTATGTCCTGGACGCAGTTCCACAGACAACCAGGCTGCGATTCTCTCTGTGTACACTTGTATGATTCTTTGATGTGACAAAACATGTAATGGCACCGGCCATGCGGTCTGACCGCATGGCCTGGAAAAGGTACGAGCTTGAGGTAAAAAAACAATAGCACCCAGGCTCCTAAAGATCCACCAATCAGGGGCTTAGAATATTCGAATGAACCAATGTAAATCTCTGGCGGGAAGATTAACCTATCCCGAGGTGTGGGTGTGGACAGGGGTGAGGCTTTTCTGTGCATATAAGCTGACCCCCGGGCCACCTCAGGTATGCTTGTTCCCGACCTACAATAAACTTGATCATGCTGAAACTCACTCCATCGGCCTCCCGACTCCAGTACTTATCAGTTTCCTATCTCCCCTAATACTATTCGACCTGCTCCATGTTTCCTTAGTAATTTGAAAGGGGGTCTCCCATCATGTACTTTGCCATGAATGGAGACTCCCTCTTTTTTAAAAAAAAATTGTGCATGTATAGTTACATAAGAATGTTGCTGGTCATTGCGGCAGGCAAGCAAGCAAGCCTCTTGCACTGGGTTGGTGCATTTGGTGTGCAGAGCAGGGGATGTTGTGGAAGGGACACCACTCCCAGCCCAGCTGGAATTATGTTTCTCTCCAGCATGCAGGGCAAACTGTAATCTGCTCCTGTTGCAGGCAGCGGTTAGAAAGGTTCTCTAATGGCTGCCACCACTCTGGTATGGGTCTCCTCAGGAAGGCCCAGAGCACCCACTATTAAGTATTGAGTCAGGAGACGATAAATCAAATGCAGGCTTTTATTCAAAACATTGTTCAGCTCAGGGACAGCTCTGGCAAGAGCAGCACTCAACTTATAGTGTTCCAACAAATAACTGTATACAATGTAACTATGAAGACTCAATTTCATTGGACCTAAGCAGAGGTCTGCGATTGGTTCCCTGGATTGGCTTCAGGATCAATGAAAAGTCTTTATTTGGCAGCCAATGAGAATGAGGGGATTGTAATACCAGAACCCCGACAAAGCAATGCATAACTCAATAAGAAAACATAACACCCACCCTACCCCTTTATACACTCCTTTTCCAGCAGGCTCCTCCTTATAAGTGACCGACTGAGGTGTGAGGATCCAGGCAGCACTCCCCAGATGCACATGGACCCCACACACCAGGCAGTTTGGTGCATCAGGGGCCTCCTGAGGCAGCTGCTGGGGGAGGGGGCTGAAGAAGACACCAGTGCACAAGACTGCAGGAGTGGTTGTCAGCACTCCTCCTGAGCAAAATACGCCAGTGGCTGGGAAGCCCTTCCAACCTGAGTGCCAAATGATCCCACCTGATAACCTAACCCTTCCCTTGCAGGTGCTGAATGCCCAGACACTGCTGACAAAGTATGTCTCCAGATACATGGAGGTTCTGACCAGATGCTGAATGAAATGTGGACGGTCTGAATTTTGCCACCCGGAGAATCCCCCTTGTGGCATCGGAGTGCCAGATGGGTTGTCTGTAATGGCTAAATGCCCGACAAGCTGCCAAAATGGAATGTCACTGGCTGCTCCACCGTGTGTTGTCCCCCTATGCAGGTGCCAGTCCAACAGGGACAGCCATCACCCCATCCATGGAGGTGAAACACAAGCAACATGATCCTCACAGACACAGTGGGGGGGGGGGGCATCCTGACAATAATGCTGCCACAGTAGCAGACACAGATGGCTGGGAGGGAAAGGCTACATGACGGGCCACTATTGCCCCAGCCAAAAGCATGGACTGCACACCCCAAAACTACAGGGCCACCCCATTAACCTTCTAGAATCAGTCAGGGGGGTTCCCGGGGGGAGACATCCTGCCACAGCAGTGATCACACATGGAAATGCCATGCGAGCTTGCTAATGGATTAGCCCTGGCTGTGGTCCCTGGGCCCAGGGGGCCAGCATGGGCTGATGACCCATCCAGCAATCATTGTGCAACCAATGCTGTTGGCTTAAGGAGCCGCCACCTCAGTGAGGCTTGGTGGGGAGCATTCCACGCCACTGAGTGGAGATGGTGAATTTCGGAGGGCAATCACCTACAGGGGACTGCTTGGCCCATCTGGATCCCAGTTTCCCCAGGGATATTTGTACGTGCAAATGAGGGGCTTGGATGGTACATAGCATAGCATAGTAGTGGCAACCAGGCAACCTCAGCTGCAAACAGGAAAACCGAAGGGCACCACAGTGGATATGTATGTCAGCCTTCCTGGGGGCATCCCTACATGATGGCTATCATGAGGGTGAATGCCATCACAACGTGTGACAAGGCAAGTCCCAGCCACCCAGAACCATTCTGGGCCCAGTGCCTGCAGAGCTAGCAGCGCCCACTCTTCATGAGGTGAATGCATGGGGCCTTCGCCATGGAGAGAATGATGATCCACACGGATGTGTGGTTCCTCCCACGCCCCCACCCTTGCTTGCATAAATTACAAGCTGATGAATTATCATGCAACTAGCACCTGCCTGAACCATCTCAAATAGTGGAAATTCCTAGCTCTACAGTCACTGATTCCCCTTCCCCTTTTTATGGAACCAAACCATTGTGGAAAACAGAATGGGTGATGGGGGGCTTCCCATGGCTGCAGCCATGGGCAACCAAGGGGCTCAATGTGGCACAGAACCATCCCTGTGCTGTCAACACTCTTCAGAGGCCAGAGGCATTGATGCTCGTAGGGAGCCCAGTTTCATATAAGCACTAGCATCCTGGGTCCCAGTGCCCACAGAGCTAGAAGCATCCATCTGTCATTGAGTGGATGCAGGGGGCCTGTACTGTGGAGGGATCGGTCATCCATGCAGATGTGCAGTCTCTTTCATGAACACACACACATTATTCTTGCAAAACTGGCATATCTGAGTGGTCTCATCTTGTGGGAATTCCTAGCTCTATAGTCATTGTTGTACCTTCCCCTTTTCAGGTGATCTTTAGCAATGTGAAAACCAGAATGACTGAGGGGGCCTGGTGCTCCCAGGTGCACATGGCCTCCACAGCTGTGACTTTAGGAATACCTCTGAAGACACTTTAGTAATCCCCCTCAATGACTTTCCCCATTGCTTGAGTGGAGTAGAAATTCCCAAATCTTCTTCCCATTTAGTCTTGAAAGCAATTAATTTTATTTCTCTCCTGAAGATAGAAGTATTTTTGGTCAGGCTTCCTTTCACCTCAGTCTGGTTAAACAATGATTTTTCCACATTATTCAGTGATCATAATATATTATATACTGGACACCGTGCCTAAGCTAAAAGTATTGAACAGCACAATTTTAACGGGAGGTATCTTCCTATTCAGTCCTAGAAAGTACAAAAATGTTCCACTTTGTTGAAGAACAACAAATCTAGAAAGACCAGCTTGATACCAGAAAGAGAAATTACAATTGTGTACCTTTGCTTTAGTTCAGGGCATATGTCCATAGTTTCTATAGGAAATATTTCAATGAAAGGAGAAAATAGTGCTTATCCCAGTAATTTGGCATTGCATCTCTAATAGGATTCAGGAATGTACACTTTTTGGATTCTTTCAATTTCCATAACCACATTTTTAAAGGTAATTTTATCCTTTTTAATTCTGATTCCCAAAGTACATCATTCCCTTCCTGAAACCAATACCTTATAGCTCGTCAAACAGAAAATAATTTAAAAGTACTAAGGAGTAAAGTGAAGTTATTAGATGCACACATAACAGCCAATTCACTTTAAAAGGGAAATAAACGGGGGCGTGGCAATGCCGTGAAAGATGGCAGTCACTTAATCTGTGGACTCTGACCCTCCTTCCTCATCTGACCTAAATAAAGACCTAGACGGAGGCCCCATTTTACAGAGGAATGGGTAAGAACAATAGCCCTAAACTAATATCACCAAAAGTATCTAAGAAAAACACTCAGAACTTTTTTAACCCAAGATCTACTAAAACAGAGCGGGGGGAAATCGGCGTGGTGACACCTAAAATGGCGGCCAATCTGTCCTTAATTAAAGCGCCCAACTCCACAGCAAACAGACAAGACCTTCCCTTTCTTTTAGAAAAAATGGAACAATGACTTACTGAAAATATGATGTTGTACATCCAGCCGGTTCGTGACCAACTCACAGATATCTAGACTGCACTGGTTAAAGCTTCCAACATGGCAGAGATGGCCTTAAATATGGGCTTGTTACTTAAAAATGATGTCTGCGATCTCCAAATGTGGGAAACAGGCTGCAAAACAATGTCTACTTGTTCTAGAAATGCAAATGCAGCAACTGAACATGAAATTCCAGGGGATCCTGGAGGGAGAGGAAGGGACATCTGATTTAATTTACTTTACCTCAGCTTGGCTAGCTTTTGTATTTAATTTAGAACAGGGGTGGGCAAATTGCGGCCCGTGGGCCACATGCGGCCCACCACAGAATTTTTTGTGGCCCACCAAGACAGTCGGCCACGTGGTTTGTCAACAAGCAATCTCACTCCTGATTTCAAAAAAATTGTAGAAAACTGTGATAGGGAACATTTGTCTCATTAAACTGATTCTAAAATTAAATCTGCTTGCAGCTATAGATGATATGAAATTAGCACAATAAATAAATTGAATAAAACTACTACTACTATTTTATTTAATTTATATTTATTGATTTTTATGATACAATTTATACCTTTTCTGAAATGCAAAGTTAACTAATGAATGCAATCATTTTAAAAGGTGCAGCCCTCCGCTAACCTCCGCTCCCAGAAAGTGGCCCCCGAGACAAAACAATTGCCCACCCCTGATTTAGAAGATGGGGTGATCCTGGTCACCTTAAAGGCTTATTGGATTGGAGCCTCAGTTAACCCAAAATGCAGGGGTCAAAGGGATATACTAGTTCAGATTTGCTGACAGGAGAACTAGGCAACAGATATTAAAGGAAGCATCTATTAAAGGCTTTCTACTTTACAAAGACCAACAAGTCCAAGTATATCAGACAGGCCACAAGAAGCACTAAAATCCGGAAATCGCTTAAGATGACAACATCACACCTACAACAGGCAAATGTAAGATATAGGTGGTTATCATCAGGAGGATTACAGGTGATTTATGAAGGATCAACTCTTCAAGCAATGGACGAGGACTCTGGTTTCGAACTTTTGGAAAAGCTGCAGATTGCGGAGCTGATGGACATTGCAAAACACTCCTTCAAAAGGCGTCACCGATCATCAGGATCCCTGGAAAAGAGCAGCAAAGGGTCTACCCAGGAATCTTCCTCTTTGAGATCCATTGTGATTGCTCCAATACTTCAAGCGGGCAGAACATCCTAGGGATGGCACAATATGCTTCTTGTGCTACGTTTTATATCCAATACTTATTAAACTACATCTATATTAGGGTTTAGTTTTGTTAGCATAGGTCTGAAGAAGCTTGTTAACTCTTGAGGGGGGGGGGAGAACATAGTTTGGCTCCCAAGTTTAGAGACTGATTTAGGGTCTTTGCTCTTAGAGAGTGGGGAACTTGTTCCTAAGTCAGTTCATTTTCATTTTCAATTTTAAGAAGCTTATATTATATCACATAGTATTAGAATTATTAAATTTAGTGCATAACTGTTAAAAAAACCTGTCTCTGAATTGTTGCCCTTTACTGTTAAAGTTCACAAAATTTTTATAAGTTATAGGTAAAGACCTGCTTAACCACATTTGTACAACTCTAAGAAGGAGAGAAAAGCACAGAATAAGCAACAGTGACAACCAGTGTTCTCTCTAAGCTGAGTTAGTGTGAGCCAGCTCACAGTTTTTTAGCCTCTGGCTCACACATTCTTGTCTTAGCTCAGGAAGGATGGCTCCAGAGCAAACTGATTTATGCAGCAGCCAAATCGCTTGCTCACAACTTCACTGCCAGTTGCTCACAAAGTACAATTTTTGCTCACAAGACTCCACAATTTAGAGAGAGCATTGGTGACAACACATTTCTTGAGGTAACTATATTAACTTTGCAGGTCACTGTACAACTCTCCAATTAAATAACTTGCATAGGGGCTGCTTGTTTGATAGCAAATCAATTTATAGTGGGGGGAATTAATTACTGTATATTGAAAGAATTAACTGAATAAAATTTAAGCACTATTTGACTGAGTTGTAAAAGTTTAGTTAAGAGGTACTGTTTGAGTTGTAATTATATTTTTTAAAAAACAAAAATACATATAGAAATATCATATATTTAGTGCACAAATAATCAACTGCAGACTATTTATTTCTCTTAATAGGAATTGATTCTAACATATTAAATATATTATGATATTGTGTAAGTGCTAAATGCTATTTGATAAGTATATAGATAGGTTGTTAGCAATTAATTGTATAAAATTAATTCTTATATAATTTGAACACCTTTAGAGTTGGAAAAGTATATTGCACCTGTTTTCTGGTTCTCTGAATAGAAGCTCTTACAACAAAAGTCCTTGTAAGAGAGCACTTTTTTGGGAAACCAATTTTGACACACTTTACTCTTTGGGAATTTAAGAACTATCAACCCCACAGTTGATTTGTTGATATTGACTGAACAATTTACTTAATAGTGATCATATCACACAGGTTCATTATTATTACAAATTTATTACAAATTATTACAAATTTACAATAGGAAACAACTTTGAACTACAGCATTCTTATCAGAAGGGCTCAGACTACCGAAGCCTAACATAGCTTTTTGTCATTCTTATTTATAAGGAGTGCTACTACTTAAACGTGTATAACTGTTGCCATAGTGAAAATGTCTTCCTTTAAACTTTATTTGATTAATATCAGAGGAATGAACAATATAATCAAGGAAAAAAGGTTGCACAATACATTAAAAAGCTCGGCCCTGCTGTCTTGTTTATGCAAGAAACTCCACTCCGCCACCCACCCAATAGTAAAATCTTCCTCATTCCCCCAGCAATACATGGCTCCAGGAACCTCAATGTCAAGGGAAGTGGGAATACTAGTTGCAAAGAGAGCCAAAAGAAAAACTATCAGATCCTGTGGGTCAATTTATCTTTGTAAGGGGAACCATAGAAGGGAAAACATGGTTTTTTGTGTCCATTTATGTCCCAAATGAGGATTAAATATCCTTCCTAACAGAGATCGTATCCAAACTCCAAACTTTTCAAGAGGGTAACTTGGTGACTGGTGGAGACCTCAACTTCATAACGGACAAAATCTTAGATCGCTCACATGACAAGCCCAGAAAAAGACAGCTATGACAGTCCAGAACTAGGTTGGCTGAACTTTTAAAATCATACAACCTCATTGATACATGGAGAATGAAACATCCTACAGATCCCAACTGCTTGTATTTATCAGCAAGACATGGATCATTCACTCGGACTGACTACAATCTGATCTCTTCCTCCCTATTGTCTCAACTTCAATCAGCTACCATTGGCCCTAGGCATCTCTCAGACCATGCATGGACAAAATGCCACTTGCAAGGGATCACAGAAGAAATGACAGATAGACAATGGGCAATGGATACATCCATTTTATTACATGAAAAAATTACAGAGAAACTGAATACAGATATAAAGAATTTTCTAGACATCCATAAAGACACGGAAATGGATCCTGCTATGTAATAGGATGCGTTAAAGGCAGTAATGAGAGGCTCCATTATAGCAGCGGTGGCTCACCTGAAAAGAGAAACACAAAAATTAAGAACAGACACACTGAATTATATAATAACTTTAGAACAGGAGCACAAATGAACTGGAAGAAATTCAACATATTTAAAACTTCAAGCAGAACGGAAGGCTCTGGACTCTCCTGAAACCAAATCAATCAAAAGAAACCTACTGTTTATGAAACAAAAATTCTGGCACAAATCATCAAAGAATATGAGGTTGCTGGCATGGAAGGTGAAGGGAAAAAAGAAGACAATTATTGGAGCAGTAAAAACCCCAGAGGGGGAACATCACAATACTTTGAGAGCCATTGCAAATACCTTCACAAAATGTTCTGAAAAACTATATCACTCTTCTTCTCCAAAGGTAGAGGACATAGACAAGTACCTGAATTCAACCACTCAGATGGACTCTCTATCAATAGAGCAGGCTGAGATGATGGATGGCCCAATAACACGCCAAGAACTGCAAGATGTAATAAAACATACAAAATCAAACAAGGCTCTGGGAATTGACAGCCTACCAGCTGAGTTTTACAAGACTCTATGCCCCTCCCTCACTGAACCTCTTCTTGATCTCTGCAACATAGCCATGAGGGATCTACCACCATCATAGGCAGAATCCTCTGTAACGGTACTGCCTAAAAAAACAAAGACCCCACTGACACAGCGTCATACAGCCCCATTACTCTAATTAACAATGATGCCCAACTGTTTTTGGCCATACTGGCGAACTGTCTCAAGAAGGTAACTTCAAAACTGATAAACAGATCAAACCGGATTTATTCCCCATTGGCAAATTACCGACAATATAAGACATACACTAAACATAATCTCACATGGAAAACATACTCAATCAGAAGCAATCATTTTGGCCTTAGATTTTGAGAAGGCATTTGACTTCACAGAGATCCCCTACGTGATGTCACTCCTAAAACGATTAGGTTTTGGCAAAAACTTTCTTTCAGAACTACATTTGATGTATCAAAATCCCAGAACAAGGGTAAGGGTTAATGGCTTGAACTCCGCCTTCTTCTTTCCAACCTGGGGAACAAGGCAGGGATGTCTGCTGTCGCCACTCATCTTTGCTGTCATCATAGAACCATTGGCAGAAAAGCCGTGGAAGAACGACGCGTTCAAAGGAATCCAAATAGCAGGCAAAGAGCATAAACTGTCCATGTATGTGGATGGTGTGGCCCTATATATTTCTAATCCAGTTCAATTATTGCCAATCATCTCTGATACCATCACCAGATTTGGAAATGTATCAGGGTTGCACTTTAATACGAATAAATCGGAAATATATCCCATTGTGCTCTCTAAAACGGTAACGCTCGAAATATAACACTCTTTCAGCTTTAGATGGATCAGTTCTGAATGGAAATACCTTGGCATCCAGATTCCCTTAAATGTACAGAAACTGACGGATTGTAACTTTCATAGACTGCACAAAGACATTCAAGGCAGGATTCGTGATTGGAATAAACAAACACTTTCTCTAGCTGATCGTCTCCAACTTATCCAAAGCTTTCTGTTCCCTTGTTTCTTATATCTTTTTCATGCACTGCCCATTCATATCGTGGACAAAGACCTAAAGAAGTGGCAACAAACACTGACTACCTTTCTTTGGAACTCAACTAAATCCAAATTAGATCATCATCATTTGACCAAGCCACCTTCTATGGGGGGCTTAGGAGTACCTTCACTTCTCAGGCAGCAGCTATCTCTAATGTAATAAGAATGTTACAACAAGAGCAATATACTAACTGGATGCTTATCAAGCTGTCTTACATAAAACCATTCACCCTTCAAAAGACTATATGGATGTCTAAATCAAACAGACCCAAGACAATAGATCAGAACGCTTTTTTAGATTTGACTCTGAAGATATGGGACTTGAAAAGAGGAGCCTTAGCCCCTACACCCTTTCCCTTATCTTTATACCCACACCAACCTTGATTCTTGCTAGGACAGAAATGCAGAGGCTTTTCGATGATGACTACAGCAGGGTTTTGCAGACTACAAGACCTAGTCAATAGAGAAACACTCCACCCTAAAAACCACTCTGAAAATCAATTAAACTCTAAGATTTCATGGTTAAGGTACTACCAATTCAAAAACTTAACAGAATGGACAGAAAACAGGGAACCTTTTCCAGACCCAAAACCACATTTAAACTTACCTTGGACAAATTCTCAGATCATCAGAAGGGTCTGCTGTCAATCCTCTACAAAACCTTGATGGACTCTGAAAAAAGAAAAAACAATGACCAATAAAGTTGCATGGCATAGGGATATCAAAAAAGAACTCACACCTACTCAATGGGCAACAATTTGGGACTCACATGCTTACAAATAAAAGATCTTCTCTATAAAATTACAATTTTTTAAACTTCACACAAGGTGGTACCTTTCCCCTGCATGTCTACAACACATGCACTCCACCTATAGTCCTCTCTGCTGGAAAGGGTGTGGTGAAGTTAGTGATTTCTACCATTGCTGGTGGTCCTGCCCAGTAATTCAGTCCTTCTGGAAGCAAGTCATAGAAGTAGTTCACAAAATCACATCTCAATAACTAGCATTAGACCCAACTATCTTACTGCTTAACCTGGCTGATGCAGACAACACAGATCTAGAAATATCAAAACTTACCTCTACTCTGCTGGCTCCAGCTAGATTGATCATCGTGGCATCCTGGAAGTCTCCTAACCCTCCAGACATACCAACATGGAGAAATAAATGCTGGGATCACTCCGTGATGGATAAGATAGCAGACACTGTTGAAAAATGACTGCAAAACGGTGAACTCAAATTCAACATTTGTCCATATGTGGTTTCCTCTGATCCAATACATGGCAGAAAACTATATTATACCCTCCAACCCACATTATATAGAATGGCTTCATTTTTAAGCTTCCTTTTTTGGTCTGAGCACTCAGCACACATATACAGAATTATATCACAGAGTACAAACAGCCACATGTATAGCTTTTACTGTTACAGTGAATTGTACTGATTATGCTTGCACTCGTGTCACTTTTCATGACAAATGTTTCTACTTTATGTTTATACTGTTTAAACTTTTTTCAATAAAAAGTTTTTTTAAAAAAAAGAAAAGAAAACAAACTATGTTTGAATTTGGAAATATAATGGGTAAACAATTAGCCTGATTATTAGTGAAGGAATCAATAGAGAAAATTATTTTGCAATTATTTAAATTAGCAGGGAAAATTCTTAGAACAGAAGAATCAATTACTGAAGATTTTTTTAAAAATCTATTTGGCAGAACCTGTAGAAATAACAAAAACTAAAGATCATTTCAAGTTGATCAGGCCCGCACCATCGTTAGAGGAACATTATAGGCAGTCCCATTCAAGTAGAGGAAATTATAAAGAAAATAAATAATTTAAAGTTGGGGGAAGCACCTGGTCCTGATGGACTGTATAATGAACTTTATATTACCTTTAAAGCAGGTCTAACTCTGTATTTATATACTTTTTTCCTCTCATGAGCACCTTGTTCCAAATTGGACAGGTACTTGTGTCACATCAATATTAAAACCTGGGAAGGATGGTCCTAAACTCTCAGTTACAGACTAACCTCATTGTTCAACAAAGACTGGGAAGTGTCAGGTCAACTCAAATTAAATGAAGATCTGCACAACCTGAAAGTATTTTAGTTCAACCTCAGCTAACATGAGTGTCCTGCATAATTAGACCTCCATAATAGCAACTACCATGGCTGCAATCCTATGCTCACTTCCCTAGACATTCTAGTGAACTCAGCAAGACTTATTGCATAATTAGCATGCATAGAATTGTACTGTTAAGCCTTCTGCATCTCTTTGATTTAAAGGCATCAAAAACATTTCACTTTTCAGTGACTTAGCATCCATACAAAGCAGGATATTAATTATTCACTCTGAAGTTCATTTGGAGAGAACTGAAAACATAGGTTACCATTTATTTATTTATTTCAGTTTACATCCTGCCCTCCCCGCAAGCAGGCTCAGGGCAGTCACAACAATAATATTACAAAACCATTAAAACAGTTATAAACAATAAATAATTGATTAAAAGCAGGCTGCACAATAAATTAGGAATGTGCAGCAATCCCAAATGGCTGGAGGCTACTAGGCCATAAACTAAAGGACCGTGGAGATCTTATGAATATGGGTTGTATGCAGTCGGAGAGCATTTGTAGCCACTCAATGTATCTCCATTTCATTAAATTCACAGGATGCCAAGTACCTAGGGTCAGATAACATGGATCCATACCACTAAATGGCCATACGTTCCCTTGATGCAGGACATTCTTCCTCCAACAGAACAGCCTCTTGCCTCAGAGGAAGGCTCCTTTTGCTGGAGGAAAGTACCATTATGGCTGCGGTCACACGGCCCTTTAATGTGGGAGGAAGGGCTCTTTCCTCCCGCATTTAAAGGGACTGTCTACAACAGCCGCAGCTAGTCCCGCGCTGTGGGTTCCTCCCACGTTTTCCGACCCCAGGAAAATCGATCGTTTTCCCAGGAGGCACACGAGGAACCCTAATTTGAGCCATCTGGACAACCCTCTCTCGCAATCATTGTGAGAGCAGGGCTGCCCAGATGGTCCTGTCCACCATTTTTTTTTTCCCTTTTACACTTGGGTGCTTGGGCATTCAAGCACCCAAGTGTAAAAGGAGGGGGGGAAACCCCAAAACTTACCAGGCGGTTGGTGGGGCTCAGGGAAGGGTTCTTCCCCCAGCCGCCACCACCAGCCACCGCCTCCTCCTCCACTGCCAACTGCCTCCTCTTCCGCCACTGACGACCGCCTCTTCTTCCACCACCGACAGAACGTGCACCATCGACGACCGCCTCTTTTTCCGCCACCAACGAACACGCGCCGCAGCAGCCGGAGCACCACTTTTAAGTGGTGCTCGGCTGCTGCGGGAGGAGCACGGCACCAGACACGATGCATCCGGGCCGCCTCCTCGGGGCAGATGCGGCCGTCTGAACAGCCGCACCGCCTCCACTTTTGAAGCTGAGGCAGAGCGGCCCAGACTGCCAGTCTGTCCTCGGCCAAAATACAGATTAGTTAAAACTATCAGCTAAGCAGCACACATTAAAATCCTAAGGAATACAAAATTTCTTTTAAGCCTATAGCAGATCTTTTCCGAGGTCTTCTATGGTAGGTGTGGGTACCAGATCCATTGGGAGTGACCAGTGACTCTACCAGCAATTAAAAATTGGACTCCACCTTTCTCCAGTGCTGCAGTAATCATGTTGATATCTTTTAAAGTTACCACAGCAGGTTCTCTCCTCTTTCTCTTTCATGCCCCGGAAAAGTAAGCACATGAACACATGTACCTTTGCTCTTAGTAGGAAATTGACAGCACTAATGCCCTCTCCCATCTACCATCTCCTTCATATGCATGTACATGCACCCTTGCTCTGAACAGGAAAGAAATGTGCTATTGACCCCACACACACACACACCAAAGCTACTTTTTGATAGAGAAATAGAGAAATAACTGTACATTTCCCCCCTGTGGGACAAATTACAAAATGGCAGCTCATACAAAATATACAGCATTCAGAACAAGTCTGCAGTGTTTGAGTGGGGAAAACTTTTCCCAAAGCAAACTACCCCACCCCAAATTGTGACTGGTTCCACCCACCTAGCTGGCATTTGTGCTAGCTCTACCCAATGAGCCATCATTTTGTGATTGGTAGCACTGAAGATAGATAGATAGATAGATAGATAGATAGATAGATAGATAGATAGATAGATAGATAGATAGACAGACAGACAGACAGGCAGGCAGGCAGACAGGCAGACAGGCAGACAGGCAGACCCCAAAAACAAAGTCTGCCCTCCCCAGTTCAACTCTGTGCTAGCCAGCACTCTACTAGTTATTCATATGCTACCTGTTGGAGGCCCCTGGTATAAGCAACTTCCTGTATTCAATGTGCTCAGAAATACTGTTCAGTTGTTTCAGTATCCTTAATAAACTTTAAAAACAGTTTCAGTTTCATATATTTAAGGTTAAAAGTAACACACAAATGTTAAAGAAGAGAGCTAGGCACATACATTTTGAAGCTGTTCTACACATCTGCTTCTAGATGGATCCCCAACCAAGAATACTCAGATGCCTTATTCACTTTATAAAACGCATGTAAGTGTATGCGCAACTATGGATCTTTCCATGTGAAATCATAACATCTTTTTATTATGCTGCACAAGCAGGTGTTAGCCATTGTTTCGTTATTGCTAGCTGCTCAAGATGAGTTTAAAATCTAATAATGTATTCACTTCCTCTGTGATATTTCAGAAATCTCTAACCTTCAAGATAAATATGATTTAAAAACATAAGGGTCTTGCAGGAGTCCTGAAGCTGACAAAGCTAATCAGACCCACAATCAAAAACTGTTTTTATTCAGAATAAAAATAACTTTTTATTCAGTAGTAACAAACCCTGGAAAAGTCTATTTGAAATCAATCCAGAAATAGCAGGACAAAAATGAATTGTATTCAATAACCATTCTTAGATAAAAGAATGGGACATGTGTTTGATAAGAATATTCTTCAACAATTTTTTAAAAAATCAAGAAAACCAGGTTAAGATCTCTAAAGGGTAAACCCAAATACTGAAATCATTAGAGTTTAAATCCAAATATTGTAAATACCTCCTATCTGCTTATGGTATGCTCTTAGTAAAGTAAAACTGATTGATTGCTGTATGATAATTAATTGAGCAATCATAACAGGAAATGTGTGTAGACATATCCTAGGGAAGAGAGCTAAAGTAGACAAATTTGTGTTGCTTTCAGTTACAACGTTATGAACTACATTAGCAAATACCTACTCCAAATCTGTTATGTAGGATGAAAATAGCTGTGAACTGAGAGGGTCAAGCTAACAAAAGAATTATTATAAAAATTATAAACATTTATTAGAGTGTACAAATAAATGAAACATAATAAAATTAAAAGAGACAGTTTAAAGAGCCAGTTTGGTGTAGTGGTTACGTGCGCGGACTCGAATCTGGGAGAACCGGGTTTGATTCCCTACTCCTCCACTTGCACCTGGCTGGATGACCTTGGGCAAGCCATAGCTCTGTACCAGCTGTTCCCTCAAGGACAGTTTGGGAAAGAGCTCTCTCAGCCCCACCTACCTCACAGGCAGTGTTCCCTCTAAGCTGAGTTAGTGTGAGTTAGCTCACAGTTCTTTAGCCTCCAGCTCCCAGATTTTTGTCTTAGCTCAGGAAGAATGGCTCCAGAGCTAACTAATTTAGGTAGTAGCCAAATCGCTCACTCATAACTTTAATGCCAGTAGCTCACATAGTAGAATTTTTGCTCACAAGACTCCACAGCTTAGAGGGAATATTGCTCACAGGGTGTCTGTTGTGGGGAGGGGAAGGGAAAAGGAGTTTGTAAGCCGCTCTGAGACTCCCTTGGGGAGTGGAGGGTGGGGTATAAATCCAATATCTTCTTCTTCTTCTTCTACATATCAGACAATTAAAGCTTGGTTCATTAGGAACTAATTACAACACATATCAAACTGATGGATACAACTTTTGACCTAAGGACCATATGCGTTTTGGCCCCTATGGACCTTCTTCAGTGGTAAATATTCCTTATTATACAATGACACACATCCAAAAGATACATGCATTCAGAATTTTGTATATACATATATATAAATGAGACCAGGTGTTGTTTTCTGAAATTGTTGGGAAAAGAGGGGGGGGGAGAAAAAAGGCCAGATTAATTGTGTCAACAATAAATATATGTAGTAATAATTTTTTAAAAATAGAAATAAATTTATGCTGGGATTACCTTAAATGCTATGTATTTGCTACAACTAGTAAAATGAGCCTGTGGTAGCTGTGCAGATTCTCCAAATTAATCTAGATAAAAATAAAAATAATCATAATTATTAAAGTTTAAAGTGAGTATAATGCAGAATTAATTTAGCCTAAAAGTATTTTCCCAAAGGATATTTAAATAGGCAACAGACCTGGTATCAAATGTCCTATTTGTCAGGATGTGTGTCACTTCCATCAAGTGTAATAGTCAAGTAACAAACTGCTGACATTACAAGCCTATGTAGTGGACCCAGTGATGATGCAATCATCCACATGCAAAATTCTGAATGCGTGTATTTTTGGATGTGTGTCATTATATAATAAGAAATATTGACCACTGAGGAAGGCCCATAAGGGCCAAAATGTGTATGGTCCTTAGGTCAAAAGTTGTATCCATCAGTTTGATATGTACTGTAATCAGTTCCTAATGAACCAAGCTTTAATTGTCTGATATTTAGACTACATAATTTAGCTACATAATTCCTCTGCCATCATCAACAGCAACTTTTCACCTAGCCATTCTCAACCAATGATTCCTCCTTAGTTTGCCATTCAGTAGCATATGGGATAGATGAGCTGATCAAATGTTTTTCACGATAAGGTTTTTTTGTACTTAGCCTCAACCAGTAGGATTAAACATTTCCTCACATTGGGAAGTTATAGAAATAAATGACTATAAAAGTGGAAGTAAATATTGTTATTTCTTGTTTAATGTGACATCCTTTCATTGAAACAATAGCTGATACATCTCATGTTTCCAAAGGTTCTGCCATAAACATAACAAGTAGACAGGTGACATATTATATAGCAGCTGATGGGTACATCACTGCTGCCCAGCCTACCTGTACAACCCATTATTTACCTGCAGATATTCTACAAAGTCTGCTTGGCAAATACCAAGTACTTATTATACAGTGACAACCATGCATGGATAGACAGACAGATACACACGCATGATTTTCCTTAAAGATCCTGGCAAATATTAAAAGGGAAGCTCAAATAGCTGGAGTCAAAGATGCTACTTTATTCATTACCAGCCAGAGTGTAATGAAGTGTTAAACAGACTGGCCAGCAGAGGTGTATAACTTTGTATAGAAAGTGTCAAATCTCACCATAATTTATCGGTGGTGCTGATGAGATGTGGCATGCAATTTGTACACTGACAGCTCAGTTAGCTAAATGTCATTGGCCGTATAAAAATTGAAACTAGAAGGGTTAACACACCCAAAATGTCAATCATTTGCTGTTCTGTAAGGCGATACCTCATATACATACTTCACTTGTGTTTTAATGAACAAGTTTTGGTTTTGTTTTTAAAAAAGAAATGACCAGGAAAGAGGTATACAACTGTTGATTGTCTAGGAGATTAAACCACATGTAAAGTCAGCAGGAAGTTTCATGAGCTTCTACATAAAAAGCAAATCCATTTGGGCAATGGACTCTGACTCATAATAATTAAATTCTCTAATTGTTTAAATAGGGGAGTTAAGGTTGTGTCCTTCTCTTTACATAAATAATAGCAATATCATTACAAAACAAATCCCAGAAGAGTAGCCTAGTAGAAATTACTCGGTGTCTCATCACTCAAGACTTACTACTTAATGTCTGTCTCACAGCTGAATTTGTAAGCTACCTCCCTTGAAAAAGGAAGAGGCTCAAAGCAATGCCCAGTTAAGTTATAAGAAAGCATGTGTATACAGAAGGATCCCCCATTTCATGTGGACCAGTAATCAGCTGACCTTGTAGCCACCAGGGGTCATTTCGTAGAAAAAGAGGTGAAGGAGCTCATTAGCATACCTATTAGCATAACTCATTAGCATACACCACGCCCCCTGACATCACCAGAAGTGTGTCAGAAAGGGAAACAAAAGGGGGGGCATCTTCAAAAGCCTCCCCTTCCCTTCCCCAGCTGGCCTGCCAAGGCAGGGGGGAGCAAAGCGAGAAGGGCCCCATAGAATACAATGGAAAGATCAAGCCACCGCTGCCACACGACTCTAAACAGAAGGGGTTTAAACTTTAAACCCCTTCTCGCTTCGTTTCCTCCACAGGCCCCCTGGGAGCTGGGGGAGGGGCTTGCCACCACTGCCATTTGTGCCCACTAGGGGTGTGCAAATAAAAAAAAAATGCCCCAATTCAGATCGGGCCAAATCAAGCTGCATCTGTTCCGGCTGCCAAATGACCCCCACATGTCAGTTTCGGCAATGCAAGGCCATTCGGGAGTCATTCCGCAGGCCAAATGTCAGTTTCAGCCCCATTATACATTATGGGCCATTGAAGTCAATGGCAAAAATTCATAGGGTATATGAGGGGCTGGAGGAGACGGGATTTGAGGGAGAGGCTCCAAACTTGCAGGGTAGCTGCTGGGGCCTCTCCCTGAAATACCCACCAAGTTTCAATCAGAGTAGACCACGAGCCCCCAAACCAATTTTATGGGCCCCCAAACAGGTTGCCCCATCCCCCCCATTGTTCTCTATGGTGGGGAAAAAGTTACTTTTTTCCGTGAGATGGCTGCTTAACAGAATAGTTGTAAAGTGGAATAATTTACCATGTGGATTGCCAGGATTCCACAGGAAATTCCTTTTCACAGCACTAACATTCATTCCTGGAGTTGGTTAATAATGGCACATGTTGTTGATGGTTTCCTACAATATCAAATTTCTTCTAAAACATCACAGCTCATCAGATGCATAGCAACTGTTCACATGTACATGTGCACATGTATTAAAGTAAATAAAATAATAACTATTTTACCAGTAGGTCCTAAGAAAAGAATAGGTCTATAAGGAAGTATCAGAACATTCTGGCATTTATCAGTAACAGTGACGTCCAATTATATAGCTGGAGTATGTGTTGAAATGCAATCCTTGCAAGCAAAAGACATTTAGCATGCCAAGTGTGTGAATGTCAAAAAACAAGTCTGTACTTCCGGCAAGACTTGCGACCATGGTGGACGCACTCCTCCGCATCTGCCGACTGGCGCCGAGCCCCCAGAGACCCTAGTGAAGGGGCTCTGCCTGGGGTGGCACGAAGGGGATCTCTCCCTACGGTGGCGATCGAGGGATTGAGGTCCCCTTTCATCACCCCCATAGGTTCCCCCGTCCGTGGGAGCCATATGGCTAAAAGCGCAAAACCGAGAAGCAGCAGAGAGTGCGAAGCTTTGAAGCTGGAACTTATAGTTACGCACGGAGAAAACGTGAGTCTGAAGTAAAAATAAACAGAACACAGCGGGAAAGGCGGGTGGAGCAAACCCCCCCCCCCTTGAGACTGGCATACTTACGGGACTCTTTACGCGGCGTTACTGCATGAAAAAACGTACGTTTGGCTTGCTAGATGGCGGCATCGCTCTTTAGAGGATATGAACTTTAAAAAGATATAAGCGTAGTCGTAGAATTTGCTTCTTTCGTCCATCTTATCTAACTATCAACAAAGAAGCGCAGCCTCAACAATGGCGGGGAAACCGAAACCTTCCCCCAAACTAGGAAGTACAGCTCCGAGTTCAAAGGTTGATACCACAGAGATGAGCACTGTGTTCTCCTCGTTATTGCGACCTCTAGTGGACCAAATGACAGCTCTCAACGTCAAGATGGACAAGATGCAGCTGGACCTGAAGGAGTCAAATAAAACTACAGAGAAGCTGCAGCGAGAACTTCTGGAAGTTAAGACTTCAGTAAAAAATCATGATTCAAGGCTTCAAAAAGCGGAGAAAGAAAAGGCCTTCCACTCTGATCAGCTTTTGAAACTACAGATGGAAAGATCGATTTTTTTCCTAAGACTTCAGAATGTACCAGAGGATAAAGGAGAAGACCTTAAAAATCTGTTAAGTGAAGCGCTTGAACCAGTGACGGGCTTAAAAGCAGCGGAAATAAAAAGCGATATGGATATGGTTTACAGAACCTATCCAGACTATACTAAAAAGAAAAGCCTGCCTGGTGAGATACAGATAAGGTTCTCCAAAAAGTCAACAAGAGATGTGGTGCTTAGGACCACAAATAAAGCGGTTCTGAAGATCAAAGGAAAAGAAGTTAAAGTGATGAAAGATATTCCATTTGAAATAAGGAAAAGAAGGAAAGCCTATGGAAAACTGACATCTTGGCTACAGTCTGAATCTATTATCTACAGGTGGAATGTTCCGGAAGGACTGAGCTTCAGCATCAAAGACAAAAAATACAAGATTGACTCTGTTCAACAGGCAAAAAGTTTTTTGGAAAAAAGCAAAGAAAAGAAAAAAGAGAGAGACTCAGATGGTTCGCTGGCATCGCAAGAAAGTATGTATGGATTTGATAGCTCAAAGAGCGAAAAAGAAATTTCTGACTCGGAAAAAGGAGCAGCAGCTCCAAAGGTACAAGAAGAGACTGTTAAGACAAGAAGAGGACGAAAGAAGAAATAAGGGCTGAAATGTTTTTTGAAATTGCACTTATATATTATATATAATTTGTATAATTAAGCATTCCTTTAAAAGAACATGTCTGTCAAACAGCTTCTTTATTTTTCATATATCATCAGTAACAATCTTAATTGAATATTAACCAAGGTTTAAAATGCTTCATATGTATTAATGGTAAGGTAATATTAAGCAAATGTTAAAGCACACTCTGTATAAGGTAAATATAGCTTAGAAAAGTAGCGATGTAGTAGTAGAAATAGATAAAATCAAAAAAAAAAAACAAGTCTGTGACATGCAGATTTCTGCTATTTCCTGCTGGGATTCATATAACTATCACTTACTGGTAAGTGTCAAGATCAACAAAGTTCCTGACATTTAAATAAATGCATATGCATTTGGGTGAGGTGCAGTCTAAGTAAGTTAAACTGAGAGCTAAAAAAGTAGCACAGACACAAAAGATACATAATAATATCTGGCCTGTTAAACTTCAAGTGCAGGAAGAAAGTGATGCAACTGAAACTGGCCAGTGGCAGAAAGGTACTCACATAGGGGATCATTTCCTAATGCCAAGAATATGAATGTTGACATTGCTATTCCTGGTCTTCTGCAATGCTCTTCTGTCACCTGTTAAACACAGCTCAACATCAAATGATCAAGGGACCACATGGAGAGATAAACTGTAGTCAGAAATAAGGTATTGTAGAAAGAAGTTGTAGGAAACCAGGGCTATTTGGGGGCAGGAACGCACAGGAACGGAGTTCCGGCTGGCTTCTGAGTTGGCCACGCCTACAGCCTCCCCACCTCAGGTTCCCCAGGCACCTCGCAAGCTGCGGGACGCCTGGGGAAGCCAAGCTGATCCAGGGAGGGAAGGCAGTTTAAACTGCCTTCCTTCCCTTGGGTTCCCCAAGCGCCTTGCAAGCCGCAGGGCACCTGGGGAAGCCGATCCTGGGAGGGAGTTGCGCTGTCAGGGGTGTGGCCTATTATGTTAATGAGTTCCTGCTGGGCTTTTTCTACAAAAAAAGCCCTGTAGGAAACTAAAAGTCAAGTGCTACCAAATACCTGCTGGAAATGGATAGTTTTACCCACAAATCTAAACACCAGAAAGGATGGGGCTGAATGAGACAGGAAGGTCCAAAGTCTAGGAGCCACAACGACCTACCCTATATACTCACCTATAATAGTTGTGACAGTGGGTGAAAGCTGAACAGGATATAGAATCATAAAGTTGAAAGGAACCTCCAGCCAGATTCATCTAGTCCAAGCCCCTGCACAATGCAGGAAATTCACAAATACCTCCCACACACACACAACCCCAGTGACTGCTGTTTCATGCCCAGAATATGACAAAAAACCTCCAGGATCCCCAGCCAAACTGGCCTGGATTAAAATTGCTTCCTGACCCCAAATTAGTGATCAGCATTTCCCTGGGCGTGTAAAAAGGGCCACAAGAACTATCCACAGAAGGTCTACATATACAGATACATTGATATTGGAATTAAAAGGTCTTGCCACCAACTCTACTAACACAGACTACTCAGCAAGCTGTAAAATCCTTTTGCCAGAGGTGGTGGGAGGTTGTACCAAGCTGAACAGAGACTGAGAGGGAGGAGGCGCCATTCCCTTCTTAGGAGGTATGAAGAGATGGTGTCATATGTAGGAATGACTGCTGAATGGTTACCAATGCCCAACAGAAGTACAAAACTCTATCTAAGCACAAAAACTTAAGGGGGCTTTGGCATATATTTTATATGGCCTTGTTTGTTATTGGTATTCCTTTCAAGTAAAGAGTATAATTCTTGTGTGGAAGCTGAAAGCTGCTTAAACTTTCACATAGATCTTACCCCCTTTCTAGTATTAATGAACCAACTGGACACATGCAGTCTTGTTGCCCAGGTCTTATATTTATTTACTTAATAATAACACACAAAAATGCAGAAAGTATTTGAGCTCCAGTAAGCCAGAAAGAGCCTCTACATTGGTTGGTTTATTGTGCCCTTGATCAAGGCCCTAGCACAGCAGGGCTACTTTGAAAGAAATCGAAGCTCCTCCTTATTTCTTTTTAACAAATATATGTCCTTTGAAAACCTGACAGGGCTCTGAAATATCAGGCAATATTTAAAAATCCTTTATCTCACAAGTTCAGTCTTCTATATACCATTGTGAACTATATACCATTATGAACATTATGAACCACCATTATGAACTTACAGAAAGTTGTGTTGTTTTGTTAACACCGCCAGCTTCAAAATGCCATGGAGGAGAACAATAATCTGACTTTACTGTTACATGTAGGCCCTGTAAAATCCAGGGCAGCTTTTTAAAAATAGAAATCAGGGTGTGATGTGAAACATTTGTGTGACCCTCCTTCATGAATCAGGAGAAATAAGTGCAAGACAGACAAAAGCTAAAGAAACAACTACGATTATAGTTATCACATTCACATTCTAGTTATCACATTCACATTAGCACAGACGGTAAAACATCTGTAAACTATGAAACCAAAGAAGGTTGCTCCATAGGATTTCTTCCAAAGCCGTGAGAATAGGGGTTAGGAAATAGGGGTTAGGAAAACATTCCACTTCATTTTGTATTGAAAAATAAACACATGCTATCAACACTCACAGGAAAAAACAGATGCTTAGATCCAAAATTGCACAAGTAGAATTGTGCTAGAGGAAGGCAACCTTCTTGCTCCCCTCCTCCCACTACAGCTTTCTGTGACTCCCAAAATTGTGCACGAGGGGGGGTTTTTCCAGAGGAACCGCGTGGCAAGCAAATTGGGAGTCTGCAGCCAAGCGAGGCAAACATGTCCCTCCTCTACTCTACAGACAGAAGGAGCTGTTGCTGGGATGATGGAATACCGTCATAGAATCCAAGACAGAATTATGAATCATGGTCAGGATACAGAGCCAGGAAGAAATGGCTTTGGAAGCATTTTCATGAACTTTGACTACTTGGGTTTATAGGATTACAACTCTCACGCCCAGTTTACATAACAGTGTGGCTTCTTTATTAACAGTAACAATTCACTTCATCGTTCATTAGCGTGTATCACCTGTCTTGTAAAGCATCCTAATCTTGGGGACCCAGTATCCACTAAGAGAGAAATGTATTAAAGCAAAAAGCCTATTGATAGTTACTAAATCTGATCATGGGAATTCCCTTGCGGTATCCCACTGCTTTTCTTTTCTTTTTCCCCTTTTGTAATATACGAAAATGCATGCATCTTAATTTGGTCTATACCAAGTAATACTATTGATCCACAAAGCCCAGCTCTGCCTACTCCAGGAGGAAGACATGTTACTGGTCCAACCATTCTAAACCATTCTAAACAGTGTGCTGTTCCACTCCCCCCAATAGCCAGTCAGAACCCAGATGTCATTTGCATATGTGGCCTGATTGGCCTTTGCCTCTAACATTCTAATCAGTTTGCTGTTGCTGTTGGGTCATTGAATGTGGTCCTGAGGTAAAATACATCTCCCAGTCTTCACTTAAATGGTCACTGGAGGTGCTAAAATACATCTCCCAATCTTCCCTTAAGCGATCACTGGAGTTGCCAGTCTTCCTGTGGGGCCTGGAGATCTCCCAGAAATCACCGTGTTCCGCAGCCACAGTACATCCCTGCTGAGGTCCCTCTGCACCCCAAACCCTGCCCTCCGCAGGCTCTGCCCCTCAAATCTACAGGTCTGGCCCTCCCCTTAGTATTGCCAGCCTCCAGGCAGCTCCTGGAGATCTCCAAGATCAGTTCTCCTGGAGAGAATGGCTGCTTTGGGCAATGGACTCTATGGAATTATACCCTGCTGAGGTCCCTCCCCACCCCTTCCCTCCCCAGGCTCTTCCCCTCAAATCTACAGGTATTTCCCCACCCAGAGTTGGCAACCCTGTAACTGGCTATGGAACCGCTTTCCAGACCCTTGGAACCCAGAAGACATCTCATAGGAGGAGGTGGTTTTCTGCCTTAGCTGCCACTGCATAGCCCCAAATCAACATGTCAGTGGTGGAGGGAACCATACCTGTTACCATGAGGCTGTCGTCCCCTACTACCCACTTGGGGCAGCAAAAGGACTTGAGACAGCCCTGCCTTAGAGCTAAGCAGAAGGAAATAAATATGGCTTGCCTCCCTCTATTTCCCCCTTCCCTCTGCCGCCCCATCAGCCACAGCTGGGACACTCACCTGGAGCTTCCTTCTAGAGCCCGTTGTATGTCTTTCCACAACGGGCCTTACTCCTAGTGAACAAATATTACACATGTTTTTATTGAAACATATGCAACTTTGCTTTTTATTAACATTAAATGAGACTGCCAAAAATAAAAAAGGAGTAAAAACACATATTGAAAATATTTGTCCAATTATATTTGTTTGCTAATGATACTTGTCTAAGAGAGAGGGAGGGGGAAAGAAGGAAGAGAGAGAGAGCAAGAGAGAGCAAGAAAGCAAGAGAGAGGGGGAGGGAGGGAGGGAGGAAGGAAGGAAATAGATGGGGAGAAAAGGAGGAAGAGAGAGGTGGAAAGAAAGCAAATAAATGGGGAGGGAGGGAGCGAGGAAGGGAGAGGTGGAGAGCATTTTAAACTTTACATATTTTCTCAAAAAAAAACACCCTGTGCCAGCCGGCTTGGCTTAGAGAAGGGATTGAAAGAGACAAATGCCTTCTCCAAGATGGCCGGGAGAGGGGGAGCTTTGAGAACTCATTTAAAGTTAAAGTTGCTTTCTTTCTCTTCTTCCCCCTCCACCTCAAGCCTACCCAGGGAGGGGAACACTGGCTAAGGAAGGGAAGACCAATCAGGGAGGCATGCCTCCCCTTCGCTTCCCCAGCCGCCCTGCCAGGAGCCACACAACATGTGTGAAAGAGCCACGTGTGGCTTCCAAGCCGCAGTTTGGCCACCCCTACACTACATCAACACCACAAAATATATTTCAGTACTGTATCCAGAAAGTAAATAGCCTTGTAGGTTAGACTGCCTAAAGGCACTGCAAATGGATATTTCTAGGCTATTCTACAGCTTCTTTGAATTGTCTCTTTCTTGCTCAGCATCACAGATTGATATGGGTTGGATCCAATTAATGGCAAAGAGAAGGAATTCACAGAATAGGTCTCTTCCCCTCCTCCTCCTCCTCCTGTGCACTCCCCAAAAAGCCTCTTCTCTGGAACAGACTGGGATGCATTGCAGGGGACTGCAGAGAGAACAGGAAATCAGCATGAATTCAACCTCTGTGCATATGCCCCTCTTGTGCAACCAGGGGCATAGACTTTGTAAATCCCCGGGGAGGCGGGGGCTCTTTCGTGCGCACGCGCATGGGACCATGTCCCCTCCACTTCTCCCCCCCCCCGGCCCCAGGGAGGCAGACCCCATTTCTTTGCCTCAGGGCGCACAGATGAGCGCAGTCTCGGCGGCGGCAGCCAGCTGGCCGGCTGACTGCCACGCGCATGAAGCGTGGGACCATGTCTCCGCCGCCTCTCCCCCCCCCACTGCCCCAGGGAGGGGAAAGGAGAGGCGGCGACGACATCCAGCTTGCCAGCTGACTGGCCACCGGCGGGCGCTCCATTTTGCCGGGGGAGGCTGAGCCCCCCCCCCCAGAAATTTTGGGGGAGGCTCGAGCCCCCCCGTAGTTGACGCCTATGTGTGCAACCACATGATCCACTCACAGAAAAGCCCCCACAAGATGGAACAGAGTGATTTCTGCCCAATTCATCTCCAGTTGGATCTTTGGGCAGCTTTTGGGAAATGTAGGAGATAAACTCCTTTTGTTCACAGGATCCAGCCCAGTGTCTACATACTGCATTTAAGACAGCTTGCAAAAAAAAAAAAATCAAATACTCACTGACAAAAAAACACCACCACCAAAACAACAATAAAACAAGTCTGGACCACCCCAGACTTATTCCACATAATCCTTGCATAAACCTTCTATGACTGCAGGAATCAAACCTGAAGGACACTCTTGAATATTCTTATCACAGCTCTTGCAGTAAACATAGGCTTTCCCTAGTTATTACAATGCAGCTGTATTTGTTGTTATTCCCTGTCCATGTGAAATCTAAAAGCCAGCAAGGGACCTTAGAAAGATAAATGTGACATTCAGGAGAAAATCCAATATAATGTTAGTGGGGGAGGGGGGGTCTGCGCTGAACATTCACTCCCCAGGTATGTTGAGTAATTTCGGTAGAATATATAAGTAAATTCTCACAAACGTACTTTGGAAAACGGATGCTTTCATGTCGTATCCCCAGATTTTATTAGCAGCATTACTCTTGTTCTAATTGCAGAATATGAAAACAAGGCACGTTACAGACCTGCTGAGGAACAATGTAATGCCCGCAGGCTGTATTATAAGGGCAGCCTTACACATTTGTACAGTGCAGCGTGCAATCATTTTATCACTCTCCTGGCAATGCAAAAAAGAAAAATCAGTGGCAAATCAATTAGAAAGTGCTTGTGCTATTGGCAGGCTAACAAGTAAATACTGACAGTATGGCAAATTGGAAACGCACCTCTTGGCATGAGGGAGGGAAGGATGGCATAATTTAAGGGTAGCCGGAGGTTGAAAGCTACAGAGCAAGGAGTCCAGGATAGAGTCACCAGGTGCGCAGGGTTTAACAGGATGTTAATTGTGCATTATGGGGCCATAAATAGGCACGCCTGTGGAGCATATGGAGGGGGGGGATTCCCAAAACAAAGCACAACCTCCTCTCTGGAGTCAGAACTAAAAAGACGGACCAGATTGTTGGAAAAATGAGTATGTAAGACAAGACCTGACCATTTTAGTCATTATAGGGTTAACCTGTGTAACTTGTTGTTTCTCAGGCTAACCTGGAAAAAGTACCTGGCAGCTGGCCAATTAAGTGCAAGCCCAGGGAAACCTAGAGGGCTATTGTTGTACTGATTGGTGACTGATATCAGGTGTTTCCTTTCAGAAGTCAAGAAGAAGGAGAGATCCTCCATTGTAATCTCTCACTCTGTGGTAGGATGGCTTCGTGTGCAGACGGAGCACAATGCTGCTCTTAAGAAAGCATGGTTTTTGTTTCTTTTGTAGCTAATCCCGTTTCCCTTTATCCTTTAGTAATAAATATTTTAAACTAGAGAAAGCAGTCTCTTCTTTCCAGAAAGCCAGATCCATAACTCTAAATTATCACCAATATTGGACAAAAGTCTTAACACAAATGTTATTCCATTCTGCCTATTCCATTACAGACAAGGTGGGCTTCAATAGTCTCAGTTCCTGATTGCTTTTTGAAAGGTTGAAGAAATACTGGGCTGGGGGCCAGTGGAATTTGCCCAAGGCATCTGGATGGCAAACTCAGTCTACCGGCTAATGAACCCCTCGTCGAGAGCCAAGCAGGCTCTTCCTGTGTTCTTCTGTTTTAGTCACTGGCTACACGTTTTCAGCTTGCTATACATTTTCGATTTGCACAAGTATATTAAAACAGTTCTATAATGGGTAACTTCTTATGTCTTCCTCTTCCTGGCCCAATATGCAGCAGGAATAGGGTTGTCAGCCTCCAGGTGGGGCCTGGGGATCTCCTGCTTTTACAACTGATCTCCAGCTGACAGAGGCCAGCTGCCCTGGAGAAAATGGCTGCTTTGAAGGGTGGACTCTATGGCATTGTACCATGCTGAGACCTCTCCTCTCCCCAAACCCCGCCCTCTCCTGGATCCACCCCCAAGGTCTCCAGGTATTTTCCAACAGAGACTTGGCAACCCTAAGCAGGAAGAGCATTTTACGTTGATATGTTCAACTTCTATGTTAGTTTATTTTGATTATGAGTGGGGGGGGCGGTTAGACAGAATAATATCAGCCTACATCCAAGATGCTATCAACAAGTGTTGGAATCATAATATTTACAGAATGAGATTCAGTGGGGTCCCCCCCCCCTGAATTTTAGCTTATAACCCAGTGTGTTTTGTTTCACTCTCAGTTGGCAAGTGGCTATACAATTATCCCTTTAAGCCACAACAGCCAAGCTCTGTTACCTGAGCCAATTATTGCCAATGACTCACACCCACTGTTTGAATTCACGGTTAATTGAATTCTTGCCATTTCATGTGATATAGGAGAAAAGTACATGCCTTCTTCAAACCAATTGCAAAATAACGCATGGTGATTTTTAAGAAGCCATTCCATACACAAGTGGAAAAGCTGACATTAAACGGGGTTATGCTGTTCTGGGAATGGTCCCAGATGCAGTATTCTAGCTTCTTCTCGCATTTTTCTCAGAATTCATGCCTAAGCAAGAAACAGGAACCAGCAGTTAAGTGTAGATATTCCATGGTAACTTATTAATGGGATCACTGCAAAGAATCTTTGGCTTGGATCCACCAGAGCATTTCCACTGATTAAAGGATTTCTGCCAGTAAAGCACAACTTTCTCCTGCGGCAGCCCAAAATACTACCTCATACTATTCCTGGGGTCCCTCAGGAACCGCATTTTGCAGGCAGAAATTCTACAGTCCACAGTGGATCTAAGCCATTGTTTCATGTATCACGAAGTTATGTCAGGGGGCAACTTTAAAAAAAAAAGTATACCATATTTCAGGACTGAAGTAGAATTATACCCTGTTGTTTTCATTTCAAAATATTCATTCATTTTCATTTCATTCATTATACTTGCATTCATTTTCAGTATGGCATTCATCTTTGTTTCAGTGGGCAACATAATTCAATGAAAAACAATATAAGTAGGTGGGGCCTTTGTTTTCCATCTAAATTAGGTGATAGATATAGAGGCTATACCCCTTAACCCAAGGGATCCTCTCTACCAAATCTGATGCAGATCAGTGGAAAGGTACCAGTTGTATAGGAAAGAAAAAGGCAAGGAAATCTGGACATCGTAAACATTTGAATACTCAAAGGAATGTTCACATGACAAGGTACAAAGGCAGGCCTTTGGCATGCCGAGAAGTCAAGCAGAGGAAGGTGCTTGGCTTTCCCAAGAAAGCAGACAGTGTGGGCCCAGTGTAGAGTAATGATTAGAGTGTTGAATTAAGCCTAGAGAGACCCAAACATACACACATTGTCACGCACTGAATAATGCACTTTCAACCCACTTGCAATGCACTTTGTAACTGGAATTTACTGGGTGAAATGACAAAATCTGCTTGCCAACAGTCACTAAAGTGCCTTGAAAGCAGATTGAAAGTGCATTATTCAGCATGTGTAAAAGAGTTTCTCTGATTCAAATCCTAGCTCAGCTATAAGGTTCACTGGTAAATTTGGGCCAGTCATTCTCTCTCAGGTTACTCTACCTTTCAGGGTTGATGTGATGATAAAAAGGAAAAAAAGAACTATGTGTTCCATCTTTATCTCTTGCAAAGCCTGGCCAAAAATGGGACATAAAGTGAGGGACCTACACAAGGGAAGGAAATGCCACTCTCTCCCTGAAAAGTATTGGAGTCGGGAGTCCATGGAATAGTGAAACAGCTAGATCTTTATTGCTGGTCCGGATGAAGCATACAACCCAGGGCTCGGAGCCTTCCTTTTATGCTGGTCAGGGATAATCCCCTGACCTCACCCAACTGGCCTGATAGGCTATTATAAGTCTATTTACATCTCATAGGTTCCCTGGGAGAAACCTAGGTACATGATTGGTGGCCGGTTTGAATCCACCTGGCCTTTGTTCTACCTGGCTGAAGCTCAGGTAGTTTCTTGGCCATGTGCTCTGGCCACATGGCAGTCGCCGTTACTGGAGCACCTGGCGACCGCATGGTCAATACATAACACTCCCTTAGTGAAACCCACTATCCCTCCCAGCTCTCCTCCTCCCAGTCCTTGAATTCTCCCAGCACCTTTCCCCCACCCTCTCACATCCTCTCTCCCCTCTCTTTTCCTCTCCCCAACTCAACCCCCATCTACCTGATTTTAGGGCCCCAGAACATCAGACCTCTTCCAGTAAATTGTGCAGAACATTTTTTCCAAGTCAAGGGCCTTAGAAGTGTGGTATGGGGTTGCCTATCACCCCCAAAATAGTGGCTAAGATTGTGCAATATAGCTGCGTGGGATCCCAGTCACAACTTGCAGCAGGAAAATCTCCCCTGTCCCTTGGTGGCCTCCTGTGGTGTCACAGTTGAGATTTAATATATAGCGCACAGCAGGCAATGACTTACATTTGTCGCCTCTGGAAGGCAGCTTGGGGTAGGGGAATTTCTTTGGGGACAGAGCATGGGGGAAGAATTAACACATGCCCGAGCCATGGCTGCTGTCCAAATGGCCCCATATGTGGTTGTCTTTTTGAGCTGAAATTCTATACTGGAAAATCCAGTCATGGATTCCTGAGGCCAAAAATAATTTGTCTCTCAGTGGACATAGCAGAGGGCACAAAACAGTCAAGGACATCTGCAGAAATTATTGGGGGGTCTATTAATTGTAACTGCAGAGCACCTTATGCAGATCCATAAATTTAGGGTTTAGGGGCAAGTGCCCCGCTTGTCCCTCCCAATGGACATAAGTTTGGATTGTATGTGCTATGAGTACAGTAGTGCTCATGGAGCAGAATGTTCCCACCTCTTCCTTCCTGCAGACTTTTGTGGGGGGGCCCCATCCTGCCCCTATGGTATTGTGGGCTTTGGGGACAGCGGAGACAGCCACCAGGGTGGTCAGCGGTGAGGGAGAGGAATCCCTGGAAATGCGGCATGAGTAGAAGTGTCTCTTGTGTAAGCAGAACACCACACATCTCTTTGTAGCTGATATGTCTGTAGCTGTTTATAATGCTTAGAGGAGACTAGAGGCAAGGGATAGTCTGCCTCTTCCAAGCCTATTTCAAACATGACTGCTGCTCTGTATAACTCAGCATCTTGATTAGTCTAAATAAGTTCTCACAGGCACATATACACATGAGCAGAGTGTCTTCTAAGATGCCTTTGAACAGAGCTACTGAATCCATTATTCAGCTACTGCAAACACAATGGATTTTCCCTATATTTCCATAATAATTATGCTAATGGGTTCACCTTTGTAACAATCTGTGTAGGGTTTATGGAAATAATCCTCCCTGAGTTATAGGATGTCCTTGAAGCTACAGTGTATGTTAAGATACTCATGTACTGGAGGGAGAAGATTGTGATGGACAGGTGAAAATTCTGCCTGTGACAGTCTTTCCCAAAAGTCCTGCCTCTCCTACAGGGCTCTAAACCAATACTTGTGATTTTGGCTACATGCAAATACAAGCTATTGTCACCCAATCAGAGCCCATGGAATTCCACTGGGAGGAAAAAAAATTCCCTCAGGCAGGGGACTTGGGTGGCTCTGGATAAGAGGGTCAGTTTAGCCAGATTTTGATTTGGCCTTTAGTTAGGGTTTGGGGTCACCTGAGTTTTGTCTGTCCAGTCAAATATCTATGAAAAAGTGATTTCCAGTTACCTCATAAAAAATGACACTCTTGGTCTAGGAGATCCCCATATCAGAAACCTTTAGGGAGTACATATTTTACACATTACCAACCCTTTAATCAAACCTTGTGTCCTCCTTTTTTACTTGATTGTGGGAGACTGGAGTTTAAAGAATCATAGGAGAGGCCAGAGTGGGAAACTGGACATTAAGGGCAGTTGCCTCAGAGTCCTCTCTCTCTCACACACACACACACACACACAGAGGTTGCCAGGTCCCCTTGCCACGCCAGCGGGAGATGTGGGACATCGCCGATGCGATGGTATCACCCGGAAGTGACATCATCAAAGCAACAATGCTCTGCTTTAAGGGCAAAAAAACAGGTTGCTTATCTGTAACTAATGATCTTTGAGTGGTCATCTCTGCAGTCACACATATGGGTTCTGTGCCTGCACTCAGACCTGACCTCGAAGGACTACAAAAGCTAACCTCTGGTTTTGGTGCGTTTCCTTCCCACACTCTGTGGAGCAGACATCGACTGTGCATGCCTGCAGCGGAGAAGGGAACGCCCTCTCATTTTCTTGGGCTGCCTCTAGCAAGTCCCAGAAAACAAGCAAGAAGTGTGGGAGATGCCAGCAGTGGGGAAGGCTGGGTGGGCATGTGTGAGTGCACAGATGACCACTTGAAGATCATCAGTTACAGGTAAGCAACCTGTTTATCTTCTTTGTGGTCTCTGTGCAGTCCCACAGATGGGTGTTTAGTGAGCTTCAGCTAGTAGGATGGTGGGTGCTAGCAGTTCCACATTCAAATACCATCACACAGCACAGAAAGGAAAGTATGTGACCACATACCTATAATGACCTACCTGGTGGATGAAAGGTGCCAATCATCAGTGGAAGACAGCCACAAAGAAGATCAATAGTTTTAGGCCAAATTTACCACAGAGTTTTGCCCTCAAATTAGAGCATCATGTGCAACATCCCCAATGGGCTGATGTCACTTCCAGGTAACATCTCTGCATTGGAGACATTGTGCCCAGACGTGGCTGTTCGGGGGCAGGGTTTCCCTGCCGGCCAGTGGTGGGCAGAAGCCCAGAAAAGCAGAGGAACCCCCATTGGAACATGGGGACTGGCAATCCTAACACACACACTCCATAGCCACCACACTGCCCTCTTTTATTCCCCTTTCATCTTGGACCAATTCAGAGTTGAAGGGCTGAATGGAATGTCGTGGGGAGGGGGGACCTAAGGCAGTTTTAACAGCGCGCACACACACACACACACACACACACTCTTCTTTTTTTGGGGGGGGGGGAGTTTTTAAAAATCTGTATCAAGCAGTATGGTTTCCTGTTACTGACTATCTTGCGAAGGCAGAAGTAATTCCTAAAAACAAATATTACCAAAAGTTGTTATATTTTTAGTTTACATTTTGATTTAAAGTTATATAGTAATATTACCTTTTATATACATTGTTCTCGTTGTTGACTCACCAATAGATAACAGTTATCAGAGCATGTTAATAGACCTGTTAATGTTTACATATATACCGGAAAACAATTTATTGATGTATTATTATATGTTTTATGATGGTTTTGGTTTGGGTTTTGGAAAAAAAAAGAAGTTTAAAAAAAGAGATCCATGGTCCTTGCCAGAGCTCAACAATATTTTAAAGAGATTATTCATCAATAATTAAACAATAAACAAAAGCATGTGGCAAAATGGTGGGACACCATTTTGTGGTGTCATGACTCTCTACTTGGGACGGCAGTCACTGGGATGGCCAGATGGCATGTCACTGCTGCTGGCATACACATAATCATCTCCAAAGGTCTGCACGGAAATGAATGGTCCAGTGCAGTTTAGGAGGCTGAAGACAAACTAACTGGATGCTTTTTTTCAGGAAAGAAATTCCTCTTACTATGAGGAAATCAGTTTCTAGCATGGTCCTTGCACCAATGTAATTGTGGGGCTGACTGTTGACTATTCATGCCTAACCAAGTAACACTCTTACCTGAATGAGTGCATGCAAATTAATCAGAAGGAGAGAGAATAGGGGATTCTCTGGTTTCTGAGGAAAGGATTCCAAGAAGTTCCTGAAAAATGGGAGGTGTAGTCCCAACTCTTATCAAACATAGGGACATGGTGGCCATATAACTCCCCAAGTTTATTTATATGAAACATTTCTATCATTTCTGAGACGGGCTGAGCTTGGAGCTCCGGAACAATAGCCCACCAGGACTCTAGAGGTGACCAGTGAAGAAGTATTGTAATGTAAATAGCCTATAATTGGGTGTGGTGAGTGCATGCTATAAAAACAGGGCTTTTGCCCTGGAGTTTTGCCTTGTACTAGCTGAAATCACTTAACAAAGTAGAGCTGATCACTAGCTGTGGGGTCTGCACTGGAACCCAGTATTTAACAGCCTGTCTAGCAGTGCAGCACCAGCCCAGTTTCAACAACAGGGATGAGTGTTTGCAGGAATAGGACTGAGGCAGCTGGCAGGTGCATAGGCAACACTAGTGGTTAGCAGTGTGGGGCTTAAAAGCAACCGAGAAGGGAATAGATATGTGGAAGCAACTTGTCTGTTAGCTACTGACCTCATTGCTTGTATCCTGGATAGATTTCTTTGTCTCTGACCTTGGTCTGTATCGTAGAAACCTTGCTCTTGGATCCCCCTTTGGACTCGAAGCTGTGAGTGCTGCATAACCTGTGACTGAACCTCGGAGGTGTATTTTGACCAACCGTAAAGTCAAGAAACTAACTCTGTGTGCTTACTGTGTGTCAGCAGCCAGGACACATTTATTCAGTTGCACTGAATATAAAGGTGTGGGCAATGTGTAAATTATGGATCCATTCCCTATCTTAACCAGTGTTCTGGAATATTCTAAGTAATTCCATACAAATCCACCCAGGTTTTATAATGAAACCAAAAAAATGAGTGCATTGTGAGAGGGGGGAAATGGGACTTGACCTTTCATTTTGATTTATGTATGCAAGTCAGAAGAGAGATTCCCCAGTCTTTCTGGGACTTTAAGAATGAAGGCCTTGTCTAAAGTGGAATTTGAATCTGATTGGTTTCCCAGACTGAGGTTCAACCTACACCACTACTAGTACACTGTGAAATGTAAACTAGTTTCCACAAATGGATCCTGGGTAACATTGGTAGCTGATGACTGTAATGTACTGAAATGCCAACACTGCTTTCTCAGCACATTAAGTTAATTGGCTGCAATGAAAAGATGAAAGCAAATGGAAAGGTCATCTCTCAAACTAATGGAATTTCCTTAATTAGCACATTGTTGCATATTCTTCCAATTTTCAGTACAGTGAGAAATTCCAGGGGCAGGTTTGGTTTCCTTTGGGTGAGTGAGCACTGGAGACAAACGAAGTCTTTGTGAATGAAATAAAGAAAATATTACCATGAAGCCCTCTAAAAGAAGGGAGGTACACCAGGTAACAATTGGGGCTACTTCCCCAATTTTGGGTAATTCCAAATAGAATTTCTTTTGCCCTCTGTCTCATCGCTCCTTGCTCATTCCAGCTGAAGAACTGGGGGGGGGGGGGGGGGGGGCTATGTCTATCTAACACAGAGACACACACACTTGCCCCAGCCCTCAGCCAGGGGTGTCTCCTTTCCAAATTCTGATATCACAAACTCAGAGAGAAACAAACAGGAAGAAATTCTCAGTCACCAAGGGACCATTTGCTTCTGTTCATGAAATACCACCCAGACATCATGATCCATTAAATAGCAATCCTTGTCACCAAAAGAATAGTCAGGACAAGCCTCACTGTTATATTAAAATGATGCCACAACCATAGTCTCCTCCCATAGACCCATGCTAATCAGAGAACAGTCCTCATAAGACTGGCAGTTCCTCTTCATAGATTCCTCCTCCTGCCCTTGTAATTTCTTAAATCTTGGTGGATCTTCCTTCCTTCTCTGATTCGTACTGGATCCCCAACAAGAGCCTCTAAGGGGACCCCCAAATCCTCACCATAATCCACCTAATACCATTATTTTCCAAAATCAACATTAAGTCTAGGCTTTACAACATAGGATCTCTACCAAAGATATTGCAGGCCTGCAGCTTTCTCAGAGCACACACAGAGCTCACATTGCAGCAAAAACAGTGAAGTTCTCAAAAGGTACCAGGTCCACAGTTTTCAGAACTATTTTATACAGCACAGTTATTCTGCTTTTATTTCTCTTGTGAACCACAGATCAGCTCTGAATTTACAGCAGTGTCAAACAATGTCTGTAAATACAATAGTACTCAGTCAAGCAGTTCTTATTAAGTGCTGAGTCCAAATATGGTGAAGGATGCTTGGCTGTGCCTGTTTGGCCTCAGCTATGATCCTTGGTAGCAGGCAGATAACTCCCAGCAGTAGTTGGATCCAACCACAACTGGGTGATACCTGGCTGTTGCCTCTTCCCCCTCTAGGCACCCTCCCATCCCCAAACTCCACTGGACCAAGGTCCCACCAACAAATCTATAGAAATTTCCCAACGCAGAGCTGGAATCTCTGAGTTGCAAAATCTTTCTGCCATTGTTTTGGGGCAAAAGCCATGGCCGAGGACAGACTTGTAGTCTGCCGAGCTTACGCGGCGTGGCAGACTAAGGCAGGGGGAATTGCCCCTGCCGCGCGGCGTTCGCACGCGGCCGAAAGGGAGCTGCCCGCAACGTTCAGACTGTGGGTGGCTTCCTACGGCGGCGTGCGAACGCCGCGCAGCTCCCCCTCCCGGCGTGCGTTCACACCCACCAGAGGCAGGTGGAACGCGTGCCGCAGCAGCCGGGGCATTACTTTTAAGTGGTGCCCAGCTGATGCAGGAGGAGCGTGACGTTGGACGCGATGCGTCCGGGCTGCCTCCTCGGGGCATATGCAGCCGTCTGAACAGCCGCTCTGCCTCCGCTTTTGAAGCGGAGGCAGAGCAGCCGAGACTGCCAGTCTGTCCTTGGCCCATGTGTAGCACCATAGATAGTACCACAGGGATGGAAATGGGGCGGTATTTGATGGCTATTCAACACATGCAAGTCTAATTCATGTCAAAGTCAGCAAGCGAGGAACATGAATATTCATTTGTATTGTTTGTTTAGGGTATAATTAGAAGGCACAAAAAAAGCGCAGCTCTGGGAGTGAGGAGCCCAGGGGTTGGGCACATGACCAAACCCCGCTCCCTCCTTGGCTTCCCTGAGCAGTGCAGAGGCGCAGCGCCCCGGGGAAAGCCTTGCTAGGGTCTTTATTGTTTTTAATGTTTTGTTTTAATATTGATAATTTTATCATTGTTCCTTTTATGACTGTGTGCTGCTTTTCCAGAGACTTGCTCAAGGTGGCATATAAATTTTCTAAGTATACCATTTTTTATCTGGGCACATGGCACATAAGTACTGGAGAAATTTTACCAACCCTTCAGCAGCTTCCACCCCATCAGTTTGGTGTAGTGGTCAGGAGTTGTACTCTAATCTGGAAGAACTGGGTTTGATTCCCCACTCCTCCAAATGCAGCTGCGGTGTGACCTTGGGCCAGTCACAAGTTCTCTCAGAGCTGTTCTCTCATGAGCAGTTCTCAAAAGACCTCTCTCAGTCCCACCTACCTCCCAGGGTGTCTTGTTGTGGGGAGCGGAAGGGAAAGGGATGGGTGGTGCACATGTCCTGGGTATCTCAAGTCTACTTGAAACCTGGTGGTTTCGAGGGAGCAGGAAGAGAATGGGGGTGTGTTCTTTACGCTTATTTTTATTGCACAAAGTATTGGATGGGGAAGGGAATGGAGGAAGAGCAGGTCAGTTTCACTCACCTGTGGAGTGGAACCTGAGGGGTGGGTGTTGCCTTCTGACACATTTCTGGCATGTTAGGGGGCATGGCATATGCAAATGAGTTATGCAAATGAGTTATGCTAATGAGCTCCTGCACCTCTTTTTCTACGAAATGACCCCTGCATAAAGTAGTTTTCTTGCTGAAGGAAAACAGGCCTGAGTCTGGATCATGCTTGGAAGGCTGGCCAGCTGGAAAAATCTATGTATGCTATCCTGAGTACCATGGTGTAAGAACAGTGGGATATAATAAATAAATATAAAATACAATAAATAAAATCCATATACTAATAATCAGAGCAGCAATATTTAGTTAATGACCTAGTCTAATTGAGTTAATAAAATTGATCAGCTGAAAAGGCATCCTGAAGCATCTGATTTGTTTTTAAAAGAATGCTGGGTTGGATGCAGAATATCATTAGACGAACTCTGTATTTTGAGTATCTATGTTCTTAAAAGATAGCTCAAGCTGCAGAGGCAGATGTGTGCAGTATGACCACAATGGTGAAACAAATTATGTGCCTCTTTCTCATGAAATTGTCATCCTACAGGTTGCCAATTGCGTAGAAAACACCTGCCCAGATGAGAGAGAGAAGTATGCAATTGCACCTTGTAGAAGTGGCTTCCACACTGCTGTGACCCAAATCAGTACACACCAGTCAGGGCCATAACGTGCAAAGGTGTCCTCCTGCTCGCAGGGACAAATGCGTTTATTTTAGGGACCTATATATTTTGGATTCTTAGCCTATGCATACCAAGATCCAGATTCAGATTAACACTCAGAAAAAGGAGGATTGAAAGACTCTTAAAACAAATGGGTATTTTATTTTACAAACCGAAATACAAATCTGTCCTGAAGACAAGTGGGGCAGAGGGGGAGTTGACCACAGCAATGAAGAAGCAGTGTCAGGAGCTGAAACTGACCAGGCAGTAGAAAGCGCAGCACAAGTTCTGTAGTGCAGAACATTGAGATTGGATGGATAAGGGGCCAACCATGAGACGGGGCGTAACAGAATAAGTCCAAAACCATCTACAAAAATTCAGGCTGAGAGATAACTTTTTATACCTTTTTGCCTGAGATGAAGAGGGAAAGGGGAATTTGCATTGCAGTGTGGGGACAATAAAAATGCAATCTCTCAACCCTGAAAATAAATCCTTTGTCTATATGATACAGGGAAGTTTTCTTTGTTTACATTGAGAGTGTCATAAATGCTGTCTTGGGGAAATCTTGAAGTTAGATATGCATGTATCTATGGCCAGGTACTTGTTATGATTGGAGAAGGGAATCTTCCTGTCAGCTTGTTTAGATAGGAAGGAAATTGCTGGGATCAGCCTGTTGCTTAGTATTTTAGAAACCCATGCAACTGGTAATCAAATTATTTTGGAGAAGGCACCAAAGTCCTTGAGGGAAATAGCCCTCTTATGCATGATTGATAGAGAAGCTGCCTTGCATTCTTTTCTTCCTTTGACATGATTCACTGCCTTTGGATATAAATTTAATTCAGGCTCCTTCTATAGTTTCTAAGCTCATTTTCAAGTGTAGATGTGTAAATAAAGAAGATATACACTATACAGAAAGAGGGGGTCCCCTGGGGTGAGGGTCTCAGGGATATCACTGCAGGCTGTGACCACATTCTTAAATATATATATAATTAAATTTTCCATAACTACAACAATCACAACTTTCTTTTCATCATAGAGCACATAAACTATTTCAGCCACTGATAAAATTTAGACCATACATTCATTGGGTCAAATCTGCTACCCATATTCAGTAAATAGCTTAATTTGTCCATTTCTGCCCATTCCAATAATTTATCAATTATTTCTCTTCTTCCTGGTAACGAAGCAGTCTTCCAACATTTGGCTCGTGAAATATGAGCTGCAGTTAATATACAGGCTAATAGTTTTTGTTCTGGAATCGTCAGTCCTTCTGGTAATATATATGCCTATAGCATACTGGGTAAAGTTCAAGGTGCTGGTACTTACCTATAAAGCCCTTTATGGCCTGGGACCTAGCTACTTGAAGGACCACCTCTCCCCATATGTTCCCCAGTGAGCACTTCGGTCTGGATCCCAAAACCGTCTGGTCCTTCCAGGGCCAAAAGAGGCTCGGCTGGTGGTGACAAGGGCCAGGGCCTTTTCTGTGGCGGCCCCACACTGGTGGAATGAGCTCCCGGATAACATCAAAGCCCTGCAAGATCTTTTACAATTCCACAGGGCCTGTAAAATGGAGCTCTTCCACTAGGCGTTTAAGTAAGGGCCGCCCACACTTCTATCTTGGCCCTGGCCCGATCACTTGATTCGATCATTCGATCTTATCCGCCAGCCACTGTGACTGTCCATAAGGTTTACATCTGGATACTGCCATGATACACTGAGCTGAAGATATGCCATTTGTATAGTGTTAATTGTTTTAAATATTTTAATATTTTCTGATATTACTTGTTTTTTATACTTGTTGTGAGCCGCCCTGAGCCGCCATATGGCGGGGAGGGCGGGATATAAATCTCAAAAATAAATAAATAAATAATAAACATATTCAACAGATATGGGGTCTAAAGAAATTTCATGACCCATAATTTCAAAGATCATCCAATTTACCATTCTCCAAAATTTTTGTATGTCTTTGCACGACCACCACATATGAAAATAGGTTCCATAATAAACATTACATCGTCTGCATAGGCACAAAGCTTATAATCATATCCTTTACATTTGAGCCCTCTTATTTTTGAATTTTCTCTAACTTGTTCATTAAGAGTTTCCAATGCAAAAATAAAGAGGAGAGGAGAGAGAGGGCAGCTTTGTCTAGTACCTTTTCCTATATTAATTTCTTGAGTCATATCACCATTTACCATTAATCTAGCAAACTGTTTCTTATATATGGCTGCATTCATAGTTCTGAAACTTTCTCCTGGGTTAGACTCCCTTAGTTTATGGAGTAAAAATTTCCAAGAAAGATTATCAAATGCTTTTTCTACGTCCATGAACATCAGAATAGCAGATTTCTCAGGATGAGCTTCATAGTACTCTAAAACATTAATTAAGGTTCTCAAATTTTCCCTCAATTATCTTTTAGGGAGAAATCCTACTTGATCTCGATTAATTACCTGTTTTAATACTTTTTTAAATCTTTCCGCTAAAATATTTGCAAAGATTTTATAATCTGCATTCAGCAGTGAGATCGGCCTATAATTACTAATCACATCCAATTTATCTTGGTCTTTAGAAATTAATGTAATAAGAGCACTATTCCAAGATTCCAGAAGTTCACCTGTTCTCCCAATCTCTTTTACAAGCTCTTTATATACTATGGAAATTTGGCCTTCAAAGGTTCTGATAAAACTCACATGGTAGACCATCTGGACCTGGAGCTTTACTTCTTTTTTGCCTCTTGAATGCTTCCACAACATCACACATGGTAATTGGCTCATTTAAAATCCTCCTCTGCTCATCTGTGAAATTTCTAGTTTTAGTTTTCTCATTAATATAGGATCTGATTTGATCCACTTTTTCTTCTCCCTGCTTATATAGCTTATTAAAATTATCTGTCGCTATTCTTTTTAGGTCATTCAACAAAAATTTATTTTCTCCTCTGTCGTCTTTTAAACTAATTATTGACCTCTTAGCTTCTTCTTTTTTAACTTTTAAACTAATTATTGACCTCTTAGCTTCTTTCTATATGCCAACCACCTTGACGATTTATTAGCATTTTCAAAAAAAGAATAGCTTATTATATTGTACTTTTTTTGCAATTTCCTTACTTAACAATAAGTTTGTTCTATGCTGCTTCAATAATAACCTTTGTCTACTACTGGCTTCATCTTCAGTTCTCAGCCTATTTGCCTCTTCTATTTTAATCTGTTTGACTAGATAGTCATATTCTTTACTTTCTTGTTTTCTTATCCAATATGTGTGGCTAATTATCTTCCCCCTTATGTATGCCTTAAATGCATCCCAAACCACCTTAATTGAAATATCCGCTTGTATATTTCTCTTAAAGAAATCTTTAATATCCCCTCTCATTTTTTCTACAAAGGCCTGATCTTTTAATATATACCTATTCATTGTCCACCGTTTGTTTTTCTTTACCTCCTGCATAATTAACATCACAGGATTATGATCAGCAAATGTCGATGGTAGAATGTCTGCATCAGTCATCTCCATCAAAAATGGTCTAGATACCCAAGCCATATCTATCCTCGACCACGATTTGTGCCTTGCAGAGTAGAGTGTGAAGCCTCTCTCGTTCGCATGTTTTACTCTCCAAGCATCCAATAAGTCATGCTCTTCCGCTATCTGAATGAAGGTATTAAGTAGGGCTAGCCCTTTTTTCTTAAACTTACTTTGGGTTTTCTTATCTGCATCCCTATCCATTACTGCATTAAAGTCACCTATGAGACAAATATTATTACATTTTTTTATTAATTAATACCTCTGCTAGTTCTGCAAAAAAAGGATTTTGACTCGCATTAGGGGCGTAAATATTCACAATTAAATATTCCCTCCCTTGCCTTATTATCATTATGGCTACTATCCTTCCATCCTTTGAGGAATAAACAAGTTGTGGGTGCAAATACTCCTTCACATAAATTACCACTCCCTTTTTTTTTCCTCTTCATCCGCAGCCACGAATATCATTCCCAATTTCTTGCAATTTAAATGTTTTAGATGACCTTTCTTGATATGTGTTTCCTGTAAACATATTACCTCTGCTTTTAGTTTAGTAGCTTGATGTAGGATGCGTCTTCTTTTTTGCAGGCCATTCAGACCATTGACATTCACAGAGAGAATTCTAAAGCTTTTAGTGATCTGCTCCATTTTTATTTTTTTTGTTCCTTAGGCCTACTTTTTGTTTGATTTCTGGTTAGAATTTGTAGTGGAATAGAGGAGCCACCTTTCTTCCCCTTTTTCTTACTGTTCCTGTCCTTGCATTCTTCTGTTTCTTCTCCTTCTCTTTCCGGTTGGGGTTCTTCCTCCTCCTCTTCTTCTTTTTCTTTATCCACACCAAAATCTTCACCATAATTTTCAAAGAAGTTTTCTAGTTTGAATACCGAATCCAATTTATGCCTTCTTTCTCTATATGCAAACAGTAGGCCTTCTGGAATGTTCCACCTATAATCAATGCCTTTTTCGTGCAGGAGAGCTGCTAACCGCTGGTATGTTCTTCTTTTTTCTCTTACTCTCCAGGGTATCTCCTTCAGAAACCTTATTTCTTCACCTTGGATTAACATCTTTTTATCATACGAAGCTCTTAGTACCTTTTCTTTGGTTTCTCTTTTATTGAATTTTATATGAACTTCTCGTGGTACATTAAACTTCCTTGCGTAGGCCATTTTTCTTCTATACAGCATATCTATATCAGCCATCAAGTCTTGCTTCGATCTGACCTCCAACTGTTCTGCTAAGCTGGTGACCACTTCATCTTTTAGTTCATTGCCTAATTTCTCTGGAATATTTTGGCATCTCAGTATCATAGCCACTTTATCCATTTCTAAATTAATAATGGACTCTTCCAGACTCTCATTTTTTGCTTTAGATCTTGTAAATCCAAATCTAACTCTTTGACTTTTCCATGGGTTTGTCATCCTCCAGCCATCAAAGACTGTATATCCCGCTTGTTTGTCACCACTTGTGTCTTTATCTCTTCCATTTCCATCTTAATTTGCACGGCTAGCTCATCAATTTTATTATAGATTGGAGACAACTCTCTTTGAATGAGCACTGGGAATCTTTCTTCCACTTTTTCCATCAGTGTGGGTAAAGTGTTTTCAACTTACGCTTTAACAGTGGCAGCCACGGACTCATCAATCATGGCCTTCATGTCCTGTGTTGACTGACTAGGATTGCTTGTAGATGATTTCAACTGATTCATTTCTTTGAATTGTGACAGTGACAGCAATGAACTCTTCCTTGATGCACCAGGATTTCCCGAAGCCATCAATCAATATTTTACAAATTCTTACCTTGCTTCTGGCTTACACTTTGCTGCTTAGAAATGCCAACTATATTTATATATTTTATAATTTAACTATAATAGCAATCAAATTACTAATAGTTTTAAATAGTCTACTACCTCCAATATGTTAATCAAATGACCTATTAATTTATTGTGTCTAATTTAATTCCCCTATGTTATTCAGAGGTTATTCAAGATTAAATTTTAAATGCTATTTTAAATTATTATAGACTACTGAACTGCAGCCACTAATTAATTTAAATTAATTAATGTATTGATTATTATTACTTTGAATACACTAACTCCCCTAATTTATTATAAATGAATTTTTATAAATAATTATAATCTAAGTAAAGCTTCTACGTAATAAGTTTTAAGCTATGTTATAAACAATAACAGAATCTAACCCCAAGCCTGTCCTAAAGTCCCTTGATTGTTATGTTACATACTAAATTTAGTTACTTAACCCAAAGAGTGACTATATATAGCCACCAAGTATTTTCTTACCACTTACTGGTCACCCAATATAAACTATAAGTCATACAAATGAAAAGTAGAGTATCACAAATAACAAATAATAGAACACCACAAATCCAACAATATGCTTATACACGTCAATACATTCAGGTTTGCATTCGCGTTTCTGTCCATTTAAGTTCTGTTCATTGCTTAGTTCTCTCTCACTGATCCTCTTCACCCTGGGCTTCCTCTTACTCTTTTGCCCTCCTTTACGTTACCAGCGTGACACAGCCTTTTCCTTATGCGCGTTGTTAATTGCACCGACACTCCAAGTCCCCGCTCTTTAAGCTTCTTTACGATTCTGGCGTTGTCTATGTTGTTTCCCTTATAGCTTTAGCATAATCTACGATTTTCCCTTCACCACGTTGATCTATGTGCCACCACGTCACATCGTCTCCGGGCCTTCACTCAATTACGCCTGCACAGTCATCTCGGCCACACCCAGCGTTATTTCCTCCTACTCCCGAGTAACCTTAGCCAGCAAGAAGTGGAAGGCTGAAACCAAAGCAAAACCAAAGATAGAAAACAACAAACAGAAAGAAGGTTAGTGCAGCAACGTATCGGTGTTACAAACTGCTCCCCCTGTTATTTCCCAAAGCTAGCCACATTACCACTGGGACTCAGCACTAGCTCAAAGCCACTCGCTAAGTGGGCTCCTCCACTAAGAGCTAAGGATGAAAAGAAAGAAAAGAGAAATGGAATACTCAGCTTTCATGTTTTTCCTGAGTCTGGTCCGTATAGTGCTTTAGCACTTTAGAGTTCCGTTCCCTCTTTCTCCCGTCCAACTCAGTTGCTGGCGGTACTCCTCTTCAGCTTCTGCATAGAGCGTGGGGACACCCTCAGGAAAGTTGCCTGCTCCCTTGGGGTGTGCCCAAAAGCTTTCCACTTCTTCCCACCCTTCAAGCTGGAAGAAAGGCAGAGTTTTAACCTAGAAAGCTGAAGGGTTTTACACAGAATCGCAAGAGCTCTCTTCCCTGCGTCTGTAGCGAGGGCAGGCGGAACCGGAAACACCAGCACTCAGAGCTCAGCCCAGGCTGTGACCACATTCTTAGTAGTTCCAAGCACATCATATTTAGTAGGGACATTTTGATGCCTCCACACCCATTATACATCAGCTCATCACGGAAAAGGCAACTGATCTGCAAGCAACATTGGTTTGTTGGAACATCTGAACCAGATATCTGTGTATGCTTTCTCAGTCTCATGCATACTCCTGACACACTGTTTCTATTTTGCAGTGGCGGTAGGATTTTTTTCTAAGTGCATAACTTCATTAGATTAAAAACTTGCCGCCCTGTTTTATGAACACCTGTTATTCTTGCATCTGAGTAGGCAGGGGTGTAGAGTTGGAAATCCCGGGGGGCCCTATCGTTGGGATGATGTTCTTTCACCCCCCCTCCAGGAAACTGCCCCGCCTCCCTGGGCCCTTCCGAGGCCCGCCAGCCACCGCTGCCAGTGCCTCTCTCCCCCACCACCACCCCTTCCCTCTCCCTCTCCAGCAGCGGCTGCCAGGCCTCGGAAGGACCCAGGGAGGCACAGCAGCAGGCGCTCTGTTTTCCCGGGGGTGGCTGAGCCCCCCCTGGGAAATTTCGGGGGTGGCTCAAGCCCTCGAGCCCCCCCCCCCGTACTCTATGCCTATGTGAGTAGGTGTGTAGAATCCCTCTGTACTCTCGTTTATTTTTAACAAAAAAAAGTCCATAACCCCAAGAGGAGGAAGTCCATGGATTATACAAGCCAAATACATAAGAATCTACACAGACCAATGAACAAGGAAGAATAAAACAACATGTAAAGACTCACAGTAAAGCAGAATTATGATCTGGACATACCTCACACATATAATTTACTCAATGAGAAGAACTCTCATTCAGGCCTTTTCTCTTTAAAAAAATACTTTCAGTCCAATACTAGACCTCTTAAACTCTGACACATCACACCACAGGGATTCAGGGGTTCTTTTCTCGCTGTCAGCGTTGTGGGCACTTTGTACTACAAAAGAAAATTAATCCTCTGGAAGAAAAAAGAAGAGGACACATAAAAGTAGGGTTTAACTTTTGTTTTAGCTCACAAAAGCCTTTTGCTCACCTTTACTGATCTTAACTTGATCAAATGGGAAACAAATCTCCACAGAAAAAACATGACTATCTTCCTAGTCTCTCAGATCTTTGAAAGGTAGAAAGGGTTGTTTTGCAGTTCATTCAGCCCCTCTTTCCCTCCACCCTACTCCATTTTTCTTCCCACAGTTCCTCAGAAATTGGAGAGGGGAATACTTAGAACTGGGGAGGCAAAGGTTTCTAGCGTCTCAGCAAATCTGTGAAGTCAAATAAAAGCAAGCTGGCAAATGTTGACAGAAATAGCAGCAGCCATGGAGGTACATAAACCATCATGACAATAAATTCAGGAGGAACACCAGCTCAGAATTTTCACTGTGGTAGAGGTACACATGGGATGATACTGAAAAGTTCAGAGACTCCAATAGATTATTCTCTTCATTCCGTGACACAAAAGAGAAAACACATAAAAGCAGGAAAAGAGAGCAGCTGTCAGAAGGAGGATACACATAAGGATACACCAAGGTCAAAAAAGCAGGACAAGAGTGGCCCTCCTGATTTTATCACATTTCTTCTAGCTTGCAGGTCCAGTGCATAGTACCTCACAAAAGTATCCACTGAGAGACGAAGGTCCAATCTACATCTAGTATTTGCTCCATTGTTTTACCAAACCCACACTGGAACAGAAAAAGATGCGGCTCAAAACCGTATTCGATTACCCTAGGCCAATGCCATACCCAGAGCACATTTCGTAGCAGGAGCTCCTTTGCATATTAGGCCACACACCCCTGATGCAGCCAATCCTCCAAGAGCTTACAGAGCTCTTCTTACAGGGGCTACTGTAAGCTCTCGGAGGATTGGCTACATCAGGGCTGTGTGGCCTAATATGCAAAGGAGCTCCTGCTATGAAATGAGCCCTGGCCATACTGACTGCAGAGTCACCCCAGAACGGCCATAAAACGGCCATAAACCTATGCAGACAGTTCCATAAACTGTAATTGTGCTGTAATTGTGCTGCTGATCTTATGGTATAAGTTTAACTGTTTTTGATATTGCTTGTGTTATTTTATGTTGTTAGCCGCCCTGAGCCCGCCATTGATGGGGGGGAAGGGGCGGGATATAAATCTCATGAAATAAATAAATAAATAAATAAATAAAATCTGGAGATCAAACGAAGTGAAAACGGCATGCAGTCTGCCATAAAATCCGACAATCAAAGTGAAAGTGGCCTGCAATGCAGAAGGGAATTTCTGTTCCAACGTGGGTTTGGTAATGCCATTCTGCAGATCGGGACCATTGCCATTCTGCAGATCTCAAGGAGCAGGACCTCCTTTGTGAATGCTACTGATGAAGCCTGGCCTCTGGTGGAATGAGCATGGATATGCTGGGGTCAAGGAAGACTAGTTTGTGTGTAACAGGACTTTATTGTTGTGACAGTCCACCTGGAGAGTGTCTGACACGAGGCCCTCCTTCCTTTATTCAGCCCCATGTAACAAACAAAAAGAGTAGGATCTTTCCTCAACACTCTGGATCTCTTTAAATAAAACAATAAAGCTCATCTTAAATCTAGAGAGCTTAATGTTCTTTGTTATCAGAAGTAGGGGATGGGGAAAAAACAGGGAGTCTGGGCAAGGCCGGGGGTACAGTTTTGACATGTATTTAAGCAGACCCCCAAGCCCCATTCAGTAGCCTGGAATTGTACCATCAATAAACTTAGGAGTTGATTTCCCTGCAATGTGTCTCTGAACTCTTGACGTTGGGCCATAAAGTCTCCCCATTTGGCCAGGTAGACAGGTGACATGAAGAATGGGAATGGAGCCAGGGCATAGCTTGAGGCACGTGGCCATGGAACCGGGAGGGGCCATACTGGAATCAGCGGGACCCAGAACCACTAAGGCTTTCCGCTTTGAATTGATTTTGCCCTCCAAAAAAAAGAGAGGTAGTGAGACCGGGTGAGCAAAGGTGCCTTAGGGGGTGAAATCATCTCCTCCATCACTGGAGACAGTCCCAGCTCCAGAGCCAAAATACAGTGCTGTCTCAGTTCCATTCTGTGTTTTTCCTTGAGATTTGACTTTGATTTAGGACACTTAGGCTGTTTTTACATCTGACTTTCCCGCTGGAATCATTCTAGTTCTAAAAAAACCTGCCCACACTTCTGTGCGGTGTGAAACCGTGCTGCTACTGAAATGTCCACATCTACTAATTGCCCTCCTGTGGTCAAGCTAGTATTCAACCAGCTTGATTCTGCTTTAAACAATTGCTGTTGATTAGGGCACTTAGACCCCCTGGAGTGAAATTTCACACCACTGTGAATTCAGCACAGGAAAAGACAGCAGTCAAACTACTTTAGAGGGGAGGTGTAGAATGACCCTTAGTGTTGGAAGTGAAGGGCTTTGTGCTGTCTCTTAGCTTCAAACTTCAGAGGGGGACTATACGAGAGTCAGAGAGATAGATAGGCCAGGACACTGAACAGCCTTTCCTTCTACTACTCTGATACTATCTCTCTGATGTGTAGATTGCTACTCTTGGGGAATCTTCCTTCTTTCTGGCTTTTACACCTTCTCTCCACACTATGCTAGCCTTTTCCATCTTGGCACCATGAGGGCAGGACATGCTTCCTGTATCTCTATCCATCCTAGCTAGTTAGACTAGATTAGAAATCTATCTCTACTCTATCCTTTCTAGAATGGAGTTCTTTACAATAAAGGACTCATATTAGTTTTGCAAAGATAAAGAGACTCCATGTGTAACTTTGTTTCTTGACAGCACACACAAACCAGATAGACTCTGCAGCATTATGTGCCTTGAGCACTCTGCTAACCTAATAATCCTTCACTTAGGAGGTGGTTCTGAAGAGCACCTCAGAACCAGTGATGAAGGTGAGCGGGACTGGCACTGTTGGGGCTTGGAACACTGCAGTGATGGAACCAATCAGATCAAAGCCAATGATTAGGCCTTTGAGCACTCCAGAGTCAGAGTTTTGGGGTGTCAAAGGAGAGGCGATCCTTCTCCCATAGCACTGCCTTAACTTTTGAAGCCCGATCACCAACTCTGATGGTGGTGAAGAAGGAACTGAGGGAAGGGGGCGCAGCCATCTCAGAGCATGTGACCATTTTGATGAGAACAGGTTGCTTGGCCCCCTACTGGTTTTTTACTAGAAGTACAGCTCCAGCAGCCAGTCTGCACACCCACAGTCTCAATGTGTGGCTGCACAGAAGACCAAAGATGAACAGCTAATCTCCCAGACCACAGAGATGAGTTGCTTTGGAGGAAAGGGTGCTTTGGAGGGTCGACTCTATGACATCACATCCACACTGAACTCCCTCCCCAAACTCCACTCTCCCCAGCCTCCTCCCCAAAATCTCCGGGAATTTCCCAATCCTGAATTAGCAAGCAACCCTAAGATGCACGGAAAACTCCAGGATAGAAAAACCTGCCGGAAATTACCAAGGAACTTGAAAACAACATGTCCTCCTATCTTTCTGTCAAAACCATTTTACATAAAACAGTTTTGTTTAATTTAAGAGACCACAAAAATAAAGAACACAGAAACCCTAATTTACACACACAAACACACACATACATCGCAGGATGAGCAGCAACTGGCACCTCCCTGCATGGCTCCAAGGTCCTTGAAGACACTCATGAATTCAAGACATGATGAGAGCCAGAGAGGTGCAGTGGCTACAGTTGAATGCAGGTTCTGGAACTGGGAGACCCAGGCCCAGGTTTGAATCCCCACTTGGCCATGGAAGCTTGCTGGTGATTTTGGGCCAGTCACACACCCTCAGCCTAACTTACCTCAGAAGCTTGCTAGGAGGATAAAATGGAAGAGAGGAGAACAATGTAAGCTGCTTTGGGTCTCCACTGAGGAGAAAGGTAGGGCATAAATCAATCAGTCCTGGGAACAAGACACTTGAGAGCACAGCAGCCAGCCGTTGCAATTCTAAAGCCATCAACAGAGAAATATCCCAAACAGAGCAGTAGAGGCCAGTCTTTAAACAGAACACTGTCTGAGAAAGGAGCTACCTATGTTTGGCTTGCATGCCAGCGATCTGTAGCCCTTGCCCAGGGCTGGCTCTATCACTAGGCCAACTAGGCAGCCGCCTAGGGGCGCAGCTGGCAAATGGGGCAGCAGAGAGACTGAGAGAGACTCAAACCAGGAGATAGTATGCTTTATGAAAACCATGATTTACCATTATGTCTGAATGCAGCTTTCCATTCAGGCTAAGAACCAAACTTAGCCTTGGGCCAATGCAGATAGACTTGTAGGCGCTGCAGCCAGCTGGTGCAGGTGGCTGCTGGCGGAACTGGAGAGCTTGTGAGCCCAGGAAGGCGGGCACTGTGGCCAGGGGGGGTGTCCCTTGCGGGCGGGTCTCCAGTGGTGGAGAGGGCAGCTCTGCGGTGTGGGGGGGTGCTACAAGGCAGCCTTGTCTGGGGGGGGGGGGGCGCCACAAGGTAGCCTTGCCTAGTGTGCAAAAAACCCTGGAGCCGGCCCCGCCCTTGCCAGAATTGTGCTGATGTACTAACTATGGGGTTGGATCCAGCCAGCTTTTTCACAGTCTCCTCTCCTTACTACAACCTTTGTTCCACCTGTTCATGCACATCCCACATTCCTCAGCTACACTTTTTTGATGGCCAAAGGAGCCCCCCCCTCCCCCTGCTTTGCACAGATTGCCGCATTACATGATCCTTGAGTACATGCAAAGTCCTATGCGGAAGCTCCTTGCTTCAGCAGCAGCATGTTTAAACTGGGCCTAATATATGGATGATACAAATGTAATAAATTAAATAAATTATACATACACAGAGATATATACACACACTAGGGTTGCACAACTGTAAAAATTAAGTATTTTTAGGATTCATATTTCAAGGAGGGCATAAATACTGGTATTCTGGGTTATTTGGGTCCCAGAGACCAGTTTGGTATTCTGGTTTGGGGTTGTTTTTCAGAATTCTGAAATTATTTGTGTCCGTTATTTTCTATGGGGAATCTTTTCAGAGGGGTGGAGTGGCTGTTTTTCAAGCAAATACCACCAACGTTGCAGTGGAGTTAGTGCTGCCTGTGCAGCAAAGATTCTCCACGTTTCAGGAGAATTGGACCAAGGTACCTCCAGCCATCCTCCATTGCTTCCTATGGGGAAAAATGCCATGCTTTCTCCAGGGCAAAGAATAGCCAAACACACAAGAGCAAACAACCATGGGCAAAAAGCACCCCAATGCAAATAGAACCAACAAGCCCAACTGAACCAATGTCAAACTGGGGAATCCCACCAACCTGGCAAGCTCCCGCAAACATGGAATCCATTTGGCTGTAAAAGCTGCCTTCCTCTGCCCTGCCCTCCTATTGTCCAGGAAACCTGCACAAGGAACACCCCCCCCCCCAAAAAAAAAATTCAAAGCTTTAAAATGCTGGCTTTGGATATTCCAGAATATTTCCAGGAATATTCAGGATCAGGATACCAGTATTGCTGAGATTCCCAAATATTGATCCAGATCCCAAATATATCCAAAAAATACAGATAGATTATGTTGGGAGTATATATTTGGACCAGATTCTCTGAGCGCCCATCCTCATGCACACATATACACAGGGGTCATTTCGTAGAAAAAGAGGTGCAGGAGCTCATTAGCATAACTCGTTTGCATAACTCATTTGCATATGCCACACCCCCTAACATACCGGAAGTGTGTCAGAAGGCAACACCCACCCCTCAGGCTCCCCTCCACAGGTGAGTGAAGCTGACCTGCTCTTCCTCCATTCCCTTCCCCATCCAATACTTTGTGCAATAAAAATAAGTGTAAAGAACACAACCCTCATTCTCTTCCTGCTCCCTTGAAACCACCAGGTTTCAAGTAGACTTGAGATACCCAGGACATGTGCACCACCCATCCCTTCCCCTTCCCCTCCCCACAACAAGACACCCTGTGAGGTAGGTGGGGCTGAGAGAGGTCTTTGGAGAACTGCTCATGAGAGAACAGCTCTGAGAGAACTTTTGACTGGCCCAAGGTCACACCAGCAGCTGCATGAGGAGGAGTGGGGAATCAAACCCGGTTCTCCCAGATTAGAGTCCAACTCCTGACCACTACACCAGTGGTCAGGATGAGGTGGAAGCTGCTGAAGGGTTGGTGAAATTTCTCCAGTACTTATGTGCCATGTGCCCAGATAAAAAATGGTATACTTAGAAAATTTATATGCCACCTTGAGCAAGTCTCTGGAAAAGCATCACACAGTCATAAAATGAACAATGATAAAATTATCAATTTTAAAACAAAACATTAAAAACAATAAAGACCCTAGCAGGGCTTTCCCCGGGGCACTGCGCCTCTGCACTGCTCAGGGAAGCCGAGGAGGGGGCTGGGCTTGGTCATGTGCCCGCCCCCTGGGCTCCTCACTCCCCGAGCTGCGCTCCTGTGCACTCCTGCTCCAACGGACCCCTGAATATACATATATTAAGTACTTGTACAGGGAGCCAATGTATACAAACTCATATGACTATTGCGACAGAGAACAGGCAGTGAAAGGCTAACATTGACAAGTGACAAATAATATAAAGATAGCCTCTCTAGATTTCTAGAGAAGATGACTAGAAAAGCCCCTCCCCCCCCCTTACTATAGCGGCTGTTCTTAACTGCAGTTTTTAATAGATATTTTTATTGTCTCTCACGGCAAGCACTAAAAGAAGCGTATTTAATAGCACAAAAACAAACACCTAAGGCCAGAGATAGCCTTTTAAACTTCCATCTCACTAGCGTCTGTCTGTATAACGGCACCCTGTCATTCCTCAGCACTGACAACAGCTTCCCCTCCTGCCAGCACTTTTATATTGCAGTTGTTTGATCTTTTCTCAATGAATTGCCTTGGCCAGGGGTGTCAAAGTCATTTGTTATGAGGACCAGATCTGACATATATGAGACCTTGTTGGGCTGGGCCATGTGTGTCATAAAATGTAATGCCAGGTAGCAGAGATATAAACTTTATAAAGGACACAAACCCAGAGATTATTTTTACTTAAAATACAAACATGCTTAAAACATTAGCACTCTTGCAACCTTTTGTTTATTTAACAGTCTCTGATAACGGACGCCTCTTGCTTTGAATTATTGCATCAAAATGTCTTTGCTGTTGCAATCTTGAGTATGCTGTTCAGGAGTGTATCTGTAAGCTGCAAACCTACTTTTGATTTATTGACATTCACCACAGAAATCTCCTGCTTGAGTTCTGAATCTAGGACCCAGGGGAAAACATGAAATGGCTGAGCCATTGAGAGAGTCTGGCAAAGCAAGCTATGATGCAGCAGCAGCAACAGAACTGGAAGCAGGAAACGGCCAGTTCCAGTGCGGGCCTGATAGAAACCCTCCGGGGGCCTCATCTGGCCCCTGGGCCGCATGTTTGACATCCCTGGTCTAGGCTATGCCACTTCCTTATCTAAATATGAGGATTTCCTAGTCTAGCTGAGCTGGACCTGGTAAAGTAGGAACATTGGTGACTATGAGAAGCACTGCTTGTTCAACAGTAGAGCTCTTGTGGAACTCTCTTGCTATGGAGCCACTATTTAGAAAGCATTCCAGAATTTTGCTGGTCCCCAAAACTGTGGGGTTAGACAGGCAAATGCTTTTGCCATCTGCGGCCTTTGGAATATGGTTTAGAGAACACTGTTTCTGGATTTAATTATACTGTTTGTTTTTCTTATGCTGCCTTGGTCGACATTAATGCAAAAGCTTCTCCCATGAAAATAATTAATAAAAGCAACTACACACTAGGGTTGGCAGCCTTCAGATCTCTCAGACCGATTTCCCATTAGCGCTGCCCCAGCGTTCTTCCTCTGTTTGCCCCGGTGCTGGGCTTGAATTTCACACTATTTGCCATGGGGCGCATTTTGACACCACTCAAAAAAAATAGGATCACTGAAACCACGGGGAAGATCGGGCAAAGCCACGGGTCAAAAGGCACCCTGAGGCAAATAGTGTGAAATTCAAGCACAGCACTGGGGCAAACGGAGGAAGAACGCCAGGGTAGCGCTGGTGGGAAATCAGTCTCAGTATTACAACTGATCACCAGACTAGAGAGATCCATTCCTCTAGAGCAGATGACTGCTTTGGAGGGTAGACTCTATGGCATTATATCCCACTTGAGGTCCCTCCCCTCAGCAATCCTCGGCCGCCCTAAACTACATCCCAGCTCAGAGTTGGCAACCCTAAAATACGCCATGTATATTCATAGTCAGCTGAAGGTACTGCAGGGGATTAAAGTGCACGGACTCTAATCTGGGAGAACCAGGTTTGATTCCCCACTCCTCCACTTGCACCTGGCTGGATGACCTTGGGCAAGCCATAGCTCTGTACCAGCTGTTCCCTCAAGGACAGCTTGGGAAAGAGCTCTCTTAGCCCCACCTACCTCACAGGGTGCCTGTTGTGGGGAGGGGAAGGGAAAAGGAGTTTGTAAGCCGCTCTGAGACTCCCTTGGGGAGTGGAGGGCGGGGTATAAATCCAATCTCTTCTTCTTCTTCTTCTTCTTCCTTATTATCTCAGCCCCTGACTCCAATAGTACTACCAGCCCATCGTACAGGACCATTATAATGATCACAGAGTATGAAAAGCACTTAGTATAAAGCATTGTGCAAGTGCTAAGTAGCATTAATTATATGAATTTATTTCAGTGCCGCTTAACTACATTCAAGGCAAATCACTACAGTAAAATAAATTACTACAAACTACTACAATAAAATATAGCAAAACCAAGAAAGCATGAAAGATAAGGACAATCATAGATAGAAAGAAGCAATAAAATAAATTGCACCAGATCAAAACAGGATACGGTCTTAAATATCATAAAACCATCATTTAAAAGCCTCTTAAACTACAGCCCAAAATACAATAAGAGGACAAGGTAATCAAAGCTATGGGGAGGGTGAAATGTCTTAAGAGAAAGTAAACATATGTTTATGTCTGAAGGAGCAGAGATTTGGCACCTCCTCTATGAGGAGAGAGTTTCAGGCATAAGCATTGAGAAAGGCCCTGTGTCTGGTGCTCACCCACCTAGCTTCAGAATGCATAGTGAACAGAGCATATCCTTGGATGATGATGACACCAGCTGGCAGGCAGATATATACTGGGGCTATTGATGGGCCAAAAGCATTCTAAGATAACTGGTTAACAGTTTTGTTGGGAGGTTGGGCAGTGAGGATGATACGAGGGGGAAGACTGGAAAAAAGGGAGTCAGCTGGGCTGTCAGAGAATCAGTCCGTTCTCAAGCATTAACCACTTTAATATAGAGACCAATTTTCCACGAGGCACTGCTCCAGCATCGTTCTTCCCTTTGCCCCGACTGCATGCTTGAATTTCCCACTATTTGCCCTGTGCCACATTTTGACCCACAGCTTCCCCCGAATTCCTCCGTGGCTTCAGTGATCCTCAAAAAACAGGATCACTGAAGCCGTGGGGGAATTCAGGCGAAGCTGCGGGTCAAAATGCGTTGCAGGGCAAATAGTGGGAAATTCAAGCACACAATCAGGGCAAAGGGAAGAATGACACTGGAGCAGCGCCTCGCGGGAAATTGGTCAGAGAGAAAAGGAAGGACCAGAAAAGACACAAAGTCAAGATTCCATTCATGCTACTGTTAGTGTCTAAGGCTGAGAAATGGTGTAATGGAGTAACCATGCCCTGCAATTTGACAGTGCTCACCTTTGCCTTCTTAAGCATATTCCCAGAGTGGTTCATTTGCTGGCACCAGCAGAAACATGCTTTGCTTTAGCAGTGCTTAACCAACTGACTTAATACCACCACCGTTGGGTCATGTAGGAGTAGTATGTGATTTTACTCATTTATCTTCTGTGTAATTTCAAGGCAGCATGAACCCAAACTGATATGCAGTTGCTGGCCATCAGCAGGCCATTCTTTTCTTAGGCCACGTACATCAGGATCATTATGGTAAGACTATTATTTCTCAGGTGAGCACAGAACAGGTGCTTGATTTCAGACTCAGCAGGAGAAAAATAAGGATGAATCTCAGCTGCCCAAGATCATAGCAGAAAAGGTGTAGTGTCAAGAGACAGACACAATCATTTCAGAAACAAGAACACTCAACAGACACTTCAGGCAGACAATAATCTTAGCTGAGTTTCAACAGACTGTAACATAGCTCTCCTGTCCTGTCCAAAAGTCTTTATATACAACTACTAAGCAATCCTCAAGAGAGCTACAAAACATCATAATCTGTAACCCAAGTGCTGGAGAAGCGACAGTCTTCCAAGAGTCTAGTTACTGTAAATATTGCTGAAAGAGTGGTTTAATCCACCTGTACAATAGGGGGAGCTGTGGTGCATTCTCTAGTGTTTACGGTTTATTGAATGTTTCCTCTTGCCGCTCAGCCTACCTCTTGTTGTTTCTCTCTCCGCTGCATGTCAATATGTGTTAGTGCTTGTGCTTTGAAGGCCTCTATTATATTAGTGGCCTGCAGTAATCCTGTTGTGGTAAATTCATCGAAAGCAACCTCCAAAGCATGGATTGGATTATTTCCTGAACTCTGCCAACACCAAGCACAGTACAAAGGTTTATGCCTCAGCCCCATTGGGAAAGTACCGGCTTTAGTTCACTTGCTCAGGGCGGTGTACAATGATAAATTAAACAACAATAATCATACTAAATTAAGATTAAAACATTAATAATACAATAAAATCACAATAATCAACTTAATTAGATGGCAATCAAAGCTTCTGAGTGTGCCACCCCCTTGTGAGGGGGAGGCAAGGGATACGATGGAAGAGTGCCAGCCAGATGGATGCCATCACTGTCCTCAACCAAACACTTGGTGGAACATCTCTGTTTTACAGGCCCTGCAGAACTGCATTTAGTCCTGCAGGGCATGGATGTTACTCGGCAGAGAGTTCCATCAGGTTGGGTCCAGGGCACTAAAAGCCCCAACCTGGTGGGTCCCAGACCATTAAGGTAAGCACCAAAACCTTGAACCTGATCCAGTGCTCCACTGGTAACCAGTGCCATTCACACAGCACAAGCTGAATATGTGCTGTCTGTGGGGTCCCTGTAAGGACCTCCACTGCTGGACCAGCTGGAGGTTCTGGATCAGTCTCAAAGGTAGCCCTATGTAGAGTGAGTTACAGTAGTCTAATCTGGAGGTAACTGTTGCATGGATTACTGTGGTAGGGTCAGGGTGGGACAGGTAGGGGGCCAGTTGCCTGACCTGGCATAACTGAAAGAACACCAGTCTGGAAACATTTGTGATCTGGTCCAGTGGTTGCTGATGCTTTAAATGAAATTCAGGTGGAGGAAGTGGATAATGACAAGGGTAATTTGAGGAAAGAAGGCAATCTATGATGGTTACTTAATAAATGGATTAGGTTGGGTATATACAAAAAGATTGATTTACATTTTGGGGGTATTAAATTTGAATAAAGCATCTAAGTATATAAGAGTTTGTGTTAAGGATTAAGAGGGGCGATTTATTTTTGTCAAGAGTCAGAACAGACCCTGGAAACATACCTTAGGTTTTGTGTATACCCCAAATAATAATTAAAAAATGTTTTTCACATGTTCATAGTATTACAAAATGAGGAGAAGGAGAGTTGATAATATTCGGTGATATGAATCAGATTATGGAAAATAACCTTGACAATTTCCACAGAAGAGGAAACCCCTGCATCAGCATTCTTAAATAACTCAGGTATGCAAAATAACTCAGGTATCCACTTAAAAGTTGCCTCCCCAGGAGTGGATCTGAATGTTTCACCTCTTACCCTGCGTTTTCCAAATCCTGGTTTCCAGTGATCTTTTTTTCCTTTGGATATTAACTTACTGTTTGTGAGAGAGGAATTCCCTTGTTCAAATTTATTTTCCCGCCACACTGCCATTTTGTGTCATCAGTGAGGCATGTTCACCCCACCTACCGCCCTCCCCCCGGTTGTTCCGGAGACATCTGCCATTTTAAATATATAGCAATAGATAGATAGATAGATAGATAGATAGATAGATAGATAGATAGATAGATAGATAGATAGATAGATAGATAGACAGACAGACAGACAGACAGACAGACAGACAGACAGATAGATAGATAGATAGACAGACAGACAGACAGACAGACAGACAGACAGACAGACAGACACAATTTTGTCCATTACTATACAGCAATGTTATAACGCTGTGACAAAACAGGCAATACAGACTGCTCCAGAATCTGGATGGGAGGGCAAGGCTGGGCTGGTAGTGCCTGGAGCTCTGCCAGCCGGGAGCGCGTGGAATGCCTGCCAGCTGCAGGTGTGTGCACAGGCAAGGAGAGGCAGTGGCAGGTAGGCTTTATACAGCCTCCCCAGCAGCCAGGCTTCCTCCCTCAGCCCCGTCTCACTTGATCTGCGAGCAGCAGAGGAACCTGGTAGACCGGGAGGGAGGAGGAGGGTGCCACTCTCACACATTGTCTCCCTAGTGACTCAAACTTGTTTGTTTTGCTTCCTGCTCAGTGAGGTGCGTGCAGGGTTGCCAGTGCGGAAGGCCGCCTGAGTGGCACAGCCACCAGTAAACAGAGTGGGCCCTGTCACCTGATGGCCAGTCCAGTGTGACCCCCAGCCCCCCCCCCCCCCCCGCCAGATCCCCAATACCCCAGGACTGCACCACAGATGGAGGAATGGACTCCCATGGGCCCCTGCACAGAAGGCAAGGGCATAGACTTTCCAGTTTCCCAGGGGGGCTGGGGCTGGGCCAGAGACATCACAGGCCATTGTCTCCAGGGAGTTCCAGCTCCCCAGCCCCCCTGAAGTTGACACCTATGACAGAAGGTGGTCTTGCTGGCCCCCAGCCCCATGGGGGTTTCCTGTGGATGGGGGACTCAGGACGCAACCTCTAACCTCCATGATCCCCCATGCCCACTTGGTTCCCCCGCTGCAGCATCCATGCCCCCATCCCCTGATCACCTCCAGCTGGCTGAGGCCTGCAGGGCCAGGGCAGCTCCTAGTCCCCAAGGGAGGTGGGGAATGCCCCCTCTAGCGACCACCAGGGATCATATGGCAGTCATCACCATGGCTGCCATACAGGAGACCCAGCAAGAGTAAGATGGGAACCCCACGAGCTCCCCTCCTCTGACCTCCAGCTGTCCCAACATTGCCCAGTACCATTAGCTTAAGGGGCCCAGCTCTTTCTGCAAGCCACAGCTCCAACCTGTACGGCAAGCCCCACTGCGGTGGAGGCTCATGGCTATCGCCAGCACCAATCACTTGCAAATATGGCAGCCGTGTTTTTCCCAGCTGAAGCACTACATAACTTCCCCCTCAGGGGACGGACTAGCGGTGCCATGGTTATGCCACAGCTGGCCACTGTAGCACAGACGCAACTCAGGATTGCACTGTAAAAGGGTCATCTAGCTGGGTATTCCCAAAGAAAACCTATATATCTTACTATGTATCCTGACTTTCTCAGGTCACAGAACTCGAAGTGGTGTTCATAAAGTTCACAGAAGATTTCCCATCTAGTCACATATACTCAGTAGGAACCAGCAATTTCTGTCTTTCTTTTAAACATTAAGAAAGATTCAAAGAATATTAATTTGATTATTTTTATGACTGTATCGACTCTACAGTATAAACTCTGTAACCAAACCTGGATAGCTCAGGCTAGCCCAGTCTCATTGCAGAAGGTAAGCTGGGATAGCCCTGGTTATTACTTGGATGGGAGACTACCAAGGAAGTCTAGGGTTGCTACACAGAGGCAGGAAATAGAAACCACTTCTGAATGTCTCTTGCCTTGAAAATCCTACAGAATCGCCATAAGCTGGCTGCATCTTCATGGCATAGCAAAACAAATGAACGAACAACTAGACCTACAAGCTAATGGACTCATCCTTACTATACAAAATGTGAAACAATTACTCCAGGAAGCAGATTGCAAAGGGGCAACTTGTCCCAACCTCAACTAGTTCAACCTCTATGTCAATCAGAGTCAAACCCAGCCCAAAAACTGATAGACTAGCAGACCATCATCAGTCCTGAATGAGCCCTCTTGTATTTCCCCCAATATAATATAGTCTCCATTCATATGCACACCACTATAGGAGGCACATTATGTGGCTGTATTAGGTGTGTGAATACATGAACTACATAGATGGGATCAATTGTATAGATTTTTTCCAGCTGGGAAGGAGACTTAAACAATTGGCTTCACCATGTCGTTCTCATATTTCATGTGTGTTGTACTGCAGCTATGTGAGTCATCGGGAAGGACCAGCTATGCTGTGAAGAGGTTCTGGTTGTGCTTTTTCAATGCTGAGATAGGGGCTATGGTCAGGAACAGAGCCTACCTTGGTGTCTTGACTACGGCCGAGGACAGATTGGCAGTCTCGGCTGCTCTGCCTCCGCTTCAGAAGCGGAGGCAGAGCGGCCGTTCAGACGGCTGCATCTGCCCTGAGGAGGTGGCCCGGACGCATCACGTCCGGTGCCGCGCTCCTCCCGCAGCAGCCGAGCACCACTTCAAAGTGGTGCTTGGCTGCTGCGGTGTGCGTTCCACCCACCACAGCGGGTGTGAATGCGCACAGGCAGGGGGAGCCGCATGGTGTCCGCCCGCCGCCGTAGGAAGCCGCCCGCAGTCTGAACACTGTGGGCGGCTTCCTTCCGGTGGCGTGCAAACTCCGCGCCACGGGGGAAATTCTCCCCGCCTTAGTCTGCTGCGCCACGGACTAAGTTTGTCCTCAGCCTTCTTCTCATTGGCCAAGAGCTGGGACCAGAGGACACTTTGATTCAAGTGGGGCAAGGCAAAATATCACTGCCCAATTTGCCAAGTATAGGATGGGCTTTAACTTTAGGATTATAAAATCCAGCAAGTAAAGACGATCAATAAGATCATGCTGGCTAAATTAATAATGAAATAATTGACATAGAGGTTGAACTGGTTGAGGTTGGGACAAGCTATGTGAGATGTGCCAGCTTGGTTCCCATCTATGGGTACTGAGATAAAAAGGCTCTCCTTGCAATCGTTATTCTATGATTACAGGAGCAGAATTTTCAAAGACCCCAAAAATGTACTAGTTATTTATTAAATTTATACTCTGCCTCAAGGCCCTAGTAGCACATGACACATACCAGCTGTGATATATATTGTATGAATCACAGCTGTTACATGTCATGCTTTCTTATACAGTTCTATTTATTAATCCATCATTCTGAGGTTATAATAGAAATCCTGGCCAGAGGAAATTAATGGTGTTCAGTGTTATGAATTTCATGAGAGCCTTTAACATAACACTACAATTATTACAGGTGGTTAGGCCAAAATAATATGGATTATTTCATTATTTTAAAAGCCCCATTGCAACATTCTAGAAGAGTCAGCACTGATCATGGATGCGGTACAGATATAAGCAGCAACTGTGCTTGTCCCCTTTCAACCCCATATTCTGTAGCTACATCTGTTCTCCATTGACCCATGTTAAAATAATGCACCACCAGATTGCTGCTCTCAAAAAAAGAGTTTTGTGCTAAACTTTTTTTCCCAGAGAAAGCATTATGGCCTGAAAGTGCACAGAGCACATAAACTGGAGTTAATTGAGCACATAACAGTTCCTGAGCCACAAGGTTAGGAATAAAAAATACCAAAGATAAACAAATCCCAGACATTACATGGCATAATTTAACTGATGCAATACCATGTTCAGCATTTCCTTAAAATGAAAGAAGGCCAGGAAGTGAAGTGTAGCAAATAATGCAATATGTTACATGAAATAGTAGTGGGTGCATTAATTTGATAAAGTACAGTTGCAAAAGCAGACATTCTTTTCCAGAAAGTAAAATAGCCATGATAGAATTAATATATACAGTTGAAAACAACTGGATTTACATAAGGCCTGATTCAATTATGAAGACATTACATAACAAATAATTATTCTGTATGGTGTTAGCAATTACCCTACTGAAAAACTGCAATTTTTTTTGTTCAAGAGCACTAAACTCTTTGGTCCTAACCTTGGATCTTCTAACTTAGGAAAGCTTCATTACAGTTAGAAACTCAGCACATCCAGGAAATGACATAACACTGTATAGTGGTTAAAGGGTACAATTAGGATTTGGCAGGCCCAGGTTGGGATAACCACTCTGCCATGGAAGCTGGACCCATGGCAAAGAAGCCCTCAAGAGATTCCACCAGGCTTTCCACAACTTCCACCCCACCATCAACCCAACTATGAAGTACTCTAACACAAGAAATAAACTTCCTGGACACCACAGCATGGCTACACAAGGGACACATAAGTACCACATTATACCAGAAACCAACAGATCAGCAAACATATCTGCATGTCTCCAGCTGCCCCCCCCCAACCACATCAAACAATCCATTACATATAGCCAAGCCCTACACCAGGGGTATCAAACATGCAGCCCGTGGGCCAGATCAGGCCCTCAGAGGGCCCCAATCCAGCCCCCAAGGCCCTGACTGTTTCCTGCTTCCTTTTCCAGTTCTGTTGCTGCCACATCACAGCTTGCTTTACCAGTCTCTCTCAGTCGTACAGGAGAGATAGATAGGCAAACCTCTCCTGTGCGATTGAGAGTGTCTGGTAAAGAACTGGCTGTGTCTTTTGTAAAGTTTATATCTCCGCTACCTGGCATTACATTTTATGACACACATGACCCGGCCCAACAAGGTCTCATTTATGTCAGATCCAGCCCCCATAAGTTCGACACCCCTGCCCTATGCTATAGTCACATCTGCTCCAACCCCTAAGACAGAGATACTCACTTGAAGGATCTGCAACAGGAATTTTTACAACTACAATGTCCTCCAGATATAGGGTTGCCAAGTGTATTAAACTTACTGGCGGGGGAAGCTCTGCTGGCCAGGAGGTTCCCCAGCGTGCATGCTTTGCGCGCGCGCCGGGCAGCATCACCAGAAGTGACGTCAGCACATTGGGGGCGTTGCCAGGGCGACGCTCTGGCAATTGCCCCAAAACTCTATGATACCATAGAGTTTTGGGGCAATTGCCAGAGCATCGCCCTGGCAATGCCCCCAACGTGATGGCGTCACTTCTGGGTGATGTCATTACATGAGGGAGGTCGTCCAGGCTGGATGACCTCAGGGGTGGGGTTTCCCCCGCCGGCTGAATGCTGGCTGGCGGATCGGGAACCCCTGTAGCGGGGGATCCCCCGCCCCCCGGGCTGACTTGGCAGCCCTATCCAGATATGGTGAGAAAGATAACTGGAAAAGCTAGAATGATACCCAAGGACAGCTTGCTACAAGACAAGCCCATGGAAAATTGCAATAGAAAACCACTGGTGGTCACCTACAGTTCACAATTCAAACCAGTTCAGCGCATTATTAATGACCTACAACTCATGCCGGATAGTGACACTTCCCTCACTGACCTTTTCTTGCTTACAGACAGCCTGCTAACCTAAAACAACTTCTCACCTGCAATGACAAACTACTTAACATTTGTTTGTAATGGATTCTGGTACCAAGACCTGCAACAAACCAAGATGCCAACTTTGCTCTCATATAGATCCTAGCAACACCATCAGTGGACCTAGCAACATCAGCCATACCATCTCAGGTTCATATTCCTGCTCATCCTCTAATGTGATTTATGCCATCACAGGTCAACAATGCCCTTCCACCCTCTACATTGGACAAACAGGCCAGTCCCTTCAGCAAAGAATTAACGAACATAAGTCTGGCATTAGGAACCACAACATTTAAAAAAACAGTGGGGGAACATTTTAACCTTCCAGGACATTCAGTTGCTGATCTAAAAAGTTCTCTCACAAAGTAATTTCAAAGGGAGATTAGAAAGAGAGACTGCTGAATTGCAACTGAAAATGAAGCTCAAGACAATGCATCTTCCTGGATTGAATCAAGACCTAGGTTTCCTGTCTCATCACCAATGCTGATTTCTCCACGCCTGTTCTTCCTCTGCATATCTCACCTAAATCCAATCACACCTGCTATTGTCATTCACCTGCTATCGTCATTTGCCTGCTAATGTCATTCGGCATCTGAAATCAGTCTACTTTCCAATAAATAGGACAGACAGATTCCCATTTTAGCTGTATCTGAAGAAGTGCGCAGTGACTCATGAAAGCTCTTACCCTGCCACATATTTTGTTAGTCTTTAAGGTGTTACTGGACTCTTGCTCTTTTCTACTGCTACAGACTAACATGGCTACCCATCTTGATCTATAAACAAATAACGTCATCCGTCTTAGAATTCTTACTACCACTCTGGCTCTTCAACCCTAGTTTATGATTTGGTTGACTTTAGAGACTTACAGAAGTTGTGAGACAATAGCATCACCTACTGTACAGATTTCATGGGAATAGGCAATCAAAAACGGTGGATAAACTCTCAGGAGGAGGAATCTCTGGGGTGATTGGGAACCGGCATGCACAGCTTGCTGCATTATTTTTAAAGAGGTCAGAGGGAGTAAGGAGGGAAGTAGAATTACCTCCTGTGGCTCTCAGCTGGAAGTGGCAAAGCAGCAGTTAACAACAGGTGATAGTTGATAGGAGACTGGCAGCAGGCAGGATAGGATATTGTAGCCCTCCAAAATCTGTCATGTAAAGTGACTGCTTCAGGTTGCCTCATTATAGAATCAACCATGGAAACTGATGGAGTTTATGATACCTAGCCACTTCCCTTTCAAAATAGGATTGGATGAGGGTTTCTGCTGGAATGTTTTTCCTTATGAGGCAGAAGTGTGAAGTTGGGGCAAGTGACTAAACTCTACTGAAGATATTAGCGTATGAAGATGCCTTCTACAGATGTTGCATCACCTACTCTGAGAGGCAGTGCATCTCCATTGTCTTAGCCAAACAAATGTCTTTCCCATAACCAGGGCTATTTTGGGGCAGGAACACACAGGAACCAGGGGCGTAGAGTTTTGTAAATTCGGGGGGGGGGCTCGCTGGGGCGATGTCTCCCCCCCCGCCGCCGTCGCCGGGAAACCTCCATGCCTCTCCAGGCCCTTCCGAGGCCCGCCAGCCGCTGCTGCCGGAGCCTCTCTCTCCCCCCCCCCACTCCTTCCCTCTCCCTTCGCCGGGAAAAGAGGGAGGGAGAAGGAAGGATGGAAGAGTGGCCAGGTGGGGGGTGGGGGGGAGAGGCACCGGCAGCAGCAGCTGCTGGCCTCGGAAGGGCCCCAGGAGGTGTAGCGGCAGGCGCTACATTTTCCCGGGGGGGCTCAGTCCCCCCAGGAAATTTTGGGGGAGGCTCGAGCCCCCCCACAGTCTACACCTATGACAGGAATGGAGTTCCGGCTGGCTTCTGAGTTGGCCACGCCTACAGCCTCCCCCCATCCCGGGTTCCCCAGGCGTTTCACAAGCCACGGGGCATCTGGGGAAGCCAAGCTGATCCAGGGAGGGAAGGCAGTTTAAACAGATCCAGAAGCCGATCAGGAAGCCGATCCAGAAACTGCCTTCCTTTCCTCGGGTTCCCCATGTGTCCCACGAGCCACAGGGCAACTGGGAAAGCCAATCCTGGGAGGGAACTGCGCTGTCAGGAGTGTGGCCTAATATGCAAATGAGTCCCTGCTGTTGGGTGTGGCCTATTATGCTAATGAGTTCCTGCTGGGCTTTTTCTACAAAAAAAGCCCTGCCCATAACTATCTCCCATAACTTTCAAAGGTCTCAAGACCTTTGAAGATTTGAAGGACTGAACCTGGGAACTATATGTAGCATGTGGGTTGTTCTACTGAAACACCTGAAATGACAAATCTTGAACCCCTGCCTTTCTGCCCTTTCCTCATACCCTGGATCCTGTTTATATTTTGATCTAGTAACATGGGACTCAAATCTATATCTGTTCTTGTAATTTATTGTTAGTAGCAAACCTGAAATGGCAAAAAAGTGGAATTCAACACACTTTCATATGGGATTGTTTTGTTGCTGACAAAAATCACACAACAAATTAAAGACAGAGCCTTCTTACATACCTGGGGCCCATCCACTTCTTAAGCCAGGGTTGTTGACAGCTCTGCTTCACAGCTTGACGTATATAAAATGAGGTCCACATATTGAAATTTGTGATAACAGTCCCTTGACTATTTCCAGTGTTTCATCTTGTAACTAACTCTGCTTGCCACTCATCTTGCCACCCAACTCTGCTTGTATCTCATTACTTTCTGGTTACAATCTGGTTTATTAATTGTTTTGACATACTTGTTAAAATAAAGTTTCTTTTGTAAGAACTGTATTTTATTTAGCTCTGTCATCTCTGCATTTTTTTACATTTAATTGTTTTTGTTTAAGAATTCTTCATAAAACTATAAACTTAATAAAGAGGTCGCTTAAGGAAAACAGTGCCTCTCATTCATTACTGGGAAAGTTTTGATCAATTCTATTCTGTAAATAAGTTGCCTGAGGCAAGAATTTGAAACAGTCCTGAGTGATTGATAGAGGCTGAACTCTATGAAGTCAAGAAACAGGTTTGTGCTACAGAAGTTTAAGTATTCCCAACTCCATGCAAAATAGCAATGTTCTGTCTATGCAACTCATGTGTCCTACTTGTTGGCCGAGTTTAAATATGCAAAGGAAGTGGAGCACTGACTGTTTAGAGAAAAATAACTGGGTTTTTTAAAGAAGAATAAACTGTTATAGAACATAGAAGAGAGAGAGAATCATGACTGTCTAGCCTAACTGCTATGAGAGGAACAACAACAAAAAGGAAGCTCTGCAGGGGCAGGAAGTCTCCAGAAGAACCAATCAGGAGACGGCAAGGACATAATTTGAAATAGTGGGCAGTCCCTAATCTAGCTATTACCAGTCCTTCAGCTGTCCCCCGGTAGGGTGATCTTCAGATCTTCTTCACAAGGCTGCACTATAGACAGGGCCAGCCCCAAGGTTTTTTGCGCACTAGGCGAGGCTACCTTGTGACGCCTCCCCACTGCAGAGCCGCCCTCTCCACCATCAGAGACCCGCCCGCAAGGGATGCCCCCCCTGGCCCCAGTGCCTGCCTGCCTGCCCGGGCTCACAAGCTCTCCAGCCCCGCCGACAGCCACCTGCACCTGCTGGCCACAGTGCCTACAAGTCTATCATTGGCCCAAGGCTAAGTTTGGTTCTTTGCCTGAATGGAAAGCTGCATTCAGACATAATGGTAAATCATGGTTTGCATAAAGGATACTATCTCCTGGTTTGAGTCTCTCTCAGTCTCTCCGCCATCCCATTTGCCAGCTGCGCCCCTAGGCAGCCACCTAGTTGGTCTAGCAATAGAGCCAGCCCTGACTATAGACCTTGCACATTCCAGCACTACTTACGTCTACCACTACCACCCTCTTCCTAGCCACAATCATTGTTCCTTTCTAGAGACTGGTGCAGAATGTGCTGGGAATGATCAAGAAGAGAAACAAACAGCGCTCAAACCACTCCCTCAGACCCTATGATATTTTAGCCAACTTTCAACGGACACAACAGAGCCAGAAAATGTGCCAGTGTCAACAATGAGGGCAAGACATATTTACGAAATAAAACTCAGCCTCCTCCATGCTAAAGCACCCAGATGAAGGGGGGGGGGTGTCATAACTGCTCAGAGCATGTGGTATTACAAGGGCCACAACCCTGGGCAGTAATTGAAAATGCCTGTCTTATTCCAAGTCTCTTCTGACAAGCCCTGTGTGAGACTTCTGCTCAAAGTAGTCAAGGATCAGATCTTTGTTGGTGAAACACAGTTCTTTATTTCCAATCTCTACATTGGTACAGCTTCTCGGATTATTGTCAGAGATAATACATATGACAGAAGCAGGTCTATTATACCTTTCTAAGCAATTTGAATTACCCATAGGTAGCCAATCACTACACGGGAAAAACGGCGGGCAAAAGGGCTCTGGCCGTTTGCTTCCCACAGGAAAGAAAGTGAGGTGGCAAGTTGTAAATTTCCCTTCCCCAAACCAGACCCTTCAGATGTTACCATTTCACATAACAACCAATGGCCTCAAGGCTTTCGCACGTTGATAAGAGATGAGACTCGTCCTCCCTTGGAGTCCCAGCCGGGACGAATGGAATGCGGAGGCAGGAGTGTGAGAGGCCCATTGTTCCCATACTTTGAAGTTGTCATCCTCCCGCTTTGACAGTTACACAGACCAGGCCTGGTCAGGGTCATAAACTTGGGATCACACACTATAGACATACTGGCCAAAGTTAGGGCAATTACATGGCAGGTGTTATGAAAGCATCTACAATACATACATGGCAATAGAATATAGTATGGCATACAGACATGACAGGAATCAAACAGAGACATAGCTGTAAGCAATAGAAATACTTTGTCTGAATCAGCAGATTCTGACACCCTGCTGTGATGCGCCTTCCGACTCTGCTTGCCGAAGCCAAGTCATTCTTCTCGTTAGCCTCCTTAAACACCACCTGTCCTTGTTGAGAAATTATTCTGGAACAAACAAAACCCAGAAGTATCTTGCAGCTGATTCCTGTTTAAAAGAATAGATAAAAGAAGCAGCTCTTGCAAGCAGAAAGCTAACAACCAACTGGTACAATACCATTAAACTAAACAGCAAGGTCATACAGACTTCAAATTATGGCAACAACATTTTAAAAAAAATGCATTAATAGCTTTGTGTGTGTCAACCTTAAATGTCTTACTGAATAAATAGATAATATATTTTCTTTAAGGGGGGGGGCGGCTCTCTGAAGGGAAGGGAGGGTTGAAGATACTATTGGGTGCCCATGCATGATGCTAAACGATGTGTGAAATGGCTAAGAAGCACAGCAGTTGCTCAGTAATACCCTATGTAAACCCTGGATATGAAAAGTAAAATGTAAACTTCTGCAGTATGAAGTGAGATGTCGGCATTATATGATGGAAAGGAGGAAAGTAGCATGGAGTCTTGAAAACTACAGTAAGGGTCTGATCATATGCACCCATTAGCTGTGCAAGACTCACCGACGGATCAAACTGGTGTGATCACGGCAGCACATGTGGGAGGCGTCCTGTTAGCCGAATTGCTTTAATTTACGTTTAGCAATCAGCAAAATACACGGGTTCTTGCCAACTATACCAGGGTCCCACCCCTCCCGGGAGATCTCAAGGAAGGAGGCACGTGAGGCGGGTTCCAAGTTCAATGTTGTTTACTGGATCATGTAATCAAGCATACAAAAATCGTAATCACACACACAATCTTACAGGTCTAATAAAATAAAGAGAGAAAATAGCACTTTTGCATGAGCAGGTTTCGTGGGTGGGGAAAGCACGTTACCTTAGATGCGTTGTCCAATGTCAAAATGAATTGGATTTGGGGAAGAAAGGTATAAAAGCTATGGGGCCACGAGGCTTGAACCAGCAAGACCACGTGGTTCTCCTGGATCGCGAGTCCAGAGAGAGAAAAAGGGGTTTAAAGATGGAGGCAAGGATTGGGGACAGAAAGCTGGACTGAAGGGTCAATAGGTAAGATAGAGGGCGACGGCTCAAGAGGCCGAGTGACTCTCGGTTTGGACTTTTATTGGGGGTCTTGGGGCGGGCTTTGCAGACCACAACCCACTAACACTCCTACTAGGCGGTCCGTCCCTGTTGGACCTTGCTATAGGTTAAAGGTGAACAAAGGGAGGAGGTCCAGGGGTTTGGTCAGTGGTGCAAGAGTATGACCTCACCAGGAAACAGACACTGAGTCTGGGGTCCGATGACTCACCTGGCCATACCTATTGTTAGTTGATGGTTTTAGCCAAGTATCTGATGGCTGGCACATTAGTTGCTAGGCAGTAACTATCCAGATGTATAGTGGGGGAGTGGGGGTTAGCCAGTGGATGTCTGACAGAAGGAAACCTCATGGCAAGAGGAATCCCTTATCTTTGTCTGGGGTGAACTGTTCAGGGTGTCAGCCTCCTGGCTTGGGCTGGAGCTGGCTCCTATGTGAAGAAGAAAGCGCAAGACCCTACCACTGCTGGCAACACAAAGTTCAAACTTATGGATAAAAATCCATAAGAGCACAGAAAAGTGCCTTGCTGGCTAACAGTCCTGCACCTGTCAATAAGCCATGGGCAAGCCGTTTTGTTCCGCCAGAGAAGCAGAGTAAAAAACCACTAGGGAAACCCCAGTATCAAATGGGTTGCTGCAGGCCACAGCCGGACTTTCCCCATGTGATCGCTCCAGCGTGGACTTGTGGCATCGGGGATAGTCTGATCAGGCTATCCCGACGCCATGCCATTCTTTTTTCCTCCTTCTCAGCATACACACCATCAGAAGCCCTCATGGTGGAGAGGCGATTCATTGATCCCCTGTTTAAGCGAATCGGAAACCACAAACAACAAAAAACAACCCAACTCACCTGCAGTTGCATCTGATCACACAATGGTGAGTTGCGCCGGCAGCTTCAGAGACCTGTGTGATCGTACAACTGTGGGGCAAATTGCTCCGGGGCAAAATAGCCTCGCTTCCCCCCCAGATTATCTTGCTCGTGTGGCCAGGACCTATTATTAAAAATGGGTCCTGCTTCAAAGGCCAGTGGCCCTAAACAGTTTGACACAGTAGCAGAAGTTACTACAAGTTAGTCAAAAGCCATTTGTTGTTGGCAGCTGCTCATCTTCATGTCGTCATACTTTTGGCAAGTACCTGTGGTGATGTACTTTTGGCTACAGCCTGATAATTTAAGCTTGGCCAGTTCTGACACTAAAAAGCAATATATCTCTTTTGTTTCCCATGTTAAGTAAGAGGTCCTCTTACATCCTTATGGGTACCTCTAGCTGTATTCCGTTCCTAGTCCTTCACGCTGGACAGCATCATTCTGCAGGGACAAAGGAATAACCACCACATTACCTTATGGGGAAACCACAAGTTTAGTGATGCTCCCTTGCTTTGACAGAACCTCTTAAGGATAAAGCATTTGCTTTAGTTTAGTTTCACACTTTTCCGTACTAATTGTTAGAAGATAGTAGTTACGTTCAGGGGTCCGTTGGGGCCGGACCGAGGCGGAGTGAAGCTCCGCCAGCTCAGGAGTGGCCACTAGGGTAGCCATGGGCTGAATCAGATTCTCTGATCTGATTCAGCCTGCTGCTGAATTGCTGCTGAAATTTGGCGGCAACTTTAAAAGCGACTGGAGGGGAGGGGGTTTGAGGAAGAGGCTCCAAACTTGCAGGGTAGCTGCTGGGACCTCTCCCCCAAATACCCACCAAGTTTCAAGAAGATTGGACCGGGGGGTCCAATTCTACGGGCCCCCAAACAGGTTGCCCCCATTCCCTCCGTTCTCTATGGTAGAAAAAAAGGTAACATTTTTTCCCACCATAGAGAACAATGGAGGGGGTGGGACAACCTGTTTGGGGGCCCATAGAATTGGACCCCGTGGTCCAATCTTCTTGAAACTTGGTGGGTATTTGGGGGAGAGGTCCCAGCAGCTACCCTGCAAGTTTGGAGCCTCTCCCTCAAATCCCCTTTCCTCCAGCCCCTCATATACCCAATGAGTTTTTGCCATTGATTTCAATGGCCCATAGGGTATAATGGGGCTGAAACTGACATTCCCTTTCTGACACACTTCCGGTGATGTCAGGGGATGTGGCATATGCTAATGAGGTATGCTAATGAGCTCCTGCAGCTCTTTTTCTACAAAAGGACCCCTGGTTACGTTCAAGCAAGATCCAAGAGAGGCCTTGCTTTATTTCCAATAAAGTTCTTTATCCATTCTTCCACTGAATATTCATGGAATTATTACACACAATATCAGTATTTAATTAATTAATTCAATTTATACCCCGCCCTCCCCGCCGAATTATCTCATCAGTGGGTGGGTTGTTCAGGCAATTCTATATTTGAAGCTGAAAATGTCCTTTGAGGAACATTGGAGACAATATTGCCTCTGCCTCTGAATGCTAGAAAATGGGAACAGATGACATGGCAGGGGTGTTATTTTCATGACTTACAGCCTGTTTTCCTGGGGATACCTGAGTGGCCACTATGGGCCACAAGGATGCTGGTCTACATCGGCCCTTGGCTGGAAAAACAATTCAGATTTTGTGGTCGCGAGCACTTCCAAATTGATGCATCAATCCTACCTGTGCAATATTCTTCCTGCAAAGAGAAGAGGTGTCTTTCCATTGCCTGTTCTATTTCTGTCAGCTGATAGAAATGCAAAGTTAAACAACAGAACCCTCCTTTAATTTCACAGTCTGTGATTCCTTCATGAAACTTTTAAAGATCAATTATGTCCTATCAGTGTTGGATCCTGGCTGAACTAAGTGATTTATGCATAAATAGCCTCAACACACTGCACTACTGTAGATTGAGTAACTTATCTATATTAAACGTGAACTTGGAGGATTGTTATTTTTGGCACTATTTAAACCTTCATAGTTTCTGCTCATTTTTCTCCCTGATAACGTATATTTTTGTCTTGTAACCATAGGCAATTATATGTGGTGGATGTGTGGCATTGTCTGACTTTCAAAAATACATAGTTGAAATCAATTTGTTAATTACAGTTCCACTTCTATCTGATGAGGCACTCTGGGAAATAATGTAAAGGGACAAATAAGTGAAGGAGCATTTTCTAAAGTAGACTGAGGAACTATACATGGAAACAGAAGGCCCATTTGTTAAAAGCTGGGTTTGTCAAAACAGTATATAATAAAGTGATCAGCAAGCTTAATTTTAGTCCAAAGGGGTCATAGGGATAATGTTTGCTAAAATCTCTCTTGGCCAGAAATGCTGGGGTGGGTAAGGGGGGGGAGGATGTTCAAGATACCTGGACCAAACTGGGGCCCAAGAAGTCAAGCGAGTCATGTACTGTGTTGTCATAAGCTGTCTAGTTGAGGCTGTGCATCCTGAGGGAGGCTTCCAGATGGAAGTTTCATCTATGGTGGTTCTTGGAAACTCTGCCTCAGTCCACAGCTTACCTTAATGAACTGGGATTTATTAACAGTGGAGGTGGCCCACCACACAGCCCGCAATAGCCTCCTCGCCCGGGTCCTGGACTGGGTGGGGAGGGGGTGGCCCGCTGCAGTGGGACTGGACTTTGCAGCATTTTCGTCCAGGTGGGATGAACTGTCGGTGCACAAGGAGTGCCTCCTCTGGGGGAATAGAGTTATCATAACCCCCTACTGTGGAAAAGGCTCCTCACAGTGCAACATGAGACACACCCAGGGATCGTCCACATGAAAGCCCTGGCCCAGAGCTACGTCTGGTGGCCGGGATTGGACCAGGCGATTGAATCCATGGTCAAGAGGTGCCACCAATGCCAAGAGTCCCAGCCGGTGCCACTTAATGCCCCCACAAGACCCTGGGAGTCTGCCCACAAACAATGGGTGTGGCTCCACATAGACTTTGCCGGGCCATTCCAGAGACAAATGTTTTTATCTTGGTGGAGACCTACACCAAGTGGCTAGAGGTGATCCCTGTGGGCTCCACCTCCTCACAAGCAGCCATCCAAGCCATGTGGAAGATCTTCAGTACACACGGCATCCCCAACACCCTAGTCTCAGACAATGGAACCCCCTTCACATCAGCGGAATTCACTGAGTTTGTCCAGTACTATGGGATATGGCACACCCACTCAGCACCCTTCCATCCCACGACCAATGGCCAGGTGGAACATATGGTCCGCATGTCTAAGGAAGCTCTATGGTGTGATTGGCACCACAGACTGGTTGCTTTCCTGTTTGGCCAGTGAATGACCCCCCAAACCATGATGGGGTGCAGCCTGGCAGAACTCCTGATGGGCCAGCACCTCACCACCTGGTTGGACTGCCTGCACCCCGACCGGGCCCCAGAACACAGTGCTGCTCCCGAGATTCAACCAGCACCACAAGGGTTCTTCCCAGGAGATCCCATTTTCACCCAGAACTTCACAAAAGGGCCCCAATGGGTCCTGGCCCAGGTAGTCTGAGTGACTGGCCCCTTGTCCTATGAGGTCTCAGGGGAGGATGGGCAAGTGTGGCAGTGGCACATTGACCATCTCCAGTGGTGGGTCCTACCCAAGGTCCTGGAGGAGTCAGCAGACAAGTATGGGGGCGATTGGGAGTCCCTGCCCAATGGATGCCAAGAGCCCAACATGGAAGTACCAGCACAGGATGCCACACCAACGGCAGAGGTGGCTGGGCTTCCCTAGAGCGTTCCTTCACCAACAACAGAACTCCAAGCAGCCATCGCAGACGCTGCCCCAACCCGACCAGAGAGGTGTGCTCCAGCACCCAAATGGGACACCCCAGCTCTGGGAGCACGCAGGTCCACCCGAGAGAGAAAGCCACCCTCCTACCTCAAAGACTATGTGTACCAGGGGTCTTCGGGACTATGGGGGGAAGGGTGTTATGTTTGGTCCTAAGAGCTGCGCACATGGTCGGCCAAACACGTGGTCAGGTGAAGCCATCGAGCTTCACCTCCAGAGACAATAGACCCAGCGGATCCTAGTAGGGACCAGTGGGAAAGCCTGCATCCGTAGATTGACCACTAGGATGCAGGATCACTGTAAATAGCAAATCACGGGTGTTGGGTGTGTGCATGGGTGTGGTTGAGAATGGGGATATAAGTGGACCTGCGAGTCTAGCAGAGCAGCCTTGTTCCAGCCTCCAAATAAACGATGAGCTTTGATCACTCAACGAGTCTCCAGACCCAGTACTTTACAGTGCCATAACCGTAGGCCAGGATTCAGCAGCACCCCTAAGCAAAGAAACTGGTTGACTATGTACTAGCAAAAATAAATAAGTAAATGAGAGGCGTTAATTCAGTGGCAAAAATACTTAGCAGCTTACTGAAGATTGGTTCACGCAACCATTGTTCTCTTCTTCACTAATCAACTCATATCAAGCCACACTCTTCTGAATCAGCCCTGTCTTAAGATCCCAAACCCAGCAAGACATAAAACAACAAGGTTATGTGGTGTCCAAATGAATACTATACATACTTCGAAGTGATGGCTGTGATTCAGAACCCGCTTATTTGAGAAGGGTATCTTTTAAACAAACACATCTATTCATAAATATTTGTAGGGCTGAATGAGAAGGTGTGTGTGTGTTTCTTTAATGTGAAACCAGACCGTTGTTCGTTCCAACTCAAACTGTTACGTGGGGGAAAGAAAACATACAGAAATTGCATTACGGCAAAGACGGATCAGTGGAAACAGTAAGCAACCCAACAGCCAGCTCTGTATGACAGCTGTATTCCTAAATCCTCCCAGAACTTAGCCCTGCTGTCATCCAGCAGCATAAATGACTTGAAGTGTATCTCTAAAATCCTTTTGTACAGACAAAGCAGATTACTGGGAATGTACACAGTAGAAATAATAAGCTTACTGTACATATCCACGTATTATCCACAACCACAAGGAGATGGTGAAGCGAAGAAAACCAGCCCAGAATAAAGCTACATAGAAGAAAGACGCAGTGTTGATTGTGCCACTAGATTTTGGGTGAGAGCATGGGAGACAAGGCAGTGAGAATAATTCTGTTATCATCTTAAAACATTATTTTAAATGTGACCCCGCCATACATGTGCAAGTTCCTTGCCCTAAGTTCTTTCCAGAGCCAGTCTGGTGTAGTGGTTAAGTGCGCGGACTCTAATCTGGGAGAACCGGGTTTGATTCCCCACTCCTCCACTTGCACCTGGCTGGATGACCTTGGGTCATCCCAAGCCATAGCTCTGTACCAGCTGTTCCCTCAAGGACAGCTTGGGAAAGAGTTCTCTCAGCCCCACCTACCTCATAGGGTGTCTGTTGTGGGGGAGGGGAAGGGAAAAGGAGTTTGTAAGCCGCTCTGAGACTCTTAAGTGAGTGAAGGGCGGGATATAAATCCAATCTCTTCTTCTCTTCTTCTTCTATTGCATGCACATACGTTAAGATCCCAAGATCCCGCAAACCTTTGAAAGCATAAGTATACCTTACCAACCCAACGCATAGGAAATATGAAGGCACCAAGCATAATGTAACTTGGATTTTAGTTATTTGGCTTTTAAGGGGTAATATGCACATTGCAAGCAGTTACCACTTGTTCCAGATTTGTATTCTTCTGACTGATCTGCCGCAGGCCGTCTCTCTTTCTTCTTTACTCTCCAGCTACCGAGAGTCTGACCAAAACAGACTGTGATTCTATACATTGTCACTACTGTCTTTTCGTCCTCCCAAATCCGTTCCCAAAATAAAATGTTCTCCTACAAAACATTTCCTAAACTATGATAAGATTTGGCCACAGATATTTGTAATCTGATAGTGTGCAAGTTAGATTACTGAAATGTGGTCTACAAGGGGCTGCCTTTGAAGACTGTTCAGGAACTTCTATTCAATATGCAGCCGCAAGACTCCTGGCAGGTTAGATTTGAGGAAACCTATCTTACTGGTACTTTTTAAAAAATGACATTAATTATCAATTTGTTTCCTGACAGCTGGTCTTTACAGCCCTACATTTTTATTGTTGTCTCTAAAGCAGTGGTTCTTAACCTTGTTGGAAGTACCAAACCCCACCAGTTTCATATGCGCATTTACCGAACCCTTCTTTAGTGAAAAATAATTCTTAGTACTTAGTAATAGTACTAAGTTGGAGGCCCCACCGAACCCCTGAGACTGACTCGCCGAACCCCTAGGGTTCGATCGAACCCAGGTTAAGAACCACTGCTCTAAAGCTTGAGACCTACACACTTCTTAGATCCCAATCTCTTTGGACATGTGATGCACGTATTTTCATACCTTTACATTGTATCTTTTTTTACTCTTTATTATATGCTTCACCTCTACATAATACGGACAAACGTCTATGTATATCTTCACAAAGCAAAAGCTACCTAGCTGCCTGAGTTTTTCAAATCAGCAAAAGGACAACTTTAGCTCTGTTGTTGCTTATTGCACTTTATCTTACCTACAGTTGTAATTTTGAATATTGTGCTTATTGAAGTTCAATTGGTTATATGCAGATCCTTATACTACTGTTAATGTATTTTGACTGTTATCACTTCATTTCTTGTACTCTGTTAAGTAATTGATCTTTATAAAAATGAAATTACCGTACAAATAATAAAAAAGAACAACCATCTGCTGCCATATGAACCTGCCTGTCAGCTAAGAACCTCTTCAGAGGTCATACTCTGTGTGCACGACCTTCAGAGTGGAGGAGGGTGGCTATCAGAAGCCTATCAGGGCCTTTTCAGTTGTGGTGCCTTGTTTTTTGAAATTCCAGCCCAGTAGCTTGGCACTAAATTTAATGATCTTTAGATACCAGGTGGAAAGATTTTTCCTCCCAAGTTCACTGGGATTGAAAGTTTCAGTATTCTTTTGATTATTATTGGTCAGTAGACCAGAACATAAAATAAGATTACATGTACAAGCCACATTGAGGCTGACCACCCCACTTTTTAAGCACATATACAAATGTTATCCTGTTACACTCAATAAAGCATTCACCGAAATGCTCACCGATTGCTATGAAATCATATGAACTATAAGGTCAGCTGCTCTGAAGGTGCATCCATAGGCATTCTGTAGCTAACGCTCTTATTCGCTGAGAAACTATATGTGAACAGACGACCATGCCACCAGCCTTTGAGAGTAGGCAGATGTTTTGGTTTGTTCTCATATGTTAACTTGCCATTCAGCAGTGAGATATAAAACTTTTGCTTGTGCCTGTGGAAAGTCTTGGAGAAGACAGGAGACACTACAGCCATCACCGTGACAGGACTGTATGCGAAGGTATATATCTAATGCACCGTCAGAGTGCTTAAACTGACATTACAAGCCGGAAGAGAACTCCAAGTAAAGTGTGTTTTGTTTTCCCCTGAGATTTCTTCGAGAAAGCTTGTAAGTACCTAGCCAATTCCAAACTGAGCCAATCACCCATCATTATCTACCACCAGCTAGAATGCTATAAAATCCAGCCTGACCTCATTTATTGGCAATCTAGTCTACCAAACCTTCTGCTATCTCAACACGTACTCCCCAAATCCTGCACTTCTGGGGGATTTTCCCCCTTCTCTTGGTACAGCAAGAACACACGAACCATCTCCAGTGGGGTTTTATTTATTTATTTATATATTTTTTAAAAAACTTCTAACCCTCTGAATTGAAAGGACCTCAGGGCCAGGTGCTCGGCTTCTGGAGGCTGCAAAAGATTTGATTCTATTGAATTACAATCTGCTGCAGCGGAAGGAAGCAGCAAGGGAAATGCCAAATTCGTTCTCTGAGAGCGCAACTGCCAAAGCATCCTTTTGCAGGCCTTTAACACTGGCAACTCCCTGTCTCACACACAGAGTTCTCTTTTGATCAGACATCATAGATACTTGGTGCAGTAGATAAACGACTGAAAACCCGTCAGATATACGAGACTGCCCTTCTAACTGGCGCTCCAATTCTTTAAAAGGGGATTTTTGCAACACTACAAACATTAAAATGGTTGTGACTTCATTCCCCCCCTCAACCTAACCTACTTAAAGAGGACTGTCAATAAATTACTTTTTAAAAACAGGATGCCCCTTTAGCTGAACAAAGTGAAGCCTTTGGCCCTTCAATGGGACTAGCTTGCTCTTCATTCTGTTTATTTTGCTGTGAATGCATTCACTTTCTTGAAGACTGAGACAGCTGAATGAAAGTTGATATGGCCACTTATCCCTCACATCCATTTTCAAGAAGCAGAGGGAAAGTGCAAAAGTAACTGTAAGGCAAGGATCCTCAACAGGTAGCTGGTGAGATCCCAGTAGCTCATAGGGTTTATTGTGTACTGGGTTCAAGGCATTGAGGAGGCAGATGACAACATAGCTATTTGCTAGTTTATTGGTACACAATACAGCATGCAGTACTGGCCGTGAGGGCCGCTATATACAGTCACCCCGACCTCCCCCTAGTCCTATTGGCGGGTTTGAATCTCCCGCCAGAGCTCTTAGTGGCCGGCTAGTGAGGGTCTCGGATCCTTGACTCCCATTGTTTCAGGAGTCAAGCTTGAGCCTTATGTCGCTGCCGCCTCACAGTCATCAGCGGACACAACTCTGGCTTGGGAAATTCCTGGATACTGACTGGGGAGGGTAGAGTTTGAAGAGGGGAGGGAGTTCAGCAAGGGCTTGATGTTGTAGAGGCTTCCTGCCGAAGCTGCCATTTCCCCTGGGGCAAGAGCTCTCTGTGGTCCAGGGATCCGTTGTAATTCCAGGAGAACTGCCGGATTCACCTGGTTGGTGAGCAAAGTTGGCTTGCCAATTGCTGCAGGGTAGCTTGTACGTCCCCTAGAAGACCCGGGAAAGGATCAAAAAAAGATCTGCTCTGGGTTTATTCTATTTTTAAAAATCCCCATAGGATTTTTATCTGTACTGCTTACCTCCATTTCTAGTGCTCTAGTCCCTGTCCTGTTTCTAGGGCAGATCAAACTTCTGTGATGTGTTTGTGTGTGGCGGGGCATAGCTCAAGATATTTTTCATTACTCAGAAGCAGTTCTCATTAAAGAAAAGTTCGGCAACTCCCTCTTGTAAGGTGCTAGCTGGAGAGAGTGGCCTCAAATGTTGTGCTTTACTAATTAGGTTTATACAACGGGCTTATTCAAAATTTATCACATTTATGTTATGCTGATAGCTATCAACTGTACAAATCAATACCTGGAGTCAGGATCATTTCTGCCGACCCTGTCCCCGACCTCTGTGCCCTTCAGATCCTGTTAGCATAGGGACATGATTGGGTACATCCAAGCACTCAAGGTTCCTGACTGCACACAATACCAAAATAAATAAATAAATAAAGTTGCTAGTGCAAATGTGATCTTGAAACATAGTGAAGTCCCATAAGGGATCAGAGTAACCATATACTGCCTCTTTCCCACACCTGGGCTGCGTTCAGACGACAACGTTGAAGAGCAATCAGCCCATTTTTTTTAAAAACCGAATTAAATCATCCCGAAAGAATGGCATCCAGACAGCGATCCACTCACCTTCCTCAGCACGCAGTTGTTCAGTGACTAGATGTCCAGACCTTACCGCGCTTTAACCACAAAGCCCGCGTTTTTTGTTTTTTTTAAAAAAAAAAAATCCACGCATGCACACAAGCAGACGAGTGAACCAGCAAACCCCTATGCAAATACGCATGCGCACTGATGACCCTGTTGGGCAGACTGATTCACGCTGATTCACGCATGCGCATGTCTCATGTGCACATGCGCAGACGGCCGCACCAAAGGGGCACGTGTGCGCATGCGGAGAATTGTTTTTTTTAAAGATGGCGGTCACAGTCTTGGCACGCAAGATCGCAATCAGACATTCGGAAAGTGCGCACCAAGACTGCACTGTTCATCTGCACTGGACTTTCTCAGGTATCAAAAAGCCGTGGAGTATAGTGGAGGGAAAATGGGAGACAGACGACTGGGGCACGAAAGACAGCAAAGTTGTAGCTAGGGATCAGTGCCGTGTCAGCCAATGGGGGGTGGCATAGTGGCAATAGAATGGCAGCTCCCTTTTAAATTCCTTCTGCCTCAGAGAAAGATCTACAGCTCCCAGGCTTCCTGTTCAGAGCTTCTGAATATCCTTCAGGAGTATTCCATTGCTGCCAGGAAGCCCCGCCAGCCTTCCTTGCCATCAATTCCATCTTATCACAAAAGAGAAGTTTAGGGAGGGAAACAGTGACAGCAGAGAGCTGGATGGGAGTGCCCCTGGGAAATCTCCCACCACCACTGTCTCCAGGGCAATGGCGGGGAGTAGGAACCTACGCTTTCTCCAAAAAAAAAATTCCAAAAAATTTGGAAATGATTTTTTCACTGGGAGGGCAGAATATTGAACTGGAAACAGGGTTGCCAGACCCCAGGTCCCAGAGGGGGGTTCCCCGATTTGGGGGTCTCCTTCCTGCCACCAGCCACTTGGCCGGTGGGGAGGAAGCCCCGCCCCTAAGAGCAACTACCCCTATGGCAAGATTTCAAGGAGGGAGGGAGGAAGAGGGGTGGCCACTGGCACCCCCGCCTTTTGCCAAAAGGATTTAAAGGGACCCTTTAAATGCTTTTGGCAAGACGCAGGGGGTCCCGGTCCCCAATGTGATGACATCATGTCTGTGTGACATCATCACACTGGGGACATCCCCGCCCCCTCCAGTAACACCCCCCAAAGCCCCCCACCAGGGACTTGGAAGGACCCGGCAACCCTAACTGGAAATAAGAGTTAATTAAGGGTATTATCCATACCTTTTGGCTTTGCTTGGCATTTTTCACGGTATTTGTTTAGACTTTTTTGATGTTTTAGTAATAATTTTTTTAAGAAACCTTAGAAAGACCAAAGCCAATGAGGGATGGAGGTCAGTCAAGTGAGAGCTCACCCATCACTGGTTAGGGCACACACATCAGTCATCCGCCAATTATTTATATATTTAGCATACTTTGACAGCACTCCAGGACAAGGCTACTTGAGGCGGTTCACAGCAATGTCTAACAGAATAAAATAATAAAAAGGAATGCACAGTGAAAGCAAAAGCTTATTTTTAAAAGAAATCTAAAATAACCCAGACTCAGTACACTAATTTAAAACCACTAGCCTTAAAACCACAGTAATTACAATAAGAAGGAGCACAGCTTTAGAGATGTAAATCAGGTACAAGAATGAAGCTGTGCGACGATGTGCTTGCCAATGCCTTTTCTGTAATACAAAGGAAACTTATACCAAACATCTACAGCACCACTTTAACAAAGTAATATAAATGTATAACCACAAAGTTGCAGTCCAATAATTTATGTAGCTGTTCCTGTGTCAGTATTCATCAGCTGAGTAGATAGTTGGTGAGACGAGATTCTCCGGAATAACTCCCGTTTCGAATCTATAACTGATAGAAGAGTGTATTGGATAAACTTTTTTCCCCTGTGAGGGGCATAATGTTTGAAGGCAATCTAAAATATGTATAGAGTTTCCATCTCTTGTTCTGATGTAGAGTTTCCATCTCTTGTTCTGAAACAGTGGCGTGGAAGAAGATCAATAGATTCGAAACGGGAGTTATTCCGGAGAATCTCGTCTCACCAACTATCTACTCAGCTGATGAATACTGACACAGGAACAGCTACATAAATTATTGGACTGCAACTTTGTGGTTATACATTTATATTACTTTGTTAAAGTGGTGCTGTAGATGTTTGGTATAAGTTTCCTTTGTATTACATAAAAGGCATTGGCAAGCACATCGTCGCACAGCTTCATTCTTAAAACCGCAGTAAGCAATAGATGGCACCCCTTTGTGCACAGATAATGTTTACATTTATGAATCAGAAGAAGAAGGCAAGGAAAGCACTATCCATACAAATGACCCCATGACTTAATCACAGATTAAGACACATGGCACACATTTTAACTGGAACTGGGGAAGTTTTGAAGGGGGGAAGACTGGTTCTCCAGCTTCATGTTGCCACTTTACAAGCACATTCCACTTCCGCAGCATCAGGTATACTTGCAGCTATTTACTCTTCTCTAGGGAAGGTACTGATTGCCTAAAAGAGACAGATGTATTTCTTGAATAACGCAGCTGGAAGAGAAATATTGTATCCCACGGGACAATACACAGTGCAAAGATGACACATAAAACACAGTGAGTTATGCAGTGACAATGAAGATGGGATATATGGAGCTGGGGCATTAAAATTCTTTACAGGTTCTTTTTATAAAAAGTAGGAGATGCATATAGTATAGTACTACACGATGCCTTGCAAAGCTTGCTGAACATTTCTGAACGACTCCTTTATTATTATCTTGGTTTTTAGCTTCTCTGTGAAAACATCAGGGGCTACTAAAAGTTTTCATTCATTCGTCAGTGCAATCCATCCAACATTTATTACATACTCTTGTTTATTATTCAGTTAATCAATGAAGCGGACAGCAAGGAAATGATCGGGCATGGGGCCGCCACAGTGCAGGCCACAGAGACAATGGGGTGGGGTCTCCAGCAGTGTTGGCAAGTCCATTCCATCATCTTCTAATAAAGCCGATTTTGCGTGCCAGTTTAGGTTCTCTGGTCAAGGTGGTCAGCCAGCCGCAGTAGACTTCTCCCAAAATAGTTGCTTGCACCATTGTTATCATTATTGGGTGTATATATTAGTTAGTATAACAAAGTTGCGCAGTCAGGAAAGCATGCAATCTTATGCAGTAAACATGCTTCAAGCAAGTGTACTAGAAAAAAGATGAAACTTGTTTTTATCGAGGTCGATTTGAATTCACATCCATTTTGTAGAAGAGAGGAGACAGAAGCCTCATCTAAAGAATACTGTTCCCTATTACAAGTGAGCCACAACCCCAAAAAGCAAGAACAAACAAGAAAAACAATGGTTGTGAAAACGCTGTGTATTAATAAATTTCAATAAATGCGTGATAAAAAAGTCCAGTTCATAATTTCAAGGTTTTCACACAATTTTCTCCAAAAGGTTTCCAAGCTTTCCAAGGTTTCCCACGAGGTTTTCTAGAATTATTCACTGCCAATGGTGCCCGGCTCCTGCTACCAAGAAACCAAGCAAATCCACCTCGCCAACACAGTCACTGTGGTGGGTTCTGGGCTCCCTGCCTCATCATTTCGATATAACGTTAGGAGGGCTCATTCAAAAAAAATTGAAAAAACGCCCACCACAGGGCGGGCCAGATGGGGGGCGGACGAGAGGGCATGGTTTCGTCTCAGCTTCTCCACCGGAGCAAACAGGAAAAACCGCAAAAAACAGGATTTTCTTGCTCCGGGGAAGCTCCGGAGCAGTGCCGCGATACTCCAGATCAAACCCTGAGCCCGGAGCAACTGGTGAGAAATTGACCAGAAGCTCCTGAGCAAGCATCAGGGCAAACCCAGGGCAAACGCTAGTGCGAAATCGCCCCAGCAGTATTAGCACTTTGATCTGACAGACCAGCCTCCCATTGATTTTCACAAAGTGGGAAATTATAGGTCTGTATCTACTCCCCTCCTGTCTGGTCAGTAATAGATGGGATGAAACTAAATAAGCTGAAACTCAGGCAAGACAGCAGTGTCCACAAGTTGCTTAAAAGTCTTGTGAGTACAGGTAAGCAGTGGACACACTCCCAACAAAGGACTAGGTTCACAAACTGGGGGTCCTCTTAGGATCTGTTTTCTCCACGTTGCCAAGTTACCCGCTGTAGCCAGCAGCATTTTTTCCCCCAGTGCTGGTCCAAAGCTGCCTCCTTCCCAGAAGATAAGGACTCTGCTAACAATTCTGAACAATCCACTCTTTGGCTTGACTGCTGTAACGTGTTTCACCGCTTTGTGCTGGCTAGGCAGGATATAAATCCAAATAAATAAATAAATAAATAAATAATATGGGACTATCCCGAATGTACCGTATTTTTCGCTCCATAAGACATACCTGATCATAAGACGCACCTTGTTTTTAGAGAAGGAAAACAGGAAAAAATGAAACAGAAAGAAAGAAAGAGAGAGAGAGAGAGAGAAAGGAAGGAAGGAGGAGGAGAGAGAGAGAGAGAGAAAGGAAGAAAGAACGTTGGGGACAGAGAGAGAGACAGAAAGACAGACAGAAAAAAGGAAAGGAAGGAAGGAAGGAAGAAAGATAAAGGAAAGAAGAGAGACATCGGCATGCCATGCAAAGCCAGGCCTTTCTGTGCAAAGTAGTCACGGAGCTTAATCTGTGGGCGGGGCTTTCTGCTGCTGGCTGTCTTAAAGGGGAAAAGCACTTAAAGGGAAAGAGTACTTAGCCTGGTGGGGTTTTTCCTGCCGTTTCCCTTTTAAGTCTTAACAGCTCAGGCCCAGCAGGGAGGAGTGGGGAAGGCTGGGATGCCAGCCTGAATGGCGTTCCCCTGCGTTCCTGCTGAAGAAAGAGCCCTGTTACAGGTAAGAAAAGCTCCATATTCGCTCCATAAGAGGCACACACTTCCCCCCCCCCCACTTTTTTGGGGAGGAAAAGTGCGTCTTATGAAGCGAAAAATACGGTAGCTCAGAAGCTTCAGCTGGCAGCAGAAAGTGACAGCGCAATACTAATTTAGAGCTGGCCACACAGAGCACATTATGCCCATGGAAGAACTCAAGTTTCATTTCAGGTCAGAGTTTCTGGCAAAGGCACAACCCCTGCAGTTTCAGTCACAAAAAAGCAGACTGAAAGACAGACCGAAGGGGGTCTAAATAACCACCTTCGTTTAGGATTGCCTGGCATTGCACAGCTATGAGGTACTCACATTCAACCTCCTGTGTATAGGTATGGCTGGCCTCTTGCTGGCACCCTCCAGTGTGGGAGGGGATTAAAAACGGAGAAGTAGAATCAGAAAAACTCATCCAATGTAATTGTTTCTGGATTATACATCTCAGACTGCAGGCAGAGGATTGGACCTTTTCTCTGTGTTTCAAAACCTCTCTCTGTATGTACACACCCTTATGCCAAGTAGAAGGGCTCTAGGCTAGACTTCTCCTGGGATGCTAGGGCATTTTTTTAATGTGAAGAGTTTTACTTTGCTTGCACTGTGAGAGCATTCACACATTCAGTGCCCTACCTGTGCTCCAAAACCATACCATCTAGTTGTGAGACAAGACCACCGGTCATCATAGGCGTCAACTATGGGGGGGCTCGAGGGCTCGAGCCTCCCCCAAAATTTCCCAGGGGGGGGCTCAGCCACCCCCGGCAAAATGGAGCGCCCGCCGGTGGCCAGTCAGCCAGCCAGCTGGCTGCCGTCACTGCCTCTCCTTCCCCTCCACCCCCGGCCTGCCCTCCTGCCTCCCTGGGGTGGGGGGGGGAGAGAGGCGACAAGGACATGGTCCCGTGCTTCACGCGTGCGGCAGTCAGCCAGCCAGCCGGCTGCCGCTGCCAAGACTGCGCTTATCTGCACCCCCCCACACACCCCGAGGCAAAGGTGAGCACGAGGCGCTGCTGCTGCTCCTGCTGAGGCCGCCCGCGTGTCCCCGCCTTCCCCCGCCATGGGAGGGAGCCCGGCAGGCGCACGGCACCGGGCGGTCTCCCCAACACAAACGCGCCTGCGGTGGCAGGAGGCACCGGCCGGTCAGCAAGCTGCCCGGAGCAGCAGCAGCAGGCGGAAAGAAACCGAGTCTGCCTCCCTGGGGCCGGGGGGGGAGAAGCGGCGGGGACATGGTCCCGTGCGCGCGCGTGCTTCGCACGCGAGCACGAAAGAGCCCCTGCCCCCCCCAGGGATTTACAAAGTCTATGCCCCTGCCGGTCATGCGTCCTGGGTATTAGAGCAGAACAGAGTAGGTATCAAAATGCCCTTACTGGAACTGCACTGTTCAACAGCTTTGTAATCCAGCAGTGCTGGTCTTGCTTGCCAATGAGTTTAGTCTAAATCAGTAATGTGTATATTTAAAGGAGAGACATCAGAACACAAGGAATGACTGCAAAGTGGCCTGTTTGCCCTCACATCCCATCCCTGCAAATATATCTGGCCCTTCTCCTCTTATGCCAATTCCACTGCCCAGTTTTGTGAAGCAAGACACTTAATTCCTCCACCACAGTAATAAAGAAGCCACAAAACATTTCCCAGCACATTCAAGAAAGTTCAGGGAAAGAATTTTTTATTTGCCTCTGCACTGCCATCTAGTGTCCAACTGTGGAAAAGGTTAACAATTTCCAAAACCAACTATCGTTTTTAGTTCTTTTGACAAGCCAAAAGATTAGAAATTCTTCTGTTAGTTTTTCTGTGCAATACCAAGTGTTGAAAGCTTAAGGATCATACACACAGGCACCATACCATAACAACACAGCATGACTCAATGTGATTGCCAACCTCCAAGTGGCAGTTGTTGATCTCCTTGGATTACAACTAATCTCCAGGCAGCAGAGATCAGTTCACCTTGATAAAATGTCTGCTGTGGAAGGTAGACTCTACGGTACTATACTCCATTGAAGTCCCTTCCCTCCCCAAACCCTAAATCCCCAGGTATTCCCCAACCCAGAGTTGGCAACCCTAGCAGTCCCAAATTAGAACATTACATGGGATGGATATCTGTGCTTGGATCTCTGCACACTTTTTTATTTAAATGAAGGGGGGGGTCATAATTTGATAAGGACAGTGGTGCTGGGTGTGTGTGGATTATTTAACGCTTCTTCCCATGCTGTTTATTTAATCTAAATTTCCTCCAAAACTGCTCCTAGACATGGGGGGGGGGGGGATACAGGTCATCAGCTTTGGTAGGTACATGTCACACCTTTTATTTGTAGGTGCTTTTACTGCAAATTCCCCAGCTCTGTCCTCCCATGTTTAATTGTTCCCTGAGTGAATTGTTGCCCTTAATCCTCCTGTTCGTTATTCCAGTTGCTTACTTACGACATGAAATATCCCCCCCACACAATGAATATTGTAATATTAGAATATTTGGTGCACACATTCTGGATGCAGTCTTACATTTCATGTTGGAACCCCATTTCAAGAAAGATCCAAAATCGGGAAGAAAATGAAAAATGCATTTCAAAGCAATACCTGACTTAAAGATTAACAGTACTTTCAAACAGGCTTTTGCTTCAGTTTCACTGCCAGAGTGCAACGTTTGGCCGGTTTTTGGGGGGGGAGTTGTACATTTCCTACACAGGGATCAGCCTGGGTAATTTCCCCATTGCTGCTATGGCTTCTAATACAACAGCAACAGGACTTCCGCGTGGCAGGTTTCTGAACCTTCCCGCCCTCATGGCAGTCATCCAGGCTTTGCTGTGATTTCCCCAAAAACTTCAGAGCAAAGCTGGACGTTTTCCGCAGTGTTAAGTTTCCCCCTGCTTGCTCTTTCATTAATCCGTGACTTTCCCTCATTTCCGCAGATGATTTCTGCCGCCCAGGAGCAAAAATGCAGTTTCCCCCCTCTTGCAGCACGGCGTGGGAATTCCTGGAAACAGGGAAGTCTGATGCTGTGGAGCAACAGGGAATAAACTATGTTTTTGCACCTGGGACTGCGGAAACATCTGCGGAAACAAGGGAAAGCAATGGAGGGATACAAGTGCGGGTGCAGCGAAACTTGACACAGCGGAAAATGTTCTGGTTGGGGGAACTCTGGGAGGTGCATGAAGGTAGGAAAGCTGTGGGAAAGCAGGGGGGGAAACCACTTCTCAGCAGTATCGAAATTGGGGCAGATAGCCTGTGTGGAAAGGTAGCAGTGTGAAAGTGGGGGAAGAACTCAAGTAGTGGCTCCAGAGTAAAACGTATTCATGTCCTGAATATGCTCAGTAATGTAATGTAATGTAAAATAAATTCCCACGGCTTTCTCATGTTCATGCACCTCCCAGGGTTCCCCCAACCAGGTTTGCTCTGAAGTTTTTGGGAAAATCGCAGCAAAGCCTGGATGGCTGCCATGAGGGTGGGAAGGTTCAGAAACCTGCCACATGGAAGCCCTGATCAATGTTCTTCTGGAGCATTTGGGCCATCACGCTGCTTTGACAAAACATGCATTCAGTCTCCCTCCTCCTCAAGCACTTGCTGGTTTCTTGGATAGCCACATGGAAGACAAGGGCAGCTGTGGAATCAGCAAGTGCTGTGACATCGACAGAGCCTGCGTCTTCTTTTCAGTATGAGCAAAGCATTTACCTTTTCTTTTTTATTTATTTTTTACTGTTTCTTAAAAATGTTTCATAACATTCTTCAATACCGGCTGACAAAATGATAATTATATCCTTCAATCACAATATGGAACGTTATTGTATAGAGTAGACAGAGAAGCAGCAATTCAGCAGGAAAATCAAATGTGGCAAGAACAAGCTCACAGCAATGCATTACATGTATCATAACATTACAGTGCTTTGCATAACTTTTATGGACACTAGAAGACCACTTGCTGTGATTGTGTACATATGAGCTCAGTCTGTCAGGTCACGTGCCAAATTTCTTATTTCAGCGATCATAATGTTTGCAAAGAACGGAAGAAAAAATTGTCCTGGAGTAGTACTATGCACACACTTTCAGGAGTGCCTCCAAAGACCTGCCTCCTGCGGATCTAAGTGCCAAGGAGGATCAGTCCCCAGCTCCCGAGGAGCCTCCACCTGAAGCTGACGAGGCTCAAGCAAGCATCTCTCAGGGCATTACCCCAGCACCAGCAGCAGCTGAGCCACAGCCAAGCTCAAGCCCACCTGATTCACCTCCTCAGGTGGAACAGCTAAGGCAGGGGCGTAGAGTTTTGGAAATCCCAGGGGGGCGGGGGCTCCTTAGCACGCGCGTGCCCCCTCCAGGAAACTGCCCAGCCTCCCCGGGCCCTTCCGAGGCCCGCCAGCCACTGCTATCGGTGCCTCTCTTCCCCCCCGCCACCCCTTCCCTCTCTCTCTCCCTCTCCAGCAGCGGCCGCGGAGCCTCAGAAAAACCCGGGGAGGTGCAGCAGCAGGCGCTCCATTTTCCCAGGGGTGGCTGAGGCCCCCCCCCCGGGAAATTTCGGGGGTGGCTCAAGCCCTCGAGCCCCCCTGTACTCTACGCCTATGGGCTAAGGTCATGAACCAGGCAAGACTTAGCTGCTAGAAGAAAAGAGGCATGCATGCATGGTCACAGATCACTCAGCCCTGAGTTTTAGGAGGAGCCGGGACCTCGCTGCCAGCTGCTAACGAGCACAGGAAGTGGCTGGGTATTTAGGCCCAGTACAGAGACTACCAACTCCTGCTAGCAACAAGTCATTCTGGCTAAGCTCTGCACCCGCTCGGCTCGCATCAGCTAAACCTGATCCTGAACCCTCTGGCTCGTGACTCGGCTCTGTCTGACTTCGGCTTGATTCTGGACCCTCTGGCTCGTGACTTCAGCTCTGTCTGACTTCGGCTTTTGGTTGACTCCCTGGACTGGTTTGCTCGTGAGTTTCCCTCTCTGACCTCGGCTTGGACTGACTCTGCTTTCGGCTTGTGTTTTGGACTTGGTAATTCGTTCCTGATTTGGCTTGACCTTGGACTGGCTCAGACTTCGGCTTGATTTCTGACCTACTGGCACCCAGCCCGTGGCACAGACAGGTATGTGTGCCATGCAATCTATGCCAGTTTACAAATGCATTTCCACCACTTTAGTTTCGCAACAATTGACTGATGACTTGATACCTGAATGTGCAACTGACTCAAGTACAGCACGTGAGGTTGTCCTCATCAGATAATGAATATACACGTGAGAGCTAGCCCAGTGGCTTCTCCCTTGACGATATGCACTTGAACAGGTGAACTGCCTCTGTCAGTCAGGTGGTATCTGAGGACCAAAAAAACCCTTTTGCCTGTGGCATTTAATCCACAGTGACCCTTTCCTCACAAGCAGGTGATCACTTGAGGTGACAGATACTGAGTGAGGAATGTGCATGTGAGCTAATCCTCAGAGCCAAAGTTGACAAAACACCGGGAGATCCATTCACAGATCTTCCCAGCATTTTTAAAGCTAAACTGCTGCCACGGGGAGGAGGGAAACTGGAACCGGGGCCACCGCACAGGGTGAGGTAAAATTTTACCCTTCCCTCTGCACAGCTCTTGCTGAGTGAAGCCAACCTTCCTATCCCTAATATGATCACCCCTAAAAACAACCCCTCCCCCAAAAAAATGTTCATGATGCCTTTTCTTCTTCCGAGGCTAACCACATTGCAAGATAAGTTTAGGCTGTTGTTTTATATCCTGGCTTGTTCTAATGGCTGTTTATGATGGCTAATTTTGATACTGTTTCTATTATTTTATTGTGTTACGTTTTGTGAGCCCCTCAAGCAGGTCTCTGGAGAGATAGCCTATAAATTTTCTAAACAGGTGTGTCATTCTCAGCAGACGAAACTGTGCAAGGGGTGAGGCTTAAGCCTTCTCTCCCATCACGAAGTGGCTCCAGTCTGATCTGGGAGGGGCCTGAGGTTATAGGTTTCCTTTTTAAAAGGTTGCGCACATCCTTTTGCAGATCTCCCGGCGTCTTGTCTAGTTTAGCCCCACACTTCTACGTCAAGGAACACAGCAAACATGTGCAGAAAAACATAAAGAATACAGAATTGCAACCGCATATTTGTAGGCAGCTACACAGCACGATGATCTGATGAAATAAAAGATCCCCACTGTCATTTCAGTGCATTTTCACAGCGGAAAAGTTACACTGCGAAAAAGAGATTTAGCGATCAATCCAATTTTAATTATTTCCACCCATTTTTCAGTATGGATCAAAGCATTATAATGGCAAGATCTGAGGGAGACAAGACATTGAATTGTCATCAGTGTTTAGTGAATGGAACAGATTTTGCTGATTTATTTCTTTCCTTGCTGGTCCATCCTACACACCATGTTTGGAGTGAGCTAAGAGATGCAGATATTAGAGGCAAAAATCCAAAATATATGTGCACAGAGCTTCCTGGAGATAAGCGCGTCATTCTCCCCTCTAATAGCATTGATTTCCTATTCATTCTCCCCGCTGAACAGAAAGGGCGAACGGTAAATAAGAGACTAATGCTACTTCCACATTGGCATACAGTGATGAGTCGCCCGATAAAGCATGAATGAAAAGCACAGAGCTTCTATTATGGGGAACTAGCAGCCAGAATACCAAACTGATTGCACTTAACTCCGAAGGTTCCATCGTCATTGATTCATCCGATAATGCATTGTAGCCAGTTTGTGATTCCAGATCCATAAGTCGCTAACAAGTCCTCATCCTTCATACCCAAGTCAGTGTTGGAGTGAGTGACTCAGCATGCCTGGGCATTTGCGGGGCGGGGGGAGCATGCTACATCCCTCTAAGTGTATATAGGTGTTATCTCCTTGAATGGGATGCTTCTCTTTGTCTTAAACTGGGAGCTGCCCTCTGACCCCTCCTCTATCTTTGTCCTCTCACTCTCTCTTCACATGGCCTTCCATTGAGACTCATGTCTCTGCGAGTCTTTCCTGTAGAAACAGTGCCCTCATACTCTCACACACATGATGCCAGAGAAGCTGACCATTTGAGACAGGGAAAGTACTTTAGATTAGGCTTCCTTCTCTTCTTTCAACCGCAACCTGAATGTGAACTGAGAGCCAGTTTGGTGTAGTGGTTAAGTGTGTGGACTCTAATCTGGGAGAACCGGGTTTGATTCCCCACTCCTCCACTTGTCCCTGGCTGGATGACCTTGGGCAAGCCATAGCTCTGTACCAGCTGTTCCCTCAAGGACAGCTTGGGAAAGAGCTCTCTCAGCCCTACCTACCTCACAGGGTGCCTGTTGTGGGGAGGGGAAGGGAAAGGAGTTTGTAAGCCGCTCTGAGACTCCGTGAGTGAAGGGCGGGATATAAATCCAATCTCTTCTTCTCTTCTCCTTCTACTTAAAGAAATTTAAGTTTATCTTTTTTGCAACATACTCCTTGGGAGATCTATTTACTGTCCTCAGGATCTCACTTCTATCTCACCTGCTATATTACCCAGATATCCCAACTAGAAATCAATTGCTAGGTCCCCTAAAAAGACCAAGCTATTAGGAAATGTTTGGGAAAGATCCAAAGTGGTGAAAATGAAGATTGCCCATTCTCATGACAGGCCGCTTACTTTTGAAGTAAGGCTGTGTATGAATTTTTAAGTCCACTGTTCTCTCTAAAGGCTGAGAACAACAGATTGAAACACATTTTAAAAATGTAACCCTTAATACAATTTAACTGTACCGTACCCTTAGGGCTGCGGACTCTCACTAAGTCCCATGCTGTTACTGTGCTGTTCTGTGATGCCTCGTCTGTGTAAAATAAGATATCTGTGTTGCATGCTTTAGTCAAGGATTATGATATTAACTTGGTTTATCTGACTGAAGCTTTCGTGGAGAAAGCTGGCTACCTTGTCCTGTCCCAAACTGGAGGGTAAATGCCGCGACCTTGCCAGAGTCTCTCTCCTTTAGCAAGAAGTTGGCGACACTTGGTTCTGTGTTCCTGAAATTGGGATTGTTTCAGTTCAGCTGATGTACTTTCAAAACAACTGTGAATGGCTCAGACAAATTTCCCACTAGCGCTGCCCTGGCGTTGGGTCCTCCGTTTGCCCCATTGCCGGCTTGAATTTCCCACTATTTGCCGCAGGGCGCATTTTGACCCGGGGTTTCACGCGATTTCCTCTGCGGCTTCGGTGATCCTGTTTTTTGAGGATCACCGAAGCTGTGGAAAAATCGTTCGAAGCCCCGGGTCAAAATGCGCCCCGCGGCAAACAGTGGGAAATTCAAGCAGGCAATTAGGGCAAACGGAGGACCCAACACCGGGGCAGCGCTAGTGGGAAATCGGTCTCAGAAAACACTCCAAGGGGAGGGTGGTCAGTGTGAAGGAGGGGGAGGGAGCAACTCCTGTTTTGGCCACGATGCCGATCAGAAATGCACAATGGATCTTTGCCCACCCAGGAGGAAGTCAAGAGAAATCTATTGCTGCAGACAGAGCTAGAAATAAAACTTCATCCCATTTAATTGAGATTGGGTTTCTTTTTTAAAGTTTAACTTTCCTCTCTCAGAAGGAAGCTTCAGGCTTTAGAAAAAACAATTGTGAAAAACTTAATAAAGAGTTCTTTGAATCTACAGAGCGGTTTTCATAGAAGTATATTCAGAAGTCTAGTAGAATGTCTTGGCACAAGTGACTGTGAGATTTTTTTAAAAAACAAACTCTCTTTCCTGGCGTGGGGGGGGGGGGGGGGCGACGTCTTAAAAGCCTGCAAAAACCCAAGGCAGAATTCACTTCTGTTGTGTGGGGGGTGTTTTTTTTTTAAAAAAGAAGCCGATTGAAGATTTATTTGTGGAAGTTTGCAAACTCTTATAGTACAAAGGCCCATCATTTCTCTCCATTATTAAAGTAATTCCCTTTGTTGTCATGGGCAACTTGTCATAAACGGTTTGATCTCTATAAAGAGGTCTAACTGAATTTTGATTTATGGAAAATAAAAAAAAAAAGTCACCAGGGGGAGTGAAGCTTTATCTAGCCAGTGTAACAGCCATTAGCAAAGGCATGCACAGATTTCAAAACCACTGCTGATTCACCAAAAGCTGAAATATTGTGGGCCCAGGGGCATAAAGGGGAGGGGGGTTGCACAGGTAAGGAATGATACAATGAAGCACTGGTAATCTTGGGCATAAAAAAGGCCACAGCTTTATTGAATACACTGCAGGAGCATTGGTGCAGCACGGGCATGGATCCTGCACTGGACGACCCGCCTGCTGACCAATGAACCCCCACACCCCCACCTACCTGCTTAGGGTGCAACTGATGAGTAGCAAACCACAGGGGACCATGTGGGCACTGGCCGCTGCATGGCTCCTGTTGCCACCTGGCTGGTGAGAGCCATATTGATAGTCTCGAGCTGGGCATGCCGCTGGATTGACTCCACCCCAAGAACCCTTAAGGGAGTCCCCAGAACGCAGGACGTGGGCTCGCCAGCACCACCTCCCTAGCGAAAACAATCCGTCCCAGTGCCCCAACTGCCACAAGCGCCGAGGAGTTACCCCCGCTCCCTCCAGTGCTCCTGCACCTGTAACCGATAAAGTTACCAGTCCTGGATGCTATGTAACCAGATAGCTATGTCCCACTTGGACAAACAGACCCCATCAGTCCTGTAGAGGGCAGGTTGCCTGTGATTGATGCCAGGATGACCAGGGACACAACCACCCAGCGACACGACCACCTGTGCTGCCACTTTGTACATTCTACGCCTAGACAAATCCACCCTGCCCGGTGATATGGCACTACACCTCTCGCACTGTTCAAGGATGCCAGCTCGGATTAGGGAATTGTCAGGGAGCCCTGAGTGGGGAGTTTCCAGGTCTGCAGCATTAGATGTTCAAGCTGAGATACTTGACATGAGAAAGGGCCTCCTTCAGCCAGTGGCCAAATCCCCTCAGCAGCAAGGCCTAGTCCCGAGGCCACCATGGCAGCACCAATGAGAGAAGAGTGCATGCCAAATCTGAAGGAGAAAGACCCATAGCCAAGACACAGGCCCACATAATGCCAGTGAACTATAATATGTGTTCTGGCTACCCAGTAATAACCTGACACATGCGCAGAATTCTCCTCTGAGAATGCCACACCCCCATGAGCCACCACTGCAGGAAGTGTCCTGTACCTTGGTGGTGTGCTGACCCTTGAGTCACCGGATTCATCTGTTTCAGTAGGTGAATGCTGCGGTCTCCTACTCCATTGGAACAGCGTCTTGCTGGTCAAATCTTCCCAAGCACTGGCCAATGGTCCGAGCACTCCCCTGCAAAACAGCTGTATGATCATGGACTGTGTGATGAAACTGCCTTATACTGAACCAGAACTTTGGTCCATCAAAGTCAGTACTGTTTGCTCAGACTGGCTGCAGCTCTGCAAGATCTTATTCAGAGGTAGGAAAGAGCAAGAGTCCAGTAGCACCCCAAAGACCCACAAAGTTTTGTGGCAGGTGAAGTCAGCTTTCGTGAGTCACTGCTCACTTCTTCAGATATTCAGAGGGGCTTCACATATCCTACTGCCAGATCTTTTAACTGGTAATACCAGGGATTGAACCTGGGACCTTCAGCATGCCAAGCAGATGCACTACCACTGAGCCATAGCCACAGTGGCTCACCAGGGTCTCAGGCAGAGGTCTTATCTGCCTTCCCAGTAAATCTAACAGTAAGCATTTGTGCTTGTGAAGGAACTGGGCTAGCTGTCTTGTGGTAAAGATATCTGCCAGAGTTCAGTGAAGCCCTCAGCTGATGCCCAGCCCTGGAGATAACTCTGCTCGTCAGCCACGTGGCTGTAGTGCATTCATTGTCCTATCCACGCCTCCGAAAAAGCCATGAAACAACTGGGGCAAGGCCCCAGTGGCAGTGCCAATTCTTGTAGGAGCAGGGTGGGAGGTCCTGGTCCTCAAGACCACCTACAGCCTCACCTCCACGCCCAGCCGTCCTCACACTGCCGCAGACCCCACCCCTGCACAGGCCACATGGTCAGATCACCGGAGGCCACATGGCCCTCCACTGCTCTGCCTTCCCCAGCCCTGGAGCCCACAGAGGCAGCACAGGGGTAAGTCCCAGCCGCAACTGGCAGAAAGTGAGGTGAAGTCAGCAGTTCAAATCAGATATCATCACATGAAACTGTGGTTTAATTAACCTAACTGTGGTTAGTATGAATGTGGCCACCTCACTAACTATGGTGAATTAGCAGAACAAAGTTTGAATCCAGTGGCACCTTTAAGACCTCTCTGGGGATACATCCACCATGGAGTCCACCAAAACCGGAAATCTGCTACATTACAGAGATTTCTGGCTTTACTATACCAGTGAATCTAATGTAAAAATACAGTTAATATTGCAAACAGCATATTTAGACAAAGTTGAAATCTATAATATTGAAAACACATTGTCTTATTATACATATTATTTTAAAAAGTCAGCTTTGGATCCTATGGACCCATCCAATTACTGCAAAATCTTGAATCTTTCATTTCCGGGTAAGGTTATTGAGAGAGTGGTGGCGGAGCAGCTCCAGAATATCCTGGAAGACACATTGGCACTGGACCCATTCCAGTTGAGTTTCTGCCCCAGCTACGGGACAGAGATGGCATTGGTTGCCCTCATGGACAGTCTCCACAGGCAACTGGATTGAGGCGGGCTGGCACTGCTGTTATTGCTTGATCTTACAGCAGCATTTGACACAATCATGATCTTTTGACCCACCGTCACCACTCCCAGCTTTTGACGGCATGCCCTTAATACTGATGCCAACTGTCAATGCCTCCTTGTCACCGGAGAGCCAGATCACAAATGTTTCCAGACTGGTGTTCTTTCAGTTATGCCAGGTCAGGCAACTGGCCCCCTACCTGTCCCACCCTGACCTTACCACAGTAATCCACGCAACAGTTACCTCCAGATTAGACTACTGTAACTCACTCTACATAGGGCTACCTTTGAGACTGATCCAGAACCTCCAGCTGGTCCAGAACACAGCAGCGCAGGTCCTTACAGGGGACCCCACAGACAGCACATATTCAGCTTGTGCTGCGCGAACGGCACTGGTTACCAGTGGAGCACTGGATCAGGTTCAAGGTTTTGGTGCTTACCTTAATGGTCTGGGACCCACTAGGTTGGGGCTTTTAGTGCCCCGGCCCCAACCTGGTGAAACTCTCTGCTGAGTAACATCCATGCCCTGCGGGACTGCAGGGCCTGTAAAACAGAGATGTTCCACCAAGTGTTTAGTTGAGGACAGTGATGGCATCCATCTGGCTGGCACTCTTACATCTTATCCCTTGCCTCCCCCTCGCAAGGTGGTGGCACACTCAGAAGCTTTGATTGCCATCTAATTAAGTTGATTATTGTGATTTTATTGTATTCTTAATGTTTTAATCTTAATTTAGTATGATTATTGTTGTTTAATTTATCATTGTACACTGCCCTGAGCCCTGTTTACAGGGAAGGGTAGTATAAAAATTGAATCTAATACAAATAAAGAAATAAATATACATATTATACACATTGTCTTATTATACATATTATAGCATTTTAATTGTGAACCAACTAAGTTACATTTAAACTAATATGTTGCGTTTCTATAGTATACACAGGAATTATCTTACTTGAAAATTTTCATACTCCACATTTTGGATGAGTAAAACCTTTTCTTTAACTTTCTTCATATTCCAGGTATCTCATATTCAAGAAGAAAATTCCTAAAAGAGAACATTCCATAGAAGTTTTTTTTCTAATACGTCACAGAATTTTCCATTTTTGCCATTGGAAATGGGGGGGGGGGTGTGTTCACATCTGTAGTATTTCTCAAACTTCCTTTTTCTGAATTAAAAATGAGACACTATTCACTCTCAGCATCTAAAAGAATTACCACCCTTCAGGAGAAACTAAACCGAGTATCTTCTGCCTTACCAACTGGAAGGAGGTCAACTATAAGCAGTGATTCATGAACAGAATCGACATGCAGTCTCTGAGAATTACTGTAGGTACGCCAAAGCCTTTTAGGTATGGATTTCTCATGGCACGCTGAGTATTCAACCAGAAAACATTAATGTGAACCAGTACTCATTTTGGGAGTCGCCATACTAGATGTTAATAGATCCATACACCGATAAAAGTTTGACTGTGACCCCCTGGTAAAACCCCCAAAAAGGACGATGTTGGAAGTGAAGACTTGGAATAAGATTTAACTAGCCAAGAGTAACTTACAATTAACTGAACAGATTAGCCCTGCATTTTACTATATCCAGAACCCCATGTGTATAAAGCAATTTCCAGTTATTTGAAGTATCTTTCCCCACTTGCTCATCCCAGGCTTTAAGCTGAGGACTGTCAAGTACTTCAAAACAAGTATCTGAACTCTCTCCAGAAAAAAAATTCAACTCCTCCTTTCTGTACAGATTGATAGTTAGATGTTTCAGATGATTTCTAACCAGTGTGGAGGGAGTGTGAAATATCTAGAAAGCCATGTTTCTCCTGGAGACAAAGACTGATTCACACAGTGTTCATGTTGCATCACTTTGTAATTCTTAGCAGAACACATAAACTCACACAGACTTCAAAGACAGAGGGGACGTGACAACTCTATCTGAGCTTGAGCCTAATGTGTACCTATGCAGAACCCACAGGTGCAAATAGTGCCCTGGAGCCATTTCAGGGCAGGAAAATGGTGCGGGGAGAAAGCAGGAGACTCTCCACTGTCCAACACCACAGTCCTTATCCAAACTGGGACCCCCATGTACTTGGAAATTGAGTTCCCAGTGAGGAACTCACAGCTGGTGACTAAAAGTCTCCATGGTGGATATGTATAAAATGCAACACATAGCTAGCTTCTCATCCTGCTATCATCAAATGATGAACACATAGGTATGAATCAGCTCAGGATGAAGAGAGTTAAGGGGAAGTCTGTGGTTCTTTCCACACTAGATCTTAAATCCTGGCTCAGCCCTATCCCTGAACTTACATTCTACATTACACACGAGTTCACCCCTGTAATTATCTCAGGGTATTTTTTGTTTCCATGTTACATTAAGGTCACCCCGGTTTCGCCCAGCACCCTGGTTTTGCCTTGTCCCGAGATAAACCGATGCTATTATAACCAGGGATAAATGCAAGGTATTGTGTTGTGAGTTGAACTCTGATAAAACCAGGGATGAGATCCAAGTGCAGAAAGGACCTCCATCTCAATATTGTCCTCTCTCCACACCTCTTACTTACATAGGTTTCAGATTTATCATCCCAAGGGCTCAGGTGTAAGTAGCAATGCTGTGCAAAAGAAGAGCGAAAGAATAAAGTAAACCCAATAGCTATAGTTTATTACATCAAATTTAAATTACTAAAATTTCTGCTGTACCAACACAATGCAACCTGGCCTACACAAGAAGGTCCAACGCTGCTTTCAGGAAATGCTCGAGCCAAACAAGCCTCCAGATAGCAACGCTCCCCACACAGAATTCAGGAACGAGAATGATTCAGTGTTCACAAAACAGACATTCCAAATCCAACTTACCTTGATGGCAATGTTTGTTCACTACTGAGATGGACACCGCTTATATAGCCACCTCAGTGTCTCTAGCTGACTGAGTAATTTTGCCAGCTGACTGAGTAGCCACTGTTGATGCAGGTTCACAGTTTACTGGCTTGCATGGATTATGTTTAATTTTCATGTATATCCTTCTGTAGTGGGACACTATAACTCCAGCATCCAATTAGAGAATCTGGACTAAACAATTTTTAAAAGGGCTTTGCCTACTCAAACATTTAGTGGCAGAGTTCTCTAGGATTTATGTATTCAAGGCTGTTTATCACCCTTTAAATCTGATAATAAAAGCAAGTGAGGAGTGAGTTCTGTTCTTTGAACTGTAACCAGCAAACCAGGCTGAAAACCTCCAGAGACTTTTATCTTTTATTTAAAAAAGAAATAGTTCTCATTTTTATGCACATTAAAAAATATAGGCATGTGAAAACTGACCCTACAAGCACCATAAAAACAAGTGATGAAATTAACAAAGTTCCTAATATTGTTTAATCATATTATAGTGAATAATATTTTTAAAAGCAAACCAGGTTTCAGGTTCTTATCTCACTATGTTTTAGGGATGACCAACAAGCCCAAATCACACACGTACTCCAAAATCTCATTTAATCATCTTCTGAAAATTCTGTCCAGAGAAATCTGGTTTGCTTATCACTGTGGTGCGTATTTATAGAAAAATATCACCCATATGTTTTTCTAAATCTCTTCTATCATAATCATGTGATAACTGACTAGATAATTGATTGGGTCTTAACTAAATATGAGATCATTAAAGCAAGGGCAAATGAGCCAATCAGCAAATGCATATGAGTTACATCTGATAAAGCAAGATAAGAAGGCCAATCTTAACTCTTAACCTCTATTAAAAAGCAATTAATCTAACTTTTCTATAGCTGCTTCAATTAACTGTCAAAGATTAAAATAACTTTAAGCAAACAGAGTTCACTGACCGTTGAAGGGTGCGTGAACTCTCTGTTGAGATGCATAATCAGCTAGAAAAAACAATCAGCAACCGCTACACTTCCTTTTTCCCCAGAGGGGGACCCAAAGCAGCTGGCATCATTCTCCTCTCTCCATTTCATTCTCACAGCCATCCTGGGAGGTAGGTGAGGCTAAGAGCTGCAGGACCCTCTCTCTCCATATGTTCCCCAGCGAGCACTACGGTCTGGATCCCAAAACCGACTGGTCCTGCCTGGACTGAAGGAGGCGCGGCTGGCATCAACACGGGCCAGGGCTTTCTCAGTGGCGGCCCCGCACTGGTGGGATGAGCTCCCGGAGAACATCAGGGCCCTGCGGGATTTGATGCAGTTCCGCAGGGCCTGTAAAACGGAGCTCTTCCACCAGGCTTTTAGGTAGGGGCCACCTAGGGCAAGCATCTTAGCCCTGGCCCAGTTCCATCTGCCAGCAATTCTATCTGCCAGCCTGTGTATGTTTACACAGGGATTATATAAGAATGCTGTTCAGATCCACCTGTGGGTACATTTGTAATGCTGCCGATCTTGTGTAGAATGTGTGTTTATTTTAAATTGATTGTAATTTTAACTCTTGTTGTGAGCCGCTCTGAGCCTGCCATTTTGGCGGGGAGGGCGGGATATAAATCTCAGGAAATAAATAAATAAATAAGAGTTTGTGACTGGTCTGGGGTTACCCAGCAGACTTCCATGGCAGAGTGGAGATTCAAACCTGGGTCCCCCAGCCCCTAGTCTGACTCTCTAACCCCTACAGCACCTGGCCCTCACACTGGATGTCCCAGGGTCACTGCTGGACAGATCAGGTTGCATAGTTGGTAGCCGATATATGCTGCCTTCACATCTGTGCAGCTGGTGGCATTCCTCAGTCAGAGGCATGTTGGTGCATGCTTTGAACATAGCCGATCAAGCTACAATTCCCATGGACTTCCGGCAAGACTTGCGATAATGGCGGATGCTCTCCTCCGCAACTGCGGGGAGCGCGATCCGTACCCGGCGGGAAGAAGGGGCTCTGGACTGGTGCCGAGCCCCCAGAGACCCCAGTGAGGGGGCTCTGCCTGGGGTGGCACGAAGGGGATCTCTCCCTACGGTGGCGACCGAGGGATCGAGATCCCTTTTCATCACCCCCATAGGTTCCCCCGCCGTGGGAGCCGTATGGCTGAAAGCGCAAATCCGTGAAGCAGCAGAGAGTGCGAAGCAATGAGGCTGGAACTGACAGTTACGCAAGGAGAAAATGTGAGTCTGAAGTAAGAAAAGCAGAACATAGCGGGAAGACGGCGGGAGGAGTGAAACCCAACCACCCCCTCTCCGGGACTAGCGTACTTACGAGACTCTTTACGTGGCGTTACTGCAGAAATAAAAGTCCATCTGCCTTGCTAGATGGCAGCATCGCTCACTTGGAGATATAAACTTTAGAAGGACATAAGTGCTGTTTGAAAATTTGCTCCTTTCGTTCATCTTATCTATCTGTAAACAAAGAGCGTAGCCTCAACAATGACGGGAAAACCGAAACCTTCCCCCAAACTAGGAAGTACAGCTCCGAGTTCAAAGGTTGATACCACGGAGATGAGTGCGGTGTTCTCCTCGTTATTGCGACCTCTAGTGGACCAAATGACAGCTCTCAACGTTAAGATGGACAAAATGCAGCTAGAACTAAAAGAGTCGAATAAATCCACAGAGAAGCTGCAGCGAGAACTTCTGGAAGTAAAAACTTCAGTAAAAAACCAAGACGCAAGACTACAAAAGGCAGAGAAGGAAAAGGCCTTCCACCACGATCAGCTTTTGAAATTACAAATGGAAAGATTGAATTTTTTCCTAAGACTTCAGAATGTGCCAGAAAACACAGGAGAAGACCTTAAAAATTTGCTAAGTGAAGCACTTGAACCAGTGACAGGCATGAAAGCAGCGGATATAAAAAGCGATATGGATATGGTTTACAGAACCTATCCAGATTATACTAAAAAGAAAAGCCTGCCTGGGGAAATTATGATAATGTTCTCCAAAAAATCTACAAGAGACGTGGTGCTTAGGACCACAAACAAAGCAGCTCTGAAGATCCTGGGAGAAGAAGTAAAAGTGATGAAGGATATCCCATTTGAAATAAGGAAAAGAAGGAAAGCCTATGGAAAATTGACATCTTGGCTCCAGTCTGAGTCTATCATCTATCGTTGGAATACTCCAGAAGGACTATGCTTCAGCATCAAAGATAAGAAGTATAAGATTGACTCTGTACAACAAGCGAAAAAATTTCTGGAAAAAAGCAAAGAGCAGAAAACTGGGAGAGACTCAGATGGTTCACTGGCCTCGCAAGAAAGCATGTATGGATTTGATAGCTCAAAGAGTGAAGAAGAAGTGTCTGACTCGGAAAAAGGAGCTGCAGCTCCAAAAGTAGTTGAGACTGTTAAGACAAGAAGAGGACGAAAGAAGAAATAGTGATTAAACTGTTTTATTAAGCATTGCACTTATGTATTATAAATTGTTTAATTAACCGTATTTCTCTAGGTGGGCGTGCCTGCCAAATAGTTTTGATATTTTTTATAGTAGCAGTAACAAAGTAATTGAAATTTATCCAAGGTTCTAAATGCTTCATAATTATATTATGTAATAAGGTAGTATTAAGCAAATGATAAAGTACTCTCTGTATAAGGTATATGTAGCTTAGATTGCAGCGTTATAGTTGTAGTTATAGGGAAAAATCAATAAAAAATTTATTTAAAAAAAAAAAAAAGCTACAATTCCCATGCAGCAGTGCAGGACTGCATAAATGTGATCCAGTTCACACATGGCTTCGGCAGGCAAAACAGTAAGGCTGGAGAACAAGAGAGAAGCCATGAAACTTTCCCCAGCTCCCAGCTCAATTGTGACAACCATCAAAAGCCCCTCTTGGCAAGGGTTTTTTTTCCTATCGCATGTATAGTGCAGACAGATCGGGGAGGGGAGAATAGCTATGGGACAAGTAGTGTGAGAAAGTGCATGCACATAATATTTGTGATCAGGGGTCATTTCGTAGAAAAAAAGAGGTGCAGGAGCTCATTAGCATAACTTATTTGCATATGCTACACCACCTGACATCACCATCACCGGAAGTATGTCAGAAGGCAAGAAAGAAAGAAAAGAGAGAGAATGAGAGAGAGAGAGAGGGAAGGAAGGAAGGAAGGAAGGAAGGAAGAGAGAGAGAGAGAGAGAGGACAGCTACTAATCCAAGCCTCAGAAATACCTCTATTCTGGGAGGATAGCTTCAGTAGTGGCTGAAGCCTTCAGAAGGCTGGTTGGAGGAACAAGGACCTTTCCAGGGGACAGGGTCATTTTGCTGCCGCCATGACACAAGCAGGCATTCCCCCACGGGGGGGGGGGGGGGGCTGGCACCAACTCCCGGAGCTGCGCTCCCCCGAGCTCCTGCTTGAAATGACCCCTGTTTGTGATCCAATGCAAACACTCCCAAGGACTGTATACAGAATCAGCCACAAAAATGAGAGAAAAAATCATGCAGCTTTACCTCCACCCAACAGGATCAAAACACATCTTCTGACAGTGATCAACAGAGAGAGCGCTCTTTCATTCTTACCTCAGTGTGCTGGAGTCTGGGAGCTGTGGCAGGACTGGTGATGAGGGCGGAAGTAGAGAAGCAGCCCAGGAGCCTGGGGATCACAAGAGAGGCGAAGTAGCCCAAGAGCCATGCTGGGTGCTGACTGCTGGAGAACCTGAGCGCTGCGCAGCAGCTGCCACAGAGCCTAGGGGCCGCAGCAGCAACGAAGCAGCCCAGGAGCTGCAGCAGACTGGGCAGTGGCTTCTGGAGAGCCCAGGGGCCACCCTGGACTCAGTGAGGGGGGAGAGATGGGATTTCCCTCCCCCTGTGAGTCTTGTGGGCCCCACTTGTATTCCTTGATTATTCAGGGGTACTGCTCACAAATTTGTGAACAAAAGAACAAATGCTGACACAAGAGGATATAAAAGTTTTATGAGTCTGTGTCTGTGATTTGACTTTGAACTCTGGCCAGAAAGAAAGGGGACCTTCTAAGGTGTCCCTTGGCTGAATCAACACACAGTTAATGTCACATTTGCTTGGTACTAATTGCTCTTCCTAAAAATATGAACACTTATCAATCATTCAAGAACACTTTTAAATGGCTGCGGTGTGGGTAACTATAATTTTCAACTATACAGGGGTCATTTTGTAGAAAAAGAGGTGCAGGAGCTCATTATCGTAACTCATTAGCATAACTCATTTGCATATGCTACACCACTTGACATCACGGGAAGTATGTCAGAAGGCGAGAGAGAAAGAGAGAGAGGAAGGAAGGAAGGAAGGAAGGAAAGAAGGAAAGAAGGAAAGAAGGAAAGAAGGAAAGAAAGAAAGAAAGAAAGAAGGAAGGAAGAGAGGAAGGAAGGAAGAGAGGAAGGAAGGAAGAGAGGAAGGAAGAGCTGGCAGAGAGGGGACAGCTACTAATCCAAGCCTCATAAATCCCACTATTCTGGGAGGATAGCTTCAGTGGTGGCTGAAGCCTTCAGAAGGCTGGTTGGAGGAACAAGGACCTTTCCAGGGGACGGGGTCATTTTGCTGCAGCCATGACACAAGCAGGCATTCCCCCATGGGGAGGGGGCTGGCACCAACTCCCGGAGCTGAGCTCCCCCGAGCTCCTGCTCGAAACGACCCCTCCAACTATATAATCCAGCACCCCCATACCGAGTCCTCAGTTTAACTGAGCTTACTGTCAGTCCATTTCCCCCCAAACTCCACACAGTTTTGGTCCTCTCGTGACAGCCTGTTGTATTCTGTAGGGACATCAAGATTGCAAAATAATTCTGATCAGAATTCTCTTTTGTGTTACTGGAGTCTGGAAACGCTTGGGCACACAGCATTATAACAGTCCTTTTTACTAAATTTGTTCATTAAAAAATTAATGTGTGGCTCTAGGAAAAGGTTATACATGCTAACTTGGACACAATGCCGTCAACAACCATGTTGCTTTTTTACAAAACTGGTGCAGTTCTACCAATAAAAAGGAAATTCGTAGATTTTTTTTAAAATTCACACTGTGCTTTAATGAATAAAATATACATAGGCAGCAAGGTGAAAGGTATTCTCACAGCTAGAATAAAAAACCTGTCATGAAAGGGATCTACCTCACAGGGGCCTGCTGTTACTACGACTTTGCTCTGCGGGCTTCAGCAACAATAAAGCCCACGATTGAAGCCTTAAGCCTTTTGCTGTGGGAAAATAGAGGTGTGAATTATTTAGCGTATGAGACGGCAAGGGGACCAGAGCAAAAGGCCAGTAAATGAGATCTATTACTGTGTAAAATTGCAACAGTGTGGCCGAACTGTCAGGGATCGCTTGTCCCCAGAGGCATTAGCCAATCCTGTGGTTTCTCAGATGACCTGGGCTGGGCCTGCCTACTGTACAAATATTACTTTATCCTCACCCAAATGTAGTGTTAGAGATTGCTGCGAAGTGCAGGCCGCTGTATTATGAAGAGATCTACGCACCATAGCTTTACACTTAATTTACGTTTCAGCTCAAGTGGTACTGCTGGCAAGAGAGGAGTGGCATGCCATCTCCAAGCCTCACTCAGGGGTGTGGAATGAATGAACCCATCTCCCCTGACTAGCAGCAACTTTCTAGCACCTCAGAAAGAAAAAATAGGTATTTCCCACCACCTTCTACCTGAGAGACTTTAGCTGGAGATGCTAGAGACTGAACCTGAGACATTTGGCATACACAGCAAGGGCTCTGTTACTGAGACAAAGCGCCTCTAGCTTTCCTTCTGCAGCAGTATTCTTGTCCTGAATAGAGAGTAAATCAAAATTATTAGCAATGTTGGTCCTTCTGCTTGGGTCCTCCAATCTATCATCCCTCCTCACAGTCATGGGCAGACTGGTGCTACTCATCTACCCATTCCTTACATCTCTTTGCTAACCTGTCCGTTCTACCATTTCTGGCTACTGCGCTACCATTCCCACTCTGCCCCGTGGCCCTTTCTTTGTTCCCAAAGTTTCAACTCCTCCATCATTTCTTCAGTCTTGTTTTTCACTGAGTGGTGGAAAGTGCTGTCAAGTCGTAGCTGACTTATGGCAACCCTGAAGGGTTTTCAAGGCAAAAGACATTCAGAAGTGGTTTGCCATTGCCTGCCTCTGTATAGTGGCCCTGGTGTTCCTTGGTTATCTCCCATCCAAATACTAACCAGGGCCAACCCCACCTAACTTCCAAGTTCTGATGAGATCGGGCTAGCCTGGACCATCCAGGCTAGCTGCCCTGAGCCTGCCTTTTGGTGGGGAGGGCGGGATATAAATCCCAAGAAATAAAAATAAAATAAATGAAAATAAATCCAGGTCAGGGAAGTATCAGCCTGCAAAACAATGCAGAAAAGAAAATTATTTCCATCAGCTGAAAATTGCTGTCCTGTCAAGCTATCACTGATGGTCACCAGCTCCTAAGTTTCTTGAACCAATTACTGTGAAAAGCATTGCTCTGACTCTCATGTTCTCATTTTGGAGGGACTGTGGCTAGGTGGAAGACCCTCTGTTTTGCATGCAGAATGTCCAAGATTCAATCCCCAACATCTCCAGTTAAAATGACTAAATGTCATGGGCCAGCCAGCTGCCTCCTCCTCTGAGGAGGAAATGGAAGACTTGGGCCCCACACTGGTGGAATACCTGCCTGAGCAGCTGGGTCAAGGAACAGACCCAGCAAGAGAAGCATCAGGAAGTGAAAACACTTTCCAGCTGCAGCCAGGCTGCTCATTCTGGCAGAAGAAATGACACAGAGGTCAGAGTGACAGTTGCCACTGGTTTCTCCTGAACCAGTAGAGCACAGAAGGAGACAGCACTTGACAGCTCTAGAGGAATGAAGGAATGCCCATCTGATCACTCAACAGTGATCTGTGTTAACTCCTGGAGCAGAGTCTTTGCAGGAGCAGGAATGTCAAGCTGATAGGGAAGCAAAAGACTTGCACCTGGAGGAGGATGAATTCAGCAGTAAGAAGCAACACCTGGGCTTCAGGGATGAGTCAGCTAATGAGGCCGATAAAAGAAACACACTGAGCAAGGCTTAGTGTGGGAATAACTTTGCATGCCATATATCTCTGTGAGCTGACTTGCTGCTGGTGTATTCTGTTCTTGCTAACCTTTGCTTGTGTTCACAGCTAGAGACTCAGACCTTGCACTGGTTCCAAGCCCTGGTCCCTGGAACCTTTTTTCTCTGAATCCTGGACTGAACCTTTGGCTCCATGACTTTGTACTGTGCAGCCAGTGGTAAGTGTAGATTAATGCCACTAAACATAAGACATATTAACAATGGATTTAGCCAAAAGAGCAGCTATATCTTTAGGTGGTTCACTCAGTTGAAAAGAAAATGCTTCAAGGTGGACTTGAGGCAAGTCGCCTCCATTCTTTGTAATGGAGAGAGGACAAACTTTGCTGTTGTGGTGTGGATGGAAGGCCACTTTGATGGTGAAGGATAGAGGCAATATTTTGCTATTTCCATCCTCCCACATTGCACCCAACATTATTCTTAGGAGGAGCTCCTGATTCTAACAAACTGAGCAAAACAGAAATCCTTTCAACTCTTAAGTTACAATATATAGTACATCTGAAAGCCCCATGTTATATACTTGAATGGGTCTAACTGAATCTGCAGTTAAATGTTTCATTTAATAGCTGATTCTGTTCTATCTACAGTTCTGTTCTACCTACAAGTTTTACTTTCTGTATTTGTTATTTAATAGAATATGCTTCATCATGAATGTAAGCTTGTGTGAGCCTTACTGAGTGAGTTAAATGATTCATAGCAAATACAACAGGCAATGAAGATGGGATTCAAGAAGCTTTTTGTGGTACAGAATTGTAACTACTGTGAAACTATGTGAAATGGTAAGCTATATTTGACAGAAGTCTTATTAGAACCGCGGAAAACTCACCTACATATATAGAAAGGCCACAGCAGTATTCTGAAATGAATGAAATTTCCCCCAGAAAAACATGTAGAAACATTGCTGAGTATTATGGAAGGGAAAATGTACAGTCTTCTGATCACTCTAGAGAAGCCTGCAAGCAACAACAACAAAAACCCGGTGCAAATTGTTCAGCAACATTTATCACACAAACTCTGGCTATAGCAGAAATGTTTAGATTTCACAAGAAGCGCCAGCAAGAAATTCTTCATTTACAGCAGAATTTAAAAACATTCAGAACATTGTGGTTTTAAGGAGGGGGCTTAATGATGCATTAAGAGATAAATTTGTATGTGGACTGCATAGTGAGGGCATACAAAGGAAATTTTTAACTGAGGAAAAACTGACACTGAAACTCGCAGTAGATCCTGGAGTAGCAAATGAAGCAGCAACTAGAGATGCTGTACTCATGTTCCAGTAATCATATGAAGACTGGGGATGGGGGCAGGATGGTCATTCCCACTCTGTATGCATTGTTCCAAGCTCAAATACGTTAAGTGAATAGGGTACTGTTACCTCACATGAAGGAAAGTATCTGCACTAAGGGCTTTTCACATGGTACGGACTACAACACAGCACAGATTGGAAACCAGAATAATCTGAATTTCATCTGAAATCTGATCCCTTAGCAAAATTTCTAGATTTCTTCATGAGGAAATCAGAACCTTTTTGCTCTCAAATTGAGATGTATCTGAAGGCATCCCAGAAACTGCCTCATTCTGACCTTGGTACCACCACTTTTCATCCAAAACATACACCATCCACTTTGTTTATCTTTATTAACCACCTATTAATGTGCAGGGAGGGAAAGAATGGAGGAATATCTTTGCCAGTAGTAAAGTGGCACTTACCTTAACTGATGGTCATCGACATCTTCTGTGCAGACATACATTGGGACTGTGCTTGCACAGATCTGCCCCTGATAGGGGTTTTTCCCTAGCTTGATATCATCAAAGGGGGAAGCCCCTCCCCCTTGGAGCTGATGCAATGGCATTTTTGCACCCAAACCATGATGTGCTCTGGGGGCCCCCCCTCACCCTCAGTTCTTATCTGTGTGAGAGTCTAAGAGATTTCAAACTGTCAACGAAGTTCTTAACCATAAGGTTCTTTATTTCCAGTGGATCAAATAGTCGTCTACATGTTCTTGAGTCAGTAATGAAAGGAAGGGGTTGAGGGGTTACAGTTATAGTGCATTCAAACTGGAGTGTGAGAATCCACCTCCCACCCGGGAATGGTAGTGTTTAGCTGACAATCTGCTGCCGTGTAGATAGGTTCTTCTTGTGAATGCGCTATAGCTTCCTGCTCATTTTTTCTACTGGAAGTCCTTTCTCTTGTAATTTCTGGGCCTTTAGCCCTGCTAGGAACATTGAGGGATGTGTTTGTTGTGGTGGTGAGGGGGCTCTCGCCAACCTAACACTTCTCTTATTCTGTTGACCAGCCACCATCTCCCCTTCGAGTTGTCAATGGCTTCTAAGGCTCTGTTCAAAAAAATGCACCAAGTGTGCGACCCGCAGTGATGAACATAAGTTGTTTAATGTGTTTAGGAGAGTCCCACAATGTGATCTCCTGCAAGATCTGCCAGAGTCTACCCTGAAGGCCTACCCTGACAGAGCTTTTCAGTGTAAAGCAGCACTCTGGCAAAAGGCTCTCGCCTCCCCCAAACCATCTAGATTGGGTCAGAATTCAGAATTCCACGGTTCCATCCTTGGCTCCAAAGCACTGTCTCTCCCTCACCAGTGTGGTGTAGTGGTTAAGTGCGTGGACTCTGATCTGGGAGAACAGAGATTGATTCCCCACACCTCCACTTGCACCTGCTGGATGACCATGGGCAAGCCATAGCTCTGACACAGCTGTTCTTGAAAAAGAGCCGTTTCTGTCAGAGCTCTCTCAGCCCCACCTACCTCACAGGGTGTCTGTTGTGGGGAGAGGAAGGGAAAGGAGATTGTAAGCCGCTCTGAGACTCCTTTGGGTAGTGAAGGGTGTATAAATCCAATCTCTTCTTCTCTTCTCCCTTTGATAATACCAAGCTAGGGGAAGAAAACCTATCTCAGGCAGGTCTGTGCAAGCACAGTCCCAATGTAGGGCTGCACTGAAGACGGAAGATGAACATCTTGTTGAGGGTTTGCTTTTCCCTTCCTGTTTCCGACACAAAGCTTGGGCACAGCCGGAGGTACACGCCAGTGACCGCGATGCAAAGGGTCTCTTGGCCTTTTAGCTCTTAGCCCCTTGGCTCACACAGCCTGGGCCTTCGGATGAATCAGCCACTGAATCTTGGAGTGGCCCAAGGCATCCTTCTTATTGTTTGTTCATTTGTGTGTGTTGGGTTCTTTCTGTTGAAGATAAAACTGTGGGTGCCTTTAGGGGTGAAAAATGGGGTAAAGATATTTAAATAAAATAAACACCCTTGTGCAGTTGCCTTGCAGCAGCTTCCCTGTGGTATAGTCCCTTTCTTCTGCAGAATATATGTGCATGAATAGCATAACCGGGAGAAGCTTGCAATGCTCAGCTGTTTCATGTTCTTCCCCTGGGTCCTAGGCTCAGACCATTTGTATTTATAGTTTACAAGAGGCAAGGATCCACAGATACACCTAAGCCCCTCCATTTCTATGTACCCAATGGATGCTGTTATTTATGCCCGATTTCATCATTATGGTCTTAAGAAACATAACAATTCAGAGACTCCCAGATCCTTGTGTCATGATTCTAGGCCTAAGGCTGAAGAATTAGCAGTCTGTAGATTTCAAGGCAGCCTCTTTTTCTATGAAGGCCTGAGGCCTTCATAAAGTTTTTTGAATAGGCAGCCTATAGTTTGAAGAGGCCTACAGTTTGGAGAGAAAGCATGTAAGACCCTGCACTAGGGTTGTCAACTCTGAGCTGGGAAATTTGTGGAGATTTGGGGGTGGAACGTGGGGAGGGCAGCGGAGGAACCTCGGCCGGGGATAATTCCATATAAGCATTATACCCTCTATGTAGTCATTTTTTCGAGGGGAACTGATTTCTCTCATCTGGGAGATCTCCAGGTCCCACCCGGAGGTTGGCAACAATATACTGCAGAGGGAGGAAATGCGTTCATTCCTTCAAGTCAAATAGTAGTGAGGTTTCTTCGGGGAGGTTGATCCATCGCCCCACAGCAGGGCTGAGTCTGGCTTTAGGGATTAGGTTAGGGCTGCCAAGTCAGCCCGAGGGGCGGGGGATCCCCCGCTATAGGGGTTCCCGATCCGCCGGCCAGCATTCAGCCAGTGGGGAGAACCCCGCCCCAGAAGTCGTCCGGTGAGGACGACTTCCCCCGTGTAATGACGTCACCCGGAGGTGACATCACCATGTTGCCGTGGCGCGCGTGCAAAGCGCACGCGCCAGAAGAGCTCCCGGGGGGAGAACAACTCCCCCCCGCCGGTAAGTCATTCCTACTTGGCAGCCCTAGATTAGGTATTAATGCAAGTGTAGTAATTAAGTCAGCCAGTTGCATTATATAGTGTTGTGTTGAAGTGAACCTGATCCAGTTCTGTTCCTCTTATATAACTGTTCTACTATCTACTTGATAAGTAGATAATTCTTTTTACTCTGCCTGGGTGCTTCATGCCTCTAATTTAGTCATACATCAGGACATGCCCTGACTGAAAAGGGAGTTGCCGGGGGGGGACGGGACGTTCTGGGCCCTCCCTAGTAAAGCCCTAGAACTAGAGCTGTGGCAGCCAGTTAAGGCCCTTGCCTGCTGCAGGGGGGCAGGAGGAAAGTAGGGTGATAGGGCCGAAGGATCTTTGGATGGGAAGTCCCTTCCATGACAAACCCTATATGGTCCTGCTGCTTTCCACAACACCTTAAGAGAGAGAAAAGACACAAGTATGAGACACGCACCAACAGTAACACTGTGAGGCAAAAAAAGGGACATGAAGGGACAAAGTAAAGCATAAAGAACTGTAACAAGGAATGCTGGTGCAGCCATACCCTGGGAGTGATTGATAGATCACACCATAATTACCCTTTCATGTCTGGCACATTTTTTTTCTCAATCATCCAATATTGTTCATAGTCAGACATTGGAAAACGGCTTAGGGAGCCATTAATCTGACAGATTTATGATACATTCTGTTCTCTGATTTGTAAGTGGATATCAAGACCTGCTCTTGACTTATCTCTGCACATTTTAAGTTAACCTGTCGTGGTTTTCATTCACAGGGGAAGAGACGAATTAATCTCAGGCTCAAAATGCATCAGTATAAAAATTCAAATGAATGAGAAAGCACTGATAAAGCCCGAAACTACTTCATTATTATCCTCCGCGCACACCAGCTCACACTAACACAGGGACAAGATATTTTCATTGATTTGTGTCACCAAGCAATCCCAGAAGCCCAGTGAAAGCACAGATATTACGACAACATATTTCAGGCTTGCCCTTGGTTGGATTGCCGGTGACACCTCCCCTGTCCAAGATTTGGAGCATTTTTGAACATATTCACACAAAGTCTTAAAGCCATACATTAGTTTAAGGAGAAGTGCATATACAGAACATCCTATAAACAGATAGCGAGTAAATACAATTCCTTTTTCTTTTCTTTTTTGCAGCATTGATAATGTACTATGTGTTAATGGCAATTCTGTCCTTATGGCCAAGAATCGGTTTTAATATATTTTAAGTAACACTCTTCCAAACCACTTAATTGTGCTAATCAGTTCCTAATCTTTTTTTTTATAAAAAAATTTTTTATTGAAGTCACCATTTTCATTAAACAGTACATTCATCTTATTTTTTTATCGACCTCTTTTTATTTTTCTTCCTCCTTCCCCCTTCTAGGCTTCCAGCAGACCCCACACCTGTACTTAGACTTAGATTAACAGGTAAATTACTAATTAAAAAAGATTGAGTATTTAGCTCTTTTTCTATAACATATGTACCTCTAATGTTTTTATATATTATTCCATTCCTAAAAATGTTAGATACAGATACAGTTATTACAGATTTTTCAATAGTTAGAAAATGTAAATATGTTTCCCTTTAATTCAATACACTTTTCTGTATATTCTTGCAGATCTTTCCATTCTTCTAAAAATATCATAGAATCTTGATTGTTCAGTTTCTTAGTCCATTTGTCCATTTCAGCCAAAAATACTAGTTTTCTGAGCCATTCCCAAAGCTCTGGAGTTCTTTCATTCTTCCAGTTTTGTGCATAAACCATTCTTGCGGTTGTCACCATATACCATATCATTGTCCGTTTACTGACATCTATATCTTCCAACTTAAGACCTAGCAAAAACAATTCTGGTGTTTTTTTAAAAGTACATTTCACAATTTTTTGCATTTCCTCATATATCATTGACCAATAGTTCCTCGCTTTTTCACAAGTCCACCACATATGATAAAAGGAACCTTCTTTTTGTTTACATTTCCAACACTTATTAGATACATGTTTACTAATAATTGCAATTTTTTTAGGTGTCATATACCATCTATACATCATTTTATAGCAATTTTCTTTAAGACTATAACATGTTGATATACTCATAGCTCTTTTCCATAAAAATTCCCATGATGACATCGGAATATCTCTATTAACATTAATTGCCCATTTTATCATCTGTTCTTTAACTAGTTCATCTTCATTATCCCATTTCAACAATATTTTATACATTTTAGAAACCATTTTCTTATCACCTTCTAGCCATATCTGTTCTATTTCATTATTTTCACTTCTCAAGCCACCCGCCCTCTTATCTGCCTTGAACAAAATCAGTTCCTAATCTTGATCCTACATTTTCTGAACCAAAGAAAGTCCGATATTCATGGGCAAATATATTTCTTCATTCCATTAGAGTCTATTATACTGTACCCTCTTCTAACATCAAATGCCATGTAAAACAGGTGAACCAGCCAAGCCAAGCCAAGCCAAAGGGGTTTCTTAACCCACTAGGACACAATACCCTCTCTATATCTTTTTAATGCAACCAGCAGAATGAAGGGGTGAAGCTTTTTCTGGACTGTACCATTTCAGCCTGAAGACAGGAATGGTAATTGATGCTCTCCCACAAAAAAATACTCCCTGCATACAAGCATAAGACAGTTAATCTGCAACTGAGCTGGCCTTATTTGGATGGCACATGGGAGTTTATGTGGCAATGCCATGGAGGAAAAAATCCTTCCACAATGAAAAGATCTTAGGACGATGGGAGTCTAAGCCTAAACCTTTCCCTTGCATGAGAATTTTCTCTTCTAGAGGCTTGTGGGCACTCTCTCCCCAGACTTCCCAGTCAGACCTTCTCTCCAGCATGCAGCCCTCTTAGGAAGCTGGGGCAGAAAGGTGCCTCTTGCCCAGTTCAACTCCACTAGTCAGAACATTGGAACCTGTCTTCAATAACTTGCCACCACTCTGTTTAGGAGAGTGCCTCAATAAATTAGCGTGCAAAAATATAGAATAATATGTTAGATACAGATAAGTATTCTCTTAGTAAGATCAGTTTAAGCATAATTTACTGGGACGTAACTTCCCTTTCAATGTTTGTCTTGTTTAGCGTGATGTGTTAGTGTTGTTATATGAAGTCAAAAATAAAAAAAATATTGGTTTAAAAAAAATCAGTGTGGATTATCTGTGGAAAGGTATGAAGAGTTCTGAATTTTTTTATGGACTTTCACTTTTAGGATCGCAATCAAACATCATTTCCCACTTTACAAAGGAGATTACAATTCAGGAAGAAAGTCAATGGCAAATCTGTTAATAGAAATATAATTACTCTTCTTTGTTCAGATCTTATGACAGAATTGCTGGCCAGTCAGCTTGGTGACATTACCCAACTAAAATATGTCATGTAAGACACTGGGCTTCTACTGATTACAACTGAGCAAGTACAGTATGAATTGTCCACTGCAGGTTTTCTTGTCATTCTGAGAAGGTTCTGTTGCCACGAGACAACACCTTCGCCAACGGAATGTTGAGTGTTAGCTCTGATAAGAAAAACTATGAATGAACTTCTTGATGAGGCAAAGAATGGGTGTTATATTTAAGACCCAGTTCAGCAGTTACCAAGGTTTGAGGAAGAGCACATAGTGACTGATTAGAAGAAGAGGAGATTGGATTTATATCCCGCCCTTCACTCACTTAAGAGTCTCAGACCGGCTTACAAACTCCTTTCCCTTCCCCTCCTCACAACAGACACCCTGTGAGGTAGGTGGGGCTGAGAGAGCTCTTTCCCAAGCTGTCCTTGAGGGAACAGCTGGTACAGAGCTATGGCTTGCCCAAGGTCATCCAGCCAGGGGCAAGTGGAGGAGTGGGGAATCAAACCCGGTTCTCCCAGATTAGAGTCCACACACTTAACCACTACACCAAACTGGCTCTCAGTTCACATTCAGGTTGTGGTTGAAAGAAGAGAAGGAAGCCTAATCTAAAGTACTTTCCCTGTCTCAAATGGTCAGCTTCTCTGGCATCATGTGTGTGAGAGTATGAGGGCACTGTTTCTACAGGAAAGACTCACTTTATATTATGGAGAAACCTACTTCTGCAAGAGATGTCCAACAAAAGTGCACCATAAAAAATTAAAGAGGTTTAACCCTTTACAAGCTGCATTGTAACATGGTTCGGAAATGTGGCTAAATTAATTCTGGAGCATAAATCACAGCCCCTTAGTTTCCCTCCTCCCATTTAAATTACTGTTATCCTGATGGATTCTGACAATCAACTCCTTGATCAACTACAGCCATACCATAATGGATCAGTTAGGTTAAGAAAAATTAAGTGTAATTATTAGAAGTAAACATCTCTCTATTCACATTTCACTGAAATTTACTGTAGAAACTGAAGTATATTAGGCTATTTAAATGCTGCCTTTCAGCTCCATCTGGGGCCTCAAAGGCACCTCATGGCAATTTTAAAACTATTTAAAATATTTAACACACACACACGAGGACATAACATCAAAGCAGCCTTGCTGTATCAGACCAGAGTTCCATCTAGTCTGGTGTATTGTTTCACACAGTGGCCAACCAGCTATCACAACAGGGCATGGAGGCCAAGGCCTTCCCATGATGCTGCTTCCTTGCACTGGTAGTCAGAGTTTTGCTGCCTCTGAATATGGGGGTTCCCTTTAGTCAACATGGCAAGAAGCAATTGACGGAACTCTCCTCCACGAATCTGTCTAACTCCCTGTCAAAGCCATCCATGCTTATAGAGGTCACAACATCCACTGGCAGTGAACCCCAATAATTACTCTTTAAGAAGTACTTTCTTCTGTGGGCGTGATCATACGCACCCATTTGCCACAGAAGAGGGACAATTCACCACCAGATCAAAGCAGCATGATCACACCAGCACATCTGGGAAGCGTCCTGCAACTGTCGTCAAACCGTCGCAAACCATTTTGATCTGGTGGGGAAGCGTGGTAAAAAGCTACTAGTGAAACTCCAGTATCGAATGGTTTGCTGTGGTTCAAAGCCGGAGTTTCCCCGTGTGATCACTCCAGCGTCGAAGTGTAGCACTGCGGATAGCATGATCACACACTATCCCGATGCCACAGTTGTTTTTTCCTCTTCTCCGTGTGCGCATCATTGAAAGCCCTTAGGGTGGGGAGGCGATTAATCAATCCCCCATTTAAGTGCCTCAGAAACCAACCACCAAAAAAAACCCCAACTTGCCCGCAGTTGTGTCTGATCACGCAGTGGCAAGTTGCTCCGGCAGGTCCACAGACCTGTGTGATCAAGCAACTGTGGGGCAAATTGTTCCAGAGCAAAAAAAAGCCTCGTTTCCCCTCTGGATTATCTCGCTCGTGTGGAAGGGACCAGTGAGTCCTAAATGTTTTGCCCACCATCTTCACTGGGTGGTCCCCAAGTTGACAAAGATACAATAAGACCGCAATAGATGCCAGTCAGTCAGTTAACTCAAAGGCATTGCCGAACAGAAGTGTTTTTCTGTTTTGTCTGAAAAGCTGAAAGAGATAGCACCAAGTTCAGGAAACCAAACGATCCTATGAAGCAAATGAAAACCTCAGAAGGTATGTTGCATTAGTGGGTGAAAGAGAAACATGGCTCAAGTTAAAAGTCTGACAAGCAGAGGACCTGCAAAAAAGTGTGTGTGGGGGGGGGGTCCTCATCTCTTCCCCTCACCCACTAGCCAGCCAGCCTGCACCACCACTGCCTCCGCCCACAAGTCAAACAGGTGAGTTGTGTGATGACCACAGTCAGGCCCAGCCAAGTCGCACAAGTTGTGATGTGGCTATCACTGAGCCCAGGTAAGTTGTGTGGTATTCAGTCGCCCAGTACACTGCCAGTACAGAGGAGGGCAACCAAGATGTTTAGAGGAGTTGAGCACCTTCCCTGTGAGGAAAGGCTGAAGAGGCTGGGGCTTTTCAGTTTAGAAAAGAGAAGACTGGGAGGGGCATAATAGAGGTTTATAAAACTGGGCATGGGATGGAGAGAGTTGACAAAGAGAATTTTTTCTCCCTCTCCCAAAATACACTAAAACTCAAGGGCATCCAATGAAACTGATGGCCAGTAGGTTCAGGACGGACAAAAGGAAATACTACTTGACACAGGGAGTGATTAAAATGTGGAATTTGCTGCCAGAGGATGTAGTAATGGCCACGAGAATAAACAGCTTTACAATACAATACAATATACAACCTTTATTGGCATACACTGCAGGGACATCAATAAAGAAACAGTAGCAAACAGCTAGCAGTAAACCAAACAGCAGCCGACATGACTGGATGGAACTAATCAGCGAGGATTAAGCCTTATACTCCCTTACCCTTAACTTCCAAACATAAGCTAAAAATTCGGCTACAGACAGAGTAATTGCCGAGAACCTGTCGGACAGTAAAAATTTTAGGTCACTGTCGGACAAGTTCCTTGAGGGGGGTAGGTGGGGGCCAATCAAATAGCTGCGCATAGTGGAGTAATGGGGGCAGCGTAGAAGGATATGGGCCACTGAGTCAGGTTCACTAGAAAGACAACTACAGGTTCTATCCCTATAAGGGATACCCCTATATCTGCCTGACACAACAGCTGAGGGAAAAAGATTGAATCTTGCTAAGATAAACAGCTTTAAAAGGGATTACATAGATTTATGGAGGATAAATCTATCAACGGCTACTAGCCATGGTGACTGAGGGGAAACTCCACTTTCAGAGGCACTCTCTGAAACCCAGAGCCAGGAAGCAGCATCGGGGGAAGGCCTCAGCCTTTCTGCCCTGTTGTTGGCCTTCTAGACGAACTGGTTGGTCACTGTGTGAGACAGGATGCTCTGACTAGATGGACCATTGGTCTGATCCAGCAAGGCACTTCTTATGTTCTTACCTGGGTAAGTCACACAAATTGCAGTTGATCACCTGGGCAAACCTCACTGTTGTAGTAGCAAGTTACAAGATGGTTGCTGCTGGACTTGGGTGAGCCATGCAAGTTGGATAGCCTGGTGGATGCTGCCAGGCCTGACCCAACAAGTCCCCTTTTCAGGACAGAGGGAAGGGAAGTAGGGATCTCAGAGGCCATTCGTTTCTTAATGTTTCAGGTGCTGCTTCTATTGTTTGGGGTGGGTTTGGTGGGGTTATTTCAGATTTTTCTGCAAACCTGGTGTTTTCTCAGGTTTGTAGGAAGAGCTCTGTCAGTTCATTTCCCCAATCTCTGGATTTAAGGTTTCAAATCTCAGACCATGTTGAGATTAGATATATAACAAGTGGGGACACATGAGAAACTCCTGAGGAAATTTCTCCTCTTTCATGTCCCTATGCACCCTCCATCTCCTCCTCATCCCTCCTTCCTCCTAATGCTCCTCCTCCATATTACCAACTCTGGTGCTGCCACCACCAGGAAGGAAATAAGACGCCTGCTGGGGAAAGCAGGCGCTGAGTGCTGGCTGTGTTTGAGCTGGGAGGAAGCTCTGAGCCACCTGGCTGCCAATTCAGGCACTCTGAAAGCACTCAGCATCTGCTTTCCCCAGCAGGCTTCCTTCCCTTCTGGAGAAGGCAGCTATTCTGTGCAATCACTCTAGCCCCCAACCCTTCCAGTTCCCTCCCCACAGCCCAGTTCCAACAGTTCCCCTCCATCAGCTCCAGCTGGCTGCTGAGACACTCTGGTTGGGGAATGGAAGAGGAGACAATGACACTCATTTCCTGCTCCGGTATTAGTTTGGGCTGAGAAAGCAAAGTTCTGAGGTGGCAACTGAAATGAACAGGTGTGTGGAGGAATAAAGTTACCCAAATTGGACCCAGCAAAGGGGAAATTAGCTTTAACAGGGCTCCAGAAAGGAAAAACGTGAAACCTTGTAGCCTCTGTATACCAGGGTGGATCTTGGTAGGGGTACCACAAAATAAAATTGTGAAGAGAGAGTGAGAGTGATTGTAAACATAAACGAAATAACTTTATTGTGTAAAAAAAAATAAAATGTAAAGAAGAAGAAGAAGAGATTAGATTTATACCCCGCCCTTCACTCACTTGGAGTCTCAGAGCGGCTTACAAACTCCTTTCCCTTCCCTTCCCCACAACAGACACCCTGTGAGGTAGGTGGGGCTGAGAGAGCTCTTTCCCAAGCTGTCCTTGAGAGAACAGCTGGTACAGAGCTATGGCTTGCCCAAGGTCATCCAGCCAGGTGCAAGTGGAGGAGTGGGGAATCAAACCCGGTTCTCCCAAATTAGAGTCCGCGCACTTAACCACTACACCAAACTGGCTCCCTTAAAGAACTGACACTTAGCACATGAGAACTGATTCTCTAAGCAGCCACGTAGGCATGCACACAAACCAGCAAGAAGGCTCGCATATAAAAGGTAGAACGGAGGAAATTGGGAAGTTTTAGGGACGGGACATACAACCTCAAATCGAGGGCTTTGGGTCAGTAGAGATCTGATGGTAGATGCAGTGGAGATCCAAGGAGCAAAGTGTCGAGGAGGCAAAGGGGAGTCTGCAGAGCGGGAGAACCTGGCACACTTTCCACAGACTTGGGATGATCTTTTGGGGGGGAAGGATCCCATAGCTAGACATGGGAACCCACTTTCCCAGGAACATAATCAGTCCAAGATATGAAGCTTGAATTTGACCAGTCAGTTTGAAGGTAACTATTGTCAAAATCTGATCAGAAGATTAGGAGGGAAATACTTGCCATTCTAAGGTGGGGCGATCATTGGATTGTTTTCGTGTATTGACAATGAATGATCAGGTTAAATGTCCTCTCGATGGCTCATTCTGGGTGGATTGGATGTCAGCCTGCCTTTGTCAATGGATGGGCTGGATTAGCGATGCTTAGGGGTTGTCCAACTGCCTGTAACTGGAAATGGTTAACATTATCTTGATGATGTATCCCTTGGATGATGTATCCCTTGGAGTTGGGCAGACACCTCTGGGGTGTGTCAGGATATTGGGTGATGTTCTTAGCGTTGAAAGGTTTTTTGTTCTTGAGAAAGATATGCCACAGAGCTGTGGGGAAGGGGGGGGGATTGCACGTGATCAGTTTTAATTCCAGCACACCCTTCCTCGTCTTTCCTGTGTCATGGCTGAACATAGGTACCGTTATGAAACTCCCCAAGTTTCAGATTTCCTGGCGCGCTAAAAGGGGGTGCCTATCAAAACCATCCAAGTCCATCCAAGGTCGTCTTGGCTAGAGGAGGGGGTGGGGTCCTCACAGTCTAGAACAAGGAATGGCAGGCAGCTGCCACATTGGACCTTCCCCCAGGGTGGCCTTGAGCCACTGAGAGCTCAGGCAGCTCCGATACCCATTGGTTGGCAGCCGTAGCTCTCTTTACTCTCAGTTGCCACCATTTTTGTCTCGCTTGAGAAAGGCCTGGGCTTAAGGAGGAGGAAGCCCCTTAACACCAGCTTCTTTCACTCCTGGCTGTCTTCCCTCCACCGATGCCAGTGCATCTTGGGGGTTACTTAGCAGCCCAAGATGGCTGCTAAGGTCTTGTGATGATACACTGCTTCACCAGTTCTAGTGTTTCTGCTATCAGTCTCTGACATGCTGAGAAAGCCACATATTTTCGTCGTGCTAAACTGTGACGAGAAAAACTGCAGATGTATATTTTTAAAAGCCTGACAAAATATTTGTCTTGCCATGGCCCAACAATACATGCCTACAAACTTTAACACCAACTAAAATCCTCTCATACGCATATAACTGATTGGATTCCTCCATATTTATTCAGCACATTACTAAACATTTTGCCTTTAGCAAGTGACCTAGATTCAGAGTTGTGATACCTCTCTGGACAGACTAGAGTGCTATGATTTTATTCAAGATAGGAAACTTAATTCTATGCAAGGACTTTTGATCTAAAATTCTCCCGTCTAAGAGAATAAAAACTCATCTTTTAACCTTCATCTTCTCCAGCTGGGCGTCTGCTTTGGCGCTGAAGAACGCTCTGTCAAAGTAAAGTATTGATGTTCACACAAAAGTTACCTGTGCACAGGAATTGCTCTCCTGCTGAGACAGAATTACATTCTCCTGGAAAATATAGGGCAGAGATATTAAAATAGCTCACTGGCAAAGCTGTGTATCTGGATGTAGCCTGTGTGCAGGATGGCGACAGAGACGATTTTAACCTTTTCTCTCAAACAGCAAAGTCGCGTGATCAGTTGTAAGTGGTGATGTGTGGGAGCTAAATTAATGCAATTTGGAGTTTCCCCCCTCAGCAGAGAAGACCCAACTTCTGCATCACATATCACTACACCCCTTGTTCAATCCAGAAGGCACACACTTGTATTTGCAAGGGACTGGGCTTATGATAAAGGCACCGGTGGTGAACTTACCGCCTACAAATTTACCTAGGAAGGCCTGTAGAAACAGCATCAGCATCAGTTCCTGCGTGAGGAAGCGGCATAACCCGGGGACAAGAGCTGAAAACGGTCTGACCCCTTTAAAGCTAAAGCAGCCATGGCAGGGGAATGAATTGGATCAAAGTGCTTGTACTGCAAATGCTAATTAATTGTTCACACCTCTCAATCAAGGACTGTTTCAGAACAGCTGGCACGTGCTGGCTGCCTAAAGAAGGACTATATGGAGATTTGAAAATTGTACGTTTTTGTTGGAAGTTGTTGGAAATTCACCTGACGGTGTAACATCCAAAGCTTGGTTCTTGTTTGCTTTGATCTAAAAGCAAGAAGAACTGCTGTGAGAGAGACAAGCAGGCTGTATTATCTCCCAAACAGTGCCACTCACTGCATAATTATAGTTTATTGAATCGGATCCTTTTCCCGGAAGGGATGCGGTAAACATGCTGAGAACTGATAGGAGAGGCAGTCAACCATATCTGCCTCCAGAGTACCCAACAAAGTCATACACAATACCTGGGGATGATTTATTATTGGTTAGATCGATTAGTAGGAACTCATGCCAAGGCATCTTGAATGATTTTCTCCACCCTACCTTGCCAGGTGATACACAAAAAAGAGAAAACAGAAACATTGTATATGTTATTTGATATGCACAGGCAAAGGGTGAAAGAATTCCTGCTCTCAAATTGATGGTTCCCAGAATTTTATTAAAGTATCCAATATTAAATCCTTTGTTTGGAACTCACCCAGGCATTTGGTTCCAACTTGCAAGCATGACCACTTTCTGCCTTTCTTCTGGTTCTGCAGTTCTTAGCAGCCACTGGGCAGAATCCTATATCCCTCGTTTCTCTCCACGACACTGCAATCATCTGCAAGCAACCCTTACATATACATACCATGTCTGTATTGGATAGATATATGCATACACAGAGAGAGAGAGAGAGAAATACACACATATTCACACTTGGGGCTGATTCATCACAAGGGTGTTCACATTAAAGCACTTCTATATTCACAAAAAATGTAACTTCAGTACGTATGCAGTCCAGAGTTTACATACTAGGGAACTCTGAAATCAGAACATTTCTACCACTCTCAATAAAAGCCAACAATGGAAAATGTACCCCAAATTGGCTGAAACCATTTCTCACTAGCTAGAAAGATGCTGTTTAGTACATATGTAAGCTAAAACATCTGTTTACTGGGACAATTTTAACTGGACTTTGAAAAACTAAAACTCAGGGCACAAAACCAGCCTCATCGCAGAAGTGATCACTCCCCCATGCCAGGCCATTCATGGATTTTCAGAAGTGTGACAGTCTTCTATTATGCCTTAGCCAAATATATTATGCCAAGTATTTTACCTTTGCTTATGAGGTAATTAGTACAGAATGCATCTATATGGCGTTGCCTTGGCTTATTAGGCCAGTGGTGTCAAAAGCAATCTCTCTGGTTAGCTGCAGGACCTGTTTTCAGAACTAGCTTTGAAACAATAATAAAAATAAGCAAGCCTCTGGACCAGTGCAGAGTGCCTTACTTGCTAAATTAGCATCGCATCCGGTCTCCACACCACTGATATTGGGAGTAAACAGCTTCCGAGGTAACCTCTGGACTGACTACAAGATACTGTAAACTGCACACTGATTTGAGCATAGAATTTCATTAGCAGTCTGTCACACGTCTGACCCCGCCCCCCGCTATCACTTGAAGCAGAGCCCCACAGGGATTCCACCACCTTGGACTCCGTTCCCCCAGAGCTGCAGGGGCCTCAGGCGTCGGAGCGGGGAGGGGGGTTACGTCACCACCGCCTGCTGCACACTCCTCTTGGGTGGTTAGCACTCCATCTCTTTCTGGGCACAACTTCACCAGCTCCAGGTAATTCTCCCTGGTTCCCTTGTGGCTGCTGTTTTTATATCCTCCCTGCTCCTTCTCGCCTCCTCTGGCTCTGGCCCCACCCTTCCACCCTCTCCTGGCCCCACCCACTCATTTAACTGGAGACACTGGGGCCATGGGAGCAGCCCCAGTCCTGGGTATCTCTGCGTGCCAGTGGGGTGCCTAATAGCGCTCTGGCCACTGCACTCAGGGGCGGGGTGGGCCCTTGCACTGGACCATAGGCCCGGCGCGGTTGTTGCCATTCTCGTCGGGACCTCCAACATCTTCCGCAGTCCCCCCAGCATTGCTCAGTTCGTCCCGCTGGTGGCTCCAAGGCAGCGGGGAGGCTGCAGCATTGCGCCTTCAACGCGGGGCTCCCCCTCCGATGTTCCAGGTCTGCAGGTAGGCATTGAGATGCTGGTCGGGGGCTCTGTGCCCACGGCGGGGGGCTCCTGGCTGTGGGGGGGCAGGGAAGTCCCGTTGCCGGGACACAGCCTGATGTGTCAATTATTTTTGCACTCCAGCAACAAATTTACAGAATATGTCAAGCATAAAATATTAAATGAAATACAGCAGCTACAGAAAGCAAGAGAATCACAACTAAGGAACCTTTCCTTGCTTGCTTTTCCATCCGTTTCCCCTTATATAGCATCAAGTTATCACTGAGCACAAGATATAAGAATTTCCTCCAAATCTTTTGTTTATTACAAGTTTGGGGGTTGACATCTGACCAGCACTTTTCAAAGCACAAAAGGCTTATGAGACTTAATGACAGCCATACAAATCTTCTCCAGAGGTCAGAAGCCAACAGTCTCACTTTCACTGCGGTACAATTTGCAAACATTATCCCTTGCATCTCACCTGCACTTGAAGGTTTGCCAAACCTCTATAAATGGCCAAGAAATTGCCCTGCCTTTCTTCCTTACACAATACTGTAATTTCAACATAGAAAAAAAGAACTGCATGGTCATTTAGAAGCAGGATGTTTCATAACACTTTATATTTCCTTGCAGCCCATCAAACTAGAGGTTGCCCTAGAAAAAGTGTTTTAAGCTGATCCCATATTTTCTCCTTTCGAAGGCAGATGTTGAACTGGAATCATTAAGAGACTCAGTTCCAAATGATCAAGTTAGGGACTTCTTTACAATGTCAATGTGATAAACCCTTTTTCAAAAAACAAATGCAGACAAACTTTTTAGCAAGCTAAAAGATGTCTATAATGCATTACAGCACCATGACTACTACCTTTGATAAAGAATGTTTGCTTTTCAAACGAGGTTGGGAAATCACCATTAGGAATAATAGCTCTTTGGGATTGCAGGGGACGGTTCTCTATGAAGGACAGTACCTGCTCTTCTTCAGCTGGGTCGATTTTTCTCTTCAACATGCAAAGCATCATCTTGTGAGATTCCTAGAGCAGGTGGTGGATTATGGGCTCTGGGAATTGAGACTCCAGATTTTATTTCTCAGCAGGAGACAGATGACTTAATGAAGGACAGCACAATGCAAAAAGCTTCAAAAAGGTACATATCTTGTCATACATCCAATAGATGTATGTCCACCATTTTTACCTAGTATGACCCAGTAATCATGACCTAGAGAATAATCTAATGACCCATCCAGTTATACTGTTAAAGGTAAGCAGGTCTAGCCATAAAAACCTGTCCAGGATGGGAGACTGACCGGGAACCTCCTCTGAAAGTGTGGACAGACAGCTCAAGAAACATAAATTTTGTTTCCAGGGGAAGTTATGAAGGAAATACATGAGTTATACATATTTCTGCCAGCTTCACTGGGGAAAAAGTGGTACTGAAGGCCACCTATTAGCTAGTATCCATAACGTCATCAATAGACCTCCCTTCTGCCCTTGCACAGCTTTAGAAGTTTAGGTGTTTCAGATGTTCACAACCTTTTTTTTTTTTTTTTTGGTAAAGTCAAGTTTAATGCATATATGCATAAATGCAGGCAGCTCTCCTGATAATCAAGACTAGGGGTCAAACCACATTTTCAAGATGCAAACTTGAACAATTCAAGATGCAGTGCTGACGACAGTAACAACGCAATTTTAGATGATGATGCCTAGGGGATTACAGCCATTACCGAAAACTTTCATCTCTCCCCCCTCCCCCCCCCCCAACAATCGAGAAAGCACAACTATGCCTTTCTGTTTTAAATTATACTTTGGATTTTGTTTCTGCTTATCAGAAGAAACATACGCAACTCAAAACTGGTTCTGGATTTCTTATTGTTAGCACTTAGAGCATAATCAGTTGAGAGTTCTTCCATTCCGTACTAATTAATCTCATTTAGGAGTCACTTTTTAGTTAAATGTGTTCAAGAATTGCAACGTTTCTAATCCATCTTCAAATGGAACGTGTGCTACGGATACATTTCCTAGTGGAGTTATCAATTGTGCAGGCCATGTTCCACCTAAAGTTTACCACACTATTGTACTAACTTGCCCTGCAGGGGGGGAAATATAGTTACCTCTATGACTTCCCTGGAAGAAGCAAATAGCACCCCTTATGCATATATTGCCATGAAGAGCTGAAGGCATACTTTTTATGAATACCTACATTTGATGTCCACATTCCCACTCCCAACAGTGTTAAAAAGAGGATTAATCCAGTTGGAGCAGCTTGAAACAGTTGTCCCTCTCTGTCCAAGAATCCCTGTAGGATGAAGCTCTGTGAATGAGATTTCCAGTGGCATTCTCAAGATTAAGAACATCAGCCCTGCTGAATCAGACCAGTGAAGGTCCATCCAGTCCAACATCCTGTCTCACACAGTGGTCAACCAGTTCCTCTGGAGGGCCAACAACAGAGCATAGAGGCTGAAACCTTCCTGATATTGCCTCCTGGCTCTGGGATTCAGAGGTTTAGTGTCTCTGAACATGGAGGCTCCCCAGAGTCACCATGGCTAGTAGCCGCTTATAGATCTGTCCTCCATAAATCTATCTAGTCCCCTTTTAAAGCTGTTTATTCTTGTGGCCATCACTATGTCTCCTGGCAGCAAAGGGCTTTCAATACAAGTGACAAGTATGGGAAACAAGCCAGGAAACCATTAAAAAAAAAAACCATAGTATTGGTGTATGCTGTGTCTTACCTTTGGGGACGCAGCAGGGTTTTTGTTTTATGGGGGTTGTGATGATTTTTTGATTATAAATACTGATTTGCAGCTATTGTTATCTACAGTTATAAAATTATAGCATACAGACAGATGAGGATGCCTAAGAAACCTCTCCTTCATCCATACAAAATGATAGCCTCAATTCAGTGGGGAGGGAGGCTTTTCTCAACAGCAAAACCAGAACTCTCACATGACCTCCCAAGAGACATCTGGCTAAGATTCCACTGAGTAAAGTCAACTGTTAGAGAACCGTTGACATGTACGCTATACAATTACAGATCCGGCTTTGGTATTAAACTGCTTAGGATACTGGCTAATTGTGTTTTCGATGGTTGTGATTATTATTCTTGCGATGGTGTGTCCTTTCTTCTTTTAGATGCCTAAGTTGAAGTACACACAGACGCAACACCTATTAAAACATCTTGTCAACAGTGAAGCTGAAAATGTGACAGTCCTATTATGCTGTCCTCACTACAGATTCACGGAGGACAGCAAAAGGCTGCTGAAAGACAACCATGTGCCATTAAGTTTTCTTTTTTAAATAACAAAAACATAACTCGGATCCTCCAAAGTGTTTGGAGAAGACTGCGTTTGCATTTTGAACTGGAGGGAACAGGCCTTTGAAATCAAAGAGTATGAAGGCAAGGCAGCATGAAGCAGACGAATGCAAACTCAATACAGAAACCGGATAACCAGATCAGAAATACTGCCATGAACAAGTTCATTCATTAGCGTAACATTTTAAAATCTGTGCATGTTAACAGCCTCTTAGCTGTTAAGCATCGTCCACTGAAATACCCCAATTACATCTGCAGCAACTCACTGAATTGTAACCCTAAACGACCTACTCTTCAAACTTAAGACGCAAGGATTTCTAGAAAAAATTGGTGCCTGCAAAATTCAAAAAGACAATTGTGTAATAACAGCATGGTTCATAAATAAAATTAAAAGCCGAGTTTCAGTTCTTGGGTAAACAATTCACTCTTTGGCTTCTTTGGGCTGCAATCCAATCCAAAGAACGGTCAACCCCACCTCTGTCACAGGTAAAACTCTCATCTTTCATACGTGGAACCCAGATTGGGCAAGATTGAGGGGCACGTATAATTTTGTCTAGATCTCCCCTCCTTACTACAGCTCCCTTGTGCTCCGTGGTATATTACTGCAGAAGGTCCCCCAGTCTCTAGAAGTGACTTTATATTGGGGGGTGGGGGGGAGATGCAAGAGGAAGAAAAAACAGAAAAGATCAGCTTCAGCAAACTCACTTCTTTTTGACAGTTTGGAGCAAATGCAATGATTTAAATGAACTTTTCCCATTGGACAGAACTACATCCTAACCTTCAGCATTCCCGGGTACAAGCTTCCATCCTCCATTAATGGCATGGTTCTGTATCAGGTGTGCAACATGAAAAGACAAATTTAATTGTGGCAGCAACAAAGGACCACATACAGCCAGGGAAAGGCTGTATGCAAAAAAAGTGCTGTATACAGCATCAGGCTACTTAGCTGCATATACATGCGTAGAATCTTCCACAGTAGCAATGGCAGCAATTTGCTTCTAGGACTCTTATTTATTCTATGACCTTTGACACTGTCCAATCAAGCAACAGGGACACCAACACTTAACACTTCATTTATGAAGCTGAGACACAGCAGAAGACCTGTCTGAAAGACAATGTACTTCTGTGATTTCCAGGCAATTGATAAAAGGCTTGTTTCTATTAAAAGCCTTACAGGTTATCCCATTCAAAATTTACTGCTTACAAACAAAATACTTAAAATGATAATGAATTATGAACAGCAAAGAAACTGTTTTCTGTCGCTCCAGAAAAAGTAACAAGATAGCCATTTCAGTATCGGGTGGAATGTGCAGTCTTAATAGATATTCTGATTCATTGAAGCATTACCTGAGTTGGTCGACTGGAGAGGTAATGAGAAAAAACAAGCTATATTACAAATCAGTTGAGCTGGTAATATAATTAATTGTTGCAGCATGTTATTAAAGGGTGCCATGGCTATTGGAACCATATACCAATGGTAGAGAAGGAGAAAGATTTTTAATGCTGTCGGAGACAAAAATTTCCTCCCATAAAAGATTTTCTCATTAACTGTGGAACAAGCTTTCGCTTAATACTTCCTTCCAAAGTAACTGTTATTTGAATTTTGTTCTTGATTTCCTCAACCTAATTTCATTTGGTTGATACGGTAATATAATGTAATAGGTACAAAACAGATCACTTGCAATAAGAATGCATAGTGAAGGCAGTCCTTGGAAATGGAAAATACATCTCTAAAAGAGATGCAATTTTCTGTAATTACGCAGCATTCTCCTAAGTATTCTTACCTCGAACGGTGGGAAACTCCATTGTTTTTCAAGTAAACATTCTGTTGAGGTTCTTGGTTCTGTTTGATGTTTTTAGGTACAAATCTTTCTTACTGTACTTTAAGAAGAAGAATTGATGGAGGATCAAGAGTAATGCTCCCTCTAAGATGTGGAGTCTTGTGAGCAAAGATTCTACTTTGTGAGCTACTGGCATTAAAGTTGTGAGCCAGCAATTTGGCTACTGCATAAATTAGTTTGCTCTGGAGCCATCCTTCCTGAGCTAAGCCAAAATGTGTGAGCCAGAGGCTAAAAAACTGTGAGCTAGCTCACACTAACTCAACTTAGAGGGAATACTGAGTATTGTAAAACCCCTAGTTCTTACCAGTGTATACACTGAAACAATCTCTCCTTGTATTTAATTAAGTAGTGGGATGGCATTTTCTGAACATTCCACACGCTCCTAAATCAGTTTGCTCCATGATGTGTCAGTCAGAAGCTGTCCCTATCCGCTGGCTGTGTTGCCTAGTCTTGCCCACAGAAGCAGCGCCTGCCAAAACTTTCCTCAGAAGTCGGTTGCTTCAACTCCAGTGAACACAGCTACTGTCTTTGCTCTCCTCGCTAGACGACGATTGATTCCCTCAGGGGACAAAACCCACCATCTTAAGCCTCCAAGCCAAGTTTGCTGAGGCAACACTTTCCAGAATGGAAAAAACCCCACCAAGTAAACAATTGTCAGCCGGGGGGGGGGGGGGGGATGACCAGACCAAGTTATCAAAAAAAAAAAAAAGCCAGTGGATACACACAAGCAGAGATAGAGGATGGGGCCAGACACACAGAAAACAGGAAGCCAAAAACCCGAAGCATGCTGCAAAGCACAAATACAGACACAGTCACAGACAGATCTACATCAGCATGCACAAACAGGAGGAGTGCAGGAACAACTGGCTGAAGTGGAGAATCACATATACATTTTTTAAAAATGCAGAGAGTCTGTGACACTGGGATAAAACCTGTGAGTGCGAGGAACCTTTAACCCCACCCAGAGTGTGAAAACCAACTGACAGAGACAGACATCTAGATTACAGGAACCCAGGTCACAACTTGGCTGTTTGTCAAAAGCCATGAAAAGGGTACTTGCTGTTTTGAGTAAAGCTGTATTGTATAAGAGGTGTCACTCATGGAACTCATATGCCCATACTCCTCTTCATCATTCCAACATAACTTACTGTGACTTTCGTCACAACCACTTGCTTTCAACCCAACTTCCCTTGAGACCTGTTCTATAACAGGGTGGACAGTGCGACCATGACCACATTGAATTACAGGGATATCCAACATAAAATGACTTTTCAGACTGCCCAATTGTAGAAATTACTCCACAGAGCTCTGTGTGCTGCATTTTCTGGCCCACACTGTGTGACCCCGGACACCAGTTATTGTGTAACATAAGGTAGGTGAGACTTTACTTCCACATTTGTGCCTTTCTATTACATACTTAACCTGCTTCCAGCCTATGCATTTGTTACACACCTCCTCTTTCTAGAGCCTGTTGTATTTGTTTCCACAACCTTATTCCTAGTTTTTATATATAAACTATACTGTAGATATATATATAGTATAAAAATCACACAAATTATGAACAGTAAATAAATACACTCACAAACACACAGGTGTTTTCTCCACAATGGGGACTTGAAAGCAGCACTTTCCCCGCATTATCCTTACAGGAACCACCTCTGTGAGGAAGATTAGGCTGAGAGCGACGGGCCCAAGGTCACTTAGCAAGCTTCCATGGCAGAGTGGGATTTGAACCTGGGTCTCCCAAGATCCTATTAACTGGCAGCCTGTTTTATGATATTATAGCTTGTTTCAAACTACGGCCTTCACAATTTGAATCAAAGCAAAAAAAAAAATCCACCTTCCAAAAATCTACCTTCACAATTAGAATTACAGCAAGGTAAGTTTAACAGACTTGGCAACCCTATTGGGGAAGGAAGCTCCTCCCCGGGGTGGCGGCCAGCAAGTTGCATCTGACAAAGGGGCCTAGTCCCATTAATGTTCAGTGTTAGAACAACTGTTGCGTGAATACCCCAATAAGAGGGATGGTGGTTATTTGTTGGAAGGCTTCAAGTTAGGTTTTAGAATTCCCTATCAGGCCTTGTTTGGCTCCCCACCTGCAGTCTGTAATTGGTATGGAGCAGGTGGTGCAACAAAAGATCCACAAAGAATGTGAGGAGGGTCAAGTTCTGGGACCATTTGCGGCACCACCAGTTCCCAGTTTGTGGGTTTCCCCATTAGGTGTTGTCCTGGGCTGTTAGATGGCTGCAGTGGCCAAAGCAGAGGCTTGGCCTTATAGGTGGCAGAGTAAGGGGGAAAGGAGAGCAGAACTGGTAAGCACTTTCAGCCAGTTTCCATTAACTATTATGAACAGATCTAGCAGGCACTCTCTTTACATTTCAGGATGATTTATTTTTTAAAAACACAGTGAAGTAAAAAAAAAGATGAGTAACACAATAAGCACAGGATAGGAAGGCTAGCAACTAATGTTTGCCCAAAATTAAAAATGTGACATACTGCCGCAAAAAAAAAACAACCCTGCAGGTGACTTCGCGGTTCCCATGCCATAAAGGGTGGCCACTTTTCAGAAGAGAAGCAACTGTTATTTGGCTGGGTGCAATCACAAGGCACTTCTCTTTATTATATTTAACAGATTTCCCTTTAATGCAACAGACCCCCCCCCCCCACCCTGTTCCCCATTCTCACAAGAGGGCAACTTCAAAGGACAGGAAATGCCAGAAGAGATGTGTTGCAAATGGGAGAAATAGGCTCCTTAATCTTCAGTAAAGCAGTCATCCAGTCCCTCCAGCTCCATTTCTTCTATGTGATTTAAAGAGGTGGAGGTGGTGGCAGTAGCTGTGTTTAGACTTTTCTGGCTGCTGTGGTTTGGCTGAGAGTTTTCCAGTTGCTTCTGTTCTTTCTTGATTTCCTTCATGCCATTGAGTAGCTGTTGACTCTCGATAAAATACTGATTTGGATGGTTCAAAGACCACCCGATATCACTGACCTGTGCAGGGAAAGGAAAAACAAAGTAAAGCTTGTCGCCATCACTATGTTTTACAACCTCTGCAGTTGAAAAACATACTAAATTTTCATTTTGTTTAATTTTTGACAGTCGCTTTTCAGAGGGTCATTTAGCTGAACACTACTGCAGACTAGGGCTGCCAAGTCAGCCCGGGGGGCGGGGGATCCCCCGCTATAGTGGTTCCCGATCCGCCGGCCGGCATTCAGCCGGCAGGGGGAACCCCGCCCCAGAAGTCGTCCGGTGAGGACGACTTCCCCCGTGTAATGACACGCCCCCAACGTGATGACGTCATCTCCGGGTGACGTCATTACGTCGCCGTGGCGCGTGCGCCAGAAGAGCTCCCGGGGGGAGAACAACTCCCCCCCGCCGGTAAGTCACCGGTACTTGGCAACCCTACTGCAGACCCTTGCAAGCTTATTTAATTAAAGCCTCTTAAGAGTTAAAAAAAAAAGTCTCAATACTTGTGGTCCCTCTCCCACCACCACAGTGTAATGAATAACAACAGCTTTAAAAAGTGGCAAATAATTCAGCCAGGATTCAAAACACATATCTTCCCCCTCACACACACACACACACACACATCCTTGTTTGCTGCAGTCCTGCACGGCCCAAAGCCATCTTGGGAGTCAGGATAGCGTTGGGTATAGCTTTTAATATGATGGAGGAGGGGGTGGGGGGACATCCTCTATTGTGCAAACAAAAAGTACCCTTCAAAGCTAGCCCACGGAGGCCATGACCCAAGGAAAGAATTTTGCTGTTGTGAACTGCAAACAATTGTTCCATTTAAAAAAACACCATGCTTCTTCACTCGTAGCAGCAACCCTGATTGTTTGCCCAAACCCTTTACACACGCACAAATGGCGCCTTTGGAGTTCAGCTTAAGGTTGTTGGGTTTTTTACAGTGTTGGGTTACCTTCCCCCTTCCCACTCTGCCGTCTTGAAACAGACTGCAAATCTAAACATTCGTACATAGGAAGACAAACACCACACTGGTGACTTTATCGATCAAAACTGAGGATTTCTCTCTTAGAGGCCATTACAATCTCCAAGACGGACCCCTATCAAACACTTGCCCCCTGCACCTAGGCCAAAGTTGACCATTTGTTTTTATAATCAGGGCAGGCAACCATTCATCAGGCCTATATGGAACCCAGCCCCAGTTATTTTAGACTAAGGATTCATCACTGCTTCTGTACAGAATAAAGTTTAAAATAAATTGCTAATGTTTACATTAAACGTTAATATTCTGTTGGTAAACACCAAGCTTGTAAAACAACATATTAAAGGCAGCAGCAGGATTATTTTTATTAAAAAAAAATGTTTTCCCAGTATTTCCTCTGATCAATATTTTTTAAAAAATACTGCCAGTTTTGTACATTTTGAAGGGAAAATTATATTATCTTGGCACTCAGACTGAAACTGTTTTTCCCCCCCAACTAGATCAGTTACTAGTAAAAACTTTATTATTTAACATGCAAGAAAAGCTGGAAAAAACCCATGTGCCTTATAAAACCAGCTAAGCTTGTAATCTTGCCTAACCCAAGGCAAAGACCACTGGATTTAAAAAACAGGTCTCTTCATTTCATCTCCTTTGTATTTCAAATGCTATACCTCAAAGCTTTCTTCAGTGCATTTTGAATACTACATACTTTACAAAGCCTGGTGCTGACTTTGAGCTGTATTGTATAGTTTTTAAAAAGAAGTTGAAGTAATAACATTGAACCTATGCGATCTTAGAAGTTTAATCAAGAAGTTCCAAAATGACAAGTGATAATGAGGCAACCCCCCAAAAAGCCATATGGATCTTTTTTTTTTTTTTAGATATACTACAATGCCTTTTGCTCTTTCAGAAACTTGCTCTTAACTGAGGTTTGATCAGGAAGAAATTGAAAAGCCAACCCAAACTGCTCCTTTATAATCAGGATGTGTATATAAATTATAGTGCCAAAAACACAGGCTTTTGCACAACTACATTAAAGCCTCAATTTTCTTTTGACAAGGGTTATTCTTTGCTGCACATTTTAATGGCAACCACTCTAATTACATGGCCTGCAACCTAATGGTCTCAACTGCTTACTGAATATTTCAGCACATCTTCTTTTATTGTGTTTATCATAAATACTGCCTAACCAAATCGTTCATGGTGATAAACATTTCCAGTTATTCAGGCATAAAACATTCATTTATTTAGAAATAATGTGCCATTATTGGAATTAAAGAATTACAGCTTGAGGAGGTCGCCATGACAAGATCAGCTTCCTCTGTGCTATCACTGTGAAGGAAGGTGAGCAGCGTACAGATGTGTATATGCCCACGGACACCCAGGCTTTTAGAATTTGTTCATGAACCCACTATATGCTGCCTATATTTAAAATGTTGGGGGGCGGATTGCTGAATGAAGGTATTTCATCCACAAACAGCATATTACTTTAAGGCAAGTTTCAGTCCATAAACCGGGTCTTCCAAAGTGGGACGGAAGGGGAAGGAAGAGAAAGCACGGGACACCTGGAGGGGGACACAAAGTAAAAACTGAGAGGAAGTCATCCGATTTACCAGTTGAAGCTAGCTGAGTAAAATACTTGGGGGGGGGGGGTTGTTCTATAAGTACCAGGGAGACCATGGCCGAGGACAGACTGGCAATGTAAAGCGGGGCAGCCCCGCGTCGGAAGTGGAAGAAAAGAGCCCGTTCAGACATGCGCATCTGTCCCTCGGCTCCATTTCGCACTTACCCGTCTCCCAGTCGCTTTCCATCCGCTTTAACAGGTGTTCAGGGGCCGTCCTCCGCATGCCTCCCGCTTCCAAATAGTGTGAACCGGAAGAAGCGGGAGGCATCCGGAGGCGGCAGTGTGAACGTGCCGACACAAAGTTATGCGCATGTGCGAAACACATCAAAGAAAAAACAAAAAAAGCGCAACGGCACGCGCGAGCCGCGCGTGCCGGCTCCGCGGCAGTCTGAACACTCCGTATTGGCACCACTGCGCATTGCTCTGGCCAGTATGAACGGCCAGCTCCGTGGAGTTTTTCCCCTGCACCAGTTCCCTCCACTTTGCCTCCGCTTTACATTGCCAGTCTGTCCTCGGCCCATGATGCTCCATAACTTATTTCAGAATATAATATTACCTGGGTTTAGACAAAAGAGCTATGTTGCATACTTGGCGAAACCCTCGTGTAGAAAGTGGGAAAAAAGATACAGCTTGAGGGATGAACGCATCCCTACACAAACCTCAAACGGAAGTCGGTCAAAATAAGCTACTGCTTTCCTCTAATGAAGTTTCTTTGTGTGAGGTTTTAGAAGAGGATTAGACTTGCCAGGTGGAGTGCCAGGACTGGTTTAACACTCCATTCCACAGCTCCAGACCCCCAGGATCAGGGAACGTATTTTGTGATTATAGCGCTTACCCACAAAATTGGTGGCCATTAGATTTGGGAGATCAGAAGCTAGAGTTTAGAAGAGGAACTCAGATTCAAATGTTTTGAGACCCTCTGATTTAAACACAAAGCAAAATGATGGTGCTTCTTTTGCTTAAAGCACAACTCCGATAATAGGGAGGGGGATATTGTTTTAACCGTATTGCAAATCTCATCTGTCTCGTCTACGTGCTGCAGTGACAGGTCTGCAGAAAAATCCCAAATTACAAGGAGAGGGGGGAGGTAAAAGCACCCCGAAAGCACACAGGGAAGCCAGCACAGACATTTCAATTCGATTTTTAAAATGCCAAATAATGTCATGCCTGCCCCTGACTTAGCCTCAGACCCAGTGCCTGACAGCCGAGGACAGGAGGACTTGGCTCAGTTAACTGAGGAAGATGTAAGTCCTGCAGAGGATCCACAGCCAAGTTCTTAGCAAGGCCCACCTGAGGCTGGTCAGGCAGTTGCTGGACCAAGCAATTCACCACCCGACTCGCCTCCAGCTGTCAGCAGGTTGCGTGAAAGGAGACGGCAAGAGCTGAATAGGCGATGCAAGGAAGCACACAGGCAAGGGCGAAGATCATTAAGTCCTGAGTACTAACAGAAACCAGGATCTCGCACAGAGGTGCTAAGTGGTTAATGAGCTGGAACGCTATTTAAGAAGGCTGCCGGGCCGAAGCAAATTGTGCTGGCAACATCGTTGTCAGAGCCATCCGTTCCGTGTGTACCTTGCCTCTGGTCCGGACTGATGCTCTGGCTTCCGACCCGGCTTGCTTCTTGGACTTCGGACCTCTGCTTCCTGATCCTGGACCCCGGCTTTTGACCCTCGGCATTCCCTGACTCCGGCTTCAGCTCTGCTCCTGACTGACCTCGGCTTGATTTATGGACTCTGACCTCCGGTAAGTTTTGACTAGGCCTCTGCTTTGAGGTTGGGACTTGCTGCAACGCTCTGCTGACTTTCTCCAGCCAAGTCTCACACAGGGCATGCTTGCCGGCCTGTCTGCCCAGCCGGGCTACCGGGCTCTGCCGTGACAAATAACACTTTGCAACACTACACTGCAAGACTGTCACAACAAACTGGTTGGCATAGCTTGCAGCAGATGGTGCAATCTCATGAGAATGCCTCCCTCATCCAGCCAAACGATGGGGTTGGGTGGGCTTCCTCTCCGACCTCCCTGCCCCTCCACCAGATCATGGATCTAAGCAGAATGCCCACAGATGAACATTATCTTCTATTTAAATTCTTCTATGATGTCCTTTACATATAAGTCAGAAGACTGTATGTGTTTTGCTTCCTATGGCTCTGCTGGCAAAAAGAAACTACGTTTATTGCTTTATGTTAATGAAATGGTGGTGTTATCCCATATGCAAATTGGGATGTGTTGATTAGTAGCTGCATTGGGCAAATATTATCACAAGAGTGCTAATTATGAGGAAACTCAAGCCTTGTACACAAGGCATCTTAATTAACTGAAGATTAAACAGGTACATCTTCCTGCTATTTAGGGGTCATGTTCACCAGCACACGAAGTTGGTGTAAGTATTCTGAATCAGCCAGGCTAAACTAATAATCAGTTTTCAGGTATATTAAGATTTTGGCAATCCTATGGAAGGATCTTACCCATTGTGCAAATCTTAGCATCAAATTTCCGTTCCCAGTTATTGTCTAAAAAACAGAGTTGCACTTACCTGTAACCACTGCTTATTGATGTCTTCTGTGCAGACACATATGGGGACTGCACCTGCACAGGCTGCCCACGGATCAGATTTTTCCAGCTAAAAGCTATCTGAGGGGGCGACCCGTCCCCTCCAGAGCCAACGCAAATGGCTTTTCCTGCCCAAACAGTCACATGCTCCAGAGACAGGCGCCCCCTCCTCAGTTCCTGCCAGGCCGCCGCAAACACACACACACTACTGCAGAATGACCATGTATGTGAGAGCTCACAGCGGGGCAGGAGGGCGGGAATGTCTGCGCAGAAGACTTTGATGAACAACAGTTACGAGTAAGTGCAATTCTGTTTTCATCTCTCCATCTTCAGTGCAGCCCCACATTGGGACATTAGCAAGCACTGAGTAGGGTTTCCCAGCCGCCTCGTAACAGAAACAGATGACAGCTACAACCGACCTAGAAAGGGACTGAGAAGAAGCAGCTTTTCCCTTCTTCTGGCCCCAGTAACATAGGAACAAGGCCTTATCTACTCAGAAGGTTTTTGTTCTCTCAATATAATACAACAGAACCCTCCTGACATTCAGATTATGAAAGGCTTTCTCGGCCTTACGATCTGGGGATGGAAAGAACACTGAGAGCACTATCTCCTGCGCCAGATGAAACTTGGGAGACCACCTTTGGAAGGTGCTCTAAACTGGGGTGGAACACAGCCTTCTCATTAAAACCTTTCAGGAGCCACTAATTTGCTCATTCTTCTGGACGAGGTAATCACTACCAGGAAGGCCACTTTCCTGGAGAGCAAGCCCAGGGGGACACAAGGCCAAAGACTTGGAGGGGAGCTTCGTTAACTGAGCCAACACGAGAAAGAGAGACCACTGTGAAACAATGTGAGGAGCAGGGGGAAACACATGGAGCAAGCCCTTGAGAAAATGATGTCACAGCTTATGGGCAAATAGAGAAGAACCCCCTACACATACTACATGCAAGAAATACATTTTCTGGACACTACTATAAAAGTGCACAATGGATGCATAGATTCTACCTTATGCCGGAAGCCTACTGTCTGGCAAACCTACCTACATGCCTCCAGCTACTATCCTAAACATACCACATGATCTATTGTATACAGCCAGGCCCTATGCTGCAGCTGCATCTGCTCCAGTCCAACAGACAGAGATTCTCACCTGAGGGATCTACAACACACCTTTCTGGAACTAAGGTATCCAACTGATGAAGTGGGAACCAGATTAACAAAGCCAGAATGGTATCCAGCGAAAACCTGTTACAAGACAGGCCCCAAAGAGAAAATAATAGAACACTACTAGTGGTCACATACAGCTCTCATCTCAAAAACAGTTCAATGCATTGTCAACAATTTACAACCTCTACTGGATAATGACAGTTCTCTTTCACAGACACTGGAGGGGGGGGGGACCTTTTCTTGCACAGACAGCCCCCCTGTCTCAAACAACGCCTCACCCACAATAATGTAACCTCTCATTTGAACATGGGCACTGGGACCAGAGCTTGCAATAAACCCAGATGCCAACTTTGCTGCCACAGACACCCAGACAACACAATCACTGGACCCAACAACATCAACTACACCATCAGGGGCTCATCCCCTTGCTCATTTTCTAACATTGTATATGCTATTAAATGCCAACAATGCCCTTCGGTTCTCTACACAGGCCAAACAAAACCCTACACCAGAGGATAAATAGACACAAATCTGACATCAGGAATCACAAAACTGAGAAACCTGTACGAGAACACTTCAGCCTTCCAGGACATTCAGTGGGTGACCTCATAGCTGTTTTATTATAAAAGAACTTCAGGAAAAGAATAGAACGGGAAATGGCTGAATTATAAGTTATTACAACACTTGGAACAAAAACCTCCTCAGGACTCAACAGGGATATTGGTTTCTTATCTTATTACATATGCTAACTCATTCAGTCCTCACGTACGCATTCTCAACAAAAAGGACTACAAGCCCTCTGTATTTTAGTGTATTTCTTTTTCATAACAGTATATTGGAATACTGAATGTAATGCAAGGAATATTGGAATGTTTTGCTGATAGAACGCTGCACCCACCTCAAAGAAGAAAAAAAATGCTGTTAAGTTACCTCCATGCCTGAGAGGAGACAAATGGAGAGTCTCAGTTTACTTCCCACAATTAGAAAAGTTACCTTTACACATCTGTCTCCTATTTTGACATATCTATTGCTTTACTGTTTCCCCCCAAAGAAATCAAAACAATGGTTGACCTTATAATCTTAGCTTATTTAGTTTTGTCTTTGCATATCTGAAAACAAGGCAATTTAGCCACCAAATTCAGCAGATAGACTGGAGAAGTTTTCTGTGAGCTCAGAGACAGATCAAACTGCTGTTACTCAAAGAGATTCTGCTAGATAGACTCTCTAGCCTGCTGAACCAAAAATTTTGGCCTTACTCCAGTCCTTCCAGCACTCCTCAGGAAGACAGTGGTAAAACCTCTAGGGAGTAAGGCAAGGACAGGTGACTCAATACATTCTTCTGCAGTTTTGCCACAACAAAACACTGTCTTTGGGGACGCTGGGTGTTGGTGCAGCGTCTTAGAGCAGAGCTAACCGTTCCCAGACTGCAGGGTCCCGCTGCTCACTGTAAGACAGGAAGATGGAAAAGTAAACAGAAACTAGGAAGACGAAGAGAGGTCCAAAGTGCCTCACAGGTCCTTAAAGCTTTTAATTGGCTGAGCTTGTCCAGGCTCACAATGAAGGTAAGATAAACAGCTCAAAGAGCGGCAGCAGGCACAGGCCTTACCAACTCAGTTCAGAGGATACACGCGGTAGATTCCAGCCAACGACCTTGAAAGCACTTTGGAAGGGCAGGTTAAGTGCAGAATGAGGGCTTCAGCAAAGCGGGTGCTCCGTCTGGCAAAAGCTCAGTTCATGAACAGTGTTGCTCCAACAGCCTCAGCTGCCAGGTGCGGAGGGCAGAAGACAGTGGCTGCGAGCAGCTCTACAGAGTGGCAATATAGCTCACTGCCCTCCCTCCCTCCTCCTCCTCCTCTCTGCACAACTCAACAAGCCCCCACTGAAGATGAGACCGGAGATTCAAGGAGGACTAGAGGGATTAAATTTCTCTCAGGTGTTTATAGAAGGCTCTCCTCCTGTCCTCCTCACCTTGAGCAGACTGTATCTGTCAAAGTTCACCCGTAAGAAACTGCATGTACAGGGAATATAGGAGGAAGCGTAGCTTTCAGGGTGGCTGCTCCAGTCACCACCTTTCTTCATCCACTCAAAAGAACTGATGTGAGAGGAGAGGGGTTTGGCCCTTCCCTTCTCCCTGCTGCTATTATTTTTGGGTAGTTAATCCCGAATATATTTTTTTAGACTTCGTATTTTTCTATGAACAAAATGTTACTCAAAGACATTAGGCAACTTTTTAGGCTCAACTACTGACTGAAACCCTAACTGGGAAGACAGGGGTGAGTCAGCAAAAAAAAAAAAAGTGAGGGGTGGAAGGGACGAGGGTTGTGCTGGCCACAGAGGGATCTTCCCCTGAGGGCAGGAGGTTAGTGGCAGCAATGGGTTCTGCTCTTCACAGAGGCAGCAGCACTGCTTCACGCAGCTGCCAGCCTCCCAATCCACCCTCCCAATCTGGATACTGAGCAGCCACAGTGTACACCTGCACACTACAGCACCAAAGTGGCAACGCTCTGGCAACGCCCCCAACGTGATGACATCACCTCTGGGTGACATCATTACACGGGGGAAGTCGTCCTCACCGGACGACTTCTGGGGCGGGGTTCCCCCCCGCCGGCCGGCGGATCGGGAACCCCTATAGCAGGGGATCCCCCGCCCCCCAGGCTGACTTGGCAGCCCTAGTACCACTCCACATCAAATGAAGTCCTGGAACCATGATGCAGCCTGGCTCAACCACACTCGACACTGGAGGTGAAGCAAGAAAGCTGCCTTGCCAAGCACGATCGGCAGGTGTGCTGCCATTCAGCATGCACACCAGGGGCTCTCACCCCTGCGTTAAAATGCAATGACTGTACGCATATTAAAAGGGAGAGTCCAGTATGCACTGGTAGGCACTAGAGTGTTCAAATACAGAATAAAGAATTTCCTACATTCTAGCATTGCAAACAGTTGTTGAGGTGATGGTGACCTGTGCCTCTCTCTCGCGACCCAAGTTAAACGCTGATGGAGATGGCACAGTTGCAGCACTGTTATGTTGCGCTCCTACACGCTCTTGCCTTATAAGTTCTGTGTAGAAATTCATTTTTTCTTTGGAGGTTTGAAATGAGCAAAACCTTCACTTTTAAAAGGGTTTTTTTTCCCTCTCAGCAGAGAACAGGCAGGGAGGAGGAAGTCAGTCAATGGCTTTCCAGGCACACCTCAGCTACCTCTTAAGAAATGTTGATAGTAAAAGGTGAAAGATGTATACTATCTGAAGAGAAATCAGAGTACAAGAAGAAATGCTAATAGGTCTAGACAATGGGATGGTCAAGCGCCCCCCCCCCCCCCAAAGCAGGGAACATCGATTTGAAGGAATTACTAGAGAGACTTCAGGAAGGAAGGAACTGGAGATTTTCAGGAAAAGCATCTTTGACACAGCCTGACCTGGTCAGTGGGTGGGGAAAAGAGAGGTGATAAAACTCAGGGGAGCAAGGAGGAAGCTCTCTTTGGTGCTGAGTCCATCAGAGCAGACATAACTCTTAACTGAGGTCTGGAGCAGGCAGCTATTACCGTGTGCTGGCTTGCAGCCAGAGGAAGCTGCAAGGTAATGGAGACTCTGTAGAGATCTATGACATTCTAAGCTAAGGAACCTGTCCTATATTTTAATATCTGATATGGCATATAGAGAGAGGGGGACAGAGGAATTGCATTTTACCCATTTCTTTTGAATCCCTTTGCTCAGTCTGGTGCTGTGCTAAAAGTATGCTTGTGAACATTTTCTTTTTAATAAATACTTTATAACTTAAGATGCTGGTAGTGGTTCTCTGTACCACACAGACCTCCACCATCTTGGACACGCTATTTTAAAAGGAGCGCCAGGGGGAAGGCAGTCAGTTGGCAAGCGGCTATCACTCCAGGGGCACACGAGGCAGTAAACGGTCCCCATAGTGACCAGGTGCTGAGCAGCAGGAGACACAGAGTCAAGACCTCAGAACTTGCAAAGGAAACTGGGAGTCCTGACCCTCCCAGAGGGCAATTCCTTAGAAAGGTCAGGTGGTAGCAGTGGTTGCCCAAGAGAGAAGGAAAAACCTCTCCAGGTGTTGGGAAAATCTTGGAGGGCAGGTTGGAACAGGGCCTGCAGGCCAGAGCAGGCCCGTTCCACCACAAGTTCTATAAGGGACGAGGAACACGAAGCCCATCAACAATCACATCAGAATAAATGCAAGCACAGCACTTGACTGATTACATATCCAATTTGAGCAAATGCATTCTTCTTCCACAAGGGGGAGAAGTCAATCTATTCCAACTGTAAGTGAAACTGTAAAATAAATCACTCAAGTATACAAAATCCATCCATCCCCAACAGTAAAGTTTGAAGCAAAAGAAAGAATTCTCTGTATTGTTGTCCAAAGGCAACTTGGAGCTATATTTACATTTGACTTGTAAGAAGTCTAGTGAAGTTTTTTTAAAAAAATGTGAATTCTCACTTTAGGGAGTTATTACTTTAGGACCACATTTCATAAATATATGCTACAACCTAATATTGCATAGCCTCATAACACATTTGTCAATTATGCCGGATGTTTTAACACATATGGAATGTCAGCTGGTACATTACACTTAAGACTAGCCTCAGTTCATACTTACTGGGCATACTCAATAACAAATCGCAATCCATTGTTCGATGTATACAGTCCCTGAAGTTTTACTTAGCATTGCTACAGTTATTCTGGCGGCAGAGACTGATTTTAAAAAGTGTCTTAAAAGAAAACGAAAACATGCACTCACGTTGTGTGTCAGTTCAAAGTATTTCTGACAGGCCAACTGGTAATGCATACCCTTCACCAGATCCAAAATCTAGAAAAGGGAAAGAGAAGCAGTCAATTAAAATATTTATAACAACTAAAATATTCCGTAACCGTTCCAAGTTGTGTCACAGCTGAGAGTTACAAGACTTTGTATTTCATAACATTCCTAAAAGTGCTTGGATAAGATGAGTTAGACCAAAACAACTGCAAAGGGAGCTCTGGTCCTCAGATGGGGCTCTTCCTCTTCTCTTCTGTGGGACAGATCTGATGTTCTCAAGATACTCCCAAGGACTGAAAACAGTATAAGAGGCTGCCGCTGGAAAGAGGATTCAACAGACTCCCCTGCACTAGTAGGGTTCATGAACCTGACAAAGTTTCACTCTGCTTAGAAAACGACCCTGATACGGAAACTACTTATTGCTTTGCAGACAAGCAGAAAGTTTTTATTTATTTATATTTCATTTTTATGCCCCCACCCCACCCCGCAAGCGGGTACCCCCGCAAGTTAGAAGCACTGTTTTTACAGCAAGATTCAGGCGGGTAGCTGTGTTGGTCTGGAGCAGCAGAACAAAGTTTGGGTCCAGGGGCACCTTTCTTTAAGAGCAACAAAGTTTTATTCAAGCTATGAGCTTCCATGTGCGCACACACTTCCTCAGATGCAATGAGATGGAATCTCTTCCAGCCCCGCTTACAGGAAAAAGAGGGTGGGGGGCAGCCGTTAGGAAGGGCCGGTCACAGCCAAGATGCATAATTAGGGCTGAAATTGGATCAGGTGGCTGGTAAGATCAATGAATGGCAGCAAATTAGCACGTAAACGCAAGGGTTAACAAAGAGATGTGAGAACAAAGCTAGACTAACAGCTGCCCCCCAGCCTCTTTCCTGTAAGTTGGGCCTGAGGAGATTTCATTTCATCGTGTCTGACAAAGTGTGCTTGCACACGAAAGCTTCTGCTTTGAGTAAAACTTTGTTGGTCTGAAAGGTGCCGCTGGAATCAAACTTTGTTCTGTTTTTACAGCAGTTAATGGTCGAAAGGGCTGTCAAGTCACGGCCAACTTACGGGGACCACATAGGGCTTTTAAGGTAAGAGACGGCCAGAGGTAGTTTGCCATTGCCTGCCTCTACGTAGAGACGGGGGGGGGGGTTCCTTAGTGGTCTCCCATGCAATACTAACAAGGGCTGACCCTGCTTAGCTTTCAATATCTGATCAGACTGCGCTAGTCTTTACAGCAGTGAGTCAGCAAAAAATCTCATATGTGGCTTCAAATTTAAATCCAGGACCTGAACAGAAATATGACCTAGTCGAGTATAATGTCGCTGTTTTGCATGTGAAACACTTAAGAGTAAAGAAGGAGAGTTGCAAATAGCACTGTTTCCACTTTCTGTACAAGCTGTATTCAGAATAAATTGTTTCCACTGGTGCTCCCCAGAACGAGAAAGGGGACCTCCTGTTTTAACTACTGTTAGAAGCCTGTTCCTATCTCTGGTAAATACAGTTTGTTTTCCAATCCAACCTCATGTAATCTCTTCAGTCCTGAATAAACATTCTTATCAGCAAAATGCAATGCCATTTGAAAAATTCAAGTTGTATGTCATTTTCTCTCCACCATTATATAATTAAATTGTATATTCTCTGCTTATCAAACACACAAAAAATTGCTGGAACTAAGAGATAACCTCGGCGGAGAGAAAATTCTTGAGAAATGCAAATTCCCAGACCCTTTCCCAAAAGCTGACCTTTCTGTGTCAAGAGCAGCAATAAACCCAGCGCAAATCCCCGCTGTCCTCATTATTGAAGTCTGCCTTACAGTTACTGACAGATGCACAAATAATATTTGCTGAATGTATCAAACCACAGTGCTGCCGAGGAAGCGTTTACTGGGTCTCCTTTTGCTGTTACAAGTGCCGCTGATTAAATGTCTGCCTTTCCTGTCACTTTCTGTTAAACGGCATGCGAAGAGCATGGCAGCTAACCAACGGAGCCCCGAGAATTTGTCAGTTTGCTTTACAATTTTTAAACGTTTTTAAATTCTGCTTTAGCACAGGTTAAGGTTGCTAGCGCAGATTTAAACAAAGCCAGAAACAAGCTTTAAAGACTTCAGATTTCATAAGGATTTGTGCCTTGTATCTAATGACGCGTTCAAAGCTTAATGGCCTAATGTAAAGAAAAGGCTGGCATAATGGCTGCGTTAAGCCTCAATCCAGAGAGATGACTGGCCAGTGATGCGGGAGAGCAAACTGTCTGATACTGCCTATTCTTCCACAGAAATTTTTCTGCCCCCCATATGTAAATATAGTCTCTTTATCGATAACTTATCAGGGCAGTTGTGCTGCAAATCAACCACGCCAGATGGGCTAAATATGGGATGTGAAGTCTGGGAAAACTCTGGTGTTTGTGAATGGCCCAGACTTGTATATGGAGTATTTGCTTTCTTCTTCTAACATTGTTTAATTATTGCTAACAGGATTTAAAGATATACAGATCACTACTTGTTGGAGATTAGACTTACAAGGGTGTCAAGACTCTGCAGGGGTGGAGGATTAAGATGATCCGCCCCTATAGCTTGATGGAGCCAGTAAGTTTTAGGGCAGCGTTGGGGGATTTGCCTGCTGATGTGGTCAGAGCTCCTGTCCATGGTCTAATTGATCCCTGGAACAGGGAAATGATTTGGGCAATTGACATGATTGCACCTAGGCACCCTCTCTCCAGTCGAAGAGCCTGGGTGGCCCCTTGGTTTACTGAGGGGCTGCGAGCGATGAAAAGACAGGGGAGACAGCTAGAGTGATGATGGGGAAGACTCAGGATGGATCTGACAAGGCACGGGCTAGAGCTAGGGCTGCCAAGTCACCCCGGGGGGCGGGGGATCCCCTGCTATAGGGGTTCCCGATCCGCCGGCCAGCATTTGGCCGGCGGGGGGAACCCCACCCCCAAAGTCGTCCTGCCTGGATGACTTCCCCAGCATAGTGATGTCACCCGGAAGTGACGTCACCACGTTGGAGACGTTGCCAGAGCGTTGCCCTGGCAACGTCTCCAATGTGGTGACGTCACCGGCCGCGCGCGCGAAGGGACTCCCCCCCGCCAATCGGTAAGTAGGACTTGGCAGCCCTAGCTAGAGCTCATTTGAAAGCCTACTCCATGGCAAAGAAGCAGTATTTTCCCACCGCCATTGCATCAGCACAGTGTAGACCTGCCGAATTCTTCCGGGGGATCAGGGACCTATTGTGTTCTGGCCAGTGGAAGAGGAGAGCTCTGCAGCCCAGTGTGATTATTTTGCTGAGCACTTTGTGGATAAAATCTCACATCCGTTCTGACTTGCAACGGGATAGGATGGTTCCAGGGTGCTGATTTGTCTAGTTGCATGGGATATCTTTCATTTCACCGTGTGCAATCTGAGGATGTGGACAGGATTCTGGGAAGTCTGGGACCTGCGACTTGTTTGAATGACCCTTGCCCCTCCTGGCTGCTTAAATGTGCGGGGGGGAGGGGGGCAGACTGGGTCCGGAAGACAGTAAATGCCTCCGAGAGCTGGGGTGGCTGCTCTTGCCTTGAAGCAGGCAGTGGTGCATCCACTCCTAAAGTGCCCTTGTTAGCCGCCCTGAGCCCCCTCGTGGGGAGGGTGGGGTAGGCGGGGTATAAATTTGAAACAAACAAACAAACAAATAAACCTACTCTGGACCCTGGAGAGTTGAATACCTACCATCCAATCTCAAATGTACCTTTCTTGAGCAAGGTGTTTGAATGAGTGGTGGCTGGCCAACTTTCAACATTCCTGAACAAAATGGATTGTTTAGATCTGTTCCAATCTCATTTCAGGCCTAGTTATGAGACTAAAACAGCCTTGGTTGCCCTGGTGGATAACAGGCACTGGGAGATGGATGGACGAGTGACACTCTATTAACTCTCCTGGAATTCTCGACAGCTTTTGATACCATCAGTCATTTTTATCCTTCTGGATCGTCTTTCAGGACTGGGAGGCATTGTCCTGCCGTGGTTCCAATCCTACCTCAAGGGCAGGATTCAGAGTGTGGTGTGGCAGCACTGCCGCTCTACCCATTGGCTTTTGGTATATGGGGTTCCCCAAGGTTCCATCTTGTCCCCTGTCCTTTTCAACACCTATGTAAACCCACTGGGAGAGATCACCTGGGGATCTGGGATGAGCTGCCACCAATATCAGCTCTATCTTGCACTACCAGCAAATCCCAGGGAGACTGTGGAAATGAGAATACATGTGTGGAGACAGCTTTGGAACGTGTGAGGGCTAACAGCTGAAGCTTAATCCTGACAAAACTGAGGTGCTACTGGTGAGGGGAAGATGTGACTGGGAAATGTTGTAATCCTTGTTCTGGGTGGGGTTGCACTCCGTTTAAAGGAAGAGGTTCGTAGCTTGGGGTGCTCCTGGACCTGGGTCTCCTGTGGGATAAACAGGTGGCAGTGGTGACCAGGGGTGCCTTTCACTGGCTTTGGCTGGTGAGCCAACTGTGGCCCTTCCTGGATAGAAAAGATTTTGCCACTGTGGTACATGTTCTAGTAAAATCTAGATTAGATAACTGCAATGTACTCTATGTGGGGCTGCCCTGAAGCTACAATTGGTACAGAATGCTGTGGTCAGAGTGTTTTTGTTTGTTTGTTTTTTTATAAATTTTTATTGATTTTTCCCTATAACTACAACTATAACGCTACAATCTAAGCTACATATACCTTATACAGAGAGTACTTTATCATTTGCTTAATACTACCTTATTACATAATATAATTATGAAGCATTTAGAACCTTGGATAAATTTCAATTACTTGTTACTGCTACTATAAAAAATGTCAAAACTATTTGGCAGACACGCCCACCTAGAGAAATACGGTTAATTAAACAATTTATAATACGTAAGTGCAATGCTTAATAAAACAATTTAATCACTATTTCTTCATTCGTCCTCTTCTTGTTTTAACAGTCTCAACTATTTTTGGAGCTGCAGCTCCTTTTTCCGAGTCAGACACTTCTTCTTCACTCTTTGAGCTATCAAATCCATACATGCTTTCTTGCGAGGCCAGTGAACCATCTGAGTCTCTCCCAGTTTTCTGCTCTTTGCTTTTTTCCAGAAATTTTTTCGCTTGTTGAACAGAGTCAATCTTATACTTCTTATCTTTGATGCTGAAGCATAGTCCTTCTGGAGTATTCCAACGATAGATGATAGACTCAGACTGGAGCCAAGATGTCAATTTTCCATAGGCTTTCCTTCTTTTCCTTATTTCAAATGGGATATCCTTCATCACTTTTACTTCTTCTCCCAGGATCTTCAGAGCTGCTTTGTTTGTGGTCCTAAGCACCACGTCTCTTGTAGATTTTTTGGAGAACCTTATCATAATTTCACCAGGCAGGCTTTTCTTTTTAGTATAATCTGGATAGGTTCTGTAAACCATATCCATATCGCTTTTTATATCTGCTGCTTTCATGCCTGTCACTGGTTCAAGTGCTTCACTTAGCAAATTTTTAAGGTCTTCTCCTGTGTTTTCTGGCACATTCTGAAGTCTTAGGAAAAAATTCGATCTTTCCATTTGTAATTTCAAAAGCTGATCGTGGTGGAAGGCCTTTTCCTTCTCTGCCTTTTGTAGTCTTGCGTCTTGGTTTTTTACTGAAGTTTTTACTTCCAGAAGTTCTCGCTGCAGCTTCTCTGTGGATTTATTCGACTCTTTTAGTTCTAGCTGCATTTTGTCCATCTTAACGTTGAGAGCTGTCATTTGGTCCACTAGAGGTCGCAATAACGAGGAGAACACCACACTCATCTCCGTGGTATCAACCTTTGAACTCGGAGCTGTACTTCCTAGTTTGGGGGAAGGTTTCGGTTTCCCCGTCATTGTTGAGGCTACGCTCTTTGTTTATAGATAGATAAGATGAACGAAAGGAGCAAATTTTCAAACAGCACTTATGTCCTTCTAAAGTTTATATCTCCAAGTGAGCGATGCTGCCATCTAGCAAGGCGGATGGGCTTTTATTCCTGCAGTAACGCCACGTAAAGAGTCTCGTAAGTACGCTAGTACCGGAGAGGGGGGGGTGTTTCACTCCTCCTGCCGTCTTCCCGCTGTGTTCTGCTTTTCTTACTTCAGACTCACGTTTTCTCCATGCGTAACTGTCAGTTCCAGCCTCATTGCTTCGCACTCTCTGCTGCTTCTCGGATTTGCGCTTTCAGCCATACGGCTCCCACGGCGGGGGAACCTATGGGGGTGATGAAAAGGGATCTCTATCCCTCGGTCGCCACCATAGGGAGAGATCCCCTTCGGGCCACCCCAGGCAGAGCCCCCTCACTGGGGTCTCTGGGGGCTTGGCACCAGTCCGGAGCCCCTTCTTCCCGCCGGGTACGGATCGCGCTCCCCGCAGATGCGGAGGAGCACATCCGCCATGCTCGCAAGTCTTGCCGGAAGTCCGCTGTGGTCAGAGTGTTGATTGGAATGGGCTACAGGGATCATAACAGTCCAGTCTTGTCCCACATACACTGGCTTCCAATCTACTTCCCGACTCAATTCAAGGTGCTGCCACTGACCTTTAAAGTCTTGTATGTCCTGAGACCAACATGCCTTACAGACTGCCTTCTCCTTTACAAACTTACCTGCTCGCTCCAGTCAGAGGCCTTGTTTTATTTGCCCCCGCCACCTGAGACTAGATGGGTGGCAACCCAAGAAAGGGCCTTCTCCGTCCTGTTACCAAAACTTTGGGACTCCTTCTCCAAGAAGAATAGTCTGTCTCCTTCTACCAGTGCCTTTCAGCAATATTGGTGTCTTTCACAATCAGTATCTTATTGGGGGTATGCCAGATGAAACAAAAACAGTTTTACCCTACTTTTAGTGTTGTTTATGTATTTTAAAATGTTTTAAATAAATAAATAAATATTTAAATTATTTATTTAAATTGGTATTTTTAAAAATTTTCAGGAAGTTTTGAGATTTAATTTTTTTTCTAGCAAATCCACATTGTGGCTAGCTGTCTATGCCCCTGCAAGGCTTTTGACTAACAAAAGTCCCCCACCCTCCTTCACTTGCTTGACAAGTCACACTTCCAACATACAAGGGAAGTTGAAAAGCAGTCAGTGATGTAACACAAGTCCTGGTTAGGAAGAAGGTCAAGGGCAGGCCCTGTTTTTGATCTGCAAACCCTTGTACAGACCTAAAGAGGTTCTTAGGGTTGAAATCTATGGCACAGTCCCAAATGAAAGTGGCTGATATTCTTTGCATAGTCCAAGACAGTTCTCCTATTAGGCACCTACACTATAAACAGAGTTCACTGTGCCAGATTTTACCATAAAGCAGGAATTGTCTGGCAATTGGAATTTCAGAAGTATTTGCATACATTTATTGACTTAAGTAGGAAACTATAATGAATCCTGCTATGTTGCTTGTGCCTATACCAAAATTAAGATGGACAAAAGAATCTCAAGGCGAATTTTTGCTAATAGCAGCTATAAACCCACTGAATCCTCAGACCCAAGTACTATCATGATATTCATGCTGCAGAGCAGACAACAGAAGAAACCGATCCTCAGTCTTGTGACAGATGTGACTACTTATTTGTAAGACAGAGTCAGTTTGGTGTAGTGGTTAAGTGCGCGGACTCTAATCTGGGAGAACCGGGTTTGATTCCCCACTCCTCCACTTGCACCTGGCTGGATGACCTTGGGCAAGCCATAGCTCTGTACCAGCTTTTCTCTCAAGGACAGTTGTCTCAGAGCTCTCTCAGCCCAACCACCTCACAGGGTGTCTGTTGTGGGGAGGGGAAGGGAAAGGAGTTTGTAAGCTGCTCTGAAACTCCCAGGTGAGTGAAGGGCAGGGTATAAATCTAATCTCTTCTTCTTCTTCTTCTCTCTTCTCTTCTTCTCTTCCTAGCAGCATTACTACAGATCATGTATTTCATTCAAAAACCTGAGCAACTGTCTCCAGGCTCACAAATGCAGAGCTCCTTATTTGTGGACAACCAAAGAATCTAATTTTGCTTTATCTTCTTTGCTTCTCTGATTCATTTTTTACTGTTCCTAGGAGGACAGTCAACTTGCATAGTCACAGAAGGCGACACATGAAAAGGCAGGCAGGGCTCCTTTGGTAGGAGTAAGGGTAAGAATGTTTACAGGGAAGGGTAAGAAATGCAGAGCTTGCTAAACTGGCCTTTTCTATAAGACAATCAAAGTGCACGAGTGCTCATCTTTCCAGTACTAGTTGCTACTATTCATTCTATGGTCTCCAAATCTTTACAGCACTAAGATAATGCTTAGCTACCTTTACTTCAGTAAGCATTGACTTTTTCATTTATTCACGCTCACTTTGAAGCCATTTTCAAATAAAATACTTCTATTCTTAGAAGTTCTTTCTTCCTAGTAAAGATTAACTATATTTTATCGATTTCTCACTTTTAAAGACATGCTGTCTTTCTAGCTGATCAGGGTCCACAAGGCAGCAAACATAAAAACATCAAAACATTAAAACAATTTAAAAATACAGTTAAAATTATAAAATAATTCAATTAAAAGCACATAATTAAAGAAGACTAGAAGGAGGGCCACTAAAAGTGACTGAAAATGTGATCAAGGTGCAACTACCTGAACATACTTTGAGACATTTCCCTAGCTCCAGGTTATTTTCTCATCACTCAGCTTATTTGTTTAGGACTTTGCAAACACCTTCATTTATTTGCTGGCACAGAAGAAGCAACTTCTCTCTAACTCTGGCTGAGGACAGACTGCCAGTTTGCCGCGCCTCCACAGCGCGGCAGACTAAGGCGGGGGGGATTTCTCCCACGGTGCGGCGTTCACACGCCGCCGGAAGGAAGCCGCCCGCAGCGTTCAGACTGCGGGCGGCTTCCTACGGCGGCGGGCGGACGCCGCGCGGCTCCCCTTCCCCGCGCCCGTTCACACCCACTCCGGCGGGTGGAACGCGCGCCGCAGCAGCCGAGCACCACTTTGAAGTGGTGCTCGGCTGCTGCGGGAGGAGCGCGGCGCCGGATGTGATGCGTCCGGGCTGCCTCCTCAGGGCAGATGCGGCCGTCTGAACGGCCGCTCTGCCTCCGCTTTTGAAGCAGAGGCAGAGCGGCCGAGACTGCCAATCTGTCCTCAGCCTCTGTATGTTTTATTTTTAACTACTCAAATGTTTACAAAATAGCTCAGTTTTAGTCTGCAGGGAGACTACACAGGAATAATCTAGTCCTCCCTTCATAGTCGTAAGATCTGCAACCCATATATCTATACATACAAAGAAAATGGGGAGAAAACTGGCAATGTGCACTGCTTGCAATCTCTTGTGAATTTTGCATGAAAGAAAGGAAATAAATCAACAGCGCACATAACAACTGAACTCAAGAGGAGCTGAGCCAACTCTGGGGTGAAGAAGGCCAAGCTTTGAAGGGCTTCGACAGCTCTATTTATTAAAACATTTATACCCCACCTTTGCTCATGGTTCAAGGCGGCTTGTAATAACAATGCCAGGGAAGAGGCTTTCAACAAGTCCCAGCAGATGTGGGGAGAGTGGCTGGCATTGTAAAGATGTTTAGCCAAGCCAAAAGTTGTGAGCAAGAGCAAAGGAATGAGAGAGAGCAGAAGAACAGGCCAAGAATACTTGATCAGATATCCTTGCTTTCTCCATGCACCCCTAACATAGGACTAAAAGCTCCATGTCTCCTAGTGAAGAGAGTTCATCCATCACAATGAAAAGGGGGTACACACCAGGTCATGGAGACCACAAGACAGGGAGGGCTTAGTTGAAAGAATATTCTGTTGAATCTAAAGCGCATGGGAAATGGTGGTGTGTATCAGTGTTCCCTCTAAGCTGAGTTAGTGTGAGCTAGCCCACAGGTTTTTAGCCTCCGGCTCACACCTTTTTGCCTCAACTCAGGAAGGATGGCTCCCGAACAAACGAATTGATGCAGCAGCCAAATCGCTCGCTCACAACTTTAATGCCAGGAGCTCACAAAGGAGAGTTTTTGCTCACAGGACCCCACAGCTTAGAGGGAACATTAGTGTGTCTGTCCTGCAAACAGACATTTGTGAAGCTTTCACGGGGGAAAAAATTGTTGCTGTAGTTTTAAGAACGGGTCTAAAACTTACAGCATCTTGCAAAGCAATTTCCTGTATTGGGTTCTGTTTATGGCAGTCCAGTACAGTAAAACATTTCAAAGCAAACAATGTACATGAAATTAATGGGTTATTAGAACTGTAGATTACATAAGACAATTACTAATGCATATCACAGTACCCATTCCCTGCACAACACAATTTTTCAACGTCAAAAAAAAGATTTTAAAATTCAAAGAAAAATGTTGTCATTAACTCCCGCTTTCATTAAAACCCCGAAGTTATAATGAGCAGCAATAAACCAGAACCTCTCATTGTCCTTGGTGAAATACAAAAGGAGCATTGTAGTCCTGGGAAACAAAACTATCAATCCATTTGTCAGCGTTGTGAAGAGGAAACTTCCTGAGAGAAAAGTGCTAGAGCAAAGACTAAAATTGGATTTACAGGATGTTTTGCGCGCATTGTGACACGCTGTACATCACTACCAAACTCAACCAAAGGGAAATGCCTGATGCCGCATTACTAAAGTATCGGAGGAAAATGTTCCCTACCTGACTGATCCCAGTGGACGGAATTTTATATGCCTGTAGCTTCTGCTTCAGCAGCTCGGGATCACCGTGGCGGAATGGGCACCCTAACAAGCAAAGCACACAAAACAAGGCTACTTACCCAGAAGTTAGTACAATAACACACTTGAGAGACTGCCTAAGCAGTTCCTAATTGTCTAACAGCTTATTAATACAAAAGTTAATTGCCCATGTGCAGAATTGCTTTACTCTTCTTCTAAACGACTGCTTCACTCTATGGTGTCGTGACACTATAGGCTCAAGAATTATACAAACAACAAGCAGACCAAGATTCTCATTAATCTGACAAAATTCAATTAAATCCCTTACTAGCAGCTATGAAAATACACAAAAATCTGTAACATACTGTACAGAAAGCCTATAATTGGGCAATACTGTAGCAATGGCAGAAAAAAGGAAGATAAAATTAAATGTTAAGTACAGTTATCGAACGGTGAGAGTGTTGGACTAGGATCTGGGAGACCCCTGATTAGAATCCCCACTCCCCCTGGAACTTCACTGGGGGAATCTGGACCAGTCATCTGCTCTCAGCTGAACCAACCTCATGGCGTTGTGAGAATAAAATGCAGGAGGAAAGAATAGTGTTGTAAGTCACTTTGAGTGCCCATTGTGAAGAAAAGAAAGGCATGAATGAATGAATGAATGAATGAATGAATGAATGAATGAATGAAATGACTACATGATCCCAGGGCAGAGAAGGATAAATGCTACACACAACTGTATACAAAATATTTATGCTGGAGATCTGAAAACGTTTCATTCTGTTGATTTCACTGAGACGGCACTGGTTTAAAAATCAAAGCGTCACAGCTTAGCTGGTATACGATTCACAGGTTATCAGCAGATACCAACTATGTGAATAATTATGTTGTTATTTATTGAAAAGTCAGATCTCCAGCTCTTACGATACACCTCTGGCACTTGTAAAAGTCTCCCACACAGTTGGCGGCAGACATCGTAGGCTGTACACTCCAGTATGAATGACGCCGGAGAGCATAAAAGGCGATAATAATGAGGCAAAGGAACTGGTGTTCATTTCCCTTCACCCCTTCAAATCATATCCTCTTGTTTTCAATACAAGTAACAAGGAATTTTTCAGGCAGCAGAATTTTTCAGGCTATCCTCTTTGGGTACTGGCTCAATCAGCTGGGAGGGGCTGGAAAGTAAACAAATCACTCGAATTGGCTGATGGCCCGCCTGGCAGCAGATCTTCCACAGGCTACTGTTGGGCAAAACTGGGCTGCCCAGGTAACAAATTTGGCCTAGTTTAGCAAATCAAAGGTCTTATTTTTTTTTCAGAGGCCTGTATAGTCCTTTGTGCAGGGAGAAAGGTATTTTTTTCTTCCCATAATTTAAGCGCCAGGGTGGGGTAGTGGTTAGAGTGTTGGACCAGGTCTGGGGAGAACCCCCTGTGCCATGGAGCTCAATGGGGTGACTCTGGGCCAGCAGCCAGTTTGGTGTAGTGGTTAAGTGCATGGACTCTAATCTGGGAGAACTGGGTTTGATTCCCCTCTCCTCCACTTGCACCTGGCTGGATGACCTTGGGCAAGCCATAGCTCTGTACCAGCTGTTCTCTCAAGGACAGCTTGGGAAAGAGCTCTCTCAGCCCCACCCACCTCGCAGGGTGTCTGTAGTGGGGAGGGGAAGGGAAAGGAGTTTGTAAGCCGCTCTGAGACTCTTAAGTGAGTGAAGGGCGGGATATAAATCCAATCTCTTCTTCTTCTTCTTCTTCTTCTTTCCCTCAACCTAACCCACCTTCATAGGGTTGTTGTGAGCATAAAATCAAAAGGGGAGACCTCACATTACGACCCTGCTGGGATCTGAAATGGGGTGTGTTAAGTGCTGTCAAGTCATTTCTGACTTATGGCGACTCTATGAATTAATGACCTCTAGAACATCCTCTCATTAACACCCTTGCTCAGGTCTCGCAAACTGAAGGCTGTGGCTTCCTTCAGTCAGTCAGTCCATTTAATGTTAGGTCTTCCTCTATTCCTACCGCCTTCAAATCTCCCAGCATTTTCCTAGCATCTAAATAAATAAACCCGTGCAACTCCAACACTGAAGAATGTTTTGAAAACAGATTTCAAATTCAGAGATAGATTTTCAGCTTGGGGGAAAAATCCTGATTTCTTTCTTACAGGTCATTTTTAAACAAACCATTGCGCTCTTATCTGACCAGAACTCTTATTCTAGAGAGTAACATAAGCTTTAGCATATTTAATAAGAGGCCAGAATGCTTATCCATTTAAGAATATGCAAATGAGTTATTACTATTTGAGAGTTTTCAGGCAAAAGCATGAAGGAAATTTACTATTTGTCTTGAGACCCTGTTGAGGGAAAAATAAAAAATCTACAGGAGGAAGAGAAAAGAATCCGTGAAAAGCTCAGTGAAGCACATACTGAAGCGCTATTGAATGAATCTCTCTTGCCTGACCTAGTTCTGTAATAAGACAAATCACCAAAAGAGTAACAGCACACCAGTTTGACAGTGATGACTGGCATAAGCTGCAAAACTAACTTCTGCCAGTAATGTGGGCAGCCAATCAGTTGGTTTCCAAAGCTGCTGGGTTCCCAAGCACTGTGAACATGTCAGGTGTGAGCACTCACCATGATAATCCCCTTGGCCTGGTGGATTGGACAGGATAATTTTCATGCAGCTGAATGGAGTATAATCAGTTCGCTTTCCTTCTTTTCCATAGTTATGCCGGATGCTATAAGCATATCCTTTGTCAAACTGCACAGCAAACACATTAAAAAAGAGAGAAACGGTTTGCATTTCAATTGTACCTGAAGCCTGCAATTTCACTACTATGAAAGGTAAACTACTGGGACTTCAAGAGGTTGTATTTGATAAAGTCTTCCTATGAGAACAAATTTATAATTCTGCCTAGGGCTGCACCATTAGTTAGCTACCACAAGATTTTAAAATGCAGATTAAAAGAAGAATCCCAAATTGTAAGTAAACGGGGGAGGTAAAAGCACCCCAAAAGCACAAAGAGAAGCAAGCACAGACATTCCAATCTCCCCAACATTAGGATGGACCTTGTAGATCTGTTCTGCAAACAGCAGCATTTTCATTTGGCACAAGGAGCTTTCCACTGATGCAAAGGGTTCTGTGTCACCATTAGCAGAGTGGATCTGCAAGGTCCAACCCATTATATTTCTCTCCTACAACATGCCCTATCAGTACATTCTCTAAATGGGAAAACATCTTTCCCTTCTATAGTTCCTACCCATCTTTGTAAGATTCCAGCACCACCCCCTTTTAACTTATTTATTGTGGGCTATAACCTGCTTTTCATCCATTCTCTTATTGCCCTTTTTGAGGCCAGAACTCTCAGACAACGTACTGAGTCGAGACGTTATGCACTGTTTGGAAAACTAGCAACCAGTCAAAGAAAAGTGAAGAGAGGCAACTACTAGTGACGTTCTACAGTATGTGACATGATACTTCAAGGCAGTGGGCATTTCGCACCTGTAAGTGCACAAACGTGGTAACCAGAAGCATACAAAACAAAGTACAGTTGCTGAACAATCATACAATTTAAAGACTGTACCACCATCACACACTATGTGATGAGAAGAAAGCAAAGGAGACACTTCATACATGATGGGTATCTACCTATGAGAAAATACAACAAACCACATAAATATTTATATTATTTTTATCAATATTTATATATTATTTTTTATCAATATTATTTTTTATCAAACTTACAAGATTACAAGAATATACTCTCAATAAAAGTTTACTACAAGGAAAGTCCATACTCAATGAGCACCCGGATATAAGCTCATTTCATTCACATCTTCCTCAGGAGTAGTCCTATTGTGTGGAAAGGTATCAGCCTCTTGATGCAGTTCAATGTTTGTTAAAAGCAAACCAATGCTTAAACTTCTTCTTTACTTGAACAGTTAAGAACCACATGAACAGTTAAGAACAACTGCATAAGAAAGCCAGTCATATGAAATGGTGGCTAAAGGGTATCAAAGGCTGACTGTAGCAGTTTGTTTGACAATGTGACGCTCCTGCACTGGTGTTTCTACTTCTTACGTGTTTGCCCTTTGTTTCTCCTCCAAACGGAAAGTACAAATCAAACAGCCTAAGAGATCGCTGCTATTCAGTAGCCTTATACAGTAGCTTTATACTGAATCAGACCATTGGTCCATCAAACTAACGCAGACTGGCAGTGGCTCTCCAGAGTCTCAGGCTAAGGCCCTTTACATCACCCACAACCTGATCCTTACTGGAGATGCCGGTGATTGAATTTGGAATCTTCTGCGTGTTCTTCCACGGCCCCTCAACTTTAAAGACGGAGGAGTGTGAATCAACAGAGAGATCAGTTTGTGATCAAGTTTTACATTATGGCAATATCACTAGCAGCTCTAAAACTGATATACAAGAACTTAAAAAAACCCTTAGAGATTGACTTTTGAGAAATGTTTACTTTATCATTCAGAACTTCAAGAGTACCAAGGTGAATTTACCTCAGATGGTTTCATCATTTCAGAAAGAAGAAGAAGAAGAAGAAGAAGAAGAAGAGATTGGATTTATACCCCGCCCTTCACTCACTTGGAGTCTCAGAGCGGCTTACAAACTCCTTTCCCTTCCCCTCCCCACAACAGACACCCTGTGAGGTAGGCGGGGCTGAGAGAGCTCTTTCCCAAGCTGTCCTTGAGGGAACAGCTGGTCCAGAGCTATGGCTTGCCCAAGGTCATCCAGCCAGGTGCAAGTGGAGGAGTGGGGAATCAAACCCGGCTCTCCCAGATTAGAGTCCGCGCACTTAACCACTACACCAAACTGGCTCTCTGACTATATGTTAGAAAGCCCTAACATATAGTTGGGGGAGGGAAATCAATCATGCATTACAAAGAAAGATTGTTTGCAACTTTAACACCACACAAGTCTTTCTGTTCTAAGCCCCACACCGATCAACATTTGACTATATCCCCAGATAGATGTGTGACAAAACCCTCTTCTAACCACTACTTCACACTGGCTCTTAAACTGGCAGGATGATTCTGGTGCCCAAACGACCCTGAGATGAGAGCCGCCCCCCCCGCCGCCGCCGCCGCCCCCAGTGTAACTTTTTCATGGGAGTTTGGAAATTTACAGCACAATCCCAAGCACGTTCACTCAAAAGTTACATCCTGCTGAATTCAACCAATAATAATTTAGCGCCAAGCACAAGTGCTGTCATAGGGTACTTAATATGCTGGTAATAAGGGAGAGAAGGAATGGGAGCGCGCTATGCAGAATTATACCCTTCTAACTGTGTTTAGGATTTCACGGTTAATCGTTATTTGCAAACAGAACTCATCTACGTATCTGAAGACTGCCGCTTGTTTTGAAAATGGTTATGACAAATAGTCCATTAGTAGTCAGACGGTGAAATTAGTTCCCCCGCCTTTCCCCAAAGCCCCAGCAAGATCAACACAACTGTACAGTCCAAGGAAAAAGCAGGCTTTTCAAGGATCAGAATTTCGCCGTATGACAGTCACACGGTTAATGGACCTGTCTATCAAACCGACAGAAGGAGAATTCAAAACACTAACAACCCATGACATGAATCAGCTGCTCAGAGACCTCTCATAACTTTCCCAAAATATGAGGTTTTTAACATGTAGCAAAACAAATGGTATATCCTAAAAGAAACAGTGTTGTTTGAGTTCTGCATGGTTAAACGAGGAAAAGGGGAAGAGGATGATAGGATGTGTTTTTTTTTAATTGCCTATATATCTATCTATCTGAGAGCCAGTTTGGTGTTGAGAGCCAGTTTGGTGTAGTGGTTAAGTGCGCGGATGCTAATCTGGGAGAACTGGGTTTGATTCCCCACTCCTCCACTTGCACCTGGCTGGATGACCTTGGGCAAGCCATAGCTCTGTACCAGCTGTTCCCTCAAGGACAGCTTGGGAAAGAGTTCTCTCAGCCCCACCTACTCACAGGGTGTCTGTTGTGGGAAGGGGAGGGGAAAGGAGTTTGTAAGCCGCTCTGAGACTCCCTTGGGGAGTGGAGGGCGGGGTATAAATCCAATCTCTTCTTCTTCTTCTTCTTATCTATATATCTATATCTATAATTAGGAAATGCTTTCCAATTTTAAATTTTAGTTTTTATAATGTGTCCTAGAAATCACACTCTAATACAATCTGTTATTAAATGTTCAGTATGGAATGAATATATGTTGTACGCTTCATTATACTGGACAAAAAATAATATGCTTGGATTTCCATTATAAAATTCTCTCTTTAAAGTAACTGGATGGGGAATACGATGATAGAACTGTAAATTCATAAAATATAAATTAATAAAAATTGTGTGTATGTCTTAAGTGCCGTCAAGTTGTTTCTTATAGTGCAACCCTATGAATTAACGACCTCCAAAACATCCTATCATTAACAGCTTTTCTCGGACCTTGCAAACTGAGGGCCAGTGTGGCTTCCTTGACTGAGCCAACGCATCTCATGCTGCTGAGTCTTCCTCTTCTCCTGCTGCTTTCAAGTTTTCCTAGCATTATTGTCTTTTCCTGTGACAGTATTTTTTGAATAAAAATTACAATGGAACATACATAATATTCCAGTCATCCAACAACATTTATATTTGGCCTTTTAATGTCTAGCATTTTGTAGACTTAAAATGTTTAGGGAACATAAAATACTAATAAATAAAATAATGGCAAACCATTTTTAATTTATTTAAAACATTTCTATGCTGCCTTCCCACCCAAATAGGGGCTCCAAGGCAGCAGACATCAAAACAGAATTTAAAATAAGGCATATATAAAATATTTAAACAATGCAACAACAACACATAGACATACAAACATAACACAGGTTACTGGGGATATGCCCAACCAAAAAAGGTCTTCACCCTCAGTGGAAGACAATGCTAGAGGGAAACTGGCAGATCTCCCTAAGAGAGGAAGTTCTGAGGTTTTGGCACCACAACTGAGAAGGCCCTTTCTTAGCTTGTCACCTGTCTTGCCTCAGATGGCATGGGCAGCGAAAACTGGGTCCCCGAAGATGACTGGAGTGGACAGATATATGAACAATGCCTGTCTTTCCATCTGTTATGAGTTCAGCATTACAATAAATGATTGAATTTCAAGAAACAGTAAGAAAATAAACACTGTAAACCAGGGATTGTCAATTTGGTGCCCGTGGCGACCACTGTGCCTGCTGACACCTTTCCTGGTGTCCACCAAATGCTTTTAGAAAGTGGGTGGGACCAGGTGATGCTTTTACTCAGCAAGGCTTATGACTGGCCACTGGAGATTTGGTAGGCTGTGCAGATTTTGACAGCATAAGGATCTTCATTGTGGGATTGAAGGTAAACCACAACAGCCATTTTGTGGCTGACCCCATCTCCTGCAACTGCCATTCTGTGGCAGCCATTTTTCGGCTGCGCCCACCGCTCTGTCTCAGAATTCTAAAGGCTGGGATCAAAAATGTTGGGAACCCCTGCTGTAAACGTTCTGGACTTCAGTTATTCAAAGCAGATCCTACAGTAAAGTGTTCAGTACAAATATTTCTCTATCCCACAAAGGGGTGTGCAAAAAAATATATTCAGGTCTGATATGCCCAACGGGAGGGAAGGAAGGCATGTTAAAATGCCTTCTTTCCCTCCCAAAGCCCCGGAAGCTTTCCTGATTAATTTCACTCTCTGCCAGTCAGCTGTTAGGTTTAAGCCATTTAAACCTAACAGCAGACAGGTCATAGGAGTGAAACTGACCAGGGAGAGCCTCCTCTCGCTGTCTTCCCTTCTCTAGCTGCCCCGGGATAGCTAGAGAAGGAAAGGCAGGGAGCCCAAGGATGTTTCCATGGCTGCCCTTGGCTTCCCAGCCGCCCGCCACAGTGGGTTGGTTAGGGAATCCACAGGAAGGTATGTAGACATGCCTCCTTCCATCCCTGAGCCTCTCTGCTGCTACAGAGGGACTTGGGGTGGGAAAGAAAGGCATTTAAACATGCCTGCACTCTTTGCCTGCACTTCTCCAGCAGCCCTGAGGCAGCTGAAGAAGGGAAGGCAGAGAGAGGAGGCTTTCCCTGGTCAGTTGCACTCCCACTGGCGTGTCAGCTGATATGTTTAAATGGCTTAAACCTAACAGCTGGCGGATGGGGAGTGAAATTGACAAGGAAGCCACAGGGAGAAAAGTCGGCATTTAGCCACCCAAGAGCCAAAAAAAGCTGAATAAATTCAGGATTAAATTTGGGGAACTCTATTCAGTTTCCTGAATTTGCATTCGGCTTAGGAATACCAAATAAATACTGACAAGGCATCTATTCAGGGTTTTTTTTTTTCTGTTTGGGGAAGCTGAATGCACACCCCTAGTGCCGATACTACAAGAGTACCCCAAGGGCTACGAGATAATGCAGCAAGACAGTTAAATTCAGCTACTGATGTGCTTTAGAAATACAATATAAAAAGTAATCTGCCACTGTTCCACTAGTTTACTTAACCTTGCTGTGCAGCAATGAGCTGATTAGTAATTTAAGGTCTGAGAAGAGAGAAGTTTCTGAGGGAAACACAGAGGCATGATTTAGTTTAATATGCATCTACACTGGCCACAGGGCATAATTAAAACTACATCACTCCTTTAAATCTACATAATTATATCCCAAAGACATTCTCATTAGTATCTTTTACTTCGCAGCTAAACCAAAAGAGGCCTCGGGTCTACAAGGTCAGACTTCTTAAAAACGTAATACTGTAACACTGAAAGTAAAACAACTAATCTAAAATGGCAGTGATGGTTCTAGAATGGGATTTATGGTGAAAATCCAAAATTCCCAAACGTGAACATCTATTACAAATTATCAAAGAGCCAAAAACTGCCTTTAAAAACCTTTGTTATACATTAATTAATATGGAAATATTGAGTAGTTTATTAATCGGTGCATTAATTAATGGCAATAGGATTGCAATATTTATTTAAAAGACTTCTTCAATCAGCTATTTAGTTCTTAATTAGTTTAAAGGATGCACGTATCGGTTTCTAACACCACACAACGCTCCTTCACAATAATAGTTTGGATTTGAGTGTAGTTCCGAGAACAAGTTTGTGATAGCAAGACAAAGGTAGTGGTGTTTGAATAAATGAAACTATAGATTCTCTAGGGCATCATCCCTGTGGTAGGGTAGGACTTTAGCCCCCCCCCCTTCATATCTCCTCACACTGATAGGCATTGGCAGGGGTCATTTCGTAGACAAAGAGGTGCAGGAGCTCATTAGCATAACTCATTTGCATATGTCACACCCCCTAACATACCAGAAGTGTGTCAGAAGGCAAAACCCACCCCTCAGGCTCCACTCCACAGCTGAGTGAAACTGACCTGCTCTTCCTCCATTCCCTTCCCCATCCAATACTTTGTGCAATAAAAATAAGTGTAAAGAACACACCCTCATTCTCTTCCTGCTCCCTTGAAACCACCGGGTTTCAAATAGACTTGAGATACCCAAGACATGTGCACCACCCATCCCTTCGCCTCCCCACAACAAGACACCTTGTGAGGTAGGTGGGGCTGAGAGAGGTCTTTGGAGAACTGCTCATGAGAGAACAGCTCTGAGAGAACTTGTGACTGGCCCAAGGTCACACCAGCAGCTGCATGTGGAGGAGTGGGGAATCAAACCCGGTTCTCCCGGATTAGAGTCCAACTCCTGACCACTACACCAAACTGATGGGGTGGAAGCTGCTGAAGGGTTGGTGAAATTTCTCCAGTACTTATGTGCCATGTGCCCAGATAAAAAATGGTATACTTAGAAAGTTTATATGCCACCTTGAGCAAGTCTCTGGAAAAGCAGCACACAGTCATAAAAGGAACAATGATAAAATTATCAATATTAAAACAAAACATTAAAAACAATAAAGACCCTAGCAGGGCTTTCCCCGGGGCGCTGCGCCTCTGCACTGCTCGGGGAAGCCGAGGAGGGGGCGGGGCTTGGTCATGTGCCCGCCCCCTGGGCGCCTCACTCCCGGAGCTGCGCTCCTGTGCGCTCCCACTCCAACGGACTCCTGGGCATTGGGCCTCTATGAACCTGGGCCCTCCACACAGAGGTAAAAGGTAAAGGTTTCCCTTGCTCAAAAGCCAGTCGGATCCGACTCTAGGGGGCGGTGCTCATCTTCATTTCCAAGCCGAAAAGCCTGCGCTGTCTGAAGACTTCTCTGTAGTCACGTAGCCGGCATGACTAAATGCCAAGGCACACGGAACGCTGTTACCTTCCCACCAAAGTAGGACCTATTTATCTACTTGCAATTTCTTGCTTTCAAACTGCAGTTTACTAAATACTAAACTGACCAAGTCGCAATATTCACTAAGGGATTTTGTAGCTTAAGAGCAAAGGAAAGTACTCCCCCCCCCCCCAAAAAAACCCCTAAGATCACTGTTAAAGCTAAGCTACAATGAAAAGCATTTTGAACAAGAGTCTCATATGCATAGGAGGACATTTTTATAAAGGGAATAGGGCTGTAGTATAATGAAATGATTCAGGGGGATACTTTTATAAAGATAACGGGATTGTAGTCTATTCCACTGCTTATGCATGTTTTATCTTACTGCATTGCCTTCTACTTCTGTAATTCTATTTTCTGCATTGTTTGTGATAGTCATACTTTTACATTGTTTTCTTATTCAGTAATCCTAGCCCTATTGCAGTGTTTACTGGATGTCTTATGCAGTCTGATTGCATTGTTTTATACTGTGCTGGGGACTTTTTCAGCCCTATCTTTGGTTTCCCCAATACCTTCCTTTAGACATCTCTTCCAACTACCCTCCATACTCAGGGGACTGGAAGCAGCATCTGTGGAATTCAGTTTATAACAAAGACATGCCGAAATTACAGAAACAGATGCCAGGTTAAAGCCTGGAAAACCAATACTTCCATATTAAAATCCAAGCTACTCTGTGTAAGGAGATGATTGGCACCTTCAGATGACACACCATTATTTCATACTGGAAGATGACACAAAGCAGAGAGGTCTGAATTAAGGCATGCATAGGTTTCCAGCAGTTGCCCTCAGTTGTCTGCTTCTGAAAACAAGGAGGTGTAACCTTCCTTATATATTTTATGTCTATAAATGCATGGGAAGGAAAAACAGGATGCTTTCCTGTAACTGATGATCTTCGAGTGGTCATCTGTGCACTCACACCTATGGGAATAAAGGGCGCCTGTGCCTGACACATCAGTAATTTAACAAGCCTAAAGCCTCTTCTTTCCCGCACTCCACCCCCAAAGCACATGCATGGCCCCAGCGCGCATGCCCATGTCTCCCGCCAGTTCCTTCTGACCGCTGAAACACCCTCTAACGCGAGAAAGCTGACAGTGGAGAGGAAGGCCAGGCGGGCCGCTTGAATGCATAGATGACCACTCAAAGATCATCAGTTACAGGTAAGCAACCTGTTTATCTTCTTCACATCTGTGGGAGAGTATCAAGCTTACGATCAGGGGTCATTTCGTAGAAAAAGAGGTGCAGGAGCTCATTAGCATAACTCATTGGCATAGCTCATTGGCATAACTCATTTGCATATGCCACACCCCCTAACATACCAGAAGTGTGTCAGAAGGCAACACCCACCCCTCAGGCTCCACTCCACAGGTGAGTGAAACTGACCTGTTCCTCCTCCATTCCCTTCCCCATCCAAATTCCACTGGGCCTGTAAGACGGAGCTCTTCCACCAGGCCTTCGAATAGGAGCCGTCACCGGAGACACCGGTTATGCTGGTGATTCCACCCATCATATTAACTAGCTGTGATGGAACCTGACTCATCACAGCCCAAACAAGATGGCTCAGGGCTCGGACCTGCCATTAGGTTGCCATCAGAGGTTATACTATTGGAAGCTTTTAATATGTATTAATTATGTATTTATCTAGGAATGTTTTTTTAACCGATTTTATGTGTTTTAATGTAATATTTAGGCCTTGGGCCCATGGAAGCCGCCCTGAGCCCGTTTGCGGGGAGGGCGGGATACAAATCCGAATCCATGTACACCACCCATCCCTTCCCCTTCCCCTCCCCACAACAAGACACCCTGTGAGGTAGGTGGGTCTGAGAGAGGTCTTTTGAGAACTGCTCATGAGAGAACAGCTCTGAGAGAACTTGTGATTCGCCCAAGATCACACCAGCAGCTGCATGTGGAGGAGTGGGGAATCAAACCCGGTTCTCCCAGATTAGAGTCCAACTCCTGACCACTACACCAAACTGATGGGGTGGAAGCTGCTGAAGGGTTGGTGAAATTTCTCTAGTACTTATGTGCCATGTGCCCAGATAAAAAATGGTATACTTAGAAAATTTATATGCCACCTTGAGCAAGTCTCTGGAAAAGCAGCACACAGTTATAAAAGGAACAATGATAAAATTATCAATATTAAAACAAAACATTAAAAACAATAAAGACCCTAGCAGGGCTTTCCCCGGGGCACTGTGCCTCTGCACTGTTCGGGGAAGCTGAGGAGGGGGCGGGGCTTGATCATGTGCCCGCCCCCTGGGCTCCTCACTCCCGGAGCTGCGCTCCTGTGCGCTCCCGCTCCATCGGACCCCTGCTTACGATTTACCAGAGGTGGGCACTGTCAGCTACTCAGTCCAACACCACACGAAGGACCGACAGTCCCACCGGGGACCCATGGCGGGCTCAGACATCCAGAGCATAATGGTGAATGAACACGTTTGGTGTCACCCACGCTTCTGCTCTGCAAATGTCTTGCAGAAGAACTCCCCTCAGGAGGGCAGTGGAGGTTGCCATAGCTCTAGTGAAATGTGCTCTAACGGCCTTCAGCAAGGGCTGTTTCTCAAGAAGGTAACACAGTTTGATCATCTCCACAATCCATTTTGAAAGTCTCACAATTTGTGAAGAAGTTCACCAACCAGGTCGAAGAGTGGCTGCTTAGCGCAGTGGTCAGAAGAGAACTGGCAGGAGACCCGGGCTCTGCTCCTGTGGGCATGTGTGGTGGGGCCCCACATGTGCTTCAGGGGTGAAGCGTGGGAAAAAAGAGACTTTAGGCTTGTTAAGTTACCAATAGGTCAGGCCCTTTATTCCCATAGGTGTATGATGCACAGAGACCACAAAGAAGATCAAGGAGTTATTATTTGCTTTGGGGCACTGCAGGTAACCAAACCCAGGCTAATTCAGCTTCACCATCATGTTGGTTTTCCAATACACACAGTAGCTTTATTTCAGTTGGGGAGGTGGAGAACTATCCATTCACCTACTCTTCTAAAGGAAGGGAGGAGTCAGTAGTGCTATTGCACCAAGGATTTTCACACTGTATCAGAAAATATGTCTATGCAAGTGCAGTATGCTGGGGAAAGCTACTATAGCCTTTTATCTTGCTTCAAAACATATATTGACTACTGCAGGGAATGTGAGATAGTCTTACTTTTGTTCTCAATGTGGTCCAAGGCTCACTATAAAGAGAGATGATATGCAACTGCCACTCAACCACCCTTAACCATTTTATTGGTGGGTGCAACGTGGCCAAGTGGGGGTGCCTATTTTATAAACGGGATTCAGATTATTATTCTGTTATGGCTGATCACTTTGTCTTTCTTTAGATGACCAGTTTACACTAAACAATCTCTCTGGGGTTTGTATCTCTTGTGGATGGAGGATATCTGCCAGATATGAATCCTTATCAAGAAGTCAGGCAGCAATGCTTTGTAAAGTCAAACTGCACAACTCTTTATTCACAGAAACACAGCAGTTACACTGGATATATTGTTGCTGTTTTGTATGAGTGATTCACTCTCTCTGCATTAACGTAGGCTGTAGTTATATAACATTAAGTTGGTCACAGACTGTCTTTGGTACATTGAAACCCTCTGGGATTTCACTCTCCAGTAACTATCTGTGGTTACACCTTGGACTTTCTCCGTCTGGCTCTCTGAGATTGACTGGTGAGCCTCTTCTAGATATTTCCCAGTCTCTTCCAGACTCCTAGTCCTTCCCTGAACCACCTCACAAGTTCCCTTGGAGAAGTGCATGTTTTGCTTTGTGACTACTGAGGAGTTCTTCAGCTTCTCCTCTCAACTCACTACCCTCTCTCTTTAGAGAGGACCAGTAAGAGCGTTATCGAGCCCCAGTTTTCCTCAAACTTAAGGCTTGCTGTATAGCTCAGCTTCAGAGGCTCCTGCTCTCTCAAGAGCTCTCCAGCTAACTCTCTAACTGTCCACTGTCGACTGTTAACGGTCACTTCCCTGAGAATTCCGAGCAACTTGCCCCCCACCACTCTCAGTCATGTGACCTAGCCGCTCTCTTGCTTCGCTGCTGCTTATCAACAATCCTTAGAGTCCGTCACAGTGGGGCTCAAAAAATCCTGAGAAATGGGTGCCATGAATCCAAGAGAGCTTTTACATTTATTTTTCTCAAAACTGAAGTCTTTCACACTGTACCACAAGTTGCTTAGGAAACAGAGGTAGTTTCAAAAGTACAGTAGGTTAATGATGTGATGTAGGAGATCAGTTGTCCCCCTGCCCTCAAAATACAAGAACAAATAACATAGCAAAAACTTCCTACATGAGACAAAGCAACCCTTTGGATTTCAGCCAATATACTTAAATGTTCATTCTTGGCATTCACATTAAATTTGTTTTTTAACTAGGAATAAGGCCCATTGTAGAAATAAATACAATGGGCTCTAAAAAGAGGCTCTGGGAGTGCCAAGGCCTTGGGCACTCAGTGTCAATTTGCTGTGGCGACCTCAGCAGGGTATAATGACACAGAGTCCACCATTTTCTCCAGAGGTACTGACTTCTGCTACCTGAAGAGCAGTTGTAATTTTGAGTGATCTCCGCCCTCACCTGGAGATGGGCAACAATGGTTTCCCAGGATGAAATGGCTGGTTTGGAGGATGGAGTCTATGGCATTGTACCTGTCTGAGATCCCACCCCTCCTCAAACCCCACCCTCTCCAGGGTCCACCCCTCAAATTTCCAGGAATTTCGCAACCTGGAGTTGGCAACCCTATCTCCTTCCCAGCCAACCATCAACCTAGCTTTATCTGCCCCCCTGACTTCAGCTTTCCATCTCCTCCTCCCTCCCTCCTAGAGAGCAGCTGTAATTCTGAGTGATTTCCAGCCCCCATCTGGAGATTGGTGACATTGGTCTCCAGGAGGAACTGGTTGGTTTGGAGGGTGAAGTTTATGGCATTGTACCTCTCTGAGCCCCCACTTCACCCCTCCTCAAACCTCACCCTCTCCAGGCTTCATGCCTCAAATCTCCAGGAATGTCCCACCTAGAGTTGGCAACCCTATCAGGACTGGCCCCAATGAATTTTCTCCCAAAGGCCACTTTGTTTCCTGAGGGAATCAATCGTCATCTGGCAAGGAGAGCTAAGACAATAGCTGTGTTTACTGGAACAAAGCAACTGTCTTCTGAGGAAAGTTTTGGTGGGCGCCACTTCTGTAGGCGGAACTCAGGCAATGCAGCCAGTGGATAGGGACAGCTTCTGACTGACAGATCATGGAGCCAACTGATTTAGGAGCATGTGGAATGAGCCACCCCGCTACTCAATTATATATAAGGAGAGATTATTCATAGAAATATCCATACAAGGTATTATCTTTGTGTAGTTTGTCACTGTAACATGAAACATAATAACCTAAAAAAGCACAGAATAAGCCAAATAAAATAAAAATTAGTCTTACTTAAGCCAATTTATATAGTCAGTGGTGCCCATTTCATTTGAATATTTTCCCAACTAAAACATAATTTAATAAAAAGGTGACTAGCTAGCCTCTTGATGATTCATGCAAATAGGAGCAATCCATTCTCACAAAGTGTTTAAATATTAATTTTCATGTTGTGGTACTGTGAATTATTCTTCCTGTTACCACAAGTTTCATAGTAATAAAAACTGGCACTTTGTACTCGCAACATTATGCATGCAAACACTTGAAGGAGAGAAAACAACTGTTTTCAGTATTACATCTTTCCATTTTAATATCTCATTCGAATGTCCTAAAACATTTTGCTGATGAAGCTCCTCAAAGAGCTACAGAGCAGCCCAGATTCCTCCTAAGGTTTCAGGAATCTATCCAGGACATTTAAAGATGGAGGAGCAGCTACCATAACACAACTGCCAAGACACAGCACTTGGCTCTCTCCCCCTCCATCTCCTGACATAGGGATAAGTAAAGAGATTACATACAGTTTCCACAGTACAAAACTACAACAGGTCACACTGCTGCTTGAATGAGTGTTAAGGAAAAGTATCCAACCAAAACAGACTCACAGCAAGACGAGGGGTTCCTTATTTGACTACTGTTGATCCTATATTTAATCCCATCCTCTGCTTCTTATTCTCCTAGTATTTTTGGTGGGAAAGCCATTACTTTATTCAAAAAATACTAACCTTCCTGTGATACCCCTGGCTCATATCTGAGTAACTCTTAACCTTGTTCTTCACACCAGCCACTGCCTTGCATTTCCTAATTATACTAACTATTTTCCCTTTGATTTCATTTGATAATTCCATTAAAAAGGAAAGAGGCATTGTCAGTCTTGCACAGCCTTACTCTATAGTTTCACCAAGAAGTCTTCCCTCCATGCATTTTTGTATACGACATAAACAACTTTAGGTTGCATGTGAAGGTACTCTTTTAATCAAAAATATAAGCTCATCAGTGCCTCACTGCATTTTTCAAAAGTATGTGTAATGCCTGCAGATCACACCAGTAGGGCAAGCATGTAACTCTACTTTTATCTAAGCCACATCACACAAAGCTAGGCAACCATCTGTGGAAAATCCTCCACAAACCCTCCTTCCCCAGCAGCATACCAAGTCCAGCTGCTCAACAACAGTACTTGCCACTTGGCCACTGGGGAACCAGCTAACAGGAACATCTATTCACAGTACATTTTATGACAGTTTACAGCAGTATTGTAGCACTGTGACTCAACAAAAGACACACCATTTTAAATTGAAGCCAGTTTCTAGTTTTAACTTAAAATACACAGGAACAGCTAGGCCCAAGAAGAACAATGAAACAGGTAACAGGTTGCAATATGTTCCGATAGTCTGAAAGTTCTCTTGCAAATTCCAGATGGTTTAAACTAAGAGTACTTGTGCCATACTTTTGCTCTTCTCACTACAGAATACTACTGTTTCAAGGGGAGGAAGCATACTACATAGCACAAATATTTTTTTTTTAAAGCAACATAGGGACAAATCAATCCAAAATGACAAAACTGCAACTGAGAAGAACTGATGTTGGCATACATCAATGTACACATACTTGGCACACATGGAAACAAAAAACTGGCACAGTACCAACAAGTACCGTATTTTTCGCTCCATAAGACGCACCTGATCATAAGACGCACCTTGTTTTTAGAGGAGGAAAACAGGAAAAAATGAAACAGAAAGAAAGAGAGAGAGAGAGAGAGATAAAGGAAGGAAGGAGGAGGAGGAGAGAGAGAGAGAGAGAGAGAGAAAGGAAGAAAGAAAGGTGGGAACAGAGAGAGAGACAGAAAGACAGACAGACAGACAGACAGACAGAAAAAAGGGAAGGAAGGAAGGAAGGAAGGAAGATAGAGAAAGAAAAGAAGAGAGACGTCGGCATGCCATGCAAAGCCAGGCCTTTCTGTGCAAAGTAGCCACGGAGCTTAATCTGTGGGCGGGGCTTTCTGCTGCTGGCTGTCTTTTTTTTTTTATAAATTTTTATTGATTTTTCCCTATAACTACCACTATAACGCTACAATCTAAGCTACATATACCTTATACAGAGAGTACTTTATAATTTGCTTAATACTACCTTATTACATAATATAATTATGAAGCATTTAGAACCTTGGATAAATTTCAATTACTTGTTACTGCTACTATAAAAAATATCAAAACTATTTGGCAGGCACGCCCACCTAGAGAAATACGGTTAATTAAACAATTTATAATACATAAGTGCAATGCTTAATAAAACAGTTTAATCACTATTTCTTCTTTCGTCCTCTTCTTGTCTTAACAGTCTCAACTATTTTTGGAGCTGCAGCTCCTTTTTCCGAGTCAGACACTTCTTCTTCACTCTTTGAGCTATCAAATCCATACATGCTTTCTTGCGAGGCCAGTGAACCATCTGAGTCTCTCCCAGTTTTCTGCTCTTTGCTTTTTTCCAGAAATTTTTTCGCTTGTTGAACAGAGTCAATCTTATACTTCTTATCTTTGATGCTGAAGCATAGTCCTTCTGGAGTATTCCAACGATAGATGATAGACTCAGACTGGAGCCAAGATGTCAATTTTCCATAGGCTTTCCTTCTTTTCCTTATTTCAAATGGGATATCCTTCATCACTTTTACTTCTTCTCCCAAGATCTTCAGAGCTGCTTTGTTTGTGGTCCTAAGCACCACGTCTCTTGTAGATTTTTTGGAGAACCTTATCATAATTTCCCCAGGCAGGCTTTTCTTTTTAGTATAATCTGGATAGGTTCTGTAAACCATATCCATATCGCTTTTTATATCCGCTGCTTTCATGCCTGTCACTGGTTCAAGTGCTTCACTTAGCAAATTTTTAAGGTCTTCTCCTGTGTTTTCTGGCACATTCTGAAGTCTTAGGAAAAAAATCGATCTATCCATTTGTAATTTCAAAAGCTGATCGTGGTGGAAGGCCTTTTCCTTCTCTGCCTTTTGTAGTCTTGCGTCTTGGTTTTTTACTGAAGTTTTTACTTCCAGAAGTTCTCGCTGCAGCTTCTCTGTGGATTTATTCGACTCTTTTAGTTCTAGCTGCATTTTGTCCATCTTAACGTTGAGAGCTGTCATTTGGTCCACTAGAGGTCGCAATAACGAGGAGAACACCGCACTCATCTCCGTGGTATCAACCTTTGAACTCGGAGCTGTACTTCCTAGTTTGGGGGAAGGTTTCGGTTTCCCCGTCATTGTTGAGGCTACGCTCTTTGTTTATAGATAGATAAGATGAACGAAAGGAGCAAATTTTCAAACAGCACTTATGTCCTTCTAAAGTTTATATCTCCAAGTGAGCAATGCTGCCATCTAGCAAGGCGGATGGGCTTTTATTCCTGCAGTAACGCCACATAAAGAGTCTCGTAAGTACGCTAGTCCCGGAGAGGGGAGGGGGGGATTTTCACTCCTCCCGCCATCTTCCCGCTGTGTTCTGCTTTTCTTACTTCAGACTCACGTTTTCTCCATGCGTAACTGTCAGTTCCAGCCTCATTGCTTCGCACTCTCTGCTGCTTCTCGGATTTGCGCTTTCAGCCATACGGCTCCCACGGCGGGGGAACCTATGGGGGTGATGAAAAGGGATCTCTATCCCTCGGTCGCCACCGTAGGGAGAGATCCCCTTCGGGCCACCCCAGGCAGAGCCCCCTCACTGGGGTCTCTGGGGGCTTGGCACCAGTCCAGAGCCCCTTCTTCCCGCCGGGTACGGATCGCGCTCCCCGCAGATGCGGAGGAGCACGTCCGCCATGCTCGCAAATCTTGCCGGAAGTCCTGCTGCTGGCTGTCTTAAAGGGGAAAAGCACTTAAAGGGAAAGAGTACTTAGCCTGGTGGGGTTTTTCCTGCCGTTTCCCTTTTAAGTCTTAACAGCTCAGGCCCAGCAGGGAGGGGCGGGGAAGGCTGGGATGCCAGCCTGAATGGAGTTCCCCTGCGTTCCTGCTGAAGAAAGAGCCCTGTTACAGGTAAGAAAAGCTCCATATTCGCTCCATAAGATGCACACACTTTCCCCCCCACTTTTTTGGGGAGGAAAAATGCGTCTTATGGAGTGAAAAATACGGTAATTTGCAAGTGTATTGTTTCATTTCTAAAATACAGCCAAATCATGGAAATCTAGGATACCTCACATAATAAAGCCTCATAAGGAGCAAGTCTTCTTAAAACGGCTGCTCTCTGGGAAGCTCATACCTAAGGCCAGTCATCTTTTTGGTAATTATTCTTATGCAGTAGTTCAAAATTTCCCCAAATTATTTAGAACAGCAGTTACCACAGGTCTAGAAAAGGTCACTTCAAGCTACTTTAAAAATCTGAGTTTATAACCTGCTCTGATGTTTGGTTCCCCCCCCCCCCCACCTTGCCACTACCTCAGGATTATTCTTTAAATTTATCATTCAGCTCTTGTATTAAAAGAATGAATCATTAAAATCATCAGTTTGAAGAGTTTTGACAGGCTTCTTTTTTTCTTTTTGCTCAGCGTGATCGTCTCTTCCTTTAACAGTTCTTAGTGATTAATTTGTTTTGAGTTTGACGTGCGGAGTTATTTAATATTTACAGCAGGGTTAATAAGTTACAGAAAACCTTATTTGTGTTATTTATGACTATCAGTTTCAAAGATTCCTGTTTTAAAAAATCACTAGAATCACTGAAGTGAATTACTGATAGGTAGGGCAAAGCAAGAGAAAAGAGGTAACCTACAGGCAACCACAAAACTCAATTCCGGTACACAGAAGAGAAAAGTACTTGTACCTCAAGTTATCTTTTGTCTTGCTGACCACATATTTATCAAAGTGCACATAATAATACTTCCAGATTTGTCAACAAATTGAAACCAGATAGGTGCTGTCCTTCCACATTTGTTTATGATCAGCATTACATCTCTTTTGGGAGTCTGGGCATCAGACTGGATCCAACTAGGGGGAAGGCTCCATGCCTGCCTCCCTTGGTCTGAAGACCCCAATAAGGGATCTTGGGGGTTAGACTATCCAGCAGCATGTCCAGCCCTGGGGCCATCTCCCAGCGTTAGCCCTTAGGTGTCCAGGGAACCATGCGTGGGCTCACATCCAAATGGAACCCCAGGATTTGCCATTCCGCACAGTTCCTCCCAGCAGGTGGGCTGGAGTGAGGGTTGGTATAATCAACCAAATGCTCCTGTGACTGAATTCAATAAAGCTGTGGCCTATCCTTCCTGCACCCTCACTTCCTCTCTTTCCCCTGGGGCTGCCATCAGCATTTCCAGAATTTTTTTCTTTGCAGCATGGGGCTCCATGACCCACACTTTGGCTCCCAGATCTCTCTAGAATGAAATTAGCAACATAATTTGTAATGGAAGAGGATAATCATGGCACACTACTGCAAGAAGGGAGTGGGAAAGCAGCTGTTTTTGTCTGTGTTATTCAATCTACAGCAAGTTCCTACACTATAAGTGGACAACATAACAAGTGCCTACACTATAAATGGACAAGTTCCCCAAACAGAACACTGAGTTGCATTCCTAATATTTAAGCTGTCTAACTTACCTTGTCTGCATCCACTTTTCCTTTGATGAATTCAGATTTCCAAAACTGCAGAGCTTGTTCAAGTGTCAAACCAATTCCCTTTAGAAACAAGCCATATTGCATACGGCCTCCATGACGGAGATGATGATTATCACGCAGAGCTTTGTGCAGCTGACGCATGCAGAGAGGAAATGATTTAACTGAAAGCTGTAACAAGAAAACTGGTATTAAAGATGTATCGTCTACTGTAACTGATTGTGATCGCTAATTAAAACCATTAGGAAAGATGAACAGCTCATGATGAAAAAAAAGTGTATGCAAAGCCCACAGGATCTATGGATTAAATTTACTTTAGAACTGGAATATGCTACATCTAATAACTCTTTATCAGATACATTTATCGTTGTAACACGTATGTACTTTTAATAAATGAGAAATTATCTTTATTATTCCTAGCCAAAGCATGAATGTTTAGTCCTGTGTTTAAAGTATTGATTTTGACTGGGAAAAGCTACATTAAAAATACAAAGCGTGTTCTCTACTGTTGGCACTAATGTTAATTATCTATGATATCTTAAATCTGGCAGTGATTTAAGTTTATTTCCTCATTAATTACTTGCTTGCATTTCTTAGATACAAGCTGCCAGCTTAACTAAATACTGCTCAAACTATAACCTGTGTTAAGATAATAATATAATAAATAATTAAGACAATAATATAATAAATGACCTATTAGTAATTACATCTATGTTATAACATAGGCCAACATTGCTATCCCCAGGTTTAGTTATAAAAATTACTGCTATAAAGTTTGTTAAGTGCTTTGAAAAATGTTCTAAAATGTACCTACCATTCACTAGCCATTCAAATTAGTAGTGGGTGATTTGAATGAAAACCTATTAATTCAATCCCCACCTCACATCTATACTCCTTTTTTTAAAAAGTTCTAATATGCAGTTTGAATGTTGCAGCTTTGATAGCACTTAATAAAAAAATAACTTATCTGTTACTACTATATGGAACCCTGTTTCTTCACACAATCACAGAAATTGAGTAGAGTATAAAGGTATAAATACTTACAGCATCAATTTGTTCTAATGAAATTTTCCCAGTATTTTTTTTAATGTTGTAATCTGGACCAACATATGCATGGCTGTAGAGTGGGGGAAGAGGAAAGTTACTTTATAATACATATAGTTTTCACAGATTCAGGAAAGTAATCTTGCTGTTATCCATGCAATACCATGCAAAACTGAGCCCGAGGACAGACTGGCAGTCTGGCCCGCTCTGCCTCCGCTTTAAAAGAGGAGGCAGAGCGGCCGTTCAGACTGCCGCATCTGCCCGGAGGAGGAGGCCCGGACGCATCGCGTTCGGTGCTGCGCTCCTCCCATAGCAGCCGGGCACCACTTCAAAGTGGTGTCCCGGCTGCTGCGGCGCACGTTCCTCCTGCTTCTGGCAGGTGTGAACACGCGCTGGGCAGGGGAGCCGCGCGGCATTCAGACGCCGCTGCCGGAAGCCGCCCGCAGTCTGGACACTGCGGGCGGCTTCCTTGTGGCGGTGTGTGAACGCCACGCAGCGGGGGCAATTCCCCCTGCCTTGTTCTGCCGCGCCGCGGAGGCGCGGCAGAATACCAATCTGTCCACAGCCTAAAGTTAATATTAGAAACAAATATATTTAACCGAAATAATATTCAACATAATTCAGCTAATATAAATGAGCAACCTGAAACCAGAATAAATTCTTCAACACACACTCTTTTTAAAAAACCAACAGTGATACCTTGATATTTCCAAGTAAGTGTGCTCAGAATTAAACACTAACATCTACATTAATTTTCAAAGCAAGAACAAAATATTTGAAATCTAATATTTACCATGTGATTGCCTTAAGGAAGTATTTCTAAACTTGGGTACAAAACTTCAAGACTGGGTTTTTTTATGGTATTACAGAAGCTATCAGAAAAAAAATTCTTTTGAATTTATTACACAATGGCATTCATACCAAAGTATTACAGAGCATTCTGAGGAGACAATCCAATACAATATGCAATAAAATTATCGCTATGGCTTTTAATAGATTCTGAGCAAAGGAAAATATTCTATATAAATTTTAAAAAAGCAATGCACTGTTTGCCCCATGAGTGATAAAACATAGTTTTCTAAATATAAGCCAGTCATTACATGAGCAGAAATTTTGAAGTGTTGATACTATTGGAAAATACTTGTTGTGACAAGCTCATTTTACAAAAATATTCCCATTTTTCCAAAATATTCAGGCTGATACACAAATACTGCAATAACTTTAAAGTTAATTTCTGATAAATTTCCTTAAATTGTCCATGAATACAAGACTGGGATTCAAAAGGTAAATTATTATATTGTACAGACTGAAATAATTAAGTCTCCTTTCTTCTCAAAAACTGAGCATTCAGTGCATCAAACATTAAAATATTTACTTTAGGCATGTGCAAGGAAATTGTTTATATTTTTCTGTGGAAAAATGGGTGGACTCCCATGCCATATCACAAGAGGGGATTGCAACTAATGGATCAACTGTGATGCCAGGACAGAAGATACCCAGGTTTCTGCTGGGTTATGCTATCCAGAAGTAGGAAGGAGGCATTTAAGAATACTAGCTTCTACTCAACAGCACATCATTGAAAGTTCATTTGTTGCATGTTTCATGTAGGAGAGAGAAATACTGCAGGAAAACATGGGTTATTTATGTTACCTGAGGTGACTGAGTAGAGGCTGGAGTCTCTCATCAGATTGTACAACAGGCAAGGATCGTGCTGTTAGCTAAAAGGGGGAAAATACAACTTGCTCAGGTCTAATGAAACATTTTCCAATATTTTGATCTCTTGGTACACAGCTGCATACGGTTGAATCCAAAGACTCTGCTGCTAAATGAGTCTTCAATCAAAGGAAGACTCTTTCTTGTTTCTATATCTCTCCTAATCATTGCATCCAGCATAATATATACATGCATACATATTGATATTCACACACACATATGTATTTTTTTTAGTTTCTTCTCCAGTCCTGAATCCATTCACTGTTCCATTTTAACTACTTTCCTTCTATTGTTAGCAAGCAACAGCTAATCCATTCCCATGCCAAACCAACTCCTGATGGAAGTACTGGTTCCACGCAAGGCTCACCTACACCCAACTCTCAATAACTTAAGCCTTACAAAAATATTCCTGTCAGAAAGGATTCTCAGAGCACTTTTCTCAGATGACCCTGTTGGTAGAGCATAGTGGCTAAGACCAAGATACAAGTCAGATGTCCTGATTCAAGCCTGTTTTCTATCATGAACTTAGTAAGTGGCTTAAGGCAAGCCATTATCAGCCTCAGCCTTCAATATGGAGGATGAGAATAATATAAAAGCCTTCCTCACAGGGCTGCTATAAAGGTTAGGTCAAAAACTTACACAAAATACTTTGACCACTCAAATTCGATACAAATGAATTCTCAGCTAGCTCATCAAAAGGCAACTTATTTCCTGTATTGTATTTCATCCTACAAAATAGTGTAGGGGAAAAAATGAAAAAGGAGGATATTTTACTTCATTCCTGCTTCAGAAATGTGAAAGCATCTCTGTTCACATTTGTAGCAGACAGTGAATGGTTAATACTTTAATCCACTCTGAGAAGCTTGAGTGAGAGGGGATTCAGATCAAATTTTATTTTTACAGTCAATGACCAATATACACAAAGGTTTACATAAAATCAGACAATCAAATTTCAGTACATTAAGAAATTCACTCAAGCTACTGTATGCATTTTCTGATCTTTATACACCTGTGCACAAAATTTAGCCACTCTTCGGGTTGTTTCATGGTTTCTATCAGACAGAAGATAATCAAGTTTGATTTTATTTGATCTGCCCGGGAACTTTCCGATCAGCGGCTCAATAAGTTTTGTCGGGATTTCTCTATGCCTAGAACAATTAAAGAAAATATGTTCCATTGAATCAATTTCCTTTAAAGAGCAAGAACAGAGCCTATGCATATAGGGGACTGATTTAAACCTCCCTTCCAGAACTGCAGAAGGTAGGGTTGAACTTCTTGCCAATGTAAAGGCCCTTCTGGAATTATTTGATTCAAGAAAACATAAGTATGCAAACAGGAGCAACAACAAATCTAGAATTTGGAGGAGAGATAAAACCTGGTGAGAGGGGATTAAAATTGAACTCTACTATTGAGAGTGTCAGTTAAGAGTGAGAGTTAAAACAGTGAAGTTCAGTTAAGTTAGGTGAAAGGATCAAGGAGGATTCTGAAATAGGGAAGTGGGACCAGTAGTCCTTTCTTGATAGAAATAGCTCCTAGTAAACAGGGGTGATCCCAGTCAAGTGGTAAAGAAGGAAAATTGGAACCTGTGTGTGTGTTCCTGTCTTCACAAACTAAACTAATTCTGACACAAAGAAGCGTATGTCTGTTTATTAACGCAGTGATTGCCAAAAGATCTCTCTCCATGAGTTTAATGTCCAAGCTGTAAAACAAAACAGCTACATTTTTGTAACAAGCTACCTGTTGTGTCTAGTTATACAAAGTTACCTCATTTCTGATGTTCACCTGCCAAGTTTAAATCTGATACCTACCTATTTCCCCACAGAAGTGAAATAAAACTGTTTGTTTTGAATTAACATCAGCCTCTTGTGTGCATTATCCGACCTATGCGAACGAAGGATTTTTGTCAGTTCCTCAGTTACCTACGCTGGGTTAGCACATAACTATATACGTTTAAACAACTGTGTGAGACAGACAGAGAAACAAAGTACAAGAAAAGGGACTGTTCAGCCAAGGAAAAGGGAAGCAGGGGAACCATTATAACATTTCTCTACTTCATTGTCTAGATCAGGCATCAAGAAGCTTCTCTCTTGATGAGAAGGCCTAACCTAACAAGCATTCTGCAGAAGTCAAATTGTCTCATAGTAGTAGTTAAGTAACAACACATGATATCTGAACACAAGAATACATGAAGCTACTTTATACCAAGCAGGGCTCATTTCGTAGCAGGAGCTCCTTTGCATACTAGGCCATACACCCCTGATGTAGCCAATCCTCCAAGAGCTTACAGTAGCCCATGTAAGAAGAGCTCTGTAAACTCTTGGAGGATTGGCTAGATTAGGGGTGTGTGGCCTAATATGCAAAGGAGCTCCTGCTACAAAAATGAGCCCTGATACCAAGTCAGACCAACCCCATTCGCTTTCTAGCAGAGGCTTACCAATGTTTGAGGTACAGTTTTTTCTTAACCCTACTACCCATGATTCTTTAGTTGAAAGTGCTGGAAAGAAGAGAGGGCCTAGTCAGTAAGCAGAGCATCTGTATGGCATGCAGGAAGTTCCAGGTACAATCCCTGGCATCTCCAATAAAAAACAAGTTGTGGGTGATGTGAAAGGTCAGCCCAACCCATATATTTAGAGAAGAAGGTGAAGAAAAGAGGCTGACTGCAAAGATGGATTTCCACAGTGTTCAACAGTTCTGAAAGTGCAGATAGGTGGCAGGGAGATTGGGGGTATCAGCCTTCTCTGAACCTCCTGGCTCCTTTGATGGATGCTGATCACAAAATTATGTATTCCCAAAGAGTGGGACAAACAAAAGAACTTGATGACAATGAAGGAAACTAAGTAATAAGCTGTGAATCTACATTCTTAGGTTGACAACCTGAAACAAAACCTCCTGTAGAAGCCAGGTCAGGGTGTAACCATCCCTGGCTACAATTCTACTGGGGCGGTGAGGGATTATCAGAAATAACTGAGTGTTCATATATGATATCAGATCATACATAGGTGTGACAAGGCCTTAATCTTGGGGGTTGTGACGGAAATACCCCCTCAGTGGATTTTAAAGTAATATAACCTGGTTTTTATTTTGATTCATGTATTAATGTGAGTTTGTTATTGTGAGGAATAATGAAATATTTGTAAATGTGACTGAGGAACAGGAAGCAGTATTACAAAAGAACAACCGGATTTATTTATTTACTTTGTTAGCAAGGCTTTAATACTCATATTTGAATTAGCTGCTATTTGAGTATCACTGCAACATAGCACCATAGCATTTGACTGAGGCAAACCTTTTGTTGTTGTTGTTAGAGAATTACTGTTACAAACAGGCTTAAATACAAGGCAACCCAACTGTTACAAACGGGCTTAAATACAAGGCAACCCAAATTCCCTTTCAACCTTGACTGACAACTGTTTCAGTCAACCAGCATCTGACAACTCCAGTTTTAGTCCTTCAGATCAGACAGTTCCCACAGTCTCAGCAGTGCAGGGATCTCCAGTCTAGTTCCCTCCAGTATTTTGGTGGTGTGGCAAAATTCTAAGGCAGAGCTCCTAGTTCCCTCAGAAGATACACTCTTGAGTAAGATCACTCTTCCTCAGTAACCCTTTCGGTCTTGAAGAACCCTTGGAGTTATCAGTTCATTTTTATTCTCCCCCTCAGCATTCTGTCGTCCTCCCATCCTGCCTGAATGTTGTTATGGCTCTGCATATTCAAAACTTGGTGACAGGGGACTGGTACATGACTTGAAGGAAAGCAGGACAGCCACCTGTTTGTCAGTAGGCCTTGTAGCTACACAGAACAGTGAGTGGTTCAGTTACCATGTGTCAGGTCTCTTTAAATGAAATGTTGTGTTTGGTCATAGAATAACAGACCTTCACGTAATTCTTCTTAGCCCCGGATTGCCCTAAGCAATTTAATGTGCTTAGTATCTTGATATAATCAATGTGAAATACAGGTATATTGTACCAACGTGCTGCATTTTTGCCTTTCTTCAATACAAAATACACAATAAAACATGGAAACATCCCTTGTAAAGGCAGCAGTTGCTGCTTAATCTTGTCCTTTGCTTGCCTGGTTATTAATCAAATGCTATAAGTCTGCCAAAAGGCATGAAATGGTTACACTGAAAACCAATCAATCAAATGTGTGTCCCAAAGCTTTTTTCAGCAGGTTATAACTAGTAGCAGTTCCTAACAGAAGTGCAGTTATGCATAAATCCATTTCCTAAGCATTAGCACCTCTTATATCATTTTGTAATGGCAGCCCCTGGCATTTGTAAGAACTGAATGGTAAAACACTTGTGTTTAAATCTGTAAAGACATTGGCTGGACCAGTGTCTTGAGTGCTGTGTTCTTATAAAAAAAAACAGGGTTGCGCTTACCTGTAACTGTTAAGTATCTTCTGTGCAGGCACACATGGGAACTGCGCATGCGCAGGCCTGCCGATCTGTAAGCTTTCATAGCTAGGCGCCTTCAGGAGGCACTGTGCACTGGAGCCAGAAACCCTGTTCCTGCCCAGGGACAGCAGCAGCATCCCTACCTTCAGTACCTCTTATACCACTGAAGGAAAGCATGCAGTTGGGCAGGAGGGAGGTATGTGAGCCTGCGCAGAGGAGACTCAATGAACAACTGTTACAGGTAAGTGCAACCCTGTTTTCACTGTTGAGGTCTTATTACCTCAGATGGTAGCACCTTGGCTAATGGCCTCTTTTCATTAAGCAACAGTTCCAGGAAGTGAGGCATCTGTTCCCAGAGAAATAACTGATAACCCACCATAATCACTTCCAGTGTTCCCGCTAAGCTGAGTTAGTGTGAGCTAGCTCACAGTTTTTTAGCCTCTGGCTCACACATTCTGGTCTTAGCTCAGAAAGGATGGCTTCAGAGCAAACTAATTTATGTAGTAGCCAAATCACCTGCTCACAACTTTCATGCTAGTAGCTCACAAAGTAGGATTTTTGCTCACAAGACTCCACAGCTTAGAGGGATCATTGATCACTTCATAATTTGCAATTTTGAATCCCAGCGTGGAAGAGGAGTAGAATTTCCTTCCTACGCCATCTAACTTACCTCCCTCTCGATCAATGGGGGCTGCATGATAAGTTTGCTCCTTCTTGGGCTGAACTTATTCCATCACCAAGGAATAAGGCAGAGGATGTGTAGTGAAATAGTTGAAAGGCTTTTTTTTACTCTATGGATATGCTCAACTCTTCTTGCAGTGGGTTGAAGTAAGGCTGGTGTCTGCCAAACCTCCTAGGTGATGTCTTCAAGGCCCTCAAGAATTGGGAAGGTGAGTTGGGATCTTATCCCTGGCTTTATGCTAAGAGGTGTCGACCTCGATCTCCAAAGATTGCACCATGCATATCATTTGCTCTCCATATATCTGCAAGTCCTCTGTGAGGGATGCTGAAGAAAACTCTTCCATCCACTCACTGGGGCTTGGCTCCACCGCAGATCCATCTGACTTGGCCGCTGCGTCTCCTTCCCATCTGTCAAATCCAGGGGACGGGGGTCTGCACGAAGCAGACACTGACAGTGGGTAGGTATATGATCAGTGCGGGTAGGTATAGCCACCCGGATCCATGGGACGACCGAAACCATCACCCCATTCCTCCAAATATCTTGGAGACATCCCATAGGGGTTGGACGGCCATCTCATTGGAGGCTGGTGACAAGGCCACAGAACTGTCTGTTTGGACTCGAGCTCCAGTGGAACCTGACCTACTGGAAAATCAGTGTCCATCTCCCTTCTAAGCTTCTGTCACTGGCACTCAAAGGGTGGAGGTGAGCCTGGTGGACTGTTCTTAATGAACTGATTCTCACCTGCTGCATTGGGGCTAGGTGGTGGCTGTGGATCAGCTGTTGGTGGTGAGTCTTGGTCAGCCTTCAGCTCATCCGCCTGTTTGCTGGCTTCTGCTGACTCAGGGCCTTCTCCTGGGGAGTTCTCCTCCCCTGAAGACTTCGTGCTGAGCACAGGCTGACCCAAAACATTCGGTCTTGCACGAGCAGTATTTCAGAAAGCTTCGTAAGAGGGGAAATTGGTGATAGTAATTTCTGATTACTTAGTTGTTCCCCGATAATTCCTCTGTCTCTTTGCTTTGAGGGCTATAATGTACTTTCAGGGAGAAACTTTCTCCAATTCCCATATGAATTTAGTGTCCTGGAATTAACAGATGCATTTCCCCCTATAAATACAGCCAGAGGACTAGAAGCTTTTTAAAATGTCTTTGTGGCTCCATGCCTCTTTTTGCAGAAATTTCAGCACATGAAATGCTGCAGCACACCAGACCTCTTTTTTCAGTGAGGCTAGTAGATGTCTTAGACCTTAGAGGATTAAATTTCTATTACAGCTTTTGTTATATTTGTGTGTATTTGCTTCCTGTGCTTATTTGCTCTGCTATATTTTCCCTTAGAATTGTAATCATTCGTCAATCAACATGCATGCTTTGACTACTGTGGAAAATGAGATCCTATACAAGGCTATCAGTGGACTGGAGACATTTTGAGTGGCTGCTTTGTTCCCACTGACCTGCAGTTTAACTTACATCTCTCATCAGTTTTACACCCTTTGTCTGCATCTCTATGTTACCTGGCTGCTGTCTTCTTTTAGCCCATAAACAGAAGCTGGCCCAGGAAATAATGCAGAGAAAGTCCCTAGGTGGAAACAACATGAGGTTCCTCATGTTACATAGACTGGAGTAGGGGCAACTGAGCTTTGTGTAATATAGGGGGGTAGCAATTTAGCACATTTTATGTAGATACTGCCCAGATTAGAAATTTATTTATTTTATTTACTTATTTATTTATTTCATGGGATTTATATCCCGCCCTCCCCACCGACAGCGGGCTCAGGGCGGCTAACAACACATAAATAATACATACAGTATCAATTAAAACAATTAAACTTATACCACAAGATCAGCAGTATACAAATAATGTATCTTCATAAGTGTATCAGAACAGCGTTCAGATGTAATCCTTGTGTACATTCACACAGGCTGGCAGATAGAATTGGGGCAGGGCCAAGATGTATACATTAGGCGGTCCCTACTTAAAAGCCTGGTGGAAGAGCTCCGTCTTGCAGGCCCTGCGGAATTGTAACAGATCCCACAGGGCCCTGATGTTCTCTGGGAGCTCATTGCACCAGTATGGGGCCGCCACTGAGAAAGCCCTGGCCCTTGTAATCGCCAGCCGTGCCTCCGTCGGCCCTGGCAGGACCAAACGGTTTTGGGATCCAGACCGAAGTGCTCGCTGGAGAACATACGGAGAGAGGCGGTCCTTCAAGCAAGGCTTCAGTGAATTAATTCAGATGTGGCTCATATCTAGTGAAACACCACAGCTGTCTTGCAGTGTGTTGCTCTTACTGCTATCTGGCTTCAGTGAAGCACTGTGACCCTGGATGCTGCCTCGAGCTTGCAAAGCATCCCATCGCTGTGTAAGACTGCTTAAAGAAATGGCTGAGACGCTGGGGAGGGAGAATGAACTCTCATCAGGGACTCTCTGGAAAAGGGAAGCGTCATACCAGCTGCATAACAGAGTATAGTAAGCAGAGTACGGTTTGTTTTGAATTCTGAAACTGCACAGGAGAGTGGCAGAAACTGCACAGGAGAGTGGTAGACTGCCATCTTTAAACATCAGTATTTCCTAATCACAAAGCAAATGGTGGGGGGGAAAGATTTAAAGTGCCAAAAGGGGCACACACGCAAGGGATGCTGAACCTTCCCCTGCCTCAACATTCATCCTCCTCTCTACAGCCTATCCCCCAAGGTCTTTTCTCCCTGCTATCCCCACTTCTGGTACCCAGTTATAAGGAAGAACGTTTCAGGAGATGGGAGAGCTCACCATTCTATAACTGTGTGTCCCTTAAGTGCTTTAAACCCACACATTTCTAGCTCCTGCTTTAGAAAACGATTAGAAAAGATTCATATTTACAGACGCATCTGCCAGCACACAAAGTAGTTGGACACTTAGAATGGGAAGGCAGATGGTTGACCATGAACAAGTCACTACTCCTCTGTCGAAAATGCACTGTGAAGGCCAGGTGTGGGTCCTTCTCCACACAAGGCGTACTTGCTCGTAAGTTAGAGCAACGGTCCTTTTATTGCCGCTTGTTCTACCAACAGATAACCTTGTTGTTGAGTCGGCATCGCCCCTCCGTATTGCCTAATTAGGGAAGTGATTTGCAACATCCCTCAGGCTCACCCTCGGGGCTTCCACAGGGGAGTCCAGACCTTCAAGGATTGACCACGCCTTCCCTTCCTCTTCTTTCTTGTCCTTTTCTTAGGGTTCATCTTCCCTCCTCAAGATGTGCTTCTCCTCACTCTGCTCTCCTCTGACATTTCTGTTGCTGTTCTCATCGCTTCTCTCTCTGCCTTATTTTCTTGCCTTCTCCCTCATGTTTTCATCTGTTTCTCCCAGTCTCTAACTTTTAAACCTGCCTGTTCATCTTTCTCTAGGGCAGGTCAAGTTAGCTGTTTTCTCCTTCCTTCTGAGCACGGGGCTCATGCTGCTTTGCTGGGGTGGGTCAGAGTGCTCGAATGGGCCTCCAGTGTCATGCCTGCCCCTGACTTAGCCCAAGACCCAGTGCCTGACAGCCGAGGACAGGAGGACTTGGCTCAGTTAACTGAAGAAGACGTAAGTCCTGCAGAGGATCCACAGCCATGTTCTCAGCAAGACCTACCTGAGGCTGATCAGGCAGTGGCTGGGCCAAGCAATTCACCACCAGACTCGCCTCCACCTGTCAGCAGGCTCCGTGAAAGGAGGCATCAAGAGCTGAATAGGCGACGCAAGGAAGCACGCAGGCAAGGTCGAAGATCATTAAGTCCTGAGTACTGACAGAAACCAGGACCTCGCACAGCGGTGCTAAGTGGCTAATGAGCCAGAACGCTATTTGAGAAGGCTGCTGGCCTGAAGCAATTCGTGCTGGCAACATCGTTGGCAGAACCATCCGTTCCGTGCGCACCTTGCCTCTGATCCTGTTTGACTCTCTGGCTTCCGACCCGGCTTGTTTTTTGGACTTCTGACCTCTGCTTCCTGATCCTGGACCCCGGCTTTTGACCCTTGGCATTCCTTGACTCCGGCTTCAGATCTGCTTCTGACTGACCTCGGCTTGATTTATGGACTCTGACCTCCGGTACGTTTTGACTACGCTTGTGCTTTGAGATTGGGACTTGCCGCCACGCTCTGCTGACTTTCCTCCATCCAAGTCACACCCGGGGCGTGCTTACCGGCCTGTCTGCCCAGCTGGGCTGCCGGGCTCTGCCGTGACATCCAGGGGCATACGGAGTTCCTGTTAGCCAAAGCTCCTACATCCCCAAGCCACGTACAGGAAGCTAGTCAAGGGTCCCCTAGGCCTGTAATTTTTAGGAGCTATTGCCACTGAATATTAAAGGTTTATAAAGAAGCCAGTTTAATCCTTTTAAAAAATGAGACCTCCTATAATTTATCTATTGGGAAGCAACTTAATAGAAAAAGCAGTGTGACATGGTTAGCGAACGGCGGAAGATCCCAAGAGCATGGACTGCTGTTCAAAATGGAGCAAAGCAACTGTTTTCTGAGAAGAAAGGAACATAGTAATCCAGTCCATGCTTGGGTAAGTCATCAACTTTTTTTTAAAAAACTAGCTTATACAAAAGCTACTGATTTTGAAAACTTCTAGCTCCTCTCCTTAGAGGAGAAGAAAGGGGTCTTTACATAGTCCTCAGATCAGAAGATGACACTGGAAGGTAATAAGCTTTAGAGACAAAAGAGAAAATAGAAACTTTATTTCAGACTCTAAACATGCCCCAAAAACTAATTTTCGAAAGGCCACAGTCTAAAGAATGAATATAAAACAATATTACCAATGTTGTAGCTTAATATTGCTTAAGCATCTATAAACTAAATTTGATACCAATTTTAAGCTATAGAAAACTGCTCTTATTATCTCGGCTCCCCCACTGCAAAAAACACAACCACACACATATAATATATAAATATATACTATATAATATATAAAAATATACTTTTGTGCATTAGTTAATTTCAAATAGGTCACAGTGAGTACACAAATGCCTGTTCAAGAAACAACTATTTTGCTAATGCTGTAGCAAAATGTCAGAATACAAATGTTCAGCCAGGGAAATCAATATTAGACCAGTGTTTGCATGCTGGTACGCTGCCATAACTAAACAGTTGACATTTCAATGCTGATTGACTGGGGGGGGGGGGGGCGCTTTGATTTTTAACCTTTTACAGTACTCATAATAACAATCTTAGCAAAGATGTGATTATATTTCAGCACTATACAAACTGGGGTACACTTGTAAAATTCAAAAGCACCCTATTGTATTGAATCCTTATCTTGGTGTAGTGGTTAAGTGCACGGACTCTAATCTGGGAGAACCGGGTTTGATTCCCCACTCCTCCACTTGCACCTGGCTGGATGACCTTGGGCAAGCCATAGCTCTGTACCAGCTGTTCTCTCAAGGACAATTGTCTCAGAGCTCTCTCAGCCCCACCTACCTCACAGGGTGTCTGTTGTGGAGAGGGGAAGGGAAAGGAGTTTGTAAACCGCTCTGAGACTACAAGTGAGGGCGGGGTACAAATCCAATCTCCTCCTCCTACAGATAGGGCAGGTGGTTAAAGGCACTAAAACAACAGCAAATAAAACAGGCAACCAAGTTACAAAAATAAGAAATATATCCCCAGCTCTGCCATGAAATTCACTGGGTGTCCTTGAGCCAGTCACTTTGTTCCAGCCCAGTATGATACATTCCCCCAGTGCCTAGTAAATCTGAAGTCCTCTCTTCACCATCATCTCATCCACACACTGAGACTCCCCAATTCTATCTGTCTAGCTGGGCCTGTGTGGCGAACAGGTAGTATTTTGGAAAAAACTACTTTGGAGGTCTTGTCTTTTAGTCTCCTACCTAGCAGACTAAATTAGGCTCCCAGGACCTCACTTCTCCACATCATTGGTGCCAACATGTACCACCACTGACTCCTCCACAGCACTGTCTAGCTCCCAATCTATTTAGACAACAGGCGATGTTCTCAACCTTCACACCAAGAAGGCAATTCAAAGTGCACTCCACATCTCTGTCACAAACCCAGCTATCTACATTTCTAATGATCGAGTCTCCCACTATGACAAGCTCCCCTACCTTCAGAGACATCCCCAACGCAAGAGCATATCTGTTCATCTCAACAGCGCAGTCTTTCCAATTTCCCAGAGGGGCTGTGGCTGGGCCAGAGACATCACAGGCCATTGTCTCTGGGGGAGGCTCAGCACTTCCTAGAAAAGTTCGGGGGGGCTCCAGCTCCCCAGCCCCCCTGAAGTTGACACCTATGCATCCACCCATTCCTAAAAGTCTCAAAAAATGAAAGGGACTTTGAAGGGGGTCACTGATAGTTTCTTAGTCTCTGACTTTCTTCCCCAGTCCTATTTGTTTAAACTAGCTCAACAGAGAAGGCCAAATGTGCAAAACAGAGCACACACATTGGGGGTAAGAGGTATAGTTCAGTGGCAGAACATATGCTTTGCATTTAGCAGATTTAGTCTCCTCATCTTTACTTAAAGGATCTTGGGTAGCAGGGCTGGGAAAGATCTCTGAGAGCCTGGAAAAACTGCTTCTCTGTCAGATAGAAAATAATGATCTAGGCGGAGGAAAGTTTTGATTCTATAGATGGAAAGTTTGGGTTGGATTCATTTAGCTTTTCCACTGATGAAGAGAGAGAAGGAAGCCTCCTTTGACCATCAACAAGGCTATGCTGGGGAATCATGGGATTCTGCATGAACAAAGGCCATGTGTGATAAAGATTGTAACAAGGAGGGGGACTGGGCATGACTGAGTAGAAAAGCTGGTGGGATCCAACCCTAAATCTGTTGCCTGAATCAAATGTATACATATCCACAATCTGGGTTTCCAGAATTCCCCCTCCCACCATAAACATTTCTGTATCTACAAACCCAACAAATTAACCATTACATTTGTATGCAGCTCTTCTTCCATGGAATTCAGAGCAGATTACATGGCTTTCCCCTCTTTCATTTCATGCTTAAAATTTAGGCAGGCTTTGGATACCTAATGATAAGACTATCTCTGGAGAGGAAGCATATACATTTTCTAAATAAATAAATAGGTGGGCTGGGAGAGAATGGAGTAGCTCTCCTTAGGATCGCACTGTAAATCCTCTATATTCTGTCTCTTAGCCAGAATATATATTTCTATAGACAGAGAAATAGGAGAATATCAGTGCTTAAGAAATGACTTAGCTTAATGAAAAAACTGTTTGCCCAGAAGATTATCTGTTCTTCCAGTCAGGAGAACAAGCTGTCAACAGAAGGAATTAGGTAAAAGGCCATTAACACGTGCCATTTTGTTGTGCAATTTAACACTGTTATCAGGTGGTCCAAGCACACCAGATCTAGGATGTTCTATTAATGGGCCAGAATACTCCCTCTATGCAACAGTTGACCTATCTCATCAGAGTTGTTACTAATGTGTCAGAACAAAAAAGACATGGTACTTCAAAGGTTAAGAGGGTATTTCAATCTTTCACTCCCTGGCATGACTAGAAGATATGAAATAATGTCTTGTACCTTTATAGGCCTTAAATATCTTTTCGTATGTATCTAATGACAACAGTAAATTAAAGTTCTCCTCAAATCTAATTTTAGTCAGTGCTAGCATAGAGCTGCTACTGGAAATCCATGTACTGACAAGAGGGTAAGCAAAGAGGACAGTGGTAAAAGCAGACTGAAATAGAGCTTTATTGCTGTAGAAGCTGTTATAGTCAGTAGCTGTTACAGTCACCTGGAGGCTTCCAAAGACATGGTCCCATGTCACTAACCCAGTCACTCAGGATTTAAGAAAGCTTGCTTGGTCTTATATAATTCTTCACACACTAGATCTTAGCCAAAAGGCCGAGAAGTGATCACTTTGAGGAATTTCACACAGCTAATATGTTCCGTTTCAGGAACTCTTCAGTAACAGTTTCTGTCAGGCATTTCACACAGAACCGTATTAGTACCGGTTCCCTAATGGAACATATTGGCCCTTTCACATAGAAACGTGTCTCTCCCACTGGGGAAGCGTTCCTGAGCCGGTTTACCTTGAAACCTCCTCCCAAGCATTCTTCAGTTCTTGTACCGGTCCTGAAGCGCTACGGGGTGCTGTGTGAAATGCCCTCGAGTCTCCAAACTATGCCAACAGCTGTTCTGACTGGCTGCTATCTTCAGATACCATTGGAACGTGTCTGTGGCTGTGGATCACTTACACAGAGGACTTACCCCATTATATCATATTTTGCCCATTATATACTAACCCCAGGGTTAAATTTTTGGCAGCAATTCTGTCTGCCATAAACTCATATTCTGTAGACCAGAAGATTGTATTCCTGCTAACCGATAATGAGGCATATGTATCCTACAGAGTCTCTGTTTGCCTTTGCAGCAAAGAAGTTAAGGTCTGAGAGGGTATTGTTGAGGGCGGTTTCCTGAAAATGCAGTCTGTTAAGTTTTAATCTGTTTTAATCACAAATTTTTATATTCTAGTTTTACAGTTTAATTTATCACTGTATTTTGTGGCTTCTGGTAATGGTCTATGCTATGGCTATATACAATAAACTATTTGACTGACTGGCCATAAATTAGGTCAGATCAAATAAAATTTATATACACACATACACATTCATATTTCTCTGCCCTCTCTTCTCCGATAGTTCTTCCCATCAAGCTCCATTTCCTCTTCTATTTCAGCATCTATAAGTAGCTCCCCAAAGCCGAACAATGAGTATTGTTAACTGTAAATCAAACAACTCATTTCTCTACCTGCAACTTATTTGAAAAAAAACCCAACACTAAATATGCCGGACGCTTTATAGAGTGAGACAGCAACTGTAAGGTAGCAGAATTTTCCTGTATATCGTTTGTTACAGGTTTAACACTTTTTGTATTGAACTTGCTGCTTCTCTGATGGACAGTGAAGGAACACAATTTTCATCTAATTGATTTAAATAAGGCTAGATAAATCTTCACCTTTATGTGACAAGCAGTCAAGACTGACAAGTCATGGTAGACAGGTAAAAGTAAATGAATAGAAATCTGAATTGCCCTTGCCATTTATCTTGGTCTTATGTGTCGTAAATCCAGTTTGGGAGAGAGACGCTCTAAATTTCACTATTCGGGCACTAAATGAAACTGTCTCCTTCAAAATGATAGTTCCACTACAGCAGTGATACATATCCTCGTTTTAATTAACCTAATGGTCTATTCATCCACCATACTTGGAGGCCTATTTCATTACCCTAAATTAACATTTTCTTTCCATTAAACATCAGATAATAAAAGATACGACTCGCAAGCCGGCTTCACAATACATTTAATCTGTAACATTCCTTGCTTAGTGGTTACAGAGTGCTTAGAAGAATTCAGTGGCCAAAATATACAATGGCCAAATTATCAGCAAGAAGGAAGACTTAGTAAGTTGAGGTATGATATTTCATATTTCAGGATGCCCTTTTATTAGCTAATGTGATACGGGGACTGACTGTGCAGGAGTCATAACATTAATTTTTTGCAATATTCCTGTAAGTCAGGATCAGATCTCAAGATATCTTGTGTTGGGAGAATCCCTGAGGGATATCTAGAGCAGTGTTTTTCAACCTTTTTCGAGCTAAGGCACATTTCTTTCATTGAAAAAATCCTGCGGCACACCTGACAATATCTCACGGCACAGTGGTTGAAAAACACTGAAATACAAGATAAATGGGTCATTAGTTGCCTCAGCTCAAGTATTAACTATGACAGTATTATAAATACACGTAATAGCCACTCAACTTGAAATCGTAAGTTACAGATCCAAAGTGTAATGGCTCCTTCCCATAACATTGACCTGAGTTTCAGAAGAAATATAATGTGGATGTATTTTAATACTGCGATTCTGCTAAAGTTTTTCAAATAGAGTTTAAACTCTTACTCTTATGTGAACGGCATTCCGCTGACCATAAGTGATTTGAAGAGAAGCACAGTACACCCATTCTTCGCTGAGGGACAGTTACTGATTTGAACCCCACCCTGACAGAAACAGCTAGCTGTTACCATCAAACATATTCATGTTTACTGGAATGTCTTGGTGCAAATCACCCTACCTCTGGTCGGCCACAGAGCGTGCGAGCGGAATCAGCGAGACCGCGCCACTGTTCTTTCTCGCATGCGCAAACGCGTCCTGGAAGGTCAGCCCGGAAGGCACATTTCTTTCATTGAAAAAATCCAGCGGCACACCTGACAATATCTCGCGGCACACCAGTGTGCCGCGGCACAGTGGTTGAAAAACACTGATCTAGAGAAACACAGGGGACACTTGGCTATTAGTATATAGACCAGTGATGGTGAACCTTCTAGAGACCGAGTGCCCAAATTGCAACCCAAAACCCACTTATTTATCGCAAAGTGTCAACACGGCAATGTAACCTGAATACTGAGGTTTTCGTTTTAGAAAAAACAACTCATACATTAACATCTTTTGTCTTAAAAGAAAAACACAATAACAGATCTTTCAATGATACAAACAACTTTTTATTGAAAGGTAAAAGTTTGCATTTGGCATGCTTTTGAACAATTAATGTGATTTTTGCTGTCCAATCTTGCGAACTCTGTGCTGGGGCGATGCCGTGCGTGCCCACAGAGAGGGCTCTGAGTGCCACCTCTGGCACGCGTGCCATAGGTTTGCCACCACTGATATAGACGATGATACTTGCATTACTGAACCAATGTTATGAAGGTACTTTACCACTTAAGTCGACAAGCCCTAATGCCTGCCTGAATTCGGAAGCAGAAAAATTAGAAAAGTTCTCCCATTAATATTTTGCATCTAGTATTAAGAATTAATATGGCAAAATATACATAAGCATTGTACTTTATATTTTGCATATTGAAGTCAGGGGAAGAGAGGTATGCAAAAGGATGATGCATTGCAACACTGAAATTAATTTTGCCATTTAAAGCTGATATGCTGTAGGTGGCTTTCAAGCATACAAAGACTCCTATAAAGCTTCTTTCAATAATAAAAAGCCTTGAAAATGAAAGGAGAAAAATCACTCGCGCACCTCCCATATCGGCTCTAATATTTTTGCATTCAGTCAGATCAAGTACACAGTGTACTAGTAAATCACTGAACCAATGTAGTGTAAAATATAACTGAAGTACTTCCATTTGCATGACATTAAAATGGAAATAGGATGATATAAAAGTGTACAAACATCAATTCTTTAACTGAAGTTTGATTTAAAACAAACCTGACTAAAGAAAACTCAATGAACAAAATATTTGATAAGAATTCTGAATCCATTTAATGAAGCTATTCCTGCTTTCTTCGATCTCATCCAAGAGATACTTAACTGTCAATGGCATGTTAAATACTTATAATAAAGTCTGTGTGCTAAAGGTTACAAAGTAGGCCTAAGCAATGTGAATATAACAAAGTTAAAAAGGTGGCAGTGTTGGGGGGAGAAGCTTCAAAGTGCAATGTACAGATACAGAAAAGCTGTTCTACATACCGCACTGCAGTTTGAAGTGGGTTTGCAAACCACAAATGCCAGTGTGGTGATAATTAGCATGCCAGACGAGGACAGGCACATTCAAATTCCCACTTAGGGCCTAGTTACACAATACTCTGGGGAGTTCTGAGTACAAAACAGCCAGCTTTTTTTTAAAAAACTCACTAGAGGGATGGGGATCTGATCTGGATCAGGGCTATCACTCAAAGAGGAGGGGCTTTATTCCTCTTCCATCAAAAATGGCCCTGGGGGAGTGCTATTTATACCAATGCGACAGGGCAACTAGTTCTTCCTGGCAGGGCACTCTTGAAATGACACGCTGGGCTTTCTACCCTTCCAACACAGTCCCAATCAGAATCAGGAACCCACATGCCTAGCAAGGTTTTTTAAAAAAATAAAAAATAAAAGCACCCCAAATGTAAAACTCAAAAGATCTGGGGGATTCTTCAGCCCCCCCCCGGAGCTTCTTCCTTAACAGAAAGAAAACTGTAAGTGGATGTACTCTAGGAACATGGTTTACTAATGTGTAAGTGACAGTGTCCTAAATGGAAAAAGATGTATAGCCACTTCTCTAAAAATTTTGTCAAAGGGAAAAAAAGAATAGCCAGGTTGTTAATTCATCCTAGACAACTGTAACAAATTAATATGGTTTAAGTGTTGCATTCAAACAAACTCACACGCTTGGAAATTACTTTCATCAAGATACTTCTACAGTTTAAAGCCAGGGTGTCAAACATATGGCCCACAGGCCAGATCCAGCCCCTGTAGGGCTGCTACCCAGCCTGTGAGCAAATGGGTCTCTGCTGCTTCCTGTTTCCAGCATTGGAGCTCTTTTGCCCAGTCTCTCCTATTTACTGCTTCGCAGGGGAGAGGGGAAAAAGCCCAGCCTCCCTTCCCTTGATTGGCTGAGGGATCATCCCTCCTCCTCCTCTGGGGAGGGAGGAGGAAGGAAAGAACCAGAGGAAGAGAAATGGAGTCCCGTGGCACTTTAAAGACCAACATTTTATTCCAGGTATAAGCTTTTGTGTGCATGCACACTTCATCAGAGAGAGGGAGAGGGAGGAGGGGAGGTGGAGTGAACAAGCCAGAGAGAAAGCCAGAAAGAGAGAGAGAGAGAGAGAGAGAGAGAGAGAGAGTGAGTGAGTCGGGCTGTAGCCAACGCCCCCTATCCTGCAGCCTCTCCTCACCAGCCAAGTGGTCACAGGCGAGGCCAGCCAAGGAGGAGCCGCCACAGCTGCTGTCAGACAAAGGCAAGTAGCCTGGAGGGACGGCCATTCCTCTTCCAGCCGCAGAAGCAACAGAGGCAACCACCATCCCAGTGTTGCCTTCCTCCTCCACCTAATCTGCAGCGCTTACTTTCATGCAGACAGTGCTCCTCCCTCTTCCAGGCTTCCCCCTGCTCCTCCAGGCTACTTGACAGGGGGTGGAGATGGCAGAAGAGGTACCGGGGATTTTGCAGCAGGCTGCAGTGTCCTGTCCAGATCACACTGCTGGGGCCAGGCTCCCCCCATCCTCAGGAAGCAGGAGCACAGTATGTCATCCCTCTTGCAAAAAATATCAAGAGCATTTGCATTGCATTGCGCACACTCCATGCTTGGGTGTTTTGTTTTTAAAGTTCGTACTCCAACCCTCAGGGCTCTTCTGCATCTGCGCGATAATATAGTAAAAGGCTGAAGTGTTTCACTTTGCATTCTCTCAGCAATCCTTGCAACAGCCCTATAACATGCCTCCCAACTGCGGTTGCTGTTGAAGGGCTGCTGTAGTCAGCTTCCTCTGTTGTGACAGAGCTTGCTTCCATGCAGACAGTGCTTTTCCCCCTTCCGGGCTACCCTCCGTTCCTCCAGGCTGCTTGACAGGGGATGGAGATAGCAGAAGTCATCCCAGGGATTTTGCGGGAGGAGGCTGCATTGCCCTCCCTGTCCAGAAAGCTGGAGCGTGTTATGTCATTTCCCTTGCAAAAAAACCCCTCAAGAGCATTGCTTTCTGTTGTGCTCGCTGCTCTTTTGAGTGGTCTTCTTAAAAGTTAGTACTCCAACCCCCTGGGGCTCTTCTGCAACCTGCCTAATATAATGCTTCACTTTGCATTCTCTCAGCATTCCTAGCAACAGACCTGTAGTGTGCCTTCCAACTGTGACTGCTATTGAAGCGCTGCTGTGGTCAGCTTACTCTGTTATGGCTGAGCTAGAGAAAGACCTAGAGACAGAATCTGGGCATGGTGGTCTCCTTCATCCCAGTAATATAAAACCCAAGTAACTAGCCTTTGCTGAAGTTATATAAATAACTTGCAAACAATTAACTTGTTATTTTTGTGGAAGGGCATGAGCTTTCATGAGTCACTGCTCACTTCTTCAGATATAGCTAGAATGTGAGTCCATCGGTCCTTATATCTTGGAGAGTGAAGGGATTTCAGGTGCCAAATGTCAATAGCAGGGATTGGTAATGAGACAAAACCTAGGTCTCAATTCAGTCCAGGAGGATGCATTGTCTTGAGCTTTATTATCAGTTGCAATTCAGCAGTCTCGCTTTCTAATCTCCCTCTGAATTTCCTTTGTAGGAGAACTGCTACTCTTAGGTCAGCAACTGAACGTCCCGGAAGGTTAAAATGTTCCCCCACTGGTTTGTTAATTTTGTGCTTTCTAATAGCGGTAGAAAGAGTAAGAGTCCAATAGCACCTTAAAGAAAGACAAACAAAATTTGTGGTAGGGTATGTGCTCTCATGAGTCACTACTCACTTCTTCAGACTTATTTCCATTTATTCCAGGAGGACTAAATCCTCCTGGACCAAATTAAGACATAGGTTTCCTGTCTCATTACCAATGCTGATATCTCCACCCCTCTGCATATCACACCTAATCCAATCATGCCTGCTATTGCCATTCAGCATCTGAAATCATCTTTATAAAGTTTATATCTCCAGTACCCCATGTTACATTTTGTGGCACACATGGCCCGGCCTGACAGAGTGACATTTATGGCAGATCCGGCTCTCATAACAAATGAGATCGACACCTCTGGTCTAGAGTATTTCCACTCCTTTCCTAAATGATTTCCCTGTGATACGGTGCCACACCCCAGTAGTTTCTGTTTAGGCTCTATCAAGGCTGCCCTGCCTTGTTCTGAGAGAACTATTCCCATCCCAAAACTGAGACCCTGGAACAAGACCCTCCTTTGATAACGCAAGTGAGATTACTCTGGGTCAGAACCAGTCAACTCACAGCAATAAAACACCAGAAAGCTAAATAAACTTTATTACAAAGAAATGAAGAAAAAAGGTTTAAAAACAATACAGTTCCAGTGAGGGTTCAAAACACATAAAAATAACAAAGCTAACTTCCTAGATACACTTACTGAAGGTTCTTACAGCGTAGATGTTAAGTCTTGAAGCACTGGCAAATTCAGTTCAAAGTTTAGCAGCTGTCATCCAAAGCAGATATTATGACAGGGTAACACATTGGAAGCTAAAGACATATTTATTTATTTATCAAATTTATACCCCACCATTCCCCTCGATAAGCAAAGCTCAGGGTGGCTTACATCAAAGTAAAATACGATTCAATAAACAGTCTTAAAAGGAACAGCAATAATAAAAATAGATAACACAATTTAAAACCAACAACATAAATCTCCGATTGAACATCTAATAAATAAATCTAAATAAATAAATAAATCTAATAAATATAAATAAATAAACACAGCTGCATCCAAAAACCCAACAGTAAAATGAACTGGTGGAAACAACACATGAATCGCAAGACAGAACACAACAACTAATTAAAAGCCTGCTGGCAGAGCGCTGTCTTACAAGTCTTGCAGCAGCTGTCAAGGCCCACCAGCAGGGCCCACCCACAGGGCATGCGTAACCTCTGATAAATTATTCCACCAGTACAGAGCCAGGAAAAGGTAGAAAGGAACAGTAGCCCTGACCTGGATAGCCCAGGCTAACCCAGTCTCATCAGATCTCGGAAGCTAAGCAGGGTCAGCCCTGGCCAGTATTTGGATGGGAGACCTCCAAGGAATGCCAGGGTCGTGATGCAGAGGCAGGCACTGGCAAAATACCTTTGAACATCTCTTGCCTTGAAAAACCCACGGGGTCATCATAAATCAGCTGTGACCTGATGGCACTTTCCACCACCACCATCACCATCAGAAAGAAAGGGTAAGGCCTATCGTGTGCATCTACAGGAAACTTAGGCCACTACCCCCCACACCCTTGCTATCTTCCCACCTAACCCCCCCACCCCCTGGCATTCGCTCACTCCTCAGCCTTGCTCTTTGCCCACCTACATCCCCACCCTTGGCACTCCACTACCCTCCTTGGCATTCACTCACACCCCCCCTTTGCTCTCTTCCCACCTACCCCCCCTCCCTTGCTGCTCTCTCCACCTACCTTCCAACAGGCCAGCAGTAGGATGCTGGGTTGGTGGGGGGACAGCAGAAGGCACAGTAGGGGAAATCACCCCCCCCCCATCTGCTGTGTCTCCCAGGCCTCCGTGCTGCACTGCTGCTGGGCCCAAAGCAGCTCCCAGGCTGCTGCGCTGCCAGCGCCAGGTCCAGCGCAGTTCCCAGGCTGCCGCGCCTCCACCACTGGGCCCAATGTGGCTCCCAGACTACTGTGCCTACACTGCTAGTTTGGTTCCTGAGCTGCTGCACCACTGTTGTCAGGCCCAGCTAAGCTCCTGGGCTGCTGTGCCTCCAATGCTGGGCCCAGTGCAGTTCCTGACTTCCTGGGCTCCAACAAGTAGGTGCATTCTCTTCAAACCCCCTACTGTTTTTCTTTTTTAAGTCAGATTTTTCTGTACACCTGGGGAGTTTCACCTACGTGTGGCCCTGATTCACAGATTTTGCTATCTGCAGATGGGGGCCGTGGGTGGCTATTAGAATATAAGACATACGCTTATTTACGAAAAGAATGCCACTGGGTTCATGAGATCTCAGTGGCATTTTTCTTAAAGAAAGATTGTTTCTGGCGGCCATTTTGGGGATTGTTAGTAAGCTACTCACCAACTTTGCCAGGGATCCCAAGCTTCAGTTAGGGTCAGCATGAGGGAGGGCAAAGAAATACAGAATTCAAAATGTAAACGATACGGAGGAGGAGCGGTAAAACTGGAGGGAGAGGAGCGAGTAAGGCAAAAAGGAAAATCTGAAGATGGGGTAGGCGGGTGGCAATGGGAAAAAAAGTGGGTGGGTAGGTGTGAGACTTCTGAATCAAATCAAGTAAGCCAGGCCTCTTGATAAAAGCAAAAGTCCTTTTTATTCTTAATGATGGTTCAGGTACTTCATGTTTGTTAAAGATACTGGGTTACAGACATCAGGGATTAATATACCCCCCACAAAAAGGTAAGAATAGGCAAAGAGCCAATCAGAGCCAATACAAAAAAGCGCGAAAACCCCCTGACCATTGGTTCTCACAAAAAAGGCGCAAAAGCACTAAATATCCCCCCCAAGCCCCTGAGTGACCTCTACTTGCAATTCACAGGCCAGGCACCTGGTTAGAAACAATTCAACAGTTCTCCACGGTTACAAAAGCAAGATAAAACATTCACAGTTCCAGAGAGAAATAGGGAAGCGATGAGGGAAGATAGCCAGACTGTTTATGTGACGCGATGGAATGCGGCAAGCCATCCTCCCGGGGAAGGAAAAGACACATTGAGCAGAGCAGGCAATAAACCTCAAGACTAGCTGTAAATTACTTCACTGATTACTGATAGGGACTCCGGCCTGAACAATTAATGGCAGTAGATCTGACAGTAGGTAGCGGGGAAAGAAAGAAGGGGGATAAGCTGCAGGCACTGCCAGAGCATGCAAAGAGGAAAAGCAAGAAGGAGAGTGGTAATAAGGAAATGAGATTTTCCCACTCCTACAACTTTTAATGGGCCCTCCCAATTATTACGACTATTGCAATTACAAGCCTCTAATATCAGTGCTGGGAAGCAGCAACAGAGTGAGGTCATCAGCTCCTTACCCTGACTGTAGGATTTCTAAGGGTGTCTGGTCAGCTACCGCCCCTGAGAATACTAGACCAGATGGAGCTGATCCAGCAAGGCTGCTTCTTACATTCTCTCATGCAGGTTTAGTGGCACCTTCAGGAATGGAAGCAAGATCTCTACATTGTTCTTACTCACAGGAAGCAACCCCAAAACGAAAGAACGCCTTCACATAATTATGATCTTAGCCCTCTTTGCAAAAACATTGGATCTGCCCTTAAAGCAATCTACCCTAGACTCTATGTTCAACAGCAAGGTGAAAATGAAATGAGAAAAGATTAATTTGCTTGATGCTTGCCTTGATTCCGCACCAGTGAACGAGAGACCTTTTAAATCATTACATGATTTAGGCTTTCAACAAGTTTTAATCATGAAGGTTTGGGCAATGAACTGCCAATAATAGGCTGCTATATTTGAGACAAAATTCCTCGCCTTGCACCCAGAATGTGATGACATTAAGCAGGTGGTTATGGGTGAGCTCCTTTCTTGGAAAGTTGAATGTGCTACTTATCTTGAAAGATTCATATTAGGAGTTAGTATGCACTACGGTTCAGATGGAAAAATTGCCCTCCACACACTTGCTATGAAATAGATTACAGAGAGACACAGTTCTAAAAACCTGAAGGCAATGATTCTTGACGTTGTAAGTAGTAACGGAATATCTCCAACACACAGTTGCAGCACTGCCACTGATAATACAGCTTAATCGCATGTCAAGAAGAAGACAAAGATGGTAAGAATGAAGAAACCCCACAAGATCCTACGATATAAGACAAGTAGCATCAAGTGCTGAAAGAGACAGAATTCAGTATATCAGGTGTTAATACTGTTATTCTGTGATTATTCCACAGCTGTACTCATACAATACAACTTGCTTTGTAAGATACTATGAAAAAGTAGCTCCATTAACAATACAGTGGAGAAGATAGGCGTCACTTGCAAAAGGCTTAGTTAGGAATCCAGCCATTCTGATAATCATGAAAATGCTTAAATTTCCACTAAGCCATTCGTAGATTGTCCAGGTAAAGTGGCATTCTACACAAGATAAGCTTGAAATAACCTTAGGAATTTTTGTGAGGATGTAACTGCTTCAAGTCCAGATAAGACCAAAGAGAAATGAAAGACTATTAAACTTTTAAGAAGCTTGCTGAACGAAGGCACTTCTGTCAGAACAACTTATGCTAGGTGATTTTCAAAAAGCTTGACCAAGATGCCAACTTGACACATAGATGTTGTGTACACCTTCTACAAAAACACTAATATCCTCAATGAAACCATGAGACAACATCATTGGACAACGGTGAATTTCAATCCAACATTAACATTGACCCCAAAGACAACTTGCTGATTTCAAGCTTGGGGGGGGGGGGGGCTCAAATTCATTTTATTAAACCAACGGTTAATAAGGAATTTCTGAAGTCAGCTACCCCAAAAGAAACCCAAAGCATATCCTTTTCAGCCAGAAATGTTGAGCCACTCAGGCTTTTCAAAGCAACATTTTGCCCACCACTCACATTATAGCGGGGGTGTCATACAGCCTGCGGCCAGAACTGGTCCCTGCAGGGCTCCAATCTGGCACACAAGCAACTGGCTTTTGTCTGCATCCTGCATCGCTGCTTGCTTTTGCCCAGCTCTCTCCTCTCTTGCTTCGCAGAGAAAAAAAGCCTAGCCTCCCTTCCCTCAATTAGCTGAGTGCTCCTCCCCCTCTTTTGGGGAAGAAGGGAGGGAGAGGGAAAGAGCCAGAGAGGGAGAGGAATCTCATGGCACCTTTAAGACAACAAAGTTTTATTCCAGGTATAAGCTTTTGTGTGCAAGCACACTTCTTCAGAAAGGGAGGGAGGGGAGTGAAAGAGCCAGAGAGTATGTGTGTGAGAGAGAGAGAGAGAGAGATCCCCCTTTCCAGTTCTAATAGACAGGGGGAAAGAAATCTAACAGCACAGCTTGCAATCGTTATTAGTGGAAGGGAGGGAAGGAGGGAAGAAGAGTACCATGGCACTTTTAAGACCAACGAAGTTTTATTCCAGGTATAAGCTTTCATGTGCACACACACTTCTTCAGAGGAAGGGAGAGGGAGTGAAAGAGCCAGAGAGATAGATCCCCTTTCCAGTTCTAACAGACCGGGGGGTGGGGGGGACAGCATAGCTTGCAATCTTTATTAGTGGAAGGGAGCAAGAGTCCAATAGCAACTTAACAACTAAGAAATTATAGATATAGCTAGAATGGGAGTCCATCTGTCCTTACATTTTGGAGAGTGAAGTGATTTCAGAAGCCTAATGACAATAGCAGGGATTGGTAATGAGACAAAACCTAGGTCTCAATTCAATCCAGGAGGTTGCATTGTCTTGAGCTTTATTATCAGTTGCAATTCAGCAGTCTCACTTTCTAATCTCCCTTTGAATTTCCTTTGTAGGAGAACTGCTACTCTTAGGTCAGCAACTGAACGTCCTGGAAGGTTAAAATGTTCCCCCACTGGTTTATTAATTTTGTGCTTTCTAATAGCAGTAGAAAGAGTAAGAGTCCAGTACCACCTTAAAAGAAAGACTAACAAAATTTGTGGTAGGGTATATGAGCTTTCATGAGTCACTGCTCACTTCTTTAGACTTATTTCCATTTATTTTTGTATCCTTCTGGACCAAATTGAGACCTAAGTTTCCTGTCTCATTACCAGTGCTGATATCTCCAAGCCTACTACTCCTCTGCATATCACACATAATCCAATCAAGCCTGCTATTGCCATTCAGTATCTGAAATCATCTTTATAAAGTTCATATCTCGTCTTACATTTCATGGCACACATGGCCCGACAAAGTGACATTTATGTCAGATCCAGCCCTCCTAACAAATGAGTTCAGCACCTCTGCATAAGCGGGATTATAATGCAACTAATTTGATGGCTTTAATCGTGACAAAAGGTAGTCTCTTGCTTCCTTGGTACCACTCCTTTTCTTTATGTCAAAAGAAGTACTGTAAGGACAATAATCAGATTCCAACGTTAGATCTACTTAGAAGGTTTTCTGGTCACTATATGATTTCATTTATTAAACAGCCACCAGAAATGTAGCATCTGCAATGCAAAATAAGTTTGCAATACAAAATGCAATGCAATATCACCCTTCCAATATAAATATTCCTATGTAATCTAGACAGTTTATGAACTGGGTGAAGTACCATTGTGTAAACGTCTTAACAGTGCTCTCTCTCGCTCTCTCTATTTGCACCCTCAGATTTGTGGAGGACTGAGTAAAGTTTACTCAGAAATGAGAGATGAGGAACCCTCCAATTATTTTCTTTTCAAGGAAAGAGAGTTAGGTATGGACTCACAGCAGATCAAAGCAGGAATGCTTTTAGAGAAATTTTAAAAAACAAGGGGAAATATACACACAGCTAGGTTCTTGCTTAGTTAGAGCTTTAACCAGATGGGTTGAGGGAAGCAAAGACATCTGAAGAGCTAAAGCAGTTAATTCATCTGGAACAGTTTTATTCCCTCACAGCGAAGATGGTACATTAGAGACAAAAAAATTAGAACTGTATATGAAGCCGCTACTTTATGAGATGAGACAGAAGGGGACTTGGGAGGATCTCTTTTCCAACCCTTCATAAAGAAAAATAAAGTTTGGAGCTCCTCAGAGAAAACTGAGCCAATGAAAACCAATGCTGTGAGACAGAACACTCCATAGCCAAGCAGGAAAAGAGGGCTGGTTTGTTATAATTGCCAGGAAGAGGGACATCTTAGAATTAATTGCCCAAAATTAGAAAAAGAAAAACAAATCTCAGCCAAGATAATCAATACAGTTAAAAGGTCTAAAACAGCTATAGAATTCCATCCAAACCCTGAACCTGAAGAAGCCAAACCAGAGAGACCATCCAGAGTTGTACAAGTATGGACAGTGAAATAAGATTTCAACAGGGAATATATGGGGTTGGTGGAAATTCATAGTGAAGTAGTATTAGACTGGAGAGACACAGGGGCAGACATTACATTAATAACACCACACTTTGTAAAGAAAGAAAAGTAACTACCTGGAAAAACATATAAAATCAAGGGAATCAGTGGCCCAGAATTTGATGTGGACTTGGCAGAAATCCCAATCAAATACAAAGGATTCAGAATTGCCTTCTAGGCCAGAAGCTAGTGGCTGCTATGGAAACAGAACGTAGCAACTCAGCAGAGCAGACCCAGGCAATGCCAAGTGTGAGTAAACCTGAAACTTTGATGCAGGTCATTCCTGCTGTACAATTTCTAACTGAGCAAAGATAAGATTGATTCTTTGCAGGAACTGTGGCAACAAGCTGAGACGTCTTCTCAAAAACTAACAGTAGAGAATCCCTGTTTGTTTAAAGTCATAGACCAGGACTTTATAGAGTATGTCTGAGGTGAAAACGTGCTGCTCTGTGGGAGAAGCATAAACAGCTGGTTATCCCAAGAAAATACATCCTGCCGCTTCTACATCCTGCTCACGAAACACCCATGTCTGGACATTTAGGAATTAACAGAACTAGAATAAAGCTGCAAGCACATATTTATTGGCTTATGGGAAGGATATCAAAGGGAGGATATCAAAGGGAGTTTTTTTAATAAATAATTTTATTATTTTCAGACAAACAAAACAAACATGAGAGTATGACATCATCATTATATGTAATTAACATGCGTCTTACATATATGTCTAACTATATATCCCTCTACCGTATAGCCAACTATACTTCTTGCAACTCTGAATTTTAATACTATATCTTCCGACCTACTTAAACATTGTTTAAACAATTTCCTCTTTTTTGCTAATATAAGCCTTTACCTAGCAGTCATGTTACTCTACTATACTTTCAATATAGATTTTATATAGATATAGATATAGATATAGATATATAGATATATAGATATATATATACAGGGCTCCATTGGGGCCGGAGCGAGCCGGAGCGCCGCTCCGGGAGAGAAGGGGCCGGGGGCCCCCGCAAAGGAGCCCCGTCTTGCCCCCAGCCACCTTCCACGGGGCCGCGGCTGGCCGCCAGCCCTGCAAACGAGCCCCGTCCGGCCCCCAGTCACCTTCCGCGGGGCCGCGGCTGGCCGCCGGCCCCGCAAGCGAGCCCCGTCCCGTCCCGCCCCCAGCCACCTTCCGCGGGGCCACGGCTGGCCGCCGGCCCCGCAAGCGAGCCCCGTCCCGTCCCGCCCCCAGCCACCTTCCGCGGGGCCACGGCTGGCCGCCGGCCCCGCAAGCGAGCCCCGTCTCGTCCCGCCCCCAGCCACCTTCCGCGGGGCTGCGGCTGGCCGCCGGCCCCTCAAGCGAGCCCCGTCCCGTCCCACCCCCAGTCACCTTCCGTGGGGCCGCAGCTGGCCACTGGCCCCAGGAAAAAAACTCTCCCTCCCCCAGTCACCCCCAGGAAAGGAGCAGCTATTACTCCACCTGGGCCCCATGGCCTGGGAATCAACTTTCCTGGGGACAGAGGAGACTGCTGGGAGGAAGGGAGTAATATACTGTGCTTTATTATACAATGTCACCTGCCATGTGCTCCTGTAATGGTGACTGCCATGTGGCCTGAGCACATGGTCAGGCAGCAGCCTGAGGTTCTGTCTGGGGGAACAATAGACACCTGGATCCTCAGTGGCCACCAATAAGGAACTTAGGTTCTCCCCGGGGAACCTATGACAATTCATGTAAATGTAAGACCCTATCAAGTCATTTGGGTGCGGCCAGAGGTGTGGTTCCGGCCAGCATAAAAGCAGGGCTTGAAGCCCCATATGGCATGCCTCATCTGACCATGAAATAAACTTTGCTATGCTGAAATCACTACCACCGGTCTCCTGACCCCAGTTCCTCCCTCCTTCCTTCCTTTCTTTCTTCCTTCCCCCCTCCCTCCTTTTTTTTCTTTCTTTCTTTTCTCTCCCCCACCTACCTACCTTCCTTCCTGTTCCTTTCCTTCTTTCCTTCCCCCTCCCTCCCTCCCTCCCGTCTGGCCTTTTGACACACTGCCCATGACGTCATTCCGGTGACGTCAGGGGGTGTGGCATATGCAAATGAGTTATGCTAATGAGCTCCTGCACCTCTTTTTTTATGAAAGGACCCCTGTATATATATATATATATATATATATATATATATATATATATATATATATATTCCCCTTAAACTTCCCTTAACATTATTTATCCAGATATTCCCTGTACATAATTATGTTTATACAGTTCGCTCCCTTACATTTTTTGATACCATCTATTATAAGGATTACCTGGTCAGTTACAATTCATCTTCTATTAATATGCTTTGAAGTTTTATAAGTGAATAGACAAATTCAAATATATCCATTAGATATTTCCCTAGAATTTTACACGTGCACCAAAAATTTAAACTTAAGCATTCCCTAGCCACTCTTAATCTGTTACAAAAAAAACGCTCGCTGGCATACGTTTATTTATAAAACTTAATTTTATTTATTTATAAAACTTAAATAGTCTTAATTTTGTGTCTCTCATTCTTGTAAGTAGAGAGATTTTCTTTTAAGATTTGCCATCTATATTCCATTCTTAAAGTAATTGTTCTTTGAACATTTTTGTTATTTTCCAATAAACCATGACAAACAAACATACAAAACATATATGAGAGTAGCACTATCAACACTATATATACCCTTTATGTTACCTCATACCTATATAACTCAATGGCCCTCTTGCTACCATAATATGATTACTATTTAAGCAATATCTAGTTTTTCTATACATCTCAATAGGTTAACATGTTTTCTGGTAATTGCCTTTTTGTCTAAACATTCTAAATTAGTCTTCTACAGGTTGCCTTTAAATATCATTTCCCTACTTCATAATAAAGTTCTTTTTGTACCAGTTATCAAGACTTCTGGAATCCTTAAATCAGAGTTAGTTGCATTACATGTTTTATAAGAAATGTGAACCTTAACCTTCCAAAAATTTCCATTCTGCATATTTATCAATTATCAGCCTTGAACATTCTTATTCTAGTAAACATACATATATATTTCCTAAACCAAAATTTCCCTTATATAAATCATACTCTTTTTGGCTAAACTTTTTAAACCACCACAAAAAAAGTGAGACTAGTTTTCATCTTCCCATAACTATTTTAAATGTGGGCTAAAATTTTATAAGGACATACACAAATGTTCTTCAGCCTATCTTAGCCAGTTAATATGGGCTAGGATTCACAAAACCACTCTTATCCAAAGTTCCCTAATCCAAACTCGGGTTGAATTTTTTTTTCTTTTTTATAAAAGGACTATATAAATCTTTAAAATTAATTTTCCCTAAGATTTTAATATAGGCTATAATTTTTTCTAGCTCATCTTAACCAGTCAAATGTAAATAGGGATTCTCCCAACCAATCTTATAACAAAATCCGTAAAGCCCGTCTTATTCCTATATCTTAATTTTCTTCTTCTTCTTATAGTTTCTTCTTTTTGGTAGAGACTTGGATCTGTGCCTCTTCTCCTTGTATATGTAAAGGCTTTCTTTCATGGTTGGCCATCTATATTCAATATTTAGGTTTTGTTTGATCTTCTCTCTGGTGTATTTTCCTCCTTGTACTTTTAAGGGTTCCAGGGTTTAACGGTCCTTTAGTAGAAGTATTTTTGTCACTGCTAAAATCAGTTTGATTCTCACTGTAGATTAGTTCCTCTTGATTGTAATGTTGTCCAGCGTCCTGCACAGTTGAGTGCTAATTCCTTCTCACTGCAAGTTGGGTCAGCTTGCTTGTAGAAGTGTTCTGTTTCTTGAACAGTTTGGTGCTGGGGTTTCTTGTCAATACTTTGATTTGATGCTAAAAGTCTTTGGTCTAATATCATTTCAAAAATCTCCTGGATTTGAAGCTGACCAGATTCTGCGAAGCTCTGCATAACTATATTATCTGGCATGTTTTCCTGAGAGTACTTCCATGCAATAACAAAAGCCTCAGTTCAGCCTGGCAAAACCCAGCATCTCTTCCAAGCTGACTGCCTCTGCCTGATAATACTCCTCTCAACAGTCACTCCCATAAGTCAAATGTTTTGCAGCTTTACGGTAAAGACTAAACAGAGTGTGCTTCTTCTATTCTGTTCTCAGCAGTAATGCATGACATCACAAAGAGCTGTCGTAAGATGGTAGGTTTCACTATATATCTTTCTTTTTAAAAAAAAGATGTTATTGATTTTATCTATATTTCTACGCTACTTACTATGCTAAATTTATCTTATACAGAGAATACTTTATAAAATGCTTAATCTATCAATTTGTAAAAAATTATTAAAGCATTTAAAAAAAAACATGGTTAACACATATTACTTTGTTACTTTTTCCATTCAAAAAGCTATTTGGCAGTATGCATAGTTTGAAGACAACACTTAATAACAAAGCTTATAATTCATATTAGTGCATATGCTTAATAACCATTTAACAATCATTTCTTCTTTTGTCCTCTTCTTGTTTTCTTAGTCTCAACTTGTACTTTTGGAGCTGCTCCTCCTTTCTCCGAGTCTGATAAGTCTTCTTCGCTCTTAGAGCTATCAAAACCGTACATACTTTCTTGCGCCGCCAGCGAATCATCTGTGTCACTGCCTTTTTTCTTTTCTTTGTCTTTTTCCAAAAAAAATTTCGCTTGTTCAACAGAGTCAATCTTGTATTTCTTGTCTTTAATGCTGAAGCTAAGTCCCTCTGGAGTATTCCAACGATAGATTATTGATTCAAACTGAAGCCATGTTGTCAGCTTTCTATAGGCTTTTCTTCTTCTCTGTATTTCAAATGGTACATCTTTCAAAACTTTAACTTCTTCTTCTTGGATCTTCAGAACCGCTTTACTTGTGGCTTTTAAAACCACATCCCTTGTAGATTTCTTGGAGAACCTTATCATAATTTTACCTGGCAGGCTTTTCTTTTTAATATATTCTGGGTAGGTTCTGTAGACCATATCCATATCGCTTTTTAATTCTTCTGCTTTTAAGCCTGTTAACGGTGCCAACGCTTCACTCAACAGTCCTTTAAGGTCTTCTCCTTTTTTTTCTGGTACGTTCTGAAGTCGTAGGAAGAAACTCGCCCGTTCCATCTGCAATTTTAAAAGGGAATCATGGTGAAGTGCCTTTTCTTTTTCTACTTTCTGTAGTCTTGAATCTTGATTTTTTACTGACGTTTTAACCTCCATAAGGTCCCGCTGCAGCTTCTCCGTGGCTTTATTCGACTCCTTCAGCTCCAACTGCATTTTGTCCATCTTAATGTTTAGTGACGTCATTTGATCCACTAGAGGTCGCAATAACGAGGAGAACACCGCGCTCATCTCGGTGGTATCAACCTTTGAACTCGGAACTGTAGTTGCTAGTTTTGGGGAAGGTTTCGGTTTCCCCGCCATTGTTGAGACTTCGCTATTGTTTACGGTTAGATAAGATGGAGATAAGAAGCGATTTTTTCAGCGGCACTTATATCGTTTTAATTATTGAGTCCTCAAGTATGCGATACCGCCATCTAGCAGCTCATCTAAGCTTTCCTTCCTTCAGTAACGCCGTGGGAAAGAGCCTCGTAAGTATGCCGACAATGGAGGGGGGGATTTCTCTCCTCCCGCCGCTTTTCCCGCTAAGTTGCTTATTTTTACTTCGAGACTCACTTTTTCACCTTTGCGTAGCTGGAAGTTACTGCTTCATCGCTTCATATTCTCTGCTGCTTCACGGTTTGCGCTATAGCCATGCGGCTCCCGCGATGGGGGAACCTATGGGGGTGATGAGGGGGACCTTCACTGGGGGCTCTGGGGGCTCGGCACCTGTCCAGAGCCCCTTCTTCCCATCGGGTATGGATCGCCTCCCCCGCTAGCACGGAGGGATGCGTCTGCCATTCTTCGCAAGTCTTCCAGAAGTCACTATATATCTTTCTTTATTAAGAAGGTTTACAAAGAAAATTTATAGTTCTCTTGTAGAAGCTCAAGTCTCTCTTTGCCCCAGAAAATGTTTATCTCTACATTCTTTAAATGGCTCTATCTCGTCTCAGCCGCCTCGAATAGGTGAGGGGGGGGGGAATTCCACCTCTCCCTTCTGCGTCACTTTGAATGTTAAAATGGGCTTAATTTGAAGAAATCATCAGACCCAATGTTGCTGTTTCTATTTACAGGTACTTATAGGTGCATGTCTTCATCGGTGTTCTAGATGAGGTTCAAAGTTACTCTCCTCCTTTGGGGGTTATTCTCATCTTGTGCTTGTTATGGTTGCCATAACTGCTCTTCTCCATTCTCTGTTTCTGGGACAATCCAGGGCTTCCACCCGCTTGTTGCCTCAAGTGAGGGGCCCAAATCAAGTCCCTTGCACCAGACCTCCCTCCAGGAGGTCCAGTGGGGTTTGGGATCCTCCAAAACCCCTTCTTAAAAGAATGAAGAATCGGTTGTAGCCGAGAGCAGTTCCTGTTGTCGACCATGTCCATACGACGTAGCCCTGCCCCTCCGATATCAGAGCTTTTTGTAAGCCTTGCCAAGCAAGTCAGCTGGTAGGCAAAGCTCAGGACAAAACAAAAGGATGCTTACGGCCTGCTCCACTCATGACTGAAGCGTTCTCAAAGACAGGCGTAGATATCGTAGGACCAGTTATTAGAGCAACTCAGTGTGGAAATAAATACATTTTAAGAACTGTGGATTATTCAACTAAATTCTCAGAAGGTGTTCCTTTAAAGGACTTTGAAGCTAAAAAAGTAGCAGAAGCCGTGTTGACCGTTAACTACACTAGGCTTCCCACAAGAAATGGTCATGGTTTTGGGAACAATATTCATGTCCCAGGTAATGAAGGGGTTGCAAGCTTATGCCATTAAATATCACACCACCACAGCTTATCATCCACAAGCAAATGGACTAAATGAAAGATTCAATGGCACCTTGAATCACGTGCTGGACATATGCAGTGAAACATCCTAGTGACTGGGATCAAAGACTTCAACAGCTTTTATTTGGATATCAAGAAGTGCCATAAGAAAATTCTAGATTTAGTCCCTCTGAACTACTGTTCAGGAACCTAGTGAGAGGACCAATGACATCCTCAAGGAAGCATGAGCAAGCAGAGAGAACATCGAAAGCAAAAATGTAGTCACTACAAGAGCAGCTTCAGAAACTGAAAGCTGCTGCTTCAGACAACATGCATCGAGCCCAGCAAAAGCAAAAGACCTGGTACAATGCCAAGCCCAAAGACAGAGTCTTCAAGCCAGAAGACCAAGTCCTTGTTTTGAAACCACAGAGAAGGCACAAGCTGGAAGTAGCATGGGAAGGACCTTTCAAAATTGTAAATCAGGTTTTTAGTATAAAGTATTTGTTCAATGTGGATCCGGGGGGGAGGGCAATGTAAGTTATTGCATGTCAAAATGTTAAATCCATTTCAGGACAAAGGTAATTTGGTCCTTATTACCAAAGGGGGGGGGGGAGTTAAAACCATACATCTGGGGGAGGAAATTTATGTCACGTACCAACGATTCCCCATCATGTTGGATGAACCAAGTAAACGTACCAATAGCAAATTAATTAGATGGAGACTCCTATTACAGGATTTCAATTTTGACATTGTGCATGTAAGAGGGAAAGAAAATGTAGTCACTGATGCACTCTCCAGAAATACTTAAAGGTGCAGGTTATAAAATCAGTAGGGATTGTATGCAGTTATACAGGAAGTTTGACCGGTTGTAGCCTAGAGGTGCTGCCTCATGCCTCATTCGGGCACTTTAAAAGAAACCTGCTGAAAGGGAAGAGGATAGAGGGGCTCGGGTGGGTGCTCTGGGCCTTCCCAAGGAGATTTGCACCTAAGTGGTAGCAGCCATTAGAGAGCTTTACAAGCTGTGCCCGCAACAGGGCCCAAGGTGGAGCATCTTAACACAGCCTGCTGCCTGGCAATCGATCAATACATATAAAGAGTATGCACTCCAGTCTTTAAATGGAACTCCAATCCAGGCTAGCTTTTATAGTTTTTCCGGAATCTTTCAAGTCCTCAGTCATAACTTGGGGTGCCCACTCAACATGTTCCTGCAAACTTAAGTCTCGACCAGTCCTTCAAAAGTTTGGATTAAAGGAGTTTTAAGGTGTCAAGGAAGAACCAGTAATGATCCTTAACGATACCCTACAAGAGCTCAGCCAAATTGTAGAAAGTGGGGCTCTTAAAAGGGAAACCAGTTTCCTTTCCCAGCTTAATCGAGCTCTCTAAATCTGTCTCTCTCTTCCCAGGATATAATTTAGGATTTGATTGCATATTCCCACAGATAAAACTGTTATTCTAAGAACACAGTTACCCCCTTATCTCTTTTGAAATATGCTAACATGGAATTACTTTTGTACCTAGCAAGTAAGGGAACATCAAAGGAGAACATTTTATTATTTATAAAATTTATACTCTGCTTTTCTGCCCTCATCAGGATCGTCAAGGTGACTAACAAATTAAAAACACACATAATAAAATCACATCTTAAAAATAATTAAAATCAACAACAACAAAAAGCCCACACATCATTAAAACCAAAGCTAAAATACCCATATAAAAACACAGGTCAGGAAGGAAGGATCACTGATGAAACAACCAACAAGAGTCTTTACCCGCTGGCAGAAGTTAGCAACAGAAGTGGACAGATGAGTCTCCCTGGGAAGAGTTTTGGTGCAGCAACCGAGAAAGTCCTCTCTTGGGTTACCACACACTTAATCCCAGAAGGCAGAAGGTACCTGAAGCAGTGTCTCAGAAGATGACTGCAGCTGTCAGGTACGTTCATAAGGGATTAGGCAGGCCTTTAGGTTGGTTGGCCCCAACCCATATAAGGATTTAAGAGTCAACACCCACACCTTTAATTGCACCCAGAAACAGATTCAGAGCCAGTGTGGATGGGTCAAGACCAGTGTTCCCTCTAAGCTGAGTCAGCGGGAGCTAGCTCACAGTTTTTTAGCCTCCGGCTCACACGTTTTTTGTCTTGGCTCAGGAAGGATGGCTCCAGAGCAAACTAATTTATGCAGCAGCCAAATCGCTCGCTCACAACTTTAATGCCAGTAGCTCACCAAGTAGAATTTTTGCTCACAAGACTCCACAGCTTAGAGGGAGCATTGGCCAAGACAACAGTGATATGGTCCTACAACCCACTCTAGTCAACTTCCTGGCTGCGGCATTCTGTACCAATTAAAATTTCCAAAACACTTTTCATGTCAGCACCGCATAGAGCACATTGCGGTGATCTAATCTAGAGGCAACCAGGGTAAAAGGTCAAAGCTGGCAAAGGAACTCCCGGATATAGCTGCCACCTGTTTATCCAGCAAAAGGACAGACCTGTTCCTTCAAGGGGAGTGCAACCCCGTTCAGAACAAGGTGACACCTTAAATCCCAGGGCAGACTTCCACTCACTAGTAGCACTTCCATCTTGTCAGGATTCAGCTTCAGTTTATTAGCCTGCATCCACTCCAGAACTGCCTCTAGGCACCAGTTCAAGTTTCTGCAGCTTCCCTGGGATCGGGTTGGAAGAGTGAGATAAAGCTGTCATCTGCATATTGGTGACAACCCAGCCAAAACTCTGGATGACCTCAGCCAATGGTTTCATGTAGATGTTAAATAGTATAAGGGACAAGATGGAACTTTGCAGGACACCACAGGCCAAAGACCAAGGGGTTAAGCAACGGTCCCCAAGACCACCTTCTGAAACCTATCCTCCAGGTAGGACAGGAACCACTGCAGGATGGTGCCTTTCAATCTTAGCCAAGAAAGGTGGTCCAAAAGGATACCATGACTGTTGGTACTAAAAGCCACTGAGAGGTCCAGGACAATTAACAGTGTTGCACTCCCTCTATACATCTCCTAGTCACAGGGAGATAAGGCTTCTTCAGGGTGACAAGGCTGTTTCAGTCTCACAACCAGGCCTAAACCCAGACTGGAAAAATCCAAACAATCTGCCTTATCCAGGAATGCCTAAAGTTGCTCAGCCACCACCTGTTCAATAACCTTGCTCAAGACTAATAGACAGTTACTAAAAGCTCCTGTGTCCAGGACAGGCTTCTTCAGAAGTGGACCCACTACCGCCTGTTCCAAGGCTGGGGCAATCGCCCTGTCTAATGGAGGCATTAACTACCTCTCATGTGCACTGCTGTTCCATCATTGAGCAACTAAACAACTCTCACCTCCAATTTCAGTGGTTTCTACTTATACTCGGTTCAGGTTTTGAAACTAAGCCAGTGTAATAGTATGCTATAACAAAACAAATAAAAAAAGAGTCCTGTGGCAAGCAGAAGTACTTTTTTAAAAAAGTGCCGTCTGTGAACATTTTCACCAGTTAGATAGACGGTTAGCACAAAGAAATTGATTAAAATTTAAATGGGTTGTGCAGAGCAGATGGCTTTTTATACAGCAGTTAATTAGAATATATTTGTTAACAGCTTCTTTGATATTGATATACCAGCTCTTAACTGGGAAAAAAGGATCAGTTGATGACTGGGCCCACCAAATGCAATGAGGATTCTAGAACAGGGGTGGGCAATTGTTTTGGCTCGGGGGCCGCTTTGTGGCAGCGGAGGTTTTAAAATGCTTCTAAAATGATTTTTTAAATCATTTAAATTTTTTAAATACTTTTAAAATGATTGCATTCATTACTTAACTTTGCATTTCAGAAAAGGTATAAATTGTATCATAAAAATCAATAAATATAAATTAAATAAAATAGTGGTAGTTTATTCAATTTATTTATTGTGCTAATTTCATATCATCTACAGCTGCAAGCACATTTAATTTTAGAATCAGTTTAATGAGACAAATGTACCCTATCACACTTTTCTACAATTTTTTTTGAAATCAGGAGTGAGACTGCTTGTTGAGATTCTCATCACAGCCTGCAAGTCAAAGAGCATCTGTATTTACTCTTGTTAATCTTCATGTCTTGGCGGGCCGCAAAAAAACTCTGTGGTGGGCCGCATGTGGCCCGCGGGCCGCCATTTGCCCACCCATTCTAGAACATGTCACTGCAGCCTTGAGGATGCCACGCAGAGCACCTCCAGCACTAACTGAGTGCATCTGAAGCGTTCCGTGTAAAGACTAAGAGCCATTCGTAGAGCAGAGCAGGGACACATAAAAGTTTGTTTTAAAATGGGTTTCATCTTTGCAGTCAGCAAAAACCTAGAAACAAGACTAAGAGAAAAGGCCGCTTCATTATAATTCATTTTACAATTAAAGTGTGAAATATGAGATTCAGCAGTAACTTGAGTAAATGAGGAAAAATGCAAAGTGAAGAGAGATGCAACATTTAAAAAATGTGACACGAGAAAGCACAAGGCTTTTCTTTTTCCGAAGCATTATTGGACAAGGGAGCAAAGCAAATTCTAAAGAGTATGGACACCTATCCTCCCTCCCTTCTGACTCAAGGCTTGTTTCATCTGTTGAGAGCTTGAAAATAAGCACCAAACAAACAGATATTCTTTACCATCCGAACTCCAGGGAACTGTAATTGTCTCCCACGTGTATACACTATCCTCCTGCAATACCTTGAGCTGCAGATGAAGACAGTGACTCGTCTTACACTATAGTGGCCACTTCCGCATTTTTGTTACTCATTTGTCCCTACTGCTTTGGGTCATCGTCCCCCCTCCTTTTCCACATGTAATGTAATTTAATGTAAATATTATATTTATTTATTATTCCTATTTATATCCCGCCTTGCCGGAACAAACTGGCTCAAGGTGGTGTACAGCATAAGGCAATAGAGCAATAAATACAGTAAAATCACAAATACAATATAAAATACAATAAAAACAGTATAAAAATAAAAATACAAATATTGGCAGCATTCAATATACAATCAAGGATGGAGAACAGTCCCAACAGTGTGTCCTAAGGGCCTTGAGATGTTCCTGTGACGCGTCCGATGGTTGCGCGTTCGTCAGTGGCAGCCCCAGTCGAAAGCCTGGTGGAAGAGCTCCGTTTTACAGGCCCTGCAGAACTGCAAAAGGTCCCACAGGGCCCTGATGTCCTCCGGGAGCTCATTCCACCAGTATGGGGCCACCACTGAAAAGGCCCTGGCTCTAGTGGCGGCCAGCCTGGCATCTCTTGGGCAAGGGAGGGTCAGGCGATGTTGCGCTCCTGACCTCAGTGCTCTCCGGGGCACATATGACTACTAGAGAGAGCAAAACACGCTGGAGGGGGAAAAGCCCTGACACAATAGGGACAAACGAGTGACAAAAATGACAGTGCCAGTGTCAGAGGAATAACTGAGTTTCTCAGGACACCGTGGAAACGCACTGATCCACAGCCCTTAATAGCAGAACATGTGAGCTGACATTCTAAGAACAGCTGGTCAAGTGAGATTAACGTGTGAACCACATACCGTAAGAAATTTATTAACAGCCACTGGGAATGTTTAAAGTTAGGAAGCTAAGCCACCCTGCTCTGCATAGCAGCTTAACATACCCTCCCAGTTTTGAAAGAGAAAGTGCCCATAGACAGGACTCATCAGCTGACACTGCCAGTTAAGTCTCCTTCGTAGAGTCAAGGGAATCCAGAGATGGTCAAGCGGCAGCTTCCTTCTTTTGGCATGTTCCTTCCTACTTTCTCCTCACAGCTTCATGAGTGTAAGCATAAGATAGGTAAAGGTTTCCCTTGCTCGAAAGCCAATACGACTCTAGGGATGCGATGCTCATCTTCGTTTCCAAGCTGAAGAGCCAGCACTGCCCGAAGATGTTTCCGTGGTCATGTGGCCGGCATGACTAGACGCCAAGGCCCATGGAACGCTGTTACCTTCCCACCAAAGTGGTACCTATTTCTCTACTTGCAATTTCTTGCTTTCGAACTGCTAGGCTGGCAAGGAGCTGGGACCAGAGACGGGAGCTCACTCCATCATGCAGCACTCAGGTCTCGAACTGCTGAACTAGCGACCTTCTGGACTGCAGTTCAGCGCCTTAACCACTCGAGCCACTGCAGCCCCCTAAGCATAAGAAACATCTCCACAAATCAGCACACATGCCCTTCCTTTTCATTAACCTTGGATGCTGCATAAAGCCCTCTTCCTGCTGACCTTCTCTCGGGCTCCTGTCTCACTGGATGTGTTCAAGCAATGAAAAACAACAAACTGTGCCTGCACAGTTGTTACTTAAAAAAAGAAAGCTCCTATAGTGGCGTGAAGCTGGAACTCTCACAGCCAATAATGACAGAGTTTTCAAACAATGGTTTCCTCAAAGATTTTCCCCTTTCCTTTTTGCAGAATTTATCTGACGGGGGCCCCCCCAAATCTGCAAATCACTTTCAGGGGGTGGGGGGGAAACTGTCACACTCAATAAATTAATATGCATAATCTTGATTTGTATTGATACATTTATCGGAGGGAGGGGTTTCCGTTTTGATCATTTATGGTACTATGGCCTGATTAACATACTTCTGTCAGATCCAGCCTCGTTAGAAATAAGTTAGACACCCAAACCTAAGAACCAATATTAGCGATTCGTCAAGGGAGAAACCGAAATTTGTGTCTTCCTCTCCAGTCCCTGCCCACAAACCTTTTCAGTGTATATAGGTTCTCTGCTTACTCTAAAGGAAGAAGAACCAACTACCAGCTTATGGCAAGCTTACAAAGACCCAGCCAGAAGCACTTTTAATCCAACATAGAGACACTCCAGTTTTTCAGATAACCAGAAAACCCGAAGAATTCAGGAGAAACCGAAGTCTTCATTGAAGCTGAAGTGCTATGCAAACACTACCATGTACTTCCATCTCCTGAATACCTAGTTTGACTTTATACTGATATAAGGACTTGCAAAGATGTGCCTCAGCCATTGGCCTTGCAAAAATAATATTTATGCACTCCATTGCACAGTGACTGAAATTGTTAAAAATATTTTATAAAAAAAAATACTCTTGAGCTCCTTGAACTAGCAAGCAGGGCCAAACATATTGCAACTGCTGCTCCGCGGTATCAGAAATGGAAAACATAATAAATGGCACAGAAATAACAGGAAGACATTAAATGAAATTATACTAAAATGGAAGTGCTTTCTTGCTGCACTTCAGCACGAAGCATCTAGAGGACAAAGTCATTTGAATCATGTTTTATACTGCACTGTCAAAGTTATTGCCTTACTAACCTTGTATATGCATATTATAAAAATCATCCATTTATGTTACAGTGAATTACTTTAGGTTAACACTCAGAACTCAATACCTGAAACGAATTTCAAGTGACAAGACCCTCATTAATCATGATTTTCATACATTAATGCCACAACACAAAACCTCCTTGTTCACAGTTTGAAACTTTAGGTGATCAAATATTATTGAACGCCACCTGCACAAAATTGCGTCCCTCCCCCACTCCCAATTTCAAATAGAATTTACTGGCAGAGAACTACAGTGATAAATGGTGTTTACAGACCTCAGACCTGAGGAAGGGAGGAACCCTGATAGAAAGAGAAGGGAAAGTGTTTTCCCTTTTAATCACAAACACCAATTAAAGACTTTAATTGCTGCTTTGTTTTAAGATGCACGTAGAAAATATGTGCTTCGTAAAGCTTGCCTATCTATGCTTTGAGACAGCAAGTTTCACTTCCATGTTACAGATCCGAACGGAGACTATACAAGCCCTTGTCCGCTCTGGGATCTGAAACCAATGTCCCAAGTCTATGTAAAACACAGTCACGTTACAAAGGCTGAGGACAGACTGGATATGTGGCCCGCTTTGCCTCCGCTTTGGAAATGGAGGCAGAGAGGCCATCCAGACTGCCGCAGCTGCCGCCTGCCGCCAGCGCACACTCACCCATGCCTGAAGCACAGTCCTTGCACTTCAGGCGGAGACCCCGGGGAACCGGTCTCCAGTGGCTGCATGCGTGCTGCTGCCGCTTCCTCTGGGTGTGGACGTGCCAATGGCGCGTCGCACACACCGCTGGAAGTATGAACGGGCTGTTCCGGCTGCCGCGGCTGTGCATAGCCGCGGCTGGGTGAGGCAGCCAGCAGCCGCGCACCTCTGCCCCACGCAGCCAGTGCGAACGGGGCGCCCCGGGCTGCTTTTCCCACGGGGCTTTCGGCCCCGCAGCTGTTCCAGGTCACATATCCAGTCTGTCCTCAGCCTTAGTCTGCATAAAGTACTTCAGTCACCTTCTTCCTTTTATGTCGCTTCCTCCTTCCTTATGGTCTTGTCTTTTTTCTCAATGGTAAGTCTGCATGCAGGGTCTGTTCATTTTAGTAAAACAATCGTTCCACGACTAGCTTTGGGGGCTCTTTATAAATTAATCTTGGATCCAAGCCTGGAGCCACTCACACAAAGGAAGCTACTTTTCTGCCAACTCTACCTTCCTTCTATAGCCCCCTCATGCCATATTTTGTGATGCTCTCAAATGATCTGCAGACCATCAAGACTTCCTTTCTGGGAGACAGCAGCAGACACTGGATCCAAGCCACTACCATTAGGTAGAGAGCCAGTTTGGTGTAGTGGTTAAGTGTGCGGACCCTAATCTGGGAGAACCGGGTTTGATTCCCCACTCCTCCACTTGCACCTGCTGGATGACCCTGGGCAAGCCATAGCTCTGTCCCAGCTGTTCTCTCAAGGACAGTTGTCTCAGAGCTCTCTCAGCCCCGCCCACCTCACAGGGTGTCTGTTGTGGGGAGGGGAAGGGAAAGGAGTTTGTAAGCCGCTCTGAGACTCCCTTGGGTAGTGACGGGTGGGGTATAAATCCAATCCAATCCACCATCCTCCTCCTCCTCCTCCCCATCCTCACCCACTCCACCTCAAATTCTCTACAAACACTGTGCCTTTCTCTTTCTTTGAACTGGGCTTCTGGAGAAAGGAGGACACAGAAAGAAGAAGAAGAAGAAGAAGAGATTGGATTTATACCCCGCCCTCCACTCCCCAAGGAAGTCTCAGAGCGGCTTACAAACTCCTTTTCCCTTCCCCTCCCCACAACAGACACCCTGTGAGGTAGGTGGGGCTGAGAGAGCTCTTTCCCAAGCTGTCCTTGAGGGAACAGCTGGTACAGAGCTATGGCTTGCCCAAGGTCATCCAGCCAGGTGCAAGTGGAGGAGTGGGGAATCAAACCCGGTTCTCCCAGATTAGAGTCCGCGCACTTAACCACTACACCAAACTGGCTCTCCTGAAAGATCAGGATCTCCAGTGAAGACAAAACCATACTCTTCATGCACCAGAAAACTCAAGAACACTAGGGTCTCTCTCACCTCAACAGGCTCAGAGAAAGTGGAATGTAAGGCACCCCATTTAAAGCTTTGTTTCCAAGCTTTTGCCAAATACTTTCACAAATCGGAAGGTGACAAACTTTTTAAAATTCAGCACAGTGTCTTGAAAGCTGTAAGGTACCTGGAACTACAGCAGAAGCTGTATCCAAAGTTAGGCAGCTGAGGTACAGATTACCCATGCTGGGTAAAAAAAAAAATGCAACCCAAGATATATCACAGCCACCTTCCTTTTGCAGTCGAAAGTGGACAGTCCACGTTTAACAAGCTCCAGGTGGGCTGCATCCACCAGTGGAGGGGGGGTCAGAAATTCTACTGGACTGATTCAACACCTTCCCCACAAATGTCTAAAATCAAAATTAAAGATCTTCACATATTGAATGATTAACATCTTAGCTACCAGACCCTAAAACACTTCAACATTTTCTTATACTATTCTAGCCTCATTATTTACAGTTGGGCCTTGGTTTTCCACCAAGCACCTTCGAGCAGCAATTCGACTTAGCAAATTTATAAAGTAGCCAAGAAAAGAAACAAGCCAACCCATTCCAGCTGAATGGTGATTTTAATTCTGATATGGTATTCTCAAGGTGAACATCATATCCACAGCACTCAGAAAACCAGCTTCAGAAATACATGCCAAGTGCCAACAAAGCTGCACTTAAAAGGTCTATCCTTTGGTAACAATTTGTAGAACAGAATAATATGTAGATCAGAAGAAAGAAACCCCTTGGTTTTGCCGTCAGAGAATGAACATACGCTAGGAGGATCTTAGGAATTAAAGCCAGCAAACTAATAGAAGGGGGGTTTTTTTAGGATTTTCTTCTAGTGCTGCAGTTCCATAAAAATATGAATGTTATATTTGAAAAAAACAAGACCTTGGGTTCAAAATCCTCAAAAATAATTTCTAATTCTGTAATTAATCCCTGAAACAGCAATGCATTAAAAAATCAAATCTCCATATATCCAGTGAGCTTAACAATATATTCCTTTTCCATTGTTAATTAATTATAGTAAATTCTTTGGGTGCTCTGGAAATAAAGTCTGTGCCACTCTATGCCTATGCACTTTTGATCCTCAAGCAATTTTTCGAATGTATTTTAAGCTTTTTGCCCCAAATCCTCACACATTTTACTATATCCAATAAAATGACATTTTAAAGCCCAGTATCAAAATATCTATTATTTTTATTTTTTTTAAACTGTTTATATTTTATTAGCGTATGTTCAAATACATGTTCACACGAAATCAGAAACAACAGCAACAAACTTGTACTTAATAACCGGTTTGATTAGTTAACATAACTGCTTATCAACACAGAGTGAAATCTTTCGTTAGACCGAGTTACAACTTGGATAAATTCATAACCTATATAAATCATCGATCTGATTTCTACTTTGAAGGTGTCCATTGTTATTTTTTACACGCTCTTCTTAGGGACTGTGAAATTAGGCTCCTGACAACCTGATAAGATGCCAAGGGTTTGCAAGCCTCACTAGGTTGTCAGTCAGGTCTGGAAATAAAGACTTAAGGCTTAAATAGAAAAAAATATTTTAAAGAGCAAATGAAATGTTTATGCCACTCTGTTCCTCAGCAAGGGACTGTTGCCAAGATGAGGCTCTAATATTCACTCTGCCTTTTAAAAAGGCCCCTATTCCTCCATCACAGCCAGACAGCCCAGCAGCTTCCCGTCGATGCCGGCGGAGGACTGCAAAAGACGGTGTCGTAGACTTCCCATCCCTTCAGACAGCCCATGCCTCCTAGCCTCTACCTAGCTACCTGTGCTCTTTCTCTTGCCTTCTCTTTGATGGAGAACCCTCCTTGCCTTCAGCCTTTCACTCATCCATCTCTCGGAAGGCCTGGGCTGGTAGCTTTCTTCACTTCTTTCTCAAGATTCTGTCCTTCCAACCACCTTCCAGCTACTTCCCCCTGCTGCCTCTCCCCTCTGCTCCTTATATACTCTCTCAGGAAGGTTCTATCCAATCAGCAGCTGACACTTCGTCACACCTTCTTATTTATTTATTATTTATTTATACATTCGATTTATTGATCGCTGCTTCCCACACGCAGGCGGGCTCGCAGCGATTTACAATTTGTTGAAGCCAAGGGACTAACAATTCAATTCAGTGGGGGAAGGGAAGACAACACATATAACTGAGTCTTTCTGTTGGTTTTTTGACGAGTCATGTTCCGGGCTCAGTGTTCGTTCCGTTCTTCTGACCCAGTTTTGAAATTCCGAACATGAGGAGCCCCCTCAAAGTATCCCCCCTAACAAAAATGTTCTGAGTCTAAACCTCCTTCTTCTTCAGTGAACTTTTAACCTCCCCTTAGCAATAGTTCCTCGTTTCGACAAATGAAAATACATTGTAAGACTTTGAAATCCTCCTGCTGCAGAACCTTCACACAAGAGCAGGGATAACAACCTATTCTGAAATTACAAACAGTATTTGTTCTCCTTGTTAGAGAACTCCTTTCTCCACAAAGCCCACCACACCAAAACATCTCAGCACTTTCAAGTATTCACAAGATACACTGAACAGAATTTTAAAATTGAAGTCTATAAGGATCTCTGTAGTTTCCAAGTTATGTTTTGCTGTATGAAACTGCCAGAGAAGTTATGGTTTCCTAGCAACTAGAATCTGCTGATGTCTCCTCATCGCAAGACGACAATTTGTATAAAATCTTTTGTGTGTCTGGGCAGTCATGTGTCAAGGAAAACAGTGCTGTGTATCAAAGAATTTCCATCTACAAATAACACCATGAAAGTATTTTTAAGTAAAAGTAGAACTGAGTTTAGAAGGCTAAAATCATTATTTTAATAAATAAGTGCAGCACTTTAATATTTGTGAACGCTGTGAGATACTGAATGAAATGCAACATTCAGACATTTGTTAAAATACTCTGGAAGACAGCTCCCAAAGAAGAGAACCCTAATTTCATTATTAAATCCTGAAAAAATTCTATTTAAACGCAGTAAAATTATAGGTAGGACTTGAGGGAGGTTTTGTAACATTTTTCCTCATGGAGTGTAAAGAAAAAGACTGACTATGAAGACAATGATGGATGTTGTTCTGGGATAACATGCCAGACTATTAAATCCTGGAATTCTTTTTTTAATCCCAAAACTACATTTTCAGTGATTTTTTGGTTGTTTATTTTAAACTAGTGAAATAACAGTGAACACAGTAGTACCAATAAACACGGTAAACACAGTGTAACAATGCTATTTTTCCAATAAACTGAACACAAAAGATGGTGTGTGTTCTTTGTCCTTTCTCAGAATGCTAAAACAGAGCCGATGTTAATATTCACACAAATTCATACCATTATTCTGTTGTAAGCTCCAATGTACAATGGAAAAGTAGATTTTAACTTCTTTAGAAACGTAGAAGTTTTTTACATTTCCTTCAACTGAGATATTTTATCCATTACCATTATTCTCAAACTGTTGTACCAGGCTGAAATAGCAGAAAAAAGGTTTTCAAGCCTGGAAGTCGTGGTGACTTCTGGCGACGCTTAGTGGGGCAAGAATGTTTCAGACAGGTGGCTTGATATTACCTGCCTCTGTGTCCCAGCCCTGGTATTCCTAGGAGGCCACCCTTCCAAGTACTTGTTTAGCTGCGATCTGACAAGACAGGGTTAGCCTGGGCTATCCAGGTCAGGGCAACTTTGTATAGAAAATTTTAACAGCTTATGTAAAGCTTTTTCTGGACTATTCTTAACATAGACTGATATTCAGGCACTATGTTTTTAATTATTATTAATGTGTATACCAGGGTTGGGCAAATTGCGGCCCGCGGGCCACATGCGGCCCGCCACAGAGTTTTCTGCGGCCTGCCAAGACAGTTGGCCACATATATTTGTGAGCAAAGTTTTTCTTGCATGAAGATCAACAAGAGTAAATATAGATGCTCTTTGACAGACATTAACTTGCAGGCTGTGATGAGAATCTCAACAAGCAATCTCACTCCTGATTTCAAAAAAAACTGTAGAAAAGTGTGATAGGGTACATTTGTCTCATTAAACTGATTCTAAAATTAAATGTGCTTGCAGCTATAGATGATATGAAATTAGCACAACAAATAAATCGAATAAAACTACCACTATTTTATTTAATTTATATTTATTGATTTTTATGATACAATCTATACCTTTTCTGAAATGCCAAGTTAACTAATGGATGCAATCATTTTAAAAGGTGCGGCCCTCCGCTAACCTCCGCTCCCACAAAGTGGCCCCCGAGCCAAAACAATTGCCCACCCCTGGTGTATACCATATAATAAGGGCCACGGTGGCTCAGAGGTTAAGATGATGAGCTGCAGATCAGAAGGTCAGAAGCTTGGCAGTTCGAGACCCAAGTGCTGCGTGACGGAGTGAGCTCCCGTCTCTGGCCCCAGCTCCTGCCAACCTAGCAGTCCAAAAGCAAGAAATTGCAAGTAGATAAATAAGTACCGCTTCAGTGGGAAGATAACAGCATTCCGTGCGCCTCAGCGTTTAGTCATGCTGGCCACATGACCACGGAGAAGTCTCTGAACAATGCTGGCTCTTTGGCTTGGAAATGGAAATGAGCACTGGACCCTAGAGTCAGATTTAACTGGCTTTCGAGCAAGGGAAACCTTGACCTTTACACCATATAATAAATATCTTTTTTGATATAAATTTTATTTACTGTAGCTTGACCCTTGTAGCATTCTCTGATCATCTAAAAATACCAATAACATTGTTCTGACTCAAAGGTTAGTGGAATAGCCTATAATATTTTGAAAACAATGTCTGATTGAATTCCAAGACTTTGAGTCTTGATACCTAGAACTACAGTGCCGTCCTTGCACATTTTCTACAACATAAAGCTGAGTACTACTTATAGATGTGCCACTACCTACCAGGAATTATATTCTATCATGTGAAAAGTTCAAAGGATAACTCTCTTATTCCAACGGCAGAACCGAAAGACAAATTGGTTCGAACAGAAGGCAAGTGAAAACCTCTTTCCCAGTTATGTACACAGTCAGGATTTGTGTTCCAAGATCACAAACTCAGAATTCATATTAGAAGAGAACGGATTCTATGCAAATGTGAAGCGTAATCTACTATAATTTTCTGAAATAGCAATAACTTTGCAGTTATTTGATTCTTAAATTTTAAAAATGTTAATAAAATGTATCTGGCAACACTGAAACCATATTTGACTATATGAGGCTTTCAGTTGTATCATTTGACTTTGCAATATAGTTCCTGTCTTACTCACATTGCATAGTCCCCACAGATCAAGTATATCCCAAACTGGAAAGGATCCCGTAGCTCTGTGGGGGGGAGGGGGGGGAGAGTTCAGGGACAGACTCCTGTCTCAAAAGGTTTGCACTGTGGAAACGCAAAGAACTAGCTGTCTGTATTTTAGAAGTTCAAGTTAGAATGGGGTTATTTAATATTGCCCCCAGGAGGGTAGTTATTTTGCAGCCAAGCTACTCCTAAGCTATACCAATTCACACATGTTTTTCTATTTTTCCCATAACTTGCATACATATTCTTTACCGCGTGAAAGTATGTTTTTAAGATGGGACACTGTAGCGAAGCTGAAAGTCTGGGACTCTTACTCTTCCTGTATCAGGAAAGCATCTGAGAATCTGCACATAAAGCTTGGCTTTGCCCCCCTTCTGAATGTAGACAATAGCGGGCATCTTTTCCCAGTCCCTCTATTGATATGAAATTTAGTGGAGTGAACATAATTCATGGTTTCCTAATGCAGGAGCAGACAAGACACTAGAACATTTCAGATAATTTAATGCATCTGCATATGCAAAATAATGTTTTCAAAAAACCTGCACAAATTCCACAACCCGTCCACTAAATCTATATAATATTAGCCATGTGTGGCTGCCATCTGTGGATAACTAAATCTGCAAATTAGGGCCAGACAGAAGCTAAACAGATTTTTCTGCAAACTTGAGACACACCCTAAGTTAACAGAAAAATCTTAAATCTTTAAAAATCTATAGAGGGGGGAGTAATCCCCACAAAAGTAAAACGTTCGTTGGCGGTACCGGGGAGCCATGCTGGGTACAGCAGTGATGGTGAAGCAGGGAGCATCACTCGGCCTGGCAGCAGTGGAGCCCAGGGGCGTGCCACCATGAGTTGCGCTGGGCCTGAGCTCCGGGCAAGCCACCGAGAAGATGAAGGGGGGGGGGGGGGAAGGAAGCCTCCTTGAGCCTGCCTGGAGCAATTCCAGGTGAGCCACCAAGCCTCAGCCTGCCCACCCGAAACAGGTCTGAGCAAGCCTCCAAAAGCAGTGGGGAGGTGATGAGCCTGGTGGCTGCAGGAAAGCTCAGGATCTGCACTGAGCCTGGCAAAAAAAAATGGCGGGGATAGGATTCCCCCTGCGAGTATCGCAGGCCTCCCCACTTGTATTATGTATAATAACCTGCAATCATCCCAAGACCCTAGCCACTGTGGAGCAAAGGGCAGCTGTGGGCACCAACTGCCATTTTGAGAATATTTTAAACACAAGTCTCAAGTCCTTATATTTACACAGGTATAAACATGTAGGCACTATTCCAGCTATTCAACAAGCAATGAATGTCTTCCTGCCTTCCCATGTTCTCCCCAAGGAGTGTGGAAGGACAATGACCCCTAAATTTTGCTACATATACATTTAACTAGAGTCTGTTCTTTGAATTTTCCACCGGCAGCTAAGGACTAACTATACTGTCAGATTAACAGGACAAATTTTAAAATTATCATTACTATTGCTACCCTATGTCCAATGCTCCCTCTAAGCTGTGGAGTCTTGTGAGCAAAAATCCTACTTTGTGAGCTACTGGCATTAAAGTTGTGAGCAGGCGATTTGGCTGCTGCATAAGTTAGTTTGCTCTGGAGCCATCGTTCCTGAGCCGAGACAAAAATCTGTGAGCTGGAGGCTAAAAAACTGTGAGCCAGCTCACACTAACTCAGCTTAGAGGGAACACTGCTCCTAAAATTAAACGCCCTATAAAGTGTATTAGAATAAAAGGAAGGTAGTTGTCACTTAGAACTTTATGACTGTTCACAAAACATTATTGGAAAATACTAATGCCACCTCTTACATTATACAGCTAGGCTGAGTAGCACTTAATGTGGTTAAGGAGTTTATTCTTCTGAATGTTTGAAATACTTTTCAGTTGTTATAAGGTATGAACCTACACCCTCTGATCAGCTTTTGCATGTCAAGCGCAAGGTTACCATTTTTAAACTGAAAATAAAATACCATAAAAGCGTATCACAACTTAGAAGACTTACTGCCAAGGCTTTTGACAGCTTCGTTCTGTAACTGTTCAGAACAATGGTAATGATATCTTGATGAGGTACGTAAGCATAGCCGCCATGAAAGTAAACTCTTCTTACACGAACTAAATCCACAGCATCGCAAAAGGGAACCTGAATTTGAAAAGAAGAGGTTGATTTAAACTATAAAGGCCAGGCCCCAATGATAAAATATACCATACCCTAGGAAACACAAGCCCCATAAAGCGATGAAGAACATGAAAATCATTTTTGAGAGACCTGATGGAGGAATCAGTTTTCAACTTCGGGAAATGTACATGAAATTTTCACCTTTTTATGAATTAGAGCAATTGTTTGGACCACCAGAATCGTTTAGACACCATTTCAATTTGCGGATTCTAGTATAAAGAAAACGGGCCAGATGCTATAGAATTGTTAACAGATCAAATTGACCGAATCTGTTTTTGAAGTCCCCGCTTTCTGCTGTAACCCTCTTGAGCTTTGAGCTCCAAAAACCATTTTTGAGGGTTGGGGGAACTTTAAGAACAATGTGAGATACAGGGGAGGGGAGTGTATTAGTTGGAGAAGCCAGTAGAAATCACGCTCACCGCTCCTTGTACAAGTTGTAGGAAAGCTTGCACAAGGAGAGGGGAATACTTCTGCCAGTTCTCCCTTCTAGTTGCACTCCCATCTCATGCCAAACTGACGACTGTTCTCAAGAGTCATCAAGCCTTCAAGAATGACTTTGGGTGACGAGGTACAGTGGGAAGAGGGAATTGGCAGAAATCTTTCCCGCTCTGCTGACTGTTCTATAGATCCATCCCACGTACCCAATAAACATGGGCTTTAACAAGGGCATTTAGAACTGCAGCACTGCAAGGAACTGAAGTACCACCTTCGGTTTATGCACAAGGAACATGGCTGAAGAAAATAGTTTTGTGAGGAAATATGTTTACATATCAAGCCCCCTCCGAATCTAAAGCTATGAGGTCTATCTACTGCTACAGAACATTGTTGAACATGCTCACTAATTATTATTTTTAATTAATTTTATGTACCGCCAAACATATTAAAAAAACAGGGGAGAAAATCTACTTTCATAAGGAGTACAGATTTCTCAGGGGATGGATCTCTCTGGGGAAGGAGTTTCCAAGGTTAAATATAACAATCAAGATGGCAACAAGGGTACACAAAGGACACTCTTATTAATTTAGTAAGGGGGTATGGGTGAGGGGGGTGGACATAATTTTCCTGAAATTGTAGGAATTGTGCCAGAGATTCTCTTACCTACTTTAGCCTTTTGCCTTTTGTCAACATTTTACGAAATCTGAATTAACCATGTAACAAAAGTTGAAATTTGGAGTCTTTTAGGGTTTCCCAGTCAAGCCTGTCAATATTAAGTTTTTCGAGTATCGGATACCATTTATCAAGTGAGCTAAGCTGTGCATTTTCAACACAGGTAGCATTAGTATAAGTCTCAATTTTTTCTATTATGAATAAGTCCCATATTTTATGAAGCCATTAACTGATTGGAGGGGGATGCTCACTAATTATGAGAAGACCTAGTACTGGTAAGATTGAGGGACAGGGTGGGACGGAGGTAAGAGAGATTATTTTCCCTACAAACAACAATTTCTCCACACAAGCGACTTCCTATAAGCTTTTTTTTAAAGACATAAATCATCTGTTTTCACAACGTTCTCACGCACAACAATGGCTCTCTCAATAACCATTTCCCTCAAAATAAATTTTATGCAAGAACACCAGTTACAAGGAACTACAATATGAAACAGCAGCATTTAATCTCCCAAGAGGAAATCTGAAGTTATAACCAACAGTACAACAACATCCATTTACACTACAGTCACCTGTAGTGTACATTTACCTGCTCACTCACCTTATAGAATACCATTTCTTCTACTTTAGAATTTAAGCCAGAAGTCGAATTTACTAACTTGTCTGCAATACTGGTCTTTTCAGCTGCACCAATCTAAAATAAAAGCATTTGTATTTTTGAATCACTGAAAATGTTTTCTGTGGTTAAGCTGAGACTTTTCAGGTAACTATACAAAAATAAGCAAGGCATTAATAACTCTGACAGATGACAGTCATGCTATCAAAGGCTGAGGACAGACTGGCAATCTGCCCTGGGACAGTTCTGCTTGGGAAACGGGGGAAGGGAGCCCGTTCAGACATGCGCAACTGTCCCTCGGCTCCCTTCCGCACTTACTCGCTTTGAAGCCGGGTTTCTTGCGCTTTAGAAAGACACCGGGAGAAACCGGTGTCCGGAGGCTGTCTTGCGCTTGCCTCCCGCTTCCAGGCAGTGTGAACCAGAAGAAGGCGGGAGGCAAGTGGAGGCGGCAGTGCGAACGCGGCGTTTTGCCAGTTTGCGCATGAGCGCACATGCGCACATGCACACATAAGTGCATGCGCACATGCGCAAATTGCTGAAACAGCCCAAGCACGAGCTGCAGAGGCCGGCCCACTTGGGGCCACTCCGCAGCAGTATGAATGCTCCGTAACGGCATCCTTGCTCAATACACTGGCCAGTGTGAACGGCCAGCCCCGGGGAGTTTTTCCCCCCGCAGCAGTTGCCTCTGCATACATCCCGCTCCAGATTGCCAGTCTGTCCTCAGCCAAAGAAAAATTAGCAAGAGTTTTTTTTAAAAGTTAGGTACAAATGAAAGGAGTGTCCATAATGGAAACATCATTTGAAGTGATGCTTTCTCAGATTCTTAGATAATCAAGAAGTTGAGCCTACCTTCCCCATGGATACTAGCTGAATGCAAGATTAACATTTTAAAAGAGCTTTAGGCTTAGGGTAAACAGGTTGGGAGTGACAGAGCTGAACTGGGAAAAGAATCCAGTATCTTTGGTTATTCCCACGGCTTTTCCCTCAAGCCTTTAGAATGGACAGCCAAAAACACTGTTAAAGGCTGAATTACGATAACAGTTCCTGTACAGATATAAGCAGCAGTGTTTGCCACAGGAATGGACATTTTTAAGTATAACGAAGAAATCAGTGTTTTTCATATTCCTTGTATATTTTCTACAATCACCTCTGAGTGGACTAAAAGAAGAAAAATTCAAATTAATTTTCAAGTAATCTAGCTGCTGAAATCATTTTTTCACTGCTACTACTCCCTAATAGTAGCAGCTATTCCTCGGTTAGAAAATACACTCTAAAGAACATTATTCCAGCAGCTTTTCTGTTGTGCAGTAATCTGATATGTAGGCATCTGAGATACTAATTTTAGACTAGAAAGGATAAAGCTTCACAAAATCAGCACACATACATGAAATAAATCCACGTATATTGAATTAAGTGCAAATAGACAGATCAGCATTCCACCGCCAAGCAATGGGTGCAAGGACTAGCTAGCTGGGAGAGATGAAGGGACAGGCTTTTCACAGCAATAGCATAATAACCTGAGCTTTAGTCGGCTCCATAGAATACGGCAGAACGGACTGATGTTTCACGTGTAGGCCAAAAACTTTCCCACAGCAACAGAATCAGACATCTAACTGTGGTTTTCGTATATAACTGAATGAAGCCTGTATCCTATTCAGAAAATTTAACAGGAAGTCATTCAGGGGTGGTCATAGTGATACTGGGGCCCGGGGGGGGGGGGGGGGGGGGGGACAGGATCACTGCCACCATGTCACCAGCCCCCCTGCTGGGGCCAAAGAAGGGGCTGCCCTCACCTTGTGCAAAGTGGGTAGGAACCACCACTGCTGCCAGAAGCCAGCTGCTCGAGCCCCTAATGGGACAGGTGAACACGGGTGCAGAAACCTGCTCTATTTCCCCTATCTTCGGGGGCAGGTCCATGGGCCACGGGGCTCCCCGTTGCCCAAGAATAACCATGAAGCTATTACTGAGGCTGAAAGATACCACAAGAAGGTTATGGACATCACTGCATTTATCTCCAAACCACCAAAAAGAATATACCATGGGTCCCCAATGTGGTGTCTGTGAGCACCAGAGCATCTGCCAACAACTTTCTTGGTGCCCGCCAAGTTTTGTTAGAAAGTGGCCAGGGGACCAGGAGAGGCATTTGTCCAGCAAGGCTTCTGATTGGCCACTAGATATGTGATTCGACTAGCAGATTCGGGGGGGCGGGGGGGGGGGGACAGGGGAGCATTGCCTTGGCAATAGCTGCCACCACAGCACAGAGATCTTCACGGTGTGACTGAAGGTAGGCTGTTGGTATGCAAGAAAAAATTTTTAAACGATATGTTCGTTTTAAAAGGCATCCTGTTAAACAGAATTTCTGCCTGCGGGAGCCATTTCACTGTTGTGCCCACCATCCTGTGTCAGAATTCCAAAAGTGCCCACAGATTTTAAAAGTCTGGGAACCCCTGGATTACAACTTTCTGGTTTTATCATTACAATGACTATATTATGTTGGAATGACCACTGAGTCAGAATAACCACCTATGACCATTCGGCACCACATCACAGTGGAGTAGGTATTTGGACCACCCAAGGTGAAAACTATCCACTGCTGCCTCGGAGTTTAAAAACAAATCACTAACTTTTAAAAAGCATATTGTATGCAGGTACAATGTAATATGCATAGTTCGGTTTTATTTAACATCTCCCCTTTCCCTTTTAGAATAATTATTTTGAAAAAACAACAACAAACTATAAAGGGGAAACTATACATGAACAAACCCCTGTAAGGGATTCGAACTAGATTCTTGTCACCATTTCTAGACACTCAGGCGAGCTATTCTGACTCATGAATATATTTCATTTAAAAAATTAAGCCTTTGAATTCTGGCCATACGAGCTGCGTTACAATCTTGATCTAGTTTTGATGAGTTTATTGTAAGTACTAAAAACTATCTTGGAAGGGGCCATTAAGTTTTCTGCTAATAATTAGCATCTGGCGCTAATGAAACTGTGGCAATTAACAAATTAAAAGCCTTAATTAGCATTGTGTGTATCCGCTCACAAATTGTTTTTCATTATGGAAGTGATAACTAGTTATTCTCCTATCACATTTATTACTTTGTTTTCACAAACTTGTGGAGACCAACACCAAACACACCATATGTGCCCAAAACTACACATAAACAGGGCGTTCTTGAAGCAAACTTCACAAAACTGCTCTGTGGATATGACAGGCAGAACTCTTTCAAAGAGACAAAAACAGATTATCAGACAATCAGTTTCATGTAAGAGATACGGGTTTGCAAAGCAGATACACTACCAACCTTGGGATTCTTGTGCTTTTGTTCCCACAGAAAAGGAGAACTACCTTGGAACATAAAAGAAGAAGAGTTGGTTTTATACCCCGCCCTTCACTACCCAAAGGAGTCTTGGGGTGGCTTACAATCATCTTTCCTTCCTCTCCTCACAACAGACACCCTGTGAGATAGGTGGGCTGAGATGTGAGGGAGTGGGGAATCAAACCTGGTTCTCCAGATCGGAGTCTGCCACTCTTAACCACTACACCAAACTGGCTCGCGACACAAGTGTCCATCCAATAAGGACACCCAACCTTTTCCCAGTATCCAAGTAGCAAAACAGATTACTGACTCTCATCGAATATAGGACCAAGAGGCATTAATCCATATGCCAAAAAACATCTAAAGATGAATCGGTTTCTTCACAATACCCTACAGCAGAGTATAGGGCAGAGGTGTCGAATGCATTTGTTACGAGGGCCGGATCTGACATAAATGTCACTATTTTGGGCCAGGCCATGGGTTCCATAAAATGTAACACAAGGTACCAGAAATATAAACTTTGTGTGTGTGTGTGTGTGTGTGTGTGTGTGTGTGTGTGTGTGTGAGAGAGAGAGAGAGAGAGAGTGAGAGAGAGAGAGAGAGAGAGCAAGGGAGGGAGGAGGGAGGCAAGAGGCAGGAAACAGGAAGCAAAGAGCCATAAGGGAGCTGAGGGGAAAAACAAGCTACGGTGTGGCTGCAGCAACAGCCCGGGGAGAGGAAGCAAAAGTTGCTCAGGGGCTAGATTTGAGCCCTCTACGGGCCGCATCCGGCCTATAGGCCACATGTTTGACACCCGTGGTATTGGGTATTCCAATCATGATAGCAGGAAAATGAGGCCACCCATCAAAAAGGTAGGGGTACCCTCTACAAATATGATTTTAGCATACAAAGAAAAAGAAAAGCCAAAACAATAGCTTGGTAAGAACACTGAATACATTCATAGCTGAAGGTCAAAGGCAAAATGGAAGGGGAGAAATTAGCTTGCTCAAGTCCCTGAAATTTCACACAATCCTGAACAGGGAGACTGGGAGAAATTTCCAAGCTGTCCCCATTCACCCACCCCCACCCCCTGCCCGTGATTCCCTTCAGGCTCACAGCCTGTGTCGCCAGATATGGCAAACATGGGAAGCGTAATCCTTTTACCAATGGCCTTCTTTCACATCCTTCCTCAAAAATTTGAGCTACAGAGTCGCTCCCTTCCAGGCCATTTTACTGAACTTGTAAAATGGCAGAATGCAGAGTAGATTGTGCAGGACATGAACATTGAGTTGGTTTGTTTCACTTCCCATTTACCATTCCAACATGTTGATAAAGAAAGGGGTCCACTACTTTGAAATCAAATACTCGAAATTAAACACTCAAATAGGGGGATGATTTGCTCCAGGCTGGCCATTATCACTGGTGTCCTGGAACAGCTTTAGAACACACTCCATTTGGGAGAGGGTCAGCCAGTTGTTGGAGCTGATGCTGAGCTCCTCTTCCCCATGCAGGATGGTCAGAGAAGATAACATCCTGCACCATGCTCTTCTATGTTGTAGGGTGTGCTCAGAGTTCAAATAATTTTTCGATTGATTTTCTGCTGTTTTACAGAAACCTCTGGGAGAAATTCTCTGGGGTTCTCTTGGAAGAACTGACAACCTGTTTTTAAACCTTACTAAGCACAGTTGTACAGAACCAAATGGTTTAAATCAACTCTGCTTGACAGCAAAGAATGTTTTAATTGGGCCAGATGTTTTTATGACACCTTTTGAACTAAACTGGTACGGCCATCCCAGTAGTGTTCCAGCCAATTTCCAATTAAGATGTACTTTCCACCTGTCATATGTTGAGATTTATGATGGAATCCCCTTGCTTCAAAGGACCTAATGAAGTAATTGGTCAAACTGACCTGGTGAGGATCCACCAGCCAAGCTAAAAGGGTGCCAAAGTTAATAAGGTTAAATAAAGTGCAATTGTATTTTCTATACACAATAAGCAGAGTAAATATCTTTGAATTCTGAAACTAAGAATGAAGGCCTATGAATATAAATGTTTTTGAATGAAAAACAGATCTAAGTTTTTAAGGTATTTTTACAGAAAAGCATGATTGTTAAAAGGTAGATTTGAATGCTTATAACTAAGAGTGAAGACCTAGGAATAATGAGGTCTCTGAAAGATTATTGGAAAAGAGAAAGCCTTATGTTATTAGCAATGTATAAAAGCAACTATCCTTTATAAGCTTTGCTATAGAAAGTTGAGCTTAAGAAAAAGACTGTTTTCATTGTACACTCAGAATTGACCAGGTGTATAAAGAAGATCCAGCCAAAACGATCATGGGCAGGTCAGTCAAAGAAACTACTAACAAGCGGATGAGGTCATCCACATTTGCTCATTAAAAAGGGTGCAGGTGGATCTTAAACCATGACACTTGACACCAAATTAAAGGGTCAATTAAAAATACAGAATTTGTATTGTAAAATGGTGTCTCCTGCTGGTTAAAGTAAACTGGTATGTTTTGCAAATTAAACACTTCAATAAGTTTTTAAAATTATCAGAAATAGTCTGTAAAATTCCCTGATGGACCAAAAAACAAGAATAATAGGTATATCAGAATATCTATAAAAGCTTTATGATACAGACCACTTTGCAATATTGAAAGATACTTATAGAAAGTTAAAAATATTAGAAATGCTATGTTTCATAACCAAATGCATCAGATATGTGTTTCAATAGAAATAATCTGTATTATGAATGCTGTTGTGCTGTATAATCAGCAGGATGAGTAGTACACCTGCACTACAAAGCTTGAAATACAGCCAAATGACATCCTGTGTGTCCATTATCTGATTGATGGACTTTTAAACAAAGGAAAGTGAACTACGCATGTCTAAATGATGTCAGTGATGATGTAAAATGAGGAGCAACAAGAGCATATAAGCAGGTTCCCGGCTGTAACAATTTGAATATTCATGCTGAACTTTGCTGTGAGATGTTTCTTATTCGAATAAATACATTTGTTACCCTTTACTGCCTGGATTATTGTGTTAACTGTGTGGTTAGCCACACAAGTCAAAGAACCTTAGTGCCCCTGGGGTGTGGTGGGCACATCCTCAATGAGTCTCCCCTCCCCCTGCCTCTCTCGCAGGAAACAGGCAGCCTTGACGCTGCACAAGAAGTGGCCAGCCAATAGGTCTCCAGCAGGGCCTTAATCTCAAGGGTGGCAGCATCCCAAACTCCCTTTGCCGTCCTCAGCCCCCGAGCATTTCTCACCACCAGGTGCAGCCTGTGTGCCAAGCAAATGATGTTCTTCAAGCACACACCCCTCGCCACTGCCTACATGTTGACGCCGGCGTCTGTGACCAGGTAGCCACGGGTGATGTGTCTGCCACCCAACCACTCCCTCACACTGCTCTGCATCATTGCGGCAATGTGGTCCACATCCACACCCTTTGCATGAAGGAGAACGGTGGCAGCATGCTTCTCCCCTCCCAGGGAGTGTCTTCCAGTCGCCACCAGTGGGCAGTGAGGGAGAGGTATCCATGGTACCTGCAGCTCCAGATGTCTGCCATCAGGTGGACAGTTCGGCCTCTTACTTTGGAGAGCTGGGCCTTGACCAGCTCCACAGTGGAATGGTGCATGGAGGGCAACACGCACCAGATCATGGTCCTCCTGGAGGGGAGAGTGTACCAGGGAGTCAGGTGGTGCAGCAGCCCACGAAAGGCCACATCCTCCACAAGGGAGAATGATTGGCCATCCACTGCAATCATCTCTCTGACAAAGCAAGTGATTTTTTTTCCCTGAGACCTCCCCCCTTGCCCTTCTTCCTGGCACTGGCGGCATTCCCATGAGCATGACCTCAGGAAGGGTGGCTTGCCTCCCAATGCCAACCATGGCACATAGAGCCTTTCTTAGAGGGGCCTCCCACTGGCTGACACGCCTTCCTCCAGTGACAACAAACTGGGGTGTGCCCTTTGGAATAGTGATGGACAAGTGTGTCCCTGCCACTTCGCCACACAGGGCTCACTCCCCAGGGTGCGGAAGTATTTCCATATATATATATACATATATGTATGTGTGTGTGTGTATATATATATATAAAATTTATTAGGTTTTCACATAAACACTGAAAGGTAGAAAGGGTAAAGGGTAAGACATACGTTTAAAAAAACCTTCAAGTTTATAATATAGCTGTTAGAAGCTTCTACTCCCGTTTACAATTTGCTTTCTATTTATCAAAGTACTAGAGTTGTTATCAGTTAATCTGCTCACTGATCATTTTGCTTACGCATCCTGAAAAATGAAATTTAAGCTTTCCACAGTTTAAATCAGAGTTTCTCTACATCTTTAGTTATTTACTTTCGTTGTTCTTGATCTTCGAAGTTTCTTTCTATCCAGTCACCTTTCCCATTTTTCTTACTTCCTTGGTCTCAGGGGACCAGCCGTCATTGCCAAGCTGTGAGCTGGGGCCTGCATCCACCGCCCCTTTTTTATCCTCTGCCTCATCTAAACCGGCCAACTCAGGCTGACCCATGACATCCTGCCCAATTCAATAAATCCCCACCCTCAGAAGGCGGCAGCGGGAGGGGAGAGGCGGAAAAGTTCCCTTCTGCCATTGGAAAATTTAGTCTGGATACAACCCAGTATGAGGATCGTATACTCTCTCTCCCCATAAAAAACTGTGCCCTGTCTTCCCACTTGCATCTACCACGGTTACAGGGGTTGTTGCCCAACATAATGGTATGGGGCTCTATCTCAATTAGACTGATATTTGTGCTTGGTGAGAGGCTAGAAGTGTGTGTATGGGGGAGGGGTGGAAACACATTATCTCATGGCCCACACAGGGTTTCTTAACCATGAAGCATTGCTTCTTCATTTAAAAAAAAGATCTTTTTTTAATACTTTACAGATAAAAGTAACATGAACGTAGGCTCAACATCTCAGAAAGGTTTGTCACTAAAATAACCACATTTCCTTCACACTCAGAACTTGAGATAATAAAGTCAGATCTGCTAAGATTCCAGTGATTTAATCCTAAAAGTATATCAAATTGTTCACATGGGCCTTTTGAGGCTGCCTGTCACCGTAAACACCCGCATTTATTCCCTTTCCTGAGCGATTATCTACCCTCGAAATAAACCCTGCATGTGGATTTTGTAATTTTTTTAAAGTCAGAGCAGCATTTTAAACGCTTGCTCCCACAAACAAGCCTAGATGGAAATAAGCAGAAGTTGTCCTTCCACGGAAACAGCCGAAGCAGAATTTGTCCTACTCATCTAATAAAAACTTCTATACAGAACTCTGGCATTAGTTCCAAGCTGACTTGCGACAACCAGTGACAAACTGTAACCATCAGGACTTTATAAACCTCAGATCTACACAGAGCAGTCTGTTCTCTTGTCTTGTTTTTCTCATTTGAAATTTGGAAACAGGATGATCAATAAATTAAGAGCAGAGGAAGGTGAGCACCGCAAAAGGGAAGGCGTCAGCATTACTCCATCCCTGCACATTAAGAGAGACATCATAGTTCTAAGTTTTTAAAAGCCCTACGCGAACAAGAACATACTTTACTAGTCCATTTCTTATAGTTAAGATGAGTCTATCAGCTTCACACAAAGGGATAGTGATGTTCAAAAGGAAAAACTGAGATGCTCCCCCCGTTCCTTTGGGATGATAGAAATTGTATTATGCCATCGTCAAAGGCTTTGAACTGCAGCCTCTCACAGATTGTTTATCGGGTTGTCTGCTATTGGAGCTTTGACCTTTTTCTTTGGAAACAGAAGTGTAACTGAAGAGAAACCTTCATACAAATCTTGTTAACCTTTGCCATTCACCGGTACCACACTATAACAACTTTGTCAGCCGTGCTGACCTTCAGACTTCATTTTAACCCAGCCCCTCCATATATTTCTTCCTTCAGAACCAATACAAAAGCAGAAATTTTAGTCAAGCCCCTTCTTCTCACAGCAGCTCACGAGGGCTATCAGCACGCATCTCCAACTCCCTCTCTCTTGTTCAGCGTAAGTAAATGGCCAGCGCAAGTATTCTCCATGCTTCCACTGTTGGGGTTTTTTTTAAAGAAACTGCACAGGTAAGCTTTACTCTCAACCACTGTTCCCTCAAAGCTGAGTTAGTGTGAGCTAGCTCACAGTTTTTAGTCTCCAGCTCACACCTTTTTGTCTTAGCTCAGGAAGAATGGCTCCAGAGCAAACTGATTTATGCAGGAGCCAAATCGCTTGCTCACAACTTTAATGCCAATAGCTCACAAAGTAGAATTTTTGCTCACAAGACTCCACAGCTTAGAGGGAACATTGCAACCACACTGTCTAGTATACAAATTCAAAGAAAAGTAGTTAGATTAAGTTTCTTGTGTGTGAAGTTAGTGAATAGCTGAAGAAGTGACGAAACAGAAGCTAAATCAAAGAAACAGAAGCAGAACCAAATAACGCCTTTCAGCAAGATTACCTGTTCCCACACAGCTCACACCAAAGGCAGCAAAGTGGAAAATGTTCACCATTTTAAACAAAGTTTTTAAGTTCATCCATGTACAAATCTGGTAATGCTGGAAGAAGTAGATTAACTACCTTAGAAAAGTCTAGTCTTTTGTTTAAACAGTATCTGCCCATCAGTGTGGAAAACTAGTAAAGCCAAGAGGGCCGAGAGTCACATCGTCCTCCAGAAATGACTCAATTTAATGCTGAAGTTTCAGCAAGAACATTAAACCCCAACTGACATGTGAGGTAACATATCTAATCAATCATAAATTTTGAATAAAGCACAAGGGTTGTTAGTGCGTGTTTTATAACCTAAACCACGGTATAAATTTAAGGTATAAAAGATGACAGACTACAGCAAGAAATGGTTTCACAGAAGAAATGGTCCACTTGTTTTGGTCCAATTTGGCATTCAGGTCTCCACAGGCCAAATTTATTTAGAAAATTTATGTTCTGCCTCTCCAGAGACCCGCTCATGGCAGCATAAAACTAAAATCCTCACAGACAGAACACTCTTTGGAAAAACCAAGCCAGGTGCTCAGTTTGGAAACATGTCTGAAAACATTTTCTGAGAGCAGCTTACTTCTTTGCCTCTATGTGGCTTAGCTGCATCTTCGCTGTTTTTGGTATCAGGGGCAGCCAGATTGAGAACATTTAAGATCCATCAAGCAGTATTGCTGGAGACCAAAACTGGTTTCTTTTCACATGTACTGTAGTTTAACCACTTATTAGGAAAAAGAATTATGTTGGGGGCGGGGGACAATTGAACATAAAAACATAAGAGAAGCCAATGTTGGATCAGACCAGTGGCCCAACCAGTCCAACACTCTGTGTGTGTCACACAGTGGTCAAAAATACCAGGTGCCCTCAGAAGGTCCGCCAGTGGGGCCAGGACACTAGAAGCCCTCCCACTGTTGCCCCCCGCAAAGCACCAAGAGTACAGAGCATCACTTGCCCCAGACTGAGAGTTCCTATCTATACTTTGCAGCTAATAGCCACTGATGGACCTCTGCTCCATATGTTTATCCAATTCCCTCATGAAGCCATCCATGCTCGTAGCCGCCACCACCTCCTGTGGCAGTGAATTCCACGTGTTAATCACTCTTTGGGTGAAGAAGTACTTCCTTTTATCTGTTCTAACCCAACTGCTCAGCAATTTCATGGAGTGCCCACGAGTTCTTGTATTGTGAGAAAGGGAGAAAAGGACTTCTTTCTCTACCTGCTCTATCCCATGCATAATCTTATAAACCTCGACCATGTCACCCCTCAGCCGTCGTTTCTCCAAGCTAAAGAGCCCCAAGCGCTTCAACCTTTCTTCACAGGGAAAGTGTTCCAACCCTTTTATCATTCTAGTTGCCCTTCTCTGTACTTTTTCCAATGCTATAATATCCTTTCTGAGGTGTGGTGACCAGAATTGCACACAGTACTCCAAATGAGGTTGCACCATCAATTTATACAGCTTAACTGCAAGCTTCATTCAACCATTCAGCCATATCCTGAGCATTTCTATGTTGCCATATAGTTTCATTAAAGGTCTAAGATTTTTTTAAAAAATACTGCATGAAAACGTTTTAGATGCAAGGTACTTACTGCATCATATGCCAAATTAACATATTCAAGGAATTTTTCAACCAACTGGTCATTTAACTGATTGAATCTGTAGCGGAAGAGGTCCATTTCTTGTTGGATAAACCACCGTCTGAGGTCCTCCCTAGAGTAGAACATTTATCACATATTGAAACACATTTAACTCAGCAATTGTGATTTAATATGCACAGGGTTGGATCCAGAAAGAGTCTTCTATACATGGAATGAGTAGCTGCATTTATTCCTTAGTCAACAGCCCCTCCAGATCTAACCTTCAGCATAATTATCTAGATATCATTCCTTTGAAAGATTAAACATAAATTAATAGCTTACGGTCACGTTTCTTTTTTCAGAACAATGTTTGTTACACAGTTTGTTGCTGCTTTAAAATAAATTACTTCCAGCACTCCTTTTCCAAGTCATTTGCCTCTCAGATGCTTCATGTGGCTGCTAGTACTGAGATTATCTAAGACGCGGGTCCCCAGCTTTTTGGAACCTGCAGGCCCCTTCGGAATTTTGAGATGGGGTGGCGAGAACCATCCCAAATTAGCTGCTTCAGAGGTACGGCCAAGCACAATACTGCATGTTATAATCAGGGTCCCTGAACCCCTGGCAACGGTTTATTTTCCCAAGAGGGGAGAGTCAGAAAAACAGGAACTTGGGTTCAGTGGGGAAACCCGACCATTTGCACCTACCTGCCAAAGGGATCTGATGGACATGCCTCATAAAAACTTGACCAGGGAGAGAGGGACAAGAGATATGTTCCAGAGGACCTCACCGGCAGAGAGCGGAGCAGCTCCCACGAGGGGCAGGATTCCTAACTCTGGACTGGGGAGAGGAGGTTTTTACCTAAGCAGGCAGAATTTTTAAAAGGTATAATCTTCCTTTGTTTTGTTCTGTGTTTGAACACATTGCCCGCGTGCCATGATCAGGGGGCTTTCCTCCTTTGCCAGGGGAACAGCGAGGAGTCTGAAGTCTGTTTGCTCCATCTAAGGTCACTTCCTTGTAACACAACTTAGATTGGTGCTTCCCTTCCATTTCATTAGATATCTATTCTCCTGGTATGATAGCTATTTTCCACATATGTGCTCTAGTTTAATCTTTAGTAATAAAGTTTCTTTCCTGTTTAAGAATGCAAACCGTGTTTGAAATCCCACCCGCATGCTGAAGACCGCTCTTACACACTAAGGATGCAGCTGAAGTAACTGCAAGCCCTGCCCTTTGTACTTGCTCTGAGGCACCCTTGTCAGAGAACCCCAAGGCACTGGTTACTTGAGAGGCTGCGTTTTATACCTTGGGGTGGTGGCAGAAGAGGGAATGTGCTTTTGCATGCAGGCAAACGCACAACATGCACATGAGAACACACAGACCCAAGGCGAGATTGTGACACCACCCTCCTTGCTTTGCAAAAGAACTGCAGAAGAGGATAAAAAGAAACAAAGGAAAGACTGGCAGGGGGAGAGATGAGGGGGAAACAAAAAGAAGGTAACCCGGAATGGAACGATAATCCCGGATGCTTATTAGTCCCCCTGATCTTCCTGTGGCAGACTCTGCATCCATGGAAAACCCTTCAGCTGGAACACAAGCAGCCAATAACAAACCATGCCTTGCAAAGGCCCTGCATCTGAAGAGCTCAGTGTCAGTGCCTGCCATATATTTCAGAGCCTACTCTGTATTCTTACATGCCTATGCTATATCAGTATATTAATCATGTGTTGAGCCTATACATATTTAGCCTTGCTTCCAGCTTCCCCATAGGTCCTGCCCAGGAGTTAACAACGGGCCTCTCACCCAGCCCTCAGGAATGTGGAGTCAGCTAACGCCCGCCACCCCGCCTCCCTTGCTTGCTTGGCTTATGCTTTGCTTGGCAGATTATCTGCGCCTGCGCAGACAGTTAACTACCTTCTGGCCGCCTTATCTTGTGTCTTAGCCTTGAAACATGAAAGGGTCTGGTGTGGAGAGAAACTGTTTGCTGTTATGTTCTCAGGTCTCTGTGAACTGATTTTTTAGAATGTTCAGCATCAATATTTCCCAAGAAAAAAGTTTCCCACGTATTCTCTGGGAACTGACCCTCCTTTTTTGTTACGCCATCAGCACTATAGTCTGATTGGCAGACTATCTGTAACCGTTTGTGATTTTAGTATATCAATGCATGTAACCCTAAGCATCTCATTACTAACAGAAGAAGTGTATGACTCCAATAATCTTTTCTTCAAGTAAAGGACTTTTATTTACAACACCTGTTGTGGACTACATTCATTGGGACACTCTCACACCCAGCAGGCTCCAGAGGAAATGCTGATGGGCCCTGGGGAACCCTGACCTAAGGGATTCACAAAACAGGCCGAATGAATTCCGTTTAAGACTTGCCGGAACAAAAAAATGAGCACAGTGAAAAGCCTTTAATGAATTAAACAACAAACAAGCAACGTACAGGCATACAACAGAGTGAAGAAACCGAAGACCTGTACAATTAAGAGAACGGGAAAAGCTTAGCAAGAACTCTGCAAGCACTGAAGTTCAGACGGGAAATGTGACTGCTGAGCCAAGAATCTCTGTCAAAACAGAGATACTAGGAGCTCTTCTGTCACTCTTAGTTCAGTCCACCCAGTGCTAAGTTAATGACGGATCATGTCACCAAAATAGGTTTTGCTGTACTGAGATGCCAATACAAAGGTCAGCATATGATATGTACTGGAACTGCAGTTTTTCCACCTTCTCCTGCTCAGACCCAAACCATTAACACCAGGTTTCAATATTAAAGCACCTGATCATTTACTCCTACGTTACGTTTGGGATCGAATCCTAATATCCCAACCGTTTACTGCCTCTGCTTGTAGTTCCTTAGGTTCCAACCCACAGAGTTCACTGAGTCTGCTTATTGAAAGAACCCCTGCAGAACGTATCAAATGCAGCAAATTCTTTCAGGAAAGCCTTCAAATATTTTCCTCAAGTGTTACATAATACATGTGAACATGAATCGAATTGCAGCTTTAGTTTTACGCATACAGTAAATACGAGGAAAAACAGCTTTATCACTCATACATGGACAAATACTCTGTCTTCTCCTGGAAAACATATGACGTCTGGCTGCAATAAAAATAATCCTGAAGGAAAAACTTCTGTGAATAAGAGCAAAGGCTGACAATACAAGTTTTTGCCTCTTGGTGGCACTATTGAACCACTAAACGGAGGAACAGTTTTTAATTTTATTTAACACAGGCACCTTAGTTCAAGAAATACTCGGCTCCAACTTGAAGGCTGCCTCAAACAGACAGCAGGACATTTAGAGCTATTTATTTAAAAATTAAAAATATCTATATTTGCAGAGTCACTAGGAATGAATACCCAAAGATAGCACAGCTAGAATAAATTAAAATATTACAAACGCGCCTGTTCAGAAAGCACAGGTATCAGAATTATTATTTTTTATTATTATTATTAATTTTTTAAAAATATTATCCTTTGTCAGAGTAAAGCTCCGGCCTATACACTTTGACTTGTTAATGTCTTTTTAGAACTAATGCCTTTTCTTGTGGCATTGTGTTAAATTTATTTACCTATATTTTTATGTTTTTTATTTGTTAAGTGTTTTTTAGCCCACTTGTTATTCTCTGTATACTTACCATTGTTCTTGTTATGCCTTTTATAAATTAAAAAAAGTGAAGAAAAAAAAGAATTGTTTTTTTTGAAAGCCACTCTGGTAGTTTTCAGGAAGTCCAGCCTTCCTATAAAGTCTGTGTGCATCTCTACACAGGAATGATTTATTATTTAAACTTTTTTAAACATTTGTATGCTGCCTTTCCACCCAACTCTGAGTCCCTCAAGGCAGCAAATGATCAAAACTCTGTTTAAAATGCAGATAAAAGCATATATTGGGGGGGGGGGGACAGATAAACACACAGACACACTAAAAAGGAGAAGGGCTAATTAGCATTAGCGAAGGAATGCTGAATAAAACAAAAACATCTTCACTTGCTGACAAAAGATAAAGGAAGACAGAGAAATCTCCCTAAGGAGGGTGGTTCCGGAGTTTGGGCACCACAACTGAGGCCTTTTCCCAGATTGCTACCCATGGGGCACCTGAAGCAGGACCTTGAAAAATCACTGGAATGAACAGGTTGGTTCATATGGGAGTTGGCGGTGCTGGAAGTATGGTGGCCCCAAGCCAGACACAGTTTTAAAGGTCAACATTTCCACCTTGAATTGAGCCTGGAAGCAAACTGGGAGCCAGTGTAGGTAGAACAAGACTGGGGTGAGATGGTCTCTATGACTCATTCAATGACAGACAATCTATGATTCTACATATTTAAAAAACAGGATCAATGAATAACTGGTGGCAACAAGTGACTGGAACAGTGTTTGAGCCCCTAATGGCTCTGTGCAAGTGAGGGCTTATTATTAAAAGGGGCTGGGCTACCCTGTCTAAGGATGTCTCTGGGAGTGAGGGGATCTGAGGTGTGAAATGGTCATGGATCACTATACATTTTAAAAGACGAGAAGGGCAGCTTGTGAAGTCCTGACTTAGTGATATCCCTGAACCTGAGAGAGAGGGGTTGCTGAGGATGATAGACACTCCGTGTGAGTGGAGATGGGCATCACAATTCAGACGGTCTGCCCTCTAACATCAATGGATCCTGCTGGTTTCCGGGAGGCTCCGGGTTAACTCTGTGGAAACCCTTGTAACTGAATGATGGTCTAACTAGGGCAGGGGTGGCCAACCTGTGGCTCGGGAGCCACATGCGGCTCTTTCACACATATTGTGCGGCTCCTGGCAGGGCGGCTGGGGAAGCAAAGGGGAGGCATACTTTTTCTCTCTTTCTCCCTTCCTTCCTTCCCTCCTCCCTCCCATCTATTTGCTTGCCTAGTTTCCCTCTCTCTCTTTCTTTCCACTTCTTTAATTCTTTCTTTCCATCTCTCTCTTTTTCTTTCTCTCTCTCAATATCATTAGCAAACAAGTAATATCATTATCAATAACTGGTTTTCCTCGTTTGTTTTTATTTTTGGCAGTCCCATTTAACGTTAATAAAAAGCATATTTGCATATTTTTAAAAATAAAAACGTGTGTGTGATATTTGTTCCTGTCTTGCGGCTCTCAGACATCTGACGTTTATTCTATGTGGCTCTTACGTTAAGCAAGGTTGGCCACCCCTGAACTAGGGCCATAAACAGTCATTCCTTGGGGACCTCTTCCATGTCCTGTGAGGCCTCCAGCTCCTTGGTTTACCAGGGACCCAGGCAACATGAAGCAGACAGGGAAACAACTAGAGTGACACTGGCCAAGGACTCAGTATGAACCAGACAGGGCACGCCGCTGAGGCGGCAGTGATGGCGGCGAAGAAGACTTTCTTCTCTGCCACCACTGTGCCAGCAGACTCTCATCCAACTCAATTGTTCAAAGTGGTTTGTGACTTATTATCATCTAAGTCCATCTCTTCTGCGGGCAATGAAAACGCGGCAACCAGCTGTGACGTTTCTGCAAAGTTCACTGCTGACAAAAATCTCTCACCTGTTCCAACGTGGAGGCCAAGCTGAGGGCAGATCCGGTACCTGAGGTGTCAGAAACACCTACGTGGCCTTTTGCTAGGGGTAGTTTCAGACTGATCCTGCCTATGGATGCAGACAAGGTCCTTGGGAGTGTGAGGGCCACTACTTGTGCTCTAGGCCCATACTCTTCATGGCTTTTAAAATCTTGCTGAGAAAATGTATCGGGAATGTCAGTGAAAATCACAGCCTGGATAGCCCAGGCCAGCCTGATCTCATCAGATCTCAGAAGCTAAGCAGAGTCAGCCCTGGCTAGTATTTGGATGGAAGACTGCCAAGGAAAACCAGAGTCACGACACAGAGGCAGGCAAGGGCAAACCACCTCTGAACGCCTCTTGCCTTGAAAACCCGATGGGTCACGCTAAGACAGCTGTGACTTGACGGCGAAAATAACAACAAAGTGAAAATCGTCAACTCCTCCCCACTGAGGGGGCTCTCCCTAAGCCTTTGAAGGAGGCAGTTATTAGACCTCAGCTCAAAACACCTTCACTGGTTGGGATGAGGTAGCCAGGTACAGGCCAGTCTCCAATCTACCTTTTCTAGGGAAGGTGATAGGCTGCGCGGTGGCATAGCAGCTCCAGGGCTTCCTGAATGACACATCTGCCCTTCACCCATTTCAGTCTGGTTTCAGGCCTGGGTTTGGTACTGAGATGATACTGAGATGGCTTTAGTTGCGCTAGTAGATGATCTTCATTGCTGGACCTCTCAGTGGCCTTTGATACAACTGACCACTCCATTCTCATCCATCAGCTTGAATAGAGAGTTGGTATTAAGGGTGTAGCCCTTTGGTGGTTTCACTCTTTTCTGTCTGACTTGACACAAAGCGTCACTCCCAGAGGTGCAGAATCTAGGTGGAATTTATTCTTGTGGGATGCCAGAGGATTCTATTCTCGCCCATGCTCTTTTATGTATGTATGAGGCCACTGACCATAGACGGAGATGGCTGGGGGATGGCTGATATTTCAGAGGGACTGAATCCACTTGTCCTAGATGGAGTAACACTGGCTTTTTCAGAACAGGTTGAGAGCTTGGGGGTACTTATGGGCCCTGCCTTGCTGACTGAAAAGCAGGTTGGCATGGTGGCCAGGAGAGTCTTCTACCAGCTGCATCTGATTCGCCAACTTTCTTGTTACCTCGGCTCATGTGGTCTGGCCACACTGATCCATGCTTCTGTAACCTCAGAGGTGGATTACCGCAATGTACTCTGTGTAGGGCTGCCCTTGAAGACAACCCAGAAACTACAACTGGTCCAGAATGTGGACCAGTCGGGGGCTAGCCACTAGGAAAATATGTTGCCCATCTAGAAACAGCTTCTTTAGCTGCCAATCTGTTTCTGAGTTCAATTCAGGCTTCTCGTTATAACCTTGAAAGCCCCTCCTGGCCTAGGACCCACATACTGAAGGGTCATCTCCTTCCATATGTCTCTTTGTGCCAACTGCAGCAATATGTTAGCTATCCCACGTCTTAGGGTGGCCCTTCTGGCACTGACCAGGGCCTAGGCCTTTTCAAGTGTGGCTCCCACTCTGTGGAATGGGCTCCCTGAAGAGGTGAGGGGGGCCCCCCTCCTTGGAGATATCCAGGAGGTGCTGTAAGGCCTGTCTGCTTGCCAGAGCTTTTGAAAGAGTTTGAATAGCAGGTGTCTTTTTAGAGTGAGAGGAGGGAGGGATTTAAGGCTTGTTATTTTATCTTTGGTTTTAGTTGGGGATGTTTTAATAGTTATTGGAAGCTGTCTTGAACCAAGAGGAAAGGTGGAATATGTTTAAATAAATAAATAAACAACATTTTACAGCTTGGATGCGTATCTCCAGAAATAAGAACACAGTTTACACGGGGGGGGGGGGGGGGGGAGCGTTTGGAACCCAAATTGTGATTTGAGCTTCCTAACATACAACAGGCAAAACCGTGGATTAGAGCTATTTGTCAGCTTGTATCTTCTGTTCTCACAACCCTCAGGTTCATAACACCATGCGTGTCTAGAGTAACTTTGGCTTGTTATACCTCAAACTTCCTTAACCCCGTTTTGATAGGATGCCTGAAGTGAACCACTGAACTTTTCACTCCAGAACTGCTGGCACGCAAGATTGTCTTAAAAGGCTGCGGAATGTTGCCCAGCAAATGGTTCCAATTATATGAATTCACACACTTTAAAACCCACATTATCACTGTTGCATATATACATCTCATTACATGCTAAATAGAAAGGATACATACGATTGGCAGTAGGCGAGACGCAGTATGAAATGAGAAATGTGATCTTTTCTTCTTGCTTCGTAATCATCTTCGACCAAAGCCTAATTACAAAAATACATGCATTTACTAATGTACCAAATACATGGGGGGGGGGGAGAGGGAGGGGCCATACGAAGCTTGGAAGCCACCATGTCACAGCACAGTGTAACAGCATCATCAAAAATATACGCCGAGGCCTAGCATCAGAAGCACCCGACAGCTATCAACAAGGACCCCTTTCTTGGTCTACAAGCCACCCTAAATTTCACGGAAAGGGGGGGGAGTAACTCATCCTCAAAAAAAAAATAGTTTTCTACCTGCAGGATTCTGTGAGTGTCACAGGCTTCAGCAGAACAACATTTTCACCCAGTTGATATTTCAGCTACATGTGAAACACAAAATCTGTATTCAGAAGCCTTAAACTAATTCAGTTGCCCTTACTTTGTATGGAAATTTAAGTCTTCGAAGTTCTGTTTCCAGTTTTTGCTTGTACTCTGTAGAATTTTTCACATAACTCACACCCAGGTTTTCCACTAGTTTAAGCACTGAAAGACAACAAGAACAAAAACAAGTCAGTGTTGGTGCTGACGTGGGTTAGTGGATTATATACAAGCTCGTATATGAAATTATGCTGAGTGAAAGGAAACTAGACTCTAGAAAGCATCTTACAATGATAATTTTATGACAAATGAGAGTCAGTATATCTAAAATTATCTTCAGTATGGCCACTGCAGTGAAATCAACATAAAATTTCATAAAACAGGGCTGCACCAAATATAGAATAGACCAGGGCTATTTTTGGGCAGGAACGCACAGGAACGGAGTTCCGGCTGGCTCCTGAGTTGGCCACACCCAGCAGGAACTCATTAGCATAACAGGCCACACCCAACGGCAGAAACTCATTAGGATTGGCTACATTAAGGGTATGCGGCCTAACATGCAAATTAATTCCTGCTACAAAAAAAGCCCTGGGTTTTGACATCAAACAAGGTAAACAGAATAAGAAGCAAAAGGTGGGTGTGGCTAAATGACCACTCCTCTGGTAACATGGGGGTGTGGCCTAATATGCTAATAAGCAGTGCTGTCAGTGGTGTGGCCTAATATGCTAATGAGCTTCTGCTGTTGGGAGTGGCCTATTATGCTAACGAGTTCCTGCTGGGCTTTTTCTACAAAAAAAGTCCTGGGATAGACTATTTATTCAGTGTCAGAGCACAGTTGTATTCATTCCTATTCTACCTTGTTACTCACATTTAAGTCTATCAACAGCAAAATTTTCAAATTCCACTAGAGAGATATTTTCAGCAGGAGGCTGCAGGTAGAACTGAAGGCTGTGAGGATACAGATCTCCTCGTGCATCACCCGCCAGCCTTGACAACTTCCGTCGCCCTCTTCCAGTAAACTGCATTTTCTCCACGCAGGCCTATAAGATACATTAGAGGGTCACAGCACAAGATTAGCACTTGGTTGAAGTAGTGGTCAAGCATTACTCAAATTAATATTCATGATTCAGATGCTGCATCCAAATCCAGAAGTACATACAAAACAAAATGCAGTTCTCTTTCCGTGCTAGGATCTCCTAATGGTGTTTTATTTTCAAAGAAAACAACCACTGACTTTTTTCTATGAACAGGTACATGAATGAAATTAGGCTGCAATACTTGTGTCCAGTTTTTTCTTGATAAAATATCAAGAATGCGCCTTAATCTGGATATCAGATGTAACATAGGCACAACAGAAAAAAAGACACTTCCTAGACTATTTATGGACCATTCTGACCCGGTTTCCATGATCTATGATGATAAGATTCTGGGATCAGTGAAGGCCATCATTGTACCCTGGATCCTTGCCTATTCTGGCTGCTAAAATAATCTAAGGACCACTTCAAAAACCCTTAGCATCTATTAAAAACCAGTCACTAACTCAGAGCCCCTTCCCTCAGTCAAAGAGCCAGTTTGTTGCAGTGGTTAGGAGCGCGGACTCTAACCTGGGAGAACCAGATTTGATTCCCCACTCCTCCACATGCAGCTGCTGGTGTGACCGTGGGTCAGTTGTAAGTTCTTTCAGAGCTGTTCTCTCAAGGGCAGTTCTCGAGAGAGCTCTCTCAGCCCCACCTACCTCACAGGGTGTTTGTTGAGGGGAGGGGAGGGGAGGGGAAAGGAGATTGTAAGCCGCTCTGAGACTCCTTTGGGTAGTGAAGGGTGGGGTATAAATCCAATTTCTTCTCTTCTTATCTGTCCACTACTTTAAAAAACCATCCCTCCAGAAAAAAAAATTCACATGGCCAGGCCCGGTTCTTTTCTGCCCTTTCTAGTCAAAGAGGATGAAAGAGCAGCAGTGGACCAACTCCAGGTGTTCTTGGATAACTCATCTACTCTAGACCCTTTTCAGTTTGGCTTCAGGCCAGGCTACGGGACAAAGACGACTCTGCTAGTTTTAGTTCACGACTTCTGCCTGAAGGTAGACAAAGGCCATGCCTCTTTATTGCTCTTATTGGACTAATCTGCAGCCTTCAACACAGTAGATTATACCATCTTGTTGAGGTGCTTGGAGGCAGAAGTGATATCAGGGGATGAACTGGATCGGATTCAAAGGGTTGCTACTGGAAATCAGTCATCAGTGGGAGACTTATCCTGTGGAGTTCGACAGGGTGCAATCCCCCATGCTTTTCAATCTCTACGTAAAGCCCTTAGGGACAATTCATTCATAGCTTTGGGGCTGGCAGTCATCAATATGCAGATGGCACCCAGCTCTGCATATCCTTTACCCAAATCTCCTGGTAATGCAGTAAAGATCCTGAATAACTGCCTGGCTACTGTGGTAAGCTGGCCAAGAGTGAACCCTGAAAAGACAGAGGGAATGATGGCTGGGAAGGCAGAAACCTTGAAGGACACTGCGCTTCCCACTTTTGGTGGAGTTCAGCTGACCCTTGCTGACTCAGTTAAGATCATCAGGGTTATACCTAGACCCAACATTAGGCTGGAGAAGAAGTCAATACAGCTGCCAAAAAAGCTTTCTCCCAACTCAGCCTAGCCCAAAAGATGGCCCCTTATCTTGTAAAAGATCATATGGCCACCTGGATCCACACTACATCAAGGCTAGACTAGTGTAATGCACTGTGCACTGGTCCCCCCTCAAAATCAGAAACGTCAGCTGATGCAAAATGCCATAGCTCAGCTGTTTTAGATAGACCGTGCATATTAATTGTATTCTGCAATTATTCCACTGGCTGCCTATCAGTTACCCAACTCAGCTTAAGGTATTGGCTATCGGGTATAAAACCCTTCATGGCCTTGGACCCTCATATCTGTGAGACTGCTTCTCCCCCTATGCACTCCCATATCAGCTTTGCTCACCTGAGCAGGGTCTTCTGCAGGTGACAACAACCAGCAAATGGGCAAGGTCAACAACTGCCCATACACATGCCTTCTCCACTGTGGTCCCCCACCTTATGGCATGGCCTGCCTGAGGAGATTAGGAAGGCTCCCACTCTTGGTTTTCCACAAAGGATGCAAAACGGAATTCGAGAAGGCTTTTCTATGCAAGCCATTGGATTGCACTCTACAAAAGGATCCACAAAATCACTTAAATTATTAAGGACTGTGGTCCATAGTACTATGTGTAGCTTGCTGTAAGTGGGATGCTACTATGTAATGTTTGCATCATTTAATGTGTTCTATTAATACTTGGGATTTGCTTCAGTTCTATGATCAGGTTGGTCCTACTACCCTAATCCTATTGCATTGTTTACTGAATATCTCGTCCTGAATGTACCAACTCTCTGTATTCCACCTTGGTTTGGTGTAGTGTTTAAGTCCAGTGGTTAAGTCCAGTGTAGTGGTTAAGACTCTAATCTGGGAGAACCCAGTTTGATTCCCCACTCCTCCACGTGCACTTGCTGTACGACCTTGGGCAAGCCGTAGTTCTGGCACAGCTGTTCTTGAAAAAGAGCAGTTTGTCAGAGCTCTCTCAGCCCCACCTACCTCACAGGGTGTCTGTTGTGGGGAGGGGAAGGGAAAGGAGTTTGTAAACCACTCTGAGACTACAAGTGAAGGGCCGGATACAAATCCAATTTCTTCTTCTTCTTCTTGTGCTCAAGTGAGAAAGATGGACTAGGGTCCCTTCCACATGAGCGATAATCCGGAGGGGAAGCGAGGCTTTTTTGCTCCGGGGCAATTTGCCCCGCAGTTGCATGATCACACGGGTCTGTGGACCTGCCGGGGCAACTTGCCACTGCGTGATCAGATGCGACCACGGGCAAGTTGTTGGGGTTTTTTGTGGTTGGTTTCCGAGGCATTTAAACGGGGGGATTGATGAATCGCCTCCCCACCCTAAGGGCTTTCGATGATGCGCACACGGAGAAGGGGAGGAAAAAACAACAGCGTGGCATCGGGATAGCGTGCGATCACGCTATCCGCAATGCCACACTTCGGCGCTGGAGCGATCACATAGGGAAACGCCGGCTGTGAACCGCAGCAAACCATTCGATACTGGAGTTCACCGGATCAAAATGGTTGGCGACGGTTGCGGGACGCTTCCCAGATGTGCCGCTGCGATCACGCCGCTTTGATCCGGTGGCGAATCGTCCCTCTTCCGCGACAAATGGGTGCGTATGATCCCGCCTTAGAAGCATCAAATAAAATGCATGCATGTCCATGCAGGACGTAAGTGCATTCACGTATACGGTAGCTTCACATGTCCTGGCATTTCTCAGTGCTCTCTTACATGCTTTTAAAGAAGAAGAAAAAAACTGTGTAAAGGGAAAATTAGTACCTCGAGGGCCAACCCCCGTTGTGTTGCGAGGGAGATGACTTGCAAGGTTGTTGTGTTTTTTTTGTCTGTCTGTCTTAACATAAAGCGACCGGGGGAGAAATGCTGCACCTCGTTCGTAATGTGACCTCCCCCCCCCCCCGTACAGCCAGGGTCCCCAGGGGGGGATGAGCCGCCACCCCTTCCCCGACTCAGAGGGTCCCTCCGCCAAGAGCCAACAGCGCGCTCCTACCTGGGCAGTCCGGCGCCTTCCGCTCACGCCCCGCGCAGGTCTGACGCCGCCGAACCCAATTTCGCGCGCAAAAAAAACCAGGGCGGGCGGGCTCCTCCCACCAGCAGGCTTCGTCATTTCCGGTTCTGCCCTCCTCAGAACGTCGCGGGTTCCGTTTCGGCTTCCTTCGCCGGCTTCCGGGGTTGCCATGGAAATACGCCGCTTCCCTTGTTCCTCGCCGTAGAGGTAGAGAAAGAAGCGCGCTCAAGAAGAGCATTCACTTCCGTGGCGTATTGAAGCGCTGCCATATGAGGGGAGAGGGAAACCTGATGGGGGAAATAAAAACTGGTTAAGAATCCGCCAGGGTAACGTTGCAGACGCTTGGCAAAGCAGAGTCCGGCTTCCGAAAGTTCGTTCCGTCGCAAGTGTTTAAAATGCCGCAAGACTTCTGTTGCATTTGGCCTTGCGGGATGACGACAGACCTGACGTTCTTTCAAGTGCGCTTTCCCAGTTTAACCAGGGGAAAAATGCTCACGCGACTGGCAAAGGCGAGGACATCCCTGGGCAAGATGATATCAAGTGACCGATTAAGAACAACGTCGGCCCCAAATTAACTAGCTTGTGGCTTGTGTCAAGCAGCAAAGCATAATTGTAACACTTTACAGTTTAACTGATACTCAGAAAACCAACAGAAACTTTTCAAATATTTTGTCCTCCTTTTCTGCTGCAATGCCACAGGTAACTGTATCATTTCCCAGAGATAATCGGGCATACAGTCACGAACACATAGGGTTGCCAAGTCTGGGTTGGAAAATACCTGGGGACTTTGGGGGTGGAGCCAGGAGAGGGCGGGGTTTGGGGAAGGGAGGAGCCTCAGCATGGTACAATGCCATAGAGTCCACCCTTCAAAGCAGCCGTTTTCTCCAGGGGAGCTGATCTCTGTCAGCTGGAGATCAGTTGTAAAAGCAGGAGATCCCCAGGCCCCACCTGGAGGCTGGCAACCCTACGAAAACATATGTTACACTCTGATCATTTGAACAACGTTTGAGTCCAGTGGCGCTTAGGACCAGCAAAGTTTTATTCACGGTATAAGCTTTCGGGTGCATGCACACTTCTGCTCTCTGCTATGCTGTCTCAACCGTGAACATTTTGGTTAGCGGACAGCTGTGGTTGCTCTGTGGGGAAAAGTCTACTTTATATGATTTCTCACAGGTCTAATTCTTTGGTTTTAAGTTATTAATCTGAAACTCTTTCCACAAGCTATGCATCGAACCAGTTTTCTTTTGCTTTGCTTGTAGGGTTTGCATCTTAGCTGAAACTTACTCCACATTTGAAGTATTTATATTGCTGGCTGGATGTGGATTCATTGGTGTGCGTTACAGCTGATTTCGCACACACGCGCACACACACACACCCCAACATCTAAAACATGTATATGATCTCTTCCTCTCTGCGTTAGTTGGGTTTGGATTTCATGGAAGTGTAGGGTCAGAGTAAGAGTTAAACAGAAGTTAAAAGTGGGAAAGAGGAGATGTTTCCTTGGTGAGAACGGAATGTGGGAAAAGGCAGGAGTACTGAGCGAGAATGAACTGGACAAGATAAATGTTACTACAGAAGGCCTGGAACTTAGATGCTACATATTAACAGAGCCTCCCATTAATCTATAATGGTTCATTTACATGAACATGCAATGTATGTGCTTGTATGTAATAGGCGGATCGGGAAATAGACGGTAATTCCACCTCATAGGAGGAGAGAGGGTGTTGTGACCGGGTTAGAACAGATAAAAGGAAGTACTTCTTCACCCAAAGAGTGATTAACACGTGGAATTCACTGCCACAGGAGGTGGTGGCAGCTACAAGCATGGACGGCTTCAAGAGGGAATTAGATAAACATATGGAGCAGAGGTCCATCAGTGGCAATTAGCCACAAGGTATAGATAGGAACTCTCAGTCTGGGGCAAGTGATGCTCTGTATTCTTGATGCTGGGGGGGGGGGGGCAACAGTGGGAGGGCTTCTAGTGTCCTGGCCCCACAGCTGGACCTCCTGAAGGCACCTGGTGTTTTTGGCCACTGTGTGACAGAGTGTTGGACTGGATGGGCCACTGGCCTGTTCCAACATTGGCTTCTCTTATGTTCTTGTGTTTATGTTCTTTTGTAACCTAGGTTTTAAATAGGCAACTTGAAGAACTGTCCTTCGAGAAAGCCTAGTAGCTGAAACTGCTAGGGACTTCTCCCTTTTGTTGCAATAAAGATTTTTTTAATCCTTTCACTGTTATTCAACCGCTGATAATTGAATGAGGACAAGGGCTCTGAGGTGTTCCAGACCCCTGAGAGTAATCCCAACAGAAGTCTCTGTCCTTACAAGCAATGGATTTACTTCTGTTTTCCTTCCTTGCTGTCTCTTCATCTTGATTCCCAGTACTGTTTTCCATCTTCAACTATTCTGTAATTTTTCATGTTCACTTTCCTATATACTTAATAATGGATTAGAGCAGGAAAAAACAGACAAAAGCTCACGGAAACAAACACCAGACAGTTTGGACATTCATCAGACTCTTGCCACCCATTCCTAGAAGGCAGGGTACTTTTGGAAGTTATAGGGAGGGGGCCTTATCTCACAGTAATTTTAGTGTGGAGGAAGGACCAAGGAGAGTAGTTTCTAAACTTCTTCCCCCAGTGCCATTTCATAGCACTGCCTCAACACAGCCAGAATTAGGGTTGTCAATCTCCAGCTGGGGCCTAGAGATCTCCTGGAATCATAACAGATTCCCAGACAACAGAGATTAGTTCCCCTGGAGAAAATGACTGCTTTGGAGGGTGGATTCTATGTGTCATATCTGCATTCAGGCTCCTCCCATCCTTCCCCAGGATCTATCCCCAAACCTCCAGGAATTTCCCAAACTAGAGTTGACAATCCTAGGCAGAGCCTCTTTTCAAAAATCTTGGTAGGAGTTCTGATAAGTATTGGAGTCGGGAGTCCATGGAACAGTGAAACAGCTAGATCTTTATTGCTGGTCCGGATGAAGCATACAACCCAGGGCTCGAAGCCCTCCTTTTATGCTGGTCAGGGATAATCCCCTGACCTCACCCAACTGGCCTGATAGGCTATTATCAGTCTATTTACATCTCATAGGTTCCCTGGGAGAAACCTAGGTACATGATTGGTGGCCAGTTTGAATCCACCTGGCCTTTGTTCTACCTGGCTGAAGCTCAGGTAGTTTCTTGGCCATGTGCTCTGGCCATGCGGTCGCAATTATGGGAGCACATGGCGACCGCATGGTCAATACATAACAAGTTCCACAATTCCAGATATTTATTGATGGGTCCCTGGACAACATCAGTACAGTCTAGACGTTTTTTATCACATGATCAAGTGGAGCAAAATATAAATGATCCAAAATAGAATAGTTAAATAAAATATAGCACCATAGGACTTAATCTTCCATGCATTGATTGTGCGGGGTTTGAAGCAATAACTCCAAAAACCCGATCCAGTGAGGAAGGAGGCACACAGACACCAGGAATAGAAAAAGCCAAAAAATTATGGTACCATAAGTCTCAATCTGAATAACAGTTTCAGATACAAGCAAGCCCCGTTTACAGTTGGGCTTAATCTTTTATACTAAGGAGGCAGAGAATTTCAGTAGGATGTCATTTCTACACATTTGACATCATTCTTGTAAGCAAAGGTATTCTATTTCATTCTTGCACATGTCAATTACAGGAAAGGAATCAGGAATGTTAAGTTAAACATTGTTGCAAATCGGTATACTTTTTCATGCATCTTCTCTAAACTAGAATATGCCAGGAATAATAAGCCACTGTAAGTAGTTGCAACTTTGGAACAATAAGCTTCTGTATAGGCATTTTGCTGAAGTGCAAACAATGTAACACCAGAGATTTTTTTTTATGCATGTTTGTATCTGTGCTGGCTTTGCGGTTTCAAAGAATTTGCTTACTAAGGCAATAAAATTAGTTTTGCAATTTCTTTCTTCAGTTTAAGACTTTAGAAAACATGGTTCTGATTTAGTTAACCAAATTTTTAAAAAATCAGCCAAGATAGACTTCAGGAGAGGGTGTATTGAAATGACAACCCGTCTGAGAAGATTACAATTTTGGAAGATAAATGTTTAATTTGCACTCCGCTGATGCTCAGGAGTTAATTTAAAAGAGTCTTCCAGGTAGGAAACAGAGTTTTCCTAGCTGTCTTTCAGTCAGTGGAAAGGATTACAGTGTTAATTGGGACTAAGTGACAAGGCAATAGGGGTCTCACTAGTCACATAACAGTGGATTCCCACAGGAGGAAAGAGGCAGGAAAATTGCATTCATTGAGCAGAACTTCTGCTCATGGAAACACTAGTCGTTATGGATTAATCATAAGGATTGTCTTTGTAAAATGAAAACGTTGCCCATCTTCTTTAATATTTGCTGCAAAAATTAGTAAACATTCCTCGCTGTGTGGGCAGTGTGGCTCTCCAGAACTCAGCCAACCTTCCCTTGAGCCAGGGCTTGGTTATGAGTGTTAGACCGTTCATCAGGTCATACTTCAGGAGGAAGGGCTATCTGGCACCCCTGAAAGAAGACCCTTATAGGTTCATGTGGTTTTAAATTGTTTTTGAGAAACTGTTGGCTCTCGATGTTAACCTGGACACTATCCAGGCCCTGGGCTTTCGTGCAGCATTTGCTTTGGCAAGAAATCATGTAAAATCAGTCGATCCCTAAAGCTCTGCCTTTGGAGCATGCTGCACCTGTTCGTCCTAATTTTTTGGTATTCCCAGGGCTTCTTTTGTAGAAAAAGCCCAGCAGGAACTCATTAGCATAACAGGCCACACGCAACAGCAGAAACTCATTAGCATATTAGGCCACACCGCCGACAGCACAGCTCATTCGCATATTAGGTCACACCCTCATGTTACCAGAAGAGTGGTCATCCAGCCACACCCACCTTTTGCTTCTTATTCTGTTTACCTCGTTTGTTGTCAAAACCCAGGGCTTTTTTTGTAGCAGGAATTAATTTGCGTGTTAGGCCACATACCCCTAAAGTAGCCAGTCCTAATGAGTTTCTGCTGTTGGGTGTGGCCTGTTATGCTAATGAGTTCCTGCTGGGTGTGGCCAACTCAGGAGCCAGCCGGAACTCCATTCCTGTGCGTTCCTGCCCAAAAATAGCCCTGGGTATTCCACCTCCAAAATCTCTTCCCTCCTATACCTATCTGTTTGCCAAAACCTCTTAAGGATGTTCATTATGACCTGACTAAATGCTCACTCCTCAGCAGTCATGAGGGGTAGGTTCATGCATTTACCTTATTCAGAACAAATCTGCCCCCTGTCCCTTAGGTAAGATTGACATGATAGCACATATCCTTCTGAAGGGTCCTTTGTATGCTAATATCAGGAGGCGTTATATTTCATCATGTTTACAAGCTCATTCTGACATATATTCCAATGACTTAGTTACCTTTTTACTCACTGATGGAGATCCAAAAAGAACTCTAGCAGCTGCAAAAAAAAATACTCCTTTTGTGCATTGGGTGATAAGTGATTAACAACAACAATTCACTGCTCAAGATCAATGTATCATAGAGCTTTTATTAGATAAAAGGAAAGGAAACTCTAGTCGGGAATCTGGATTATGCTTGATTTCTCTATGCTATTCCACTTTATGCTATTCTACCCACATCTGGATTTTATCCTTTTTCCTGGACAGAAATAAACCCTTGCAACCCTGGCCATCATCTCTGATTGGTCCATTTAATCCCCGTGTCCATATCCAAGTGGCTTGCAAATCCCTCCACTTTTCCTGTTTCTACATCTCCAAGAGGTACCCTTGTGAATCTGTGAATCCATGACAACAACAACAACAAAAAACAGGCTAGCCTCTGGTATCTGTTTATAAGTTTTTATTATTGTATATACACTTTAACAACATGGACATTAATGTTGAAAGACCCTATCTGGATGGAAAGGCAGCACAGAAACTTTTAAATAAATAAATAACTTTTGCATGCGTTATCGTTATGTCCTCCCTGCTGGCCCATTTAGCAAAGATTTTAAACTACCTTGTATTGTTTCCTGCATCACTTTCATGCGATTCTGATGTCTCATCAATAAACCCATTTTTATACATTACTGCATTACTGGAGTAATGTATAAACTGGAGCCAGTCTGGTGCCGTGGTTAAGTGCGCGGACTCTAATCTGGGAGAACCGGGTTTGATTCTTCACTCCTCCACTTGCCCCTGGCTGGATGACCTTGGGCAAGCCGTAGCTCTGTACCACCTGTTCCCTCAAGGACAGCTTGGGAAAGAGCTCTTTTAGCCCCATTTACCTCACAGGGTGTCTGTTGTGGGGAGGGGAAGGGAAAAGGAGTTTGTAAGCCGCTCTGAGACTCCCGTGGGGAGTGGAGGGCGGGGTATAAATCCAATCTCCTCTTCTTCTTCTCTCCTTGGATTTAGCCTAACCATAATGAGCCCCTTGATTGTATTTTGTGATTCTGATAACGAGATAGTAAAAGAAGGGAGAAGTTTATAAGAGAAGCTGAGGTGGTGAGGAATAACAACCTTTTTCTGTGAGCCTTTCAAATGGGAACCAGCTAAGACTGTATGCAAGATGAGAAAATCCTTGAACCAAAAAAAGACCCTCTTGGCCTTGCGGTGAACAATGCATCATTCAGAAGTAGAAACTTGCCTCTAAGACATTATGTGAAACTACACTGGGTTTGTGAACGATAAGACAGTGTAGAGTAGTGGTTAGAGAGCTAGTCTTGCGTTTGAAAGACCCCGATTCAAGTTCCTGCTGCCACAAAACTCCCTGAGGGACCTTAGGCCAATCACAGTTCTCTTAGCCTAAACAACTCTACATGGGTGTTGCAAGATCTAAATGGAAGAGAAAACTACATATACCATCCTGAGCTTCTTGGGAAAACGGTCGGGTAAAAACCAAGACATGGATAATAGAATCTACACACGAAGCCAAGGGGAAAGGAGGGCACAAGCTCAGGGTGCTATTCCTGTTGGGAAAATGCATGCAAAGTGAGCTATTTTACTGAAGATACTAACAAGAGGGCCTACAACACCTTTCAGGTTACAGATTGGCAGCAAGACAGAAGGAATGCTCCTTCCTGACTGACTGGGAATCAAGATTCATGACAGATGGTCTTTAAGAAAATATTAACTAATGTGTTTTATTCTATTTGCATGGAAGTCTTGCTTTATAAATCTAGAGTATGTTCTTAATGTAATCACAAACTTGTCTAATACAGAATGTCATCTGTTATACAACATACGTCTGCTTCCAAATCACTGGTGACAGTACTGGGTTTTTTTTTAAAAAAAATCTGTATTTAAATCTTCTTCAATGTATCTTAAAGGAATAGTGGCCCTTGTTTTCCCTTTCCTAACTTTCCCAGGGCTGTGTGAAGGCTCATTCTGCTGCAGAAACTTGAAAGCCCCCATGAAGATCTGGCAACTTGCAAATAATAGTCCTCTTCACTTCTTGAAATGATATTTTAGGAAATAATGAAACTTGAGATTATTGTCTTTCGAATTCAGGAAAAAATCTCTCTCCTATCAACAGAAATAATTACACTGGAGATGCCGAAGGTAATTATTGCTGCTAAAAATTTAAGTAAGCCCCGTTCGCTGTGGGATTCCTTTCCCATAAATGATATTCAGTCATGAGTATGAGTCATAGGCCATGGAATCACTCTCCAGTGCTTATTACTGTTAATTATTACTGTTGGAAACAACTGCATTTGTGCTTAGCCAAGGTAATACTAATGAACCCCCATCTTAACGACATTCGTGAGATAACTGATTTAAAACTGTGTTTGCATATACACAGTGTACAAATGGAATATGAAAGGAATTTTTGTTAAAATTTGCTCAGTGGTTAAGATGCTGAAAAAAAATTGCTCAATGGTTCAGAACTGCAGACCGGAAGATCAGTAGTTCAGCAGTTCGAGACCCGAGTGCTGCGTGACGGAGTAAGCTCCCATCTCTGGCCCCAGCTCCTGCCAGCCTAGCAGTTCGAAAGCAAGAAACTGCAAGTAGATAAATAGGTACCGCTTCAGTGGGAAGGTTAACAGCATTCCGTGCGCCTCGGCGTCTAGTCATTCCGGCCACATGACCACAGAAACATCTTCAGACAGCACTGGCTCTTCGGCTTGGAAACGGAGATGAGCACCGCCCACTAGAGTCAAATTCGACTGGCTTTCGAGCAAGGGAAACCTTTACTTTTAGTTCCTGATGATGACAAAAGAGTGATTTTTTTTTAAAGTGCCACCCCAGAAGAACCCCTCCAAGAGGAGGGAATGGTGTTGTCAGATAACTTTAGCTTGGTTTAGGGCAAATGTGTAGCTAGGTTCCATCAAAGCGGCTAGAGGACCACTTCCTCCTAGACTTCAGCCTTCCTAATAAAGGAGTGTCCGATGCAAGCCATAGAACCGAGCTCAGCGTGATTGCCAGGTGATACCCAGACTGAGAGGCTGCACTGAAGCAGGCTTTAAAGTATAAAGTATTTATATGCAGGTGTGAAGCCCTCGCCAGCCAGCTACTTTCTGCACCCAACAGCAGTGCCCAGGACCAAAGCAGGCTGCCTGGTTGAAGGAGTGAAGCCCTCTCCCCTCACCCCAAGCCACCTAGCGACTCTCTGTCCCAAGCAGCAGTACCTGGGATGAAAGCCCACTGGCTGGCCTGAAGGGGGGCAGATAGTAAGGCCCTTTTTTCCCATCTCTGGGAGGAAAACTGGCTGGCTGCCCTGAGTGATGTGTGTGTGTGTGAAAAGTTCTTCTCCCTCATCCTAAGTACCACAACAGGGCTGAAGGCTTTGTGGCTTTTTATGTGTGAGGGGTGCGAGGAGAGAGGAATCTACTCACACTGTTGACATCAGATGATAATTAATGTTCCTATCAAAATCTGACAAGAATCTCTCTCTCTCTCTTACTGTGCACATCACATATGCAATGAGCTCTGACCAGCACCAACTGTCATTGTCAAAAGAAACAGCACAGGCTGAAAATGCCTGGGCTTATGTGAGAAGGGCTCAGCTAAAGCTAAGAAGAAGCCGCCAGGAGAAGCTGCTTTTTTTCTTTTTGCAGAAGCATGTTAGATTCCTCCAAAGTGAAGACAGATACAGCCCAATGAGGGCTTCTCACCTCGCTCATGCATACTTATTTAGTGTGTAGGCAATATTAATCCAGGGCCTTTTTTGGCCCTGATTTGGCCTCGTTACAGCCTCCATCTTTGACCAAAATGCATTTCAGATCCTGCCTCGGTGTAGTTTGCCATCAGAAATCATGACTTTTGCTGAGGCTGTAATGAGCGATTGTTGTGCATTCCGTGAGGAACATATAACCGCAAGTAGCTGTAAACACTGGGGAAGTGTGAGAGTCCACAGAGTCAATCAACAAGAAGTGTCCTTATTAGGAAAGCTTTATTGATAGAGGAATGTAATGGTCATCTGCACTTCTTGTGTTAGTAATGGCAGGCATAAGCAGGTTCACTTAAGATATACAGTATTCAAAGGGTCCTTTCAGTATAACAGAACCAATCAGTAAGGGGTAAAGAAGGCGCTTAAAATAGTGGCTTTCTGTTCCCAGAGTATAGGTGGGAAGATACACAGCCAGACATAAAAAGATAAAACAGCTGGCATCGCAGTCTCCCCAAGGTCGGAGAGGCAGGCAAAGCGATAAGTGTGCCATGAGAACAAACAAGTAAAACATTCCACTCAGATGAGGCCTGGTAAGAGGGAAGCCACCTCCCGGCCGGGATCTGGGAGCATTACCTGACATTAAGCGCCTCTTAGTATTAAGAGAAAACTTTCATTAAGGGGAGGAACTTGCCTAAAGCTTGTCCAAATTGAACAAGAGGACCCCTCCTATGGGAGGACCTCAATGACGTTTGAGTCTACATGCTACTATGGCATGAAGAGAAGCATGGATTGCTGGATTTTTGATCCTATTTTGTGTGAAAGTGCCAATGGCTTTGAGAACCTTTGTGGCTTCAGCTAAAGGAACCCAGAAACTGGTGTGTTGACTGGGATATTAACTTTGCCAGCTAAGATAAGCAGCTGCTGAGATCCCATGAGAACCAGTTTGCACAAGAATGGGTTTCACACATAAGGCAGGGGTCCCCCCCACAACTGTCAGCACACAATCATGTTATTTTCCTTGAACTTCAGCCGAAAACATTGGAAAGCCCCAGAATGTACCGCTGATAGCTGAGAAAGCAAAACGTTCCTGGGACACAGGAGAACACCTGCAGCTCTGACAAACGAGACCAGTCTCATGACTGATAAGAAGAACTCAGGCCAACACGATGTTTTGTGATACTGGGAAGATGTTATGGGTATGGGGTTTTGGAGTCCCCTGGGTGCCAAAGTAAACAATGAATGAGGGGGGAAAAAACAAGTCATGCCTCCCCCTCTTAGGAGTGACAGGCCACCATGCTGCCAGCCCTGTCCAACAGAAATGCAGAAAAGTCCAGGAGGAAGAGAGGTTTGGTAACAGCTTTACTTTTTGAGGAGCTTTTATTTTTGAAATATACTGGGTTCAGATGTGTAGAGTGATCAGCTCATAGTTTATTAAGTGAGTTAAGCCAGAACAAGACAACACTAGCAGAGCCAAAGCCCTGCTTATATGCATGCAAAACACTCCAACCCCTCCCCTCCCCATGATAGGCTATTTATAAAACATGACTACTTGATTGGTTTACTCCAGAGTCCTGGTCGGCTATTGTTCTTGTGCTCCAAGCTCAGCCAGTCTCTAGGGTGATTCAATCAGAGATTATTCAGTCCCAATACATAACAATTTTCAGGCCAGGAGTAGGCCTTGTGTTTAAGGTCCTTATGCTCTGAGGATGTCTCAAGGCCTCCAAAGGCCTATACTCACCTTGCCCTCCCTTCCTTCTTAGTCTCAGGCAGGGGTCATTCCGTAGAAAAAGAAGTGCAGGAGCTCATTAGCATAACTCATTAGCTTAACTTATTTGCATATGCTAAACCACCTGACATCACTGGAAGAAAGAAAGAAAGAAAGAAAGAAAGAAAGAAAGAAAGAAAGAAAGAAAGAAAGAAAGAAAGATGGCAGAGAGGGAACAGCTACTCATCCAAGCCTCAGAAATACCACTATTCTGGGAGGATAGCTTCAGTGGTGGCGGAAGCCTTCAGAAGGCTGGTCGGAGGAACAAGGACCTTTCCAGGGGACGGGGTCATTTTGCTGCAGCCATGACACAAGCAGGCATTCCCCCTCCGGGGGGGGGGGCTGGCACCAACTCCCGGAGCTGAGCTCCCCCGAGCTCCTGCTCGAAAGGACCCCTGGTCTCAGGAGTCTGAGGGTTGAGAGGCTCACAAGCCTGTGAGAATCCTGCCTCTTCAACTTTCCAGGATCCTTGGAAAGGTAGCTGCGAAACTGCATCAACTTGCTTGCTAAGAAACCGAGCTAAAACTAGGAGGATAGAGTGACAGTTAACGATTTAACATTTGGATTGGCTAATATACATTAAGTTTGCTCTCATGTTTGCAACCTTTTGTTTCAAGTATATTTACAAGGTTTATAGTTCATCTCTCTGTTTTGTATGTCCTATGGTAGCCACAGAGTTTTGACCAAAATGCTAGAGCATCACCGTGCAACACGCCCAGTGTGATGATATCACTTCTGTGTGACGTCCTCGTGCTGAGGACATCACATGCAATGTTGCCCCGACCTCACCACTTCCGGAAGGCTCCTCCCACCCCCCACCGGCCAGGTAAGTAGAACTGGCAACACTACCTCTATGGATGTAAAACTGGTTCAGGATACTTTATTTACTTATGATTCAGGACTGCCCATGTATTTGCTTATATTATTTCTTGTAACCATCTGCATCTTATTGATGGTTTTCTATCCATACCTTTTTAATGTATTCCTGTATCATGCATCTGATTCAATTTGCAATTCGCTTTGGTAGTGCATGATTCAGTAACACCTTTCAATAAATCGTTTGATTTTTATCAGTAACACTTTGAAATCTGTGTTTCCCTACGGACAGTTGTGTACCCACCAGGGTGAGAACCCATCAAAGAACAGAGGTGTCTTGATTAAGGGGACCAAACTAATGTGTAAAAAATGGTTTTAAATAATATACATTTTAAAAGGCACCCTGTTAAACAGAGCTTCTGGCTGAAATGCTGCAGAGCTATTTTCAGAATTATACAGAACCTCACACTCCGACATTCTGTGGGTGGCTTTGCCTCCCATGGTAATTGTTTTGTGGTTGGCTCTGCCTCTTGTGGAAGCAGGGTTACCAGCTTTGGGCTGGGGAATAACTGGAGATTTGGGGGACAGTGGCGTTAACCCAAAGGGGTGTGTGTCTCCTTTTAAGTGGGGGAATTAGCGAAGGAGATGGAGCTTTGGGAGAAGAGGGTAACTAGCAAGATCACCAATTTTTACAGGGATTTTCCCCTTAGAGAAACTCTCAGAAACAAACCAGGCTGTAGCTTAACCAAGAAATGTTCTTTTATTGAAAAAAGGAAAATACTAATAAATTGCACATATACCAAAATAGAAGCACACGGTAAAAACATACACACGAGCAAATAGAAATGCAGGTAGGAGCAAGAATATAGGAGGGTTGCTGGGGATTATAGTTACCAGTCCAGAAGAGCAGAGGTCTGTGGAAAAGAGGCTGTGAAACGAACCAGCACTTCACCAAGCAAAGATGGAAAGAACCAGTGTTCCCTCTAAGCTGAGTTTGTGTGAGCTAGCTCACCCTTTTTCAGCCTCCGGCTCACACATTTTCGTCTTAACGCAGGAAGGATGGCTCCAGAGCAAACTGATTGATGCTGCAACCAAGTCACGCGCTCACAACTTTAATGCCAGGAACTCACGAAGTTGAACTTTTGCTCACAGGACTCCACAGCTTAGAGGGAACATTGGAAGGAACCCAAACATGTTTGAGGGTAAGTTGCCAGTAGCGCCCAAGACACACACACACACACACACACACACACGGCGCACAGGGCAGATCATGCCCAGTTACAGGGCAAATTGCTACTTGAGGGCATGGTGATGTGACTGCTTCCTGAAACAAAACCTGACAGGATTAGTTAGAAGTAAAACAATCTGTTGGGGAAAGACTGAATGGCGTTCCCAGGAATAGACAGACCCGGGGAAACTCGTGATATTGTGCATGAATATAGCTACTGGTTGCTTGATTACCCTCTGTTGTAGGATGGGAAAGTTACCTGGATGGCAGAAAGGTGTTAAGTGGTTTTATACTTATAGTAAACAGGTCAGGGACAGTCAGCCCACTTGGGGGAAATGATTAGTTTAAGGTGATTCAATGTCTTTTCCTGGAGACCCATTATTGTCATTGTGCTTGGTTTCAAGGTGGGAATGGGGGTCATTAGTGGACAAACCCATGACTTTACACCTCCCGGGATTGCTGCCCAGACATGTCTCTGGCCAGTGTTTGGTGGCATCCATATTGTGTGACACCAGAAACATTTGGGGTTCATTTTCAGACCAGGTAGTACCCAGAACGTGTGATTTTTGGGGTGTTATTAAAACGAAGGTTGCTTGGACTTACTCCTTTCAGAAGCCAAACTATACCTTCAGCAGTCTGGGGGCTAACAGTGGTGCCGGGGTGGGATCTGGGGAGGGGAGAAACCTCAGCAGGATACAATGCCATACAGCTCACCCTCCAAAGCAACCATTTTCTCCAGGGGAACTGATCTCCGCTGCAGATCCCGCCTAGAGAATGGCAACCCTATGTGGAAGCCATTCTGTGGTTGCACCCACCAGCATGGGCGTCAACTACGGGGGGGCTCGAGGGCTCGAGCCTCCCCCGAAATTTCCCAGGGGGGGGGCTCAGCCACCCCCGGCAAAATGGAGTGCTCGCCCAGCCAGCTGTCGCCGCCTCTCCTTCTCCCCCACCCCCGGCCTGCCCTCCTGCCTCCCTGGGCCGGGGGGGGGGGGAGAGGAGCGGCGGGGACATGGTTGTGCACTTTGCGCGGGCGGCAGCCAGCTGGCTGCCGCTGAGACTGCCGGGTCTGTTTCCCTGGGCCGGGGGGGAGGACCAACGGGGACATGGTCCCGTGCGCGCACGCAAAGCGTGCGCGCACTAGAGAGCCCCTGCCCCCCCCCGGGGATTTAGAAAGTCTACGCCCCTGCTCACCAGAGAGTAAAGCGTCAAACTAGGCTAACCTGGATTCATTCAAATGTGCCCACGGGCTGAATAAGGCTGGGGGTCCTTGAGCTGGTCCCTCCACATTAACAAAAATGATTGTATGTCTGGAAACAATGGCGCCACCCCACACCAATTCCTGCTGTCAAAGTCAGCGCATTGCTTGAAGCACAGAGGAAGCAGACGAGAAGTAACTGCATGACATCAGTCAGAACCAGCTGGGTTGGGTTCCTTGCCAGGTGCCTTGTTGATCTGCAGCACTGACTCAGCCTGCCCCAGATCTCCACCACAGCTGTGGCTTTGGATAAACACACCACGGGGTGCAAAAATGGAAGCCGCTCTCTAGGTTTAATCAGAACTAAACATGAAACTCCACATAGCTTTTCCAAATGTTTGTTTCCCAAACCCATGTTTGCCTTTTAGGGCTAATGTGGCAGAAGGGGCCCTCTCGAAGGGGAGAACTGGGGAGTAGGATGCTTAATCCTTGCTATGGCAACACTCCCCAGCCCCACAACCCCTTTTCCTGCTCCTTCTCCCGCCCCCCAAACTGAGAGCCAGTTTGGTGTAGTGGTTAAGTGCGCGGACTCTAATCTGGGAGAACCGGGTTTGATTCCCCACTCCTCCACCTGCACCTGGCTGGATGACCTTGGGCAAGCCATAGCTCTGTACCAGCTGTTCCCTCAAGGACAGCTTGGGAAAGAGCTCTCTCAGCCCCACCCACCTCACAGGGTGTCTGTTGTGGGGAGGGGAGGGGAAAGGAGTTTGTAAGCCGCTCTGAGACTCTTAAGTGAGTGAAGGGCGGGATATAAATCCAATCTCCTCTCCTCCTCCTCCTCCCCCAAATGGTTTGATTCCAAAAGCCTGTTGAGGGAAAGGGGAATGGGAAGGGAAGGGCTACGAGGAAGAATGGGGAAAGGACTAAGCTCCACCTCCTGCCCGCTGCTTCTCCTCACGAATCCCACCATGTATTTGTGTTAGAAGACAAATACAAGATAACGGAGCACTTGTTTGGCTCACAGGATATGGTTCTGCTCTGATCAGTACTAGTAAATGGATGAGACAAGTTGGGCTGCCCATCTGAAACCCTATTCCAGTCATCGAATCTTTCCTGTCAGTATCCCTTCAGAATGCAAGACACAAGCTATGCTCCCCAAACCTGTTTTACGAAGCTTCAGACATTTCTGTGGTATCACACAATTTATATTTTCAGATTTTCCTTCCCTTACCATGGCAACCAAACACTGACGCTTGCTTTAATAGGAAACTCTGACCCTGATGGAAGTGCCTGGATTTAGCAGTGGGAGTTATAGATGAAGCCTGAAGTCTCTAAATTCTGAGACAACTTTCGAGATAAGTCAGTAAAGAAGAACAGGTTTATGCAGTCGAGGCCACTCAACATATATTGTTAGCCCAGAGCTACTACTTATCTTTTTGATTGTAGACACAATCGGGGCAGTTAAATAGTACACTCCCCCCCCCCCCCACAATTTGGTGCAATGGTTTATCTCTCTTTTTTTCTGATTGAATCCAAACTGGCATAGTTTGATCCTTTGCTCAGCAGGCAAAAGTACTATTAGGACCAGGGGTCCTTTGGTAGAAAAAAAGGTGCAGGAGCTCATTAGCATAACTCATTAGCATAACTCATTAGCATAGGCCACGTCCCCTGACATCACCATTAGTGTGTCAGAAAGGGAATGTCTGTTTCAGCCCCATTATACCCTATGGGCCATTGAAATCAATGGCAAAAACTCAGAGGGTATATGAGGGGCTGGAGGGGAGGGGGTTTGAGGGAGAGGCTCCAAACTTGCAGGGTAGCTGCTGGGGCCTCTCCTCGAAATACCCACCAAGTTTCAAGAAGATTGGACCAGGGGGTCCAATTCTACGGGCCCCCAAACAGGTTGCCCCCATTCCCTCCATTGTTGTCTATGGTAGGAAAAAAGTAACACTTTTTCCCACCATAGAGAACAATGGAGGGGATGGGACAACCTGTTTGGGGGCCCACAGAATTGGACCCCGTGGTCCAATCTTCTTGAAACATGGTGGGTATTTGGGGGAGAGGCCCCAGCAGCTACCCTGCAAGTTTGGAGCCTCTCCCTCAAACCCCCTCTCCTCCAGTCGCTTTTAAAGTTGCCGCCAAATTTCGGCAGCAATTCGGCAGCGGGCCGAATCAGATCAGAGAATCTGATTCTGCCCGTGGCTGCCCTAGTGGCCACTCCTGAGCTGGCGGAGCTACGCAGTTGTGCATAAGATAGGGCTGTTAAGAGTATAGGTAGTATTTGTCCCAGAAAGCTAAAGTTATACTTCCCAATCCTATCTCAGGGACAAAGAAAGAAGAAGCTACTGTAAGATCACCTCCATGCTTGAGAGGAGATGGATGGAGCGTAATGGCAGGGTCTCAGTTAATTACGCTCAGAATTCCACAGTTAAGGAAACACCAGCTGATCAATCTCCAATTTTGACATGTTTATTTCCTCCACTATCCCCCCCCCCCCCCGGCAGAATTAAACCCAAACAAACGGCAACTTAAGCTTGTTATTCCTGTTTGGTCCTTGCATCTATTAAATATCTTCATGATGCTGTATGCTGATTTGCTGCCCATCCTCTACCTATCTGTATGGACTGGTAACTTCCATTTCATTGTATCTGAAGAAGTGTGTGTGCGCACACAAAAGCTCATTATTAGGGAGAGGCATTCATTTTTCAATGCTCTAATATTTGACTTTGAAACATGTCCGTGCAGTTCTTTGAGTCTGAATACTGTCTGAAAAGCTTTCATCTCTCCTTTTGTGTCACCCGGGTTTGGATCCTGACACGCAAGGTTACCAAGCAACACCCTTACACAGTGAACTATAGAAATGTAAGACGCCATTGCGCCCAGCGTCCACAAACTGTTCACATAGGCTTATCTTCCCTTGTGAAAGCTTCCTTGCCATGCCCAGCTATTTCATGTGCTGCCACACCTAGGGTTTCCAATCTCCAGGCAGGACCTGGAGAGATCCCAGAATTACAACTGAACTCTAGACAATACCGATCTGTTCCCTGGACAAAAAGCCTGCCTTGGTGGATGAACTCTATGGTATTATATTCAGTTTAGGCCTCTCCCCTCCTCAATCCTTGCCATTTTCAGACTCTACTACAAAATCTCCAGGAATTACCAGGTCCCAGTGAGTCCTCCCTCAAGGCCCAAATAAGCCTGGAAAGACCCCTACCTGCTACTGCTTTTTACTGACAGACCCAAGCTTGGAATGCTCTGGTTGCCTAGCAGCAGCCAGGGAAGCTGCTGCTTAAAGACACAGGTACTCCTTTTATCATTTTTGGTTTTTTAACCCCCCCCCCCACAATGTATTTCTTTTAGATTTCACATTTTTCTGCAAACCTGGGGTCCTTTTCAGGATTGTAGAAAGATCTGTCTTGCCCATTCACAGTTCTAGTCACTAGATTTAAGTATCCAAAGATTTGGCTGATTTCACTATTAGTATCTTGAAACAACTAAAAGAAATAGTACAAGATCAAAAAACAAGAAGAGAGCTGGCCCATAAAATTGCCAAGAGTCAAACATGACTGAATGGCTAACAACAACAACTATTAGTGTACAGATTCGTTAAGCAAATATTTAAGGGGCTACAAGATTTGTTTTGCTGTTAATAGATTAATATTGCTGCCCATCTGAAATAGTACTTACAAACCTATGAGTACATGGTAGAGAGAAAAAAAAAGGAAGTACTGTTCCTTGAAGAGAGGTTTAATAGGATGTGATTTACCTGCATGCCATAAAAACCTTTAGCTGCCTATTTTCACAGATTAGCCTTCTGTTAAATGAACAGGACTTTTTTTTTCCAGGCCTGTTGGCCTCCCTATATCCAACACTAACCCCATCCCTCATATAAACAACAACAATGGGAGATGCTTTACAACCCAGTCTGGACTATTCGATATAAAATTCACACCGTTTATCTTTGGGATGATTCTGAGTAAACTAGCTGGGATCTGACTTACCACAAAAGCTGCCAAATCTGAAGGTCTCCTGGTGAAAAAGCAGTATCTTAAAAGGAAAGGCATGATTAGAGTTTTATTATTCATCCTTCAGATCCAGTTATCTACTCCTCCTTTTCTTCTACGGCCCCCACCTACCCTGCCCTGCTGTGCGGGGACAGCGGTGTGACCGGCCCGTGGAGGTTTAAATTGCCATCTTGATGGGTTGTAATCTCTGTTATTTTCAGTAATTTTAATTATATATCAGTTGTATTTTTAAATGTCTAAAATGTTTGTTAATCCCCCAGAGCCTGCTCTGCAGGGCGGGCGATTCATAAATGTAATAAACAAACAAACAAACAAAGTACATGTGTGTAAAAATGAATTTGTACATTATTTGTGTGTTATTGTTCTTAGTTTAAACAAAATGGTTTTTTTTTTTGGATTGCTTGGTTACATTTGAATTAAGGTCTTAGTGAAATCAACAGGCCTTCAGAATACATCAAAATGTGGTAATACAGGATGGAATGTTATTAGGATGGAGACATTATTTTCCTGTTAAGTAAATAAGCAGGAGCCTTGTGGGATGTTTATCATAAGGCCCGTCCTGATCCAGATGATTCCATGTGTTAATGAAGCACCAAAATCAGGCAATCCATCTTGAGCAGCCTCTTTTGGTAAAAGTGGGAAGAAGAGAGCAAACCACAAAGCCCCAAAGGGAGTCATACAGTTTCTCTTCTAAAAAGGAACAACTGTTAGGCTTAGTATCAGCTTGTGGGGGGGGGGGAGAAACACTGATCTATGCAAGACGGTATGGTTGTGACCAGGGGTCCGTTGGAGCAGGAGCACACAGGAGCGCAGCTCCGGGAGTGAGGAGCCCAGGGGGCGGGCACATGACCAAGCCCCGCCCCCTCCTCGGCTTCCCCGAGCAGTGCAGAGGCGCAGCACCCCAGGGAAAGCCCTGCTAGGGTCTTTATTGTTTTTAATGTTTTGTTTTAATATTGATAATTTTATCATTGTTCCTTTTATGACTGTGTGCTGCTTTTCCAGAGACTTGCTCAAGGTGGCATATAAACTTTCTAAGTATACCATTTTTTATCTGGGCACATGGCACATAAGTACTGGAGAAATTTCACCAACCCTTCAGCAGCTTCCACCCCATCAGTTTGGTGTAGTGGTCAGGAGTTGGACTCTAATCTGGGAGAACCGGGTTTGATTCCCCACTCCTCCACATGCAGCTGCTAGTGTGACCTTGGGCCAGTCACAAGTTCTCTGAGCTGTTCTCTCATGAGCAGTTCTCAAAAGACCTCTCTCAGCCCCACCTACCTCACAGGGTGTCTTGTTGTGGGGAGGGGAAGGGAAGGGAAAGGGATGGGTGGTGCACATGTCCTGGGTATCTCAAGTCTACTTGAAACCTGGTGGTTTCAAGGGAGCAGGAAGAGAATGAGGGTGTGTTCTTTACGCTTATTTTTATTGCACAAAGTATTGGATGTTGAAGGGAATGGAGGAAGAGCAGGTCAGTTTCACTCACCTGTGGAGTGGAGCCTGAGGGGTGGGTGTTGCCTTCTGACACACTTCCGGCATGTTAGGGGGTGTGGCATATGCTAATGAGTTATGCTAATGAGTTATGCTAATGAGCTCCTGCACCTCTTTTTCTACGAAAGGACCCCTGGTTGTGAATGAAGCCCTGAAGCTGGAGTGATTATTACCTTTTCTAGGACCAAGCAAAGGAAGACAAGACCCCCTTGTGGGAAAGGCCCATGTTTAGCTGATATGGTTCAAGTTCTGTGAAAATTGTAAACCATTAAGCTAAGGCACCAGTTTAGGCAGGCTGTGTCAGCTTTCTGCCTTACTTTAGCGCTATTTTGCATTCTCCCGTGTATCTGAAATCATTCTGGTTTTTTGTTCTTCTCCTGCAAGTAATTACATCTCCCTTGGCTTCTTAATTTGCTTTCCCCAAATAAAGCCAAAGCTTGTTGTGTTAAGAGAGCCTGCATTGTCCCCAGAGTGTTCAGGTATGGATCCTGAAGGGACGGGTGGCGGCAGCTACCAGGTGAGAAAGTGCAGGCAAACAACAGCTGAACAGCTTCAGAGAGGCCATTATTGCCTCTGCCCTTCCTTAAGTAACTGTGACAATGTTAAAGACTAACAACCATTTCATCCTAGCATACATTTCTATGGACTCAAGCCCACTTCCAGTGCCATCAGTGGACCCTCACTATGCAGTCATTTTATACGGAAAGTATTAAAAAATATTGTATGCATTTGACTGATCTTTATAGCATGCATAATCCTCTTTTTAGGCCTAATGAGAGAGGCACATGAGAAGTAAATAAATAAATAGGTAGATGCAGCTGGGTAAAATTAAGATCAACTAAAGAAAATAGGCTAAATTAGCTAACACCTGTATTAGGGGGGCATTCACATGTTTTCCAGGCCAGTTGACTTATTTTAAACATTTCCATGCTGCCTTTCCACCCAATTCGGGGCCCCAAGGCAGCAAACCTCAAAACAGCATTTTAAATAAGTATATAAAATCATTTGATATAACTGCACAGAACACACAAACTAGGGAGGAGGGCCAATAACAGTAATTGGTAGGGTTGCCAGCCTCCAGGTGGGGCCTGGGGATCCCCCGCTTTTACAACTGATCCCCAGCTGACAGAGATCAGCTCCCCTGGAGAAAATGGCTGCTTTGAAGGGTGGGCTCTATGGCATTGTACCATGCTGAGGCCCCTCCCCTCCCCAAACCCCGCCCTCTCCTGGCTCCACCCCCAAAGTCTCCAGGTATTTCCCAACCCAGACTTGGCAACCCTAGTAATTGGGGGTATGACACACAGGGAGACAACCCTAGAGGGAGCCCGATGATGGCTCTCCCAGGGGCTGGGGGAAAGCGTTCCCGGGTTCTGCTCCTGCCGTGGAGAAGAAGGGGCTTTCTTGGGCCGCCCCCTGGCCACCCACCCCGCCTCAGGCGGCAGGGCCACCAGCCAGAGGGCTCCCCACGGTGAGAGCAAGCTCTCAGGCGGCCCTTCTTCAAGGGCGGGGGCGCCCTGCAACCTCCTAACGAGCCCCCCCCCCCCCCCCCCCAGCCCCGCAGGTCCACGCCGGGGTCTCCCTCCTTCTGGCGGCGCGGAGGAGACTTTTGGAGCAACCCCCGGGGCGGGGGCCTCGTCCGCTGGCCGTCAGCGGGAGGCGGTCCCTTTCGGCCGTCAAGCCCACCCCTGCTCGGGAGTCAGTCAGTCCCAGAGGCCAGCGCCGCGGACGGCTTCCGAAGCCCTGGAAGCCTCTCTCTGCCTGGAAGCCTGGGCTGGGGGGAGGAGCGCGGCAGCGGCGGCAGCAGCAGCAGGGGCACGAGGACCTCGCCGCCGGCCGGGCTTTGCGCCTCCCCGCCTGCGCCGCTTCCCGGGGCCTCCTCCTCCTCGCCGCCGCCGCCGCCGCCCTCCGGGCCTCCGCCTCCTCCCAGGCTCCCACCCGCCCGGCCAGCCAGGCTGCTGCTCCCGCGCCTGCCGACGGAGAAGCGAAGCGGAGAGAGGAGCAGCAGTAGCGGCGGCGGTAAGCCCGCCTTGCCTTCTTCTCCCGCCCCGGTCCCTAGGGGAGGCGAGCGCGGGGCGGCTGCCTCTCTTTCCCCCCGCGGGTCCCGCCGCGGCCTTGACGGCGTTTCCGGGGGTGGGCAGGGTCATGTCCCCGCGCGGGGTGGGGGGCGAGCCGGGATGTGCGTGCGGGTTGGGCCGGCTCCGCTTCTCCGGGGACCGGGCGAGGGACCGGGCGGGCTGCCGGTTAGTGAGGCGCCGCCGGGGTTGGGCCGCTGGGGGGCGAGGCGCCCCTGGTCTGCCTGCTGGGGGGGGGGGGGGTCTGCGGGGTGCGGCGGTTGTGGCCTGGGCGGGCAGGAAGGGGGTGCCCGCCTGGTGGCCGCGCCTGCCCGGGGGAGAGGAGGAGGAGGAGGAGAAGCCGTCGGCGGCGCTGGGCATGGCTGAGGCTTGCAAAACGTTGCTCTGCTTTCTCTGCCCTTCTCTCCCTCCCTCCCTCTCTCCCTCCCTGCAGAGCCTTCGCCGAGACGGAACTTGCTTGGAAGTCGCTGGCTGAGGCCTGGAACCGGGTTGGCTTGCAGAGTGCAGTCCCAAGAACACTCCCCCCCCCCCCCCGAGGAAGCCCTCCTGGGTAGGCTGCTGAGGGGACTTGTCCAGGGTGGCTTTCCTCAGTCTCAGACATTTTGGTGGTGGTAGGAGGAGGCGGTCTGTGCATGCTCAGGAGCACTGTTCTGTTATGGTGTTCACAAGGGCCGTGGCGGAGTCCTCTGCCAGTTTTCAGCTTTGGTCCCTGATGTACGGTAAATGCTTTATTTGGGGATCTCTGGTAAGTTTGGTAAGGAAGACTGAAGGTGTGTTCTGTGGCTTTCCTCAGTCTTAGACATTTTGGGGTGGTAGGAGGAGGCGGTCTGTGCATGCTCAGGAGCACTGTTCTGGCGTTCACAAGGGCCGTGGCAGAGTCCTGCGCCAGTTTTCAGCTTTGGTCCCTGATGTAAATGCTGTATTTGGGGGATCTCTGGTAAGTTTGGTTAGGAAGACTGAAGGTGTGTTCTGTGGCTTTCCTCAGTCTTAGACATTTTGGGGTGGTAGGAGGAGGCGGTCTGTGCATGCTCAGGAGCACTGTTCTGTTATGGCGTTCACAAGGGCCGTGGCCGAGTCCTCTGCCAGTTTTCAGCTTTGGTCCCTGATGTAAATGCTGCATTTGGGGATCTCTGGTAAGTTTGGTAAGGAAGACTGAAGGTGTGTTCTGTGGCTTTCCTCAGTCTTAGACATTTTGGTGGTGGTAGGAGGAGGCGGTCTGTGCATGCTCAGGAGCACTGTTCTGTTATGGCGTTCACAAGGGCCGTGGCCGAGTCCTCCGCCAGTTTTCAGCTTTGGTCCCTGATGTAAATGCTGCATTTGGGGATCTCTGGTAACTTTGGTAAGGAAGACTGAAGGTGTGTTCTGTGGCTTTCCTCAGTCTTAGACATTTTGGGGTGGTAGGAGGAGGCGGTCTGTGCATGCTCAGGAGCTCTGTTCTGTTATGGCATTCACAAGGGCCGTGGCGGAGTCCTCTGCCAGTTTTCAGCTTTGGTCCCTGATGTAAATGCTGCATTTGGGGATCTCTGGTAAGTTTGGTAAGGAAGACTGAAGGTGTGTTCTGTGGCTTTCCTCAGTCTTAGACATTTTGGGGTGGTAGGAGGAGGCGGTCTGTGCATGCTCAGGAGCACTGCTCTGTTATGGCGTTCACAAGGGCCGTGGCCGAGTCCTCCGCCTGTTTTCAGCTTTGGTCCCTGATGTAAATGCTGCATTTGGGGATCTCTGGTAAGTTTGGTAAGGAAGACTGAAGGTGTGTTCTGTGGCTTTCCTCAGTCTTAGACATTTTGGGGTGGTAGGAGGAGGCAGTCTGTGCATGCTCAGGAGCACTGTTCTGTTATGGCGTTCACAAGGGCCGTGGCGGAGTCCTCTGCCAGTTTTCAGCTTTGGTCCCTGATGTAAATGCTGTATTTGGGGGATCTCTGGTAAGTTTGGTAAGGAAGACTGAAGGTGTGTTCTGTGGCTTTCCTCAGTCTTAGACATTTTGGGGTGGTAGGAGGAGGCGGTCTGTGCATGCTCAGGAGCTCTGTTCTGTTATGGCATTCACAAGCGCTGTGGCGGAGTCCTCTGCCAGTTTTCAGCTTTGGTCCCTGATGTAAATTCTGTATTTGGGGATCTCTGGTAAGTTTGGTAAGGAAGACTGAAGGTGTGTTCTGTGGCTGAGGAAGCCCTTCAGCTATGTTGGTGAAGGATCTGTACGGAACTGGTTCGGCTGTGTGTATCTGTGGCTGGACGCGGTGCTTCCCTAGAAGGTGTGGTATGTATCTGACTGACGAACTGAAAGTTCATGGGAAAGGGTTGCTCTAAGGTTAGGTGACTTGTGGATGGATTGGAAGGTACAAAACGGTGTCTGATCCTAACTGTCCATCTGTTGTTTATGGTAACACAGCAAGTGTCTCTTGATAATGACAACGCAGTAGGTGGATAACACTCTGGGGAAAGTATCCAGGAAGTGTTGCTAACAGGTACAGGGTCAGCTGTGCGTGCTAACTGAGACCGCTCACCCATGGTTAGTATCTGTTACAGTCTGTTTGGTTCAGCAGCTCTCAGCAGCTGGATCATCAATGCAAACACTTGCAAAATCCTAATGCAGGGAAGGTCCCTGAGGCTGGGAACTAAGCGCATGTCTGTATTCGACATCCTCCACAGGATAGCTTTTTTACACAGCGGCTGGAACGTGTAGCACAATTTATGGTGCCCGTCCTGCACGTTGCACAGAATATCAGCAAGCCAGCCCTGTGCATTCCTGTAGGCAGGGTAGAGACGGAGCACAAAGGTGAGGGGCGTGTTGCAAGTCTGTGCGTGCTCTGCCTGTTATGTTGGTCTCCACCGCGGGGCTACATAACATGTCGTTTTGCCATCACTTGCCCTGATTGTTGTGACTTTAATGGTTTTTATTCACCTGAAGAACTTGGCTATGTCTAACTCAAAAAACCTAACTACCTAAAGTCCATCAGTAGTGGCATAGGAGCCTGTTTCCTTTTTTTTTTTTTAATATTTATTTATAGGTTTCAAATATAAAGAAGGAATAGCCATCAAAAACATCTTATAAGTAAGACAACATCCAAAGACACACTCGAATACCCAAACCAATACATAAGCCTTTACATAGTGAACGATACTAAGAATTAATTTACATAACACAAAATTAAATTAACCAGTTAACAATATGAATTTAACCAAATGTAAAGTTTGGACCAAGTAGCATCATACCTTTCAACATTTTTACCTCTTAACCTGGTAGTCAAATTATCCATTTCCGCCACATTTAAAAGTTTCTGTATAAATTCCAACCTGTCCAGAATTGAGTCTATTTTCCAGTGTGAAGTGTAAATTATTCTGGCTGCCGTTATACCATGCAAAATCAAATAACGGGCATCGTTCGAGTAGCCACAGGGAATAATATTTAAAAGAAAAAGCTCTGGTTTAAGAGGAATATTAATAGACAATATTTCTTGTAATATCATCCTAACCATCTTCCAGAACTTAACAGCCAGATCACAAACCCACCATAAATGAAAAAAGGTACCCAGATTTTTCTTACACTTCCAACAAGTATTCGATAGGGAGGGTGAGAATTTTGCCAGTCTAGCAGGAGTTAAATGCCGTTGGTAAAACATTTTATAGATGTTTTCCTTGTAAGTAACAGCTTTGGTCATTTTCAAGTTGGTACTCCACACTTTAGACCAGCTCTCAAGGTTTATGTTCTGTCCCAAATCCCTTGCCCAACGTATCATGGCTGGTTTCACTCTCTCCTCATGCATTTTATAGGTTTTTAAGGAGTAGGAAGGAGCCGAACTGTTTTTTGTTTTGTTTTTTTGTGGTGGGAATGAGTGGGAGGGACAGAGTGTGGATTTATTGGATTAAATTGATATTGGAAGGAAAGAACAGGGTGGGGAAGGAAAAGAGTCAACAGATTGTACTGAATGGAATGAGGTCAAATCCTCTGAGAGAGGAGAGGCGCTGCGCTGACATCTGGTTGTATCTTTGGAAAAGGGGTTTTGTTGAATCCCGAGTGCGCCTGGAAAAATCACAGCAGTGGATAGCCTGCAGATTACTGGAATCAGATAATGTGTGGCCATAAACTATGTATTACTGCTGCAGAGACTTTAAATTGCAACAGTAGAGGGCGACAGTTTTTAAATTTAAATCTGAATTTCAGATATGCCTGTGTTTTCAGGTGTTTTGTGTAGTACAGTTGCAAAAAAAACCCCCCATGCATACATAACACAAGTTAGAAAACAAAACATTTATTTATTTATTTCATTACCGCGCTCCCTGTGAGTGGGTTCAGAGTGGTGTAGACGTTCATATGAAAATACATTAAAACAGTCTAAAATACCAAGATATAAAATCTAACATCTACACGGTGCCGTAGAGCAAAAATTTCTAAACCCTGTTTTACATTAACATGGGGGGGGGGGGGGGGAGGGAGAAAGCAGCTAATAGGCCGGTTGCTGTTTAAACCGTTATTAAAAACCGCTGCTGTCCTCAACCATATGCTTGGCGGAGCATCTCTACCTTACAGGCCCTGCGGAATTTTAACAAATCCCCCAGGGCCCTGATTTTAGTCGGCAGAGAGTTCCACCAAGTCGGCCCTGGCTCTGGTTGAGGACAGTTGGACGCTCTTTGGGCCAGGGACTTCCAGTAGGTGTTGACCTCCTGAGCGTAATGCTTTCCAGAGGGCATACCAGGAGAGGCAGTCCTGTAGGTACATTGGTCCCCGACCGTTTAGGGCCTGTCAGTTTGGTTCAGTCTGGCTGCAGCCTGCTCTTGTTAAAAATGTTGTCTTAAGTCTCCTTAGTTTCACACAGCCGTGCTGGGGGGAGAGCGGACACTTCTGCGCCTGCTAGATAACGTGTTCCCCCTCTGGCCTTGGATCTCCTGTGGGAAGGACTGGTGCTGTGAAACTGCATATCACAGCACTTGCTCTTCTGACATGACCAGAGACCAATGAAATCATCCTTTCCTTGATTGGCTTTCTTGTATCGGGAAGGCGTTGCTTGAACCCTGATTGGTGCCCAGGCCTAGCAAGCATTTTGGGTTCAGACAATAAATAAGTTACCTTAACTCCTATCCAGGTGGCATGATGGTGTTGCAGGTGAAGCTGACGTGTAACTACGCCTTGCTCACCTTTCGGCCATCTTGGAAGCTCTGGCTGCTGAAGCCAACCAGCCTGGCTTTTGGGACTCTGGAGACGGAGTACATTTGGACCCAGAACATCTTGACTTTGAGGACCAGGGTTCTATAACTTCTTAGGTAGTTTGTCAATCTTTAGCTTTCTTGTTTTTACTCACAGTATCATTTTAAGTAATTCTGCACTTTTTATTAAATATACTCTGCATTTAAATAAACATCTATTTTATTCACTAACTTTTGGTTCTTATCTCCACTGCTGCAGTAAGTTCTGGTGCCTAAGACTATTGGTTACTACCTCTAGAATAACCTGTGGGTCTCCCGCTGTGAGTCAACCTCTCAGGGAGGATTCCCTAGTTGAGCCCTGTAAGGTCTGGAGTCTGTCCTTTGGCTCTGGACTGGAGGAATGTAAATGGACGGTGGTAGCACTACCTGGTTAGAGGTATACAGGTGCCTTTAACTCCCTTTGTAATTGTAGCTAGGCAGCCTCTAGGCGAAGAAAATCCCCAGCACAGTTTGGGCAGGTGGGGGGCTCTCTTTGACAGGGCCTTGAAGGTCAAAACCAGAACCTTGAACCTGACCTGGTACTCAGCCTGGAGCCAGTGCAGCTGACAAAGCATAGGTTGTATGTTTGCAGTTATCAGTGTCCCCATAAGGACCCAACCCACTGCGTTCTGGACAAGTTGTAACTTCCAGATCAGCCTCAAGGCCAGCCCTGCGTAGAGCGAGTTACAGTAATCAAGTCTAGAGGTGACCATTGCTTGGACTACGGTGGCTACGTTGGGGTGAAACAGGTGGGGGCCAGTCGCCTGACCTGATGCAGTTGGGAAAATGCCATCCTGGCAACATTTGCGACCTGGGCCTCCAATGATAAGGAGGCATCCAGGACCACCCCCAGACTCTTGACCGTCTGAGCCAGTGTTAAAAGCACATGGTTGAGAGTCGGGAGTTGGCACCTCAAACCTGAATTTCCCTCAGCCAGCCAGAGAACTTCCGTCTTTGACAGATTCGGTCTCGGCTGACTCCGCCTGAGCCACCTCACCACAGCTTCCAAACCCTCGGCCAGAATTCCTGTGGCAGTGTCTGGCTGGCTATCCATCAGCACATATAGCTTGGCTGTCATCATCATACTGATGGCAACAGTCTTTTTTCAGCTGTTGCTTCAAAAAAAATCTTAACTTCTGATTTTCTTAGCTGTTCATATCAGAATTTGAGTACTGATCGTGCCTGCTTGAGGCAGCTTCTTGTGAGCAATGAGCTATGAAAGTTCTAGAACTTGGTGTGATGGACCCTAACTCTTCCAGAGGCTTTAGAGGTTCAAGATGTACTTTTGCTTCTGGATGAAGGATAGCCACATCTCACTCTTTTGCTCTATAGACATAAGTTAATATCGTAACAATGCTAGGCCAGATTGAGTTCGAAATGTACAGTGCAGTCCTAAAACAAATTGCTACTTCTAAGCTCATTGACTTCAGTGGATTTTGGTGGGTATAACTCTAATTTTAGGATTGAACAGACTTTCAGTTGAATCTAGGCTGTGGGAATTGGATATTAGTTACCTTCTCATTGTAGTGTCTTTCAGTAGAAAAAGTTTATAAACTTATTAAACTATATGTCCCAAGAAACAGAAAAACTATTAAAGCCCGGTATCAAGGAAATGAATCTATATATCATTATACAAACACCATTAGAGATGGTGGTGGCTTGTTACCCTGAACAGTAAGGATTCACTTCCCAATTCTGCGCATTTTGCTCTTGACCTTTACCCCAAAGCCTTCTTGTGGGACAAGGGAGCTTTGACAGACCTACCGTATTGAGCTAATGTATATTCCAGTTATGCTGAATAAATGTTATGTGGTGGGTGATATTTATTAGATGAAACCCAGTACACAAAGGTGGTATATATCTGTGCAATCATAATAATTCCTCTTAATAGTGAATTTTATTTTCCCACCCATGCGTATCAGTAGAGCAGAGAAATGGGGCAACTCAGAAACAGGTGTAAGAGAGCAGAGCAGAGAAATGGGGCAATTCAGATACATAGATAAGGTAAAGGTTTCTGCATACTTTGGGTGGGGTTGCTCCGGGAAAACATAGATTATAGAAATATGACCATTAGAGCCTATAGAGTCTTCTACTTTTACTATTGGCATTTCCCCTCCCAATAAAATGGCAGAATATTTTCTTCTACTGACAATATCTAGGCATAGAAGGGCATTTGTTGGCAAGGTTGATTGCATTGCCATCTGCCATCTTAATGGGAAGATAACCAAGATATACTATTTTCTCAACCTGTGGTTCAGATCTGATAGATTTTATTGACCATAGAGTTTTAGATCGTCTCGTATTTTCAGACATGATCAAAGGTAGCTCTTCCATTATTTGGCGCTGGTTCTGATTCCCCAGATGAGAAAATTTCATGGTTATTAAGAGATGTAGAAAAGCAAGTTACTGTACCGGTGGCCAAATATTTGGTGGCCGTTATAGTGCAGCTTATTTAAAGACCCATCTGCCTGTTTTGTATTACCTGGTTGTGTTTTTGTGTTCATGACCATGGACAAAGGAGCAGTAATCAGATTGGATTTGGAATGGGGAAGGCAAGTTTGAACTTTTAATCTGTAATTTAATGAGGGAAAAACCTGAAGAATAGTGTTGCAAAGGCTGGCCATGCTCATTGCTCTCCAGGAAACACAGAACATTGAAGGCAACTGAATTTAAAAGAAAGAGAAAAGCCAGCCAGGGAGAAATCAGCATGATTAATTGCATGTAGCGTTTTAGATGGCAAGTGTTGGGGAATGTACACTGAGGTAGGTATTTCCCAGCCAAGATTCTGTCTTCTCTCCCCTCACCCCAAACTAGGATACTGTAAGCTCCTGAAGTCTGTGACTAAGTTAAAAGCTAAAAGAGCCCAGGTAAGGAGACAAATTAGGATGGGAGGAAAATATTTCTTAATTAATAGCATGTCCCTCTTTAAAGCGCAAAGGGGGCAGAGCTCTTAAAAGGTTAAAGAGTGCCCTGTAATGAGGGAAGTGTGAAGCTAAGATCAAGGAAGCATACCACGAAGCATTTATTTCCCCAGTCCAGATTCTCTTCTCCCACCCACCCCCGGATAGGGAACGAAGGGACAATGCTTCCTAGACTGTTTAATGTAGTGGTTCAGTGCGCAAACTCTAATCTGGGAGAACCGGGTTTGATTCCTCACTCCTTCACATGCAGCTGTCAGCCAGATTGCCTTATTTCTTAATAATAGCTTGGGGAATTATGAATATAAAATGGCAATAGGCATATAGCGTGGATCGTGACCTGTGTATACTGGAGTCAGATTTCCCAGGGACCCAGGAATAGACACAGAGACTGGGTAGCTAAAATAATGATTTCTTTACTAAATATTCTCAAGCATACAAACAATAATCAAGCATTCACACACACAATACAGACCTAAGAAAGCAGAGGTGACTGATAGCTAGTAGAGGGGTCAGTTATGGGGTGATACTGCCTGTCCAGACGTGCAGAGGTTCATGAAGGAGGGATTTATGGCCCGAACCCAAAAGATTTGGAGGTGGACTGCCAGTTGGCATCAGGGCAGAGACGCACAGTTTGAGACCATGTGTCTGGATGGATATAGACACTGGAAAACAATGCAGACCAATAGGGGGTCTTCAAGGGGCTTGTCTCAGGTGAAGACAAAAGATTACCTGGGCCAGTGAATGAGTCCCAGGGGTGCATGGCATCAGGATGGGCGAGGCCTAGATGTGACCAACGAGATCTCAGAGGGGCGGAGTCTGGATTAACAATAGAAGCCAGGTGTTGGATGATTGTACTGGGGCTAGCTGAATGGATTTTAGGTCCATTGATGGTTCTGCCAAGGCAGTTGAATAGGTTCCCAGATATAGACAAAAGATGGGAGATGGGTCCCTGATTAGCATCAGGAAGGATCATTAATAATTTGAATGTTTGATCAGTTTATGTTGGTATCCTGAGGGATGGAGCAAGGAAGAACAAGTATTGAGACAAAGAATTCACACATAGATATGGGATCACACAAAAGGGCTGGATGAGGTTCTGGAGACAGGAAGGCTATCCACCAGGTGGCCTCTGAACACCCTTTAGAAATGTAGATATTTTACCTGGTGGAACTGCCATTGTTTCATATGCATATCTTCCTGGGTTGGGGAGAAGACTGGAGGTTTGCTCTGAGGGTTGCCTTGATGTCACCTGAAAATGGAGACCCTGTTTCCAGAGCTATGGCTTGCTCTGTGTTTAAGAACCAGGAGTGTCTTCCTTGGCCTGAGTTTTGTGGGTCTCTGGTTCAGGTTAGAAAATGGGGTGCCCCTGCTATTGGGGCTACCCGAGAGTAAAGGCAGTGCCTCTGGGCGACACAGCTGCTGGATGACCTTGGGCAAGCCATAGTTCTGTCAGAGCAGTTCTTGAAAGAGCAGTTCTTGAAAGAGCTCTCTCAGCCCTACCTACCTCACAGGGTGTCTGTTGTGGGGAGAGGAGTTTGTAAGCCGCTCTGAGACTTCGAGTGAAGGGTGGGGTATAAAACCGATCTCTTCTTCTTCATTGCGGCCCGATTGCCCAGACTGAAGGAGAAGCTGCTCATGTGGCCCTGAAGATTAGCCCCAGTTTGTTCTTACTATGATCATGGCTGTCTGAATTCTAATGGCATGATGATTCCCATACGGCATATAGGCACCACAAAATAAACAAAAGAACACCTTAATGATTGTTAAAGTCAAATCTTGAACTACATTGCACTACGATATTTAATGTTGTTCAAGGAATCTTTATACATAGTTGGGTTTTTCATACTTGTTTTGGCACAGTAGCCATATTGCAAGCTGAGCATGACATGAGAGTACAAGCGGCACCGCTCTTCTTCCTGCTTGGCTCCCGTGGCATTACAAGATTTCTGTTCCTAGGAGAAAGGGGCTGACCTGTGCATGGAGAATGTATTGTTGTGTCCACCGATGGTGGCTTAGATATTGGAAGAAAGTGAGGAGGAGATGTTAAAATAATGTTTTAGCTTTCTAAGCTGCTTTGGAGACCTTGTGGCTGAAAATATACCGCATTTTTCGCTCCATAAGACGCACCTGATCATAAGACGCACCTTGTTTTTAGAGGAGGAAAACAGGAAAAAATGAAACAGAAAGAAAGAGAGAGAGAGAGGAAGGAAGGAAGGAGGAGGAGAGAGAGAGAGAAAGAGAAAGGAAGAAAGAAAGGTGGGGACAGAGAGAGAGACAGAAAGACAGACAGACAGACAGAAAAAAGGAAAGGAAGGAAGGAAGAAAGATAGAGAAAGGAAAGAAGAGAGACGTCGGCATGCCATGCAAAGCCAGGCCTTTCTGTGCAAAGTAGCCACGGAGCTTAATCTGTGGGCGGGGCTTTCTGCTGCTGGCTGTCTTAAAGGGGGAAAGCACTTAAAGGGAAAGAGTACTTAGCCTGGTGGGGTTTCTCCTGCCGTTTCCCTTTTAAGTCTTAACAGCTCAGGCCCAGCAGGGAGGGGCGGGGAAGGCTGGGATGCCAGCCTGAATGGCGTTCCCCTGCGTTCCTGCTGAAGAAAGAGCCCTGTTACAGGTAAGAAAAGCTCCATATTCGCTCCATAAGACGCACACACTTTCCCCCCCACTTTTTGGGGGAGGAAAAGTGCGTCTTATGGAGTGAAAAAAACGATACATCAAAGAAACAGTGTAGATTTTAGAACCAATACAGGGGCACACTGTATTCAGCTTAAGAATCTTAAGGCTCGAATGAAGATATAGAACTACATTATTGGTGTGGAGTCTCAGATGTCACATGGGAAGTTTGTGGCAGAATTAGAAACTGAAATCAAATTTCCTTGTCCACTGCCTTGATCACAAAGCAGTCATTTATTTTTGTTTTGTCTTTCAGTTACCAATCTGGAAGATCTACAATAAGATTGTGAAATAATTGCAGCCTTTTGTCACTGGCTAAGATGTTGGAAGAAGATATGGAAGTAGCCATCAAGGTGGTGGTGGTGGGAAATGGCGCTGTTGGGAAGTCCAGTATGATCCAGAGATACTGCAAAGGGATTTTCACAAAAGACTACAAAAAAACTATTGGAGTTGATTTCCTGGAAAGACAAATTCAGTATGTATTTAACAGGAGCACAATCTCTTGTTTCTTTTTTGATTACTGCTTTTGTAAGTGCTAAATTAACGTTCTCCCAGGGAAAAGTGCTGTGACAGTATTCTCCATACAGCTAAAATTGAGGCATTTATATGCTAATTGTATTATGCAGTCTTTGCACATGATTGCTTGATTTACCAGGTTGAATAACACATGCAGAAATTCTTACGGTTTGTGTGTAAAGTAACTTTCAAGAAAACAAAGTATCAAGGTGAAATGGGATTGGAAAAGGTGGGAAATCTTTCAAATGATAAAAAGTATGGTCTGTAGTGGATATGAACATTATGATAAGAGCAAACTATTCTTTTTGCATAATTTTTTCACTGTCAGATATCTTAATCAAGCAGTTCCTTGTTTTTATAGTACATGTAACTGTTTCAAATTGTTGAGGTGCTGTGTGGTGTTGATTTTCAGAGTCCATGATGAAGATGTCCGGCTAATGCTGTGGGACACAGCAGGTCAAGAAGAATTTGATGCAATTACCAAAGCTTATTACAGAGGTACGTGTGAGAGTCCCACAGGGTCAGTCAACAACAAGTGTCCGTAAACAAGAAAGCTTTATTGAGAAAGGTCTGCTATGGTCATCTGCACTTTTTGTGTTAGTAATGGCAGGCACTATTGTAACCAGGGCAACTATACAGAATTAAAAGAGAGGACTGGTAGTGTAACGTAACCAATCATTAGAGCAGAAAAAAGGCAACAATTCCCAGGGAATAAGCGGGAAGACTTATAGTCAGACAGTGAAAAGATACATGAGCTGGCACCAACAGTCTCTCAAGGTCAGAGTAGTGGGGAGAGCGATAAGCATGCCGTGAGAACTATAACATAACATTCCACAGTCTTGACATCACGGGTTCAGCCATCCCACCTCCCGGGGAGGGGATGGCAGCCTTAGCTGACAGTAAGTACCATTACTGGCATACATGAAATCCAGCTGTTGCTTACAGACTTTAATAAATTCACTATCCTATGTTGGTAATTAGGTATATATTAAAGCTTTGTTTGCTTTCCTCAACGTTAAAGAAAAAAATTTGCAGGCTATTTAATTATTTTTGTTTTGAGTAGTAAAAAGACCTTGAAAGTTGTGTGTTACTTCCTTCTGTACAACTGAGATAAATATTTAAAATATATTTATTTTAAAAATCACTTTAAGATTGGATTTATACCCCGCCCTTCACTCACTTGGAGTCTCAGAGCGGCTTACAAAGTCCTTTCCCTTCCCCTCCCCACAACAGACACCCTGGGAGGTAGGTGGGGCTGAGAGAGCTCTTTCCTATGCTGTCCTTGAGGGAACAGCTGGGTACAGAGGTATGGCTTGCCCAAGGTCATCCAGCCAGGTGCAAGTGGCGGAGGGGGGAATCAAACCCGGTTCTCCCAGATTAGAGTCCGCGCACTTAACCACTACACCAAACTGGCTTTAAGGGTCTATGGCTTTGGGGTACTATATCGTCTTCAAAATTACATGTAGTGTTTTAGATTTTTCACATAATACCATAAATTAGTCTCAGATTTTTACAAACATAACTCTGGGATTTTGTGTACAGTTATGGTCTGCCCCGAAATGCAGTTCTTAGGTTCCCCTTCCATGTGGAGGACCCCCCTCAAAAAGCATGTCTGGTTCCATAAGCACCTATAATTTTTGTAGCTTGTTAAATGTGTGCATTGGATTGGTTGCTTGGAGAGATTCAGTGCTAAAAGAATATGCTGTGAATATTCAGTGTGGCCATTTAATCTCTCCTGGTAACATAGCAAGTCAAATTGCAGCAGTAAAGTGCAAGTGTTACATTCCTTTGTATGACATGTATTTTGGTAGCCTTCATGTGGAGGCAGTAATACTTGAATATCCTTTGGTATTGGTGTAGGCTCCTCCAGCATGCATTCCTTCTTTTCTTTTGTTATGGACCTGCTGACTGAGAACTAAATTGGCTAAACAGGTTTCTCTGAGGATGTGAAGATACCTGATTTAGAACAAATTTTGGCTTTTCTGGTGACTTTAGAAAGTTGTATGGCGTGGGGTTATTGGCCCCCCTCCTTGTTTTGTCGTATGGATTCTTTCCTTTCATCCAATAAAAAAGCTCTTTGATGTTGAGCAATGAAGCCATAAGGATTCTAAAAATCTTTAGCTATCAAGAGGTAGCAAAGATGCTGGTTTTGCCTTAAGCATTTGAGAGACGTTGCAAAGTCGGAAAGGTTAATTGCACTTACACTGTCTAGCATATGCCTCTGATATTCCTAGCTAAATGAGAATTGATTGACATCCCTCTCTTACATGTGACTGTGCAGATATTTCTTACAACCCCGAACTTGAGCTAAAGATATAGGTTACTGAGTTACATTAAGTACGCAAGTCTTCTTATTGCTCACAGTACAGGAACAGCTCTGCAGAAGCCAGGGATATTGGTTACCAGTGTAAACTTACCTTTCATTCACTGTTTGCAGTGGAAGCTGGACAGAGTGTCGTGAGTAGCCAGCTCTTAAAAAACCAACACTGGCATTTATTGTTTGGCTTCACTCCTGATTAGGGGTTCATTACATTATTCTCTGTATAAACAAATTAAGCATTGGTTCCAAACTGCCCAAACCCCTTTTGGCTCTGTAACCTTTAAGGCCTGAATTTATGTATAATGATTGGAACCTATCTTCTAGCTGGTGGATTTCATGTGGCCGGGGAAGATTGCATTGAAAAGGTAAACAGTGAGCTCTGCAGCAGATAGAAACGGTGGTTGCACCACAGTGTTGTTGTTTCTGTGCTTTTTGGAAGTCTTTTTTATACTCAGTTTTGTGTATTTATACAATACAAATATGATTACCAGGACACATCCAAACTTAAGAGGTGTATGTGCAGAGAAAGCATGTTGATGCTACAGTGCTGTGTACACTAACTGCCTGTTCCTGTATTTTGTTACACTGCAGGAAGAGAGTTTAGGGTTGGCAGCCTCATTCCCTTACTGCAGGGACAAAACCTTTGTTTCTGCTGGTGTGTCAATGAACCTTCAGCTCAGGACAGCAAGGGACTTTTTAAAAGATAAAGAAGTAGTACAACAGAACCAGGAGCAACTCTGGACCAAAAATGGCCCCTTAAAAGGCCCAAAAGGACTGTTGGTATGGGTTCACTTCGCACCAGAGCAGTTCTGCTACAATAGTATAATAAAATGTCATTTGAGCCACTCTAAACCTAAATCTGAGTAACCAGGGGTCCATTGGAGCAGGAGCGCAGCTCCGGGAGTGAGGAGCCCAGGGGGCGGGCACATGACCAAGCCCTGCCCCTTCCTCGGCTTCCCCAAGCAGTGCAGAGGCCCGGGGAAAGCCCTGCTAGGGTCTTTATTGATTTTAATGTTTTGTTTTAATATTGATAATTTTATCATTGTTCCTTTTATGACTGCGTACTGCTTTTCCAGAGACTTGCTCAAGGTGGCATATAAATTTTCTAAGTATACCATTTTTTATCTGGGCACTTGGCACATAAGTACTGGAGAAATGTCACCAACCCTTCAGCAGCTTCCACCCCATCAGTTTGGTGTAGTGGTCAGGAGCTGGACTCTCATCTGGGAGAACCGGGTTTGATTCCCCACTCCTCCACATGCAGCTGCTGGTGTGACCTTGGACCAGTCACAAGTTCTCTCAGAGCTGTGTTCTCATGAGCAGTTCTCAAAAGACCTCTCTCAGCCCCACCTACCTCACAGGGTGTCTTGTTGTGGGGAGGGGAAGGGAAGGGAAAGGGATGGGTGGTGCACATGTCCTGGGTATCTCAAGTCTACTTGAAACCTGGTGGTTTCAAGGGAGCAGGAAGAGAATGAGGGTGTGTTCTTTACGCTTATTTTTATTGCACAAAATATTGGATGGGGAAGGGAATGGAGGAAGAGCAGGTCAGTTTCACTCACCTGTGGAGTGGAGCCTGAGGGGTGGGTGTTGCCTTCTGACACACTTCCGGTATGCTAGGGGGTGTGGCATATGCAAATGAGTTATGCCAATGAGCTCCTGCCCCTCTTTTTCTACGAAATGACCCCTGTGAGTAACTAACATGCAATGATTGGCCCAGTCATTTCCTGAACAAAGAGAGATAATATTTGGGGCTGGCCCATACAAAGTGATTTCAGTGGAGGAACTATTTTTTCCCTCTGATTTGCAGAAAGCCCTGACCTGCATGGTCCAGGTTAACCCGATCTCAGAAACTAATCAGAATTGGCCCTGGCTAGTATTTGGATGTGAGACACCTTCAAGGTTACGCCCACCAGCTGGGTCAGAATTTTATTCTCCACAGGCTCAAAAGGGTTGGGGACCCTGGTGTAGTTAATCCGCTTGGTCAACTATTATTGTGTTTAATTTTATTTTTTAGGAGCCCATGCTTGTGTGCTTGTATTTTCCACCATTGATAGAGAGTCTTTTGAAGCAATCCCCAACTGGAAGGAGAAAGTTGTATCTGAAGTTGGAGAGGTACCTACAGTTCTTGTTCAGAACAAGATTGACCTCCTGGATGATTCTTGTATAAAGAAGTAAGTGTTATCAACATATTAATATAACTACTTTTCTAAGTATGTAAGAGTAGGAACGGGTACAAATCTAAAATCCTGGCTCGGAGTTCAGGGTGGCCCCCGAACCAAGCCAGTCTGGGGAGTTTGGTTCTTCCTTTCTCCCGGCCACAGCTCACTATTACAAAGGAACTTCAGGAACAGAATGGGAAGGGAAACTGCTGAATTACAACACTTGGAACAAAAACCTTCCCAGGACTCAACAGGGATATTGGTTTCTTATCTCAGTACATGTGCTAACTCATTCAGTTCTCACATATGTATTGTCATACAGAGGGACTATACATCCTCTGTATTTTAGTGCAGGGGTGGGCAAATTGCGGCCCGGGGGCCACATGCGGCCCGCCACAGAGTTTTTTGCAGCCCGACAGTCGGCCACGTGGCGTGATAGGGTACATTTGTCTCATTAAACTGATTCTAAAATTAAATGTGCTTGCAGCTATAGATGATATGAAATTAGCACAATAAATAAATTGAATAAAACTACCATTTTATTTAATTTATATTTATTGATTTTTATGATACCATTTATACCTTTTCTGAAATGCAAAGTTAACTAATGAATGCAATCATTTTAAAAGGTGTGGCCCTCCGCTAACCTCCGCTCCCACAAAGTGGCCCCCGAACCAAAACAATTGCCCATTGCTGTTTTAGTGTATTTCTTTTTCAGAATAGTATCTTAGAATACTGAATGTAATATAAGGAATATTGGAATGTTTGGCTGACATAACACTATGCCCACCTCAAAAAAAAATGTTGTTGTGACCTCCACGCCTGAGAGGAGTGAATGGAGTCTCAGTCTTATTTTGACATATTTATTGCTTTACAACTGTTGACTTTAGCTTGTTATTCAGTTTTGTCTTGTATACCTTAAAACATCTTCATCATGTTACATGTTAATTTGCTGTTCAGCCCCTGTCTATAAGTTTGAACTCTTCCCTTCCAATGTATTTGATAAAGTGTGCATGCACACAAAAGCTCATACCTTGAATAAACCTTTGTTGGTCTTAAAGGTGCCACTGGACTCTAAATTTGTTCTACTGCTTCAGACCAACACGGCTGACCACCTGGCTGTATTTGTAAGATGTAGGTTTTCAATGTGCCTATCTACTACTGGATGGAATGGCTCTCAGACCCGCCCCCAATCGTTCCCTTCCCTGTTAGTGTTCTGATAATGAGTAAATCTAATTTATATAGCTATTTGTACCCCACTTTCTCCCCAGTGAGGTCCTTAAATGGTTTATTTGTTTATTTGATTTGATTCTGTCCTGCCCTCTTCCTCAAGCAGGCTCAGGGTGGGTCACTACAGAAATATCAACAATAAAACCACATCTTAAACCATAAACAATTAAGAATCCAATTTTAAAACAGATGGCGAGCCAGTAATAATCCGTTGTGCTACTTGCACTGAAGGGCAGGCGGGCAGAAACATAATAGTAGTCCAGTTACTACTGGTGAAATCCGTTGCCCTCTACACCACCGAACGAGTACGAGGGCAGTCGGGTAAGAGAGGCTGGAAAGAGCGCTCACCCACCAATTAGCCAAAAGCCTGGTGGAAGAGCTCCGTCTTACAGGTCCTGCGAAACTGTAATAAGTCCTGCAGGGCCCTGATCTCAATCAGGAGCATGTTCGACCAGGCTGGGACCACGGTGGAGAAGGCACTGGCCCTAGTCAAGGCCATGAGGACATCTTACAACATTGCTTCTCCTGTTCTGTTTTACGCTTACAGTAACAACCCTCTAAGTGAGAGTGAGTGGCCCATGAGAGTGTGGATTTGAGCCTGGGGACTCCCAGATCCTAATCTGAGACTCTAACCACACTACGCCATACTGGCTGTACTTTCCAAAGACCAGTTGCTTCACTGCTCTTCCCCAATTCATCCAGAAGGCGGTTAACTGGTTTCAGCCGAAAGGCATTCTGCGCACTGCAATAAATACGGATGTTTTTTTCCCCTGCTCTTTTGAACAGTGAAGAAGCTGAGGCGTTGGCAAAAAAACTAAAATTAAGATTCTACCGAACGTCTGTAAAGGAGGACTTAAATGTAACAGAAGGTAAGAGGTGGTAATTATAAACTGATACTATCCTGATGCAGTATTGTGACTGACTTCAGGTTGCAGGTGGACTGTCAGGGTTACAGCCTGGCCTTCTGCCTGTGGGTAAGATTTCTGTTTCAGGAAATATTTAAAATGGAGGAGAAACATTAAGTCCTGTGAGTCCCCCTCACAGTGTGAGGTGGTACTGACTAGATACTGGTTTGCTATCTCTCGACAATGAGGCCCAAGTAAAATAACCTCAAACAAATTAATTTCCAAAGCAAATGGTTAAATGAGCAATCTAAACCTGGTGGCGGGAATCAGCTAGTTGATCGCAGTGACAAGGCGTTGTGACAAAGCTCCATCTAGCGCTTCAGTGTTTCATTGGTTTCATAAATGTTGGTTATTTTAACAGACTGGTCTTAAAACCACCTAAGATGACGAATGGACCCTGCAAGTATTGTCTCAAGGACACAGCAGGATGCCAGCTGCAAGTTCCTGTTGGAAGCTCTGCAAGAGTCTGATTTAGATGAGGACTGTGGTGCAGGGGGGGGGGGACTCCTGCCTGCCCCACGTGCCATTTTCCTACCCTGAAACCATTGTAAGGGGGTGTTGTTTTCTCTTATCATGGTGCCACAAGTGCACAGTGCTTGCATGTGCAGTCTCCCTTGGGGCAAATAACCTTCTCCTGAGGCTGTTTTGGCTCAGGAAAATGGGTCAGGGGAGGCAGAAACCCCTCCCCCCCATAGGCCCAATCCAAATTAGGGTCCCTGCAGCACATGGGAATTTTTGGCTAGTATCCTCCTGCAAGCTCCATGGTGGTCATGGGTTAGTTTGACTGATAGTTATTTGGTAGGACTAGATGCTGCATAGTGAAGGCCAGGATGTTTCTGTTGATTGAGTTGTGAGTTCCACTATGAGTGGGGGGGGGTGAGGGATTGCAACCTTTTGCTACTGTCAAGGGACCTTGGATTTACCTTCTTGCAATTACATATAGCTACATGTAATCAACAGGTTTTGTGTACAGTTATCAACATGCCCCCCAAAAAACCCAAAACAGTTGTGGGCATATTGTCCTGTTACTATATGATGTCAAAACTTTGTATGGCTGTTGAAAAATCGTACATTGTGTCAGAGTCTCTAGTAATCAGCGCTCAACAACGTTCCTTAAGCAGGATCAGTTTATTATAGTCAGGTTACTACACTTCTCTAAACACTATCTGTGTTAAGACTAAAGAGGGAAAGCGGGAATGGGATTTTACACGGGGTTCAAACTTGGGTGTCAGATGGCTACAAGCCAATGAATGCCATGTTACCCTTGCACGGAAAATAACAGCTTTTAGTTCCCAGCGGGAAACTCACAAGAGAAACCAGAGATCTTATCTAAACAGAGACAGATGCTAGAGGAGAATCGAAAGTTACCATTCTAGTGTCAACAACCTCCCCCCCCCCCAGTCTCTTTACCCCCACCTTTTTATTTATGGCAGCCTTGCTGACACATTGGCAATAATATATGACGTGTGTTAAATTGTTGTATGAATTCAGCCCTACAAATGGTTACTTCTAAAGAGACATTGAGGGTTTTTCATGCTGTTGGCTAACGGTTGGGGAACTGAGAATAGAATCAGTGGCCTTAGTTTTTTTTTTTTTTAAAAAGACTTGGCATAGTATTAATAAGTGATATTTTTGGCTTGACAATTAATGTTTAAAAGTGAACAGGAATGATGCTTATCCAGAAAAATACACAACCAAGGTAAATATCAACCAGGAGTTCTGAGATGTTCGGATTTAAACAGTATGTGCCCAATGAGAAGCCCTCTCTTGCCCATGTTTATAACCCGCTAAGTAATACACCAGACACGGCCAATCCTGCTTGCTTGCTGTAACACGTTTTTACAGTCAGTGACCCAGACAGTGGAACGTAATCAAAGATCTGATATCTCCACAGATTCTTTTATTCATGTTCCTGATAAACTAACTCTTTTCTTTCACTCTCAGCCCCCAAAACACAACTAGCTAAACCTTCGTCTATCAGATTTTAACCTTTCCTAGTGCCCAGCTCAGACTGGCGGATTCAGGACACCGCTCTCACTGGCTCCCACGTTGCTCCTGGATGTGCTGCCTGTCACAATTAGTGGGTGCTGAGGGCTTTTTTTTTTAAAACTGTTTTGTGTATTTCAGTTTTCTTTTCTTTTTTTTAAATCTGTTTATTAGGTTTTATATTATACAGTACAAGCAAAGACATCAGGCAAGGTACATATCGTCAAGAGCTCAATACCGTGACAATTAACCCTTACTTGTTTGATGGACAGGGGGGAAATTGGGTCAACACCCCTATTCATTAGCCTGGTCTGGGGTCCTTGTCCTTATTTGCCTAACTGTTCCCAATCTTAAACAGAGTGCCATGCTAGTGGGAATAGTGAACTTGCGTATAAAACTTTTCTGCAAAAGGGTACCATTTATCAAGCGGATTTTTGAGTTCCCTCTCTCCTACTACAGGGTCAAAGTATACTAAACACTTTTCTTCTATAAAGTAGTCCCAAACCTTGTTCCACCATTGATAGATGGAGGGGTTTTTTTCGTTTTTCCAGTTTCTAGCTATTATCGATTTAGCGGCTGCAATAAGTATTGTGATTAAGTCTTTGGTCGTGTTGGAGATTGGTTCTTCCTGCCATAGGTGTAGGAGTATTGTTTTGGGATCTTCCAGGATCTCATGTCCTGTTATTATGTGTATTTCAGTTTTCAGGTATTTGGCTGAGAAGTATCTTCAGAGACTCAAACAACAAACAGCTGAAAATCCAGAAGTAGTACATACGAGTAGTAACAAAATTGGTGCGTACGAAGCATTTAAGTACAGCCCGTTAGTGTTGTCTGCTGATAAATATCCCAACTTGACAACTCACGGCAGGGGATAACGTTCTGTCACTTGGTAGAATAAGTCCTTGTGGCCATGAAGCTTATACTGGTTACGTCTTGTTGGCTAGTCCTCCCAAGATCTTATGAGTTCAAGTTGAGCAAAGAACGACAGAGGATGCACAGTTCCCAACATAATGTCAAGGTCTTGTCCAGTGATAGTTATTACTGACAGCTACGCTAGTGAAAAAGAACAAGACTTCAAAAAAATCCCTGGCACCCAATGAAAAGAGCTTTATTAACGGGCTTTTGTACAGATACACTAAACTTTTGTACATAGCCTTCCTTTAATGGGCTTCATAGGCCGAGGACGGACTGGCAATGTGGAGCAGGAGGAATGCGGAGGGAACTGCTGCGGGGGGAAAACTCCCCGGGGCTGGTCGTTCACACCGGCCAGCGTAGTGCGCAGCGGTGCCGATACAGAGCGTTCAGACTGTCGCGGAGCCGGCTCCGCTGGCACATATGTGAAACGGCAAGAGATGGGGACAATGGGCTTTCCATGCACTTTCCATGCACTTTCTAACTTCCTATGGTCTATTTCGAAAGTGCACTCAAGGTTCATTCACTCTCTCTCTCCCTCCCTCCCCCCCCTCTCCTTTTTTCCTATTTTTTCTTTCATCTGTGTTTCATATATGCGCACATGCGCAAAACTCAGTTCCAGCGCGTTCACACTGCCGCCTCCGGATGCCTCCCGCTTCTTCCGGTTCAGACTGCTTGGAAGCGGGATGCATGCGGAAGACGGCCCCTGGACACCGGTTTCTCCCAGTGTCCTGTTAAAGCGGATGGAAAACGGCTTGGAGACAGGTAAGTGCGAAACGGAGCCGATGGACAGATGCGCATGTCTGAACGGGCTCCTTTCTTCCACTTCCGAAGCGGGGCTGTCCCGCTCCAGATTGCCAGTCTATCCTCGGCCATAGTCAGTTTGACTCTTCTTCCCAGAGCCCCTTTCTTGCTCTTCGTCCCTCCACCATTTCTTGTGTATTAAGATTTGTTGGGGTTTGCTCTTCTGTTGATTGTACTTAGTGGCCAGATCAAGAGCCCGAATGAGTGCAAATGTCCGTTTTCCTAGGTTTAGGTTCTACACTGAAAATAAACTTGACAGTGGTGTCTACTTTGGCAACTTTGATCCTACATAAAAAGGTTTTACATAACAAGGAGACCGTAGTATTAGAGGGAAATTGGGTGAGATGTAGTGAAAAGGCTGTTTGGATTCCATGCTGTATTCCAAAGATGGTAGATTTGCTTAGATGTAATTCTGTGTGCGTTGCTTTTAATTTAGGTGTTTTCAACACAGCAGGCGGGAGTCACTCTGGCCAGAATTCTAGCGTGCTTAATGGTGGTGACATCATCAACCTTAGGCCTAACAAACAACGGACCAAGAAGAACAGAAGCCCTTTCAGCAACTGTAGCATACCCTAAAGTTCTAAACTGAGGAGAAAAGACTGTCCGATAAAAGTGTTTCAGTGGAAGTCAGCAAGGAATATGGCTGACTGTAGTGGTCCAGTGCTTTCACAAGTGTTCCACACGTGGGATCCCACACTGATAGTGGATATTGCCGTTGCAATGAATTATCATTGGTACATAGTTAAGACTAGTGGTGGCACAGGAATAGAACCATTGCCCCATGCATTCATTTTACGTCGAATAGGACAACTTTCTGGTTGAAAGGTACGATGTATTAAAGTGTATAACAGGTCTCACTTTTTAAAGTTAAACTGAAATTCCTAAATCTCAGTACCGCTCATGCTGTCTTAAGATAAAGTAGTTTTTTCTTACTTAACTGACTGGATGATTTGTTATGAAGTTATTTTTAAACAGAAGTTCATAGTTTGTTAAGGTCCTCCAGTGCATATTCTGGCAGTTTCATTGGTGCAATATTTGTATCGTTAATAAGTTCTAATTGCAGTGTGCATCTACTAGGTACTTGGTGAAAGATTCAAGCTAAAGATAAGAAGGTACCCCATCCAATTACATTGTCCTGATAACTAACTGCTAAAGTGGCATCCTAAAAGAATTACTACTTCTAAAACTGCTGACCTCTTGAATCAGCCCTTCCAAAACAGTACTGTGCACATTTAAATTTCTCCCAACAGCGTGGGCCTTTTTTTAATATAGTTGTGCTGTGCCAAATAATTTGTATGCTGCTACACTTAAAAATATTTTTGTCAAATTCATTTGATAACAGTTTCTAAATTTTAACTAGATAAATGCGAGATAAAAGGAATAGCCAAGTGAAGCACATCAAGTTTCCTTTTAAAAAGAAAGATCTATAGCTTATATATTCATATGCTATTAATTTTTGGAAAAGATGATCAAATATTGAAGAGATTTGTTACCCAAAGATTAAACACTTTTAAAGAATTTCTCCAGTGCGTCTTGTAGTATCTATTGTGAATCCCATGTTCAAGAAGGTCGTCCTCTTCTGTCATTTCGAAATGCACGCTGCTCTTAATCACATTGCGTGAATGTAAGGCTGCAAGTTTATGTGGGAGTAAGTCTCATGAACTCAGCTGGGCTTACTTCTGAGTAAATGTGTACAGGACTAGGTTACAAGTCATGGAAAGTTACGTATGACTATAATGGGTTTAAGATCAGGGTGTTAAAATAGTTGTTTAGAGTTACTAGATCAGTGGCAAAATTTTAATGTGTGTGCCTTGTCCTTTTTCCAAAAGCATTAATTCATGCTTGCGTTTTCAGTATGAGTTCTGTCTATATGTTTAATATTTCTGCAATATTTGTGTGACAAAGTAAACCAGCATCTAATTGTTCGGTTCCCAAAGTACATTGGCATATCACTAGTTTTGGAGACTAGGTTGTATTCAAAGGCAGTTCACATGATGTGGCACTGTAGTTCCCCCAGCCTTGAGTTGATCTGTTGGATAAAACTATCTATTGCTATGTGAATTACTTTAAGCTACTGCATCAGTTGCTTTTACAAACTGTACTCATCAACATTGAAATACTGCATTTATGTCCTGACCTGGATAGTCCAGGCAAGCTCGATTGCAGTAGCTAAGCAGGGTCGACCTTGTCAAGTTCTTGGAAGGAAGACTTCCAGGAATCCCAGGGCCAGAATAAAGAGGCAGACAATCAAGCCACCTCTCTGGAAAATGTCCTAGCCCCACTAGGCAGTTGCTAGAAGTCACCATGACTTCCAGGCTCACAAGTACATATGCACACAAAAATACTTACCCCTCCTAAAAAGAAATACTGCATTTGCATTAGAAAGTATGTCTTCATATGGTATTTACATTGGGAGGGATTCTAGTATTCCATGAGCTTATATACAATAAATATAACTTAGCCCAGCTGTCTCTTAACATGAGCACAAGAAACAAACAGCCACCCGTATACTGAACAATAAAGTTTTGCTTTCATTGCTGACACAAGATAGTCATTAACCTTCCTTGCTTTCACTTTAAAATGTTGGGTTAAGACCTTTTATTTCTAACAAGTGCATTGAATCACCAACTGTGTGTTTTTATGTGGGTCCAAATTAGACTTGACTTCTGGTACAATGGCAGGGATACGTACGCAAAGTCAGAATTGTTCGTTGCCCATCAAACCATCTTAGTTCAATGTCTAGGACTTTGTACACTTGAAAAAATATGGGAACTTTCAGATTAAACCAGTAGCCTTACATGTTTTCTACTGTCTGAAGAGAAGGACTTTGACACCATTTTTTTGGCTTTGTTTGCCTTTGTATACAGTAGTGCAAGTTTAAAGCTTGTCCATAACATGCGGGTGGAGGGCATGTTCTAAGTTTAAAGCTTGTCCATAACATGCGGGTGGAGGGCATGTTCTGTAGCAGCTTTGCTGAAGCTATAGCGGTCTAGATGTTGTCAGCGCCTGGGTTGGGATGTGTGGCCTGTTCGTGGATCCTTTGCAGCACAATTGCTGCAATTCTTCTGTGCCTCCCCCCCCCCCCCCCCCCCCCCGTTGTGTCCTGTAGGTTAGTGGACTCCTAGAAACATCACGGGGATTGAAGGGGGGGGGTTGGCCTGCAGTAGCGGGGTTAATTGGTAAATTGTCCTCCCCCCTCTTCCACAAATGGAAATGCCTTCAGTGAACAGAGTAGAAAAACAGAGGTACAGGATTAGCAGGGCTTGGATTCTATCTGAGCCACCTAGAGTTCCACAATGAAGAAAGGGGTAATAAATACAGTAACAAATTTGTGTTGCTGTGCTTTTAAGGCCTTCATCCATACCTCGAGATGAGTGCAGCAGCAAGTGAACCAAATGGTATCAAGCTTGCTGGTACTGAATGTTAATTAATGTTCATAGTGTTAAGTTGGGAGTACTAATGCTCTAAGTCAAAGGTTCTCAATCATGTGCTGCTGCTGCAAATGTGGCTTTCCCTGCCAAAACAATGGTTAGTGCTACTAGCTTTGATCATGCTCATGTCTGGAGGGGGCTAAGGGTGTGGACCTACTGTTTTATGGCGTGCATATCCCAGGCTGATAAAGAACTTTGTGCTTACAGGCCAAGGGTGCTGGCTTCGTACCTTCCAGTTAGGGTTGCCAGGTCTGGGTTGGAAAATACCTGGAGACTTTGGGGGTGGAGCCAGGAGAGGGCAGGGTTTGGGGAAGGGAGGGGCCTCAACATGGTACAATACCATAGAGTCCACCCTTCAAAGCAGCCATTTTCTCCAGGGGAGCTGATCTCGGTCAGCTGGAGATCAGTTGTAAAAGCGGGAGATCCCCAGGCCCCACCCGGAGGCTGGCAACCCTACTTCCAGTCTTTATTTCACTTGACCAGGACAGTTCTTAAGGATACAACACATGTACCTGTTTCCACATGAGCATTGCTGTTAGTAGATGATGAAATTTAACATGAACTGTAAATGACTGCAGTTTATAGGAAAATGAAGTTAGTAGTCATTTCTGACGCAGATGTAACGCAGCGTATCTGGGTTGGTCACTCAGCCCATCAGAAGCACCTATTGCAATGTAGTGTGCCTGATTCTGATTTATTGTTCAAAGCCATGGGTACTGCATGGTCACAAATAGCTATGGCCTAACAGTCTGAGTTGGTTTCACCACCATTAAGAGAAATGCTGCATTTATTATTACACTGCTTTCATAAACTTCAAAATGGCAGCGGCTGTAGGCAAATTCTGGGTAGCACTTAGGAGACAGGGCAATGCCTTCGGTGGCTCACTCAGATGGACTATCTAGTTGCTGCTTCTTGCAGGGGTTATTCCAAAGAATGCTGGATTGGGTGGACCTTGATCTGAGCCAGCCAAGGCACATCCTTTAAGTTTAATAAGCAAGAGTGCATTTTCAGTGTATTGGAACCTTCTCAGCAATTCTGCAAGTGAAAGGGGGCATTATCACTGACCACCCCCCTCTGCAGAACTCCAGCTCCCCCCTCCTGCTGTTCCCGGGCTCCCCTGTCCTCAGGAACAGCATTCAGATGGGAATCTTGGCCGGCAGTGGTGGGGAATGAGAAAGTGGTGTTCCACTGATGGAAATCCTTCAGTCAGTGGTAACTTTGGGCAAAATCTGAGCTGATACCAGGGGTCCTTTGGGGCCAGAGCGAGGCGGAGCAAAGCTCCGCCAGCTCAGGAGTGGCCACTAGGGCAGCCACGGGGAGGGGGTTTGAGTAACACTTTTTCCCACCATAGAGAACAACAGAGGAAATGGGGGCAACCTGTTTGGGGGCCCATAGAATTGGACCCCGTGGTCCAATCTTCTTGAAACTTGGTGGGTATTTCGGGGAGAGGCCCCAGCAGCTACCCTGTAAGTTTGGAGCCTCTCCCTCAAACCCCCTTTCCTCCAGCCCCTCATATACCCTATGAGTTCTTGCCATTGATTTCAATGGCCCATAGGGTATAATGGGGCTGAAACTGACATTCCCTTTTTGACACACTTCCGGTGATGTCAGGGGACATGGCATATGCTAATGAGTTATGCTAATGAGCTCCTGCACCTCTTTTTCTACGACAGGACCCCTGGCTGATACTATTTAAGATAGCCCAGTTATGCCTTAAATGAGTGCTTTTTAAAAAAATTCTAATTTTCCAAAATCAGCATACCCCCAGTTTAGGGAATATAGTATTTTGAACATACTCAGTTGCTCAAAACGCCTTTTGTTGGTCAGTAAAATGAACACTATTTACTAACATTCCTCTTTGAATACTGAAACATGAATCTGCAGAAGTCAGAATGGGCTTTTAAAAGTACGTGAACCACAGCGGATTGCTAAAAGTCACTGTAACCTATTAGCCAAACAGAAGCGGTTCCATTACAGGGCATCCATCATATGCTAAACAAGGATAGTTCATCGAGCCTCCTTTCGTAGGAAGTTGACACAGAAACCAATCTCACAGAATTCCAGCACTTTCATGGTATGTTGAATATTGTACGGAGGCTTAATACTGAGATGCAAGCACAAGATGGGGGGAAGCTGCTGGAGGAAAAAGTGAAAAGGTTCAGCTGACTTGAATTTGATAGTGTCTTGGATCTGAGAATTTGACCTGGTGCAGGTGACATATTTACACAAGATTAGTATTAAGCATGACTTGATGCCTTGTTTTGGGAGACAGCATGGTATATTGGTTAGTGCATCGAACTAGGATTTAAAAGACTCGGAACTGAATCCCTGCTCTGCTGTCATGGAAACTTACTGGGTGACCTTGGGTCAACTACTCCCTCTCGCCTAACCTACTTCAGAGGGTGGTGGTTAGGATAAAATGGAGGAGGAGAGAATGTGATGTCAGCTTCTCCATATTCCCATTGGGGAGAAAGGGGGGGTAAAAATACCTGGAAGTTTCCAAATGAACAGTGGAGCCATAATTTAGCTTAGAGCTGGGTATAGGAAGATACCATTAAGAGTGACTTGATGCCTTTGCACATGGAGGTTTAGTCACTTCAGCAGCGCACTATCAGTGCTCCCTCTAAGCTGTGGGGTCTTGTGAGCAAAACTTCTATTTCGTGAGCAATTGGCATTAAAGTTGTGAGCCAGCAATTTGGTTACTGCATAAATTAGTTTGCTCTGGAGCCATCCTTCCTAAACTAAGACTAGGCCTGCCAAGTCAGCCCGGGGGGTGGGGGATCCCCCGCTACAGGGGTTCCCGATCCACTGGCCGGCATTCGGCCGGCAGGGGAAACCCCGCCCCCGAAGTCATCCAGCCTGGACGACTTCCCCCACGTAATGACGTCACCCGGAAGTGACGCCATCACGTTGGGGGCATTGCCAGGGCGATGCTCTGGCAATCACCCCAAAACTCTATGATACCATAGAGTTTTGGGGCGATTGCCAGAGCGTCGCCCTGGCAACGCCCCCAACGTGCTGACGTCACTTCCGGTGAAGCTCCCGACCGGTGGAGGACTCCCCCCCCCCCCCGCCGGTAAGTTCAATGGACTTGGCAACCCTAGCTAAGACAAAAATGTGAGCCAGAGGCTAAAAAACTGAGCTAGCTCACACTAACTCAGCTTAGAGGGAACACTGCTACTATCATGTTTTCTTCCAGATGGGGACACAAAGCTGCTCACAAACACAATTCAAACAAAGAAACAAAACAAAAAAGCATAAAAGAAGTACCTTAACAGTGGTTGCTCAGTGCAAGGGTGTTGCTTAACCATGGTTGTTGCAATTATGGTTAAGCATTACATCCACATACTTGTGTTAAATCTGCATAGGGCTATTTTGTCTTTAAAGGTAAACAGAATTTAATTTAGAAAAATATTCTGTTTCACATGGGCAGAGAGGTGCCTGGTAGACTTGTGACGATGGATGCCCAAACATTTTTACAAGTTACCCTACACCAAAAGAAGTTACTTGGTTTTATTACTGTTAGTCCATTGTCAAGAGTCTAATTGCAAAAGTGTAACTAAATGGTTAAAACAAATTGTGTCTGTGGCTGTTGTTTAACCCTATTTCCGCACTGATGTAACCTCAGATGTTTTTTTTTTTAAATGGACTTTATCAAAATGATTTGCAGTCTTTGAACTTTGGAGGGAAAATAAATGCGTTGGACCTAAAACTGGCAGTTTCTCTCTAAAAACCAACAAAAGGCACTCGGTTTGGTGATGAAACCAGGCAGCTTCTAGTGATTTTCATCATATGAGAGGTCAAGAAAGCCAATGGATGCTAAAAGTATTTCTCAATAGTACTGAAGGAGGAAGGCACTTAATGGGACTGGCTTTCTAAGACAGATCTGACATCTGAAAAATAAAGCAAAGCACTCACCGAGGTATGTTTGGAATGCTGCCTATATAACCAGGATCAGCTAAAAAATGGTAGTAATCTTAACCCTGAGTGTCAATGGTTAATGGGCATCTATTGCAAAAAATCAAGGGAGGTGCTGAATATTTGTTATTCTATGATCAACATCTTTTCATTTTATTCTTGATTTGGATTGGTGTTTCCACCTGGAAGCATGGATGATTTTAAAAGGGAGTTAACCTATCCTCCGTGAATCTGTATATTAGCGGCTACTAGCCAAGGTGAGTGAAGGAAACGTCCATATTCACAAGCAGAAAACCGCTGAATACCAGTGCTAACAGGCATCAGTGGAAGGCCTTGGCCTCTATGTCCTGTTTCTTGGCCTCCCAGGGCAACTGTTTGGCTGTTCTGTGAAGCCACTGGTCTGACCCAGATTCAAAACCCCTCTTCAAGCCAATGGATACAGGGCAACAATCAATGAATAGTGTCATCTGCTCTCTCTTTAGTTGGAAATGCCCTCTTCAGTAGCATTATCTACTGACTTTTTGCTTACCTAGCCTTGTTCCCCTTACCTGGTGCGTACACTGAAACCTTACCTTAAGTTAAATAAGAAGGGAATTCAGTTTGGTTTATGATTAATTTCTAAATGTAGCAAAAACCACATACAGAATTAACATACTCCATAGATCGTTACAATGATTTGCAATAACTGGACACAATTTTTAAATTTTGTCTTCTGTACTTAAACCCACACATGAAGCTGCCTTATACTGAATCAGACTCTTGGTCAATCAAAGTCCGTCTTGTCTACTCTGACTGGCAGCACCTCTCCAGGGTCTCAGGCGGAGGTCCTTCACATCATCTGCTACCCAATCCTTTTACCCGAAGATGCCGGGGATCAGACCTGGGACCTTCTGCAGGCCAAGTAGATGCTTGTACCACTGGGCCACATCCCCTTCTCACATATTTTTGATATAAAATTCCATTATCTTTGGATTTTAACCAATATTATTTAATATCCACTATTATATCACCTTGTATGCCTGATAATTTTAGAGCACTGTCTTAGCACCCTGAATTTTATTTATTTACTACTTACTTATATACTACAATTTAAAACTAAGTTAAAACAAACCAATAAATACCAGTAGATCAAAACATTCATACAATATACAAGATGGCAGGAAAAAACCCAGCTCCCCAGCCTCCCTGGGGGAAGGGTTATGAGGGATGGGGAAATATATGAGAGTGCCAAAGGGTGCCCTGTCGCTGTCCTCAACCAAAGGTCCAGTGGAACATCTCTCTGCCTTACATGCCCTGTGGAAAGGTAACAACTCCCGAAGGGCATGGATATCTTCCAGCAGAGCGTTCCACCACGTGGGGGGCAAGGCTGAGAAAGCCCTAGCCCTGGTTGAGGACAGCTGGACTTCTCTCAGGCCGGGGACCACCAGGAAGTTCTTATTACCTGAGCATAACACTCTTCCAGGGACATACTGGGAGAGGTGGTCACAAAAGTATGTAGGCCCCTGACCACTAAGAGCCTTGAAGGTCAGAACCTCGAACCTGATCCAGTGGTCCACTGGGAGCCAATACAGCATGTGCAGCACTGGTTGAATGTGTGCTGTCCGGGGGGTCCCAGTAAGGACCGGTACGGCTGCGTTTTGGACCAGTTGGAGCTTCCAGGTCAGGCGCAAGGGCAGGCCCACGTAGAGCAAATTACAGTAGTCTAACCTGGAGGTGACCATTGCATGGATTACTGTGGCTAGGTTGGGGCAAGACAGGTAGGGAGCCAACTGCCTCATCTGGCAGAGTTGGAGAAATGCCAGCTTGGCAACCTTCGCAACCTGTGTTTCCATAGACAGGGAGGAATCCAAAGTCACGCCCAGGCTTCTGACAGTCTGTGCTGGTGACAGAGGCACACCCTCAAGAGTCGGGAGCCCCAACCAAGGCTCCCCCCCACCCAGCCACAGAACCTCCGTCTTACCTGGATTCAGTTTCAGTTGACTGCTTTAGCCACCTCACCGCGGCCTCCAGACTCTTGGCTAAGTTCCCGGGAACGGTATCTGGCTGGTTATCCATCAATAGAAATAGCTGGGTGTCGTCAGCATATTGATGGTATCCCAGCCCAAAACTCCGCACTAGCTGTGTAAGGACGCACGTCGTAGATATTAAACAACATCGGGAAGAGAAGTGCCCCTCGAGGAACCCCACATTCCAGTGGGTACCTTGAGGACACTGTCCCTCCTAGTACCACCCTCTGTCCCCGACCATAGAGAAAAGAGGTGAGCCACTGCAAGGCCGCCCCACGAATTCCAGGGTCGGCGAGGTGGTGAGTCAACAGGTTGTGGTCGACTGTGTCGAACGCTGCTGTAAGACAGTAATAGCAGCGCTGACCCGCCTCGATCCAGCTGTCTGCGGAGATCGTCAGTGAGGGCGACCAGTGCCTGTGGCCGGGGTGGAAGCCAGATTGGAATAGATCCAACACCAATGCATCATCCAGAAACTTCTGGAGCGGTTCTGCCGCTGCTCTTTCAGTCACCTTACCCAGAAACAAAAGGTTCGAGACCGGGTGGTAACTGGTCAGATCCATAGGATCTAGGTTTGGTTTTTTTCAGGAGCAGGGCAACCACTGCTTCCTTCAGCCGCCCTGGAAAGGTCCCAGGGACAGACTGATAATGTCTTCAAGGGGGCCTCGTAACCTCTCACTGCTGGCCTTCACCAGCCTTGAGGGGCACGGATCCAAGAAGCAAGTAGTTGGCCCAACAGCACCCAGGATTCTGTTGACATCAACCTGGGAGAGTCGACTGAAGGTGTCAAAAGACCGAATCCAGAGACGGCCAACTACAGGTAATCTCAGGGCTATTTTTGGGCAGGAACGCACAGGAACGGAGTTCCGGCTGGCTCCTGAGTTGGCCCCACCCAACAGGAACTCATTAGCATAACAGGCCACACCCAACAGCAGAAACTCATTAGGATTGGATACATTAGGGGTATGTGGCCTAACACGCAAATTAATTCCTGCTACAAAAAAAGCCCTGGGTTTTGACAACAAACAAGGTGAACAGAATAAGAAGCAAAAGTTGGGTGTGGCTGGATGACCACTCTTCTGGTAACATGAGGGTTTGGCCTAATATGCTGATAAGCTGTGCTGTCAGTGGTGTGGCCTAATATGCTAATGAGTTTCTGCTGTTGGGTGTGGCCTGTTATGCTAACGAGTTCCTGCTGGGCTTTTTCTACAAAAAAAGCCCTGGGTAATCTAACATACATTGAAGAAGAGGGTTGAGAGAAGGCAATCTGTGCAGCTCATGATACGTCTCTGCTCCAAACTGTAGCTATGTTGCCCCTGTTTTTCCTTACTTCCAGGTCCCAGGGTAACGGGGAAGGCAGCTAAAATACAGTTCAAGAGGTGCCTACTGTTTGTACCTGCTAGTTGGTACAGTTCAAGGGGTACCTGCTATTTGTCTCCAGTAGTTAAGGGAGCTATACATACTCAGTATAGTATCCAAAGAAGACAACTGAAATGCTTACACTGCAAAGCACAATCTCTTTATTTATAGGCCTACAGCAAAAAAAAATTGTACATCAACTTTTCCCCTTTGCATCTGTTGCAGCAGTCTTCCTATCGCACAGGTTCATTCACCAAAGATGGGGAAAATGTGCTAGGTGAATTTTTTTGTACATAATGAGACTGAAACTTTCTTGAGAACTAAAAAAACAGCAGAGCAAATATGAGTCGCTTCAAGTTTAGCAGGAACATGTGACTTTACAAATATTAAAAATACCAAATGGCTACTTTCCTATGAACACACTTGACATGAGCTATGGGAAGGCTAATCCTTCAAGAAGACCAAAAAATTGCTTTTCACTGCCGTTATATTACATGAGGTTACAGCTATCTATTAAATGTACCCAGCACCATAAGTACATGTTCCCCTCAACAGCGGTTACAGTCTGCCCCTTAAATTTCCTAAGTAGGGAACAAAAGCAGTGGAATAAAAACTGCTGAATGAGACTAGTATGGTTCCTGCAGTTGCTTCACCCTGTAGCTGCCACAGGGGTAAACTTTAACTGGTCTTCACCTTATCTCCAATGGAGTTTAACATTTTACCCCCAGTATAAGGTAAGAGTATTTTCTAGGATTCTCTTCCTCCAGCTATGCTTCTGTGTGCTCTGAACAACCAAGAACTGAGTTAGGGAGAAGTTCTGTGTTCAATCATTCCCACAGTATCAGCAAAGCATTGAGAAGCCCCATGACTTATGATTTTGAAGAACAGCATTCCTTTGTTTTCGTGAGCTTTGTGGAAACAGGGACAGCTTTAATCCTTTCCATTGTTGCAGAGGTGCCTGGTAGTTGCCTTCTGATGCTCTAGGAGCATGATGGATTTTTCAGAGTTTTCTATATTCCTCAGTAAAGTCTCTAGCCGTCTCTTGATTTTCTTCTGATCTTCTATCGCACATCCAATTACAACCGACTGGAATTTCTGATCAATGGGTCCAGATGGTACCTCAGATGTACATGCCCCATAAAGTGACATTAAGCGGCTCTTGGAGTCTTCTAAGTCATCTAAGAGTTTACCGACTATTTCGTCAATCATCCGTGTAGCATGAAACAGCGATTCCTGCTGCTGGGGATTTCGGATGGTTTCTACAGAAACCTCAACTGTGAGGGTTCTGCCCATCAGACGTTTGGCCGTCAGATTGAGCTCTTCTCTTTCACCTGCATTTGAAAGTGAAACATTTTGAACTGAAGCTTCCTACAACACCAAACTATCACAGGGAGACTGAAAAGGATTGTGTTACATGATGCACAATCTATAGTGTCTTCCAAAGCAGAATCGTACCCTTCTAAGGTCACGGAAGTCTCAAGAAGTCAACAAAGTCTCAAGAGAGTTGTAAATCTGCTTAGGATGGCACTGCTAGGCTTCTACTGAAGGTCACAGAAGTTAGAGTGGCATTGTTATTGCACACCACTAGAAGGGACTCTACGAGAGGCTGACACCATAATGTAAAGAGGACCAGGCCAAACATGCTGCAATGTATCCTTCTGTACAAAATAACTATGGGTTGGATCCAACAATGTGGGGGAGCCATTGTAAGGAGGGAGACTCAGATAACATTGTTCCCCTGCCCCACGTACAGGGAGCTAGCTCTGAATAGAACAAGAGTAAGGGAGGAGAAACAATTTCATCTAATTACACCATCTCAGTCATTACAGACCTTCACGGCACATTTATTTATTTCATTTTGCTAGGCCGCCCTTCCCTGAAAGGAAGGGCAGCTTACATCAAAGGCAAATACAATATGTAAGGAAAATTAAACAACATTAAAATGTATTAAAAACTGTATCCAAGATGATGGATAATTTCAGTATCCACCTGCCCCCCGGATGGAGGGGAAATATGGAGAAAACCCGAGGGAGGTGAGAGTGCCAGGCCATTGTTGTCCTCATTGTTGTCCTGCCCGGCGGAACATCTCTGCCTTGCAAGCCCTACAGAAAGGCAGAACATCCTGTAGGACATGGATGTTCTCTGGCAGAGAGTTCCACTAGTCGAGGACAGCCGGATCTCTCTCGGGCTGGGGACCACCAGGAGGTTCTTATTATTAGAACGTAACGCTCTTCCAGGGGCATATTGGGAGAGGCAGTCCCGAAGATATGTAGGTCCCTGACCGCTAACGGCCTTAAAGGTCAAAACCAAGACCCTGAACCGGATCTGGTGCTCCACTGGGAGCCAGTGCAGCTCGAGCAGCACTGGATTGATGTGTGCCATCCAAGGGGTCCCTGTAAGGATCCTCGTGGCCACATTCTGGATCAGTTGGAGCTTCCGGGTCAGGCACAAGAGTAGGCCAGCATATCACAAATTACAGTAGTCTATCCTGGAGGTGATCGTTGCATGGATTCTGTGGCTAGGTTGGGGTGAGTCAGGTAAGGAGCCAGTTGCCTAACCTGGTGCAGTTTGCAAAATGCTAGCTTGGAAACCTTCACGACTTGGGCCTTCATAGACAAGGTGGCATTCAGGATCCCACCCAGACTCCTGAGAGGGGCACCCTGTCAAGAGCTGGGAGTTGACTACCTAACTATGGCTCCCTTCAACCCAGCCAGAGAACCTCCGTCTTACCCAGATTCAGTTTCAGCCAGCTCTGCTTTAACCATCCAACCACGGCCTCCAGACCCTCGGTTAGATTCATGGGAGTGGAGTCCAGTTGGCTGCCCATCAACAGAAATAGCTGGGTGTCATCGACATATTGATGACACCCAGCCCGAAACTCCGTGCTAGCTGGGTGAGAGGGTGCATATAGATGTTTAATAACATTGGAGAGAGAAGTGCCCCTTGGGGAACCCAGCATTCAAGCAGATGCCTTGGGGACACTGACTCTCCCAGCGCCACCCTCTGTCCCTGACTGTGGAGGTTGGGGACAGAGCTTATTGTACTCATGGATACCCAGCTTATTGTAGTCATGGATACCCAGATCCTTAGCCATGGCTTCACTGGGTAGCAAAGGAAAAGGTTACAGGCAGCTGCTGGGAAGTATCTTCATATGGAAACTTCCTCTGTTTGCCGTATGTTTTTAAATCTTCCTTTGGGCAAATGAAGAGATGTACAAGAAGTTTACTAAGTTCCCACCTTCACTAATATGCCTCATGTCCTGGCTGTTCTGTATATTATGGATCATTTCCAGAAGAGTTTCTTTTTCTTGTTCCATTGATGCTGCTGCATCCCGCAAGGCTTCAACCCTAAGGGTGGGGGAAAGGAAGAGGAACAACTGGGAAAATAATGTACACTCTGAAAAACGACACTTAGCAACACATACACTGGATAAAAAGGCAAACATAGCAAGTGACAAGTTGCTCTTAACAGTACTGATTTCTTTCACAAACTAGAACGAACTGAATTTCCTACTTTTTCATCTCCTGGTTTTGGCCCAAAATGCCATTCTTTCTACCTTGAAGAGCTAAGAGCTGATCCAGCCCCTCAGTAGGGTGTGTGTAGGCCTCTCAAATAAGCAGATGGTGGCCTTCCAATGGAACAAATGGTGAAGAAAGAGCAGGCCAGTCCATGAAATCCACAGTCACTGTCTCCCCCCTTTCCTCCTAGAATACCCTACCTTGAAGACAGAGGAAGGGTCATAAATCTCTTCTTCTCAGCCCCAAGTAGCAGCAGTTATCGCAAGAAGAAAGATGGGGGAAAGGACCCATGTGATAAATGTAATCCAGGTAAAATCCTATCGTGCGTGTAGGAAGGGAATGGGGAGTTGTAGACATCAACCACCTGATCCACTGGCCCAGTTCTTCTGTGCTATTACTGAAAGGAGCATATCAGATTTAAGTGGCTTGAGGCAAGTTCCAAGGCAAACTTCCACTAGTATATGTAAAAGGGACCTTAACAGTTCAACAACTACATTATCTTTAGGCTGCTGCTTTACTTTTTACCGCAGGCAAGAACATAGTGTAGTGGTTAGAATGTCAGACTAGGATCTGGGAGACCTAGATTCGAATCCCCTCTCTGCCACAGAAGCTTGCTGGCTGACCTTGAGCCGGACATAACATTCAACCTAACCAATCTCCTATTGTGTTGCTAGGATAAAATGCAGGAGGGACTGTGTGTCTCTACTGGGGAGAAAGGTGGGGTATTAATGAAGTAAAAATTCTTTTATATGACAGCCAAGAGTGGTGGCATTGTGGACTAATTTTGGATACAGATCGCCTTCCCATGTCATGCTTAGACCCTTCTCAGGATAAACTTATTAGAATTCTGCCTTCTATGCAGGGCCGGTGCTACCATAAGGCGAGGTTAGGCGACCGCCTAGGGGCGCAGAGCCCTGACGGGTGCAGAGGCCAGCAAGCGAGGTGAGGACGATGGGGAGAGCAGCCCTGACTACAAGCAGGAATCCTCATCTTTGTGTTTTTCATTCTTCCTAAAGTGCATTTATGTTTGAAAATTGGTGAGCACACAGTGGGGGGAGGGGGCACCAGAAGGTATCCTCGCCTAGTGTGCAAAAAAGCCTGGCACCGGCCCTGCTTCTATGCTAGTCAGAAAAGAGTTTATTAATTGCTGCAATTCTGTGAATGGACAGCATGCTTGCTGCTGTACTGTGGGGTTAATAGGAAAATGACCAACTTAATATATTTAAAATCAAGGCATTTGCATGTTTTTTGTAATGATGAAACCAGTTGGTCACCATTATGGTCCATGAGATGATATGCTCCTTTCCCCCCACACTGTAAATTGATTGTGCTTACTTTTACTACAGAAAATAATATAAACACAGAATTAGAGGTAAGAATGTTGGTGAAATTTCTTTATACACTTTTTTCAGACTTCAAGTGAGCATTGTGGATGGATAGCCTTTGTAATGTCATCTTTGTTACAGGCTGGTGCTTGACCTTTAGTTGACTTGAGTTCTGTGAGGGGACAGCAGTCAGGCCACTCCCAAGAGAATATTCTTCTCTCTCATGCTTGTTAGCAGCTCTTATCTTCAAAGCTTGATTTGTTTCCGCTCCTCACTAGATGCCAGGTGCAAGATGCCCTGGCTCATCTTCAGGTCCATAGTCAGGATTTTTTTAGTCAGGGGGCATTTAAATTTCTTAGGGGGCACCACCTAATCAAAGGTAATTTAATCTAGACCCTTGTGCCGGATAACTGTGCAGGAATACCTGACTCCTTTCCTGCACCTGCTGCCACTCAGGGACTCTGAGCTGAATGGGAAGTCAGGGGGCCTAGCCCCAAGATGCTTCCACTGTAGCTACGGGCCTGCTCATCTTAGTGTTTGGGGTAGATTGACTTAATGATTTTTTACTTGTAGCCAGTAATTAGGATATAAAATTTTTAGTTTTAGCTATGTATCTCATCTTGAGGTCTGACTACATTTTGCTCTCTGTGTGTGTGTGTGCATTCAATGGGAGCTTAGGCTGCTATTTCTGTAAGCTAACTCATTGCTTCTTAAAATCTCCTTATAAGCAAACCTGGATCTTACATATCATTTCCTTGAGATTTCTGTGAACCTGGAGCTCCTGGCCAGAGCCCCAAACAATGGAGTAGACATCTGGATTAGAAATTGTGTCTAATTCATGAAACTTTAGAAGAAGAAGAAAGTGTGGTTTTGCCATCATGTTCTATTGATATATAGGAGATTTCCTTCTTGTCTAAAAGAAAATTTAGAGGATGCTTTAACTGGACTGCAGAGAAGGCTCTTGTGCTATGGAAAATGCTCCTGGGGCAAGAAGGAAGGCTCCCAACCAGACTAAGCTCTTCAAAACAGCTTTTGGAGCCACCTGAGAAAATATATTGTGGCACTTTACTGGGGAAAACTGTTTTCTGTGGTTCAGTTATAGTTAGAACTATGAAGCTTTGGTTTCTTTTTAACTCATGACTGGCGTACCTATTGTTCTAATGTATGTTGTCACCTGCCCTTAGATCCTGCTTCAGTATGGGAGAAAAGGAAAACTCCAGATTTGGATTTCCCTAATCCTCCATTTTTGCTATGACTATGTATTAGGGTTGCCAGCCTCCAGGTGGGGCCTGGGGATCTCCTGCTTTTACAACTGATCCCCAGCTGGCAGAGATCAGCTCCCCTGGAGAAAATGGCTGCTTTGAAGGGTGGACTCTATGGCATTATACCATACTGAGGCCCCTCCCCTCCCCAAACCCCGCCCTCTCCTGGGTCCACCCCCAAAGTCTCCAAGTATTTTCCAACCCAGACTTGGCAACCCTACTATGTATAAAATATCAGTTTTGTGGATCATCTTTAGGGCTTTCTTTTCCTTTAGGGTAAAAAATATTTTTGCATCAAATTTAAGTTTAGGTAGTTTCTGTGATTTTTTTTAAAAAAATGCTGTTTGTTGAAGCTGCACAGATTTAGTAACACTGGAAACAGAAGGAGAAAAATTAAACTTTGGTATAATCAAATTTTTGGCTGCTGAAATCTTAGCTGACCATGTAAGCCTGAAGGAATCTGAGCATTTAACTGCCTAATTAATTTGTGAAATTCTACCTTTAAAGTTTAGCTTGGACAATCAAGAAAGAGATTTGGAAATATGAATTCTCAACTATTTTATTTCATTTTTAGCTAGGCTGAATCTGCTCGCTCTGAGTAAATTTCCTCATTGCACAATATACATAAGGAAAGTCTAATTTCTCATAGTTGCTTATCTAAACCCAGTTGTTTATCTAAAGTTGGCTGATGATGAGTAACTGGTCTCCTTCCAGTACTTCCATTGAGAAGGCAAAAAATAACGGACATCCCTGTTTGATCCCCCTCAACACAACCAGTTATTACAACCTTGAAGGAATGATATCACTGTATTATTGCCTAGATATAGTTTAGACCAAAATTTTCAAGGATTGTAATGCTATTTAGCCAATTTATGTTAATGAATTGGGCTGCTCTCACAATTCCATAATTTCTAATTAGCAATAGTCTTGTTCAACTATAAACAGATATAATATTCAGGGGCGTAGAGTTTAAAAACTCCCGGGGGGGGCTCTTCCATGCGTGTGCACAAAGCGCGCCCGCCCACCCACCGGGACCATGTCCCCGCCACCGCCGCCTCCCCCCCTGCCTGACCACTCCTGCTTCCGTCCCTCCGTCCGTCCAGGGGCCAGCTGGGCATTTGCTTAGCTGGCCCCTGGACAGACGGAGGGGGGGTTGGAGTAGCCAGGCGGGGGGGAGACAGACGGTGGCGGCCCTAGGAAGGGCCGAGGGAGGCGCGGCGGAGGGTGCACCGTTTTCCCAGGGGGGCTCAGTCCCCCCCCCCGGAAAATTTCGGGGGTGGCTCGAGCCCCCCCCGTAGTTGACGCCTATGATAATATTTATATCCCACGTTATCTCCTCAGATTCAATGTAGTTACAGGATAGTCAGATGTCTAAATGGCCCTGCTCTTACGCTTTCAACAGCAAAATGGCATGCCCAAGTTATATATGTGAAGTGTTCTGTCCTGACCAAGCTTCACCTGCTATCTTTGTGCATATCTGGGTGAAGAGAGAGAACCCCCCACCCCCCAAAAAAACCCTGCCAACTTTGCCTGTGCTCTCTAGATTATCCTAGCTTTTTTTTTAATAGCATCTTCATAATCTATTTTAAAAAGGCGTTCAGTGAGTCATTTCAAGTTGTTGCACAATTTGTTTCCTTTCTTTTGTACATAGCAAATGTACATCCAGACCTAAACAGGCCAGCAAGGTTTAACTGGAAGAATGGAGAAACTGGAGTGTGATGCAGTGCTGATGTCACGTGTTTTAATAAAAGAGGCTGCACCAGATGCTGTTCAGGCTCATTCTAGCTCAGGGGTCTCCAGCCTTTTAAAGCCCGTGGGCACAAAATGGCTGCCTCAGGAGGTGGAGCCAACCACAAAATGTTAGAGAATTACGTTACGCATAACTTTAACAGTAACTCTTCAGCATTAAAAGAAGAAGCTCTGTTTAACAAGATTTTTTTTTAAATGAACATATTGTTTTAAAAGCATTCTCCTGCATACACACAGCTTAGCCTCAGTCACACAGTGAAGTAACTTATGCTGTGGTGCCAGCTGCTGCCAAAGCAACATTTTTAAAAACCTGCACAGCCAGATGTATTTCCAATGGCTACTCAGAAGTCCTGCTGGACAACAGCCCTCTCTGGCTTTGCTCACTTTCTAAAAACACTTGGTGGGCACCAGGAGAGATGTCACTTTTAGCCCTTAATATTCCTGGCAACTCCTAAGCACAGCTGTCACGTGTAAGGGGCATTTATGTTTGTGCAAAAGGCTTAGGATTGCACAGCAGTCATTCCTCACGGTCCAGGCACAGATCCCCACAAGCAAAAAAAAAGGTGCCTAGACTCCATAAACTTCCTGCCATGACAGCTGGGACTCCCAGGTCCCTGCTAGTTTGGAACTATTAATAGGTCTCTCCCACCAGAGCACCTGTGTGTTTCACTCACAACGCTGTCCCATCTTCCAGCAACATGTCTTCCTCATTCTTGCATAGATGAAGGGATAATGTGAGGTAGCCCAAGTGTGCTATGAAGGTGAAACATACCAGTATCCACCACTTGGAGACCCATGTGTGACACAGTAGCACATGCATGCCGCTATTCAACTGGTGACTGCTGAAACATGACAGGTTACTTGCATGTGGGAAGCAGTCATCAAAACACAACAACAAGTGTTTCTTTGTTAACCCTTCAAAATCAGCAGTGGAGACGATCAGCAGAAACTGTATGTATCATCTGTAAGCAAGCAGCACAGACAGAAACTTCCAGTTCAAAAAGTTTTAGAAAATGAAGGAGAGTTCCCTGTATTACTCTTACTCCTGGTTCCTAGTGCTACAAAGGTCCACTCTCTTCTGGTCTCATACTGACCCTACCCCAACCGACACTTTCCCAAGAACTCTCAACTACATCTGCATGAAAAGAGAATGACTCAAAAACAACACGATCCACTTACTAGACTTGGAACTGAAAGATCTGGATTCAAATCCATGCTCCAGTAAGGACACCCTGTGAAATCTCTGGCAAATCACTTCCTGTCAACCTCTCTTCCCTATATATTAAAATTATAATGGCTAAAAGAGCTGGTGACGTGATGGGGGTTAATGGAAACGCTTCCTTATCTAGTGCTGCAATCCTAAACAGAGTCACGCCCTTATAAATCCATTGTCTTCAGTGGCTTTAAAAGCATATAACTTTGCTTAGGACTGCACTGCAGAAGAGGCTTTGTCATTTTCGGCATGACAGCTTCCCGCTGGAAGTTGTTTTTAGAACATCAAAATGTCTGGGTTTTTTTGTTTTTTTTAAATGACGCTGGTGCCTCCACTCCCCTGTGGGAGAGCTCCAAACACCACCCAGCTCAGCCCAGTCAAATTTCCCTGCCTCAGGGTGGATTTTTAAATCGCTCTATCATTCTTAACAACTCCTGGAAAAAAAAAAAAAGGTATTTCTTTAAGCTACTCTGGTTGTGTGATCATGGTGTGATGATCGAAGAGTTTAGGGAATAATTTAAGGAAGGCATACCTCCTACCTGAAACTCAAAAACAAGTTCTTATTCAGCTCACACATTTCTGGTGCAGTTCAGAGCCCCCACAATACACCGGCCTAGGAGGTTTTTTCTGGTTATGATGAGATCACGGTTTTGTTTTTTAACCATTCAGGGCTCGACATCCTATCTGGAGATATGGCAAGACCCCCACCCCCCAAGCAAGGAGAGTGGACTCTGGCCCCCATGCCCAAAGGGAATGTCAGAAACCTCTGGCAAATGTGAAGCTTCTCCGAGATGCTCATCACGAAGATGGCCAGCATGCCCGCGCCCCCCTTGGCAAGCTTCTGGTCCCCCTGCAAAGCTGAACTCGTGCCCAGCCTCACACCGCGGGGACCCAGACGGCTGCCGGTGGGGTGGGGTGGGGCGGGGGGAAACTTTGAATGAATTAACTTATTTTTTAAAAAACCTGTTTTGCATGACGGGGACATAGAAGAGCCCCCCCCCCCCCCTTGCGAAAAACAGTCACCTTATAGCAAGGTCCCCAACATTAAAGCTTTAAATAAATAATAAAAAAAAACCCGACAACAACCTTGCAAGGCAGCAGCAGCGGCGGCGTCTCTTCCGAGCCAAAGCGGGGTTTGCGCATCTGCTCCACCCCCCCTCCCCTCCGCCCGATAAAAGCCAGCCTCTCCCCGCTCCCCCCAGCCGCCGCCGCCGCCGCCGCCGGCCGAGCTCACCTCCGCTCCAGCTGGTCGAGGCTGTCCACCAGGCGGCTGGAGCGGTCCGCCATGGAAGTAGAGCGGAAAAAGCGGCCTCGGACCTGCCCCCCGCCCGCTTGCTGGGCTGCCTCGCCTCCGCCGCCACTCTTCGCGCTGCTGCTGCTGCTGCTGCTCTTGGCCTGGGCCATCGCGGGCAAGGAGAGCGAGGCGGCCGCCTCTGCCGCTCGCCCGGGGAGAGTCCCCTGCAGGCTGCGGCGACAGCGCCGCTCCTGGACTCCCGCCCGCGCCGCTGCCAAAGAAGGGAACCAGCCCTCCCCGCCCGAGCCATCCCGCCGTTCGCCACCTCTCCCGCTCGCCCAGCGCTTAAGCAGGGGAGCCCGACAGGGCCGGAGCTCACGGCGGACGAGTAATTACACCTGGCCGCCAGCCTGCAGGAGAGCCCCAGGCGGCCGCGGGCTGAGAGGCCGGGAGGAAAAGGTGCTGTGGCAGGAACGCACCTGCTCAGAGACCTCCTCAATCCTCTTATCTGTATAAAAGAAAGCCCCCTCTCCATGATGTCCAAGACAAACTGCTGGAGTCTGGACCTAGAAACACCCAATTCAGGGAGACTGCTCCTACCGTGGGGTAGGTGCTCACTGAGAAGGGATTTTTAGAAATTCGACCCCTAAGGGAGTCAAAAGGGGTAAAATGTCCTCCCCCATTGATTTCTATGACAGCTGCCAGGCTGCTGCTTCCTTGCAAACCCCCCCCCCCCCACTCTCTGATTGGTCAGCTGCAGAACTCAGAGTTAAAAAAAAAAAAAGTTACAGGAGACTGCAGAGAGCTAACAGCAGTTGAAATCAGGAATGGCCAACAACCACCTGTGAGGAGCTGTAGTGCTGCTGGCCCAGCCTCTCTGATGGCTCCCAACACACTCTCCCCCCATGTCCTACACCTGACAGGTGGCTCGCTGTCAGGTGCAGCAGCAGTTGCAGGGTGCTTAAAGCCACAAGGGAGCCCACCCCAGCAGTAACGCCTTCATGATCCTACCAGCCCCGCCTCCACAGTGGCTTCTAATACTCCTCCTCCTCAGCCTTCCTACACTGGACAGGTGGGATGCTTACAGCCACTGGGGTAGTTTGCTCAGCAGGGTTGCCTTAGCCCTGCTGCTGGCCCAACTTCACTGATGCCTTTAAACATATTCCCCCCGAACACCAGACAGTCCAGTGTCTGTCAGGTGTAGGAGCAGGACCAGAGTACTTTAATCCATCAGGAACGCCATCCCAGCAGAATCGCCTTAGCGGTGCTGCTGGCCAAGCCATTCTAATAGCTTCCAACACACTCCCCTCACCTAACAGGCAATTGTTTGTCAGGTATAGTGGCAGTCACAGGGTGCTTAAAGCCATGAGGGAGCCCGCCCCAGCAGTAATGCCTTTGTGATCCTGCCAGTCCTGCCTCCACAGAGACTTCTAATACTCCTCCCCACTCCCCCATTGAACAGGCTGCTGCCTGTCAGGTGTAGGAGAGGAGGTGGGATGCTTACAGCCGCTGGGGTGGTTTGCTCAGCAGGATTGCCTTAGCCCTGCTGCTGGCCCAGCCTCCTCAAACAGGTTGCCCCATTCCCTCCATTGTTCTCTATGGTGGAAAAAAACATTACTTTTTTCCCCACCATAGAGAACAATTGAGGAGGGAATGGGGCAACCTGTTTGGGGGCTTATAGAATTGGACCCCCTGGTCCAACCTTCTTGAAACTTGGTGGGTATTTGGGGGAGAGGCTCCAGCAGCTACCCTGTAAGTTTGGAGCCTCTCCCTCAAACCCCCCTCCAGCTGCTTTTTAAGCCGCCACCACATTTCGGCGGCAATTCAGCAGCGGGCCGAATCAGATCAGAGAATCTGATTCAGCCCGTGGCTGCCCTAGTGCCCACTCCCGGGCTGGCAGAGCACCGCTCCGCCTCGCTCCAGCCCTAAATGACCCCTGCTTATGTCTCACTTCATTTTTTACACTATAATCATATCTATTAGAATTCATACAACAAATGTTGCATTTCAAGCTTCACGTCATCAGCATTGTGACTGGATGGACAGAATTTAAATACCGTAGCGAAGCACAGGTATCAGGCTAGTTAAAAATAAACCACAGGCTTGTGGCACTAAAGAGACAGACGGCACAGCACTGCAGCATAGCCTTTCGTGGGCTTGTACAGACGCAGTGAGTAGATTCTCATACCCGGTCAAAGGGCCACGACACATCGCTAGTACATGGTGAAACAGAACTGGGCAAAATTAAAAATCTAACCAGAAAAAAGAGATAATTCACTAGAGTCATTAATTTAGTTAACACTTGTAGCGTAATGTTACCATTCATCATTACACTGTTGTCGAAATGTGCCTTGTTTTTTATTTCTCAGCATTCGTAAAAACAGACTTTCTTATTGCAGGTGTTTGAAGTTGTTCTCCATTTATACTTATCCTAAAATGTGGTCTGGGTTGCCTAGGTTCTTATACCTGCAGAGCTTTTTTTTTTTAATGGGATACAACACTCCTGCATTCCCTTGACTTAATGCCAGTAGATGACAGAGTGAGAAACCTTCTTCCCATCCACTGCACTGCGGTGCAGTGGTTTCTCAGCTCTCTCTTGAAAAAGCATTCTGAGGGAAATAAACCCAAAGGAGCTTCTTACTGACTTCAAGCAGAACTAAACAATATTTTATCTACACAACAGTGCTATTGTTTTGGTCAGGCACTGAGAAAAACAACTGCTGGTTTGTAATTCAGGGAGCCTTCAAACCTAAAAACTGCCCTCTTCTACTGTCACTTAGGGCCATTCCACGGTATGACAAGCATTAAAACCCACAGGGCAGGGGATCCCCATCCTCTTCTCCCCCACCCTGCTCCCTTGCTGGGCCACCCAGACAGCCCACCCCTAGCTCCCTGTTCACACAACAGGAGGGCAACAGTGACACCTGCTCCCCTCTTGCCAGCCTGTGTCATTAAGCAGGGGCTCTGCTCCCCCACCTGAGACTCTGCCAATTCTTGCTCCCTTCCGAGCCTCAAAGAAGCTTCTTTACGATGCTCCTTTTGTGTGTGGGGGGGATTTACCCCCCTCTGACTTTTCACATTTTTCTGTAAACGTGGAAGAGCCTCAAATCTACAGAAAAATACCCCCAAGTTTTTTTTATCTGCACATAGGCCAGGTTGAGAATTAAATATGACAAGTGGGAATCCACAAGGATTTGTGAGAGGCATCTCATCCCCCCCCCCCCCACTATTTCCTCTCTTTCCTGAAAGCTCCATAGTCTGTCCCCTTTTCTTGCTTCCTTATCTCTTTCTTGGGTTTCCCATTTCCAGGTAGGACCTGGAGATCTGATTTACATTTGAATTCTAGATGCAGAGAGCTGTCTGCCTTAAAGGAAATGACCGGAGAGGGGACTATGGTATAATATTTGACTGAGGCCTCTCCCTCCCTAAACCCTGACCTCCTAGACTCCACTACAAAATCTCCAGGAATTTCCCAGCTTGGAGCTGGAAACCCTAGCCAATCCTGGCCTTGATGTCCTCCCTCAAAGGCCAAAATAGGCCTGGAAAGGACCCTGCCCCCTTCCCCTGCCTTTTCCTCACATAAACCCAGCCTGGAATAGTGTTGTTGCCTAGCAATAGCCACTGAAGGAATCCACTGCTTAAAGCTACAGGCACTCCTTTTATCATTTTCTGCTTTTAAAAACCCTCCCAATGTTTTGTTTTTTTTAAAAAAAAGATTTCACATTTTTCTGCAAACCTGGACCCCTTTTCATGTTCGTAGAGAGATCTGTCTCGTTCCTTCACAGCTCTAGTCACTGGATTTAAGTATCCAAAGACTGGCTGACTTTGCTATTGGAATATAAGATACACTGTGCCTTCTTGTACACAAGAAGTTCCTGAGACCACACTTACCTGGGTTGGTTCAATTTGGAGGAAGGAGCAGTAAAGGCATAAAAATTTGTAAACAAAGCAAATCTCACAAAAATGCTAAGTAGACACAAATGGAAGTGGCACTTCTCCGGGACAGCACATCTGCTACCCCCCCGAGAGAGACCTGCACCCCAAGGTACTTCAGCCAGCACACAGAAGTGTCTCTTTCCTCTTTCTTTGCCCAGCACAGGGCCAGCCCCTGATAAGTGGAACCCCCTGAGAAAACGTCCAATCACCCCATGGCACCTTCACAGGAAACTACAGAGACCGGAATAATATCTACGCACTTTAAAAAAAAACAACTTGCAAACCATTTGTTTTATTTAGTATTAGCAAAATGCAGACATACTATCCAAATGTAGAGCTCAGTCGTATGTTTACTCAGAGGTGAACGCCAGATTTCAATAAAACTCCCAAGTAAATGTGCAGAGGACCGTACATCAAGTCTGTGATTCTGGATCCAGTCTCGTACGGACTTGGATCCAGCCAACTTTTTCACTCAATCTTAGCCAGTCCCCCTCCTTATTACAGCCCCCATCCCACATGGCTATAGTCTCATTCAGGACCCATGATCCCTGACATATCTGTCTTGGTGGTCAGAAGGGACCTCCTTCCTCTTTTTCCACCAGTGGGAAAGCTGGTTGGATCCAACCCACATGCCTGTGGGAATTACTACTTTTGGGAGTCTCACACACATTTAAATACATATTTTGCCTTTGCAAAACCACTTAGCCTTGGTTTTAGGCACAGATTTTTAAACTGCATTAAGAAATAATTACAGAAATGCAAAACAGCATTGCAAATCTTCTGTAAGCAGTTGCTAGAGGTCTCTTTCTAAAAAAGCATCTGAGGCTGACAGAAGGCATTCCCTTTTGAGAAGGAAAGTATGTTGTGACCTCACAATGGCATAAACTTAACCATATTTGGAGTGAAGATAGTGTTTACGACATACACATCTAGCGGGTTTCTTTGTACAACTTGAAAAGGTCTTCAACAGCTTTTTTTTTAAAAAAAAAAACTTCCAAAAGGATTTGTGCCCTCACTGTACAATCTTATGCAGAGGAACCCCATCTAACGGGTTTCAGCTGAAAAATTTGGCAGAAGATTGCACTATTAATACATGCTGTTATCTAACCACAACTTATACATGGGGCACATTTATTTATTCTAATATTACTGCTGCAACTCAATGTGCACACGGAAGGTACATCCTATTAAATTTAGCATGTCTTCTCATTAAACGTGCCCCCCCCCCCCATTTGAATGCCTACATGCCCCATCACTCCTTGGCAGATAGAAGGGGAAGTCAGGGAAGCAGTGACAGACTTCATGTTCCTGGGATCCAAGATCACTGCAGATGGTAACTGCAGCCATAAAATTAAGACACCTGCTCCTTGGGAGGAAGGTATGGAAAACCTAGACAGCATAATAAAAAGTCGAGACATCACCCTGCCAACAAAAGTCCATATGGTCAAAGTGATGGTATTCCCGGTAGTAATATATGGCTGTGAGAGTTGGACCATAAGGAAGGCTGAGCACTGAAGAACAGATGCTTTCGAATTATGGTGCTGGAGAAGACTCTTGAGAGTCCCATGGACTGCAAGGAGATCAAACCAGTCAATCCTAAAAGAAATCAACCCTGACTGTTCCCTGGAAGGCCAGATACGGAAGCTGAAGCTCAAATACTTTGGCCACCGAATGAGAAGGGAGCCCTCACTGGAGAAGACCCTGATGCTGGGAAAGACTGAAGAAGGGGATGGCAAAGGACGAGATGGTTAGACAGGGTTACCGATGGAACGAACATGAAATTGAGCAGACTCCGGAGGGCAGCGGAGGACAGGAGGGCCTGGCGTGATGTGGTCCATGGAGTCGCGAAGAGTCGGACTCGAATGTGCTGAACAGTAACAATAAAGAAGCTGCACATCAGTGGCTCCCTTCTAGAAATGTTTGGGGCCATGTGACTGCTATGCTCCTTGTCACTAACAGTAACTACTTTTTTACAGCAAGATGTCCAAGCATTCCCTCACCCCCAACAAGTGATCAGCACTGTCAAGAGATATTACCACACTGACCCTGTTCAAGTGATATGCATCCACTGGTAGCTTGTTTACCTTTCTATAACCAATAACAAGTATCCCCTATTATGCAATTGGTAGATTAGAAAGGATTTTAATACTGTACAACTACTTATAAAAGCCACAGATATCAAGCATTCTCCTTGTTCCTCCATATAGGAGGTAATGTATACACACAACAGAAGTAGGCTTTTGTTTAAAAAACTGCACTGTATATGTAACTAACTCAATAAACTGATTAAATAACTTCTCATTTTCTCTCATTAGATGACAGGCCTACAGTTTACATAATGAGCAGATTCAAAATTTATTGTTTTAGACTGCAGATGAGTATTTTCAGGTTTGAATACTTCTCCACAGCTAAAACTTCTTGAAGCAAGGAGACAACAAAAGTGCTTCACCAGTCACTGAGAGATAAAAATAAGGACTAGGCTGATGATGTACATAAAGGGAAAATATGTTTTTATTACTTGGCTAAGAATTCCTTACATGTTTCACCAACAGGTTTCTGCAGGAGAATTTGTAATCTATATATCTAATTCCGAAGGCGCCCCGTGTGAGGATACCTAAATCCGCGCGGGGGGGCACCTGGGAGGCAGGGAGGTTTTCCTACACATGGGGGGCACTCCCCCCGTGTGCAGAAAAATCCAAAAAGTTAAAAAAAACCTTCAGTGACCGTAGAATCCCCCAAAATACCTTTTGAAATGGCACCAACTCCAGACATCAACTGTGAGGAGATTAGAATGTTCGGAGGAGGGGGGGAGGCTCTAGCTGTTTTTGTCAGTAAAAAGCAGGGTTTTTACTGGCAGCAGTCTAGGGTTGCCAAGTACCCCCCCTGGCCACCAGCAGCAGATCCAGATCCAGGCTGGGAAACTCCTGGATATTTGGGGGTGGAGCCTGGGGAGGACAGGGACCTCAGTGAGGTACAATGCCATAAACTCCCCCCTCCAAAGCATCCATTTTCTCCATGGAAAGTTATCTCTGTAGTCTGGAGAGGAGCAGTAACTCCAGGGGATCCCCAGGTCCCATCTGGAGGCTGGCATCCCTAGGCAGCACCCTCTGTGTGACTTGATACCACCTGATTTGCATGAGTTAATTAGGCCCAGCTGTTTTGCTACAGTTCATCAGCAGCCACCATATGAAAGCCATTGTGGTGCAACAGTTCGAGCTTCAGACTGGGATCTGCGAGACCCAGGTTCAGATCCCCATCTTGCAGTGGAAGCTGACTGGGAGATTTTGGACCAGTCACATACTTTCAGCCTAACCAACCTCACAGGGTTGTTGTGCAGATAACAAAGAGGAAATAATAATGTAAGCTGCTTTAGTCCCCATTGTGGAGAAAGACTGTAATTTTCCTAGGTAGAGGCTGCAGGGGAGGGGGGTGGAGATAGAAAGCTGAAGACAGATAAAGGTAGGTTGGCTGTTGGGTGGGAAGGAAATAGGGTTGCCAACTCCAGGTTGGGAAATTCCCAGACATTTGAGAGGTGGAGCCTGGGGAGGGTGGGATTTGAGGTGGGAGGCAGAAAGAGAGAGAAAGAGTGATGAGGTGGGGAGGCAGAAAAACAAAGGGAATGATGACAGGTCAGAAAGAGAGAGGAAGTAACATACATGGAGGAGAGCGAGAGAGTAAGAAAGGGGGGGCAGAAGGGAGAAAGAGTGTGAGAGGTAGGGGGAGAAGGGAAGAAGCAAAGGTGTGAGGAATGGGATAACTATCCTGCAAGTTTCTTGCAGGTCTCCACTTGTGATTTTCTATTTGCTTGATACTACAATGTACAAATTGCAACTTTTTTATTCAACTGCTATGCGATGATGAGAACTCAGTACTGTATTTGTACATTGTATTACAAATCCCCCTGAAGAAACCTGTTGATTAAATGCATAGGGAATTTTTAGCTGAGTAACAAAATATTTTTTCCTAAAACTACTTGAAGAACAGCAGGAAACAGTCTTCTCTCAGACATGCTAGTTTTCTTTCATCACAGTAGAAGAGCTGGGGCCACTCCACCACTTCGTGTAGCTTGATATCCAGATGTTAGCACTCTGATCACATAATCATCTTACCAGGATTATGCCCAGGGTAGTTTGAAAGGTTTACCAGACACTCTTTCCCTCAGGGAAGATTCCCAATGAATTATATCAGCATGGCTAAAAACAAAACCCACATGGATACTGTTACCACAGAACTATGACAATACACAAACAGGGTAGGGGAAGAGTCGCAGAAAGACTGAGCTGCAGGTGGAATTCAGCAAAGGGAAATTACGAGTGAAATGATTCAGAGAACCTACAGAAGAGGAAAATATGAACGAACTATTCCTGGAAGTGTGAGAGCTCTACTAGGCCATAATTGGCTCCATAAGGAAAAAGAAAGAACAGGGTGCAGCTGAAGGCAGATCTAGAAACTGGTTTTTAGTTGGTCTGTAGTAGAAAATCTAGATTCGAGTCTCGTAACACCTTGGGGACCCAACAAGATTTTGGGGGTGTAAGATTTTGGGAGTCAAAGCTGTGACAGAGGAGCTTTGACTCTCAAAAGCTTATACCCCAAAAATCTTGCGGGTCTCTAAGGTGCTACTGAACTATACAGGAAACCCTGGTTGGTGAGATGGGGGTGGACAGTTTATTCCATTATGCAGATGACTTCAAGAAACACGAAGAGCGCTTAGCCAGTTTGGTGTAGTGGTTAAGTGCGCGGATGCTAATCTGGGAGAACCGGGTTTGATTCCCCACTCCTCCACTTGCACCTGGCTGGATGACCTTGGGCAAGCCATAGCTCTGTACCAGCTGTTCTCTCAAGGACAGCTTGGGAAAGAGCTCTCTCAGCCCCACCTACCTCACAGGGTGTCTGTTGTGGGGAGGGGAAGGGAAAGGAGTTTGTAAGCCGCTCTGAGACTCCAAGTGAGTGAAGGGCGGGGTATAAATCTAATCTCTTCTTCTTTTTCTTAGCAAAGTATTTGGGTGCTAGTGTGCAAAACAGTATAGAAAGCATTTACACGTATCGCAGCTTTGGCTGATGTAAAGGATAGGGAGAATGCAAGCTGGCAACTGCTCAACAATGAGCTATTTGACCCTGGGTAGAGAGCAGCACGGCTTACAAACTTAGGCAGAGGCATTATTAAAGCTCTGATGGAATAATTTGACACTGTATTTTGGGACAGAAGTGTTTTTCTTTTTCAAGCAAGTGAGCTCGAATTGACTCAGAAGTAGCCAGTTGCCCTGTTGTGTTGCAAGCCCTGCACCTTTAAAAAAAAATTAACTGCAGTTTATAGTCTGAAATTATTGTTGGGGTCATTTCTTTTACACCCAGCTGCATCAAAGGGAAAACGAAGAGAGCATATAGGAGGAAGTTAACTAAGTTATGCTTTGTTTCAGTAGAGGGATTGTGGTTCACTGACTCTGCTTTGCATGCAGAAGATCTCAGGTTCAATCCCTGGCATCTCCTCTTAAAAGATCAGGTCATCAATAACACGAAAGACCAGGGGTCATTTCGTAGAAAAAGAGGTGCAGGAGCTCATTAGCATAACTCATTTGCATATGCCACACCCCCTAACATACCAGAAGTGTGTCAGAAGGCAACACCCACCCCTCAGTCTCCACTCCACAGGTGAGTGAAACTGACCTGCTCTTCCTCCATTCCCTTCCCCATCCAATACTTTGGGCAATAAAAATAAGCGTAAAGAACACACCCTCACTCTCTCCCTGCTCCCTTGAAACCACCAGGTTTCAAGTAGACTTGAGATACCCAGGACATGTGCACCACCCATCCCTTTCCCTTCCCCTTCCCCTCCCCACAACAAGACACCCTGTGAGGTAGGTGGGGCTGAGAGAGGTCTTTTGAGAACTGCTCATGAGAGAACTGCTCTGAGAGAACTTGTGACTGGCCCAAGGTCACACCAGCAGCTGAATGTGGAGGAGTGGGGAATCAAAGCCGGTTCTCCCAGATTAGAGTCCAACTCCTGACCACTACACCAAACTGATAAGGTGGAAGCTGCTGAAGAGTTGGTGAAATTTCTCCAGTACTTATGTGCCATGTGCCCAGATAAAAAATGGTATACTTAGAAAATTTATATGCCACCTTGAGCAAGTCTCTGGAAAAGCAGCACACAGTCATAAAAGGAACAATGATAAAATGATCAATATTAAAACAAAACATTAAAAACAATAAAGACCCTAGCAGGGCTTTCCCCGGGGCGCTGCGCCTCTGCACTGCTCGGGGAAGCGGGGAGGAGGGGGTGGGGCTTGGTCATGTGCCCGCCCCCTGGGCTCCTCACTCCCAGAGCGGCGCTCCTGTGCCCTCCCGCTCCAACGGACCCCTGCGAAAGACCCTCACCATCTGAGACCTTGGAGAGCCAAATACCCATCAGAGCAGACAATACTGACCTTGATAGACCAACAGTCTGACTAAGTAAGAGGAAACTTTATGTGTTGGACTGCAATTTTTGGTTAGCATTTTTTTCTGTTCTACTCATTGATACATAACTAGACCAACTTGGAAAAGTAGAATCTGTGTCTGTGTATTGAGGGGTTGGTTGAGAAAAGCCGGGTGAAAAGTTTCATGAGGCCTGAGGTTGAAATGGGGACATAACACAAAATAATCAATACCGTAACTTATGGTCACATATGGCACATCTTGTCTAAGAAACAGCTACAATTAATATTTGGACATGAAGACCTTTTAGATCTATTCAGATCTTTTGAAAGAGAGGAAAATACTTTTTTGAAATATTAACAAGACAAAAGGAAAAAGCCAGACAACACAATTGTTTTGGGATTGCATTCATTCCCCAAATTCAAAGTGATCAAATAAAGGTAACCGAAATTAACTAGCGCTTGTTTACACCACCGTGAAGTGTTCTCAGGTTTTACCTGTATACTAAACTGTAAGGTAAGTACAGATCTTTGCTTTACGAACTGATCAACTAAGACAGGATGGGTCAAGAAAAACGAGGATTCGGTTCTTGTACCTGCTGCAAGGCTTTGCTAGAAACATACATATAACAGAAAAGGAGGTTAAAACACTGCAAATAAGAATAAATCATCATCTTAGCTTTCAGAGTATAACATGAAAGCCATCCACTGGGTTCTTAAAATGAAATGTTCAGGAATTCTCACAGTATTCTCTCTCTCATGCACCATTTTATACTATATTGTGATAAATGGCAATGACCAAGAGGCAGTCTGGAATGCAGTTAAGCACAGCTGAATTTGACAGGAAACTGTAGGATTTTAAAGTGTGCTTAATTCTATGCTATACAGTGATATTCGAGGATGCTCAATTGTTTAAAGTGCCATTTATAGCTTGAAATGTTAACCAGTAATTTTTGACAAGTTTGTAAGACATGGTGACAGCAGCTCAGATGTTGTAGAACACTGATCTCAGGACATCTTCATATTTCCTGAAGACTTCGTCGGATCGCCTCTTGTAATTGGACATCTTCATCTGCATAAATATATCAGAATGTTATTTATTTAGGGTTTCAAAATAATATTTAGGTGAAAACCTGTCCTTATTTAACAGTGTGGCCATCATTATGAGCATTAGCTAAATTATGGAGCAGTAACTAAGTGCGAAGAACTTTTTCGTTAAGGTGCTGAGCACCAGGTAGGTATCTGGATCAATAAGAACTGCAACAAGAATCCTTGTGCTTAACTTGACTCTAGAACAAGACACTACCTTTCTACCCCCTCTGATGCTAGTTAGGAGACCTTCACCCCGGATTCTAATCCCGGATTCTAATCCTCTAAAGCCAGTTCGGTGTAGTGGTTAAGTGCTCGGACTCTAATCTGGGAGAACCGGGTTTGATTCCCCACTCCTCCACTTGCACCTGGCTGGATGACCTTGGGCAAGCCATAGCTCTGTACCAGCTGTTCTCTCAAGGACCGCTTGGGAAAAAGCTCTCTCAGCCCCACCTACCTCACAAGGTGTCTGTTGTGGGGAGGGGGAGGGAAAGGAGTTTGTAAGCCGCTCTGAGACTCCCTTGGGGAGTGGAGGGTGGGGTATAAATCCAATCTCTTCTTCTTTTTCTCTACTATGATCAAACAGGATGGACTTGAGCAAGTCACTGTCTTTCAGGGCTGGTTCATACAAGCAGCAGCTCCTGTATGATTAGGGGCGTAAACTTTTGGAAATTCCCGGGGGGGGGGGCTCCTTAGTGCGTGCGCAAAGCGCGCACGCTCGCTGGGGCGATGTTTTCCCCCCCGGGAAACCGCCGCACCTCCCCAGGCCCTTCCGAGGCCCGCCAGCCGCTGCTGCTGCTGGTGCTTCTCTCCCCCTCCCAGCCACCCCTTCCCTCTCCCTCTCCAGCAGTGGCGGCCAGGCCTTGGAAGGACCCGGGGAAGCGTGGCGGCAGGCGCCCTGTTTTGCCAGGGGTGGCTGAGCCCCTCCCCCGGGAAATTTTGGGGGTGGCTTGAGCCCCCCCCCGTACTCTACGCCTATGTGTATGATGACCTTGGAATATGCGATACTGCGGGCAGGCTCAGATCACTTATATAGACTATGTATCAGCATGTCCATGTGGAGGTTTGTCACAATTTGTTGTCAGAACTCACTATAAAATGTGTTGCTGCATCCACGCAGGTTGTGGGGCCTATATATAAGAGTACTGTGCAAAAGAGTTAATCCATACCATTATTGGCTCCTAGTGAACTTGTCTATGTCATAAACCCCACAGAGGTCACTGCGTGACCACCACAACTAATATGACCTGGCTCGCAAATTCAGCTCTCCAATTAGAAGAAAATCAATAATAAGTAGTGTTTTATGACCAAGGGGCCATTTAGTACTACTGTTATGTGGGCACTGTCTGTGTTTCTCTGCTGTTACTTTTTTGTTTCCATGATGTGCTTTCTGCTCAGGAACGTGTGCATATAGTAAGAAGCAGCAAGCAAACAAGTCTTTTAGACTGTTCCTTGTTTGACCTAAAAGGTTTTTGGCCACAGAAAATTAATAAACATCCCACATGGAAATTAAGACATACCTCCTTGATTCTGCGCTCCTTGCAAGCACTGTCCTGTAGTCACTGAAGAGTCCTCTTCGTTTTCTGTAAACAGACACAAATATTGTCCTCACTAGGGAATATCTCAGCTCACATAATCCCCCTCCCTGTGGAGCTTTGACTACCACACACCTTTTGGACAGAGGCTTAATATTCTCAAGCTAACAACCTCACACAATAAAAAATGCACACATTTAGAAGTGGGTATCTTCCTCTGTCTTCCTAGACAAGGGGAGTTCATCCCTCCCTGGAGTGCAAAACACACAGTATTTGGCTTGGGACAGGGAGACCTGGATTTAAATCCCCTTGGACCAGGAAAGCTGTTGTCTTTCAGCATAACCTACCTCCCAGTGGTGAGAATCATCTATGCTCCTCTGAGCTCTTTGGAGGAAGAGTATGTGCCAGTTAGTTCAATAAATATACCTTTGGCTGTATCTGAAATGCTGTTTAATAAGGCACACATCATATCAGCATCGATTTTATGAGGGTCTAGAATGCGGGTTGCCCGTTGAGTCATCTTAAGCTGGTTCTCCAACTCCAGAAAGCTTTTGTCTCCAGACAGAATGGTGAAAGGAATATGCTTGGGCAGATACTCGTCCAGGCGGCCCACCTAAGAAACAGAGCGTAAATTAACCAAAACCAACAATGTGTAGTTTAAACAAAGACATTTGATAGAAGATTCTTCAGTAAAAAAAAGACTTCAAGCATGGTATGGCTGTTTGGTTTGCGACCATGAAGAATAAATTGACTTATAAACAAATATGGAGAAATATGAGGGGAGGGGAATTCTCACAAAGTTGATTTATTCAAAATTGGAGGCTGTTTTAGCTATACTGGAATAAGCTGAATTCAGGTGAAGATGTACAGACAGAAGTGTATAATATTATACGTAACACGATGTGTTTAATAATATTTTTATAAACAATGTGCATTAGGCTGACCTTGTTTGGTTTTATAGGTCTCTTTTTATGTTTTGCTAAAATAAAGAGTTAAAAACTGGTACGGCTGGAAATTATACGAAGGCCTAGTTCAGTTCTTTAAACTATGGCCGGATTTTTCATATATGCCAGTAATAAATACCTGGGAAGCCATGATAAGCTGGCAAAAAAAGAATAAGAGGCAGAATTCAACACTACTGAACCATGGAAGTGTGCCTCATATTTTATTTTTCTCTCAGCACGTCAGTATAAATGTATGGTTTTCTATGATTTATTTACCAATGGTTTTATTATGTAGAAAGATTTTCCTCTCTTCTGAGGACTGAGCTCTAAGTATGCAATGGAGGAAGAAAAAAGGATATTGCTATGGTCCACCCTCGGGTACCTGCAGATGTGGCCGTGTATGTAGATTTCGCCCAGGCTGTCATTCTTGCACGGCAAAAACAGAAGGCTGTCAAAGAAGCCTGATGACTTACATGCACACAGATTGCAAAGTCGGCTGCTTCCCTCCTTTTACCACAGCGTGGGTGAAGGAAGAAACACCCAATCTTGTTAAGATAATTAAATATTTTGCAATTCACAGGTTGCTTCCAGTTGCCGTGCCCACCTAAACGATAAAATGAGGAAGGACACGTTATTAGAAACTTCACTTAAGTTTCACAAGGGGAAGGGATGGGCTAAAGCGGTGGAGAACGTTGCTGTGAAAACCATAAAATGTTGTGCACATTTTCCAAGAATCAGAAAAAGGTTACACGTGGTTGATAAATACAGTGAAAGAGGTGTACTCAACCCTTCCTCTAAACTTCTTGTTAGTGGAACAGATCAAAATACAAGTGTGGAAATTTGTACACTACTCCCACATCAATCAGAAATGGCCAAGCAGCATCTAAGCAACTTTATCTGCCCCCCCATCAAAGTCTAGCATAAAAGATAGCTACAGATTCACTTTTAAAGTAAACATGGGGGAAATTATTAATGATAAAGGGCTAGTTCACCCTTCAGTGCTGCATCACTTTGGGTTTTCTATACAGTGTCCCTGAGACCATTTGCTCCCTAATTATGAATCCTTTAGTAACAAGTGAGCACTACCAATTTACAGAATGTCAAGGACAGCTTGTGGAACAACACATTCATAGAATCACAGAGTTGGATTCCACTGGCCCCAACCCATCATCTAAGGATGCCCCCCACCCCCCAAAAAAGATGTTATAAGATTGTGACCGGCATTAGGGGGTTTCCTAGCAACCCTGTAGAAACAGGCAGTCAAGGAGAAGGAGCCAGGTGGCAGCTGATGAGGAAAGGAGAAGGAGGGAAACAAAAGAACCAGCAGTGTGTGGAAGAGAGAATGGGATGAACATACTTTGGCTTACAGCCAAAGAAAGCACAATATAGACCACGGCCCATATCTGACTTTTCCTATTTTGTCAGATTCTAAGAAAGTGCACTACTCATTCTGTAAAGCTTTCATTGTTATGCCTTTCCCTTACCTTGAAAGCCCCAGATAAAAGTCCCCTGGTTAAGAGTAGCAGGCAGTTGGTGGAAGAGGTTCCCCCAGTTATCTAAATCCATCATTATAATATGCGTCATGGTGCACAAGTAATCTAGATCAGGTAGATCTTCATCGTCTAGGTTGGGGGGAGAGAGAGAGAGAGATCAACATATATTTCACCATTTCACCACAGATCTTGAAATCCAGACTACTTTCAAAATATAGTTCTATGGACTGTTTTCCTACTTTCTACTGGTGGAAGTAGACAATTCGCCTTTTGATCTCTCCAAAGAGATACGCTAGTGATTAGAGGGAGATTTGCATGGACAAAGGAAACCCTGGTTAAGGGAGGGGCTGCAGTAAGAGGAGGAATCAAGCAACATTAGCCAACCTCCCTCTTAACCAGTTTGGTGTAGTGGTTAAGTGCACGGACTCTAATCTGGGAGAACAGGGTTTGATTCCCCACTCCTCCACTTGCACCTGGCTGGATGACCTTGGGCAAGCCATAGCTCTGTACCAGCTGTTCCCTCAAGGACAGCTTGGGAAAGAGCTCTCTCAGCCCCACCCACCTCACAGGGTGTCTGTTGTGGGGAGGGGAAGGGAAAAGGAGTTTGTAAGCCGCTCTGAGACTCCCTTGGGGAGTGGAGGGTGGGGTATAAATCCAATCTCCTCTTCTTCTTCTCTTAACACCGATGGAAACAATGGTAGGATCCAACCGTGCTATGTTTTGACAGCAGTATAATCCAAACCATAAAAAATAAAGTATATTTACCGTGGCCAGGCACTTCTTTCTTTATGGCTCCTGGCTTCCTTGGAGAAAGGGGTTTTGAACTTGGTGCAGTCATCGCAGCCGAAAGCTTCAGTCTATCAGGCTTCTTGTCCACACAAGACCCACTGGCAGAGAACTGGAAGACTTCCCTTTCTGCTGGAGAGCCAAATTCTAACTTGGGCGTTTGTGAGAAACAGTGTTTGGCATGATAGTGCTGATGGGCCAGGGCAAGCTCACTGAAATTTCTGTTGCATGCCCCGCACCTCACAACGTACAGTTCTTTCTCAGCTTTGTTGACTGTGTGGCCTGCAAGATGATTCGTCATGTCAGAATAGCTTTGGGCTGTTGACGAGCATGAGGCGCAGCGAAACCACAGGTTACCTTTCGCCAGCATGGCTTCTTGGCACTTTTTGTGATCGGCTCTTCTATTTTCTTTGGAGATGTATTTCTCTCGACAGCCGCAGTTTAGAAGGCCGCTTTCTTCTACCGTCTCAAAGGTTTTGATCGGTGTTTCTGCTGCTGCCGACACACATATGTAATCTGTGCTATGGAAACCCTTAAAGTGAAGCAAAAACTCTTCCTCGGCATCAAAAAAGAGGTCACCACAAAACCCACAGAAATATTTAATCTGTATGACGTTGTTATGCCTATTCTGGCAGTGTCGGTGCAGTGTTTCTATTTTCCGAAATGTGGCTTTACACATGGCACAGCTGTATCTGTGAAAATGATGGCTCTCTAGTGACATGCAATGCTGTTTCACAGTATCTTCCGAGTCAAAGACTTCCTCACATAAGCCGCACTGCCATTTCCCTTGGTGAGACGGTTCCTCAGACAGGTCCACTGGACTTTCAGGTGGCGACAGCTCCATAGAGGTCGAAGACTGGTTTTCTATCTCAAGCGATTTATCACAGACTCTGTCTGTAAGTCTGTCAGAAGATAAAGCACGCTCATCCTCACTAACATACTTCTCCCAAAAGTAGCTGTGTCCGTCATGAAATTCAGTCACGTGCGCCATTACATCATCCCCTTTCTGAAGATCTACATTGCAGGACTGGCACCAGAAGAGGAAATTAGCCAAGTGTGCTCCTCCATGGAACCTGCTCATGTGCAAACGGATGATGCTTGTGTTTTCTGCAAGCTTCCCACACACTGCACACTTGTGGCATATTCTGTTTGAAGAAAAAATATGTTTCTCTACTAACTCTTCAGAAGGAAATGTCAAATGGCATTCACACATCCAGATTTTCATGGCGTGGGCACTATAAGTCTCTTGGCTGTTGTCTTCCAAAACCCTTTTTTGTTTTGAAACGGTTTCACTCTGATCATCCATGGCCAAAGATCTCTTCAGAGGAGAAGACTTTACAAGGCTTCTGAGTTTTTTGAGGTAAGAGACATTTTTATTGGCATGGCAGAATACCAAGATTGATTGTTCCATTGTGGTGAGAATATTAACCTTGTGTAAGGTTTTGCAAGTATGCTGACTGACATGGTTGTAATCGACAAACAGCTCATTGCAGCTCTGACAGAAACCTTTCGCTTTAAATATTTCAGCAACTTGGGAGATATTCTTCTCTGACACAGCTACTGGACCTGCGTTACGACAACGAGTTCTGCAATTGAAAAAGAAACAATCAAAAATGACTTTGCAGCTGTAACTCTAAACGTGTTCCAGTGTCCACTCAAAAAGCAGTCAATATGCTTGAGGCCAGCTTTGTACTGCAGTATGATTTACTTTTTAAACCCAGTTTAGGACTACCCATATCCTCCTGCCACAGAAGGCCTCCTTCTCTTGAAGTAGACATCTCAGAACACCTGTCAGAACTCTTAAAAACCATGACTGGCAGCTGGCTCAGTGCACTGAAAGCAGTACAGGACTGCTGTCTTAGCCCTTTAAAAGGCAGGCCACGTATACACACACCCACCACTGCACATTACTGCTTTTCCAGCAGTGGAAATACACTTCAGCATTAGGGCTGACCACTCACAGTTCTGTTTAGTCTTCGGGCCTTAGATAATACATTACCTCCATGTTTTCAGACGGAAGACAAAACAAGGAACACACAAGAACAGAAGCTGGGCTTAATATCCTACAGCTGTTTAGAAAGACTCATCTGAAGTTGGATTTCACAAGTGTCACAACTCTCACAAACCTGAAATGTGCGGTTAGCTCCACATGGGAACGTAAATCCTGACGGCAGGATGTACATTTTACCCGGAATGGAATTTCATTGCACAAGGAGATAAGAAGATTTTTTGCGTAGGCTGGAAAAGGCAAAGGAAGTGGGGTCCCTGTTTTATCTGCAATAGAACGCAAACACAACATGTGCTGAAAAAGTCTGCTTAGAGGTATACAATGGACTTCAAATACAGTGTCACCAAACTGGAATTGACCAAAGGTCATCTAGTCCTCAGATCAGATCCACGTATCAGCCCCAACCCCTCCCCCCAAACAATATTCCACTGCACTACCTGCAAAGGCAGACAGGCAGGAAGGTAAGTTTCCAATCAATTCTTGCAAAAAACAAACAAACCAACAACCCCAAAACAAAACCCAAATCCTCGGGCTTCTATGAGCATTTAGCTGGTGTACAGCATAGAGTTTCTCCAGAACAAACAGTCTCAAATGACTGCAGTGAGAAAGTAAGTCAACTGCATGAATCAAGCCTGGACCAGTAGCCTGGGTAGCCAAACACGGATTACTGCCCAAAGAGAAAGGTGGTCCCTCTCCCCAAGATTTGTCAAAGTCACATCAAGAGCATCTGTCAGAAGTAAATGCAAGAGCCATTTATTTGGGCCACCTTGATTAGTAAGTTGATGTGGTTTTGTTCTTTATTTTAACTGGGCTTCAGTGTTATTTTATACCTGTGCCTCAAGACTTCATAAGTCATATGTAATGGAATGTGAACATTAACGTTACAAATAGCTCATGCCCCAAAGAAGGCAGAAAAAAAGGAATTCCAAAACTATAAGCAGAATAAAACAACCTCTGGAGGCCCTGTAAGAATACAATAGTTAGGGACTGCCAAACGGAGTAGTGTAAAATCGTTAAAGTTTAAAATGTGTTTAAACGAAGTTTGGCAGGTGGCTCAATTTGAAAAGTCAATTTTGCTTGTTGGTGGAAACCCTCTTACGATTATTGGTATCGGAACCTACAGTTGGACTTTGATTTATTTAACTGTGGTAGTATGTTTGAAATTGTGTAGCTAATACAATAATTAAGCTCAAGGGTAAGCACTCTTGAATTTGAGTATTATATTTTTCTCCCCCCCCCAAAAAAAAAAGTTTCGCTGGAAAAGACTGATTTAGATTAATATTCCAAGTTATGGTCTTTGTGTGAAATTACACTAAATAATTTTTAAAAACACACACACTACGAGGGGAATTCCTTTGCCCAGCTGCATGCCAGCAGCACAGAAGAGCTTTGTGGGATACCCCCCCTCCTGCTACCACAACGCACTTTCTGCAGCTGTGGCACCTGTGAGGACCTCTACAAGTTCCAAAGACTCGGACAAACACCCTCACAAAATTGCCCTTTTCTTGCATTTCCCCCACTATTTCCTCAAACTCTGCACCTGTACTGCTACTGGATCAATAGCTCCACTGTAGAGTTCAGAAACTGCCGCTGTTGCTGTGGGAGGAGCTGCTGGGTGGGCAGCTGGGAAAGCCACTACCACAACCGCTGGATGTGAACAGCACAGAGCGCCACCACTGCTGTGTTTGCAGCAGAGCTGTCAGGCAGCCAAGAGAGCCACCAGGTGGGCGGCTGGAAGAGCTGCCACCATTGCCATAAGGGGGAGAAGCTGCCAGTGAGAGGGCAGCAGAGAAAGTTGCCGCTGTTGCTATGGGTGGGGGCAGGCTGCTGGGTGGCTGGGAGAGTGGTGGGATGGGTCGCAGAGGGAGGAGGATGGGATGGGGAGGCAGAGAGAGAGTGACACGTATGGAGGAAAGAGAATAACAGAAGGGGTGGCAGGAGGAAGAAAGGATGAGAGACTGAGAGAATTAAAGGGAGAAAGGAGGAAGCAAAGGTGGAGAGAATGGGATGGCCATTCCCACAAGTTTCTTGCCGGTCACCACCTGTATTCTTCTATCTTTGATAATTATTTACAAGAAAGTAGAGTAGTACTTTGTACATTAGGGCTGTGCCCAGAAAATTTCCATACAGCAATCAGATATATTTTATGGAATTCACACGCATCAAATGAACAATGAAAGTCCTGCCAATTTTATATAAAACAGCAAATGCCGTTGGGGTAAAACAATTCCTTCCCTGACAATTATCTCAATTTTTTTTTTTTTTTTGCGTTACCAGATTGGCAAAAGTATCTGCAGTTCAATAATACAATAAAGGTGTGGAGTCGACGCATCCAAACTTCAGATCCTTCTATCCTACGTAAGACTGTATTTGGGAATTCACCCCACAGTCCTGCTTAAGGCAATGCAGTCATGTGTGACTTGGAGGACCCCAATAGAACTACAGAGCATGTGCAAAATGACAGAACTTACCTTGGCTTTCAGAGCCAAGGAAGAACTTGCGCAAAGGGCACGGGGAAAGATAAAGGTATCTTCACGGGCAGATTCAAAAGATTTGGGGAACAACAATCACAAGCAACACTATATTCCAAAATAAGAATATGTGAGGCTTCTGAGCTGACACTATCAGACCAGACCTTTGTTGAAAGCAAAGTTCTTTATTTCCAATAATGGTTCAGGTTCTCGATGTTTGTTAGAGATACATGACAAGCAAGCAGCAGGGATTAATATACCTTCAGTCACAGTTGAATATAGGTACTGGACCAATCAGAATGAACACGAAGAAGCGGGAAAAGGTGGCAACCATTTGGTTCTCACAGGAAAAGTGGGAAAGTAATAAAAATTCCCTTCCTGCCATGTGTGACCCAAATGTGTGAACGATAGGCTAAACATTTGGTTAGAAACAATCCAAGAGTCCCCAAGGTTAAAACAGCAAGATAAAATACTTTGAGCCTCAAAGGCTAGGGGGAGTGGACGGATGCGATAACCCAGTTGTTTAAGTGATGTTCAGGAATGCGACAAGCCACCCTCCTGGAGAGAAGACAGTTACATTCAGCAGGGCAGATAATACACTTCAAGGCAAGCAGTAAATAACACATGGCTACAATATAGATCACAGAACTAGAAAGACAAGCACACTATTGTCAGATCCTGACAGAATACTTCCATTGCTTTAATAGAGAAAGATCTATGGTTAAAATGACAATACTACCACATTTCTTCCCAATCAAACGGTTTGAGAAAGAATGTGTGATGGATACCTCATTCACCATAAGAATAATAATGCAATCCTAAAACAGAGTTGCACACTGCTAAACACATTGAAGTCAGCGATCCTAGAAGGGTATAACATACTGCTTAGGACTGCACTGTAACAGCACATACTGCTTAGGACTGCACTGTAACAGCTAGTCTAATACAGTTAGACTAGCTCAAAACCCATTCATCACTACCGTGTTGAACTACCATAAATTGTTATAATACTTTTGGGGAGAAAGTGGCATTTTTTGTGTGGTTTAGGATGGCTTTTTGGATTTTTTAAATCGGTCTTGTAATATAATAGCATAGTACCCGGGAGCCTTCTTAGGGACAGTGAAAGGTGAGAGGCGTGAGGCGGAGTTGGACGGAGGGAGGGGTGATGCTTTGGACACGTCTTCAGCTTCACGAGGGAGCCACATACCAAAACGGTTCCTAGAAAGGTCCTGCACCATCTCCCCATGAACATTCATTAACTGTATTGCCATACCAACTTTTTTTTGAGAAACCCCTATTCAAAAGTCTTGAATCGCTGATTCAAATACCAACTGTCTTCAACTGTCCGCAAGTCTCCTGTAATTTCTTTTTACCTCAGAACACTGAGCTCCACATCTGACAAACCAGAGAGGGGCGGGGGTGCAAGCAGGCAGTAGCCTGGCAGGCACACAGTGAAGCTTGACCCCTTTTTACCCCCTTAGGGGTCACTTTTCTAAAAATCCCTTCATAGTGGGCGCTGACATCACGGAAGGAATGCACTCCCTGTATTCCGTGTTCCTAGCTCCAGGGGTTTGGGCTGGGCATTGAGGAGTCAGCCAAGACACCTGTTTTTATAGAGAGAGAAAAGACAGGTTGCTCAGCTGTGAAGCACCAACTGGAGCAGGGGTAGTTAGAGATGAGCAGCCAGCCTATTAGGATTTGGCTTGAGAGGAGCGAGAGATAGGGATAAGCACCAGTGTAGGGATTAAGGATTTTACATTAAGTTTCCCTGTTGTTGTTGGGTGTTTTTGCTGTCAAGTTGCTGACTTATGGTGACCCTGAAGGGTTTTCAAGGCAAGAGACATTCAGAGGTGGTTTGCCCTTGCCTTCCTCTGCATAGGGACCTTGGAATTCCTTGGTGGTCTCCCATCCAAATACTAACTGACCTTGCTTAGCTTCCGAGATCTGACTAGCCTGGGCTATCCAGGTCAGGGCAAGTTTCCCTGTACCAGGGGTGGGCAAACTGTGGCTCGGGAGCCGCATGCGGCTCTTTCATGTATATTATGTGGCTCCCGGCAGGGCGGCTGGGGAAGCTAAATATCATCAGCAAACAAATATCATTGGACAAATTAATATCATTATCAATATCTGCTTTTACCCCTTTTGTTATTATTTTTGGCCGTCTCATTTAATGTTAATAAAAAGCAAATTTGCTGGTTTCCGGTTGGGAGAATGGAGGTCTGACACGCTTTGCAAATGCGCAAGGCGGACAGCGGCTCTTTCTGACAGCTTGGGTGGGTTAATCCACCCGACGCAACCTCACACAGGTAGTGTGAGGACCAGCAAGCAATATAATCCAGGTTTGAGCAACCTCGGTGAAGGGAAAGTCTCGGAGGAGACTTTTCCGACACCTTGAGCACTGCAGCCGAAGAGGATTCTTGCGAGTATCTCTAAGGAGCCGAGCTGAGCTGAAAAATTCAGCATAAAACCTCCAATTCCCCTGATTCCTTAACAAAGAAGACAAAGTTTAAACGTTGGGACCACATCTGAAGCGAAGTAACAACAAAAGGTAATGGAAAAAAGTTTTTTGCCTTACCATTGCCGCGTTTTGAAAGATGAAAAACAGATCGGGTGAAGCAATAGACTGATGTTGATTGGATGAGAGCAGTTTTGAAGTGCTAAAAAACCGAATTTGAACTTAAAAAGCCAAAAAAACAAGTTGTTTAACATTCCTGCGGTTAAAAGGAGTCGGGAGGGGAAGCCAAGCATCGCGAGACAAAGAGGGAGAAGGGAACCAAGCATCGCGAGATTAAGACGTGAGGACTGAATCAGGAAGTGACGGCTAGAAGAGCAGACAAGAAGGAAAAAGGAGAAGAATCGGAAGAAGGTAAAGGGGACTCTAAATACTGCCGGACCAGAAAGGGGACTCTAAATACTGCCGGACCAGAAAGGGGACTCTAAATACTGCCGGACCAGAAAGACCATAACAGGAAGTGACGTGCAGAGAGCAGACAAGTAAAGAAAAGGAAGGGACAAAAGGAAACTACGGCAAGCCAGAAGCAAGGTAAAAAGACTATAACCTTTGACATTAACCATAGAGAAGTCGCGGCCGCCATTTTGGATTTATAAAATTTTTAAACTGCAATATCTCAAAGATTATATAACGTAGAAGGCTGAAACCAACATAATTTGACTTGGCAAGATTAGCTTGTTTGAATGCACTAATTGGTGTTTGATTTGGAAGACAAGATAAAATCGATCTTTTTAAAGAGGCAAAACGGACCGCGGACTAAGATCAAGAGCAGCCACATGGTCCTCTCCTACAATGGCAGCAAAAAAAGAAAAAGAGCTACTAGCCGTTATGGAAGCAATGGAAAAGAAAATGTTAGACGCTATAGGAGAGGTAAATGTTAAAATGAATAATATAGCGGCTCAAGCAGATAAAAATTGCATGGAATTAAAAGCAGAATTTCAAAAATTATCCACAAGAACACAAGATATAGAAACTAAAGTAAAAGAACTGGAAGAAAACACCCATAAGACAATGAGAGAGAACGAGAGGATGGAAAAGATGATGCATTATAAAGATATGCAAAACCACTTGAGATTTCGAGGGATTGAGGAAAAATTGAATGAGGATATTTTTACAAGAATGCAAGAAGCAATAGCAGATTTTTTACAAGAACAGGAAGAAGTTGTTAAAGAACACATGGATCTTGTTTATAGAGTTAATTCTACATATGCAAGAGACAAAAACATACCAAGAGACGTGGTTGTCCAATTTACAATGAAAAGAACAAAAGAACAAATCTACAGGAAGTGCTTTACTGACCCCTTTGTAATAGATGGAAAGAAAATCATAGTAATGAAAGAATTGCCTAGAGCAATACTGCAAGAAAGGAAAAAATTCAAGCGTCTGACGGATAAACTGAAGGAGAAAAAAATCAGATTTCGTTGGGAAATACCTCAAGGACTAAGTTTTTATTATGGCAACTCCAGAGTAGTGATTAAAAGCACAGAAGAAATGTATGCATTCCTGGGAGAGAATAAAGACGATTTTGGAGATATTTAAGAATATATCAAAATGGATTACAAAATACTTACATGGAATGTAAATGGACTAAATTCACCCCAAAAACGTAGAATGGTAGGTCATTGGTTGGAAAAACAAAAATGTAATATAATTTGCTTGCAAGAAGCTCATCTTAAAAACCAAGACCATAAATATTTAATAAGGAAAAAATTGGGAGAAGAATTTTATTCTTTAGCAAGCAATAAAAAAAATGGTGTTGTAACATATGTCAAAAAAGATTTGGAACCCAAAGTAATATTCAAAGACAAAGATGGAAGATATTTAGCTATTGAAATTTTACTGCAAGGAGTGAAAACTTTGATTGTGAACATTTATGCTCCGAATGGAGCTAAAGAATTTTTTTTTAAAGAACTTCAAATGGAATTGGACAATGTAAACTATGATCAAATTATGATGTTAGGAGATTTCAACGGAACTGTAGATAATAAACTAGACAGGCGCTCTAAAAGAAAGGATGAGACGTTAGGGAAGCTTCCAAAAAACTTTTTTGAACTGATAAAACAAGAAAAGTTGGAAGATATTTGGAGGAAAGCTAACCCACAAGGAAAAGACTTTACCTTTTACTCTAACAGACATGACTCACATTCAAGAATTGACATGATTTGGATGACTACTAACCTAACCTTTAAGACAAGAAAAGTGGAAATTTTACCCAGAATAATCTCAGATCACAATCCGTGTTTATGGACAGCTGGGCAGATTAAAAAACAAAAGAGATGGAGAATAAACGAGGACTTATTAGATAATCAAGAAATAATTAAAAAATTACTTGAAGAAACAGACCTATACTTCCAAGTAAACATGCAGAAAGAAGTTAAAATTCAAACCGTATGGGATGCATATAAAGCAGTGATGAGAGGACTATTGATATCGTTAAATGCTAAAGATAATAAAAAGAAAAAAGAGCAATATGAAAATATTTTACAAGCCATTAAAACAAAGGAAGAAGAACTGAAGAAGAAACCAGGGAAAAAGAAACTGCAAAAGGAAATTTGGATGCTACAAGACCAAGCAAAAGCCATTTTGAACCAGGAGATGTACTGGAACTTAAAAAAACTTCAACAAAAAGCATTTGAAGGTGCAAATAAACCCGGAAAATACTTAGCATGGCAATTAAAGAAAAAACGTAAAAATAAATTTATCACTAAAGTGATAAGAGATAATATTGAGATAATAGATAACAAAGGAATAAAAAGAGAATTTTTTAAATACTACGCAAAACTTTTTAAGAAGGAAAACAAAGACAGAAGAAAGATTAAAGAATACCTGCAAACATTAAAGCTACCAAAACCAACAGAGAAAATTAAAGAACTATTTAATAATCCAGTATCATTACAAGAGATCAAAAATGCAATAAATGACTCAAAATTAGGTAAAGCACCTGGACCGGATGGATTTACAGCGAAGTTCTACAAAACGTTACAGGAGTCAGTTTCACCGGTGTTACTGCTATTGATGAACGATATAAGAGTTACTGGAGAGGTACCAGAAACCTGGAAAGATGCATCCATCTCACTGATCCCGAAAGAAAATCAGGATTTGACCAATGTTAAGAACTATAGACCGATCTCTTTACTGAATAATGATTATAAGATTTTTGCTAAGATTATAGCGGATAGACTAAAAGAGCACCTTAAAGAGACTATACAAACAGAACAAGCAGGGTTCTTACCTAATCGACAAATAAGGGACAATCTAAGAGTAGTAGTGGACGCTATAGAATACTACGACAAACATCCTGAAAAGGAAGTGGGCTTTTTCTTTTTAGATGCGGAGAAAGCGTTTGATAATTTAAACTGGGATTTTATGTTTGAAGTTTTAGAACATCTTGAGATCGGTGAATATATGCTTAACTTCATTAAAGCAATATATAAAGAACAGAAATCCTCAATAATAATTAATACTGAAAAGACAGACGATTTTAAAGTTGAAAAAGGAACAAGACAAGGATGCCCGCTTTCGCCGCTGCTATTTACTTGGATTTTAGAAGTTCTACTGTTAAATGTGAAGGAAGACAAAGATATTAAAGGCTTAACAACTAAAGGTTTTTCTTTCAAATATAGGGCCTTTGCAGATGATGTGATGTTTATAGTGGAAGACCCCTTATCCACATTACCACATTTGTTACAGAGAGTAAAAGAGTTTGGTGACTTAGCAGGATTTTATGTAAATAAAAACAAATCGAAAGTAATGTGCAAAAATATGTCAAATAAGAAACAAAACGAGTTACAAAAACTTACAGAATGTGAGGTGGTGAAAAAGACAAAATATCTGGGTGTAAACCTAACTATGAAAAATATTGATCTTTATAAAAATAATTATGAAAAATTATGGTTGCAAATTATGCAGGATATTAAAAAGTGGAATGTATTGAATTTGTCATTGCTGGGTAGAATTGCGGTGGTCAAGATGAATGTGTTACCACGACTAATGTTTTTGTTTCAAACTATTCCAATTGTGAAAGATGTAAAAACATTCAAATGTTGGCAGAAGGAGCTGTCTAAATTTGTGTGGGGAGGGAAAAAACCAAGAATTAAGATGAAAATAATGTGTGATGCCAAAGAAAGAGGAGGGTTTCAACTACCAAATCTAAGGTTATACCATGATGCAATATGTTTGACCTGGGTAGGGGCATGGACTATGTTACAAGATAGAATGTTATTGTCCCTGGAAGGTCATGATTGTAGATTTGGGTGGCATGCATATTTGTATTATGGCAAAACAAAAATGGACAATATGTTTAAACATCATTATTTGAGAAGAACACTAATGGATACGTGGACAAGATATAAAAACTTTTTTTCAGAAGAGATACCCATGTGGATTGTACCCGCAGAAGTCTTACATCCAACATCAAGATATAAAGGACAAGATTGGCTGAAGTATAGAGACTTATTAATAAGACATGGCAAGGATTTCAAACTGAAGGAGCAGCATCAGATTGATTTTGATTATGGTTGGTTAAGATATAGACAAATATATGACTTGTATAGAAGTGATAAAAAACACGGTTTCAGGGAAAAAAATAATGAAATAGAACAAGTTTGGGAGGAAGGTGGGGAAAAAATGATTTCTAAAATGTATAAAGTCTTGCTAAAATGGTTTAATGCTGATGAAATGGTAAAAGAACAAATGGTAAAATGGGCGATAAACTTTAACAAAGACATTGAAATGGAATCTTGGGAATTTTTATGGAAAAATGCTATGAGTATATCTACGTGTTATAACTTAAAAGAAAATTGTTTTAAAATGATGTATAGATGGTATATGACACCAAAAAAAATTGCAAATATTGGTCAAAATATGTCTAACAAATGTTGGAAGTGTAAAAAGAAAGAAGGGTCTTTTTATCATATGTGGTGGACTTGTGATAAAGCAAAGACTTATTGGTCAAAAATACATGCAGAAATGGAAAAAATCTTGAAATGTACATTTAAGAAGTTGCCTGAAATGTTATTGCTAGGACTTAAACTAGAAGAGATAAATGTAAAGAAAAGGACAATAATATGGTATATGATTACAACAGCAAGAATGGTGTATGCACAAAACTGGAAAAATGAAAAAATACCAGAGGTGTGGGAATGGTTGAAAAAACTGTTATATATGGCTGAAATGGATAAGTGGACTAGAAAATTGAATAATCTTTACTCAGAGACCTTTCTGGAAGACTGGAAAGATTTGAAAGAATATGTTGAAAAGTATTGGGATATGAAAAACTATATCTATACATGGTTATAATAGCATAAAGGAATAGAAATATATTATATGAATGTTTTAGTTAAAATTAGACAATGAAACTGTTTTTATTTAGAAATACATAAGAGTATAGAAAATAAGAATTGGTGTATAAGTATAAGTATTTTAAAGCTATATAACCGTTACCAGAAACGAAACATAGATATAAGTATTACTATTTTGAATAAAATGGAAAATGTGTTATGCTTCAGATGTGGTGGGAAACCACCAAAACAAGATAAAAATAGAATGTACAAATAGAACAAAATGTTATTTAATATGGAAAAAGGGATTTGTATAAGGTTAAATGTATTATTTTCGATGTTTTTTTTTTTGAAAAATAAAAATTTCTTTACAAAAAATAAAAAAATAAAAAGCAAATTTGCTTATTTTCCAATAAAAGCAGGTAATATTTGTCCCTGTCTTGTGGTTCTCAATCATCTGGTGTTTATTCTATGCGGCTCTTACGTTAAGCAAGTTTGACCACCCCTGTTCTAGGTGGCTCTTACGCCTAGCCAGTTTGCCCACCCCTGCCTTGTACTATCCAGAAAACTCAAGAAGCAGTAAAGCTTATTTGAAAATTATTTGAAACCGTAACCTATGAAATAGTTCCTTGGTGTGTGTAGTCTAGGAATGAATGATTTACCTCAATGTTTAAGTGTTACAGTTACTTCGATTATTTGTTTAAACAGTGTTATTTATTATTTGTTGTTCAAGATAAACCTTTGTTCTTTTTAAAAAAGCCTTTGTGTTGACTTTACCTCACACATATTGCTTTGGGCTACAGGCTTGAGAGTTTTATACCAAAGCTGACTGCATCCTACAGCAAGCTCCTTCTGGCGCCCCTGGGGTGCCGGAGAATGATCCGAGGGAGGGAGTGAGGCAAACGTTTTAAGGACCCACTCCGGATAAGTCACATCATGCTTTTCTGTAAACAACCAAATAATGCAGTGTGTGTTCATACCAGATATTAAAAAGAAACATACCGCTCAGTTTAAAAGAGTGAGAAAAATGATTCTTTTCAGACATATGTTGCAGGCACTCATCTCGTAGGCTAAAAAGAAGGAAACAGCATGGGCAGGCAAAAAATTGAATATGCTGAGGAGGATAATTTCTTTCATGGCCATCGTTTTCATTTGCCTGAAAAATTGGGGGGGGGGGGGGGAGAGACAGAAAAAAACCCTCATTTTTGTAGATACAGTGAAGGTCTATTGACTGCTATTACTGAAGATAATTTTTACAAACTATGGGAAGACTGTTCCTAATATTAGAATTAACAGAAAGAGCAATTTTAGTATTTTCTTTCTTTTAATTTTTCTTTCTTTTAACACCACAATGTATGACATTCGTAAATGTCTTCTGCAGCACACATACACACAGTAAAAAGGAGGAATTCCAATCCCAGCCGAAGAGTACGATGGCTGTACGGCTAATGAATTTTCAAAATCAAGTAATCCGTACGTACAGACGTTGATAGCTATAATCAGGGGTCATTTCATAGAAAAAGAGGTTCAGGAGCTCATTAGCATAACTTATTGGCACCGGAAGTGTGTCAGAAGGCAACACCCACTGCTCAGGCTCCACCCCAAAAATCTTCAGGTCTTTCCCAACTCAGACCTGGCGAGCTAGCTTTACACTTTGACTAAAGAGTTTAGGTTTCCTTTGCTCTTGCAGGGAAGCTACCCCACAACAAGCATGAAAATACAGATCAAGTTAGCATGCTTTTGCTTGTTTCCACAGTGCATCGCCATATGTGCCCGCTCCCGGACTTGTTACTCCCGGAACGGCATTCCGGCGCATTCCAGCTCGAAATGACCCCTGGCTCTAATAGTTTTTATCTGTTCATGACTCACCCGAGGTGAGCTTCATGATTCAGTGGGGGTATGATCTCAAATGCTATACAATCTTTTCTCCTAAGCTAGGTGAACTATGAAGAATCAAAGATAAATTCGACATCTTTATGAGTACTTCTGAAGAGGTCGATAGATAGGGTCTCCCCATGAATGTTATTCTGGGGTGGGTTTTTTGCTATTTTCTTTAAAAGAACTCCTATCCTCAAATTCTTACCTTAGATAAACAATGGTCAACATATTGCTGAGATGTAGAAAATCTTCCATTACAGACTATACAGGCAAAAGAACTAGATGGAGGTCCATGCAGTGTAACTGCTGGGTTGCATGGAGAGTGATCAAACCTAAGAAAACAGTAAATTGAAATCATATGTATGCTTTAATAAACAATATGAATTCTGCATTTGAAAACTGCCCATTTCACTGCAGAGTAAAAGCAACTGTAACCCTCTCCCGTATCTTCATTTAACATGCACTAAGTTCACTAAAAGACAGTGTGAAAAATTCTTAATACACACGAAAGTGAAAAATTCCTCGTTTTCATCTATGAGAAACTTGGACGTAGCATTTCAAGCTCCACACAATACCCCATCTAGCGGCATGTTTACTTGGAGCATGAAGAAAGGTTACCTTTTAAGGTGGCCCAGAAGAAGATGTCCATTGTCAAACTTCTTGTTGCAGTGCATTATGGGGCATAAAATGGATTTACTGCCAGACGGCGTTTGGGCTGAGTTCCGAGGTAACATTCTTCCTGAGTTTACAGTACCTGGCTTGAGACCTAAGGTATGAAACAACAATACTTGATACATTGGGTGATTATGCTTCAGAATAATGTAGAGTTAAACAAGAAAAAGAAAATGGACTGTGCGGATGTGATATGCAATTTACCTCACGATTTCACGATAGCTATCTATATATATAAAACGCATTTAATATGTTGTAATGCTGTTTCTGTGTTGGGCTGCTATTGCACCGATTTGAGGGAAGCTGTTTATCAGTTAGACGGGAAAATAACCTGACCAATCACTTTCTAAAAAGGAAGGCACCTGTCCGGGCCCAGGACCGCTGGAACACCCGCAACCGTGCAGCTAGACGTCCAGGGACCCAGAGGCTTTTCTGCCGCCTCCCAGGTCCCAGACTCACCCACTCTCCAGCATGGGAGCCCCCACAGCAGCAGGCTCCCAGGACCATCAGGGGAGCTCGGGAGAGACCACGCACACCATCTGAACCTGGCAAAGCCACGTGGCCAGCAGAGGTTGATCCTGGAGTCTCTGGCAGGGCAGCAGCTGCCGTGGTGGGCGGAACAAGCACGACCCAAGAAGCCTGCGGGAGCTGGTGCACACCTCCAGCAGCTCACAGAAGGCCAGTCACACTCCAGACCTGGGAAGAGCACACGGAAGCTGGCCCTACCTTCAAGGGGGTGGGCCACCTCCTGGCAGCTGCATGGCTATTGCAGGGAGGGAGGGGAGGGCCCGGCCCACACTGCGAGGAAGGCGAGGGGGTGGGACAGGAACCCAAGTTGGTGCCCCAGAGAGCCAATGACCCAAGGTCCCTAGTGATGGACAGGAGCAACGGCCATGGGCAGAAAGAAGGGGGGGGAGGGACATCTGACAAAGAAAGAGGAGTATAAGGGGAGACTCCAAGAGCAGACTGGGAAGGAATAGCCAGGGAGCCTGAGCTGGCAACTGAAGGCCACCCATGTGGGATGAGGAGGACGAGGGTGAGTCTTACCCTATCCCCTCCCATTCTGAAGTCTGCAGAGTGTCCCAGTGAGGCAGAAGGCAGCGTCCCCCATGGGGTGTCCTTGGGGCTTGACAGAGCCCCTTACAGCTAATCTATATATTAATAGTGACTTTGTCCAGATGGGTAAAGTATGAGGTAAAGTAGTTAGACAGATGGGTAAAGTATGAGGGTGAAGATCAGGCAAGCTAACTTAGGCTACGAGTAGAAACTCTCAAAGCTTGTCAAAATAGCACAACAGTAAACCAGTCTCTTCCATTTGAATCCCTAGAACCATTCAGTAATCCTTAGGTATACACTATTGTATTTATTTATTAATTTAGATTTCTATCCCGCCTGACCAGCACAGCCGGCTCAAGGCAGCTCACAACAATATAAAACAGTTTAAAACAGCAACGTACATAGTTTAGCATAAAATTCATCACCATAAAATTGGCAAAAAAGCCACAAGAGATGGCAGCAGCACAATAATTCCAACACTAGACTTAGACCCAAGATTTCTTTAAAAATAGGCTTATTTCCAGAAGCTGTGGAAGTTTAGACGTGCCAAAAATGTAACATGTGCTCAGAAAAAAATGAGATCATGTGAGACACACAGTCCCTTTTCCTGACTAAAACCTACTATGTGAAGAAGACCTTCATAGGGATGGTGTCTGGTGTCCTAGTTTCTCAAATACAACTGCCACAAATTCTTATGACTGAAAACAACCTCACTCTCACCAAAAGGCTAAACTGAAGAGAGGCAGCCCATCAATGTCTCCACAAACCTTAGGGATAGAGGTTCAGTCATTCTACAGGGAAGCAAAACCTGAGAAGGAACCCCTCTGGACTTTTACACATCCCCTCAATTCCAGATGTTCCTACGCAATTGCGTACCCACACCCAATCCACAGCACAGCACAATTCCAGTCCTTTAAAGCTTCAGAATGGAGCTGGTACATCACAATCCACAAGTAGTGAGGTAGGAGGACACGTGATAGAGCAGCTTTGTGAAGCTAAGGAATTCTGGGTATGGTAAATGCCTGAATGGGAGTCTTCTTGGGAACCCCTTGTATGCTGCCTTGAGTTCCATGGTAGAGGACAGGCTAAATATGAAAGTATGCAAGAAAACAAACAAAACTTGGGACTAAAAACTTGCCTAAGATCGGCTCAGCTGTGCCTGGGAAACAATTGTGATGACAGTGCTGTCACTCCTTCCTAAACATCCTTTTTCTCTGCATCTGAAATTGCCCTATGTGGGTATAACCAAACTCCAGGTGGCTGCCAGCCAGCAAGATGACTTAGTGGGTAAACAGAACATTCATCCCAGAAATAAATGCAGAGATGCCTCAAAGTCTATCCAACTAGCTTGAGCAACCTGGGAATGATCCCCATTGCCTCTAGATTGGTCATGGCAAACCAATCAGCACGATATAAGGGGAAGCGCCTCCCAGTTTCCCTTTGCAAAAAGTCCGTGGGACAAAGGGGCTCTGCAATTCCAAAGATGTACAAAACAGTGCCTGAGCTGTTGGCGCTTTGTTCTGCCCCAATTCACTGGAGAAGAGACGAGAATGGCTGGATCCTGGTGTTTATTCCACCAGCTGCAAAGTATTATAAGACAAGTGGGGACCTGCACGAAACTTGCAGGAGTGGCTATCCCATTCTCCCCACCTCTGCTTCCTCCCCTCTCCCCCTCCTTCTCTCACACTCTTTCTCCTTCCTGCCACCTCTTTTCTTACTCTCTCTCTCCCCTCCATGCCTGTCACTTCCTTTCTGTCCCCACCCCATCACTCTTTCTGTTCCTGTCACTCTTCTGGCCTCCCACCTACTTCCTCCCCCCACAGCAGCAGTGGCAGCAGCCGTTCTCCAGGAATCATAACTGTAATGATTTCATGTTTTGGTGTGTGTGTTTCTTTAAATGTTTAGTTTGTCCGCAGCAATATGAGAAGACTGATACAGGGAGACAAGTGTAATGTGATTGGCTGATGACAGTGTGAGAGGAGAGATGTCTATGAAGTATTCAGTGTTCTGTGTTCTAAAAAAAGAAGTGTATGACGTTTGGAGAGAGAACATAGTCTATGTGACTATGGGAGTTTGAGTCTATTCTGTGTGAATAAGAGCCTGTGTGACTTTGAGAGTTTGAGTCTATTCTGTGTGAATAAGACAAAGAGTTTAGCCTGTGTGGCTATAAATATGAGCAAGACAGTTCAGCCTGTGTGGCTCTATATATGAAAGAGAGAGATATAAGTCTGTCAGAGTTGAGTTTTGGTGTTTGAGAGACTGTGTGACACCAAGCTTTGTCAGTTATATGTCCTTTCTTCAACAACAGTTCAAAAATACCCAGAAACCTATTTTGTTCTTTTTTAAATAAATCAGTATTTGTTTAAACTTTCCCAGCAATCAGATCAGTACTTCCTCAGGGCCACATAGTCCTCTGAAGCGCCCAGACACTGGGTCATTCTACCAAAAGAGAGAGATTTGGAATTTTTAATTCCTGGTGGCAGCAGAAATCTACCAAGTTCATGTACACAGAGTGTGTTTTAAAGAAGAAACAGTCTTCCCAATAAGGAAGACGTCACAACACATTGTCCAAATACAGAGATCAGTTCCTCTTAGGGTTGCCAGCTCCATGTTGGGAAATTCCTGGAGATTTGGGGTGGAGCCATGGGAGGATGAAATTTGAGTTTGGAAGTGACCTCAGCAAGGTATAATACTACAAACTCCACCCTTTGAAACAGCCATTTTTTCCAGGGGAACTGATCTCTGTCAACTGAAGATCCGTTGTAATTCCAGGAGATCTCCAGCCTTCACCTGGAAGTTGGCAGCATCAGTTCCCCTGAAGGAAATAACTGCTTTGATGGGTAGAGTCTATGGCATTATTTCTGTCTGAAGTCCCTCCCTGCCTCAATCCCCACCATCCCCAAGCTCCACCCCTCAAATCTCCAGAAATTTCTCAACAGGAAGTTAGCCTCCCTATCCCCACCCAACAGCCAAATGTCCTTTATCTGCCCCTCTTGTCTTCAGCTTTCCGTCTCCTTTCCCCCTGCAACTTCTACTGAGGAAAACTATGGTCTTTCTCCACAGTGGGGACTAAAGCAGTTTATATTATTCTCTCCTCCTTTTTATCCACACAACAGCCCATATGAGGTAAGTTAGGCTGAAAGTATGTGACTGGCCCAAAATCTCCCAGTGAGCTTCCACAGCAAGATAGGGATCTAACCCTGGGTCTCGCAAACCCTTCTCTGAAGCTCTGACCATTATACTACACTGACTTTCATAGGGTGGCTGCTGTTGAACAGTAGCAAGCAGTCAGGCCTAGTCGAATCATACAAGTCAGTCATATCAAGTCACCCAGAGGGTGCTGCTAGGCCTAGGTTTGCCAGCCTCCAGGTGGGACCTGGAGATCCCCCAGAATTACAACTGCACTCCAGACAACAGAGATCTGTGCCCCTGGATAAAATGGGTGGACTCTGTGGCATTATATCCAGCTGAGGTATCCCCTCCCCAAACTCTGCACTCCTCAGACCACCACAGAATCTCCAGGAATTTCCCAACCTGGAGTGGGCAATCCAAGTCCCAGGCCTGGCTCCAAACCCCCTACCATTTAGCCATTCATACTGCAGGAGGAATACTCCCCAATCCGAGTTCCAGTTCCGCTTTTGCTTCCCACCCTCACTGTCTCTCTCTCTGGCTATCAGCCAGTCTCTTACAGTGGATACAGCAAGGCCTGGAGTAGATCCTTGTGGTGGCCATTTCAAAAGGTATGGGGGGGGGGGGAAATTCAACCTTCCCTTTTTTAAAAAAAGACTTTTTGGATCTTTCTGCAGACCCACGGAGTCCCCTGAGTCTGTAGAAAAACCTGTTGAGGGAGAGCATGCCCCCTATGTGCAGAAATAAGTATCCACACACAGAGGGGACTGTTGAGAATTAGATATATAGATTAGGTTACAGCAGGGTGTCATACGGTCCATGGGCCTGATGCTTGATTTTGGATGCAGATAGGAGCCCCTGCTGGGATAGGAGGGGCTCCTATCTGGCACGTAAGCAACTGGCTCTCTGGTGCTTCCTGTTCCTGCTTCCTTCATTGGAGCTGCTTTTGCCCAGTTTCTCCAATCTCCTGATTTGCAGAGGAGAGAAAGAAAGCCAAACCTCCCTTCTCTCGATTGGCTGAGGGCTTCTCCCCCTCCACTGGGGGGGGGGGGGGAGAGAAAACGAACACATTTTATTCCAGGTATAAGCTTTTGTGTCTGTGCAGACTTCTCCAAAGGGGGGAAGGAGGGAAGGAAAGAACGAGAGAGAGAGAGAGAGATGGAGTCCCGGGGGGGGGGGGGGGAAGAGAAACAAATGGGGGGGGGGAACCCTAACAGCACAGCTTACATTCTTTATTACTGGAAGGGAGCAAGAGTCCAGTAGCAGCCTTAAGGACTAACAAAATTTGTGGCAGGGCATGAGCTTTCATAAGTGACTGCTCACTTCTTCAGATACAGCTAGAATGTGAGTCCATCTGTCCTCCTATCTTGAAAAGTGGAGTGATTTCAGACAGCAAATTACAATAGTAGGCATTGGTAATGAGAGAGGGTCTCAGTTCAGTCCAGGAGCATGCATTTCTTGAGCTTCATTATCAGCTGCAATTCAGCAGCCTCTCTAGTCTCCCTTTCAAATTCCTCTGTAACAGAACTGCTACTCTTAGGTCAACAACTGAATGTCCCAGAAGATTAAAATGTTCCCTCACTGGTTTTTGAATGTTGTGGGTTCTAATAGTGGTAGAAAGAGTAGGAGTCCAGTAGTACCTAAAAGACTAACAAAATTTGTAGTAGGGTATGTGCTTTCGTGAATCAGTGCTCACTTTTTCGAACTTATTTCCTTTTACTCTTTGCATCCCCCTGGACTGGATCCTCCTGGACCAAATTGAGACCTAGGTTTCCTGTCTCATTACCAGTGCTGGTATCTCCATGGCTACTAACCCTCTGCATATTATACCTAATCCAATCAAGCATGCTATTGCCATTTGACATCTGAAATCATCTTTATAAATGAAGTTTATACCTCCAGTACCTCGTATTACATTTTATGGCACACACAGCCCAGCCTGACAAAGTGACAGTTATGTCAGATCCACCCCTCATAATAAATGAGTTCGACACCTCTGGATTAGAAGGTGTGTTTAGTTAGTGTGACATGATACAGGGGCCGGCCCTAACCAATGGGTAAAAACTATGCCAGGATCCACACACGGGGGGCCCCCAACTGCCCAAAACTGCTGTTACTTTTCTACAGGGAAATGGATTAGAATTGTCCACTGAGACTGTGACAAACAATATGGACTGCCTGGCAAGGTCTCGAGGCAGCAGGAGGAAGGTTGGGGGCCTAACGTGCCTGGGAAATCGTACATGTTTATACACAAATGCCAGAAGTGTCCAAGGTAAAATCGGGGAGTTGGAATGCTTGATGTTGTGAGGATAAGGAAAATCAGTGGGATACAGTGATTCCTAGTTATAAGTTATACTGGAAGGATAGGGGAGGAAGGGTTGGAGGTGGGGTGGCTCTGTATGTCAGAGAGGGTATACAGTCCAGTAAGATTGAGAAGGTAAGAGAATTGGATTCGCTTCTGGAAATGCTATGGGTCGAAACCACTGATACAACACTCGAGCATCCAGTCATACCCCTAAACAGCTCAGCACTGCCAACTCAAGAAAGGAAGAAAAGGGTTAACTTCAGAGGGGTTTTTTTTTGCTTCACAACTCCTTAGCCTGAAAGGAGTCCCACCTACCTATAGCCAGATGCAGTCACCTCAGAAATCATCCTACTGCTGGTGACAGCCAAAGTGCCCCTCCCCTACAAGCCTGGACATCTCCAAGCTCTTTTCCCAACACCCAACAGAGGGCACTCCCTCTTACGTCACCTCACCACGCCTAATCTTTGACAAGAGAAAAAAGGAAGGCTGAACCTAAACAGATATGCTTCATGTGGTGGTGGTGGAAAGAGCCACTAGGTCACAGCTGACTGATGGCAACCCCATGGGGTTTTCAAGGCAAGAGACCTTCAGAGGTGGTTTGTCATTGCCTGTCTCAAGTCTATCCCTTAGAGCAGGGGTGGGCAAACTGTGGCTCGGAAGCCACGTGCGGCTCTTTCGCATATATTATGTGGCTCCCGGCAGGGTGGCTGGGGAAGCTAAATATCATTAGCAAACAAATATCATGGGACAAATTAATATCATTATCAATATCTGCTTTTACCCCTTTTTTATTATTCTTGGCAGTCTCATTTAATATTAATAAAAAAGCAAATTTGCTTATTTTCCAATAAAAGCAGATAATATTTGTTCACATCTTCTGGTTCTCAAACATCTGACGTTTATTCTATGTGGCTCTTACGTTAAGCAAGTTTGGCCACCCCTGTTCTAAGTGGCTCTGACACTGAACCAGTTTGCCCACCCCTGCCTTAGAGTTCTCCCATCCAAATACTAGCCAGGGCCAACCCTGCTTAGTTTTTGAGATCCGACAAGGTCGAGCTAGCCGGGGCTATCCAGGTTTAATGTTAATCTATAATAATGGAAGGTTGACTTCGTTTTTAAAAATTTAAATATGTCGACTTCAAAAACTGTAAGAAAACCGTTAAAATTGGGTACCGTATTTACAGTTTGTTATTAACAGTGCATTCTGGATCCAGGAGCTGAAAGTCAAACCTAAGCAAGATCCTTTAGCTGGATCACTAAGGATTGTGCTTGGCTGCTTATAAGTAAAACCCTTAAAACTCTCAGAACACGCTATATAAACACTGAATATTAGTACTAACTATGTACTGTGCCATTGAGTTTTGGCAGTTTTTAAAACAGAAGAGTGAAATGCAGGTATGTCTGGTGACTGGTTCTTTTACCTCCCCCCCTCCTTCTCTAAAAAGGGAGAAGGAACTGGTAATAAGAGAGAACAGTTATTTCTTTGGAAGGACTATAAATTTGTCCCACTTTCTCTTTCTGCATGCAAATTAGCACCCCCAATGAATTACCTGGCATTTTGAGCCACTGATTCACACACAGTCTTGCTGCTTCTGTATCACTCTGTCCATGGATAAATTCTAGCTCTTGCAGTCCATGAGCATGCTGGGAGTCCATTTTTTCCTAATGATGGTCCCAATTATTAGAAAAACAGGCCATTAATTTTGTTGTTGTTGTTGTTAAATTAGCCACGTTGAATGAGAACTGATTAAGGCAAACACAAGAAGCTTGTATATTTACACAAATAATATTAATGCTGATAACAATGTCTTCTTTTAGCAATCTATATGGTTCGGAACAATTATTTTCAAAGGTCTACATCAATTACCACTACTATGAACGAATATTTCACATATCTCATTGCTTTTGGGAACCTGCTTTGATGGTATTCCTGGATCCATACAACGTTCTCCAGCTGCAAACTAGTGCCATCTGTATTATTAGTCTGAGCTCTCTAAAATATTATAGATTTATGTTATAGTCTTTCGTAGTGTCCATTTTTAGACATATGGTGCCGTAAGAACATTTCTTTTAATCTTAACCATACATTTGTGGCAGGGACATTATGACTATGCTGCGTAGTAAGCCAGCCTGTGACATTCTATGTATTGAAAGATTCAAAACTAGATTTAATACAACAGCTTAGTGTTAGGCAATCTACTGCCTGCAGACCTTATAAAACCTACTGTTGTTTTTCTCCCAGTACAAGGCTGGGAAGGTGTCACCAAATAAATTTAGCAAGGGGCTACAGAAAAGTCACAGCAGATTAAACACAGCACACAGACCTTCACTGCATATTTTATACTCTTATAGAACTATAAGCTGCTTTCTTTAGGAAAGAGTATGTTACAGCCTTGAATAAGGTCCTAAGCCAACATTTGGCCCTTCTGTTGTCCCAGAATATGAATGTATCTAATTCTCAGCATTGCTGCATCTTTGGATACTTAAATCCAGAAACTCGAGCCACAAACGGCCAACACAGATCTTTCTACAAACTAGAGAAAAGCCCCAGATTGGCAGGAAAAAAAATCTTAAAAACAAAACATTGCAAAGTTAACCCCCCCAAAATGATAAAAAGAGTACCTCTAGCTTTAAGAAACAAATGCCCTTAATGGCTGTTGCTAGGAAACTACAACAATATTGCCAGCATTCAAGCCTTGCTTTCTATCAGTAAAAGGCAGGAGTAGGTGACAAAAACTTTTCAAGGGCCGTTTTGGCTTTCGAGGGAGGACTCATTGGAATCACACCTGGAAACAATCACTGGGTGTCTTGCTACCGCATGACATGCCTGATTTACCCAGGCTCGGCTGTTCGCTACTGGTTCAAAAGCAACACGAAAGTCAGTATGGTACAGTAATTAGAGCTTCAGACTAAGATCTAGGAGACCCAAGTTTGAATCCTCATTGTGCTGTAGCTCACTAGATGACCTTGGCCAAGTCACACACTCTTAGCCTAATCTACCCCACAGGGTTGTTGTGACAGCAAAATGGAGGCGAGGAGAATCGTGTAAGCTGGTTTGGGTCTGCACTGTGTAAAAAGGAAGGGTATAAAGGACACAAATGAAAAAGCTGGATATGGGGCAGATAAAGGTGAGTCATCTGGTAGCTGGGAAGGAGAGAAAGTAACAGGAAAAGGGGAGAGGCGATGGGGGCTGCTGGAGAAGGGAAAAAGGAACCAAAATGTCCCTGCAAGGGCTTACGTGTCCCTCGTTTGTTTGCATATATATGAATAATGTCTTTGTTCCTCTATCCTCACCTCCATCTCTTTGCAAAATTGATTCCTAACTGTGCCAGGTCATTTGTTTGTTCATTAGAAGCTGGACCAAGAGCAACACAGGAAAAGACCAGCCAACAGACAAGGATGTCTGTATAACTGTTAGATGTGCTGTTTTTAATGCCAAAGTAAGAATCGTTTTACATGAAAAAGACAGTGCTAGGTTCAGAGTCTTGAGCAGCTTCTTCCCTTAAAGCCTTCGGAGGTGTAAGGGAAATGCGGGAAGCTGGCCCACAGCATGCACCATAATCAGCCTTTCCATATGCCAGCCACTACGGATTGCATGTAATGCAACCTTTTTTTTCATTCAACCGTTCTGATCAAAGATCGACCAACACAAGCGAGTGCAAGTGTAACGTCACACACTACAATAACAATATTCAAATATTTTTGGCTTGAGTAATGCTGGGTGAGAAGCATACGAGAATCCAGGGGGCCATCACACAGCTGCCTCAAATTGGTAAGAGAAAGAAGCGTGGCCCCCCGGGAAGCCCTCTCATCAAAAGTAAGATGGTGGCCAGCTGCTGCACGTGGCATTTAGTCAGGTTGATGCCTTCGTATTATATTGCCAAATCAAGCCATGGCGTTTCTGCCATAGCTTTGTAAAGAAACATACCTTGAAAGCTTTGTTTTTCTCTTCTTTCAGCTGTTTCTCTACCTCTACATGGCGCGCCAGGCGATCAAGGGTTGAGGCAACCCTTTCCTTCTGGTAGTCAATGTAGTCTTTGCGTTTTGCTTTTTTCTATAAATTAAGAAAAATGTCTTCATAAATGGCTAGCTAGTCGATGCCATTACACAGTTCAATTAAATATAGGATGAAAAAATTCCAAGTAAGAAGGTTTGCCCCTTTAGGGGACAATGCAATATTCTTCTGGAGTTTCTTGAGCGTTCTTCCCCTCTCCCACAACAATCCTCAAACAACGTGGGTTCAAGAACAAACTGAGCTGCCTCACTAAGTTTGTATTGAGTTATGGCAGTATAATACCATGTACCAATGTCTGGTAGGTCAATAGCCAAGGTTCAGTTTGTAGTCCATAGGGCTGGAACTTGCTGATCCAGTTTGCTAACATGAGCTAATTTCCTCAGAGCAAGGGAACCTTCAAGCCTCGTATCAATGGAAGACTCCTATTACCAGGGAAAAGCACTGCTGTTAGAGAAATGGATCCATGGATCCCATCGTCACAGTAGTTTTGGGGAGTTTTTATGGAGTTGAGATTGTTGGGGGGGGGGGATGGAAAAGACAGCAGTTTTAAGCCAGAATTTGTCACAGCAATTGAATTTGTTTTGTTGCTTGTGAGAATGATGAATTTTCTCTTCTCAATACAATATCTAAAAGAGACCACTTGCGGGCATTACATTGCCTCCTGTAAACAAAAATAGTAGTCGCGTAAGTCAACAGCAATAGTACAAAAACAGAAGTTCTGCAGTCCTTTAAAAACTAAAACTATCCAAACTATTTTAAAACAGTGAGCAACTGTTTGAAGCCTCCAGAACACTTCCTCTGGATGGAAATTCAGTACATTCTGAAAAGCCTGAGGTCTGCAGATTGTAACACATGATGCGTTTTAAGTCTCTGTATTGGACAAAACATTCCGGTTGTACTGACAAACATTTTTATTGAAACAACCAGCTACCAGAGAGAAACCAGAAAAGAGCAACCGTACCAGACAGGAACAATTCTCATTTACAAGGGTTTCATTCCAAACTATTAAAGACACAGGACAGCAATAAGCCCACAATGGTGACTATTTCCAGAAAGTTTATATTTCTGCTCTTTACTGAAACTGGGGCTCTCTAGAGAGCCAGTTTGGTGTAGTGGTTAAGTGTGTGGACTCTAATCTGGGAGAACCGGGTTTGATTCCCCACTCCTCCACTTGCACCTGGCTGGATGACCTTGGGCAAGCCATAGCTCTGTACCAGCTGTTCCCTCAAGGACAGCTTGGGAAAGAGCTCTCTCAGCCCCACCTACCTCACAGGGTGTCTGTTGTGGGGAGGGGAAGGGAAAAGGAGTTTGTAAGCCGCTCTGAGACTCTTAAGTGAGTGAAGGGCGGGATATAAATCCAATCTCTTCTTCTCTTCTTCTTCTTCTCTGCATACCCATTCCAGCAAATAAACAAGTATTGTTTTATCAGAGCAACCCCATTCATAGCACCCTGCACCTTTGCTTTCTTACTGTATGAGGTTTCAGTCCCTGCCCCTTTTCTCTTATTATACCTCAGCTGTTCAGAAGTGATGCAGAGAATGCTGGTCCCCCCCCCCCCCCCTTTTCTCCTTTCTACAGGCAGCGTACCGACTATGCAGATTCACTCAGTTCCCTTGAAACATGCAACTGCAATTTAAAAACTGCGTCTGGCAAACACAACTGTAGCTCCCATTTACCTGGCTTTTTTTAAAAAAAACAAACCCCAGTCTCCCATAAACCATCTACAATCCCAGATCTTACTACAGAAAAAATGAGATTCAGAATACACGCAACATACAGCTGCCCAATCTGGTGCAAGCTTACATAAATGAGGCAGATCAGAACAATTTTATTTATTTTATTTAGGCTTGCGTTTATATCCTGCCCTCTCCACCATTTGGCAGGCTCAGGTCGGCTAACGATATATATAAACATACATTAAAATTCCAGTTAAAACCATCAGTATAAAACCATAACTATATAAGCATAACTTATATTAAAAGATGGCGATCTTCTGTTCTCAACTGTCAATCCCAAAGGAAACTCTTGCCCAGATATTTTAAATATCACATAATACTCACATGAGAAGAACTGCTGGATTCCTCATCGCTACTAACAAGGTCAATGCAGTCCAGGACAGGTCTTAATACAGCTTCCTAAGGAAGTAAACAAGGATTTATCTTCAGTGATTTCGCTATATAACAAAAAAATGTTTTTATAAAACTCAGGTATCAATGCATTTGCCTAAACACGGTTGTAGAGATGGGACACTGTTCATTTATTTGTCTGCTTATTAAACAACAGTGGTCAAATATTCTGTGAATCTAAGAAAATCTCTTATGTTGGCAGAAGCATTCTTATTTAGTTGTATCATGGGCAAGTTCCCTCATTCTTAGGCAGTGAGATTTAAAGTAGATCGAGTATTATGCCCCTTTTCACTGAAGATCTATGACTAACAAAGTGGGTAACTGGTATTAAGACTAAAGGTGGGTTGCTGTGTTAGACCACAGTAGCAGAACAAAATTCAACTTCTATAGAATTCTCTTTATATCTGAAGAAGAGAGCTTTGATTCAAGAGGCTTTTGGATACCACTGGACTCAAAATCTGATATGGAATGAAGACTGTATGTTATTCTGTCTGCTTTCAAAGAAAGCTGCTTCTACAATGTTTCAGAGGCAAAACATTACAGGAGAATCTTGCATAGGTGGTATTTGGCTGTATGAAAGTAACAGGAAACAGTGCCTGGATATTTGATATTTTCATGAATTGAAAAACATTCACTAACAGATTTTTTTTCTTTGTATTTTTGGGACAAAAGGTACTGGTGAGATAATCTGGGAAAATTCTTCTGAAAACTGCTAAACTGACTTTTGATCATACACTAGATTATGACTATTAAATGGTATTATAAAGGACCTCAGTATCAAATGGACGGCTGACCAAATAGGAATTTTAGTTTACAAAAGAGACTGGTATTAGTTTTGCTGTTAATGTACTAGTAGGAACGGCTAACTAGTGTTTTTCTCCTCTTCTATATGTATGTAGAAAAGAGAAGGGTCCAGTAGCACCTTAAAAAACTAACAAAATTTGTGACAGAGTAAGAGCTTTGTTGAGTCACTGCTCCCTTCTTCACAAATTTTGTTAATCTTCATGGTGCTACTGCACTCTTGCGCTTTTCTGCCGCTGCAGACAGACACAGATACCCACCTTAATCTATATATATATGAATATGATAAATACAGTAAAGCTGGGGTGAGGGGTGGGGACTTTACAAGCTGAAGCCACTTCACATTTAGATACAAAATGGCAGATACTCCTGAAACAGCAGACAACATTTTCCCTCAAGAACTACTTGAAACTAAGGCTGTAGACATGAAGCAGATTGGGGTAATTAAGGATGACATGAAAGACTGTAAGGCAATTAAGACCAGTGTGGACCAGTTTGGCACAGAACTCACGGATCTAAAAGCTTCATTAAACCAACTTGGGGCACAGTTCAGAACTGCTGAGGACTCAATTCTCTTCCTATCAAGACTGAGCTACAAGGATGCCTCCGATCAGGAGGCCAAGGGAGCTTAAATATTTGTGGATTAAAACAGCTGTTTTAGAATTCTCTGCCCAAGTCGAATATTTGAATTACTGGGTTTGAGAGCGCTGAGGAAAGAAAAGGTCCAGTAATGTTCAAAAGTTTCTTTTAAAAGATATGTCAGAGATCACCAAACACAATCTCTGTTCCCTGATGACCGACCCAGAAGGTATCGTCTGTAGACTCTGTCACTATACAATCAAGACAACATTACGGCTGGAACACACAGCATCAATAGTTATTACTTTAGGATCCAGAACAAGCTGAAGTTAATATTTTTCATGACTGGCAAAGGATGTTATAGATAAGGCAAGCATTTAACCAAGCTTGTGAGTTGGCAAGGCAGAAAAATAACAGTCAATCCCCATTGCCCATGTGAGCTAAAACCTGAAGATTTCTACAGTATTATGGCAAGTTCACTTACTGTATCTTATCACGATCCCATAGCCACCGAACCCCCTACACTCCTGAGGCCTCTGCAGCCAAAGGTGTAGCTAGGCTCCACTGTGGATGAAACCAGAAAAACTGAACAGGAATTAAGGGCAATAAAAGGCCGTCTCATGGTGAGGCATCCAGGCCTACATGAGAAACTGCAGCTCCCATTCACCAAGGCTTTGTTTTGGGACTGTATGGGATCACCTTACACTGAGACCAAACTAACTAACCCATGAGCTTTTGTGACAGTAATCTAACAATGCTCTCTTTTCAGAAGCAGGCAAAGTATGAACTTTTATTTCTCATCTGTCTCCCCTTTCTTACTCTCAAACAAATCCCCCCATATCCTCCCTCCCAGAGCCCCACTTCTAAGCCCCCCTTTTTCATCAGCACTGCACCCCCCCCCCCCACGCACTTCTTCTCCCTTTTGCTCCACCAGCTCTTGGTCATTGTGGGGCTTCCCTTCCTCTCTGAGACTTCTGCTCAAAGTAGTCAAGGATCAGATCTTTGATGAAACACAGTTCTTTATTTCCAATCTCTACGTTGGTACAGCTTCTCGGATTATTGTCAGAGATAACGCATATGACAGAAGCAGGTCTATTATACCTTTCAAGACAGTTTGAATTACCCATAGGTAGCCAATCACTAAAGGGGAAAAACAGCGGGCAAAAAGGGTCTCTGGCCGTTTGCTTCCCACAGGAAAGAAAGTGAGGTGTTAAGTTGTAAATTTCCCTTCCCAAACCAGACCCCTTAGATGTTACCATTTCACATAACAATTGCTGGCCTCGAGGCTTTCGCACGTTGATAAGAGATGGGACTTGTCCTCCCTTGCAGTCCCAGCCGGGATGAATGGAATGCAGAGGCAGGAGTGTGAGAGGCCCATTGTTCCCATACTTTGAAGTTGTCATCCTCCCGGCCTGACAGTTACACAAACCAGGCCCGGTCAGGGTCATAAACCAGGGGTCATATAGACTACATGCATACTGGCCAAAGTGAGGGTTTACAAAGGGGAGGGGGCAACTACATGGCAGGTGTTATAGAAACATACATGGCAATAGGAAACATAGCAGCAAGACAGAAATCATAGCAGCAAGCAATAGAAATACTTTGTCTGAATCAGCAGATTCTGACACTCTCCTGTTCTCGTACTAAGCGACACAACACTAGTGTGTACTTCTGCCCTTCCTTCTCTTGCTTCCCACTCCAAGATCAATCTCCCTCCTCCCAATCCACAGCATCCTTTTTCCTGTGCCCTGTCTCAGGGACACCACATGCACAATGGTGAGTGGACGCTTTTGGGATACATTTAGTTTAACATAGGCCACTTATGCATTGTCATTTTTGTCACTCCTTTGTCCAGGGTCCCCCCCCCCCCAAATGTGTTTTGCTCTCTCTAGTAGTCCCAGAGGGAGCAAAGCACATCTGGAAAGGGGGGGGGGGAATCCAAAGCAATAGGGAGAAACAATGACAGTCCGGAAGTGGTCATAAACACTAACTAATGTTTAAATTGCCTTTCCTTGCATTGCCTGATTTGTGAGTTTTGGTTACTATACTGTGTTTTCAAATCTTGCTTCCTTTTCCCAACCTCTGTTTATTGCTATAATTAAGTTCAACTGAAAGGTACTATCTTTGTCATATTTGCTCCCCTCAGACAGTTGGGCTGTAAACACTGCTGTAATTGCTACCTAAAAATGAAATGGCTGGCCCCCAAGCCAGCGATGGCAACAGTCAAACAAAAACTTCAACAGATAAGCAGTGGGTTTCTCCACACTAGGGGGAACTCGCCAGGCATGCAAATAAAATATGACTTTACAAAATCAAGCAAACCAAAAAAAAACCCTGTTCCCCAGATGTCCTAATGGAGAAGACAGAGAATGTTCAAGGAAGTTGAGTGCAATTAAAAAGGAAACCGAGAAAAATGACAAGTCAAGCCCGTGAAATCTTATATAACTCCATTACATCTTATATAACTCCACAAATTAGTCTGTCTGGCTGAAAGAAATTGCCACATCATTTATCTTCATGTCCACCCGATGTGTTATTCTTTTATCTTCATTTGTCTTCATATCCACCTCGTGTGATTCTGCATGGAGCCCCAGCATGTGAACAATATTACCAAGTTTGCACTGCTTCACGGCCACATGTTGGTTCTTCATCCTGTGACTGTTTAACTGCTCTCAGAATGTCAGGCATGCTATCCGTGTGTAAGTCCCTCTTGCAGCATGAAGCTGAGACGCTTACTGTACTTGGCAGTAGAATGCCTTAGTCCAAAGCCTTAATACATTTTAGAGGGCTTGCTTGGGTGGGGTTCTTAAAAAACTTTTCATGTACTAATACTGGCCTCATGACCTCCTGCTCACAATCACCCACTCATAACCTTAAGCAGAAGCATATTAAACAGCAGGCTATGACACCGAAAATGTATTTTACCAAATACGTGTATTGCCTGCTACAGGGGGGTCGAACTCATTTGTTATGAGGGCCGGATTTGACATAAATTGGGCTTTGTCGGGCCAGGCCATGTGTGTCATAAAATCTAAGGCCAGGCAGCAGAGATATAAACTTTATAAAGGACACAACAACAAAGATATTATAGCAGCTATTCCATTGGAGCCCCGCATTAGGAGGGTGTGTGTGCCCGCCTAAATCAGAAAGGGGGGGGAATAGTGGGATTTTGCGAAGCAAATGTTAAAATAAAAAAGCACAAGGATCACAGCAGGCTGACCCCCCACAGCTCCTATTTGTGAGGACTACGGAGGCCGGGAGTGGTGGCTGGGAAGTTTGGCCTCTGCTTCTTGCTCCCAGTGGCAGCCCCCCCCCCCCCGGCCTGGTGCTCTCTGCTCAGAGACAGCCCCGCCGTCTGCTCTTTATACTCCAAGGCAGGTCAAGCTCAGAACAGTGAAGATGGGCAGGGGAGGGGGGACAGAAGAGAGCCCCACTCTCAGGCTGGATTAAAGGCCTGGGCGGGCTGGTTCTGGCCTGCAGGCTGTGGGTTTGACACCCCTAGCCTATTATACATCAGGAGGACTTTTCTGAATAAAGGGAGCTACTATTTGAAATTACTGGGATGGGATCCCAGTTAATCCACATTCAGTGGATTAATGTGACCAAAAATGATCTTGGTCCTAATCCAAGGCGAACCCATTCAACATCACAGTAATCCAAGTCTATGCCCCAACCACTGACGCAGAAGAGGCTGAAGTGGACCGGTTCTGTGAAGACCTACACCTCCTAGAACTAACACCAAAAAAATATGTCCTCATCATCATAGGGGACTAGTAGGAAGTCAAAAGGTAACCGGAATAACGGACAAGTTTGGCCTTGGAGAACAAAATGAAGCTGGGCAAAGGCTTACAGAGTTTTGTTCAGAGAACACACTGGTCATAGCAAATACCCTCTTCCAACAACCTGTGAGGTGACTCTACACATGGACATCAGCAGATGGACAACACTGAAATCAGATTGATTATATCATTTGCAGTCAAAGACTGGGAAGAAGAAGAAGAGATTGGATTTATACCCCGCCCTTCACTCACTTAAGAGTCTCAGAGCAGCTTACAAGCTCCTTTCCCTTCCCCTCCCCACAACAGGCACCCTGTGAAGCTCTATACAGCTCTATACAGTCAGTAAAAACAAGACCTGGAGCTGACTGTGGCTCAGATCATGAGCGCCTCATTGCAAAATTCAGACTTAAACTGAAGAAAGTTGGGAAAACCACTAAGCCATTCAGGTTTGACCTAGATCACATCCCGGATGAATATACAGTGGAGGTGAAGAATAGGTTTGAGGGACTAGATTTGATAGAGTGCCTGAAGAAATATGGACAGAGGAGGTTCGTGACATTGTACAGGAGGCAGCAATCACTACCAGGGGTCATTTCATAGAAAAAGAGGTGCAGGAGCTCCTTACCATAACTCATTTGCATAACTCATTTGCATATGCCACACCCCCTAACATACCGGAAGTGTGTCAGAAGGCAACACCCACCCCTCAGGCTCCACTCCACAGGTGAGTGAAACTGACCTGCTCTTCCTCCATTCCCTTCCCCATCCAATACTTTGTGCAATAAAAATAAGTGTAAAGAACACACCCTCATTCTCTTCCTGCTCCCTTGAAATCACCAGGTTTCAAGTAGACTTGAGATACCCAGGACATGTGCACCACCCATTCCTTCCCCTTCCCCTCCCCACAACAAGACACCCTGTGAGGTAGGTGGGGCTGAGAGAGGTCTTTTGAGAACTGCTCATGAGAGAACTTGAGACTGGCCCAAGGTCACTCCAGCAGCTGCATGTGGAGGAGTGGGGAATCAAACCCGGTTCTCCCAGATTAGACTCCAACTCCTGACCACTACACCAAACTGATGGGGTGGAAGCTGCTGAAGGGTTGGTGAAATTTCTCCAGTACTTATGTGCCATGGGCCCAGATAAAAAATGGTATACTTAGAAAATTTATATGCCACCTTGAGCAAGTCTCTGGAAAAGCAGCACACAGTCATAAAAAGAACAATGATAAAATTCTCAATATTAAAACAAAACATTAAAAACAATAAAGATCCTAGCCGGGCTTTCCCCGGAGTGCTGCGCCTCTGCGCTGCTCGGGGAAGCCGAGGAGGGGGCGGTGCTTGGTCATGTGCCCGCCCCCTGGGCTCCTCACTCCCGGAGTTGTGCTCCTGTGCGCTCCCGCTCCAATGGACCCCTGATCACTACCATCCCAAAGAGGTAGACCTAGAGGTCAAATTGTCAACATTCGCTGGATTATGGAGAAAGCAAGAGAGTATCAGAAAAACCTCTACTTCTACTTCATTGACTACACTAAAGCCTTTGATTGTATGGATCACAACAAACTATGGCAAGTCCTTAAAGAGATGGGAGTACCAGACCACCTCAGATGTCACTTCAGAAACCTGTATAAGGGTCAAGAAACGGCAAAACCGGATATGGAACAACTGATTGGTTTAGCATAGGAAAAGGAGTACAACAAGGATGTATATTGTCATTCTGCATATTTAATTTATATGCAAAGTACATCACACAAAATGCCGGCTCGACGAAGCACAAGCTGGAATTAAGATTACTGGGAAAAACATCAACAACCTCAGATATGCAGACAACACCACTCTGGCAGAAAGTAAAGAGGACCTAAAGAGGCTCTTGCTAGGGTGAGAGAGGAGAGCGCAAAAGTTGGCTTAGAACTCAACATCAAAAACACTAAGACCATGGCATCCAGCCCCATCACTCCTTGGCAAATAGAAGGGAAGTCATGGAAGCAGTGACAGACTTCATGTTCCGGGGATCCAAGATCACTGCCAACAGTGACTGCAGCCATGAAATTAAAAGACGCCTGCTCCTTGGGAGGAAAGCAATGGCAAACCTAGACAGCATAATAAAAAGTAGAGACATCGTCCTGCCAACAAAAGTCCATCTGGTCAAAGCAATGGTATTCCCAGTAGTAACGTATGGCTGCAAAAGTTGGACCATAAGGAAGGCCGAGCCCTGAAGAATAGATTCCTTTGAATGATGGTTCTGGAGAAGACTTTCGAGAGTCCCTTGGACTGCAAGGAGATCAGATCAGTCAATCCTAAAAGAAATCAACCCTGACTGTTCTCTGGAAGGCCAGATACTGAAGCTGAAGCTCAAACACTTTGGCCACCCAATGAGAAGGGAGCACTCACTGGAGAAGACCCTGATGCTGGGAAAAACTGAAGGTCAAAGAAGAAGGGGATGGCAAAGAATGAGATGGTTAGACAGTGTTATCGATGCAATGAACATGAAACTGAGCAAACTTCCGGCACGACGGAAGACAGCAGGGCCTGGTGTGATGTGGTCCATGGGATTGCAAAGAGTCAGACTCGACTGTGCGACTGAACAACAACAACAATTAAAAAGTGTTGTTTTATTTTCAAAGAAAGTAGTGCTCAAAATTAGGTGTAACACGGGAGTTTAGACGGCTAGAGTGAGTTTGGCGACAGACTCGTGACGAAGCTACAAGAACATCCTATAGGACATTTATGAAATCCTATGTAATGGCAGTTAAAGCTGCAAAGAAGGAATTTTCTACGTCCTCCATTGCGTTCATTAGCTCTCGCCTGGCTCAGTTGTTTAGAGTAATCAGATCCCCAACTTCGCTTTCAGAGGGAACCCAAAAAATCAGTAATTCAGAAATAAGCTGTGAGGCTTCTGCGAGCTGTTTCACGGATAAAATTGTGTCACTCCGCCAGGACCTGCCTGCCAATGTTGATACAGTCTGCAAACTGGAGGCCCCTTGGCCATCTCTGAATTAAGAAATGAACCAATTCAGCTGACTCTCCCAGGATGAGGTCGACAAAATCCTGGGCGCTGTGAAGCCCACCCCCTGCTTCCTAGATTCATGTCCATCATGGCTGGTGAAAGCCAGCAGAGGTGGAATAGGGGTCCCCCTGACAGATATTATAAATCTATCCCTAAGCACAGGGACCTTCCCAGGGACTTTAAAGGAAGCAGTGGTGAGACTGCTCCTAATGAAGCCGTCTTTGGATCCCGCTGATCCGTCCAGCTACCACCCAGTTTTGAATCTTTCATTCCTGGGCAAAGTAGTTGATAGAGTGGCAGCTGAACAGCTCCAGGTATATCTGGATAACACCTCAATCCTTGATCCCTTCCAATCCTGCTTTCGCCCTGGCTATGGGATGGAGACAGCACCGGTCAGCCTCACATATGACCTCCGTAGACACCTATTGCTACCTCCCCAAAATTGCTGCTGATTCCCGGGGGGGGGGAGATACCCAGTGGGATGGGATCCCATATCCTCACCCTCCATCACCAAGCCTGGTGTCCTCCTCCATCAGTCCACCGTTGCTGTGAGCATGGGGTGAAAACCCCATATCTTCCACCCAGTGCCAAGCCAAGTTTGGCTCCTGAGTTTGGTGTCCATTGCCACCAAGCACAGTGCAGCTTCCGGGCCCCATGAGGTATCTGGGGAGAAATTTAAACCCCCACTGTTTGTTCATTAAGTCAGATTTTTCTGCAAACCTGGGAAGTGCCCCAAGTTTGCTGAAAGATTTGTTTAATCTCCATGTGGCCCCAATCTGTGGATTTAGCTATCTACAGATGGGGGCTACAGGTAGCTAATAGTATATAGATTATCATTTTCCTATCCTGAAACTTTATTTTAAAAACTATTTTACTTCAGCATGCCGGCAGGATACAAATACTCAAGCCTGTGAAATATTCAAACCACTGCAGAGATTCTATTTTTGTCAACCAATAATGCTTAAAGGAACTGAACAAGTTTAAGTATCTACATACACCAACAAACTCAATCTCTTCTTCACGTTCATCCTCTTGAAGGGAAGCATTACCCTCCTTCTGGTTCTGAGAAGACACAAGGCACTCCATTTTCTGAAAAGACATAAATACACAGCGTCACTGAATTAATTTTAGCCTCAATTGTCTCAACTGCCTCAATTACTCCATGGTACTATTTACATTTACTGATGCCAGGAGTGGTTGAGTTACTCCATCAGAATGATCCACCACCTTTCCCTGGCATGAACTCAATGTGCACAGAAATGTAACTCACTGCCCAGCTGCCAGTTAGGTATTTAAATCAGTCATTTAAATTTTAACTTAGTTGGAACAAGCCGGAGGACCCGCGATACTCGCGCGGGGGGGGGGGGGGTAGGTGAGCCTCTTCCCCCTCCTCTGGCCCTGCGTGCCGAGCCTCTACCCCGTCCCCCCTCCAGGCAGCTTCCCCCCCGCCTTCAAAACGAGGCTCCCCCCCCGTAAGGCAGTGGCGGCAGGGAGACCGCTGCCTGCCAAGGCTTCCCCCCGCCTTCAAAACGGTGGCAGCGGCGGCAGGGACACCCGCCATCCACTGAGGTTTCCCCCCTCCCTCCCTGCTTTCAAAACGGCGGCGGGGGCATAGAGACCTGCCGCCCGCCGAGGCTCTTCCCTCCCCCCCACAAACGGCGGCGGCGAGTCCTCGTCACGCCACTTCCCACCCCCTCCCCTACAGTGGCCACAGCGTTCTCTGTGCACGCGCGGAGAACGCTTTTTTAAACATTTAGGATTTTTCTGCACATGGGGGGAGTGCCCCCTGTGTGTAGAAACCCCACCCCACCCCCCAAGTGCCCCCCCCGCGCGGATTTAGGTATCCACACGGGGGAGGGTACTTGGGAATTAGACACATAGATTCTTTTGATTTTATGTTTTATGGAATTGTCTAACTGTTCGATATGATGTAAGGCACTCGGAGCCCATTTGCTGGGTAGGGAGGGATACAGATCTCAATAAGTAAATAAATAAACTGCAGAATGACATAGCAGTCAAACTAAAGACTAGCCCCTCTTTGATAGCTAACACTGTAAAGTTACAGACTAACTAGATTAAGAAACTGGGGCAGTAATTTCTTTATTTATTTCAATGGCATTAAAAAGATATGAGGCAACACAAACCCAACGCTTATTCTGACAATTAAAAAACCTTTTTAAGCATAGCCTATTTTTACTAATAGCACTTGCAGGTATTAATAAAACAAACTTAGAAAATCCACAGGTAGATGCTGCAGAAAACACAGCAAGTCCTGGTACAAAGCGTTTGCATTCTATTTTGGATATAACAGAACAGAAAATCAAGAGGCAGTAGAAAATGACAGCGTGGCTACCCTGTCGGCGCTAGAGAACCGGGGTGGCGGGGGTGGGGAGGGCCACCTTTTACTCTTTCTACTTAGGCTGTCAGTATAAAAACATGCAGGCTTCCCAAGTTTCACAAAACTTCCTATGGAGGACATGGGGGAATCTGAGAAGGAGTTCCTCAGAACTTGACCCCTTGCACAAATGCTTTCACACCAGCTGAGACAGCCCCATAAAGCAGGCTCTTTTATCTAGATTTCGGGGGGGGGGGGGGGAAGGACAATCAAGTACTAATGAAGAAATAACGTAATCTCGAGCTATCGTGAACCAGAAAATCTTTTCCTAAGAATGGTAGGGCGCTTCCCAGGGGTCCAAAACGGCAAAGGGAAGCCGCGAGCCCTTATTAACAACTAGCGTTGCCAGCCTCCAGGTGGGGCCTGGGGATCTCCCGCTTTTACAACTGATCTCCAGCTGACAGAGATCAGCTCCCCTGGAGAAAATGGCGGCTTGGAAGGGTGGGCTCTATGGCCTTGTACCACGCTGAGTCCCCTCCCCTCCCCAAACACCACCCTCCCCTGGCTCCACCCCCAAAGTCCCCAGGTATTTCCCAACCCAGACTTGGCAACCCTATTAACAACCATGCTCTTACCTGCAAGAGTTCACCCAAGCGCGGCGGGTTTAAAAAAACATCGCGCTACTCCTAAAAGCAAAACATTCATTCAGCTGGGAAACCCAACCGCGACGCATCAAAGAGATGGGGAAGCTACCGGCTGGAAGCAAGGGGCGAGGAAGGCAGCCTTGACAGCAGCACAGGCCGGGGTTACTAAGAGACAGCCTCTGCGCGCACAACGCCCCCCACTATGCCCCGGGACCACGCTGCTGCTGCTGCTGCTGCTGCTGCAAGGCACCGGGCTACTGTCCTGCCGCGCGGGTCATCGGCGCTCAGGCACCGGAGCCTGGAAAACAGCGCGAGCCCGGCCGCGTGGACCTGATGCAGAACAGAGCAAAAACCTCCCTTCGGAACTTCCGTCTGCTACACAGTGTTAAACCACCTTCCACCCCCGGTTACAGGCATTCACACGTGACTCTCAGGCTAGCGCGCGAGTTTTACTTCCTGCGCTTCGAATTTGGAGGACCGACGCGATTGCCCGCCGCCGGAAAGACTAACCGGTGCCTGTCGGGAGTTGTAGTTCCGTTCCCGTTCTCACGGGATTAGAGCTAATCTTCGCCGCAATTTGGTTTTCCTTCCAATCGACGGAGTCGTCTTTATTTATTTTTTTACTCTTCTGAATGGAGTTTGGAACGGAATTTATATTTTTCTGTAAATGGATCTTCATTGGGCGTCCATCCCGTTTAGCTGGACCCCCTAAAGAAGATCCTCGCCTCTGCGCCAGACCCGATGCTTTAATTACACCCTAAGCCAGGGGTGGGCAATTGTTTTGGCTCGGGGGCCACTTTGTGGGAGCGGAGGTTAGCGGAGGGCCGCACCTTTTAAAATGCATTCATTAGTTAACTTTGCATTTCAGAAAAGGTATCAATTGTATCATAAAAATCAATAAGTATAAATTAAATTAAATAGTGGTAGTTTTATTCAATTTATTTACTGTGCTAATTTCATATCGTCTATAGCTGCAAGCACATTTAATTTTAGAATCAGTTTAATGAGACAAATGTACCCTATCACCCTTTTCTATAATTTTTTGAAATCAGGAGTGAGATTGCTTGTTGAGATTCTCATCACAGCCTGGAAGTTAATGTCTGTCAAAGAGCATCTATATTTACTCTTGTTAATCTTCATGTCTTGGCGGGCTGCAAAAAACTCTGTGGCGGGCCGCATGTGGCCCGCGGGCCGCCATTTGCCCACCCCTGCCCTAAGCGGATCTACTCAGAAGTAGATCCTGCTTGGGCTTAATCCCAGGAAAGTAATTATATTTCAGGTATCTCCGGTTAAGGTGATAGCATCAAACAGTCTTCAGTGGGATTCTTAGGCTGATTTTACACCTCCCCTCTAAAGTAGTTTGACTGCTGTCTTTTCCTGTGCTGATTTCACAGTGGTGTGAAATTTCACTCCAGGGGGTTTAAGTGCACTAAGAAACCACAATTGTTTAAAGCAGAGTAAAGCGGTATAATACCAGCTTGACCACAGGCGGGCAATTAGTAGATATGGACATTTCAGTGGCAGCACAGTTTCACACCGCACAGAGGTATGGGCAGGTTTTTTTGGAACTAGAATGATTCCAGCGGGGAAGTGAGATGTAAAATCAGCCTAAGTGGACCTGTTTAGGATTGCTCTCTAAGGCTGCGATCCGGAGGATGCTTTTTGGGGAGTAAGCCCTACTAAATAATTGAGACTTACTTCTGAGTGGACCTGGTTTGAGTTTGTTCCGTACTTTAGCTAAGGCTCCAAAAGACCTTGGAGAATCTCTGCCAGCCTGGACATTTTTAAAAAAGAGAGATAATGTTGCCAGCTTGGGGTTGGGAAATACCCTGAGATTTGGGGGTGGAGCCTTAGGGCGGGGTTTGGAGAAGGGAGGGGCTTCAATAGGGTTGCCAAGTCCAGGTTGGAAAATACCTGGGGACTTTGGGGGTGGAGCCAGGAGAAGGCAGGGTTTGGGAGGGGAGGGGCCTCAGCAAGGTACAATGCCATAGAGTCCACCCTTCAAAGCAGCCATTTCCTCCAGGGGAACTGATCTCTCTCAGCTGTAAAAGCGGGAGAGCCCTAGGCCCCACCTGGAGGCTGACAACCCTAGGCTTCAACGTGATATGGTGTCATAGACTCCATCTTGCAAAGCAGCCATTTTCTCCAGGTGAACTGATTTCTTTTGCCTGGATATCAGGTGTACTCAATGTCCCCTCTAAACTGAGTTTGTGTGAGCTGGCTCTCAGTTTTTTAGTCTCTGGCTCACACTTTTTGTCTTCGCTCAGGAAGGATGGCTCCAGAGCAAACTAATTTATGCAGGAGCCAAATCGCTCGCTCACAACTTTAATGCCAGCAGCTCATAACGTAGATTTTTTGCTCACAAGACTCCACAGTTTAGAGGGAGCATGGGGTGTAATCCCAGGAGCTCTCCAGCCACCCCTTTAGGATTGCCAGGCCTGGGTTTATTTATTTATTTGTTTGTTTGTCATATTTATATCCCGCCCTCAGGGCAGCATACGGTGCTTGGTGGAATATACCAAGTCCATATAAAACATTAAAACCATTTAAAACAATCAAAACAGTTTACAATTAAAATGCTCACGGTATCCATTTACAGTAAAGTGCTCACAATTTCATTTGGGGGTGGATCTGGGAGAGGGAGGGGAGGGGAGGGGAGGGGAGGGGAGGGGCCTCAGCATGGCACAATCCCATAGAGTCCACCTTTCAAAGCAGCCATTTTCTCCAGGGAAGCTGATCTCTGTCAGCTGGTGATCAGTTGTAAAAGCAGGAGATCCCCAGGCCCCATCTGGAGGCTGGCAACCCAACACCACCTGGAGGTTGAGGCACAAATCTGTGCCTGCGTGGTCCTGTTGCCGAATTGGAAACACACAGAGTCCAATGAGCTAGATGAATATCTGTTTAAGGAATTCATAACAAGGAATACAGGGACTGAGCACCTTAGCACTTCAGCAATTCTAAAGCTGTATTCTGCCATAACCAGGGAGGGCAGAAGGTCTTGTACCCCAAATGACATTACATATAGTTTACATATTAAAGGGTCTTTAATTTCACTTGTTGATCTTGTCTTCAGAACATTAGGGACTTTGGAGAACACTGGGTGACTTCCTGGGCTGGCATGTGGAGAGCTAGCTGATAAGGACTGTGAATCACATTAAACTTCGCTCTCAGCGGCCTTGCAACTTCTAAATAGCATTCCATTCTTATTGCATTCTAATCCCATCTGCAGAGGCTTTTAATAATACTTTTGCTTAATATGGCATCTTATACAAAAAGTGCAATTATAAAATATATATGTTCTGCTATAAGTTTCTCTAATCAGAAGCTTCTTGGTTACATACCAGGATCTGGGGCCGTGGTCACATAGCACCCTAATCCTGGACAAAGTCCTGCTGGGACTTTATCCGGGATTGTTTCTTTCGAGTTGGGATGTCCCACACATCCCAACCCCAGTGGCAGCGGCGGCAGCTGGGGGAGGCACCCAGCTCGGCTCGCAGGAGAGTGCTCTACAACCCCCACCGCTGCCACCACCGGGACGGCGAATCCAGACCCATCCTGGCTGGCTGGCTCGCCCCGCGCTCCGCTTCAGGCCCCAACCCACCAGCCGCTGCCTGGTAAGTTTGGGGAGAAGCATGTGGGGGGGGGGGTGCCAGGTGGCAGTGGCTGTCGGGGCCCGGAGCGGAGCGCGGGGCAGGTTTTTTTCTCTTTTTGCACTTGGGCACTTGCCCAAGCGCACAAGTGCAAAAAAGGGGAAAAAACAGGAGGGACAATCAGACACCTCTCTCACAATCATTGCGAGAGAGGGTGGTCCAAATTGGCTCAATCATGGGCTCCTCATGCGACCTCCGGGAAAATACTTGATTTTCCTGGGGTCGGAAAACATGGGAGGAACCCGCGATTGAGCCTGCTTCGACGCAGGAGTAGCCGCAACCGGTCTGGTCAGTCCCTTTAAATGCGGGAGGAAACAGCAGTTCCTCCCGCTTTAAAGGGCCGTGTGACTGCGGCCTGGTTCTATTATGATTAAACTTTTGAAGGCACAGTGACAGCATTCAATATATATATATCAAGGAGAAAGTGTCAGCAATTACATTCAGAAATCACATTCTTTTCCTCTTGTCCCACAAGGTTGGCAACCCTAAAAATGGTCTTCGACTTCATCTGTTTGTTGTAAACCCATTATACAGAAGCAGGGGTCCTTTCGAGCAGGAGCTCGGGGGAGCGCAGCTCTGGGAGTTGGTGCCAGCCCCAGCCCTCCCCCCCCCCCGCGGGGGAATGCCTGCTTGTGTCATGGCTGCAGCAAAATGACCCCGTCCCCTGGAAAGGTCTTTGTTCCTCCGACCAGCCTTCTGAAGGCTTCAGCCACCACTGAAGCTGTCCTCCCAGAATAGGGGTATTTCTGAGGCTTGGATTAGTAGCTGTCCCCTCTCTGCCAGCTCTTCCTTCCTTCCTTCCTTCCTTCTAACATACTTCCAGTGATGTCAGGGGATGTGGCATATGCAAATAAGTTATGCTAATGAGTTATGCTAATGAGCTCCTACACCTCTTTTTCTTCGAAATGACCCCTGTACAGAAGTAAATCCCACTAATTTCAATGGATTGCAGCCATAAAATGATTTGTTGAAACAGTATGCTTTCTTGTAGGACCTGCTGTAAAGAACTAATTATCCAATAGTGCATAATAGAAGTAAAGGTTTCTCAGCCCTTTTACCTTCGTGCCACTACATTTCTGTTGATCATGCTGCTGGTAAAAGCACAGAAGTAAGGACAGCAAAAAGAGTTGGCAAACATACACTAGCACTCATCCTTAGAAGTGTCACATAAACATAATCCAGTAGGTGCTTCTAGTATCTCACATATTCACCAAATTGCAATGGCCCAGGAACAAGCCATAACATTCTGCTAGTGGGGTGGGGTACTTTTTTACTGCAAGAGAGTAAAGTTGAGCATTTGATATTGCACATACTCAAAAGCAGGGGTCATTTCGTAGAAAAAGAGGTGCAGGAGCTCATTAACATAACTCATTAGCATAATTTATTTGCATATGCTACACCACCTGACATCACTGGAAGTATGTCAGAAGGCAAGAAAGAAAGGAGAGAGAGAGAGAGAGAGAGGACAGCTACTAATCCAAGCCTCAGAAATACCACTATTCTGGGAGGAGAGCTTCAGTGGTGGCTGAAGCCTTCAGAAGGCTGGTCGGAGGAACAAGGACCTTTCCAGGGGTCGGGGTCATTTTGCTGCAGCCATGACACAAGCAGGCATTCCCCCGCCGGGGGGGGGGGGGCTGGCACCAACTCCCGGAGCTGCGCTCCCCCGAGCTCCTGCTCGAAAGGACCCCTGCTCAAAAGTATGTTTTTGAGCTCAGTATTCCAAAATGCTTAACTGCAGATGATCCTCGCTATAGAGATTTGTGTCTCACTTGGGTTAAATCCGAGAGATTCAAATCAGGATTATTTAGGTCACTAACTACTTAGCCTTTTTACTAAATTAGACTGAAGAATTTAGATGCCCCTCCTCACTAACCACTGCCAGCTGCTGCTCAATGCTTCTGAGGCTGCCAACTCCACTTGGGAAATTCCTGGAGATTTAGGGGCATTGCCAGGGGGATGGCAGAGTTTGAAGGGGGGGTGGGGTTCAGCAAGGTTGTGATCTCTACCTTAATGCATAGAATCAACCCTCCAAAGCTGCTGTTTCTTCCAGGGGAACTGAGCAAGAGAGAGATCTTGGAGTTGTGGTAGATAACTCACTGAAAATGTCGTCTCAGTGTGGGACTGCAATAAAAAAGGCTATGCTGGGGATTATTAGGACAGGGACTGAAAATGAATCAGCCAGTATCATAATGCCCCTGTATAAATCTATGGTGAAGCCTCATTTGGAATATTGTGTACAGTTCTGGTCACCACACCTCAAAAAAGATATTATAGCATTGGAAAAAGTGCAGAAAAGGGCAACTAAAATGATTAAGGGGATGGAACACTTTCCCTGTGAAGAAAGGTTAAAGAGGTTAGGGCTCTTTAGCTCGGAGAAACGACGACTGAGGGGTGACATGATAGAGCTTTACAAAATTATGTGTGAGATAGAGAAGGTAGAGACAGAAATACTTTTCTCTCTCTTTCTCACAATATAGGAACTTGTGAGCACTCAATGAAATTAATGAGCAGTAAGCTTAGAACAGATAAAAGGAAGTACTTCTTCACCCAAAGAGTAATTAACACATAGAATTCACTGCTGCAAGAAGTGGTGGCAGCCATAAGCATAGACAGCTTCAAGAGGGGATTGGATAAACACATGGAGCAGAGACCCACGAGTGGCTATTAGCCACAAGGTATAGATGGAACACTATGTCTGGGGCAGTGATGCTCTGTATTCTTGGTGCTTGGGGGGTAACAGTGGGAGGGCTTCTGGAGTTTTGGCCTCACTGGTGGAACTCCTGATGGCATCTGGGTTTTAGCCACTTTGTGTCAGAGAGTGTTGGACTGGATGGGCCATTTGCCTGATCCAACATGGTTTCTCTCAAGTTCTTATTGAAGCCCAATATGATGACGCAGGAGCAACTTCCCAGTTCATCACTATACCCAGAAATGTCAGGCGGGCCAGGAGCTGGCCAGCAGCCAACCCCCAGGGCAAGCAACCGAGGCACAAGGCAACAAGGGTGGCATAAGAGCAGGAGAACCCACCACAAACACTGGCCCTTTGCTCATCTGTTGCGGGAGCCAGGGAAGCTTCTTTGGAAGGGCAGGGCAGGAAACAGGCTGCAGCAACCTCCTTAGGCAGGCAGGAGGCAGAGGCTTTCCATGAGGGGAGGGGCAGGGGAAATGAGATCCCAGGCAGGATCCGCCATTCCCACAGGCCCACCCCCCAGGACAGAGGGAGTGGATGAGGCCAGAGTTGTCCTACTCCCAGACAGTCCTCTAAAAGGTGCACCCTGGGAGAACCAGGGAGGAAGTGCCAGACGTTACCCAAGGCAGCTAGGGAGAGGTTACTGGCAGGAGTGGTAGAGGATTCTGTAAACCCACTCCTCCTCACTTTTTTCTGAGGTTTTTCACCCGGGCAAGCCCTACTCATTACTCGTTCCTCCAAGGTCAGGGACAGAGAGTGGCACTAGGAGACAAGGTCTCACCACAATACCGGCTGGTATGTGGGGTCCCCCAGGGATCAATCTTCTCTCCAATGTTATTCAACATCTACATGCGCCCCCTTGCTCAGCTAGTGTGGAGCTTCAGGCTGGGTTGCCACCAATATGTAGATGACACCCAGCTGTATCTGTTGATGGACAGCCAGCTAGATACCACCCCAGCTATTCTGGCAAAGGGTCTGGAGGCTGTGGCTGGATGGTTGAAACAGAGTTGGCTGAAATTAAATCCATCTAAGATGGAGGTCCTGTGGTTGGGTGGGGGAGACTCTGGGTTGGGGTCCAATTCCTGGCATTAGACGGTGCACCTTTGACACCAGTTTCGACTGTCAGGAGCCTGGGTGTGCTTTTCAATGCCCCCTTATTTATGGAGACCCAGATCACAAATGTTGCCAAACTGGTGTTTCCCCCCCCAACTTTGCCAGGTTAGGCAGCTGGTTCCCTACCTGTCTCACCCTGACCTAGCTACAGTGATCCATGCAACGGTCACCTCCAGGCTAGACTACTGTAACTCACTCTACCCTTGAGTCTGACCGGGAAACTACAACTGGTCCAGAATGTGGCGGCGTGGGTTCTGACTGGAATCCCACTGACAGCACAAATCCAACCAGTGCTTTGCCAGCTGCACTGGGTCCAGATGGCATACCGGATCAAGTTCCAGGTTCTGGTACTGACTTTCAAGGCCCTAAACTTTCTGGGACCAACATATATGCAGAACTATCTCTCCTGGCCTGATATGCTAATGAGTTTCTGCTGTTGGGTGTGGCCTGTTATGCTAATGAGTTCCTGCTGGGCTTTTTCTACAAAAGAAGCCCTGGGAACAAGTGTTACTCCCCCCCCCCCCCCCGGTAGCTAGCAGGGTTGACAGGTCCTTGCCTTATGCCAGCGGGAGGTGGGAGGTAGCTTTCCGGAAGTGGGGGGTGAGGCGACATCCCCAATGTGATGATGTCATGCGGAAGTGATATCATGCTGGAGATGTCACATGGAGTCATGGCTGTTGGGGGCGGGGCTTTCCCCACTGGCCAGCTGGCTGCGAAATCTGGGGATCCCCCCACTCCCACTTGGGGGACTGGCACCCCTAGCAGCTAGAGAGCTTTATTATCTTGTACATTTTACTGCTGCTGAACTATATGCCTTGTTTTAATACCTTTTCTTGCATTTCTTCAATAAAGCCTTCTTTTGCTTTATGATGTGTTACTTGGTGAGTTGCTGAGACCAAACCCAAGTAAAGTTTGGTAACGTTACTGCACCAAGGCAGAGTCAGCCTTGACATGGGTATAAACACATTTTTTGGTTACACATGAGCTACTGGTAACAAGCACTATTTGCGCTTGTCCTAATTTTAGTGTACTATGAAAGTCAACTAAGGGAAAAGTTTTCCACAGTCCTGATGTCATACAATTTTATTTATTTATTTATTTATTTGATTTGATTTCTAAGCCGCTCCCCCTGCGATTGCAGGCTCAGAGCGGCGTACAAGACTTGGTACTCCAGGATTCCAAACCGTACTAAAACATTAAAACAATATAAAACATTATATTTAAATACAAAACATACAGATAGTTCAGCAGTTCGAGACCCGAGTGCTGCATGACGGGGTGAGCTCCCGTCTCTGGCCCCAGCTCCTGCCAACCTAGCAGTTCGAAAGCAAGAAATTGCAAGGAGATAAATAGGTACCACTTTGGTGGGAAGGTAACAGCGTTCCGTGTGCCTCAGTGTCTAGTCATGCCGGCCACATGACCACAGAAATGGAAACGGAGATGAGCCCCGCATCCCTAGAGTCGTATATGACTGGCTTCTGAGCAAGGGAAACCTTTACCTTTATTCCAAAGCAGGTGTGGGTATTTTTGCCACCTTGACTGACAGGCAAAATGGGGATGAAGGTATAGGAGCATAACTGCTCCTTGTGGTCACTGCGTGGAAATTTAAAGAGGTCAACAACATCCTATGAAATCAGCACAATGGTTTTATATACTCGTACCTTGGGTCCTTTTACAGGTTAGACATCGCCAAAGGTCCAGCTTCAATGGAGGTGTGGATAAGCAATCTTGTTCTGCAGCCAAAGCCACCCCTCCAATGCCCGCTGTGTTGGAGGCCCCATTCACAAAATTCAGGGTACCTCTGAATACCCGTTGTGTGTGTATAAAGTGCTACCAAATTGCAGCTGGCTTATGGTGACCACATAGGGGTTTCAAGGCAAATGATTAAGCAGAGGTGGTTTTGCTGTTGCCTTCCTCTTGAAAGTCTTCCTTGTTGGTCTCTCATCCAGATATTGACCCTGCTTAGCTTCCAGATCTTATAAGACTGGGCTATACTACGTCATTCCACCTCCTGAATACCAGTGAGGGGATCATGAACTAGCAGAGTACTGCTATCTTCATGCTTTGTGGGCTTTCATACATGAAACTGCCTGATACTGAATCAGAGCCTTGGTCCATCAAGGCCAGTATTGTCTAATTAGACTGGCAGCGGCTCTCCAGGGTCTCAGGCTGAGGTCTTTTATAACAGCTACTCTCTTACCCTTTCAACTGGAGATTTCAGGGATCTAACCTGGGACCTCCTGCATGCTAAGTAGGTGCTCTACCACTGAGCCCCAGCCCCAGAAACATCTTTCTGGCCATTGATGGAAACAGGAAACTAGCTGGATTCTTTGCCTGATGGAGCAGGGCTCTTACGATTTCTGTTCTTGAAAAATAGGGAAATTGAACCTTTGTGTGTCTCAATTTCGGCAGCTTCTTCACCTACGAAGAATGCCATTAGCAGCAGCAAATATATTCAGTATATGTAAGTGCTCTAATCTATTCCGATAGTTCCAAGTGGTCAGCCATGTTGGTCTGAAGCAGTAGAACAAAGTCCAGTGGAACCTTTAAGACCAACAAAGGTTTATTCAAGGTGTGAGCTTTCATGTACCTTGAATAAACCTTTGTTGGTCTTAAAGGGTGCCACTGGACTCTACATTTGTTCTGCTCTAATCTAAGTATCAGATCTATCTGAATGTCTTTTAGGATAGTGTTTCACAGTCCAGTCCTATGTACACTTACCTGATTGAAGACATAGTGATTTACCTCTGGGGCTAACCGTATGTAGGATTGGGCTGTAAATGACATATATACTTTATTCATTGAAAAATACCTTCTCAGTTTCAGTGCTGAATCTTTTAGTAAGAAAGAATATAAAATCTCGCTCCCTGCTGTGTCACCTGCAGCCTGGCTTGCTGGTCATTGGAAGGGGGTTTTTTTGGCAGAAACTAACTTTGCAATCTTCACTGAAAGCTGGTTAACACTGTTGCTTTTCACGTGAAAATGGCACCACCCTCATTTTATAAAACTGTTATCAGATACAAAGTTTTGTCATATGAATTGATAATCTGGGAGTTTCCTAAGGATTACCTCAAAGCAATCATCTGAATTCACCCTGAATAAATCCAAGGTAAGGTTACATGGAATTATTTTTTTTAATAAAGGATCTGTCATTGTGACACTTTTGAAAGTGTTCCTTTAATATCTGAGTTCCTTTAATATCTCACACAGTGAATTATATAAACAGCCAAAGAATTATATCAACTTCACTCTTTCCCCAAGAGTAAATAAGAACACCTTTAACCATGTCACACTCCCCAAACAGCTGCAGCACCCAGAATCCCACTGTTCTTAGTGTATATCTGTATGTCGAGTCTCTTCCTTTCCTCCTCATTTTTTGCTGCGCAGCACAAGAAATTGCATTGACCTTGGATTTAAAAACAAACCTCAGGGTTTGCCTTACAAAGCCCTGAGTGCTATATGGAGGACAGAAGTATATGAAATTGCTATTCCTTTCCCATCCTTCTGCAGTGCGCTCACCTGGAATGTGGGCACAGAAGCAGATGTGAACCACTCGTCTGTAAAGCTGAATGATTTTCTTTGGTCTTGCACCAGAGTTATGCACATTCATGGAAGCCCTCATTACAGCACACTCTTTCTTTCTTTCTTTCATTTTATTTACAGTCCATGACCAGAATACAAACAAGTAAGAAAAAAGTGATCATAGCGTAATAAAATATAAAAATTAAGGTATACAAATATAAAAGTGTATAAAAGTGAAAATAATACTGATACAGATGCAGCCATTTCTAACCTAACTACATAAAAACATAAATATAAAATACCATCAGCTACTATCTTTCACATTAAGATGGGAAATATCTATAGAATGCAGTTTAATTGCTTGGGAGCAGAATTTAGCAACTTTCTGGGTGATCTTTATACTCATGAGAGAGAGAGAAGTATGTTAATGATCCTAGAGTCGAAGGTGTCAGGACAGAGTAATGGGGAGATAAGGGCAGTACAAATTTCATTGTAAAAGGAACAGTGAAGAAAGACATGTGCCATTGAGATAACCACTGCTACAAGGGCAAAATATCTCAGTCCGGGCAATTTTGTTATATCTGCCCTCCATAACTGAAGATAACAAAGCTGAAAATCTAGCAAGGGTGAAAGCTCTTCTTTGATTAACATTTTCAAGATTATAAAGATACGAGGCCAGAATAAGAAGGAAACATTTTTGAGGAGCAACAATAAAATTAGATGCTTTTGAAATGTCAGACCGATGTTCAATGTCTTCCACTCTCTGGTTCAAGGATTTTCTAGCTAAATTTCCCTCCATCTGCAGGAGAGCTGCAGAAGAAAATTCAACCTGCACAATTTTAGCTTGAACTGCCTTGTGCCAACTGGACTGAAAATCATCCAGCAGCATTAAAGGAAGGAGGCCTTGGGGGTTATATTTATATTAAGTCAGGGGTCATTTCGAGCAGGAGCTCGGGGGAGCTCATCTCCCGGAGTTGGTGCCAGCCCCCCCCCCCTCCACAGGGGAATGCCTGCTTGTGTCATGGCTGCAGCAAAATGACCCCGTCCCCTGGAAAGGTCCTTGTTCCTCCGACCAGCCTTCTGAAGGCTTCAGCCACCACTGAAGCTACCCTCCCAGAATAGTGGTATTTCTGAGGCTTGGATTAGTAACTGTCCCCTCTCTGCCAGCTCTTTCTTTCTCCCTTTCTCTCTCTCTCTCTTCTTTCTTTCTTGCCTTCTGACATACTTTCGGTGATGTCAGAGGGTGTGGCATATGCAAATAAGTTATGCTAATGAGTGATGCTAATGAGCTCCTGCCCCTCTTTTTCTATGAAATGACCCCTGTATTAAGTCAAAGAAAAAGCGAAGAGAGTGCAATTCTAGCAGCTACCTTTGGCATACCTGTTTCCAGCCGCACCATTACATTTGATATACATTTGGGGACCTGTAAAACAGTCCTCAGAAACTTTGATTGAACCCGTTCCAGAGGGGCAAAACAAAACTCCAGGGGGGGGGGGCTATAAATGTCCCATAAAGTAATTGAGTTAAGATCCTTTGCTTTAAAGAGTTTAAGGGCAACTGGTGAAAAATGACTCCCTTGGACCTAAGAAATTTAATTATACTAAGGGCTGTCCTTTCTCCCTTGTCAGCCACATAGTTTCTCTCACTATCCTCACCCTACAGTACACCCAGTCTTTTATCTTTCCACCCCACCTGCTCCCCCTCTTGTCACACCTCTTTTCCCCCCATGCATACCCCTACAGTTTCTCATTCCCTCTCCTGCTTGTCTCCTTACTTGCCTTCTTTCATTCTCAGGTGCCCTTTTGGGCTCCTAAAGTAACTCAAAATGCCACCTGAGTTTTCGTGTGTGTTTGTGTGATTTCTGTGAATGCACTAAAGTACCTTTGGGGGATGATTATGGGACCTCTTAAACTTGATATAGGTCTCTTCATGTCTTGATCTGGCCCCATTTCCATATTTTCCTGGAATCCTGGGATTTCCCTACAAACATAGCCTAGTTTGCCCACCCATAAGAATTGTTTTTAACCTGCTTTGGATGCCACACATGGTCATTAGATATATGATTAACACACTGCACATAACCACATCCTTTTGTATTTACCTTTAATGTTATGTCATTATGATTTTGATATGTACCTGTGTCCTAATGTGCCTAACAGTCCTAAACAGAGTTACACCCTGAGGTGTCCATGAAAGTCTATTGGCTTAGAAGGGTGTAACTTTGCTTAGGGCTGCACTGTAAATGTCAGGTTCTGGAATATTTTACTTTCCCCCTCCCTTTTATCCCCTAATATCGAGGAGCGATATAAATGAATTTAGATAGTTGCCTGAAAGTGCATCCTTAAATCAAGAAGTATTTGTTGTGTTTGGAAATCTAGCCTCATGTCATGCAAACCCACTTTGGCTGTGATCTTTCCAGAAGGATCATTGCAAAGCAGGGGGAAACATGGAAAGTTGATGACCGGATAACAATTTTGTTTGGATGCTGTAAAAAAAGACCACTTCAGTTCGTGAGCCAAGGCAGAACAAAACAGCTGTGTGGAAGCAGCCTCAATCAGCCTTTGCGTTATACAGCCATGGTGACTCATGAACACATATATGAACAAATGAAATTGCCTTATACTGAATCAGACCCTTGATCCATCAAGGGACTATTATGCACTGGTCTTGTTCCCTCGCTCTCAACGTGCATCACCATTGGGGTTTTTTGTCGTTGTTCTGCATTTCCCCCTACTGTCACCATGAATGTCTGTCGGGTTTTCTTTTTCATTCTGCACTGTCCGTCCGTCCCCTTCAGTGCTCAGTTCACTTTCCACTCACGTTTTCCCTGGGGTTTCTCAGACGGCTTTTGTGGCAGTCTTTTCCCTTGCTTCGCTTCCAAGGTGAAGGTAAAATTCAAAAACATACAGATTCCCTTGGTTTTTTTTTACCCCACCCTTTCCCTGTCCCTCGGAGGCCACTCCACTGCCCACATCAAGGTAAGTCCTCCCACTATGCGTGTTTCACCATCTTCCCCCCCCCCATTCATCAGTGCTTACTTGTAAAGTTTTGGGGTTTTTGTAAACAAGCGGGATGAGTTTAATGATAGGAGGGGTTTTTTTTGGTAAACTTGGAACACTTGGGGGGGGGGTTACTGAACCGAGAGGTGTGTGTGTGTGTGTTCTCAGCTGGGGCTCTGCTGGGCAGCCTGGTCTAGGCTGCGGCCACACGGCCCCTTTAATCCGGGAGGGATCCCGGATGTAAAGGGGCCGCATTTTTCTTCCTGCGGGTTTACACATCCCAACCCCGGCGGCAGCGTTGGCTGCGGCGGCTGCTGCTGAAGCGGCGGCGGCGGGAAAGGCTGCCAGGAACGGCGGCGGAGGCAGCCTCAGCAGCGGCGGCAGCAGCAGTGGCCTGGTGAGTTGGGTCCCCCCCCCCCCTTTTACACTTGGGCACATGAGTGGCCATGCGCCCAAGTGTAAAAGGGGGGGGGGGAATGGCGGGGGGGCACCTGGACAGCCCTGCTCTCGCAATGCTTGCGAGAGAGGGCTGTCCAGATACCTCAAATGCGGGTTCCTCCCGCAACACCTGGGAAAACACTTGATTTTCCCGGGGTCTGAAAATGCGGGAGGAACCCGCATTTGAGCCCGCTTCAGCGCGGGACTTGGGCCGGGCCGTGTGGTCGGCCCCTTTAAATGTGGGAGGAAATAGCCCTTCCTCCCGCATTTAAGGCCTGTGTGACCGCAGCCCTAGACTGCATTTCCCTAACAGAGCCCTCCGAGGAGCTGATCCTGTGAGAAGAGTTCTCCCTGCAGGTCTGGCTGCAGCTCTCCCCTCAGGATCAGCTCCTTGGCGGGCTCTGTTGGGCAGCCTAAACCAGGCCGCCCAGCAGAGCCCCAGCCAAGCCTGTGGTGAGAACACTCCCTGCAGGATCGGCTCCTGGGATGGCTCTCTTGGGCAGACTGGTTTCAACCAGGCAGCACAGCAGAGTCCCAGCCGAGCCTGCGGGGAGTTCGCTCCTCAGGATGAGCTCCTGGGAGTGGCTCTGTTGGGCAGTCTGATTTCAGCCAGGCAGTGCAATAGTGCCCTAGCCAAACCTGCAGGGAGAGTTCTCCCCATGGGAGCAGCTCTAAACCAGGCTGCCCAGCAGAGCCCTGGCAGAGTGCAGACACATACACACACACACACCCCCCTTGCAGTTTAATACCCCCCACCATAATGCTAGTTTACTGATAATCTGCTAACATTAAATTCATCCCTGAGTTGTTGTTTTTAAAGGACAGTATTTTAAAGCTCAAAAGGAGCTGCAGAAGTCTCGTTCCCTGCAGGTTTAAAGGGGGATCAGAGAGGAGGCAAGCCTCAGCATCCCCTGTGAAGAAAAAAAAAAGGATTTCAGTGCTACATGCGAACAAAATTAAAGGGGAGGGAGTCAGGGCTGAATGAAATTGGCATAAGATGCAAAGAGAAAGAGAGAGACTGGGATGGGAAGCCTAAACTTCTGAATACATTTTTCTCTTGGGGGACAGACCATTTTGGTAGTTGCCAGAGCCTAACATTGAAATGGCGCTTTGTTACTTTACATTTTAAATATTTTTACAACCCTCTTTGTGAGCCCTGAGAGGGGGGAGGGAGAGGGGGAGAAAGTGGCTGATAGCAGAACAGAATCCACTAGGGCTTTGGCAATACTGAGGCCGGGGTCACACAGTCCTTTAATGCGGGAGGAAGGGCTGTTTTCTCCTGCATTTAAAGGGACCATTCACAATGGCCACGGCTAGTCCCGTGCCGAAGCGGGCTCAAACGCGGGTTCCTGCCACATTTTTCGACTCTGGGAAAATAAAGTGTTTCCTGGGAGTTGCGCGAGAAACCCGCATTTGAGCCATCTGGGCAGCCCTCTCTTGCAATCATTGTGAGAGTGGGCTGTCCAGATAGTCCCGTCCTCCATTCCCCCCCCCCCTTTTACACTTGGGCGCTTGGCACTCAAGTGCCCAAGTGTAAAAGGGGGAAAAAACACCCCCAAACTTACCAGGTGGCCGGCGGGGCTCGGGGAAGGGTGCCTCCCCCCGCCGCCGCCATTGCCACCGCCACTCACCTCCTCCTCCTCCTCCTCCGCAGCTCACCTCCTCCTCTGCCGCCATTGCCGCCGCCGCTTGCCTCCTCCTCCTCCTCCACCTCCTCCGTCACTGCATGCCTCCTCTGATGCTGCCATTACCGCTGCCGCCGCCACCTTTGCCTACCAGGGTTGGGATGTGTAAACTAAAACTAAAAACCGCAGCCCCTTTAAGTCCGGGAGGCTCCCGGACTTAAAGGGCCATGTGACCGCGGCCTGAATGGGAGCTTTGCTGCTGCTCCTAGCAGTTTGAATAGCAGCTTGGTCAATTTCAGGATGCTCTTTTTAAAAAAATTTTTTCCTGTGGTCCTGTGTGTTCACTTTCAATTAGAGGCCACCCCCCACGCGTCACAAGTGATGTTCCCACCCCCGATTAAGAAAAACTGCATTCTTCATTGTAGCTGCAGAATGAATCCATGAGAGAGAAAAGAAATACATTAGCGAGAAAAAGAATATGCAGACAGCAGGCAGAGAAATCCGAAGAAAGGTTTGATTGATTGGATTCTCTGCAGTAAACTGCAGTAAGTTGTGCATGTGGGAAGGGCTAAAGTTAGTAATGTCTACTCAGACTGGTAGCGGCTCTCCAAGGTCAGGCAGAGGTCTTTCACATCACCTACTGCCAGATCTTTTAACTGGAGATATCAGGGATTGAACCTGCAACCTTTTGCATGCCAAGCAGATGCTCTACCACTGAGCCACAGCCCCTCCTTCAGAAGCCCCTTTGTGGCACACCTAGGTTTGCCATAGGTTGGGGAAAAATCAGAGACAAGCAGGGGGAAACCCAGGAGATGCACTAAAACATGACGATGCTGTGTGGAAAAAACCCAGCTCCTGACAACATTGAACTATTGGCGAATAAATTGTGAGGAAAAGGTTAATGAGAGCTCTTTATCACACCTTTGTATATTTCTTATTTTTATCCCATTGGAAATCCCATGCAAAATTACATAATTTCTTAAAGATTTAGTAAAGTTCCACGAATCCTTAATCTACTTTAAAGGTTATGAAATAGGGCATAAACAACCCAAAAGATTACAAAGTGATTTGGTTCTAAAACTCACAAAAAGATGTCCTTAATAACATCCATTCTATGAGATATTCTGAACTAATCACCTGCTGTGATTTCCTGATCTTCATTTTGATTCATAGCTGGTTTTGCTGCCTTGTCCTACGAAGAAAAATACTTTGTACCCAGCGAATTATATAAAGTCGTATACTCAGTGGCGTAACTTGCATCACATCAGTTATAAACATCCTGTTTGCTCTTGTTATAAAGTGCCCTGATCTGAATAGCCCGGGCTAGCCCAGTCCCATCAGATCGCAGAAGCTAAGCAGGGTCAGACTTGTCTAGTATTTGGAAGGGTGACCTCCAAGGAATACCAGGGCTGCAACGCAGAGGCAGGCAATGGCAAACCACCTCTGAAATGTCTCTTGCCTTTAAAAAGTCTAGCTCGCCACCTAGTGGTACATAACACTAAAAAGAGCTAGAACGTCTGTCTCCCAGACAATATTAGGATCTCCTGGCTATTCTACACATAATTCCATATGATAATAATTATTGTTATAAAGCATAATCTGCTGTCTTTCAGTCTTGAACTGGAAAACAAAACTGTTCACACATCTGACTGACTGCTCCAATCCTTTGGAAATAAAAGTGGGTCCATTTTGCTGGAGTGAAGAAGTGGTGATGTTTGCATTTCATCCCTAAGCTTATTGTGGAAGTAATTTTCAAAAGCAACGGTGGTACTGGCATGTTAGAACTATGTGTCCAGATAGGTTCATTTTCTGGTGGTTTTAGTATAGTTACTATTATTATTATTTATGTTGTTGACTATTTAATTTATAACCTGTCTTAGATGTACACTTGCCAGCTTTTCAGCCTGGCATTGCAACTGCGTCTAACAGCGGCTTGGTGTGCAAGTGTTAGCAGGCAGGTGGAAAATTTTAATTTCCATACTGTGGAATACGACACCTACAGGTCCCTGCATATCAAGCCGCTGCTAAAAGCACAGGAGGAGCCCCAGTTATTTTTTGGTTTAGTTCGGCAACCCCACACAATGCAAAAATATGGTTTTATTCCCAGAATGTGTAAAGAGGCTCTTAATCTGTGACGACTAACTCCTGCAGCACTAAAGTATGCCTATATAGGTTCATGCTACAGTAAATCAGTTGCTCTAAGGATGGATGAGATTTAGAGTCAGTGCTATCCATTGTGCAGTCCAGGGGCGTCAAGTTTTCAAAATCGGGGGGGGGGGAGTTCTTCTGTGCGTGCGCGCTTCACGCGCCGGAACCATGTTCTCGCCACTGCCGCCCCCCCCCCCCGGCCTGACCTCTCCTGCTTCCGTCCCTCCCTCCGTCTGTCCAGGGGCCAGCTGGGCATTTGCTTAGCTGGCCCCTGGACAGATGGAGGGAGGGACGGAGTGCTCAGGCCGGGGGGGGAGAGAGAGACAGACGGCGGCGGCAGCCCTAGGAAAGGCCCGGGGAGGCGCAGCGGAGGGTGCACCATTTTCCGGGGGGGGGCTCAGTCCCCCCCGGGAAATTTTGGGGGTGGCTCAAGCCCTTGAGCCCCCCTGTAGTTGATGCCTATGGTGCAGTCTGAAGAATGGGGTGAAAGCTATACAGTTTAACTTTCACTGTGGTTTGTGTATGTGTGTGTGTTTGGTAAAGAAGGAAAGGGGGCTGCACCAAGGCAAAACAAATTGAAGAGACCAATGGTGAAGAAGAAAAAGAATCTTTAATAATTGTACAACCCCAGCGTGTTTCACGTGCAACTTCATCAGGGGGAATCTTCCAGATTCTTGTTCGTTCCATTCCTGTATATACACTGCTGCACCATGTGTCTCTTCATCTGTGTGTGTTTGGTGACCAGACATGCTACTAAGTAGAAGCACTTGCTAATTATACAGATTGCTCTTGTCCTTTTTCTTTCACCCCCTCTGGCCAACTCATCACCATGTGTTCCTTTCAGTTTCAACCACTTTTCTCTCTGGTTGTTATCTCCGGGAGGGTTCTGCATCTGTGATGTTTTTCCGTTTTGCAGTGGTGTTTTCATTAATAAAACCAATATTATCATTATTAAAGGATTTTCTTGTGACACACTTCAGCACAAAGCGTGCAAACTAGTGTCGGCGGCTGGGTGGAGTCACAGTCAGAGTCCAGAGTCAGCATCAATGTCGGACCAAAGTCCAGAAGCCAGGCAAGGCGGGGTCATTCAGTCCAAAGTCAGGGTTCCTAAAGTCAGGTAAGGCAGAGTTGTTCAGTCCAAAGTCATACACAAGAGCAAGCAGGTCCAAGATCCTAGTCCAAAGGTCACTGGGGGAAAGCAGAGACAGGGGCTGTGGTCACAGAGTTCACTGGGTAGTGATTTGTTGCTTCCACATTGAGCAGTCTCCCTTGACTGGCTTTTATAGGCATCTGCTGGAAGATCTTACTTGCAGCCAACTGCTTGGGAAGAAGAAGAAGAAGAAGAGATTGGGTTTATATCCCGCCCTTCACTCACAAGAGTCTCAGAGCGGCTTACAAACTCCTTTCCCTTCCCCTCCTCACAACAGACACCCTGTGAAGTAGGTGGGACTGAGGGAGCTCTTTCCCAAGCTGTCCTTGAGAGAACAGCTGGTACAGAGCTATGGCTTGCCCAAGGTCATCCAGCCAGGTGCAAGTGGAGGAGTGGGGAATCAAACCCGGTTCTCCCAGATTAGAGTCCGCGCACTTAACCACTACACCAAACTGGCTCTCCACACCAAACTGGGAGAACCCTGCAACTGGGAGAACCCTGGAGACGTGCGCTTTGTCTGCTGGAGCTCCATTCTAAGCCTTTGCCTCTGATGCTCAAAGGGTATGGGTGAAACTGGAGGGCTGGTAATGACCACCTGGGTTTCATGGGGGGTGGGTGGGATGGAAGGTGCTGGTGGCTGTGTATCAGCTGTCGGCTGTGAACTCTGACGAGCCTGCAGTTCATCCTCTTGCTTGACAGCTTCTGCTGATTCACAGCTGGCTACACAGGACTCCTCTTCTCCTGAGGAGTCCATCTCTCCTGACTGACCCATGACAACTAGTCACAGAACTAGTCATAGAAAAGTTATTCATTGCTGCTGTCGGCCCCAGAATAGGGAAGCATATTTCAACGAACATTTAAACCAGATCTCCACGTTGCCTCCATCTAGCTGTTGTGGTTAATGAAAGATGGTTCTGCTGTTTATCATGCCTTCCTGAACTGTGCTTGTCAAACTGAGGCCATGTTCCCATTTCCTATGCATACTATTGTATTAAAAGGATGTGATTTCATATCAATTATCGTGAGTACACAGTATATGCACTTTGGTTTGAAGCCATGGAATAAGTATGATGCATCCTGGCCCAGGAAGAGCTGATGTACATAAGATATGACCAGGGGTCCGTTGGAGCGGGAGCGCACAGGAGCGCAGCTCCGGGAGTGAGGAGCCCAGGGGGCGGGCACATGGCCAAGCCCCGCCACCTCCTCAGCTTCCCCGAGCAGTGCAGAGGCGCAGCACCCCGGGGAAAGCCCTACTAGGGTCTTTATTGTTTTTAATGTTTTGTTTTAATACGATAATTTTATCATTGTTCCTTTTATGACTGTGTGCTGCTTTTCCAGAGAGTTGCTCAAAGTGGCATATAAATTTTCTAAGTATACCATTTTTTATCTGGGCACATGGCACATAAGTACTGGAGAAATGTCACCAACCCTTCAGCAGCTTCCACCCCATCAGTTTGGTGTAGTGGTCAGGAGTTGGACTCTAATCTGGGAGAACCGGGTTTGATTCCCCACTCCTCCACATGCAGCTGCTGCTTGGGCCAGTCACAAGTTCTCTCAGAGCTGTTCTCTCATGAGCAGTTCTCAAAAGACCTCTCTCAGCCCCACCTACCTCACAGGGTGTCTTGTTGTGGGGAGGGGAAGGGGAAGGGATGGGTGGTGCACATGTCCCAGGTACCTCAAGTCTACTTGAAACCTGGTGGTTTCAAGGGAGCGGGAAGAGAATGAGGGTGTGTTCTTTACGCTTATTTTTATTGCACAAAATATTGGATGGGGAAGGGAATGGAGGAAGAGCAGGTCAGTTTCACTCACCTGTGGAGTGGAGCCTGAGGGGTGGGTGTTGCCTTCTGACACACTTCTGGCATGTTAGGGGGTGTGGCATATGCAAATGAGTTATGCTAATGAGCTCCTGCACCTCTTTTTCTACGAAATGACCCCTGGATATGACAAGACTATGGACAGTTCAGGCAAAACCTGAATTCTACTAACCTTACTAACAAAGCCATCTAGTTCCCATTTGTCCAGGCTTACCATGCCTTTTAGAAGGCTGAAGAACATCTGTGTTTACCCAAAGGAAAGATGGCCCTTAATGCAAGGAGCCCCTTGAGCACTTTTACATATGCTAAATGCAGTTTTAATCCACTTCAGCGATCGTTTGCAAGTGGATTTTGCCCTTTCACACAGAAAAACCCAGTTGCAAAGTGGATTGAAAGTGGATTGAAAGTGTATCATTGTGTATGCAAGCAACCAATTGTTATAGACAAAATGCTTTTTATTACTGTAAATACTTCTAAGTTGTGTGGGAATGTAAAACATCCTGCTCTTTTTCTTGATGGCATGTTTGGGAAAAAAAAAAACCCTAGTCTCTCTGTTTAAATACTGTAATTGATACTACTAAGACAGCAAGGATACTTTAAACCTTTCCCCCCTCTGATAGCTAGCATTAGATTTCTTGTAGTGCTATGCTAAGCAGAGTTGCAACCTTCTAAGCCAATTCCCTTCAAAGGACTTATAAGGATGTAACTCTGCTTTAGAACTGAACTAGTAAATATATAAACATTTATGATGAGTACCTCTTGGCAAACAACCTAATCTGATGCTACAAGCAGGAACCTGCAAGGACTTGTGGGAGACATCTCATATCACCCTCCTCCACTATTTCCTCTTTCCCTTTCCTGAAAGCCCCCATAGATCCTTCCCTTTTCCTGCTTCTTAGGGTTGCCAGTTCCAGGTTGGGAAATTCCTGGAGATTTGGGGGTGAAGGCTGGAGAGGTGAGGTTTGGGGAGGGAAGCAACTTCAGCAGGGTATAATGCCATAAAATCCACCCTCCAAAGTAGCCATTTCCCCACAAGGGAACTGATTTCTGTCATTTGGCCATCAGTTGTAATTCTGAGAGATCTCCAGCCCCCACCTGAGGGTTGGTAACCCTAATTCTCCTGGAGGAAATGGCTGTTTTGGAGTGGTCAGTCTATGGCATTATACCCTTCTGAGGTCCTTCCCATCCTCAAACTCCACTCCAGACAGGTACATAAATATACAGAGAGCACATAACTTATCTATGGAAAACTCTCCCTGTTGGTATTCAACAGACACTTTTGTTAAGCATCTGATGATATATGAAACATTTTGGGTTTTTTGGGGATTTGGTTATTGAAAGATTTTTCTGTAAGGCTTTTTCATGCTCCTCCTTTCTTGCTTAAATTGCTTGTGTTTTTATCTGCTCTGCTGCCAAATTATTTTAAGTTTTGATTTTTTAAAGGTAAAGGTTTCCCTTGCTCGAAAGCCAGTTGGATCTGACTCTAGGGGGTGGTGCTCATCTCCGTTTCCAAGCTGCCAGCACTGTCTGAAGACTTCTCCGTGGTCATGTGGCCAGTGTGACTAAACATCGAGGCACATGGAATGCTGTTACCTTCCCACCGAAGCAGTACCTATTTATCTACTTGCAATTTCTTGCTTTCAAACTGCTAGGTTGGCAGGAGCTGGGGCCAGAGACGGGAGCTCACTCCGTCATGCGGCACTCGGGTCTCAAACTGCCGAGATACCAACCCCCCGGTCTGCAGCTCAACGTCTTAACCTCTGAGCCACCACGGCCCTTTTTGACTTTTTAACCCTGTGGCCAAATTGAAATGGATTTTTAAAAAAAATCATAATTGTGTTTTATTCTTGTAATCTTTTAATTTGATTACTGATGCAGATTGATACTGTAATTCTTCCATGCTGTGAACTTTTTCATGGGCTGCATCTATATGGGGACATAACCCCCACTCACGCACATGTACTACGGCAGCAGCAGCAGCAAATGGTATAGAAATTAGTGTCTGCACCCCCCTATTCTCTCTCCGCTCACTGCTGCCACTGCCTCTACCCCCACTCCTCCCCCTTTCTTCTGCTGCACCTGCAGAAACCCACAGTATGAAGAAAATTGTGCTGGGCTGCCTCCTTTCCCAGCTCAGCCGTGCTTGAAGGACACAGCACAGCTGGGCCGGGAAAATAAATGTACAAAATGTGTGCCCCATCATCCTGTCCTTATGAGGGCCCCCACAATGCTTGAGTTCCACCCCCCTTCCTATAATGGCTGAGGGTGGAGTGTTCAAATGGATATTCCATATGCAGCCACCCTGCAACACCTTCTTTGAACCAGAGCAAGTGGAATGATATCTGTTTTGGTCTGGTTTTAAGGGGAAAGCCCCAGAAGTCACGTTCAGAATGCGCACAAAATCATGTGGACATTCCCTTTAAATGTGGGGGGATTTCTGCTTGCCACGTGGTAGAAAAGTCTCCATGTGGAAGCAGCCTTTAGTATATAATTTTTTAGTCATGTTCACTTTCTTCTATTAGGAAAAACAATTTAGACAAAGTAATGCTTGGATTATATGATGTGGAAATCTCCATGCAGAATGGTCCTCTGGTTACATCTAGGGATGCCAACTTCCAGGTGTGCCTGGAGATCTCCCAGAATTACAACTGACTTCAGAGATCAGTTCCCCTGGAGGAAATGGCGGGGGGGGGGGGGGATTATCAGAGCCTCTGACGTCTCTCCCCTTCTCAGCCCCTACTGTCCCCGGGCTCCACCCCCAAATCTCCAGGAATCTCCCAAAGTAGAGTTGGCAGTCCTAGATGCATCCATGTAGAAGAAGTGACCTCTCAGACTATGAGACCATGCAGCTTTTTGGTTCAATGCGAAAGCACACAGAGGGCTAAAAATGTGCCCGGCTGCATGATCCTGCAAACTGTGGCTGGAAAGCAACATGATCAAATCCACTCCTCCACTATAAAACACAGGACCACTCGAGATAAAAGATTTTATTGCATTAACAGGAACAAAAGGTAATCTGGGACAGACCAAGCACCCTTTTCCAATTTAACCAAAGAGGTCTTTTCCAGTCTTACTGTCTCCCAGCTACCTTCGGAACTAATTTTATTCCATGGTAACTGTCTAAAACACCATGTGCATAGAAACACAAAATATAACAGCACAGTATAATTTGCTGGTTACACTTTTCTGCATATGAGATGCCTTGTGCTGGAGAGTGTGCATTGTGCAGGTAAGACCTTGGAGTAGTTGGTTTCCTAGCAACTCACGGTACTGACTGGATGGAACTTGTAAATGCAGCCCATTCATACAATTTATTAGCGCGTCTCCAAATGTAGCACTAACAAACATACCTCACCTGAGTTCACTCTCCAAATGTGTGCCTACATTAAAGTACTGTCTAGCCACGGCCATCACAGGTCTCACAGAATGAGCTGCAGACCTACAAATGGGCTTTTTAAGCTTCCAGGACTTCGTTTGGGATGAACTGGTCTGGGCTCTGGACATGACAAAGGCTGCGGTCACATGGGCCCTTTAAATCTGGGAGCCCTCCCGGATTTAAAGGGGCCGCATTTTTCTACCACGGGTTGGGATGTCTACACATCCCAACCCCTGCGGCAGAAGCAGCGGCGGCGAAAGCTGCGGCGGTGGCGGAAGCGGCGGCGGCGGCAGCAGAAGCGGCAGAGGCGGCGGCGGAAGCAGTGGCAGAGGTAAGTTTGGGGGGTTTTCCCCCCCTTTTACACTTGGGCGCTTGACTGCCCAAGTGCCCAAGTGTAAAAGGGGGGGGGGGGAAGGCCGATGGGACCACCTGGACAGCCCCGCTCTCGCAATGATTGCAAGAGAGGGCTGGCCGGATGGCTAAAATGCGGGTTCCTCCCACAACACCTGGGAAAACTGTTGATTTTCCCAGGGTTGGAAAATGCGGGAGCAACCCGCATTTAAACCCGCTTCGGCGTGGGACTTTCTGCGGCCGTTGTGGACGGCCCCTTTAAATGCAGGAGGAAATAGCCCTTCCTCCCGCATTTAAGGGCCATGTGACCGCAGCCAAAGATGGGTGAACCATGACCAGCAACCCACTTCATAGGTTAGATGAAGGCAGGTCCGTAGCTACAGTGGGGCATCTCATGGCTGGCCCCCACCCCCGACTTACCGCCGAGGCCTCCCGGCTTCCCATCCAGCTGGTTTATTTTTATTTTATTTTTCATGCATGCCACGGCTATGCCAGCCGGCACCCTGGCCTGCCTGCCGGTGCTCTCTCCTCTCTCTCTCATCACTTTAAAAATTTTTTTACTCTCTCATCGCTCCTGACACAGCCTGGGTGTGTGTGCAGGGGTGCCCCCAACTTAAATGCCCCCCAAAGTCAAAAATTCTGGCTACGCCCCAGCTGAAGGCAACGTTAAGTACTCAGGAGGATGTAGCAACGATCACACGCCATAGCTGCAGACGGCAGGAGCCTTCTGCATTTCTAGAAAGAAACCAGAATTTTACATGGCTGCTCTGCAGGCATCTATGTTGTGCCATCAAATCTGTTGCTTCTGCAGAGCTCACATCAGGGGCAGCGACAGCTCAAGAGTGAGAAAGTTGGCTTTATTGAGAAATCACAGACATGGAGTAAGATCAATGCCAAATCAAGGCTATAGAATTAAATTATATCTCTTTTGACTCCTCTTCAGCATTTCCCCCGATGAATGCATGACTTTCTCCTCGCTTCTAATGGTGCATAATTCTGGATAATCTCCTGTGACAAGCCACTGGCCCTGGGGATAATAGCGGCCTGTCTTTTGGCATCATCCCTCATGGGTGATTTAAAGGGATTGGAAAGACAGAACAAAATGTGGGTTACTCCAGGAAAGGAATAAGCCAAGAATCACCACCTGGCCTGCAGTTCCCCTCAAAGCTCAGAATTTGGAGAGGGTCTGAAGACCTCTGTGGGACTGACCTAAAGGAAAGTGGGAGATTTCTCGCAGCATCATAAAAGACAAAAAAGTTTGCTTCAAGGTCTCTAGTCATGTTTTTCACAGAGCTTCTGCTAAATTAGTTGTTTTACACTTCTGCTCATTATCAACATCGTTTGAACTCGGTCAAAGTTTCAGATATAAATGCATTTCCGGTTCAGTTCTGGAAATGCTAAATCGAGTCCAGACTGGAGCCTTGAGTAACTCATAAGCTATATTGGGGATTACCGTATTTTTCGCTCCATAAAACACACCTGATCATAAGACGCACCTTGTTTTTAGAGGAGGAAAACAGGAAAAAATGAAACAGAAAGAAAGAAAGAGAGAGAGAGAGAGAGATAAAGGAAGGGAGGAGGAGAAGAGAGAGAGAGAAAGAGAAAGGAAGAAAGAAAGGTGGGGACAGAGAGAGAGAGACAGACAGACAGAAAAAAGGAAAGGAAGGAAGGAAGGAAGGAAGATAGAGAAAGGAAAGAAGAGAGACGTCGGCATGCCATGCAAAGCCAGGCCTTTCTGTGCAAAGTAGCCACGGAGCTTAATCTGTTGGCGGGGCTTTCTGCTGCTGGCTGTCTTAAAGGGGGAAAGCACTTAAAGGGAAAGAGTACTTAGCCTGGTGGGGTTTTTCCTGCCGTTTCCCTTTTAAGTCTTAACAGTTCAGGCCCAGCAGGGAGGGGCGGGGAAGGCTGGGATGCCAGCCTGAATGGCGTTCCCCTGCGTTCCTGCTGAAGAAAGAGCCCTGTTACAGGTAAGAAAAGCTCCATATTCACTCCATAAGACGCACACACTTTCCCCCCCACTTTTTTGGGGAGGAAAAGTGCGTCTTATGGAGCGAAAAATACGGTAACTATATTTTATGTGCAAATGCATGCATTAGGATCTTGGTGTGCTTTTTAAAAAAGGTTCAGGAGAAGGGCATTTGGAGCTGGGAAGCCATGTGGAAGGAAGGGGTTCGTAACCATTTTGCCCTCTAGAGCATCTCTGCCCAAATCATCCTTCTTCCTCGTCTGCCCCTTGCAGAGTTTGAAACATGAGTAAATGTCAGTTTTGAACTCTGCAAGGGGAAAAACAGTTTAGGGTGTAATTCAAAAGTGGAGAAGCTACAAGTAGAGAATGGGTTAAGCCTTCCCTTCCCTCTATTCTGCAAGAGCCTGTTGTTGGGGCTCTGGCACATGCGCCTTTACGTAATATGTAGTTAGCCCCTCAGTCTCAAACACGCAGCACAAGTGTTTGAGGATGAGATTGTAGAATAGATGGTATCACACCGGACTGCAGTAGGGGCCGGAATCCTCTTTTTAACCTTTTCCACTCAGTAAAGATATCTACCTGCAAGAAGAAAGCTGGGACAGTCCATTCAACTACTGCAGTGTGGTAGCATATGCAGGGCTTTTTTTGTAGAAAATGCCCAGCAGGAACTCATTAGCATATTAGGCCACACCCCTGACAGCCCAGCTCATTAGCATATTAGGTGGGGGGCTGGGAAAGCACAGGGCAGGCCTGGAAGCTTGCCCCCCCCCGTGCTTCTCCGCCCCACTTCAGCATCACATTTTTAGCCTAGTTTCTGGGGAAACTTTCTTTCTAGGGAAAGAAAGGCCTTTTCATCCTGCCTGGGTTCCCTGCCTGCCCTTTTCCAGCTGGGACATGTCAGCTAGAGAAGGGAATGCAAAGAGAGGCTTTTCCTTGTTAATTTCATTGTCAGTTGACTGGCGGGGAGTGAAATTGACAAGGAAATCCCCAGGGACTCCCCAGAGGGAAAGAGGGCATTCTAACATGCCGCCTTTCCCTCTTGTGTGTAACGTGGGGAGGGCAGCATTTCTGCATCCACGGATGCCAGAGGTTTTGGTTGTAGGCGTGGCCAACTCAGGAGCCAGCCAGAACTCCGTTCCTGTGCGTTCCTGCCCCAAAATAGCCCTGAGCATATGTATCTCTTTTGCAAGGAAACTTAACAACTAGATAATTGCAGGCATTTGGTAGGTGGGATTACACTGGAATTTCAGTTCATTTTAATACAGTATTCATATGTATTTAAAAAAATGTAACCCTGAGCTTGAACAGAATTGCCCACTTAAATCAACAAATAAAAATGCTGAAAGGAATTCGGTCTTCAAATTTAAAAAAAAATATGATTGAGGAGCTTTTCATTTTATTGCAAATTTGCATGTTTAAACTATTGTTCAATTTAACTGGAAGAGATGTTAATGCGTAAAGAGAATACATAGCCACCAGATCACAGCAGAACTGCACCCACGGTTAGTGTAACAGTATTAAAATGTGCCTGTTTTATTATACTGACATCTGCCTGTTCATCCATATAATCGTACCAACTAACGATTTCAGTACTTCTGAGGTTTTTTCCTGATATGGCTTTGTCCCTTGAACTAGCCAGTCTTGACAAGAAAAGCCATATCACAGTTTAGTCTTCATGCAAAAAATCCTTCTGCAGGCTCATACGGAGCTTAGCTTCTGCGCAAGCGACCTCATGCACCCCCATCAGTAGCGAGGGGAGCATTTATAGACACATCCCTTTGCCCGCTGGTAGTGAGGATAAAAGCAGAGTATAAATATCTAAGTAAATAATATTTATTGGCATCGGAATAGATGCACTAAAGAAATAGGCTGTCAAAGTTTAAAACATTGATAAGGGGGGAAAAAAATCAGATCCACTACTATTTTGGAAAAGAAGAAGAAGAAGAAGAGATTGGATTTATACCCCGCCCTTCACTCACTTGGCGTCTCAGAGCGGCTTACAAACTCCTTTCCCTTCCCCTCCCCACAACAGACACCCTGTGAGGTAGGTGTGGCTGAGAGAGATCTTTCCCAAGCTGTCCTTGAGAGAACAGCTGGTACAGAGCTATGGCTTGCCCAAGGTCATCCAGCCAGGTGCAAGTGGAGGAGTGGGGAATCAAACCTGGTTCTTTCAGATTAGAGTCCACGCACTTAACCACTACACCAAACTGGCTCTCTGACTACACCAAAAAGTCCTCTCCTTCCCACGGATTGACATAGGATGTCATCGTTTGGTTTATTTACTGTGGATTACAATTAAGAGAAGCCATGGAGTCTGTTATTGCTTGGTGAAAAGCATCACTACCTTGTTGAGAGGCATCCCCGTGGTTGCTTAGGAACGGCGAAAACATTCATTTTTCTCCCAGAACCTCCGGGGTAGCTACTGAAAAGGGAAAAAGGCATAAAGCCCCTGTTCACATTGGTTCACAAAGGCATAAAGCCCCTGTTCATATAAATATACCGTTTACTCTGTGGGTCATCACAGTCCTGCAGTCCACAGCATTCGTTTTTTACACATGCGTAAAGATCCCAGAAATCAAGCATTTCTAGATGGGCACAGGATTAAAGCCAAAGGGTGCAATTTTTAACCCCTAAACAGCCTTTTAAAAACCCTAACATGAATTGCTTCATCATATCCTCATAACATTTCCACTTAAGTCAGTGGGAATTGTGCATGTTCAGATGTGCTGTTTTCATCTTCTAAATAAATCAATGACGGACAATTGTAGCCATTTGCCTCCGTTCCCCCTGCACCTCCTAAACGGTAGCAAAATATGTGTAGTATTTGACAAAACTCACCTTCCCAAGGATTTCTCATATGTACCACTGACATGCTAAAATCTTCTGCAGCCTACCATTTTGTAATACATTAATGTCAAAAGAGATGCTGAAAAGTTTCTAGATACTGCAGTATGGAGCAGCAATGCACTGCAGCTGGACAGAACACAAAGAGACACACAAAATCTGCCTCACCTTGCAGTAATGGAAATCTTATTAACAATCTCTGAGTAACCTGCATGCACCAACAATGAGTGACTGCAGTATACTGCAGAATTGGAGAGCATTTCACTTATCACATCATGCAATGCACCACTGCTGCATCTGTTGGGAACCAGGGCATTGACTTCTTAACGTAAATTACACCAACTCCTATTTAGAATGTAATCCTATTGCAACAGACCTTAAACACAACAACAGATTTACAGAAAATATTGAGAAATTACACCTACAGTCCCACGTGCCTCACTAACCAAAATAGTACTTTTATATAAGCATGCACAGGACTGGGCTGAAAAGCTACAAATTAATGAATAGTAACTTGGAAGTAAGTTCTATCGAACAATACATTTCCTTCTAAATAAGCATATGCAGGCTCAGATTGCACATCTGCTACCATTTACATGGAATAAAATAAATTCAGTTAACAAACATCTGGGAGGTGAAGCATAAAACCTAACATTTGCTGAGTCTCATGGAGTATTTTAATCAAAATTTATTTAGTAAATCATGTCTAACATTGTTCCCTTATACAAATGCATTTTCTCTGCTGCATAAACTCACCCCATATTTGTTTTGTTTTAATATGAATAAGATTACAACTAGACTATGATTTGATTAGTGTCATGAAATACACTTTATTAGTACTGCAGAGTTTCAAGTGTTTTCCTGCGTATGTATGACTATGGAATCGGTAAAAATATAACTACAAGGCAGAAAGCATCTGAAACATCCAAGCGTTTCCTTTTGTTCCAAAACCAAGAATAAAATCCACGTAATACCTTTTATTAGGATCAACCAAACTAACATAGAACCTTGTGCAAATTTTTGAGCTTACCAGGACTCTTCATCAGGTTTAAGATGTTACCTATATATCTAATAGCCAAGTGCTCCCATGCATGCGGATATCTAAATCTGCACACTGGGGGCACTTGGGGGGCAGAGAGATTTTTCTGCACACTTGGGGGACTCCCCAGGTGTGCAGAAAAATCCTAAAAGTTAAAAAAAATATTCAGGGGATATTTAAATCCCCCCAAAACTAAAAGAGCATTCCCTGCGCATGCGCAGAGAATGGTCTGGGAACTCTGTGGCTGGCCAGCGGTTGGGAGGTGTCCAAGCCTCACTGCCGGTGCTGGGGGGTGGGAGGGGAGATCGGCGGGCCTGGCGGCTAGAAGCCAGTCAGGCCTCGCCGCCGGTGCCCAGAGGGGAGAAGGCTCAGCAGACCCGGTGTGGGGGGGCACGAGGGAGAAGGATTGGCGGGCCCAGGCCTCGCCGTGGGTGCCCGGGTGGGGGAGAAGACTCACCTGCGGCTGCTTCCTCCTCTGTGGAACTCCTTCTCTCCCCCCCCCCCGGATCGCGGGTCCCACCTCTTGTAGGATACTAAAAGTGTGGAAAGCAAATCTATTTGGTTATAGATCAAGATGGGTAGCTGTGTTAGTCTGTCTGTAGCAGTAGAAAAGAGCAAGAGTTCAGTAGCACCTTAAAGACTAACAAAATATGTGGCGAGGCAGGGGTCATTTCGAGCAGGAGCTTGGAGGAATGCAGCTCCGGGAGTTGGTGCCAGCCCCCCCCCTTGCAGGGGAATGCCTGCTTGTGTCATGGCTGCAGCAAAATGACCCCGTCCACTGGAAAGGTCCTTGTTCCTCTGACCAGCCTTCTGAAGGCCTCAGCCACCACTGAAGCTATCCTCCCAGAATAGTGGTATTTCTGAGGCTTGGGTTAGTAGCTGTCCCCTCTCTGCCAGCTCTCCCTTCCCTTCCCTTCTTTCTTTCTTTCTTTCTTTCTTTCTTTCTTTCTTTCTTTCTTTCTTTCTTTCTTTCTTTCTTTCTTTCTTTCTTTCTTTCTTTCTTTCTTGCCTTCTGACATACTTCTGGTGATGTCAGGTGGTGTAGCACATGCAAATAAGTTATGCTAATGAGTTATGCTAATGAGCTCCTCCACCTCTTTTTCTACGAAATGACCCCTGTGGCGAGGTATGAACTTTCATGAGTATCTGAAGAAGTGAGCAGTGACTCACAAAAGCTCCTCCCCTCCCACTTATTTTGTTCGTCTTTAAGGTGCTACTGGACTCTCGCTCTTTTCTATTGTCAGCAGATCTGTAGGCCATGCTGTAAGACTACCATTTGTTACCATTTCAAAAAGTATAGGAGAGTCTGTAATTTACAAAAGCTATTTTTAGTTAAGAAACAATCTGGAAAGGATCACTGTATCATGGCACAGTTCATCATACCTGACCGATTTAGTTTCTACACCAGCGATAGACAAGAGATGCTGCAAATGGCTTTTCATTACAGGAAAGTGAAACAAGAAGGAGTCGTGTGCCAATCTGACTGAGTATAAGCTTGACTGAGTATAGTATAAGCTTCCATGGACTAGATTAGAACATCAGGCAAAGTCCATGAAGGTTTATGCCCCAATACATCTCTGTTGCCACAAGACTTTTTGCGTTTAGTAGACCAAGACCTATCTGAATTGTGATGCAGGCAGGACAGAGGAACTTACTCATATGACTTCTCGCATGCCCAAAATCTCATTTAAAGTGGGCCAAAATGTCCCTTTCAGAGGTCCAGTGGGGCCTGAGCCACTTCCAGCTTCTGAGGCCCCTACCGTAATAAAAATTAAAAATGGCAGCACATGATGCCTATAGAACCAAGTTGTGAAACTTATCAAATGCCAAAATAATAAGAACACGGCATTCAGTTGCAAACAACTCATGGCAGACCTTTCCACGGGGCATCCTGGGCATGAGATGAATAGAGGTGGTTTCCCATTGCCTTCCTTCGCATCGCAACCCCAGTCTTCCATGGTGGTCTCTCCCTGTTTAGCCCCCAAGACCATGAGCTCAAGCCAAACTGGGATAATCAGGCTGCTGCCAAAAAAAGAACAAGCACCTGGGGCTATAGCACTTTGGTCACATTCTGAGAAGACAAGAGTCACCGGAAACGACAACAATGCTAGGAAAAGCTGAAGACCCTACCTGAGATGGATTGACTCAATCAAGGACGCCATGACCCTCAGTTTGCAAGACCTGAGAATAGCTGTTAATGATAGGACGTTTTGGAGGACATCAGGGCTCATTTCGTAGCAGGAGCTCCTTTGCATATTAGGCCACACACCCCTGATGTAGCCAATCCTCCAAGAGCTGACAGTAGCCCCTGTAAGAAGAGCTCTGTAAGCTCTTGGAGGATTGGCTACATTAGGGTGTGTGTGGCCTAACATGCAAAGGAGCTCCTGCTACGAAATGAGCCCTGGAGGACATTCGTTTATAGGGTCACCATAAGTCTTGGAAGTCACTCGACAGCACTTCACACACACACACACACACAAACACACAAATAGATCTCATCAGATCTCAGAAATTAAGACTGGTTGTCCCTGGTTAGTACTTGAGTGAGAGACCACCAAAGAAGTCCAGGGTTTCTATGCAGAGGCAGGCAATAGTCAACTACCTCTGTTAAGTCTCTAACTCTGAAAACCCTACCGAGTCGCCATAAATTGGCAGTAGCCTGATGGCACTTTCCACTGCCACAATCTGAGGCTCCCTTTGAAGAAGAAGAAGAAGAGATTGGATTTATACCCCGCCCTCCACTCCCCAAGGAAGTCTCAGAGCGGTTTACAAACTCCTTTCCCCTCCCCTCCCCACAACAGGCACCCTGTGAGGCAGGTGGGGCTGAGAGAGCTCTTTCCCAAGCTGCCCTTGAGGGAACAGCTGGTACAGAGCTATGGCTTGCCCAAGGTCATCCAGCCAGGTGCAAGTGGAGGAGTGGGGAATCAAACCCGGTTCTCCCAGATTAGAGTCCGCGCACTTAACCACTACACCAAACTGGCTCTGGCCAAGTGGCCCTCCTTGCTCCCCCTCCAATCGGCCCCGCTGTTACATATGCAAAAGAATTATGCGCGCATCATTTGCACAACATCCACCCGGGGTATGGACCTCAGGTGCGCTGACACTGTGCGTGTGATAACGGAGGGAAACAGACGGACACATGCATAGTCATATGGGTAGGTGCTTCTGCCCCAATCAGTAGCACCAGGAAACCAGGAAAAGGGCTGGTATTGGAATCTGGTACTGGAAGACAGTGCTAGCACAGCTGTGATGTGCAACATGCCCTCCTGTGTTGCCTAGTGGGTGCATTTGTATGCTAAATATGAGAATAACATCCTTGAATTAGTAAGCATGCAGTAAATGCGACCACCCTCTGTATCAGGAGCAGCTATAAAATCTGCTTTGCACTAACAACTTGCCATTCGAAAGAAGGCAAACGAAACCCTGTTCAGCGCGACCTAGTCCTGTCAGACAAGCATTTAACTTATATAAGGCGACCTCTGTGAGGAGAGGGCATTCTATTTCCTGCCTTTGCCCTCTAAAGGTGGCTTTGCAGATCCATCTGTGCGGCCTGTCCAATAGCAACAAACACAGAGACCACTAGAAATGGCTATTCTCTCATTCCTGGATGAAGGGATCCCAATCACATTTTGACAGTAGCGTTCTGGTCTGTAGTTCAAGCAGGTGGAGGAGTGTGGAGGCGGCCTTTTCTGGTTTCCACACCAGCTTGATTTGCCCCCTGAATCCCTTCTCTTGGAGAGAGGAGGCCTGTCTGTCAGCATTAGCTGCATCCCCAGCGTGACAGAGAAGCCTTATGCTCGTTCACCATTCGCTGCCCATGAAGAAGCCGGAGAGGAGGGGAGCTGCAGCAGGGGGGGGGGGGGGGGGGAGAGAAGGGGAGCCCCATTCGTCACCGTTGCCTCCTCGACTCTTTGCCTCCCGCCCAGGAGCAGCAAGATCTGCCGGGAAAGAAGAAGGACGCAGCCTCTAATCCCCAACAAAATGAACTGCAGCCCTGGAGCGGGTGGCGTCTGCTTAGGCGGTGCCGGATGGCAAAAGGGCGCCTCTCCGGACGGGGCGACGGCAATCCTCCGCCTGCATTTGTCGCCCACCCCCCACCCACCCACCCACCCCCGACCACCCCTTTGCTTCAGGCGTCAAGCAGCCATTTTTCACTCCGCAGCCACTTGTGATGTCATCCCCCACTAGGCAGCCAAACCCAGAAGCCCCCCCCCCCCAAAAAAAGAGAGCGAAAGCGAAGTCGCAGCCCTCCCCTCCTGGCCGGCCAGCCAGCAGCAGCAACACCAGCAGGAGCAGCAGGAGCAGCAGGAGCAGCAGCAAACTTTGGGCGCTCCCTCCCCTGCCCGCCCTCTTCTGCAGATCCCCTTGCCTGATGGGCGGCCGCGGCAGCGGCCGCAGCGACCTCCTCCGCGTGTCGGAAGGATTCCCGCGCCGGGGCATTGCTGCGATGCTGGAGGTGCAAGACGGCAGCAGGCAGCAGCAGCAGCGGCAGCCGCCGCCGCCGCCAGGCTGGGCTGCTCTACTGCAGGATCCGCTCCGGTGGGGTGCCCTCTCCCTGTCTCCAAGCAGGACTGCAGCTTAGGTGCTGCCGGCTGAGCCATCTGCACTTGCTCTCTCCCTCTCTCTCCCTCCCTCAGACACTCACCCCCGTGCCGTGTGCGAGCGGGGAGAAACCCCTGCTGCTGGCGCTGCTCCTGCCGCCGCCTTCTCGTCTGCTGAGTCATGGGCTGCGAGTCCCGGCTCTCTCCTCCGCGCGGAAATCACTGACACGTCTCAGGGCTGCGGCTGCTGCAGCTCGGATTCCAGGGCCACCCGGACCAGCGAAGGCTCATGCGCCTCCTCCTCCTCCTCCTCCTCCTCCGGCGACCCACACAGGCAGGCTGCCCTTCCGCTGCTCACGCCGGTCCTCAGCTCCCGTGACCTGGTCTCCCCCCTCCGCCCAGCCCCCGAGGGTCGCCCGGACCCGGGGAGGAAAGCTCCCCCCCCCCCCCCCCCCAGCGCCTGAGCCATGATCGCCGCCGCTTTCTTGGTCTTGCTGCGACCTTACAGCATCCAGTGTGCCCTCTTCTTGCTGCTGCTCCTGCTGGGGACCGTAGCCACGATTCTGTTCTTCTGCTGCTGGCACCGTAAGCTCCAGAAAGGGAGGCATCCGATCAAATCCGTCTTTTCAGGACGCTCAAGGAGCCGAGGTAAGAGACGTGGCTGCGCCTTCCCCTGCCGAAGGAGGACGGGAGGACAGAGAGGCTGGCAAGGAGGGGAGGGGGGGGGGAGAGAGAGAGAGCTGCAAGGGAATCCCCCCTTGCCTGGCCAAGGTGGGATGGGGTTTCTGTCCGAGATGGCTGGGGTACTGAAAAGGAGAATTGGGAAACGGGCTTTGAAGAGCAGCAGAGACTGCGGCAGCCTAGTCTCCACCCCATCCCCGAGTGAAGATTTTCAGTTGCCAGCTGGGAACCCCTCACCTTCCCCCTCAGTTGCTCAAGTGTCCTAGAACTTTCCCATCAACTTCCAGGGGATGAATGAAAGAGACGGGCTGGCTGCTGCAGCTAGCGGTGCTTCTAAGGGTCATTTTACCCTCTACCTCCCCTCTAAAGTAGTTTGACTGCTGTCTTTTCCTGTGCTGATTTCACAGTGGTGTGAAATTTCACTCCAGGGGGTCTAAGTGCACTAATCAACAGCAATTGTTTAAAGCAGAATCAAGCCGGTTGAATACTAGCTTGACCCCAGGAGGGCAGTTAGTAGATGTGGACATTTCAGTAGCAGCACGGTTTCACACCGCACAGAGGTGTGGGCAGGTTTTTTTGGAACTAGAATGATTCCAGCGGGAAAGTCAGATGTAAAAACAGCCTTAGGGAGCTTTCAGATGCCTCAAGTTTATGGGCTCTTTTAAAGCACCCAAGCCAGTAGGACTTTGAAATGATGCTGAAAGGGAGAACCCGGCAGGCCCCCCTGACTTATTTTTCCCTCCACCTTTCCATTCCAGATGCTGTAATGAGAACCCACCACTTTCGTTCTGAGGTAATTTATTTAGCACGCAATCTCAAGGTCAGAACAAGTTTTGTTACCAAAGTACAAATCACTGAAAGCATGTATTTTTCTATTAAGAGGAATAGGCGCCTTTTAATAAGCACCGCATGGAAATCTTGCTATTTTAGGACGCTGTTTTACTGATATGGTTAAATATTCCATTAGTCTAATTCAGTTTCATTTGTGTGTGTGTGTGTGTGTGTGTGTGTATGAGTGAGAGAGAGAGAGAACATCCCTTTGTTTTACAAGGCAATTAAATACAAATGTTATCAGTAATGTTAAAGAACCATAGGACTGATTTCAGATGCCTGGTGGTCGGTCATCAGCCATGTTCCACAATACTACAGCTTTAGGTTGCAGACATCATATGAAAACTTAAATATTAGTGGCATTCAGGGCCGGTGCTACCATTAGGCCAACCTAGGCGGCTGCCTGGGGTGGAGACCTCAGAGGGGCGCAGAACTGACAGTCTGCATTACTGTGCAGGAGACCTGCCACCAGGCCCAGCACCAGCAATTTCAAATTTTGGGGTTTTCAGTCTTTCTAAAATGCATTTCTGTTTGAAAATTGGGGGGTGCATTTGGGGAGGGGGGGGGGCGCCAGAAGGTAGCCTCGCCTAGTGTGCAAAAAAACCTGGCACCAGCCCTGGTGGCATTAGCAATGTTACTTCAGAGAATCAGTGTTGCCTATGGGAGTCAAGATTAAGACCCTTTCCATTTTTAGCTGCTGCAGTGACAGACCTGTAGAATGAGGGCCTCCCATCTCTCCCTCTTATCACCCAGATCACAGAAAGTTGTTTCTGCTAACAAGGAATATAGGACAGCTCTATGCCATAGTCTGCCTTCTACATTCACTCGCTAGTCAGATATTCTTGCCGACCTGTGCAGATCTAAGGAAACAGAGCACGTCTAATCTTCTCACAACTACCCACGGTTACTTAATGCTTCTGGCACTTAATTTTTTCCGCTGGACTGATTTATTTATTTTTTTGCATTGGTACATTAAGAACATCCTTTCAAAGCAATTTACTGTGATGCTTTTCTAGAAGGACATCTTTATAGAGCTGCCCCTCTCTTGCTGCTTGTGTTCAAGGACAATTGATTCTCCCTTGAAATAGTAGCCAAATCCCACTGGAAAATTAAAATGTTCATCAAATTACTTTTTTCTCACTAAAATGACTGCTCTCTAAGCTTCAAAGCTTGGTTGAACCTTCACTTAATATTTCCACTACAATAATTAATCGATTCTGTCATCAGCATTATTGCTACTAAACAGGGCTCTTTTTGTAGAAAAAGCCCAGCAGGAACTCATTACCATAATAGGCCACACCCACCAGCAGGAACTCATTAGCGTATCAGGCCACACCCCTGACAGCACAGAAAGAGAGAGAGAAGGAAAGAAGGAAGGAAAGAGGGAAAGAAAGAAAGAAAGAAAGAAGGGAAAGAAAGAAAGGGAAAGAAAGAGAGAAGGAAAGGAGGAAAAGAAAGAGAGAGAAGGAAAGAGAGAAGGAAAGGAGGGAATGAGAGAGAGAGAAGGAAAGGAGGGAAAGAAAGAGAAGGAAGGAAAGAGAAAGAAAGAGAGAAGGAAAGAGGGAAAGAAAGAAAGAGATGGGGGAGGGAGGCTCTCCCCCCATCAAGGCTCTGCTGCCACCCCCCAAGTCCCCCCATCAAGCCCCCACTGAAGGAGGGAAAGACAGAAAGAGAAGGAAAGAAGGAGGGAAAGAAAGAAAGAGGGCAAAGAAATGGGGGAGAGAGAGGGTCTCCCCCCATCAAGGCTCTGCTGCCACCCCCCAAGCCCCCACTGCTGCCTCCCCACACCAGCACTTACTGGGAACAGGGAGAGCAAAGCAGTGATGGTGGTGCCGTGAACCCCAAGGCTCCCACGTGGCAACCAGGCATCTGGCACCTTTTGGCTCCATGCACTTAAAGGGAGAGCGTCCCCTTTAAGTTCACAGAGCTGGAAGGCGCCCAACACCCGGTCTCTGCGCGGAGACTGGGTGCGGGGTGCTTTCTAGCCGGCTCTGTGCACTTAAAGGGGACGCTCTCCCTTTAAGTGCATGGAACTGGAAGGCTCCTGACGCCTGGTCTCCATGCGTAGACCAGGTGTGAGGCACTTTTAGCCGGCGGGGGGAAGGGGCGGGGTGGGCCCAGACGCCAGCCAGAACGCTGCTCCGGTGTGTTCCGGCCCAAAAAGAGCCCTGCTACTAAATATTATTAGTTTTAATTTGTGGTTGTCATGCAGCCCAATCCTGTGGCATATTAATGTAGAGCTGAGTTCTACTGTAGGCCTACAAACATTTACTTGAGAGTAAGCCCCTTTGAAATCAGTGGTCTTTATTTCTGAGAAGGCATCCATGTATGATCGTGTTGTTAAACATTTAAAATGCTATCTTAGGCTCACTTGGGAATAAGTCTCATTCAACTGAATGGGACTATCTCCTGAGTACACATGCATAGGATCTGTTTGCACATGAACAATTCAGCTGAAGTTAGGTGCTTTAGAACCCAATGATATCAGTGGAAGAGTTAAGTATTCAGATCAATTTCTCCTGTTGAGATTTGTGGAATTTTAGATTGCTTAGCTGGTTAGATTTTGTCTTAATTCGAAGTAGTGCTATTTTGTTAAGCAGGACTAGTCATCAGTAAGTAGTCTGAGGGTTTAAGTGTAACATACAATTTGGAGGTCTTTATGCTGCTTTGTTAGTGTCTCCTTATTTATATTTTGCTTCTCAGCCATTCTGTTTGGTACTTTTAATAAAGCTTCCCTTTGCAATTTGTTATATGTAAGGATTGTATATTAAGGCTGGAATGATGCACATTTACCTTTGAGTCCCCATAACTTTCAAGCAAACTCACTTAAAACTTAAATGCCTTTGTAATATTCTTTTGCAGGCTGGGACAATTTGTAGACCATGGATTATACTATTACTGGTGTTTATGATTACATCAGGAATAGATTTTTCTTTATCTCCAAAGAACTTAATTACACTGGAATCCACACTTGTAACTTCTAACGTTTATTTAATGTTTAATTGCTTTACTTTGAAATGTGCATAACATTATTTTTAAATATTGTAGAGTCCTTGAATATCTGAGTACTATTTAAAAAAACCTTTGAGTAAAAAAAAAATTAAAAACCACTTCTTTGCTCATGCTGTAGCCTGCTGTTTTTAGATTTAATAAGTAATTTTGTAATCACAGACCCCACATGTGTATGTGAAATAGAAAGTTACTTCCTGGCTTTGAGCTTTAGTTATTCATCTTCTGAACTATAATTTGAGACATGACTTGCTGTATTACACATTATGTGCAGAAACAGGGCTATTTTTGGGCAGGGACGCACAGGAACGGAGTTCTGGCTGGCTCCTGAGTTGGCCACGCCTGCAATTAAAATCTCTGGCATGTGTGGCTACAGAGCACGCTCCCCTCCCCACGTTACACACAAGAAGGAAAGGCAGCATGTTAAAATGCCCTCTTTCCCTCTGGGGAGCCTGTCCTGTCAATTTCACTGGGGGGGGGCAGTCAGCTGAGAGTGAAATTGACAAGGAAAAGCCTCTCTCTGCCTTCCCTTCTCTAGCTGATATGTCACAGCGGGAAAAGGGCAGGCAGGGAACCCAGGCAGGTTGAAAATGCCTTTCTTTCCCTCCCCAATCTAGGGGAGGGAGAGAAAGGCACTTAACCATGCCTCCTGCCCTCCCATGCTTCCCCAAGTCTCTCTGCAATAGCAAAGAAAGGCAATGCTGAAGTGGGCCGAAGAAGCTGGGGGTGGGGAGAGGCAAGCTTCCATGTTGCCCTGTGCTTTCCCAGCCCCCCCAAATATGCTAATGAGCTGTGCTGTCAGGGGTGTGGCCTAATATGCGAATGAGTTTCTGCTGCTGGGTGTGGCCTATTATGCTAATGAGTTCCTGCTGGGCTTTTTCTACCAAAAAAAGCCCTGTGCATACATTAGATATAATGTCATCCCCCAAAAAATCAGTGTCAAATATTGTAAAAGTATTGAGATGTGTTGAATGATAGGAGCTCTGTCACAATGAAAATGAAGCCCGTCCCCAGTCCTTTTAGTGGTATGCTGCGGATCACAAGTATGAAATAGGAACATTCATCACAAATAATAGTGAAGAGGCTTTTACGGAATGTTTGCAGAGTCTGTTCAAGTGATGGCTCACAGAAAAATTTAAATATCGACAAACTATTTAAATAAATGAAGATGAATGGCTGGTAAGTCTGCATTAAATATATCACGAAAGAAGTCTAGAAGTTCAGTGATCAAAAGTACTTTTTGGAAAAGAAAATTACAATTCTCCTGTATTCAAACACAGCAATATATGACATAATACCTGGTTCATCTTTATGGTGTTTTGAGATTCTTCGCTCATTTTGTTGCAACAGACCATCATGGATACCGCTCTGGACTTAATTACGTTTATATTCCATTCTTCTTCCACCATATACCAAGGGGGCTTTCTTTAGGGTTACTAGGAGGCCTTTCATCTAGTCACTGACCTGCCTCAGACGTGTTTAGCTTCAGTGAGGTTGCTGCATCGTGTGGCCTTCATCTAAACAATGGGTGGGTCAGTGATTTTTAAAATATTTTTATGCTGCTCTTAATCCAAAGAGCTCAGTTCTCCCCATTATTACAAGTGTAAATTCACAATGAAGGGGGTTAGACCAAGAGAGAGTCATTAGCCCAAAGTCGCCCTCTGTTGTGGGCCACTGTGTTTGCCCAACAGTATGTCGGAAACATACACCCTTAACAGAATGGAGATGAGTCACATGGTAAGCATCAGCCCCGTAGCTAGGCGATTTTTTGGGAGGGGCCTTGGGGGGGGCACCAGCTAATTAAATCAAAGCACAGTGCAGGCGGTACTTTGGGGGCAGCCCGGGAGGGAGAGGGCCCAGAAGAACACTAGGGGGCCGGGCCCTGTGGGCCCCACGTTAGCTACGGGCCAGGTGAACACTTGCAAAAATTATCATCAGGGGAAGACCGGATCCACTTGGTTATTCTAGGTGACTGTAAAATATTAATTAAGTACTGTAGACCCTTGAGGCATATCTCTGCCATATCTCTTCAGCTGCTAGCCCAGAAATAACGGAACTCTGGAGGAAATGACGTCTATAGCAACGGAACATGTTGACATCTGTTTTATGGAGTGTGGGTTGGTCCTTCAGGGAAAGTAGTCACTGACATTTTGGGAGGAGCTGTGGCTCGGTGGCAGAGCATCTGCTTGGCATGCAGAAGGTTGCAGGTTCAATCCCCGGCATCTCCATTGAAAAGATCTGGAAGTAGGTGAAGTGAAAGACCTCAGCCTGAGACCCTGGAGAGCCACTGCCAGTCTGAGTAGACAATACTGACCTTGATGAACCGACGGTCTGATTCAGTATAAGGCAGCTTCATGTGTTCATGTGACAGGATTGCCAACTGGCTGGAAGAAAAATGTTCTGGCCCTTTAATTGCAGCTTAATGTATGGAAATGGGAGGTTAATGGTTGTCATAGTGTGAAGGAAAATAACATCACCTGGAGCAGGGGTGGGCAAACTTGCTCAGCATAAGAGCCACCTAGAACAGGGGTGGCCAAACTTGCTTAACGTAAGAGCCGCATAGACTAAATGTCAGATGTTTGAGAGCCACAAGACATGGACAAATATTACCTGCTTTTATTGGAAAATAAGCAAATTTGCTTTTTATTAACATTAAATGAGACTGCCAAAAGTAATAACAAAAGGGGTAAAAGCAGATATTGGTAATGATATTAATTTGTCCAATGATATTTGTTTGCTAATGATATTTAGCTTCCCCAGCCGCCCTGCCGGGAGCTACATAATGTATGTGAAAGAGCCGCATGCGGCTCCCGAGCCACAGTTTGCCCACCCCTGACCTGGAGCATCCTGTTAAAGCAGGATTATTAAAGGGGCAGGACATTTTCCTCTGGTCAGATGGCAATCCTAGCTACTTACTGGGGCACAGTGTGTGCTGTGGTCCTTCTAGACAAATAAGCGTAGTTAAGATTGCAGCCTGTATGGCATGAACCTAGCTTCTTAGAATGAAATTAACTTCCAGGTAGAATGCCTGGAATCAAAGTGTTAGCCTACAGTTCCCAAACATCAACTAAAGCAATTATCTAGTAATTTCATTGCAATGTACCCTTTTATGTACAGAATGGCCCTGACTGTAACTTTGATATCTAGTTTTCATTTGCGGATTATGTTTTGATCTGATTTTCCTCTGCAATTTCCACCATTCCATAATGGTGTTTAAACACAGGGTGGCTGGCTTTGCATTTCCCAGAACGCATGCTGTGATAGGTTTTCTCACTTCAGACCTGCTTCTTGCAGTTTTGACCCATATGTCCTTGAGGGAAGTTGTGCCTATCTCTGATGTAAATGAAGGGTTGGGTGTAGCTTAGGATAGGAGGTAGGGTCAGATTTGTATTGTCAATAGAGAAAGAACACAGGTGGTTCCATGATTAACGCCTGTACTATCCTATTGTAGATGGGATAGGGTTGCCAAGTCCTACTTACCTAATGGCGGGGGGGAGTCCTCCCTGGCCCAGGAGCTCCTCTGGCATGCACGCTTTGTGCGCACGCCTAGTGATGTCACCAGGAAGTGACGTCACCACGTTGGGGGCGTTGCCAGGGCCCTGGCAACGCCCCCAACGTGGTGACGTCACTTCCTGGTGACGTCATTACGCTGGGGAAAGTCGTCCTGGCTGGACGACTTCGGGGGTGGGGTTCCCCCCGCTGGCCGAATGCTGGCCAGCGGATCGGGAACCCCTGTAGCGGGGAATCCCCCGCCCCCCAGGCTGACTTGGCAGCCCTAAAACGGGAGAATAGGAATCCGCCTGACCAGTTTATCTCTGGTTTCTGTCAGCCTGTCCACTTCCATTCTGATCTCTTCTGCCAATGAAAATATTGGCGTTCAGATGACGATGATGATGGCAGCATTATTGCAATGATTAACATGTCCTAAAATATTCTTTCATTTGAAGTGCTTTAATATACTGTATTTGGAGAAATTCATTATGGAAAATCCTGACGGAATTGCTCACTTCTCTAAAAACCAAATTAACGTTTAAAATGTAACTCCCATTTCACAAGACCACTAAAAAGTCATTAGTCTCTCAGGGCACATTTCTGATGAAGATAGTGTGCAAAACAGGCCGTTCCATTGCCACAAATACAGCCATGGAAAGATTTTTTTTTAAAAATTGTATTCTACAGCCTTTGGGCAACCAAAACTGACAGTAAAGGTCAAAGGACCTTTTTTTGAAGAAAAGGAGAGGTGCTTGATTGTTTCTTCAACCCATAATGCCAAATATTCCCACTGAATTAACTGACTCACTTTATTTCACCACTCTGGTTTTAGAGAATGCTTTGAAGGTGCAGAATTTGCAAAGGCTGATCAGTACAGCTAGTGTTGTGATGGCTGAGTGCTCTGGGGAGACTTCCTTCTTTCTTTCTAAAGAGAACACTGAGGATATATTTAGGTACGTGCACTGATGCGCACACACACACACACAAGTTCCATGAAAAAGATGCACCATTCATTGGACCTGAGTGGGCAGAGCTACATCTGTATGCACAGACTATGTATTCTGAGGTGGTGGGAAAGGCCTTGCGACCAGAGGACTCCCTATATAGAGTTCTCCTGCTTTGAAGCTTATATACAGAGGTTACTAATACCCTGGCAAGACTTTCTAAAATGACAAGTTTAGTATCTGATTTCTGTTGGAGATGCAATGGTCATGTCAGAAACTAAATGACTATGCCAGAAATTGATGTGATGTGCCTAAAGCTTGGTTCATGATGTTCATGGACAAGCTTAAGGCCTATATGCTGTTATGGGAAAGGGGGGAAAATTCTGTCTGTCTGTCTGTCTCTCATCTATCTCTCCACCCACCCACCATCTATCTATCATCCACTTATCTAAAAATAAGTCAATACATTTGTTATTTAGGGTTTCCAACTGGGGGTTGGGAAATTCCTGGAGATTTCTGGGTGGACTTTGAGAGGTGAAAGACCTCATCTGGGTATAATGCTATAAGGCACATGCTCCAAAGCTTCCATTTTCTGGGTATTTTTCCAGTAATAGATATAAACATGTGGCGCAGACAGGGGTCCATTGGAGCGGGAGTGCACAGGAGCGCAGCTCCGGGAGTGAGGAGCCCAGGGGGTGGGCACATGACCAAGCCCCGCCCCCTCCTCGGCTTCCCCGAGCAGTGCAGAGGCGCAGCGCCCCGGGGAAAGCCCTGCTAGGGTCTTTATTGTTTTTAATGTTTTGTTTTAATATTGATAATTTTATCATTGTTCCTTTTATGACTGTGTGCTGCTTTTCCAGAGGCTTGCTCAAGGTGGCATATAAATTTTCTAAGTATACCATTTTTTATCTGGGCACATGGCACATAAGTACTGGAGAAATTTCACCAACCCTTCAGCAGCTTCCACCCCATCAGTTTGGTGTAGTGGTCAGGAGTTGGACTCTCATCTGGGAGAACCGGGTTTGATTCCCCACGCCTCCACATGCAGCTGCTGGTGTGACCTTGGGCCAGTCACAAGTTCTCCCAGAGCTGTTCTCTCATGAGCAATTCTCAAAAGACCTCTCTCAGCCCCACGTACCTCACAGGGTGTCTTGTTGTGGGGAGGGGAAGGGGAAGGGATGGGTGGTGCACATGTCCTGGGTATCTCAAGTCTACTTGAAACCTGGTGGTTTCAAGGGAGCAGGAAGAGAATGAGGGTGTGTTCTTTACGCTTATTTTTATTGCACAAAGTATTGGATGGGGAAGGGAATGGAGGAAGAGCAGGTCAGTTTCACTCACCTGTGGAGTGGAGCCTGAGGGGTGGGTGTTGCCTTCTGACACACTTCCGGTATGTTAGGGGGTGTGGCATATGCAAATGAGTTATGCAAATGAGTTATGCTAATGAGCTCCTGCACCTCTTTTTCTACAAAATGACCCCTGGGTGCAGACTAATGACAAAATTTCTGCATGCAGGCCACATTGTACTTGTGACTGTATGAGTTCTTGCTTAGGAGTATGGTGGGATTTACTTGAGGAAAAATGTGTAGGATTGGGCTGTCAACAAGAACAATTTTGGTACTTAACCAGCACAAATCAGCTAGAAACATAGTTGGATACCATACTCTAGGTACACGGCTGGGCTGTCTGTAATTAATTTTCTATAGACCTACAGCCAAAGATATTTAGGTAGTAAACAAAATTCTAGCTGGACAAAGAAATTGATATTGGCTGCCCAAACCATAGAAATGGTAAGATCTGTGCGAGGTTTTCTCTCCTCATAACCCTTCTGCTTTTGGGGCTCTGTGGTCTTCATGTTCACACTGCTTCCTAAGTGCTCATCTCCCCAGCTCTCTGTCTCCCACTGTAGCACATCCCTTCGTGACTCCAACCCCTGTGTGAGTTTTTTCCTCAGCCAATTCTGCCTTCTGCATTCTTTCTTTGAAATGTTTACTGCTTTAGGGTTGCAGCCACATCTATTGCTCAAGAGGAGTTCTACTCAAGCCAATGTACCTGGGCACAGCCTCCATTCCAGGATTTTAATTTAGCTGGGCTGGTACTGACAGGATTCTGCCCCCCATAAATGAACAAAAATGTAATTATTCATTTCCAAAGTTGTGAAAAGATGAAAACATATATCAGTTCTAAACTGAGGAAATGCCCATAAATATTTACATTTCATATACTGTATCTCTGCTGCTTAGCCTGTTGAATAGTTATGGCCGTAGCAAGAGATGCCTTCTATATTTTCATTTCGTTGTACAGATAAGATGCTTATATGTATCTGGTACTGAAAATAGGTCATGCAGAGAGGAAGGGAAAAAGGGTAAGTATATTTTTGGGAAACAGAAGACCCAGACTGCTGGGTTTTGACAGCTACTTCCTCCCTGTCATTGGCAGAGCCATCTTCAGTGTACGACCCATTATCACAGTCAACCCACTTTCTGCTTACTAGAACAGCCGGCTAAAAATACCACTCTTGTCGTTGATCATGAATAGCCTTTGAAGGTTTGTGCTACGGTTCTGTAGTAGAATTCCAGGATTATTTACAGGTTGGTGAATATGTACACAGCTCTGGTGAAAAGAGAAATCAACTAAGCCTCTAAGCTGAATTATAGCTTTTTGGCTGATTTGGGGAATGTGTATTCAAGGACAAGACAGATGAAAGAATACAGTGCTAGACTGAAGCAAACCTCTGCCTTATTTCCTTAGTGGATTTAATCCATTGTGTTTGAACACCGTTTTCGTCTTAGGGTATTAGAACTGTATTCCATTAAGGACTGGAGGTTTAAGGAACATGGTTATGATTATGAAGGAAGGCAATTCAGAATGAAAATAATGCTTTCCCCATTAATATGTACAAAATCAACTTTAGTTAAGAATTTATCTGTAGAAGTCTTATATAAGGAACAATTTCTTCTAATTTTTTTAATTTAACAAAGTTTTTACCCTACCTTTTTGCCCTCATAGGGCCGCCCAAAGTGGCTAACAAACTAAAACATACAAATTAAAATCTCAGCAACATTCTGTTATTAAAACCAACACACAAATACATCATTCACAAATACAAAATTCAGTTATTAAAACCAGCACACAAATACATCATTAAAACAATTGAAAATAAGAGCCTAAAATAAATACGAAACATAAAAACAGTAGTTACATTCCATTGGGGAGGAAGGAGGGATCATTGAAGGAAACAAAAAATTCTTCACCTGCTGGTGGAAGATGGCAACAGAAGGCGACAGGCGAATCTCCCTGGGGAGAGCATTCCAGAATTTTGGTGTCACTACTGATAAGGCCCTCTCTCGGGTTACCTCCCACCAGGGCTTTTTTTGTAGAAAAAGTCCAGCAGGAACTCATTAGCATAATAGGCCACACCCAACAGCAGAAACTCATTCGCATATTAGGCCATGCCCTGACAGTGCATCTTATTAGCATATTAGGTGTGGGGCTGAGAAAGCACAGGGCAGGCATGGAAGCTTGCCTCTCCCCCCCGAGCTTCTCCGCCCCACTTCAGCATCGCCTTTCTAGTCTACCCCCCCTCCGAACCAGACAGCCGAGGAAAGGCGCTGCTGGACAAATCACTTTTCTAGTCTCCTAGCCTAGTTGCAAGGGGGGGCGGCATGGTTAAATTCCTTTCTCTCCCTCCCCAAGACTGGGGAGGGAAAGAAAGGCATTTTCAACTTGCTTGGGTTCCCTGCCTGCCCTTTTCCAGCTGTGACATGTCAGCTAGAGAAGGGAAGGCAGAGAGAGGTTATTCCTTGTCAATTTCACTCTCAGCTGGGAGTGGGGAGTGAAATTGACAAGGACATCCTGATGGGCTCCCCAGAGGGAAAGAGGGCATTTTAACATGCCACCTTCTCCTATTGTGTGTAACGTGGGGAGGGCAGAGTGCTCTGTAGCTCTACATGCCAGAGGTTTTGGTTGTAGGCATGGCCAACTCAGGAGCCAGCCGGAAGCAGGGCTTCCAAAGATGATGGTCGTGGTCAGGTAGTTTCATAAGGGAGTAGAGGGTCCTTCCGATATGTTGGTTCCCAACGAATAGGGCTTTAAATGTCAGCACCAGCACCTTGAGTTGTGCACAGAGAGAAACCGGAAGCCAGTGTAGATCAGCCAAGCTTATTGTGCGGTGAGGTCCCTATGACCCAATCCAGTCAACATCCTATACCAAACTGAAGCTTCCAAACACTTTTCAGTAGTCCTCTCAATTGCACAGAAAATTTGCCTCTTAAGACTGATGTGATTTCAATTCATTTCTTCATTTGACACAACATTTCAAACAACAATTGGGGAAGCAGTGGATAAATTGTCTCGGGATAGATTCAGGTGGGTAGCCGAGCCGTGTTGGTCTGAAGCAGCAGAACAAAGTTTGAGTCCAGGGGCACCTTTCAGACCACCAAAGTTTTATTCAAGGAGTGTGCTTGTCAGGGGTCATTTTGTAGAAAAAGAGGTGCAAAAGCTCATTAGCATAACTTATTTGCATATGGCACACCCCCAGACTAGGGCTGCCAAGTCCAACTTGGGAAATAGCTGAGGACTTTGGGGGTGGAGCCAGGAGACTTTGGGGGTGGAGCCAGGAGAAAGGAAGTGACATCATTTTGTGATGTCACATCCTGTGATGTTGCTTCCACATGCTGACACATGAACTCATGAAGTTTCCTAATACTGAATCAGGCCATTGGTCCATCAAGGTCAGTATTGACTACTCAGACTGGTAGTGGCTCTCCAGGGTCTCAGGCTGAGATCTTTAATGTCACCTATTACCTGATCCTTTTTTAGCTGAAGAGGCTGATACCTCCTGCATGTCAAGCAGATGCTCTATCACTGAGCAACGGCCCTACTAAATCCTTCCTCATCTTGGCAGAATATGAAGCACTAAGTGCTACACAAGTGCTAAATATGATTTTCATATCATAAGAACAGGAGAGAAGCCACAGTGGATCGGGCCAACAGCCCATCCAGTACAACACTCTGTGTCACACAGTGGCCAAAAATACCAGGTGCCCTCAGGAGGTCCAGCAGCGGGGCCAGAACTCCAGAAGCCCTCCCACTGTTGCCCCCCAAGCACCAAGAATGCAGAGCATCACTGCCCCAGGCAAAGTGTTCCATTTAGACCTTGTGGCTAATAATAGCCACTGATAGACCTCTGCTGGATGGGGACAGAGAGAGAGACAGACAGACAGACAGACAGAAAAAAGAAAGAAAGAAAGGGGGAGGGGGAGAGAGAGAAAGAAGGAAAAGAGCTGGCAGAGGCACTTACCCCAGCAACCTTGCAAGCCACATGCAAAAGCACGCCCTTCAGTACAAAGAGCCTAGTCCATCCTTAATCTCTGGGCGGGACTTTCTCTTGCTGCCTCTGCTCTTAAAGGGGAAATGTCTGGTGAGGCTTTTTACTGCAGGGCAGGCTCTCTGCAGACATTTCCCTTTTAAGAGTTCAGGCCTGGCAGGGAGAGGGCAGGGCAGGCTCCGACGTTCCCCTGCGTTCCTGCTGGCAGCCATTGCCTCCCCCGGTGGCCAATTTTGAAAAAGTGGGGGTAAGCATTAAAAATTGGTGTTTCCCCCGCCCTCCCAGGGGGCTTGGCAGCCCTACCCCAGACATCACCAAAAATGTGTCAGAAGGCAACACCCGCTGCTCAGGCTCCACTCCAAACATTTCCAGGTCTTTCCCAACTCAGAGCTGGTGAGCCAGCTTTCCACTTTGACTAAAGACTCTTTAGGTTTCCTTGGCTCTTCCAGGGAAGCTACCCTACAACAGACTTGAAAATACAGATCAAGTTAGTATGCTTTTGTTTTTTTCCACAGTGCATCACCATATGTGCCCGCTCCTGACCTTGTTACTCCTGGAACGGCGCTCCTGTGCGCTCCTGCTTGAAATGACCCCTGGAGCTTGCACACAAAAGCTTATACCTTGAATAAAACTTTATTGGTCTTGAAGGTGCCCCTGGACTCAAACTGTGTTCTGTTGTCTCAGGGGAAACAAGTACATTTGCCTCACAAGCTGTTGCCAAAAATATGATTTCTCTGCAATGAAAGACCAGCCTTGATGGAATATGTCTGCACTGGCCACAACAAACGGATGACAAGTATATTTTTAAATCCACACTGTTATATGATATTCTGCACAAACTCTAAGCTGCCATTTCTAGCAAAGAAGCCAGTCTACAGCAGTGAATTTCAGCCTTCCAACTGTCAGGGAATCTTCCCCGCATGGATGTGTATGGCAAGCAACTCCTATGAATCATGTAAAGGGTTCCCTGCACATTATAAAGATTCTGGAGTTTATTCTGTTTAAGGCACTATTTAGGTTTGTGCAGTGAAGAAATGTTCTAGAATATTCCAAACACTCCTTTGCATCTGAATCCTTTTGTAATATATGTACGCCCAGTGGTCAAAAATGTTAATGAAGGCCTAAAAATATTTGCTAAAAGTGAATGTTAGAAATTTTCAAAATGTAGTACATTAACACCGTACATTGCAACTTTAATTTAGGCTGGTGACATGAAAACAAAACTCAACTTTTAAAACATCCAGCTGCTCAACCGTATGTTTTAAGTCACAACTCATCCTGCTTTATTTTTGTTAGAAGCTGATTTGTTCATACTCTTATCATAGATGGCACTTAAAATATTATGGCAGATGAGACAGTATTAAGATTAACCAAGTTTGGCATCTCTGGAAAAAATGTGAAATGTTTATCCCAGTGTCCATAAAGTTCCCAGTGGACTTTTGGAATGTAGATTTTTTTTGGTCTTTACAACAGAATTTCCCCTGCAATAAAAATATGGAAGCTGCTTAAATGAACCTCCTGGCAATATGCATATAGGTATTGTCAAGAGCAAGAAGCTTAACTTCACACTATTAAATGTCCATTTGAATTGTTTGCTTTTCTTTAAAAATGAAATTCAATGTGATAGAAAACTGGTATTTTGTTTACATTGATGCACACACAATATTAGCTCTGGAAAGACTTCAAAGTGAAGAAGTGGCATATTGCATTGTAAATACTGGCTATAAGATGTAATCTAAGAAGAACTGATATGAGAGCTGTTACCTTACCAGCTCTAATTCCTATTATTGCCAAGGTTATAATGCACTTCAGAAAAATAAGAAATACAATTATTCAGGAAAAAGAAAGACAAGGATAGAGCATTTTATTGGTCTAATACAGGGGTGGCCAAACTTGCTTAACGTAAGAGCCACATAGAATGAATGTCAAATGTTTGAGACCCGCAAGACATGAACAGATATTACATGTTTTTACTGGGAAATTTTCAGATTTGCTTTTTATTAGCATTAAATGAGACTGCCAAAAATAATAAAAAAGCGGTAAAAGCAGATATTGATAATGATCTTTATTTGTCCAGTGATATTTGTTTGCTAATGATATTTAGCTTCCCCAGCCGCCCTGCTGGGAGCTGCGTAATATGTGTGAAAGTGCCGCATGTGGCTCCCGAGCCACAGTTTGGCCACCCCTGTTCTAATAGAAAACTTCCATGAGGTAAATACCTTTATAGAGTTGCATATATTAAGTTAATATTGAATATTTTCCCATGTGGCCTTCTGAAAAGTATCTAAACATTATAAAAATGTGTTCCTTTCTTCTTTTGATGATTCAGGGCAAAAGAGGTATGATTTATTGAAAGAATAATTAAACTTGGGCATACCCACACAAAAGACCTAAACTGTTTATTAGCCAGTCCATCTCTCCAGGGAAACCTGAGGGACTTCAGTACTATGAGAAGATCTAGGGATCTTTAACAGAGAATTCTCAGCAGCCTCAGTAAAAATGCAGTTCCCAGAATTCTGTGGGAGAAGTGATGACAGTTAAACTGGTATAAAATGGATTTGTTTGTAAATGTAGATACACACTTACTGGTTCATATGCTTAGGATTGTTTTCAGCTGCAGTTTCGGTACCTGGGACTCCTTCTGTGTTACACTGAATTGTCAGGACCATCATTTTATCACTGCAACTATACTCTTATTAAAATATAAGATTGGAAGGGAATGTGGGTATGCTGAATTTCCAGAGACTGCTTGGCAGTGCCTCCCTCTTCCTTGGAGGTAGGCAGTGCTATTATTTCCCCGCATTGTACTTATATAACCATTTAAACATGTTTGCTAGCTCTTTGTCCACCAGGGCTTTTGAGTCTTTGAGAACTGCCTGAAAAGAGAAAATCAGGAAATTAATCTTTTTCTGTCATGAAGCTGGAGTAATGGGAAAAGCTTCACCTGCTGACTTTCTGCTTCTCATGTAACTATGAAATGCTTGCTTCATTGGTCGAATTACTCTGATTTGCACACAATGCTCCGAAAGTGAATGTGAAAGGGTTGTAGTCAAATAAGAGCGTGAGAATCTTCCACGAAGTGGTAAAGCCAAGTTTTTTATAGGTTGCTTAAAACATTTACATTTTTAGGTGCACACCTGCTTTTTAAGTGTTTATCTACCTGGAAAGGTAGAATGTAAGTTTTACAGAAATAAGTACAAGTATAGAACAGCCAGGATTGGCCAGCTAATTGTTAAAGCATATTTGGGGGAAAACCCAGGTTTACTGTCATGCAACGTGTAGAATTAATCTAAATCACTGATGGAATTAGATCCTTATCCAAGAAGAGTTACTCCAGTGACTTGAACCTCATCTTTGATTTTCTGTCTTTCCTTATACTGGACTCTTCTACTCTGCACTAAGCTCCCTAATCTTTAGTGATATGCTAGTTCTTAAACAAATCATTTTGCAAAGATTAAGAGCTGATGTTCAATTGCTGAATTCAGTTCAGCTGCTTAGTATGATCTTTCCTGTGCACTTCTTGGCTTTTTAAATTTGGTTGGGCTGGGAACCCTGATATGTTACAGCCCATGGAAATCAATTCTGAGCTGACCAGCTATATTAGGCTTTCATTGTAATCTGAACTGAAGTGGTCTCCTTGTCAGCGTATATGTAATAACAGAATACAAGACTCAAAGGAGGAGATTTGGAGAGGAAAAATACAATTTTGAACAATGCCCTTCTGTGAACCTCCTAACTAACCTTGTAGTTAGTGATAGGGTTGCCAAGTCCTTCTGACTTACTGGCAGGGGGGAGTCCTCCTGGGGCCGGGAGCTTCCCCGGCACGCGCGCTTGTGCGCGCGCTGCAATGATGTCACCCGGAAGTGACATCATCACGTTGGGGGCATTGCCAGGGCGACGCTTTGGCAATCGCCCCAAAACTCTATGGTACCATAGAGTTTTGGGGTGATTGCTAGAGCGTCGTCCCGGCAACGTCCCCAACATGATGACGTCACTTCTGGGTGATGTCATTACGCTGGGGAAGTCATCCTGACTGGACGACTTCGGGGGTGGGGTTCCCCCCGCCGGCCGAATGCTGGCCGGTGGATCGGGAACCCCTGTAGTGGGGGATCCCCCACCCCCCGGGCTGACTTGGCAGCCCTAATTAGTTAGTAGCTTGGTAAGCATTGAATGTACAAAGCAGAAGCAGTTTCATTAATAGATTATTTTAAATGGAATACACCTTTTCATGATCCCTTGCGGGTTGCCACCTTCTGCTGCCAACACCCTGGACTTAGGGTCTCTTGAGAAGGCCCAGGGTATCCTCCCAAGCCCAGCCAAATGCCCTCTTTTAACCGAGAAACGTGAGGCGTGATGACCAGGCAGAGAACAATTAAACAACGGGGTTTATTTAAACAATACTGGGGCAGGGAAAACAAGATGAGGTGCAGTAATCAATAACAGTGTTTTAAAGGTAAACTAAAATGATTCTAATGCTACTTAGTGTTTTTCTGTAAGTGGTACTACTTAAGGCCTACAGCCTCTTATACCAGGCCTCTTGCCTGTACTCCCTCCATCCCACTGAGGGATTTCTCTCCCAGCCCAGACTTTCCCCTCAGCTTGACTCTCTGTCAGAGGAGAGGCCGCAGCAGAGAGAAAAAGAACCGTTTGTCAGTTACACACCTAAAGTTCCGTCACCTCACATATCCCCCAAATTCCCATTGGCTCCCACGGCCGCTAAGCATTATGGGAATTGTAGGCTGTCCCTAGGGTTCCCAGCCTCCAGGTGGGGCCTGGTGATCTCCCGCTTTTACAACTGATCTCCAGCTTGGCTGCTTTGGAGGGTGGACTCTATGGCATTGTGCCATGCTGAGGCCCCTCCCCTCCCCAAACCCCACCTGCTCCTGGCTCCACCCCCAAAGTCCCCAGGTATTTTCCAACCCGGACTTGGCAACTCTAGCTGTCCCCTCTAACCCCAACACAGGTCTCTCCTATGCCTAGGCCGCACTAGGCTTGTCTTCCAGCCTGGCACAGATCATGACACACTAAGGCTGCCAGGTCTGGGTTGGGAAATACCTGGAGACAGGGCTGGCTCTATCACTAGGCAAACTAGGCGACTGTCTAGGGGTGCAGCTGGCAAATGGGGCGGTGGAGAGACTGAGAGCGAGAGATAGAGACTCAGCAAGACAGCGCGAGAGCCCAGCGTGCTTTACAGGTAGCAGCAGCAGTACTCTTAAGCCATGTGTCTCAGTGGAAGAGCCTCTGCTTTCATACAGAAGGTCCCATGCAGTATTGATCAAACTATTCCTCATGAGAGAAAATGACCAAGGATGCATATGGAGGAGTGGGGAATCAAACCTGGCTCTCAGATTAGAGTCCACCACTCTTAACCACTGTACCAAACTGGCTTAGAAGGACAGGGTTTAGAAGCACACACCAATTTTCATCTTTCCTGACCTTAAAAGTAATTTTATAAATTTATTGCTGATAAAAAAACCATCTGGAGCTCAGTTCCATAATCAAAATAGCCAATGAGCAGGCCAAGGCGGCGGGGGGGGGGGGGAGTTATCCTTGCTAGTGTGCAAAAAAACCTGGGGCCAGCCCTGCCTGGAGACTTTGGGGGTGGATCCGGGAGAGGGTGAGGTTTGGGGAGGGGAGAGGCCTCAGCATGGTACAATGCCATAGAGTCTACTCTTCAAAGCAGCCATTTTCTCCAGAGGGGATCTCCAGGCCCACCTGGAGGCTGGCAACCCTATGACACACCTCTAGAAATTTCAGTGAAAAATACATTTGTCTAAACAAACTAGAACACAGAAATGATAACAGATTTAGGATTTGTGTGCGATTGTGAACTGTTTGGGTGAAAACTATAAAAAAAGGACAGATGACTTAAATTGAAGCTTGCTACTGATTTTCAATAAATGTAGAATCTCCAAAAGTTCTTTATGCCTTGACAAATATTTCTTTAACCATTATTTATTTATTGGGTTTAATTTTGCTATAATTTACCCTGTTGATAGACATGCATTGGCTACGTACTCTGGAACACTCCTTAAGTCCCAGTGAAGTCCATGGATATATACTTATTTGCTAGTATTCTAAAAGGAGTAGTGTTTAGGATTTCAGCTTTGTGTCTTGCTTCTGACATAAAAAATGCTCCTGGTTTGTGAAAAGCGTGGTGTTTATTGTTATACTACCCATTTCCTGTCATTATGAAAGGGTATGGAGTGGAGGCTGGCTGTAAATCCCTGCACCGTTCACTGTCATGCCACTCAACTGCTTGTTCTTCTCACAAGGAAAGTATCCACTTCGCTATTTATCATGCAAGCTATGTGCCTTCTCTAAGAGTGAATCTAATTTTTAATTTCTAGTAGAAGGTTGAGGGACATCCATAAATCTGACAAGCCAGGGGGGCCCTGATAGGCAAAATGCCATGCCGCATTGGGGCTGCACTGAAGAGTCAAGCAAAACTGACCCCTTGGTCTTGCATGAATGGAAAGTTTTCTTCTCTGAGCTTGCTCCACCAGTGGAAGAGGGCGGTGAGTCAATTTTGACCAGTCTCTACTTCACAGCAGCTGCTCCTGCTATGTGAGCTCCCCTAACTTCCCCAACTTTGTTCGTGAGCTTCCCCAGCTCCCAGTACGGGCTTTTTGGGAGTCACAGGGAGAAATCCTAACCATATCTACTTAGAAGTAAGTCCCCTGTTATTCAACTGAACTTATTGCCAAGAAAGCATCTTGAATATTGCTATCACAAGATTTGGTTCCTGTGATCCAACCCTTCAGGTCTTTCAGAGTTCTGCATATCCTCTCCCTAACTCTGGAGGATACATCTGTCATGACTATTTGTTTCTAAAGCAGTGAACAGACCTCTTACAGGAAGGTTCCCCCACAATAGTGTATTACATACAATGGAATACAGTGCCACTGGCACTGGATTGGGGCTAGTGCTAGAAAGGACTTATGATAAAATCCTTTGTCATCTTGAAAGGCCATTACCAGGGGTCATTTCGTAGAAAAAGAGGTGCAGGAGCTCATTAGCATAACTCATTAGCATATGCCACGCCCCCTGACATCACCGGCCGAATGTCAGTTTCAGCCCCATTATACCCTATGGGCCATTGAAGTCAATGGCAAAAATTCATCGGGTATATGAGGGGCTGGAGGAGAGGGGGTTTAAGGGAGAGGCTCCAAACCTGCAGGGTAGCTGCTGGGGCCTCTCCCCGAAATACCCACCAAGTTTCAAGAAGGTTAGATCAGGGGGTTCAATTTGATGGGCCCTCAAACATTGCCCCATCCCCTCCATTGTTCTCCATGGTGGGAAAAAATGTTACTTTTTTCCCACCACAGAGAACAATGGAGGGAATGGGGGCAACCTGTTTGGGAGCCCGTAAAATTGGACCCCCTGGTCCAATCTTCTTGAAATTTGGTGAGTATTTGGGGGAGAGGCTCCATGAGCTACCCTGCAAGTTTGGAGCCTCTCCCTCAAACCCCCTCCCCTCCAGCCGCTTTTTAATCTGCTGCCGAATTTCGGCGGCGGGCTGAATCAGATCAGAGAATCTGATTCGGCCCGTGGCTGCCGTAGTGCCCACTTCTGGGCTGGTCTCTGGCCCCAAATGACCCCTGGCCATTACTATGTTATATTGTTCTGTAGACAATACTTGCTAACTCCCCAGTGCCAGGACTACATGCTTGAAGTACACTTCTGGAACCATTTATTTCAGAAACTGCTGTTGAAACAGTTCTCAGACTTTTGGACTGTCATAATTTGTTATTGGATTGTTTACCAAAAAAGTTCAGAAGTTTTAGGGACCGCTGGTGGGTATGATAGTTGGTAAGATTGTTGCTGTGGCCTTGGGACTGCAGACTAAATTCGGAACAGATTCCAGGCCTACAGCTAAAATGAAGCTGGCATTTCTTCCAGAGGATAAACAAAACAGCACCATCTGAATGGAAAGCACTGGTTCTGCATGGCGAAATGCATTTAAGTTTCACCTTCACTACTGTCCTTAAACTAAAACAGACATGGCTGTCAACAAAGATCATAATTAAAATATGAAGTCGCTTTGAAGCCAAACAGGTCTGTATCTGCTCAGAGCTTGAATGGAGACCACTTGTGATACTCAGTACCTTGAGCTTCCTGAAGGGAAAGCCCGGAATCAGGATACAAACAAACAAACAAACGTTTTAATACTAAGTGTGGGAACATAAGTTGGCTTTAAAATTGCATTGATTATCTGAAATGCTGTCTCTGATATGCACAAGGGAGGGCCTGCAAAACTCATGGCGGGGGGAATCCCATCTTACCCCCCACTGATGAGTTGTTGTATCCAGGCCTCACCTTGGAGCATGGCAGTGGTGTCTGGGAGCTATTCCAGGCCTAGAACAGCTCCCAGCATCCTCCGCTGCTATGGCAGGGCCCATAGCAGCTCCTGGTGTCTGCCAGTGCTGCATCTGAGCCTGGAGCCTGTTCTGATGTGTGCTGCGGCAGTGGCAGCCAGGCCCAGAGCTAGGGTTGCCAAGTCTGTATTACTCACCTGCTGGGGGGAGTCCTCCGTCCGCCGGGAGCTTCCCTGGTGTGCGCGCTTTGCGCGTGCGCCCAGTGACATCACCAGAAGTCACCAGGGCGACGCTCTGGCAATTGCCCCAAAACTCTATGGTATCATAGAGTTTTGGGGCGATTGCCAGAGCGTCGCCCTGGCAACGCCCCCAATGTGATGACGTCACTTCCGGGTGACGTCATTACGTTGGAGAAGTCGTCCTGGCTGGACGACTTCGGGGGTGGGGTTCCCCCCGCCGGCCAAATGCTGGCTGGCGGATCGGGAACCCCTGTAGTGGGGGATCCCCTGCCCCCCGGGCTGACTTGGCAGCCCTACCCGGAGCAGCTCCCAGTGTCCACTGCCGGACTCAGTGGGGCTGCCAGCCAGCCTCCTCTGCTGCCTTGGCCGAGCCCAGTGCAGTTGCTGGCCTCCTCTGCCACTGTAGCTCGGCTTGGCATGGCTGCTCGCCTTCACTGCTGGGCTGGAGTGGCTCCTTCTTGGCCCTGCAGGCTCCTAGGCTGCATGGCTGATGTTACTAGGCCTAATGTGGAGCTCTTGGGCTGTGCAGCTGCCTCTGGACCCAGCGTAACCACCTTGACCGCTGGAGAGATGTGTGTTCTCTGCTCCTGCTCAGAGAATGCTATTTTACTTGGCGGGGGGGATTTAACCCCCCTGTGTATTTTTAAAAACATTTCAGATTGTTCTGCACACTTGGGGAGTCTCCTAAGTGTGTAGAAAGGCCTTCTTAACCTCTGTGTGGCTCTGATCCATGGATTTAGCTCTCCGCAGATGGGGGCCATGGGTGGCTAATAGTATATAGATGGGGTAGCTGCCTACCACGGAGACAACAGTTGCAGTTAACCCTGAAGCATCAGACAGGAACAGGTAACTTGTGCTTTTCATCATTTTATCATTAAGCAGACCTCAGCTTTGTCTAAAGAGTTCAAAGACTGTGGGGAAGCCAGTATGGTGTCGTCGTTAGAGTGCTGGGCTAGGGATACCTGGATCCTTATCCCCCCCTTACCATAGAACTTACTCGGTCAGCGTGGAAAAGTTGCTGTCTCAGCTTCACACGTTTCTTCCTGAAGTCTTTCTGGTACTTAATTCCTCCAAATTTCTGTTCCGGGGGTTGGGGGGGGGGGGAAGCTTGACCATCCCACTGTCTCTTGCTAGATCTGTTAGTATTTCTAAAAGGGTGGTTGAAGGGAGGCTGGAAAGCTGTTGAATTGACTTCTCCTCCTCCTGCCTGTTCTCTGCCCAGAGATAAAACTTTTAAAAACTCACAGTGAAGGTTTTGCTCAGTTCAGACCTCCCCCCCCAACAAAAAAAATACATGTCTTCACACCGGGCAATACTGTTATGACTGCTGAGCAGTGGCCACTGAGAACATGTTTCTTAAAGCTATAGGCAGGGGTCCGTTGGAGCGGGAGCGCACAGGAGCGCAGCTCCGGGAGTGAGAAGCCCAGGGGGTGGGCACATGACCAAGCCCCGCCCCCTCCTCGGCTTCCCCGAGCAGTGCAGGGGCGCAGCGCCCCGGGGAAAGCCGTGCTAGGGTCTTTATTGATTTTAATGTTTTGTTTTAATATTGATCATTTTATCATTGTTCCTTTTATGACTGTGTGCTGCTTTTCCAGAGACTTGCTCAAGGTGGCATATACATTTTCTAAGGATACCATTTTTTATCTGGGCACATGGCACATAAGTACTGGAGAAATTTCACCAACCCTTCAGCAGCTTCCACCCCATCAGTTTGGTGTAGTGGTCAGGAGTTGGACTCTAATCTGGGAGAACCGGGTTTGGTTCCCCACTCCTCCACATGCAGCTGCTGGTGTGACCTTGGGCCAGTCACAAGTTCTCTCAGAGCTGTTCTCTCATGAGCAGTTCTCAAAAGACCTCTCTCAGCCCCACCTACCTCACAGGGTGTCTTGTTGTGGGGAGGGGAAGGGAAAGGGTGGTGCACATGTCCTGGGTATCTCAAGTCTACTTGAAACCTGGTGGTTTCAAGGGAGCAGGAAGAGACTGAGGGTGTGTTCTTTACGCTTATTTTTATTGCACAAAGTATTGGATGGGGAAGGGAATGGAGGAAGAGCAGGTCAGTTTCACTCACCTGGGGAGTGGAGCCTGAGGGGTGGGTGTTGCCTTCTGACATACTTCCGGTATGTTAGGGAGGTGGCATATGCAAATGAGTTATGCAAATGAGTTATGTAATGAGCTCTTGCACCTCTTTTTCTACGAAATGACCCCTGGCTATAGGCACTTTGTTACCCAAACTACCATACACGTGAAGGTCCTGTAATCTGCAAAGGTACCCCTTGCTAGCATCGAGCAAACACATGTATTTTGGGGTATTTAATATATGTACGGGATCTTAAACATATGTATAACAAAGTCCAGATTCAGACCAACACCCAAAAGAACGAGGGGGAATAAGCTTTCTTAAACAGAAAAAGGATTTCATTTAATTTACAGGAACCCCCACCCCCCCAATTCTGTTGAACAATAAAATGGACATGTACAAAAGGGGCAAATGCAAGGCTAAAATACAGATGCAGTTCTCCAAATCTTTCCCCAATAAACTGCCTAACTGAGAAAAATTGTAAAGGGGAAACAAGCTGTACAAGCTTGGTCTCGGGGAGAAGGAGGGCGTGTTCCTCTGCTGTGATGAGGCAGCTTTGGGAGTTAAAACTGACCGGGCAGGAAAAATGTGCAGCAAGGCAAGTCTGTGGTGTGAGAGAAAGAGCAGAAAGAAGGCCAACCATGAAGCCGGTGTAACTGGATGAATCTAAACCAGCTACGAAGACAAGGGTTGAGGAATGACTGCATACCTTTTTGCCTAAAATGAGGAGGGTAGCAGTCTTTGACATTGGAATGTGAGACTGATGAAAACACAATCTTTCTGGATATGAGCTGGTTTGAAAAAGTCTTTGTTTGCATCGTGAAGGGGAGTCTTCCCTTTTGCAATGAAAGTATCAAAGATATCCCCTTGGGGAGATGGGAAAGTTAGGGTGAGTATCTATGGCTGGGCATTTGACATGATTGGGGAAGGACAACAGCCTTCCTGTCCAGTAGTTAAGATATGGGGGAAATGGCTAAAATCAGCCCATTGCTTACTGTCAGTCAGTTAGCCTTTATTGGCATATAAGAAAGAATTACAATAAAAGAAATATATATATACAAGAGGCGGGGTCCACGATACTCACGGGGGGGGGGGGAGAAGGAGCTTCACAGAGCAGAGCCAGCAACCACAGGTGAGTCTTCTCCCCCACCCCACCCCACCCTGGCATCCACGGCGAGGCCTGGGCCTGCCAATCCTTCTCCCTTGCCCCCCTGCACCGACGGTGAGGCCTGAGGCTTTAGCTGCCAGGCCCACCAATTCCCCCCCCCCCCACAGGCACCAGCAAGGCCTGAGTGGCTCTTGCCGGACCCTCTGCTTCACTCCCCCCCCCCCCCGGATACCTGAGTGGCTCTCGCCAGGCTCGCCGCTTCTCCCCCCCCCACTGGTGAGGCCTGAGCAGCTCTTGCCGGGCCCACCGATCTCCCTTCAATCCCCCGGCACCAGCGGCGAGGCTTGGATGCCTCCCAGCCGCTGGGCTGCCGCAGTTCCCAGTTACTTTTGTGGGGATTTAAATATTCCCCCAAAATTTTTAAAAACTTTTTTAGATTTTTCTGCACTTGTGGGGAGTCTCCCAAGTGTGCAGAAAAATCTCCCTGCCCCCCCCAAGTGCCCCCTCCGTGCAGATTTAGATATTTGCATGGAGGGGGCAACTTGGCTATTAGTATATAGACAGAAGAAATCATCCCACAAACCACACAATATTGCATATGTTGCATCCAACAATTTGTTACTGAGTGTTACTCTTTAGTAAGTTTTCCTGACGTAACTTTATAGCTGATTGAAGGAACATGGATGGCTACCTTCACTGATATTTCAGGAATAGAATCATTCAGAAGCCGGTGCACTTTTAAAACATCAGGAAGGTCCATCATGTTGACTGATGTAGAATTTAAATATCAGTAACAATTTGCCCACCAAATGAGAAGGGAGCGCTCACTGGAGAAGACTCTGATGCTGGGAAATATTGAAGGTAAAAGAAGAAGGGGACGGCAAAGGATGAGATGGTTAGACAGTGTTATCGATGCAATGAACATGAAGTTGAGCAAACTCCAGAGCATGATGGAAGACAGGTGGGCCTGGTGTGACGTGATCCGTGGGGTCACAAAGAGTCGGACTCGATTGTGCGACTGAATAACAACAACAACAACAAAACAAATATCTACGTAAAATTGACAATGCAGGCAAATATGTGAAACTGTCTCAACACATCCAGAGTTACAATTGCTTACTGTTTTGGGGACCTGGGTTGTTCATTAAATTCAGATTATCAGAGGGGAAGCTCAGAGATCCTAGGGGAAAACAGTCCTTCAGTTGACTCCCTCTTAGGATGGACATTGCATGATTGATGGAGGATCTGCCCTACATTCCTTATATCCTTAGCATGACCTATTGCCACTTAGTACTAGTTTGATACAGACTCCAGCTATCATTTCCAGGCCTGTGCTCAGATGTATACATGTACAAGCTAGGATCAAATGTTACAAAAATGAGGGTCTCTTTGGGGTTGAGGGTCTTGGGGGCATCAATTCCTTTTATCATTTTGAAGGGTTTTAACCTAACTGCCCCATGACAGATCCCTGTCTTTTCCCCAACACCCAGGCAGAATTTTCCCACCAAAAAACCTTTTTAGTTTCCTTCAGTGACTGAGCCGCCCTTCAGTAGCATGTATTTCTTCTTTATTTCTATTTTATAAGCTTTAACTGTCCCACCCTGTCACAGATATTAATTTAGGCTGATGACCCAGCACAGGAACTGGAGGAAATACAGGAGCTGTCTTGTTATAAAATACCCTCATGAAATGGCACGTGAGGCAAAATTAACTTTCAAAACAGAATAAAGATTTTAACAAACAGGCAGGGAATAGATTATTTATTCATTTAGTTTATACCCCACGCTCCCCACAAAAGCAGGCTCAGGAATGAGGATTCTAGGTATAGTGGTTGCTGAGGACAAACTTTCTAATATATACAGATTTGAGGCTTTTAAACATACAAGAGCGTGTAGTTGAAGCTTAATTTCTGAGTTTCAAGTTCTTTTCAGTGAGAGGTTTTTGCATATTATATATTTCAGTTATTACACAGAATCTTGAATACAGTTTTTTAGAGAATAACTTTGAAGGATTTCAGACAGCCTATCTATTCTTTTTCAGGAACTGGTTACTAAAGTTTTTTCCCTGTCATTTCAGACAGACCTGTTATAGTAACTGGCTGTTAACAGAATATTTACCTGTTCAGACAATACTGGTTGTCTCCCATTTGGGAAGTGTGCCTGAGGTGTTGTTGACGAACACTGCTTTCCTCAGGTCTTCAATCCCTTCTTCCGGATCTGAATCGCTACAGTGGGCTGTGTAAAATGCCCAGTAGTGCTTCCTCTAGTGACGGATGTTTTGTGCCCTTTCCCCTCCCGGCGTGCAATCTCTCCTCTTTCTTTTTTTTTGAACATTCTATTGGGAGCACTATGACACTGAAACAAGACATAAAATCAGTGTCATAGAGCTCCCAATAGAATGTTCAAAACCCCCCAACCCTCTCTGGGAGATCATGCGTGTGGAGGAAAATGGCAGGAAAAGAAAGTGGCACAGTTTGAAATGGCCACAGCGCTTCAGAGACGGCTCCTTACCAGAAGGGAAATGCTGTGTGAAACAGCCATCCCTGTACTGGTTTCCTCCATGACGGGCCAATAACGGAAACCATGCAGTTTAAAAAGGCAATGTGAAATCAAGCCTTGTCTTAGTGCTTCTAGGTTTCTCCCTTCAGAGATCTAGGTTTTCCCTTTAGATATTACAGTTTTTCACTAACTCCTGAGGTGTCAAAGCTTCTTCCCTTTTTCACAGACCAGGTTCTCTTCCCAACCCCTTTCACTGGCAAGAAGTTATTCTCCTTGTCCCTAAGAAGCAATAACTACTTTTACTATTTGGCTTGTTCGGGAGTTCTCTCTAATGTCAAATCCTTCTCCAGTATCCATGGTCTGTATAAAGCTGCTCTGTAGCTTTCTTGACTGAGAATCTAAATTCTTCCTCAGAGTAGCTCTAATATATTTAAGACAACGAGGTCCTTATTTTCTCACTGTAGAAGTACTTTCCTGACTCTTGCTGGTCAGAAAACACTGACTCCCAAATTTCTCTTCCCTCAGAAGCTAAACCCTTTGGCTACTGATCCAGACGTTAGATTTCAGACAAAGACCAAAAGGCAAATGAATCTTTTCCCTTTTGATCAGCTGTTTTATTTCCTCTCTCAGCTGATGCTAGCCAATCACAGACTGAGTAGAGCAGCCAATCACATACGCTCTTCTTTCCAGAGAAGATTAACTCTTGAATTCCTTGACTCTCTGACACAAGCAGCATTTTAAAAAGCCTGCTTTTTCTTTGGAATCCGTTGTTAGCCAGATTGCCTTATTTCTTAATAAAGAGTGGGGAATTAGAATATTAAATGGCAATAGGCTTAATTATGGGACCAATAGCCTATGTATACTGGAGTCGGATCCCCAGAAATAGACCAGGAGGCTAGATCTTAAATAAAATGGTTTCTTTACTGAAGGACTTCCCACACACATACAATAAAACAATCATACATTCAAACAACACAGAGCTAGGAAAATTAGATAGAAAGGTATAGCGACTGTTGCATTAGCAGGAAAATATCAATGACGGGGTGATACTTTAGCAGTCTGATACGGTGAGTTGAGTCTGCAGCAACAAATAGGGAATTACTAGGGAAAGGGGGGGGGGGTCATGTGCTGACCAGCAACACATGTGGACTGGTTCCAAACAGGTCTAGATTTAGAACCAACAAGATAGGGTGGAGTTAGGAGAGGTATGAGAGAGAGCAATGGACAGCTGCTCTTCTTCTATACCCTAGAGGTGGCTTGGGGCATATCCCACCAAGTCACATGGTCCACAGGAAGGTGCTAGAAGCTGCCAGTTCCTTAAAGGGTCAAGAGAATGGAATTAAGTGTTGGGCAATTGACATAATGTTTCCTAATAGTGACACTGTTCAGAGTGAGGGGCTGAAGACAAAGGAGAAGAAAAGACAGTCATTCAAGGTGCTTGGCTAGTTGTTAGAGTCAATGACCCGACGATCTGCAGCTATGTTATCTTGATGGGCAGTGGGTGTGCTTGGCAACTCAGTTAATCCCGTCATGGTCAAGTTCTATTGTTTTACTTGAGGATGAGTACGTGCTATTTTGGGTAATGCTGCTATGAGAAGGTAGGGGGTGGAAATGTCTGCGTGATGGAGAAGAGGCTGGTCCATGCCATTTGTGCAGAAGTGTCCAAGCTGTCTCTGCAAAGCATGGCTTCTCTGGAAATCTGGCTGTTGGCTCCATGTGGCTGCGATGTCAGGGAGGCTGGCATGCCATCTACTGGGGTCTGCAGTATCTTTGGAGATGCAGGGATGGATGGCATCGGGTGTTCCAGGGGCGTAGACTTTTGTGAAATCCGGGGGGGGGGGGCTCTTTAGCGCACGTGCTTCCCCGGGCCTTTCCGAGGCCCGCCAGCCGCTGCTGCCAGGGCCTCTCTCCCCCCCCACTCCTTCCCTCTCCCTTCACCGGGAAAAGAGGGAGGGAGAGGGAAGGATGGAAGTGGGGGGGGGGAGGGAGAGGCACCGGCAGCAGCAGCTGCCGGCCTTGGAAGGGCCCCAGGAGGCGCAGCGGCAGGTGCTACATTTTCCCGGGGGGAGGCGCAGCGGCAGGCGCTACGTTTTCCGGGGGGGGGCTCAGTCCCCCCAGGAAATTTCGGGGAAGGCTCGAGCCCTCGAGCCCCCCCATAGTCTACGCCTATGGGGTGTTCCATGGGTCCACTGCTGCTTCAGTGCAAGGCTTTCCTTGGCTGGGCACATGTTTTCTGTCCAATAGGTTGGGATTGTTTTCGTGGTCACCATTCAGTCCATTTTCCCTGGCACACTCATTGCACCGTCCAGCTAGCAGTCATATTTAATGTCCATACTTTATAAGGTGCTTGCAGGGCAACACCGTCACACACCCCCTTTGTTAGATTTCAGATTTTTCTGCAAACCAGAGGCTTTCTTCAGGTTTGTAGAAAGATCTGTCTTGCTTGTCCATGTCCTCAGTCTGGATTTAATTATCTACAGATGGGGCCACCTTGAGAATTGAATGTATTGATGATGATGGTTTTCAGACTTTTAATGGGATAACTCCCCATTAAAGTTCCCAAGACTTTTAATGGGATAACAAAACAAGGTAGCTTTGGGCTGGAGGTAGAAAATGAAATTGAAAACGTATTAGGAAGTTCTCAGCAGATATGTTAATGCCACATCTGCTAATCACCTCCTGAAGTAATCACTCTAAGAATATGTAATCTTTAAATCATTCTGCCCTTAATATTTAAGAAACGTTCATTCAGATGTAAGAGGCATAAGGTTCTTCTGTGGCAGATGAATCACACTCCGCTTTGTGAAATATGAGGTCATAAGGATACGCTTTCTCTTCTTGAACTGTACCGCTTTGACATCTGTCACTGACAGTCCAATCGTAAAGCAGAATTACATCCTTTTAAGTCCATTGAAAGTCAATGGATTTAGAAAGGTGTAACACTGTTTAGGATTGCACTGTGTGTTATATAAAGAGACGCTGGTAATCGTATGAAGTCTGGCAACTTGTCCATCAAGAATCGGGTTTTAGCACAATTTGATGCACACATCATTTCTGAAAGGGGGGGGGGCGGAACAGCCACTGGATTTATAGTTATAACGGAAATATACTGCCATCTGGCTCTATGATAATCTCATACTCCAACACCGAAGGGTATAATGTCTGTGGCATTTTCATGAACGGAGCCAGGAGCAGGAAAGTTTAATTTTGTTTTCATATAAATAGCAGATGGGAACTCTAAATATAGCAGGAAATTCAGAAAGCGTTTTAACTTGGCTTTTAGGACAGTATTACATTATTCTTTAACTGCGGAACCTGCTTATAAGATGTAAAGTTGAAGCTACTGTATACTGAATCACGTGGTTCATCAACTGGCAGTTGCTTTCTGGGGTCTCAGGCAGAGGTCTTTCACATCACCTTCTGCCTGGTCCTTTCAACTGGAGATGCCGGGGATTGAACCAGGTACCTTCTGCATGCCAGACAGATGCTCTCCCACTGCACCATGGCCCTTCTTCTCTGTGTTCTTTGTGTTGAAAGGTAAAAACCTCCATAGAATAGAATTGAAGCAGCTGTTTAGGTGGAGAGCCTTCAGTAGTCCAGTAACATTTTTTTTTTGAACTCACCATCCTGAGCTGACGGAACTAGTTTCATGGCTTTACTTTTTATGTGATTTCAAAAAATTCTTCTTTCTCTAGCATCTGGAAAATAACTGTAATCAAAATAACCCCAGAATGCAAAAACAATATTTCAAGTGTAGAATCATAGGCTGAGGACAGACTGGCAATGTAAAGCTGGACAGCCCCGCGTTGGAAGTGGAAGAAGGGAGCGTGTTCAGACATGCGCATCTGTCCGTCGGCTCTGTTTCGCACTTACCCGTCTCCCACTCGCTTTCCATCCACTTTAACAGGACACCGGGAGAAACCGGTGTCCAGGGGCCGTCTTGCACTTGCCTCCCGCTTCCAGGCAGTGTGAACCGGAAGAAGGTGGGAGGCAAGCGGAGGCGGCAGTGTGAACGCGGCGTTTTGCCAGTTTGCGCATGTGCGCAAATTGCCGAAGCAGCCCTATCATGAGCTGCGGAGGCCGGCCCACGTGGGGCCACTCCGCAGCTCCATATCGGCACCATTGCGCAATACACCGGCCGGTGTGAACGGCCAGCCCCGGGGAATTTTTCCCCCGCAGCAGTTTCCTCCGCATTCATCTCGCTCCAGATTGCCAGTCTGTCCTCAGCCATAATATATACATTTGTAGTATATAACTGCATTTGTATATTGGCTGTATGTGACTACAAATGTCCAGTCCCAGGCACCACTAACAAATGTAAAGAAATTGGAAGGGGTTCTGGAAGGGGGAGTGCGGATTGTCAGGAATTTGGAAAACAAGCTGTATGAGAAAAGGTTGACGGAGCTAGGTATGTTGGGACTAGGTCTGGAGAAAAGACTGCACAGGGACATGATAGCTCTCACCATGGGTGTCCCACGGAAGGGAGCAAAACTTGTTCTAAAGTGCTCTAGAGTGCAAGACTACATCCAACAAGATTTAAGTTGCAGACGCATAGATTTCAGCTGAACATTAGGAGAAACTTCATAATGGTGAAAGCAGTTTGACAAAGGAGCCAATTGCTTAGGGCAGGGGTGGGCAATTGTTTTGGCTCGAGGGCCACTTTGTGGGAGCGGAGGTTAGCGGAGGGCCACACCTTTTAAAATGATTGCATTCATTAGTTAACTTTGCATTTCAGAAAAGGTATAAATTGTATCATAAAAATCAATAAGTATAAATTAAATTAAATAGTGGTAGTTTTATTCAATTTATTTATTGTGCTAATTTCATATCATCTATAGCTGCAAGCACAATTAATTTTAGAATCAGTTTAATGAGACAAATGTACCGTATCACACCACGTGGCCGACTGTCTTGGCGGGCCACAAAAAACTCTGTGGCGGGCCGCATGTGGCCCCCGGGCCGCTATTTGCCCACCCCTGGCTTAGGGAATTAGTGTGTTCCCTCACTGGGAATACTCAGAGGCAGAATGCCTGTTGGGCGTGTTCTAGCTTTGGGTTTCCTGCATTGATTTGAAGGTTGGAGTAAATGGCCTAGGATCCTTCCAGCTTGGTGATCCTAAATTCTGCATTTTGCTCAGCTGAATTTGACATTGCACATTTCTTACTATTTAAGATTGTGATCGAAAGTAGTTTGTGTTGAGGAAATTTACCAGGCAGCCAGAACTTCCTTTGAAATTATCCACTGTCAAAGAGGGAACTTAACTTTTCAATTTAAAAAGCAGCTTTTCTCTTTGATAGCTGGAATAGCAATAACATCAAAGAATGCTCTGCTCATACAGGTAATTCTTCCAGGAAGATAGCTTGTGTGGATCTTTGCCTCTGGTGCTTAAAGATGTTAGCTTTTTCCAGTGACTGTAGTGCTTTCAAAGGTGACTGGCATGCTTGCTGACTTGCAAGTATGCCGAAATGTGCCAGTCCTTGTGCTGATCACTGCTGGACAGAGGTTGAAATCCTAAGGATGCTTTCCTGGGAGTAGATCCCATTGAATATCATGGGGCGTAGGGTTTCTTAGGATTGCTCCCTAACTGGATCAGCACCCTAACTGGATCAGCACTTAGTCAGGTGGACAGCACCTGTCTTGCAAAACTGATACTACTGGCTTCCAGTTTTGCTTCTAGGTTTATGGCTACCATCTTCAGGAAAGCTGACATCTGGAACTGAACTGGGTGCAACCTGGACATTGTTATATATCTGCATTGCATTGATTGTGGGCACTGAGTATGAATAACTGTGTGTAGGGTCTCAGTGTAAATTATTACTAGTCTTAATTCTGCCTCTCTAACTGCGTGAAGCTGTAGTACCATTTAAGATTGTGCTGTGTAAGCAGCTTCTGGTGCTGGTTAAGTGGGGAAGAACAGTGCTCCTTCTAAGCCTGTAGTTCTCAAACTAGAGCAACTTGACCCCCATTTTTGATTTTAAAAACTTTTACAGACCCCCAGGCCCTCATTTACCAGCACACCCAACATGCCAGAGAGCTCTTTTTCACAGGGCGCACAGAAGACTAAGCATGCCCTGTAGAAATTGTGAGACCCTTATCAACTACTATTTAAAAGCAAGTTTAAGAAAATGGTTGTATTTTCTATACAGTCAGGTCTCAGAAGGTCACTGATTTGGTAGAACCAGAATTTGAAGGGCCCTGACCAAAATTTGAATCAATTTCTCCACTTGATTGTAAAAGATTTTGCACCAGAGATAGCAAGAAGCATTCTTATTGTTTAATAATTTCTAGATAGAGGCTAGCTGTAGAGGAGCGGCAAGAGGCTTGGAAGAAAGATCAGCATCACATACAACCTGAGCTTTCAGTGTTCAGCTGAAATCTGCTGTAGGCTACTATTGTCTGTGTGTGCAGAATAGACACTCTTTCTCTGATAATATCCTTTGCAGTGGAAATCAGAGTGAACACCAATTTAATTTTGTTATGGAAGTCACTACAGTGACTGTACCTCTACTTTCTTAGTGGCACTCAACCAGAGTTCCTGGGGCTGAACTATTGGTTCCCAGTAATCAGCTGGTATGTTTTCTGTCTAGTACTCTGAGGTCAGATGGAAGAAGCTGTATGAATGTCTGCCTTTCGAAAGAGAAGGAAGCCAATTTTGTCCCCTTCCCTTGAGGTGGAGAGTCCCTGCACTATATCCTAGAACAGGGGTGGGCAATTGTTTTGGCTCAGGGGCCACTTTGTGGGAGCAGAGGTTAGCGGAGGGCCGCACCTTTTAAAGTGATTGCATTCATTCGTTAACTTTGCATTTCAGAAAAGGTATAAATTGTATCATCAAAATCAATAAATATAAATGAAATAAAATAGTGGTAGTTTTATTCAGTTTATTTATTGTGCTAATTTCATATCGTCCATAGCTGCAAGCACATTTAATTTTAGAATCAGTTTAATGAGACAAATGTACCCTATCACACTTTTCTACAATTTTTTTGAAATCAGGAGTGAGATTGCTTGTTGAGATTCTCATCACAGCCTGCAAGTTAATGTCTGTCAAAGAGCATCTATATTTACTCTTGTTGATCTTCACGCAAGAAAAACTTTGCTCACAAATATATGTAAACCCAAATATAGAGAACATTTTCCCAGCAAATTTCTTCATACATGGAAATTTTTTCAGCAGACAAAGATTTGTAAAAGTCAACTAATGTCACAGCATTAAACATTTCTTCCACAGTGTGATCTGACTGCATGTCAATAAATTCAAGCTGCAGCTCCTCAGGTGCTGTATCAATATCAGCAGTGATGGGATAAGGGAGCAAATTGAATTTAGGCTCAATTTTCTTGACGTCCTGAAATCTTCTTGGTGGGGCGCAAAAAACTCTGTGGCGAGCTGCATGTGGCCCCCGGGCCACAATTTGCCCACCCCTGTCCTAGAACACTAGAGCTACATTTTTATGTTACTCAGATGGGCATGAGAAGGTTTTAATCTGGTTTAAATATATATATAGAGAGAGTAAATATTTGTTGTTTTTATATTGTTATTATCCCCTGGAATCCTGAGATGCTCAGGAGAAAGCAAGTATATAAATATTTGAAATAATAAGTAAGGATTGTGGACCCCATTAAAGTACCCTCATGGATTCACTGGGGTCCACAGTTTGAGAAATGCTCCCTGAACAACTCTTGTAGTTATAAATGACCAGCACAAGTTATGATGGCCTTCGGGAGAGAGCCATTCAAATACGTTGCCCTTTTGTTAGCGCTATAGATGACAAATCAGATCCTATGCCTTGTTGCTGCTGTTGTAGGGTATTCCTGTACTTAAGGTGCAATCTGAAAAATCAGTACATTGACTTTGTTTTATGATTATACTTTGTCTGCTGTCATATTCTATTCAAGCAGAGTGCTTGTAAATATCACAAGCATTTAGCAGGCTGAAGACAACCACATTAAGATGTTCCCCAGCATTGACAGTTCATCCTGCCGCATGCTCGGCATCTGAAATCAGGGCCCATTTCTTGTACAACGTCATAATCCTCTCCAGTTGTGAAGTCATAAGTAGAAGATTATGACTTGCAGTGAGGAGTAACTGCCAGTATTAGGAACAGATGAAGTCTTAAAGAAACAGGGATCTTGCTTCTTGGAATATTTTGTGTACTTAAAAACCAGGAAAGGCTGCCTCTGCATATTTCCAAGGTTATAGTTCAGCACAGTGCAATATTATTTCTTTTTCATACCAGGCATCCATGAACTGTCTTAAAGAAATTAGTCAATTGTTAACCTAGAAGCAAGCTGGAGGTGAAATTATTCAGCAAGATCCATCTGTACGCTTAAATCCCTCTTTGGCATGTTATCGCTAAGCACAGAGCTGCTTAACTTCTCCTAGATTTTTCTGTTACGTAAACAAGCATGCTTAAAATATTTCATTCAGCATGGAATGGTTGAGCTGAATATTCAGCATTATTTTATTACAAGCAATTTCATTTTTTAAATTTCTACCTGAAATTTTAAATTAAAATAATATTGCATGTCATTTTTATGGATTAAAAAATCAGATTAAGTTTTAGTGGTTTTGCTTCAACAATATTCTCTGTCTCACTGGGAACTCCCACCCATCTGTCTCAGAACAATTGTATTCTCTGCTATAAATAAATGTTTGTACAGAAAATGATAATCCCTAATGTATTACAGAAAAAAAACATGTTTAGCAAATTATTACAATTTTGGTTATGTTCTACTGAATGTTGGGAAAACATTTTATGTTTCACTGATTTTATTGGGAAAATTAAACATATAGGGCACAATCCAGCCAAAGTAAAGCACCTTGAATTAACTTCAGTGGGACAGTTAAGAATATGTATAAGTCTATCCCACTGAAACCAATGGGACTGCAAACTTTTGATTGGATTAAGTCCATGTGGTAAGCTCTCCCATTCAAACAATGGGGCGTAAAATACTCTTCATCTTCGCTTCAAAAACACTGAATTAAATTGAAATAAAAGCTTACTGATTGAATGGGGATTTGTCAGGGATTCTAGTAACAACATTTTTTTCCATTGGGTATTTTATTATTAACTTTAGGTAAAACAAAATAAATGCAATGATTTACTCACATTGAATGTTTTCTTTTTCTGAGAGAAAATAGACAACAGGTAGAAAATTAAGATTTTAGATGCTACATGACCATCATTTTTTAAAATTTAGGGACAAGTAGCCTGTATGGAATAGTGCTTAGGATGTTTGACTAGAATCTGGGAGACCCAGGTTCAGATCCCCACCCTGTCATGAAGTTTGCTGGATAACCTTGAGCCAGAGACTCTGTCTTAGCCTAGCCTGTCACACAGTGTTGTTGTGAAGATAGAACGCAAGAGGGGAGAATGCTGTATATTGCCTTGAGTGCTTCGGAGAAAGGGTGATATAAAAATGTATTAAATAAACAACCAGATCTACCCTGTAATATTGCGGTTATATTTTAGAATAATGAGAGCCATCAGACACTATATGATTTCTTTTCATCTTTTTAAAAACAGGGTTTTAGACCAAGCCCTCGTCACATTAGAAGACGTGTAATACCTCGCCTTGAAGAAACACAGCCCCTAGTGGAAACACGTCAGCTGAGTGATCAAGAAACATCTGTCAAGAAAAGAAAAATCAAGAAGAGTAGCAGAGTCCAACCAGAATTCTATCACTCTGTTCAAGTTACACCAACTCGAAACCCTGTAAGTTTTCCTTCCACTCGTGGTGCAGTGATTTATAATGATATTATCACTTGAGGCTGCCTTATACTGTATCAGACCATTGGTCCATCAAGGTCCATCAGACCATGGGTCCATCAAGGTCCATCAGACCATGGGTCCATCAAGGTCAGTACTATCTAGTCAGACTGGGAACAGCTGTCCAGGGTCTCAGATAGAACTCTTTCACATCACCATCACATCATCTTAATTCTACTTAAACAAAACCAAACCAAACCTGGAAAGGCTGGGTAGATGTGAACATCTACATTCAAAGCAGATATTCTACCACTGAGTTATACCCCCTTCTTGGCCTACATGTATACTAAGGCTCTGGATGGCTCTTTTTCTTTTTAGGCAATATCCTGAGAAACGTCAATAAGCTTCCTTCCCAAAGCATCCATTCCTTTTTCAGTTTTTTTCTATCTTCAGAAACCATTAAACACCAACAATAAAGGTACCTTGCCCTTACTTTATAAGCAGGGTTTCAGTCAAAATGACGGCATGTGTTCCACACTAAGAAGCAAGATGTTAATGGATAGTACCTCCTCTGGCAGTTTAGAGGAATTGAACACGAAATAAAATAAAATTAAAATTCAGCGAGAAGAAACAGGTAACGGGGAAAAACCTAAAAAAGAAAACAACATTCCCTGTATGCATTTTCCTGCAGTAAAGATAGTCTGTTATATGTCAGGCTTAGGAAATGCTAATATAAAATATAAATCTGATGGTGGCCCTGGTTAGTGCTATCCAGTAACAGTTCTACTTTCTGTGCCAATAGTCTAGAAACCAGCTTATATGTGAATAGAGGAAGCACCAGGAATAATGCTGGAAAGTGCCATCAAGTCACAGCTGACTTGTGGCGACCATGTAGGGTTTTCAAGGCAACAGACAAATGGAGGTGGTTTGCCATTGCCTGGCTCTGTGTAGTCTTCCTAAACTTACTTGGTGGTCTCCCATCCAAGTACTAATCAGGGCTTACCCTGCTTATGCTTCCAAATCTGATGATGTTGGGTTAGCCTGGGCCATCCAAGTCAGGAATAATAGGGGCGTGATCATACACACCCATTTGCGACACAAGAAGGACGATTCCCCGCCGGCTCAAAGTGGCAGGATCACACAAGCACATCTGGGAAGCATCCTGCAACCAGTGTCAAAGTGTCGCAAACCACTTTGAGCCGGTGGGGAATTGACTTATTTAGCTACCAGTAAAAAGGCAGTCTCAAATGGTTTGCGACGGCCCAGAACTGACCTTTCCTGGTGTGATCGCGCCAGCGCAAACAAGTGGCGTTGGGGAGCAGGCTTTTTGTGTTTTTTTTCCCCTCCCATTCCGGTATGCACATCATCAGATGATCTTAAGGGTGGACAGGTAAGTCATCGATCCCTTGTAGAAGCAGATAAGCGCACTGAAAACGGCCAAAAAAAACAAAAACCCAACTTGCCCGCGGCTGCGTGTGATCACGCAACGGTGGTTCGCCCTCACAGGTCCATGAACCTGTGTGATCCTGCAAAAGCGGCGCAAATTGTGCCGGCACAAATTAGAGTCACTTCCCGTCTGGCTTATCTTGCTCGTGTGGACGGGGCCTAGATGTGCCTGATTCCCTGTCTAAAAGTTGGGCTCTAAACTGCATAACTAGCTGCAAGCATCCGATACTGAATGGTATTATCCCACTGATATGGAGCGGAGTGTGCTGTCTCACACACAACACCCTCCAAATTCTCTATCTACCATCACTGTTCTGCACCTGGTCTTCTGCATCAGCCAGCTTTGTTATCTGTCTCTGGGTATATCTATAAGGGAGACGGCTCTCCCACCAAAAAGGGGTGGAGGAATAGGACACCCTCCTTACCTTCTGCAAAATAAAAGGCCTCCCTCCCCAGCTGTACCTATGGTCAAACAATCCAAACTGGTGGAAAGGGAGGAAAGATGTCTGGATTAGCAGGGAGGAAGGGGGTTGATTTGATGGCAGCAGGAACAAATGTATGATGAGCCCCAGTTGAGCAGAACAGGCCATGAGACAGCTTCCTCAAAAAACACCTACAAGACTGGTGTAATTTTCTTGGAATGTAGAACATTCTTTATCAGCTGAATGTAAGAGGTTGCAATTAGCTCAGTTTGCTGCAACATATGTTGCAGTAAAAATACAGACTTTTTTGACACCATGGAAAAGGGTTGTGGCTTAGTAGAACAATACATACTTTGCATGGCAAGGCTCCAGTCCAGCCCCTGGTATCTCCTGTTATAAGTTCATAGGCAGAAGGTGTTTGGAAAGACCTCTCCCTCTACCAGAGATATTAGAGGAACACTGACTGTCATAGTACATAATACTGAGATAAATGGACCAAAAATTGGATGCAGTAGCCTGTAGCCAGCCAACCATCCATGCATGGAACACAGAGTTTTCCCACATTCCCCCTTCTGATCCCCAGAAAGGTAATTTCAAGGGAAACAATATGGAGCAATAGCTGTGTGGTTTGGGGCGAGGAAAGACAAGGGGATGAAAGTGCTCCTCCTTTTCCCCACATAGGCGTCAATTTCAGGGGGGCTGGGGAGCTGGAGCCCCCCCCCCCGAACTTTTCCAGGAAGTGCTGAGCCTCCCCCGGAGACAATGGCCTATGATGTCTCTGGCCCAGCCCCACCCCTCCCCCGGGAAACTGGAAAGTCTACGCCCTTACCACAAGCACAACTCAGTTAAAATGGAAGGGGTAATTTTACCTGTTTCTCTTCATTCCAATTCTCTGAGCCCTTTGCATAACTGAAAATCTATGACTTAGAATTACTGATAATTGACAAGTCCGTTAATAATGCATACAACATCTTCAGTCCAATAACCAGTTTTTGAGAGTTTTTTAGTAGGAAGTAGCACACAAAGATCTCAGAAAAAGTAATAAATATACATAGGAGCACCTGTGCCACTATTTTATTTATTTATCTACCAACTTTCTATACCGACTTTCTGCTCTCATCAAGGCCCCTAAGGCAGCTAACAGATTAAAAACATACGTAATAAAAACACATCTTAAAAACCATTGCAACCGATCAAAAATACATAATTCAAACAATTAAAACCAAGTTAAAATATGCATTCACTAGCACAAATCTGTGCATGATTCACACTTGGATTACTGGCAGCTATTCATTTCTATCGTTTCCCTTTGTGACAAGCATCTCTAAGTAGTTTTTTTGCCCCTAAAATAATCTTTGCCAGCCATTCTTTTACATACTGGTCATTCTAGTATCCCACCTACTTCTCCGATATACCTTACAGATTTCATTATGTTTTAAAATTTGGGTTCTGTACTGAGCGTCATTTAACTTTGAAGCCCTAGTTTAAAAACCCCTGGTCTAAAATCTGTCTACCCACAATGCTACTAATGACACACCCAGCTGGACAGAAAGAAAGTGGGACGACAGATCTTGATTTTTTATTCAGTTTGCCGATATGTTCAACAGAAATAATTCCACACCAAACACTGTGATACTGAAAGCAATTCACAACCCACTTATTTCCATACCTCTTTCTTTGTGCACAGAGGGGCTACTTTCGGCTTCTGGAAATATTGTGGTAATATTATGTGATTTTAAAGATAATTTTTATTTAAGGTCTTTAAAGGAATGTATAAGGAAGGTTTAAAAGAGAAAAAAACAAAAATGTAAAAAGGAAATTGAGAAACTTGATTCTATAATAATTGCTCATCCAAACAGAGCTTTGTGTTGATTGGCTGTAAACTAGTTTCTCGGCCAGGACTTTTCAGTTGAAAGCTAAGTGAGAGTTGAGAAGTAGCAGTTGGAATGGAGGTGAGGTGGGGGTGAGGTGGAAAAAGCAATACTGGAAGAGAAGAGGAAAATACAACACTTACAGTACAATCCTAACCAAAGTTAAGCCCTTCTAAGTTCATTGAAGTAAATGGTCTTAGAAGAGTGTAACTCTTTTTAGGATTGCAAAGTTAGAAAGACCTCTGTCTTTCTCTCCACTCTTATAAACGTTAGAAATAATATGTTGGGAAGCATTGGATAAGCAGTGTCAGGTGGTGCGGCCTCATGTGGGACACTGTGTGCAGTTCTAGTTGCTGTATCTCCAAAAGGATGTTGCAGTACTGGAAAAAGTACAGAGGTGGGCAAACCAAGATGACTGGGGTTGGAGAACCTTTCCTATGAGGAAAGGCTGGGGAGTCTGGGACTTTTCAGTCTAGAAAAAAGACAGCTAAGGGGAGAAATGATAAAAGATTTATGAAATAGTCCATGGGGGAGGGTGAAAGTGGATAGAGGGAGCTTTCTCCACCTCTCTCATAATACTAGAATTCAGGGACATCCAATGAAATTGTTGGGAAAGAAAAAACTTTTAAAATCAACGAGTAATTACACTGTGGAATTCTAGGGTTGCCAAGTCTGGATTGGAAAATACTTGGAGACTTTGGGGGTGGAGCCAGGAGAGGGAGGGGTTTGGAGAGGGGAGGGGCCTCAGCATGGTACAATGCCATAGAATTGACCCTTTAAAGCAGCCATTTTCTCCAGGGGAATTGATGACTGTCAGCTGGAGATCAGTTGTAAAAGCAGGAGATCCCCAGGCCCCACCTGGAGGCTGGCAACCCTATGGAATCCACAGCCAGAGAAAATAGTGAAGGCCACAAATATAGATAGCTTTAAATAGAGGTCAGACAGGTCCATCAGTGGCTACTAACCGTGGAGACTGAAGGGCGCCTCCATATACAGAGGCAGCAAGTCTCTGAATACCAGTGCCGGGAGGCGGCAGCAGGAGAGGGCCTCTATGCTCTTGTTTGCCCTCTACATTAACTAGTTGGCTGCTGTATGAAACAGGATGCTGGACTAGAAAGACCAATGATCTGATCCAACAGGCTCTTTGTACAGTCTTAAATAAGGTGTTTATTTCAGGAAAATATTGTCCTCAATTGTATAATATTTTATTTATTTTAATAATTTAATATTTACTATTAATCGTTTATATTTGCATTTAACATAGTTTACAGTTAATTACTATATGGTTATTTGGGCTTAAAATCTGTACAGATAGTCATTTTGTAAAAACCATGCTCCTAAAGCCTTAGGAGACAACAAGGTCCTTTTTCAGAATGCTGAAGGAATGTTTTGTAAGACCTCTTTATTAAATAAACAACCAAAATATTGGTGGCATTTTAGCAGGCGTGGAAACGACATGATTATTATCCTAACAAACTGTCAGTGGTGGCAGGGGACATATATTAAGTAAAACCCGTAGTATTTGCAAGATGGGACATTATACAGTCTCAGAAAATAGAAATCTGAGACCAACTAGATGCTGCTGTAGAAAGGTTTTAGTCTTGGTTTAATGGAGTGCTTGGATATAAGCTTCCACATTGTATCATCATACACATAACATATTAATTGTGGACCAAATTAGTCCCATTCAAGCAGTAAACGTATCTTTGAAAACATGTTGTATATATCTTCAGTATATACAGGAATTATTATTATCAGATGCTGTAGATTGTGTTGTGTAAAAACCTTCATAATATACATTTTGAGTGAGTAAAACTTTTGTCTTAAATATACATTATAAATATACAATATACAATAAAATATACAATATTTTGTATATATTTTGTATTTAAATATACAATAAATATATACATAATATACATTTCGAGTGAGTAAAACTTTTGTCTTAAAAAGGATTTCACTCAAAAATAGAGGGGTTTTTTTTTTTTTTTTTAGTTCTCTCCAAAATTTCAACTTCTCTTTTGGAAAAACTGAAAACAAGTCCTGGGGGAACTGAGCTCCCCCTGATTTTGGTGGGAGGTGAAAATGTTCCTGGGAATGAAGAATGAGCTGATAGGACTGGGGGCAGTCTTATTTATGCCACCACACCGAAGCCCCTCCAAACAAAGTCATGTATCCCTTTTTTGTATACCGTGCCCAGTGAACACCATGGGTAGATGATTTTTTATAGGCATCATAAAGGCTGCCCTGAGATTACTGGATATTGCACAATCATTGCACTATTCACCTGCTGGATTGTCTTGTCCATGTAGGAAAAGCCAGTTGTGAATGAGAAGGTGAATGAGAATAATGGACACAGAGAGACAGTTTGACCTAGCCAGATACCCAGCCTATATAATGTCCGAGCAAAGCAGGTACTGACTTCTCTCTCCTAATTATGTTTCCAACTTAGATGATGACAAGATGAGAAAAGTTTTCACCTTAGCTTGATGCTCGGCCCTTCCCTTAGCTGTCCTTGAGGGGAGATACAGGAAGATACTTTTCGATCAGAGACTTTGTCAATGTGATTTGGGAGAAGTCGAAACTATTGAACATATGCTTCTCAGGGGCCCATAGTGCAAGTTGGTTCGAGCCAAATATATCTTACCTTTGGTAAAGGAAATGTCTGGTCTGATGGACTCAGACTATGTCAATTACTTACTGTCAGATGATAACCAGACCATTACCAAACTTGTAGCTAAATTCTGTGCAGCTTGTTACTGTATTCGCAAAGAAAAGGTTATTTAACCCCTCATATCTCTTAGACTATGGTTTTTATATTTGTATATTTGTATTTTAACAAATTGTTTATATCAGTTTTGTATGTTGTTACTGATTTGCTGGCTTGGTGCCATAACAAAGATTGATTGCTATATTGCAACAATATCACAATATGTGACAGGATGTCCCTTTTCACATTACCGTTCTAAACCAAATGTTATTTGTTGTTGGCACGGTTTCGAGTAAAGTGATACTGGGACAGAGGTTTCATACAGTGATTTTTTTTCAATTAATGAGCCGTCTCTGAAGTGCTGTGGTCATTTCAAACACTGCCACTTTCCCCCCTGCCCTTTTCCTGTGTGATCTCCCTCTGACTATAGCATTCACTGCAGAACATTTTTAAAAAGTCCGAGGAAGATTGTGTGGCGAAAAAGGGTGTGTGTGTGTGTGTGGGGGGGGGGGAAGTGACATTGCAGGAAGTGCTATGGATATTTTAAACAGCACACCACAGCGATTCAGAAGCTCAGAAGAGGGGTTAAAAATGGAAAAAGTGGCTCAACCACTGTTTTTTTACCCAACACAAGCGGGTTTGTATGAACAGGTAAATAAATTCTGCTAGCAGCTAGTTACTAAAACGGGTTTGTCTGAAATGACAGAAAAAATCCATTAGCAACCTGTTACTAAAATAGAATACAAAGGCAATTTGAAAAGGGTCTGTGAATGCAACCCTCCCAGCCCACCCCAGGAGAGACCAAGTGAGTGAATTCCTGTTTTAGTTATATTTCTGAGAGAAAACAAAGGGAATGTGATGAGACGGTAAGATAAATCAAAGTAAAAAAGTTTAGGGAATGCAGTGAAGTGACTAGCCAGAAGAGGAGAGGTGGCTGTCAAGCTTAGGGTTGCCAGTTCCCAGTGGGGGTTCCCCTGTTTTGGGGGGCTCCAATCTGCCAACAGCCAACTGGCTGGTGGGAGAAGCCCCACCTCCAAACAGGGACATTGCCAGGTGACATCCCAGACACAATGACATCACTTGGAAGTGAAGTCATTGCGTCCAGGACATCGGGGGGTGGCGCTCTAGTTTTTGGGCAAACTCTATGGTTTTGAAGGCAAAAAACAATAGAGTTTTGGCCAGAAACTAGCGCGTCACCCCCCTGATGTCCCTGATGTGATGATGTTGCTTCCAGGTGACATCATTGTGGCACAGAAGTTCCTGGAGAAGAGACTGGATCTCCCTGCCAGCAGCCAGGTAGGACATGGCAACCCTAGTCAAGCTGCTTAGCCAAGAGTAGATTGAAGATGGCGAAGGAAGCTTGGCTTGGCCTACATAGTGACATGGGGAAGTTAGGAATAGCATCCGGGGATTCTTCTTTGAGGCAGAAAAGGAGACAAGCGGCTGACTACCTGGGTTTATGAAAAAAATGGGCATGTTACATTCGTCAGGTAGGTTCAGCAGAGATTGCGTTTGCAGTTTAATGGGATGTGAACGGAGCCTTATGTTTTCCCCCCTGTCCTGCCAAATTGCTCTGCCTTCCTGTATTTTTTCTTTCTTCCCCTCTTTTCTCTTCATGCCTATGCTCCTCTAATAGTGGACCTCTAAATGTTCCCTGTACTCTTGCTCTTATCCTCCTTTATGCTTCCTTCCATTGTTCTCTTTTATTTCTTCCTTTTAAAAACACTTACCTCATCCCAGTGTTCTCTTCTGGGGGTGAGAGGCTGACCCATCACAACAAGAACTATTGATTGAATAATTCTAATGGCTGACATGAAGAACAAAGCCTCAAAGGTGTGGAATGAAAGACTAGCAATGCAATATCTGCACTCATAGCTGTAGGCAGGGGTCATCTGGGTCACTGGGATTCTCCAGAGCTCCAGCATGCTTTGGGAATGATGGGGTGCAACAGTGAAAAGAGGCAGGCGGTAATTTTATTGTATGTCAGTGCTTGTCATATCCTTTCAGTTGACCTCAACACATTCTACAAAACTCACCAATAAACCCATATGTTAGAGGGAATGCCCACGAACAGTTAATAAATGCTTCAAGGGGTATTTTTGTTTTTGATGTTTGTACGACAACCCGCCATATTAGTTTTCCCAGGATCCCACTTCCTAAGGCTCAGAAAACGTACAAATTGTTTTCATCAGCCAAGTCCGGTGTTCTAAAGAAAATTTAAAAAAAGAGAACTGTATAATGTTCTGCAGAAATTTTCCTTCTTTTCATTGAAATTGAACTCTTTGTGCTACTGAAGGTAAATTGGGGAGCTGACAGCAAAGTTGAGGAAGAAGTATTTATTTATTTATCTATTTTTGAGATTTAGATCCCGTCCTACCCGCTGTACGGCGGCTCAGGGCGGCTCACAACAAATACATAGAACAGATAATATATTAAAACATTAAAACATATAAAACAGCTAATACTACACAGATGGCGTATCTTCAGTTCAATATGTCATAGCAGTATCCAGATGTAATCCTTATGGACGGTCACAGTAGGCTGGCAGGAGAAGGTCAAATGATGGAATCAAATAGTCAGCTGGCAGGTAAGATCAAATGATCAGATCGAATAGTCGGGCCAGGGCCAAGATGGAAGTGTTGGGCGACCCCTACTTAAACGCCTGGTGGAAGAGCTCCATTTTGCAGGCCCTGCGGAATTGTAAAAGATCCCGCAGGGCCCTGATATTATCCAGGAGCTCATTCCACCAGTGCGGGGCCGCCACAGAAAAGGCCCTGGTCCTTGTCACTGCCAACCAAGCCTCTTTTGGCCCTGGAAGGACCAGATGGTTTTGGGATCCAGACCGAAGTGCTCGCTGAGGAACATATGGGGAGAAGTGGTCCTTCAAGTAGCTAGGTCCCAGGCCATAAAGGGCTTTATAGGTAAGTACCAGCACCTTGAACTTTATCCGGTATGCTATAGGCAACCAGTGCAGTAATTTTAGGGTGGGTTGGATGTGTTCCCGCACAGGAAGGCCCATCAACAACCGCGCCGCTGCATTCTGCACCAGCTGCAGCTATTTGACAATCCAGGGTCATCTGAACATTAACCCAGCATCTCCCATACCAAATCAATAACCTGTCATGCCCGCCAGATTAGAAATAATTCTCTTTTGTCCAAGCTGAGAAATTTCTTATTCCTTCCCTCCTGATTAGTTGACTCTTCTTAAGGCCCTTTAGCATAGTCTGCCCTGTAGCTAAAAAGACCCACACTGATTTCCCATTACTTAGGCATATCTCATACCATCTAACTGGCTTGATTCATTGGGGCAGCCACATTTTTCAGAACTCTGTTCTGAGGGAAACCTGACCATCCTTGGGGTTTCAAAGCAGTAGTAGTGTTTATTGTTTTTCTTCATTATATATGTCTAGGGCAGCTAAAGTTGAAATCCAGAGCAGCTTGACAAAGGAGGTGCCTTACAAAAGTCCTATATAAAAGTCTAGTTTTGATGCCCTCTAGATATAATAAGGTTAAAAACAATGTTTGTTGATTAAATACATTCTTCTTGAAGTAAGTAAGAAACTGGCAGAAAATCAGTAAGTAAGAAACTGGTATAAAACATTTAAATGCGGTTACTAATTTCATTTTTCCCTATAAGCTTTCCTCACAAAAGTCCTAAATACAAATCAGATCCTGTCTATTAGCTAGTGCTCTGTGAGACCACTGAAAGTGGCAGGAATCCAGATGGAACTGCAACTGAAGTTTGCGGGTATGAAAGATGGATAGCAGCAGCATCTGGGCACAGGGAATACTTGGTGTAGCCCTCTTCCCATTCTGTTAATTTATTGATATACAACAAAAATGAACATTGCAAAAAATTAAAAGGTCCCTTGAGGTCCTTACTTATTGGGGAGACTGTTTCTCCTTTAAAACATACTCTGTGTACATGAATTTAGTAGATTTCTGCTGCCACCAGGAATTAAAAATCCAACTCTATTTTGGTAGAATGACCCAGTGTCTGGGCACTTCAGAGGACTATGTGGCCCTGAGGAAGGACTGTTCTGATTGCTGGGATAAGTTTAAACAAATAATAATTCATTTATAAAAGAACAAAATAGGTTTTTGGGTATTTTTGAACTGTTGTTGAGGAAAGAAAATGTAACTGACAAAGGCTGGTTTTACATCTGCCTTTCCTGCTGGAATCATTCTACTTCCAAAAAAACTCGCCCACATCTCTTTCAAGTGTGAATCTGCATTCCTTCTCAACTGTCCATATCTGCTAATTGCCCTCTAGCTCTCAAGCTGGCTTCACACCTCTGTAAACAAATCCTGTTCTTAACAGCACTTCAAAAGAATGACCCCTTTCACTCCAGTTCAATCAGATGTGGGCATTCCCCTACAACAGCTTTGACACCAATGTGTTACCGGTGCAGGGAGCGCTGGAGTGAAGCTGTTACAAAAATGCACATGTAAAATCAGCCAAAGCTTGGTGTCATACATAAGTCTCTCAAACACTTGACCACAGGAGGGCAATTAATGAATGTAAACAGTAATTTTTAAACTAGAACAAGTATGGTTTGAAACTAGAAACAGGAATAGATGGGGTTTTTTGAAACTAGAATGATTCCGGCGGTAAAGTCAGATGTAGATTTGACCTAAGCCAGCAGCTCCTTGCACAGAGACCACGTCGAAGATGGTTTTCTTCCTTACATGCAGGCTATTTTAGAGTGAATTTGGGCCACACTGGAAAGTGGTCCAATTCACATTGACATGTGTCTAGTATACATCTGTCTCCCTGAACACACATAACACGTTTCTAACAAGAATCCTCGTTTGGCATACCCTCCAGTGTTTCAGAGGCAGGCAGTGGCAACCCATCTCTGAACATCTTTTGGCTTGAAAACTCTACAGGGTGCCAGTAAAGTCATCTGTGACTTGATGGCACATTCCAACACCACCACTACTGTTTTACAGCTAAAAATAGGGGCACTCATGTTCACAAGGACTGCTCGCTCCAGTCCCCAGAGGGCCTGCTTTATTTCCCTCCTTGCGCTGTCTGAGGAGAAATAAGTGGTTGCAAAGGTGATGCTCTCTCTAAGAGGGCACTGAAATTATGGAACTCCTTCCCTACGGTGGTTTGACATGCCATGCCCTTGCTGGCCTTCAAGAACAATCTTAAGATAACTGTCACTCAGACGGTTTGGAGGCTTAGGAAATATTCAACTCTGCATTATTGTTGGCTGTTTTTCCAGCACTCTCAACTTGCTTTAATTTGAAATGCATGTATGTTACCATTTTTGCTATATAGTGATTTAACGTTTGTTGTTAGCTATCTTCTAGGTCTGCAGCATAGAACATTGTAATATTAATTCAGTTACAACTCAAATACTTGGGACAAAGCTCTGAATTGGGATGGGGGTTGGGATCCTTTGTACCATTAGAAGAATTAGTTGGTGATAAAATGCCTGCACTAAAATAACCTTTTTCTGTTTATTGTAAAACAAAATTATATTCACTCTACTTGTACATTCTTAAAATACTAAGAAAAATTTAACATGGCTGAAAGATATTTGTGATACTTTTCAGTATGATGTAATTCTAGCGCTGTCTAACATACACACCAAACATAACTTGGACTGAATTCTACCAGCTTTTCCCCTCCCCACCCTTATTGTAGTCTCCATTTTATGTGGCTTTTGTCCATGCGGTTCCCGTGATACTTAGCATAGCCTTTTTGATGTTCAAAAGAGGCCCATCCTCCTCCTTTTGCTGGTGAAAAAGCTGATAGCATACAGCTCATTGTTGTCTCCTAGGTGCACAAAGAGTGTGGACTATAAGCACAGATGTTTCCCTTTCCTGCATTGCTACTTCAAGTAATGGCTTACAATATAGTATTCTATTGTGCATATAAAACAGTGCATTCAAAACAGGAAAGGGATCTTTTTATACAAGGTCTGTGTTTATAAATTGTTGAGGAGACATTAGTATTATCTTTCCCCCCCCCCTCAGCTATAAACTTTTTTCTAGTTCATGCTTGCATCTGGGAAATGCTTTCCTGGGAGTACATACCAGGGGTGTAGATGATGTCCCCGCTGCCGCCTCTCCCCCCCACCTGGCTCCCACGCACCCCTCAGAGGGAGGGAGTGGGTGTGGGGATCTTGCGGTGGCAGTTGGGGAGGCTTGCGGCAGGCGGGGAAGCACAGCGGCGGTGTCCCCCCCACCACTGCCAGAGCTGCCGCCACCGGGACTATGTCCCCACCATGGCCGGGGCGATGTCCCTGCTGCCACAACCTCTCCCCCCCGCCTGTCTCCCATGCATCCCTCAGAGGGAGGGAGTGGGTGTGGGGGAGCCGGGCAGGGGGCTCTTACGGTGGCGGCAGCCGGGGAGGCTTGTGGCAGGTGGGGAGGCGCAGTGGCAGCGTCCCCCTCGCCGCCACCAGAGCTGCCGCCGCGCTGCTGCCGGGACAATGTCCCCGCAACAGCCAGAGCTGCTGCCGCACTGCCACGGCCAGGGCGATGTCCCTGCTGCCAGAGCCGCCGTACTGCCGCTCTCCAGGAGGGAGAGAGGGAGGAGTGGGTGGAGAGAGAGGCTCTGGTGGCGGCAGGAAGGCATGGTGGCGGGCGCTCCATTTTGCCGGGGGGGCTGTCTCCCCCGGGAAATTTCGGGGGTAGCTCAAGCCCTCAAGCCCCCCCCCCCAGTTTACACCTATGGTATGTACTATTGAATGTACCTGAGCAGGGTTTTGAATAGATGCCTTAACAATTATTTTTTTTCCTGCAGATTAGCCTTGGGAAACTTAAATTTATTTTCATTGTCATATAGTTCCCATATTGAAAGCAGGAATTTGGAAGACTTGTTTCTAATGTTGCCGGGTCCTTACTACAATCTGGCAGGGGGCTCCAGTCTTCTTGGAGTCTTCTGGTGTGTGCACAAAGCGTGCATGCTGTGATGACATCACCTGGAGGTGACATCATCGCACAGGGCACACTCTGGCATTTGGGGGAAACTCTATGGTTACCATAGAGTCCCCCATGCTAGAGCATCCCCTGCATGATATGCCCTGTGTGATGATGTCACTTCCAGGTAGGCATAACTGCAAGGGTTTTAAAAAATCTTAACAGGTGTTTAGCTACAGCTTTAAGTTCTTGGTTCAGTTTTCTAGCCACCAGAGAATACTTCATGTTGTATAAATAGTTGAGGTCAAATATATCCAGTAGAGGGAAGTGGCTCACACGTCATTGCTGTACGTTGTTAGGCTGTGTTTTCTGCTACCATCTTTCATAGTTTCTTTTGATAATTTTCATGTGTTCCTCCTGTCTAAATGATTTAATGCTGAATCTAAAAATAAGCCCTGGGGTCAGAGCTTTCATGCTATCTTTATTTTGCCTTGAAATGATAAAAGAACTTAAAAGGATTATGGTTGGAAAAATAAAATAAATGTCTAAGACAAATGTTACACATTTCTAGATAAGGACATGAAACTAAAATAAGCACATCTTTCCCAGCTACCTGAAAAGGCTTAATGTATACATAAACGATAATAATACAAATAGTATGCCAGGGTTATAAATATCATAAAAATATACACAGAAGAGATCTTTAAATATCTCTCTCATATTTGTTATATTTTATTTTAATCATCTGTTTATGTAACAAAATAGCACCCTGGGAGTATATACTGTAGTTTTGGTAACCCGGAATATTTGCAAAAAGACTCATTTGTGAAAATGATCATTCCCTGTCAGTAGCTTCTGAAAATAGCATGAATCCTGCCTTGCTGTGGTGCTTCCTTTTTTGTTTCCTGTTTATTTTCAGAGGAACAGGAAATGAGCAGAGGCTTTCCCATCTCTCTGCAGGTATCTCCAGGGCTATTTTGGGGCAGGAACGCACAGGAACGGAGTTCCGGCTGGCTCCTGAGTTGGCCACGCCTACAACCAAAACCTCTGGCATGCGTGGCTACAGATCACGCTGCCCTCCCCACGTTACACACAAGAGGGAAAGGCGGCATGTTAGAATGCCCTCTTTCCCTCTGGGGAGCCCCTCCAGATTTCCTTCTCAATTTCACTCCCCTCCAGTCAGCTGAGAGTGAAATTGACAAGGAAAGCCTCTCTCTGCCTTCCCTTCTCTAGCTGACATGTGGCAGCTGGAAAAGGGCAGGCAGGGAACCCAGGCAGGTTGAAAATGCCTTTCTTTCCCTCCTTGATCTGGGGGAGGGGGAGAAAGGCATTTACTCATCCCCCCTCATCATAGGCACTTCAGCAGTGCCTTTAGGGCTACAGTGGTATTCTTGCAGATCCTGCAATAGTAATGTAGTTGAAACACAAATGTACTGATGGTGGCAATTGCTCCAGTAGCCTTTAAACAGTGGGGAATCTTGTCTGCTGCTTAAAAAGGGGGAGGGGGGAATGTAGGGTATAGTCTTGAGTATGGATAGGGTTGCCAAGTCCAGGTTGGAAAATACCTGGGGACTTTGGGGGCGGAGCCAGGAGAAGGTGGGGTTTGGGGAAGGGAGGGGCCTCAGCATGGTCCAGTGCCAGAGAGTCCACCCTTCAAAGCAGCCATTTTCTCCAGGGGAGCTGATCTCTGTCAGCTGGAGATCAGTTGTAAAAGCGGGAGATCCCCAGGCCCCACCTGGAGGCTGGCAACCCTAAGTATGGAGGCAGCTGATACCCTTCATATTTTAAATACTACTGTAACGGTGAGGGATTGCTGGCAAGGGCGTAGACTTTTCAATTTCCCGGGGGGGGGGCTGGGGCTGGGCCAGAGACATTACAGGCCATTGTCTCCAAGAGACGCTCAGCACGTCCTGGAAAAGTTCGGGGTGGGGAGAGGCTCCAGCTCCCCAGCCCCCCTGAAGTTGACGCTTGTGATTGCTGGAGGGGACAGGGAGGCATGCAGTATTCTCCCCCAACCATTCATATAGTAAAATGGATAAGTGTTCATTCTTTACAAACCTAGGGGAAAAAATAAAAACAGTTCCATGGGATGTGGGTGGGTGGAAGAGGTTTTGGATTTTAGCAGATATCTCCAAAGTTACTATGTGAAGCTGAAGGTTTCCCTTGCTCGAAAGCCAGTCGAATCTGACTCTAGGGGGCAGTGCTCATCTCCGTTTCCAAGCCGAAGAGCCAGCACTGTCCAAAGACTTTTTCTGTGCTCATGCTGTTACCTTCCCACTGAAGCAGTACCTATCTGTCTACTTGCAGTTTCTTGCTTTTGAACTGCTAGATTGGCAGGAGCTGGGGCCAGAGACGGGAGCTCGCTCCATCATGCAGCACTCAGGTCTCGAACTGCTGAGCCACCGACCTTCTGGTCTGCAGCTCAGCATCTTAACCTCTGAGTCACCACAGCTCCAAAGTCATTATAACAACCCTGAAAAGATACCAGTTTTTCAGTAACAGAGATTCAACATAAGAATTTTAAAATTTGCATTATTTTTTGAAAAAGAGGATAGAACACTTCCAGGTTTCTGAAAACCTGTCTACTTTTATAGTCTGTAAAAATCCTAAAAGCACCCGCCAAAAACATCAGCAGCAGATAAGTATAAGAAGAAAGTAAAGATCTGATAAAACTACCAAGTAATACATCTTCATTAAAGGTGTACGCGCTGTTCTAAACATCCAGTCTGGACACAGTCGTCATTCTTTGGAGGCCGCACAGAGGTGGCAGTCCTGAAAATACTAAGCCATCCTTAGCAGGTCTGTTCAAAAGTAAGTCTAGTTTTATGCAGTGGGGCTTACTCCCAGGAAAGCGTTGTGACTTAATGGTGGTGGTGACACTTGCAGCCATAAAATGTGCTGCTGCTCTCTGTGTCTTTTCCTAGTGCCACTGAATTTTCACACCGCTATGGCCATTCCCAGGACTGGCTAATATTCTACACGCCAGTTGGACAAGCCACATGAAAATAGCGCTTCCTATTATAAGGATGGCATGTAAGGCTGTTTGATGCACGTCTCCGTGTGATAGACGGGGCCACAATTTTTAGCCGCGTCCCTGTGCATCTAAGAATGGCTGAAGAAGAACGGGTTGCGGTTCAGAGGAATTCGCTTGTAAATTATACTGGAAAAGAGCACAGGGACAGAGTATATCTGGACGGTGGCACTTCTCTGAGCTACAGCAGCCATGATGACACAGCACAGTGGCAACAGCTGTATCCCAATCTTTGATCAGTGGATGCAGCCATTGTTTACCAGTCAGGTGTACTGGGAACTCCTCAGGCAAGTAAGAAGCACAGGATGAACCTCTAGAAGCCCATCCTTGTTGCAAATCATCCCAGCGAACACCTCAGCTTATTCTTCCAGCCTCTCCTTTTCTAGAGAGCTCAGGAGAACAGCAATGCCCGCCTCCCTGCCCTTTGTGCCTGCACTGCATCACTTCTTGTTTACATTCCTAACTGTTTGGTTTTTAACAGCGTGGGCCGCAGCTGCTATCTGCTTTGTGGCACTTGCAAAGTATCAGCCCTCCTAAAGGCTGTAAACCGAGAGCAAACATTTTATTTACTCAAGCTGCCGGTGGCCGAGCGAGCTCACGCCACCTGCCCTTTGTGCGCTCCCTGCCTTGAGAAGCCACGTTTCTTCCCTCTCAAAGCCCCGTTCACTTTTGTCTGGCAATTGGCTGCCTGCAAAACGAATCTGGATCTCAGGAAAGGAGTTCAGCCACTATACGAGAAAGGAAAACGGGAGAAAAAAGCTGACTTACCAGGGTGTGGTTTTGGGAATATAAATGCAATAGCAAAGCCCCAGCATCCTAGAGTTGTGGGATGATGGGGGTTGGATTCCCCCTGCTCCCCTGTACACATTAATGATTTAACCAGCAGCCTGGTACATCTTTCCCTTGGCCTGGTGGGGGAGCCAAATGCTATTGATTTGTAACCGGGAAGCTTTTTCAAAAAAAATCCATCCCTTCCCTGCCCCCACTTTCCTTCTGGTTTTATTGTTGGGCTACTCCTAAGGATCATTTGTGAGCTGGTTGCCAGAACACTGGGTCACTCTTTTCCTGCACAAATCCTCCCACTAAATGCATTTTCATTAAGTCACTGCCTTCAGATCTACCTGCGTGCTGTCTGTACAGGAATTAGTCACGTGAGCAGACTATAAACAACAATGGTGAGCCATCTATTCATCGATGTTTTAAAATCTGTTTATTCACTGCATTGTTTTGGAGGGCTGAAATCCATCAGTGGCAGATTGATTTTCCTACAGGGTGATCTAAATCGTACCGAATGTATTGCTTTAATTTGGGAATGGGGTTTTTTTTCTGCCGGTCTCACTGTTGGTTTTGATTCCCCTCCCTCCCCGCCCTTCTCTAGAGCTCTGGAAACGCTTCCTACAGATGTTCCATGTCATCCTCTGCGGATTTTTCCGATGATGATGATTTCAGCCAGAAATCTGGCTCACTGTCTCCTGCTCCGGGTGATACTCTACCCTGGAACCTACCGAAACATGAGAGATCCAAGAGGAAGATTCAAGGCGGATCTGTGCTGGACCCAGCGGAGAGAGCCGTGCTCAGGATCGCTGGTAAGACCGGATGTTACAAATGGGGAACAGTTCATCAGCAGCCCATATATATTTTCACATGTGTCTGTATTTCTGTGGGCTTGTGCATTACAGAGGAGAAAACAAACTGAGAAATGTATTAATAACTTTGCGTTTTATGTATTCATAACTTTGCTTCAAAACACACACATAAAAATCTGTTTTCCGTGCTTGTTTTGTAGTGGTGGTGACTAAGCTGTTTGGCTGCGTTTTCTCACGGGGCAGATTAACGCATGTGGGGAAAAATACAACTGCAATCTGTGCAATACGTGTATTCAACTTTTATTGGGACGCTGCGTTACAGTACAGAAGTAACTCAGCTTCATTTCATGTGCGCAACATGCCGCTCGGCTGGTGGAGTGTAAGGATTTGAACTGGCTGCGTGCTTAAAGATGCCATGCTATGTACATTAACTGAAAAATAACCCCAGTGAGTACAGTGGCACTTACTTTTGAGTGATTGTGTATACAAGTTGGGCTACAGTAGTTTTTGTTTATATCCAAGGGATATATTTTTGCCGTAAAGGAAATGAACTATCGGAATCATATGGCTTTCTCCCCCCCACCCCCCACCCCCCACCCCGCGAGTTTTGTGTTTGACATGGGTTGTGTGTGAAGTGGCAGTGTCTACTCTGGAAACCAGCTACTTTGTTTGGCAAGAGCTGAGCCATTGAAAAGCATACTCCCCTCCCCTCCCCTCCCCTGAATAATATAGGAGAGGCCCTGCTGGGTTCCAGGGCACCAGAAGAGTTCATCTTCATTGGTGTTGAAATAGGTCAGGGTATTTGCTTGGCCAACCCAGCTGCAAACCGAGAAGGCAGTGTAACTTGATCAGTGGGAGAAATTGCAGTGGTGGTGTCTGCGTTATTCTCAGAGGCTGTCAGGAGTAACACAGCAGGCACAATGCAGAGCACAAAGTTATTTGCAAGGATAAACCAACTCTGCAGTGATTGGTAATGGGATGCAGTGTGAAAGGTGCGATGGAGAGGGTGACTGGTGGCATTTCTGGAAGACAAAAGCAACAGGGCTCAAACTGAAGCGGAAGCAAGACATTGGAAGACCTGCTTGGCAAGCAGAGAGTTTTTAAGGGGAGTCTGGTATGGTTAGCGGCGGTCCATGCTCCTTCTAAGCTGTGGAGTCTTGTGAGCAGAAATTCTACTTCGTGAGCTACTGGCGTTGAAGTGGTGAGCGAGCCGTTTGGCTCCTGCATGAATGAGTTTGCTGGCCGGAGCCATCCTTCCGGAGCGAAGACAAGAATGTGTGAGTCGGAGGCTAAAAAACTGAGCTAGCTCACACTCACTCAGCTTAGAGGGAACACTGGTGGTGACGCAAAGAAAGGCACGTTGCTCATGCTTGGGTTAACTTTTCATGTTCCAGGAACTCAGCTGTGAAAACAGCTTCTAGAACTTGGCCTGCTTCAAATAAAAACTGATGGGGAAGAGGAGAGCGGAGCTGGTAGTACAAAACGCTGCCCTCTCCTCCTGAATCATCTGGCATGATGATCGGACCGACCTGGGGGTGGGGTGGGGAATCGAGGGTGAAGTGCCTGGTGGCCACTGGCACTGAGGGGATCATCACACACAGACCCATTATGTTCCCTTCCCCCAGCAATCGGGCGGAAATAATCCACCCCGGGAAAACACACAATGTAGTCTCTTCCACCATGTGCATTTGCACTGAAGTGGTTTAATGGGTAGCAGGAAAGAATGAAGCGTCTGCATCCAGCTCAAGGAAGGGGGGCGGGGGCGGCACCTGAAAGACAAGAGGGAGATGACCGAGTAGGGGCCGGATGCTGCATTCCTGTTGGGAGCTAGGGTTGCCAGCCTCCAGGTGGGGCCTGGGGATCTCCTGCTTTTACAACTGATCTCCAGCTGAAAGAGATCAGCTCCCCTGGAGAAAATGGCTGCTTTGAAAGGTGGACTCTATGGCCTTGTGCCATGCTGAGGCCCCTCCCCTCCCCAAACCCCGCCCTCTCCTGGCTCCACCCCCAAAGTCCCCAGGTATTTCCCAACCCAGACTTGGCAACCATATCGGGAGGATTTGCTCGGTTTCCTCCCTTTGACTACAGGAAGCCTTGGGATCAGCCGAAGGGGTCTGGCTCTGAGCAGGAACCCGAATGAGGCAAACCAGGCTTCAGCTGCGGTAGAGGAAGCTGGTGGGGCGGAAGGACCCAGCCCCACTCCGCGGGGTCAGAAGCGGGAAGGAAAGGGCGAGGAGAGGCAGCCAGCAGCCGGGAAGCGCATGCGCCGCTGTTCCCACTAGCGGCCGGCCGGCAGTAAGCCCTGCGGCGCTCAGGCCCCGCCCCGGTCTGGCCAAGCGCTTGTTTTCGTTGCCGCCCGCCAAGCCTGCGCCCAGCGCGGAGGGGAGAGAGGCAGAGCGAGGCGTTCGGCTCTGCTGCCGCCGGTCCCCCCTCCTGGTTCTCCCAGCAGGAGCCACGTGGAACTTTGCGCTGCAAGCCTGGGAAGCCGAGAGCGATTCCCCCGCATCACTGCGCGGCTTAGAAGGGGTGGCGGAGGGCGAGGGCAAGCAGCAGTCGCCTGCCGCAGCGGCAATGCGATGGATGGGGCTTGGGGAAGAACCGGCGCCAGCCACGGCGACCTGCACGGGCCGGGCAAAGACGAGCGGAGAGCGGGTGTGGGGGGTGTTCAGCAAGGCACTCCTCGTTCAGGTCCCACGGTGGAATCCGGGCATCGGAACAAATCTACCCCGAAGGAGGCTGGCGTCTCTCTCTCCGCGGAACTGTAGCCTTTTGTGATCTCAAGAGGTGTAGCGGTGTCAGTCCGTTGTTGGAGGGAAAAAACGAGACCTATCGGTGTAAAGACTCACCGTGGTTCTTCCCGCATAAGCTGCTGTGAGTCAGAGCTCACTGGAGAACTGCATACACACAGGTCTTTACACTGTTGTACAGGACTTTTTGAAACCGCCTCTTGTGACATCTCCCCCCGCCGTCCTTATGTAGTATGCATAAAAGCATGGGCGTACTGGATGCGCGACTTCAAATGCATCTGAGGAAGCGAGCTGTGACTCACGCGTGGGGGGGTGGGATCTGGCTAGCCTCGAAGGTACCACCAGAAGACCCCTGTTTTGCTTTTTGTAAACGAAGGGTTAACCACTGTGAAGACGGTCGTGGTCCGTGTTCCCTCTCAGCTGAGTTAGGGTGAGCTAGCTCAGTTTCTTAGCCCCCCCCCCCCCCCCGCTCACGCATTTTTGTCTTCCTTCAGGAAGGAGGGCTCCAGAGCAAACTTGATTTATGCAGCGGCCAAATCCGTCGCTCACAACTTTAACGCCAGTAGCTCGCAAGGTGGGATTCTTGCTCACAAGACTGCACAGCTTAGAGGGAGCTTTGTGGCGCTTGTAATTTGGGCGTGGAGGGGGGGGGCGACATTGGTCGATGGGACTCACCGACACGGATTTGGTGCCAAGGGCTAGAACCCCCCCCCCCTCCCCCCGAGGCAGGCTGACTGAGCAGAACGACCCAGCAGTCCGTACGCGACCGCAAGCGGGGATGCTCAGCGCTTTCCGGCGAGGCTCCCTCCCTCGGGCAAAAGCCCCAGCGGCGGGGTAGCCGACAGGTAGTCTGGGGAATGAAAGGAAAGGGCGTCCGGCTTCGCGCCGCAGCTCGGCGGCGTCCCTTTCCCTCGACCACGCTAAAAGGAGGGTTGCTGCCTCCGAAGGGAGAACAAGCGGCAAAGGGAATGGGGGTGGCTCCCGCTGGGCAGGAAGGCGGCAGGCGGGCAGGGCAGGCGTGCGGGAGCCGCCGGAGGTCGCCTTCACGGCGGGGGGCTGTGACGTCCCGGCCTCGCCGCTGGCTGCCCTCTCGCCGCCGCTCCGACAGCCGAGATTCGCTGCTCCTGACATCCGAGAAGGGGGCCGCCCTTCCCCATTGGCGGCACACACGTGCTCCCACGCCGCTCGGGGAGGGGGCCGGGGCGTTTCCTCGGACCGCTTGCGCGGCGGCGGCAGCCCCCTCCCCTCCTGCCTTTTTGTGCCGGCCCCCGAAGGCTGCCTTGCCGCCCGGCGCCTGGGAGCGGACTGAGCAGGCAGTGTCCAAACTTGAGCCATGGCCGGCTACCTCTCCCCCAGTGCGCACTTCAATACGGAGGAGCGGGAGTACCTACAGGCTTACGAAGATGTGCTGGAGAGATACAAAGGTAAGGGGGACGCTTGAGCTGTGCCCCGGGCCAACCCTGCGGAAGGATTTACTGGTGATCCGAAGCTTTGCCTTAAAATAGCTGCTGGTGGTTGCAGGGGAACAGGTGGCGGAATCAGGTCCTTGAGGCATAATCGGCTATTCCCGCCCAGGGAAGGTCTCCAGACGCCCTGTGCCCCCTTGCCTTGTGGTGGTTGTGGAGGGGAAATTTTGCTCCCCTTTCGTGATCTTCTTTTTCCTGAAGTGCTAAGGTCACGGAGAGGTATTCTTAGGCTGTGCTATATGGGGTTTGTCTACATCAAGATCTTCCCTTTATGTGTTCTAGCTCAGAACGGCCTTCTGTATTCCCGGGAGAAATAGCCCTGTGAAATATGCTTTGAAACATGTATTACAAAAATGGGTCTATTACAAAGGAAATGCATATTTTAAACCATTTCATCTGTCCTTAACACTCCATCCTGTTTTTCTTCGAACTGCTGGTAGGAGGATGACTGTGCATCTTTCAAGCGAGCTAGGACCACACTGTAGAGCCTTTCTCCCCCACTTTTTCTTAATTTAGCAGAGACCGTTCTGTTTTATGTAAAAATCCCAGTGATTTATCATATTAGAAATGCCGGGGGTATTCTTATTGCGGGTGGGATAAAGAGGGAGGAACAGAGATCCACTGGCAATAGTGAGCGGCTTTTCTTCCCGATCTAAAATTATCCATAACAATGAAAGAGTTAAAGAAATCTATGATAACTAAGGTGTTTTTATTGTAAAATTGAGAGTTTGGGCACAGTCTTCTTGGCTGACTTTGCTGCATGATTCCACCTAATGTTTGAAGCTCCCATGGGGAAAGAGGCTGGTTCACAAGTTTTTGACCTTAACCCCCTGATTATACGGTTTAAGAATTTATAGTAATAAATTTGCCCTATGTGGATCTATATTCACTGTTTCAATGGGAGTGGTTATGATATATGTTTGTATGTTATGATATATGTTTATATGTTCAAAAATTAATAACCTTGATTCATTTTATTTTTTTCCTCTGCTTATCTGCGGAAAAACAACTTGAATACTGATATTAAGAGTTACTTTTTAAATAATTATCCTGTTATGGCAAATTACTCTACTTCACTTACAAATGTGTCACTGAAGGTTGCCTAATGATTCCTTTTGTGTCTGTGGTCAGTTCTGTCATTGCAGCTATGGAGCATGTGCAGTAGTCCAAGAACTGAAATGCACTAAGTGGCTATTAGATGCAAACTGCTCAGCTGCTTTGAAGAGACTTGTAGAAAATCAGTTATGTTATTGTGGGAATTTTCCAGTACTTTTATGCAGACTAGGCCAGTTCCATGACTGCCATGATCGAGTTACAAAATCAAAAGCACTGTACATTGTGTTGTTCTATCACTGACCTCTGAGTAAATTTATATTATTCGTGAATGCAGGGCTATTTTGGGGCAGGAACGCACAGGAGCGGAGTTCTGGCTGGCTCCTGAGTTGGCCATCCCTACAACCAAAACCTCTGGCACATGTGGCTACAGAGCATGCTGCCCTCCCCACATTACACACAAGACGAAAAGGTGGCATGTTAAAATGCCCTCTTTCCCTCTGGGGAGCCCTCCAGATTTCCTTGTCAATTTCACTCCCTTCCAGTCAGCTGAGAGTGAAATTGACAAGGAAAAGCCTCTCTCTGCCTTCCCTTCTCTAGCTGACATGTGGCAGCTGGAAAAGGGCAGGCAGGGAACCCAGGCACCTTGAAAAGGCCTTTCTTTCCCTCCCCATGCCTGCCCTGTGCTTTCCCAGCCCCCCTAATATGCTAATGAGCTGCGCTGCCATGGGTGTGGCCTAATATGCTAATGAGTTTCTGCTGTTGGGTGTGGCCTATTATGCTAATGCGTTCCTGCTGGGCTTTTTCTACAAAAAAAGCCCTGCTTGAATGTTATAAAAAGCTTTGCTTTCCAACTCATCGTCAATTTCAGTAATCTCCAAATTCATAATAGAAATACTGTAACTTGATCTGAAGAGTTTTCAGTGTCTCTTATTTTACCAGTTTCCTTTTTCAGGGCTTGTGATGGTAGAATTGCAATACTTGCCTTCATTACATGGACATAGTCCTTTTGAAATAATTGAGAATAAGCTTTTCTAGAAACAAGCAGACACTGAAGATACAATAATTATATTAAGTGTGATATCAAGATGTACATCTTCAAGCAAGCGGGGATGCATACTGAGGTGCTGCAACTGGCCATGACTCCCGGGTGCATGTCCATTGCATATTGGGACATGAGCGTCTCCCCTTTGCATTTTGCATGTTTACTGCGACAAAAATTGGTGACACTGTTACTGGCCCTGGTTCACTTGTAGTGACAGTTATAACTAGTCATAAATAATGACTGGTGACTCTGAATGTGGATGCCCATTCCTGTCACAAGGCTCATTCAGTTTGTTTATTTGCCTCAACAATACAGTAAAAGACACATCCAGCTAGTTTAAAAGAACTAGGACAAATGTCATGATGCAGGCCCATGTGACGGTGGGGCATTTCGGAGGTTCCACCCCCTCAAATATGAGGCATGCCCCACAACAGCTGCTGCCCCTCTCCCCCTCCCCCCCTCCAGTGACATCAAAAGGGCCGTCCAGCTGATTGGCCGGAGCATGTGGCCTGCCGACCAGCTGGAGGGCCCTTTAAATCTTGCAGCTGCCCCTCTCCCTCCCTTCCCCCAAGATTTAAAGGACCTTCCAGCTGATCAGCGGTACCTTTAAATCTTGCAAGAGGTGAGGGAGAGGAGCAGCTGCCGGCCACACGCCTTCCCTGAACTCCAAATAGCGATTTCGCTACTTGGGGGTCAGATGCAGGCAGCCCTCGCTAGAAAAACAGCATTTAAAGGGTTCAGGGAACCCTTGGAATTCAGGGAAGGCATGCAGCTGCCCCTCTCCCTCCCCCTCCCCTGCTGCCCCACAAAATTTTCCCATATGCCACCAACCCAAAATTTCTGGCTATGGGACTGTCACAATGTGGGTGAAGATGTGCATTTGGGTGGGCACCTGAATGCATGCGAAAGGCTGCTGATCTGTTGGCTCTCTCTCTCCAGGTGATAATCCACCTTGGAATCTGTCTGATGTATCTGGGCTGTCTATGTAAAGTGTGAAGCTGTTCTGGGGCTTATAAGAGTAGTTTAATTTCTCTAGGAGTTCTTGGAAGGATGTCGCATTGCCTTAGGGAAGGTGTGGACCAGGTGCGCTGTTTGAAATATGAAATATAACAGAATCTTTACAGAACAAAATTCGAGTCCAGTGGCACCCTAAAGACCAACAAAGTCGTATTCAAGATATAAGCTTCTGCGTTCATGCACACTTCTTCAGATACACTGAAATGGGAGTTACCAGTCCGTTTATATAAGAAGAGGGTGAATCTTTACAGTTATGGCTTTGGAAAGGGCAAGGATTATCTAGGGCAGGGGTGGGCAAACTGGCTCAGCGTAAGAGCCACCTAGAACAGGGGTGGCCAAACTTGCTTAACGTAAGAGCCACATAGAATAAACATCAGATGTTGGAGAGCCACAAGACATGAACAAATATTACCTACTTTTATTGGAAAATAAGCAAATTTGCTTTTTATTAACATTAAATGAGACTGCCAAAAATAATAACAAAGGGCTAAAAGCAGATATTGATAATGATATTAATTTGTCCCATGATATTTGTTTGCTAATGATATTTAGCTTCCCCAGCCGCCCTGCCGGGAGCCACACAATATATGTGAAAGAGCCGCACGTGGCTCCTGAGCCACAGTTTGCCCACCCCTGGGCTAGGGCAAACCTCTGCAATCCACATTCTGTTTTTCTTCTTTTTATGGTTGATCTGCTTGGCCCATCAATTACTGCATTTAAAGGCTTGTGAAATATAATATCTAGTCACTATGCGGGGAAAGAAAGCTTTTGGATACATCATGAAGGTTGGAAGAACTGGCCAATTCATTGCAAAGTAATGTGTTCTCAAGCTGGTTGTGCTTTCCCATCAGTGCTATGACCTCACTATAATGATTGTTATCCTGATGACTTGCTATGGGAGTTGATCTAATGTGAAAAGAATGACAACAATACATGCTGGGCATAGAAAGTAACATTTCACATAAGGAAGCTGACTTTCTTTATCAAACAAAAATGATACACTTTTTCTGCTTACCGGTGACGTTCAGTCAGAATGCAGTGGTATTTCTGTATATTTTGATAGCAACCTATAGCTTGTTCATAATCTATTTTTACTGCGGAGACTTTTGCAACTTCGCAACGGCCAACGGCTAATTGCAATAAATTGAACTGAACTACTTGCATTCAAACATTTTTTTCTGAGTCCCAGAACACTCCCAGCATTCATCTTGAATGTTACCAATGTGCCAAGAGATCTATGGCCCAGCTGTTGAGTACTGTAACTAGCAGAGTCAGCTGTAGAGAATTCGTTGCCGGTTTTGTGGGTGGGAATCACATGATGATGTATCATTTTGTAAATTACAAGTATTTGATTTAAAAAAACTGACATTTAAAAAAGAGTTTCGATTAGGTTAATGTTTTTCCCTAGGCAAATAAGATTTTGTGTTGGCAACTTCATATCTCCCCAAATCATTATTTTGTTTGCTTTGAAATGAAATCTAAGAGGTATACATAACTGTATGTCTTTTGGGTATGTCTTTGGCAATAAATAAGTGACTTCCGTTCAGTAAATATGAGCTACTATAATAGAGCTATGGTCTATTACTGGGGGCGGGGGAGAGATTTGGATTCATATTGGGTTGGTTCTGATTTATTTGAAAGTTCCCTTTGAAAGTTCTTCAGACAGAAACTTTCTAATAGGAAAAATGTATTACCTCAGCAGATGCAAAAATAAAGTGGGATGAAACTGCTCATTCAGTAAGGAAAAATTGCTTCTTTGTTTCCTCATCCAAAAACAATCCAACATGGTTCCTTTTCTTTGCTGCTGTGAAATGTTACAGACTTTAACGTGAATTTTTTAAGCCTGTGCTTTCATACAGGTTTTGTAGAATAGTACGACATGTGTATAAGAGAGTGTAACAAAATTGTGTCCCAGTACGTTTGGCTTAGAAATTCCATTGATTAGGTGCATAGACTCTTGGCAAATTTCAATTGGGAAAATATGTGGACATTTCTTTTAAAATACTTTATTTGTACCCATTTTGTAGCCCTGTACTGACTCATTTGTGCACACTGTTGGTCCACTAATAAGCTGTAGCTTGAGAGCAGCTGCACTGTCATGGTGGACATGGAAGCGCACTGTAGCATTAGTTAAAAACAAACAAACAAAAAATGAAACTCTGTCCCTTTCAGCCCGACAGGCGATCTCTTTACTTCTCTGCACTCCATCACATCATCTTAGGTCTTGTGTAGGTGATAGTTTAAAAAAATTAGAATGTATACAAGAGGCGGGACCCACAATACTCGCGGTGGGGGGAGAGGGAGCTTCACAGAGTGGAGGCAGCAGCTGCGGGTGAGTCTTCTCCCCCACCCCACCCTGGCACCCATGGCAAGGCCTGGGCCCGCCAATCCTTCTCCCCCCCGCACCGACAGTGAGGCCTGAGGCTTCTAGCTGCCAGGCCCATCGCTTCTCTCCCCCCCCACCTCTCATGGGCACCAGTGAGGCCTGAGCGGCTCTCAGCCACCGGGGCACCGCAGAGTTCCCAGAGTGTTCCCTGCGCATGCTCTTTAACTTTGGGGGCAATTTAAATATCCCCCCAAAAGTTTTTTTAAGTTTTCAGATTTTTCTGCACACATGGGGAGTCCCCCAAGTGTATAGGAAAGTCTCCCTGCCCCCCAAGTGCCCCCTCCGTGTGGATTTAGATATCCGCACGAAGGGAGCGCCTTGGGAATTAGTATATAGATAGACACATTCCGAGATACCATAGTCTCTCAACCAGTGGCTGTTCTTGGGTTTGGTGCTTAAAACGGATACCTTGTCCACATCTCAGCTGCCATGGTCTGAAATGTGTTGAGGATCTTAGCCTTGTTTACTGTATCCTGTCACTCATAACAATACATAATATCTAGGAGCTTGTGTTTTTGTAGACTCTTAAGGCCCACAATCTACTAGCAGTGAAGGGTGTCTGGTAGTCTGAGTGTTAGTTTTCATGTATTTGATGATAGAGTTTATGCATTTGAAATAAATAATCTCTTTCCTTCATGGACCATGTACTCTTCCGACAAAATTTTTTCTTTGCATTATATAGATTTATATAAAACTTGTATTAAATACGTTGATTGACGCAATAAGCAAATAAAGCCCCAGTTCTAATGTTCTCTCAGCCATGACTGGGTGGCCTTTAGCAAAATACAAAATACAAAGCCAATCAGGTGTAATAGTTGTTTATTTAAAAAAGGCCTATGCCATGCATTTCCCCCCCATGAAGTTTTATTTAGTAGTTAAAAACATGTATCTCCTGGTACGACATAAAGGATCTGTCTGTTCAAACATGATCAGTTACTGTTTCTCACATGAACTCCCTATTTTTAATAGCGGAGAACACTGGCGATCTATCTCAAGATAACGTATATGAACTACTTTGATTATTTCTAAAAGATGCTCCATAAATAAGGCATCCTTCCTCTTTGAGCCAGTTTGGTGTAGTGGTCTTGTGTGGACTCTAATCTGGAAGAACCGAGTTTGATTCCCCACTCCTCCACTTGCACCTGCTGGATGACCTTGGGCAAGCCATAGCTCTGTACCAGCTGTTCTCTCAAGGACAGTTGTCTCAGAGCTCTCTCAGCCCCACCTGCCTCACAGGGTGTCTGTTGTGGGGAGGGGAAGGAGTTTGTAAGCCGCTCTGAGACTCCAAGTGAGTGAAGGGCAGGATATAAATCCGATCTCCTCCTCCTCTTCTTGATTAAAACTTTTAAATCAGTTGACAGCTGTAATTGTATTTCAGTCTAAAGAGGACCATGGTATTCAACTGAGATGTAGCCATAGCTGTCTGGGTTGTACAAATCAACAGCGGGCGTTTTAACACACACTAAATAATGCACTTTCAATCCACTTTCAGTGTGCTTTGCAAGTGGATTTTACTGAGTGAAATGGCAAAATCTGCTTGCAAACGGTCGCTGAAGTGGATTGAAACTGCATTATTTAGCATGTGTGAAAAAGCTCACAGTCACAAATCTTGCTGCTCAGGAATCAGAGAGATGTTTGATCTCTTCTTTCTCCCCTGAAGTGCCCAAATACTTTAGTTCAACAGTGAATAATTATATTTTCTATTTGGGAAAGTAGTTACCTGTTCTTGAGCAGAGGTTGTGCATTTTTTTCAATTATCAAAAGCATTTATTAAAATCAAGTACAGGGACAATCAGGAATACCTAGCATTACTGTAGAGGCGCTTCCTCCTCTAAAATACCAGCGATATTGCCATGTTTGTGAATAGTTATAGGGCAAAAGAAGGCAGGGAATAGCAGTGTCAAGCTGACTTCCAGGTTCTTTAGTATGCTTAAATGTGTTGTGCTGATGTTGTGGCCACTGCCTTTTTTGGTGGACTTGTTTGTTCTTCATTTTATGACAAATATTGGTGTTCTTTAAAATTTCAGAATCAAGGGTATTAAATAAAGAAAGAATACCTGTCAATTCTATTAAGGTCACAAAATCAAAGACACTTTAGGAAGGATCTATTCTCTTCTGTTACCAGAGTTGGGTTTCATTGCAAAATCTTTCCTATATAATAAAGCCGTTTTCAAGTGGCAAGATTCCATGGGGCGCCAAAATCAGTTGGCTGGAAGGACTGCCACTCCCTGGCCACTGGCTGCATTCTCTCCCTGCTTTGCCTCAGTCCCGCCCACAGAGCCACCAGCCAGCGTCCTGGCCTCAGTCTGGAGGAAGCCAGCGAAGGGGAAGGACCGACTGGGTGCTGGATCCACTCTTCTCCGCCCACTGCCATGTGGGTCTAATTGTCCCCTCAGTGGCCTGCTTCTGTCAGTGAAAAGACAATGGACTTTCAGCGTAACCTCCTCCCCCGCACACTGCCAGCGTGCCCAGAATAAATGGTCAGAATAAACTGTGAAACGGGGGGGCATTTACACAGCACCCTGTAGCGCTTCAGGACTGGTACAAGAACTGAAGAACGGTTGGGAGGAGGTTTCAAGGTAAACCGGCTCCGGACCGCTTCTCCAACGGTAGAGTAATGTTTCTGTGTGAAAGGGCCAATATGTTCTGTTAGGGAACTGGTACTAATATGGTTCTGTTTGAAATGCCTAACAGAAACTGTTACTGAAGAGTTCCTGAAATGGAACATGTTGGCTGTGTGAAATTCTTCAGGCTCTCTCTCCTGCTTAGCTCTACCTGGCTGGCTGGCTGGCTAATGAGGTGGGCCAGCAACCATCAAACCATTCCCTTCAACCCCCTGCTGTGTGGCTGACTTTCCCTCTAGGGTTGCCAGTCTCCAGGTGGGACCTGGAGATCTCCCACTGTTACAACTGATCTCCAGATGACAGAGATCAGTTCCCTTGGAGAAAATGGCTACTTTGGAGGGTAGACCTTATGGCATTATACCCTGCTGAGTCCTTCCATCCCCCCCAAAAATGCTGCCCTCCATAGGATCCACCCCCTAAATCTTCAGGTATTTCCATCATAGGGTTGCCATGTCTGGGCTGGAAAATCCCTGGAGACTTTGGGGGTGGATCCAGGAGAGGGTGGGGTTTGGGGAGGGGAGGGGCCTTAGCATGGTACAATGCCATGGAGTCCACCTTCCAAAGCAGCCATTTTCTCCAGGGAAGCTGATCTCTGTCAGCTGGAGATCCATTGTAAAAGCGGGAGATCCCCAGGCCCCACCTGGAGGTTGGGAACCCTATTCCATCATCAGAGCCAGCAACTTTCCCCTCAGTGCCCATTGCTAGACAACCAAGCTTGCTTCTCTGAAAGCCCCTTTTCATACCTATGTTGGCCTTTGGGAGAAAACTCATTGGGGCCAGCTGAACAGAATGCCATAGGGGCCACCCTCCAAGGCAGTCATTTTCTCCCAATGTAGGGGGGAAGATCTGTTGTCTGGAGTTCAATTGTAATACCTGGCGATCTTCAGGCTCCATCTGGAGGTTGGCTACCCTAGGCGTAGCAATCAGTGCTCAGAGCAGGATCTGCTAGACCCAGGTTCTTGCTGAGTGGGTGATTTTGGGCCAGTCACAGACTTTAAGCCTAACTTACCTCACAGGGTTGTTGTGCAAGTCAAAAATGGGGAGAGGAGAATGATGTCAGCTGCTTCAGTCCCCATTGCAAAAAAAAAAACTACTTCCAGGAGAAGTATGGTTGCCAATCTCCAGGCGAGGGCTGGAAATCACTCAGAATTACAAGTGTTCTCCAGATGGCAGAGATCAGTTCCCCTGGAGAAAATGGTGGACTCTACTTCCTTATGCCCTGCTGAGATGGACCCCCTATGACAGCCAATGTGACATAGCAGTCAGGGCTTCAGAGCACGGTGGAGGCTGGGGGGGGGAGATGGAAAGTTGAAGAGTGAGGTTGATGTTTGGCTGGGAAGGAGATAGGGTTGCCAACTCCAGGTGGAAAATTCCTGGAGACTTGAGGGATGGAGCCTGGAGACACTGAGGTTTGAGGAGGAGTGGGACCTCAGACAGGTACAATGCCATAGACTCCACCCTCCAAGCCAGCGAGTCCCTCATGGGGAACCATTGTTGCCAATCTCCAGGTGGGGGCTGAAGATCACTCAGAATTATAACTGCTCTCTAGGGGGGAGGGGGGAGGAGATGGAAAGCTGAAGCCAGGGGGCAGATAACGATACATTGATGGTTGGCTGGGAGGTAGGATTGCCAACTCCAGGTGGGGACATTCCTGGAGATTTGAGTGGTGGACCCTGGAGAGGGTGAGGTTTCAGCAGGGGTGGGACCTCAGACAGGTTCAGTGCCACCCTTCAAACCACCCGTTCCCTCATGGGGAACCATTGTTGCCAATCTCCAGGGGAGGAATGGAGATCACGCTGAATTACAACTGCTCTTCAGATGGGAGAGATCTTCCCCTGGCGAAAATGATGGACTCTGTGTCATTATACCCTGCTGAGGTCACCACAGCAAATTGACACTGAGTGCCCAAGGCCTGGGCACTCTCCCAGAGCCCCTTTCTAGAGCCTGTTGTATTTATTTCCACAACGGGCCTTATTCCTAGTTAGCATATAATTTCATGCCTTTAGACTGTAAGTTGGATCCAGAGAGCAGTTTCTGCTGTCAGAAGGTCTTTTCCATTGGTGCCATTGGGAGGAGCAATTTTCACTGATTGTACCCTTCTTTTGCACACTTCCACTTCATGCCTAGTGGGGCTCCCTCACACTGTTACCATGCGTTGTTGGAACACATCTGTGTGAATAAGACCTGCTGTTAAAGTGGGTCTAAATTCACTTTTGGGCTGGTTACAATACTTCAATAAATACAATAAAATTTAAAACACATTAAAATCATATAAAATCAACAACCATAGCTTGCCGTAGGGAGAATCCAGCCCATTGATGTAGCTAGGTATGACTGGTTATCAGTGGGTGGGAGACAGCAGCCTGGGGGGGGGGCATATGTGGACGCCCCCTGCCTCAGCCAAAAGCCTGGTGGAACAGCTCCATCTTGCAGGCCCTGCGGAATTGAATAAGATCCCACAGGGCCCTGATCTCAGTCGGGAGCACGTTCCACCAGGTGGGGGCCAGGGCAGAAGAAGCCCCGGCCCTGGTCGAGGCTAGGCGGTCGACTATCAGAGCGTAATTCTCTTCAAGGCGTGTATGGGAAGAGGTGGTCCCTTAGGTAGGTAAATAAATAAATGACACACAGAATAATATCAGGCAAGCATATAGCACCAAATATTAGAATATCCACAATAAGATAAAAATTCCAAACACCAGCACATAGTTCCTGTGCAGTATGTGAATCAGAGACAGAAGAGTATAGCAGTGGGATTTTAAATGAAATCCATGGGGAGGAGATCCATACAGGTGTTCACAGAGAAGCGTGTGGAAGCAGCCATGGGGAGAGGGCAGAGCCTAGCAAGGTCGGCTGGGCCCAGAGCACACTGCTGAACAGAAACACCTCAGGATCTTATTACTGAGCACCAGGGGTCCTTTAGTAGAAAAAGAGCTGCAGGAGCTCATTAGCATAACTCATTAGCATAACTCATTAGCATATGCCATGTCTCTTGACATCACTGGGTGTGTGTCAGAAAGGGAATGTCAGTTTCAGCCCCATTATACCCTATGGGCCATTGAAATCAATGGCAAAAACGCATAGGGTATATGAGGGGCTGGAGGAAAGGGGATTTGAGGGAGAGGCCCCAAACTTGCAGGGTAGCTGCTGGAGCCTCTCCTTAAAATACCCACCAAGTTTCAAGAAGATTGGACCAGGGGGCCCAATTCTACGGGCCCCCAAACAGGTTGTCCCATCCCCTCCATTGTTCTCTATAGTGGGAAAAAATGTTACCTTTTTCCCTACCATAGAGAACAATGGAGGGAATGGGGCAACCTGTTTGGGGGCCCGTAGAATTGGACCCCCTGACCCAATCTTCTTGAAACTTGGTGGGTATTTGTGGGAGAGGTCCCAGCAGCTACCCTGCAAGTTTGGAGCCTCTCCCTCAAACCCCCTCCCCTCCAGTCGCTTTTAAAGTTGCCGCCGAATTTCGGCGGCAATTTGGCAGCAGGCTAAATTAGATCAGAGAATCTGATTTGGCCCATGGCTGCCCTAGTGGCCACTCCTGAGCTGGTGGAGCTTCACTCCGCCTCGCTCCGGCCCCAATGGACCCCTGCTGAGCACATTTGCTGAAGTCAATGAAACTCTGATACAGGCATGGTGGAATAATAGGAACATCATTTTTAGATTTCCTGGGCTTTGAGAGAGGTGGTGGGGAATTCACGTGAGGTTAGCTGACAGCTAGTTTATTGGCTGGACATAAGATGGGGGAGTTTCCATGACATGGGAAGACTTCCAAAGAAGAAAAGGCTGGCCCCCAGGGAGGTGTGTGAGAGGCACTTGTTAAATAACTGTTTTGTAGTTTTTTAATAACTGTTTTTAAATAACTGTTAAAACTATTTTACAGTAAATATTATACTGTACACAAAGTTGGGTGTGATGCGGTCAGAGCTGGTCATTAACTTAAGTCTAATGGGTATCAATGGGACAGTGAAAAACACACTCTTTCTCATTAAAATAAATGGGCCATAGAGAAGTCTTAGGTTGGGCTGGATAGGTTCCTCATGCTTCTTTAAGGCTAAAACCATGCCTGCAACATACATTCTTAATGTGCTAGAAGTTGAGCATGTTTGTTTTCATATGTGGAGCAGTTTAGAAAGAACAAAGTTCTTAAATGTCAGCTATGAATTCAGCCTTATTGCATTCCTGAAATGGTTCTTAAAAGACAACGCCTTGATTCTCTGACACTGGAGTAAATGTTTCATGCATTGAATTATTACAGTCAGTCCTAAAGGGAACAACAGTTATGCATGCACTTTTAAATACTATACAGTAATGTACTATACTATACTAAATCTGTATACTATAATAAACCTTTTATTTGTCCTGATTTCGCAGTCTCATCCTCTTAAATGGCATACAGTTAATCCATTAAATATTCCTGCTATTTTTGTTGTTGTTAACTTCCTACATGTTTTGTGCAGAAAAAGCAATAAAGCTGTGCTGCGGCTTTGCAGTCTGCACTGTGAAACCCTTGCCCTTTTTTCATGCCATTGGTAGACAGCAGACCATCTTGTAAAGTTGCATTTTCTGTATTCACTGAAGTATCATCTCGGAACTCTTATCCCTTTCCATTTGGGATTTAAAGTCTAACTTGGATTCAATCATAGAGCTACTCTCTGCTGTTAAGCTCGTGATCCAATGAATTGTTGCAGCTGTACAATACAAGTCTGTGTAGAATTACTCTGGCCTGAGTACACAGAAGTCAGTGGTCTTAGATTGGGGTAACTGTTCATAGGACTGCAGTATAGCATGCACATGAAGCTACCTTGCCTAAGTAGGATTAACTTTACTGAAGGTCACTGCTCAGTACAAAGTATGCAGAGGAGATGTGTTCAAGGATGGGAGTTTCTAAGTTGGTGCCGAGTACCTATCTGCAAGTAAATTTGCACTTAAGTAAACACTCTAGCCTTTCATGTCAGGCAGCAAATTTATACCAGGGCAGCGTTCCTTACTGTGTCTGTTCAGACAGATACCTGTTTATTGAGGATTTTCCAACACAAAACCAGGAAGCAGAGATATAACTGATCAGGTGTCTCCAGCCCTACCCGTGATTTTAGATCATTTTGGATGTGGATTAGGCAGTGAATTATTTCATGTTTTCATTAAGTTGATCAATATCTGGTCCTTGGGTCACAATGTTTATAAACTGTTAGCATCTTTCCGGCTGTATTTCTGATTTTGTAGCCCATGTACAGGAGCAGTTAAAATATTGTGTTTCCACTCTGCTCATTTGACTAGATCAGGGGTGGGCAAATTGTGGCCCGGGGGCCACATGCGGCCCGCCACAGAGTTTTTTTGCGGCCTGTCAAGAAGATTTCAGGACTTCAAGAAAATTGAGCCTAAATTCAATTTGCTCTCTTATCCCATCACTGCTGATATTGATACAGCATCTGAGGAGCTGCAGCTTGAACTTATTGACATGCAGTCAGATCACACTGTGGAAGAAGTGTTTAATGCTGTGATATTAGATGACTTTTACAAATCTTTGTCTGCTGAAAAAATTTCCATGTATGAAGAAATTTGCTGGGAAAATGTTCTCTATATTTGGGTCTACATATATTTGTGAGCAAAGTTTTTCTTGCATGAAGATCAACAAGAGTAAATATAGATGCTCTTTAACAGACATTAACTTGCAGGCTGTGATGAGAATCTCAACAAGCAATCTCACTCCTGATTTCAAAAAAATTGTAGAAAAGTGTGATAGGGTACATTTTTCTCATTAAACTGATTCTAAAATTAAATGTGCTTGCAGCTATAGATGATATGAAATTAGCACAATAAATAAATTGAATAAAACTACCACTATTTTATTTTATTTATATTTATTGATTTTTATGATACAATTTATACCTTTTCTGAAATGCAGAGTTAACTAACGAATGCAATCATTTTAAAAGGTGCGGCCCTCCGCTAACCTCCGCTCCCACAAAGTGGCCCCCGAGCCAAAACAATTGCCCACCCCTGGACTAGATGAACAGGATTTAATAGGAGGACAGAACCTTTGTTACTCTAAAATGAACTTTCACTATGCATTTTTCTGCCAGCTGGAACATTTTTCACTGCTTGGATTGAAAAGTTGCAGTGTTCTGCATCCCCCCCCCCCCCCCAAATCAGGAGTGGTATGTGTGTGTATGTATTTTTTTACTTTGGTTTACCAAGTACACAAAAGTGAGGGTCATCCACGTGCGACTAAACAAATTAGAACACTGAACAGGCAGCAGGAGAAACACAGCTGAGATTATAACATGCGTGGGGATTGTTCCTTTCCCTTTGCTCTCGTTTGCACTGCCATGGTTACATTCCAGATGGTCATTTTTGATCGTATCTTGTTGGTAAGGAAAAAAAATGTAAATTGTTGACAAAATCCCACAGTAGACAGAATGTGAAAATAATAATCCATCCTACTTATATATTATGTGATAATTGTAATGAAACAAATAATAGAGTTGGAGGCAGGACTCCTGCTGATTTGTGATGGTGACTCCAAGATAGGACTCCAGAATCAACGTTAGGTTGTTGAATGATTTCATACTGGAGATGATTCATCCATCCAACTGAAAATTAGAAGATTTCGCACAGCCTCATTTGTGAAAATAGTTTGTAGGAATTAGAGATACAAATTCCTGGAGAGCAGAACGGGGTGGGGGGCCATGAAGAATGTTAGTCCCTTTTTTGTTTTGAGGCATGGTATGTAGATCTCATTCAGCATGGAAAAATAGAAGACACTTAAGTTTGCAGGAGGTACAGTGCCTCAGAAATGAAGATTCCCATAATATAATTAATATACTGCCACTGGATGTTCTGAAATAGAATATATTTCCGTATTATTTCCGTACACCAACTCTGTGATGGACTGAAAGCACTTTGACTTTTTGATTATTTTTATAATGATTATTTTTATAAGAAATATATTTCATTAATTGACTGATTGCATGAACGACCTCCATTTCTGAGGTTTTTTCCTCCCTACAGACATGAGTTTCTTTGATTTCTGCTTGCTAATCCTTCCTGATATCTACATACTTTTTCTAAGCCTACCAATATGACCTTCCTTTTTGTTTACTAAAATATTGTTGGTTTCTATTATTGACTGTTGTTTTTTCCTACTTTCCAACTGGAAAGAGGAATGTTTAGAACCTTCCTTAGGTTTGCAGCAGATTCATCTCTAACTCTGGTTTTATTTGTAATTATGTTTGAATATTTTGTTTAAATATTGTGTTATTTTGCAAGTGTTTCAGTTATTACTATAGTAAGGTATACAGACTATTTCATGTACTTAAAGTGGGTAATTAAAATTTTGGTTTAATGTCAGTTTTGCAGATGAATTGGATCCTGCAGTCCACTTGCACGAGGATGATGGTTCTTTGTACATACATTGCAGATTTCCCCCACTTTCCCTTCTCCCAAGCAGTCTTTTCTGGCCCTTCTGAAGATGATTCCAAGGGTTATAGGACCAGTAGGAAGTAAGAGCCACGAAGGTCAGCAGGCTACAGTATGGAGGGCAAAGGCGATGAAATTGCCATTGTTTCCAAAATGTCAAGAGTTTTTGTATCTGGCTTCAAAATTTTCAAAAGGTTTATCAGATCTTTTGTAAATTTTGAAGATGAAAGAGAGATCTTCTTATGTTGCAACATCTTTTCCTTCAAAGAAAAAAACCCTACAAACAACAACTCTTTTTCTGTCTAGTAGCACCTTAAGAGCCTCACACGAATTTGGGGCTATGAGCTTTTGAGCGTCAAAACTCCCTTTGTCAGATGAACGTTGGCTCTTGAAAGCTCATGTTGGTCTCTACTGGACTTGAATCTAGCTCGCAGACCAACACAACTACTCTACGAAGCTGTCTTTTCCTATTGTTCACAGCGATCTGCAACTCTATTTTTTGTCCCAGTTTGCTGCTGTTCTGGCAGTGTTGGGGGTGCTGGGGATGGGGCAGGGCTTTGTGTTTCCACAGTAATTCCCAGCCAGTTGGGCAATGTGATGTTGCTTCTGGGAAGCCAATTATTTGCTCTCAGTTTAAATTTATGTGAGGAGCAAAATCACTCCTGTAGCTAAGTCAACTGTACTGTCTTGGAGATGGGAAGGATCCCCGTCTTGCCATGTGGCAGTTTCATTGCAGTACAGCATAGCAAGAGGAGTGTCCCAGATGCACATCAGAATGAAGATGTTACTCATCCACATTCATGGCTTTCAAAGGAATGCTTATTCAAATGAGTTTCCCAATGTATAACCCATTCATATTCCACCACGGCCAGTTATGTGTAATTTGTATATTATTTAAATGTTAACTTAGAGTAGATTATGGCCAGAGAGACAGCACATCTACCTTAGCAATAGGAATGTGTTCATTACACAATATTTTCAGGCCTTGTCACCAAAAGGGAGTGTATTTTTTCAGGAGATGCAAAAATGTTGGTGAAATTTTCCCTCCCTAATCCACTTTTGAGCTTAGCTCTGATGTTCTGTAGGTGGAATGTCCATCCTCTGCTATTCTAAGCAAGTTACACCCTTCTAAACCCACTGTCCTCAGTGAACTTGGGTCCAAGCAAGACATGATGGCCTTTCCTTAAGCTGGATACTTTCAGTCTGTCAATCAGATGTCAACTTTGGGGAACTAATTTGCAACGTGCTGTTGGGGCTCAATTTTTATCAGGACTGCAGTGTGGGTTGTCTAGTCCCACCCCCTTTGCCTACCCAGAACAGCCCTGGGTTGCAATATTTGCCCAACTGGGACTGCTCATAGAAGAATGCAGGGGTCATTTCGAGCAGGAACGCACAGGAATGCCGTTCCGGGAGTCCCAAGCCCAGGAGCTCATAGAAGAATGCAGTGGTCATTTCGAGCAGGAACACACAGGAACGCCGTTCCGGGAGTCACAAGTCCAGGGGCAGGCGCATATGAGGATGCGCTGAGGAAAAAAGCAAAAGCATACTAACTTAATCTGTATTTTCATGCTTACTGTAGGGTAGCTTCCCTGCAAGAGCCAAGGAAACCTAAAGGGTCTTTAGTCAGAGTGTATAGCTGGCTTGCCAGCTCTGAGTTGGGAAATACCTGGAGATTTTTGGGGTGGAGCCTGAGCGGTGGGTGTTGCCTTCTGACACACTTCTGGTGATGTCAGAAGGTGTGGCATATGCAAATAAGTTATGCTAATGAGCTCCTGCACTCTTTTTCTACAAAATGACCCCTGGAAGAATGTAATTTCTTAGGATGGCACTGCAGACCAGTTAGTCAGAATTTGCTGTTCTGGTTATTCATGTCACAAGTAGTGTGGCCAGTTCAAGGTTCATAAACTTCTTTCCTGCCATCCTAAGCCTGTTTCTTAGGGATATGAAGTGGCTTACATTGCAGCAGGATGCTCATGATGAAAATCAGACATTTCTGGTGTAAATTGGCACTGTGATTCTCTCTAAGTTCAGCTAGAGCTCTTCTGTTTCCTCTACCGTTTTCCCCTTGTTCTATTCGATTCTGTTTTCTTCTTTTTGAGGTGTTCAGCTCCGGATCCTGCTAACGTATGCGAGTGTGTGGTGGTATATCAGGAATCTGAAAGGCTATGAGAAGCACCAGTGGTAGAACAATCACAACAGATGAATAACATGTAACAAACCCAAGAGTCCAGTGCCTGGAAACAGCATCCTATAAGCCTCTTTAGATGGAGCTATTATGCTTGTTGGATAGAGTCATGGCAGTTGTTGAAGCCTTTGGCTATTGTAGCTATTATGTTTAAGATGTGGGTTTGCCGCAGAGATTTCTCATCTTCATAAGCAAAATGTATTTTTCTGTACTGGTACTGAGTTATTTTGGCAGAGAGGGGAAATGGGGCCTTGAAGGTCCTGAATTAATTTTATTGAACCTGAACACTTTGATAGTATTAAAGTAAAGGTTTCCCTTGCTCGAAAGCCAGTCGAATCCGACTCTAGGGATGTGGTGCTCATCTCCGTTTCCAAGCCAGCACTGTCCAAAGACGTTTCTGTAGTTATGTGGCCGGCATGACTAAACGCCAAGGCGCACAGAACGCTGTTACCTTCCCACCAAAGGGGTAACTATTTATCTACTTTCAATTTCTTGCTTTCAGACTGCTACGTTGGCAGGAGCTGGGGCCAGAGACAGGAGCTCACTCCATCACGCAGCACTAGGGTCTCGAACTGCCGAGCTACTGACCTTCTGGTCTGCACTGCAGCTCAGTGTCTTAACCTCTGAGGCATCGCGGCCCTTTTTGGTAGTATTAGTGCCATCCTAATCTTTCTGACTCTAAGTCAGTGGGTTTAGAAGAGTGTAAGTGCGCTTAGGATGGCACTCTAGGTTTTGCGGTAAAAGTTTCCCTTAGCTATTGTTTGGATTAGGCAAACCAGTGGCTGTCTGTAGTTATTTTCACCACATGGATCAGATCGAGCTGTCTTTTCCCTCACAGTTTATGTCACACCTTTCTTTCATCTAAGTCAGGGGTGTTGAACTCATTTGTTATGAGGGCTGGATCTGGCATAAATGAGACCGTGTTGGGCCACGCCATGTGTGTCAAAATGTAATGCCAGGTAGCAAAGATATAAACTTTATGAAGGACACAGACACAAAGGTTTTTTTTTTTAACTTAAAATAAAAACATGCTTAAAACATTAGCACTCTTGCAATATTTTGTTTATTCAACAGTCTCTGATAACTGACACCTCTTGCTCTGAATTGTTGCATCAAAATGTCTGTGCTGTTGCAATCTTGAATATGCTGTTCAAGTGGGTATCTGTAAGCTGCAAACCTACTTTTGATTTGTTGACATTCACCACAGAAATCTCATGCTCAGAGTTCTGAGACTAGGACCCAGGGGGAAACATGAAATGGCTGAGCGATTGAGAGAGTGTGGCGAAGCAAGCTATGATGCAGCAGCAGCAACTGAACTGGAAGAAGGGGATGGCCAGTTCCAGTGCGGGCCTGATAGAAGCCCTCCGGGGGCCTGATCCAGCCCCCGGGGCACATGTTTGACATCCCTGATCTAAGTAGTGTCCTTAGGCTTCCCAGGAAGTTTCCTAGCCAGGGATTGGTCAGACATTTTGTCACCTATCGGTCCTTGCACAATTGCTCGAGATCAGATTTTTTTTTTTTTTTAAAAAAACATGATCCTCTATCTTCCAGTGTTTTGTTTGGACTGATGTTTGAGCATTTACTGCCTTATCCAAAGTGATTGTGGAAAATTTTCTTAGTACATACTTCAAGCATATTTCAGAATCTGCAAAGTTGTTTAGCTACAGGTGTTACCAGGAGGCATATGTGATGTTTTGGAGGAGTTTGTAGTATAGTTCAGACATAACATAGGTTTGGATCCTGCAGAAGATTTACGGTAATGGAAGGATTTCTGTTAGTGGTGTGTGATACTCTCCCTGCATTTGTGCCCTTGCACTCTACGGGAATCACTTATCCTGAAAGAAAAATCCCAGTGACTTCTGTTTTACTGGTTTAAGTAGTTTAAGAATACTGTGGTTTCACTCTTGCATCCAGTCAGATGCCTAAGTGGCATCTATTGACTTTGTAATCGTAAGCACATAGGCTTGCAGCCAATAGAGATAATCTAATAAAATAACTTGGCACATGTGATTAGGGCTTCCTAGTTGCCATCTGTTGCTGGAGAAAGAGCCCTTTCTGTGCATATAGTTTCATCTGCCATAATGGATAGTGGGACTCATTTGTGCATGCAGGGCTCTGGATCATAGCTGCTGTGGGGTTATGATGATCAGGGGTCATTTCAAGCAGGAGCTCGGGGGAGCTCAGCTCTGAGAGTTGGTGCCAGCCCCTCCCCTGTGGGGAAATGCCTGCTTGTGTCATGGCTGCAGCAAAATGACCCCGTTCCCTGGGAAGGTCCTTGTTCCTCCAACCAGCCTTCTGAAGGCTTCAGCTACCACTGAAGCTGTCCTCCCAGAATAGTGGTATTTCTGAGGCTTGGATTAGTAGCTGTCCCCTCTCTGCCAGCTCTTTCTTTCTTTCTTTCTTTCTTTCTTTCTTTCTTTCTTTCTTTCTTTCTTTCTTTCTTTCTTTCTTTCTTTCTTTCTTTCTTTCTCTCTCTCTCTCTCTCTCTCTCTCTCTCTCTCTCTCTCTCTCTCTCTCTCTCTCGCCTTCTGACATACTTCTGGTGATGTCAGGGGTGTGGCATATGCAAATAAGTTATGCTAATGAGTTATGGTAATGAGCCCCTGCACCTCTTTTTCTATGAAATGACCCCCGATGATTATACACTGAATGGTTAATAGTTACTTTATGCCCCAGGACCTGCTTCATACATTTTTAGTTGCTACATTAGCATGTGGAACACAATGCGTAGCTTATGTTTTGGTATTTAGAGTATGCAGCTGAAACATTTTTTAAGCATTGGTAATTGTATAATTCCCAAGAGCACTTACGGAATTATTTTTTAAGTTAGAAAATATTTTTCTTTTCTCTCTCTTCGTACTTTTTGCTGTTAAAAACCAGGTATAAGAGTTGCACGAGGTAACTACATTGATACAATGAATTAGGCCAGGATGTTTGCAAATGCTTTTGCTAAGGAAGAGATCTGTATTCAGAGAACTTTTATGGTGAAAGACAGAAAAGCTGTATGCTTTCCTAGTTTGCTGGATATGAGGTAGCAAAAGTAAGCAGGTTTACGATGGTTATAAGTACATGCAGGGCATTTTTTTTGTAGAAAAAGCCCAGCAGGAACTCATTAGCATATTAGGCCACACCCCTGACAGCACAGCTTATTAGCATATTAGCTCATATTAGCGCAGCTCATTTCCCAGACTGGGGAGAGAAAGAAAGGCCTTTTCAAGGTGCCTGGGTTCCCTGCCTGCCCTTTTCTAGCTGCCACATGTCAGCTAGAAAAGGGAAGGCAGACAGAGGCTTTTCCTTGTCAATTTCACTCTCAGCTGACTGGCGGGGAGTGAAATTGACAAGGACATCCCCAGGGGCTCCCCAGAGGGAAAGGGATTATTTTAACATTCCACCTTTCCCTCTTGTGTGTAATGTGGGGAGGGCAGCGTGCTCTGTAGCCACGCCTGGGGAAGCCAATCCTGGGAGGGAGCTGTGCTGTCAAGGGTGTGGCCTATTATGCTAATGAGTTCCTGCTGGGCTTTTTTCTACCAAAAAAGGCCTGGTTGTAGGCGTGGCATGTACTCAGGGCGAGTACATGCAAATTGAATAGGTTCTCCTGTGAATCCTTGAAAGCCATAAAGAAGACAGTCATCAATCAATTCCAAAACAAAGGATCTTGTTATAACTTTCACAGGAGCCCTGTTCACAAGTTAGTGAACACATGTGTATTAACTGTGTACACTTGATTTTTCTTTATATGTGTCAAACATCGCCCTGCTCTGTTTGTCATAGATGCTGGGGGAAGGGGAATTCCTTAGGTGAGGGGGAGTGAGCGTGGAGTGTGTGACTGCACTATCTTAGAGGCGTAATTCTCCCAAAGCATCCTTCTTCTCACAGAGGAATGTCCTTGAGACTTTTAGTGCCAGTTTACTTGTAGATAAGGGGATCGCATATTGCCCACGTGAAAGGGAGAAGAGATGCTGTGGCTAGGCAGTGTGGGTGTGACGTGTGTGTGGGTATTAGGGGGGGTTACATTTACCTATTACCTATATTGTACCCATCAAAATCCTCAGAAGTTGCTTATATCTCAAAAAACATATCACCGCCAAAGAGAGTGTTGTTGGGATTAATTTGTCTAGGAGTCTGACAATACGTGTGTTGCGTGATTCTCATGTTACATTCAACACCTGGACAACTAAATGTGATTTAAATTCCACATTAATCCTAGCATTAGTCCCTGATTTCATTTGTCAACTGAACATGTTGGCTTTTTCTTACAAACAGGTGTATATGTGCAGGATGTACATGTGAACACTGTATGAGGTGAACAGGGCTAGAGTCCTTCACTCTCCTGGTTCCATTGCTTTTATTTCTTGGTTAAGCCTGAAGCAGCATTCTGAGTGGTAGCACTGGGGAATGCTTCGGCATTTTTGTTGCTTAGCATTACCTTCTTGTACAGTTCAGCCTGAAAATTAGACAGTTGTCCATAGTGACATTTAGCAGCCTGTTAAACTTCACAAGATGCTAAAAGTACATAACTGTTTCTGAATACTTCAGGAAAAAGGACCATTCAAACTGATGCTCTTGGCAAAATTGGTTTCATAAAGTATGAATACTCCAGTCCAGACCAAAACAGGAGCTTTTTCTGGAGGTTGGCTAAGGTTTTCATATTGCTCTTGGTAGCCCGAAACCCATTCTGTTTTGCAATCAGTTCTGGGAAGTGCAAAAATTGCTTACATGGACAGTCCAGCTAGATACCCTGCTGATTTATGAATGCAAGCATTTATGAATATGGAGACTGTGATGAGATAGGGCATTTGAATATAGTAATAATAATTATGCATCATCATAAATATACATGGGCACTGTACAGAGTAGCATAAACACAAAGAAGACATCGGGTCCCAAGAAGTTTAAATGGAAGGGGTAAGTGTGAATAAATATAGCTACTTATATTGGAGTTTTCATACGTAATTAGACTTTGGGGAGATTAGGACTGTGGGTTCAGGAAATGAAACACATGTTTTAAGAAAGGTCATGATGTATAATACATGTAAGCTGCATGCATTAGACGTACATAGTGAAGGATCCAATGTGACTTACCACTTTTTGTTATAGTCAATACATAGATTTATTTATTTGCTACATGAGATCCCACAGAATCTTTTCTGTGAGACTCAGCTGCTGTAACTGGAATGAGAAAGAGTTAATGTAATTCACCTGCTGAAAGGGGTTTGGAACAAAGGCAGAGAAGTCAGCCTCCAGGCACAGAATGATAATGGAACTGTTAACAGCTTCCAAAGATGAGTCAGCTCTTCCAGAGTCAACAACATCAAGATCTCATGTAGTAGAAAGAAAAGCTTTATAAAGAATGGGAATAGGTCCATCTAGGGCTGCCAAGTCCCCCGGTAGAGTGGGGGAAACACAGATTTTTAAAGCTTTCCCCCGCTTTTCCAAGATTGGCCACCGGGGGGACAAAATGGCTGCCAGCAGGGGAACCTCGGAGCCTGCCCTGGCCAGCCTCTTGAACTTCTTAAAAGGGAAATTTCCCCTTTAAGAGCTGAGCCAGCAAGAGAGCCCCGCCCAGAGATTAAGGCGGGACTAAGCTCTTTCTACTGCGTGCAAGGTTGCTGCTGAGTAAACTGCTTGGGTAAGCTGGGGTCTGCGAGCTCTTTTCCTTCTCTGTCTCTCCCCCTCCCCCTCTTTCTTTTTTCTGTCTGTCTGTCCACTGTGGTTTTGTCAAAGGAATAAACTGTCACTTCCAAAGAGGTAAACATCACAAGGAGAGGTTGCCTGTAGAAGGTCTGGGAGTGGGATTGTTTAAAATGTCTTGTCGTGGCTGTTTGGGTCCCCCCAATCCTCATTTCCCTTCTGCAAATAAAAGTTGGGATTCCTCATTTTTATGCCAATTTTCTGTTTCTTTCAACCATGTCCCCCCCCCCCCCCCGGCAGTAAAAATCTGCATTTTTAAAAGCATTTGTACATCAAGTAACCGGTATTTTAAATTAGGGATGGATCCAACTAGCTTTTCTGCTGGCGAAAAGGGGAGGACAAAGGTCCTCTTTAGCCACCAAAAAGCCTATGCTGGGGGGGGGGGGGAGTAGTTATGGGACTTACATGGACAACAGCTGGGTGAAACAAGGGCCAGAAATAAAGCCTGGGAATTGGGCAAGAGTAAGTGAAAAAGCTGTCTGTCTGTCTCTCTCTCTCTGTCCCCATCCAGCAGAGGTCTATCAGTGGCTATTATTAGCCACAAGGTCTAAATGGAACCCTTTGTCTGGGGCAGGGATGCTCTGCATTCTTGGTGCTTGGGGGGCAACAGTGGGAGGGCTTCTGGAGTTCTGGCCCCGCTGCTGGACCTCCTGAGGGCACCTGGTATTTTTGGCCACTGTTGTGACTGGATGGGCTGTACTGGATGGGCCGATCCACTGTGGCTTCTCTCCTGTTCTTATGATATGAAAATCATATTTAGCACTTGTGTAGCACTTAGGGCTTCATATTCTGCCAAGATGAGGAAGGATTCAGTAGGGCCATTGCTCAGTGATAGAGCATCTGCTTGACATGCAGGAGGTATCAGCCTCTTCAGCTAAAAAAGGATCAGGTAATAGGTGACATTAAAAATCTCAGCCTGAGACCCTGGAGAGCCACTACCAGTCTGAGTAGTCAATACTGACCTTGATGGACCAATGGCCTGATTCAGTATTAGGAAACTTCATGAGTTCATGTGGAAGCATGTGGAAGCAACATCACAGGATGTGACATCACAAAATGATGTCACTTCCTTTCTCCTGGCTCCACCCCCAAAGTCTCCTGGCTCCACCCCCAAAGTCCCCAGATATTTCCCAAGTTGGACTTGGCAGCCCTAGGTCCATCTCTATTAGGAAGCCAGGAATTTATTTTTTTTAATTTACTTCATATTTATACCCTGCCTTTCTCCCGAGGGAAGACCCAAAGTGGCTCCACGGCAGCTCCTGCAGTCGCCCCGATGCCCAGGACTCACCCACTGGTCGCAAGAGGCAGGGAGGGCCCACTCTCAGAGATCTCGGCCAACACAGAGTTGGAGATGCTGATAAAGAGGCCGGCACTGCAACAGTTGGGCTGGGGAAGCTGGGCAGAGACAGCCTCCAGAGACATGCTGCTGCTGCTGCTGCCTGGAAGGCCCCTTGAGCCCAGGCTGCCCGAAGAGATGCCTGCAGAGAAAGACATTGGCCTCTCCCAGCCAGCGGAGATGATGGGGGAAGGTGGATGGGCATGGTTGGTTGGTTGGGGAGAGCAGAGGCGATGGGGTCAGTAGGCAGACAGCCCCATTGAAGGACACAGGTTGCGACCAATGGTCATTGAAGACCGGGGAGGTGGCTGCAGGGATGGGCAAGAGATGAGGGGGAGTCATGGACAGGGTAATAAAAGGAAGTTCCCACAAACAGACTGAGGAGGAAAACAGTGGTTGATGACTCCAGACTCTGAGGGAGTTGAGTCAAGCTGAGAGGAAAAGGAACCAGGTGATGCAACTCCCTTCTCTCTCATTCTGAGGCCTGGGGAACTTCGAACGGGGAGCATTCGAATGGGGAGTTTAGGCCTCCTCAGGATGAGCAGGCAGGGCCCCTGGATGAGCAGGGAGGGCCCCACAAAATGTTTATGGACTTATCCATTCAGTTATAAACAAGACTGTGTAGTTAAAGATTTCCCAATCAAGGAAGTCTTCATTTTTATACGTACATATGAGCATGTGAAATTCTCTTATAGTGAATCAGAGTCTTTGTCCATCAAGGTCAGTATTGTCTACTCAGACTGGCAATGGCTCTCCAGGGTCTCAGGTAAAGGTCTTTCGCATCTTCTACTACCTCATCCTTTTTACTGGAGATGCTGGGGACTGAACCTGGGAATTTCTGCATGCCAAGTAGATGCTCTACCAGTCATGTTGCGTAGCAAATGCCAGATGGGGGAAGGAGAAAAGTGTACATGAGCCAAAGTATCTCAGGCTCATTTGTGTTATGAGTTTTGTGTGTGTGTTTGTGACATCTGAATACAGCCTCTGTGTGTCCTGTTTGACCAAGAGGTTGGGCACTTCCTTTATATTAATTAAACAAAGATTAGGTACTTCTGCAGAGCTAGAAAAAATATCTAAGTGTTTCTCAGGGAGGCCTATCAGGTCCTCTCTTTATTAATTCTTCGGCCCATGGTGAAAAAATGCTTACTTGGGTGGGCGGATCGTCATTGCAAGATGGCGGACGCAATCTGAACAAGTTCCCAAATGCTTCTCCATGAAAACAACTAAAAATCACTGAAACCTGCCTAGTTTTACTTTGAACTATGAGCAAATCTTCGGGGCATAAATCAAAACTGAACACCAAAGAAACCACAACGGTAAAAACTTTTTTTCTGCCCCGTAACTCGCCCAACCCAGTGGGCCCAAATAATAACCATCAGCCCAAGATAGCCATGGAAATGAAACTAGTGAATGTAGAGATCTATGAAGTTGACGCACCTCTGTGCAAAAAGGATTTGCTAGAGCTCCGAGAAGACCTACATCAATCTCTAACAAAGTCAGTGGCCGAGCTCCTTCAGCCGGTCCATCTTAAATTAAATGAGCTGGCTAAAGAACTTAAGGAAACATCTAAAATAGCTGAAAATGCTACTGACATGGGCTTGGCACTGCAAGAATCTATTTATTTATTTATTTGATTTGTACCCCCACCCTCCCTGCCGAAGCTTTTATTTCATCATGGCTGGCTAAGACCTTGAACCTAGAGGAAAGAGTTGCGCCAGCAATAGCGAGGCCTTACCGACTGGGATCCTTAGCTATGGCTAGGCGGGGGCACCCCAGAGATGTTTTGGCACAATTTGTCTACCCTAGATAAAGGGATAGAATCTTAAAGGAAGCCCGTATAAAAGGTTCACTGACTTTTAAAGATCAGAAAGTCCTCACTTTGCTGGATCTATTGGCAGAAACACTGGAGAAAGGGAAAAACTCAAATTCTTTGCCACTAAGCTATACGAAGCTAGAGTACGGTTTTGCTGGGCCCCCTCTTCAGATATATTGGTTTATACAAAAGCCTCCCGACACCACGTATCAGATAATACCTCAGAACGAGCTTTGCTGCATTTTCGGGGTTTACACTTATCACGAGAGGACGACAAGAATGAGGACCCAGCAGACGTCAAGTTTTGAATTAAGGGTTAACAAATATTAATCACCTAAAAACAAACCTAAAACTTATTTTTTAATTTGTTTTAAAGAGAGTGACTAAACAACCCTAGACTGAATGACTGTCCTGTTAATTTTATGCTATTATGTTCAAGGTATAAAGAAGAGGATATCTCTCTATTGATTTAGTATTTTATTTAAAACTTGAGATTTAAAAAGAAGAAGAAGAATGCAAGGTCTTTAGTAGTCTATCTAGCAACATACCTCAGAAATCAAATCAGAAGCCAGATGATTATGACTATTTCTATATTATAATACAACTGTTAGATAATTAAAATCGAGTTTATTTTAAGGGCCAAGACCTTGTCTTCCTAAGTGATTATAACTGTTTTGATAATCAATTCTATTAATTAGAATATTTTTTGGTTGGCTAAAAATAGGGAATAATAATCAGTTAAAAATTTATCTTTATCTGACTGACCTGATACAGTCAGCTTTGTAATTTACAGAAGCAGCAACACAATATTAATTAGTTAAACCAAGAAAGTATACTGTTTTTCAGTTTAACAAAGTAGTTAATTTGATCATTATAAACAGTATTCTCTGTATAGAGTAATGTAGCTTAGTTATTAGCGGTGTTGATCTAGAAATAGTTGAAAAAATCAATAATTTTTTTTTTAATCTTTATCTTTGTTTTAAAGTAGGTGATTAAGATAAACCTTGGCTAAATGATTTTATTTTTCAGTTTTAGTCAGCATGATTAAAGCTTAATCGTGGGGATATTTTTTTATCTTGGTCTGGAATCTCATTTGAAAAATTATGATTTAAGAACAAAAAGAAAGGTTTTTATTAGTTTTTAGCAACATACCTTGTAAGCCATCGTGATGGCTTCAGGCTTAAAAGGCAGGGTACAAATGAAGTAAATCTGCTGGATCAAACAGCTGGTCTTTGTCACTAACAGGGTTAGACAGATGGACCAGGGATGCTCACCAGCAAGACAAGATAAATATATGGGCATAACCTGGGGTTGGTCCTCAGAATGTGGCAATCAGAGGTATTATTTACTGTAATAATGGCAGTCCAGAGCATCAATATTTAATCGTTTCCCCGCTGCTCTGTTGTGTTGAGGTAACATGCCAGTTACTAATGAAAAATGAATAATGATAGAAACTTCAGGGATGCATGACCCATTTTATTCCAGTAGCATCATCTTGCTCCACAGACAACAACAGGAACTGATGTGTACCTGTATGCTGTTAAAAGCTTCTCGTGATGTCTGCAGAACAGCTGTTCTTAAAGGTGCTGCAGCAGATCAGGCTGGTTTTTCTGTCAGTTGGCAACTGTGGAATCTAATTTGAAACTTACTTTGAGAACACTGAGGTTTCTAAATGTGTAAGAGAGGGAATTTCGACAAGTCTATATGCTGAGCTTCCACCTGCTGAAGTTCTTTGATCTGTGCAGCTGTGTCAGGAGCTCTGCATAAGTACGTGAGGGTGCAGGCCTCAGAAACCAGAATGGAACTTTGTCCATTAATTCACTTTGAATGATACTCTGCCAATTCCTGGTCTCGGCACTTGAAGGGTTGATGTATCTGTGGATTTTCTCTTCTTGATTGTGGTTAAGAAAGAAGGAGAAGAATGTATGCTGCTTATGTTGTTTATTTCAGGAGATGGTGGTCTGGTAGAGTAGAACAGAAAGAGACCAGATGTCCACACAGTTAATCACACCAGATTCAAGAATCTCAAGAGTGGGACTCAAGAGTCACAGGGGATGATAAATATAGAGCAAGAGAAGCAGCAGATGTCCATTAAACATCAAGTTATTACAGAAATACAGTATAAAGAGGAATCCAGTGGTTGTCATCATCACCACACCTGGCTTCAGCTCTTAAAATCCCAGAAACCCCTCCCCTGGTTGGTGGTTTTCCCAGTTGGGAGGCAGTCAGTGGTTTCCATTTAATCATTTGCTTTCATAGTTGGTATTTAATGTCTGTCATCTTTCCACTGCCTGCTTCAGACACCTTTATTTTTGTTCCTCAGTCTAGGTTTCTGGCACACAATCCTATAGGTTGTCAGGCAGAGATCCAGTGTACACATAAAAGTGTTATTTTTGTTAAGTTCTTTGTTACTTTGCCAACTGGAAGGAAAGAAGGTATTAGCAACATCTGGCTATTCCAAGTTTTCTCTCTCATTCGTTCCTTAGGAAAATGTGTTAGCGTTCCCCCATTATTATTATATTATGTTTTCCATGTTGAATGCAGTGGCCATAAATGCTTATCTCATTAGTGAGACATTAATTTCTAGCCGTTTGCCTGTGATCTGAAGCCTTCTCTTTAATCTTCTCCTTTTTGGAAGGGGATTGGGTTGCCCAGTATGTGGGCATTATCGACAGCCCACCCACCTCAGTATATATTTGCATATATTTATTTATTTAGAAATGTCTCTGCTGCCTTTCCAGAGACTTGCTCTCCCTCTCCGCACCCTATCTGTTGGGCAACTGAGTGATCACAGTGGACTGTGAAGTCAGCACAGCAGGTTATAGGATTCTATCACAAAGGAGAACATGGCACTTTTCAGAACAAAACAGATGCTTGCTATGCGTAAAGGATTAGAATCGCCAGGGTTGTTTCCACATGCATGTCTGACAAAACATTGTAGGTTCCGTTCCCTAACCTGTTCTGGGCTCCAGGACCCAACAAGGTACCATCATTTTGATTCCAAGAGTCTGCAGCTCTTCCTATTGTGAGCATCATTTCAGATTGCAACCAGGCCAGGCCATGAAGGTTTTGCAAGATACAGGGGATTCTAGAAACATTTACAGTTAGAAAAAAAAATCTTCATGGCTTGTCATGTGTCTGCCACCTGTGTACATAATATAGACAATATGTTTCCTCGTATGTGTTAAGACCCATAATTATTAGTCTTATTGCTTTTTCTAAGAGCAGCAAGAGCATGGGAGAGTTCCCAAGGTTTTAACAGAGGCTCTTGCTGCTGGTACAGAAAACGACCGCATGAAATTCTGCTTGATGACATTGCTCTGACACTTTGTGGCTTGCTAAACTGAGGGAGACCTTTTAACACCGTGTCATGTGTAATTTAAGATAATGCTCAGTCAGCAAGCAAGGAGCTACTTGGCTGGCGCTTGAGCTGGCTACTGACATTCATTTTTTTATTTTTTAAAAAAAACCCAGTGGTTCGACTAGAGTTTTTCATAATAAAATTCATATTGCTTAGGTGTTTGATGTGTATGCACAGCCACCACAGGAATACAGAGGAATAAATTCCTTTCAGTGTTTTAAACAAGCTAGCCATCAGATTTTGGTTTGTGTAAATTTTTACAAGGCAAATATTTATTTACATGTTTCCTATGAAAACATTGGTGAAAGACTGCGGTACTTAGAGTGTGCTTAGGGCTAAATTGCTGACAGGACCTCATAGGAATTACTGGCTGTGTTGAAGTTGCAGCCCAATAAATATGTATTAGGAATGGCTGCTTAATACATAATTGTCATCACATTGTCGATTGAGAATGGTCCTGTAACTAGTGAAACCATTGCAAACTGGAGCTGCCCCCATTTGCAGGTGGGTCTGGTTGCCTGTCTATCTATCTTATTATCCAGGGGAAAAGTTATCAATACCTTACACATCATTCAGTAAATTTCACCTAGACAGTAACAGTCTTCTAGTGCTGACTCTAGATTTTAAATTATTGCATGTATAACGTTTTTTTTCTTGCTGTCGTTGTGATGGTCTTACAGCAGCCCTGTAGGGTTTTCTAGGCAAGAGGTGTTCAGAGGTGGTTTGCCATTGCCTTCCTCTGCGCAGCAACCCCAAGGCTTCCTTGGTGGTCTCCCATCAAATACTCAGAAGTAAATCCCACTAAGCAGCTGGGCTTACTGTTTGGTAAACGTGTACAGGTTTAAGATGGGTGGCTGTGTCTGTCTGTCTGAAGCAACATAAAAGAGTAAGAGTCCAGTAGCACGTTAAAGACTAACAAAATTTGTGGCAGGGTAGGAGCTTTCATGAGTCACTGCTCTGTATCTGAAGAAGTGAGCAGTGACTCACAAAATCTCATACCCTGTCACAAATTTTGTTAGACTTTAAGGTGCTACCAGACTCTCACACTTTTCTAGTGTTCAGGATTGTACTTTTGTTACAAAATTAGTTTCCCTCAGTAATCTCAGAGCTTCTAGATCAGGTGTTAGGAGCTGAAACCCCAGGATAAATCCAACCTCCTCACTTATATTAGCTAGTCCCTCTACTACCTATCCAGAGGGAAGAGAAATGTGTGCAGGCGGTAGGACAATCTGTAATTTTAAAGCAGGGCTCATTTCGTAGCAGGAGCTCCTTTGCATATTAGGCCACACCCCCTGTTGTAGCCAATCCTCCAAGAGCTTACAGAGCTCTTCTTACAGGGGCTACTGTAAGCTCTTAGAGGATTGGCTACATCAGGGGTGTGTGGCCTAATACGCAAAGGAGCTCCTGCTACGGAATGAGCCCTGTTTTAAAGTACGCAGAAAGAAAGCATGGTGAGATTAGAATCTTTTGCATTCTCCTTCCCCCAGTCTTATAGCAGGTGAATAAATCTGTGACGGCTGGGAATAAAAATATATCCACAACCCATGATGATAAATGTGAGTCTGAGACAGGCAGCTAGGTTGTTACTCGACTGGATCTTGGAAAGCCATTTACTCCCTCTCTTGAAACAGCCCTCTTAAACATAACTTAAAGGAATTATATGTTGTCAGGAAGAGGTGACAGCATTGCTTAATATTCTTCTCTCTCACACATGTGCACGCACAGGCATTAAAGGAAATCCTCATCTTTGTACTTATTTAATAATAAGCTATTCATGTGGTTTATTTCATGCTCTTTTTAAACTCAAAGAGATGAATAAAGCATTAAGCAAATCTAGACAGGTGAGTTACCTAGATAGCCATGTTTTTTTAGGAAGATTCCCATAAAGTACTGACAAAAATGCTCTTGTATCAACTCTGGGTCTCAGGTGTACCAAACTGTGCAAAGGATTGGGCCATAAATGGTGTTAGGTACTATGTTTCCTCTAGAGTAGTGAAGTTCATTGGCTCGGGAGCCACATGTGGCTGTTTGACATGCCACCCATGGCTCTTCTGGGTGCTGTTCCCCAGTGTGGTACCTGCCATATGTTCCAAGAATGAGAACAGTGCCATTGCCCTGTAGAGCTTGGGGTTGGCAGTAGCCGCCCTGAGCCCGTTCGCGGGGAGGGCGGGGTATAAATTTGAAAAATAAATAAATAAATATACCAATAATTAATATTTTGTATAATTATAGGTAGAAAACTGTGGAGAAAAGGACACTTGTCCTCACTTTTTTCCTTCCCTTTCCTTCCCTTTCATACCCTTAGAAGCTCATTGATTCACAGTTCTTGAGCAGCAGAAGATACTTGGTTACAAGATACAAGGGCAGATTCTGTCAGAATAGGGCCTATTCAAAAATCTTCCCTGTAAAACCATTGTAGGTATAATATTCAGTCTTGCAAACAAAAAAGCTCTACAGTAAGGTGGGGTGGTAAGATACTACATATAGGGAAGTAAAGATCTTGGAAAAGAAAGACCAAACGATAGGGGTGAACAACCTCTGTGGGCTCTCAGGATCAGACTACCGTAATCGATTTCTAGGAAACACTTTTGAATCAGAGAAAATGCTTTAGATTTGCCCATTTTAGGCTGAGGACAGACTGGCAATCTGGAGCGGGATGAATGCGGAGGCAACTGCTGCGGGGGGAAAACTCCCCGGGGCTGGCCGTTCACACTTGCCAGTGTATTGCGCAAGGATGCTGTTACGGAGCCTTCAGACTGCTGTGGAGTGGCCCCAGGTGGGCCGGCTTCCGCAACTCGTAATAGGGCTGTTTCAGCAATTTGCGCATGTGCGCATGAGCGCTCATGCGCAAACTGGCAAAACGCTGTGTTCGCACTGCCGCCTCCGCTTGCCTTCCGCCTTCTTCCAGTTCACACTGCCTGGAAGCGGGAGGCAAGCGCAAGACGGCCTCTGGACACCGGTTTCTCCCGGTGTCCTTCTAAAGCACAAGAAACCCGGCTTCAAAGCAAGTAAGTGCGAAAGGGAGCCGAGGGACAGCTGCGCATGTCTGAACAGGCTCCCTTCCCCCGCTTCCCATGCGGACCTATCCCAGGGCAGATTGCCAGTCTGTCCTCAGCCTTAATGTCCTCACCTCTGTTGTGGATTCTGCTGGAAGGCTATGGGTTAGAGGTTCCCCTTAAGACTTTAATTAATTAATTAATTTGGATCATTTGTATGCTCCCTTTCTGCCCCAAATAGGGTCCCCCTTGGCAGCAAATATCAAACATTAAAACTTTTCAGTATTAAAAACATTTTAAATAAAGTATATATTCAATAATGCAGTAAAAACATATAAACAGACATAACTACAAAACCCAGGGAGAAGATGAGAAACAGTTATCGAGGGTATGCAAACAAAAGTCTTTACCCACCAGTGGAAGACAACAATGGAGAGAGACAAAAAAATCTCTTTGGGGAGGGAGTTCCAAAGTTTTGGTGCCATGACTGGGAAGGCCCTGTCTTGAGTTGCCACTGGTTTAGCTTCAAATGGCAGAGGCACCTGAAATAGGCTCTGAAGGTGACTGGAGTGAACAGGAAGGTTCATATGGGAGAAGGCCAGGGGTCCTTTCGAGCAGGAGCTTGGGGGAGTGCAGCTCCGGGAGTTGGTGCCAGCTCCCCGCCCCTGTGGGGGAATGCTTGCTTGTGTCATGGCTGCAGCAAAATGACCCCGTCCCCTGGAAAGGTCCTTGTTCCTCCGACCAGCCTTCTGAAGGCTTCAGCAACCACTGAAGCTATCCTCCCAGAATAGTGGTATTTCTGAGGCTTGGATTAGCAGATGTCCCCTCTCTGCCAGCTCTTTCTTTCTTTCTTTCTTTCTTTCTTTCTTTCTTTCTTTCTTTCTTTCTCTCTCTCTCTCTCTCTCTCTCTCTCTCTCTCTCTCTCTCTCTCTCTCCCTCCTTTCTTTCTTGCCTTCTGACATACTTCTGGTGATGTCAGGTGGTGTAGCATATGCAAATAAGTAATGCTAATGAGTTATGCTAATGAGCTCCTGCACCTCTTTTTCTACAAAAGGACCCCTGGAGAAGGCAGTCCTTAAGGTATGCTGGCCCCAAGCCAAATAGTCCTTGAAACAAACTGAGAGCCAGTGTAGGTGGAACAAGACAGAAGTTATATGGTCCCTATGATCCACTCCAGTCAGTATTCTGGCTGCAGCATTCTGTACCAACTGTAGTTTCTGGATTGTCTTCAAAGGTAGACCAAGATACAACACATTGCAGTAGTCAGATCTAGATGGTACCTGGGAATGCACCACAGTGGCAAGATCTTTTAATGGCTGCAGTGCCACTGTTTGTACTACAAAGTCATTGCCTTGATGAGACAGATGGAAAAACTCAACATCTGGGGCACAGGATAAAAGTGTTCCACCCCAGTGATTTTTCCCTAGTGAAACTCTTATTATTCTGTAGAGAAGGACAAGAGAAAAGGGCTTATGGCTGTCTATCATCTATCTATCCACACTAAGGCTGCCAGGTCCCCTGGGGGGCAGGGGTTTGCGTGCTCTAGGGGCACCCAACCCATCGGCCTGGAATCCTGCCCCCAAAGTGCTGGAATCTGGCCGATGTGCCCAGTGCAATAATGTCACCCAGAGGTGATGTCATCGAGCTGGGCACGTCATCGGGGGATGCTCTAGTGTTCAGCATTAAAACTCTATGGTACCATAGAGCAAAATGCTAGAGCGTCCCTTGGCAGCGTGCCGGTCGTGATGATGTCTCTTCCGGGTGACATCATCGTAGCATGCCAAGCTCCCAGACACGGAACTTTCAATCCCTGCTGGATGCCATGTAGGGACCTGGCAACCCTAATCCACACACACACGTCCTGTGACAACATTTGAGAAATCTCTTATCTGTTCATTGCCCCACAGTCCAGATTTTTTTGATTCACACTCGATCCACACTCTGAAACCATTGTGCAAAACCAGATATAATTAAATATTCTGACACTAACACAGAATATAAGCATCAGTCTTCAAACTGTGCAGATTATAGGATTGTATCTTTTCTATTTCTTCTACACAACACACAAAGAATAGAAATTCTCCTTTTCCTCAAGGAAAAAAAGAAACGTGGAAAAACCAGAAACTTCTACAGTACATTCGTCAGCATTTATCTTCCATACAGGATACCCTGATCCTCTTTCAACAAATTTAGGAGACATTTGATCTGTTTTATATTTCCCAGACATTTAAGGAAAAGGCAGACAAATGAAGATTGAACTACAGAAGCAAGTAAAGGGGGGAGCAGAATGCGGGAAGCATATTCAACTGTCTGTATTGTTGCTGTAAACATGTATAGGCTCAGAGTTTAAAAAAAGAAAAGAGAGTAGGCAGAGGAAATGCTCACAGCACAAAAACACCCTGTAGCATTTCATGTGAATAGTATGATAATTTATTAATATCTGTATTATTCCGCATTTAAAAGAACGGATCCTGCCAATACTGGGAAAATTCTGAAATTAAACTGAACCCTGTTACTAGGGTATACGTCCACTATGTACTCTAGCCACTTACTACAACACAAGCCACCCATATCCATTTGGATGAATGCCCAGAGGAGAATGACTTTACACTAGTCTAAAAATCAGCTAGCTCTTCAGCTTGTTAATATGGGAAGCCAGGCCAGTTTCAACAGGAATGTCCAGCTACCAACCCCCCCAGACATTCCAGCGTAGGTGTGGTCATTATTAGCAGCTCCTCATCTGACCTCTTCCGTTGTGATGGTACATGAAGTGGGAGACTGTTTCACAGGCAAGTATCAAAACTGGTACATGAGTATCCAAGTGAAGAGTTAAGAGGACTGTTTTATATAAAATTAATTATAGACAGTACTAGTAGCATAAGCAAAGAAACAGGAACTTGGCATGCTGAGACAGCTGCTTTTATATCCCAAGTTTAGTACAGAGACACGAGGCAATCTAAAATATGTCATTTTCTGACCATCACAGACTGCTTGCCAAACAGTTATAAAAGTTTCAATATACATATCTGTGCACATATTTCGTTTTCCCATCAATAGCCTGTATCACCCGGTTATTACAAGTAAGACTTTACAAGATAAACTAGATACAACCTACTCATACAACCATAGGCATCAACTACAGGGGGGGGGGCTCGAGAGCTCGAGCCCCCCCCCCAAATTTCCTGGTGGGGGGGCTCAGCCTTCCCCGGCAAAACGGAGCGTCCACCAGGCCCACTCGCTTGCCTGCCTGCCCGCTCAGCGGCCCACCGGCTGGCTGGCTGGCAGCCGCCGCCTCTCCCCCTCCGGGCCTGGCCTGGCCACTCCTACCCCCATGGGGCCAGCTGGGCAAATGGCACCATAGAGTTTCAGGGTGATTGCCAGAGCGTTGCCCCAGCAACGTGCCCAGTATGTTGGTGTCACTTCCGGGTGATGCCAGCACGCTGGGCATTTGCCCAGCTGGCCCCACGGAGGCAGGAGTGGCCAGGCCAGGCCAGGCCCAGGGGGGAGAGGCGGCGGGGACATGGACACAAGAGCCCCCCCCCCCCCCCCGGGGATTCTAAAAGTCGACACCTCTGCATACAACCACATGACTTAGGTTTCAAAAAGCAAAAGCGATGCAGTAACTTTTGGCAACCAAAACACCGTGAAACAGCAATCAAGCTTTTGAGTTCCACAGAATTCTTAATCAGAAAGATGCTGGGCACAAAATGATATTTCAAGCCACGATGCAATGGCTGCAAATCTGCAACCGTGTGAGACACCTTCATAAGGAATACACGATGCATGGCAGACTCAATTCAGTTAGGGGCAGCTGAGTGCAAAACAGATTTCAAGTTGCACCAAATGTTCCTGGGACAAAGAAGCAAAAAATAGGAAGTGTGAAGAAACGCCCTCCACCAAAGAAATCAACACAAATATTTCAATTATTATGACTGCTCTCCATCCATGTGCAAGAACAGACTAGTAGCTGGCAGAAAGGGTTGAAGGAAGGAGCCATCAAGCTCCCAGCATAGAGTACTCAAGATCTTGCTTATGATAAAGAATCTGGTTGAAGCAAAACAATAGTATAGTCAGTGCCTCACACTCTACTGGCCAGATGGCACTCAGAAGCAACAGAGACCACTCAGAGCCATATGACCAGAAATTAACTTCTTCATTTGGGGGCAGGAAGATCCAAATGACCCCCTCCCTCCTGGTGAGAGTACTCTTCAGAACAGATTATAGATTCTCAGTACACAAGGAAGAAGCTCTTCCATTTTTGGTAGCTCTTTGAATGGGCACAAGCCAAGATGGACTTTTACCTAAGAAGAAGAAGAGAAGAGAAAGAGATTGGATTTATATCCCTCCCTTCACTCACTTGGAGTTTCAGAGCGGCTTACAAACTCCTTTCCCTTCCCCTCCCCACAACAGACACCCTGGGAGGTAGGTGGGGCTGAGAGAGCTCTTTCCCAAGCTGTCCTTGAGAGAACAGCTGGTACAGAGCTATGGCTTGCCCAAGGTCATCCAGCCAGGTGCAAGTGGAGGAGTGGGGAATCAAACCCGGTTCTCCCAGATTAGAGTCCGCCCACTTAACCACTACACCAAACCAGGAACAATGTAGAGAAGTCTCAACCAAGAGATCTAAGGTAATGATGAATTTTAAACTACTCCATCTTCAAGTAAAGCTAGCCTTTACTAATTAAACACCAGCTGTGGGGTTTTTCTGACTTCTCATGGGCCAACCAGAGGGGTCTGTAAGTCTGTTCCTTCACAAACAGCTTTCCGCCTTTGAGAATATAAACACTGGTAGTTAATCAGAAAGCTTACTCTCTGTTTTGTGATATTTTGACTGGTCCTGATAAAAAGTAATGCATGACTTTTTTGAGGGTTGGGGGGATTTTTTTCCTTCTATCTATCTATCACTGTCTGTTTTGGGAAATAGTAATAAAAAACAGTAAGAGTTTAAAATGCACTTATTAAATTGAAATGTGCTGTTAATGAGAACTGAGTTAATGTTTCAGTCCTACATTTCCTACCACTAGCCAAAGACAACCTCTCAACAAATACAGTTGGGTCTGAAAGCCAATGGAACATACGAACTCAGAATAACAAATTGGCCACATGGCTGCCTGCTGTCTCTTTCCCCAAGGAATAAATCTAATTCCAAAAGAAAGTGCTGTTATAGAAAAGGAAGTCATTAGTACTCATATATTTACATTTCTCTTTCTAATTAGAATGGCACAATCTCTTAGAGAAATTACTGTCGTGGTAAGCGGTACTGCCGTGTACACAGAGGTTCTAGGGAGTGCGAGTACTCAATGAAGACTGGAGTCCAAAAGCTTCTGTGCAAATCTATATACAAATTATTTACACAAAGCCTCCTCCAATTTCCAGTACAGAGGGTCAAAGTGCTCCGCAGATACCATTCAACAAGAGAGAGCTAGACATACATTACATTCATTACATATATACAACCACTGACCAATCACATTGCAGTGCTGAGTCATAATGATGTCAGTTACTCAGTGCTGGACTGGACTGCCCAGAACTGGTTGGAGCCAGCCATCCTTACAGTTTCTGGCTGTCAGCTCCACTCACTTAGATCAAACTCATCTAGCCAGACTTATACAAGACATGTGAATCACAACAATTACATGGAGGTAACAAGTAATTCTCCCACATATTCTTTAGCAGCAGTCCCATGAGGTCCTGCAGCCCCTCCTCAGAATGTCTCAACTAGGGTTGCTGACTGGGTTGGGAGATTCCTGGATATTTGGGGCAGAGCCTCGGGAGGTTGGAGTTTGGGGAGGGAGCTCGGCGGGGATGCAGTGCCGCAGAGTTCACCCGCCAAAGCTTCCATTCTGACCAGGGGATCTGAACTCGGTAGTCTGGAAATCAGTTGTAATTCTGGGAAAGCTTCGGGTTCCATCTGGAGATTGGCGGCCCTACACTCTCAGCATGTTCTGCTTCACCCCAACAGTTCCGAATTCTCCCATTCACTCCCATAATCTCAGTGTCTTTGGCTTTCCCCCAGTGCCTCTGTTTCTCTCATGCTGCAATTCTCAAGAGCTGCCGAACCCCAGGCAACATTCCTCAATTCAGCAAGCAAAGCTGAATGCTATGTGTGAACTAAATTATTCCAGTTAAGCAGATTTACATAATCACATCTGATATGAGAGTTTTATATAGATTCCAAGTACACTAGGTTCTCTGACCACAGAAGCCAAGATGCTTTTGACCTGGGGAGCATGAAGAGGAGCAGGATTTATGGCACCTTGCAATATTCTGAGGGCATTGCATCTGCTGTTGCTAAATTTAGAGCTCTAATGAAAATGGCTATTGATCAAGAGACTGTGTGGGTTTCGTTGCTGCACTGCGAGTAGGACATAAATCAGCCACAGGAGATGGAAGATTTGAAATCCCTGGATCTATTATACGGTATGCTATAAATGATTTTCCAGATGCCTTAACATTTTCCGGTCCTGCATCAATTCAAATCTAGGACCTTTTCCAATAACATGAGCTCACTTCTACCTGTGAGCAGCTTCTTCAGGGCCTAATTTACAGAAGGTCTCAGGGCTGATCCACATGTTGTTTTCCCTACAGACAACCTACTTAGAAACAGCCTCCGTGTGAGCAGGTCACAGAGCGGCTCACTCTGTGAAACTCCTATGGCACACAGGAAATGTGCTTGATGAAGCCATCCTGTACATCTAAACATGGATGAAGCTACTTAACATCCCTCAGCCCTACCAATGCTTGACATGATTCCTAGATTTTCCATGTATTAGCAACAGCTATTTCTCACCAGACTGTCACTGATAACCAATGTTCTCTCTAAGCTGTAGAGTCTTGTGAGCAAAAATTCTACTTCCTGAGCTACTGGCATTAAAACTGGGAGTGAGCAATTTGGCTACTGCATAATTTAGTTTGCTCTGGAGCCATCCATCCTGAGCTAAGGCAAAAATGTGTGAGCCAGAGGCTAAAAAAACAGAGCTAGCTTACACTAGCTCAGCTTAGAGGGAACATTGCTGATAATCTATGCTTGGCCAGTCAGCCGTGTACTTGCACAGTGATTCCCTTTGGCCTCCATTGCTATAAAACCAACTAGTAAGTTTGAAGGATCTTATTTTGTAAAGTCAGGTTATATCGCATTGTAAGATGCAGGGGTCATTTCGTAGAAAAAGAGGTGCAGGAGCTCATTAGCATAACTCATTAGCCTAACTTATTTGCCTATGCTAAACTACCTGACATCACCAGAAGTATGTCAGAAGGCAAGAAAGAGAGAGAGAGAGGGAGAAGAAAGAAAGAAAGAAAGAAAGAAAGAAAGAAAGAAAGAAAGAAAGAAAGAAAGAAAGAAAGAAAGCAAGCTGGCAGAGAGGAGACAGTTACTAATCCAAGCCTCAGAAATACCACTGTCCTGGGAGGATAGCTTCAGTGTTGGCTGAAGCTTTCAGAAGGCTGGTCGGAGGAACAAGGGCCTTTCCAGGGGATGGGGTCATTTTGCTGCAGCCATGACACAAGCAGGCATTCTCCTGTGTGTGTGGGGGGACTGGCACCAACTCCCGGAGCTGAGCTCCCCCGACCTCCTGCTCGAAAGGACCCCTGGTAAGATGTCACTGCACTGTAGCCTCAGGATGTGTTCAGACATGCAGCTAATCCCGCCACCGGCCGGGCTCAAATTTGATCTAGATCTTTTTTATCCACTGTTGCATGACCAGACAGCTCCCCCGTGAAGCGCTTTACCGTACATGACTCCGGAGTGGATTGTCTAGATGGCATCCACCTTAAGGAGCTGTGCGATAGGCTTTAAAAAAAATCCTGTTTGCGCATGCGCGTATGTGCTTCACTGTGTACTTGTTTTTCCATGCATGCGTGGACTTAAATGGTAAAACCACCAGCAGCGGTACCTTCCTTTAGGTACCATTTCAGTTAATAAAGTTGACGGGACCGTCAGAAACATAAAATTGTCCAGATCGTTTCAGCGGAGCTCTGCGGACGTCGCATGTTTAAGTGGTTATGTGTGCATCGCTAAGACTTTTTTAAAATGGCGGCCATTCAGGATAGTCTGGAGACCACCCCTATGGGCTGATTGCGTGCTGGTGGAATGACCAGACGGGGGAAAGTCTGCCATTGGCCCATTGGCAGGCTTTGGACTGGACTTTCACCACTGTCTTTTAAGTACGGCTCCCCGACGGGGATTGACAGGCTAATCATGGAAGCGGCACGTTCCCCAGATGTTGCTGTCTGGAAGTGCCCTTTAACTTGTGCCTTGGCGCGGCTCAAAAGAGCCATCTGAACGCAACCTCAGTAAACTTTTTTGTTAAACGTTGGTTAGTCACAATATGTGTCTACAATGTTGTATTCAGCTTCATGGGTCACAGGTAATATTTAGCTTTGTGTAATGTTTGATGGATAAGTGTTGTGGGGTTAAACATAGCCCACTACTCATGCAGTTGAGGGGCAACTAGCCAGGTGTAAATGCAGCAAAAATGTTATATATGAGATAGTAAGCCCACAGTCTTCTCTTCAAAAGTAAACAGGACTTACACATTAGGTTGCGTGCAGTTTGGAGCAACTTTGACTGGTGTGCTCAGAACAGTTCAGAAACATATTCTCTGGTGTTTTGGCAGTGGACAGGAGCAGGCTTTGCACTGGCACACTTCATCCTTGTACTTAGAAATTAATGCCTAAACCAGGAGGTCCTGTAATGAGTTGTATTGTAGGATCTTCCAGCCCTGGACACTGAAAACTGTGGAAATGGGGCTCTTCATATTTTGAGGAGCTCCAATCGTAGAAGATGAGATTCAGGTTACTAATAGAGGTCATTACTGTCTTGCTTTCCAAAACACATATCCGAAATAAATTCACTTTGGCATTACTTCAATTGTTTCATTGGCCTGTGTCGTATTATCTGTTTAGCAAAATTTGAAACCTTTTGGAGTCAATGTAAGTGGCTCTTCTGAAGAAAGAGTGGAGTGGTAGGATATAGGTAATGTTATTTGAAGCTGAAAAAAATGGCATTGCAATTTTATAATCCACAAAACTATATTGAATTTTGTAGAGTTTGAGATGGAACATTAATATTAGCTGTTAATATCAAGTGGCAGATGCTGTGTAAGGCCTGTGTAAGCAGACTTTATTCAGCTGTCATGTGTGGGATATCTATAACATCTCCAGGGACCACATATCCCAGAAAAGCAGGAAGATCCATGTTATACAATCATATGTCATGGTTGACTAAATTTCTTCAGATTCTCTTGAGAGATGGTTTGTTGTACCTATTGGTAGTAATTTAAACTGAATTGTGCTACGGTGCTCCCTCATGTATGTTCTCACCCCTTAGAGATGATGCCCTGAATCCCCCCCCCCCCCCAAAAAAAATTAGTTCTGTGAGGTGAAGGAACTTTGAACATGCTTTTTTTTTACAGGCGTTCCCTCTTTGTCTTACAGTAAACTGCTTTTGAAACTGGGGGAGTTGCATAGGATTAGCGTCAAGAACACTGTATTTATTCAAGCAAACATTTCAGTGTGGGAAGAGTCACCACAAGGAGGAATTTTTTCCCTTTATTATTATGATAATTTAGTCCTGTGAAAAAGGGCTTCGTGTGCATTACGAATTATCAACCCTGGAAAATCCTTTGAAAACAAGATCTTTTCAGGACATGGAGTACAGTATTTAACCTGGTCTTCCCGCCTCCCTTCACTCAGGATTTTAGCACTAAACTGCAGTAAGTGGGGGTTGTGAATTCTAAACAGTCCTGGAAAATGGAATAGTTTCAATATTACACTTCAATTAATTCTATTTTTTTAAATAACACCAAGAGGCCCTCAAGTTAATGTACAGCCTTCCTAAAACAAGACCAAGGACTCCCTTAAAAATATACTAATTTTACAAGCAGACAATTCTAATGTACTGATACAAAGGGAAAAACAGTAACATGAGCACATTCCATGAGGTATTTTCCATAGAGCTTCTTCTGCCATCTCATGCCGGGGGGGGGGGGGGGGCAACAGTGGGAAGGCTTCTAGTGTCCTCGCCCCACTGCTGGACCTCCTGATGGCACCTAGTATTTTTGGCCACTGTGTGACAGAGTGTTGGACTGGATGGGCCATTGGCCTGATCCAACACTGGCTTCTCTTATGTTCTTATGTTCTAATGGTTTGTGCTATGTAAACATAGTAATTAAACTAAATACTGAACTAATTTCTTTAGAGTTGTACAGCAGCAATCATCTAGACCCACTTGAATCGTGCAAGTCAAGTAGTATCAAGTCATCCAAAGGTTGCTTTCAGGCCTAGGGTTGCCAGCCTCCAGATGGGACTTGGAGATCTCCCAGAATTACAACTCAAATCAAGGTGACAGAGATCTGTCTGCCAGGATAAAATGGCTGCTTTGGAGGTTGTACTCTATGGGATTATATCCAGCTGAGGCCTCTCCCCTCCCTCTCCAAACCCTGCCCTCCTCAGACTCCATAACAAAATCTTCAGGAATTTCCCAACCTGTAGCTAGTAACCCTAGCTAGGCCTGGCACCAAGGAAGTCTTCCCTAAAAGAACAAATAGGCCTGGAAAAGATACTGCCCCCTCTGCTGCATTTTACTGACAGACCCAAGCCTTGGAAGCTGTGGTTGCCTAGCAGCCATCACTGAGGGAATCCATTGCTTAAAGCTACAGGCTCTCCTTTTGCCAGTTTGGGTGTTTTAAACCCCATGTTATTTTTAGATTTCACATTTTACTGGAAACTTGGGACCCTTTTCAGGTTTGTAGAAGATTTGTCTTGCCCATTCACAGCTCCAGTCACCAGATTTAAGTATCCTCAGGTTAGACCGACTTCACTGTTAGCTTATAGATGATTTTGCTTTGTTGTGTGTCATGTACACAGCATTATTTCTGACTATATAATAGATACTTTTAAAGATGGAGCTTGACGCTGAAATGAACATGAGGTGAATTTACCCTGTTATCTTGTGCATTTCCCTGCCTCCACTGCATATAACTGGAAATGCGGAAATGCACAACATGATTTAACCAGAGCATGGGGTATGTTTTACTATACTTTACTACTGGGGAGGACTCAGCAGAGGCTGCCATTCTCTTAGTTTCTTGTGGTGGGTAGTTCTCTTTGACAGTCCCTAGTTCCTTAGGTTATCGTTGTGCTTGTGCAATGAAAGTTGGGTAAATTAAGGTGAAATTGATCACAGTGAACAACATGGAGTAAATCAGTTACAATGCAGGCATGTTGAAGCAGTATTATCGAAGACAATTTGTTAAAGTATGAAAACAACATTGATCTGAGGAGCCCTTACTTGGGTATAGCAAGGAACACAGCCTTGAGAATAGGGAGGACAACTGTAAAATACTTCTACTCATCAGGAGGTGAATTTGTCCCCTTGGCCTTAAAGGTATTTAATGCTGAGGTTCTAAACCAATTCCTGTATGGTGCAGACATTTGGATTCAGGCTGCTTCTGAAAAAATGGATTCCATCCAGTATGACTTTTTCCAACACTTATTGCCTACTCCCAGATGTGTCTCGGGCATAGCACTGAGAGCGGAAGTAGGCGGATTATTGATGGAAGCTCGGGCTTGGATTAAAGCATTTCTCTTTAAAGTAAAGGTTTTAAAATCTGAGGGAGAATCTACTCTGCATTACAGCCAGTGGGATCAACTACTGGAAAAGAAAATGAAATGCCTAGGAATAACAAATGATATGATTAAAAATACAGAAACTAAAGACATTATAAGACAAATGTTAAAATCTGTAAGGAAATTGGAGGTTAGGGCTCGCAGGGTATGTTCTACACTCCATTTGGGAATTGCCCTCCCGGTGCAACTGCCAAAATATTTTTATCAATTGACAGTCCCAAAACGAAGAAGAGCTTTTACTTTGGCAAGACTGAATGTTCTTCCTTCGGCTGTTGTGGAGGGCAGATATAATAAAGATATCATACTCTAATAGAATTTGCAGATGCTCATATGATACAGTCAAATCATTGAGTATATGATTATGGAGTGCCCTATATTTGATGAGTTGAGGGCTAATTTAGTCATCCCTTTACTTAAAGATATGGAATTGCTAAATATGCAAGCCCAGGTGTCATGGCTACTATTGGATACAAATGATCTTGTCACCCTGTCAGTGGCATAATTAATAGGCCCAATAATCAAATATAAGAAAAATAATACTGAGTAAGGTATTAAATTTTTTTGTTCTAATTTCTGCTTAAGGTGATAGCTGTATGAGCAGTACTAGATAGATAGATAGATAGATAGATAGATACTGAGGAGCCAACAAACGTACTAGTGAATAAAATCTATTTATTTCTGTCTTGCTGAGGAAGTATGTTTACTTAAGAGAACTAAAAAATAATCTAATTGGGACTTTGCTATGGGCTGCTGAGTTAATGAAAATTCCTTTAGACTGTAGTCTAGCCTTAATCCCAATCCCACTGGATTTCACTGGCATTTTGCCGGGCTCAAATGGAAGTGTGACCTGTGTTTATCAAGTCCGCTTCTCCTTAAATCCACATAAAATAATGTTTCAGTTCAGTGTGGCACTGCACTTGTCTTTACACTACCTAAAAATAGCGTGGACAGGGATTCATATTTCTCCCCCCCCCCCATCAAATTTGGCTGCCATGCTTCTCAAACTCTGAGCCTGAAATAGATCACTGACTTGTATGTGAGTGAATCTGAACCTGTGACTTTTAGCCTGCCTTGGTTACTTTCTCAGCATGCTGTAAGAGTCATATTGCACATTTCCTTTAATATTATGTGCATGCATTAAAAAAAAAAGAATCTCTAAAGATTGATCAAAGACAACCAGAAGTCTTGGCACTGTGATAACCAACAGATTTATTGCAGCATAAACTCTGATAAACTAGATCCCTCTTTGTCATATACACAAAGTATTATCCTTGGCATGCATGCACATGTGTACATATACTTATGTATGTACTTCATTAATACCCTTTTTGTTGACATTGCATGTCAGATTTCTGTTACAGTTTCTCTTGAATAGAGATTGGTCTGTTTGTACTATGTGGATATCAGAAGGTGGTTGCTGGTTGGCAGGGCTTTTTTTGTAGAAAAAGTCCAGCAGAAACTCATTAGCATAATAGGCCACACCCAACAGCAGAAACGCATTAGCATATTAGGCCACACCCCTGGCAGCATAGCTCCCTCCCAGGATCGGCTTCCCCAGGTGCCCCACGGCTTGCGAGGCGCCTGGGGAACCCGAGGAGTTTAAACTGCCTTCCCTCTTTGGATCAGCTTGGTTTCCCCAAGTGCCCCGTGGCTTGTGAGGCACCTGGCGAACCTGAGGGGGGGGAGGCTGTAGGCGTGGCCAACTCAGGAACTCCATTCCTGTGCGTTCCTGCCCCAAAATAGCCCTGCTGGTTGGTGATGGCAGTGTGTCATATTGGAGGAAGGTAGTCCTGTTGGTTTGGTTGATGTTACTTGGTTGCATAATAGTGTGACCTGAGTGAATGGGGGTAGAACAGGTACCTGAGTTTGTTGCAGATTTTAAGGTGTTATAAGACACTTTTCCCCTTCAGGAGACTAAAAAGGCTGCTGCTCTGGATTAATCAGAATGTCAGATTGATTTAAGAAAATAAAACATGAATGTTTGAAAGGATTTAGTAACTAATTGAACAAATTATTCCATTTTTTTTTCTTTTCTGTGCTGCATTATATTTAGTTTTATTTATTTATTTATTAAATTTATACCCCGCCTTAACCCCCCCAAAATGGGCTCAGGGCGGCTCACAACATAAAATCAGCAAACAATAAAAACAATAAATAATAAATAGCAATAGCAGATCAACCAAACCCATGCATTATAACATAATTACCCTAAGAAACTCCAGTGTCCGGATGGGGTCCAAAACCAGTCGGGCATTGGAAAAAAAAGTCAAAAACAGTGCGGTGGACAGGACAGGAGGGACAGAATAGATTGAATGCCCGCCGCCTTAACTGAAGGCTTGGCGGAACAGCTCCGTTTTACATGCCCTGCCCAACTGTGCTAGGTCCCACAGGGCCCTGATCTCAAGTGGGATTATGATTGTCAGTTGTCCAGGAATTGGGTCAGTTCTTGTGTTTTTTGCAACAACTTGATGTGTAGAAATCAGCTCATAAAGCTAATGGGAATAAACATTATCATCTGCTGATACATGCGCTCAAGGCAAAGCTACACTGACTGGTTGAAAAGTTAGCAGTCTTATATCAAACTTTTGAAATTATTTCCTTGTCAACCACATTTTCCCATTTTGCAGTACTTTTTATTGTTTTGTTCTAAAGAATTTAGAGACTTTTTATAGCAGTTCATTTTTAAATTCTAACAATTTAAGAACAGCAGACGATTTGTTTGCATGTTCAGTTGTTCTGACATGATGACCCAGTCAATTTCTGCCACATTAGTTGTGTGATGAGGGGTTAAGCTGAGGCAAACTGATAGAAAAAAAGGGAAGAAAAACAGTATTCAGAAGCACTTGGGGTGAAAGATTTGCAAACTATAGCAGAACATGAAAAAGGGGCGGCCCAGCACTGCTCCAAAATATGAGGATTTTGAATAGTTGGGGGTTTTATGAGTGAGCATGTCTGTGGCATTCAGAATTTAAACACACAGCAACCTAAACATGACCTTAAACAAACATGCAAGGGTTATCCTGGGACTTGTCTGCTGTAAACCAGTGACATTGATTTAGGGTTAACAACTAAATTAGGTATCACTGTTTCAGTAAGCATGTCCAGTTGAAGTTGGGCTATTTTAGAAAGTAGAATCAGTGACAGATGTTGGTCTACTGTAGGTCCAAGTGGCTTAGTAGTGTGGGATCCTTGCCAGTAGTTTTTTGCTTTGATGCTCTTATCTCTAACCTGCTCTGGAGGGCAGTGCCCCCTAAGTAATCTTTCTTTCTTTTACAAATATATTGCTGTACAGGAAGTATCACCATGACTAAAAATCCATACAAGGTTGGGCTGGTGTTGACACTGTTCTCCCCACCCACCACGGATCCCTGTTATATTGCTGGTATGAGAAGTCTGCAGTTTAATACGCATAACTCATTGTTATGCTGTCAAATTTCCAAACAAAACGATTATTTCTAGAAATTCCTAGAAATGCTTAGAAAAGTGCGCTTGGGTGTTGTGGTTTTGAAGAAATGGGGCTGAACATTGGTTTGGATCCATTGAAGAATTTCTGCTTCTGCAAGAGGCGGATCGGTGTTTGGAAACTGCTCCCCATGCTTGAGTCACCTTCCAAGGAACTGCCAAGTGGGCTGTAGCATAGAAAGTACTGTCTCAGCAGCCACTAGCCTTCTACCTAGGAATTCCCCATCGGAGAAGGCTGATAGTGGCTGCAGTTCCTTACTCCTTTATGCTTCAGCCTCCTTTCAAGCAGATGCCCACACAGGGGGTTATCACAATCAATGCTTGCCAGAACTCTGAGACTCCAAGTCTGGGACAACCAGTTGCTGGCCTTGCAAAATACTCCCCCCCCCCCAATGCCTGAATGAACAGAGGTGGCGGCAGAACTCTAATGAACCACAGACCAGGATTTCATTGTATGGTTTCCTTTTGTTCAGTTTCCTTGTTCTGTGGCCTTCTTGTGTGTTCAGTGTGGCCTTTTTAAATATCTGATTAGTGCACGTGCTTCCAGAAGGATCTTTCCCAATGAGGACGAGGGAATAGTCCATCTCTTTTTGCTTAAGAGTTCCAGGGAAATTCTGGACTAAGGACTGGCCCTGTTTCAGAAGTAAAATGGTAACCAATCCTGAGTAAGGGGGCAGGGACATGGGGGGAAATTTATAAAAAAAACCCTCTCCAAGGCTCGTCGCACATTTCTCAGGGATCAGTTAGCAGGGTAGCTATTGCCAGTAGATGCAGGGAGCCTCATGGTAAGGAATCATGGGCTACTGCTGCGTTTTCTAGAGAAGGACTGAGGAGAATGTAAGTTGTGTTAGGGGATAAGTTCCGTTCAGATGCATTAGGGAACCTTTAATTTGGTATTCTTTGCCTGGCAACCTTGAACTTGTTGAGAGTACCTGTTTGTCTGCTTTTTGGCCAAGAGCTCACTGGCCTCTCCCTGTTGAGCGCTTCAGTTTATGTACCAAATAGATGTGGGGTCCTTTAGGGTGCTTTTTTCTTTACAATTTTGGTACATGGGTACCTTGACGACTCGTTCATCTTCCTTCATTTTTGGGAGTGCTTCTACTGACCAGCACCAACCTGCTGCTCTGCACTTTGGGTATTTGGACGGACCTGCCCATTCCAAGGCACTGGCTTTTGGGGGCAAATCCCATCTCTTTCCCTGACTTGATGTTCACGTAAATCCTCTACTTGGGGGAGGGTGTTTCTTCCCATAAGATGGGTTAACTAGCAGCTTTTTATACTATTTGACTTGTTCTATTTTGTTGATGTGAACATGTGGCTGCTGTATATAAGAATTCTTCTCCCTCTGTTGCTTAACATTGTTGCAGGCAAGCATAATCGTTATGTAACAACTTGCATATTGAAGCATCTCGTACAAGGTCATCTCTCTTGTCTTTTAGTAGGCGGTTCATGTTCCTTACTTTGTCCAGATGTTGCATGCTGTCTTAGGGAAGTTTTGTCTCTTGGTTGTTTAGTGAAGTAAGCAGCTTGATTGAGCAGTTAGTCGCTTTCCTTTAAAGGCATTAATTATTTGGTAACTAATCAGCCATCTGTCTGAATTGTTCAGTGGTCATCATAAAAACATAGGAGGGATTTTTTGCAGTTTCTGGTTTTAGTATGGGCAGACACACCTGCCACTGTGTTGCTTCTTAGGACACAATGCAGCCAAAGTTAAACAACATTAACAGTGCAATCTGATGCGGAGTTACTACAGTCTAAATCCATTGACATCAATAGGCTTAGACTAAAGCAACTCTCCATAGGATTACTCTGCATGTCTCATTGATTAATGTCACAGTTGGTGTATATAGACCTGTTGGACAAAAATACCTTCAGTGCAAACTGACATGAATCTAAACTGAAAACTACTTTCTAGGCTGCAAAGGTTTTCACCTGTATGTGGTGTTTGTCTTCCCTTGGCCACAAGAAAGTCCTTTTGTTCCTTTCCCTCCTACATTTCTTTGTTGCCAAGCAGAATCTTTTGATTCTTCTTCTTTCATCTTCAGGAACAAAGGATGGCAGTGTGTTGACTGGAGATTAGTGCAGACAGGAATAATAAAAATGGGTATGCGTGGTGTAAACATCAGCTGCTTCATTTACACATCCAGTGGCTGGGATTTTTGGCTTAATTCTGTAACCTGGATTGTTTGGCTGTCCCTTGAGGATCATAATATGTCTTTTCATATTGGCAGACAGGAAGCTGGAAAGAAATAGTAAAGAGCCAAGATCCCTACTGATTCAGTTGTAAAAATATGGAATAGTGAAACTGTGGTATTTTCAAGCTGTCTTATTTCCTTGTCCTTCTTTGCTGCAGAGGCACATGATTGAACAACAGATTTTGCAGCTCTGAGTGGCTGAAATTATTATCTAGTAGCCTAGAGCCGCTATGTTGGTCAGGCGGGATATAAATCTAAATAAATAAATAAATAAATAAATAAATAAATAGTTTGGTGTTGCATAGCTGGCTCTAATTCGGAATAGGTACTGCTTTAGTACGGAGCATGGTATCACCCCGTGCCAGAACCATCCTGAAGCCTCCCTTCAGCTTCTGCAAGGAAGGAGGCTGGAGGGAGGTGAGGCAAGGTTGCTCTGATGCTGGGATTGCACTGCAGGCTCTGCCACTGCTGTCTGCCGCTTTGGCTGTGCAAGGTGCTGAAGGTAGAAGACCTGCAGTACAGTCCATTTGCAGAGTTACTCCAGTCTCAGGGCCAAACTAGATGATACGGGCGGGTCACCAGATGCTGCAGACAGCTTCTCCTCCTGTTTAACCACCTTCATTCCTCCTGTGCTGCACTCTCAAGCTGAATAGTGCCCAAGATTGCTTGGGAATGTCAACTCCTGGATGTTATGTGTGTCTGCAAGTCAGGTCAGGACTCCCAAATTGACTTATGCCACATATTGTCTAGTCCTGTCCACAGTTTATGTCTTCTGTGGATGCAAGGATAGGGATGGAAGCAGCCATCAAATATGTCACTTGGGTGGCTGCGGTTCAGTACAGTGTTCTTCAGTTTTGTTTTAAGCTACCGAGTATTTATTTTGGGGAGACGTTCATTTCAAAATGGTTCTGAGAATGTCTGGTATTTCATGGAGAGTATAACTGAACAGTGAAATCACACCGGTACAAGGAATCTGCTGCTCTTGGCAGAGTCAAACACCCTTTATAAGAAACTTGTATGTCTGCAGAGATTCGGTGTTCAGAGAACCGTAGGCAAGAGGGCCGAAAGAGAAAGTACTTTCCCATTATTTGACAGGCAGAAATGCCTTTTTAAATCCGAAAGCTGTTGTATCGCTTCTCATTTGAGCTGGGCCTAAGAAGCAGAGGAGGGGAAAGAACAATTGAAACAAGAGTGTTTTCTAAATGTGAGTTTCCCAGCCATCATGATTTACTGGTTTACACACTTTGGTAATTCCTTGGCAACTGGATGGAGTACTGGACTCCTTGTACTAAGGAAAAATGGATGAAAACACAAGAAGATGCTGTAGGGCATTACTGAGTTTCAGGAGTTTTGTTCATTGAATATTCATATCGCAGTTGCGTAGGAAGAGTCTACTATATGGATATACGCAGGGCTATTTTTGGGCAGGAACGCACAGGAACGGAGTTCCGGCTGGCTCCTGAGTTGGCCACACCCAGAAGGAACTCATTAGCATAAGAGGCCACACCCAACAGCAGAAGCTCATTAGGATTGGCTACATTAGGGGTATGTGGCCTAACATGCAAATTAATTCCTGCTACAAAAAAAGCCCTGGGTTTTGACAACAAACAAGGTAAGCAGAATAAGAAGCAAAGAGTGGGTGTGGCTGGATGACCACTCTTCTGATAACATGGGGGTGTGGCCTAATATGCTAATAAGCTGTGCTGTCAGTGGTGTGGCCTAATATGCTAATGAGTTCCTGCTGTTGGGTGTGGCCTATTATGCTAATGAGTTCCTGCTGGGCTTTTTCTACAAAAAAAGCCCTGGATATACGTATGAATATATGGATATACTAGGAATAAGGCCTGTTGTGGAAATAAATACAACGGGCTCTAGAAAGAGGCTCTGGGAGAGTGTCAAGGCCTTGGGTACTCAGCATCATTTTGCTGTGGCGACCTCAGCAGGGTATAATGACACTGAGTCTCCAGGCTCCATCCTGCAAATCTCCATGTCACCTTTTTCAGATATGGGGTATCTAGGCTCAAGTTTTGTTCCGTGGAGAAAAGGTCATTGTGATTTCTGACTCAGGAAGTCCTTGGCTGTGATCTCATGTTAGCTAGGAGCTCCGCTAACTGCAGCAAGCCACAGTCTGTTCTTAATCTGCGTTCTGCAAAATGGAGGCAGTAATGCTGATTTACTTTTCTTACAGCTTATGGCCAGAACAAATATGCTTTGAACTGCTGACCTACTTTACAGAGAGGTTTCCAGAACTGTTGAACTGTTTGTATGTGAAGTGCGTTGGACAGTTCAAAACACGTTATACGTTTTAGGTAGCATTGTTGTATGATATATTTCCACTGTTAATACACAGGATAAGAGTGACAAGCACTGTGTATGCATTTTGTTTGATTTGTTGTTGTCGACACCTTAGCATGGTTTGGCATTAAAAGAGATCATTGGCTTTAAACAGGGCTTTTTTTGTACAAAAGACCCAGCAGGAACTCATTAGCATAATAGGCCACACCCAACAGCAGAAACTCATTAGCATATTAGGCCACACCCCTGACAGCACAGCTCCCTCCCAGGATCAGCTTCCCCAGGTGTCCTGCGGCTTGTGGGGCGCATGGGGAACCCGAGGAGGGGAGGCAGTTTAAACTTCCTTCCCTCCCTAGATCACCTTGGCTTCCCCAGATGCCCCATGGCTTGCGAGGTGCCTGGGGACTCCGGAGGGGGGGAGGCTGTAGGCGTGGCCAGCTTGGAAGCCAGCCGGAACTCCGTTCCTGTGTGTTCCTGCCCAAAAATAGCCCTGGCTTTAAATACATGACACTGCGGTTTACTGAATCCATTGAGGTCCTTGGTCCAGCAAAGTCAGTATTGTCTACTCAGACCAGCAGTGGCTCTCCAGGGTCTTTCATCACCTACTACCTGATCCTTTTAATTGAAGATGCCAAGGACTGGACCTGAGACCTTTTGCATGCCAATTAGATGATCTGCCCATGGCCTCTCCCCCATTCAGTAAGGTGAATGTACCTGCACTGAGGAATGCTGGACCTCAAATGATAAGGAAACAATCTTGTGCTGTAGCCAAGTATGTGAGAAAGATACCAACGAATGAAGTAAAGGTAGGGTTGCGACTCCAGCTTGGGAAGCTCCTGGAGGCTGGAGGGCAGTTCTTGGGGCGGGTGGAGGGACGAGGTTGCTCAGCAGTGATGTTTCTGTCCTCCAAAGCTGCCATTTCTTCCAAGGAAACAATCTTGGAGGTCAGTTGTAATTCTGGGAGAACTCCAGGCCCCACATCGAAGTTGCTGTACTAATCACAGGTTAGATGAAGGTGAGTATTAATATTTGTCATAGTCACATTTGTATCCCCCCCGTCTCCAAGGAGCTAGGGTGACAGGTGTTGGGTCAGCCATTTCTCCCTTGCAGTGACTCTGTGGTAGGTCACATTGGAAGATGGTGACTAGCTCAGGGTCCTTCAGTGAGTTTCACAACTAAGTGGGAACTGGAACTGGGGTCCTCCAGGTCTGATTTGGCCACCCTGCCCCTGAAGCTCATAGGGTCTTCCCTTTTACAAACTGTTGTCAGGGCCTGAAAGTAAAAAATAAAAACAAGACCAAATGGTTTACTTTTCAGGAAACAAAGAAGATAAAATATTTGACTGAGCGTTTAAATTTGAACTGTGTAAACCTCTATAAGAATATTTTTTAAATAAAATAGCTTAATAAAGCAGAGGATTCTCATTTGTTACTTTGTCACGGTTGTTTCTGCTTGAAGCTTTTATCGGAACTGGGAAATTCGATCTAGACCTGAGAACACGGTCTTCTTCTGCTATCTCTGCATTATGGCTGCTGCTGATTCCGTAGGGACAGAGTACATTTTGCTTTCATAAATATTAAGAAGGGTAATAATACATTTTGTATTAGTAATACATTTTGTGAGGATGTGTTGCTTTTTTTAAAAAATGTTAATTAGGCTTTTTCCTTATGACAAAGTCCTAAATCTGATACCTGCCTGATTATTTCCCCTCAAAAGTGAAATAAAGCAGTGTTAGTTTTGAATGACCATCAGTCCCTTGTGTGCCATTATCAGACAAAGACAAAATAAGGATTTTAGTTGGTCCTTCAGTTCCCTTGACTGGGTCAGCAAATATCTGTATACTTTAAACAACTGGGTGGGACAAACAGAGAAACAAAGCAGAAAGGAAAAGGGCTGCTCAGCCAAGAAAAAGATAAAAGGGACGTGGAGAACCGTTATAATATAACATTAGAGTCATGTGGCAGGGCAAGCTGGTGGTATGACCTTACTCATGTCAAGGCCAGGACTGTGGCCAGCAGAACAAGGAAGTCGATGAAAGTAAATACATTAGAATAGGGTACCCAACTTTTTTGACCCTGCAGACACCTATGGAATTTGGGCACAAGGTGCTGTGGTGCAGCCACAAAACAGATGAAGAAGGAGGCAGAAGCTCTGTGCCGCAGAATGCCTCTTAATTTTCCTGCATACACACAGCTTATCTTCAGTCATGCAAGTTGAAGAGCCTTGTGCTGCAGTGGCAGCTGTTGTCAAAGCAACTTTAAAAAAAAAAATCTGGACAGCTAATCAGATCTCCAGTGGCCAGTCAGAAGCCCTACTGGGCAAAAGCCCCACCTTTCTGGGCAAAAGCCTCATGGCACCCACAGCCACCCTGTAGGGGACCCCTGCATTAGAAGATGTACCTCAGTGAGGAGCAAGGCTCGGGTCAGAGGCATGGAGGAGCCTTGTCTCTCACTGAGTGCCCTCACCTCACTGTTCCGCTACCCCTCTCAGCAGGTAAAGGGAAGCAGGAGATCTGTCACCCTTACGCATGTGGACTAGGAATAGTTCCTTCCAAAAAGCAGCACAAAACAGCATCTCTATGGGAGCTTGTAGTCCATCAAGTGGAGCTTTGCAGTCCCCCTGAGGGTCCCAACTCATGAGTTGTAGACTGGTGTAGACTGTACAGGGCCACATGAGCAGTCAGCATTCCTCGATGCCCTGATGGCCTCATTTTCAGTCGCTGCTGTGTGGGCTAAATCATTACATATGAGAAGCACTGTGTGGAGCAAACAAGGTGCTGGCTTGCAAGTGTGAACTGGTCCTTTGAAAATGTCAGATAATTCATAGCGAAGGCTGCAGGCTTGCAGCAGAATAATGTGATTCATGTGCTATGAATCCATGCCAGTTTCAGGACTAACAATTAATGGGATGCTTTGATAGCACTACAGGACTTGTAACTGAGTGATGTATTTTCCCTTTCCCTTTCCTTTTTTTTTTTTTTTTTTTGCAAATTGAAGAACCATTCAGTTCTAATCACTACTGCATTTCAGTCCTGAATTAATCGATGGAATAGTGGAGTCATTGGAAAGCAACATGACTGGGATTTGCCAAAAATAAATAACAATAAAATAAGCAAATTGATAGATTTGTGTTGTCTTGCAAATGAAACTGGCAGAACTTCCATGGTTGCAGATATTATGCCAAGAAGCTTCTGAATACAATCATTATGTGCTAGGAAGCAGCCCCGAAATGAAAATGTAATGCAAGGCTAATATCCTAAGCTGAGCTTCTTTCCGTTTTATTTTTTGTGTGCGCAGCTGTTTCATTTCCAATGACTTCATTAGAAATTCACTCAAAAACACAGGCAGCAGAATAGAGGCTTTGAACATCGTACACAATGGGGCAACCAGAAATTTCCCCCAACCCACATCATCTTTAAAATTAGATTTTTTTTTCTAGTGCTGCACCTGAACTCAGTGGGTGGACAGGAAGGTCCCTCATATTTATTTCTTGCTTGATCCAAGAGACACCCATCATATTTTGCAGAAGGATTAGAGGATTACTTGAGAACATTATAAACATTTCTGACTCATCTGTACATAAGAGCTTCAGGGCAGGCAGGTACATGATAGGAAAAAGTCAGTTTAAGAGAGCCAGTTTGGTGTAGTGGTTAAGTGCGCGGACTCTAATCTGGGAGAACCGGGTTTGATTCCCCACTCCTCCACTTGCACCTGCTGGATGACCTTGACAAACCGTAGTTCTGTACCAGCTATTCTCTCAAGGACAGTTGTCTCTGAGCTGTCTCAGCCCCACCTACCTCACAGGGTGCCTGTTGTGGGGAGGGGAAGGGAAAGGAGTTTGTAAGCTGCTCTGAGACTCCAAGTGAAGGGCAGGGTATAAATCCAATCTCTTCTTCTTCTTCTTCTTCTTCTTCTTCTTCTTCTTCTTCTGTTTATCTTGCTTCATACAGTAAAGATCTCAGTACTGATGTCATATGCACTCTATATACGATATACGCACTGTAAGAAGGTAGATTGCTGTGATTTAGTTCCATCTAGCTAAAGAATAATCTAGAACAATCAAGAACACAGAATGCTCTAGAACAGTGGTATCCACTCTTATGAGGAGTGGAGAGAGCCACATTTGCAATTAACAGCAGCCGAAAGAGCTATATGAATACTTTATGACCCGTGTACCACCCCACATAGCACACACATACAATAAGATCTGACATACTGAGTATGCAGGTATGACTTTTTAAATCACCAGAGTACCTCTATATATTTAGGGTCATCTGCCCCCTCTCACTGTTGAATGTTAGCCTTTGTGTTACTGGAGTAAGGGGAAGGGCCTCTCTCTCTGCTTTCTCACTCTCTCCTCAGCATGAGTCACATCAGGCTGGGTGAGAGAGAGAGAAAGAGTAAAATTGCCAAGGTTCCTGGAGGAGGGCCATCTGGCTGTGAAGAAAGGGGAGTAAAACCACAATCACCCCACTGTGGCCAGCTTGCTCCCTTCTGGGGTTGCTGCTGTGATGGTGGTAGGGTTGGACTCTCTTTTCATTGCAGTCAGCTTGTTATCCTCCTGGTAGCTGCCTGGGTGCTGGGATGGCTGCAGAGGAGGGTGTGTGTGTTGAAGAAACTGGGGTATTTACTTCCATGGAGCCCTCAGCAGCTGTTCTAAGGTGGAAGCCAGTTGCCAAACACAGTCTTGCTCACTTTTCTGGAACGTAGCCACAGATAGCATGTCAAAGAGCTGCATGTAGCTCCCAAGTAGGGTTCCCCACTCCTAGGTCCCAGCGGGGGTTCCCCTGCTTTTGGGGGCTGCGATCTGCCGCCATCCAGCTAGCCAGCAGGGGAAACCCTGCCCCCAACTAAATACATTGTTGGGTGATGCCCTCGACGTGATAACATCACCCGGAAGTGATATCATCATGTTGGTGATGTCACGCACAGCACTCTGGGTTTTGGGCAAACTCTATGGTTTTTGAATAAAATAACCCATAGAGTTTTTGCCCCAAACCCAGAGCATTGCATGCAATGGCGCCGACACAATGATGTCACTTCTGGGTGATGTCATCATGTCAGGACATTGCTCAACAATGTCCCGCCCACCTCAGAACGCCACTCAAATCGCCTCCCTGTGCCAGCAAGAGGACTTGCCAACCCTATTCCCGAGCCACTGATTGAATATTATTGCTCTAGCTTAATTTTGAAGTATGAGGGTTGGCATGGAAGCTGCTTGGTGTGAACTGAAAAAATTTCTAGCCTTTTCACCAATCCTATTCACTACCACTGGAAAGTACTGGAGTCGGGAGGCGAGTTGTAGGATGATCATAGCAAAGACTTTGTTAAGTGAATCAGCAGGTTCAGGAGATGGTCAGATCAAGCAGGCTGCCAGGGCTCCAGGGTCCTGCTTATATGCCGGCCGGAGCCCCACCTCTGGCCGCACCCAAAATACCTGATAGGGGCTTAGCATATGCGCATAGTTCTGATAGGGCCTTAAGTCTTAAGTTGTAGTTCATAGGTCCCCCGTGGAAGACCTAGGCTGGCTATTGGTGGTTGTTTTGGATCCGACTGTCTATTGTTCTACCTGGCTGAAGCTCAGGTAGAATCGGGCCATGTGCTCTGACCGCATGGCGGTCGCCATTTCGTGACTAATACACAACAACCACAAACTGAATTTCCAGGTGTAATGGCATGACTAGGATCACCGTGACGATGCAAACAAGAACGCAAATGGTACCGAAGTCCACATTTTCATATGATGTTGCAGTGACAGACAGCAAAATGTCCTACCCCTTTTCAGTCCACAACTAATCCCCTAATGTCTGTCTGGAAGGTGAGATGAGAAAGTAATAGCTAATCAGAGCCCATGAAATTCTAGAAAAACTAAAGGGAGTGGAGTGAAAAGTAAAATAATAACAACATCGTGGTTTTCGGGTCAGACAGGCTGGTTTCAGAAATCGGGGGTCTCTGAGTCTGGCTTCTGATGAGGCAGACTAGCGCACTGGGGTGTCTGATGAGGGCTCATGCTTAAGTGTTGGTCACCATAATAATGAAAAAGGGAAATCAAAAGCTTGGACTGGTATGGGGTCAGAAAGCATCCAGAGCCAGGGACCTGGTGAATCTGTGTTTCTGGGAGAGTGAAACAATGAAACTAACCATCTAAGGTTCAGATTTAAAGTCCACACTCTGTCCTGGTCCCGACCAGGAGCTCCCAGTGGAGAAAACACCAAAGGACGGGGCTGCAGCCAAGAAACACCCCCCCCCCCGACTTACTGCAGTGGTGAGGAGAAGCCACAGGCAAGGAGGGCAGAGTGAGGTGGAGGCAGCAAGAGGTCAAGCCAACCCCCCTGGAGGACGGCGAGGATGCGGGCTCAGCCCCAGAGGACTGGGCAGGCTGCAGCAGCAGCAGGGCGAGACCATGGGGCGAGCTCACTTCTGACCGCAGCAGAAGTTCTGGAGCAGGCCCAGACGGGCTGAAGAGGAGCAGTCACCCGTGGGCCTGGAGCATGCAACCCGAGGCTTATGGGGCCCTAGTCCGGGTGAGCTACCGCAGGGGAGAGCGAGCAGCAAGGTGCAGCCGGAAGGTCTGGCCAGCATCAGGGGTCGGGGAAGGAAGGGACGGCCTCAGCATCTCCAGCTTTGAGCCGGGGCGGGGCCAGTAATGTGGGGGCAGAGAGAGAGCGAGGTGGTAATAAAAAGAGAAGAGGAGAGATGGTTGGGGAAGAAGGAGACTGGACTGGCTGGGGCAAGTGGGAGAGAGAGAGAGAGAGAGCGAACCCCTTTTTGGCTGCAGGAGCAGTCTAAGGCCAGAATTCCAGGATGGGAAGAGTGGTGCCGCAACTTCTCTGAGCACCCCGTCTTCTGAGGCCTATTCTCCCTCTTCGACTTTATCCCCATCTTGGCCCTCTGCCCTCAAAGTCCACTACCGGGGCATGGCCCAGGGAGGGGGCAAAAGGCCGGCCAGTACCGCGGGCAGGATGGCGACAGGAGACCAGTCGATGGCGAACACCCATAGCCGTGACACACTCTTAGTTGCTTTTTGCCTCTGGACAAACAGTTTGTAACAGTAACATTTCCCCTGGACTGCGTCCAGTGTAAACTCAGCTTTACAATTGTTAACATTCACCCAGCATCTTTCAGGGGTCCCCAAATTTTTAAAGCCTGTGGGCAGCTTTGTAATTTTGAGAGGAGGTGATGAGCTGCCACAGGAGATGGCTGCCACAGGAGATGCAGCCATATGTAGTACTTCCCTCCTCACTTTACAAAAGAATTGCATGAGAACCATACTAAATATGTGAAGCTGCCTAATTCAGAGTCTGGCCATTCGTCTGGCAAGGTCTGTACTTTGGTTGGAACCCTGATCCAGCCACTGGGAGGACAGCAAACCTGAGCAAACCTTCATGAAACAGCTCCGCTCCGTGGACTTACCGGTCCCTTTCTACTTTGAAAAATAGACTCATGGCAACAGTTGGTCAAGCCTGAAGAGGAAATAGAACTACACACTAGCTAAGAAAAGCCCATGTACCTACCAGTTCTCCTGATCATATAGCGGCTGCAGTTGCTATTGCAAAGGTGGAAACTGCTTTCATTTGAACAAGAGCAGCCAATAACAAGCTCTGTCTTACAGTGGCCCCACCCCCACAACTTTATGAAAAGTTCGGCAGATGCCTGGGGAAGTAGTGGTAGGCACCCGGAGGGCAGTTGCCATGTTGGGGAACCTGGCTCTAACCTTTTTTGAAGAATGAAAAAAATAACTTGCTATTTGTTCCAATGTCCAGACTCCTGTGTGGCTAAAGTTCCTTCACAGTTGCCTAACAGCTTCATATAAATATTGGACAGGAGGGATGTTAACACCGCCTTTATGAGGATTTGTAGCAAAAGCCTTGGGGGCGGGGATGATAAACCACACTTTTTAGAACTGCCAGGACTAAGCACTGGTCTGTGCCTGAGGTGGTAGAATGGACCGCATTACACATATAGGGTTGTGCAAACCCCCCTCCCGGAATGTTCAGGTATATTGAACCCAAAAAATATCAGTATTTCCTGATATCCCCAAATTCCAATACAGGTATGGTATTTGGATTCGGTAAATGTTCGGGATTGCCATTTTTTTCCGGCTCCATTATACCCTATGGGGGCCATTATAGTCAATGGTCCCCATAGGGTATAATGAACAATCAAACTGGGAGTACCTGGGGCTCTGTGAGGCCATTTTTTGAGATAAAGGCACTAAATTTGCAGCATAACTGCTGGTGCCTCTCCTAAAAAACCCCTATGAGTTTCAAAAAGATTGGACCAGGGGTCCAATTCTGTGGGCCCCCAAAGAAGGTATCCCCATTCTCCCTTGGTTTCAATGGAGAAAAAAAGGCGTTTAAAGAGCTCGCGGTCCCTTTAAATGCCTTCTCCAAGCCATGAGTGAATTCTGAAGGCATTTAAAGGGCTCGTGGTCCCTTTAAACACCTCCCAGCGGGGAGTTCACCCAGAAGGCATTTAAAGGGACTGAGAGCCCTTTAAATGCCCTTTAACAGCAACTATCTGGTGGTCCCGAAAAATGGGATTTTTCAGGTTGGTCATTTTTGGATAGCTGAAAAAATAGCCACTCACTGTCTGGCTGAAAAAATATCCAGAAAATACTGATACGGTATTTTTCAGGGTTTTTTTTTGCTCAGTTTAGCCAAATGCACACCCCTATACACATATTAGATAGGGAATCAGCTAGTTAAATTCTTTCCTGTGTTAAAAACTGCCGGTGGAAAACAAGCACATGAGGCAAAGGGCTGGGCTAGAATCTTTCTTCTTGATAAAATAGTTTCCTAATTTATTTATTTAGATACTTATATCCTGCATTTCTCCATGATGGGACTTATAGTAGCTTATAGCAGTATAGAAATGCAGATAAACAGATGAACAGAACAACAAACTACATCTTGGATCCAGTGGACTGGTTCCTCCAAGGACCCAGGTTAGTTCTTCTGAGGCCAAGGCCACAGGCTCGTGCCTCTCCCCACACCCAAGCTTTATATTTGGAACAGGAAGGAAAAACAAAAGCTCACTTAACGCATTATACAGCTGGCAGAGATGTTCCTCCCAATCTTTCCCTCGCATCAGTTTTTTAAAAACTAGATGGGGATTAAAAAAAGGATATATCACTCCTGTAGTATGAGGTGGCGGTGTCTCTTTTATACGACTTCATTCTGTTCCTTGTGTAGCCCCGGCATGACAGAAGTTATGATAATGGGCCTATGAATGCCCGATAACAAGAATACGAAAGCACTGTTATGATGCAGAGAAACAATTTGTATCAAATGACTCCTAATCAAAACATGCAAAGAAAATGTCTATTACAGTATTACAATAGGATACAAAGCTCACAGAATAAGTATGTCTTTTACATTCAAAGCATAAAGCTCACAATATCTTCAAGAACATGTCTTCAAGAAATTTTTTTCCCCAGAGCACAGTATCCAGTGAAGGAAGACGAAGATGCCAGCTTTTTCTCTTCGTTTCACTAATGCTTCCTCAGTAAACTCAGTTCTTAATACATGAAGCACAAAAGGGCTAGACTCAACTTCCAACTGGATCAAATTCCCCAAAGAGTTCAGTGTCCAGAATTTATTGCCATAACCTTTTGGTTCAAGACAAACGGGCTACCGCTCATTCCCCACTTCAAAAGTCGGTGCTGCCTATGAATGCCCACCAGGTCTTCCCATAATACCACTGCTTGATTAGTGGACTAGAAGATGTTTGTCTACCATGGACATTTTTCAGCATTAATATGTTAGGGCTATACCAGTGCTTAGGTGGTATGGTGCTACCAGAAACAAGGGAAGTCATTTCACCGCACCTGGAAATTTACAGATTTTTTTTTACATTAATTAAACATGCATTGGATACTGCCCATATAGTTTTAAAGAGGTTGCTGTCTGAAGTGATTCGCACAGTTAAATCCCCAGACTCTTCATGCAATATCTCTGTTGTGAAATGCAGCATAAAAGGCCATTACTTGGTTTGCTGTAGCAGGCTGGTGACCGCTAATATTTGCTTTCAAGGGGGGAGTTTTTCCCTTCCTTCTGCCAGGAAGAGCCAGTCTTTCGTCACAGGTATTTCTATTTCCAACCAAAAAAAACAAAACCAAAACCAAAACACCCCAAGAAAAAACTTAAAACCAAAGCCTGAAGTTGAAGAGTTTAAGAAACGTACCTCCGAGGTTGCCTGTCTCTCTGAGAATGAAGGGACAGCTCCTGAAACATGAGCATGAATGGAATAGAAAACTGGAGAAGTTAATGTGCTGTATGGGTAGGTGTTTTGTTTCGACTTAATTGCTTAGCCATGTTTGATTTGGACAGAAGGGACAGCCCCTTCTATGATAACTGTAAAGTGACGACACTGTTTTGTGCCTTGATTTGGATGGAAAGTTTGATTTGGATAGAAAATGTAAGATTATCCTAGCCCAGGGGTGGGCAAACTGTGGCTCGGGAGCCGCATGCGGCTCTTTCACATATATTATGTGGCTCCCGGCAGGGCGGCTGGGGAAGCTAAATATCATTAGCAAACAAATATCATTGGACAAATTGAGATCATTATCAATATCTGCTTTTACCCCTTTTGTTATTATTTTTGGCAGTCTCATTTAATGTTAATAAAAAGCAAATCTGCTTATTTTCCAATAAAAGCAGGTAATATTTGTTCATATCTTGTGGTTCTCAAACATCTGATGTTTATTCTAGGTGGCTCTTATGTTAAGCAAGTTTGGCCACCCCTGTTCTAGGTGGCTCTTACGCTAAGCGAGTTTGCCCACCCCTGTCCTAGGGAATGGAAATTAAACTATGTTTTCCTTCTTTTGGTCAGCTGCACTTTTCTTAACAATCATTATTCTTCAGACTGCTGTTCAGAGTATGAGAGATTGGGGGGAAAAAAGAATGGTTAGATTTACGAGTTTCTCAGTTTGAACTTTACTCCTTTTGCTCTTCATTTGTTTTTTTTAAATAGGCTGGGGAATGTCAAATTTACATGTTTGCCTGCGTCTGACTTCGCTCCATTTTACTGCTTGTTGTCACAGATGAGTTTGCAAAACACACTGGCGTTTAATGCACAGTCACTTTCCGTGTTCTGACATTCTGCCCAGTGGAGGGGTATTTGGCATCATGAGGTACAGTCTTCTGCCAATACTTTCTGGTACTACTCTAGCCTAAAATATGACAGAATTTTACAAGTAGCTAAATGCTAAGGTTCTGTTAGGGTGGCCTAACACTTTTTAAAGGCACAAAACATTGTTGTCACTTTACAGTTATCATAGCAACACTGCCCTAAATATAAAATGTGTGGTTGACATCACTAGTAGTTACAACCATCAAAATGAAGAGGCAAATTGCATGACTACATTAGAATTAGAGGTATAATCCGGGGGGGAAAGTTGTATTGATATTTTCAAAGCAAACCGTTTGTGATTTTTAATGATGTTTAAAATATATTTAGCTTCTTGAATGTTTCTGCCATCTTGGACACTACTTTTACCGCCATAGCAGTGCTTGCTTATGTTGGCAGCTTGAGGGCATCAGGAGTACTAAATGTTTAAATTTATTAACAACTGTACTGTTGTGGGAGATGGCTACTCATTTCTTCTACTCATTCTCCTTTTTCTTCATTGAAGGCCTTAAAACCCAGAAATGGTTACATGCTCTTATTCCAAACCATGTTTGGTAGACCTGTTTATTGGATGCATTTAGACCCTGCTTTCCTGCTAGACTGGTTCCTGAAGCAGGTTATAGAGCAAAACTACATTTTCAAAATTAAAGCTTGTTGCTGAGATGCCCAGTTCTTTCCTTTCAGTTTTATTCAGTCAGTTTTGCTTAAACTGTAAGATCTTTGGGCAAGATGGTTACTCTTGGGCAAGATGGTTCTGAATAACATTCTAATACACTGTGAATGATGTTCAGCATCAGGCTTGGCTGCATACAGTATTCATTTTCCTACTTGGAGACTGAGACGATGCAATCTACAATCTATCTATTCTTGTATTTGTTGTCATCCTTGGGGTTTGGAGTAGATACGTAGAAAAGTCGTTTCTGGAATCCAGACATGAGCATTTGTTATCCCGGTTGCAAGAGTAGACCTGGAAGGTAGTTTGGGAAGTGTACTGCTACTGTACTGAATCAGAACATTTTAAAGGTGGTATTAAATAATTCCATTCTTTGTTGCTTTTTGTAACTTTGCAGTATATTAATTGCAAAGGCTCTGTTCAGATGTCATTTGAAACCATGGTTTAATTAAACCAACTATGGGTGCGATCATACGCACTTATTTGCCACGCGAGAGGGATGCTTCATCAACGGATCAAACTGGCGCGATCACACTAGCACATCTGGGAGGCGTCCCAGAACCGTTGGCAAGCCGGGGCAAACTGGTTTGATCCGGCAGAGAATCGGGGTGAAAAGCTACTGGTGAAAGTCCTGTATCAAATGGTTTGCTGCGGCCCACAGCCGGACTTTCCCTGTGCGATCGTGCCAGCGCTGAAGTGTGGCATCGCGGACAGTGTGATCACATGCTATCCTGATGCCATGCTGGTTTTTTTGTCCCCCTTCTCTGTGTGCGCATCATCGAAAATTCTTAGGGGGAGAGAAGCAATTCATTGATGCCCCCCAGTCTAGGCAAATCATCAATTCCCCCCTTGCAGCAATTCATCGATCCCCCATGTAAGCGCCTCGGAAACCCACCACACAAAAAAATCCCACTCGCCCGCAGTTGCGTCTGATCATGCAGTGGCGGTTTGCCCCGGCAGGTCCACGGAGCTGTGTGATCACGCAACTGTGGGGCAAATTGCTCCGGGGCAAAAAAGCCTCACTTCCCCTTTGGATTATCTCGCTCGTATGGAAGGGACCAATGATTAGTGTGATTGTCTGAACATAGGCTACTCTGTGAACCCTGGTTGTCACAGGATCTGAAACGGTGGTTAAAATTTGGTTTATTAACCACAGGTAGTCTTCACTATGCTTAATCTTTGTTACCTGGCCCTGCTCTCATGCATACACCTGTTTCAGAGCTGACTGGCAAGAGCTTCAATGAAACCAGTGTTTGTTAAGACAAACCAGGATTTCAGTGATCACCTGTGAGCCAAATCCTGGTATTACAAAGTGACCATAGTTAAAATAAACCATGGTTTTGCCTTATGTCTGAACTGAGCCTTATACTCAGGGAGAAAATGAAACTATTATTTAACAGGCAGAAATAAGCAGTACACAAAGGAACAGCTAAAGCAATGAAAAAAAGGAATTTATTTATTTAGACTTGTATCCCGCCTAGCCAGCATGAGCCGGCTCTAGGCAGCTAACAGCATAAAATCAACAACATACAAAGATTGAAAACATATTCACATATATAACTGAACAGTAAAACCATAACAGATGACAGCAGTACAAGATCCAACACCAGGAATGGCATCCTACTTATTCCCGGCCAGGGGGCTTCCACCTCAGATGTACCAGGCACGTGACTCAACAGCTGCCTGCTAGTGGCCATTCCTCCCGGTGGTGGCTCCAAAAGCCTGGCGGAAGAGCTCCGCTTTGCAGGCCCTGCAGAACTGCAAAAGGTCCCGCAGGGCCCTGATGTCCTGTGGGAGCTCGTTCCAGCAGTGGGGAGCCGCCACCGAGAAGGCCCTGTTCCTGGTGGTTGTCAACCTGGCCTCCCTCGGGCCAGAGAGGGTCAGGTGATGTTGGGTGCCTGACCGCAGTGCTCTCTGGGGTGTATACGGGGAAAGGTGGTCCCTTAGGTAGGCAGGCCCCTGACCATATAGGGCTTTAAAGGTTAAAACCAGCACCTTGAACCGGATCTGGTATGCTATAGGGAGCCAGTGCAGCACCCTCAGCGCAGGCTGGATGTGGTCTCTCACCGAGAGGCCCATCAGCAGCCTGGCCGCGGCATTCTGCACTAGCTGCAGCCTCCGGAGCTGATTCAAGGGCAGCCCCATGTAGAGAGCATTACAGTAGTCTAACCTCGAGGTGACCATTGCATGGATCACTGTCGCCAGGTCATTGCATTCGTGGAAGGGAACCAGCTGCCTAATCAGCAATAGGTGGTAAAAGGCTGTCTTGGCAGTGGCTGCTACGTGGGCCTCCATAGTTAAGGAGGCATCCAGGAGCACTCCCAAGCTCTGGACCCTCAGCGCCGGCACCAGTGGCACCCCCCCGAAGGCCGGTAGTGGGATCCCTACCCTCAGTCCACTCAGGTACAGGATCTTCGTCTTTGTTGGATTCAATTTCAATCGGCTCAGCCTAAGCCAGCCCACCACATTTTGAAGTGCCCGCTCCAGGTCATCTGGGGTGGCTCTGGACTAGCCACCCAACAACAGATACAGCTGGGTGTCATCAGCGTACTGGTGACATCCTGTGCCTCTGGGCAATTTGGGTGAGAGGGCGCATATAGATGTTAAACAGCATTGGAGATAGCACTGCCCCTTGTGGCACACCGCATACCAGCAGGTGCCTCTGGGACGTCTGCTCCCCCAGCGCTAGGATTGCCAGGTTTCAAGCAAAATTCAGTAGCATAAGGAACAGTACTGAGAGGACTGGGAGACAAGATAGCTATTACTTGTTTTCCTTCAGGTCCCTTGTCCACTCCTCCCATACCTGCTGTGTGGCACATCTGGAGTTCAGCATGTTGTGGCACATGAGAGAGTGAAGCAGATAACAAGACTGACTGGTTCTCAATTAAGAAGCAGATTTGAAGAAGGGAAAGGAAATTGCCAGACTGCAACCTGACAACTGTAAGGCTGTGATCACACTGGCGGCTTGGCATGATATGGTGCTGCCTCTAATTGAGCTGGTTGAAAGTGTTGCGGGGCATATCAGCCACACAGCACACTCTGCTGCAGGTTACCTATGGAGACATCCCATGGTACAGCATCCACATTATTGAAGCACCTCAGCCATGGGGCGCACTGCCATTTTTTTTTTCAAAATTCATGTGTGCGGCATAGTGCGCATGTATGCGCATATAGGCAATTAAAAAAAAAACCCTGTATCCCCAGTGGCAGAATGGATCTGCAGGTTCAGACTGCCAAATCCGTTCTGCAAGCACTCCCCCGTGTTCAGACATCCAGCCATGCACAAGGAATGCCACGGAAACAAAAACACCACTTTGGAGGTAGTGGCTTTTTGACATGGCTCCAAGTCGTCCCCTGATGGGGTGAGTACGCCTGGGGAGTACCTGACAGATGTGGCTGTGTGATCAGGCCCATTTAATCTGTTTGGGAAATGTGTCTATAGTGGGCCAAACTGCCAGTCTGAACGCAACCACTGAGAGGCCCTGATGCTACATGGAGGTAAAGAAGGAACAGACAGTGTTCAACAGACAGGAACTGGCAGTGGAAAAGGTTAGCTTAAGAATGAATCAGATGAGCCTGTAGTAGGGTTGCCAGCTTTTAAACCTGACCCCATAGGTATCCATTGACAATTATCAGGCGTTCACTTTTAGCTTCATGTGACGAAAAGGTTCATCCATTGATTTCTGCGTATCAGATAGGGTTGCCAATTCCAACTTGGGGAAATTTCTGGATAATTGGTGGTGGTGCCTGAGAAGGTGGAAATTGAGGAGGGAGCTCAGAAAGGGGTGTGATGCCATAGAGTCTACCCTTCAGATCTGCCATTACCTCCAGGTGAACTATCTTTGTCGTCAGAAAATTGTAATTCCAGGAAAACTCTAGGATCGGAAGGTTGGTAGGTCTAATACAACCCTAGTTAAAAATAAGTTCATGCTATTTGGTCAGTTGGTAACCCTAACCTGGGACCAAGTGTAGGGAGACCTCCTGACTCCCACTGACTCTTGGTAGGCCAGCACCAGCAGGAAAAAAAAAAAAAAGGAGGTGGGAGTCTCTGATATGACAGCATAATGTTTTTTCCCAGGGTGCGACCAGAAGTGATGTCACACTGCTCTAGAATTCCCTGGAAAATTTATGGTAAAAGTAAACTTTTTCTGCTGAATCCTAGAGCGGTGGGACAACACTTCTAGGTTTGCCGTCATGTTGACAACCCCCCACCCCAGTCTCTTGCTGAGGACCAGTCATTACCTGGCAGTCCTAACCAAGTGTGAGATGTTGATCAGTAACCAATAGGTTTCTTTGTGTTTGTGTTTCACTTATAATTCCCTGATCCATGCAGTTTAACTTCAAACACTGATACAATAAATTTGTGTTTGCTAGCATCCTTTTCTACTGAACTTCCTCTATTCTATTTATTATTTAGTTTCTATTTCTTCTTCATTTCTGTCTTTGGTTTCTATAACAGCTTGATTTCTGGTAGTTTAACAGATGTGCTTTGTAATTTCATAATAATTAATATTTACCTTTTAACCTCCAAGTTAAAGGTCTCAAGTCTTCAGGTAATTTGTAGCAACCTAAAATCTTTGTAAGTGTTGTTTAAAAAAATACTGAGTTTTGCTTGTTTGTTTTTTCTTCTCAGATGAACGGGACAAAGTACAAAAGAAAACCTTCACAAAATGGATAAACCAGCACCTTCTGAAGGTCAGTTTATTTGCACACATCTTCTTTAGTATTGGCTTTGGGAATTATAGCATCTGCCACTAGGTGCTAGTGTCTTGGTAGAGAAATTGTGCTTGATCTTCCTGATGCTATCAAATGAACTGCTTTAAACACAGTACAGTCTAATTCTAAACGGTTGCCATCTATACATGTTCATTGAATGTGTCCTGAGGTAAAATACATATCCCAATCTTCCCTTAAACGGTCACTGGAGTTGCCAGTCTCCCTGTGGGGCCTGGAGATCTCCCAGAAATCACCGTGTTCCCCAGCCACAGCACATCATCTCCCCTACAGAAAATTTCCCAGCTATTACAACTGATCTCCAGATTACCAAGATCAGTTCTCCTGGAGAGAGTGGCTGCTTGGGCAGTGGAATCTATAGCATTGTACCCTGTTGAAGTCCCTCTGCACCCCAAACCCTGCCCTCCCCAGGCTCTACCCCTCAAATCTACAGGTATTTCTCAACCCAGACCTGGCAACCTTGTAACTGGCTGTGGAACTGCTTTCCAGACCCTTGGAACCTAGAAGACATGGCATAGGAGGAGGTGCTTTCCCCCCTTAGCTGCCACTGCATAACCCCAAATCAACATAAGTCAAGGGTGGAGGGAACCATACTGTTACCATGAGACTGCCCTCCCATACTACCTGCTTGGGGCAGCAAAATGAAATAAACATGGCTTGCCTCCCTCTATTTCCCCCTTCCCTCTGCCACCCCACCAGCCACAGCCGGGACACTCACCTGGGGCCTCTTTTAGAGCCCGTTGTATTTCTTCCCACAACGGGCCTTACTCCTAGTAGGTCATAAACGCTGTTGTAGGGGGTTCTTTATTTGTGTAAGACCCCAGGCCCAACTTGTCTCCCAGGCAACTAAATGTATGTAACAACTTCCGGCCCTGGATGGCACACCACTCACGGCCCCATCCTCACTGATAGATACACCCAGTCATCTCAAAGGGCCTGGATGAATATTGCATTGTGGATGTACCCAGTTGTGCCCCCATAACATGAAAGAGCACTTACCCTGTGTCATGATGTCATCAGGCATAATGGCTGAGGACAGACTGGCAGTCTCCGCCGCTCTGCCTCCGCTTCAAAAGCGGAGGCAGAGCGGCGGTTCAGACGGCCGCATCTGCCCGGAGGAGGCGGCCCAGACGCATTGCGTCCGGCACTGCGCTCCTCCCGCACCAGCCGAGCACCACTTCAAAGTGGTGCTCAGCTGCTGCGGCGCGCCCCGCACGCGCGGTCCACCCGCCGGAGCGGGTGTGAACGCGCGCGGGCAGGGGCAGCCGCGCGGCGTCCGCCTGCCGCTGCAGGAAGCCACCCACAGTCTGAACGCTGCGGGCGGCTTCCTTCCAGCGGCGTGCGAACGCCGCGCCATGGGGAAAATTCCCCCCGCCCCAGTCTGCTGCGCCGCGGAGGCACAGCAGACTGGCAATCTGTTTTGTGTTGTGTAGTGTGTTAAGTCTTTCTTGGCCAATGTGTAGTGTGTTAAGTCTTTCTCTGCTTTCACTGATGTAGAGTGCTGATTTGTCAGTCTTTTAGCTGCCATGGATGCAAAGAGACTCCTAGGAAACAATGCTGCGTCTTTGAGGGGGCCTAACAACTTCCTTTGATAACCAGGTCATGGTGATTGCATTCTTGCAGTTGAATTTTTCGTGTTCATACTAGCAATAAAAATCCATTTGGAAAAGGTTTCAGTTTCTTCCAGAGCTTGTTCAGGAAGCATACGTTTTATAAAAAGAAGAAAATATAAGACTTAGAAATCTTAAAATGATCTAATTAAGAATTTTCTAGGTTGGTGGTTTAATTGACAGTCACTGCACAATCCTTGGCTATAATTGATGGGGAAGCACCACCTTAATTGTACGTTTGCTAAAACAGTGGCACCTGGTTTTTGGTTCTAGCAGTGAGGCCATGCGTCCAGCAATGGACCAGTGAATCTTGTAGAACACCATTTCACTGTCTAGATATACCTACTTAATTAAGCACACACAGCTATTGGTTGGTGCACTTCACAGCAGTGAGATTAACAATGTTAATCTAATTTTTCCTTTAACCAGCTAATATTGTTAATATATTAATTCATTCTCTTTGTTGTGGATTGCTTGCCTTTTAACTTTTAATGAGCTTTGATTAATATTTTATTATTTGTCCTTGTGACATGTTAACATGTAAGATTATTTTACCAGCTGAAATCGGCCGAAGGCTTTGAATTAATTGATACATTATTCAGTAAGCTGTTTCTTTTTATCTGCACAATTTTGCCATATGCAGATTAAGCTTTGAAAATACATTGGCTGTTTCTGTGTTTCCACTGGTAAGAGTGATACTTAGCTCAAGGGAGAATGGTTCATTCCTATATTAGTATACCTTCAGCAAATAGCACTGCTGACCCATTGTGTAATGCTGCCACTGCTACTGTTACTACTACTACTACTACTAGTAGTAGTAGGGTTGCCTAGTCTTCAAAACTCACCGGCGGGGGGGGGGGGGGAGTCCTCCTCTGGCTGGGAGTTTCTCGAAGCGCACGCGCCCAGCGACGTCACCGGAAGTGACGTCAGCACGTTGGGGGGCGTTGCCAGAGTGTCGCCCTGGCAACGCCCCCCAACGTGCTGACGTCACTTCCGGTGACGTCATTACATTGTCCTCGCTGGACGTCGTCAGGGGTGGGGTTCCCCCCGTCGGCCAAATGCTGGCCGGTGGATCGGGAACCCCTTTAGCGGGGGATCCCCCGCCCCCCAGGCTGACTTGGCAGCCCTAAGTAGTAGTAGTACTACTACTTTCTTCTTCTTTTTCTTCTCCTCCTCTCTGTTTAGAAAACTTGAGTTACCGCAGATCTATAATTTAAGCTACTTATTTCTTTTACATGTTTATAGAAAAATGTGGTGCCTTCCTTGGAGATAGATCAAGGTGGGTTGCCGTGTTAGTCTGTCTGTAGCAGCAGAAAAGAGTAAGAGTCAAATAGCACCTTAAAAACTAACAAAATTAGTGGCAGGAGATGAGCCTTCGTTAGTCGCTGCTCATACCCAACCACACATTTTGTTAGTCTGTAAAGTGCTACTTGACTCTTACTCTTTTCTACTGCTGTAGAAAAATGGGTATCTTATAGATTTCATTTTTGGCACTATTTTGCAATTAGAGCTGAATTCCAAACCTAGAACTGGTGGAAGAATTTCAAATAGATTTTTTCCACTTGAGTTCATATGCTTGTTAGTGAAAAGGACCATACAGAACATGAACCTCTCAGTTCAATTTGGATTAAGTAAGGGGAAGTTTGGACTCTGTGTTTCAGACCCTATGTAGTTATTCTTTGGGGACACCCATGTCTCTGTGGTATAAAAAAATCACTATAACTGATTTTCCTAAAATGCTGTTTTTTGTTGTTGAATATACCCAAGAGCATGTTTTTGCTGTGGACATCACCATGTCTTCCTTGAAATCTCTCTAGTCACAAGCACCTCCTGCCCCCTGCTCCATACAGTGCAAGCTCACGAGCCTATTGTACATTAGGGCTATCTGATTTGCTCAGTGGTTTCTGGCTGAATCATGTCGATCTCTGATACAGTTCACAGATTAGCCTCTGGAAGAGCACCTACGTGTTCTTCCTCCTGGAATCTATAGGAACTGTCAGCTTTCATAGCTGCGACAGACATAGTCAATGGAAAAAAATGGTTTCTCCAGCATCCCATAGCTTTACTTATGTGGCCTTTATTGCTCATGTTCTTGCTTCAGCATCCCAGACCCCATCCATGCAGCCATCTCTATTACTTTTAGCAACATTTGTGTTGCCTCCTCCCATCTGATGTTCTGTGTAGCAAGGCTTCGATCTGTCAAGTTCATTGGTATCCTTGTAAGCTGAATTGCTTCTACCCCGGGGTCATTTCGTAGAAAAAGAGGTGCAGGAGCTCATTAGCATAACTCATTAGCTTAACTTATTTGCATATGCTACACCACCTGGCATCACTGGGAGTATGTCAGAAGGCAAGAAAGAAAAGAGAGAGAGAGAGAGAGAAAGAAAAGAAAGAAAGAAAGAAAGAAAGAAAGAGCTGGCAGAGAGGGGACAGCTATTAATCCAAGCCTCAGAGATACCACTATTCTGGGAGTACAGCTTCAGTGGTGGCTGAAGCCTTCAGAAGGCTGGTCGGAGGAACAAGGACCTTTCCAGGGGACGGGGTCATTTTGCTGCAGCCATGACACAAGCAGGCATTCCCCCGCTGGGGGGGGGGGGGAGCGGGCTGGCACCAACTCCCGGAGCTGCGCTCCCCCGAGCTCCTGCTCGAAATGACCCCTGCTTCTACCAGTTGTCCAGGTTAAGTGTTATGGACCTTGGTTCCTTCTCATCCTATTTTATGCCACCAGCATGGTTTAATTGTTAATTGCATTTGCAGAAATAAATTCAAGTTAGTAAAACATTTTAATGAATATCCTAAATAAAAGGGTCACAGTTTAATCCCACCACAGAGCTAACATTCAGTTGTGGATTCCCACAGAACAGACAGGGCAGTAGGCCATTATGAGGAACGAAAAGTCCGTGCATAGCGTGCATTCCCCATTCAGCTGTGCAATGCAGGCTACTCACGTATCTACTCTAGATATGGTTAACGTGCCAGTTCAGAAAAGACAAGGACAGCGAGTGGATTTAAAGAGATGCTGTAAGGAAAAATGAACAAGATCCCTCCCCCCATTGCATTTGATTTCCCAGTTGGCTTCCTTTACCTTGCCTTTGTCCCCTTACAACGCAGGATTTGTTCATGGATTAGCACCTCCGTTCCATTTTCCCCTGTTTAAAATGACTGAAGAGTGGAGAAATAGCGCCACCTGCACAAAGGTGCTTGTATTTAGCTTCTCTGACAGTCTGATACTTGAGAAGCAGCACAGCACAGCTACGTTGGATCAGGGATGTTCAGCAACTTAAAATACTACAGATATTTTTTTTCTGTAATAGAAAGAGTAGTAATGGGTTACTCTGTGAAGGGAAAGACAAAGGCCTATTTTTAAATAAAAATATATAACCCTTACATTGTGAGACAATCCGCGCAAGAGGGATATCTTGATGGTTCAAAGGAAACCATGTTAAGATACGAAAGAAGGGTATCCCTATGTTTCCCTCCTGCTTCACCTTCCCTTTTTGCCTCAGGTCCTATATGGAAAGTGAACACAGCAGGAATCCTGGATGTGCTAGTGTTCAATTAAAACAGAAGATAAGACGGTGCTTTGGAAAGCAGTTAATATACCCATGTCATTGCCCAGAGCAGCAGTATATTAAAATGCATCTGGTGGGATGTAGATAGATAGTAGGAAAAAGGGGAAACTTTGCTTTGTTTTCTTTGGTGTGCTGCGTGTAAATGGTGCAATCCTAAGAACACGTTCCTGGGAGTAGGTCCCAGTGAATAAAGTTGGACTTACTTATTAATGGATCTGCTTCAGATTGTCCTCATGTAGCTTATAAGGCTCTCAGTTATGTACCAATGCTAGTCTTTCATTTCCAGTATATATTGAGAAATTGAGGGGGGGGATTTTCTTTCACATTATAAAAATGATGAAGGAACACTACCACCTGCCTGGGTTTTTTTTTCTCCATAGAAGTTCTTCTGCCTCTTACCGGAGTGAAACTGATGAATAGTTCCTCATAAAGATACTAGAAATGCAAAACTGACTTCATTTTCATCTGGATTTCTTGGACAATCTGGACAGTTCTTAACTTGTCCAGATGGTAGAGGCTGGGGGACACAGTCAATAAAACATGCACTATAGTATTGTTTATGCTAAAAAAATGGAAATCATTTTTCTGAATACCTCTTTTGTGTAGCTTATAAAATAAAAAAACAGGTTCCATTCTTTTGAAAAAGGAATACCCTTCCCCCAAGATTGGCTTTGTAGGTATAATTGGCAAACTCGTGCTGATTTTTGCTGGGACGGACAGCTGCCCAGGCATCCTATATAATATTGCCAGGGGTCATTTCGAGCAGGAGCTTGGGGGAGCTCAGCTCCGGGAGTTGGTGCCAGCCCCGCCTCCGCGGGGGAATGCCTGCTTGTGTCATGGCTGCATCAAAATGACCCCATCTCCTGGAAAGGTCCTTGTTCCTCTGATAAGCCTTCTGAAGGCTTCGGCCACCACTGAAGCTATCCTCCCAGAAGAGTGGTATTTCTGAGGCTTGGATTAGTAGCTGTCCCCTCTCTGCCAGCTCTTTCCTTCTCTCCTTCGCTCTCTCTCTTTTCTTTCTTGTCTTCTGACATATTTCCAGTGATGTCAGGTGGTGTAGCATATGCAAATAAGTTATGCTAATGAGTTATGCTAATGAGCCCCTGCACCTCTTTTTCTACGAAATGACCCCTGAATATTGTCATTCTACTAAAGCATAACCAGTATTTACTTCAAGCAGCAGACCCCAGTTATTGATTCTGAGTTCTTTGGGGTGGGTATTTGGTTTTGTTGGAGCCGGGCATGCGTCAGACCTCCTTGTCATTTTAAAACAGCTAAAACAACATGTGTGGGAAAGGAGGAGTGAGGGGTGGGAATCACTTCTATATACTTGTGTTGTTAAAAATGGGTATGTTTGCGGAGATGGAGATGAGTGAGTCAATCCTATGTTGGTTGAGTAAAACCAGGGGTCCTTTTGTAAAAAAGGAGGTGCAGGAGCTCATTAGCATAACTTATTTGCATATGCCACACCCCGTGATGTCACCGGAAGTGTCAGAAGGCCACACACCCCTGACATCACTGGAAGTGTGTTAGAAGAAAGAAAGGAAGGAAGGGAGGGAGGGAGGGAGGGAGGGGGGAAGGAATGAAAGGAACAGGAAGGTAGGTAGGTAGGTAGGTGGGGGAGAGAGAGAAGAAAGAAAGAAAAAGGAAGGAAGGAAGGAAGGAAGGAAGGAAGGAAGGGGAAGGTAGGTAAGTAGGTGGGGGACAGAGAGAAGAAAAGGAAGGAAGGAAGGAAGGAAGGAAGGAAGGAAGGAACAGGAAGGTAGGTAGGTAGGTGGGGGAGAGAGCTCATCTCTTCAGCCAGTGTGCCTTCTCCACCCCGCTGCGCACACCGCGCCCCTTTCCAGCCACTCAGGGCCTGGAGACTGGAGGCACCTGGGCTTCCCAGCTAGCCTCAGAGCCTCTAGGGGGGATGGGTCGGGGCACAGGGACGGGGGGCTGTCGACGTCTGCGGACCTCAGTCCAGGCAGCGGCTGCCTACCTGTGCACCCGTCACTTCGGCTCCCGCAGGCTCCACAGTGGGCGGGCGGACGTTCTGGCCGAGGCCCTCCGGCGCCTGTCGCGTGTGCAGGAGAACACTGCCACCCCCAGGTCCTGGAGGCCGAACCGCCGCCGGGGGCGCTGTGCTGCGCTGCCTTGCCCTCCCCTCCGAGGCACCCCCCCCGCGCACAGCAGCAGCGACAGCCACGGGATGCCACCGAGCCGGGAGCCCCGAATCCCTCCTGGGGGGATGGGGAGGGCAGGCGCCTCCGTTTGGAGGAGACAGCCATGCGGCTGAGGGGGTGGGAGAGGGTTTTCTGGGTGAGTTGGGTGGGTTTTCTACTGAGCTGGGTGGGTGGGTGAGAGGGAGGGAGGAGGTTTCTTTGGCGGGGTGGGAGAGGGTTTTTTTCCCCGGCCGGCGGCCTGCCGCCGGCTCGGGGACATTGAGCGGGGTGGGTGAGTGGGAGGGAGAGCTTCTTTGCGCGGGGTGGGGGGGTTGGTGGGAAAGGATTTTGAGCGGGGGGCAGTGGGAGGGTTTGTCTTTCCCCGGCCGGCGGCCTGCTGCCGGCTCGGGGACATTGAGCGGGGTGGGTGAGTGGGAGGGAGAGCTTCTTTGCGCGGGGTGGGAGGGGTGGGAAAGGATTTTGAGCGGGGGGCAGTGGGAGGGTTTGTCTTTCCCCGCCGGCTCGGGGACATTGAGCGGGGTGGGTGAGTGGGAGGGAGAGCTTCTTTGCGCGGGGTGGGGGGGGTGGTGGGAAAGGATTTTGAGCGGGGGGCAGTGGGAGGGTTTGTCTTTCCCCGGCCGGCGGCCTGCCGCTGGCTCGGGGACATTGAGCGGGGTGGGTGAGTGGGAGGGAGAGCTTCTTTGTGCGGGGTGGGGGGGGTGGGAAAGGATTTTGAGCAGGGGGGCAGTGGGAGGGTTTGTCTTTCCCCAGCCGGCGGCCTGCCACCGGCTCGGGGACATTGAGCGGGGTGGGTGAGTGGGAGGGAGAGCTTCTTTGCGCGCGGGGTGGGGGTGGGAGAGGGTTTTTTCCCTAGCGGGACATTGAGCGGGGTGGGTGAGTGGGAGGGAGAGCTTCTTTGCACGGGGTGGGGGGGTGGGAAAGGATTTTGAGCGGGGGGCAGTGGGAGGGTTTTTCTTTCCCCGGCCGGCGGCCTGCCGCCGGCTCGGGGACATTGTGCGGGGTGGGTGAGTGGGAGGGAGAGCTTCTTTGCGCGGGGTGGGGGGGTGGGAAAGGATTTTGAGCGGGGGGCAGTGGGAGGGTTTTTCTTTCCCCGGCCGGCGGCCTGCCGCCGGCTCGGGGACATTGTGCGGGGTGGGTGAGTGGGAGGGAGAGCTTCTTTGCGCGGGGTGGTGGGGTGGTGGGAAAGGATTTTGAGCGGGGGGCAGTGGGAGGGTTTTTCTTTCCCCGGCCGGCGGCCTGCCGCCGGCTCGGGGACATTGAGCGGGGTGGGTGAGTGGGAGGGAGAGCTTCTTTGCGCGCGGGGGGTGGGGGTGGGAGAGGGTTTTTTCCCTAGCCGGCGGCCTGCCGCCGGCTCAGAAACATTGGGCAGGGGTGGGTGGGAGAGGGTCCGACACAGCAGCGGCCCTGCTGGGGGCGGGGCTTTTTAATGTGCCCGCCCCCCAGCGTCTTCACTGGCGGAGCGGCGCTCCGCCTCACTCCGGCCCCAACGGAGCCCTGAGTAAAACAGTTCTAAAATGAGGAGGAGGAGAAAAATAGAAGAAGCAGTACTGTTGTTGATATTTAGGCCAGACTTTCTGGCAGGTGAGGTATGTATGTATGAAGCGCCTCTGTATTATGAGGGCATCAGAGAGAGAGAGAGAGAGCGTACAACTTGCATCTATATGCCCCTTCTTCCACCAATCTGCTATGCAAAAAAAAGGCCCCCAAGTGATTACTGTAGTACATGGGACTCAGATTTTCCTTGTAAAGCAATAGTTTTCAAATTTCTAACTGTTCCCTGTCTTTTGTTTGGAGAACTCCTGCACATTGGCTGTGGAATCCCTCCACATTGTAAAGAATTCTGGGCACCTTTCTGGTATGCTCCATTACTAATCATCTCATTGAGAAACCCCTTAAATGCTTAAAGTTCATCAGGGTTCTGAGGAATGTAGTTTGTAAACCACTACTTCAAGTCCTGGAAAATGGACATTTGTGCAGGCAGCAGTTTCTGGTAAGCTTCCAAGATAAACTTCCTTAGGGACAAGTTTTATAAAATCCTACTAGTGTCCATTTGTTTGTTCTAATTTTGGGGGCTCCATGAAGAAAGGCGATCAAGGGAACTTATATGGTGTTTTCATAAACCACACTGAGATTTTTAATTTTATTTTAGAGTGTCAGCTGTGCTGTGGTCATCCCACATGTCAGTAAGACTGGACAGGGTGAAAGATTATTGTAGTGAAGTCACTGCGCAGACAAGAAGTATTCTGAGAGCCACATAAGTACCTAAGCAGGCTGGTTCTATATTTGCAATGTGCACAGTTGGCATTGAAGGCAGGATTTTTTAAAGATTAGTTTTTCAGCCAGGCAGGAGTCAGGGCACCACATAAATACAGGATATCTGTTCAGACTAAACTGGGAGTAAACTATCTGAAACAAATTGTGGTTATTGCTTATGTATACCCAGCTTTCTTTGTAGGGAGGTAAGGAAGAAAGAAAATGAGGCCGAGGATGTTAAAAAAAAAGTATTCTTTCCTCATTTCCAATGCAGCCATCACCTGAGGGTGCCAGCCAGTGTCCCCTCTAAGCTGAGTTAGTGTCAGCTAGCTCACAGTTTTTTAGCCTCCGGCTCACACATTTTTGACTCGGCTCAGGAAAGATGGCTTCAAAGCAAACTGATTTATACAGTAGCCAGATCGCCTGCTCACAACTTTAATGCCAGGTGCTCACAAAGTAGGATTTCTGCTCACAAGACTCCACAGCTTAGAGGGAGCATTGGTGCCAGCCCTCCAATTATGCTTGCCTTTTTTGCATCTTTTTAGCTGGGTAAACTCTTCTGCTTTAATTATGCTGAACACCCACTGCCTTTCCTCCAGTTACAGCATTAAGTGTTATTCTTTTTCTCTCTCAAGACTGGCATCCTTGTTCCAGCCAAGCTGCCAAGCCTCCCACACCCAGCTGTGCCATGAATGTTCCCTAAGCTTCCCTGCCCGAGGCAGCACATAGCTGAGCTCCCAGATTCTCACAATAAATCTTGAGGGATCTAACAGATTGCCAGTGCCTTCCCTGGAGATTGGCATCTTCCTTGGAAAGCTTGTGTAGTCTGCCACTTCAAATGGGCACGCCGACAAGAGTTTGGGAAAAAAAAAAGTTAAAAGGCAGTAGTAAAATATTAGTGCGCACGTACCATAATGAACATGTTCTTCTCTGCCTAGTGCCCTTCAGAAACCCAGTTTTTCTTGGGTGTTTTGAGCAATGCCGCACGTTTTCGTGTACGTTTTGGAAAACGTCAAGGTGCATAAAACAAAAAGATCAGTTTTGTAGAACTGAAAGAAAGGGCCAGGAGGATTATCTCCCAGCTCTCTAAGGCTAATGGCCAGGGGAGAAAAACAATAGAAGGATGAAGAATCCTGAACTGTAAAGGAAACACTGCCTAAATTTTGCGAAGATGCCTTGACTTCCCTTGTTGACTTGGCAAGCACAGCGTATATGACTATTGTGTTCTTTGGCTATAGGCCATGTTTCTGTGGGCTGGAAGGCCACAATGCATTGATTTTTTGAGCTGCATTTGATGTTTCTAGGTTGTTTCTTGATACTTGATTTTGATATTCTTTTCTTTTATCTTTAGACCATGTAAGCCATGTATTTTTATGGTGAGTGCAGCCTATCAGTGTCATAAACAATTAACTTAATAAGCAAGTAGTGGGTCCCTAAGCCCTACTTCTAGCACTACCACTGCAGCCTGCCCACCTTTACCTAGAGACAGGTATGCCAAGATGCCCAACTGTTGTAGCTTCAAAGGTGAATAATGCAGCTACACTTGTGTGTTTATTAAATAAAAACACAGACATAAAAACACAGACACGCCCCCCCCCCCCCCCCCCCCAAGGCCTTGCCAGTTTGGTGTAGTGGTTAAGCGCGCGGACTCTAATCTGGGAGAATGTCAGTGGGCTCAGTCTGGTTCAGCAACCAATGCTGGCAGCACATAAACTTCCAGAAGCTCGTGGCTATCCGTCTCGCCCTCCTTTCCTTCCTACCAACCCTGCAGGGAACAGTCTTTTCTGTTCTCACAGACAGTACCACAGCAATAAGTTACATCAACCAGCAGGGAGGGACTGTGTCCAAGAGACTATGCCTTCTAGCGATCGACCTGTGGTCGCAGTGCATTCAACAGGGAATCTCTCTGATAGCCACACACCTCCCAGGGAAGCAGAATACGCAAGTGGACCACCTGAGCAGGGGTGGGGGGAACTGAATTGGACTCACCTGAGCCAGGTGTTCAACAGGTGGGGGTACCCGACAATAGACGTCTTTATGACCAGATACAACAGGAAATGTCAGAGCTTCTGTTTCAGAGGAGGCATAGATCCTCTGTCGCTGGGAGATGGTCTCCTCATTCCCTGGTTGGGCGCCTTCCTCTTCATGTTCCCTCCAATCCCACTGATCACCAAAATCATCAACAAGATCCTGAGGGAAAAACTGGAGTGCATTCTCCTCACTCCCCGGTAGCCACATCAACCCTGGTTCCTGCTTCTCCTCCACCTATCTCGGGGAGAAACTCACCAATTTCCGCCTGTCCCGGATCTCCTACTCTCTCATGGGGGGAGAGTCATCCTTCATGATATTCCCCACCTAAAGCTCACAGCGTGTAGGCTCCTTCTCTGAGAGAGTGAGAAATGTTTTGGTAAACAGTAGAAAACAGTCTACGAGAAAGTCATACGCCTACAAGTAGGCAATGTTCGAATCCTTTGTTCGAAAGACCATGGGGCTTTCCCGACCACAGTGGGCCTGCCCCTCATCTTCAACTACCTCCTTATGCTGGTGGATAAGGGCATGAGTCATGCTTCTGTGTGGGTCTACCTAGCGGCTATTTCGGCCTATCACGATCGTATGGATGGGTCTTTGGTATTCGCCCATCTGGACACTAAACACTTTTTAAAAGGTCTAGTCCGCCTCTCCTCTCCAGTAAAAGAGCCCATCCCTGCAAGAGTATTAATGTTTGTATTTTAAGTAAAAAACACAATACATTTAGTCAAGGCTCATTTCGTAGCAGGAGCTCCTTTGCATATTAGGCCACACACCCCTAATGTAGCCAATCCTCCAAGAGCTTACAGAGCTCTTCTTACAGGGGCTACTGTAAGCTCTTGGAGGATTGGCTACATCAGGGGAGTGTGGCCTAATATGCAAAGGAGCTCCTGCTATGAAATGAGCCCTGCATTTAATTGTGTTTGTCTGTGTCCTTTATAAAGTTTGTATATCTGCTACCTGGCATTTCATTTTATGACACAAGGTCCCATTTATATCAGATCCGGCCCTCATAACAAATGAGTTTGACACCCCTGCTGCCAGGTGTTTAAGGTTGCTCTCTTTAACGCAGGCTTTGCTTAACGTTTATGAACTAGGGAGCTGGCCACTTGTTTTAATTTTTTTCCTGAGTCATTTGCTCTCAAGTTGATGCTGTAATAGGTTTTATTGTTCTATTTATTGCATTTATTGATTTGTATCACATTTGTATCTGTTGCATTTTAAATGTTGTAAGCTGCCTTGGTGCAAATAACGTAGTAGTTCCTGTTATTTGCACCATTGCTGAAGCAGTGATCTGCTACCTGCCTAAATTAAGGGTTTGTTTTGGTATCTGGCTTGAAATAAAGTAAGGTATAATAATCCAAAGCTGTCGCTTCTGTATGTACTTCCTCATTAGTTCGCCCTTGAATTATTTCTTAGTGTGTAGCAACTGCTGCTTCTGAGATGTCTTTTTTCATAGCCGTCTTTGAAGTATGATAATTGTATTAAAGCTAAGAGAAATGCCTAGAGGCACCCAAGCAAGGACAAATGAATGCCGGGAGTTTGTTAATATTCCTTTTGCTTTTCTTTTTGAATATATGAACAGCTAAAGGCCCAAACAATGTTAAAGTGTATTAGGGCAATTATGCAAACATTTCCAAACTATATATTTGATAACATTGGAATATGTACAGTGTAATGACCTAGAAAACAGAATTGCTCTGTAGGAAATCATCCAAGTAGGTAGCTTTTGGTTTGGGTGGGCAAGCATTGCATATTCATTAGGTTTTTATCAGGAGCAATAATTATTAAATACGATGCAAATTGCCAAGGGGTTGTCACAGTTAATTTAAGTTATCCCGTTCGACTGATTTTTAGAAAATGCAAATAGAAAACAGATGTCATCATACTGAGCTATAATAAATTTGTCCGTTTACTATTTATACATATGTTATTTGTGTTGCATTATGTGTGTGTGTTTTGGTTTTCAGCAACTATAGGATTTCTACTAGTTTGCTTTAATTGTTTCTGCTATATGGTTTTCATTCATAATTTGTGAATAAACTTTGCATTTGCCATTGTGCAAAATACAAAGTAACTTTCCCTTCCTGCCAATTTATTCTTCTAGAAACCATCTGGAGTTTTGACCCAGCATGACCAAATTATAAGCTTGAAAGAATAAATAACAGGAAAGGATAAAAATGTGTTTTATGGAAGGATCCTAAAACCAATTGACCAGCCCTTATTTATGGACTCATAATGAGAAGTTTTGGTGACCTGTCTTACATCTTTGGAGACTCTCCACTTTTAGGTGTGTTGTAAGGCCACACTACCAGCAGCTCTGAGAATTCCACGTGTTAATCACTCTTTGGGTGAAGAAGGACTTCCTTTTATCTGTTCTAACCCGACTGCTCAGCAATTTCATGGAGTGCCCACGAGTTCTTGTATTGTGAGAAAGGGAGAAAAGTACTCCTTTCTCTACCTGCTCTATCCTACGCATAATCTTGTAAACCTTGATCACGTCACCCCTGAGTCATCATTTCTCCAAGCTAAAGAGCCCCAAGCGCTTTAACCTTCCTTCACAGGGAAAGTGTTCCAACCCTGTTATCATTCTAGTTGCCCTTTCCTGCACTTTTTCCAATGCTATAATATCCTTTTTGGGGTGTGGTGACCAGAACTGTACACAGTACTCCAAATGAGGTTGCACCATCGATTTAGTCAGTAATTAGAATTACAATATATTGTGTTACTGTCACTTAAAGATGAGGCATGAAGAACCAGGAGGGGAAGTATTTTCTCAGTTTAAGAAAGAAGGCTAGAGTACTGGAAGCCACCTTCCTCTACATTGTAGACAATATTTGGTTTGAACCATGAGTTTCCAGTCCTGCAAAGGTGTGCAGATGGTGACTAAGGCCACCCATCATTATGTATTTCAATGAGACAAATATTAGTAAACTTGGGAATTACACTACTACTTGAAAGCGTTCTTGGTTCCCTTCAAAAAGTGAAATCTTCTTTTTCCCACTGAACTTTTCATTTTATTGAAAATTAATTTAAAACATATATGGGAAGGAGACTGGAGAAATATCCAGTGTATACCCAACCACAAATATGAGATCAAATAGTAGATCCCCTCCATCACTGGAGAAACAAAAATACCAAAGTGCCACCCAAGGCAGCCATTTTGTGACTGTGTCCCTTACCCATTCTCAAAATTCAGAAAGTGTCCATAGGCTCAATTAGGCTTGCCAGTCCGCAGGTGGGGTTGGGGGATCCCCCAATTTTGCAGCCTCTGGCCTGCTGTTAGCCTGCTGGCCAGTGGGGAAATCTCACCCCCAAACAGCTATCCCTGTGCATTGTCGGCTATGTGCTGGGAGTCGGCTATGTGTTCTGGGAGTGGTGTCATCGTGTCGGCAATGTTGGGGCCAACACTTGACTTTTTGGGCAAAACTCTATGGTTTGTAGCTTTTTCACTGTAGAGTTTTGCCCCAAAAGTAGAGTGTTGTCCTGACGTCGCCAGCATGATGACATCACTTCCGGAAGTGATGTCAATGTGTTGCTGATCTCCCTGCCCACCCCTGGAACACCCACCAAATCCCCCTGCCACCAGGTAGAAGACACCTGGCAATGAAGAAGAAGGAGAAGAAGAAGAGATTGGATTTATATCCCGCCCTTCACTCACTTGGAGTCTCAGAGCGGCTTACAAACTCCTTTTCCTTCCCCTCCCCACAACAGGCACCCTATAGGGTAGGTGGGGCTGAGAGAGCTCTGAGACAACTGTCTTTGAGAGAACAGCTGGTACAGAGCTATGGCTTGCCCAAGGTCATCCAGCAGGTGCAAGTGGAGGAGTGGGGAATCAAACCCGGTTCTCCCAGATTAGAGTCCGCGCACTTAACCACTACACCAAACAGGCTCTGACACAGTTGAGGACTTCTGGTCTGCAGTTTCAAATAAAGAGGGACAGTCTAACATACTGTGTCAAAGCCATCTTTTAATGTTTACTATCCAGACCCTGTGATAAGAGTTAAGACAAATTGCATGTTATGACCAGCATGTGTTTGCTTCCACAATGAATGGTTATTGTTGTCTTCTCTCTTTCTTGTGAAGTTCAGGAAGCAAAACATGTGACTTGACTAGCAAACCTGACAGTATATATAATCTGGCAAGGTTTGTCTGTACCTGTAGCACACATGTCACTCAAAAACAAGGGTAGCCTTTTGGGAACACCCATGAAAACTGGTGACCATCAAAAATGACAAATTGTTCAAGAAAACAAATCATATAAGGATAATAGCTGGGCAGCCATGAGGACTTGGTCATTCTCTTCCCCCATCTCTCTTGGTACAGCTCTGCTTGTGTGCTCTTCCTCTGCTCTCTTATCTGCCTTGCACACGAAAGCTCGTACCTTGAATAAACCTTTGTTGGTCTTAAAGGTGCCACTGGACTCTAATTTGTTCTACTACTTCAGACCAACATGGCTGACCATCTGGATCTCCCCCTCTCCTGGTTACTCACACAATTTCTTTCTGCCAGCCTGTTGCCCCACTGCCTGTCCAAGTTCCTTCCCCCCCATGACTTTTACATATACATAGATATCAGTCTGAGTGTTTTTATTGGGGGAGGCAGCCAATCTGGGGTTTTCTCTCATTTTTCAGAAACTTATACTTGAGCCCAGTGTTTCTTCACCTTGAGGTTTGTCTGATTGTTTTGATCTTCACAGGGGAGCCATACTTGGCTGTTTGATATGTGATAGGTTGGAGGAAATCGTGCTATTCAGACCAAAGCAAACACGAGCAAATTCAGGCCAAAGCAAAGAATCAAAATATTTAAATGGATGATACAGAAAGGGGGGGATACAATTGTCCACTTTTTCCACAAACAACAGAGGGAGGGACGTTTAGATAAAAGATTTTATGGATTTTATCTTTATCATTAGCTGCCTTGATCTCTGTATGGAAGGAAGTCTGCTAATAAATGATTTAAATAAACAGGTGTCCCAGAACTGTACAAGCAGTTAACACAGTGGAAGAGGCTTCTTAAGGAGGTTGGGGTCTTTTGTGAGTGAGGTTTCATTGGGGGGGGGTGGTATTGCTCTTAGACTGGAGGTTAAAACTAGGATGTTATGCCAGTTCAGATATCACAGAAATGTAGCATACCAAAGAGAAGGAATTTGTGTATGTTGGGGAGGGGAGAGAGTGAGCCTTGGTGGGACATTCATGATCACCAAGCCATGGGCTACTGAGACTAAAATCTTAGATGGGAGTAAATCCCATTAAATATAGTGGAGCTGGCTTGAGCCTCTTCTGGAAATACACATAGAAGAAATAAACCCACCATGAATGTTTATTGCAGTAAAGGTTCACTAGTAGTTTTTTGGCTGAACCGTTTCCAGCAGCTTTTTATGGATTTTCTATTTGTCGAATTGTTGTCTACCTTGTATTCATCTAAATACTCTGCCTGGGCATGGTGGCTTACGTGTAGCATTTTGTTTTAGTATTTTTTTCTGATTCATGATCAGTTTTATGTTGCTTAAGGAAAGAGATTTTTATGCCTGGATTTAATAGTATTTTGATAATTGTATAGTGAAATTTTAAAAATGGAGCTTAGTGGCTCCAGTTTGCCATTCTTGGTAATATGTTCATAATGTAGTTGAAAAGGGTTCATGAAAGAGTTCAAGGAAAATCCAAAATGTATGTACTAAGGCATCATCAGGCAACCACAATCCAATATAATGTATCACACTGCTTACTTTGAATAGCATTATTACCTTGAACAGCATTCTAAGGATCAAATATTGCTGTTTTGCATGTGGATTGCCCCCCCCCCCCGCAGTGTATCGTACTCCACAGGAGCATCCCAACACTTTTAAACAATCTGATATTTGTCTGTGCAGTCTCTTTGGAATCCAGTTTCTTGAGGGGGAAAGTAATTGAATCATATTAATTTAGATATTCTGTAAGAGCATATGTGAATGGGAGAAGCAGTAGAAAATATTGTCAGGGGTAATTAGTGGGAAAATGTTCTTGTGATAGGGTTGCTAAGTCCGTTGAACTTACCGGCAGGGGGGAGTCCTCCGCCGGCTGGGAGCTTCACCGGCGTGTGTGCGAAGCACGTGCGCCGGCTGACGTCACCGGAAGTGACGTCAGCCTGTTGGGGGCGTTGCCAGGGCGACGCTCTGGCAATCGCCCCAAAACTCTATGGTATCATAGAGTTTTGGGGCGATTGCCAGAGCGTCGCCCTGGCAACGCCCCCAACGTGATGGCGTCACTTCCTGGTGATGTCATTACATGGGGGAAGTCGTCCAGGCTGGATGACTTTGGGGGCGGGGTTTCCCCCACCGGCCGAATGCTGGCCGGCGGATCGGGAACCCCTGTAGCGGGGGATCCCCCGCCCCCCGGGCTGACTTGGCAGTCCTATCTTGTGATATTGTTCATTGTTAAAATGCGAGATCAGGTTGCAAAATCATTTGGAACTTGTCAGTCAGAGCCAAAACCTCTTTGAGCAGAAAAAGGTATGTTTACCGCTAGAGAGACAGAGAGAGAGATTTGGCACAGCATAGTTAAAAATTTCTCTTCCATCACAAATATGCAGCATAAGCCACATCTTGCAGAATTTGAGTAATTGCTTTGGAGTGTCTTTCCTACTCTTCTTTCAGCAAATATGAATGCTAATGTGTGCACGTGCAAACAGTGAGCATGTTGTTTCATGCTGTGTTCCACTAGGATAGGCAGATTGTTTGTTTTAAGATACTGTTCCTTATTGTAGAAGCTGAGAGTCCCACTGACCTTAATGCATATCCTATAAGGGTAAGTTTCCTTAGGATGACATTTATGATACCAAACAGAAGTCTTTTTCCTTCTTTCCACTGCCTGCAGGTTGTACTTTCCACCTCTTACATTTCCCTTCCAGTTAGTGCTCCTGTGGTAGTGAAGTGCTGCTACAAGATAAAATTTCTGGTAAATGCATGAAAAGAGAATTAAAGTTACATAGGTAGGGTTGCCAAGCAGTGCCTGGCAATTGGCAAGAGGGTTGTAGTGGTGGTGGAGGGGAGTCCTGGGAGAAAAAATTAAAAAAGAAAAATAAAGTCTCGTATAGTGACAGAACCTTCTGACCATAGAGTTTCTGCCAATTCCCAGAGCTATCTATAAGTAGCAAGGTTAGTTCTAGTGATCACCAGAATTACAGCTAAAATTACCATAGAGTTTCTGGTGTCTGCTAGAGTTACCCTTATCACTTCTGAGTAGTTTTAAGAATTGCCAGGAACTTTATGTTCAAAGCTTGCTGTAGATACATGAGGCTTCATTTTTCTTTTAAATTTTTCTTTCCAGGACGGTTGTGCCCCTCCCTAGCTTGGCCCCAGTTTCTACCACTGATCAAGACAAAAGCTACAGTTGGCTGGAGGTTTTCCGCCATAAATGGGAACCCTATACATAAGGCCATTAACTGGCAGTGTCCACACACGGTCAAGTATGGCTTTCAATTTATTCAGAATCAGTTTATTAATTATTCAAGTTCAGTCAGATGTATCTTGAAGGATTCAGGAAGAAACTAATTTACTGCAAACATCAGTAAAATAAGTTAGAAACCAATCATCAATTAGGGCTGCCAAGTCAGCCTAGGGGGCGAAGGATCCCCCGCTACAGGGGTTCCCTATCCGCCGGCCAGCATTCGGCCGGCGGGGAAACCCCACCCCCAAAGTCGTCCAGTCAGGATGACTTCCCCAGTGTAATGACATCACCTGGAAGTGACGTCATCACATTGGGGACGTTGCCGGGATGACGCTCTAGCAATCGCCTCAAAACTCTCTGGTACCATAGAGTTTTTGGGCGATTGCCAGAGCATCGCCCTGGCAATGCCCCCAACATGATAATGTAACTTCCGGGTGACATCATCACGGCGCGTGCACCGGGGAAGCTCCCAGACCCAGGAGGACTCCCCCCCACCGGTAAGTCACAAGGACTTGGCAACCCTATCGTCAGTACTGAAAACTCCTTTATAGATTGAAAGCTCTCTATCTCTGCAGATGTGCATGTATGCGAATACATATAATATATCATATCTTAATAGGGTTGCCAGACCTCCCCCCCCATGAAGGCGGAGTCTCCTGCTGATAGACCCCACGTCCACGCCACCAATCAGCTGGCCGGATGGGAACCTACCCTGAAAAAGAGGGAGATCCATCTGACATGCAGTGATATGTCTGTGTCACTGCCCACTTGACCTGGAAGTGACATCATTACATCTGGGGTAACACTCTGGTATTTGGGCAAAAACTCTATGGTAGAAGCCAAATTCACTAGAGTTTTTGCCCAGATACTAGAGCATTGTTCGACATCCTGGACATGATGACGTCACTTCTGGGTCATGTAGGCAGTGACGTAGACATGTTGCTTAAGTTGGATGGGCTTCCCTGCTGTTCCCAGTAAGTCCCCCCTCCCCCGCTGGTTGCCAGGAGGGATCTGGGAAACCTATATCTAAAAGATAGCCAGGGTTAGGCTATGGAAAGTCTCCTGTTTGCTGAAAATTTCACAATTGCAGGCAAAGGAAAATTTCTGCTAATTCTGCCAACTGAGCTAACCTCTCACCTAGGTATTTTAAGTATACAGTGCGTAAGTAATTTAGATATGAACTAAAATCTACACCTTGCATTATCCTTGGATGACAATAGGAAGCCGAAGCGTCGGTGAATTCTGGTTCAAATAGCTCAGGAGACATATTTTTCTGTCTCCATTTTGTTCCTGCAACAACCCAAAGATCCCCCACTTGGAACTGGGGAATGGCAACCTTAGCCTAACCAGATGATGTGATGGAAGTTCCATGTCAAGTATTCCCTGCATTATTTACCAGATATGTGAGGCCAAGCTTTAAAAATGCAGTAGGACTAGGAACTCTGAGTTTTGGCTAGGCCTGCCTGAGCAAGTGTTGGATCTTGCTTAGTGTTCCTGTGAATGGAAAGGATTTCTGTCTGTGTTGTGCAACTTCTTCATTTCCTGCTTCCAAAATGCACTCCAAATGTTGTTTTTAGGGGTAGGGGTGTTCCCCAGAAAAATGTAACAGAGGGCTTCTAGATCTTCATCTATGCATCACACCTATGGGAACAGGCGCCTGTGCCGACTCCACTCCAGGAAACTTCTATCAGGCTCAGCAAGGGATTTGGAGCCTCTCCCTCTAGCATGTGCAGGGACTCCCCCACGCATGCTCAGAGGGCGGGGCCCCAGTATCCCGCCAGTTGTCTTCTGACCACTGCACTGATCAGTCGATCTGCTTCTGTCTGGGAACTTCTGTTCTTTTTTTAAATTTATTTTTATTCATTTTTTTAGGTTAACATTACATAACAGTAAGTTTACACAGTAATACAGCAAAATACATTAGAAAATATCCATAACTTAAACGTTGGTTGAGGATTACATCAGCTAGCAGAGGGTTGTTTAGATCTTAGTTGGTGTTAGTTTGGTGTCTTCTGAGCTTATTTGTGTTTGTAGCGTTTGATAACCTTGGTATGATGTCTTTTGTAGAGTTTTATATAGATATTTAGTGTAGTGTTATGTTTTATTAGGCTGTGCTTTGGTTGCATTTATTCTTATAGGGTTAGCCACTTGTGGTACAAAAGGTTTGAGGAGATCCACAAGGGGACAGATCGGTACCGTTGGACCTCCAGTTTTTGGGATCGGGTGTGGAGGAAGTCCCTGTTTTGGGTTAACTGGTAGACCAGAGCAGTTCCAGGTCCTCAATGCCTGGTTGCTCTTGATCCCATTCACTGATCGACACCAACTATTGACACCGATGGAGATCCAGGCCCAGGCTGCACCGTTCATCATTGCATGATAGCAGCTCCTCGCCAAAGCCTCAAGGCTGATCTCCTCGACCTGCGTGGGTGAACCCCCTTGCGCTGTACCTAGCCTCCGTGATGGTGCTGTGGGACCAAAGACAACTCCAACACTTTTACAGCGCTTTCCCATTAGTCTCGATGCTTCCTTGGTTGACTCCAAGTCACCAACTGGATCTGGATCAGTGCTCTGTCAGGTCTCAGTGTGCCCGCTCCCTAGCACTTGACCATCTTTCTGTGGCCCCCCGCCTGCTGGCTGCTCCTGCCAAACCTTTGACGCTGGTACTTCCATCTGTTCTTCAGCCATTGGTACCGATACCAGTGGTATCGTCATCACAGGGATGCCGGGGCTCACCGAAGTCCCCATCTGGGTGAGGTCACTATAGCCCATTGCATCCTGAATTGTCGACTGCGGGGGGATTCCTCTCAGGGAGCGAATCTGAAGATGAAGGCACGGGTGTGCACACTACTCCTTTGGATCCTTCACCATCACAACAAGTTGCTGAGGACCTTCTGATTTCTCCCTCAGTGGACATCAGGTCTTATGGCGACTTGATCAAATGTATGGCGCATTCACTAGGCCTTGCCATCGCTCAGCCACAACCCAAAGTGACAAATGTTATGTTTGACATCATTCAACTTGACACCTCCATGGCCATTGCATTGCCCAAGTCTTGCTTCAGGTGGAAAGTTTCATTGGGACCATCCTTTCTCCACCCCCATTTCTATCAGGTGGCTTGATCATATGTGTAGAGTCCAGAAGGCTGGCGCTGAATTCCTATGTGCTCACCCAAAGCCTAACTCCATGGTGGTCACTCTGTCCTCTAAAAGCAGGAAGACACATTCTTTGCCATTTGATAAGGAGAGTATGAAGTTAGACACCTTTGGCCATCATTTTTACTCTGTGGGAGCTTCAAATAATTCTAAATAATTGGGTTGGGCAAGAGCTTGCAGATGCAATGGAGGTTGCATAGAAATTCCTCTTTGGTTCTCATAAACGACCTATAAGATGCTCTTGTAGCTTCATCACGAGCTCGCTGCCAGAATTTTTTAGTACAATTCCCACAACACAGGGGGCGAAGGAAGATTTAGTGATCAATCTCTCTTCTAGAATATTTACTGAAGCTGAAAAACGGCTCTTGAACTTGGGACTGAGCTTTGTATCCACACCCAAATATAACCCATTCCGTACTAGAATAGATCTGTTCTGTTTAATTAGACAATTGAAATTAAAAAAACTGTTTTGGCATGGATAGAACGTGTCCTTATTGGCCTTTTAAATCTAAATCACGGTTTGTACCTAACATCACGACTCCTTCTATCACAGTCTTTGAGAAATTGGTTATGAGGGACTTGGAGGAACTTGAGTGCACTAGTAAAAGATGCTTCTTTAACTTACCTTTAAGGGACAATCAGCTATTACAAAATATAGCAGAGGATGATACTTTGGTTATCAAACAAGCGGATAAGGGAGGCGGACTGGTTGTAATGAATAAGGAAGATTGTACAATAATGGTACATTGGTTATTGAATGGTTCTACTACATATCAACCCATTACCTACGATCCTACTGGGGGCATTTTGAATATAATAAGAACTGTAGTTAATGAGGGTTCATCATCGGAGTACATTGATTACAGCAGAGTATTTAGTTAATGAGAACTATAGAGTCCCAATATTCTATGCTTTGCCAAAAGTGCATGAACCAGGTCTGCCACCACCGGGTTGCCCTATAGTTTCAGGGTGAAACTCTATCTTAGAACCCATTTCCAAATTTATTGATTATTTTTTATTGCCATTTGTCCCACGTATTGCGTCTTACCTTAAGGACACTACTGAATGTATAACCCAAGTAGAAAACCTCTTGGTCCCTCCAGAAGCCATGTTAGTCACTTTGGATGTGACTGCATTATATACTAACATTCCTCATGAAGAGGCGAGATTGTGTATTCAGAAAATCTTGGATTCTAGGTCTGATAAGATAACAATCAAATAGAATGGGGGATGTAGGTCTCACTAATTCGTGCACCGGAGTCAGTCAGACCTGCTGGCTGGTGCCCTTCACAGCAGGTCCCGGCCTTTTTCTGCCGGCTGAGGCACCTCGCCATCACTGGAGGAGTGGGTTTCTCCAAGGGTATCACAGGCCTCCACCTGGAAAGGTTTTGGGGCGCTTCCTGGGATTCTTGGTTCTGTTCTCCTTGGGGCCCTCACGTCACTCCTGTTGGGTGCTCTGTGTGTATGTGATACAACAGCATAGTTAATCATCACTCTTGAGTCTGCTTGAAAAGAGACACCATCTTGACTTTGTATTTTCTTTTCTCTGCAGGTTCGCAAACATGTGAATGACCTGTATGAAGACCTGAGAGATGGACATAGCCTGATCTCTCTCTTAGAAGTTCTTTCAGGAGACACCCTGGTGAGTTTTACAATCTTAGTTCAGTAATCTCAGGACTCTGTGTGATTCCAAATGTAAATTGATATTGGTTGCTGCGTTACCCTCAATTCAATGGTCCTATAAGTGTGGGAATCTAGGAAAATTGTAGAACTGAATATAATGTCATTTCTATCTCTGTTAGCAGTATTTTTTGCTGTTTCCCTTAGATGACCATAACGCTTTTTTCTATATTGCACTTGTGTTTTCAATCTTTACTTTCTTAATTTTCTGTAGAAAATGTGGGATGCTAAATATTTCCTCTAGTCATTAAAGAATATAATTTGCAAGTAGCAAGGGAAAAGGCTCCCACCTGTAATTGTCTAACACTCCCTTCTGAAGTCATTTCCTTTTGTCGTGAGCATTACTTCCCTTGCTTGGTTGGCACTTAACTCCCTTCATTATATTCTTCTGTTCATACTCTTTTCTTCATTTGTGGTCTGTCTTGTGTCTTTTGCTGTCCTGTCTCCTGTCTGTTACGTTCATTAGCCAAGGGAGCGAGATTTTTTGAAGACCTTACGGTTGGTGAGTTCAACAGAAGCATGCCCGTATGAACAGCATGAGGATGAGGAGGATGAGGATAAGGGGGTAGGTGCCGACCCCCATAACTCTACTAACTTAGTATTTGAAGTGTGGTGACTGCTAACGTGCTAGTAACCTGTTTGTCTATTGTTGTATAGTAGTTTATTAGAAAGGATTGTATGGGGGGAAAGATGAAATTATGGGAATGCCTCTAATACAGAAACAAACAAACAAAACCAGCTTTACTACCAACGATTTTGAGTAGAACCCACTGAAATGATTTGAAAGTTACAGAATGTGAATTTGTCTTGCCCAGTTTCCCTTCTTTTTCAAGGGGCTCCCACAGGGGAAGTTTGAAGTACGTTGTTTGTTACCCATTTATTTCAACTGCAACAATGAAAAACTTTTCAGATTCTTTTCCATGGCAGTGGTCATGACTTATGCTACACCTATACAAGTAATTCTGTTAAAGATGAATGAACGGTATTCCAAATAATTCAGAAGTGTGTGATTTAAGTTTGAATAAAGCAGTGTAGTTGTGTTACATCGCTTGCAACCTGATCCACAAACCATTTAAGGTGGAGGACCTCAGGGTTAAAATGATGACAAAGATTATTTACTGCCATTATTGTATGTGCTGTTTAGTGTAGTAACAGTAAGCAAAAATGATACATCCATGCCCTGGAGATTACAATCAAAATTTTTATAGCTGGAGATCAGAAAACCAAAAGGACGAAAGGGAGATACACAATTATCATGGGATGGATATGCGCAAATTCAGTTTTAACCCCATAGAATTCCATGGGTTTGTGGATTGGAGCCATAGATAGTTAACTGGCTGAAGATATAGTAACTTCCCCCCCAGTTGATGGAATATATCGGTAGATGATACACATATGTTGCTTTCTTATACAATTTATTTTTATAGCAGCGGATGCTGAGGTAGCCTTTTTAACAATACCTTTTGTTTTCCAGATGGGAAATATCTGCTTATAAACAGTAAGGCATTGAATATTGATCTGTCCCAAACAGGTTCCTTCATTCCTTTAAAAAAATTCCCATTTTTAAAATCATGTGACAGTTTTTATGGTCTGGTCCTATGCGTGCCCTTGTGGCTACCCTTCTGGGATACTTGTTCAGCAACAAGGACCAAAAATATTTCAAAATATCTCTGTGTTACTTATGCCTCAAAGATATTTTCCCTATTATATCTTTTACTTCCTGAGAATCTGGAATTTTTGTAAGCACCTTTCCTTTCAGCACCTATTATCCACATTTTGTGTGTGTGCATCCCACTCATGAGTATATGTTGCTCTCTATGTTAAAGTTTGCAAAATGTAGCTACAGATAAACTGTTTTGGACCCCACCAACTTCTGTTGTTGCAAGAGGGAGGATAGGTTTTGACCCCTGAAAAGACTGTGTGTTCATGGGATCCATGTGAACAAAAATCACATGGGCTTCAGTGAGGAAGAGAATTTGGTGAGAGTCCCCTCCTCCTCCTTGTGTCAGCTGAAAATCTGGCACTATTCAACCCGATATATAAAATATTTTAAATAACATTTGGGAACAATCGTTAAAGGACTTATTCTGAAGTTATTTGCTTTGAGGATTTCTGCCTTTGGCTGTTCTTCATTGGCCACTTCCCCTGGTCGAAGGCCTTTGCTTACAGTCCAGTGAGGAATTAAGCACACTTAGGACCACTGAAATCAGTGAATGTAGTTGTGTAGTGGGTGTGGTCCTTGACCTGAATGAGTCTACAACCACAGTAAATCTGAACTGCCTGCTAAAGCTTGGACTTCATTTTTTGGTGTTAATTTTTTTTCTTTTATAATTGTGTTTCTCTTGTTTCCACCTGGCACTCTCATGATATTCTGAAGGAACATGGGGTTCACTTAAGAAAAAAAATCTATTATATTTTGAGTCATATACACAGTATGGTTGTGTGGCTATAATGTGCAGTCTACATCATTTATTCTATCGTAACATTTGAATTTGTATATCCTTTCTTCTCCAAGATTGGGTCGAAGACTCATGTTGCTTCAGTGGAGTAGGTATCTGCTGCAGTGCCACTTCTGGTAACTAAGGTAGCTGCTGTAGAGAGTGGTGGCCTTAGTATGGTCTTCTCCCATGTTGTCTGCATCGTTCATCTTTTCTTCCAAACAGTGTGCTGCTGCAGCTTCCACTCTGTGGGCATAGTAACGTTCCTTCATATTCACAGGCCTTTCATGATTGCTGTAGCTGGTTGTCATTAGCCTCATAATGATAAATGTGCAAAAAATGTTTGAGCTGTGGAAAACCCTTGGGTTGGGCTCCAGTGATCCATTCCACTAACAGAGGTGCTTCCCTCCAGTGCAGAGGGTTTTCCTGTGCCATGAGAGGACATAAGGAAGCGACTTGTGCTAGATGAAAGAACCACTGTAAGCAGGATTGAGCCTGTGGGACCTGCTCCATTATTTGGTTATGGAACCAAAGAAGCTATGCTAATTTCCTGCTTGCTGGCTGATCAGGTGATAGGAGACAGCTGTCAGTCTTCTGGGAGGAGGGTTACTGAAGGCTTACTGTTCTTCCTCCTCCCAGCCGTGTTCATTTTAAAACGGCTCTCCCTTCTACTGGGGTGTGATTTGTGCGTAAATGGTTCTCAGAGTCAGCACCCAACACTACTGGCCATGGCCTGTTACAAAGGGAGGTTGTTGAATGTAGAAACAATTGCTTGAGGGCAGTTGTGTTTATATGTGTAGACAAGACCATGTCTATTTCACAAATAGTTGTCTGAGGCAATATTCATTGCTTAGCTGCGGGTGTTACTTGTGCTGTCTCATGCTTCAGCCCATTGCAAAAGCTTGTGAAAAATCTGAAGTCAGGAAGAAGGACATTAATGGTTGGATCACAGGATGACATATATTTACCTACATTTCTCATAGCTGTTCTCTGATGACTAAGCAATTGATGCCTTTTTAGTGTGATTCTTCCTGTTTATGATTTTATGCTAACTGCATGTCATGTTGCTTGGTTTATCATGATCATGCCGTGTATAATTTTATTGTATCTTCCCTTAACAATGTGTTTAGCCTTTTTCCATGCACGATTTCAGTTTTTTAAGCATTTCTAAAGCAAAAGTTGCACAGTTGTGTGATAATGGATGTTGCTTGGAATTATACATGAGAAATAATATATGTGAATAGAGTCTAAATTCTTCTTCTTGATGTGCTCTTTTCTCTAGTGCTGTTAAGATAATTTATGTGAATATAATACATGTGGAAAAAGTAACACCATAATTGGGCATCTGTGAATAGGTGAACAAGCAGAAAGTGCTGGGAGTCATAGGCTGAGGACAGACTGGCAGTCTCGACCGCTCTGCCTCTGCTTCAAATGTGGAGGCAGAGCGGCCGTTCAGACGGCCGCATCGCGTCCGGTGCCACGCTCCTCCCGCAGCAGCCGAGCACCACTTCAAAGTGGTGCTCGGCTGCTGCGACACGCGTTCCACCTGCCGGAGCGGGTGTGAACGCGCGCCGGGAGGGGGAGCCGCGCGGTGTCCGCCCGCCGCCATAGGAAGCCGCCTGCAGTCTGAACGCTGCGAGCAGCTTCCTTCTGGCAGCATGCAAACGCCGTGCCGCGGGGGAAATTCCCCCCGCCCTAGTCGGCGCGGCAGACTTTCAATCTGTCCTCAGCCATAGTATTCTGATCATAAATCTTTCCTGAAACATTCATGTGCGTGTCTAATATTTTCTATATGTGTGCTACCTAGGAACTGGCCATATAGGCCGCATCACACTTCTTAGGTTGTATGCATAGGCATAACTTCGCAGTGTAAAATATTAATGCAAGAATGTGGGTTATATAGGTCCATTTGGCAGTGAGCTATACTCAGTGGCAAGCCTGGGCAGATGTATTGTAGAAAATGGCCCTTAGGCACTGCACCTGACACTGATTCCTCTGAGGAAAAAAAATGCAAATATTGAATGCATTCTGGAGTCCCTTAACCTTTATTCATATCAGGGGAACTAGTGTTGGAGTTCATCAGAGCAGTTAATAGAGTTTGCATAATGAAAGTTTACTCACAAAGATTGTGATACAGGGGGTATATGTGACCACTGGGATCATTTGGTAGGGGTCTCTTGAAGAAACTTAATCTATTGAAAGTCCAAATACATTTTAAGACTTGCTTGTGCATTCTTGGACTTTGAAAGCCATTTGGAGAAGATGTTGATATAATAGGGAAAGCTTTCTTAGGCCAGTCTGAACTTCCTTCCTTAGGCCAGTCTGAATAAGTTCTTGCACCATACTCCCAAACCGCTTGTTAAATCTGAGGTAGTCTTAAAAGCAAGCTTTGTGGACTGAATTGTGTCCGGTGAGTCTTGCTAAATAACTTTGGTGTTTAAATTGAAAATTTCTGGAGCATGACCACAGTTAAACTGCTAATATAGGGTACAATCCCAGTCAAAGTTAACCAGTTTTAAGGACCAGTAATTTAAGTGAGGGAAGAAATTTAAATGCACACTTAACTTGCTGGTTGAAAATAATGGGACTTAATGTAGTTAAATTTGCCTGGAAAACATATATTGGAGAAGGTAAATTTTACAGTCAGATTTATAATTTATACAACTAGAGTAAAGGATAAAGCCCAGTGGGTTGGATCCAGAGTACTGTGAGTGGAGCTCTGCTCGCAGAATTGACTGTCCCCCCCGCCCCAAAGCCCACAGTGACCACCCCAACACTGACCCTGGGGTTTAGGATACCTCTAAGAACAGCATTGAGCACAAAACTGAGATTTGTAGAGGGAGGATGGAATTGCTGAACCCCCCCCCCCAATTGATTGAAGTATCCTTTCACTAGTAGAAAAGAAGCACTGGACCCCACTCTTTACTTGGATTACCTTGTCCTGTTGTGTTCCCCACTCTGCTGAGTCAGAGTTGAACTGAATCTCACCAGGTTTACAGCAGGAAGTGAGCCACTCCTGTCTAGCTTTGTAATAAATTAACCAAGTTTATATGGTGATATTCTAAATGTTCTGTATGTGAATATGCAGTTCAGGGAGGAGTATAACTCAATTTGATGTTGTTCTATTACAGTATAAACCTGATGATTGTTGTATTTTGGTAGCTCTCTTGTTTTCAGTGGGCTACATCATATAAGGGGTGATATATACATCTTTTTACATGGGCCTTGTCATTGTGAATTTAGTTTATTCAGTCCATTATTTAATATTTCCGAACCTGAACAAAAATGAGGTGTTGGGGGGGGGGGGCGGAGAGAGAGAGGACGTATATATTTTGAATCGGAACTGCTTTCCTGCAGAGATATTAGGATACATGCACATCTTTGTGAAATTTTACTTCAAATAGGATCTTTGAAGTGTTTTAAGTAGGTAATTATAAAAATGTTTCAGTGTTTTGACTTTTAATTAATAGAATTTCTGCTGCAGAAAGTCTCACAGCCTTTGTTTTCTGTTTTTAGCCCAGAGAGAAAGGTCGGATGCGTTTTCACAGACTACAGAATGTACAAATTGCACTTGATTATTTGAAAAAACGGCAGGTAAGAAAGCATTTTTTTTAAAATTAAAACTTGTAATTGTCAAAGCAAGAATAAACTTGTGAAGGTTATGTAGTACAGTTACTCAGCTGTGATCTTTGGATAGGCGTGTTGCTCCTATCGGAGTAACTGGCAAATAGAATAAGAGATATATTCCTTCTCATGAAATATACTCTTCTCTGGTCAATGGATATATTTTCCTGGTTTTCTAGTGTTTTCTGCCCCTCTTTCCCCCCTGTTAAAACTTCTGAGCTGCATGTTTACAAGGGAAAAACAGATACAGAGCGTCATAGCAATTATGTTCTTATTGATTTGATTGTGCTACTGTCTATTAAAAATAGACGTGGTAAGATGAGCCATGCTTTTGCATGATGACTGCATCATCTGCTCAAAAAGTGTATGGTTGAGTGTTGTTACATATTCCTTTCACCCACGTGGATCCCAGATCCGGCGGGAGGCTCATAGAATGGAGTCAAAACTAGATCGTTGGAATGGCATAGTAAAGGGGATTGCTTCTCCAGAGTAACCAGCAAAGATCTCATTTCCACATTTTTGGTTATGGATGCTATAGCAAGATAAAACAAATGTCCACTGGCACCTTAAAGATGGACAGCATTTATTTCATTATGAGTTTTCCTGTCCCCACACACTATAGTTCCAATTTGGACTGAGACCTTATGCTCCTGAGGAGAAAGTCTGGAAAAAGTGTGGGGAGCTGTAGAAACTGGCATGTTTGATTTGACCATGACATTAAGCTCACTGGATGACCTGGGGCCAGTCAGGGCTGAGAGAGTCTGCCTGTCTCACAAGGTTGCTGTCAAGATCAGACGGCGGAAGGGAAACTATGCATGCTGCCTTGAGCTCCTTGGAGGAAGGGTAGGATTAAAATATTCTAGGTAGATAAAAGAGCTGTGGGTTTTGAGATGTCAAATGGTTGCGGAGGAATTGGCGGTAGTGAAGAAGAAACAAGAAAGAGGGTAAACATCAAAGGTGCACTGAAACCATTAAGCTTATTAAGGCCCAACACGATATGAGCCGAGAGGCTCTTCCTCTGAGGCTACTTAAATCAGTTTTGTTAGAGGAACTGCTTAAATATTCTTATGAGCTGTTTGAGAAGGACACTTTATCAGAAGAAGAAATTGGTTTAGTTGCCCCCGAGGAAGCATTTCTTGACTCGGATCACATTTACTCATAATAAATTTATTCATCTCTGTGTATCCTTGAGATTCCTTCTTTTTGTTTCTTGTACCTTTCCCCCCGCACCACCAGGATTTGATAAGCAGGAAGATAAAGAGCATAGGAAAATCTTTATACAATTTTGTTAGAAAAATATTCTGTAACGTTTTGGGAAGAGATAATTAAGCTTTTCCTCTTACTGAAATGTTGTAATTGTGAATTAAATTTCCTTTAAAAGCAGTTGTCATAATATGTTAAGGTCAGAAAAGCACAGGTCCTTGTAATGCTGCCTTCCAAATAACGTGTCTAGATATATTTTTGCCAGCATCATAAGCCTTTTATTTGCCAGAGACTCCATTTCAACTGAGAAGACAAATCATAGTGCAAATTAGCATAACTAATAATAGGGTTCCCAATGTATTTGTGAAGTTCTATATAAATTAGAGGCTGTGGAAGTTGCAAATACAACAGAAGCTTAATTCTCAATCTTCAGGAATATATTGAATGTCCTTAATTAGTTAGTGTGTGTGTACACTTCCTCAAAGAGCTGTTACTGTGCTAATTATTGGCATTATCAAAGTACAGATGAATGTAATTTGCTTTGTTTGGTTTTAATTGCCAGATTCTCTCATGTGCAGAGAATAGGAGAAGTGGCAAGAAAAGGCTGGGGTGACCTTGGGTCAGCCACAGTTCTCGCAGAGCTGTTCCCTCAAGCTCTGTCAGCCCCACCTACCTCACAGGGTGTCTGTTGTGGGGAGAGGAAGGCAAGGAGATTGTAAGCCACTCTGAGGTGCTGAGTGAAGGGTGGGGTATAAATCCAATCTCCCCCCCATCTTCTTTCGTTGGAGGGATGCTCTATCTTAGCATCAGGCACAAGATGAGTTAAATTCACACTACATGGAAGCAAAGGTGTTTTCCAATCTGTTAATTAGATCCCGAGTAGCTTTCTGTTGGTGAAAATGGAAGGAGGGGTCCACTGGGGGGGGGGGAGCTATTCTGGGGATCATGGGGCTTGCGGGTACAGAAGCCATGTGGAATGTGGGCTATAGTATGGAGGGCAAGTTGGCTGGACCCAATCCAATGTATACATGGTGGGGACTACTGGCAATTTGGTGCCCCCAATGGTCTGTTCATGGTCTCTTACATACATGCATTTGTTGTACTTGCACTATCTCTTACGTGAACACATAACAAAGCTATTTTGGCCTCTTAAGAAAACCAACATGTGCTAGATCTGAGCAGAGCTGAAAATGTTTTCTCCATGCCCTTCTATTAAGATTATTGATCATCCCACAGCATCCTTCCAAAGATAAACAATGCCATACGCAAGTCAGGATATATGTTTTGTGCTCATTCGTTTAAGTATCTCACATTTTTTTCCTTTTACAAACGGCAGGTGAAATTGGTAAACATCAGAAATGATGACATAACAGATGGGAATCCCAAATTGACTTTGGGATTAATATGGACCATAATTTTGCACTTTCAGGTAAGATGGCTCATCATTTTCAATTTATATTGAATTTGATTTTTTTTTCTCTGGTGGGTAATGATTAGCGTTGTCAGTCAGACCAGGTACTGTAAATTTATGTTGATGAACATAATCACATGTAGGATGAAAAAATCACATGTAGGACTGTTGCAAGTTTGTGTGGTAAACAAACTTTTGTGGCCTGTCCCTTCAGACAGTTTGAAGTATTAACATTGTAAGGTAGATTTCTCTGGGCGCGATCATACGCACCCATTTGCGACACAAGAAGGACGATTCCCCGCCGGCTCAAAGTGGTGTGATCACACAAGCACATCTGGGAAGCGTCCTGCAGCCGGTGTCAAAGTGTCGCAAACTGCTTTGAGCCGGTGGGGAATCGGCTTATTTAGCTACCAGTGAAAAGGCAGTCTCAAATGGTTTGAGACGGCCCAGAACTGACCTTTCCTGGTGTGATCGTGCCAGCGCAAACAAATGGCGTTGGGGAGCGGGCTTTTTGTTTTTTTCCCCCCTCCCATCCCGGTATGCGCATCATCGGATGACCCCAAGGGTGGACAGGCAAGTCATCGATCCCTTGTAGAAGCAGATAAGCGCACTGAAAATAGCCAGAAAAAAACCCCACCAACTCGCTTGCGGCTGCGTGTGATCACGCAGTGGCGGTTCGCCCTCACAGGTCCATGGACCTGTGTGATCCTGCAAAAGCGGCGCAAATTGCGCCGGCACAAATTTGAGTCACTTCCCGTCCGGCTTATCTTGCTCGTGTGGACGGGGCCACAATAATCTTTATATTAGAGTAATAAAAATGCAGGGTTTTTAAACTTTTGTCACTCAAAGTTTATTTGAATTTGAGAGGCAACATTGTGACATTAGGTAACTAAATAAGAAAGGGGGGTTGTGTTATGAAATAGATACGACTGAAGAGCATGTTTCCTGTTTGGATCTAAAACCTATAATATTGATGCTTGCTGTATTTCCATGTGACATTGAAAAGAACAGGCATCATGAAACCAAAGTGTGCAATTGGATGGCTGTATTAGTCACAGTAAAATGCCTGTAATGTCAACATTTTGAATTTATTTTTTAATGTGTACTTGTAAGGAAATGTCACAGATTTGTGATATGGGAAATTATAATATTTACATCAACCATCCTTAATTATACATTTAATCTGACATCTAATTTTTTTGTATGGGACATACCTCAGCCCATTTGATGCAAAGTAATACTAACACTTCATGTCATCAGGTTTTGATACTATGGACCCGTCCACACGACCGAGATAAGCCGGATGGGAATCGACACAAATTTGCGCCGGCGCAATTTGCACCGCTTTTGCAGGATCACACAGGTCCATGGACCTGTGAGGGTGAACCACTGCTGTGTGATCACACAGTCACGGGCGAGTTGTGTTTTTTTTTCTGGCCGTTTTCCGTGAGCTTATTCACTTCTACAAGGGATTGATGACTTGCCTCTCCACCCTCGGGGTTGTCTGATGATGCGCATACCGGGACGAGGGGGGGGGGAAACCAAAAAGCCCGCTTTCCAATGCCTCTTGTTTGCGCTGGCGTGATCACACAGGGAAAGGCTGATTCTGGGCCATCACAAACCATTTGAGACTGCCTTTTCACTGGTAGCTAAATAAGCCGATTCTCTGCCGGCTCAAAGCAGTTTGCGACAGTTTGATACCAGCTGCAGGATGCTTCCCAGATGTGCTTGTGTGATCGTGCCACTTTGAACCGGTGGGGAATCGTCCTTCTCGTATCGCAAATGGGTGCATATGATCACGCCCTATAATCCTCTTTGCCTAATTTAATGAATTGTAAAAAAATAAAATTGTAACTTTAATTGGAAAAAATAGCACTGTAAGATGCATAGTTATTGCAAAATGTTGATTTTGAGAACCTGGAAGCCAGTTTAGATAGCACCCTCATAATAAGCCAGTATAGTGTTTTTTTGAATTCAAAAAGCAATTTGGATTAAGTTAAGTTTTTCTGGCATTGTTGGATCAGGTTGATGTTGCTTTAAAGGTTATCACAAACGTGCTAAGTAGTTAAAATGAACGTGTGATTTTTCGTGGTGAAAATGTTGGGTGCATTAGTGGTGCTGGATCACACTAGGTGGCACTAGAATGACTGTGCACCAAGTATACTTACAGAACTATGTAATGTCTCTTCCTGATCCCTATGGTATGTGGTGATGTTAATTCTCCTCAGCCTTAGGGCCTGAAAACTGATATTTCAGATTACCAAAGCTAAACAGGAATAGTGAGATGTTTAAATAATAAGAGGTTTGTTAAATAACAATCAGTGTAAAAACCCAACTAATGTATGTTTATCAGTTGTTCGTATGTTATTACTTCTGTCTGGAATAATTTTGGCTTTTGGCTGATGATCTTCACTCTTACCTGGATCCCACTAAGCACTACTCATGTGCTTTCAAGCATGGTAGGAAAAGCCTCTGAGACCTCCTGTTAGGGTTGCTCATCACAAGAAAGCAATATTATGAGTTGGTTCAAGTTGAGAAAACTGAAACACGTATCCAAAGGGCTGCTGCTTTTACTGCCTGTCTGTATGTGAAGACTTAACAGCTGTTACATATCCTAAATGGCCTTTGAAGTCTGAAAGTCCCACTTCATTCCAACAGAATCATGACTCAGTTGCACTGCTATTTTCTCTGGTACTTTGAAGTATGTTGGACCCATTTTTGTATCATAGATACATTTTGAGATAAGTAGAAGCTGCAGATCAGGACATTCACCACAGTATCAGTACTGATACCTGTTCATGGTGGGCGTGCGTCTGTATAACGTCTTAAATAGCTACTGCCTCTTTGTCCAGCCAGCATAAATCAATAACTCGGTATTGGAAAACTGAGTTCCTTAGCTAGGCTCATACCACAATAATTAAGGTAGATCTTTGCCCATGTTTGTGTAACAGAAAACAGAACCAGGGCTCATGGTGTAGTGGGCAGGTCTGTATTGGAAGATATAGTTGTAGCCAGGGCTATTTTTGGGCAGGAACGCACAGGAATGGAGTTCCGGCTGGCTTCTGAGTTGGTCACGCCTACAGTCTCCACCCCCCTCAGGTTCTTCAGGTGCCTCACAAGGCGTGGGGTGCCTGGGGAAGCCAAGCTGATCCAGGGAGGGAAGGCAGTTTAAACTGCCTCCCCTCTTCGGGTTCCCCAGGCACCCCACAGCCTCAGGGCACCTGGGAAAGCCAATCCTGGGAGGAAGCTGTGCTGTCAGGGGTGTGGCCTAATATGCTAATGAGTTTCTGCTATTTGGGTGTGTATTATGCTAATGAGTTCCTGCTGGGATTTTTCTACAAAAAAAGCCCTGGTTTCAGCTAATTTTCATTGCAAGGTCCAGCCATGTTGTATCGTCTCATAACTGGCAATCTTCAGCTTTTTTTCTTCAAACCGCCATTGTCCGTTTAATGACTTCGGAGTAGCAAGTCATTTTTTTTTTAACTGTGTGTAGGTATCTATTTCCCCTCTCTGAACAGGTGTGTAAGGCAATAATTTCCTATATTTCCAAACTTGAGCTACATTGTGGAATTTCAATTTATTTTGTGACATTCTTGTAATGAACTCAGGGACATGTCATGCTGAGCAGAAACAGTTTGTATTTTTGGACCCATCTCTGGGTGATTTGATACACAAGAACAATAGTAGGTAAGAGAATGTGATACTCAGGGGTCCTTCCGTAGAAAAAGAGGTGCAGGAGCTCATTAGCATAACTCATTAGCATATCTCATTAGCATATGCCACATCCCCGGGCCCTGACATCACTGGAAGTGTGTCAGAAAGGGAATGTCAGTTTCAGCCCCATTATACCCTATGGGCCATGGAAGTCAATGGTGAAAACTCATAGGGTATATGAGGGGCTGGAGGAGAGGGGGTTTGAGGGAGAGGCTCCAGTCTTGCAGGATAGCTTCTGGGACCTCTCCCCCAAATACCCACCAAGTTTCAAGAAGATTGGACCACGGGGTCCAATTCTACGGGGCCTCAAACACGTTGCCCCATCCCCTCCATTGTTCTCTATGGTGGGAAAAAATGTTAACTTTTTTCCTATCATAGAGAACAATGGAGGGAATGGGGGCAACCTATTTGGAGGCCTGTAGAGTTAGACCCCCTGGTCCAATCTTCTTGAATCTTGGTGGGTATTTGGGGGAGAGGTCCCAGAAGCTACCCAGCTGCTTTTAAAGCTGCCGCCGAATTTCGGCGGCAATTTGGCGACAGGCCGAATCAGATCAGAGAATCTGATTCGGCCGTGACTGCCCTAGTGCCCACTCCTGGGCTGGTGGAGCAGCGCTCCGCCTTGCTCTGGCCCCAAAGGACCCCTGGTTAAAATATTACCAAAATGTAAATGAACCAAAGTCAGTCTTGTCCTTCAGAGGGTCAGAACCGCCTCTTAGTTGTACAGACCCAGATCTTGTGTCCATTGTCATAGCAGCTGAAGAACCAAAATTAACAACAGAGGCACATCCTTTTATTTTCATTTCCAAGTTTTCCAGTCATAGACAAGGAATGATACTGTTCCATTTCACAGCAATAAAAACAGGTGAAGTGAACAGGATTAATTTGCTTGTTTTGCTTTTTGTTTTAATATATATCTAGAATGGAAAAATACACCTTTCCCCTGGAAATTGACTTTTCTTTTCTTTTTTTTCTAAAGGGAGATAAAATGTTTTATGAAAATATTGTGGTATTTCACTGTGATCTTGTGTGGGGCAATTATTTAGTCTAATCACACAGTGGTTTTTGGCTAGCCCTTTGTTTGTGACTGGTTGGCACCAGAGCAGTCAGTCCTTAAGGTGGTATAGGATGGCTTCCTGGTATTTATTGAGATGATTTGTACTGAGAAGGGAACTGTTGCAATAGGAAAAGGGTTTCACATGTTTGGGTCTTAAGTAGTTCCAAAGAGAAGCAGTGGCTCACTTGCAGAGCACATGCCTTGCATATGGACAGTCTCAAATTCAGTCCCTGCTACCTCCGGTTTAAAGGATCTCAGATAACAACTGCTGGGAAAGATCTTTCTCTTCTTGAGACCCTGGAGAGTTGCTGCCTGTCAGACCAGACAGTACCGATTCATTTATTATTTATTTTATTAGACTTCTAGACCACCCTCCCCTGTACCGCAAGGCTCAGGGCGGGTAATGAGTTAAAACAATATCATAATTAATTATTAAAACAATTTAACACGATAGCAATCGAAGGTAAAATCAGATGGCAACAGAGGCACTAATACAATTTAACCAGGTGAGGTTGTGCGAGCTGTGTGTTTGTAAAAAGCTGGAACATAGTGCAGTGAATGGCTGGGAGGGGGGCTGGGGGAGGCCAAGCTAGATGGAAACTTCGCTGCCTCAACTGTATGCCTAGTGGAACACTTCTGTTCTACAGGCCCTGTGGAACTGCATCAGGGGCCCAGATCTCATCCGGAAGAGTGTTCCACCAGGCTGGCGCCAGAATCGAGAAGGCTCTGGCCCAGGTTGAGGCAAGACAAATACTTTTTGGGCCAGGGACCACCAGAAGGTCGTTGTTCATAGAGCACAATGCTCTCTGGGGGGCATACCAGGAGAGACGGTCCTGAAGATACCTTGGTCCCAGCCGTGTAGGGCTTTGAAGGTTAGAAGAACCATACCGTGAACCTGATCTGGTACTCAAATTGGAGCCAGTGCAGCTGGCGGAGTACCGGTTGTATATGGGCTCTAGGTGTAGTGCGTGTAAGCACATGTGCAGCCACATTCTGGACCAGGTGGAGTTTCCGCATCAGTCTCAAAGGTAGCCCTGCACAGAGTAAGTTACAGTAGTCTAGTCTGGAGGTGACCGCTGCATAGATCACTGCGGCTAAATTGGGGCAAGATAGGAAGGGAGCCAGTCGCCAAACTTGGCGCAGATGGAAAAATGCCTGTCTGGCAACATTAGTGATCTGAACCTTCATTGGAAGGGAGGTGTCCAGAATCACTCCTAAGCTCTTCACAAGTGGCCTTGGTGGTAGTGGCTCACCATCAAGGGCTGGAAGTTGGCATCCCAACCTGGGATCTCCTCATTTCAGCCACAGGACCTCCATCTTTGATAGATTTAGTTTCAACTGGCTCTGCTTCAGCCAACCAACCACAGCCTCTAGACCCATGGCCAGATTATCTGGGGTGGCTGGATGAGCTAGATGAACCAATAGTTGTGTTTTATAAGGCAGCTTCATATGTCCAAGCGGACATTAACTGCCAACATATGTTTCTGTGGCTGCTGGCCAGCAAGATCTACTTTTGAGGCATACTTTTGGACTGTCTCTAGATACTGAACCCTGTTTTCACAGATGCATTTGTAACCTCCTCATGATTTAAAACAGTCAGCTGAAAGGTCAATGATTGCTCTTCTCAATAGTCTCAAGTTATTTGATGCCTGTGGTTTAATCTTTAGTTGTAGGATGTGATAAGCTATTACTTCCCTTGTGATTTGCAACATGACAGACTGCCATTTATAAAGTACAGCTTTTTAAGAGATGAATTATAAAGTACAGCTTTTTAAGAGATGAAGAGATGCTTCTGTCCTGAAAAAAAGTTCCTAATTTTGTTTGACATGGATCCAGTTTTTTAAACATAGTATTTGCTTCCCACTTTCTTCTGATGTTAGAAGTTATCTTTAGAGGTCTACACACAAAAATTTGGTATTTTTCAGGTTTGGGTATATTGAACCCGAAAAATATCAGTATTTCCCAATATTCCGGAATCCCAGTATCAGTGATATTGAAATTCAGGAAATATTTGGGATTGCCGAATTTTTTCGGCCTGCAGACCTGGCTGGGAGGCCTTTCCTGCCTGGCGGTTTAAACCTGGTAACTGGCTGCCACCACTCAGGGATCTCCTGAGAGCATCTAGACTGACTTGCTGCGAAGGTACCCCTCCAGACCAGTACCAGAACAGTAATGAAGTACCAGGGTGGAAACCCTGGAGAAGACCTTATAACAAACTATGTAGTGCCAGTGCAATCTAGCATGCAGGGAAGAGATTAAGAAAAATATCCCAGAGAATTGAATTATACTAAGCAAAGCCCCCAAAGTCTTTATAAAATAGAGAGAAAAGGAAATGGGTGGTTGGATTCAAAAAGCGGTGGAAAAGGGACAAAACAAAATACAGGGAAGAGGTACACAGCACACAGCACAGATATTCTAAATTAAAAAGCAATAAAGTTGGACTAGCTCAGCTTAGTCTGCATTACCTAGGCTGTAGCAGGTTCCCTAGAGCATGTGCAGAGTTCCTTGCAGTAACAAGGTGTTGGAAGAGTCCTTAACCCTACCCAACCTCCTATGGACCCCAGTTTCCACTGAAGACAAGGGAAAATTCCAAATGTCTAGATATTTATGGTCTTTAAAGTTGAACCTAAGCTAGCCTCTTCTCTAAGAGCGATGAGCTGATTTCACCAGTCCCATGCAAAGCTCCATCTCTGATGTCAGAGACTACTTTTACCAATCAGAAAATTGTAAAATATAGTCCCACCCCCTCTGAACTTCCATGACAAATACATGGTTTGGACCAAACCGGTTTGTTCCTTGTACAAAAGAACTTACATCTGGCAGGATGGTGCAAAGTGGAATAAAAACAAATGTGTTATTCTAGTGTAAACAACAGGGGTTCAAGATTAGGGTTTCTGTCATAGGCCCTTTAATTTGCTGGCAAAGTTCCTGGTGAGCTGCTGTCCTGGGAGGCTGCTGGCAGGTAGGAGCAGGCTGGGCCAGTTGGCCAGTGCTGAAATGGCCGCTTGGTTTAGCCTACTTCAGGGCAGTTGTACATTCCTACTCTGCCCTTGGATTAAATAGTGCCATGAGTTAAGATGTAAAGTGAAATATGGCTTTGATTTTGGGTTGGGGTGATACTTTTAAGTATCGGATAATTCAATTAGATTTTTTTAAAAAAGTATTTGTCACACTGGTTTTACTATTTCTTGTCACCTTCATCCTTCCAGTTGTGCTTAGGATCGCACTTTTAATTACCCCTCTACTGCCTTTACATTGGTACATCTAAATTGTTTTACATTTGGTGAAGAGCAGAAGTAAATGAAAGGGCAAACACTATGGGCAGTCTGATCCATCTGTTGGTATGGCCCTGGCAAATTCTTTCGTTGCAAATAGCTTAATTAGATTCCTATGAAAGCCAAGTGTTTTAATTCTTTTTCTAAAATTTATCCTACTTTTCTGCTATATTGTTTGGTTTCAGAGGCCCTGATGGTTAGAAACTGGGGGAACTGAATGGTCGTACACTTGTCTTTTTATACCCCATGTAGAGGATGGGGACAGAAACAGATAGTCTTTGGTCAAATTCAGCCTGCCCTCTTTAAGCTGGTCTGATCTGGCCCTGCTTACCTGAAAAAAGAGGGCAGTAGATGTGCTAACCAACAGACCACTTTGGAAGAGTAGGATTGGATGCTTTGAATAGCTCACAATCTCCCTTCCATCTTCTCAGACTCGCTGATGGAGCTCCATTCTCTTTTTAGAAAGTTGCCCAGCAGAACCAGGTGCTCAGAAGCATTCACCATGGGTGAACAGCTCCAGTTTTCGCTGCTGCTGCTATGAAACAGTGGGTAGAGCTGTCTTCTAGAATTAAACAAATGCCCAGGATGGCTCCTTGAGTGAGTGCCTGGCCATATGCTATTCTGTGCAGCACGGTACTGGGCCAGATTCCAATTTGTTCTGTTTGGGAGGTGGGTGAAGCTGCTGTTAGTAATGTGGTTTGAGCCCATTGTATTTTTTATTTCTTTTTATGATTCTTGCGTTTGTCTGTTTCATGCGTGTTAATGTTTTGTTGTTTGCCTCGAGCTTTTGTACTTGAAGAGCTAAAAAATATCTGTACATATGTACTTGCTGTTGAGTTCCATTGGCCTAAATGTTGTTTCCTTTCAATCAAATATATTTAAGTTAGCGGTTAAGACAATGAGTATATGCAACCTAGAGGGTAACATAGACAGAAGAATTATTTTACTGATTTTGTTGCATTTTCTTAGCTATTTGTACCAAATATTTTCCCGCCGTATTGACAACTGCCTTTCCCCCCTCTTCTTGCCGGGGGGGGGGGGGGGGGGGGCTAACTCTTAAAATTATATCCCCCCCATCCAAATGTTTTCTGTATCATCAATTAAAAATACTTCTATTGTGGGTAGTGATAATAATAAAACTAAGATTTTTCTACAATGCCTGTCGTTTCAATCTTCCTGTTAAGGCTAGGGTTGCCAAGTCCGTTTTGCTTACTGGCGGGGGGAAGTCCTCTGCCGGCTGGGAGCTTCACTGGCGTGCGCGCTTTGCGCGCACGCCGGCTGACGTTACCGGAAGTGACATCAGCACATTGGGGGCGTTGCCAGGGCGACGCTCTGGAAATTGCCCAAAAACTCTATGGTATCATAGAGTTTTGGGGCGATTGCCAGAGCGTTGCCCTGGCAACGCCTCCAACGTGATGGCATCACTTCTGGGTGATGCCATTGCGTGAGGGAAGTCATCCAGGCTGGATGACTTTGGGGGCGGGGTTTCCCCCGCCGGCTGAATGATGGCCAGCAGATTGGGAACCCCTGAAGCGGGGGATCCCCCGCCCCCTGGGCTTACTTGGCAGCCCTAGTTAAGGCCACGGAGAGTCAAGAGGAATGTATATCCTTAAAATGAAACGAAAATGCTATAGATTAATGTCTTCTTGTGGCTCTGGACAGCTTTGATTCACTATGGTAGAGTCAGCAATGTCTATGTGCTTCCCCCATGTCCATCCTTTTCCTTTAATGGGTCTGAGGATGAGAATATTCACTGCTTATCTTACAGGTGCAGCTTAGTCATGTAGCAATGATCCCTTCTAAATAGTTTTGTTGGCTTAATTGGAATGTTGCCAGACATTCAAGGAACAAGGACATGGGTGACCGCAGACCTGGGCAACCTCTGCTGGAGCTGATTTTAAAAGTGATAGTGGAACAATGATGAATGAATAGAAGGAAAGCTTTAGTGTGCTCTGAGACATGATTAAACAATGATGTCATGGTGCACACTAGGAAATTGGGACCTGCTATCAGCTGACATTAGCTGAAGGTTTTTAATAGGCTTTTCTTTACTGCATGATGATGTCATCTCACATCGAAGCTTTTACACCGATTAGTAGAAGTGTATTGATTGGAATGACATGAGTGATGGTGAACTCTGAAGTTCCCCTGTTCAAACAAACACACACACACCCTAGAATATTGATAGCATGGAGACTAGAGGTGTGCATTTGGCATAAACTGAGCTGGAAAAATACCTGAAAAATACCCTGCCAGTATTTTTTTTGTTTTTTTTAAAGCCAATTTTAAATTGGGGCTGCATTTTGGCGATCTGAAATGGCCAAGCCCTGAAAATCCTGAAAATGGAAGGGATTTTTGGGACCACCAGATAGCCAAACTGAAAGGGGATTTAAAAGAATCATGGTCCCTTTAAATGCCTTCTCCAAGCCGTGTGACTCCGTGGCGAGTGAAATCTGGCGTTTAAAGGGCTTGCAGTCCCTTTAAACACCTTCTGGGTGAACTCGCTGCATGGAGGTGTTTAAAGGGACTGTGAGCCCTATAAACACCTTCGGAATTCACTCACTGCAGAGTTGTGTGGCTTTGAGAAGGCATTTAAAGAGACCGTAGTCCCTTTAAATGCTTTCCCCCCTTCTTCTGATCCATAGCATTGGACTACGGATCCAATCTTTTTGAACCTTGGGGGTGTCTCGAGGAGAGGCACCAGCAGCTATGCTGCAAATTTGGTGCCTCTACCTCAAAAACAGCCCCCCTTTGAGCCCCAGATATCCCCAGATTGATTCTCCATTATACTCTATGGGGACCATTGACTATAATTGCCTCCATAGGATATACTGGAGCCAAAAAATTGGGTTTCCTGAATATTTACTGAATCAGAATGCCACCCCAGTATTGGGATTCAGGAATATAAGGAAATATCGGGTTTCTTTTGCACACCCCTAATTGGAGACACCAGCTCAGAGAGATTGCATAAAATAAGACAGTCTTATACATATGGGCTGAATCTTGCAAGAGGCTGTAGCCCAGAGTCAAAAGCAGGTTTTGTAGCTCACCCCACACATAAGGGTGTAAAGGACCTGTGGAAGCAGAGTGGTAGGTGATGCTGGCATGGGAAGCTACTTTGTTGACTGGTCTTTTCTGCAGAATCTCCTGAGTAGAATGTTACTGAGCAGAGCTACAAGAGAATGGAGCCTTCTTCCAGCTTAACGTGTCTTTCTCCAATTGTAGAGCCACAAACTGGAGGAACAACCCTTAGGCTGGAGGATGGCTTCAAACTTTGCTCAGCAGAGTGGTAGGAACAACATGGGGGGGTCAGTGGACTGCAGCAGGAGGGGAAAGAGGGAATGCCCCACCCCACAGAGTTCACAGATGGTTGAATACATGCCACTGCAGCAGAGAAATAAAGCTTTTCTTTTTGCTGACGCCAAAGAAGCTTATAAGATTATACTTACACAATATTCTCCAGTTTGCAAGAATTTCATTCTCAGTTTTCTATACAGATCTGTGTTATTTCTTTTTATTTCTCTCTGTTCTGCTTTTTTACTTGTGGAAGCCTTTGTCTTGCTCAGACATTAAGTCTGTTGCTCTTTGAACTCGCCCGGGATACCTTCCTAGCGCCTCCAACTCTAGCGTTATTAAAAATTATACAATGGAGCATCCCTCTGGAGGAGGAACCATCTATTTTCAGGTATCCAGATTTTATAATCTGACTGCACAAGGAAAGTCTGTATTGCTTTGGTGGTATGGACTTTGGATCTGTAGCGCTGGTTACAAGTCTCAAAGGTTTCCCCGTTTTCTTTCGGTAGCATTGCCAAATGAAAGAGAAAGTTGAAATCTACATGAAGTTATTCAGTTGCCTATAAACGCTGTGTCATCCCTGCAAAAGACCATCGGCATTACAGTTTAATGCTGAGGCAGTGATGTTTGCTTAAGAGGACTGGTGGCCAGAAATAAGCCTCAGTGTCTAATCAGACACAGGCCCAACCTGGGCTCTATGCCACAACATTTATTGCGTGTGCTGTTCTCATAAGCAAAATGGCCACGTCCTGAGAAGGACGAGAATGCAGTCTGAAGATATTAGGATTTAAACTGGGAGTCTTAACTCTCTAGAAATCATTTCAGCTCATGTAAACATAATGAAATGACAGAATCCGTGTGGCTCTGATATACTGTGAGCCAAATGGGGAATGTATGTGGATGTGTCAGAGCTGACAAAGAAGAACAGTGTTTGGATCCTGCCAAAGCTCCCCTGAGCACTGCAGAACATTCCCCTGGAAGAAAATATTTCAAAAGGAAATCAAGAAGGAAAGAAACAGAAGATGAAAAGGAGGCTGGAACGCTTAAAGAAAATGAAGGGAACATCCAGACTGAAAAACAGAACCGTAAAGAGACAGCAGCTCATCCCAGAGAGTCTGTTATTAAGAAAACTCTGATGCACAGCACTGAACTGCTTAGGAGTAGAGAAGTTATCCCTGGTCTTGTGAAAACAAAACTGCTGAGCGAGGCAAGCTGTGATTCTTGCCCTGGGGCTGGGGCTGATGCTAGTAACCGAAGTGGCAGCAAATATGAAGAGGAAGAGACCTGGTTAAATGAAGAGTTGGAAAAGAGTTCAGAGAAAGATATTTCCAACTCCAGTACACAAAAGGAGGAGCTTTTTCATGATGAGTTTACAGGAAAATTAACATTCCAGAAGAACAGTGATGGCCTTCCCTTTGAGCAAAAACCTGGCTCAAATTCTATGTTAGTCAAGCTGTGTGAAGAAGATGCTTCCTTTAGGAATGTTGACGATTCCTCTGAGGAGAAGAACAGTGAAAATCTGGACCATTTTGAATTTCAAAATCAAAATAATCTAGTGTTTTTGAATTGTGGATGTCCATCTTTTGCAGAAGAAAATGTCATTTTTAGCATTTCACCAAACAGGAGCAAGGTAAATATGCTGTAGTGTTAGAATAGCATAAATTTAAATCTGGCACTAAATACCTGAGCAATGACTGTTGCTTGTTAATACTCTCATTTATTAATACAACTCTCTCGTTGCATTAATTGGCTTCATGAGTATTACCTATTCCTTACAATTTTTAATGCAATTGTGACTGGCTTTCAGATGAAGGTTTTTAACATAAACCTTTTTGAATAGAATCCCCGAAATAAATTGTTATTGTTATTAAAATCTTTACACCTACAGTAATTCATTTAAATTTTATGATTGTGAATTTATTGGATAGATTTCTAGAGGTAGAAGAAGTCACTGACATCATGTAGGTGTCTAAAAAGTGCATCAGATGCAGGTCCAAGTAAGTGTCTGGGTTTGCCAGTGTCATTATTTCTGTTAATTTCCAAATGAAATGTGTGGTGTGATAACAGGAAGAGATTGTCGTCATTAATGGATAGAGTCTTAGCGTGCATATGCTGCTTGGATCAGGTATCAAAAATGGAAAGTTGGTACTTTTTGTAAAGGGTTCTTCAGACAAGAGGTGAGGCCCTTCAGTTAACTGTATGTCTTCATTCAAGAATTTGTGTGTGGTTTACTTTCACAAATTCAATTACCGCCAACACATTTGGAATGTTGTACAATCCAGCACACATATATTTAATTCTAATGTGGTAAATACCCCCTAGTTTTTGAATGGGTATATACTGAAATACAGTTAAACACAACTATCTCTTTCTACAGTCTTTCAGCAAGTCTTTCTTCTAATATGGTCACGTTCCCCTCTACATAAACATATGTAGATTGTAATTTCTAAAGCACTTTTAGTGTGCAGAGTCCAAACCTTGATTTAGTTACCCTCGCCCTGCAAAGTAGGCCACTAAAATGACAAGGTTTACAGGCGCACAAGAGAGGGAGCTGTTTCCCTCAAACAATGCAATTATTTTAAACCTGAGGTAGGATTTTCATGCAGGTCTGGGGTTGCCAACCTCCATGTTGGGCCTGGGGCTCTTTTTGATTTACAACTCATTACTAGTTGACAGAAATCAGTTTCCCTGAAGAAAATAGCTCCTTTACAGGGTAGAGTCTATGGCATTATAGCCTGTTAAGGTCCATTCCGTGCCCAGGTTTCTGTTCCCCAGGCTCCACTTTCAGATCTCCAATCTGCTTTGGAGATTTTCCAGCCTGGTGTTGCCAGCCCTATGCAGGTCCCTCCCAGATAATACAGCAATGTTTCTTTCAGATTCCTAGCCAATGAGGAATGGTTCTCACCTCATGTCCAGCGGCTTCATGGGGCAGATCCATGCTTGGGGAGTAATAGGCAGAAATATATTTCTCCTCTTAATGACTTGTAGTCTTTTCAGGCTTTACACTTCCTGGTTGATATGTTGCTGGTATGGAAAGAATCCAAGTGATTTGGGAAAACAGAACACTAAATTTTCCTTCGTATTATCTGATCTCACATGAACTTACCTTTATCAAGAATCTTTTCCTCAGCTCCTGTGTTGTTGTAACATAGCCCCAATTTTCAGTAGGATGGTATTTGCATATGTAAATAACCTGATTCCACCTGTGTGCTTGCGGATGCTGCTGGTCTAATAATTTTGTCTCACTTCCTCTCTGGGGTGAACCAAATCCCTCTTTATTCCCAGCTACAAGGGTAAGGAAAAACTATGTCATATCTGCAATGAGGGAATGAAACATACACTAAACAAGAGAAAGCCAAGTGAAAGCTGGATTTACATTGTACGTCTCTGAAGTGTTGCTTCTGAACTTTGACCACACAACAAACAGGTGCATATTTGCAGTAGTTTCCTGGGAACAGACAGCCACTAGGCTGGGCACTGAAGAAAGGAGTTTTATCTGGGAGGTTGGCTTAGCCTTGTTGAGCTGTCTGCACTGAGTAAATGCAGGTAATAAACTCTGAAAATAATTATTAAAACGATCCCCAGTGTATTTCCTTGACTAGCGTCCATCTTGAACTCAGCCATATGTAGGGCTGCCAAGTACCGGCGACTTACCGGTGGGGAGGAGTTGTTCTCCCTCCAAGAGCTCTTCTGGTGCGTGCGCTTTGCGTGTGCGCCACGGTGATGTAATGACGTCACCCAGAGGTGACGTCATTACGTTGGGGGCGTTGCCCTGGCAACACCCCCAACGTGATGATGTCACCTCCGGGTGACGTCATTACACAGGGGAAGTCGTCCTCACCGGACGACTTCTGGGGCAGGGTTCCCCCGGCTGGCCGGATCGGATCGGGAACCCCTATAGCGAGGGATCCTCTGCCCCCCGGGCTGACTTGGCAGCCCTAGCCATATGAGTTCGCCATGTTGGAACTGGAACTGCGCCATCAAATAAATATCTGGTTATTCAAATCAGTGTGCAAAATCCCCATGACTACTCTCACCCATATTTCTCTTTGGTCCTGTGTCATCTATATTCTCTGAACTACAATCCACCTGCCCCCCGGTTCACCTGCACATCCATTACTTTTACCAATACCAGATAACCTCTCCTACATCTAGGCCTTATGTTCAGCTTTCCCCTTTCTCTTTGACACTTTCTTCAACTCTCTGCCTCTTTCATCTCTTGCTCTAGCTTCTTCAGATCTCTGCCTCTGTCACCAGCTTATCATCCCACTTATGTTATCCTCTTCCTGTAGCTGCTCTGCCTCCTGCCTCTCAGCACTGCCACTTCCTGGATCCTCTTCCTATTCAGCTTTCCAATTTTCTGCCACTCATGTTTTTATCCTTGCCCTTGCTGAAGGAGATATTTCTAACATTAACACACGCACCCTTTGTTACTGTTACGCTAATCCTTCCAAAGTGTTTGAAAATAAGACCTACCTATTCTGAAACAATCATATTCTGGAGATCTCAACATCTCTGCCTCTGGTCCCCAAATATGTGTGTCTGGACTGTAATTACTTAATAATGGAATTACACTGTGCACAGTTTCCAGAGGTACTTTGAGGGCATGAATTTAGATTTCCGGGCTGAGCCCTGGCCCCTGACTCAGATTACACCCAGGTCTGTGTCAGCAGGAGTACCCAATGTATAATTTATGACAGCCTGGTTGGACATAATACATTTATTGCCTGGCTTAGTTTACACTGTAAATACCTCTGAGGTTAAAAAAAATGCTTTCTGAGTACTTTGAACCATCACGTCAGCTTTTGTTATCAGTATATATGGTATTTTATTGCAAATGAGGAAAAGGTGCCTTGTTTTTCTTCCAATTTAAGAAGGACTGCTTACTGATACTAACATAAAATTTTTAACCTGCAAGGCGCGCTGAATAGAGTCTTACACGCAAACAAATGTATCTGCTAGCCTGAAGATCATAAACACAGCCATATATACTCTAGATTTTTAAGTGGAAAACATGATTTGTTTGAAATAACTTATGAGCAGTGTTTCCTTTAACCTGAGTTAGTGTGAGCTAGCTCACAGTTTTTTAGCTTCCAGCACACACATTTTTGTCTTAGCTCAGGAAGGATGGCTCCAGAGGAAACTAATTTATACAATCTAGGGTTGCCAAGTCCGGGTTGGAAAATACCTGGAGATAGGGTTGCCAGCCTCCAGGTGGGGCCTGGGGATTCCCTGCTTTTACAACTGATCTCCAGCTGACAGAGATCAGCTCCCCTGGAGAAAATGGCTGCTTTGAAGGGTGGGCTCTATGGCATGGTACCATACTGAGGCCTCTCCCCTCCCCAAACCCCGCCCTCTCCTGGCTCCACCCCCAAAGTCTCCAGGTATTTTCCAACCCAGACTTGGCAACCCTACCTGGAGACTTTGGGGGTGGAGCCAGGAGAGGGCGGGGTTTGGGGAAGGGAGAGGCCTCAGCATGGTACAATGCCATAGAGTCCACCTTTCAAAGCAGCCATTTTCTCCAGGGGAGCTGATCTCTGTCAGCTGGGGATCAGTTGTAAAAGCAGGAGATCCCCAGGCCCCACCCGGAGGCTGGCAACCCTAATACAATCGCTCGGTCACAACTTTAATGCTAGTAGCTCACAAAGTAGAATTTTTCCTCACAAGATTCCACAGTTTAGAGGTAGCATTGCTTATGAGGCACTGTACTACAAAAGATGGGCTAAGTTTATTTATTTATTTATTAAGCTAAACTGTGTGTTCCTGTCACTTTAAGCTGACATGTAGACAAACCTGGACTGTTGCTGTACTGGTAGCTTGCTCCTTATGTGCTTGCATTTGCATATCATAGGTGACCAGCATTAGTTTCTCCCCAATATTCTCCATGCGAGGAGCAAGGAGCATATGCAGCCAAAAATGGGGTTTGTGCGTGTGTCAGTTTACTGTTGGCTTCGTGACATCTGCATGCACTATGGGCAGAGAAATCTAAGCACCAGAAAGGAAGAAAGAGAGAAAATCACAACCACAGCACAACTCATTTGTAGAGCTGTTGTTATTTTGGTGTTTATGAGTTTGGGATGGAAGAATGTCGCTCAGGAAGTTCTATCCCTCAAACCTATGCAGGGACTTAATGTAAAATACTATGACTATTTAAAGTCTATTGAAGTTTTGATATGCATATATACCTCTTTAGAGCTGTTCCGCTAGGGATGCCAGCCCCCAGGTGGGGCCTGGGGATCTCCTGCTTTTACAACTGATCTCCAGCTGACAGAGATCAGCTCCCCTGGAGAAAATGGCTGCTTTGAAGGGTGGACTCTGTGGCATTGTACCCTGCTGAGGCCCCTTCCCTTCCCAAACCCCGCCCTCTCCTGGCTCCACCCCCAAAGTCTCCAGGTAGTTTCCAACCCAGACTTGGCATCCCTATGTTCTGCTAAGCTCCTTCAGTACTAGATTTGGGAACTGGAGAAGGAGAGAGAAAGACCTGGGTTTTCTTTTCTCTCTGCTTTGTCTAGATCCTCTGGCAGAGATAGGGGAAAGGGTCATGGATACCCAGGCTGTGCTTCAACCTTCTAGGATATGGATGTTTCCTCCTGCCAGCTAGGAGGTCTGGTAAAGCCAAGAGCAAGGTGTTTCATCTCTGTTACCCGAGTTTCCTAGTGTGAGGTTCTTGGTACCTTCCACTATTATTCTGGGGCTGTTTGCATTTATTTCGTCTGTATACCCTTGCTGAGAATGTGAACAGAATGGATTAAGAGCTTATAGAGATGAGACATAAAATTAAAAATATTCCCCCCTTGTATTGCTTTAAAAAAGTTTCTTGTCCCCCTGCCCAGCAATTTCTTGTCTTTAATGATAATTCAGCTAACAATCTTTTGCAATCTGTAAGTACTTTGTAAGGAAAGATTTACTGTAACTGACATACTCATTTCAGATTCTGAATTGAGTTGTTTAGTGACTGCTGTTTAAAAAAAAAATCTCCTTGTTTTTGTATCTTAACTGACACATTCCATTCACATGTGTCACTGTAGATGCAACTGGCAGTAAGAGATTATTCTGTTCTCTGCAACGGTCCCTTACAGAAAGAGGAATCTGTTTCCACTCTTGTGTTCATGTTTGTAGCATTCATAGCTGTTGAAACTCACAGAGCTGTAAAGTAGGCCAAAGGTCTAGAGGCCGCTTATGAATCTACCGGGCTCTAAAAACGTCATTAATTTATTTTAATTTGTGCAACGGTCAAAAAAGAGGAGAAGATTTTCTTTCATTTTCTTTCAAGTAGGCTGTTAGTTTAGACATGAGCCGGTGTGAGTTCTGCATGTACTACAGTTGTTCACCTGTTTGTCTAAAATGGGAAGTGGAGGTTTATTATTTTTTCAACAAAAACGGATTTGGTGCCGGGAAGAGGACTGGGGAAGGGCATTGCACAAACAAAACAGTAGGATTGAAAAGGCCCTATTCTTAGTGGCTTCCCCTCAGCCCTGAAGGGAGGGGAACAAAGAGCAGGACCTTGGATAATAATCTCAAAACTGAGGCAAGCCCCTACACCATCAGGTGGTTCCTTTAAGTACTCTGTTCTCAGACCACGTAGGGCTTTAAAGGCGAAACCCAGAAATTTTAATTCAGTGTGGAAAATGAGCAGGTGGCCAGAGAATGAGAGAATTTGCTTGAAATCAGTATCTACATTCCTGGGGCATGAATCTCTAGCATATCCTAGCTACTGCATTTTGAGCCAATTTAAGTTTCCAAACCATCTTCAAAGGCATGTAGAATTCAAGGCAGTAATTTGAAAGTGATTATCTGCAGGGTTTTTTGCTTTAGAAAGAATGGAGATTGGAGAATGATGTTAGTAGAGATCTACAAAATTATGCATGGTACAGAAAGAGCGAATAGTGCGAAACTTCTCTTTCTCTCGTAATAATGGAACTTGGAGTCCCCCTAATAAAACTGGCAGTAGATTGAGGACAGGCAAAAGAAACCACTTCTTCATACAACAGGTAGTTGACTTATGGGACTCACCGCCATGAGATGTGGTCACAGTCATTGGTTTAGCTGGATTTAGAAGGGTGTTGGACACATGCATGGGGGATAGGTCTATCACTGGCTGTTAACCATGATAGCTAAATGGAACCTCTAGGTTCAGAGGTAGAATGTGGCTGGTTGTCAGAATAGTCAGTAGGTGAGGGCTGTTATCTTCAGTGCCTGCTTGTGGGCTTCTCTGTGGCATCTGACTAGCCACTGTGGGAAACAGGATACTGGGTTAGGCTGACCATTGCTTTGGTACAGTATGTCTACTCTTATGTTCTAAGTGTTGGGACATGTCCATTCTAAAATAGCGCGACCTCACAAGACGTATGAACCAGGTGCACATAGTATCTTCCTAGCTTTCTAGTTTTCATCAGTTTGGGCATGTTTGAATTGAATGGAGGCATTCGCCTGCAATCATTGGTAGACCATTCTCTGAAAACCTTGATGTGGTATGGTCTGTAGGAAGGGTACTGTTTTGGTGATCTAGATCCTTCCTTAGTTTAGCAGAGAGCACTCGGCTTTTAACACGGCAGTGTTTGTTCTGAACCAACCGTGTGCTTGCTACACTACAAAGTTACACAGAGCCACATTTCAGTTTGAAACAAAATAAACTACTTTATTCTAGAAATACATTCTTGATAGTGGCGGGTACAGATATAGAGATAGGTCCTACGCTATCTAACTAGGAGATGGATGTGGATGCTGAGAGGCATCCTTCGTCTCCATCTTGTGTGCATGGAAGTTGCCTTTCCCTTGATCGACACTTCAAAGGGATTCAGTGACAGTAGAGTAAAGAGGAAGATGCTTAGGCCGATTTCGCACTAGCGTTTGTCCCAGGTTTGCCCTCATGCTTGCACCGGAGCTTCTGGTCGATTTCACACCAGTTGCTCCGGGCTCACATTTTGCTGTGGAGTATCGCCCTGCTGCACTGGAGTTTCCCTGGAGCAAACAAATCCTGTTTTTAGAGGATTTTCCCGTTTGCTTCAGGGGAGAACTCAAAATGAAAACACGCCCACTCGCCCGCCTTTCATCAGGGCCGCCCCATTTTCTAAATTTTTTTTGAGAAAACCCTTCGTCACGCTATATCGAAAGGGCTGAGGCTCCAAGTGGGAAAATGAAGAAAATACTCCGGAGGAAACTGGGAGGGGAAATTCCGGAGAGAACGAAAGGCAATTGGCCAGTGCGAAATCGGCCTTAGTGTCTGCCTGTCTACCTGCAACTCTGTGGTCACTTGTCATCTGGAGGCTGAGACACTGGGACATCGCATCTGGTACTTCCAACATGGTCTGCACTAGGCTCCGTATAACAGAAAGCATGACTAACCATTTGGCTTCCCAAGAATGCCCTTCCATTCTGTTTTACCTCATGTTGCCATTTTTTCTGTTTCTGGCGTCTCACTGTTCCAAAGGTCTTTGCCAGTAAGCTCCTTACCTTTACTTCTGCTTGCTGGTCAGTGTTTGCTATGCTTTTCTCATCAATATACAGATCAGAAGTAATAAATTCTTAATTATCCTCTCTACCTTCTTGGGAGAGGATTGTTCTGTGTTCCCCATTACTTTTAAACTTGCTGAGGTTGCTTTGCAGAACCAGCAGCCTAGACTCCATTGCATTTTCTGTTGGCCACCCAGAGGCACACTTCAATTAATGCAGGTACCTGGTTTACAGTTGATCAGAGGTCCTTGAATTAGTACAGCTGTATTGGTATGGCTCCTGTTGAAATAACTGTTCCACTCTGTGACATCAAAAATGGCCCAGGCTTTCACTGGTTGAAATCTGTGCCCTCCTCAGTTATGATGGATCAAGTTAACTGACGTCGTGTTGCTTCCTTTTCATTCTTTTGCTCGGTTTTACTTCAAGTGATTTGCTTTATTTCAATTTAGATTTCTGACATCCATGTTACTGGAGAGTCAGAAGATATGTCTGCAAAAGAGAGATTGCTCCTGTGGACACAGCGGACAACTGAGGGTTATTCTGGGATTCGTTGTGAAAATTTCACTACCTGCTGGCGAGATGGGAAATTATTTAATGCCATCATTCATAAATACAGGTAATTCACACACTTGTTTGCATTTTGCTAAGATAGGGTTGCCAAGTCTGGGTTGGAAAATCCCTGGAGACTTTGGGGGTGGATCCAGGAGAGGGCGGGGTTTGGGGAGGGGAGGGGCCTCAGCATGGTACAAGGCCATAGAGTCCACCTTTCAAAACAACCATTTTCTCCAGGGGAGCTGATCTCTCTCAGCTGGAGATCAGTTGTAAAAGCAGGGGATCCCCAGGCCCCACCTGGAGGCTGGCAACCCTATGCTAAGAGCATATATAGGAATGCTTAATTTTTTTGTTTAAACAAATGTACTGAGAGCTATATGCATTATAGTTCCAAGGCCTGTGACTCCTGCTTATTGGGGTTCTGCGTGTTTGACTACTTACTGTATGTCTGATTGAAAAATCCTTTCCCTTCTGAATTCATGGTAATCAGTTTCTTTTGTTGTGCGTATAACTTTATATGTATTTCTTTATTCTACCCTTCTTTTGTTTCACAGTCATTGACTGCCCAAATATGCTTCATAGTGTAGCATATACTTCATACGTAGCATTGTTGCAAGAGAGCAGAAAAAGTGTATAATATGGGATAGTAGACATAGGGAGCAATCTGAAGAAGGGCTCCTCAGAAGTCGGTCCCCAGAGAGTGTTATTTCTTCTTTTCTTAACGTATAGCCTGCCTTTCTCACTGAGTTACAAGGTAGATTATAAAATATAAAAAACAGTTCAATCAAACAGCATAAGACCACCAATGAAAAGGCAATAGGGTTAGGATTACAGAATTAGAAAACAATATAAACCCTAGAACTATCTAAGTATTGGCATACCCTAGTGCAGAAAGAGGTTGACAAAGGCAATGCAGTAAAAGCAAAGTGATAGCTACAATAAACATTGCAGTAGACTACAATCCATAGTTAGCTAGCTTCCTTCCTTCCTTCCTTCCTTCCTTCCTTCCTTCCTTCCTTCCTTCCTCCCTCTCTCTCTCTCTTTCTCTCTCTCTCTCTCTCTCTTTCTTTCTTTCTTTCTTTCTTTCTTTCTTTCTTTCTTTCTTTCTTTCTTTCTCTCTCTCTCTCTCTCTCTCTCTCTCTCTCTCTCTCTCTCTCTCACACACACAAGTTTCTAGCTTTTATAGCTGTGAAACATGCTTGAAAAGGTACAGGCAATATCTGCAGAAATTTCAGCAATCCTAGAGGTGAATCAACAATAGTGCAATAGGATGGAGGTAGGAGGGTTTCACTGCCGAGCACGAGGGGAAAAAACCCTAGAATAAATTATGCAAAATCAGAAAAACAGCATAAGCAATATGTCACATAACTTATGTTGGTCAGAGATTTCTGTTTTTCTCCTCATGAATGTAGAATTCTAATTGTGTCTTTACACTGGAGTGTGTGCAGTCCTGAGCATAGCCCGGGACTTATAAGATAAGAACACAATTTGTGCAGCTTGGAACTTGGAAGTCCTTGCTTCCTCATCAGATGACAGGATAACAGAGATCATGTTCATAGGGGTGAGAAATTTTAAGATGCTGGTTGTCTGTTCAGCGTCTGCAAACCCATGAGTCTGTTCTCTCTCTTGATGTCAAGTGTAGAATGAGTAGGACAGGTGAAAGGTGTCAACTTCTATGGGAGTATGTGGGTCTTCCTCTTGTAAGTGCCACCGGGGGACAGGCCAGAGAGCTGTTAAGCCTCCATGTCCCATTGCTGTGCCAGAGCCCGGCCATTTCATTGCAGTGGTATTTAAGTATATGCAGTCAGTGAAGCTGAACCCTTGAATAAGCACTCTCCTTCATTTCTCCTGGTTCTTGCACATCTTGACACTTAAATGTAAATTTATAGTATATACAGAGAAGGGTACTTGATCTTTCTGGAAGTTCAGGTAGTGTAGAATACCTTGATTAACACTCAGGGTGGGCCTGATCTCAAATAAAACATTATTTCCTGGGAACAGAGCAGTAAACTGAGAGGAGATAAAGTTTCCTTTAGGGAGAAAAATAGGCAGGAGGGAGACAACAATTTGCCCATCTGCTAGAAAGGGGCAAACTATTTGGATGTCCTGAGTTGGGCCACAGAGGTTTTGGGATGTGTGCCTTAATTTGATAGATGAGAAAGTGCAGGGTGCTACATGTGGGGTCTCAAACTCAATTTCTTGATAGGTCAAAGGGAAACTCCCCCAGCTAGGACAGGAAGGGTTAAAAGGTCTGGACACCCTGTCAGAGGTACACAAGCCAAGGGCCATGGAACAAGGTGGACATGAAGTGGAGTCAGTCTTGACCAGCCTTTATTTGCAAATTATCAGTGGGCGTGTATCCATCCATGAAAGGGAATGCTAGACCGATTTCCCACGAGGCGCTGCTCCAGCGTTGTTCTCCCCTTTGCCCCGATTGTGTGCTTGAATTTCCCACTATTTGCCCCGCGCCGCATTTTGACCCGTGGCTTCACCCGAATTCCCCCACGGCTTCAGTGATCCTCAAAAAACAGGATCACTGAAGCGGCTGGGGAATTTAGGCGAAGCCCCGGGTCAAAATGCGGCATGGGTCAAATAGTGGGAAATTCAAGCACACAATCAGGGCAAAGGGAAGAACAACGCCGGAGCAGCGCCTCGTGGGAAATCGGTCTTAATGTAAAACCAGAGACTGTACAACTTAGTTTCATGTTTTTATTTTTTGTCTTTGTTCTGTAACACACTGTAGTATTTTGATTCTGTTTTCCAGTGCCCTTGGGCTCTAGTGAACTGAGATTGTACTTTGTCAAATAAAGACCTTCTCTGTTTAAACATCTCAAACTGCTCTCAAAGATCTCACCCAGGGTGCCTGACTGTTCATTTATGCATCAACTAGAAACTCCTAACTAAGCTACAGACAGTTATGTGGCCAATGGAGAGTGTGCTAGTCCGACAAGGCTTTTCCGGTTTTATGTTCTGTCCTGTTACACTTTGTAAATAAAGCTTGCTTAAAATGTGATGCTGGCAGGCGAGAACATATGAAGCTACCTTATACTAAATCAGACCCTTCGTCCATCAAGTTCAGTATTGTCTACTCAGACTGGCAGCAGGTCTCCAGGGTCACAGGAGTGAGATCTTTCACACCTATGACCTGATCCTTACTGGAGATGCTGAGGATTGAACCTGGGACCTTCTGCATGTCAAGTATTGAGCCATGGCCCCTCATATGTTCATGTTTTCAGTGTGATGCTGGCTGCATGAAAGAATGGCATCCTCACATTTAGTTTCTATGTGGCAAAATAGGCCTATGTTTTATTGGTGGCATGCTGCTGGTTTTGGGGCTGTACCTGCATACCCTGTTCTACAAGGGATGCCACCTGGGTGAACTTCAAACCCAATAGCTTATCACATACCATGTTAATAGCAGTTGTGTGCCAGAGTGGCCTCCTGTCTCGCATGAGGAGATATATGAGTATATCTCTAGTCTTAAATCTGGTAAAGCCCCAGGCCCCGATGGCTTATTTGCTGAGCTCATGAAGAGCAATATTGAATGGTGGTCTCATTCTCTTGCATGCCTTTTCACATTAATTGATAAATAATTCCGATTTTCAAAAAAGGTGATCCTAACAACCTAGAAAACTATAGACCCATTAGTCTCCTGTCTATTATAGGGAAAAATTATGCTAAACATCTTCTTTAGAAATTATCTGAGTGGATGACTTCTCATAATTTACCTGCAAGAGAGCAAACGGGGTTTGTAACAAACCACTCTACTTTAGATCACTGTGTAGTGTTATCTTTTTTAGCTGAAAAATCTCTGGCACCCCAGAGGCAAGCTATACGTTGCATTTATTGACCTCCATAGAGCCTTTGACTCAGTAGATAGGCAGACTCTGTGGGACAAATTACACTAATTGGATCTTGTTGCATAAATTTCATCTCTCTAATACTTGTCAGGTTAGACCATGACAGAGGCGCCTTAACTCAAAAAAATCCTGTGTCCAAGGGTGAGCAGGGTTGTGTTCTAGCTCCCTCTCTAATTTGTTCCTTTCAGATATCCCCTCCTATCTGGCTAAAATTGACAGACATGCTCCCAAATTAAACTCTGCCCCAGTTCCTATCTTATTATATGTGGATGATGTTTTCTGGGGCTTGCTTTCCAGCAAAACTCTATGGTCCAATGTTTTTCAAGCTTAACAATCCCTTCTCAACTCAGAGCATTTATAATGGCCAGACTCAATATATTTCCCTCGGCTGTGGTCACAGGGAGATACAACGGTATCCCCTACGAGGCAAGATTCTGCAGATCCCTCTGCAAAGAACCTGACTCTGTTCAGCATATTCTCTTAAACTGCCCACTGTTTACTCAGCTACATTCACACTTGATTAGTCCCCTCCTTCAACTCTCTAAAGCTGTGACCAATAGGAGTATTAAATTCTTGCTAGCGGACAAAAACCACGAAGTTACTGAGCAGGTGGCAGAGTTCCTGGCAAATGTACTCAGGGGGCAAGAAAAAGAGAAAAGAATAGAGGGAAGAGGAAGAGGTAAGGGGATGGAGAGTGAGTCAGAGAGATAAGATGTATCTACCCTCTTCGGATAGTTAAGCTTCTTATTGTAACTGCTTTAATTACTGCGATATTTGCGACGACTGTTTTGAATTTTTATCACTTTGCCATATTATCTTTATTATCTACAATGTTACAAAGTGCTGTACTCTGATTGTTTCCTTTTGTTGACATATGGGTTGATTTGTACTGCTGTTCTTTTTATAGAGTTATTGCTGTGCCAATAAAGGTTATTGGAATTGGAATAACAGTTGTGTTGCATCCTAAACTCCTATTTACTGCTGCTACTGATTTACTGATTAGTTTTTTTTGCTTTTTATGAGAACATTAGAATGCATTTCTGTGGAAACTTTGTTATGTTAAACTGTAACTTTTGCACTTTATCAACTTAATAAATGACATGCTTCCTATCTGTAGGAGGAGTGTTAAAGAGGGTTCAAGATGCAATATTTGAGATAGCTAAGTGACATAAGCAGATCTTGCAGTGATAGATCTCATAAAGCTCACTTTGGGCCTGGTATTGGTCCTAGGAAAAGTACAGTAGGGCCCCCGATCACACGCAGAATTAGTCGCGTGATAGGCATGACTCCCAACCAGATTTTAAGGGCACGATCACAAGAGAACATCTGGCAAGCATCCTGCACCTGTTGGCAAGCCGTTTTGCTCCACCAGAGAAGCGGAGTAAAAAAACACTAGCGAAAATCCTGTATCAAACGGGTTGCTATTGTCCGCAGATGGACTTTCCCCATGTGATCGCTCCAGCGCACACTCGTGGTGTCGGGGATCGTCTGATCAGCTTATCCTGATGCCATGCCATTGTTTTTTTTCCCCTTCTCAGTATGCGCATCATCGCATACTGCCATAGGAAGCCCTCATGGTGGAGATGCAATTCATCGATCCCCCATTTAAGCGAATCAGAAACTAACAACAACCCCCCCCCCCAAACCCCAACTCGCCCGCAATTGCGTGTGATCACGCAGTGGCGAGTTGTTTCCGCAGCTTCACAGAACTGTGTGATCATACAACTGCGGGTCAAAATACTCCCGCGCAAATAGCCTCGCTTCCCCCCCCCCCTGCTTTATCTCATGCGTGTGACCACAACCTAGGACTGCCAAAAGGCAAAAGTTGGTTTCTTGTACTTCCTTTGGCTAAAATTCTGTCCACAAGTGGGCTCTCTTGTGCTGGCTTTGTGCAGCACTGGAGACACTAAAGGTTCTGGGAAGACTTTTGTTTGTGGTATGGAACACATCCCTGAGAATTATGAGAGGTATAGTATAAGTATACCTTATCCTGAATCAGACCATTGGTCCATCAAGTTCAGTATGGTGGGGAGACATCATGCAGAACAGCCAGAAAGCAGGCAGGATGTTTGCATAATGTTGTTAACAAGCCCTTTTGAAATGATGGAAAACCAAATGATGAGTTGTAGTTTGCTGTCTATGGCCTCTTCTCATGCAGCTAGGAGCAGCAGTCATTCTTGTCCACATGCCCATAAATATGTTGCAGGGATTCTTACCTGAAGTTTGCTTTGGGGTATATCCAGAGCTTGTTTGTTTCTTTTTATAGTTTACATTGATAGGCCGCTTTTTAAATATTTCGTTCCCAAAGCAGTTTACGACACATTTAAAACAAATCACCAGTATGATTAAAATACAGGTTAAAAAACCCCGACCCAGTAAAATACCATCCAGTGTTTTTTAACTGCCTGTTTTTTATTCTGAAAGTTAATTTGCATGTTTCCTGTTGCTCAGATCCAGAAATATGATTTGAATAGTTTTCTTAAAGACCAGGCTTTGGTTTGCATGTACAGAGATGTCTCTTTACCTACCTATAAGGTTTTTTTTTATCCCTCCCTTTCCCCAAAGAGTTTGTGTCATGCCAACATATAGGTGTTTCCTGCCTTGATTTTATATGCAAAACAGCCTAGGAGGTACAGTAAGCTGACAGAGAGAGTGTGATTGGTCCAGGGTCACGCCCTGATAGGGTTGCCAAGTCTTATGGACTCACCGGCGGGGGGCCCGGCGTCGTCACCGGAAGTGACGTCGGCACGTTGGGGGCATTGCCAGGGCGACGCTCTGGCAATCGCCCCAAAACTCTATGGTATCATAGAGTTTTGGAGCGATTGCCAGAGCGTCGCCCTGGCAACGCCCCCAACGTGCCGACATCACTTCCAGTGACGTCATTACGTCGTCCTCACCGGACGACTTCGGGGGTGGGGTTCCCCCCGCCGGCCGAATGCTGGCCGTTGGATCGGGAACCCCTTTAGCGGGGGATCCCCCGCCCCCCGGGCTGACTTGGCAGCCCTACCCCCTGAGCTTCATGGGGTCACAACTTCCGTGGTCCTTATCTGGTACTCTAACCATAATGCCACGCTAGTTCTCAACAACGGCATACTTGCTCAGATTTAAAATAGTAAATGAAAGCATGTGTATGTAGGGGGGGGGAGGGGAAGGGTTTTTTTTCAAGTGACATTTTTGAGTTACAAGAAGTTTTACCCACCAGTAGAGTGCAGCTGTTAATTGCTTAATGGTGCAGCTAGTGCAGATAAGACATAGATTTCAGACCTCTTAGGAGGGCCACTTCACTTTGATATGTTATCAGTGCGGTCCTAAAGAAAGTTGCACCCTTCTAAGTCCGTTGAAGTCAACAGGGTTAGAAGGGTATAACTCTTCTTAGAACTGTATTGTAAGTGTTGGTGATGGGACATTCTTCCACCTCATAATTAAATACACACACAGACACACACATACAGTAGATTGCTACTGTTATAACTGTGTTAAAATCTTGTATCCTTGCACTACCTATCTTTTCACCTTCTGTGTGGAGAAGGAACACTCCATTCCCTTTTTTAAATGCTGTCATTTGTTTATCATTTTACATTCAATCATGCTTAGCACCACAGGGTAACTAAAATAGTCACTTGTTTGCATTGGAAATCGTTATTTTGTGAAAAAGTTAATGTTTGCACTAGCCACAGCATCAGGGAATTTGTTGAATGTTTGGTGGTTGGGAGCCTGATGCATCAATTTGCAAGAACGCCTTCTAATGCTTTGAGAGGTGACTACCTGAAAAATCACCTCACGTTGGGACAAAAGAACCCTTTTCTCTCTCTGATGGTTCTCCATTCTGTTTAAAATTGTGCCACTTAATTAGTAAGGTGGTTCTGATATCATTTCAAAAACTCTAAATGCATACACATCTTTTATTTCTGTGGAGTTTTCTCTAGTTGTACCTTACAATTATATTTCTCAAGGTTTGTGGAAATGAATGGGGCTTCCCAGAGCCCAAAGTGTATGAATAATAAAGCATCTGCATAATTTTTGTGGAAAATTCCACTTTTCTCAGAAATATACGTGAATAGGAGAATGGTTTAAACATTGGGTCTATTTAATCGTTTGTGACTTGTCAGCATTTGTTGTGTGCAGTATTTCATTGACGTATGAAATTCTCAAAAGGCAAGGCAGAAGAGACAGCTTGCAAAGTTCCTTCTTCATTCTTTAAAAGAGCAGTTACTGAGAACACTCTTTGCTTTGTGATTGCCACACCTACAAAACCCAAAAGGTTTTTTTGTTTAGTTTCAATGTGTGATCATCAAGGGTGATCCGTAGCCCCCTTCTCTCAGGGAGGGTTTGCTTGAAAGTTACTTCTTTGACTGGCAGGGGAGGAGCAGGAGGAGATGATGATGATTGGATTTATACCCTGCCCTTCACTACCTGAAGGAGTCTCAGAGCAGCTCACAAACTCCTTCCCCTTCCCCTCCTCACAACAGACGCCCTGTGAGGTTGGTGGGGCTGAGAGAGCTCTGAGAGAACTGTCCTTGAGAGAGCAGCTCTTGACAGAACTATGGCTTGCCCTAGGTCATCCAGCAGCTGCAAGTGGAGGAGTGGGGAATCAAACCCGGTTCTCCCAGATTAGAGTCTGCGCACTTTACCATTGCACCAAACTGGAGGCAAGGTCTGTATCCCACCCTTCCTCCATGTTCTTCCTTCCCTTCTGTGTGGACAAAGCATAATGCCACTTTTAATGAAATATAGGAGCTTGCAGGGCAGGATAGATTACAGTCCAGGGAAAGCCTGGATATAGATTAACAGCCTGCACTTTTTAATGAGGAAAGGGGGAGGGTGGAGAAAGAGCTAGGGTTGCCAGATCCCTTCTGGTTGTTGGGGTATGTGTGTGGAGGGGATAAGATTGCCGGATCGAGGTTGAGAAACTCCTGGAAATTTGGGGATGGGCCCTGGGGAGGACAGGGACCTCAGTGGGGTACAATGCCACAGAGTCTACCCTCTAAAGCAGCCATTTTCTCCAGGGGAACTATCTCTGTAGTCTGGATATGAGCTGGAATTAGGCTTGCCACTCCCCAGGTGGTGGTGGGGATCCCCTGTTTTCACAGGCTCCTGCCTGCTGCTGGCCAGCTGACAGGCAGGGGGAAGCCCCGCTCACAACAGTGACCACGGTGGCCACCCCTCTCCCTCCCCTCTTGCAAGATTTAAATGGCCCTCCAGCTGATTGGTGGGAGCACGTAGCCCACTGATCAGCTGGTGGGCCCTTTAAATCTTGCAGGAAGGGAGGGACGGGGGCGGCCACTGACCGCAAACCTGAACTCCAAGTGGTGAATTTGCTGCTTGGAATTCAGGTGCGGATAGCCCCCACTCGTAAAAAACCATTTAGAGGGAACCTTCCATTTAAATTGTTTTTGCAGGTCAGTACCATAAACTCCAAGCAGCAAATTCGCTTCTTGGAGTTCAGGTGTGCACAGTGCCCAGCCCTGCTCGCAAAAAAATGTTTAAAGGGAAGATTCCATTTCTTTAATGGGAAGGTTAAAGTTGAATGGTTTTTGCAAGTGGGTGCCACAGGCACCTTCCAAGGGGTTGTATCCCTAACGTGATGATGTCACTTATGGGTGACATCATCATGTCAGGGATGTCCCCTCCCTCTCCTGGAATGCCTCCAAGCCCCCCGCTGGCAACAAGTAAGGACTGGCAAGCCAAGCTTGCCCTAAGTGTGCAGGAAAATCTCTCTGCCCCCCAAGTGCCCCCAATGTGCGGATTTAGATATCCACACACACAGGGGACACTTGGCTATTAGTATATAGATAAGAACATAAGAGAAGCCAATGGTGAATCAGGCCAATGGCCCATCCAGTCCAACACTCTGTCTGTCACACAGTGGACAAAAATACCAGTTGCCATCAGGAGGTCCATCAGTGGGGCCAGGATACTAGAAGCTCTCCCACTGCCCCCCCCCCCCCCCGAGCACCAAGAATACAGAGCAAGGGAAGGTTAATAAGACAGTGAAGAGGGAAGAAAGAATGTAAAGGACTGAATTCCAGTAACTGCAGCTGTATGTACTAAGGCTTCATTTCATTTGACCATTGAGGTATCCTTGTGTGGGTGATCAGAACAAGTTTTATGTAACACTTAAGCCATGCCTTTTAAAGAGCACGACTGGAGCATAAATACATGCATGCCTTGATCTTGTTTCTTCACTTGTTTATTTGAAATGGAATAGGAAAAACTGAACAAGAGATACTGAACTACCTGGTGACACTAGGGAGTGCATTATATGAAGGAAATACAGGAATATTTAAAAGAGCACACCTGGACTATTGTGCACAGTTTCTGGCACAGCTATTGAAAGTCTGGGATGGTTACCCAGGAAAGCTAATGAATGATCATGAATGATCGAGAGCTGGCTGTGTCTTTGAGCAGAGGTTAGGAGAGGTCTCAATTGTACTAGAAGGGGAGTGTTGGAGACCAATTCAGAGCCTTTTGAAAGTGCTGGGAAAGCTTCCTTTGACTTGAATAGGCTCTTTAAAAGCTTGAATGGTATGCATGGGGAGGAGGGGGAGGAACAGTCGCCACCACTAAGAAGAACAGGAAGAAAAGCTAACAAAGGCCTCATAGAGAAGTGCAAAATTCTGTGTCACAGATGATTTCATGCAACAAATAACAGCCACGTGAGGTGCCAGATGATTTTTTTTTTTAAACGAGGTAGAAGAACAAGAAAGAAATTCTAGGTGGGAAAATGTTTTAGATTTGAGCTTTGCTTTGGGGCAAACCAGTATTCGGTCATACAAAGCAGTTTGCACTGGAACGTCTGTTTCACGCTGAGCTGCAGGACGAGTGTTGGCATACATTGCACCGCAGCAACGTCAAAACATGTTTCGGGAGATCAGGACTGAACTTGAATGCATTCCTTGAGGATAGGAGAAGCACTGTGCCAACAATTGCAGGAACATGTTGCATCCCTCAGGCTATGAACTGGAAAGAAACAAAACATTACTAAGTGTCAAGCTTTGAATTGCTTTGGGATATGTTTGAAATCAAGACAAAGATTATTTGCATCTGCTAGTTTCTGCTTGCCATTTTCGAAGTGGTAGTTTACCATTGCCTTTCTTGGGGGGGGGGGGGGGGGGAATGAAGCTCTGCCAGGGGAGGATAATATCCGTGTTTCTGTTATGCCCCGTTCTACCTAACATAAGTGTTTTGTGAAGTTCCTCACATTTGGTGTAAAGAATTCGCAGACTGAGGAAAAAGAAGATTTATCCGATTAATTCAAAGGTCTTTACTGGACTCCAGTTTCAGTTTTTCCTGTATGTGTTGGCAATCCTAACTATTTTAGCTAGTGGGCTGACAGTGTTTTCCTTTAAGCTTCTCAGTGAACTCATGGCAGAGGTGGGATTTGAACTGGGGACCTCCCAGATCACATTACATTCTTTTAGTTACTGTGTTTTGCTTTTAGTTGAGGGCAGCAATGGGAGGGTCAAGACTGGCACTCTCTCTCTCTCTTTCTCTTCTAGGGCCCCCACGTGCCCTGCTGTGCGGGGACAGCAGTGTGACCGGCAGTGGAGGTTTAAATCTCCAGCTTGATGGGTTTTAATTTCTGTTATTTTCAGTAATTTTAATTCTATATCAGTTGTATTTTTAAATATCTAAAATGTTGTTAATTGTCCAGAGCATGCTCTGCCGGGTGGGCGATTCATATGTTTAATAAAAGAAATAATTAAATAAACCCTTGGGGATCCACTTTATGCTGCACCTTTTAAAACATAATGGATCTCCGTTCTCAGTCCCTTTTGCAGTGCTGGGTATTGTCCCGTGAACATTAGCAGGGTTTAGGCTGCCTTGATTTTAGTAGTAGAGTTAGACTTCCTTGACTTTCATCCACTGAAATACATGAGGCTGATAGGGTTATCAGGTTCCGATCGTTGTGCTGGCAGGAGGATTGGGGGGGGGCACATTCTGGGAGTGGGCGGGGTCATCACGCTACATGCCTATGTCACCCGGAAGTGACATAGGCACGCTGGTGACATCAGGGGCGATGCTCTGGTTTTTGGACAAAACTATTCTAAAATTGCCCTCAAACCATAGAGTTTTTTTGGGGTGGGGAAATTTCCTCCCACCGGCCAGCTGGCTGCTGGTGGGCAAGAGCCCACGAAAGCGGGGGATCCCCCACCCCCACCTGGGGAATGGTAACCCTAGGGGTTGACAGTATTTAACTGTGGCTAGATTATGCCAATCATCAGAATTTTCAGGGGCCGGCAGCTTCAATAACAACTGTACTGCTGGCTTCATTTTAATGAGGCTGTCCATAAACAAAGCCGTATATTAGGCTGGCTTGCACTGGCCTTAGATTAAGTCACATCTTGTTACTCTAGATTCAGTTAGTACTTTGAAGGGGAATTGGCATAGGCTGTACTCCACCCATTTGCAAGATAGAATTCTGGGAGAAGTCGACTATTCCTTAACTCCATTTTCAGAAATGGAGTTACTTTAAGGTAACTATATTGACCCTATAGATTGGAGTTATAACTAAATTCTATTTCAGCTGGATTCATACATTTAGTTTTTTCCTGCTTGAATTGTAAAAACAAATAGAGAATGTGACATTCAGAATACTAAATGGAAAGGGTTATATACAAGAGAAGATATGCTAGTAGAGTTTGCTTGTACACTGCTTTGTGGCAGCCTGCTTTGGCCTTAGCAAGGTCAAATCATGACACAATCAGCTAGGAAGAAGAGGCAGTGTAAATAGTTGGCTCTCTGGAGTGCCAGCTCCATTGCTATTTGAAGGGTCCTATTTCTAAAGAACATGAACCGTTTATATTTCTTACTTCTCTTTACATTCCTCCAGCCTCAGGGGGTGTGGATAGGTGGAAATACATAACATAGAATCTAGATAGATTCTTTTCCCCACTGGATTTACTGCGCTCATTAGATAGACTAAATGGTAAGGGAAAGAGGATGGCCCAGGCTAGTCTGGTTAGTATTTGGATGGGGGACTGCTGAGGAAGTCCAGAGTCGTGATACAGAGGCCTGCAATGGCAAACCACCTCTGAACATCTCTTGCCTTGAAAACCCTGCAGGCCTGTCATAAGTCAGCTGTGAACTGATGGTACTTTCCCCCACCACCAAGGAAGGGAGGTCAGATACTGATCATAGGGATGGGGGAGAAGGAACAATAGACACGGATTTGCCTGTGTAAATCTTCAGATGGTTTGCTGTTGTGTTATCTTTATACAGCACCACCGGTAGTGATGGTCATTGACAGAATAAACAAGTATTAGCTCCAAAGACTTTACTATCTATTTTTCACTGTCAGTGTTGTGGGAGGAGCATGATATGGGATTTTAAGGGGAAGAAGAGGGAAAGAGACCTAAACTAGTAGTCTGAGCATTGACAGTACTCGTTTCTAGACAAAGTTTGAGATGTGACTAGTGGTTGTGAAGATGAAAGAGAAAGCCCTGCAGTTGATCAGGGAATGACACTACCATTGCAGTATAGTGGCAAAGTGCCTGGTATGTCTTTAGAAGAGGAGGCATTTCTAGCATTCAGGAGTCTCCAGGTTCAATCCCAGACATCTCCAGTTCTGTTTTTAAAATAAGGTAGCAAGTACTGGGAAAGCTTTTTCCTTGTCTGTGACCCTAGATAAGCACTGCCACCCTGTCCTTCCTGTATTTCATTGCCCATGACTGTGCTGTTTGTTTTTCGTACCCTGACATAGTGATTCACTCATTGCAACTGGAAATGTGTGTTAAGAAGTAAATTTTAGTCTTCAGGGCAGCACAAGACTCCAGTTTATTTTTGCTAGTCAAAGTAGAAAGTACAGGCTAGTGGGAGCTGTTTCACACTGAGGGAGCTTGGAATATTTGTAAGGCCCCCGATAAAAGCCTTGCCTCACTCACTAAGTCATTGTCCCATCTCCCCCACGCAATATGGGGAAGTGTCTTCCATACTCTAAGGTAACATACGAAATTCTGGGAACCCCTGGAGAAACTCTGTCATTATTTTCTCATTGGTGAAGTCTCTTTCATACTCCTTGGCTGAGATTGGGGTGTGTGTGTCTGTACATTAGGTAATAAATCATAATGCAGAGGTGCAAACTAAAAGAGAGCTAAACTTTTAACTGTAGATTTAACACAACTCCTCTTTTACATAGTTTTTATTTTACTTTTTTTTCAAACAGGGCATGGCTCAATGGAATCACAATCATTTTGTCAGGGAAACCTCCTCCCTAAAAGGTGGGACAGGCCTTGTCAGATGTGGAAATCTTTCCATTCATCTTTTTGTGTTTTCTTTTTTTAATTGAGAAGCACATGTTCTGACATGGTTTTTGATTACTCTTATACATTTCTCTGCAAGAGATATGCACCTATGTCTTATTATCCTTTATGAGTACACAGGCAAGGAATTCCTTTCACATGTGCAAGCATTTCCTAATTACAGCAATTAAAATCCAAACTAGACTATACTTGGGTGTTCTCTTAATTTTACACTTCGAGACCTGGCTTCTTTGCTTGTGGAATATTAAAATGGATCTTGTACAAGCCCTACCTTACATAAGTAAAGAAATATCATTCTGCTATCACTCTTCATTTCAGTAATGCATTAGTTCATCTTCCATCTTCTAGTACAGCCCCACATTGGGACTGGAGTTGTGCAGGCCTGCTGCGGACATTTTCTTTTGTAGCTCAGTATAAGAACTCTGAAAGGGGGCTCACCACCCCACTGAAGCCAGCACATGCACATGTTTTTCATGCCATGCATATCATGTGCTTCGGGTCGGGCACCCCAATCCCCTTAGCTCTATTTTTCCTGTTGCAAGGATCGGATATCTTTCTTATTGGATGTCCCCAACACTGCTTACTAGGGTGGTGGGGCAGAAATTGGATGACAGTTGGCTTCCTCCTCCGGCGTTGTGACATCACTTCTGGCATAAACTAGAAGTCACATCAAAGTGATGGGGCAACACTCCATTATTCACCCAAAACTCTATTGTAAAACTAGAGAGTTTCACTTCACTGTGCTCTATAGCACTTCACTGTGCTGACATCATGTCCGGTTCATACTGTAAGTGAAGTTGCGACACTGTAGGATGCTGGACAGAGAGGTCCCCACAGCAATAATTCTCTCCCCAGTTGCCACCCGGTTTCCAGCCGTGGGCAACCTTAAAGAAGCAGAAAATGCTCTATTCATGTAACACTATTCTATTACTTACAAATCCCACCAAGGAATACATTTGAATTGGTTTTGCAGAATGAATTCAGAAGCTCTGTGCTTAATTCCTTTCTAATATGCAGCTTACGTGTGTGTAAACTACAGTGTTCTCCACCAGCTTTACTTCTTGATTGAAATTTCTGTCTGAAATAATTTATTGTAAAACATGAGAAGCATTGACTAAGTTCCCAAGAACAAGACGTTCTGTAAATCTGTAAAGATTGCACACCTTTTGGGTGGCAAGAGGTCACAGAGTCGATTTTTTAAAATGTGTCAGTTTCCCCCCCACCAGATTAAAGGAAATAAGATTCCCAAGTTAAGACGGGAACTGATCTCCAATAGCAGGACTGGAAATAGTATATAGCTGAGACTCTGAAATTCACTGCAGCTAGAGTATAGAGCAGGGGTGGCCAACCTTGCTTAACGTAAGAGCCACATAGAATAAACGTCAGATGTCTGAGAGCCGCAAGACAGGAACAAATATCACACACACGTTTTTATTTTTTAAAATATGCAAATTTGCTTTTTATTAACGTTAAATGGGACTGCCCAAAAGAAAAACAAACGAGGAAAAATGGTTATTGATAATGATATTACTTGTTTGCTAATGATATTGAGAGAGAGAGAAAAAAAGAGAGAGATGGAAAGAAAGAATTAAAGAAGTGGAAAGAAAGAGAGAGAGAGAAACTAGGAAAGCGAATAGATGGGAGGGAGGAGGGAAGGAAGGAAGGGAGAAAGAGAGAAAAAGCATGCCTCCCCTTTGCTTCCCCAGCCGCTCTGCCAGGAGCCGCACAATATGTGTGAAAGAGCCGCATGTGGCTCCCGAGCCACAGGTTGGCCACCCCTGGTATAGAGTGTTGGGTTAGTTAGAGCAGTGGTCTGGTTCAGTAAAAGCAGCTTCATATACTCAGAGTGCCAGATAAAAGGGGGGGGGGGAAGCGAGGTTATGCCCTCCGGCAGAATTTGACCCGCAGTTATGCGATCACACAGACTTTTGAAGCTGTGGGCGCAGCCCGCCACTGCATGATCAGACACAACTGTTTCTGATGCGCTTAAACAAGGAATTGGTGAATCGCACCTCTGCACTGAGGTCTCCTTATGGAGTGTGTGGGAGTGTGCGCTCATGCGCATACTACGAAGGGGGAAAAAACAACGGCACGGAATCGGGGTGGCCTGATCAGGCCATTCTGACGCCATGAGAGAGCGCTGGAGCGATCAGACACAGGGAAGTCCGTCTGTGGCCTGTAGCAACCCGTTTGCTACTGGATTTTCCAAGGTGTCTTCTAACTCTGTTTCTGCGGCAGAGCAAAATGGGTTGCCGACAGCTGCTGGGCGCTTCCCAGATGTTGTCTGATTGCGCTCCTTTAATCTGCCCGGCATTTTCACCTATGTCGGGGCTAATTCTGCGTGTGATCGCAGACAAAGACTACTATCTATACAGATAAATGGGAATAAGCCCCATTTAACTGAGTAGCACTTACTTTGGAGTTAATATGCATATGATCAGAGCATTACTGAAGCTCCCTGACCTCTTGTGTTTAAAAAGATTTTAGAAGAAATTGGTAGCAAATCTGATTTCGATTTTAAAAAGAATAACTCTCTACTCTTACCTGATGTATAGCACAAAAGCACATGCAAAATTAAGTGTTTGTTTAATAGCTGTGCTGTATTCTTACTATCTCTGGCTGCAGAGATATCAGGAGGGAAAGAAAAACAGATGAAAGGGCAGTCAAAGACAGCTTTCGTTTCTAGAGAAGACACTTTTGAGGCACAGAGAAGCTTGAGCTGAAAATTAAAGTTAAAATTGAATAGTTTTGCAAAGGTCTTAGAGGCATAACATTGCAAATGCGTTTGCCTTAAAGGGTACTAAATAATTAAAACCAGGGGTCATTTCATAGAAAAAGAGCTGCAGGAGCTCATTAGCATACCTAATAGGCTATTATCATAATAGCTCATTAGGATATGCCATGCCCCCTGACGTCACCGGAAGTGATATCAGAAGGGGAAGCAAAAAGGGGGGAGAGGCATCTTCAAAAGCCTCCCCTCCCCTCCCCCTACTCAAGGCCCCGCCACTACTTCCCTGCGGCCCCCCCATCAAGCTGCCGCCCCCCCGCCAGCAAGGCCGGCTCCCTGCACTTAAAGGGAGCTCCCTTTAAGTGCAGGGAGCCAAGGAAGAGGTAGGCAGAGGAAGCCAGGGGGAGGCATTTAAATGCCTCCCTACACCCCCCAGGTCCTTCCTAGCTTGCCTGCCCTTGCGGGCGAGATAAGAACGGTGCGGGGGGGGCCTCTTCAGGGCTTCTTCTGCCTGCCTGGCAGAGGAAGCCAGGGGGAGGCATTTAAATGCCTCCCTGCATCCCCCGGGCCCTTCCTAGCTTGCGCACCTCGGTGGGCGAGCTAAGAATGGTGTGGGGGGACTCTGCGGGGCTTCTTCATTCTATCTAGAGTTGCGCCACAGTGGCGGTGTGATCTTTCCATTGTATTCTATGGGGCCATATACAATGGAAAGATTGCGCCAATGCTACGGTGACACTAGAGAGGAGGAGTGCGGGGGCAGGGAGCTGGGGGCGGGGCTTGTCGCCACTGCCATTTGTGTCGGTTCCTGGGCTCCTGGGGTGGCGTTCTGGCGTACTCCGGCCCCAAATGACACCTGATTAAAACTGACCTTCCTGCCTTATATGGCAGAAACCACAACGGGCCAAATAAGTGAAAATCAGTCATGCCAGTGGAAAATCAGCCAATTGGAAACTGTTGAAAACCCCAACTCACTCATGTTCCCCAATTCAGACAACCTTGGCACACAATATGGAAGTGACGTTTAAAGTGTAATTTGTGGACATTCTGGGTTATCAGCTTTTTTAGCTTTGACTAGGAATGTTTACAACTTTCTCTCAGCTAATAAGACAACATGTTTGCAAAAGCATCAATGTCCCTTTAGACTATAATCCTGCAGTGAACAGTTTAAACTAGCTGATGTTATTTCTACAATGCGGTCATGAACTTGTGTCTCTGCAGAGTAAATTCTCCTCCATGTGTTTTTACACTACTTTAAAAATTTTTAATCAGCATCTAATGTTAAGAGGAGTTTCAATTTTGGAAAAAATTGTATCACTCCTGTGAATACTTTGTAGAAGGGTGAGAAATAAGTACAGTAAATAAACTATAAACGAACAAACATTAGATTTATTTATTTGGACAGTTTCTTTGCTAGGTCTTCAGAGAACCGGCTGGAGGTAGCTTACAAAGTAAAACATAGTAAACAATAAAGCATCACAAAAAATGGTTGACGGGCCAGCGTGGTGTGAGAGCCAGTGTGCTGTAGTGGTTAGAGCATTGGACTAGGGCAGGGGTGGGCAAACTTGCTCAGCGTAAGAGCCACCTAGAACAGGGGTGGCCAAACTTGCTTAACATAAGAGCCACATAGAATAAACATCAGATGTTTGAGAGCCACAAGACATGAACAAATATTACCTGCTTTTATTGGAAAATCAGCAGATTTGCTTTTTATTAACATTAAATGAGACTGCCAAAAACAATAACAAAAGGGGTAAAAGCAGATATTGATAATGATATTTACAATACAATACACAACCTTTATTGGCATACATATAATGATATTAATTTGTCCAATGATATTTGTTTGCTAATGATATTTAGCTTCCCCAGCCGCCCTGCCGGGAGCCGCATAATATATGTGAAAGAGCCGCATGCGGCTCCCAAGCCACAGTTTGCCCACCCCTGGACTAGGGTATGGGAGACTTACAGAGCAATCCAAAGCTGTTCTATTCAGAATCCTACTGAAGTCTACTCAGTGGGGCTTGTTCCCCAGTCGTGCCATGGAAATCCCCAGTCGTGCCATGGAAGCTTGCTAGGTGACCTTGGGCCAGTCTGAGAATGCTCAGCCTAACCTACCTCAAAGGATCGTTGTGAGGATAAAATGGAGGAGAAGAAACAATGTAAGTTGCTTTGGGTCCCCATTGGGGTGTAAATGAAGTAAATAAATAAATTACGCATATTTAATAAGCTACTAAAAACCCAGTCGAGGTATAAAAACAGCACCAAACTTTGAAGAGCTTAGAATGTCTCATTAAAAGCTGTCTCCAGCTAGAAGCAGGCTATAAAAGCAATGTTAAAATATCAACCCCATATGGAAATCTGGGTGAAAAGAAACATTTTGGCCTGGTCCCTAAGAGAAGAAAGTCAGGCAGGCAGCAGGCGAGCCTCAAGGTGAAGGCCATTCCACAGGGGCGACTGCTGGGAAAAAAGAAGCCTTTGTGTTTGGCCCTGATTCACCACTGAAAGTGGGAGTGCAGATGGTAAAGTCGGTGAAGGAGATCTGAGCTGGTGGGGATGGGATAGTATGAGAGGAAGCAGGCCGTGCGGCTTTCTGGCCCCAAGCCATGTTGGGCCTTCAAGTTATGAACCAGCACTTTGATTTGTGCCTGGAAGAAGGCAGTCAGTGCAGATCTTTTCAGCATAGGGTTGATACAATCACTGTATACCATTCTTAGCAGTAGCTTGACTGCTGTGTTTTAATCCCGCTGAAATTTCCGGACAGTTTTTAAAGATTTTCCATGTCCTTATCTACATCAGGGCCACAGTCAGTAACCTTAGTGGCTGCACTAAAATATTCACATTCTGTGTAGGGCTTCATGTTAGGCAGAGACTCAGATTTGTTTGTTCTGGCATACAAGTGTTTTTGTGTACCTTTTCTTCAGTAATTAGAATTTTGTTGTTACATAGTCTGGCATTACATCCATTGATCTTGTGCACAACCATGGTTTGAACCAGGTAAAAATACTGCTAACTCCAGAGACTGGCAACAAGCTGGGATCACACGAATAGAGCATTTTTTTTTAGAAAAAGGCTCAATAATAGGAAAATCAAAATTAGAACAAAAGATTAGAAACAAAATACATTGGTATAAATACTTACAGATACAGCATTTATTAGAATCCCCCCAGCTGAAGTTAACAAGAAGTAGACAGTTGACTCCTTTTGAGACCATGCTGAGTGAACTGAAGGAACTATCACCTGGCCTTATAACGAAAATCTATCGAATCCTTAATGAAATAGATGAAGAAAAGGAAACTTTATATCAAAAACAGTGGAACTCAGATCTCGAAATTAAACTGACAGAAGAAGATTGGGCTTCAATTTGGAAAGCTCCTAGCTTAACATCAAAAATCAGTATAGTGAAATTTCAGGCAATAAAACTTTTGACAAGATGGTACATTCCACCCTCTATTTCTAACAGAATAAACAATAATTTTCCCCCAAATTGTAAAAAATGTGGCCAGTTAGCAAATTTTCTACACTGCTGGTGGACCTGTCCACATATTAAAGATTTTTGGATACAAATTATACAGAGTATAACTGAGATAACCTCCATTACATTACCAATGACTCCAGAAGTGATCTTATTGAAACACTGGAAAACTTTACATGTACCACAAGGACCAAGGGAAGGTATCTCAATATTATTAACAATAGCAAAGAATTTAATAGCAGTTAAATGGATAGATACGCAAGCTCCATCTAGGCAAAATTGGTCTTTGAAAATTTGGAAATACTTCATTCTGACTAAGTTGTCATACTCTGTATGCAATAGTCCTCCAGCTCAATACTAAAATAAAGTTGTAAAGGTATGGTTTCCAATTATAAGTTATCTTGAGGAACAAAATATTCTTCTGACAAACCCTGTATACCAAAATATGATATTTTTTTGATTAGCTAATGTTTATTTGATGTTGAATGTGTTTTCTGATAATCTATGTTTTTCACTGTTGTTGGGTCCTATGTTTGTAAAACAAAAAAAATGTTAATAAAATTTATTTTTAATTTTTTTTTTAAAAAAATATTGTGCACAAACCTGAACACTTCTGTACATTCAGAGGTAGATGCCCTTCACCTTGAAACTCACCTGGTGTCATCCCATTTTCTCTTTGGCACCAGGCCAAAACATTTCCTTTCACCCACCTCAATTCTGACTCCAGCTCCTTGGGCGACTATGGGTAGAGCCCCCAGAGAAGTCCCTATTATCAGTCTGGGAACCCACCCTCTGTAAGTAACTTTTCTAATACCTAAATTCTTTTTAAACACTCTGCATAACTGCATAGGTAGCGGAGTCCAGTTCCACTGTAGGGTTCCCAAGTCCCCCTGGGGGGCAAGGAAACCCCTGCTCAATCGGCCTCCTCCCTGTCGGCCCGGATTGGGCCGCCAGGGAAAACCCCACCCCCAAATTGCTGGGCTGTGAAAATGTGCCCGGTGCTATGACATCACCTGGAGGTGACGTCATCGCGTCAGGCACGTTTTGGGGGGACGGACGCTCTATAATTCGAGGGAAAACTCTATGGTTTCCCCTTGAATTACAGAGGTCCCGCCCAACGTGCCTGGTGTGATGATGTCACTTCCGGGTGAGGTCATCGTGGTGCGCATGCAAAGGATGCGCACAAGAACACTCCCAGGACAGCAAGGACTCCCCCTCGCTAAAAGCCAGGTAAGACTTGGCAACCCTAATCCACTGGCAAGCTCTGCCCGGACTTTCACATGTTCCTTGGAACATATGTGTCTGCCTAAACACTATTCATATGTACTTGCTTGTGGTTTATACTGCACGATCTGCTTTTCCAGACTTTCCACACATGTGGAGAGAGCCTTATGCTCATGACCTTTATGTATGTGTTCCAAAGAATGCTTATAGGTCTGGAGTGGGGCTTGCTGCTGCGGTCCTGTCTCCTCTCCCTGGCATAGTCATTCTCCGTATGAAAAGGGCTATATTTTTTAGAGAAAAGGGGCATTCTCAGAAATAAAGGAATTAAGTTCTCAGCATTCAGAAAGTGAACAGTGTGTTCTGGGTGTGGCACTCATAGCATAGGTTATTTCTGAGTTGTTTATGTCTTTCCTCCAGTGCCGAAGACCTGCCATGTAATGACTCATAAGGTTATGACTAAAGATTGGGTCATTATACCTTTTAGAGGTGTAATTTGGATTATCCTGCCTGTATTCCTCCTACTTGCATGATGTCACAATCGGAATTCTTTTAAAGTTAGCAGCTAACATAGTGGAGGATTTTTACGACTGGTAAGAGGTTGCTCAGTCTTGTGTCTGCACTCTTGCGATTCACTCTTGCGATTAACTCATAAATCAGCTGCAAATTGACAGCATACCATCACCATACTTTCCCACATTCTAATAACAAACTGGAAACTCTTTACCAGAAAATACCTTCCTTGCATTGGCCGGATCTTGGCCACTAAAAATCAGCCTGAGAAACAATTAATAGGCCTTGTTTCAGTTGTGGGAAAGCTTAGATTGGATGGATGCAGGTTTTCAAGGAGCACCGCTGATCTTCTGCTAGTTTTTACAAGGCTTTTAATTGGCAGAATCTTCTAATGGCTCTGTCAGCAAGACAGTAATTGGTCGCTTAGGTCTTACACACTTGCTACTTGGGTTGCCAACTTTGAGCTGGGGAGTTCCTAGCGATTTGGGATCAGAGCCTGGGGAGGGCAGACCTTGGGAAGGAGAGGGAGGTCAGCAGGGATGCCATACAATAGAGTCCACCCTCCAAAGCTGCACTAAACGGTGTAGTCTGGGCACTGCACATTCCCATTTATCCTTAAAAGATCCCTAGCTTTTCAATGTAAAGATCTTAGGCTTTTCTGCATGCTTAACTTATTATGAGTTTTCTTAGCAGTCGATCCCCAGGTGTCAGAATCAGCTTGGGTATGGTTGTTTGGCGTGTCTGCCCTCTCTCTTGTGTTATTCCAGTTGTGGGTTCAGTTTATGTGTTCCAGACATGCTGAAATAATCAGGAATATAAAGCTAGGGTGCTTTCATTATTGGTGGCATCACTGGTGGCAGCCCCCTTTCAAAAACATTTTTGTACATGCATTATTTGTCCCTATTATATAAAAGCCAGGTGGGGTGGCAACATTCCATGACAAAGACACTTCTCCTGTGGGGGACAAAGTTTTCCCTCAGTGGCTGTTGTGAGGAACTCATAGGGTTGCCAGCTCCAGGTAAGAAAGCCAGTTTAAGGAAGCCAGAGTTTGGGGAGGGGAGAGGAAAGGCCTCAGCTGAATAGAATGCCATAGAGGCCAGCAGCCAAAGCATTCTCACTCTTCCTTCAGTGGCTGTTGGTAAGCAACCAAGCTTGGTTCTGTCAGTAAAAAGACAAAGAAACAAAACCCTTTCTATGCCTTTGTGAGGAACTCACTGGGGCCAGCTCCAGGTTGGGAAATTCCTGCTGAGTCCTCCCGCCACCCATCGCTGCCCTCCACAGGATCCACCCCCCAAATCTCCAGGTATTTCCCTACTCAGAGCTGGGAACCCTATTTCCCCTCGGTGCCTGCTGCTGGTCAACCAAGCTTGGTTTCTGTCTATAAAGGGCCCTTTCCACAACTATTTTGGCCTTTGGGAGAAAACTCATTGTGCCCTTATACCCTGCTGAGATGCCCCCCCCCCATGACAGCCAATGTGACGTGGCAGACAGGGCTTCAGAGCACAGTAGAGGCTGCAGGTTTGTGGGGGAGATGGAAAGCTGAACAGTGAGGGGAATATAAAGGTAGGTTGATGCTTGGCTGGAAAGGAGATGGGGTTGCCATCTCCAGGTGGGGAATTCCTATAGATTTGAGGGATGGAGCCTGGCGAGGGTGAGGTTTGAGGAGGAGTGGGGCCTCAGACAGGTACAATGCCATGGACTCTGCCCTCCAAACCAGCCATTCCCTTTGGGGAATCACTTTTGCCAGTCTCCAGGTGAGGGCTGTAGATCACTCAGAATTACAACTGCTCTCCAGATGGCCTTGATCAGTTCCCCTGGAGAAAATGGTGGACCCTGGGTCCTTATACCCTGCTGAAGTTGCCACAGCAGATTGACGCTGAGTGCCCAAGTCCTTGGCACTCAGCCTCTTTCTAGAGCCCGTTGTATTTATTTCCACAATGGGCCTTATTCCTAGTAGTGATATAATGATGGAACCGTACGAGACCTGTCTTCTTTCCACTTTGTAATGAGCTGGTTGGGCAGAGGTCCTCCTGCCTTGTCAATCTTGAACGTACAGTACAGGGATGATTTTTTTTAAAAAAAAGTTCACTGGCAAGGTGACTCTTTGTTGATTTCTTCTGGTAGCCATTTTGAGACAGAGAATCTCCAGTTGCAAAAGTAAGATTGAGAATTGGCGCTGTGGGGAAGTTTTTTTCTACACTGTTCAGTTATTGCCTGCAAAGAGAAGTGTTTGTATTGGATAGTTAAGTTCACACCTGATTGGCTAAAGGGTTCTCACAAAGTGATTCTCTGATTGGTGGTAGCATGCTTTACATGCATGTACAAGAATTGCCACTTTCCTCCACAGAAAAACAAAGTGATAGAATGTTTTCGAAAACAAAATGTTCATCAGTGTGTCTTCTGTGCAGTCCCACATGGGACGGCCTGAAGGCAGGCCTGCTGCGGGAGAAAATTCCAAGAGCTTCTAGATCATGGGTGTCAAACATGTGGCCTGGGGGCTGCCAGAGGGCTTCTATCAGGCCTGCAAGGGACTGGCTGTCTCCTGCTTCTTCCTTCAGTTCTGCTGCTGCTCCTGTGTCATAGCTTGCTTTCCCAGACTCTCTCAATCGCTCAGGAGAGATAGATAGGCAAGCTTCTGCTCCCTGCACTGGGCTGAGTCACCTCCCCCTCCCAGACTGCAACAGCAGAGACATTTTGATACAATAATTCAGAGCAAGAAGTGTCAGTTATCAGAGACTGTTAAATAAACAAAATATTGCCACCAGTGTCTGTAGCTTGCTAATCTCCCATGTGAGACTGCACAGAAGACCCGCTGATGAAAACATGGTTGCACTTACCTGTAACTGATGTTCATTGAGTGTCTTCTGTGCAGGCACACATCTCTCCCTCCTTCCCTGCTGTGGGCTAGACATGTTTTTCTCCTTATGGCAGCAGGGGCCTCCCCCTCCCCTCGTCACATGACCAAATGTGTCGGAAAAGAAAAATGATGCCCTCCTCTGCGAGGGGAGGGGGAGCACTCACTTATACTATCTAGAAGCTCTTGGAATCTTCTCCCACGGCAGGCCTGCCCTCAAGCAGTCCCATGTGGGACTGCACAGAAGACACTTGATGAACATCAGTTACAGGTAAGTGCAACCATGTTGTGCCTGCGCATGCATGAGAACCATCATTAGACAACACTGCTTTCTAAGTAATATTAATAGAACAAACCCTTGAAATAAAGCTGGTTGCAAAAAAGACCCCATGTAGTTCTGTGCATTTATAGCGCTATGTGGACATGGTGCTATATCAATATGTAACAATTTTTTTTTAAAAACCCACTGGGTTACAGGACAGCACTTTTGATAAAAAGTGTGTCTTCTAAATAGAACTATTTCCTAACTATTGTAAAGAAGAAAATTCTATTGCTAGGGCAGGAAGATGGTTTTGGACTTCCTTCTTAAATCTATTAAGCTTTCTTATATTGATATAACTGTTGAATGTTAAAAAAACACAGGTAACATTTGTCTCCTATAGGAAGCATGTATTAATGACCTCATATTATCTTTTTTTAAAAAAATGCTCCAAACTTGGGTGAGAAAGTGGATGTGTTGATGCTCAATGGCAGGATAAAAGTCCTGTTCTTATATTGCCCTATCAATATTGCTTTAAACACTGAAATAAAGAAAATGAAATGAGGGCAGAAGGGAAATGAGAGTTGGGGGAGGGAGAAAGGTGGGAGGGATGAGGGAGAGCATGGCTTGATAATGGGGGTGGGCATTGATGGGTGTCAGTGGGTGGAACCCAAAAAGATTTATTTATAAATTAAATTTATGGCTCGCCCTATTCCTAAGTTCACAGGGTCCTGGACAATGTACAACAGTAAATAAAATATAATATAAACATCATGAAGTCACAATAGTAAATGATTCAGTACAGTCTTAAAAACAGTTCCCAGATGGCGTCCATGAATCAAGTTTTAAGCCAGCTCCATACTTCGTTGCCACCTTGCAGGCAGGGTTGGGAGGAGGCCAAAAGAAAAAGTGGAATAAAGGAGGGGGGCGCCAGCCGGGATAGAGCCCGTCGCTGTCCTCAACCAAAAGCCTGGTTTAACATCTCCACCCTGCAGGCCCTGTGGAATTGCATTAAATCCCACAGGGCCCTGATGTTATTTTGCAGAGAGTTCCACGTGGTTGAAGCCAGGGCTGAAAAAGCCCTGGTTCTGGTTGAGGACAGCCGGGTATCTTTGGGGCTAGGGATCATGAGCAGATTATTCTCAGCAGAGTGTTATGCTCTTCGGGGGACATACCGGAGGAAGCGATCCTGAAGATACGTGGGTCCCTGACTGCTCATGGTCTTAAAGGTCAGTATCGAAACCTTGAACCTGACTCGGTACTCCACTGCAAGCATTACACATTAAAGCAGGGGCGGGCAGATTGCGGCCCGCGGGCCACATGTGGCCCGTCACAGAGTTTTTTTGCGGCCCGCCAAGACAGTCGGCCACGTGGTTTCTCAACAAGCAATCTCACTCCTGATTTCAAAAAAATTGTAGAAAAGTGTGATAGGGTACATTTGTCTCATTAAACTGATTCTAAAATCAAATGTGCTTGCAGCTATAGGTGATATGAAATTAGCACAATAAATAAATTGAATAAAACTACCACTATTTTATTTAATTTATACTTATTGATTTTTATGATACAGTTTGATTTATGATACAATACCTTTTCTGAAATGCAAAGTTAACTAATGAATGCAATCATTTTAAAAGGTGCGGCCCTCCGCTAACCTCCGTTCCCACAAATTGGCCCCCGAGCCAAAACAATTGCCCACCCCTGCATTAAAGCATTACACATGGAGAGTAAAGGTGACTCCAAATTGGTTTGGGAAAAAATTGAGGGTAAAAGTGCTCCCCCCCAGGGGAGAAAAAACACAGAAAAACCAAAGCAATCTCTATAGACACCAAAACACATGTGGAAATCACCCCAAAAGCCAAAGCTGTATGGACCAGAACGTATGAAAGCCACTGTCCACTGAAGAAACAGCTGGTTCTTTTTTGTGTAGCTCCTGTCAGGGCAAAACACCATATACTGCTTTCTGCAATTTTGTATTGGATAGAATGGTAAAAATATGTCTCATGCTTTTGTTCTGCCTTTCTAACAAGGAAGATATAAGTAATTCTCTCCTCTTCCATTTTATCCTTGGATCAGTCCCAAGAATTGGTCCAAGGTCTTCCAGTGAGCTTCACGGCTGAATGGAAATTTGAACCTGGGTTTTCCACATGCTAGTCAGACACTCTGCCGCAGCCTTTCCACCCAGCCTGTTTTTCAGCTGGTGGGCACTTTGGGAATTCTGGCTCGGGGTGGGTGGGCGCAATCACAAAATGATTTGCACAAGAGGAGGAGCCAGCCACAAAATGTCAGGGAGTAACGTCAGCTATAACTGTAATAGTAATTTTTCAGCATTTCTGGGAGAATCTCTGAATGCCTTTTAAAATGAACTTTTAAACATTTTCTTGCATGCACACAGGCTTAACTTCAGTCATACAGTGAAGATTGTTGGGATGTGGTGGCAGCTTCTACTGAAGCTACTTTTAAAAAATCTGCACAGTCAATCAAATCTCCAGTGGCCAATCAGAGGCCCTGCTGAGCAAAAGCCCCAACTGATCCTGCCCACTTCCTAAAAGCACTTGGTAGAAGCCAGGAAAGGTTTCGGTGGGTGCTATGGCTCCCATGGCCACTATGTTGGGGACCCCTGCTCTGACCATTAGATATGAGGCAGTTATGTAAAGTGGTGGGAACGCAACATGACAAGTGAAAGAGTTTTTGGTGCGTTGTGTTACATTTCTCAAATTTGATTACTTGTGTTGTTTGGTCAGAGTTTAGAGCACCAAAAATGCAGTTTTATGTTTTGTTAATAATAAACAATAGGAATGTGTGGAGGATACTTTTGCTATTCTTGGGTATACCAAAAGTGTTCTGTTGTGATTAAAAAAAAAACTTAGCTGAAAACTTTCTAATTGGTAGATTTCAGTCAGATTGTTTTTTTCCGTGGACAGACAAGGCTTGTATAACAACGTGCCCTTTCTTGTTCTGAAAAGCTGGCAGAGGAACAGGCATCACTTTGTCTTTTGTGTCTCATGTTTATTTCATTATTATTAGCATGGATGACATGTCTTGGAAATCAGCACAGTGAAGGCTGCAGCAATATGCTTTTAGAGGCACCCCCACCCTTGCATAGGGTATGATGTGGAAAATATTTAGTGCTTTTTTATCCCCCCCCCCTTGCTCCAGTGACCTCAGGTTGGCATACATGGATCTCACTTACAAATAAATAATTAATCATTAATCTGTATCATTTTGTCCATAACAAAAAAGATGTGTGGTTTTCAATTTGTTGGTTCTGCATTTCTTAAAAATATATGGGGGGGGGGAGAGAGAGAGAGAGAGAGAGAGACACTCTCCTTTAAATTCAAGCAGGAGAGAGGGTTTTGTTTAAATAACAGTAGACTTCTGGGGAATGATTAACAGCTGATTCATAGGTTTTTACTATAGTTATAAATTGGAATCCTTAAAAAAATTGATGAACTTTTCTCCACACACAAAAATAGCATACCAAAAATATAATTGATTTCAAAATTGTTAGGAAAGGAGGCTCAGGTTTACACTGTGAGTGCTTCTGTGTAATCTGTACTCGGGTAATATGTGGCCTAGAGGAAATGTGTGGTGAATATTATTAACCCCCCCGAAGACAATCTTAAGGGTGAATTTCTCATGCCAGTTGCTTTTGTGTGTGTGTGTGTGTGTGTGAGAGAGAGAGAGAGAGAGAAGTGGCCACAAAACTTTTTCCTTTTAGGACATCATCACCTATCTGTTAGTAAACAGTGTCTCCAAAGTACAGCCATTCACCACTTATAGTTGCTATCCGTGTTTTAAAAAATGGATCTGGGATATCCAAGTTTGAATCCCCACTCTGCAATGGAAGCATTTTAGGTGACCTTGGGCCAGTTGTACACTCTCAGCCTAATCTATCTCATAATGTTATTCTGAAGACAAAATGGAAGAGCGGAAAACGGTGTAAACTGCTTTAGGCTTGTGTTAAAAATGGTGATGGAAAGTGTCATCAAGTCTCAGAAGACTTATGGTGACTCCATAAGGTTTTTAAGGTTAACCCCTCAAACTGAATGCATACTTTCTGAGGGGAAGAAATACACACACTACAAACACAAACAACCCAGCCTGTAAGATCTCAGTCTGTATATATAAGAAGATATTAGGGTTGCCATTCCCCCGACGGGAGTGGGGGTTTACCTGCTTTTGGGCCCCCTGATCTGCCGCCACTGAGCCAGCCGGCGGGGGGAACCCTGCCCTCAAATAGCCCTGTTCACGCCAACATGCCTAACACAACGATGTCACACGGAGGTGATGTTATCATGCAGGGCACGTTGTGGGGGGGGGGGCGGGGGGGGGAGAAAAAACGATGGTTATAGAGTTTTCCCCTCAAATGCTAGCGCATGCCCCTGTAATGTGCCCTGCACGATGACGGCACTTCTGGGTGATGTCGTTGCAGTGTGCGTGCTTTGTACATGCACCAAAAACTCCAGGACAAGAAGACAGGGAACCCCCCCTCCCCCGGCAGCCAGGTAAGACCTGGCAACCTTAGAAGATATATGAATAAATGATGGCAGTGTGAGACTGAAGCAGTGTTTGGGTCCCAACCCCAATAGCTCTGTGGAGTGTCTGAGTGAGGGGTCGTTGATAAGGGAACTGGGCTGCCCTGTCTGGTAGTATCTGTGGGAATGAGAGAGGGGACCTGGTATGTGAAAGGATCAGGGCTCTCCATATACTAAAAAGAGGCAAGATGGGTGGGTCGTTTACTATGTTGCCTAACTTAGCTATATCCCTGAACTTGCGTAACAGAAGTCGATATGGGTAGCAGTGTTTGTGAATTAGGGCCCTCCGTACTTAAGTAATTGCTCTTACCATTAGTACTCAAGCAGTGGGAAAATGACCTGTGCCATAGGATTGTACACTGTTTAGGGAATTGATTAGGAAAATTATTCAGATGGTTCAGTGAAATGAATAAGGTCATATGTTATAGCATAAGACAGATGCCTCCAGGGGTTATTTTTAGCTAATTTAATCTAAGGAAAAATTCATTTCTTAAACTGAATGCTGAAATTACTTACATTATGGGAATACAGCAACTTCCTCCCACAGCTACTAAGTGAAACAACAGGGTCCATCCTATCCTTCATCGATGCATTCAGTTTGGGGGTGGACATGGCTTAGTGGTACAACACATTTTTTTGGATGTAAAAGGTTCTAGGTCCCCTGGCATCTCTGGGTAAACTTTCTCAGGAAGCAGCTACTGAGAGATATTTTCTCTGCCTGACAATTTAGAGATCTTTTTAGACAGAGTGCTAAGATGGAAGGACCATAGATCTAACTTCTGTATAAGCCGGTTTGATACATTCAACTCACTAAAATAAAACAAAGTTCTGTGCTGTTGCAGCTGCTGACAATTTCCCACACCAACTAAACTGTGGTCCTTGTTTTGCAGGCCGGACCTGATAGACATGAATACTGTTGCTGTTCAAAGCAACCATGCAAATTTAGAACATGCTTTTTTTGTAGCAGAAAAACTTGGCGTTGCCAGACTTCTGGATCCTGAAGGTGAGTAGTGAACAGAATAATGTGTGAGCTTTGGTATCTAATATTCACATGTGGATTGTAAGCTACCTGTATGTAATGTTCTTTTTAGATGTTGATGTCTCCTCGCCTGATGAGAAGTCAGTAATCACATATGTGTCATCACTTTATGATGCATTTCCCAAAGTACCAGAAGGTGGTGAAGGCATCAGTGCAAATGTAAGTAGTATTTAACTGTTCCTTGTTCACACAAAATAAGTACACTGAGGAAATTGTACCAAGAACAGGATGTTGTTTGGTATTGCTTGGATTTGGAGGTGTTTCCGGCCAGGTAAAACCTGCACCCTGTTTAACCAGTTATTACTAAAAATCTATATTGTATTGCATTCATAGTTGGTCAGTCTCTGACAAGTGGTTGAATTCAGGGGTGGATTGGCCATTAAGGCCACCAGGAAGACTCCTTGTGAGTTGATGGCTTGAGGGCTAACCCCCCCCAACACACACACACAAGGGCCACCCCAGCCCAAAAAGTGGCAGGTGCTGTAGCAAGGGACATGGCTGCCCAAACCCAGCACCACATTGCTGCAGTGAGGGAGAGGACAGGGCCACCCTGCCCAGATGCCTCGGCCAGGCCCTTCTGCTCTGGGCTGGCTGGTAGGGCTCTCCCTCCCTCTTTTGGGAGCCCTTTTGCTGGGGTGTTCTCTCCCCTCAGTCCTCCTGGCTGAGTTTCTTGATAGCTTTGGATGTTGTTCCTAAATATTCAGCAGCTCAGGGAACAAATCTGAAAAAATGTTTTCAGCCCACTTTTTATGACGGAAGGTATAGGTGGTGATTTGGCTGAAGCTGAAACTTAATACAAACCATGGGAATTGGAGCACCTCTGAGGAGAAGGTTAAATACTGGGAATCGTTTCCAGGAGGTTAAGAAAAGAGAGCTAAGGGTCTGACAACCTAGAAATACAGTGGCTAAAGGAATTTGGAGGAATATGTTGAAAAGCAGGGACCTGAAGAAACCATGGGTGATGAAACCACAAAGAAAGATGAAACCAAGGCGAATGTAGGGCTGGGCTAAATCTCACACTGGGTATAAGGCCAGGAAGGAAATACAAAGATGAGGGAAATTAGGATGCCTGGAATATGTGAGTCCCAATTGTTGGGTCCGCAGTCTAGAATCTGCCAGGGATGGTATAATCCTTAGAATTGCATAGAAGGAGAATCTTGTCAGGCTTCTGATATCACTGCAGCATTCTAATCTGGTAGCTCTGCAGTGCTGATGACGGTGGGTATGTTGAATTTAACACGTTGCGTTAGACTAACAAGGCAGCCTTTTTCTTGCAGGCCTCTGTAGGTATCCAGCTCTAAAGTAATCTTACTCTTATTTAATTCTCTTAGGATGTTGAAGTCAAGTGGGTTGAATACCAGAATATGGTGAACTACCTCATCCAGTGGATCAGGCACCATGCCACAATAATGGCTGACCGAGCGTTTCCAAACAATCCTGTGGAACTCAAGGTGAGCTTTGACGCGGTGGGTTTTCTTCCCCTGCACGTGGTAAATAGGGTGGATTAATTTAAACGCAGTTGATTTAAAGGGGGGGAGGCTGTTATAAATTTTTCTTAAACAAAAGTATGTACTAATACGTCGGGAGGGAAGGCAGCATGGAAGCTAAACAGGGTCGGTCAGCACTTGGATGAGAGACTATCAAGGAAGACTGCAGAGGAAGGCAGTGGCGAACGACCGTTGCTTAATCACTTGCCTTGAAAGTCTCTTGATGGGCTCACCGTAAGTTGGCTGCAGCTTGACGGCACTTACATACATTAGTAATATTGGTGTAAGATAAAAAGTCCTGATTTAAAATAATAAAGTAAGGCCTTTATGAAAGATCAGAGTGGTATGCCATAAGTTACTTAAATATTTAACAGCTTTTTTACCATTTCAAGAATGATATATAATGCATTGTTTATTTTTGGATACCACTGCTTATGTTTCCAGGCAGGGTCCTGATGAGGTCTTTGTTGAGCTGAGAGGTCTTTGTAGACAGAGGCTACTTGGGTTAAATACTAAAAGGCACCTCTTCTTTCCACCGTTCCTTTCTGCTTTAGTTTGCCCTTCATTCTTTGCTGTGTAACTGCCACCCGCATAAGTAGCCAACCAGGAGCAAGGTCTGGTAATAGTTACTGGGCAGATTAGTGCTCTTCATGAGTCGGAAGGTAAATGTTCATGTTCTTTGGTAGACAGAATCCTCATCGGCTATAAATAGAATACTGAGTGAGTTGCAGAAATCGGGTATACTATGAATAAAATAGGAGGGATTGATTACGTTCATAAGGACGCTTCCTTAGGAGTAAGCCACTGAATAACAGAACTTGCCTCTAAATAGACCTGTGTAGGATTGTTCCTGTAGGCTGCAATCCAAAGGACCCTTGCCTAGGAGTAATGGTTTTCTGAGTTGACCTTCTTAGGATTTCTGAGTTGACCTGCTTAGGAGTGCTCCTATAATCATGCAGATGATCATAGGAGGTGATATCAGTGGTGATTTGCCAGTGCCTAAATCCCAGTATTGTCATAACGCGCATTACACTGTGGTACTGAAGGATATGAATGAAAAGATGTTTTCCTCAGAATTCTTTCTTTACAAGGAAAAGCAGTTTTCCATAATTTCATAACAGGGCAATGTTCCATTTTATTTATTTTATTTATTTATTTATACATTCGATTTATTGATCGCTGCTTCCCACACACAGGCGGGCTCGCAGCGATTTACAATTTGTTGAAGACAAGGGACTAACAATTCAATTCAGTGGGGGAAGGGAAGACAACACATATAACTGAGTCTTTCTGTTGGCTTTTTGACGAGTCATGTATATTAAGTATATTAAATTCATATTTCATTTAAAAAATGATTTTTACCCACTCCTTTTTTTTTACAAAACAGATTGTATATCCAAGTGTTAGAGATAGGTAAGACAAGCTCAAAACCATAATAATTCCCTGGATTAATCTGGAAATATCACTTTTATAATAAGGGAAAGAACCCCTAGTTATATAGATAGTTCTTAAGGGTAGTGACTGCTTCTCTGAACACTACCCACTTGCAGTTAAGCCAGGAGCCAAAAACAATGCCTGCATTTTCAGGGTTCTGTCCTGTGATGGTAGAGTTGACATGGCTCATGGTCAAGCTACATGCATTTGAAATTCCAAGCGGGGTAAAATCTACTTGGCCTGATTGATTTGGAGTAGGAAAGTGCCCCCACCCAGTTGCTTCTGGAGTCCTCTGGGAATGGCTTTTTTCTGCCCCCTCCCCAGACAAGACTACATTTTGCATATAGTATATGCTTTGGTGTTCATTGATACATGGCAATTCAGCATTTTGTGCAAACAGTGAAAAATATAAGAAGCCCAGCTTATTACAGCCAGTTACTGCCGCTGACAAAATTGCCATGTTAGGGATTTTGATTCACCTTCAGAGAAAAAAGCCCTTGAATGACTGCTCTTTCTGAGGTACAATAAATCTTTTCAAGTCAGTCCTAAGCCATTTAATTCACTATATTGCCTGCTCTTTAAGTCTAAGAGGAAATTTGGTATTGATAAAATGCACCAATTATTTATAAACAGGCGAATTATAGTGCGTACTTACATTTTCATGGATAATACCATGAGGAATTTATTTTGCCAGACTTAGGTGTATGTTTTGCATTACTCTAACCACACACTCATTTCAAGTATAATTCACAAATTTCTGAGCTAGTGTACCTGCATAGGTTAGTTACAACCTCATTTTATGCCCCACTGAGCTATTGCTGGAGAGCCAGTTTGGTGTAGTGGTTAAGTGCGCGGACTCTAATCTGGGAGAACCGGGTTTGATTCCCCACTCCTCCACTTGCACCTGGCTGGATGACCTTGGGCAAGCCATAGCTCTGTACCAGCTGTTCCCTCAAGGACTGCTTGGGAAAGAGCTCTCTCAGCCCCACCTACCTCACAGGGTGTCTGTTGTGGGGAGGGGAAGGGAAAAGGAGTTTGTAAGCCGCTCTGAGACTCCCTTGGGGAGTGGAGGGCGGGGTATAAATCCAATCTCTTCTTCTTCTTCTTCTTCATAACGTTATCAGCTCAAAAATCTCAACTCTTTTTGCAAAAGCACGACTTCCTTTCAGTCCAACTCCAGCACAACAGCTGCTATTGCATTGGGGCCGTACTTACCTCTCTGCTTTAAAACAAATTGTGTGTACATCTCTCTTTGGACTATGCGTATTTAGAATGCACATGGTGGTACTGGTTTCATCACTCAGTATATATGGAAAAACTCACTGTTCATAGGAATCTAAATCATCAAGGAGAAGCTAGGGCAGAGTCTTGCAAAGGCTTGGTGGAAGAGCCTCTGCTTTGCGTGCAGAAGATCCTAGGTTCAATCCCCGGCATCTCCAGTTAAAAAAACAGAAGAAAGGGACCAGGAAGGGCTCTGCCTGAGACCCTGGAGAGCCACTGCCAGTTTGAGAGGGCAATACTGACTTCAATGGACCAAGGGTCTGATTCTGTATAAGGCAGCCTCATGGGTGATCCTTCTTCCTGATGAAGTAGTTTTCTGCTGGAACAGTTTTCACATGACAGCCGGTGTGCTGTAGTGCTTAATGCTGGAGTAGCATCTCTGCGAGCCAGGTTCAAATCCCAACTCACATAGTCTCAACTTAACCTACCTCTTAGGGTTGTTGTGAGGATGAAACGGTGGAGAGGAAACAGATGTAAGCCACTCTGAGTTCTCATGGGGAGAAAGCGGGTGTGTGAATGAGGCAAATAAATAAACTACCTGCAAGAGATGATGTTAGGATTCTGGCATCTTAGAGGATGAATGAGAGAACCTGACAGTTTAATCGTACCCTTCCTTTGATAGTGACTAAGCCAGTACAGTGACATTTTATGCTGTTGTGAGTGAGAAGTTTTTCATAATCTTTACTAGAGCAAAATAATGTAAATAGTAATGCAGTTTCTTTTAGCAGAATGAAAGCTGTGTTCCTTTCTTTTTTTTTTAAAGGCACTTTATAACCAGTATTTACAATTTAAAGAAACAGAAATTCCACCAAAGGAGATAGATAAATCAAAAATCAAGCACCTATATAGATTACTGGAGGTAAGCCATGCTTTTGTGGATTGAGGAATTCTGGGCTTCATTTTTTGTATTTTGGCCTTATGCAATCATTCCTTTTGAAGGTTTGGATAGAATTTGGGCGTATCAAGCTCCCTCAAGGCTACCACCCAAATGATATCGAGAAGGAATGGGGGAAGCTGATTATTGCCATGCTTGAAAGAGAGAAGATGCTACGCCCAGAAGTTGAGCGGTATGTTGATATTTTTGCTTTATAAGCGTGGTTTGTTGCTTACCGTTTTGAAAATATTCAGTGGAATTACTTGTGACAGACAGCAGCACCGTGAGTGGAATATCATCTTTAGGCATTTTAGCAAACAGTTAAATGATAGCCCAAAGTAATTCATGACGATGGATCTTACGTATAAATTTGAGTGCTCTAAGTGTGTACTTATTATTTAGTTTTATTCGCAGTAGAATTTCTCTGCCTCTTAAGTATAACAATGATTTTGCCTTATCCCAGATTATCACTGTTGTATAGAAAAAGGAGATAAGAGTAACAACCAATGTTCCCTCTAAGCAGTGGACTCTCATGAGCAAAAATTCTACCTTGTGAGCTACTGTCATTAAAATTGTGAGCCAGCGATTTGTCTGCTGCATAAACGAGTTTGCTCTGGAGCCCTCCTTCCTGAGTGAAGACAAAAATGCGTGAGGCAGAGGCTAAAAAACTGTGAGCTAGCTCACACTAACTCAGCTTAGAGGGAACATTGGTAACGACCCCCTGTTAGGTTTGCCGACCTCCATGTGAGACGTGTCATTCTCCCAAAATTATAACAGATCTCCAGACTACAAAGATCCATTCTCCTGGAGAAAATGGCAGCTTGTGAGGCTGGACCGAATGTATCATATCCTTGCTGATCTTTCTCCCCTCTCACACTCTGCCCTCCCCAGGCTGTACCCCCAAATCTCCAAAAATTTCCCATTCTGGAGTTGACAATCCTACCACTGCTTGCCTAGATGAATGTTTTTGTGAGTACTCCTTCCTTGACTGTTCACCCCCCCCCCCATTTTAAAGTATTACCTTTGAAAAAGGGGAAGGGGTAGCCACAGGAATGAGGAAGTGTTAGACACAGGGAAAGCCCGTTGTGGGACTTCTTTTGAACAGACTTTACAGGTTTCATACTCCTAGCCATCATTTTCTGCTAGGAATTATGATATTGGTAATTTTCTCGCTTCCCGAATGGGTCCAGAGGGCAGAAGAACAAATCCATTAATCCAGGGCAGGAAATAATGGCTGCTGAGATACTTTTAACCACCGCTTTATTATTTATTTGGGAAATTCATATGGTGACTCTCCATAGACCTACTCAAGGTGGCTTATAATAGCAACAGCCCTTAAAAACAAGCCATTAAAACAGGGTAGGGCTTAAAAAACAAACATCATGTAGCTGAAAATCATGTTGATAAAATACTTCTCATGCTGTCTTTGTTCAGATTAATTTAACCACTGATTGTCAACCAGAATAATTTCTACCGCTAAAATGAATTCCCAAGATTCTCTCCCTATTAATTTCCCCTTCTGCCCCCTCCAAGAAAGGAAAACCCCAGTTTCTCCTCAATCAGTTCACTATTTCTCATCTCCCCTTCAGTCTTTCCCACAACAGCCTAACTCATTGTAACAAAACTCCTCTGTTCTCCAGCTCTGCTTCTAACTCAAAGGAGCAGGATAACAAAAGCCATTTTGCGCATTGATTTTTTTTACAGCTATTTGGGGTTGGGGGTAGCTGCCTGATTTGTTTTAGTCCTTAAAATGGTGGTTTAGCACACTTTGGATTAGCACACTATATAGAGCTGCTATTGGACTTTAGCCTGTTTTATTTATTTGTTTATTTATTAGCCTGTTTTTGACATTAAACCAATCTTATTGATATCTGACATGTAAACTGTCCTTGTGGGGGCAAAATTCTGACTCAAGAGAATTTTCTGTGGGAGTAATGAACAGCATGATTAAGAAATGACTGTCCCCTCCCCAGCCATTCTCTGTCACAGCTCCTGTTGGTCTCATTTTACGGTTTAGTACCAAGCCGCTGGTAAAGGAAGGAAGGAAGGAAGGACTTACGTTTCTGGAATACACATGGGAATGATTTTGCTTTGTGTCTTTGTGGATGTGAGAGAGACAAAATTTCCACACCTGGTTTTAGGAGTCAGTTTAGTCTCCTGTGGGACCAAGCATCTACACATATGTGGTCTTGCTGCTGCTTGCCAGCCAGTTTTAGTATAGAAGGGGATCCCTCAGTAAGAAATGATCTCCCTCTTCCTGTTATAAACTATCGTCAGTTGAAATGGGCTGTGAAAAAGCCCTTGACCATTTTTACCAGATGGCAGTCCCATTGTGATATGCCTTTTCTGCAGGAGTCCGATGTGGGAGCGTACGAACCAAGTTAGAAGAGAAGTTAGTTTTAAATTGTGTGTTTCACAAAGACACTTCAGCTCCTAAAAATGAGCATGTGAAAGTCTGACACGTTACAAAATGTCATGCAAATAACATTTTAGCATTCCTCCAGATAGAAATTCTGTGTGAATTCCGTAAGTGGAAAGATACAGGCATGGTTCAGATAGTTTGTCAAAACGTGAACGAGCAGCAGGCTATCCCCAGGCTTGTGAACTCCCCTCCCTCCCTGTCTTTCTTCTCGCACATGGTGAGTTAGAGTTTGTTTGTGTGGCAATCTATAACTTGTTATGTCTGAACAGTAAACTGTGCTTAATCCGTAGTTTAATGCTGGCATGGAATCCCATTTTTCAGACAAGCACATATACTATAGTTTGTGTTTTTAATTATCAACTTGTGTGAGAGGGGAGGAAGAGAGAAGGAAAAGGGATGGAGCCGAAACTTGTTCACATAAGCATGGTTTATCATTATGTCTGAACTGTAGCTCAGAGACTCAAGATTCATTTAAATCGTATGGACTGTAATTACCCATGTATTCAAAGGCTGCAGAATACTTGAAAATCCTTCACAGGTAACCAGTGTGATGTGAGCACATCTTCTGTTTGCTGAGCACTGGGGGACTGTGTAACAGGCTTGCACAGTTTCTGCAGGGACAGATTATCTTGTGTGTGTATGTGTTTATGTATAGCACATTGCCTGTGGGGCTTATAGAATTCACAACTGTTGAATAATACAAAGCTTTAAGAGAAGAAAGGGGGGAGATGGGCTGTTAGCTTGAGGAGCAAAAGTTTCAAGAGCTAGTTTTCAAAATATGAAATAAGGATTTTTTTTTTTAAAAGGTGTCTTGTCTCTTGTGGGCTAAAAGCCAAGGAGCTGCCCGTGAAGTCTGCTAATGGATGTCATTTTGCAGATGGCATTAAAGTGATTACTGGTTTCCAGGAGAAGATAAACTGTGCATATAGCAACCTCAGTAAATATTTTGGGAGAGAGGGATAAATTGCCTGCCATGAAAAAGGGGTTCGAAATAGGGACTCGCTGCCATGATTTATAGCACAGTGCTCTCCGGTAAAATTAGCTTAACACTGGTGGCAGATCAGAGGTTAACTTTACTAGTTATAAAATAAACAAAGGTCTTCTTATTTGATGGAAGATGATAATCTTTTCACCTTAATGAATAATAATACTAATAAAAATATCTGTAATAAGTGCATGTTATAAGTATATAAGTGGATGTGCATGTTTAAATATAGCGGTATTGCATTGCATTGCAGATTTTCTGGAGTATGAACCGATAATAGCAGCTGATACTGGCTGTAGTAGTTGTCATTCTGCTTTTTAAGGGCCCGCTGAATGTTCTAATGCTGCAATAACCTGGATTACAGGGACACTGGGAGCCCCACTGAAGAGTGTATAACTATATCATGAAGATTTTTATTTTGAAGAAAACACAAAAAAATGAGATGTTACTTTGTCGGTCATCCTGTTTTCACTGAAGAAAATGTGGAACTGTAGGATAAGGGTCTCTTCCCCAGCCCCATCCTCCTTTCATCATTTACCTTGTTGAAATTGGACGAGGCTTACATAAAATATTTGGCATCTCTCTATCCCAGTTAACGCCCTAATCATTCTGATTAGCCCATACTTGTACAGGTAATTCAAGCTAGAGAAACCAAGCCCTCCTTGGCATACATAGCTGTAGGCAAAATCCTCTGAAGAGGTATCAGAATATTATTCGCAGGGTTTTGCATATGCATGTCGGGACCTATTTAAGGATGCAAAGTCTGAGTTGTCTTTAAAAAACGAAAGGAGCCGTGGAATCCCTGGAAGCTGTATGTTTTAGGAGGCTTTTCAGTTTTTTAAATGACCAGTGGAGCAGCTTTTTAGCAGTAAAAAAAAAATGAATACTAATAATTACGGCTACCACAGCAGCGACTCGCTGTTCAGTAACAGCACTAGCGCCCGAACCAGCGTTGACTCCAATGAAAACTTCTTATCTGTCAACTGTGGTCCAACTCTTGTTAACTCTTGTATAAGTTTTGGCAATGGGCCCATGGAAGGATCCAGGTAAGGGCTGAAATCACGTTGCAAAATGTGGCGTCGTTTTATTTTGTCAGAGACAGTAATGTCAGTAATGACCAGTCTTATGTGATGTGTTTCAACTTTGACGTCTTTTAGGTTAGAAATGCTGCAACAGATTGCAAACAGAGTGCAGCGAGACAGCCTGAGCTGCGAAGAGAAACTAATGCTTGCCCGAAATGCTGTGCAGTCAGTAAGTGTGTTTAAATATCTGCCCTCCACACACACGCCTTCTGTATTGAGAACTAGTGCGGTCTATGGCTGAAGCGGTGAAACCAGCTCTGTCTTAAAATGTTTGCAAAGCTTCGTACTTACACAGGGTAGTCAAAAGCAAGTCACTGTCCATCAGCCTCAGCTCTCAGGTTTTTAATCTGGGAACTGTAGTGGCTGTTATTTATCAGGATTTTTGTGGTGAAGAAAGAAACACTTGGGTTACTTGGCAGCAGCAATGATATGTAAACAAGGGTTGCACTAGATGCGCGCATTCCACTTATTTCATCAGGTGAATGAAAAGGAGTGAGAAGCTGGGTTTGTAGGCATTATATATAAATGTAAATATGCGGGCATAAAATGATTTAGTTATACATTTTGCCTTAGAGTCTCAGCAGGATTTCAGCTGGCCACCAGAGCCTGAAGTGATAGCTGTAAGGTGAAAACAGACCCATGTTCTAATTGTTTCAGAGAGTAGGCGTGGTGGCCTGCTGTAGCTCAGCTTAGATTCAATTCCAGTAGCACCTTATTGACCAACAAGATTTTTGGAACATGAGCTTTTGAAAGTCAAAGCTCTGATATCTGTCAAAGTGAGCTTGAGAGCTCATACTCTGAACACCTTGTTGGTCGCTGTGGTGCCACTGGACTTGAATGTAGCCATTCTCAGTGTTGTGGAAGTGATTTGAACATGTTAGTACGTTCCAAGTCATTTCTTTTTTGGAGCAAAAAAAAAAAAAGTCTTCAGATAATTTCCACCATGAGTGGAGGTTTCGCCTGTCTTCCTCCCCAGGAGGATGGAGAGAACTTTCCAGGAGGTGACCTCTATTACGTAAGTGCAAGATAAATTTAAAAAATGATGCTAGGATGGGATAGTTTTTAAGGAGGAAATATTTCTATTAGAAAATTAGGACTATTTCTAAGACTGGAAGTTTATAGTTGTCTGCATTTAAATGTCTTTTAACAGATTGTTCAAGCTGACTGTTGTGAAAGCTTTCTTGTTCCTTCAGAAGTGGGTACAGATATTTGTAGGTTTTTTTCTGAACACACAGCATGTGGCAGCCAGAGAATTTGCATTAGCATCTTAACTGTCAGGATACTATGAAGGTCCTGCTGTACCCCTTTTATTATAGTTTTTCATCCAAAAACTATCACCTTGTGATTAACAAAGGCTACCCCTTGGTGGCTACCTCATAATGCTTTGCTAACCCATCAGCTTGCTTTTTGGTCAGCCTCCAAACTGGCGCAAATTATGGCAATCTTTTCTTCTGTCCTGGATCACGTTGCTATTCTTATCACTTGCTATTTCCTTAAGGCAACTGTCACCTGAAAGTGCAGAGTTACTGGCAAGACCTTTTACATTAAGGAGCTTACCTCCTGCAAGTCCAGCAACACAGAATCTATAATGAAATGTGGATGTTCTGAATGCCACATGCTATGCATTACAAAGACACCTGAAGTCCCACATACCTGTTTCAGAAATCACACATCAGCAGTTTGCAACAACAGAGTGAACATTTTTTGCAAAACATTTTCATGTGGATGACCCAAGCCTTCCAGGCTTTGAAGTACTTCCTGCAGAAAAAAACTGCAAACCTAGGATGCCTGAATCAAGAGAGACTCTTGTTTGTTCATGATAGACGTTACCTTCTGGAGAAGTTAGTTCATCCTCAGCTTTCTTAGAACTGTCTCTGCCTGCATTTGTTTGAAATCTTCCCGTGCTTCTGATGAAGCAAGAAGTGAAACAGAGCAATCCTAAGCAGGTTTACTCAGTAGGGTGATTCAGTGGGGCTTTCTCCCGGGAAAGCATTGTTGGGATTGCACTGAAAATGTTTAATTTAAATGCTTTGTTTACATATCAGTGTTTGTGATTGACTGCATCCTGCTAGGATCCAGAGCTTACTTGGATGCGGCTCTGCAGCATTTCTTTTTTTCAGACCATCTGTTTATGTGTATGTAATAATACAGAATAGTAAAAAGGTGACATTGTCGTCAATCGTATGTGCACCCCACAATTTTTCTGCCGCATATATCTGATGAGGCAAACTTTTTTAATACTATGTCTCTGTGTGTGTGTGTTTGTGTCTGTACGCTGATCTATCCAATTTATCAATCTGATTTGATGTACATTAGGAAACAAGCCAAGTTCACAAGGTGAGAATTAAAATGTACTTTTTACTTCTTACCTTGCTAATAGACTTTTCTCCTGGCATGGTTTTATCCAAAAGTAAAGTTTATAAATTGCATTAATTCAGAACGATTTATGATGCGTGTCAGTGCACGAAATATTACATTGTTGTGTCTCTTTTAAAGATTTTGCTCACATCACTGATTTTGCTCTCTTAACATAGGATTCAAAACGATTAGAATCGGGTTTGCAGTTCCAGAACGAGGCGGAGATTGCAGGCTATTTACTTGAATGTGAGAATCTATTGCGCCAACAAGTCATGGATGCCCAGATTCTTCTTGATGGAAAATATTATCAGGCAGATCAGCTGGTCCAGAGGTATATGCATTTATGCACACTTTGTATGTCCTAACAGATGAATTTAAAAAAATCTAGCTCTCCTAAAATTGGGTTGGTGAGGTCACATTGAACATCTAAATAAACATAATCCAAGGAACTGAAGAAGCAGGAACTCTATGTGAGTGGGAAATGCTAAAATATAGCTTTTTACATAGAAAAGCTTCTCTGTAGGTGCAGTGTAGCTTGAACTGCACTGTTGTGATAAATAACTGGAGAAAGAAAATTCCGTACAAATGTGTCTTAATGAATCATAGCCCAATCTCTTGGGCTTGGTTTTCAAGAAAGCCCTAATAAATGAATTGTTGTGTTACCTGTATACACAGTGTCATGCAATTAACAAGCCACTGATAAATATACATTTAATATATGCTTGTGGAGTGGGCTATGCAGACACTTAATGAAGTTGGCAACCGACAGTCTCTGTTGTGTTAACAGGAATATACTAACAGTAAAAACTATGTCAGGACACGTAAGGAAATTTACAGTGCAGTCTCAAGTAGAATTATACCCTTCCAAGCCCAGTGCCCTCAGTGGACTTAGGTGTAACTGTGTTTAGGATGACAAAGAGAGTTCTGACTCTTGAAAGCTTATTCCCCCCCCCCCCCCATCTGTTTGGTCTCTAAGGTGCTACTGAACTCGAATCTAGCCGTGTTTAGGGTTGTACTGCAAATACTTAACTTTAGCTGAATTTGTCCTGAATTTGGTAACTTAAATAAATTACACGGTGCAATCTTTTCCTCTGTGAGCTGAGGCTAGGTCTATTTGATGGACTACCTGGTTTGTTGGTAATCAGGGTTTTTTAAAATTACACAGACACTTTGAAGTATGTATGGTACACCTTTTAAAGTGTCCTTTTAATTTGGTTAATATCCTTTAATCTTCTCTGGAGTCAGCTGATGATGTATGTGGAGCATTCTACTTTTACTATCTGAACTCTTAAGTCATAAAAGAAGAGTGAGCTGGAACAGAGACACTTTAATTAAAATTTTTGTAAGCCAGTATTTAATATGATGAATTTGTTATGTCTGAAGTATATACCTTTGTTAGCACATTGAGGCCCACCTGCTGCTTTACCACAAAACTTCCCATGCATCAGTTTTACCAGTCTCTCAAAAAGTTGTTTTGGAGCACATGGGCTGAATGCCTGGGCTAAATTCCTCTACTAAAATTCTGTGACTAGGGTTGCCAAGTCTGGGTTGGAAAATACCTGGGGACTTTGGGGGTGGAGCCAGGAGAGGGTGGAGTTTGGTGAGGGGAGGGGCCTCAGCATAGTACAGTGCCATGGAGTCCACCCTTTAAAGCAGCCATTTTCTCCAGGGGAGCTGATCTTTGTCAACTGGAAATCAGTTGTAAAAGCGGGAGATCCCCAGGCCCCACCTGGAGGTTGGCAACCCTATCTGTGACAGTGTCTTGTTCTTTTCGTTTCTATACTAAATGCTGCTGTTATGGGTTTTAAAACAGGGTTGCAAGACAAAGAGATGACCTTATGGCCTTAAGAGCAGAGTGCTCCTCAGTATACAGCACGGGGAGAACGCTGACGACAGAACAGACCAAGATGATGATATCAGGAATAACACAAAGCTTAAACTCAGGATTTGCACCAAACTTAAGCCCTACTTTAAGCTCTGGACTGAGCCAGGGTTTAACCCCCTCCTTGACTTCATCCAGTCTGACATCAGGTTTATCATCAGGTTTTTCTTCAAGACTGACTCCATCCATTACCCCAGCATACACACCAGGTTTTCCTCCACGGTTAATTCAAAGCTACGTAACGGGTGTGGACAGTGGTGCACTGCAAACACTTAAGCTGATGCAGATCCGGAAGCCCTTGATGAAATCAGCATTTGTTGACCAGAATTTAACAGAGGAGGAAGTCAACATGAAATTTGTCCAGGATCTCTTAAGATGGGTTGATGAAATGCAGGTAACCTCTACATGTGCAGTTCTCCATTTCCAGATAATCATTCTTCTTAATGTCTGTGAGGGCTCAAAATTAATTTTCAGCTTCTGCCTATAAGGTGCAACTGGATCGAGCTGAATGGGGTTCAGATTTGCCGAGTGTGGAAAGCCATGTAGAAAATCACAAGAACGTCCATAAAGCTATTGAAGAATTTGAGTCAAGCCTTAAAGAAGCAAAAGTCAGTGAGGTACAGCATAAAAGATGCCTTCTGGCTGTGTGTATATGTATGCCTTTAAAAACTGAATTATGTCTAAACTAATTACAGGTTTCATAACTGCATTTGGATTGCCCAACTGTGCTTTAATGCTGTATCATGCAAATAATATAAACTGTCAACCTTGTCTTAATTGTTGAGCGTTGCCTAATTATTTTTTTTCCTTTGACCCCCATTTGTTTTGTTTTTCACAGATCCAAATGACTGCTCCTCTTAAACTTAGCTATGCAGAAAAATTGCACAAACTGGAGAGCCAATATGCAAAACTCTTGGTAAGATCACTGCTTGAAAGTTCAGCTTTTAAATGGCTCTTGCTTTGATAATGAGAGGTTTGAAGGAGGAAAAACCTGGGTTTTTTTTTACTCTTGTCACTTTTTAAGAATACATCAAGAAATCAGGAAAGACACCTTGACACCCTTCACAACTTTGTGTCTCGTGCTACCAGAGAACTTATATGGTTGAATGAAAAAGAGGAAGAGGAGGTTGCGTATGACTGGAGTGAAAGAAACACAAATATAGCAAGGAAGAAAGAGTACCATGCCGTAAGTATCAGTGATGTAATTAAAAACAAAGTACTGAGTGTAACCTTTCTTGTTTCCTTCTGGTTTCTAAAGCTAATTATTTTTAAATTCAAAGGAACTGATGAGAGAACTTGATCAGAAAGAAGATGTGATTAAATCGGTTCAGGAAATAGCAGAACAATTGCTCCTAGAAAACCACCCTGCAAGATTAACTATTGAGGTAGGTTAAGTATGGGCTAGGAACAGGGACACATGGATTTAACAGTCTTTCAAGGTTTTATTTAGGAGGGAATGAGACAGAAGAGCATTAGAAGAACCGTGATGGATCAGACCAGTGGTCCATCTAGTCCAGCATCCTGTCTCACACAGTAGCCAACCAGTTCCTCTGGATGGCCAACAACAGGGCATTGAGGCTGAGACCTTCTCCGGGATTCAGTGCCTCTGAATGTGGAGGTTCCCCCTCAGTCCCTATGGCTAGTAGCTAAGTTTAAGAGGAGCCCTTATGGCTAGTAGCTAGGGGTGGGCACGAACTGAAAAAAACGGAGGTTCGTGGTTTTCACAAACCCTGAACTTCCATGAACTTCTCCATTACACGAACTGATTCATGCTTTAGGAAGCTTGTGGAGCTGTAGCTCCACCCGGAAGTGAGCTCTGGAGGCATTTAAATGCCGCTGGAGCTCACTTCCAGTTGGGGGCGTGGCTGCAGAACAACCCGGAAGTGGGCTCTGAAGGCATTTAGATGCTTTTGGAGCTCACTCGAGCCACAGGCCCACCCGGAAATGAGCCCCAAAGGCATATAAGTGCTTTTGGAGGCCACCTCTGGGTCAGGCCAGCCCAACACACAGGTGGGCTCCAAACACATTTAAATGCTTCTGAGGCTGACTTCTGTTAGGGCAGCCCGACCCAGAAGTAAGTGCTTTTGGAGCTCACTTGGGTCCGGCCATGGGCTGGTGATGGACCGCAACAGCATTTAAATGCCTTCAGAGCTCACTTCAGGTCGGGCTGCCTGACCCAGAAGTAAACTCTGAAGGTCCCGTATTTTTCACTCCATAAGACGCACCTGACCATAAGACGCACCTAGCTCCGCTCAGCGCCGTGGCTTGGGAAAGGTGAGAGGGGGTTTAAGACGCGCACACTCCCCCCCCCACTTTTTTGGGAGAAAAAGTGAGTCTTATGGAGCAAAAGATACTGTATTTAAGTACTTTCGAAGCCCGCACAAACCCTCCCACAAATCTCCATGAAAAAACATGGAAGTTCGTGTGGCAGACCGTGGGAGACATATTCTCCTGAACCAGTCTGGTTTGCAAAGCATGAACCGGGGTTTGTTTATCAGTTCATGCTCATCTCCACAAGTAGCCATTGATAGACTTATCCTCCATGAATCTATGTAATCCCCTTTTAAAGCTGTTTATTCCTGTGGCCATCACTACATCCTCTGGCAACGAATTTCACATTTTAATCACTCTCTATGTAAAGTAGTATTTCCTTTTGTCCTTCCTGAACCTACTGGCCATCAGTTTCATTGCATGCCCTCAAATTCTAGTATTTTGGGAGAGGGAGAAAAAATTCTCTTCGTCAACTCTCTCCATCCTATGCATAATTTTATAAAACTCTATCATGTCCCTCCTGCCTTAGTCGTCTCTTTTCTAAACTGAAAAGTCCCAGCCTCTTCAGCCTTTCCTCATAGGGAAGGTGCTCCAGCCCCAAAGTCATTTATACATTTGGAGGCTCTGCATAGACACAAGAGGCACCTGATATTGTTAGAAAACTCTTTTTATCTGTACCCACGAGCATATATACTTCACAACTGAAGATGCTGCTTCATGCATCTGATGAAACGGGATCTATTCCTCAAAAATTCATAACTCAATGTATTAAAGTTCAGTGCGCCACCAAACACTTTGCTGTTTATAGGATAGGGTATTTGATACAATAAAATAGCCTCTTTGAGATATGTCAGGTGAATGTGGTGTGTGTGTGTGTGTGTGTGTGTGTGTGTGTGTGTGTGTGTGTGTGTATATATATATATATAATGTCTCCTGAAGACCACAGCATACCTAGATGGTTCTTGGACTGTAGAAGTAACAACAACAACAACAAAAAGAGAAGAAATTTTGATCCTCCAGTACAGCAGCAATAGTTAGCATTAAAGTGAGAATGTTGTTTGTTCCCCATCTCTGAGTTGTTGGTCTTCTTGTGTTGGATTGAAAGGGACTTTCCAGCGTGCTTCCATATATCAAGGTTGCCTCCTTTTAAGGTGTGAAGTTCAGGCGTACACACTCATAAACTTGAGATGTTGTTTGGACATTAGATTTATTTTGGACCGGTATCAAGTTTTTTTTAATGTAGGTAATCTGTTTTACATTAAAACGCATGTTAGCTACTGTAGGTGCCTAAGAATGTACCCTTTTAAGTCCATTGAAGTCAGTAAGCTTCGAACGTTGTAACTCTGCTTAGGACTGCTCTGTTGCAGATGTCCAAATTTCATGTTTCATAACTGTGTGATGTAGAAGGATAGCCATGTGGGGTTACATTCTGGAACAGTGAGGCTTTTATACGAGTACCTGGACGCTGTGATGCTTTTCTCTCTTATTAAAGAGCCAGCACTGTTGCAGCTACTGTGTGTGTGATGTTGCCACCCTTCTAATTAGACAGGAATGGATATATCCATATTGAGATCTCCTGTGAAGTCTGTATACATAGACTGTCCTTTTTTCTTTAAAAGTGCCAAAGTTAATTGAAATTTGTCTCCCAATGGGGGGCAGGGCACCCACTAACTTAACTGGTAAATGTCTTGGACTCTAAATGGGAGAGTTCTCAGTTTAAAGTATTTAGAGCAGCCTCTGCTGGCCATAATAATGCCATGATAGAGCAGCAGAAACGCAGCAGATAGTGCTGGAGAAATTCAGGCCGTGTACCTGAATTCTAATCTAATAAGAAACTAATCTAATAGGAGACTGATTCTATAAACAAGAGTCTTGTGGCACCTTAAAGACTAAAAAGTTCAATAAGAGCATTTTTTTTCTGAGCTAGAGCCCACATCATTGGAATAAAAGAGAGCCAGTTTGGTGTAGTGGTTAAGTGCGCAGACTCTAATCTGGGAGACCCGGGTTTGATTCCCACTCCTCCACCTTGGGCAAGCCATAGCTCTGTACCAGCTGTTCCCTCAAGGACAGCTTGGGAAAGAGCTCTCTCAGCCCCACCTACCTCACAGGGTGTCTGTTGTGGGGAGGGGAAGGGAAAAGGAGTTTGTAAGCCGCTCTGAGACTCCCTTGGGGAGTGGAGGGCGGGGTATAAATCCAATCTCTTCTTCTTCTTCTTCTTCTTCTTCTTCTAAAAGTTTTTATTCTGAGAGAGCCCAGTGTGGTGTAGTGGTTAGAGCGTCCGACTAGGATCTGGGAGATCCCAGCTTTGGAAAAAAACCACCTTCTGCCATGGAAGCTTGCTGGGAGACCTTGGGCCAGTTACACACTCTTAGTCTAGCCTACCTCCCAGGGTAAAATGGAGGAGAGGAAAACAATGTGAGCTCCTTCGAATTCCCGTCGTGGCGAGAGGTGGAGTATCAGTGAAGTAAAAAAATGAATAAAAAAATAAAATTGAATAAAACTTGTCAGTCTTTAAGATGGCATAAGACTCTTTAGGATATTTTTGCTGCAACAGACTACACTTTGGAATGTTGCAAATTTTGGTGAGAGTTGTTAATTTTTGCAGAAATACAGCAAACAGGTATAGTTCAGTGGTTCTGAAGTGCTCTGAATCTTGTATCTCATGAAGTCTCTAGGTGGTTTTGGGTGAGCCACTCTTTTTCGGTCTGTTTGCAGTAGGGGAAGGGTAATAATTGACCTACTGCACAGGTGCAAAGTGATATTGATGAACTACTTTGAACAGTTGAAAGTACTATATAAGTTATAAAAATTATTCTGTTCTTGTAAAGTTTCTTACATTGTTGGAGGCTGCTACATAGAGTGACCATTTCTGTTGCAAAAGTAAATACAAGATGTCATGGTCATCAACTGTTTTTGTGGCTCAAAGCCTCCGGTTCTCTTTTGTGTGATGTGCTACTGCTGCTGCACAACCAATCATTAATATTTCCCCCTTCTCTATGCCTTTAAGGCCTACAGAGCTGCAATGCAAACACAGTGGAGCTGGATTTTACAACTATGCCAGTGTGTTGAACAGCATTTAAGAGAAAATGCTGCATATTTTGAGGTATGTGAAGTACATGAATATAGTTATGGCAAAACTACAAATGTTTAGCAGGGGGCAAATTGGAGGTCTGCTGTGGGAGGGGACGGGAGGTACAAAATGTTGCCTCCTCTTCCAAAGATAGAAGTTCCCTTAAGTCTTTGGATGTGCATGGTTTGATAAAATCCACTGATTGTATATTGAATCATTCAAAATCTGAGTTGGCAGATTTTGAGAGCCTTCCTTATCATATGGGTACAAATGCCTCCCCCACCCCAAAAGAGAGAGAGAGAGTAAATGTATTCTGGGATGGTTAAAGTGGCCCAGGACACTATGTGTTCCTTCCCATGCATTGAGTTTTTGAAAAGAGCATCGGTGACATCAGTCTTCTCCTTCGTTGTTTTTTGGGAGGGTTGCTTAAAGATCAGTACCCCCATTCATTTGATCTCCGTATGCCATAGTAAGAGAGATGGCCAAGTTGTCCTTTTTCATTCAGACTCCTTTTTAACTTAAACTTATGGGAAAGGAGGGGGATCCCCCCAATTTTCTCATTTGCTTAGGACAAAATTTTAAAGTCCCTCATCTGTCTATTTCAGATCACTAGCCGAAATATAGGATAGTGTAGTATTATCAGTTTGAACTTCCAGTCGCTGACTGACATAACCTCAGGGTTGCCATTTTATCTTTAAGCTAAATTGTGTGTTTTCTTCTAGTTCTTCAATGATGCCAAAGAGGCCATGGATTATTTGAGGAGTTTAAGAGATGCCGTACAACGAAAGTACAGCTGTGATAGATCCAGTAGCATTCACAAGCTAGAAGATCTGATCCAGGAGTCCATGGTAGGAATGCAAATGCCTTAGCAGATATTATCTCCTGTGGAAACGCCAATGAAATCATTGTGGCTTTTGCAACTGGAGTTTAAGAGATAAAACATAACCCAAAAACTAATGATGGGCTTGTAAACTGCAAACGGAACTAACCTCACAATTACCTTCAGCCCTCTAGCCACAAATTATACTGAACAGTCAGTGTGTGACAATTTTAAACCAAAAGCAGTGAGGGATATAGATGAAATGTTCTGCCCAGAGCCCTGCAATCTGTTGCTGAAACACTTAAGTTCAGTTAAAGAAAAAGAATAATTTCTGTTGATAGCCTGTAGCCCTTTGTTCCTGTTCACTTTCACACCTGAACCTAATAAAAGAAAAGCAATTATCAGAGCCCTCAACACATTATGGGTTTTTGGGCAGCTGATAGGCTGATTTATTCACTAGGGTTGCCAGGTCTGGGTTGGAAAATACCTGGAGACTTTGGGGTTGGACCCAGGAGAGGGCAGGGTTTGGGATGGGAGGGGCCTCGGCATAGTACAGTGCCACAGAGTCCACCCTTCAAAGCAGCCATTTACTCCAGGGGAGCTAAACTCTGTCATTTGGAGATCAGCTGTAAAAGTGGGAGATCCCCAGGCCCCACCTGGAGGTTGGCAACCCTATTATTCACTGATCACAGGGTCTGAGTGTACACATAGGTTTCTGTCCAGAGGCATTCTGTCCTCTTCCGCGAGCCAGGAAACAGGCAAAGTGAGTTTGCAAAGTGTTTCCTTTCACAGAAGAAAAAGCATCCCACTTGGACTATCAGCATTTGGAACCATGGGCATGTGCAGCCAAATACAATTTGCAGCCTGTGTTCCGGCATCAGGTTTTGTTCCCTTAGCCCTAACGACTAAAAACCATCAGTGAGTGGTTCTCCCCTCCTCAGTATTCTGTACTGGATTACCGTAATATATCACAGTAGGCTTCATTCTGCGTTGACATCTCTACAAGGTAATAATTCATCATGATTATTAGAGAGCAGTAGTTACTATTTAAACTCAGGACTAATTCATCTGAATAAAGTTGTAGAAGACAGAAAGCATCAGAGACAGCAGGAGAAAAGATTAAAAACCGTCAAAGAAAAATACATTGAATTTGTAACTACTCCCTAATGTTTGTTTCCTTTCCTTAAAAACTGGCATCTAGGAAGAAAAAGAACAGCTTCTGCAATACAAGAGCACCGTGGCAGGTCTTGTGGGGAGATCCAAGAGTATAGTTCAGCTGAGGCCAAGGAATCCAGATAGTCTACTCAAAACATCCATCCCAATTAAAGCCATCTGTGATTATAGGCAAATAGAGGTTGGAACCTTGAATTTCTTCCAATTGATTATGGGCGTGAGAAGACAGCTGAGGTTATATTAATGACAAGTTCCTGGAAGTCTCTTCCATCCTAGTAAAGACAGCAAGGCTTTGTCTTCCTGGTTGGGGGTTGGGTGGTTTTCTGTCTTGTTCTCCTGTCACTTTTCCCAGTGGCGCCATGGACAAAAATGTTCTGTGAGAATAGGGCAAGAATGTCACTGGCTCATCATCTTTTTTTCCTGCTCTTCTGTTGACAACTAGATAACCATTTACAAAGACGACGAATGTGTTCTAGCAAGCAATTCACACCGGGCAAAGTGGAAAGTGATTAGTCCGAGTGGTAATGAGGCGATGGTTCCTTCTGTATGTTTCACGGTTCCTCCACCAAACAAAGAAGCAATAGACACTGCAAACAGGTATGAGTGAGCATAGCGCAGGCATGATGCACTGAGGACCTTTTGCATAGTCTTTTTGTTTGTTTTTCGCCTTTCAAGATCACTTCTTGGAAATGAATAACATATGTCCGTTTTTCACTCTTTCCTGTATTTTCAGTGTGTCACTTTACCTTTCCTTTGTGCATTTCAGAATTGAACAGCAATATCAGAATGTCTTAACCCTTTGGCACGAATCACATATAAACATGAAGAGTGTGGTCTCCTGGCATTACTTGACACATGAAATTGAAACTGTTAGAGCTGGTAACGTTGCTTCGGTAGGTTATGTGCCTTTTTCTACATTCATCCAAAGTGTACCTGGGCAAATGTTCTATGCTTCAGAAGGGAGTATCCATGGTGTCTAAAGCTAAAGAGTTTTTTTTCTAACATAAAATATTTCTGCAGTTTATCCTTACCACGGCATTTCATTGGATGCATATATACCGTATTTTTCGCTCCGTAAGATGCACCTGACCATAAGATGCACCTAGCTCTGCTCGGTGCCGTGGCTTGAGAAAGGTGAGGAAGGTTTAAGACGCACACACTTCCCCCCCCCCCACATTTTTTGGGAGAAAAAGTGAGTCTTATGGAGCAAAAAATACGGTAGTTTGACCTTTTATGAGATAATAGCAAAGGCTGAGAGCAGTCCAATGCCTTAACTGAGAGGCATGTTTGCTGGAAATGCACCACTGTTTCGAGAAGGGCCGATGTGCACCAGTATGCACAAGTGGGAGCTCTGGTCCAATTAGGGTTACATGGGTGTTAAAGAAATATATCTTTAAGCATTGCACTGTCTGCATTGCAGCACAATTAAGCCACCTAACGGACAGGAAATGTAATTGACTTTTACTGAGGCGTACCTCCTCTTCTGCCGTCCCCTAAAGTGCTGCTGCAAGTCAGGCTAGAAGATTTAAATGACAACATGAGTGCTACACATTTAAGCCTTCAGTACAGCATTAAGGAACTGACGTAACGGTGACATGGTCCTCATGTTCTGTTGTTAAATGGTCCTTGTTGATGGAAAGACACTGACTCCCCCCCTCATAAACTTTCCTAGATAAAGACACTCTTGCCAGGAGAACACCAGCAGGTTTTAAGCAACTTGCAGTCCCGTTTTGATGACTTTCTGGAAGACAGTCAGGAGTCTAAAGTCTTCTCTGTGGCTGACATTGCACAGTTGGAAAGGGAGGTGAATGTCTGCAAGGAGTACTACCAAGAGCTCCTTAAGTCTGCTGAGAGAGGTAAGGTAATAAATTTTAGAAGTATAAAAGTTTCCCTTACAAGATGTCAAGTGGCATCTGCTGCATCTTCAGCTTTTATACATATGAACTGTGTTATTATGGCTGTTTTACAGTGGTATCAGTTTAGACTTCAAAGTGTGTGTGGGGGGTTTATGGCAGGTGTGAGAATAGGGTTGGATCCAAGTGCCTACCAAAGTAAAAACCAATGTTAAACTGAAAGGGGGGGGGGGAGTGTGCTGTTTAAGAGTTTATTTATTTATTTTTATATTGAATTTCTTAATTGCCCAATCCCTGCTGTGCAGGGCTCTGAGCGATGTACAGCATTCTTAAAAACACCAAGGTAAAATAATCAAATAACATTCATAACATTAAAGTTAAATGCTGTGAGTTTTTAAAAGACCTCACAAGAATTACAGGCACACTTTGGGATTGGTGCTTTCGGCTGTTGGGGTAATGCAGTGGACTGTTGGGGTAATGCAGATACTAAATGGTGGTTGATGCAGGGAGAGATACAGTTTCCCCCCAATCCTCTCCTCCCACATTAGACTGCTCACACAAGTGATTTTGGCACTGGGCACCTGGCTACAGTAAATGCACTTACAATAAACTCCTAAGCAGAGTCACACCCTTCTGAGTTGTTGAAGTCAGTGGGCTTAGGATGGCACTGTTAGCAGGTACACTTGGGCAGAATCATTGAGCTATCCATTGACTTAGATGCTCCTGAAGAAATTACCTGTGATCTGAACCACAGAAGGCAGGTGGGAGGAGGTGAGAAGAACTAATCCCCAGCATTCACTATATGCCATCCCTTCTGTTTTGTTGCTAACATCACTCAAGACCTGTTCAGACACATGTGCACTGTAAATTCAAGAATAAATAGTCTCTTTGTTTTTTGTCTGAACATTTAATGTCATATTTGACCCATAAACTCAGATTCAGCCTAAAATCAGTTTTGGAGTACACTGTTTTTCTGCTGGCAAATATTTGTGTTTGATTAAACTGAACTATCATTCTGGCAGGTTGAAAAATAGGTGAAGAATGCATTGTTGTTATTGCTCCTAAATGTTCAGAAACATACTTTACAAGGAATATTGTACACCTCTATGTTTGTTTCACCTAGTTTTTATTTATTTAAGGGTATTATGAACTAATTGGGAAAGATATTAATAACATCCCTAAAGACAAATGTCTTCAAAGTTTATTCTTATGGCAAGCATTCTGTCTCCTTTCTGAAAACATATAATATTATTAAGCTTCAAATACAGAAAGGAGTCTTTTTCTTAAAGCTGGATAAATGCCTGAGTTTTTAAAAGCTGAATAGATGTATTGTGTTATGCATTCAGCCTGATATTGATAGAGGGGAACATAGCAGTTTAAAGCCGATTACGGTACTCCTATGTTCCTGGATGGAGCACAGCTATATTTACTGACTATCTGGAATACATGATAAGAGACTCGCTTCTATGGATTTAATACCATTTTACTATGGAATCGTTTGAACATTAACAGTCATGGACAATCCACTTAATCAGCATCCATGCACAAAGGGAATTATAATACAAGTGTCTAAAATGATAAGCGCACATTATGGGTGTGTATTTTTGCGGGAGGAGGGGGGTGCACATACATTCTTTCCAGAAATTTGCAAGTATTTGAGAAAAACTTCAAGATATGATGATCGTGGTGATCATACATAGGAAGAAGGAAGGATAAAGGCTTTGCACATCCTGAATCTTATCAGTTGTATTGAAACAGAATGTTTACATCTCTCTGCTTGGAGGTTTACACAACTCCCCTTTTATGGGCAATGCATAATCTGTATTTCATATGACATGGAGAAATTTGGAAACTGGAATTGCAGGCACTTGTGATTTTTGCTCCTCTCCCCTCAGCATCCAACATTGCTCCTGATGGCTTCCTGTTAACATTAATTGCATGTTCCCTGAGCTGTTTTTTTCCTAAAAGAAAAGGAAAACACTGTGACACCATAATATTTGTTGTATGAGGGCAGAAAGATATCAAAAGACTTGGCTCGATTTATACACGTTATCTCTTCTAACAGAGGAGCACGAGGAATCCATTTACAACCTCTACATCTCAGAAGTCCGAAACATCCGACTTCGTTTGGAGAATTGTGACGATCGTTTGATCAGGCAGATTCGAACCCCACTGGAGAGAGATGACCTACATGAGAGTGTGTTTCGGATTTCTGAGCAAGAAGTGAGTTTTCTGAGTGCATACCTATGAAATCTCATGCTCCAAAACACTATTGCTAGTACTAGAGCCTTCAGAGTAATTATGAGTGCATAAAGGGTTCATTCAGAAGCAACTATAACCTCGTAATTACCTTCAGGGCTGTAGCTACAAATCATAATGAATGAACTGCAGCTGTTAAGCAAATATCTTAACTGAAGAAAAGTATTAATTTGGGCCATCAGCTAATTATAGGTTTGGGAGTCGTCTGATTCTCTCCCTCTGGAACTTCCTGTCTAAGGAAGCTGGTTTCTCTGAGAACTTCCTGAACACGGTTTACACACAGTCTCATTTAAGAAGACATTTGATTTGGGAATTGCAGTTGTTGTGACTTGGGACTGCTTTACCTGGGCTGAGGTGGTTTTGTTTTTGTTTTGTTCTGGTATTGTATTTTATTATATTTCTGAAATACTTGTTCGCTACTTTGAGAGTGTATTTTGGATGATATAGAGCGAAAAATTAAATAGCAAGATCAGATTCTTGGCTTGTAAGAAACTAACTTGATTAAGCCTTGTGCTCTCCCTTGATCCTGTGTATTTGACTCAGAGCAGATGTCCTCAGATTGTGTGAACATACGCCTTCAAAAGTCAAGACCCATGATTTATAATCATCTTTACAAATAAAGAAATCATATTAGCATATCTACATGGTAATGTTACATGGAGATTCATCGTTCATACTGGTTTTCCAGAGCTGCGTCCATGAGAAGTCTGAACAGAAATCTCAGGCGTTTTTTTTCTACATGGATTTATTGTGAAATGATAGGGTTCCGACACAATGTTTCACGTGCTCATATGATTTCCATAACATCTCTTTCGATGTGCACAGAGCATTAAACCATAAGCAGTTCTTTATTCAAATGTTACAAGCAAACTGGAGTTTGTTGTTGATGATCACAAGCTTGATTTATTACCAGATTTGCATGCTGTCTGTCCCTCTCTCATAGTATATGGAGCTGTCCTTGTTTAAGAAGTCTGTTATGTCATCTGAAAGTGGGCACTTCAGCTAATTGGAGTTTCTTGCTTTGTTGCTGAGTTCTAAATTATGTTCCCATCCTTTTACCGTGGACCTTTTGCATGCATCCTCTGTCACTGAGCTACAACTCCTCCTCAGTTCTTGTGAAATATATCTTTTTTTAAATTTAGGAAGGCCTATTGAGAGAAAGTTTGAAACCCCATGCTCTAGGGGAAAAAATAATTTGTCTTCTGTTTTGTAGAAGCTGAAGAAGGAGTTGGAGCGACTTAAAGAAGACTTGGAAACAGTCACGGATAAATGTGATGAGTTTTTCAGTCAAGCTGCTGGCTCACCCTCAGTCCCTACTTTGCGGTCAGAGCTTAATCTTGTAATTCAGAATATGAATCAGATTTACTCCATGTCTTCCATTTATATTGAAAAGTAAGTAAGTCATCGTGTCCCTCACGTTTTATTGCACCGTCTGTTTCATTCTTTTTTTAAAAAATGGAGGAAAAAGCAGGGTATGAATATTTTAATAAGTAAAACACTTTGCTAATTGAATAATACGTACAAAACTTCATATAATATACTAAAGCTCATTTAGTGAAATGTAAAAGCTGTCTGTAAAGTATTATTACAAAATGGTTCCTTTGTTTCAGGTTAAAAACTGTAAATTTGGTGCTCAAGAACACACAGGGAGCTGAGTCATTAGTAAAACTGTATGAGACCAAGCTATGTGAGGAAGAACCGTTGACTGCCGACAAGACTAATATTGAGAACTTGATGGGTACATTAAAGGTATGGGTACGGTGCGGAATACAGTAAGGATTTGAAATTGCCATGCATTTTTAGCAATGTAGATACTAGCTCAGTCTCATCAGATCTAGGAAGCTAAGCAGGGTTGGCTCTGGCTAGTGTTTGAATTGGAGACCACCAAGGAAGTCCAGGGGTACAAAGCAGAGGCAGGAAATGGCAAATCACTTCTGGACATCTTTTGCCTTAAAAACCCCATGGGGTCGCCGTAAGTCGGCTGTGACTTGACAGCATTTCCCACCACCTCTCCCACCGACAAATGGCAGCGAATGGAGCGTCTGTAGAATGAGAGTGATATGCAGGCTCCATCAAGCTCCTGATAATAGCTGAGCCATTGATTTTGAGGGGAGACCAATGTACAGTGCATTACAGTAGTCTAGTCTTGATGGTACTGTGGTATGGATCTAGGTGACCAGATCAGCCATATTAAGGTAAGGGGCCATCTTACAGGCTAAGCTGAGTTGGCAGAGAGTGTTTTTTGCAGCTGCATTAACTTGCTTCTCCAATAATAAGGTTGGATCTAGTAAAATCCCAAGGCTTTTCACTGGCCGAGGACAGACTGGCAATGTGGAGCGGGACAGCCCCACTTCGGAAGTGGAAGAAGGGAGCCCGTTCAGACATGCGCATCTGTCCATTGGGTCCGTTTTGCACTTACCCGTCTTCAAGCCGTTTTCCATCCGCTTTAACAGGACACCGGGAGAAACCGGTGTCCAGGGGCTGTCTTCCGCATGCCTCCCACTTCCAAGCAGTCTGAACTGGAAGAAGCGGGAGGCATCCGGAGGCGGCAGTGTGAACGCGCCAGAACTGAGTTTTGCGCATATGCACCACCAGCGCAACGGAGCCACGCGAGCCGCGGAGCTGGCTCCACGACAGTCTGAACGCTCCGTATTGGCACTGCTGCGCACTTCGCTGGCCGGTGTGAATGGCCAGCCCCGGGGAGTTTTTCCCCCGCAGCAGTTCCCTCCGCATTCCTCCCGCTCCACATTGCCAGTCTGTCCTCGGCCACTGAGTCAGCGAGGGTCAGTTGAATTCCATCGAAAGAAAAAGAAAAGAAAAAGCCAATTCTTATATACCGTGTGCTCTTTAGCTCTTAGCGGAGTAGAATGAAATAAGAGTTAGCGCTGGGATGCTGATCAGTTAATTGGTTAAATATAGTCAGTTCCACTGGTTGCTGATTATTTCATAGCTCTGCAGTAATAGAGCTGGTCACTCGGCTCTGCCTGGCTAGAATCTTCCTTCTTGCCAGCTGCTCCGTTCATTCAAGAAAAGTTAGAGGAGCTTGAAGGGGTTCACTTGCTCTGCCCTGTATTCCCAGGAAGAGAGCTTCAACCAAGCCACACACTTACTAGCCTTTTCCCTCCCATTGTTATCTCTTACATCACTAATAATATTTCAAGCTGCCAGGGAAAATTAGCCATATCAGAGACTGCAGTGGAAAGTAAATGTGATCCAACAAGGAACTGTTTATAACTAGTTATTCGTACTTTTGAATACAATGCAATTTTGACAGTATTTGTTTAAGCATTTTTGTTTTATTGGTAATGCTCCTGTGGGTGTCCTTTGTAGGCAATTAGTAATATTAGGGCACGAGGTTCATGTTTATGGAGAAAACTGTCGTTATGATGTATATTGTCACATTTTGTTTACTAGCAATGGAGATCAGAGGTTGATGAAAAGAGAGAAGTGTTCCATGCCCTAGAAGATGAACTCCAGAAAGCCAAAGCAATCAGTGATCAGATGTTTAAAGCACACAAAGAACGTGATTTGGACTTTGACTGGCACAAAGAGAAAGCTGATCAACTAACCGAGAGGTGGCAAAACGTTCACTCTCAGATTGAAAACAGGTTTGTGTGGCTTTCGGTAGCATAGACGCTCGAGAGTCTCCTCATCTTTGTGTGCTGCACTACATCACATGTTGACTGACAGAATTAGCCTTAGAAATCCACAAAAATGAACCTATATTGGATCACATTTCTGTTCAAAGTGCTGGAAGTACACTTTCAGTTGTGTGTGATTCTTAAGGTAGATGCTGAGCTGGTGAAGCTTAGCACTCTTTGTCTGTGTGGTCCTGTTCCTGCTTAAATCCTGTATGAAATTTCTTATGTGACAAAGCATAGCGCATGAATATTAGGCTTTGTGCACCCTTCCATGTGACTGCTAACACTGTCAGTGTGAACTGAAGCTTATGTGCGCCCATATTGGAGTCTCTATGCGTGGTAGGAAGAGTGCTGTAGGGTTGCAGCTGCTCCCGCCTTCCTGCTTCCATGTAACTCTGTCATGTAGGTGAACTCTGTCAGGTGAACAACAAAACTGGACTTTTGGCAGTTGGTGGTGGGGTCTATCTGACTTGAAGAGATTCAGGCTGCATAATCTTCCCCAAGGCAAGCTGGTAAACCACTTCAATAAGTTGTGTGTGGAGGAAATTAAACTAGTATAAAGCAACTAGATTGCTGGGTTATCTTTTTGCTTACCTACCTTGCAGTTCAGTTTCTCCATACCGGGGATCAAAAGATGCATCATGATCTACCGTAGTTTTTGCTCCATAAGACTCACTTTTTCTCCCAAAAAAAGTGGGGGGAAAAGTGTGTGCGTCTTTAACCCACCTCACCTTTCCCAAGCCACGGCACCGAGCAGAGCTAGGTGCGTCTTATGGTCAGGTGCGTCTTATGGAGCGAAAAATACGGGTAGGTCAATGACATTTGGTTCCCTTTAAGCGAGTTAAGCGTAATCATCGCCTTTCCCCAGTGAAACAGTGGAATTTGAACCTACTTATCTTTGGCTGGATTTTTCTTGCTCCTTGCAGTCTAGTTTTTTTTTAAATTAAATAGAAACAGCCTGCTTATCGAGAACTGTGATGTAGCATAATCAATGGAAATGGCCTGAATATTCATGTGGATTAAGAGCAGGGGACACGTTTCTTTATAGCCAGATTTGTCCTGATGACGTATAAAGGATCTTATGGGGCTGATTCGTAGGGTAAAAGGAGTTCATCGGGGAGGGGAATGGGACCTTCCTACTGAACTTCCTACAGCCTCTCCCTCCATAGCACTTCTCTTCCCATCGCGGTCACTTCTGAGATTGGAGGTCAGCTGATGGGGAGAAGAGTTAACTCTCCCCAGCTGTGCGTGCCTTTTGCTCTAAAATGATTTCAGTGTCCATGCTGGCGGCCTCTACTCAGGCAACGGACCTGGTGTCATCCATGGGGGCACTGGGACTCTCCCAGTATGTAATGACCCCCCACTCACCGAGCTGGGCACACGCTCAATTTGATTTTCACGGCAGGGGTAACAGTGGACTGGGTTACTGCTTTGGCAGTCCCATGGCTGGACCGCCACGCCCAAGGGCCCCCCTGAATGTTCTGCCCTGACCCTGTTTAGGCGGCGAGCGTATTTCGGCTCACTCGTGGAGCCAGATGGACCCCGTGCGGCTCCAGATGGCTCTGTGGGATCCGATGCCCCCTGGCAGCTCATTGGATGAGCTTGTGGAGGACTGGCATAGTCAACTCTCTGCAGCCATCGACGAGATCACTCCCTGGCACCCTCTGCGCTCTTGCTCGAGGCTTGCTCCCTGGTTTACCCAGGAGTTGCGGCTTATGAAGCGAGTGCTGAGACGGCTAGAGAGATGATGACGCTGTGCTTGAGACAAAGCTACAAGAGCTTCTTATAGGGTGTTTATGAGATCCTATGAGATGGCAGTCAAAGCCGCTAAGAGGGATGTGGCTACGATTGCATCCGCAAGCTCACGCCCAGCCCAACTGTTTAGAATGATTTGGTCTATAACAGCTCTGCCACAAGGCAGACTAAACGCTAGGGAATTGGACATTGGCTGTGAGGCATTTGTGAGCTATTTCGTGGATAAAGCCTTGGCACTCCACCACGACCTCCCTGCCACAGTTGAAACAGTGAGTGAGCTCAAGGCCCCTTGCACATCTTCAGTTTTGGTTTTGGATCATTTCAGCCCACTCAGCCTTGAGGAAGTGGACAGATTGCTCACAATGGTACGTCCAACCATGTGCAGGCTTAATCTGTGCCCTTCCTGGCTCATTAAAGCTGGCCACAAAGGGTTTTGAGGTGCCCTAAGGGAAATTATCATCAAGTCCCTGGCTACAGTGATCCATGCGAGAGTCACCTCAAGACTAGACTACTGTAACATTCTCTACATAGAGCTGCCCTTGTCGCAAATCCAGAAGCTGCAGCTAGTGCAGAATGCTGTGGCCAGGCTTTTGATGGGCCTTCTTAGATGGGGGCACATCCCACCTGTGCTGAAGACACTGCACTGGCTGCCAATAGCATACCAAATTTGCTTCAAGGTGCTGGTACTCACTTTTAAAGCCCTATATGGCCAGGGTCCGACATACCTGAGGGATCGCCTTTCCCCATATATACCCCAGAGAGCACTGCAGTCAGGATTTCAGAATCGCCTGACCCTCCCGTGCCCCAAGGATGCCAGACTCGCTGCTATTAGGGCCAGGGCCTTCTCAGTGGCGGCTCCATATTGGTGGAATGAGCTCCCGGAAGCGATCAGGGCCCTGTGGGATCTTTTGCAGTTCTGCAGGGCCTGCAAGATGGAGCTCTTCCACCAGGTTTTCACTTAAAGAGCCACCCTTACCACTACCACCAACAACCGTGGTTATGGGCCTGGCTCAAGCTCTGAGATCGAGTCATACCATTGTGCGATGTAAGAAGATCACTGAGTTGGGAACTGTCTGCTTGTTGACATCCTATAGCACTATGTTTACATCCTATATCTTAACTAATGAAGGAACTATCACTAGCACTTTATGATTTATCTGACTGTTTTAAATGATTTTATGCGGATTTTATGGTATTTTGTACTGGCTACTGTAAGCCGCCCTGAGCCTGCTTGCGGGGAGGGCGGGATATAAATTGAACAAATAAATAAAGTCTTCCTATCCCACTTTTTATGAGATTGGAGCTGATCTGCTGCAATCATATTAAGTTGTGGCCTGAATTAATAGTATACAGGAATTTGGGTGGGGGGAGCTGTCCTAAGGAAAACCTTTTTCCTCCAGATTTTTGTTTTCAATTTTAGAAGGTCTATTTTTAACAAAATAATATTGTCAGTGCTTTACTGACCTTCACATCTATTTAAATATAAATTGCATTTCCTATAGTTTTTGCCCATTTCAGGAAGGCTATTTTTAACCTAAATAAAATCCTGTGAGTACTTTGCACAGCTTTAAATCTCTGTTTAAATATGTATCGTATTGAGTAAGCTGGATGTTTGTAGGCAATCTAATACACCATTTGAATGAGAGTTCATTTGAATGACCTATAGATGAGGATTCAGAGACAGGTGATACTGGGAGTTCTGAGAATGGAACTCCCAGTGTTTTTTTTCCTCGAAAGAACAGGTGTGGCACTATCCAAATTGCATAGGAACTGCCATGTGAGAGAAGGGGGTTGTTGAACTGGCCCACCCATGCCATTTATCCAATTTGAAATAGCCATGGGGAGCTGATGTTTGTCCCACACCTGACTTCTATAGAAGAAGAAATGCAGAGAGCCCCAATCACAGCGACTATTTCCTCATGGCTGGGAAAGACTGACGGTAAAAGACAGCAAAGGTTGAGAAGGGGACAGCAAAGGTTGAGATGGTTAGACAGTGTGGTGTAGTGGTTTGGCGCACAGACTCTAATCTGGGAGAACCGGGTTTGATTCCCCACTCCTCCACTTGCACCTGGCTGGATGACCCTGGGCAAGCCATAGCTCTGGACCAGCTGTTCCCTCAAGGACAGCTTGGGAAAGAGCTCTCTCAGCCCCACCTACCTCACAGGGTGTCTGTTGTGGGGAGGGGAAGGGAAAAGGAGTTTGTGAGCCGCTCTGAGACTCCCTTGGGGAGTGGAGGGCGGGGTATAAATCCAATCTCCTCTTCTTCTTCTTCTTATCAATGCAACAAACATGAAATTAAGCAAACTCCAGAGCACGACAGAAGACAGGAGGGCCTGGCGTGATGTGGTCCGTGGGGTCGCAAAGAGTCGGACTCGACTGTGCGACTGAACAACGACAACATACACTGATGGGCTCCTTCATGCACACATTACTGTAACAGCATGGAAAGAAGCCACAGAGAAGCAGCTCCCAAGTTACGGCCCAAAGGAGATATGGAATGGTTATCTAAAATCTCTGTTGGTTCCCTAAAGCTTCCCGTTAAGAGGCACAAGTAGCAGTCTGGAAACGACCTTGATCTTACTCAGAAGTACTTGACTCACAACTACAGCACTGAGTGCATGGGATTTTTTGTCCTGTCACAGTCTGAGGTAGCGCTTCATAACCTTCTTTATGGCAAATTAAAATGCTCCTCTTGTCTTGTAATGTAAAAATAAAGCCAGCATTGCTTCTGTAGGGCATCTTAATTGGCTTTGCTGGTGGTTTATCATCAACACTCCGGCACCCCTAATGTAAGTGTGACAGATTTTGTGATGACTGCAGTGCGGCTCCTAACTTGTAAACAGACTGTTCCCAGCAAATGTTCACCCTCCTGCTTCCCAACAGTGAATTACGCAAGCTGATACATTAAAAAAACAAAAACTGTCTAATTACACCGCTTTTCATCTTTTGAAGTATTATTTCGTTGTTACGTATTAAATGAAACTTTGTTTTTAGTTATTATTTCTTGCAATATTTATTTATAGGATTTTGAAAAATGCAGGAACACAAAATTCTTGTATTTTTTTTTACCATCGTTTGTTGCCATTTTCTGTAATGTTTTCATAACTTGTGTGGTTAGCTTGTGCAGAATTGAGAGAGGCTGTTATTCTAAAGGGAATCTTCCCTCGTTCCTTCACCTTAGCCCTTTATTAATCAAGAAAGAAGGTTGTAGCACTGTGTATGAGTGTGAAGGATTCTCTTTCTTTCATTTGTAACCATTGGTGAGCTCAAGACGAATGCCACAGAGATGATTGTTTAGAGCTTCAGTGGGAAGGGGATTTCTGTTCCAGGAACCCACAGGAGCCATAGAAGGAGTTTGTTTCTTAAATCGGAAAAGCATAATCCATGAAATTTTGGTTTTCCGACTGAAACAATAGAAACATCTGGTTTTATAAACCCCAATAAAAGGACTAATGGGATTTTTCAGACCCATCCAAATGATATCTCAAGATAGCCTATTACATGTTCACCTTAGGGTAATTTGTTCTTGCTCTCCTCTCAACCAGGTTGCGTGACTTAGAGGGTATTAATAAATCTCTAAAGTACTACAGAGATACTTACAGTGCACTGGATAGCTGGATTAAGCAAGTTGAAGAAACCCAGCAGAGGTTTCAGGAAAATCCACCTCAGAACAGTAAAGCTCTGGTCAAACAGCTAAACCAGCAAAAGGTAAAAGATCAAGGCCCTGTTCTGGGATTTAGATAAATGGAATGAGTAGCTCATCTAAATGTATACAATTGCACTTTGCCTATTGTCAGTCCATCGTTTCCTGATATATACACAGAAGCTGCCGACATTAAAGTGTCCAATTTATAAAGGCAGGTATGAATCACTCACTAATTCATTCTCTCTCACACATACGCGGGCGTACACACACACGCGTGCGCGCATGTACACACAAACACACTCTTTCTGTTGTTGTGAATGTGCCACTGTTCTGATTCGAGGTGTGTGGGGGCCAAACCACTTTGTAGAGAGGAGCACAAGAAAAAAAGCCACTCTGCTCTCTCCATTACCCACAAACTCTGTACTGAAGTTTGTCTTATAAATGCAGAACAGCAAGCCTTTGAAACGGGCAGGGGAATTTACTTGGGTTAGTATCTGTTACACATTGAAATTCTTTATGTATTTCATAGATGCTGGTTTCTGAAATAGAAATGAAACAAAGCAAACTGGATGAATGTCAGAAATACTCGGAGCAGTATTCAGCTGCTGTAAAGGTAATGCTCTAACCATGCCTGTTTATTCTTAATTCTTATGAAGCTGTGACTCCTGCTCAGAGTATTGAGCTAGAGCGTATATGTGCTGCCCCTGTAGCCTGTGCGTGGAAGCGTGGAGTCATAGTTTCTTCTGAGATACACTTCACACAAGTATTTCAGCACTGTAGTTGACGATTCCTTCGTGGTGCTTCCGCATTTCCACTCACGTTGGAAAGATGAATTGTGCCAGCTGATCATTATGAATATTTTGGATGTGGTCTGTAGCTATGTAGCCCACCCTACCGCTGTGCGTGGAAGTTTTACATGTTTCATATTAGATATGGAATCGATCTGATGCTCCTTTCCATTTCTGGGTAATGGGATGATCAACAGTGTGAGTGCTATGATGGCTATACACAGGGGTCATTTCGTAGAAAAAAAGGTGCAGGAGCTCATTAGCATAACTTATTTGCATATGCTACACCACCTGACATTAGCAGAAGTATGTCAGAAGGCAAGAAAGAAAGAAGAGAGAGGGGGGAGGGAGGGAGGAAGGAAGGAAGGGCTGGCAGAGAGGGGACAGCTACTAATCCAAGCCTCAGAAATACCACTATTCTGGGAGGATAGCTTCGGTGGTGACTGAAGCCTTCAGAAGGCTGGTCGGAGGAACAAGGACCTTTCCAGGGGACGAGGTCATTTTGCTGCAGCCATGACACGAGCAGGCATTCCCCCGTGGGGGGGGGGGCTGGCACCAACTCCCGGAGCTGCGCTCCCCTGAGCTCCTGCTCGAAATGACTCCTGGGTATACACCCTGCTGCCTTTTGGCTTTGCAGTACTGGAGACATAGTTTCTTGCACTGAAATACACTATACTGGGCAAATAACTTACAGTTCTCCTAATTTTCATGTATTTACTACAGGACTATGAGTTGCAAACAATGACTTACAGGGCCATGGTTGATTCCCAGCAAAAATCGCCAGTGAAACGCCGAAGAATGCAGAACTCTTCTGATTTCATTATCCAAGAGGTAGTGAGATGAAGCTTAAAAAGAAACTTTTAATAGCCCATATTCCTCTAGTGCTTTGTGAAATCTTTTAAACAATGTTCATGAGATATATTAAGTATAAAGACTCTGCATGGTAAATATATCCAATATAACCCTCGTTGCTAAAAACTTGCTGTGTTAAGTCACTAACAGAATTTACCCTTTCACTTCTCATTTCATTGCAACCCTCTCTTTTTTAGAGTTTCTGATTATTTCAGTGCTTAACTTATGCAGTCCCCTTTGGCAATTCAAATAAATTATATGTTGTTGTGCCAAGTAGATAAGAAATAGAACTAGCACTCATGAATGTGTTGATTCCCTCATGGCACATAGGTTTAATTTATTCCGGTGTTCTTCTTGTAATCTGTACATTTCCCATTAAGTATATACTGATGTGCACTGTGGAAAGAATTATGGTCGGTTTCTGTGGTTTAGAAGAGAATAAGAAGAAGAAGAGGAGATTGGATTTATACCCCGCCCTTCACTTGTAGTCTCAGAGCGGCTTACAAACTCCTTTTCCCTTCCCCTCCCCACAACAGACACCCTGTGAGGTAGGTGGGGCTGAGAGAACCCTTTCCCAAGCTGTCCTTGAGGGAACAGCTGGTACAGAGCTATGGCTTGCCCAAGGTCATCCAGCCAGGTGCAAGTGGAGGAGTGGGGAATCAAACCCGGTTCTCCCAGATTAGAGTCTGTGCACTTAACCACTACACCAAACTGGCTCTCAAGAGGGCCACAGCTCAGTGAGAGAGCATATGCTTTGCATGGAGAAGGTCCTGTATCCAAACCCTAGCATTTCCAGTTAAAAGATCTTTCATATCAGGTGTTTCCCCAAAAGCCACTGAGAATTTCAACCTGGGAAGAGGCCATGGTTCAGTGATGGAGTCTTTGGCCCCGTCCACACGAGCAAGATAAGCCAGAAGGGAAGTGACACAAATTTGTGCCGGCGCAATTTGCGCCACTTTTGCAGGATCACACAGGTCCATGGACCTGTGAGGGCGAACCGCTGCTGTGTTGATCACACATAGCCGCAGGCGACTTGGGTTTTTTTCCCAGCCGTTTTCAGTGCGCTTATCTGCTTTTACAAGGGATCGATGACTTGCCTCTCCACCCTCGGGGTCATCCGATGATGCACATACCGGGATGGGAGGGGAAAACAAAAACAAAAAGCCCGCTCCCCAACGCCACTTGTTTGCGCTGGTGTGATCACACCAGGAAAGGTCAGTTCTGGGCCGTTGCAAACCATTTGAGACTGCCTTTTCACTGGTAGCTAAATAAGCTGATTCCCCACCGGCTCAAAATGGTTTGCAACACTTTGACACCGGCTGCAGGACGCTTCCCAGATGTGCTTGTGTGATCACACCACTTTGAGCCGGCGGGGAATCGTCCTTCTTGTGTTGCAAATGGGTGCGTATGATCACGCCCTTTATTCAGAAGTTGCTAGGTTCAGTCCTCAGCTAAAAGGATCGGTAGTCAGTGGTGTGTGAAAAACCGCTGCCTAGGACTCGAGTGCTACTGCCAGTTGGGAGTAGACATTACTGACCACAATAAACCAATGGTCTGACTCACCATAAGGCAGCTTCTTGTGTTCACAAGGGTGGGGTTGACATGATTCCAGGCTGTGTTTTCTGCAGTTCCGCCTTTGTAGGATCTACCCCATCCACATTACTGCGTATCTGCAATTTGTGAGGAGAGAACTCTGAAGAGTGAAAAGATTTTGCATCTATGGACTTGGGGACCACAGTCATTGTATACAGCTGAAGTTAAAATGTGGGTCTGGGTGATACAGGTTGACCAGAATTTATATCATGGTTGTAGCTGTGATCATAATTAGGCTGAAGAAAGTCCAGAGGAATTTCTGTCCTGGGACAGTTGTGGGTTCATCCATCACTGTGCTAGAGACTAAGTGCATGCAAGGCTGAATATAATCATTGGTTCTAAACAGTGTCTGGGATGAAAGGCAAAATATAATGATTTATGGTAGGGCTGTAACTGTAATCCTGTAGCCTCTTTGGGGCCTTGAAGCCCGTTCCTCTAACACAGAATACTGAATTATGTCTCTGCTTCATGCAGAAATCTCTTCTGGGATTTAGTGGCATGCAGTAATTTATAAAAAGAAGTGATTTAAGATGAGAGTGGTTAGGAGGTTAATTGTGAGATGAATCAGTTCTTCATCTTCCATTCCAAAGAGCATCTCCACACCTGCTACCCCCAAAGCAGGCACAAGATAAGTCCACTCAGCACCTCATTTATCACACTGACCGTTGCAAGTATCTTTGCACCAGGGGCATCCTTTTAACGTGGCTTGTTCATTGTGACTCATGATGACATGGTGCATTTCTGAAGCCCCCCCCCCCTTTAAAAGTTCTTTTTCTTTCAGAAGTCACCATTAATATTGTTACTTTAAAAAAAATGTCATTTATGGCTTTCCATTTTGGCACATTTCCTTTGTTGCAGTTCATGGATTTACGGACGCGCTATACAGCTTTAGTAACCTTGATGACTCAGTACATAAAGTTTGCTGGTGACTCTCTGAAAAGGCTAGAAGAGGAAGAGGTAAGTCAACAGCTGATGACCAGGTAGCAGTTAAACAAAGGAACTAACTTAGCTCAGATTTTAAGTGGTGACATGTGTGACTGAAATTCCTTATAGACTTTAAATATTTAAAAAAGACTGGTGGTCACATCCGAGAAATGCATAGATAATATTGGCCTACAGTCTTCTTATTCCCCTGTCCTTTACAGATGAAAGTATCATTTTAAAATGTGAGCTCCTTAGAGGAGGGGCTGAATTAAAATTTAATAGATTATGTGTGTAGTCTGCAAAAAAAAATTGTTCCAGGATTTTGGAGCTTCTTAAAAAATCACATGGCACAGAAAAGATGGTTCTGAAAGTCCACTCTCACCTCCCCAGGATGTGAACATTAGCATACTTAAAATCTGAATAAGGAATTTCATTACTTCAATTGTTTCATATCTTTAATTGATTTCTTTAAAATATTTCTGAAACCCCACCCCACCCCAGCCTGTATTTCTTTCTGTTGCATTCATTCTTTGTGGCAAAAGGATGGTTTACTAACTTGGTGTTCTATTAACTTTTAGAATCTCTGCTGACTTGTCTTGGCAATTTCAGTTGGTCACTTTGGGGATTAAAATGTATTAAGCTATTTCTGCTAGTGGGTTTATTTGTCTGGTCTCTATCTTTTGCCAGTCAGTATGCTGCACTGGCCCAAGCGGTTAAGACGCTGAACTGCAGATCGGAAGTTCAGTAGTTCGAGGCCTGAGCGCTGCATGACGGGGTGAGCTCCCGTCTCTGGTCCCAGCTCCTGCCAACCTAGCAGTTCGAAAGCAAGAAATTGCAAGTAGATAAATAGGTACCACTTTGTTGGGAAGGTGACAGCATTCCGTGCGCCTCAGGGTCTAGTCATGCCGGCCACATGACCATGGAAACGTCTTCGAACAGCAGAGGCTCTTCGGCAAGGGAAACCTTTACCTATGCTGTATCAGAATGGTTGGTGCAGTATTCACTTTTCTGAAAGATTCCTTTTGAGACAACCCCTAAACTGCTTTTTAAAGGCATCAGTTTAAAAATATCTATTTTCAAATCTTACCTGAAGCTTTTTTGTTGCCTTGGGGAAAGAGTATCACAAACAGCTGCTGATCCCTTCAACCTGATTGTGATCCAAGTCTCAAACACCTTTGAAAAATTGAAAGTTTAAAGAAGTAGTTTGGGGATTCTGTTAGGACAGTTTCTGAAATTAAAAAACAACAGCACAAGTGGGTTCGCATGCAGGCTTTTCTGGAATGTGGTTTTGATTTTGATTTTTTTTTTTTAGTAATGACAATGGTACCTTTAATCTGAATTGAAAGGCTTAGTGTTTGGGTGATGAGTTGCAAGGATTTGGTAAAGTAGCTGACGTTTCTGAGCTTTTGAAAGGTTGCGAAGCCATGCAAAGAAAGTCACAAGCCAAAAGAGGAGAAGGAACATTAGACACAAGGTGTCAGCTTAAAGAAGCCTTTAACAGTAAGGCAAACTATCCAGAGAGCCTGCTGAAAGTACAAGAATCCAGCTGTGATAAGGGTTCAAGTGGTGATATTAGAGTGAACAACAGTGGGGGACGGAATGATAAAGGGAGATTTCTGCATGCAAACAAAGAAATCTTGGTTGTTTCTGTAATGTTTAATACCAAATGTGATAATCTTGGGAAACATTATGTGTCTGTATAAATACCAATGGACTTCTGAATGAGAAAGGAGAGAGAAAAATAAGAAAGCAAACAAAAATATTGTTGCAGACAATGCAAGCTGTTGATGAGAGGGAAGAGAATGTGAGAAGACCTGCTTCATTCAAGGAGAAAACAGGAGGAGATGCAAAAACTAATTTTGAGCCAGTAATGAAAAGAAATAATCTAAGCCAGGAGGCTGGAGATTGTCCCATGGGAATCAGCCAAGACGAACTATGTGCTTGCCTTCTAGAATGGTCACATGCTGGAAGCCTGACTAAAGATCATGGCCGTGAAAAATATTTCAACACAGTGTCCATAAAATTGGAAGAGATTATTGGAACAAGCTGCTGTAAATGAGGAAAAATGCTACTGAAAGCCAATAGGGAAATCAGAGAGACAGAGGAGAGCAACAATTAAAATATATACTTATGCACCATCCTTCTGATGAAGAAGGGAAGACTAAGATGTTGCATAACATATCTCTAGACAGCAGCAGTTATAGAACAGTTAAAAACCCAGAAAGACCTTTGTCCAAATAAAATAAATGTCAGAGGTCAAGGAGACACTGTTCATTTGTGTGCTGTTTGTATGGGTGTCCTGTAGAAGATCAGGTTGTTCCTAGTGGTTCCAAACTGCATGAATTAAATTCTGGCACTTCGTAAAGAAACACGAGTCCAAAAAATATTTCGCAATTATTGCTATGTTTAAAAACTAACACTATAACATTGGTCAAATTTTTCAATTCAATTCAATTTTATCATATTACGGTCCACAAGCAGATCCAGTTAACAAAAACAAACATTATTTTATTTATTTATTTATTTATCTATTTTTATACCCTGCCTTCCCCACAAGTGGGCTCAGGGCGGCTTACAAGGGCACAAATGCCAGTCAAAACATCATAAAACAATTAAAATCAACAATAACATAAACATTCCAATAAATTACAAATATATTACTGCAATTCCCAATAAAGTGCTTCCAGTCTTACTAGTCAGATGGCTTCCTATTGGGTTGGGGTCCTGCCAACCTTGACCATCGGGCCTGGGCTGTATTCAGGGCTGGCTCACTTTGTAGATGTTATTGCAGTAGATGTTACTACTGTTACTGCTGGTGGCGGCTCCTAGCCAAAGGCCTGGCAGAAGAGCTCCGTCTTGCAGGCCCTGTGGAACTGCATTAAGTCCCGCAGGGCCCTGATCTCCTCCGGGAGCTCATTCCACCAGACTGGAGCCGCCACCGAAAAGGCCCTAGCCCTAGTCACGGCGAGCCTGGCTTATTTGGCCAATTTACAAAGCAGTATAATTTTGAAGGAGGATAATTTAGGCTTGTTCATAGTCCATGATCCAAGAAAGAAAACATTTGAAGGTAACAAAGAAGGGTATGGTGAGAGTTTGAGACAAAGCTGTGTCCGTTGCTGGTGTTCACTCAGAAAATGTAGAGGATGGAATGGTTCTGTGGCAGGAGATGAGTGGATTTTTCCTAGCTTAGTCAATGCATGGTAATGACATTTCTAAGGTACCAAAGAAAGATCTCTCAGTCCAGATGTTGGGAAAACAAAATATGCAAATACAAGACCTGAACCATTAGTTTTGGAAACAGAGAATAACATGCAAAGTACTGGCCAAGAGGAGGAGAGAACAAGAGCGGAATGAGGTACGCATGTTCAAAATTTAAAACCAATCAAAACCAATTCTATTACAGAGATCAATACAATGTCAAAATCTTTCCTAATAAATCAATTTTACTCTCCAAAGAGGAGACTTTTAATTTTGAACTGATTCAGATGATCTTGAAAATTTGAACAAATCGATAAACCATTGATTGATTAATTTATGAATGCCAATGGTGATTTAGTATAGAAACCTCTCAGTGGATTACTTGTACTACTGATTAAGATTAGGGCAAAATGAGGGTCTTTTTAAAAACGACACTAGAACCTTATTCTTAGCACTACTGTTTTAAAGCATCTTATGTTATGTGACAATACCTTGAAAAAATTCAGCTAGCAGTCATGAGTGTTAATGGGAGATCTCCTGGAAAACCTGATTTCATTGAACATTCATTCTACAGCAGTTGCTGAAAATCCTTTAACTCAGTTTAGAAGGAATCAGGTAATGAAGTTACCTTTGGTGGCTTTCCATTCCACTGTCACTGACTTTATGTTTACCATCAGATGCTAATACAGATATCAGTAGCTGGATCCAAAGATGCGTTTGAGCCAAGGAGGAAGTCTCTCTGTTCATGTAGGCAAGAGCGAGGCTTCATATATCCAGGGACTTCACCATCGGGCTGTAGACCCTGTTCTTCATCTTATGCTGTTCCTAATGGGTCCTAACTTTTTGGATGATGCAGTTGGCTGCAAAAGACGAGGGAAGAAAGGAATATACATCGTATGTCCCACTGTATTTGACTTTTGTTAAAAGAAGAGCCTTATGTTTGGCTTCTGTTCAGGAAAGAGTCTAAGCATGAATTTATACATGGTCCCCCTGCTCCTAATTTAATGTGTTTTCTGGGGGGCACTGTTTTTTTTAGAAGGTCTTTTCCCAATAACAAGTATATCATGTTTGGTCACAGGCTCTAAAACATTCTCCTTTTGCTACTCAGACTAACCATAAAATGCTGAACTGCATTTTCTTGCATAGCTTTTGCTGAAAAGTTGTTCTGTGGGTGCTGCAGAAATAGCTCTTGCCCTGAATGAGTGAAAGGGTTCTTCTTCCGAGCCTCAGTTGGTGAACTCCTTCATCCAGCTTTGTCTTTACTCTTTAATGGCTGCTCACTGAAGGTGATGGTGGTGATGGTGGTGGTGACAATAGCTCACTGTGTTCCTGACAGTGGATGGCGTTCGTAAGTATTTGCAATTGTATATTTGAAAAATTGCAAGAATTCTCCAAGATTACATTTTAAAAGGACAGAATCCAATGCTCCTTATCTTTTCCCCCCTGCAGATCCTAAAAAATAATGAGGCATTGGTTCGTGGTGAATATTCTGATCTAGAGGCACAGCAAAAGACAGTAGTGAATGAGAACAGGAAGCTTATGGAAAGAATAAATGAACTTGAGGAGATGCTGCAGGAGCTAAGGAGACAGAAATTCCAATTGGAAGAAGAACTACCAAAAGTAAAAGGAGATGCTGAAAAGGAATTGAAGAAACAGCAGAAGGCTAACGAAGAGATAATTCTCCAGAAAGCCAAGGCTGAACAAGAGGCAAAACGGTATTGCTTGGAGCTGGAAGATGTTCTTAAAGAGAAAGAAGCTTCAGAGCAGGAGTTGGATCGTATGAGGCAGCTCACTTTGAAAGCAGAGGCTCAGAGAAGTATGGTTGAAGAGAATCTCAGGACTTTCAGAATTCAGTTAGAGGAGAGTGCCCTTGTTAGAAAGACACTTGAAGAACATCTAAAGAGGAAAGACACAAATCTTCATGATTTGGAGCAGCAAAAGAAGGCATTAATGGAAGAGCTGAAGAAGAAAACAGCTGAAGAAGAAAAGCTTATGACGCTAATAAGGGAAATGGAACAAGACCTTGAGTTTCAAGGCAGTTTAGTGAAAAACAAATTAAGGGAAAAAGAAACAACTGAAGTAAGAAGGCAGATTACTGTAATAGAATGCTCTTTAGGGAGAGAAACTCTGTTGCCGGTGGGTTCAGATGTTACAGATTTTCAGAGAAATCAAGAAATCAAGAATTTAGAAGAATTCCAGCAGCTGGTAGATGAGCTAACATTTACTAACAAAAAGTCTGAAAAAATCATTAAAGATTTAAAATACGAACTGAATGAGCTTGAGCTTCAAAAATTGTCCTCTGAAGAAAAGGCTCGTTTACTCAAAGAGAAACTTGATGATGCCAATAATTCTCTCAGGCGTCTCAAACTGGAGTTGGATCAGAAAGAACAGGTTGAGCAAGGGTACTTGGAGCAGCTGAAAGAGCTTGATAGGCAGCTGCACAAGGCAGCAGGCAAAGCTGAAGAAGTGATGCAGGAAGCAATGGGTCTTAAGAAAATAAAACTGGACTATGAGGAAGAGTTGAGAATGCTTCAGAGGGAAAAGGCGCAACTGAAGAGGGAGCTGGAGGAGCTGACAAGAACGCAGAGACAGAATGAAATCATTATTCAGCAGCTGAATTCACAGATCGCTGCTTTCCAGCAGGAAAAAATCGTAGCTGAGCAGAGAATCATTTCATTCAGAGGGGAAGCAAGCAACCTGCAGGAGCAGTTCAGAAAAATAAAGGAACAGTTGCTGCAAAAGACAAGAGAAGAAAAAGAAAATCAAAGCAAGATCCAACAACTGACTGATGATTTGGCAAAAAGCAATCACTTGGTAGAGACAATGAAACAAAAAGTTGAGGAGCTTAGCAGACGGAACAGCGAGAACAAAATAATTATGAGTGAAGTGCGGTCTGAATCCGAGAAGATAATTCTCGAGAGACAAATTATTGACAGAAAGAATGATGAATTAAAAGCCCTGGTTGACAGCTTTAAAGAACAGCTACGTGTCACAAATGAACAGCTGCACAAACAGATAATAACTGAGCAAGAACATCTGGAGAAAATCAAGAGACTGGAAGGCGACTTAAGCAAAGCCAAAGATTTAGCTAATGAATTTAAGCAGAAGTGTGACAGACAGAATGCTTGTAATGTCAGTGCTGAGGTGGAGGTCAGGAACCTAAGCTCCCAGATGAGTACATTAACTATGGAAATGAAGATGAGTGATCAGAAAATCCAGCAGCAGCAAGCCCACATTCAAGATCTCCAAAGCAAGTTGAAGAAGCTGCAGGATGATTTCCACCAGAAGACCTTAGATGAACAGATGGCACGCAAAAAGGTGGCTCTGCTTCAGGAAGAGTCCATTAAATTTAAGCACTCTGCAGAAGAGTTTAGGAAGAAATTTGAGAAACTCTCAGAATCCCACAGCATCACTGAAAATGACATATCGGGCATAAGGCTGGAATGCATCGCTCTACAACAAGAAAAGCACATGGCTCAGGAGAATATCCGCATGTACAAGATTCAAATTGAAGATCTGCAAGACAGACTTCAGAAATGTCGGGAGCAGCTGCAGCAAGGAAAGCATGCTGAAATGGAGTATTGGCAGAAATATCGCAAGCTAGAGGAAGAACTGCAAGTTCAGAGGCGCACAGTGGAGAACATGAAGCACCAAATAGACCTGCAGAAAAGAGAGCACTGCCATCAGTTGCGTTTGTTTCAGAGTGAGATCCACAAAAACAACAACATCAATTTGGACTTTGGTTGGAAGGGAAACGGGTTCAGATACCTGGGAGATGCCTCCCCAAGAGAGTATGACCCACTTAACCTGTGTGCAAGCACCTCTCCTTTATTAAGAAGGAGGCAACTTGAGATAAGCACTGCAGGTTGTAAACCTGAGCAGCTGGTTACAAAGAAATTGCAGGCAGTTGCTACTGATTCGTTGCCAAAAGAGAAGCCGTTCCAGCTTTCTGGGATAACTCACTCGCAGGAAAATGGGATAAACCAACAATCCTTTGCTGAATATATGTCACAAACAAGTACACAGCTCGAGATAACCTTCGATAAGACCAGCCCAGTCGCAAGGGTCTCAGAACTAGATAAACTGAGAGACAGTAAACTTCTCAGTCCCCGATACGAAAACAATTACGAAATGGGATTAGGGAAGCACCTGCATCCATTGGAGGTACCTAGCACATTTTGATGACATTTGATATTGCTGTTCCTAGCATTCCCTTCTTAAATTTCTTCTATGCTTTTCTTCTGTGCTGTAACCACATCATCATATCTGTTAAAAAATCAGGTATGCATTGTTTGAAATCATATGCCACAAGTATATGTGTACAGATCCAGAAATTGTTTATCAGTGTAGGTGAACGATAGACCCTCCATTCCCTAAAAGACTGTTTATTTAACAGAATGAACCTGATATAGCAGGTTGTAGCAGGCGGGAGGATGAGCATGTTATTCGTTCACTATCCTCCACTTTGTCCTCAGCAACATTTCCCCAAACTGGGATTTTAGACCTGTATTTCCATCAAGACCCAAGGAGGAGGCATCAGATATACATCAGGTGGCCAAAACAAGGAAATGTCATGAGTTTCCAGTGATGCTGAAGGACAATTTTAGCCCACAGATGCACCAAAATTATGTCAATTATTGCATTGTACATGTAGGTATGAGAAACTGCTTTAAGTCTGCATCCCTGAACACACTCACCAGGAAGTGTGTCCCATTGAACTCAATGGGATTTGCTTCTGTGTACGTAAGATTTCAACTATGAGTGTATATTTTCTTCAACTGAGGGAGGAAATACATGAATCAGATTGCTCATATCTGCATGACACATGCACATGTACTAAGGAAAGGAAATATTTTTTCTTTTGTACTTTGCTGTGTTCCTGTGACTATGTCTGATAGTAAAGTGGCTGCCTTCTGTACCGATTATGAAAGCAGCAAACGAGGTCAGCCTGCAGACACTGTAAGGGTTTCTACATAGCTTGAACAACTCCCCAGGTATGCAGACAAACATGATGTTGTATATTAACCAAAAGCAAAAGGACCGCCCACCATATCTGAATATACTCCAGCGGGTCCAGAATGTTAACCGCAGTTGAGAGTCATATGAATTTAAACAAAAGATGGGGAGGCTGAAGAAGAGTACGTTTACTTGCTTAAATGCTCGATAATGTAGAATTCTGGAAGAGGAGGATTTGGGAGTGGGGTTTTTCCAAATGATTCCCTCATCCAATAGTTCCTGAGCTTGTCCAACTTTACTCCTCAGATACATTCATATTCTCGATACTAATAAAAGTAGCTGATTTTTGTGTTTGCTGTTCATATTCTGTATTTTTCTTGGTGATGGGCTTAATAATGTGCTTTCTAAATATATGTGTACAAAGTCTTTCATTGTGTCAAAAATTCGTATTTACAGAGAGTGAACAGCCAGCAGTATGGTGTACATGTTGAAGTTACTACTTTAGATCAAGGAAGTGACAAGACTTTTGGTAATGATGGAAGACTGCTTGAGGGATACAGATCTGCAGAAGGGTTTAGGAGTGAAGATGCTTCAAAGATGAATTCCTTCTTAGAGGAAAAGAAAGCCAAGGAGGTTGATATGATTCCTTCTGAGTATGATAATATCAAATTTCAAGGTCTCCGACAAGATGTAACTGCCAGGCAGTTGATTGAAGCCAAGCTACTAGACATGGGCACAGCTGAACAACTCCATTTAGGGAAGAAGACCATTTCTGAGGTTCAAAAAGATCTTGACAAATTCTTAACCAAGCCTACAGCAATAGCTGGGTTGTACATTGAAAGCAACAAAGACAAGATCTCATTTCCTTTTGCAGCTCAGAGAAGGATAATTGAAAAAGTGTTTGCATTATCACTGTTAGAAGCTCAGGCTGCCACTGGCTTTATCATTGATCCTGCAACAGGGCAACAATACTCTGTTGATGACGCAGTCGTCAAGGGGCTTGTTGATCATGAATACAAAAGCAGGCTGCTTGAGGCAGAAAAAGCGGTTCTAGGATATCAGTTTTCTGGTAAAAAACTCTCTGTCTATGAGGCAATTGAAACCAGACTCTTGGAAAGGCAAAAGGGCAAGAATATCCTCGAAGCCCAGATCGCGAGTGGAGGAATTATTGATCCTGTGAGGAGTGTGCGTATTCCACCTGAAGCTGCAGTACAGCTGGGCTTGCTAAATAACACTATGCTGAAATTTTTACATGAACCTTCCAGTAATAAAAAGTGCTTTCAGAATCCTAATAATAAGCAAGCCATGTATTATAAGGATTTACTGAAGCTGTGTTTGCTTGACATAGACAGCAAATGCTTCCTGCTTCCGGTTGGGGAAAGAAAAATAACCACACCGTCTGTAGAAAAAATTCATAAAATATCTGTAGTCGATGTTAAAACTGGATCTGAAATGACCTCATATGAGGCTTATAAAAAAGCCCTGATAGACAAAAGTACTTACTCCGAACTCTCTGGGCAAGAATATCAGTGGAAAGAATCCACTTGCTTTGATTCCCAAGGAAACTCTTACCTTCTGCTGACAGATCTGAAAACCGGAATGCAGTTTAATATTGACGAAGCGGTAGGTCAGGGCAAAATTGACAGGATGCTGGTCAGTAAATATAAGGATGGTCAAATCACAGCCAATGAGCTTGGTGACGTTTTACTAAGCAATTCCAAGCCATTGAAAGATGTGAATAGCCCCATTGCTGGTGTCTGGTTGTCTGAGACAAATGAGAGAATGCCTCTTTTAAAAGCTGCTCGCAAAAATCTTCTGGATAGAATGACATCGCTAAGGTGCCTCGAAGCCCAAGCTAGCACTGGAGGCATCATTGACCCTTGTACAGGAAAGAAATATAGTGTGGCAGAGGCCTTGCAGAGGGAGCTGATTGATGAAGCGTGTGCCAAGCACATTCAGCAGTGTGAACTGGCCTTTACCGGAATTATTCATCCTGTAACCAAGAATATTATGTCAGCAACTGAAGCGATGAATAATAATGCCCTAGACAAGGAAATGGGTACTCGATGTCTGGAGTACCAGCATCTGACTGGTGGGTTGATAGATCCTAAATCTCATTCTAAATTGTCAATGGAAGACGCTATTAAGAATGGCATTGTGGATGCTATCACCGCTACGAAGATGAAAGATGATAAATTCTACTGTAAAATCATTACTTGCCCCAAGACAAAAAAGAAACTGACATATAAAGAAGCCTTAGAAAGAGCCGTGTTTGACTGCCACACCGGGTTACGATTACTAGAAGTAGCTGATCTGGTTACTTCGGGAATCTCTACTCTTTATTTTTCCTCAAAGTAATAATTGAACAATACGCAGTAGTAATTCACTGCCCCGTCCAGAATCCACATAGGTCATGGAAATTATTCTCCCTGATTTATTTGGGTTATATGTTAGGACTCTTGTGAAAGAGATGGGAAATAAGGTCGATTTCTAAACAAACCAAAGTGCTATGACCTTACCTTGTGAATAGGTTTCTGTATATACCAGTGCTGATCCTTGCCTGGAATTGTTGCATAATCCAGTCATAAGGTTGGGACCTTCATGTGTTTAAACTGTAACTGCTCCTGGTTCGTATGAACAATATCAGCTGTTTTATTTGTTTAAAATACTGAGATTATTTCAGTGTTCTCTCTAAGCCGTGGAGTCTTGGGAGCCAAAATTCTACTTGGTGAGCTGCTGGCATTAAAGTTGTGAGCTACCAGTTTGGCTACTGCATAAATTAGTTAGCTCTGGAGCCATCTTTCCCGAGCTAAGACAAAAATCTGTGAGCCGGAGGCTTAAAAACTGTGAGCTAGCTCATGCTAGCTCAGCTTAGAGGGAACACTGGTAACAGTGTGTGGTTATACTAACTTTTTTGGCATTCTAACTAATCTTCAACCATCTTCAAAAGTAAAGCAGTGTGTCTTAATTGCATAGATACCAATGTATATCATACAATGTGCTTTAAACAAACAAGGGACATATTTCTTTCAAAATTAAAAAGGGAACTAAGCCATGTACTTAACTCTCCTTTTAAAATAACTGGGTTGTAAGAGTTCTTACATTTGTGCATGAGCACAAAATGAACCGGCAAAATGTATATACTAATAACCTGAATAAATATATTAAAAAGGATATTTATTTGCAAGTGAAAAGGTTAGTATTTGATTTGGCCCAAGGATTTTAAGCTATAGGCATTTAAGATTCTCGGTTACTTTAGTGAATTCAGAAATGCAGAATGGCCCTGCTAACATGGCTGATATTTTCTAACTGTTCTTCCATTTTTTTGTCTCATCTTTTATGGTTTTAAAAATTAAAAGCTGAAATTGACTATAGTTAACTGTAATATTGTCAAAGCATGGTAGTCCTCTAAGTTTCCCCTCCTCCCGTGCCTTTTAAATGAAAAACTTGCAAACAAGTGGTATTGGTTTCAAAGCTTTTGAGTGTTTTATGGCTGACGTTGGTATATTCATCAACAGCATGCCACAGGGTGGGCCGTACTTCTAAAGCAAAGGTTTTGTCATGTGAATTCAAACAGCTGTGTATATGAGTATGTAAATATGTACTATAATGGCTATTTTGATCTCTACAGACATTTTTAATGAATCAGTTTGGTTAATACTTTTTAGTTGCTGTGATTTTTTTTTATTTTTCCTGCATAATATGAATTACATAATCATAATCAAGATACAATAAAATGGAGCATCTCTAAATTGTGCATCTTTGGCCATAGTATGCTTGATAGTGACTGTTTCTTGTTTAGCTATAACTTCATGCTGCAGCCATTTTAAAATATATATATTTTTACAATGCACATTTATCAGAAGTCAATGGAAGAAGAAAAGAAAGAACATGTTGAGAAAGCGGTGGACTTAATGAAATGGGTCTCTAACATCACCAGGAGTCTTAGCAAAGGCGAAGGAGAAAGGCCCGAAAAAGCAGATTTTCTTAAAAAACAGGTATTAAAACAGTGGGAGAGGAAAAAGCACCCGTTCCATGAGCCTGTGTTATGTACACCTTGTTCTCTGTGTTTGCTAAAGAGTCAGATGTGACTCGTATCATTCATAGCAGCAAGTTTTGAACGTTCAAGTCCTGTGACACTGACGTCCTGCACTGAATCCAGCAAAACCGAGTTGCTTCTATCAAAATAAATAGGACTGATTTGATTTACATTAATTACTTGCTTTTTTGGAAGACTGCATGCAAAGCAACATAGAAGAAGAAAAGTAGCAATGTATGACTAGTTTGGATGATAATTCTTTCTTGCCTTCTCCCCTGGTATGTTGGAAGAGCAAGATCACGTTTTCCTGCTCTGCTCATCATGCCTGCCTCCCCCCCCCCCCCCCCGGGCACTGTTGGACATTCACAGAACATTTTAATAGCACGTGTCCAGGTAAAATCCAATGTTCTCACAGTAGATTCCAGAATTGTGGTGGGAAATCTTTCACACAGCTTGAACTTACATGATTTGGGTTTTAAACATTTAGATTGCATCCAATTTTTCTATCCATTTGGGTGTTTAAGGATCTTGAATGCAGGGAAGACGGGAAGATGTACTCTGTCCTCAACAGCATGTACTAAAAGATAAGCGCATGCAGCAGTGCAATCCTAAGCAAACTTATATCCTTCTAAGCTCATTAACTTCAGTGGGCATAATAACTCAGTTTAGGATGGCACTGTAAAAATATGACCTGTTTCTAAAAGATTGACAGAAACTGATTTCTCTGAATTACCTTGACAAATGTTTATCTGTAATACTTCTCTAAATTCTTTTGGACCTGCAAATACCCTGTAAACTGCTTGCCGAGAGCTGTGTCTGAGGTTCTCTGTGCAGCTTTGGGGATTCTAAGCCAAGAATCCTGAAACTCTCGCCATTCTGTTTTTTAGACAAATGTTCTACTTCCATCATTGCATCAGTATGTTGGAATATAAGCTGACAATGCAACCCCCAGGGCTGACCAAGTTGCCCGCCCCTATTTTAGTTAATATGCTGAGTATGTACTTTAAATTCTGTAACGCCTGTGTTATGAAACGAAGCACTATGAGGAATGTAGACGATAATGTTTTAGTAGGCCCTTTGTATAACTCTCAAAAACTTTTTAGCAGTGGACACATCCCTCCTTCCATATCCTTAACCAGGGCTATTTTGGGGCAGGAACACAAAGGAACGGAATTCCAGCTGGCTCCTAAGTTGGCCACACCCAGCAGGAACTCATTAGCATAAAAGGCCACACCCAACAGTGGAAACTCATTAGGATTGGCTACATTAGGGGTATGTAGCCTAATATGCAAATTAATTCCTGCTACAAAAAAAGCCCTGGGTTTTGACAACAAACAAGGTAAACAGAATAAGAAGCAAAAGGTGGGTGTGGGTGGATGACCACTCTTCTGGTAACATGGGGGTGTGGCCTAACATGCTAATAAGCTGTGCTGTCAGTGGTGTGGCCTAATATGCTAATGAGTTTCTGCTGCTGGGTGTGACCTATTATGCTAATGAGTTCCTGCTGGGCTTTTTCTATTAAAAAAGCCCTGTGCTTAATTATACTTTTTTAGAGCCTCTAATATGACTATGCAGATTGAATGCATTGAATTTCTTTTGAAGGTCCAATATGAATAATATGGAATGAAGTGATCTTACGCCAGTGAATTGAACTCAGTATTTCCTTTCCACTAAACATAGAACCTTCTTTTCTTTTGGAGGAAAAGCTGTTTCTCCAATGGAAGATTCTTCACTTAGCAGAAGGGAACTGTTGGATCCAAACCAGTGGTTCCTATGCGTGGTCTTCCCCAATCCTACTTTTTCACATAATTTTTCATACTGAGTGTTTACTTACACATTTTAAAGTTCTTCCAGTTCTTACATTAAATAATATTTTTTTTTATCTTGGAGGACCTACTGTTTCATACTGCACTAATTTCCCAAAGCAAGTTCCTGAAAGAATTAATAGGAAATACGAGTTTAAAAGAGTTACATTAAGGAAGTGCATGGTGTTTTCTCTCTCAAAAGTTTGATTCCCTCAAGTGCATTTTTATCTAGCCTTTCTTCTAGTGTATGCAGGACAATGTAATTGAGTGGCGCTTGAAGACAGTATGTACAATGCCTATTTTAACAATGATAGCTCCCCAGGGAGAAGGATACACCTGCTATAGCTTTTAACAGTGATACAGTGTACTAACCTACATCATCAGATGGTATAATGAAGAAGGCGTACCGCTTTATATAATTGTTACCAGGTCTCTCTCTTTCAGTGAATAAGAGAATTACATTTTGACCACAAAAAGATGTATGCATTATACTTCAGACATTTCACTTCCCTGCTGCAGTCCTTCACAGAGAAAGCCACAATGACCCCTTGAACTTTTAGGCCGCCAGTGCCAGTAAATAAGTAGCATTTTTATGGGGAATATCTATAACCCCCCCCCCCCCCATCTAGCATAGCCTCCATAACTGAGGACTTCTCCGGGTCTAGCAAAACATATCTAACCTTAAAATAATTTGTGATAAACTACTGTTAATGAAAAAAATACGAAATCCCTCAGTATTGGCTGACAGAATCTTTTTAGCCCATGCCTATTAAAAAACAGACAATCAATTGAAGATAATTTCAATGGCGTTCTACTTCATTGGGATTGTTTCTTCAGAAAACTATGTTTTCAGGAAATTGGAGGTGCTATTTTAGAGCTGTGATTGCCTCTCTTAGGAAGTTAATTTTTTGTGGCCTGTTCAGGACACATTTGTTTAGTATTTCTGGGTATGTTACAGAAAATCTAAACTAAGCATAACTAGCATTACTGCAAGGCACATGTGAGCATTTTGCTGGCAGGTGGCTCTGAAATGCCCAGCCTGCCTCTAGCCCCTTCTTTTTAAAGACACAGTGTGAATCAAATTGGAGCCTGACCATCACGTCTGCTGCCTCCCCTCCAGGTCATCAAATAACTGGTCAAATGGAGGCAGGCCTCAAAAGCATGTGAACCGCCTGGCTGACCAGTGCTGGGGTGTTCTGCCTTCCTCTTAAGTACTCCAGCTTAAGGCTGGAGCTTGTTATGGATGCCAATCGGATGGACTACAGTGAGCAAGACACTCCCTCACTCAGTACTCAGAGTAATTTGTGTATTAGTTCTAATTTCCATGCCCTTTAATCCATGAATCTTTACATATACTCCTATATCTCTTTTTTTTAAAATCTTAGAACAATGTTGACTACAACAGATTCTGTTTACAGGTCTGGTCTAATTAGTTTCACTTCCATGAATTCTTGCAGGTAAGGCAGGGCTGGAATTAAGAAGATTAAACAAAGACACCTTTTCCACCACTTCAAAGCTTCTATATAACGTGTTTACTTAATACAATTATTAAGCTACCAGTACTAGTGCTACAGTTATAAGAGCAAAGGGAAAGTCAAAATCACTCCTATTGCTCATTGGAAACAATTCTCAGCGTGCAGTCATAGAAACCCATAGGCCTATGCTAGAGCCCTGTTTTTTAATAGTTCTTTCGTGTTTGCTTAATTCCTTTCTGGAGCAAGATTGATCATAATTTGTTCATCTCTTCACTCTAGGTAGACTTGGAAGGCTCTCAACTAGGGATGGACATGAATCTGCCCACGATCCTAAGTTTGCTACTAAATCACCCTGGTCGTGGTTTGCAAACTGGGGTTCATGTGATCTTGCCGGGGGGGGGGGGGGGAATCGCTGAAATGGCTTGTTAGGCTGAAATGGATGCAAAAAATACACCAAAAAACCAGACACTGTGATGTGATGGCTGAAACATTTAGTAAATCTTTGCATATTAAAACATAGTATTACATTGTTATTTGATTAATTTTTTATAATATTATAAAGAACAGTCCATACATCTCTCAAATCAAATCATATACAATTTATTGTTATAGTCAATGACCAGCACACTCAGTCATTTTACATAAAAACATTCAAATAAGAAATATGGGATAAAACCAACAGTGGCATACCTAAATTTAAAAATCTGTGACTATAACATAGAGATAGAATAAGACAGCCATTTGTGTATAATTTAGATAAAATATTAGAAAATCTAATTGCCATGCATTTTACGTTCCTTGTAAACCTGGGCACAAACTCTAGCCACCTGCCAGACTGGAGGTAATTGAGTTTAATTTTATTTAATCTGCCGGGAAACCTTTCTAACAGCAGATAATAGTCTCTATACAGATCACCCTAGGGCAGGGGTGGCCAGACTGCAGCTCAGGAGCTGCATGTGGCTCTTTCACCCATATTGTGTGGTTCCCAACAGGGCAGCTGGGGAAGTGAAGGGGAGGCATGCCTTCCCAATCGGTCTTTCCTTCCCAGCCAGTGTTCCCCTCTCTGGGTAGGCTTGAGGTGTGTGTGTGTGTGTGTGTGTGTGGGGAAAGCAGAGAAAGCAACCTTAAATGCATTCTCAAACCCCCCCCCCCCCCTTCTGCTGCACTGGCTTGGAGAAGGCATTTGTCTGTTTAAATGCCTTCTCCAATCCAGCGTGGCAGCAGGGGGCTTAGAGAACACATTTAAAGTTAAAGTCATTCACCAAGCCCCTGCTTTTCACCTTTCTTTCTCTTTCTCCCTTCCTTCCTTTCTCTTTCTGTCTCTCTCTTCCTTCCTCCCCCTCCCTCATCTAGTTGCTTTCTTTGTTTCTTTCTCTCTCATCCTCCCACTGTCCTCTCCCTCCCTCCCCATCTATTTGCTTTCTTTGTTTCTGTTTCTCTCCTTTCTTTCTACCTTTCATTCTTTCCTCTTCTTCCTCTCCTTCTTCCTTTGTTTTGTCCTTTCTTCCCCTCCCTCTCCCATCTATTTCCTTCCTGCCTTCCTTCCTTCTTTATTTGCTTTCTTTGTTTCTCCCTCTCTCTTTCCACCTGTTTCATTCATTCTTCCTCCCTCCCTCCCCCCGACAAATAAATATCATTAGCGAACAAATAAGTATCATTGGACAAATAAATATAATTAGCAATATCTGTTTTTACCCCTTTTGTTTTTATTTTTGGCAGTCTCATTTAATGTTAATAAAAAGCAAGTTTGCATATTTTTCAGTAAAAATGTGTTTGTAATGTTTGTCCATGCCTTGTGTCTCTTAAACATTTGACATTTATTCTATGTGGCTCTTACGATAAGCAAGTTTGGTCCCCCCTGCCCTAGGGTATACCCAGTTGAAAAATATGTGTTCTAGAGAGTCTATTTCATGGAGGGGGCAGGAGCAGAACCTCAGTCTGAAAGGGGTCCCTTTAAACCTTCCTTCCAATACTGCAGACAGCAAGGACATTCTGGCTAAAATGAATGCCCTTCTAGAGTTATTGGATTCAAGAAAATGTAAATAGGCTGCAGAAGCGACTATATTGCTGGAGAGAAGTAGCCAGGAGAACTGACCATATATCGCTCTAAGCCAGAAAAAGTCCATCCATCTCTCAATGAGCACCTGGATTTAGGCTCATTTCATCCCAGTTCTTCCTCAGGAGTAATCCTGTTATTTTCAAAGGTATCAGCCTCTTGACATAGCTCAGTAATATGTTGGGAGCAAGCCAGACCTTAACTTCTCTACACAGATGCAAAAGCCTTCTGAATTAGGCTGGCACAATGTCTCTGCAAACCTCAAGATTATAATTTCTTCAAATTGTTATCCTGGAAAAAAAACCCCTAGTTATTTAGAATGAAAAACAACATGCAGCTGAATGGGATGTTATTTGATGTTGTTTCAAACTTGCCTCTAGCTGCATTAAAAGTGTTTAAATTAGGAGCAAGCCAATCTTGTCTTCTCTAACAGGTACAAAAAGCCTCCTTAATTTTTCTGGTTTAAATGCTCTCCATTAACACTGTATTAAAATTTATGTTAAGAGCAAACCATTCTTTCTTTTCTAACTGGCTGAAAGCCTTCTAAATTTTAAATTTGGCTGGCAAAATGCTCTCTACAACAAGCAGGAACTACTCTATAAAGAAAACTATTCTAATTAATTCCTGAGAAGGAACTGGGACGAAATGAGCCTAAAATGCGGGTGCTCATTGGGAGATGGATGGACTTTTTCTTTCTTAGAGAGATGTATGGACTTTTCCTTGCCATATGATAAAGAATTAATCAGATAACAATGTGTAATACAATGTTTTAACATGCAAAGATTTACTAAATGTTTCAATCATCACATCACAGTGTCTTTTTTTTAAAATTTCTGTAAGGATAGCTGCGATCCCTCATGTTTGTTTTTTTGAAATGGATGCAAGCCCCCCCCCCCCCCCCCCCCCGCCGCCGCTTCCAAAACAGATTACATAAGAACATAAGAGAAGCCAATGTTGGATCAGGCCAGTGGCCCATCCAGTCCAACACTCTGTCACACAGTGGCCAAAAACACCAGGTGCCCTCAGGAGGTCCAGCAGTGGGGGCAGGAAGCCCTCCCACTGTTGCCCCCCCCAAACACCAAGAATAAAGAGCATCACTTGCCTCAGACTGAGAGTTCCTATCTATACTTTGTGGCTAATAGCCACTGATGGACTTTTGCTGCATATCTATATATCTAATTCCCAAGTGCCCCCCCATGTGCGGATACTTAAATCTGCATGGGGGGGCACTTGGAGGGCAGAGGGGGGGTTCTGCAGGTGGGGGGTAACCCCCCTGCTTGCAGAAAAATCCAAAATCTATCAAAAACTTTTCGGGGGATCTTTAAATCTCCCGAAAAGTAAAAGAGCATCCCCTGTGCATGCACGGGGAACGCTCTTGGAACGGCAGCGGCCCGGCGAGAGTCGCCGAGGCCAGCCGACAGCCCGCGGAGGAGGGGGAAGGGGGCGAGTGGCGGGCCCGGCGAGAGCCGCCAAGGCCCGCCGGGAGTCTCTGGGGGGGAGGGGGCAGAGGAAGGGGGGAAGGGGGCGGAGGAAGGAGGAGCAGCTGTCAGCTTCTTCCCCCCTGCAAATATCGTGCCCCCCCCTTGTGTTTATCTAATTCCCTCTTGAAGCCATCCATGCTTGTAGCCGCCACCACCTCCTGTGGCAGTGAATTCCACGTGTTAATCACTCTTTGGGTGAAGAAGTACTTCCTTTTATCTGTTCTAACCCAACTGCTCACAAGTTCTTGTGTTGTGAGAAAGGGAGAAAAGTACTTCTTTCTCTACCTGCTCTATCCCATGCATAATCTTATAAATCTTGATCATATTTAAGATAATTTTTAGTGATGTGGCTTTAAGAACTCCTAGTTTGAAATAAGATAAAATAAAATATCAGAATGTTAGGATCCATTCAAGAGTCACAACAAACCAAAGTTTGCAATAAGACTGGTTTATTACTGGAGCATGCTCTTCCTTTCTCTTCTCCACTTTCCATGCTCTAGTCCCTTAGAGATGAGACTGAAGAGATCCTTGTTTGATCAAATTACATTTGGTTGTGGTGTCTGAGTATGGGCATCTGAATAAACTAGGGTTTCCAGTAATGCAGATTCTAAACTTAAGATTGAAATGTGTTTTAGAAACCTAATCACTGGAAATGAAACCCCAGTTGGATGGCACAACAAATTAGAACCAGGCAAGAATTTTTTTGTTCAAAACTTGGTGTGCAAGGGGAAGGGAGGGGGAAAGAACCTAAGGAATGTTTGTATCTGAGAATAAACCTGGTGTGTGTTTGACACAAACAGACTCTGCTTGGTTGTGATGTCTGAATAGTCAGAGTTAGATTTCTGCTCTCCCAGAAAACAGAACCACAAACTAAGTTACATTTTATTAGACCAACTGATGATAAAAAGATGGAAATATAAAGTTCGGAGTTACACAAGCCCTGTTCACATGTTACAGAGAACTCACATACAGCCTGGATGTATGTGCATACACCTGTGTGTAAGAAACAGCCAATGCCCAGTCACTTTACAAATGAAACTTATGCACTGATATCTAGATAGATGTGGGGTTTAAATCACATGTTCAGCTGTACATGTGTTGAATGTAATATAAGAATTACTCAAGTGTACACTGTACTTGGACTGTATATGGATTCCCTGCAACTTGAGAATAGGGTTAAAGATGTCTCCTTCAGTTGCAGTGGTGTTGAGCATGCATGTGTTGGAGGAAAAAAAGCTGATGTTACCTGCCCAGGCTGCTGTTAGCATAGTAAGACTGTGCTACTTGCAAACCATCTAAAATAAAGAGAAGAAGAGTTTACAATAAAGTTGTTTAGAAGAATAAAAGCTGTTGGCAAGTAACTTTAGTTGCGTGAAAATTTTAGCTATCAAATCCCCAAGAAACACCTTTTTATCTGGAACCAAGTTCTAAGACTCCTTAATAGAGAACAGGAGTGCTAAGTGATGAGGACTTATTGCAATACACCCCCCCCCAATTGTCTTGATTCTGTTTTAAAAAATCTCTCTCATTTTCTGTTGCTGAAACCTTTTATTTATTTATTTGGATTAAGCAATTTCCTAACACACACACATCCCAAGAGTGCAACTGTGGAAATCAGAACATCCTTTCTTGTTTTTCAGATTTCTTCTGATGAACTGTCAGCCAAGAAAGAACAGATATCAGAGGCTTTGCAAACAACACAGTCATTTTTAGCAAAACATAGCGACAAGTACGTTCATTATGGTTATTGCGTTTTGAAATTAGGGATGCCCATTCAAATTATGTGGTAAGGGGTAGCACTGACACCATCTTGTGGTGAGTGGAATCGGTATGCAGGCTGCAGTTCCTGTATCTGTACTCCTGAATCTTGAACATGTGTAACTTGAATCATTGGGCAGGGGGAGACTGTTCTCATTGTCATAAATGACAGCCTTTCTTAGAATTACATTTGAGCAGGACATTAATCATAGCAATTGTAATTCCATGGCTTGATCAACTGGTGAACCAGTTCGTTAAAATTGTTCAGACACCAAATTGTAAGGGAGAAGTAGGTTACTAATATAGGGCATCAGCCATCAAATGCTAAGCATTCACTATAGCAGAAATGATTTAAACATATACTTGAGCATATTTGTTACTCTGTGGGACCTAAAAGTGCTCTCCTTTGAGTGGATTGTGCCCAAGGCTTCAAATGCCAGCTCTCAGCTGGGATGGGCCCTGACACACCATTCTAACTCATTGGGTGGGCATTCGTGTGACGAAAGGTGCTTGTCATTTTCCTCATCTAACTAATTGCACCTTTTAAAGTGGTTTAAGTCACTGGAGAAGTTTGGGAGTAAAGTACTAAATACTCTGTTCTCCAGTAACTGTTCTCCGGTCTTCAGAGACACTGCCAATCAGCTTACGGAGGGGAGAAAATCCTGGGAACTCCTAATACAGTGTGCCTCACTCCTTTGTGAAGTGTCCTTTATTCTGCTCTGCAAATATGTGCTAGCATATAATAATAATTATTATTTTTGAATTCTTCTTGATTGTTTATGAAATCGTCTTTGGCGTTTAACAAAGGCAGAAATCAGTTTCCACTGTCATGATAATTCTTTATTTTTCTGAAGAGGTGAATGGATGAAGCAACAAGCGCTTAGATCCGCATCTGTGTTTTCTCTCTCCATAGATTGACAGATGAAGAGAAAAATGAAATGGAAAACCACATGCGGTCACTCCATGAAGGTTATAAACTGTTGTCTAATGAAGATTTGAAGCAGTTGCAGGAGGAGCAAAATGCTGATGATGAAAACATGGATGAGAAGGTAGCCTAAAGTCTCTGTTACCTTGCTGGCTGTAGTATATGCTCTTCTTAGTTTGTTTTATTGCATGGTTGCGTAACTATGTATTAATCCTGAAAAACAGAACTTCAGTAGCACAGTAGCTGATCCTGTACTAAATGAATGACAGTTTTCAATATAGTTATGCATTCAGAATTCTGGTTTGGTGAACGTAATGGAAGAAGACACAGAGAGGATATGTGAACTTTTCTATTGTGTGCCTTGCATGGACTAAGAGCAAAAAAAAATCATACACCACTTAACTCTTCTCTTTAAAAACCATGTTCTCAACTGTCTTCAAAGTTTACGCTTCAGAAACACGACACCGAATGGAAGTTCCGTAAACTATACTTTACCATGTGCTCTCCTAGAGGTGTCTCCATCAAGTATTTTAGAAGTAATTTTCAGAGGAGTACTAATTTGGGACCTCTACACTCACTAACTGTGAGAAAGTTCATTTAATCAGAGGAGAATTAATATATTTTTTTAAAAAAAATGTTTACTGACTCTGAAATGTCAAATGAGTTGCAAAACGTTAAGAGGAACTATTTAGCATACAGATTTCCAGTCTTGTTCCCAAATGATAATTATTGCAAGCCAATCTCAAAAGGCATTTAAGTGGGTACAGTAGTTGATTCTGTATGTTGAGTGTCTATGTAAAAGTGCTGTATGCTGTAAACATGGATAGCATGCATATTTTTGTACCATGTACTGTTTTCTGAATATTCTAACCTCTCACAAAACACATAAATAGCATGACAGTTTGCCTTTCAGATACATGTCCTTTTTTGCTCACTATATGATCATCTGCTCTGTTGTCTATCACTAACCCTATTGATGTATGCAGAGCATCGGCTTTTCGTTCACCAGTGCATGTCGTGTTTCAATCTTTTATCACACTGTGTGCCGTGAATCACTGACATAGATCACTTCTGCATTGAACTGCTAACATTCACAGTCTTACTCCAACTTTGGTAAGTAAGCATGGTACACAGATAAGTATTAAAATTCAAACATTTAACTCTTTACTGTGTCTAAAATGCTGAAAAATATCATATTTTATACTCATTTATAGGTGGACAAAGTCATAGCTGGCATCACTGATCAAACAACTGGAGAGATTTTTCCAGTCTTCCAGTCACTTTGTAAAGGTCTTATTGACTACAACACTGGCATTCGATTACTTGAGAGTCAGCTCATTTTATCAGGTCTAATTTCACCTGGTGCAGGGAAGAGTTTTGACCTTGAAGAAGCAAGAGCTTGTAAACTTGTTGATGAACAAACTGCGTCACAATTACAAGTTTTGCAGAATGCTAAGAAGATCATTTCAGAATCACAAGGCGCAGTGCTCCCAGTTATAGCTGCTTTTGAAAAGGGTCTAATTTCAGAACCTCTGGCTATTAAAATTCTTGAGATTCAGCTTTCCAGAGGGCATCTAATGATACCAGCCACAGGAGAACAGCTGACCTTGCAGGAAGCTTTCCAGAGGAACCTTATTTCAGCAAAACTGTATACGCATCTGCTAGAAAGACGGGACACGTGCAAAGACCTCATTGATCCCAACACCACAGAAAAGGTCTCCCTTGAAGAACTGCTCGAAAGAACTGTAGTAAATAAAGGCACAGGCTTGAGGCTGTTACCTGTGACCCCTCAAGAGAATGGCAAAGTAGTACTGAAGTGTGGAAGAAAGATAAGTATCCTGAGAGCAGCACATGAAGGTCTCATAGAGAGGGAGACCATGTTCAGACTCTTAGGGACTCAGCTGCTTTCTGGGGGTATAATTCACCCTGAAGCAGGACACAGAATGAGTGTTGAAGAGGCCATGAGAGAAGGGGTTATTGATCAGGATACTGCCTGTGCTATTCTGACCCATCAAGTCCAGACAGGTGGGATCTTGTGTCCCAGCTTATCAAAGCGTTTGACTATAGACGAAGCTGTACAGTGCAACTTGATATCCTCTAGTAGTGCTTTGCTAGTACTGCAGGCACAACAAGCCTTCATTGGACTCATCTGGCCACACAGTGGTGAGATATTTCCTGTATCTACATCTTTACATCAAGGCATGGTCACAAATGAGCTGGCCTGCAGGATCCTAAATGGCCGTCAGAAAATAGCAGGGCTTTACATCCCAGAGACATGTGAAGTGATCAGCCTGGATAATGCCGCTCGGCGTGGGGAAATAGGTAGTAACACTGCATCTGCCTTGAGTAGTGTCATTCTGCCTGATAAAATGCCTGATGTGAATGATGCAACATCCCCTTTTAAAAGGGTTGCAAGATGGCTTACGTACTGTGAACTTCACCCATTTGTCCAACATGATGATAAGAAAGATGTAGATGCTTCTGAGACCACTGAGGTCCCACCTTGTAGTTCAGAACAAACTCAGAAGTTATTCATATCATACCTACTGATAAATAGTTACATGGATGCGAACACGGGGCAGAGACTTCTGCTGTACTGCAGTGACTTAAGTGAAACTGTCAGTTTGTTGATGGCTGCAGGGAAATTTTATGACACAGATGTAAGCACAAAAGCGCCCACTCTTCAGAAGCAGCAGCCTGAAAATGTGCTGCTTGGCCATAGTACCGGTGATGCTGTAGGCCAGCAGAGAAGTGTGCAAAATATTTCTAGTGACTGCAGCAGGAAGGAGCCTTGTAAAGAAAGTTGCCACAATTACAAAAGCTCTGGCAGAAATTATGCTGCTATTGTGGGTAGTGGTTCAGAGCAGTCAAAATGTGCCATGAACCGTTTAGTTTGTGAACAGGAATGCAGATCTGGAAAGTTGATCACTACCGATCAGAATCCTGAAAAAGAAAATGTCTTTGAAAGTTTGGCAGGACATTCTGAACAAACGCCAATGGAAGTGTGTGAAAAGGTGACTGAGCCACCAGATGTCAGCATTGGCGACACTGAAGAGTCTGTTTCAGAGTATTCACCAAGGAATCTTCTGTCAAAAATAAATGAAGGTAGTAGTTGCGCTGTAGAGGAGACAAAGATCAAGGAGAATGAAAACAACTCTTTGGACGTTTTGAATGATTTTTTAGATGTAAATCATCCAGTCTTTAGTAAAGAAGCAGTTCAAAAGAGCGCTGATGTTTCACATCTTCCAATCAATACTGTGCAGAAATGTATTCCTAACGTTTTGCAGTCTAAAGGAGAAATTACGTCGAAGAAAGAAAATGAAGTAAATGATGAGTTTCAGAATAGTTCGTACACACACATGGAATCTGGCAATAAACTTTTAAATCAACTTACTAAAGGAGAATGTGCGGCTTGGAATGAAGGTGAGACGCTGCAGTCAGAAATGAACAGTTCTTTGCTGCTGCATAACTATAATGATGGGAACCACAGGTCTCCTCTGCAAGGCGTCAGTGATTCAAATGGCACATTGCCACTAAGAGATCACACTCCAATCCGTGATGTGCATCTGTTGAAAGACTCTGTTCACGTGGAGCCACCGCAAGAAGAGCTTGTAGGTATATGCGACTGTCTGCCGTTGGAAGAACCTACTAATAAATCTAGTGTTTGTCCATTGGAGGACCATACTAAAGCGCAAGATGCATCAGCATTGGGATCCACAGATCATAAGCATCATCCATCACTGAAATACTGCTCCAGTAACCATAATATACCAGTGCTGGAAAACCATACTTTGGCCATGGGTGAAGACAAAACTGGTTGCATTAATGAATTATTGCTGGATCAACAGACTGAAAGTAGGTCATTGGAAAATTATGTTGATGAGCGTGACGGACAACAGCTCATAGACCAGTCAAACTTGTGCAGCGTGTCATCGTACGACAGTCATACCACTTGTGATGGGGTTCCTCTACTGGAAAATCATAATGAACTTAGACAAAACGGGACACTTCAGGGAGACTATGATGTTACTCGTTTAGAGCTACCTCTGGAAGAGTACATTGATACAAATGCCAGATCCCCAGTGGATGTCAGTCCTAACATTCTTGATGGACCGTCCATTAAGATTAATGCTGATAGTCAGTCTAATATTAGTATTAATTGTGACCTGTCAGTACCACCTCGTGTATGCTCTGTGGGTGACATTAATGCAGTAGTTTCACACGGCAGGTTGCTTCTGGAAGATATTAACAGTAAGCCTTCTGAGCCGCGGCATGAAAACAAGTACAGCATTCTTCAGTCAGAAAATGGGAATGACTGCAAAGACATAAAAGACCCTTGTGGCATAGCTCAGCACGCAGACAGCAGCAAGCAGGAATGTGATGCTGTACAGGTGGAAAGCGACAACGGTTATTACCATCTGGCCGAAACTGATGAGGGTGACACCCTTGTGGTTAATGGTAATGTTTTTTGGGAGCCTGAGATTAATGCAGTAGCCGTCATGGCAACTCCAGAGAAGCCAGTAAGTATACAAGAAGGAGGAGGATCTTTTCAAATCAGCCTGAGTAATAAGGAGGAAAATATTCTATGCTTTAGTGAATTAAGTGACATGAATACATTTGAAATTACAAACACCGCAGCATTCAGTGCGAGAATACTAGACACAGTCCCAGAGGAGGTGGAAGAAGGTGTACATGTGGGAAAGAAACAGCAGGAAACAGAAGGTGAAGAAAGAAAAGAGACTGACCGGACGCCTCTGCTAGAAGTGTGTAAGGCTACCTTGAAAGGGGCGGGACATGAAGAAATCAGAAAGGGTGAAAGTATGGTCAGTGAAAGTGAACCTGAAAGCTTATGTGCGGATGATGATGGTGGTGATAATGATGGTGCTGAGGATGAGTTTAATGATTATGATTATATGGATTTAGATTATGATACTTCTGATGACACTGATTATGAGGACGAAGAAGTGATGGAAATGCACTATGCACAGTGCCGTGAGGAAAGCGCTAGGCTCCAGGTGACGGCACCTTTGGAAACGACAGAAAGCGAGAATTTACATCCAGAAAACCGTTTGCAATCAGAGTCAGAACATGATTTGCTGTGCTTTGAAAAGGACAGGGTTGATGAATGCCAAAACTTAGCTGATCCTCTTGAAGGAACTATTCAAAAACTTCCATGGAAGAGTAACAAGAGGCAGAAAGAAGCCAAACAGGCTTCTGAGTCTGTTATGGAAGACGAATTTCTATTACCAGACAGCAGTGAGAGTATTTCAAGGCAAAACAGTGAAATCTCTCACTTAGGCTCAAGCGTTGATGCAGGGTTAGAGATTGTTCAGGCTGAGACAGATTTATCCTCTGAACGACACTTACGTACTGAGCAGAACAAACCTCGAATGCATGAGGATGACTTAGCAATGTCATCATCAGACCATGGTCTGAGTCAGGCAGTAGATGATAGAAAATTAATACAAACAGTCAGCAATTCACCAAGCAGTCAGTTAGAAAATAGTGCCTGGAAACAGGATGGGATAGACATTCTGGTGGAAGATAACATCCAGGAATCAAGTGGATTGAGAGAGAGCCTGGAAGACACCTGCTCATCAGTAATTAAAAATGGTTCTGAAATTATTTTCCCGTGTGACCAACATTCAAAGGAAAGTATATCAGTTACACACTCCAGTGGCATCGGTACAGATGTATCAGTGGGCCATACAGAGGATTTTGATCTTTCTACTTATTTAAAGCAATGTGCAAAAGATGCGCAAGCCGAAGATATCTCAACACTGAAAGAGGAAGGTGCGAATTACTCTAACGAAGTTGAAAATGACCCGGAAGGTATGCAGAATACGAACGAGCTAAAGGGAACTGTGAATAACCAGGAGGAACAACGTGCAGTAGAAACAGATTCTGAAGCTCTGCTAACTTTTACATCATTTATATCTGAACTGGAGAAATCTGGAGATAGCAAAGACAGCAAGGTTACTGTTCATTCTGAAGCTTATGATGGTACAGTGCAAACTGACAAACGTGCCACTAACAGTGTAGGACATGTTGAAGCTGTTGAGGAATTAGGTAATAGTGCCGAAACAGAGTATAAGGACCATAAACATACAATAAATTTCCGTCCCAATATAGTAGCCACTGCGTATAATAACAGACATGGCACTGAGCAGACAGTGCATGAAACATTGATTAGTCATGGTGGGGAGGAAGTGACTAAGGAAGACACCATTCTACACCAGGAATCTACTTTCTTTGAAAGTATCGTCAGGGGAAAAATGCAAAAACCACAAAAAGATGCAGTGTTCCCTAATGCGGTGGAGGAACATTTAGTGCATTCTTCTGAAGTGTCCGCTACATTATCCCAAGGCTTAACAAGTATACTAAGAAGCAAAATGAAAGATGGCCATGTGTTCTACATGCAGGAGGATGAACCTTTAAGTTATACAAGCACAAGAGCTTTAATGCAGAATTTACTTAAAATGGCTAATTCCACACCCTACGAGGATGAGGATTCTAATCAGTCTTGTGCCAGTAATGCAAACGGTGATGTTAGACCTGCCTCCAAAACAGAGGATGCAAACAAGAATAATGCTGCCCCACATCTTTGGCTTGATAACAGAAGTCCTGACCTCCTCCGTGACATACTGAAGCAGGACCACTGCGGTCAAAGTATTGCTGTCATGCCTGGAACAATGGATAAGAACTCCCAGACTGAAACAGAGCAACAGGGAGAAGCCACGACTCCTAAACAGATGGTTTCTCAGATTAATCGTGCCTTTCCCATCTCAAGCAGAGGTGGAGGTTCATCTGTATTAGAAGCAGAAGCTACTTCAGAGAATACTTCAGCATGCAGTGAGGCTTTTGCTTTGAGAGGAGTCCATCGGGCTGATCATCTGTCCCAAAGCTTTTCTGGTGATGTTTTGGAAAAGAAGGAACCAGTAGCAGGACCTGTTGCAACGAGCATTGTGAGTAGCAACTGTTATAACTACTTGTCTTGGGGGGAAAGGCAAAGACACCATTGGAGAGTATTTTGTACTTGTTGGTGGTTATACTCTTAAAATAATCCAAATTGACACATACATTACCAACTGGACCACCCATCACATCAGAAACAAATGAATCCTGGGTAGCACTGGAGAATCGTTGATTATTGTTTAAAGCTAGCCTCCAGGCATGCTTTAAAGTAGCAACCCTTTTAAAGCAAATGAGTAATAATATAAACACATTTGATGTTTCTCTGCTGCTTAGTTGAAGATGGTGTACTGAAAGTATTCAGGTGGTGTACTGAAAATGGCTTGGTTTCTTGTAACGTTTTCAGATATGTGGTGCTATTCAACTGTTTTCTCAGCACACAGAAAAGCTGAAAAGACATGCAACGGTGGTTCAGGATATGAAATTCTTCTTAGATGATCTGCAGCCCATCAGCAATGAGCTGGAAACCCTAAAAGTTCAACTCGCACAGTTAGAGGTGAGTTATCTGTCTACATATCTTTTTAACATGTCAGTCAACAGAATGAGAGAGACCCATGCTTTGCTTCCAGACACTTCAGTGAAGTCAGTAAAAGCTAAGGAGGTGCATACACTACAGGGAAACTAGAGAACTACCTGTATTTCTTCTCCTCCCTCATTATCCCATGGGCATGCTTGGACTGAATCCTGGGCTACATGTTACCCTACCACAAGCGGCATATTACCTGTGAATCCTTGCATGCAGTGAAATGTGTAGCCCATTCCTGAAGAAGGCTGGGAGGGAAAGGCTATGGCAACAGTATGCCAAGATGAAACAGATCTAAGCACCCCTAGGCTGAGATGAAGGAGGGAGATGCAGAACAGCAATGAAAATGACCAAGGGAACGTTTGATGGGAATAAGGGAGAGAGAAAGAAAGCGAAGCATCATGAGAATTTGAGCCGTATGAAACACTCAATGGCCCCGATCACATGCAGAAATAGCTGCGCGATAGGCACGACTCCCAGCCGGATTTTAAGGGCGCGATCACAAGAGAACATCTGTCAAGCATCCCGCACCTGTCGGCAAGCCGTTTTTGCTCTGCCAGAGAAGCGGAGTAAAAAAACACTGGGGAAACCCCCAGTATCAAACGGGTTGCTGCGGGCCACAGACGGACTTTCCCCATGTGATCGCTCCAGCGCGAACTTGTGGCATCGGGAATAGTCTGATCAGGCTATCCCAAAGCCATGCCGTTGTTTTTTTCCCCTTCTCAGTATGCGCATCATCGCATACTGCCATTGGAAGCCCTCAGGGTGGAGATGCGATTCATTGATTTAAGCAAATTGGTAACGAATGGCAAAAAAAAAACCCCACTCACCTGCGGTTGTGTCTGATCACGCAGTGGTGAGTTGCGACCACAGCTTCACAGAACTGTGTGATTGCGCAACTGCAGGTCAAATTGCTCCAGCGCAAATAGCCTCGCTTCCCCCCTGCTTTATCTCGCACGTGTGGCCACAGCCAATGTGTGGTTGTGTGGTATCTTTATTATATATACATTTCCTTCCAAGGAATTAATGTCATTCTTGCAACTGCCCTGTAACACACAATAAGTTGGTGATAATAACTTGGTCAGAGTAACATATTATGACCTTCCTGGCTGCATTGCGATTTGACACCAGACCATCGTTCATCCTTGCTGTGTAGTGTCAATAGCATTGTCTTATGAAACAAGTTTTAAACCCAGTGGAACTAATTTTACACATTGCCTTCATTACTTTTTTCATGAAGTCATTTGAATCAAGATTGGCTGGCTTTGCTGTTATTTTGAAGAAAGATATGAAGGTGGCTGAAGAATTTGGAAAACTTCGGCATAGAGATGTTTCCAGTGACCAGCTTGAATATTTAAGGAAACAATATGAGCATTTAGAAAAGGATTTCTTTGAGGTCTGTGACATGTCTTCAAAGCGTGCGAAGCAAATAGTCTTTGCGGTAGATGCTGAAATGGTACGTTCATGGCCTGCATCTTACTTTTTCAAACCATCCTGTTCCAAATACCCAGTGCCAGTACGTTATTGCAACCAAAAGCAATAGCTTGCATGTGGGAATCAGCTATTCTAGACCAGGGGTGGGCAAACTGTGGCTCGGGAGCCGCATGCGGCTCTTTCACATATATTATGTGGCTCCCGGTAGGGCGGCTGGGGAAGCTAAATATCATTAGCAAACAAATATCATCCAGTGATAGGTTATTAAATGATGAGATGTCAGGTGACGTACATAATTAGAATTTGCCCTTAGACTTGGTGTTTAGCAAATAAATAATAAATAAAGGGAGTTCCATCATCATTGCGAACCGAAGGAATCTGCTCTTGTCTTATGGAACTGTACTGCTCAAGTTGTATGGACTCTTTTGCCCTCTGTGGTCTGATCGTTTGTAAAACGTGGTCTGATCGTTTGTAAAACTGTCTCTGCTTCGCAGTCCTCTAATGGAAACACTTTGACTTCATATTTATTTGGTTTTCAGTCTTCTGGATGTGTGGGGGAAAAAAATCTGCTTTTGAACTTTTTTTAGGCTGAACTGGCCGTGTTGCATCAGAAACATTTAGTTAGGCTTCAGGAATCTGCAGACTGGATCATGGGAAAGAGTGAAACCCTGAATCATCTCAAGTTGGATGCATGTGATTTGGAAGACATGAAGCAAAGGTTTCATTTACTCAAGGCAAGTACCACTGATTAGCGCCCGTTACTTAGGGAACTCCCAGATACTCTTTTAAAGGCGACTTCTGCTCTGAATTGGAGCACCAATGGACCATGTTCAGGTTGATTATTATCTCAGAGCTGGTCACATTTATTTTATTTTATTTACATTATTTATAGTCCACTTTACTCAGTGGGACTCCCACAGTGACTGACATTGGCCGAGGACAGACTGGCAGTTTGGCCTGATATAAGTCCGCTTTGCAAGCGGATTAAGAGAGCCCGTTCAGACAGCCGCAGCTGCCTGGCGTTGCCGTGCCGCACTCACCCAGTCCTGAAGCGCTTGCATAGTACTTTAAACAGGTACCTGGTGAAACCGGTGTCAAGCTGTCTGGGTGCGTGTTCATCCTGCTTCCTGGCAGTGTGGACGCAAATAAGCCGCGCAACAAGCGGTGCCGGTAACGTGAACCCGCTGATCCGGCTGCTGTACCCATGCGCAGGTTGGCAAAATGGACCAAAGCCGCGAGCCACCGCTGCAGCGCTGCCAGGGGCCGCCCCACAGTGCGAACGCTCCATTGCGGCTCCTCCCCAGTATGGTCCCGCATCATTCTAGGCATTGCGAACGGAAAGCCCCGGGGCAATTTGGCCCAGAGCTTTTTGCCCTGCTTCCATTGCGCTTCATTTTGCCAATCTGTCCTCAGCCATTATTGAAGCCAATATTAGGAGCAGTGTCTTAATGATTATTTTCACATATATGTATACCAAGAAGACAGCAGCCACAAAGCTCATTTACTTGAGTAGATTGATTCTAAAATGAATGGTTTAAGGGTTATAATTACGGTCCAGTGGAATCACTGGAAATATAGCCAGAAAGGTATTAACAGTCCTGTGTATTTTCCCCATTATTTTTAGGATACTTTTATTTATTTTTGTTCTTTTATTGTAGTTATAGAACCATGTTTCAGCACAGAGGTTCCAACATGAAACCATAGATGTTAATTAAGGTTCTTTTTCCCCGTAAGAAGCATAGAATAAATGCATTTAAAAGAATGCAACAGGGGCACCCGACTTGTTCAGCATGCAGGCACCTTAGGAATTCTGGCAGCTACAAAATGGCTGCCGGAGGGGCAAAGCCAGCCACAAAGTGACTGACGAATGACACAGAGCCAAGTGTAAATGGGTGCCACAGGAGCCAAAGCCAACCACAAAACGCCAGGGAGGGAGGTCAAGCATAACATTCATACTATTCAGAATTTCTAGCAGAAGCTCTGCTTATACACAGCTTACTTTCAGTAACACAGTGAAGTTCCCTGTGCTGAAGTGGCAACTGCTGCTGAAGCAGCGTTTAAAACATTTGCACAGCCATTCAGAAGCTGTGCTGGACAAAATCCACCCCCCCCCGGCCCTGTCCACTGGGTGAGTGCCAGAAAAGGTGTTGGCAGGCACTCACAGGCACCATATTGGGGGCCCTTGAAATGCAGTCACAAAAATAACAGTAAAATAGCCTTCTAGTTAGTTCCCAGGTAGTATAAAAATACTTTCATAGTCTTCAGAATAAGGTCAGCAAAAAGCACAACTGACTGAACTTCCCCACAGCCAAAAAGTTCTGTAATGGAAGCCCACCGCAAACCCATACGTGTGCCTGCAAGGGAGTAAGATGTGCACTCTTAAGAACATTTTGTGTGACATCAGCTGTCGCCTCTATGCAATTAGAAAGTTCTGGAGCACTAAATGTAGAGCTCAGTATTACAGATCTAGTGGAGACAAGTTGAAGAAATATAAACATCTGGTAATATTCTTTAAGATATTATCGATAACAAACTACAAAGAAGTAAATAATGATACAATCTGTCATGAAAGAATAGAGGGCAGGATAGTGAAGTTTAGATATACCGCATGTCTGTGCTGGGCATCATTTCCCTCATTTAGGTCAGATTCCAGAATATTTAAAATAACAGTGCCCACCTTTCTTTAAATATAAAGTGAATGTGAACATCAGGCAAATTATATTTTTATAATACTCATTTTCTTTCCTTTGAGAGAGAGAGAGAGAGAGAGAGATTGGATATATACCCCGCCCTTCATTTGTAGTCTCAGAGTGGCTTACAAACTCCTTTCCCTTCCCTTCCCCACAACAGACACCCTGTGAGGTAGGTGGGGCTGAGAGAGCTCTTTCCCAAGCTGTTCTTGAGGGAACAGCTGGTCCAGAGCTATGGCTTGCCCAAGGTCATCCAGCCAGGTGCAAGTGGAGGAGTGGGGAATCAAACCCGGTTCTCCCAGATTAGAGTCCGCGCACTTAACCACGACACCAAACTGGCTCTCAGTTTGAGGCTTTATAATGCCTTTTTATTTTTTTGCACAAGACTTTATTGACTTTAATTATTCTTATTACACAAACTTACCAACTTTCGTTTTTGGAAGAAAGGATGGCCAAACTGAGACATGTCATAACCTCTCTTTAGATTTTTCAGTTTGATTAGGAGAAAGTTTTCCTTCATTTCAAAAGCCACTCAACAACTGTGGGACTTGCATCTGATTTCCAGTGGTGCACAAATACTATTATAGCAGCTATTAGCATACGTGAAATTGTATTCCTCTTATCCTTCGGGAACACAGCAGTGTAACTTAATAAAATAACCTTGACTGAGAAACAGAAATATATACCTGCAACAGAAATATTCTGCAACAGAAGACCAGTAAATTTTTGCTCTGCAACATGTCCACCACATATGCGAATAATCTGTATTATATAATTTACAGTGCCAACGTGTATCATGCACGTTTCTGTAAATTTTGGCTATTTTGTATGGTGACAAGTGCCATCGACATAGCATTTTTATCACATTTTCTCTTAATCCTAAGGAGATAAAAAAGGCTAAACCAGGTGAGAATATATTTCCATTTTTCCTCAGAGATTTCATACCCCAAATCCTTTTCTCACTTGGATTGAAACAAATGTTTAGAAACGTTAACTGCTTAAATATTGAAGAGTAACCTCTCCCGATTTTTAATAATGGCCTCTTCAGATTTCTTTTTCAGTGTTAAACATGTTTTCATTGCTTAACTTGCAGGAAATAGAAAAAGAGCTTGGATCTAGAAAAATGCACCTGGAATCCACCGCACTTGATGTCCAGTTCTTCATTTCTGAACATGCCCAAGATCTTTCCCCGAACCAGAGCAAGCAGCTGCTGAGACTCTTGAATGCTACACAGAAGCGTTTCCAGGAAATACGAGACGCAATAAAATCCCAAGCAGACCATTTCGAAACTCTAATACAGACTGCACAAGTTCTTGTCGACCAGAAGGTTTGCTTCTCTGTGTGGCTGTATTCCTAACATCATCCTGACATAAGTCCAGAAAACACATTTCTAGATGGAGAACTTATAGGGTATTTGAAATGGAAAGGCTGTCCTTCAGAATTCTAGAGAATTCTTTCCAAGGGCAAAGAATCACTTATAAGTAGCAGTTGTGTGTGCTTTAAGAGCGGTTTTGTTTTACATGATGTTCTTAATTTATAATATTGAGGAATAGTAAACCATCACTCAGCAGCAGATAAGATTATGCTGTTTTTTGCACATAAAGTTGAAGCCCTAGAGTCTAAGGTTAGGGCGAGTCCCTTCAAGGGGATTTCTCATAATCTTTTTCATCCAATATTTGGGATTCGGCCTCACTCCTTGTGCTAGGGTAGCTACAACTTCTGGCACTACTGTACCTTGGGAAAATCCTTACATAACTCAGGATGGGGAACAGGGCTGCTGATTCTGCCTTGTTTTACATCTAAAGGCTCTCTGAGACACTGTCCGTGCCATCTGAAGCACAGTTATACCTATCTAAGCCCATAGACACTTCTCCTACTGCTGGGAGATTACTACGCCAGGGAGTCACATTCTTTTTGAGCCTGCAGGCACATTTGAAATTCTGGCACAGGGTGGTAGATGCAACCCCAAAAAATGTCTGGTGCAGGGGATGGAGCCAACCACCAAATGTCAGGAAGTGAGGATATGGATAACCCTAATAGTAACACTTAACCTGACCTGGATAGCCCAGGCTTGCCTCATCGGATCAGATCGCAGAAGCTAAGCAGGGTCAGCCCCAGTCAGTTTTTGGAAGGGAAACCAGGGTCCTGACATAGAGATAGGCAATGGCCAACCACCTCCGAATGTCTCTTTGCCTTGAAAACCCCATGGGTTCACCATAAGTCAGATAGGTTATTAATTTCAGGCAGAAGTTCTGCTTAACAGAATGCCTTTCAAAATGAACATACTGTTTAGAAATATTTTTCTCGCATAGCTTACCTTCAGTCATACGGTGAAGCCCCTAGTGCTGTAATGGCAGCTGCTGGCAAAAGCAGTGTGTTTTTCTCCTTTTAATTTGCCTAGCCAATCAGATCTCCAGTGGCCAACCAGAAGCTGTGCTAGGCGAAAGCTCCGCCTGGCCCCACCCACTTTCTAAAAACACTTGGGGGGCACCAGGAAAGCTGTCTGTGGGTAGCGAGGCCTATGTTGGGGACCACTGTACCATGCTAAGGAGGTTTGAGAGTTTTTTTTAGAACTAGTGCTGGGCGAGACGGGAAAAGCTCCGCTGTTCTGCAACCTGTGTGTGTGGGGGGAATTAAGTCGGAGCTCCATACTTTTGGATCATTTGGAAGAGGGGGCTTGGAGCAGAAATGCAGAATTTCTAAAGTCATATTCTGCGGGGGAGGGGTTAATATGAGTAATAAATGTCATTGCATGTCCGCCTTGCTCTATTGCTTAAAGGGGGCGGGGAGCATTTTATATTCCGGCGACATTTACACATACCAACTGATCTAACACTTAGTTTTCAACTAACCTTTGTGTTTTGACATCCTTTTTCCAGAATTTGTACCTGTTTATTACAGGTTTCGAGCCGTTAAGTGATTTGGATTTTCACACGCATAATGCATGGCCAGACTTCTGCTGAGCGATTCCATCCAAAACCGGGTCTCTTTACTTACATCGTTTGTGAGGTTTATCCACATCTTCTATATTCAGCTTCTTTAAACTGTATTGCAGCCGCTATCATGTTTACAGCATACTTTTCAGAAAGAGTGTCTGACGAAAGCTTTGAAAGTGAACTGGTGCGAGAGCGTATGAGCATCCTTGTTCAGGCTTCTTCTTATTTTATAAATTAGGACTTGGCAGAACAGCATCGGGAATTCAAGGAGAAGATACAGGGTATCTGTGACCTCCTGACACAGACTGAAAATCGGCTCATCGGCCACCAAGAAGCCCTTGTTATTGAGAGTGGCAAGTCTGAGTTGCAGCAGTGTCAAACCAAGCAAGAGGTAAAAACTTCCCTCATTTGCAAGAAAACACAAAGGCTGCATTGTTAAATTACGTTTCTTTGCAGAGAAGTGAGACATATTGGCAAACATACTTGGGATCACGCTGTAAAATTCTTTCGGGTTTGCTACGTTTCTGGAAACATGGTGCAGGCGAACAGGTTGCATTGCACAGTATGGTAAATATTCAACGACATAGTTTTTCTTGTGATACACACACAGACACACACAGACGCACACGATTATAATGGAAAGTATCTTGTGCTCTTCAGCACCTTGTCCAGAGTCATGTTTGAATTCTTCTGCTAGAAATTAGTACTGCATTAGTCAGGTAGTAGCCCTCTCTCAGTGCCCTTCTTGTTGCCTGAACAAATGTTTCAGATTGGTTCTCATCGGAGACATTGCCTGGCCATCTTTTCCCTTTATGAGGGTCTTTCTTTCTGTCTGCCTTCCTTCTCTCTCTCACACACAGAATATATATATATTTTTTTAATATTTGTTTATTGACATTTCAATTTTTACCTGATTTTAAATATAGCTGTTACATATATATTTCCATACAAAGAGGTTACCAAATCCAGTTGCTTATTTACTTGAAACCTCCCTCTTACTTAACCTTATAAGTCTGTTTTCATACCAAACATAAAATTTCTCCCAAGTTCTTTTAAACACATTTTCGTTTTTGTTTTTTAGTCTCGTTGTCAGCATGTCCATTTCCGCAACTTCGTACAACTTAGAAATATAGTCCTCCACGCAGGGAATCTTATCAGTTTTCCAATATTTTGCAAGTAGTAGGCGTGCGGCAGTGATACCATGCAGAATCAGTTTTTTCTGAGTTCCTGTTATATCCTTAGGTAGTATATTAAGTAAAAACATTTCTGGAGCAAGCGAAAGATCTATATGGGTTATTTCCTGCAAAATTTTCTTGATCGTTTGCCAATATTTTTTAACTTTTGGACATATCCACCACAGGTGGTAATAAGATCCCACATTTGTTTTACATTTCCAACAAGTGTTTGGACTTCCCTTAGAATATTTAGCCACATAAATGCCACATATAAAACATCTTTACCAGATTTTCCTTATACGAACTTGCCCTAGTAATTTTTAAGTTTTCTTTCCATATTGTTAACCAACTGTCCAAATCGATGTTTTTACCTATGGTACGTGCCCATGTAATCATATTAGGTTTCACCCACTCATCTTGCATTTTATTCTCTAGTATGCAATCATAAATTTTTGTTATCATTTTCTCTTCTGATCTCAACCACATAGAATATATTGAGCTGCATAAATGTTCATGTTCATAGTTAGCGGGTTTTTTTGTTGTTAAACTGATTCACCCATAATGTTGGGGCAGGAAGGACATAATATTATGAAGGAAAAATACTTGGCTGTAACACTGCAATCCTAAGGTGGAGATATACCTTTCTTAAGACCATTGACTTCAACGAATTTAGAAGTATCCTCCCCATCCATCCCTGTGTTTTGGGCAGTTGTACTCTGTTTCACATACTGATCAGTGCCCCCATTCCATCACCTCATGGTCATTATTAAGAATAAGATATTTGAATTAGCCAATTTGTGACTTCATCACATAAAAAGAGTAACACATGGAGATAAAACTTGCTTGCACCTTTCAAGAGGGGCTTTGGAGAAGTCAAACGCTAAGTGCTAACTCTTCTTTCTGACTTTTGTTACTCTTTGTCACCCTCCTCTGCAGGAGCTGCAGAAAGACATGCAAGCAAACACACAGGCACTGGCAGAAATTGTGAAAAATACAGAGATGTTCTTGAAAGAAAATGGGGGGAAATTGTCACAAGAAGACAAGACTGCTCTTGAGAAGAAGTTGAATGAAGCCAAGACAAAGTGTTTGCTGTTGAGCCAGAAGGCTGAGGAATCAAGAAAACAGCTGGATAAGGCTGTGACCACGGCCATTAAGCAGGAAACGGAAAAGGTTATTTTGCAGTCATTAGCATTTCATTTTGAAATGGCATATTGCTCATGCACATATACGTTAAGAACCCCAGAAAAATTTCATGAATGAGTTTTGGGAAGGACTGTCATAAAATTCACCAGGGATTTTCAACGGTCACACAGGAATATCTGTCCAACCCCTGGTTATCTCAACAACACTCTCTTTGGCAGTGATTTGTTTATTGAGATATCTGCATGATGCAGGGCAGAGTATTACTGTGTCACCTACTGAGGTAGGTGGGGCTGAGAGAGCTCTTTCCGGAGCTGTCCTTGAGAGAACAGCTGGTACAGAGCTATGGCTTGCCCAAGGTCATCCAGCCAGGTGCAAGTGGAAGAGTGGGGAATCAAACCCGGTTCTCCCAGACTAGAGTCCATGCACTTAACCACTACACCAGACTGGTTAAAGGTGGATCCCAGGTCTGGAAGGGCTGAAGACCACTAATCTAGAGAATCTTTTTCTAGAACTGTAGATCACAAAGCGATGGGAAGTTTCCTCAAACATCTAGCCCAAATTTGTGTGAAAATGTACTTTGGATCATTCAACTCTGAATATTTATTTATTAACTAATTTGTGCCTCACCTTTCCTCTTGGTGCAAGGTGTCTTACAAGTAATTATCTAAATATTACAGGTGTAAAACCAAATACAATAAATCCCCCCAATACCTCCCTCACTCTCTCACTTGGCAGTTGGTTCCCTTCCTCGACCGCAGTGACCTAGCTACAGTGATCCATGGGACGGTTACCTCGAGGCTGGGCTACTGTAACACTCTCTACATGGGGCTGCCCTTGTTGCAAATCTGGAAGCTGCAGCTGATACAGAATGCCGCAGCCAGACTACTGATGGGTCTCACAAAGCGGGACCACATCCGGCCTGTGCTGGTGGTGCTGCACTGGCTCCCTATAGCGCACCGAGTCCGCTTCAAGGTGCTGGTATTTACCTTTAAAGCCCTATATGGTCAGGGTCCAACATACCTGAGGGACTGCCTTTTCCCACATATACCCCAGTGGGCACTTCGGTCGAGGTCACAACACTGACTTTGCGTCCCGGGCCCCAGGGAGGCCAGGCTCGCCAGAACCAGGGCCAGAGCCTTTTCGGTGGCAGCTCCTGTCTGGTGGAATGAGCTCCCGGAGGAGATCAGGGCCCTGCGGGATCTTATGCAGTTCCACAGGGCCTGCAAGATGGAGCTCTTCCGCCAGGCCTTTGACTAGGACCCGCCACTGCTAGTACCATCTCCATCGCGAGTGATATCGGCGATGAGGGTTGGCCCTGAATGCAGCCAGGCCGGATGGTCATGGAGGGCCGGACACCAACCCTGGCAGAAAGCCATCTGAATACTGAGTAACATCACTATTGGAAGCACTTTATTTGTAATGGTTTTATTGTTGTGTTGTATTTTAAAATGTTTTAAGCTGTTGTTGGGTTTGGCACAGTGTGCCCTTGTGAGCTGCCCTGAGCCCGCTTGTGGGGAGGGCGGGATAAAAATATGAAATAATAAATAAATAAAGATTCCTGCCGTTCATGCCCCATCCAAAGCCCTTGCAAATAAAAAAGCAAACATTCAATAACATTCAAATATTCATCTCTGGTTTTTAATTGTGCAGGTTGCAGCCAGAGAGCAGCTGGAAGAGAGCAGAAGTACAATAGAAAACCTTCTGGACTGGTTGTCGAATGTAGACAAGGATGCCGATCACGGGGAAAAGAAATGCCAGCCAGTCATCAAGCAGAATGGCAACCATTTCCAAGAAGGGGATGTGGAGGGTTTGGTTGGAGAAGATGATGAACTGAACGGTAATTTGCTTGAAGTCCAGCAACAGAATGCATCCCAAGTGGATGGACAAGGAAAACCCAAAGAAGATAACCTCAACAAGCAGTATCAGAAAATCCAGGTAATACACCTGTGCACCAGTTGTTTTGAATGCTTATCACTTTTCTCCTGCAGATTCTGTGCTGTTTTTGGAAATGCCATGAGGCAGGTACGGCCCTCCTAGTCCCCGTTACATCCACCTTGTACACTTTGAGGTATTCAGTGTGGCAAGGAGGCAGAGTTGCCGCATTCCTTGTCTCAACAATACTTATATGTTTATTTATACACCACCTTTCTTCCCAGTGGGGGTGCAGATAGTTTACAAGATGGTTCTTTCCTCCTTTGGTTTGTCCTCACAACAGCAACCCTGTGAGGTAGGTTAGGCTGAGAGAGTGCTGGGCCCAAAATCACCCAGTGAGTTCCATAGTAGAGTGGAGGTCCAGACTTGTGCTTCCTTGATCCAAGTCCAACACTAGCCACTGCACTGTGTTGACTCCCTTCTGTGCAAAATGAGGCTGAGTGCAGCCCAAGCCCTTCCCTTGAGAGGCCGTAGGCCCTTGGTTTCCATACAGCCTCTGGTGCAGAAAGTCGGAAGTGATACCACCCAACCCTCATCACACAGAATGCCTGAAAAGTATATTCCTAACATCACCAGCATAAATCCAGAATAGAATTGGGAGGTTCTTTTGATCCACTGGGTTTGAGCTGAAGGTTGTCAAAGCTCTGGGGAACAGGGAACCCATTAAAAGTTAAAAACAACACAAACAGCCCCTCGTCTGGGAGCACGTGCACAGGAACACACAGAGGTCTTGTGAATATGAAGGTACCTCATTGGCTGTGTCATTTCCGGCAGCTCCATTCATGCATGGTGTATGCACTGTATGCACAGAGCTACCTCAAGAATTGAAGTCAAATGAAGACTGTATCATATATATGTTGGAAGCAATGTGAAATGTCTACATGAAGTAGATTTGCTTTGACGGCTTGGAGCTAGTTGGTGCATCTGTAGTCCATGGTGGTATTCATTCATTGATTCTGAATCATCATTGCTGGGTTCATATGCTGGCTTCATATGATTGAATCATAAGTTTGTTATGTTCTAGAAGTCACAACGATAGTCACTTTGATTCTTTCCCCCGCCCCAGGCTCAGCATGAGAAGATTATTTCACAACAGCAAGCTGTCATAATAGCCACCCAGTCGGCCCAAGCCCTGCTTGAGAAGCAAGGTCACCATCTCTCTCCAGAGGAAAAAGAGAAGATACAAAGGAACATGAAGGAACTGAAGATGCAGTATGACACAGCTTTAGCTGAATCGGAGCACAAACTGAAGTTGACGCGTTCTCTGCAGGAGGAGTTTGAGAAGTTTGATGCGGACTACAATGAGTTTGAAAGTTGGCTTCAGCAGGCAGAACAAGAGCTTGAGAATTTGGAGACAGGCGCTTCTGGCTTTGGTGGCATTACTGCCAAACTGAAAAGGCAGAAGAGTTTTTCAGAAGATGTCATTTCTCACAAAGGGGACTTGAGATACATCACCATTTCTGGGCAGAGAGTGCTGGATGCTGCTAAGTTATGTAACAAAAGAGAAGGCTTCAGATATGACAAGGAAGGTATTGACAGTTCATCAACTTACACAGAAGTACAGAATAAGATGGATGGTGCAACAGGTCGCTTTAAATCTCTCTATTCTAAGGTAATTGAGCATGCAAGCCTGTGGAAATATGTATATGAAACAAGTTTTCTTGACTCACCAAGTCACTATATGAAACTGGAAGCAGTATATGCTTTTCATATATGGAAGCAACAAGAATATGCCAGACAATCTAGCATAATTTCCTGGCTGCATCTGTTTGCATCATATATTTTTGTCAGTCTTAGGCCAGTTCAGATGTACAACTGAGCTGGGGATCGGGACTGGACTTGCAGGATCACGTACAACTCCCCCCCACCCCCAAATCCCCATCTCTTTTATACATCCGGTAAGATTTCCTGCTGTGAGCTGCCTTGAGCCTGTTTGGGGAAAGGCAAAGAAACACACAAACATTTCCCTAGCCCTTTCCAATAAACTAGGGTAGCCTAGTGACTAAGGTCAAATCTACATCTGACTTTCCTGCTGGAATCATTCTAGTTTCAAAAAAAACCCCGTCTGTACTTGTTTCTAGTTTCAAACTATACTTGTTCTAGTTTAAAAATTACTGTTTACATTCCTTAATTGCCCTCCTGTGGTCAAGCTAGCATTATACAGCTTTAAACATATCCTGTTGCTTAGTACTCTTCAGACCCAGGGAGTGAAATTTGAAACCAGCGTGAAATGAATGTAGGAAAAGACAGCAGTCAAACTACTTCAGAGGGGAGGTGTAGATTGGGCCTAACAAGGCCGTCTTAAGCAGAGCTACACCCTTCTGAATCCATTGACTACCTAAACATTTGCTTTTACCACATTAAGCCGTGTTTTATCTCATCAGAGAATCCCATTCTTTTTCTTGACACGTACTGTGGGGATTTAAAATGTGGGCCCTGACGAACAAACTTCATGTTGTGAGGAAGATGTGTGATCCCAACTTCTGATGTATTTTGTATTTAAAACACTTCAGAGACCTCAGTTTCAAATGCCTTATCGTTATCTATCAGCTGACTCTTGCTGACTGAGTTGAGAGCCTAGAGATTATACTGAATCCAGCACAACTGCTGGAGAAGCAAGTTAATGGAGCTGCAAAAAAAAAAAAGCTTTCTTCCAACTCAGTCTACCTCACAAAATGCCCCCCAACTTTGACACAGCTAATTTGGCCCGGATCCACACCACGGTAACACTGAGACTAGTGTTAGTGTAATTCCCTCCACATAGGTCTCCCCTCAAAGTCGATTCAGAGACTCCAGTTGGTGCCAGACACTGCAGCTTGACTATTATTAGGAGTTGGGCAGAGGTTGCATATCCCGTCCATTCTGAAGGCAGTCCATTAGTTACGGGGTTCAAATCAAGGCAATGGCTTTCTCTTACAAAGCCCTTCATGGCCTTGGTCCTTCATACCTCCAGGACTGCCTTTTCCTCTATGCTCTGCCGCAACAGCTTTGCACACCTGAGCAGGTGTGCTTCTGCAGGTGTGCCACAAGCAGGCAAAATCAGCAGTGGTCCATACACGTGCGTTCTCTGTCGATGCCCCCAGCCTGATGAGGTCAGGAAGGCTCCCTTTTCCTGACGAACAATACCAAACTGAATTATTCAGAAAAGCTTTTTTATACAGGTAATAGGGCTGTACTGTAAAGACGTGGTTCAGATGCTTTGGTAAAGGGATAGGGGAGTGTTGTAAGTATGATCCTCCTGTGTAATTGCTGTACTGTTTAATGTGTCCCGTTACTACTTTTTTAAAAAATAGCTTTTATTGAATATCAAAGAATACATAGGTAATAGGAGGATTCAGGCAATGTTCCTCATGCGATATAACATAGGGTAACACATATATAGATTAGAAAAAGCACAATAACGGTATCGAACATGGTTACAGTGACAACAATAAAAACCAGATCAGTGTCAAACTTCACAAAGGCAAGGTCATGTTGTTTGAATTGAATGTAACACCAACTCAAGGCTCAGTGGATTGCTAGTAACGACATGCAATTGTCTTTTGTCTTGTAAACTACTTGCTTTATTGGCGGCTTGGAGCTTATATTCCATAAAAGGCGCCCATTTCTTGAGGAGACCAGTGCATCTTACTGAATTCGATGGCCTTTCTGAAATTGCATCAGTAATTTTATCTAGGATAAAGTAATCCCAGATTTTCAAATGCCATTGCTGTATCATGGGGTGGGTGTGGGTGGGTGGGTTGCGTCCTTCCACTTTGTGGCTATAACAGTTTTTGCCGCTGTGATCAAGGTCATAATTAAATTCTGCTGTATTTTAGGTACATTTGAATCCTCCCAGAGGTTTAGGAGAATAAGTTCCAGGGGTTCCGGAAAATCACACAGGGTCTTTAGCTTGATCTCTTTGAGTACCTGAGACCAGAATTGCTTCATCAGGTTGCATAGCCACCAAATGTGGAAGTAGGTGCCTTTTGCCGCACCACACTTCCAGCAATTTGGGGAAATATTGTGAGTGATATGCGCTAGTTTGGTTGGGGCCATATACCATCTGGAGAGAAGTTAAAAAGTTTGTAATTGATGTTTATGGCTTTAGATACACATACAGGTGTTTTCCATATAAGTGACCACTGCTCATTGGAGAGCTCATGCTGGAGGTCTTTATGCCAAGCTGCTTGGTAGCTAAGCAGACCGGCCAGGTTGTTGTTGTATAATTGGCTATATATTTTAGAAATCATACCTTTGATTGCTATTGTATGGTAATAGAGCATCTTCTCATAATCAGAAAGTGAAACTCGTATATCAGGCTTAAATGTGTGGTTCTTTACTAGATCAGCCACTTGTAAATATTCAAACCATGGTACTTTAATGTTATGTTCGTGTTCCAATTTGAGTTTGGTTAAGTTTTGCCCCCTAGCCAGTATGGTCTATGGCTGAGGACAGACTGGCAGTCTCGGCCGCTCTGCCTCCGCTCTCTCAGCCCCATCGACCTCCCAGGATGTCTGTTGTGGGGAGGGGAAGGGAAAGGAGATTGGTACACTGCTCTGAGACTCCTCCAAGTAGTGAAGGGTGGGGTATAAATCCAATCTCTCTCTCTCTCCGCCCCCTCTCCAGGATCAGCCTAGATCAGGGGTGGGCAAACTTCAAAAGCGGAGGCAGAGCGGCCGTTCAGACGGCCGCATCTGCCCCGAGGAGGCGGCTCGGACGCATCGCGTCCGGCACCGCACTTCTCCTGCAGCAGCCGAGCACCACTTCAAAGTGGTGCTCGGCTGCTGTGGTGCACGTTCCACCTGCTGGAGCAGGTGTGAACGCGTGCCGGGAGGGGGAGCCGCATGGTGTCCACATGCCGCCGTAGGAAGCCACCCGCAGTCTGAACGCTGCGGGCGGCTTCCTTCCGGCAGCGTGCGAACGCCGCACCGCAGGGGAAATCCCCCCCGCCTTAGTCTGCCACGCTGCGGAGGCGCGGCTGACTACCAGTCTGTCTTCAGCCTATGTTGTTTAATGTGTCTTGTTACTACTTATGCTTTGTTTCAGATGTCTGCAATCCAATTCCTATTGCATTGTGGAATGCCCTATTTTGTTGATCATATTGATTTATGCTGTGTTTCCTGCCTTGAGTCACATGATGAATAATGTGAATAAATAAATAAAATATTGCTAATGCAGCAGGAGGGGGGAAAGGGTGACTCTCTAGTCCGTCTTCCCCACTATTGCAGCCTCAACCCAGATCTTGTCCTTAGGCCTGCAGCTGCTTTTTAACTTTAAAAACACACCAGGAGATGTTATCAAAGATCTTTGATGTAATGTGTAATGCGATCCGGAGGCAACAGAACAAAGTTAAGAGTCCAGTGTCACTTTTAAGACCAACGAAGTGTTATTCAAGGTGTGAGCTTTGTGTATGCAGATGTGTAAGGTTACCTTTCTTAACTGTAAAGAGTAATAAACTGAGACTCTGTTGTTACACTCCATTGGTTTCCTCTCAAGCATGGGGTTAAGGAACAGCATCTGTCTCCTATTTTGACATATTTATTGCTACACTGTCCCCCCCCCCCCCCATTAAATCCAAACAAATGGTGACCTGGTGATGGTATATACTTAGCTCATTATTGCTGTTTGGCCTTTGCATATGTCAAAACATCTTCATTAAGTTGTATGCTAATTTGCTGTTCACCTACATAGAGGCATCCGTCTCCATATATGAACTGTTAACATCCATTTCAGTGTATCTGAGGAAGTGTGCATATACACGAAAGCTCATACCTTGAAGAAAACTTTGTCTGTCTTAAAAGTGCTGGTGGACTCTAACTTTGTTCTGTTACTTCAGATTAACACAGCTGCCCACCTGGATTGATCCCGAGGCAGCTTAAGATCTAGAAATGACTGTTTATTCCAAGGCAGATGTTGGACACTTTAAAGAACTGGAAAAATACTGTGTGTGGGTTGCTTCTTTGACTTTGCTGGTTTGCCAGAATGCTTTTCTGGAATGATGACTTCATGGCATCATTTGAACTCTCTGACCATTCTAGCAACTCCTTTAGTGTGCCAGAACAGCTGTCCGCCCAGTTGCTTCACTGTGTACCCAGACATCAGCTTACAAAACCTCAGCCAGCATTTGAGTTATGATGATGTGATGAGCTGAGATCCCATCGTGTGATGAAGGAATAGGGTTACTGCGTTGCTTCAGTATTTTTGCCCGAAGCCAATAATTTATACCCTGACACACTGAAAGGGTCATAAGTCATCTTGCAAATTGTAATGGTCTAGGAGGCTATAAAACTCACAAATCTTTCTGACATCTACACATTTCACCATGCTGCTGGAATAATTAACGTTGCACAGAGGCCTTATTCACATTTGCATTGATTTGTCTGAGGACTATGTGCCAGTGTATCCCTGTTCACTTCAGCCTACCAAACTCTGTGTCAAAAGGTCTTGAAAAGAAAAGGCCTTGCTCCAGGAATGGAACTGCTGCCGCTGCTTCAGTATTATGTATGGCAGCGGACACTTATCTTTTAACTAGATATGGTATAAGCAATGGAGGGAGAGAGAGAAATCCTGAGATAAACACAACTGAAGGCCAGCACACACTCCTTAAAGTATCCCTATATCACACACAGAACTGGAAGGACTAGGGTTGCCAAGTAGGGGCTACTTACTGGTGGGGGGGGAGTTGTTCTCCCCCCCCAGGAGCTCTTCTGGCGTGTGCGCTTTGCGCGCGCGCCACAGCGACATGATGACGTCACCCGGAGGTGACGTTATCACGTTGGGGGCGTTGCCAGGGCAACGCTCCGGCACTCACCCCAAAACCATAGAGTTTTGGGGCGATTGCCAGAGCATCGCCCTGGCAACGCCCCCAACGTAATGATGTCACCTCCGGGTGACGTCATTACACGGGGGAAGTCGTCCTCACCGGACGACTTCTGGGGCAGGGTTCCCCCCGCCGGCCGAATGCCAGCCGGCGGATCGGGAACCCCTATAGCGGGGGATCCCCCACCCCCCGGGCTGACTTGGCAGCCCTAGGAAGGACTGAACTACAGTTGTGCAAAGGAAGCTGGCTGCTTATGAGCAACTAATATTTAAAGGCTTGGCTAGCAAATCCAGTAGTGGATATTCGTCTCCAGCTTATATTGTACCATGTTGGGTACTTCATTTTTTGACGTATCCATTCAGATGATCATCCACTCAGCAATTCACTGGGCAAGAGTTTGAGTTTCACAGAACTTTTCCACTAGACGAGTATTTGAGAAACACGGAAATCAGTAGTGAGCAATATATGTCTGTAGAAGTGATATTAAACAGCCCCCCTGCAGGACCCAGAACAAAACTAAAGGAAAACACAGCTAGTCGTTATATCAATAATGCTGGAAATTAAGTTTGGAAAGTACATTGTACCAGTTGCTGGTCTTACAAGTTCAGTCTAAAAGAGACTTGAATTTTGCTCATTAAGCACACAATTTTCAACACTGTGCTCTTCAATGCATATAAAAATCAACGATATGAATTCGTCTACAAATCTTTCGTAAGTCATAATGGGCACCATCACCAAACTTCGACCAGTGCAGCTTTTAAAAATTTGCCACTAGATGGAGCCAAACACCAAGTGTAATAAATAAACACCAGAAGAGGAAAAATGGAAAAGGTGGTAACCCTCCTGTGGCACTAAGACTGTTTTGTTTCACCGGAAATAGACTGTGCAGTATTTTTATAGCGAAGTTTCCTACATTCCTGAGAAGTTAGTGAGGTAGCTGAGGTACTGGTGCTCTCTTTCCAAAGGCGAAAAATAAAAATAAATAAAATGGCAAATGACAAATGAAAGCAAAGCGATCTGTTTAAAACCTTGGTGTCGCTTTTAAGACTTATCCCTAAGGCCTTGACTTCTCTCCTGGGGATAAAGCATCGCCATGTCAAGTGGGGTAACATGCTTTGCTGAATATGGGTGACCCCCCCCCCCCGGCCGCCTTTCATGCCCTGGATGTGCTGGGCTTTATGTGCCCTGTCGTTATCATAGCTTATGGCCAACCACACGTGTGCATATTCTCATTCACACTTGAACACCTTCTCAGGCTTAAGCAGTATGTCCCCTACTGCAGACGAATGTCTGCATGTATATGAAAGTAGTGTCTGCCTGAAAGTCTGTGGTGCTTATTTTGAGTTCCATTCAAAGCTTCTTAGGCTGCTACCATCCCCGAAATAGTGAGCAGACCAATGCACATGTCCTCGTAACCTCTAGAGTGGCCTACTAAACACTCTCTCCATGGTATAGCTTTTAAAGAGTATTCAGCAGTTTCAGTTTTAGGAACAATGAAGAAGGCAAGAAGCATGGCCTCCTTGGTAGTGAAGCCCATGCTATGAAATTCCCTCCCAATAGAAGTAGTGTTTTTTTAAAAAAAAAACAACTGCAGGCAATCTTATTTGGCAAACATTTGCAGTAAGTATTTATGTGTATATATGTGTCTATATTTCATATATTTTTTAAAAAATCTTCAATTTCTGACCGTTGTGATTCATTTCTTCCTTCCAAATGGAAGATTGTCAAATTTAGGGCTGCCAGGCAACCAGCAGGATATGAGGGAAGTGAGGACATATCGGGGCGGGGGGGGGGGACCAGTGTTCCCAGCATGGTGGCTCTCTAGCACTCACCCCAAACTCTTATGGTTTAATCATAGAGTTTGGAGTGTATGTTAGAGCATCAGCTGATGTGATTACGTCACTTCCAGGTTGCACTGAAAGTGGCATCCTCTCACTAGGAATGCTGATTGCCCCCCCATTTTCCTTCCTCCACCCGGCTGGGTAGGGGCAGGTAGGGGCAGGTAGACCTCTCACCACCACCACCACACTGCTGGCAACCCTAGTCAGATTATATCCCAGTGATCCTGCCTGTCTGAACACTGAACAGTGATCCTGCCCGTCCAGAACAATCTGGACAGTAGCACATGCAGTTTCTATTTTATTCCACAGCAAGTGGCAGAAGAAGATCATGAAGGGCAAGCGAAGGAGTGGGATGAGAAATGCTCTTGCTTGGCCTCTTACACAGGCAGATGGGATCTCTGGATTGAGTTCTGGAACCTTAACTTCAAATTATTGGGAAGCACATGACATACCAAACTTGCACCATCTAAGAAAGTCTAGGTCTGCTCAGTGTCCGATGGCAGATCCCTCCTGTCTGCTGCCTTGGGTTCCATGGTGGTGGAAAGGTGGAAGAGGAACACAAGACACCCAGGTTTTTCACACCCTTTGTGGTGCTGAGGCTCTAAGCCTAGTTATCACTGTTCCATTTTAACTCTGAAAATAATCTCCATTTTTATTTTATAAAAATCTCTGTTAATAGAGTTGCATTCAGGGGTCATTTCGTAGTAGGAGCTCCTTTGCATATTAGGCCACACACCCCTGATGTAGCCAATGCTCCAAGAGCTTACAGTAACCCCTGTAAGAAGAGCTCTGTAAGCTCTTGGAGGATTGGCTGCATTAGGAGGAGTGGCCTAATATGCAAAAGAGCTCCTGCTACGAAATGAGCCCTGGTTGCATTCATGAGCAACTGGGTGTGATGGTATCTCACCATGGGTGGGGGTGGGGGTTTGGGTTGGGTCTATGTGATTTCCCTGTTTGGATCTTATCCTGGAAGACTGAAAGACTGAAATATTTTGTAATGCAGATGCACAAAGCATTTTGAGTTAAATATAATCAAATGTATTGGGAAACCATTAAGATAATTTTATGTAGTGATATTAATTAGAATTCCTTTCACCCCATCTTTTTACTCTTGAACACCATTTTCTCTTCTTCTCTTTTTAGTGCAGTATCCTTGGAAACAACCTCAAAGACCTGGTAGATAAGTACCAAAATTATGAGGATGCCTCCTCTGGACTTCTGTCAGGACTCCAGGCCTCTGAAGAAGCGGTTAATAAACATCTTTCTGAGGCAGTTGCCATGGATCCAAAAAATCTCCAGAGACAATTAGAAGAAACTAAGGTGCAACAATTGAAAATACTGGAGTTTTGTTTATAATAGAAGGATTAATGAAGGACCATGATTTTTCCATAAGCATGTTACATCTGTCAGCCAGATCCTTAACATTTCTTTCAGCTTAATGTAGTGTATAGTTTTACAGAAAAGTTGTGCTATGTTGAGTGAGTGGTGGATCTTGCTTCCAACCTATCTGTGGAAACCAAGACCACTTCAGTAGCTTTGATGGATGTTCTGTGGCTAGAGATCAACAAAGGAAATATAACTCTATTGATCATGTTGGGTCTGTCTGTTGCTCTTTACTTTAGATCCTATATGAAAGGTCATATTTGAATAATACTTTTAATCTAGCTTCTTTCTTTCTTGTCTGGGTGCTCACAGCCAGTAGTTACTCCTGTCTGTCATGCTTCTCATTTTCCTTCTGAAAAGGAAAGCTTCTCATTTAGAGCCAGTCTGCGGAGTGCCTCAGGGTTCTGTTATGTACCCGTTACTGTTTAACTCGTTTAGGAAGCCGCAGGTAAAGATCAGCAGGGGACACAAACTGAGGCGTCCTCATCATATTGATGACACCCAGCTTTCTTTGTCTCTTTCATCAGCACTTTTTGTGGTGGTTCTGATCAGTGACTGGCAGACATAGTTAACTGTTGATTTGAGGTTGGCCAGTTTTGTAAGGGATATGTAGAAAAGGTATGGCGATTGGCATTCCATTGGAGAAATAAGATACAAAACCAGAATAGGATTTCAAAAGATCAGAGGTTACAATTCATTTCACCAACCAAAAATGTTGCTGGTTCAAGAAAAACAAGGTAAAAATTTTATTTTTAGGGTAGAAGGATATTTTATAAATATAGCTAAATATAATTTTCACCACAATTTATAACACTTTTTGCTAGGAAAAGAATTAATTAGGTTCATTCCCTCTTACTCTGCATGTGTAATTGCTATGCTTATTAAACAATGGTTTTGGTGACCTTCTTAATGTGTGTGTGTGTGTGTGTGTGTGAGTGTGAGTGAGAGAGAGAGAGAAAGAGAGAGATTTGGAATAAAAACATGGGTTTTATAGTTTTTTTGGCTGAGCCCAGTCCTCCCAAAATTACAGTGGAGTTCTGGAAATGAAAGCCTGGAAGAAATACATTAAGGATTTAGGAGATTGTCCAGTCTTGCCAGGAAGCTTTCTAGGTCCCCTAGAACCCCGTTACTGCCAGCCCAGGTAGTTGGAAATAATCTGATCGCACCCGTAATTGGTTAGTTTAGGAAGAATTAGACAGAATCTGAGAATAGGTGTTCTTTCAAGCCATTTAGATGGCAGAATTGAGAATTTTTATATTGTTAGCTCCACATTTTGGCATAGGTGAGAAAACCATGATGGGCTAGTGCTGCTGACCACCAATGTTTGTATTATGGCAGGGAAGGTAGGGGGTCTTTAAATGAATCATGGACGCATCATGGCATCCCTGTAACTTTCTAAAAACCGCTGGTTAGGAAGCTGACAGAAAAGACAGGAGATCCAGGGCCCCCTCAGCCTTCTGTAATTCAAGCAGTTTATCATGCCTTTTAACTTAATCTAATTATTTAACTTTATTTAAAGCATAAAGTTTGCACCCCAGTGATTTGATTTCAGTTTATCCTCTGGGATTTAAATAAAACCTGAGGATAATGAATTTGGTTCCACTCCTCAAGAGTAACGTTATGTAATCAGCCATGTTAACATTGTATTTAATGGGACACCATTCTAGATTTTCTTGCAGACCAGAAGAACATTTGAAGAAATGAGGAAATGAGGAGGATGAAATGAGAGGAGAGGAAGTTCATATTGACTCAAACGTTTTAAAAAAGCAGAAAACAGAAGGTTTGGGTTAGAATGAATAGACCAGGTGATGGGTATAAGCAGGGCTATTTTTGGGCAGGAACGCACAGGAACGGAGTTCCGGCTGGCTCCAGAGTTGGCCACACCCAGCAGGAACTCATTAGCATAATAGGCCGCACCCAACAGCAGAAACTCATTAGGACTGGCTACATTAGGGGTATGTGGCCTAACATGCAAATTAATTCCTGCTACAAAAAAAGCCCTGGGTTTTGACAACAAATGAGGTAAACAGAATAGGAAGCAAAAGATGGGTGTGGGTGATTTTTTTTCAGCTGACACATACAATTAATCAAGGGACTGACCCTTGCAGCATGATGCAGAATAATCTTTTTGCTAGGATTAGCTGTTCAAAATATTCTTCAGTACTCATGGCACTAGATTGCTTTGTAGCAACACCTGAGGTCTTTGGGCCTTTGAGACAATTAAAAAATACTAGCAACACCCCCAAAAGGGGGAAAAAAAAGATTAAAAAGAATGAAACAAGGGATTGGATTTAGCAGTTGATTCCCACAGTCAGAAGGGGGAGTCTCCCCCTTCAAGTCTTTTGTCTGCCAGCATTTGGGGGCATTTTGAGCTGCAGTGGAAAGGTAAAGACCAGCCAACATATGCACAGTAATAAAAATATCAATTATTGCAACAGTTGTCAAAAAAAAAAGTTACTGTGGCAGAGCCAATATTTTTTTTTGGAACCAGCAGGATATTAAAATCAAAACCCTGGTTTTCTTGTCCCAGTTTAGCCAGTATGAATTATTGGTGAATGAACATGCATGGTTAATTAGTTAATGTGGAAAAAGGAAATTCTCAGTAAGGCTCAGTTATACCCTGTATCTATTATGAGTGCTGTTTTGCACGTGCCATTTATCTTCATGGCAGTCCTGGATTAACCATTAAGCAAAATAAGCATGTGCTTAGGGCACCAAGGGAAAAGGGGGCATCTTGAAGATGAAATTTTTTTCTCAGTCATTCCTTCTGTTATGGATATTCATAAGAAATGATAGGCAGTGGAACCACTAGCACCAAATAGTGGAGGGGGCAGCAGGGGCATCTATGCAAAAGACAGACTGGATGCCTTGTCTTTGCTAAGTATGGAAGCAGATTTGTTACACCAGATAAGTTTTGAGGACTTGATCAAAGAAGAAGAGGAGATTGGGTGCTGTTGAGGGCAGCATTGTGGCAGACTAATAGATCTGATCTATCGAATGCAACACACTAGGAGACTGTGCTGCAAAAGCCCTACTGAAATGATTGGGACTGTGCAAGGGCAGAGTAGGCACCATAAAATCTCTGACTCTGTATTGTGTTTGCCAAAGTAGAGTGCTGGATCAGAGCAAGAGTCCACCCAGTTCAGCACATTGAGTCCCAGCAGAGGTCAACCAGCCACTGCTGGGGAAGTCCACAAGCAAAGCAGCATGATGTTTAAATGTTCCTCTTATATCAGGGGAAGACTTCTTGTACTGGAGGGAAGAACCACCACTAATGGTAAAGGATCCAACCTGTTTTTTTTTTTTTAAATAGCAAATAGTTTAATTAAAAAATGGTCCAATTTTACAGGTGCTTCAGGGTCAAGTGGCAGGACATCAGACTGCTGTCGAGAAATTGAAAAAAGCAGCTGAAGTGCTCTTAGACACCAGGGGAGAATTGCTGCCCGATAAAAAGGAGATCGAGAAAACAGTGGGTAAGTAAAATGAATAACCATTTTCTTAATTTCCTTCTCCCGTTGCTCATACCTTGAGACTAAATATAATGTTTTGTCGTAGTTGCATCCTGGCCTCCCTTTTTTTGTTCCCTGACATGTTTATGTTTAGTATTTTTTTTTTTTAGTTATAAGCAAAGGACACATCCCAGCTAGTTTTAAGATGATTCCAGTGGGAGAGCTGTGCACATGCTTAGCTCTGTTCCATTAAAATCCACAAAGTTTAGGAGTGCTTAAATGTGGTTGGATTGTACAGTCACCTTTTAGGATTAAACTGTGTACATAAAGATAGCAGATGCATACCTCCATCAAATGTAAAGTGGATGGGGTACATTGGCCAGAGTAAAGCACGAAAGGGGTTTCAAATGTGGGGGGGGGGTCTGAAACAATCTACATAGCACACCTAGTGGCATCCTAGCCAGCTCTCACCACGTGTGCTTAGCTCGGCCGCAATGATGTCCAGCTTTATTTACATAAAGAGCCAGACCTTATTAATTAATTAATTTTATTTATTTCTTGTGATTTATATCCCGCCCTCCCTGCCATACGGCGGGCTCATACCTTGCACATGGCCTGAACCTACCTGAGCTTCGGCCAGGTTGAACAATAGCTGGTCGGATCCTAAATGACCACCAATCCTGAGCCTAGGTTTCCCCCGGAGGACCTATGAACTGTAACCGCTATCTTAAGGTCCTATCGGGAAAAGGAGGGCTCTGAGCCTGGGGTTTTCATGTTCCATCTTGACCCGCAATAAACTACCATGCTGATTTCACTGTTACTGGCCTCCCGACTCCAGTACTTTTCACCCCTGCACCGACTTCAGAGAACGAGAGAACAATAAATACCCTGAATTTAAGAAGGCCTTTATTGTTATACTTGAGAAGATCTCGTGAATTCAGAAAAGACCCGGCTCTCTTTGTATGCTGTGCGGGGCCTAATAAGGGTAAGAAGGCTTCTCCTCAAACTCTGTCCAAGTAGATTGTCTCAGCAATCAAGTTTTGCTATGCCCAAGTTTTGCTAGCCTTCCTTGACCACTGGATGTCTACGTTCATTAGACCAGAGTGCAAGCCTCGTCCACAGCTTTTCTCAATTGAGTCCCAGTGTTGTAACTCTGCAGAGCTGCAACTTGTTCTTTGGCTGACACACTGGTAAGGCACTGCGTACCGGACCTGCAAGCCAGGAGAGAGGCACAGGTTGGCAAGGCAGTGCTTCACTCCCTATTCAGATGAACCATCAGTGAGAGCTCCACCCCACCTCGTGGTGAGTGGCTGGCTAAAATGCCAATGTGGGACTGCACAGAAGACCAGTGATGAAAACAGGGTTGACCTTACTTGTAACTGATGTTCATCAAGTGTCTTCTGTGCAGGCATATATCCCCTCCCTCCTGCCCCACTGTGAGCTCTCTCTGTCTTCATCCCAACTACTGTGCTTTAGGCAGCTCAGGAGGAACTGAAGAAACAGGGTGTGACCATGCTGGAGCACATGACTGTTTAGGTAGGAATGGCATAGGCATAGAGTACGGGGGGGGGGGCTCGAGGGCTTGAGCCACCCCCGAAATTTCCCGGGGGGGCTCAGCCCCTCCCCCCGGAAAACGGAGTGCCTGCCGCCGCGCCTCCCTGGGTCCTTCCGAGGCCTAGCCGCTGCTTCTGGAGAGGGAGAGGGAAGGGGTGGCGGGCGGGGGGGGAGAGAGAGGCACTGGCAGCAGCGGCTGGCGGGCCTTGGAAGGGCCCGGGGAGGCGGGGCGGTTTCCCGGGGGGGGGGAGAACATCGCTTCATGCGCGCGCGCTAAGGAGCCCCCCCACCCCGGATTTCCAAAAGTCTACGCCCCTGAGGAATGGTACAGAGTGACTCCAATGTGCTGTTCCCCCTAGTGTTTTTTTTAGCTAAATAACCTCTCTGCAGAAGGCCTGCTCAGGCACAGTCCCAGTGTGTGTGCCTCTGCAGAAAACACTTGATGCACAACACTTACAGGTAGGTGCAACCCTGTTTTCTGTGGTGTCCTTTCCTTTTGTACTATGGAGGGGATGTCTCTGGTTTATAAGCAGAGCATTAGATGCTGCTGTTGGGCCGTACAGTGCTGCTTCCCAAGAACTTGCTTGGGAACTGGTACGGTCTCTTTCATGTCAAGCAGCAGAGCTTCGGCCCTCCCAGTGCATCAATGACGAGTTGCCACGGGGGCTCTGCAGTGACACAGAATGCTTCGATGAACACGAAGAGGGCTTGTGCTGCCAGCTGGTTCAAAAGAGGCATCTCACGTAGAGTCATCAGCCCTGGCAATGCTTTTTCGATAGCAACTCCCAAGGAATCAGTGCTACTTTGGTCAGCAGTCCAGGTGTCTTTGGAAGCTAAGAAGCAGCTGGAGGAAACCAGAAGCAACTCAGAGGTTGCCTGTTGTCCGGCTGTGATTTACACAGTGAAGTGTAAAATACCCACCAGCACTGGTAGTAAGCAAGTATGTTGGCACAAAACTCTGTTATCAAGAAATGTTAGGAGAATGACTGGTTAAAGTGAACTTTGAATGCAGGGCTGCTCCTGTGGTTTCAGTGAGCAAAAGAAAAAAGTCAGGGTGAGAGCTGAGCTGGCTGAAGGTTCTTTTGAAATTATAACTGTTCTGCCCCAGCAGACAAACTCTGTGAGGTTTCTGGAACATGGGTAAAGGCCAAAGACTGAAGAAAAAGCTGCATAGGCAAACGTAAGCCTTTAATTCCTCTCATTTCAACCACTGCAGTATGTGAAGCACATCTGTTTAACATACTGAAGTTGTAAGGTAATGTTTTAATATATTGCAATACCTTTAACTACGCTCATGCCCGGCAGTGCTTCACTTGTTAAATTTCTACGTTTAATCTTTTCCATGTTTATTCTTTTTCTAGCTGTTTTCTCTTTAAGTTATTGTATGCAATTAAGGACATTATGAACGTGTCAAAGACTGCTGTGTGTTTTCACGGAAAACTTAATTCTATCTGATTTTTTTTAATCCTCATAATTCGAAGGTGGGATGCGTCTAACGGACAATAAAATTATCCCTTACTGAACAGCAGCATTGGGTGTAAAAATCAATCACTCATAATAGGTTTATCTTTTGCCCTTGACACAGAATCTTTCACCCTTGGCAGTTCTTTGGAACTATTGCTGTTCTATTCCTTAGCTGTTTCAAATTCATCTGAAGTAGACTTTCAGCAGTGAAGCTTCCTGGGCCTATTAACTGTTTTATCCACAAGGCTCAGCTGCTTTCCAGTATAATAGATGTAGGCACAAATGTCAGTCCAAGAGAATCACATCCTCCTGGACCTCTGAAAATTCTACTGTCTGAAGTAAATAGTATTCTTCAGAATTCTAGTAAAGGAAGTACCGTATACTGTCAGAAAAGCACTTTCATCTTCTGTTGTTGAAGAGCTTCCTGAACAAGTCTTGTATGGACTTTGCCACAACGGGACCGTCCTTATATCGTGTATGTGTGTGTTTGTATGCGTGTAAATAATTTTTTAAATCTTGCTCTCTTCCTCCTGTGTAGACCTAACTGCTAACTTAGCTCCGCCCATAATTTTTGTTGGTGGCATCCTCCTAGGTGAAGGTGTTTCCCCCCCCCCCCCACCTTCTGGAATGATGTCCCTGAGGAGGTACAGCAAGAATGTTGAATTTGTTAATGGATAGTAAGGACGTAATGGGTTTAACTTCAAAGTATGGTCATTCGTTATGGTAGAAAAGCTGACACAGAATGGGGGGAGAGATTAATTTAGAATCATAGAATTAAAAAAGATGGAAGGGGCCTATGTCCAATATCCACTTAAACACCTCCAAGGAGGGAGACCCCACATCTCTGGGCCACCAATTATATCACTGAACTTCCCTTATTGTTAAAAAGGGTTTCCTAAATATGCTGCCAGTATCTCCCCACCTGTAATATAAACCCATTGTTTTGAGTCCTTTCTTCCGCTACCGACTGAAATAGTGCCCTGTGCTCCTCTAAATGACAGCCCTTCAAATACTTTAAAAGAGTAATCATGGGGCGGAGCGTTGCTGAGTAATGGCGGACACAACCTTTTAGAGCTCCTAACAGCCTTCCTCAAAAACAGATAAAATCATAAGACACAGACCTCAACGAAGCTTCCCAAACCATGGGAAAGACAGAAGGACCGAAGGTAAAACCAACACAGAGAGAAATAACCTTGGTTAAATCCCCCCCCCCCGCGGAGACCCAAAATCGGCAGCGGAGGATGAAGAGGCCTCCGAGTCTAAAATGGTGTTAGCTACAGAGACCGAGGAAAACTCGACAAGGTATTTAACAAAGAAAGACTTATCTGAACTTAAATTTGATATTACTAAGTCCATAAGAGATACAATGGAAGAAATGCTAGACCCCATTACCAAATGCTGTCCAAATTGACAAAAGAAATAAAAGAGACATCTAAAATGGCAGAGATGGCCACGTCTATAGGAGAGACTCTGCAAACAAACGTTAAAACTCTACACAATAGAGAACTAGTATTAACAAACAAAATAGCACTCTTGGAACAGAGATGGCGGCTGCAAAACTTAAAATTTCGGGGTCTGGCAGAAAATTTTGAAGAAAGTATGGACTTAGCTGTTTTCGTTTCAACGTGGCTGGCTAAAGAACTGAAGCTAGAAGATGGCTTGGCCCCAGCCATAGCGCAGGCATATCGTGTGGGCCCCATAGCGTTTGCTCGGCGAGGACGGCCTCGGGACATCATTGCACAATTTGTCTACTCTTGCACCAGAAACAAAATCCTCTCTAGGTTTAGGAAAAACTTCTGCTCAGGCCCCTGGGGTGTTGCTGTTGTCATGGTGAATCATAAATGAATCATTGGTGGCAAATCACATCTTCATGTAAGTCTATGAAAAATTCATTTTCCTTTGTGTATCTTTCAGATACTGTTGTGGACAAGTATAACCACTTGTCCAAAGCAGTCAGTGACCGGAATGAGAAGCTCCAGATCACGCTAACACGCTCTTTAAGTGTTCAGGATGGATTGAATGAGATGCTTGATTGGATGGATGATGTTGAGAAGAGCCTTGAGAAGCAAAGTCAAGTGCCTTTGAATTCTGCTGCTATTCAGGATGTCATTAGTAAAAGTATGGTGAGTAACATTTTGATAGGGCAAACTCTTCCTGATAAGATAAGTAATTTCTAATTTCCAGTGATGTTTTACAAATAATAGGAAAGATGGTTTCGACTGCATCTAGATCAAATGTACTGATATCATCAGCACTGGGGAATAGCCACTATGGCACAAAATCAAGACTTGTCTTTTCAGACCTCTCAGATAACAAATGCTTCTTCTTTGGAGTACTTCTGAGATTATGCTACCATTACTGGAGACGCTGAGATTAGGAGAACGTTTGTGAGCCAGTGGGGTAGAGTGAATCTGGAAGCCTTGAGTTCAAATGCCTTCTCTGCCTCAAAGCTTGCTGGGTAACCTTGAGCCAGTCACATTCTTTCAGCCTCACCTTCCTCATAAGGATGTTGTGACAGTTTAATGGTGAAGGGAAAACTGTGCACAGAGCCAGGATAAAAGCGTACCGGGTAGTTAGATTTGTTTACAGCAGTTCATGATCGATGAGTTCGCCCACCTAGAAACACACAATTGTCGTTGCTTTTTTTCTCAGCCTTCTTTATTTGTTGCATTTTGTAATTCAGGCTCTGGAGCAAGATATTGCAGGTCGCCAGAGCAGTCTCAATGCCATGAATGAAAAAGTGAACAAATTCATTGAAACAACAGATCCATCCACTGCATCCTCTTTACAAGCTAAAATGAAGGAGCTCTCTCTACGATTTTGTGAAGCCAGTGAGAGACACAAGAAAAAGCTTGAAAATATGGAGGGACTGAAGTCAAAAGTGGAACTGTTTGAATGCCTCTTGGATAAACTTCAGTCATTCTTGGACAAGAAAGCTCAGGCTCTCAGTGATGCTGACATCCCAGGGAAAGATGTTACTGAAATGTCCTTATATATGCAGGTAAATGTCTACTGGTGTAAAATCATTTTCTCCATGTTATTGAGTACGGTAATATAACAGTAAAAGTGGCCACTACATCCACAACTATTTATTTATTTATTTATTATATTTATATCCCGCCTTGCCAGCGAACCGGCTCAAGGCGGCTAACAGACATAAAAACACCATAAGGTTTACAATATAAAATCAACATTAAAACTAATACATCCTACACAATATACAACAGCAGCAGATGGCGACTTCAATATGGAGATCTCATGGTGAACGGTGGCAGCAAGGGGTGCGGCCGACAGGGCCAGGCGATGTCCAATTACCCCCCCCCGGCGGCGGCTCCTAATTAAACGCCTGGCGGAAGAGCTCCGTCTTGCAGGCCCTGTGGAATTGCAATAAGTCCCGCAGGGCCCTGATGTCATCCGGGAGCTCGTTCCACCAGTAAGGAGCTGCCACCGAGAAAGCCCTGGCCCTGGTACAGGCCAGCCGAGCGTCTTTCGGACCGGGGAGAGTCAGGTGATGTTGAGTGCCTGACCTCAGTGTCCTCTGGGGCCTGTATGGGGAAAGGCGGTTTCTCAAGTAGGCAGGCCCCTGACCATATAGAGCTTTAAAGGTCAGCACCAGCACCTTGAACCGGATCCAGTATGCTATAGGCAGCCAGTGCAGTGACTGCAGCACAGGCCGGATGTGGTCCCGCAAAGAGAGACCCATCAGCAGCCTGGCCGCAGCATTCTTCACCAGCTGCAGCTTCCGGATCTGAGACAAGGGCAGCCCCATGTAGAGAGTGGTCAAGTCGAGAGGTGACCATAGCATGGATCACTGTGGCTAGGTCTTCGCGTTCAAGGAAGGGGGCCAACTGCCTGATCAGCCGAAGATGATAAAAGGCGGCCTTGGCAGTGGCTGCTACCTGGGCCTCCAAAGGAACTATGAGAGAACCTGCCAAGTCCAGTGGGTCATGCTATCCGATATGAAGTAATTATTTTCTTGTCCATTTTGCAGGAAACCAACTCGGAGTTGGCTGAGCAGAAAAAGGATCTTAAAGCTTTGCAGCTCCTTGTTGAAGAAATTTCTTCACATGCTCTCCCTGGAGACAAGTCATTAGTGTTAGAAAAAGTCAACACCTTATCAAAGAAATTCAGGGCAATGGAAGAGACTGTGCGGGAAAAGTGAGTATGGTAATGGGATTTAAGAATAGTGCCTCACAATGATGGTAGAAAGGATTAGAGGTGTCAGGGTTAAAAAGAATTTCTTCTGGCCAAGAATTTCTTGTGTGCCAAGCAGATGCTCTACCCCTGACCCACAGCCCCTCCCCTAACTTTTTCAATCGAAATGACAATCAAGTAGAGAGAACAACAAGAGGACACTATAATTAAAATCAACATAGGAGCAAAATTAGGATTCTCATAAATTAATCTCGCAGCAAAAGGGCCATATACCAGTAAAAGCCAGAATCAAGAGCACAACCTGCAGTGATAATCAGCTGAAAAATCCCAGACAGGTAAAACTTGCAACCAAGAAGACATCAACAGTGCCAAGAATATTGTTACATCAAGGGCTTTCCATAGATTAAACGCCTGTTGGAGTGGAGGTGTGTCATTTGTGGCTTCTCACCTCACCGGACAAGGGCGCGTGTTGCAGAGCTTGCAGTGACCATAACTGTTGGGAAAGCGTCTGTGGGAGCAGGCAGTCCTCAAAGCACCCCCTTGCAAAGCCGTTTAAAGATGAAAACCAGCCCTTTGAACTGAACCCAGAAATATACTAGTAGCCAGAGCAGTTGTTTGAGCTCAGGCAGACTGACTAGCTGGTTAACGTCTTCCTCACAGTGAAGTTTTAGTTGCTTAAACTACCAATAGAATTAGTAAGAGAATAATCTGAAGCATCTCTGCCCAGAAGTAAATCCCATGTTATTCAATAAAGGGTTCTTAAGTTTGCTCTGTAAATGTTTCATCCATAGTGATAAGAGCTCCTATCTAACTTATGCACAAACTTGCATGGTGCCTGCAATGCATTTAGCAGTTATTAATGAGTTAGTATATTGTAAGGTGACCTTTTACTTGAATGGGCTGGAATCCAAAGGGCTGTGTGTAGTGTCTCACATGCATACTGGGGCTTTTCATGTCCCCCTATTCCACAGCATTCCTTGGTGTTTTTCAAAAAGCTGTGTCTTAAGGCTTCACCTACAAAGCTGATGTGAGCTGAGGGAGTGCATCAAGAGGGGGGGAAAGGCAATCTCAGCGTATATGCATGAGGGAATCTTAGGCTGACTCAGGAAATTGTTTCAGTCCCAGGTGTTTATGCATCAGTCCCAGTTGTCATTGTTAATGCAACTCATAAGTGCATCTTGAGTGCATCATAATGCAACACATAAGTGCATAATCTGGGAGAACCGGGTTTGATTCCCCACTCCTCCACTTGCACCTGGCTGGGTGACCTTGGGCAAGCCATAGCTCTGTACCAGCTGTTCTCTCAAGGACAGTTGTCTCAGAGCTCTCTCAGCCCCACCTACCTCACAATATATATAGTTGCTCCTGCAGTGTACTTATCATTACTAGAAGTTCCCTCTCACTGCAGGGCATACTCCCTGGCATGATGTAACATCTATCCTTCGGCGATGTTAGAAGGCCGATATAAAAAAATACCTTTGCCTGAGCGACTATGCCCGTGCAGCTCAGGGAAAGTTGAGACAATTGAACATATTTTACTCCATTGTACATTTTATGAAACCATTAGAGTAACATTTATTCATCCTGTTATAAGGAGGTATCATGGATACTTGGATAAGGAGATAAGTAGGAAGCTATTATTTGATTCTGCTCCACAGATTATAATAAACTGTGCCAAATTTTTAGCAATAGCTCAAAAAATACGCGCTGCACATGTAGAACAATTTTAAAAGAATTCAGAAGATTTAGGAGATGGGGAGTAGAATTGTGTAACTTTTATAATAACTTTTTACCTCACACGGTGTCTGTTGTGGGGAGGGGAAGGGAAAGGAGTTTGTAAGCCGCTCTGAGACTCCAAGTGAGTGAAGGGCGGGGTATAAATCCAATCTCTTCTTCTCTTCTTCTTCTCTTCTTCTTGAGTCTTGAGAACTGGGAGCATGTAACATTTTCTTGCTGATTTCCAATACATAGAGAAGAAGACGTATCCTCTTGCCAACAACAAATGGCTACATTCAAGCTTCACGTGGAATGTTTGAAGAGATGGATAGATGAGATGACAGAAAGAATTCCAACTATGCAGCCCTCTTTAAATGCTGAGACTTTAAAGAAGTATTTGCAGAACACCAAGGTAAGGTATCTCTTGACACATTCGTAAGTCATGGTCAAATAATTACGCCGTGCTGTCTGATTTGATGTTGCCCTCAAGAGTAAATTCGAGAATATAACATATGTTATATCAGTTCAAAACACCTTGAAAAGTCTGTAAAAAGTTATTAAGCGAATCCATTTCTGTAACTTGTGCCCAATTTTTAAACAATGATGCAACATACTATATTGCTTTTTCTAATTTTCATAATAAGAAATATCTACAACTCAGTCACAGATATTTGGAATTAACTGTATTTCACATTTGTAGAATTTGGAAGATGAATGGATTTCAAAGGCACCTGAAATTCAGAAAATGACTAGCAGAGGAGCAGCATTATGTAACCTAATCAGCGCTGTGACTTCCCCTGCAAAATCAAGGGGAGTCAAATCAGGTATGTTCAGATGAATAAAGACAATAAGGAACATTTTAAAAATCAAAATACTGTGGAGGATGCAAGTGATAGACTACCCACTGTGGAGAGAGGCGGGGTATAAATGAAGGAAAGAAAGAATAAACATAGCTCAAGATGGGAGGCAGATAAAAGGTAGGCTGGTGAATGGCTGAGAAGGAGGGCAGGGGAAGGGAGTAGGATCATTTGAGTTGCGAGGAGGAAATAGTGCAGGGAGTGGGATACAGCAGAAAGTGAGGTGCCCCCCCCCACAAGTCCTTGAGGGTTCCCTACCATACAAGTGGGCCTGGCCCAGTGGCTAGCACCACACAACTGAGCCTCAGTTTTCCTAGGGAGAGGCCAATTGGGGGAGGGAACCCTTAAGATAGAGGTGCAGATAAAGGGAGTTTGGCTGTTTGGCGGAGGCCATTTGAAAGAGGTAGAGTTGCCAACTCCAAGTAAGGAAATTCCTAGAGACTGGAAGAGGGGGGAGCCTAGGGAGGGGTGTTTGAGGAGGAGAGGGACCTCAGAAGGGTATAATGCCATAGACTCCACCCTCCAAAGCAGCCGTTTCCTCTAGGGGAACTAGGATTTCCAGCTCTAGGTTAGGGCTAGAGATTACCCAGAATTACAGATGATCTCCATATGACAGACATCTGTTCCCCTAGAGAAAATGGCTGCTTTGGAGGGTGAACTCTGTGGCATTATACCCTGCTGAGGTCACTTCCCTCCCCAAAGTTTTCCCTTCCAAGGCTTCACCCCAAATCTCCAGGAATTTCCCAACCTGGAGCTGGCATCCCCAGAAAGAGTTAAGGAAGCAGGAAAAGGAGAGAGGCTGTGGGAGCTTTCATGAAAGGGAAAGAGGAAATAGTGAGGAGGGGGAAATGAGATGCCTCCCACATGTCCTTGCAGGTATCCCCTTGTATCTACTAATTTCTGATACAGCAGAAATTAAAAGCAAGAAATCTCAGGGAGAGCATTGTAGAAATTTGAAGTATGGAGTCATCTTTGTTCACATCAGCAGTTCTGCTTCTACTGGAATACTATAAAAGTGTAAAGGAGCTATTCAAACTTTGCTCATTGTATTTTATCAATCACTTCTATATTACTTTCACAATTAAAGGTACAGGTGTCCTGGATTTAGGCTAGTGAGAGTTCTTTCCACAGCAGGGAATGAAGAAAGGTCCCGCTATCTTATTATGAGAACAAACTCACTCAGCAGAGATTTTCTTTCTGTGTTTCCCAGCTGCCATTAGACTCTTACCTTCCAGCTGGTAGTAAGGGGTGAATACTTAGCCTTCTCCAAGGCAACCATTAATTCTGCTCCATTAAGTAATCATTTTCAAGCTCTCTGTTTAAATATACATGCAGTAGGTTCTGCTGAGTGCTCTTATTTCCTTCATAAATAATGAGTGTTTTGACACCTCATTAAATTGCCTTTGGATCAACTAAAAGAGGGTGCTCCTGAACATAGTTTCCTAACATGGGAACTGGTAAACACAGAACAGAGGAATTATTGGATAGGCAGTTTGCAGTATAAATGAATAGGGCAATTTCTCACTGTTGATCCAGTTCCACAGTACATGGAATCACAGACCCTAATGCCAATAGTAATATTGTAATGAGGGTGTAATTATTTCTTTGCCATTTTTATGCATTGTTTTGTGCATCAGTGCAGACACTGAAAACATGATACGTGTACACCAAGACAGTTGCACAAACATGTATTTAGTGGCTGCTTTAAAGCATTTGGAAAGGGCAACAAAAAAGGGACCACGGTGCCCAGCTCTGAGCAGCAAGTTCTATATGCATACAACTGTCACAGCTAAAGCATTACATATAACCTTTGTACATGAGTATGTGTACCTGTATGCAAAACCGCTGTGGAAGAAATTGTCCCAAGTTATCATTTTGTTACTACATCACTATGGCTTTATGTCTACAATTCTACTGATGGTGAAATTGTTCCGAAGAATGCCTGTGGATTCTGCAGTGTGTAAAAATACCCTAAATGTTTGATGTTACGAAGGATCTTTTAATCATTTTAAGTGGCTAAACCAGGGTAGTGCAGTTGATAAGAATCTTGGACTTGAGAGAACTGGGTTCAAGCTCTATTCACTGGTGACCTTGGCCAAATTTTTCCTTCAACTCTTAGTTCCTCTTCTGTATAGTGGAAATAATATAGAACACCCATTTAAAGATACTCAAAAAATAAAGAGATTTAGGGAGTAGAACATTAGAAAAGCACTACAAAAATTACCTATTTATGAAGGGAGATGTCCATGTGCGTACATCTTGGGGGCCTAAGTTCAGGAGAGCGAAGCAGGAGAGTGGTTCTGCCAAAGAAATAGGCCTGCTACTGTTTCATACAAATAATTTCAGGGGTGGATGGTCAGAACAACCCCTTACCTCCTTCCAGAGCCTAAAATCCTACCTCCGGGCAAGGCTTGTGCAAGTAGTGTCCTTTCATGAGGCTGAAAAGAGTCCCAAACAGCTGATGTAATGTAAGAACTAGCTCTCAGTCCTTGTGAATGGAGAGAGTTCTGTTGAACAGGAAGGAAGCATAGTTCATCTTCCATCTTCGGCGCAGACATACATTGGGACTGCACCTGGGTGCAGGCTGGCAGCAGATAGAAATTTCCTAGCTTATAGAGACCTAATAGGAGCTCTTCACCTCTGGAGCTGATGTGATGACTTTTTCCTGCCTGAACTGTCACGTGCTCTGGAGGAGGGCGCCCCCCCCCCCTTCACCTCTGTTCCTTTTCAGCCACCGCATGGATAGGATCGTCCTAGCTTCGCTGCATTAGAGATCTTTGCTTTCGTCAAGTTTCATGCCTTTCCTTCCCTCTGGGAGTTTTTCTTGAACTTTAGCTCCATTCTGTATGGATTTCCAACTCCTTGAGCTTGATCTTTGAGGGAATCCTCATTGTGAGTTAGGTGGCTCTTGTCAACCTACCCGCCCCTGGCTTTCTTTCACTGTTCTTAACTGTTATGGTGCCTAACAATTATGTCTACCAAAGCTCTCTTTAAAAATGCACTCAGTGTGCAGCCAAAATGACCCATAGCAGTGAGCATGAATTGTGCCTCATGCGCTTGCGAGAGTCCCACAACGTGGCTGCGTGTAAGATTTGCCAGGGCTTCCCTCCAAAGGCGCATTCTGACAGTGTTGGTCTTTGGGAAAAGGCCCTCACCTTGTCTGAACCGTCCAAGTCAATTCTGAATGCAGAACTTCCTAGACCAGCTTCCTCAATACAGTCAGCCCCTTTGGGTCTGGCACTGGAGTTCCGTTCTGAACCACCATCTGTGCATTTGGTTCTGATGGTTCTGGAAATGAAGAAAAACCCATACTTGCATTCAGCGAGAGCAGCCTCTATGGCCCCAGCATCGGAATCAAAGTGTCCTTGGTCCCTATTGCCTGCTTCCTTGGTTCCGGCCCATAGTTCTTCAGAACCACCATCAAAGAAGCAGAAGAAGACCAAGCAATAAGAAGACTGGCTCCATTTCAAAGCATCACAAACCCCCGTCTCCCCCTCCCATACTATCTTCTGAGAAGCCAGACATTATTCTGGTCCCCCCGCACACCCCATCGCCCCACCTTGACTCACCTGACAGGTTGCTTTCTGGCATGAAAGAGGAGCAGTCCAGCCTTCCTGGTGGAGAACTTATGCCATCCCAATTGGAACTGACCATGCCTGCCCCATGGCCGCAGACCTATCTGACCCCTCAGTGGCATCCATTCTACATGTCTCCCTCTTAGCTTTAGTAGGAGACATACTGTTTGTATAATGATGGCGGGCATTAGCAGCATCCAACATAGGCATTGGGGGATGCATTCCAAATCTCCTGGATAGGCAGTCTGTTCTAAGTTTTCCCCCCTTCTTAGTAGGGTCCTAGGGAAGCTGATATCGGTGAAATCAGATTACATTGAGAGCCAGTTTGGTGTAGTGGTTAAGAGCGGCGGCCTCTAATCTGGAGAACTGGGTTTGATTCCCCACTCTTCCACATAAAACCAGCTGGGTGACCTTGGGTCAGTCCCAGCTCTCTCAGAGCTCTCTCAGCCCCACCTACCTCACGGGGTGCCTGTTGTGGGGAGAGGAAGGGAAAGTGATTGTAAGCCAGTCCGAGACTCCTTCGGGTAGTGAAGTGCAGGGTATAAAACCAACTCTTCTTCTTTCCTTTTGGCTGTGCCGGATTTGATTTTCAAAGCTTCTTAATACAGCAGGTTCAGATTACATCACCCTTCCCCGCACTCCGGACTTACTAACACAGGGACCCATTCTACATTATGACATTGGCTGCTTACATCTCAGGGCATGGAGGATACACCTCCAGAGTCCCGGTTCTCCCTTGACCAGGTTCCATATTCTAGAAAATGTTCCCAATTTGAGAATTGTGTCTTCAGTGACGATGCACCTAGCAGCCATTTCAGTGTACCATGATCTTGTGAAGGATTCTTCCTTGTTCTCCCATAGGCTATTCCAGTGTTTTCTTAGTTGCTTGCTTAATGTGTTTCGCCTGGTTCCTAACATAGTTCTGCAGTGGTCAATTTCTCTAGTCCTAGCTCAAATTATGGGACCCTCTTTTGAGCCTTTGGCCTCTTGCCCCCTGTCCATGATTGGCAAGGTGGTTCTCCAGTTGTTTTTTCAATGAGCACATCACCCAGCCTCATCTGGTGAGTAGCTTGCTAAATTCCCAATGTGGGACTGCACCAAAGACAGACGATGAAAACAGAGTTGCACTTACCTGTAACTGTTGTTCGTTGACATCTTCTGTACATACCCACATTCCCTCCCTCCTGCCCTGCTGCCGAAGGGTAGAGGTTGCCTTGACTCTTACCCCTTGGGTCATTCTGGCAGGAACTGAGAGGAAGGGGGGGCATCCTCTTTCAGAGCATCTGATGGTTTAGGTGGGGAAAAGCTGTCACATCGGTCCCAGAGGGGAGAGGCACACCCCCCTTAGGTCTCTACAAGCTAGGAAAATTATATCTGCAGCTGACCTGTGCACAGGTGTAGTCCCAATGTATGTCTGCACAGAAGATGTCAATGAACAACAGTTACAGGTAAGTGCAACTCTGTTTTTATTACCTGTTCACAAAATACAAAGCCCCTATATGGGACAACTCTGGGTCCTTTGCCCCTGGTTCCTTGCAAAAGGCTCCTACTGATATTAGTGACCTAACGCCCAAATAATTGCAAAGCTAGGAGAAGTTGGATTCCTCCAAAGGATTCTTTAAGTAGGGGTGGGAGCTGCTCCTTCACTACCTGAAATGAACAAGGGGATAGGGATTGTTCTCCCTCTGAGGTGGAGGCCATCTTGTGTGGGTGATTCCCACCAATCACTAGGGAGGCAGGAACTAAACTAAACTTCTTCCTGTTCCCCCAGTGGGAGTCACCCAAGACTCAGTTTCTTTCCTGCCTCAATAGGGAGAAGCAGTTAATTTGTTTGGCTCTGCCAAAATCCACTATTATTCCTCCTTATTCTACCTAAGCTTTATCTTACTCTTTTGTCTATTCTAACTCTCTCTCTCTTTAAACAAAAACAAACAAACAAACAAAAAAAACCCTCTCTCTCTCCTACTTTCAATTTCACTGCAAATCCAACGGCCGGCCGTCTTAACGACGAGCCTCCGGGCCATGGCCAGTGACGCCAGGAATGACGGATTCCTTTCCACACCCGAGACGGAGAGGAAAGGACGCCCGAACGAGGGGCATGAGCGCCGGGCGACTAAACGAGCCGCAGCAGGGTCGGCCTCACCACATGGAGCTCAGAGCAAAGAGAGCTCAGTAAAGCGTGCCAAAACCTCCCACTCTGTGGCGGAGCCCACGCAAACAGCAGCAGCCGCCTCAGAGGAACTTCGGCGTGAACCCTTTGAAGTCGGGGGCGGCCAGCAGCACCAATACCCGCATGAGATATCCCCCGAGACCGCTGGTCGATGTGGGGTGGAGGGGCAAAGCAGTCGCCCGGAATCGCAAGACGAGGCTGATTGCAGAGACAGCAGGAGCAGTAATGTACCTGGCGATCCCTTCCCCCCCATCTCTCCAAACGCGATGGCCTTTTTTAAACGGGCAATGCAGGCAGAGATAGCCTCCTATCATAGATCACACAGACGGCATGCTTACCGCTCTGAGTCCTCATCTTCGCCCTCCCCCCCTCCTTCCAAGAAACAAAAGCAAACTAAATCCCGGCCAACAAAGGCTGCTCAAAGGGGGGCACAGCCTAATCCCTATTTACAAGAAATCCTTCTTGACGAAGTAGACAATGACTCACAGATTTTTAGTGGTAAAGAGGAAGGAGAATTTTCCTCAAATCCAGAAGACGAAGGGGAGGGCACCTCTAAAGGGGTAGCAAAAAAGGAAAAGTCCTTTAGATTTTTTAACCAGGAGGACTTCCCCTATTTACTGAATAAAACCTTGTCGGCTCTTAAAATTCAAGCCCTGCAACAGGCTGAAAATAAGACCATTCAGCATCAATATGAAGGCTCAGAGATTACAAATGAGTTCTTCCCTCCAGAAGACTTTACTGAATCAGCCTTTCCCTTCCCTGATTTTCACATGAGAAAGATTAAAGCTGAGTGGGAAAAGCCTTTGTCAAACAAATCAATTCCCAGCTCTACTAGAAAGCTATATCCTTTAACTGCATCTGCCTCTAGGCTGTTACAGGTCTCAGCCATTGATGCCCCAGTAGCTGCTTTACAATCCTCAGGATTCCTGAAGATGGCTATGGTTCCTTAAGGAATAATTTAGATAAAAGAGCAGACTTTGCACTAAAAAAGGCACATGAAGCCAATGCTATTGCAATCAGGGCCTCATCGGCAGCCTCTACTGTTTCCAGAGCCTCAATTGTATGGATGAGAAAACTAATCCAAATGTTGCCAGAGAACAATCAAAGACTCCTAGAAGGAGCCAATAGGATTTTGAAAGCTATTTCTTATACTGCAGATGCCACTCTGGACTCTGTGGTCCTGGCATCAAGGGCTATGGCTTCGGCTGCTGCAGCAAGACGCATAGTATGGCTCAAGGCATGGCCAGCCGATTACCAGTCCAAAGCTATTGTCTCCGCATACCCTTTCCAAGGTACCAAACTCTTTGGGGAATCCCTGGAAAAAATTCTAGTTGAAACTCGGGACAAGAAAAAAGCCATGCCCAAGTATGTGCGTCTAGGGGACAAGGGATCTTCAGGCCCGCCCTCTTCCTTTCGTCCCTACAATTACAACCCTAGGTTTAGACAGGACTTCAAAAGGCCCTCCTGGGGAAATAACAAACAGCCCTTTCGCAGAGGTGGTTTCAACACCGGCAACAGATCCTTTAGGTCCCCCAGAGGCCGATTTGACAAAGGGGGAGAACCCAAAAACCCTAAGGCATGACTATCTGGATCCTCCAGTGGGGGGACGCCTCCTCTTGTTCCAACGAGAGTGGCTCACCTCACATCCAGATGCATGGACTACAGACATCATTATGCACGGTTACAAGATAGAATTCATCTCTATTCCGCCTCAGCGCTTCATTGTCTCCCCAGTTCACAAAAATCCAACAAAAAGGGCAAGAACACGATCAGCGATCGACCGTCTCTTGAGTATCCAGGCAATAGAGCATGTGCCCACAGAAGATCAACGGAAAGAGTCTACTCCATCTTTTTTACAGTTCCCAAAAAGAATGGGGACTGGAGGGCCATTCTAGACTTAAAGTACCTGAACCGCTACATCGACCTCAGACATTTCCAGATGGAATCACTGAGATCCATAGCGGAATCGCTTCTACCTGGGGAATTCCTATCTTCCTTAGATCTGACGGAAGCCTATCTTCACGTCCTGATCTTCCTTCATCACCGGAGGTTCCTAAGATTCTGTGTAGGGGAAGAACACCTGCAATTCCGCGCTCTCCCCTTCGGCCTATCTTCAGCTCCACGCGTGTTCACCAAAATTCTGATCCATCCGATAGTCTGTCTTCGAGAGAAGGGCATACACATCCATCCTTATCTCGACGACCTTTTGATCCGTTCACTGTCAAGAAACCAGTCACAGAGGGACACGCAAACGACCATACACTGCCTGAACTCCTTCGGTTTCCTTGTCAACCTACAGAAAAGTTCTCTCAAGCCATCCCAGAGATTGGAACACCTGGGGGTCATCATAGACACCAAGAAGAAGAAGCTGTTCCTTCCGAACCCCAAAGCAAGGAAGATCAAGGAATTAGCACTACAGATCATCCGAGCGCGATCCTCTTCCCTCTCCATTCTTGCCAGAATGATGGGGCTCATGGTGGCAGCCTGCGACACTCTCCAGTGGGGGAGATTCCATTCCCATCAGTTGCAGAAGTTTCTCCGACCATACCAAAACTCCATCACACTAAAATTGGAACTCTCGCTCCCGGTTCCCTTGTCAGTAAAGTCCAGCCTCCGTTGGTGGACTCGTCTGAACAATCTAACGCAAGGCAAAGCCTACTGGATCCCACTGCATCAGCAGATCTTCACAGATGCCAGCCTCTTTGGATGGGGGGCGACATTAGACCATCGTCCAGTGCAAGGCAAGTGGTCAGCGTCAGAAATGAAGCTTCCAATCAACTTATTAGAACTTCGGGCCATTCGACTAGCGCTTCAACATCTTGCGGGCCACGTCCAAAACCATCACGTACTCATATGCACCGACAACATGTCAGCCAAGGCCTATCTAAACAAGCAAGGGGGATTCCGATCCCTGTCTCTTCATCAAGAAGCTACACTCCTACTATCGTGGGCAGAGAACCATCTAGCATCCCTCAGGGCAGAGCATGTAAAAGGCATCATCAACACACAAGCCGACTGGCTGAGCCGCCAGACAATTCAGGAAGGCGAATGGTCGCTCCGACGGGACCTCTTTCTTCTGATTCAATCCAAACTAGGGACCCCAGTAGTGGATCTCTTTGCATCCCATCACAACAACCAGCTGGACAACTTCTTTATGAGGTTCTATCATCCTTCAGCGATAGGGACAGATGCGCTTCTGTCTCCCTGGCCTACGGGGCTTCTATACGCCTTTCCTCCGATACCAGTACTTCCAAGACTTCTTCGCAGAATACGGGCCCTGAAAGCAGAGGTGATTGTGGTGGCACCATACTGGCCTCGTCAGTCCTGGTTCACGTCACTTCAAGAGTTGAAGGTGACCACTCCATTAGTTCTTCCTGTATCGCAGGACATGCTTCTTCAAGGACCGATATGTCACCCCGACCCAGGCTGGCTTCGATTGACCGCCTGGAGGTTGAAAGGAACAGGCTTCTAAATCTAGGTTTCAACTCCACCATAGTCGACACCATGATGGCTTCTCGTAGACCTTCTACATCACGCATATATAATGTCACGTGGAAGGCCTTTGTCAGATGGTCAAGAAGAAAGAAAATTAATCCTCTTCACCCCAAGATCCATCAGATCTTAGAATTCCTTCAGGATGGCCATTCCAATGGACTCCGAGCGTCCACTCTCAGATGACAGGTAGCAGCACTATCTACGGTCCTTCCACGCTATAACGGTTTCCTACCATCTCAACATCCTCACGTACGTCGCTTCCTGAAGGGAGCTTCACAATTAGACCCTCCACAACGTCACAGATTTCCCACGTGGAGGCTCAACACAGTTCTTTCAGCTCTAACAAAAAGACCATTCGAGCCCATCAGAACCATATCTCTCAAGTTTTTGAGAATGAAGACCTTGTTTTTGGTAGCCATCACTTCGGCTCGTAGAGTATCAGAACTTGGAGCCCTATCTGTTCGCAAAGATCTTTGCATTTTTCACAAAGATAAGGTGGTCCTACGAACAGATCCCACCTTTCGCCCTAAGGTAGACACCAGATTCCACAGATCACAGGAGATCTACTTACCTTCCTTTGTCCCTAATCCCAGCCATCCTATGGAAAGAAAATGGCATACCTTGGATGTACGACGGGCGTTAAAATGCTTTATATTGAGAACACTAAGACGTACTGAATCCCTATTCATTCACGTTTCACCTCCACACACAGGCAATAGAATGGCCCCAGCGGCAATAAGCTCTACTCTAAAAGCATGCATTGCTGAAGCTTACAGGAGCTCAAAGTTGAAAGTACCTGAGGGCATCACGGCACATTCTCTCCGCAGTACAGCCAGTAGTATGGCCTTCTGCAATAGAGCCTCAGTAGAAGAAGTCTGTAAGGCGGCTACGTGGTCATCCTTGTCCACGTTTATCAGACACTATAAAATCAATGTGCTTGATTCAGTGGATGCAGCCTTTGGTCGACGCGTTCTTCAGTCCGTTTTGTCTGAGGCTGACGACCCCCCACCCAATATTTAGGGACATTGCTCTGGGAGGTCCCACACAAGATGGCCTCCACCTCAGAGGGAGAACGACCAGTGGACTTACCGTGAGGGGTCCTTCTCCTCTGAGGGTTGGAGGACATCGTGGCCCTCCCGGGGTCGTCGCCAAGGTCACAGATGGACTGTTAGCATGCAACTGTATGGAGACATCAATTTAAAAAAGAGAGAGAGCTACTAGAGAGGACGAGAGAGAGACAGAGAACAATAAGAGAGAGAGAGAGAGAGAAATTAGGAAACGACTGAGTACAAGAGGATTAATTCAGAGTCGAAATACGTATTTGAGAGAGTTTTCTTCTTACATTCTACTGTTCTTATTGTTGAAGTTCTTATTACTTGTTAACCTCTTGTTCCCCCTTTCAGTATTAGCGTATTACTTATATTGCTTTCGGAGCACCGAAACTGAGTCTTAGGTGACTCCCACTGGGGGAACAGGAAGAAGTTTAGTTTAGTTCCTGCCTCCCTAGTGATTGGTGGGAATCACCCACACAAGATGTCCTCCAACCCTCAGAGGAGAAGGACCCCTCACGGTAAGTCCACTGGTCGGGTTCTGAAGATGTGCTTCCTCTGAACCTAATTTTTCCCCGTCTCCCCCTTTTCACAGTTAATCCTTTGAAGATATTAATTCTCTTGAAATTGTTTACATAGGTCAAAAGATATGGTTTCCAGCAGGTTTCCAGAATTTCTGCAGAATAGCTTAAGTAATTTCTTATTTGTAGCATACTTGACCAAGGCTAAGGATCAGATTCTGATTGAGTTTTTGTTTCCCTGGACTGTTTCCAAAGATTTTTTTACTTAACTAAGATACAAAAATTAGTGTACTTATTACTTGCAAATAAAAATATAATTCTATGTGTTAGTGGAAATATGCACAATGATGTTAAAGATGCTTTTCGATTTGTTAGGAAAGATTTACATGCTGATGAAGCCCAGATGGATGAAGTTTTTATATAAGCACTGCAATTCACATTTATCTTTTCCAGCTATCAGTGGAACACTATTAAATGGTGAAGGAGGTACTACAGGTACTCAGGGATTCCTGACAAACAAAGGTGAGTAATAGCTAGTAATGGCTCACAAATTCATAAATGTGACAAAAGCTGTGGGCAGACATCAAAGTAAATTTCTTTTTAGTGTGATTTCTGAATACATACTGTCCCCCAAATTATGGTTAGTTAATGGGTATGGAACTGGGATTCTGAATGGTTTGCATCTGGCTTGTTAACTGTGGTTTGTACTCAGTGTAGCTTGTTGTGACATCTGAATGCCGAAATCCTAGTTTGTTTAGTCCCTTCTCAGCGTCAAGCATACGTACATAGAAGCATAGAGTAACAGAAAATTTTGGTGTTCCAATGCTTACAGCTATCAATGATTTTTTTCAAGACAACCTGTCTTCACTTTAAGCTCCCCATACTGCTAGGAATGACCCAATGAGGGGAGACCATTAATTACAGTCAGGAGGGCAGGATTTAAAATGTAGCAGAACAAAAAATGTGTCTTAATAGCACACTGTTATTCAGTTTGCCAGCATACACAATAGCCATTGTTACAGTCAAAACCAGTTTGCAACTGACCTACTGCTACACCCTTCATCACCACATAGAGAGCTGCCCCTTCAACCCCGCCCCCTTCCCAATTCATTATCTTCCAGGAGGCCATGAACGAAAGAGTGTCCTGGTCATAATCACATGTTCCTTTCACAGCTTTTTTTTTTCTTTTTTTGAGAGAAAATAAGATTAAGGGATCTGGGCACAAGAAAATGGATGGCGCTGCACAGCTTAGGCAATGCAGTGAAATAGCTGGGCAAAAAGTGGAGTGTAGGTTGTAAAATGAAGTGTTTCAAAGGGGGAAAAGTTCAGGTATTTAGTGAAACAGCTACAGAGAAAGAGAGAGTGGAAGGAACAATGACGATCCACAGCTGAGAGCAAGGAGAACGCTTGGTTTTCCCGAGGTTTCTTCAGTCCATCCCCCTCCCATTTGTTGGAACTGATCAGTTGCAAAAGGGCTGCATGCACATTGAGGCTTTCCTAGTAGCTGGGCATTATAAGGAAGCTCAGGGATTCTGCTTGAATTGTGCAAGAAAGGAGACAAGCAGTAACTAATTTAATTATTACGGTCTATATACTAATAGCCAAGATCCGCACATCAGGGGCACTTGGGGGGCAAAGAGATTTTCCTCCACACTTGGGGGACTCCCCAGATGTGCAGAAAAATCTGAAAAGTTAAAAAAGTTATCTCCCCAAAAAAGTAAAAAAGCATCCCCTGCACATGTGTAGAGAATGCGCTTGGAACAGTGCCTTGCTGCCATGGCTGGGGGGGGAGGCTTGGTGGGCCGGTGGATGGGAGCTGTGTGGGCCTTGCTGTCAGGGGGGAGGGAAGGTTTGGCAGGCCCAGCGGCTAGGAGCCACACAGGCCTCACTGTCGCTGCTGGGGGAAGCGGAGGAGAAGGTTTGGCGGACCTGGCAGCTGGGAGCTACGCAGGTCTCGCAGTTGGGGCCAGGCAGGGGAGAAGGAGCAGGCTCACCTGTGGTGGCTCCCTCCTCTATGTGGAGCTCCCCCCACACTCATACAAGTATCGTGGGTCCCTGCTTTTTGTCAGATATAATTGCATTTACAAAATATGGTACCATTCAGACAACTACAAGTAACAACAGAATTCCATGAAACATACTTATTATAATATGTCTAATATTAGAACATTAACATTAATTAAATGAGGAGGAAAATATTCAGTTGATTCCCCATCAGTTGTTAAATCTGTTAGTTCTAGTAGCTAGACTCTAGGATTTATATGAACATTCTGAAATAGTAGGAAGGGTTGTTTAAAATAAATATTTCACAATTCATATTTTTGCTGAAGTAAGAATATTCCAAACGATAGGAAAATATATTGAATAATTCAAAACAAGGGAACAGAGGGTTTTTAAAACTTTATTATATAAAAAAGAACAGAACATTAACCAATACAAAAAAATTAGTCACTTCATACAAGCCAGTACATATATTATTACATCAAGGATATTTTTGAATTAACAAAAATAAAGGTCATAATTTGTCATTGAATTGATTATAGTAACTATCTTTTCCCAGTATTGTTTGATGGCTTGACGATCCTAACATATGTGCGAAGTCCACAGTTCTTTGAGAATCTCCAATAATTTTCATTGTCCAGAAATATACTTTAGTGTTTTAACGACAGATGTTTCATTACTGTGCAGTTTTTAATAAGTAACTTGAACTCAACCGCTTTAGCATTCAATTATCTATTGTTCAAATTAATATGAATATAATTTCTCAGCTGAAAATATAGAACCACAGAGGAGGTAAATTTCCAATTTTAGAACAACTATGTTTTAACATAAACTAATTAGGATCTTTGTTCAGTTGAATCTGTTTGGCAAGATACTTCAAACACAAGGCATAACAACAGAGCAGGACTTCAGGGCACTGCACACGCCCTTTTGGAAGAGCTGAATATGCAAGCCTTGGCGTTTCTGAAGCCCACATGAAGTTAACTAGCATCTTTTGCATTTTTTGTCGTAGATAACGTAATGAAACTATAATAATACCCAAAGATGTATGTTTTTTGGGGAAATGTTCATTTTAAGTACAGTAAGTCACAATCTTGAGGTAACAGCTTTTAAATGACTGGGTTAATAAGCATGTTATCAGTGTAGCCTTTGAGTAAGACTTTGATAAGCCATTTGATTTTTTTTAATAAATAGGAGACTGAAATGTGCTAGGATAGTTTTACAGTGCCACTAGTCGTATCCCCAAACCCTCAAAAGGGACATCTTCAGAATCTTCTCTCCATACACAACATGCCATGTGACATGGGCGATAGTCCTTCTCAAGTCCTTGTGCAAAATTTTCCCTCCTTCTTTGGCTAATAGTTCGATGGCTGTTCCTAACCCACCTTTATTTTGGGTATTGGTGATGTAAGAAAGAAGTGACTGTAATTAATTAATTGTGGTTATTTCAGGCAAGGGCTTTATCAGGGCTCTTTTTGTAGAAAAAGCCCAGCAGGAACTCATTAGCATAACAGACCACACCCAACAGCAGAAACTCATTAGCATATTAGGCCACACCCCCAACAGCGCAGCTCCCTCCCAGGATCAGCTTCCCCAGGTGCCCTGTGGCTTGCGGGGTGCATGGGGAACCTGAGGGAAGGAAGGCAGTTTCTGGATCAGCTTTCCCAGGCACACTGCAGCTGCGGGGCACCTGGGGAACCCAAGGAGGGGAAGCAGTTTAAACTGTCTTCCCTCCCTGTATCAGCTTAGCTTCCCCAGGCACCCTGCAGCTTGTGAGGTGCCTGGGGAACCTGAGGGGGGGAGGCTGTAGGTGTGGCCAACTCGGAAGCCAGCCGGAACTCCGTTCCTGTGCGTTCCTGCCCAAAAATAGCCCTGGGCTTTATGTTTTTAACATATATTTGTATCTCTGCCCGATGTTGAGTAAAAAGTTCGTGTTTTCTTAAATAAACTTATGTCCGCTTCTTCCCTGTCAGAACTGGCCAGTGTTCAACAGGATATGTCAACTGTAAGCCATAACTATGATGATTTGGGTGGAATACTGAAAGAAAAGAGAGCAGAATTGGAATCCATGCTTTTGAATATGCAGAATGTCCAAGAAGAATCTAATTCAATGATGGAGTGGTTACAGAAAATGGATATGGCTGCAGCAAAATGGGAAGCTCTTCTTCTGGACGGTGAAGCAGTTAAGGAACAAGTGGCGCAACATAAGGTGGCTTTCGTCTCTTTCTGTGCCGTAAACTATCAATTAAAGATAATCAATTTTTAAACAGAGCTTCCTGTTCAAATTAATGGGGTGGGTCTATTTAATAATGTATGAGACTGAACTACCATCTATTCGCTCTTTGTGACTACCGTATATTAGTCCTTTGTGCAGCGTTTTGATGGAAATCTCATAAACATGCCTACCAGGGGTACATCATTTATAGCAGAGCTGAATTTGGCTAGCTTCCTTCAAAAGGACGCCATCTCTGTGAAGCGCCCCTTCTGTCAAGTGTGCTTGATTTATGTGTTCTTAAGCCCTAACATGTTCTTTCTTGGTAGCTATTTGAAACGGAATTGAAACAGAATGAGAATAAACTGCAGGAGCTCAAAGACAGAGTCACAGAGTTGCTGGAGAAGAACCCAGATTCTCCTGAGGCGCCCAAATGGAAACAGATGTTGGATAAAATAGGTATTATGTTGTGCTTTCTGTAGGCATCAGACTGGGCTAGAAATCAATATGCTTGATTTTTGATCCTAATAGCCACAGCTTGTTTCTCTTTTACCCCCGGCCATCCTATACTGTTTTTACAGCACTAACTGCACTGCCACATGCAAGAGTATTCTTTTGGTGCTAGAGCTTTGGGCCACAACTCGGCCCATATTTATTTATTTATTATTAATTACAAGAATTAGCAATTTTTTTTAATGTAAGAAAACATGACACAAGCTCAGTAGAATCAGATCAGTTGTGTATCTAGTACAACATCCTGTTGTCTACACTACCACGGTTTTCTGCACTGTTTGCTGATGTCCCAGGAAAGCCCACAAGGAGGGCTTAGAGTCCCCCAGCGGTACACTGCCTCTAAACATGGAGGTTTTGTTTAGCCATTGATGTACCTGTCTTTTTTCAGTTTGTGTAATCCCATTTTAAAACCATTGGAGTCTGCAGCCCATCAGTACATCCTTTGGTGATAAATTCCTCAAGTTAGTTATACACTGTGTGAAGTAATACTTACAGATTCTGTTGCTGATCCATATTATACAATGCCTCCTGAATTCTAGTGTCATAAGTGAAGTCTAAATGTATATAGATATATAGCAAACCACTTTCAGATAATCTATTTGTAAAAGTGTGCCGGAATGCTCCTTCTTGTAGACCAGGAGTCCCCAACCTTTTGGAGCCCACAGGCACCTTTAGACTTCTGACTCAGAGTGGTGGGGCATAGCCGCAAATTAGCTGCTGCAGGAGGTGGAGCCAGCCGCAAAATGGCTACCTCCAGAAGGACAGCCAATCACAAATGCCACGTAGCCGAGTTATGCGTAACTCTAATAGCAACTCCTTTTCAGGCTGAAGCTCTGTTTAACAGGAGGCCTTTCAAAGTGAACATATTGTTGAAAAACATTTTCTTGCTTACTTATAGGTTACCCTCAGTCACATACTGAAGATGTTTGTGCTGTGGTGGCAGGGAAAAAATTAATCTGCCCAGTCAGTCAGCAGCCCTGCTAAGAAAGCCCCATCAGGCCCCACCCACTTTCTAGAAACACTTGGTGGCCATCAGCAAAGATGTCAGCAGACTCCATGGCACCCATGGACACCATGTTGGGGATCCCGGATGTAGACAGGGGATGTCATGGGAAGAAAAACAGATACTTTCCTGTATCGTTTCTAGGCTTATAAATAAGTTGCCTTGCTGGGCTCTTTGAAATGTAAGCATATGGTGGTTCCTCCACGTACAAGTTGTTTGCATTAAATAGCTCCTTATGTGATTATAGTAAACCTTGAAATACACCTGGGCTTGCAGTGGCACGGGGAAATCTTCCACAGTAACATGAGGAGTCATTTCACAAGATTTGTGGACTCATGAACTTGTGTTTCAAGTGGTACATAGTCTAGGGGGTGGAATAAGGGATTTCATGCATAACTCCCCTTCCCTGTACTAAGGGCGCGATCATATGCACCCATTAGCCATGCAAAAGGGACGATTCACCGACGGATCAAACTGGCGTGATCGCACCAGCACATCTGGGAAGCATCCCGCAACTGTTGTCAAGCCGTTGCAAACTGTTTTGATCTAGTGGGGAATTGTAGTAAAAAACTACTAGTGAAACTCCAGTACCAAATGGTTTGCTGTGGCTCACACCCGGAGTTTCCCTGTGTGATTGCGCCAGCGCAGAAGTGTGGCGTCGTGGATAGTGTGATCACACGCTATCCCGATGCAACGCTATTTCCCCCCCTTCTCCATGTGCACATCATCAAAAGCCCTTAAGGTTGGGGAAGCGATTCATCAATCCCCCATTTAAGCGCCTCAGAAACCCACCACCAAAAAAACACAACTCGCCCGCGGTTGTGTGTAATCATGCAGTGGCGATTTGCGCCGGCAGCTTCACGGAGCTGTGTGATCACACAACTGTGGGGCAAATTGCTCCAGAGCAAAAAAGCCTCGATTCCCCTCCAGATTATCTCGTTCGTGTGGAAGGGACCTAAGTATAAATATCTGAAAATACTGGTCTTGTCTGGATGAATTTACAGGCTACATATGATGGGTGAGCAGGATCATGCACTGAGTGCCATGCCCACAGTAGACACCCCTAGGTGTTATCCATGCATAGGCTGCTACCAGGTTCAGAGGCAGGACAGCTGTGCCCAGTGTGTTGTGGGGTATCTCTGATTCCTTTTCATGGCTGAACATTGTGAATTTATCTAAACTAGCTCTCTGTTTTGGATTGTTATCTAAAATGACTTACAGTAGGATAGACAATATATTCCCTGTGGACCATAGAATTTACCGTATAGGTGAGTTGCAGATGGAAAAGCCTTAGTGGTTTATAGACCATACCAAATTGACTGCTGGTTTAGAAGACCTGGTCTGTAATCTTACAGTAGACGTATCTATATGTAACATGTCACTAAGAAAGTACTCTTTTTCTTTTGGGGTAGATTCCAAATGGAAAGAACTCAGCCAGGTAGCAACTGATAGACAGAAAAAACTGGAAGAATCATCAAATTATCTGACCCAGTTTCAGACTGCAGAGTCTCAGCTGAAACAGTGGCTGGTGGAAAAGGAGTTAATGGTCAGTGTGCTTGGACCACTGTCAATTGATCCCAACATGTTAAATACACAAAAGCAGCAAGTTCAGGTGAGCATCCGATCCTCCTGTGAATCATTTAGTAGAATAGCGCTTGTGCTTCCTTTACTCACGATACTGCCAAGGCACAGTCAGCAGAAGTTTGTGACACCAATTTATCAGTAAGAGTCAAAACTAATTTAGTTTGTCCGTTTGAGAATTACAGCTGTCATAACAAATACCTAGAGATGGAAGAACGACAAGAGTTTTCTAAAAAGGATTGTACAGGTCCAACTGGTCATGATACAGTTATTTAATTGCACTGTTACTTGTTCACAGCTATGTTAAAATTACTTTTTAAACACTCCTTAACATATTACATGGGTTTCAGTCCCACTGATTTCAGAAGAAACTGATTACACATAATGGCACCCATCTAGTTCAAGTTAGCTGTGAATTACTTTTAAGCTGAAGGCAATGGAACTTATTTGTTATAGTTAACCTGTCTGATTGGCTTTGGTGGCTTTGATTCTAAGTGTAGCTGGTTTGAGGACAGTGGCTTGGATACCCCAGAGATTTCCAAAATCAGAAGGGATTTCCATCCATGGAAAACAACTCTCTTACCCTCTTCCTCTCACTGCAGTCCCAAATGCCCCCCAAAAACTGCTCCAAGGGAAATGGAACCACAGGAACAGAAACAATTAGAGCTGGAGGTCTGCAGCAGGAGGGGGATATTGGCAGAAATCATTCTCCCTTTCATCTTTGGGATCCATGCAAAAGGCTACAGTTCCACAATTCTGGTTAGTCACATGACAAGGAATTGTAGTAGGATTTCACCAGGTACTGTGAAATCTATATCTATGACATGGTCGTTGATGGCTGCTTCACACCCAAGTAACCAGGGGTCCTTTCGTAGAAAAAGAGGTGCAGGAGCTCATTAGCATAACTCATTAGCATAACTCATTAGCATATGCCATGTCCCCTGACATCACCAGAAGTGTGTCAGAAAGGGAATGTCAGTTTCAGCCCCATTATACCCTATGGGCCATTGAAATCAATGGCAAAAACTCATAGGGTATATGAGGGGCTGGAGGAAAGGGGGTTTGAGGGAGAGGCTCCAAACTTGCAGGGCAGCTGCTGGGGCCTCTCGTCGAAATACCCAATAAGTTTCAAGAAGATTGGACCACGGGGTCCAATTCTATGGGCCCCCAAACAGATTGTCCCATCCCCTCCATTGTTCTCTATGGAGGGAAAAAATGTTAACTTTTTTCCTACCAGAGAGAACAATGGAGGGAATGGGGGCAACCTGTTTGGGGGCCTGTAGAATTGGACCCCCTGGTCCAATCTTCTTGAAACTTGGTGGGCATTTTGAGGAGAGGCCCCAGCAGCTACCCTGCAAGTTTGGAGCCTCTCCCTCAAACCCCCTCCCCTCCAGTGGCTTTTAAAATTGCCGCCGAATTTCGGCAGCAATTCGGCGGCAAACTGAATCAGATTAGAGAATCTGATTCAGCCCGTGGCTGCCCTACTGGCCAGTCCTGAGCCAGTCCCCAACAGACCCCTGCAAGTAACCATCGCATAAAGTGATTAATTATAAAAAACTGATTCATCACTTTTTTATAACTTCATCATACATGACATTTTTATGGAAGAGCTGAAGTAGGCACACCTTTTCCTCTAAAATCCCAGTTACAGTTCTGGTCTGGTAAATATCTGAATAGGCAAATACTTTGTTAATAATCTGGAATATTTTTCTGGCTATCCTGCAATTACGTTCTATGTACTTTCACCTCAGATTCTGCTCAAAGAGTTTGATACACGAAAACCGCAGTACGAACAGTTAACCATGGCGGGACAAGGGATTCTGAAGAGACCAGGCGAACATCCACCTTCTCATGAAACTGTGAGACAGCAGTTGACAGCTGTGGCACAGAAATGGGATGCCTTAACAGGACAGCTGAGTGACCGATGTGAGCGAATTGAGCAAGCCATTGTCAAAAGCATAGAATACCAAAGCTGTCTGAAAAACCTCTCTGAGAAGTTTAGTGCCTTGGATAATAAACTCAGCAGCAGCCTGGCTGTAAGTACGGACCCTGATGCTGTGAAGCAGCAGTTGGAAGTGGCCAGAGAAGTGAAACAAGAAATAGAAGAGGAGATGTCAAACATAAATGCTGCTGAGACTCTTTGCGAAGAATTGTCAGCACTGGTGGCAGAAGATTACCTGAAGACAGAGCTTGCCAGGCAATTAGATGGTGTCATAAAGCCCTTTAAGGAGATGGAACAAAAAGCAGGTTGGTATCCAGGTGAAAGAATCAAAGAAAAACCATAAACCTAATGGGTGGTGGGGTTGTCCCAAAATTAATTTTCTCCAAAACTTGGATGCAGGATCCTCAGAGCCTAGCTTGTATGGAAGGGAGTGCAACACTCCATTTTCATAGACATTTGCCAAAGCCTGACATCTCCAGATCTGAGGTACCAAATTAGATATGGTTGAAAATAGTTCACAAGTCATTAAAGTACAGAGAATACCAGGCTTTGGAGTAAAACAGGCCACATCTTTTATTGATGACAGCAGAAGGAGCATTGGCACAGCATACTGCAGGATACAATACATTGGGCGACCCACATGTCAGCCAAGGAACCTCGTCCCCAGCCTACCTGCTGGGGGAACCAGGAGTAACAAGCAGTGGTCCCACAAAGGCACAAGCCTCTGCATGGCACCCTTGCCGCCTGGGAGGGGAGCCGAGCCGAGCAGCTGCCCCCAAGCTGGACACGCTGCTGTAAGGCTCAGCCCCCGAGACCCCATAAGGGAGTCCCCACTCAGGGGAGGCAGGCACATAGGCACAGCCTCCTCCAAAATGGATCCTGCCCAATGCACGAAACTGCTGCAGGAGCTGTGAGAAAACAAAGAACTAATAAAGCATGGAACCATGAACAAGAGCGGGGGAGGGAGGGAAAGAGAGAGGAGTGACCAAATTAAAAACAGGGATGTTCAAGTCATATAGTAAGTTGTAGTTCTGAGTTTGGCTCATCCAGGTTCTAGCCATAAGGAACTGGCTGTGTTTTTTGGGTAAAGCTTTTCCCCGCTGTATGTTGAGGAAATGCTTCAGATTACTCAAGCCTATCCTTGAGAAGTTGTGGGAAGATGATTTCTGCAGATTCCCTGTACTGGTTGTAACCAGATTGCATCACCTCCTCTGTTGTTCCTAAAAGTTTCCCAGCCCTCAGCAGTGGCTTTTCAGGGATTTGGGGTTGCCATAGAAAGAGGACGACAGTGAAAACCACTCCTTTCCCAGTGATAAAGGATGGAACCCAAAATTTAATAGTTTCTCAATGTGCAGCAGAGTGTATTTTCTTAGAACCTATGTGTTTTCCTTTTCTGAACACCGTAATAATAAACACTGCATATAGCTATGTATCTTTACAACATTTTCTTTTTGGTGCTCTGCAGGCAATCACATTGAACACCTCCAGTCAACATATGTTAGTTCTCATCAGTTCCAACAAATGTCTAAGGACTTCCAGGCCTGGCTGGACAAAAAGAAAGGGGAACGGAATCGGTCTAGCCCTATCTCCGCCAACCTGGAGTCTCTGCAGTCATTAATTAATGATCAGAAAGCATTTAAGATGACCTTGTCTGAACAGATTGGTTCCTATGAAAAAATAATTGCAGAAGGTGAAAGCTTGCTCCAGAAGACTCAAGGGGCTGAGAGGGCAGAGTTGCAGTCCCAACTGAACATGCTTAAAGGGAACTGGGACGAAATGAATAGGCAAGTTAAAGAGTATCAAGACAAGTTGAATGATTGTCTGGGAAAAGCCCTCAGATACAGGGAGCATGTAGAGACTTTGCAGCCCTGGGTAACAAACTGTCAAAACAACCTATCTGATATCAAGATAGGAATAGACCCTGTTGGGCTAGAGAAGACCATCACTCAGGTGAAGGCCTGGCAGAAGGACCTGGACAAACACCAAGGACTGGTGGAGCTGTTAAGTAATGCGGCGGCCATGTTGCTCAGCGCCTGTGAGACCGACAAAGATATTATTCAAGACGAAAAGGCACTGCTGATCCAGAAAGTGGATACGGTTAAAGAACAATTACACACGAAAAGAGAGGGCCTGGAAAAGATGGCTCAGAGACTAAAAGAGTTTCAAGAATCATCCAGGGAAGTTAAAGAGCAGCTTCAGAGTGCCAGAGAGCAGCTGGAAACTCACGATACCTTGAAACCCCAGACTTACAGCAACAAACACCTGACACTTATGCAGACTCATCAGAAAGCACTTCAGACCTTAAAGCCTCAAGTGGACCTGACAAAAAAGCTTGCCCAAGAACTGGTGGTAGACGCTTCCGATTCGTCAGGTGTTTCTGACCTCTTGCTGCAAGCAGAAACATTGGAAGAGGAATACAGTGCCATCAGCCAGCAGGTTGAAGATAAATGTTCCTTTCTGGAAACTAAACTTCAGGGGATTGGTCATTTCCAAAACACCATCCGAGAGATGTTTTCTCAATTCGCAGAGTTTGATGATGAGCTGGACAGCATGGCTTCTGTGGGTAGGGACCTGGTTACATTGCAGTCGCAGCGAGAGGCCATCCAAACTTTCCTGAAGAAATTGGAGGACCTAATAAACAGTAATGAAAATGCAAACAAGACTTGTAAAGCGATGTTAGCAAGTGAATCCGAAGCTTCTCCCGATTTGGCAGGCATAAAGAGAGACTTGGAGGCTTTAAATAAGCAATGCAATAAGTTGCTGGATAGAGCAAGAGCTAGAGAGGAACAAGTAGAAGGGACTACTCATCGCATCAAAGATTTCTACTGTAAACTAGAGGAGTTTTCCAAGCTGCTCGGGGAAGCAGAAGAACATGAAGAGTCCCAGGGTCCTGTGGGAATGGAGACGGAGACTATTAACCAACAGCTGAAAGTATTCCAGGTAAGACAGCCCTTTCTGTATTGTTGGATACTGAATTACATTACAATGGTTGAGTGGATGAAATGGAGATGAACAACAAGAGCATTGTGGTACTGTTCAAGAATCAGACTCCATATCAGTACCCTCTTTTGGACTCCCAGATTATTGAGGTGGGTGCTGTTGCTTTCCTCCTTCCTCTAGGGCAGAGGTGGTCAAACTTGCTTACTGTAAGAGCCACACAGAATAAATGTCAGATGTTCGAGAGCCTCAAGCAGTGCTCTCTCTAAGCTGTAGAGTCTTGTGAGCAAAAATTCTACTTTGTGAGCTACTGGTATTAAAGTTGTGAGCAAACGATTTGGCTGCTGCATAAATTAGTTTGCTCTAGAGCCATCCTTCCTGAGCTAAGAAAAAAATGTGTGAGCCGGAGGCTAAAAAACTGTGAGCTAGCTCACACTAACTCAGCTTAGAGGGAACACTGGCCGCAAGACATGAACAAATATTACACGTTTTTACTGGGGAAATATGCAGATTTGCTCTTAATTAACATTAAATGAGATTGCAAAAAATAATAACAGAAATGGTAAAAACAGATAGTGATACTGATATTTATTTATCCAGTGATATTTGTTTGCTTATGATATTTAGCTTCCCCAGCCGCCCTGCCAGGAGCCGTACAATGTGTGTGAAAGACCCGCATGCGGCTCCCGAGCCACAGTTTGGCCACCCCTGCTCTAGGGGACTCAGTGTGTGATAGAGCTTTGTCATGCACAAGGCTTAATGGAAGAAGAAAGAAGAACATAAGGGAATGGGATTACCTGAGGGTTTTAAGAACACCACCCACACAACTTCATACTAAAGGCCAGACTATATGTAACAGCAGAAGATTGGTGAAAAAAATATCAGTTGCTAGTAGCACCCAGGTTCCACCATTAATATAGAGGGTGGAACCTGGGTGCTACTAACAACTGATATTTTGCTGTTAATATGGTGAGGTGGCAGTGGTGGAAGTTACCAAAGGTTAACGTTTCCCTTTCTGGAGGAGTAGCATCTCCATATATGATTGATTGTAGTCAGGAAATAGCACGTGGGAAAGTATAAACCCATCTCTCTTCTTCACGCCATGGTCTTGATCTGAGTTGTGGTTTCCATAGCTGCTTTTCTTTTTAAAGGAGGAAGTTCATGGATCACCCGCTATCATGTTTAATTTGGCCCTAGCCGCTGCAGCAGGAAAATTTTAGTGTCAGAGATTTCTGCTGCAGCAGCAGCAGCATCAACATACAGCAGATCTGTACACTTCCCTAGCTGACAGTCCTCTTTGAAGGGTGGAAGAGCGTGCTTCTCTACCTCCCCAGTTCCACTTCAGTCTCAAAGAAACGTGACTTGGAAACTCCATGCAGAGGTCCAATCAACCTGATTCTTCCCCCTATAAAAAGGGAAGAAAAATAATACACTCCAAACCTCTGTTACTGTTAGTGTGGTTCTCCCTATGGCCTAGGGTTGCCAGCCTCTAGGTGGGGCCTGGGGATCTCCTGCTTTTACAACTGATCTCCAGCTGACAGAGATCAGCTCCCCTGGAGAAAATGGCTGCTTTGGAGGGTGGACTCTATGGCATTGTACCATGTTGAGGCCCCTCCCCTCCCCAAACCCTGCCCTCGCCTGGCTCCACCCCCAAAGTCTCCAGGGATTTTCCAACCCAGACTTGGCAACCCTACTATGGCCCAGGTGGTGGGGAGGGGCATGCAACCACTTGCCCACCCCAGCTGGATAAGCGTGCAAATTGGCTCTTAGTGTGGGACTCTAAAATTGTGCTAGAATTTGTTCAGCATTGTAGTTTGGTAACTGTAGTCTAGCATCAACCCAACCCAGGAATATTAAAAAAAACCTTGCTAATGCAGTTCAGCTAACTCACGATCAGTGAACTGGAGCCCTTCCCTGGATGTCTTCTTCTACTGAAACCACACCAATTGCAGACTGTGTTAAAATGCAAGTTGATGTCTTGAGAATTATGAGCCAGTCATTTTGCATTTGCCCCAATAGAGGGTGCTTTCCCTCCATTTTAGACAAGCATTTGTTCCCTCCATTACATTGTCTGTTAGAGAGAGAAGCGTTGTAAATATGCATTGTGTTTGTTAACTATTCAGACTGTGTCTTGTAACGATATAAACAGAAATAAATATCTTGAAAAATAGGTTATAAAATATTTATCTGGCCTGTAAAGAATAAAGCCTCAGTTGTCAAGCAGCGTAAAAAGATCTGTGGTTCAGTGTTTTGGTTTTGGGGCGCTTGGAATTTACAAGCCCTTTGAGGACTGAGGGCTCAACTTCCACAATGTGTTCTCAGCTCAGTGGCATGCAGCAATTTGGAAAATGAAAGCTGTGTCCTCTCTTTGGTCAGAGCTGTTACAGAGACTTTCTAAAGTTGCCTTAAGGCATACTGTCTTTTGCTTGAGAAAATCCCAGCAAGCTCAACTCCTTGATCCTCCCCTCCTTTCCCCTAGATATCTATTTATTTAAAATATTTATAATCCTCGTCGCCTTAGACTCAAGGCAGTTAAAAGTGCAACAACTTGTAAAGGCACCAAAAACATAAGATATATCATGATCGTTAATAGTTTTAAAGCCGGTTAAAGAACGAGGTGGGCAAAAGTACTACATCATGGTTCTGACCAAGCACCCAAGTGGACTGTGTGGAACTTTTGACCACACTAGGGCTCCACCACGCACCCTAATGAATTTTACAAGTTTGGGCTGTTTATAAAACTTTTCCTTCCTGGCTTATTGTATTGCCCTCTTCAGCAAATTAGTGCTGCTGTCATGTCAGAGTCCCAAAAGGGTGAAGCACATGTACACATGTTGAGTCTTCTGTGGAACCAGACCGGTGGCTGATGCTGGGACACAGGCAGCCTGGAGCCCACTCCTTCTTTCATGCCCATTCAGGTTGCAGCCAGAGTCTTTCCCTAAGAGCCGAGCATCCCACACCCCCAAAGACTACACTGTACTGGCATGCAGGAAGAGGAGAGATCCTGCGCTGGATAATGTGTTAACATATAATAAATCCAGACCAAAAGCAATGATGTGATGAGGTGAATAAATGCCAGTTTAAGTGTTTTCTCCGACAGCAGGCACATATACCTGCGTCATTGGCAGTAGATGTTTATTTCATTTATTTACTGCATGCTACAAATTACCCATCTGTGACAGAGTGCAGACGAGGTCAATCAAAACCATGGGCAAGGGTCAAGAAGGCTGAGATAAGCATTTATGCCAGTGGGTTGCCCAAGAGTCCCAGACAAGGGCTTGTGTAGTCAGGAGGTTGCATCTAATGTAGGCGCCGAGGAAAGTGGCTGGGTAAAGCAAAGAAGCATGGAGTAGAATGGAGGTGAGGTTGAGGCAAAGCCAGTGACAGGGCAATTCAAGTGTAGTTCTGGTTTTTGTCTCATAACCCAGGATCCCATCCAAGAAAACTGTCTTGCAGAATTTATTTTAGTTTCTAGTGCGTCCAAGATTTCCCCAGGCACTGAAGGGAAAAGAACTTACCCAGAATTAGACTCCACAGCTTAACTTTCATTCTATAACGTTCTGGTGGGGAAACCCAAACACCCTGTGATAATCCTGTAGGCGAGAACATCCCCTTAGGCTGTTCAGGGAGGAGAACCATCACTCTTGATTTCTAGACAAGGCAGCAGGGAGGGCAGGATAAAAGGGGAGAATCATTCTTCAGTTTTAGCGCAATGCAAAAAGTGTGCGGCTGTTTTAATTTCTGTGGGTGGCTATAGGCCAACGTACAACTCAGCTGCAGCTTTGCTGGTGCTGTCAAGAAAGAACAAATAGCACCTGAAAACGCAGATAAACCCATGGCAAATTCCTGTTACAGATGTCATCAAACAGCTGCTTCATATAGCCAGAAATGAAAAGAAGCTCGTGTGAATAGTATATTGTTGCCTGGAATCTTGGGGGGGGGGGGGGGGGACAGGTCCTAAAGGCACGAATGCAAAAGTCCTGTGGCCCTTATTTGAACCCATTAAAATGGTGCCCTGTGAGTTTTGGGAAACACTAGCTTAGGGACTAGGGCTGCCAAGTCGTACTCACGCACTGGCGGGGGGGAGTCCTTCGCTGCCCGGGAGCCTCCCTGGCGTGCGCGCTTTGCGCGCGCGCCCGGTGACATCACCCGGAAGTGACGTCACTACGTTGGGTGCGTTGCCAGAGCGTCACCCTGGCAACGTCTCCAACATAGTGACGTCACTTCCGGGTGACGTCACTACGCTGGGGAAGTCGTCCAGGCTGGACGACTTCGGAGGTGGGGTTCCCCCCACCGGCCGAATTCCGGCCGGCAGATCAGGAACCCCTATAGCAGGGGATCCCCCGCCCCCCGGGCTGACTTGGCAGCCCTATTAGGGACTGGTTCAGTGCTGTACTGTATATACAGTCATATGTAAGTATATAGAATAATATGAATTTTTATTTGTTCCACTTATACCTCCCAGAGAACTCCTGCCTACCTCTTCCTTGTGCTGAATGTGTTTCCCAACTTGAACAGTGTATTTGGGCAGCAGAAATGCAAGCCATCTCATCAATCTCTGTTGTAGGCCTGCTAGATTAGCCTGTTGCTTTGCCTGTCCTGTCCGACCGGAGTTATGTGAGAGCATCTTGAGCAGGTTTAAAACTGCTTCTGAAGATCCTTTCAGATGGCCTCTCTGGTTTATTTCAGAACGGGTCAAAGTGTGCTTATTTTGAGTTCACTATCTTTTACAAGAAAAGAAGAGAACTTTGTGCTGTTTTCTCCCTTGACAGTGTTGTTACAATCCATTAGTGACTCTTTGTAGATTAATTGCCTGTTGTGAAATGGTAGCATGGGCTTCTGCTCCCAGTGCGTCTGGCCAAGTACACCCCTCACCTCTCTTTATTTTTGTTTGCCAGCATACCGCCACCTTAAAGGGTAGATTCTGCCAGGCTGGGGGGGAGGGGGCACTTGGTCCAAAAGTGTTGCCTACCTGTGATCTAGTGATCCTAAAACAGTACCTATTGGTATTTTGCAGAGATAAGAGGGAGTTTTAGAAAACCATCTCAAGAACAAATCTTTCATTGTTTCCCTTCAAAGCTGTTTTCAGTCACATAGGGTGCATTCAGACGCACCATTTAATCGGGTTTCATGACTGATCGACAACGGATTTTATGTGCACGTTCACACGGCAACATCTGCCTCCTGTCCCAATCCGTTGGTTTCCTGCTCAAATCCCCCTTCAGCCAGAGTATTTTCTTACCAGGTCCCAAGTGATGTTTTCTCAGCTCTCCTGTTTAAAGCTGCAGTTTTCCCTGTGTGATTGCTCCTCCGGTGTCAAGCCACTTCCGCTTTTCACCCGCCATTTTTTTTGCACGTCGGTAGTATGCGCATAAGCAGAGCTCCGCTCCCACATTTATAAAACCAACATTTAAACAGGCACTAGTTTTGAGTTTGGGATCCCAAAGAGGCCAATTTTGGGCAAAAAGTTTAAAGGGAAGTCTTCTGTCACAGCGGTGAAATCATGGTGCTCTGCGGGATTGTCAAACGAAAGCCGTGAGTCGTCCTAGTTGTTCTGCGCATGCGCAAGAATAAAGTTTTTCAATTCTACGGATGAGTAGTTATGCGCATGCGCAAACTTGGGGGGGTACCCCACACACACTCCCATGTGATCGCGATTGTCCGGAGTAAAAATAATTGCAACAAAGTGGGGCCATTTAAACCCGATTAAATGGTGTGTCTGAACACACCCGAAGAGTAGCTAGTTGTGCTTTAAAGAAACTACAGACTGAATGGATGTGGACAAAAGGAAAACTCAGTAGATGGACTTCATTTAGCAACAGTGGGCCTGTTTCCTTACAAACATTTTGAGATGGACCTGAAAAACAGCACCCTTCTCTTGTTTGACTTTTGCCTGAATATTTTAACAGTCTCCTTTTATCTTGGGAGGAGGAAAGCAGGATTCAATCATTGTCATGTAATTATGCTCCATGAAATATTTGCAAAATATTTTGATAATAATCGCTCCCCACCCTTTTTTTTATTGAAGTGCATGGGTTTATGTCAGTTTCCATCAATGAACGGCTCATTAATCTCCTCCCCCCATTACTGGATGTGGCAGTTTAAAGAGCCATTTCACTATATTTGCAGTGTACAGCATGTATCAAGAGGTGCCTTCTGATTGCACTTCCTGGGGGAACTGGGCTTGGATGAATATTCCACTTGATGAGCTTGAACTAATATTTAAATTGGTTTTAAGTTATTGCATAGACGGTGGCCTTTTGCCTTGTTGATAAAGCTATCTATTCCCTGCAGCTACAGTTTATTTTCAGATGTTTCCTCAAAATTAAATCTGTAATGTATTGCTTTATCAACTTTAATGCTGTGATCTGCTTTGAAAGAGAAAACAAACCTACGAGGAAGAATAAGTTTTTAATCACTGTTAAGTGCATGTGTTACTTGCATATAAACACTGTCCTCATGGAAGGAATGAAGCTCAGTGTCAAATTGCTTTGTTGCACACAGAAATGAAGGCGAGATGCACAACAAACCCACACACAACTGCCCCCCAGTGCATTCCAGATTGGGGTGACAGTCTCTTTAACAGGAGATTTAAAAAAAAATTCCTTGCATGATGTCACACTGACTTATATTATGAATGTTCCAATCTTAAAATTACCATGGTGTTAGAAACACCCCCTCACAAATATGTAATTTTGTAACACTAAGAAGACCATCAACTCAAGAAGAATAGCCAGATGCAATGAAAATGGTAGTTGCTGACCAATAGTGAATGCACATTCTCAGCCACAAGACAACACACGCCCATCGTTCTACATAGCCACGTTCCTTGGAACTGTCCTTCAAATTTAAAATGGCATTTTTCATTGCAAGGATGCCTCTTGCACTAACTCTTTAAATTTTTTGCACTAGCTGGAGTTTCCAGATCAGTCACAAGGGCAAGCCTACATAGAGTGAGTTACAGTAATCAAGCCTGAAAGTTAGTCACTGTAGCTAAGTCCTGGGGGAGGAGAGAGGGAGCCAGCTGCCTGATCTGCCGAGGTGATAAAAGGCAGATCTGGCAACTGTGGTGACCTGGGCCTCCAGAGTAAGCGAGGCATCCAGGATCACCCCCAGGCTCCTCACCTTCTGGGCTGGCACAAGTGGTGCACCATCCAAGGCTGCAGCCTGATCCCCAACTTAACACACACACCCTGGCTCAGGTACGGGACTCCCGTCTTTGTTGAATTAAGTTTCAGCTGGCTCTGCTGCAATCATCCAGCCACAGCCCCCAGTGCCCTGGTCAGATTCTCCAGGGCAGAGTCCAGACAGCCATCCAACAACACATAGAGCTGGGGGTCATCTGCATATTGGTGGCAACCCAGCCCAACCCCCCGGACCAACTGGGCGAGGGGGCACATATAGATGTTAAGCAACGTTAGTGAGAGGATCGCCCCCTGTGGTGCTCCACATTCAAGTGGGTATCACTGAGAGATCTCTTCGCCAAGTGCCACTCTCTGTCCCCGACCCTGGAGAAAAGAGGAAAACCATTGTAGGGCCATCCCCCGAGCTCCTATGTTGGCGAGGCGGTAGATCATAAGATCATAGTCAACCATGTTGAACGCTGCTGTCAGATCTAAAACTAACAGCAGCGCTGACCTGCCCCGATCCAGGTGTCTCCAGAGGTCATCTGTGAGGGTGACTAGCACTGTCTCCGTCCCGTGGCCAGGGCGGAAACCGGACTGGAACGGATCAAGGATGGATGTGTCATCCAGGAAAACCTGGAGCTGTTCAGCCACCACCCTTTCAACTACCTTTCCCAGAAATGAAAGATTTGAGAGTGGGCAGTAGTTGGCTAGGACTGTGCGGTCTGATGTTGGTTTCTTCAAGAACAGATGAACCACTGCCTCCTTCAGCCCTACTGGGAATGTCCTGAAAGAAAGGGACAAGTTGATAATTTCTCCCAGGAGGATCTGGATGCCATCCCTGCGGGCTTTCACCAGCCAGGAAGGGCATGGATCAGGGAGGCAAGTGGTTGGCTTCACAGCTGCCAGGAACCTGTCAACATCCTCCTAAGAGAGTCAGCTGAAATGGTCCAAAATTGGACCTGAAGATGGACAAGGTGCTTCCAGTTCTCTTACTGTATCAACTGTGGCCAGAAGGTCCTGGTGGAGTGATAAGACTTTATCCACAAAATGGAGGAGATGTTTGTGGTATTGAGAAAGCAGAAATGGAGATATTTGTGGTATTGAGAAAGCATACTGAGTGTATTATTTCCTTATGAGACATTATCTGATAGACTGAGCTCAAAATCTGAGGTTGGTTTTCGATTCCATTGCTCCCTTCAATATGCAATATTATCTTCTTTATGCTTTTATTCTGTTTAGCGTTTTCTTTTCCTTCTTAGGAGTACTAGTGATTTTTTAAAAAAGTTTTGAGCCTCTCCTTTGTATGTCATTGTATATTTTTTCTGGTCGTAAAGATGCCACTGGACTTTGTTCTGCTGCTTCAGACCAACATGGCTACCCACCTGAATGAATTTTTCCTTTGACAGCCACTAAGTGAAACTAGGTAGAGAGTAGTTAAATGGCATCGTGTCTCAAAAATAAATTTTATAGCCACATTAACTTGCTGACATTCCAACTTTGGAATCTTGGTAACAAATTTTGCTTACAACTATCAGAAATTAAGGATGGAATCCTATGATCATCTACTTGGGAATGTATAGGATGTACTTAACTTAGTGGGAATATTTTGAATAAACAGGCATAAGGTCAGGCTTGTAATTAAAATGTCTAAAGGATAAGGAGTAGGAATCAGTTATGTTTTAGTTCAATCTGTATTATGCTGCTGGTTAGTCTAGAATCATGCATGCCATTATCGGTACTGTTAGAACTAAACATCCAAGAAACAGATGATACCAGTACATGCAGCACATTTGTGACATAAAGGATTGTTTTTCTGCAACAGATCATAATAATTATGTTTCTTGGCACTAGAGAGGGGTCCTGGAAGGTCAGTCTCTCTTGTGTGGCATCAGGTTACCCAGCGAAGCAATATGTAGTAAAATCTCCAACTTTTTGAACTAATTAGCACAGTGTTCTAAGCAATTACTACCACCTTTTTCATTCCGAATTACAGAAAAGCTGTCCGGTATATGGATTGCTGACAGGAACTTGCTCCTTTGTGTACATCCCCCTGAAACGCCTCAGCTTCCTTCAGAGACAAGACAAGCAGTAAAAGTGAAAGATGGCTAAGAAGTTAAGTCCCTTGGGGCAGGAAACATGGGAGGGAGCGGCTAAGAGGTCAGGCACCTACTAATGCTCGGTTGGAATAATACTCAGAGAGCGAATGGGATAGGAGCAGATGTTGCCTGAAGAATGGAAAGGGCGTTTCTTTCAGCTCGCTGTTGGGAGGATGCCTTTCAAACCATAAGGAACCAGGGAGAGCTGGAAAGCTTATCAGCTGCACCGGACAGTACACGGGAGCCTTTATTGTCAGGAGTTCCTTTTATGCCTCTGTCTTCTTCGAGAGAGCTGCTCTTCAGAACGAAGATGAAAACCGGGACCACGCTATTTTAGCTACAGTTTATGCAGAAGTCCTGCTGCGTTAAACTCGAATGTAAATCTGCTGTGCCTTTGTGCAGGAGGGGAGAAGAAACACTGCGCTGCAGCTGCCTCAAACAGGATGACAAGTTGCAAGGAGCGTGTTCTGCCAGGGAACTGGGCAAAGTTTCTTTTGTAATTATTTTTGTTTTGTCTCTTTAAAGAGTTTGATTTCATTGGCCTGACTCTCCAGAAAACTGTGTTTCCTCCCCCCCTATGGAATTTAAGAACGCACTACTGAGACGCTTTAAGTGCACAAAAAATGAACTGCCTTTTGGATCCAGGTTATTTATAGCTACTAGCCAAAAAAGTAAAAGCCTTTTTTATTACTGTCTCTGTTCTGGATGTACCGTCATTTTTCTTGAAGGTGCTCTGTGTGCCTTGGTTTCAGCTGTAACGCCGCTTCTCTGGGAGCTGTTGTTTTCCTTGAAAAGCTTCTACAACATGGTTTATTTATAAAGGAGATGGGATTCTGCAAACCATTTAAGTGGATTACAGTTAATCTCTCACTTTCCGAAGACAACCTCTTGCCGGCCGTAATGCTGCTTCATTGTGAAGACTTAATCTGGAGATCTGGGACACAAATTTTGACCTGAAAAGAAAGAAAGAAATGGAACACGATGCGGGAAGTTCTGAGCACTTGAGCCACTTACCCTCTTCTCATTGGGGTTTTCTGGTTGGGGTTTCTACATTTTTTGGGGGGGCGTATGCATACCGAGATTGCAATTTGTAGTGTTCAAAGATTTATTTGGTCTCTTCCCCACTTCCCCAAGTTTTCTTTTAAGCTCAAGCACTTTATACTTTGCTGGGGGAGTGTTTAAGTCACAACTTGGTAAACACATACTTTTTCATTACACTGATGCACTGATCGTGACCTTAACTGCTTCATAAATTATGTTCTGTGTCTGGCATGTCTTTCTGCTGAAGGCAGGTTCACTGAAGCCTTTCAGACTTGGGTTCTAATACTTTTTAAAATCTGTGTTGTGTTGCACGTGTCCATTAAAGCAGCATAGTTGTAGTGCTAGACTTGTAAATACCTGCAGAAATGGGAAAGCCGCTCAGCAGGCCAGACTGTTTACGCCAGAATCCTCCTTGTGTAGGAAAAGGCGACGAAGAGGAAGAAGATATAAATATCGAGGACTGTTATGTTCCTCAGAGGTCAATCTATGACACTGTTCGGCTGAATGAACAGATCGACTCAGGTTCCAAAGGCAGCCTTTCTTCTAGACATTTCTCAGATAGGACGTTGCTATACAGCCATCGAACACTGGATCTTAGTACACTGTGCTCCAACGGTGCCCTTTCCTCCTCTAGTGTGTTTGAGCTCCGAGGCCGGGAAGCCAGTAAATTAGATGAGAAAATGATTTTTGATGCCCTTAAGCTGAACAGTGATATCATTCGAGCCACGGGTTTGCCCAAAACAAAGTATCATACAGAAAAGAGAGAGCATAGGAGATCTTGGAGAATGCTTGTCCCACCAAATTTTGCAGACTATGCAAATAAAAGTGAATGTTCAGTGGCCGGAACTGTCGATATGTCAGACTCGCCAACTACAGGCCAAGGCAAATATGGGACTAATTCTCTAACCTCGGAAGACGATGATTCTGGTCTGTGCAGCCCTCCAGCTGAAAGAGAAGAAAAACAAGATGTGCTTCCAGGGGAACAAATTCAGACGAGGAGCATATCTTCTGTGGAAGATATCTGCGTGGTAGGTAACTTTCAAGCACTTTCTTCTAACAGTGAACAGCAAATCTCATTCCTTACTACCAGAAGTGCCACTGTCAATGGACACTGGCAAGGGAATTTGCATGATTCGCAGATAGAGCTTCGAGAACAAGATTCCCTCTGGAACTTTGGAAGTAATCAAGAGGCAGGAGATGGACTCTGCACCCCACTGACATCTCTGAAAAAGGGCAGATCAGCCCATGTGGAATGGTTCCAGGACAATGAGAAAGAATATCGTTTTGCTTTAGACAGAAAAAAAATGCATAATGGATCTGAAATTAATGAGCCATTAGCAACCCAAGACAGGATGATTGAAAAGGGCTTCTTGGACATTTCACCTCAGGACATCGATATTTGTTATGAAGATGCAGTATTGCATGCTAGTGGTGCAGAATTAGTAAAATATGTGATTGCAAATGAACCAAAAAAATCTAATACAATCCATACAGATTCAAGTGAAATAGAGTGTTCTCATCAGGCACTGGAACTTGTTAACTGTCAGAAAGCAAACTTGATGAGCAGTGAATTCAGTTTCTGGAGTGCAAACATGCAGATGGAACAAACCTTGGATACAGTTTGCAATGGCATGTTGTCTAACAAGGTAACTCCAGGCATAAACACCTTTTTGAATATTGTAGTTGTCTTTTGCATTATTTAAGTTTCTCTTCTGTAATTGGACATATATGTCTTGGCTAATCTATCCAACAAGGGCAGCCTGCATCGTTGTTTACCCAACATATTATTAGGAGGCAGAAATTGGTGATATGGTCATTTTAGTAAATTGATTAAGGGCAGTTTGTGCAAGGGTTGATTGCTTCCAGCTGTGTGGTGCATGGTTATTTATTGTCCAGATGGTGCCTGTTACCCTTCTTTGGAATGCTTCCACTGCGCATTGATGTTTCAGCATCCCATTTTTACACAAATTGTGCTTCAAGCAACCAATGCTGTTCAAAGGCAGATAGGTCTGATTTATTCAGCTTTGAGTAGACTTATAGCGCAGTCCTAAGCAGAGTCACATCTTTCTCAGTCTGTTATCCTGAATGAATTTAGAAGGATGTAACTCTCTTAGGATTGCACTGTTAGTCATAAAGGTAAAAACTGTGACGCTCAGATCGTTGTGGTTTCCAGAGTACACAGATTAAAGGCTTGTTGCATGTACTGAAATGATTCCCTTGCATCTTCATGCCAAAAAGTAGTTCTGAAGTTGTACGAGATTTTACAAGAGACCTTATAACATTTGCTGAGTGGTGACCGAAGTAAGGAAGTAGAGTGAAGCGTTGTAATAAGCAAGGGGTGCTTGTGAAGTCTGTAATTTTTTTTTTGGTCATTCTGATCTGGTTATATCAAGTTATTTTAGGATTTGTTGCTAAGCTCTTCTGGTAAACTCTAACCTCAATGCCTTCTCCTGTTTTGTGCATCTGTGTTTTTAAGCTACAGCTCTGGGGGAAATTTGAATAATGTGGAGATGTCTTTATAATAGTTGGACTTTTGAATTAGAAATAGAGGTCTGAAACCAAAGAACTTTGGGGCGACTTCTTTGGACCCAAAATGCCACCACTAGGCTTATATTTCTCACATTACAACTGATCTTGAGACTACAGAGATCAGTTCTCTGGAGAAAATGGCTGTTTTGGAGGGTGGGCTCTGTGACTAGGGATGGGCACAGACCACATTTTTACAGTTTGGTTCATGGTTTGTGGCAGAACCACGAATGGATACAAACCGGGAGGTAGGTCTGTGAACTGAACTGGTTCATATCGGTTCATGAGCTGCTGATCTTTGTGGGAAGCAGAAAGCAGGGCTTTAAATGACTCCCAGCCATTTAAACCAAACAGCTGAGTGGTGAGGAGCTCCCTGCTGCTCAGCTGTTTGGTTTAAATGGCCCCGTGCTTTCTGCTCCCCTTGGCTTTTCACGGGAAGCAGAAAGCAAAGGAGCCAGTTTGGTGTGGTGGTTAAGTGTGCAGACTCTAATCTGGGAAAACCAGGTTTGATTCCCCACTCCTCCACTTGCACCTGGCTGGATGACCTTGGGCAAGCCATAGCTCTGTACCAGCTGTTCTCTCAAGGACAGCTTGGGAAAGAGCTCTCTCAGCCCCACCTACCTCACAGGGTGTCTGTTGTGGGGAGGGGGAGGGAAAGGAGTTTGTAAGCCATTCTGAGATTCCCAAGTGAGTGAAGGGTGGGATATAAATCCTATCTCTTCTTCTTCTTCCCTTTAAATGACTGGGAGCCATTAAAACCACTGCTTTCTGCTCCCTGCGGCTTTTCAAAGGAAGCAGAAAACAGTGGTTTAAAAGGCTCTCAGCCATTTAAACCAAACAGCTGTTTTTTGTGAAGAGCAGAAAGAAGGGGTTTAAACAGAAAGCAGGGGTTTAAACAAACTACCACAAATTGCACCAAAGTTCATGAAAGTTCATGGTGGTTCTTCAATTCACAAACATTGCTTTGCGAACCAGAAACCACCTGAAATTCATGACAAACTTCAGTTAGTCAGTTCATGTCCATCCCTGCCTGTGACATTAAACCCCCCTGAGGTTCCTTCCCAACCCCCTCCTCAGGTTCCACCCCCAAATTTCTAGGAATTCCCCAGCGTGGAGTTGGAAACTCTAGCAGCTTATGAAGCAGGACATCTGTCAGTCAAATAGAAGTCAAAAATTTCACTGGGTGTTGCTTAAATATGCCAAAAGTATCTTTTCCACTTGGGGGGGGGGGGGGCTGTTACTAATTTTCTGTGTTTCCCAGAATAATATTTTCAGTACTGGTTTTTATTTTGCAAAAAATTATATAAAATAAAGAAGAAAGAGAAAAAAGTCGGGGCCTGTTGTTTGCTGTCTTCAAGTGCTATGTATGTGGAACTCTGCTTTACAAACTATGAAGCATGCTTGATCTTAATAATTAAGTTTCCCAAGAGATCTGAAAACCTCAGTTTTTCCCGATGATGTTCTGAAAATGTACTGCAATCTCTTGACAAAGATATGAAAATAGAATTATAACACAGCGTATATTCTACAGGTATTCAGCCTCAGTCTGAAAGCTGTTAAAGCATGCTGATGGATTAATGCCACATATGTATGGGCTAGGGTTGCCAACCTCCAGGTGGGGCCTGGAGATCTCATAGAATTACAACTGATCTCTGGACTACAGAGATCAGTTCCACTGGAGAAAATGGTTGCTTTTGAAGGTGTATTCTACGGCATTATACCCCACTGAATTCCTTCTCTTCCGCAAGCCCCACCCTCCCTTGATTCCATCCCCCCAAATGTCCAGGAATTTCCCAACCCAGAGTTGGCAACCCCAGTGTGGCTTATTCCATTTTCAGATTTACTTTATGTGTTGCCACTACAAACTCCCTTTCCTTGAACAGAAGTTGATTCAAGGGCTTGAAGAGAAAACAGAACATATGCAACTCTTCATATATTCCCAAGAGTTGACAGGTTTGTTTGTGATATGTTTTAGTGTGTGGACAGCTGTTATTTTATGAAATAAAATTAATGCCATGAGTTTTGATTTTTTTGGTCTAAAATTATCTGTTGTCAAACTTGCTTAATAATCAGAAATTCTTAATACTCCATGTGTGCAGCATTTCTCTTTTGTAGCCAATAGGAAAGTACTTTACTCATGGGGGCATAGGTGTAGACTATGGGGGGGGGCTCGAGGGCTCGAGCCTCCCCCAAAATTTCCCGGGGGAGACTGAGCCCCCCCCGGGAAACGTAGTGCCTGCCGCCGCGCCTCCCGGGGCCCTTCCGAGGCCGGCAGCTGCTGCTGCCGGTGCCTCTCTCTCCCCCCCCCCGGGCCACTCTTCCATCCTTCCCTCTCCCTCCCTCTTTTCCCAGCGAAGGGAGAGGGAAGGAGTGGGGGGGGAGAGAGAGGCCCCAGCAGCAGCGGCTGGCGGGCCTCGGAAGGGCCCGGCGAGGCGTGGAGGTTTTCCGGCGGGGGGGGGGAAACATCGTTTGCACGCTAAAGAGTCCCCACCCCACCCCCCGGATTTTACAAAAGTCTATGCCCCTGCATGGGGGGGGCAGTTAATGACTTCCATTTTGGGAAAGAACTGTAATTTTTAAAAATCTCCTTTTTTCAGACTAGTATTTGAAGGTGTTTTTAAATTAACCTTTTTATATAGCATTGAATTATTTTAACTGTTTTAGAAGTACACCATGCTTCCAGTTTAAGAGAAAAATCTATATTTAAAAAGTTCTGCTTTCAGCCCCTGGAGTGGCTTGGGCCAAACTAGATGTTACATTTTTTAACTCTCATTCCCTTTAGTCAGATGGCAGCTGCTAAGAACTAAGTTCCCAAGAGCTGTAGTGCCCAATTTAGATCAGACCTGCAGGGTTTTCAGCCTTTCCTCCCTGCCTCGCCCGTTTCCCTACCTGAAATGGCTATGGGGGAGCATTTGACCTGTTGGGTGGCTGTGTCCTAATTTTTGCTTTTGTAGGTAATGGGAGGGGTGTATTGTAACAATTTCAGTCTGAACATAGGGCAGTCTATGCATGTTTATGCTTCTCCACTACACACATATTAACAACTCTTGGATTCAGGACAGAGAACTTTAAAGTGGAAGGTACATTTTTATTTATTTGTTCAGAATGCAAGTTGCATTTTCTTGTACTCTGAAGAATTTCTTTAAGGTACATGACTCACCACAGATAGCTTAGTGTCATGAGAGTTAAATGTAGAGTAGTTAGAAAGGTAGGTAGTTTACACTGCAATCCAAAACAGAGTTACACCCCAATAAGTCCATTGAAGTTGATAGGCTTACAGGGGTGTAACTCTGCTAAAGTTTGAACTAGTAAAGTATGAAGTCATACATCCTTTGGTACAATTTTCATTATCCCCCCCCCCCCCCCCAAATCTGGTGAATACAGAATGTTTTCTTCCACTTGTCCATGAATGTCCTTAGATGAACTCCATTTGAGTTGGTGGACTGAGTTAACAGAAGCAGACATTGATGCTATGATGACTTCATTCTGTAATGTTTGAATCTCTTGCCAAAAAAGGTCCACCTGGAAAATGCAATTGCTTTGTTGCTTCACCTTTGTCAGTTTGCTCCATAATAATATCACAGTTACCCATCTGGCTGTTGGGATCTGCATGAAAGCCATAGCAAGCCGTTTGGGTGCCTGCTTCCTGGAAGTGTGGATGCAAATAAGCCGCAATCAAGCAGCGCCGGTAATGTGAACCCGCTGATCTGGCAGGGATGCGCATAACCGCCCATGCGGACTGTGCGCTTGAGCGCACAACTGTCCACAGGGACGCTTCCAGCTTGCAGAGTTAAAACTCCCAGCTACGGGATCCTTTCCCAATTGCTGCTGCGCCTATGCACCCATGCACCTACGCTCAGGTCGGCGAAATGGACCAAAGCCATGTGCAGCTGCGGCAGTGCTGCCAGGGGCCACTCCATGGTGTGAACACTCCACTCTGTGTCCTCCCCGGTATGGTCCTGGATCAGTCCACACAGTGCGACCAGAAAGCCCCACAACAACTTGGCCCAGGTCTTTTTGCCCCGCTTCCCTTGCGCTTCGTTCTGCCAGTTCGTCCTCCATCTTAAATGTGACTTTTAAAATCTCCCTGTCTTCAAATGTTTAATTTCTCAGGACCAAATAGATCCAAACATATAATTCTCTGTAAACTGACGTATGTGCCTACAGAGTGCGCCATTTGCTTTAAATACTTTGAACATGTATGTTACAAAGCTTGGCTGCAACCCAATATGGTTGTCTCTTCCTTTAAAATGTCGTGTTTATGACTTTAATTTATATGCAGTTTGCTTTGAGTTGTAAGAACAATTTTACATATATACCACCTCATAGCTTTCGCTGTATGCTCAGTATGTGCTGTGAGATTTCACTACCTATATCTGTTCCTCTAGTTGCCTATGCGTAGCATGTTCCACTTATGACAGTCCAAATGTGTCTTTGCCTTTTCTTTAATTTGTAGGTATTTGAGAAAGAAGAGATTGATCCACTGCAGGTTAAGCAACAGGAGGTGAATTGGTTGGGTCAAGGCCTTATTCAGAGTGCTGCTAAAAACACAAGCACTGATAACCTTGAGCGTGATCTTGAAGATGTTAACATGAGATGGAAAACTCTCAACAAAAAGGTAGCTAAAGTGTATTTTCACTCCTGCTTAGTGTCTTGTTAATGTTTGGCTGATATTTCTGGCTGTCTTGAAAAAGGCAGTGTTGCCTTTTGTCTTCTTCCTTGGAGAGGGGCTGTGGCTCAGTGGAGAAGCACATGCTTTCCATGTAGTACGCCCCAGGCTCAATCCCCAGCAATGCTTCCTCTAAGTTGTGGAGTCTTGTGAGCCAAAATCCTACTTTGTGAGCTACTGGCGTTAAAGTTGTGAGTGAACGATTTGGCTACCGCATAAATTACTTTGCTCTGGAGCAGGGGTGGGCAATTGTTTTGGCTCGGGGGCCACTTTGTGGGAGCGGAGCTTAGCGGAGGGCCGCACCTTTTAAAATGATTGCATTCATTAGTTAACTTTGCATTTCAGAAAAGGTATTGTATCATAAATCAAATTGTATCATAAAAATCAATAAATATAAATTAAACAAAATAGTGGTAGTTTTATTCAATTTATTTATTGTGCTAATTTTATATCATCTATAGCTGCAAGCACATTTAATTTTAGAATCAGTTTAATGAGACAAATGTTACCCTATCACACTTTTCTACAATTTTTTTGAATTCAGGAGTGAGATTGCTTGTTGAGAAACCACGTGGCCGACTGTCTTGGCGGGCCGCAAAAAACTCTGTGGCGGGCCACATGTGGCCCGCGGGCTGCAATTTGCCCACCCCTGCTCTGGAGCCATCCTTCCTGAGTGAAGACAAAAAAGTGTGAGCCAGAGACTAAAAAACTGTGAGCTAGCTCACACTAACTCAGCTTAGAGGGAACACTGATCCCCAGCATCTCCATTTAAAAGGATCAGGTGGTAGGTAATGTTCAAAGGCCTTTGCCTGGGACCTTGGAGAGTTGCTGCCAATCAGATCTGGTAATACTGACTTTGATAGACCATTCTGAGGTCTGTTATGAAGTGTCCCGTTCTGAAGCACCATATGGACTCCCGTGTTTATACAGAGTTCTGCAGAAGCAAACTGTCTTTTGGCACAGGCACATAGTATTCTTTAGTTGTGTAACATTAGGGAATCAAAAACCTCTGGGAATAGAATTGCTTTATTAATGCAAACACTGACAACAAATGTTAAGGATAATTCCTACAACATTTGTATCTTGCTGACTGGAAGGGGAATATTTTACATCCTATCCAAATGAAGATAGATATATGGAAGTAGTCTGTGAAGGATTCAGACCCTCTGAGGATTATCTTTGCTGCCTTACTCAGACCAGTTTCTCCCTTTGAGAACCTGTAGCTTACAGACACCTGAAACGTTCGTGACCTGTACAGTCCTCAACTTTGGTTTATTACTAAGGGGCACAGATGTCACTCCCTGAATCAGTGAAGAGCAACAAGAACCAGAGCATCCTAGGTTTAAATTGTTACATTTTCTTCCTGTTTTATTGTGCATAATATATGTTCCAGGTTGGAGGGGATAGTGGGGAAAGGATGATATTCACAATGTCTGTGTTTTTTTAAGGTTGCCCAAAGAGCAGCTCAATTGCAAGAAGCATTACTCCACTGCGGGAGGTTTCAAGATGCTCTTGAATCCATACTCAGCTGGCTTATTGACACGGAAGATCTTGTGGCGAATCAGAAACCTCCATCGGCTGAGTTTAAAGTTGTAAAGGCCCAAATACAGGAACAGAAAGTAAGTGAAAATTATTGATGCAATCCTTATGCTATATGTATGTAGTCCAACACCTGTCGCAAAATATGAATTAGGTTTATTGCATCTGTCACCATCCATACCCCAGGCTGTTATTCCTGAAGGAGCACTTGATGGTACTGTTAATAATGACAAAAACTGGCAAGCCTAAGAGAACTCTGGTAGGCATCTTATTTTGTACTGCTGTATTTAATAGAAAAGCGGCAATTCTCCATGCCAGTCACAAAAGGCAATGAAACTAGGCCGCCCATATGCAATGCAGAGGTTTCTGTATGCCTGGAGAACTCCCAAATTATGCAGAATACTATGACTTTATCATTCAAGCGCAGAAAGTAATGCCTGATGAAGACTGAATATATTTGCAGAAGCACAGAATGTTGAGAGTAGCTGAGTATTAGTTATGGGGGGAAAGGTAGTGGGTGTGTAAAGAAAGCCTGCTCAAGCACCTGAGATTGTATAGAATCCTGGAGAAATACAGGGGTGGGAGTGGTCTCCAAATTGTTCCACCCTCACAGTTTATCACAGGTCCCCAGCTTGGTTTTGATTTAAGGTATGAAAGTGTCAGTGCTAAGGACCGTGGGCAGGGTAGGCATCAGAAGCTAGGAACTGGGAACCTGGGAGTTAGATACATGAAGACTGCTATAGCCCAGGAAAAGACCCAACCTGACTTGGAGACTCTATTGGCCGTTGAGATCACAGAAGGACAATGACTAGCCTGGGGGAAAGTATCTCCAGAGCTGAGGAACATTCACCATTCTAAAATCTAGAACATGTAACCCTTATGGTTCACGACACTGATCCTTGAACTTCTGGCTCTATCCCCAGCAGCTCTGTACATTTGGTTATGTGAAATGACTGGATTTCAGTCAGTGTCTGCTGAAGCAGGAAATGTGAATGGAAGCAAGCTAAGGTGTTTACCACAACACTACAAAAACTATATGAGCCCTAGAGATGGAATTCATCTAGATTATTTGAAGAAGAATATTGTTCTGAACTCAGACCGTCCTGCACTCATAGGCATAGGGAGATCTCTTGATTTTGGGAATGCTTTGAACATTTCCATTGTGTGTCTTCTGATTTGAGCATAGGGTTGCTGAGTCCTTATTACTTACCGGCGGGGGGAAGTCCTCCTGACGCTGGGAGCTTCCCCGGCGTGCACGCTTGAGCGCGCACTGCAATGATGTCACCCGGAAGTGACATCATCACGTTGGAGGCATTGCTAGGGCGACACTCTGGCAATCGCCCCAAAACTCTATGGTACCATAGAGTTTTGGGGCGATTGCTAGAGCATCGCCCCGGCAACGTCCCCAAAGTGATGACATCACTTCCGTTGATGTCATAATGATGGGGAAGTCAATGACTTCGGGGGTGGGGCTCCCCCCGCCGGCCAAATGCTGGCTGGCGGATTGGGAACCCCCCAGGCTGACTTGGCAGCCCTATTTGAGCATGTGGATTGGGTCATTCCATCAAATAAAATGAGAAAGTTGTGTGAATCTGGAGATTTCATATATGCATTGTGGCTTCTGTGCTGGTAATTTTTAATTTATTGGGTCAGTTATTTGCATATGTGGCAGGAAAGTCTTGAAATATCTGTGTTTCTTGCATCTTGGCATCACTTATCTTTCACATACACTTGAATACAAATGAAAAGTTTATTTCATGAGTTTTATGAAATCCACAGCAAGTGCTTGCAAAGTGGGACTCAACTAACAGCAATCACCTCCCCCCCCACACACACACAAACGTACTACTCCAATGGAAGGGCTTTTCTTTTTCAAGAAACAGGTGGTAGGAAATAGCCCTGTGTTCGATACCCAGTGTGGGGGCAGGTGAGCTTTTCTGTTCCCTATGCTATATGTTCTACCTTGAATTCTGAATCATTGGGGAATTAAATTTGTGCCTGCATTTGCATCCCACCCTCTCTTACCTCTTCTACTGATTTTGATTTCATTCTACAGTTCATTTGGATTTATTGTAATTGACACCCTCTCGCCATGTTTTTGCCATCTTTGTTTATGACACTGATGGAGAGTTATCCTCTCTCTTTCTTGAATGTTCATATATTAAATGCTAAATCAACAGTAGTGGAATCAGTGGCATGTACCCAACCACACTGTTCCTCTGATGGAGCGGCATTTCCATTAGTAGGAGAGGGAGTCGTAATATCTGCCAGTTCTGCCCTCCTGCTATAGACCTCCCTTTTAACTCCTGTCCTGCTTCTGAGGGATACAATTTTGTGGGCTGCAGCGAAATGGGGAAGCAAGAAAGTCCTGCTCTGTGAAGTCTGCGGATGCTTGTATATGTCCCATTGTGATCAGTGCAGCTTGGTGACCAGATTGATAGTCATTCCCTTCTTGAAAATGAATGAATAAATAAAAAGCTAGTGAAAGTCTAGGAAGCCGCATGCTCTGCACCGGAGATAAGAAGTCCTGTTCCTAAAGCTAAGCAGACTTTGGCTGAATTGTTAAAGACAGCCCTGAAGGCAGAGGAATGCATCATGTTTACTGAGTCAAGTGTTCAGTCTGCCTGCAAAGTTGAGCAACCAAAGTTGCAGTTGTGTGCAATGAAATTATATATATTATAATTCATATATATTAAAGGTTCATTTGGGGCATAATCCAGAGGAAGTTAAAATAATGTCTTGAGATCACATTATAAGGACTTGTGGCATAGTCAAGTCTCCAGTCAAGCTTATCTTTCTGGGCAGATTGTACCCAGTAGTTGCAATTGTCCTCATGTCCTCATGTTGAGGGAAACACTCTTAGGAGATGTAACTTCATGGGGAAGTCTGTCAAAATTGAATGAATAAAATATCATTGGGCCGTGCACATGTTCTGTAAGCTGGGTAATGTTGTGATATGATGCTGATGATGTGGTCTTGTCTGCTTCCATGTATTTGCCGGTTCATGTGTTGCACATAGATGCCTAAATCACTACTGCCATGGGTGAATGTCCATGCATGATCCGGCATGCACACCTACATGCTATGTAGACCATATGGCCATCATGTCAAGCCCAGTAACTAGGCAGCAAGGCTTGGGGGAAGATTTTTGTATTATTGTCCCTCTGTGCATTGACTTTTTCAGACGGCTGAATATTAGCATAGCCCTGATACCCTAGTCAGCCAGAGCATTCCCACCTCCACATCTTCATCCACGTAGCCCCACTCTTGTCTCTGGCAAGGCAACTTGAGAGCAGGGGCTGGTATTCCTTTGGGGTCCAGATTTGGCCCTAGTGCCTCTACTTACGCTAGCATATGTTTTAAACATATAAAGACTGATTCTGCAAGGGGCTATTGTAGTTTACTTGTTAGTATTTTTGATGCTTAGTTTAATAGTTTCAACATGTAGTTTTATGCATGTATGTTTGTTGCTTGCCCTGAACTTTCTCTATAGTTTATAGTATGTAATAGAAATCTGAGTGAACTATGTCTGGAAAGAAGTTGGATCTCTGCAATTTAGATTAAGCTCAGCCTACTTTGCAAGCCTTAGTCATAAATTACTTACGTAGTCGATGGCCGTTGCGATGTAAAAGTGACACAATAGCAAACCTGCATCTTCATCTTCTTACACCTTTGTGGCAATACAGTCATTTCCCGGCAGTCTGATTTCTGATTGTCTTGTCTCCAGCTTCTCCAGAGATTGTTGGATGACCGCAAGCCCACTGTCGAGCTAATCAAGCGTGAAGGGGAGAAAATTGCCAAGTCAGCAGAGCCTGGCGATAAAGAGAAGATCTTGAAACAGCTGAGCCTTCTAGAGAGCAGATGGGAGGCGTTGCTCGACAAGGCAGAAGCCAGGTACGCAAGAGGTTTTTATTCACTTACTAGGGCATCAGGGCTCACTCCTAAATGCAGTCTGGAATGCTATATAATCTGCAGATGTATGAAGATGTTCATTCTGCTGATTATAAGATTAGTATCCCCATCTGAGGTTGAATGAGAAAATGACTTGGAATGCATCATTACATTTTTTTTAAATTTAGGAAACGTATATGTCTCCTCTATAGGGGGTGGCTGACAGCACAACAATAAAGTAACAAAACAATAAACATAAAAATGCTAAGATTAAAATAAGCCATTAAAAAACCAACCAACCAAGAGATGCAGGGCAGAAAATCATGTTCAGCGGTTTATCCATATAACTGTACTCGGACAAGAAGCAAGCCATGTAATCAACCGCTAAAAAGATGAAACCATTAAGTTATAAGTTTGAACAAAGACACCTAAAGGATGGTAAAATAGTTAGTCAGGAGACCTTCAAGTTGGAGAAGGGCATTCCAGAGACAAGGTACCACCACTGAAAAAGCCCTGCCTCCAGTTGCCAGTTTCTTTACCTATGCACATGGAGACAAAGAGGGCAGGGTTTGGGGAAAGCATCCTTAGTAGCAGATTGAATGGTAGTAGAGGAGGCTTTTAGAAAGGCAGATATGATCCCCCCCAAGGAATCACATAATCACTCTCTGTAGGTATACAAGAAAACCTTGATGATTTGGGGGAAAGCTCCATTTCCTTCCAACCTGGTGGGGGCTGAGGACTTCACATGCACAGTGCCTTCATGCTGTCTACAGGCCTCCCTCCAGCAGCTCCTGGGGGAAGGCACCAAAGCTCAGCAGAAGAGCACGTGTGTTGGACGCAGGGGTTTAGCACCTGGCTTTTCCACTTAAGAAGGGTCTCAGGTCACAGGTATTGGGAAAGACCATTCTCTGCCTGAGACACAATTCCAGTCTGGATAGTAGACAATGGCTGTGGTCTCACACACACACTAAATAATCCACTTTCAATCCACTTTCCAACTGGATTTTGCCAGTTCACACAGTGGGTTGTTTAGTGTGTGTGTATGACCAGAACGAATAGTAAGGCAGAGGAACCAAAGATCCAGTTCAGTATAAAGCAGCTTTATATATTGTGGTGTGAAGTCAAATGTCTTCCTGAAGTTGAGAGCATGAGGAATTAGTACCAGAGAACACACGCCCTCAAGCACATATCCTCAGGAGTCCGTTTCCCCTCTGTCGGAATCCTTCTGCAGCCCCTCTGCCCCGGCAAGATATTTCCTGGCTTAACGAGAGGGCTGCAGTGGCTGTATCTGGAGCCAGCTACGTGGAACCACACAACCCAATCAAAGGAAGGAGCTCCAGATATGGCTGCAAAATTGGTGGATCCCTGAGGTGCTGGTTTGTGAACAGGGACTAAATTGGATGAGTATTCAAATTGCACGTAAGAAAACCAACAGAGTTTTAGTCTGTAACCTGCCTTCAAATGAGCATCCTGTTGAAATCAGAGCATATTACGTGTACTCCATTTTTGCCTTGGTGTTTTTCTCAAAGCTGCACATACACAACTTGCACACACACACAAAACGCAAGAGTTCCATTTAACATGCAGTTTGAATCTTAGATGTGACTTCCAATCTACATTTTGGACGCACATCTGAATGTGCTTCCTATTGAATGCAATTCATTGTAGATAGACAGCATCCACAAGCATTTGGATTTTCATCAGCCTGGCTTCTGATCCAGCAGAGTGATAAATGCACACAGTGCTGTTTTTGCATGCATATCTCCTTTGTTCAAATCAGGATGGAAAGGGAGAGGGAGGATGCAAAGTATTTCTTAGATCCTACACAAAAATGTAACAAACAAAACAAGGAAGAGGTAGGCTTCAAATGGTGACGTTTCCTTGCACATCGACATTTGATCATTATAGCAGCCTGCTGCCCTAGACAATCAAGTTTACCGCTAACATTTACAGAGGCATGCAAATAAAAATATTTAGGATTGAGCCATTATCAGTATTTCAGTGGCAGGAAATATTATTTCTATTTTTTCAGATTTTAATGAGCTCAGTAGCTTCTTACAAGTCCTCTGTGCAGTGTGACTTGTGTTTCATATCCTTGAACAGAACTACACACTACAAATAATGAGGGCTGCCAACAAAAATGGCAGCTCTGTGTTGCATTCCCTTCTCCCCCTCTGTAATGAGTAGTTCAACTAAACCCTATTCCCAGCATTGTTATGATCTGTGTTTCCTTATCATTGGCTGTCACTTGAGGGGGCAGGGACACGTACATGCGAATGACATCAGGATATGGGTTAAACGGAATCAAATGTTACTGAGACGGCTGAGACTTGCAACACAGAATCTTTCAGCAGCAGCCCCGTGGGCTTCTTTTAATGTGAAATTCTGTTCTTTGAATGAGTGAGGGTTAGTTTAGCATAGCATTCACCCTCCCTAGATGTTAGGGTTGCCAAGTACCGGCGACTTACTGGCGGGGGGGAGTTGTTCTCCCCCCGGGAGCTCTTCTGGCGCATGTGCTTTGCGCGCACACCACAGCGACGTACGTCATTACACAGGGGAAGTTGTTCTCACCGGATGACTTCTGGGGCAGGGTTCCCCCCGCCGGCCGAATGCTGGCCGGCGGATCGGGAACCCCTATAGCGGGGGATCCCCTGCCCCCCGGGCTGACTTGGCAGCCCTACTAGATGTGCTTCTGCTGATATAGCTTGTTCTTTTCTACTAATCAATATGGAAGTCATAAAACTGTCATTAAGCAAAAGCTATAAAATATTATGAGCTCTCATTCTGTTCATTCTGGCTTGTGGTAGATTAAGCAATGCTATCTTTTGTTGCTGGTTCTCAGAATTTTATTTCTGCATGATAGACTCTTTACCACCTCCAATTATATTTACATTTTTGTTCCATCAGAGCAGACTTGAAGACTATCCTAACAAGTGGGTTTTGTTTTGTTTTATGTTTTGGCCTTGGCATGTTGTAGGAATCATCAGTTGGAAGGTATCTCAGCTGTAGCACAGCAATTCCATGAAACCTTAGAACCCATGGTTGAATGGCTAACCACCACTGAGAAGAAGCTTTCAAATTCCGAACCCATTGGAACTCAGGCCTCCAAATTACAACAACAGATTTCTCAACATAAAGTAAGAACTTCTTGTGTTGTTCATTTGGGCCATAGTTTCTTACTTAATTGTTCAACAAATTGAGAAAACTCAATTTTTTACATTGGCAAGTTTGTACATGTCTTTATTACTGTCAATTCATAACATCATTTCCATTGCCCTTTTGTGTTCAGTTGTGCTTATTTTTGGTTCATATTTTTTCCTTTCCTTTCTTTTCTTTTCTATTCTTTCTTTTTTTTACTATTTTGAAATTTTCATTTAGGCCTTAGAGGAAGACATCATTACTCGCAATAAAAATTTACAGCAAGCTATTAGTATTGGTCAGGCTTTAAAGACATTGAGCTCCAGGGAAGATAAAGATATGGTGCAGGAGAAACTAGATTCATCCAAAGCCCAATACACTGAGATTCAGAAGAAGAGCAGCAGTAGGGCCGAGCTGCTCCAGCAAGCTTATTGCAACGCTCAGATTTTCGGAGAGGATGAAGTTGAATTGATGAATTGGCTGAATGAAGTCCATGAGAGGTTGAGCAAACTGGCAGTTCAAGGCTACAATACTGACTTGCTTGTGAAACAACACACTGAAATGCTGGTATTTCCATTTGTTTTCTGTTGATTTTCTGTTGCCACCACCACCATTATTATTATTATTATTATTATTATTATCATTATTATTATTATTATTATTATTACCACCTTCATTTTTTTAGTCCAGCATCTATTTAGGTAGAAGTAGTGGTGATTTTAAAGACTTTCAGCTATGTAATTTCTACAGCTATAAAACAATGCTCAAATCTCCTAGGTTCTTCAAGAAGAGATTCTGCTCAGAAAGCAAAATGTTGATCAAGCAATACAAAATGGTTTGGAACTCCTCAAGCAAACTACAGGTGAGAGTTTTAAGGGAACCAGTGATTTAGCAACCAGGACAACGTGACATGTGGTTCAGCAGGAACTTCTCTGTGACTGTTAGCATTTACTAAATCCTTCTGAGCATTCATCTTTTTGAAAGTGTTTCAATTTCAAGCCAGTGTTTCAGTGATTATTACTGTCCAGTAGCACCTTAAATACCAACATTTCCCGGTATAAGCTTTCATGAATAACAAAGTCACTTTGAAGATATAGGTATAGTCAAAAAGAAAGTGATGTTCATTGTAAGCTTGGCATAATGTAATGGTTGAGAGCATGAGCTATGAACATGAAGTGCTCAGCTCAGATTTCATTTCAGCCATGAACTTATTGGGTGAGTTTAGGAAAGTAATTATGTCAGCTTCAACCCATCACTGATTATGGAGCTCTCCTTACTCAGATATTTTGAGTTTAAGTATGGAAAAGGTTTTTGAACATGTAGGAAAAATTGCTACATAAATCCTAAAGGCATGAATCAGCCAACATTAAGTATTTTTAGGATCCACTGATTTCAATGGAATGGTAAAAGCCTATGCTCATCTCTTATCATTGAAGTCTTATTGATTTCAGAGTGCCTCAGTATACAGAGCTTCATATTTAAAGGGGTCTCCTCATCTGTGAAAAGGTATCTTCCATCTCCTCAAGTTCCATCCTCTGTCCCCACTATCCAAATTTAGCTAACCTGCTGTTAACATCAACAGGGAAAACTTAGTCTTACTGCTTTAAAGGGAATTTGATTTAAGAAATCCCACTGATTTCCATGGTGTGAGTAACTTTCTATGTGTACATTTACTCATTTTGCACTGAAGGCATAGACCATTTATTTTCTTAGACGAGAAGCCCTTGAATGTACAGGTTTCTGGTAGCACTGATTATTGTTTTCAAGCTTCATCAATAGTAAACCCATTTTATTTGTGATCATATGAAGTTAGCATACTGAATCTGATGATTGATCCATCTAGTCCAGCCCACTTTGGTTGGCAGGGGTTGATCCTGCTACATGTGAAGTATGTGCTCTAACAATGGCCTTTCTCCCTCCTTTTTGAGCAATATTTTGTCATTTTTAAGTGATTAGTGGGTGGCAAATGTTGAATTGTCCCATGTGGCCTTTGGAGTTTAAGGAAGGAGCAAATAATTTGCCACTTAAATATTGGATGCTTTTGATGTAATAGTATGAACTCTCTCTCTCTCTCTCATTTGGAGGGAAAGTTGAAAAATGTTATAGTGGCCCTCTGCAAAGCTCACAAGTGAATTCAATGATTAGTTTCCCTTTTGCTTTAAGAGAGACTGCTTCTCCCACAGTAGACCAGTACTGTGGGAAAGTTGCATTCCAATTGCACATGTCTGGTTTGTAGACCAACAATTCCTAAATGTTCCAGTCGCTAGCTCCATGAGCTCTCCAAGATATACATAATTTGGGACTGGGAGGCAGGGAGACAAGAGAGGGGAGAAATAGTTCAGAAACGGAATTTACATTGTTCACTGAAAGGTGAACTCAGTGTAGTGAACCACCACAAACAGCTTGAAAGTTTGTGGAAAGTTTGTGCCAGTTGACCTGCCACAAACTTCACTTCACGAACCACAAACTGCCCAAAATTCGTCATGAACTTTAGTTTGTGAGCCAGTTCGTGCACATCCCTAGCCATAAAGTCTACCTTCCAAAGCAGCCATTTTCTCCAGGTGAACGAATCTTTGTCTCCTGGAGATCAGTTGTAATCCCAGATTTCCAGCCACCACCTGTAGGCTGGCAACCCTAGCCTCGATCCTAATATCTACGTATGGTGAGATAAACTCATAGGATCCCTTTCTGCTTGAATGGGGGTGATCAGTATATGCTGAGGCGTGTATGAGTGTTCTCCACTGAAATGAAAGTGGAACCTATTCTAGGCAGTGAAGGTCCATACAAGCACTGAAATTCTTATTTGCTTTAGATATGGCTTTTATTTATGGAATAATATCTCTTTCAAATTACAGGTGATGAAGTTGTCATTATCCAGGATAAATTGGAAGGCATTAAAGCAAGATACAAAGACATCACTAAATTGAGTTCTGATGTGTCCAAGACCTTGGAGCAGGCTCTACAACTTTCTGGGCAGCTGCAGTCAGCTCACGAAGAACTCTGCACTTGGCTTGACAAAGTCGAAGCAGAATTACTTTCATATGAAACTCAGATCCCCAAAGGCAAAGAGTTAAATCAGGCACAAGACAGACAAAGAGTGGGTATAAATACTGAAGATCTTCACATATCCAAGAAGTGATTTCCTGTAAAGAGATGTTTACCCAGGGCTATTTTGGGGCAGGAACGCACAGGAACGGAGTTCCGGCTGGCTTCCAAGTTGACCATGCCTACAGCCTCCCCCCCTCAAGTTCCCCAGGCGCCCCACAAGCCATGGGGCACTTGGGGAAGCCAATCCTGGGAAGGAGCTGCGCTGTTGGGGGTGTAGCCTAATATGCTAATGAGTTTCTGCTGTTTGGTGTGGCCTATTATGCTAATGAGTTCCTGCTAGGCTTTTTCTACAAAAAAAGCCCTGTGTTTACCCATTAAGTAGCATACTGTGCAGATTTCTGAATATGGCACCTACTTAGACTGTGGTTAAAACAGAAGATAGATATATTTTCCTTCTTGAAAGCAGTTATGAGATTAATAGGGCAATCCTAAACCCCAGATTGATGCAGCCCTGGTATACCTTGTGTCCTCTCAGAGTATACTGAGTGGGCCAGGTGTGATGCCAAATCCATAAATCCTTTGCTTACACATGTAGGGTGTAATCGTTTGATCTGTGTTGATAATATTGTTGTAATTTTTATGTAGTATAAAAGGCTAGCTGCACCAAATACTCTGTAAATGAAATTCTGAAACATTGTTGCAGTTTAGTTTTTATTTTATCCAGGACTGGACCATGCTACCCACACTAAACACCACTAAAGAAAATATAAATCTCCATGCCAAAGATTTTTGTTCCCTTTGTTCTTAGATATTTGCTTGAAAGTAAACTCAGTTGATACCGGTACTCATTTTGTTGTTCGGTCGATTTATACAACAAGGGGAAAGGGGAAATCAGGGTGTCACAAATATGTTTATTCCTTTTGTTTGCTGGATTAATGACTGGCAACTCCTTTCACCTCCAAAGAATGGTGGTCTGCTGTGCAGACTGTGGGAATGTATTTAGTTTGTGTTCTGTCAAAACTTCCCTTCAGGAATCACCTGCTTCTCTGTCAAGTGACTTACAATAACAAAAGCAAAGATTATTGAGCTGAAATGAGAGTGCTGGTTACAGCTGTAACTTGCGAACAAAATACTTCAGCTCTTTCCTCTTTGATTAATTAACGACTGGGTAGGGGACAAACATGGAATCTTTGGGTTCTGTGTGTGGATCTATGCCAAAACAGGGATTTTCAATGTTCTTCTAAAAAGTTATTAGTTTTTCATACATATAGTACAATATAACACGATACACGATAGAACACACAATTGTACAGCCTAGACTGTTAGTGAGTCAGGCAGATTATAAATCAAATGCGTATCATATCTTGTCTAAGACTCAGTAAGCTAAGTGGCCCATTAACAATTAATCAACATAAAGTCATAAACACCTATATCCAAACTACTATAATTTACAGCTAAATTACATTAAACCCATTTTTGTCCACCAAACTTTAAGACACTTTGCATTTCAAGTGTTCTTTTTATGTTTAGGAACTGAAAAAAGAAGCAAAACAGAACAGAATCTTATTGGACACTCTCAATGAAGTCAGTAGTGGTTTGCTGGAACTGGTGCCATGGAGAGCAAGGGAAGGGATAGACAAAATGGTCACAGAAGACAACGAACGGTACAAATCAGTGAGTGATACTGTAACCCAAAAAGTGGAAGAGATTGATGCTGCCATTCTAAGATCACAACAGGTAAAAACAAAACAACGCCCCCCCTTGTCGTTTTATTCTCTTTTTGATACTGGGGGAAATAATCTCTTGGGATCTGAATACAAGTTTAAAGTTCATGTTAGTAGAATGCCTTTGCTATAGTTACACAAGAACAGTGGATGCTTGAAAAGACCATGGTCTTCAGTTTTAGACACAGGGTCTAGAGACCACAGCAAATCAAGACATTGTTGAAGCCATCTGCCACGTTGTTGACATAGAAATTATGGATCAGCCTCTTACTGAGTAGCATTATAAGTGGCTTCCTGCAGTGCTCTCCATAGGAATTCCGCCAGAGAAAGGGTTGTAAACTCAAACCTCATAACTTTTGCAATCTGCACGGCTATGTAGGTCAAATACCAGCTTGTGTAAACCGTTTCTTGAAATAGAGATGCAAACAGTGGTCAGAGGGTACAATTTCTCCAGAAAGGCAAATGTTATTTGCAGTGGCCAGTAGGATTTAAAAAGACAGTATGTCCACATTAGTATTTTGTTAAGGTTCATTTTTAATTTTTTTTCTAAACATCTCATTTATTGGCTCTTTAATCAGTGTGACTCAGTTCACATACTTCTCTTTATAAACTTGGAATGTACTTTCTCTGATTATAAATGTGAGATGACAGCATTGTGTTTGTGGTCTCTTTCAAACAGATTAACAGTGTGATGACGAATTACTCATAAGGGACGTGAAAAAATGTCAGGCCCTCATGCTTTACTTTTAAGCCATGATTCATAATTGAAGAATAAGATCTGACAGCTTATCAGTTAGATTTCACAGCTGTCTGAATAACAGCATAAGAAGAGCCTTGCTGGTTCAGACTTGTCTGTTTGACACAGCATCCAAAACAGTTGTCCTGGAAGGTCAAATAGATACACCACAGAGACAAAGGCCTTCTCTGCCTTCAGAAATTTACTGCCTCTGAATTTGGAGGTTTTCTTTAGTCACCGTAGGTAGCAGCCATTGATGAACATATCCTCCATGCATCTTTCCAGGGCTCATTTCACAGCAGGAGCTCCTTTGCATATTAGGCCACACCCCCTAATGTAGCCAATCCTCCAAGAGCTTACAGAGCTCTTCTTACAGGGGCTACTGTAAGATCTTGGAGGATTGGCTGCATCAGGGGTGTGTGGCCTAATATGCAAAGGAGCTTCTGCTATGAAATGAGCCCTGCATCTTTCTAATCCGTGCTGTTGGCCTTCATCCTCTAGCAGTGAATTCCAAATAAAAAGTAAAAGTGGCAATGAAGCCACAAAAATGAAATGGCGATATTCCTTAAACTGGTTCAGGAGATAATTGGGCCAGTTTATGTTGGTGCAAGAACACTGTTGAATTAGACAGGCCTAATAAGGAAATCTTTGTAAGTGTGAAATTTGCATATACCACCCCATGTACCTGTTGGCTCAGTACAAATTATCACCTTGCCGGGATTAAAACATAAAGTTCAATTACTTTTTCGTTTGTACATGCGTGTGTGTAAATCAAGTTGCTTCTGACTTACGGTCACTCTGAACGTGCTGTCGTTCACAGTCTTGCTCAGGTCTTGCAAACTGAGGGCTGTGGTTTCCTTTATAGAGTCCATCCATTTCATGTTGGGTCTTCTGCTTTCCCTGCTTCCTTCAACTTTTCCTAGCATTATTGTCTTTCTCAGTGACTTGTCTTCTCAAAATATGACCAAAGTACTATAGCCTCAGTTGAATCATTTAGCTTCTGGGGAGAGTTCAGGCTTGATTTTTTTTCTTTTTGCTGTCAAGTCACAGCTGACATATGGCAACCCCATAGGGTTTTTCAAGGCAAGAGATGTTCAGAAGCGATTTGCTGTTGCCTACCTCCATTCCTTAGTAGTCTCCCATTCGAATATTAGCCAAGGCTGACCCTGCTTAGTTTCCGAGATCTGATGAGGCTAGTCTGGGCTATTCAGGTCAGGGCTGATTTGATCCAGAACCCACTTATTTGTCTTTTGGCATTTTCTGCTTTAACCTTCAGCAGTAGTTGTTTCAAGTCTTCACTGTTTTGTGCCAGTAATGTGGTGCCATCTGCATATCTAAAATTGTTGCATATCTAAAATTCCAACTTTCACTATACCTTCTAATCCAGCTTTCCTTATGATATGTTTCTGCACATAGATTGAAGAGATAGGGAGATAAAATATATCCTTCTCTGACCCCTTTACCAATTGTCAACCATTATGTTTCTCCATATTCTTTCCTAACAGTAGCCTCTTGTCCAGAGTACAGGTTGTACATAAAAACAATCCGATGCTGTGGCATGCCCATTTCTTTTAAAACCAGTCATAGCTTTTCATGGTCCACACAGTCAAAAGTTTTCTGTAATCTATGAAATGCAAGCGGATTTTCTTCTGAAATTGTCTCATATGCTCCAGTAACCAGTGTAAATTTGCAATATAATCTCTCGTGCCGTTTCCTTTTCTGACTATGGTAAAACTCTTTACTGTAAGATTTTGAGCATCACTCTATTTGTGGGATAAATTATGGTCCGATAGTTGCTGCAGTCTTTGACATCTCCTTTTTTGGAATTGGGATGCAAATTAACCATTTCCAGTCTGTGGGTCATTGTTTGGTTTTCCATATTTGTTCGTATATTCTTAAGATTTTAATGGACACTGTTTCTGTGTCTTGGAATAGTTGCTCCCAGTTATTCTCAGTGCAGTTTTCACTTTGCTTTCTAAAATTTCTTCTTCAAAATAGTTCTTCAGTGTAATGTTTCCATCTTTTCTTTATTTTGTCCTGCTCAGTTAATGTACTTCCATGTTGATCTTTCATCATGCCTAACCATCCTTTAAATTTCCCTTTGATTTCTTGGCTCTCGTGTAACAGATTTCTTGTTCTTTTTTTGTTGTTGTCTTCTAATTGATCTCTGTCCCTTCATGCAAGTTGCTGGAACACTGCATTTAGACTTTTGATTCTGTTTCTGTCATTTTGCTTCTCATCTCTTAAGCTTTAGTTTATCTAGAGCCAGCGTGGTGTACTGGTTAAGAGCAGCAGACTCTAATCTGGAGAACCTGGTTTGATTCCCCACTCCTTCACATGAGGCCTGCTGGGTGACCTTGGGCCAGTCACAGTTCTCTCAGAACTCTCTCAGCCCCACCTACCTCACAAGGTGCCTGTTGGGAGTGAAAGGGAAGGAGATTGTAAGCCATTATGAGACTCCGTAGGGTAGAGAAAAGCAGGATATAAAACCAACCTTCTTCTTCTCATTTATCTTTAGCAATTTTAAGAGTTTCATCAGTCATTAATCATGGCTTTTCTTTTCTTTTGGCTACAGAAACAGTCTTTGCACATTCTTCCTTGATATTGTCTTTGGTTTCAACCCACAGTTCTTCTGATTCACATTCACTTGAAGTTAGGAATGCAAATCTATTCTTTACATGGTCTTTAAACTCTTTGGGAAAGCTGCTTAGTTTGTATTTTGGCACTAAGAAAGTTTTGGTGTTTTTCCGCAGCTTTATTCTAATTTTTGATATTAACAATTCATGGTCTGTACTACAATCAGTTCCTGGTATTGTTTTAGCAGAGAGAATATAGCTTCTTTGGCTTCCAGTTGTGTGATCTACTTGATTTCCATATTGGCCGTCCCATGATGTCCATGTGTACAGTCATCTGTTTGGTTGCCTGAAACATGTGATCACAGTGAGCAAATTATTACCTTCACAGAATTCTATGAGTCACTCTCCTGCTCATTTCATGCTCCTAGCCCAAATCTTCCAAAAATATTTGATTCTGCTTTGTTTCCTACTTTTGTGTTCTAGTTACCTATGATTATCAGCACATCTTGCTTAGGTATGTGATCAGTTTCTTCCTGGACACTTACATCAGAGCTTTCAGTTTCTTCCTCATCAGCATCTGTAGTTAGGGTGTAAATCTGAATGATGTTTATATGAATAGGCTTTCTGTAAAGTGATATTATTCGGTCAGATTTTGCATTATAGCCCCTCACTGCCTGTGCTACATCTCGCCTTACTATTAGAGCAACTCCATTTCTTCTGTGTTTCTCATTCCCTGAGTAAAACACCTTGTGCATGTCTGACATAATTAAACAAGATAGTTTTAAATAAAATAGCTATTAATAAATGTAGCCTTCCACATATAAGTCTCTAATGTAAACTAAAATCCTCAAACTGCTGTTGCAGGCTTCACTGACTTGAAGTATTGTGATGACTGCAACATTTTAATCTGCTCTACAAAAAAAGTTTGTTTTATTCAAACAAACTAAACACATTTACTAAAAATAATTACTGTAGGGCATAACTCTGATAGGCTGTCAACTTATTTTTCCTGAAAGGGCTTCTATAAGCTAATGCTTTTATGCCTTGCATAAATAAAACCTTCCCCAGAATGTAGATACCATAGTTTTTTTAGATGGACAAGAGCAAAAAAAATTAGATGGACAAGAGCAAGAGATGCTTAAAAGAAAAAAAATGGTATTCATGTGTTTTTTTATTTGTAAGAATATTGATAGAAATTTCTGTGTTAGAGTATAAAGTATTACATTATCCACTCTGACATTATCTTATATTATCTGATATTACATTATCTATCTGCTTCTTTTCCAAAATAAGGTGATTTTATTGTATTTCTCAGACTGATTTCCCACAAGGTGCTGCCCCGGCGTCGTTCTTCCGGTTTCCCCGATTGCCTGCTTCAATTTCACACTATTTGCCGTGGGGCGCGTTTTGACCCGCGGCTTTGTGCGATTTCCCCTGCGGCTTCAGTGATCCTGTTTTTTTGAGGATCATTGAAGCCTTGGAGGAAATTGGGCGGAGCTGCGGGTCAAAATGCACCTTGCAGCAAATAGTGGGAAATTCAACCAGGCAATTGGGGCAAAGGGAAGAATGATGCTGGGCAGCGCCTTGTGGGAAATCGGTCAGTGTTACTGAGAGTCCTGAAGTTTACTGAAATGGAAAGAGATTGCCCAACGATTATAAGAAGCTGCCATGTTCAGCGAGACGAAGAGGCTGCATAATCAAGCACTTCTCGAGGCTTTAAACTAGCTTTCAAGTTACCCAAAGGGAGCAGTCCTAAGCCGGTCTGCTTGGAAGGAGGTCTCATGTTATTGTAGGGTTGCCAACCTTCAGGTGGTGGGAAAGCCCCGTTCCAAGTACCACTATCTCTCAACTTTCCAAGCTGTTTTTTGCCAAGTATCTATTTTTCTTTGAATACAAGCTGCCACACAATTGATGGGTTCTGTTTGCAAATGATTCTTTTTACTCCTGCGTCATTTCTTTAGTTTGATCTTGCGGCTGATGCTGAATTGGCTTGGGTTGCGGAAACCGAGAAGAAACTGCTGTCTCTGGGTGATATTAGGCTTGAACGTGACCAGACCTCTGCTCAGCTACAAGTTCAAAAGGTAACGTGGTTCCTTCTGTTACATGTTAGTAAGTTTGCCATGATTTGATTGTCAGACCACTACAGAACATGTTTTTCCTCTGTGTTCTCATATTCTCAATATTACAATATTTTATTGTGACATTAGGCATTTACTATGGAGATTTTAAAACATAAGGATATGATAGATGAACTTGTTGCATCTGGTGATGAAATTATGAAGACATGCACAGAAGAGGAGACCCGAGCAATGAAGGTAACCAAGTGCTTACTTTCTTCGTAATGTTAGCCTCTATCCATGATTTTTTTTATTCTGCAAAAGACCCTGAAGTATGCTTTGAAAAATTAAGTCACCACAGTGGTTGACTCTACCCGCATTCTTCCTTCTGGAATAGGAAGGCCCTGAATGGCTTTGTCCCCCATCCTACCAGTCTGTAAACAGCAACAGCATCCCACAAATGTGCAATAAGAACATACTAGAGTGCCCTGATAAATCAAAGGAAATGCCAGAAGTGTCACCCTTTATCGGACAGCATGGTATCATGTCTCAGCCCTGACTTTTAAAAATGCAGAAACAAAACACATTGTTTCATATTTCAAAGCATTGTGCAATCATTAACCAAAACTTCATTTTCTCTCTTGAGCCGTTACTTGACCAAAGAGATGATCTTCAGGAAATACTTTCCCTTGGGTTGGTCAGCATTATCAGTACATGGATTGGCTGTGGCATTTTGGGATGAAAAGCTGTCTTTATTTTTATCCACACTTGAACCACCAGTTCTACACTTTTCATACATGTGTTACAGCACCTCCGCATACACACATCTCAGTTTCCCACTACTGTATGAACACCTTCCTTTCCATTGCTTGTAGTGAACTTCTGGCATACATGACTCATGCCACGTTCCCTGTGGGGCCACAGCTGAGACCCACCCGCTTCTCCTTACGTCCCTCCCCCTAGAGCCTTTAAGCCGAAAACAAACAGAAGATGGAATAGGATATAATTTTAAATTTATAGTTACAGTGTTTCCAAGTGAGTCGCCTGTATCTCATAACTATGTAAATATTCAGGCTTTCTCTGAGAATAGGTTGGTGTTTGTTTTTTTAAAATGTGAGCTACCTACTGGGCAGAATTCTTTATGCTAATGTTATTTCCAAGTGGGTTATAATTACTGGTTATGTTTCGAGCCATTTTGCCAAATATTTTTTCTCTGTGCTACTCTAATGAGATTAATCTATCAATGGGATTAATCTGCTAATACATACATGTATGAAAGAAGAAAAAGCAGTGGGGAGGAAGATTAAATTTTGTGTAATAACCCCACTCTTCTCTACTTGCATGTAGATATACCATCAGTGGGGTTTGATGCCCATCTGCCCAACTTTCTGATATATCTGGGCATATGCTGCAGGCTCTTCCAGGGCTTGGGGACTGATTGCCATTTTAGATGTTTTTAGTTATTGCTGTATTCTAATCTGAATCACAGTATTGTATTTTAACTGTTTTAGTGGGTTGTAACCTGCCCTGAGCCCACTTGCGGGGGAGGGCGGGATAAAAATGTGATAAAATGAATGAATGAATGAATGAATGAATGAATGAATGAATGAATGAATGAAATAAGGAAACAGTAGATAAGATGCCAGAATCTCTGCCATGATAGAATAATTTCTACCATATTTTAAAAGGAAACAATAGCTAAGATACAAGAACCTCTACCATGATGGGCATGCTCATTGTGCATTCTGTAGGTATGAGACATTGTATACAGAAGCATCTGATTATGGCTTTGGAAAAATATATGCCAAATCATTATTCCGTTGTTAGTAGAAAAATGCCCAATCCACACCATTATCTTCATGGGGGAAAATTTAGATCTGTATGACTTCATAGCGGAGTATGAAAACCAATCAAAACAATTAAGGAGGACTTCTTCACACACCACATAATTAATATGTGGAACCCACTGACAAGATCTTAGATTACTTTAATTCTAGTCAGAACAGGCAATATAAATTTAATAACATGTTGTCAGTACAGACGAAGCAAAAGGCTTGACAAATTTTGCCAAGAGAGGCAAAAGAAAGTACTTCTTCGTGTCGCACATAGTTGATTTACATAATTCTCTGCGAGAAGATGTGGATTTAAAGGAGAAGGGGCTAGACAAATGAGTGGAAGATAGATGTATCAAAAAGCCAGTAGTTATAATGGTTACATTGAACCTTCGTGTTCTTAGGCAGTGTACCCCTGATTACCAGCTGCTGAGAGATGATGTGCTCGTTGTCCTCATGCAGTGCTTCCTTGAGTGAGAGCATCTGGCCAGCTGGACTGGATGGATGGACCCATTGGTCTGGTTCAGCAGGAGGACAGGCTCCCAGCCATTTGACTAGGGGGACCATTTGTGCCTGGGTGGGGGGGGGAAGCAAGGACAACTTTGGAGAAATGGATCTGGCTTTGCTGTAAGCCAAGTAGCTATCAAGCGGCTTCCTGTAGCCTGCTTCCAAGGAGCTGGCCCCCTACATGTGGGATGGGAACCAGAAGCCCCAGGTTTCCCTCTGGTCTGCAGCTTGGATTGAAAAGGAACTGGGTGAGGGTGGTATGCCATTCTAGAACTCTTATTTTCTTCTCAATGTTTTCAGCTAAGACATGTGCTATTGTCTGTTGACCCATTTCTTTAACAGAAGAAACTGGAAAGCCTGTTACAGAAATATGATATGCTCTGTCAGATGAACTCTAAAAGGAACCTCCAGCTAGAGCGTGCACAGTCTCTGGTTAGCCAGTTTTGGGAGACATATGAAGAGATTTGGCCATGGTTGACTGAAACAAAACTGGCTATCTCACAGCTTCCAGCACCAGCTCTTGAATATGAGACTCTGAAGCAACAGCAAGAAGAACATAGGGTAAGCGGGCAGACAGCAAAACAAGAGGAAACACATAAAAAGAGTTCAGTGTATTGTCTTGCAATAGCAATGTTTATTATTAAACAACTGCATCACAGAAGTTGTCAGATTGTTTAAATATGAATTGCTTAATTGTAGTAACATGCTAACAAATGGAGGCTGCATCTGTAATTATATAAAACATGCGGGATCATAGAGTATCTTTCAGAAACTCAGAAAATACCATGATTCAAAATGGATGCTGTTGTGGAGTCACCTTTAAAACACAAGTACAAGAACCAACTTTTCTGATTTTCCAGTGGACAGGATTCCCCAGTACACACATTGCAAAGTACACGGGTTCTCCTCATTTCCCATGTGTGCAGTGCCAGATTAGGGTTAGAACCATGGTATGCATAGAGAAGAGGCTTCAGCCTTTCCTTCCCTGTGTCATTTGCATGACCTGAAATGGTCTGGTTGGAGATGCTATGTGGCTTGTTGGGAAACTCAATGGTATGGCAGGGAGGCTGAAGCCTTTTCTTCACCTGCAATCCTGATCCAGGTCAGGCACTCAACATCCAGCAATTGAAGAGTGTCTGCAGCTTTGTTCTGGCTGTTAACACGGGGTGGAAACCTTTAGATACCACCTGTGTAGTCCATAATGTGTGAATTACTTTTGCTCATAGTGGGAAACAGAATCACAAAGAGGCCTTTGGCTGTATTCGACATGAGTTATATTTTGCCTTAGTATACAGGATATTTGTTTAGACTTCTTTGCCAGATGGTTGGGGTTGGCATGCAGACAGCTGTAATGTGGCAATGTAAGGCTAGGATACTGATAAGTGTTTTCCTTTGCTATAGCAACTACGAGAGTTGATTGCTGAACATAAACCTCATATAGATAAGATGAACAAGACTGGACCTCAGCTTCTGGAGCTGAGCCCACAAGAAGGATTTTCAATCCAAGAGAAATATGTAGCAGCTGATGCCCTTTACAGTCAAATTAAGGAAGATGTCAAAAAGCGAGCGCAGACCCTGGATGAAGCCATTTCTCAGTCTACCCAGGTAACACTATTTACCAGACAAGCAATTCGATTCCCCCCACCTGAGGATGTTGTTATGTCAATATACTCAAGGTATATTGTAGGCTTATCAGGAGTGTAACCTACCAAAGGACATGAGAATGAATGCTTAGGCCACTGTTCATGATTTTGATTTTCCTATTTGTTAGTGGACTGGAACATTTTGTATTGGTAAATCTGACCTTCTAAAATAAAAATAGAAACAGATTAGGTCATAGTATTTATTTTGGAAATATCTCTGATAAATGTGTGATTTTTACCCTAAACATTTTAACATGAAAGTTTTATGAAAATGTCTTCATAAACAGCTATTGTGTATAGTAGTACATAGAGCACTGTTCCGGGGAAACCCCCCTTCACTCCGCATGAAGCTCACCTGCATGACTTTAGGTCAGTTACTACATCTTGGGGAGGGGGGGGTTGCAAACCTTGTAGGCTATCCTAAACTCCACAGAGGAAGAGCAGGAAATAAATAAATAACCCGAAATCTCATGCTATGTGGAAATTGCAAAGTTTTGTATTCCTGGTAATCAACTGAGAAGACAACTGAAGAGGGTACTTGGCATACGGACAGCCAAGGATTACTGCTTTTGTCTTTGCCAAATGATGGGAGGGCTGGTTAGTGAATCATCTGCTTTTTTTTTTACTCACCCGCTCCTTCCAAGCCACTGAAACAATCTGTAAATGTATATTAATACTACATTGTCAGTCTTATCTGTGGTTTGGGGTGTAAAAGGAGTCATCTGTTAAAGCAGAAATACAGTTCTTTTCTAAGATATAGAACAGCACTGCAGACACTTGTGCCTAGTGGCCTAAGACCAGTGGTGTGTTTATTTAATTAGAGGATTTGTTAAAATCTATGCAAAACAAAGTTAAAATACATACAAAGCAAAAAAAATTGATTAGGAAGGATGGGTTATCGAGGGAATGCCAAACAAAACAAAAGATAATGAGAAAGCTCTGCATGACAGAAGAGAGAGGTCTTCAACGGGAAAATCATGAGAGCAGATCCTAAACAGGTCTACTCAGAAGTAAGCTCCATTTTATTCAGCGATGCTTGTTCTTAGGAAAGTGTAGGATTGCAGGCAATAACAGGCAGAGAGGGTGTCAGGATTTATGACAACAATATTCCTTGGCATCACACCTGGAACCTCTCAACATTAACAGGTTATGAGATAGTTCTTTCCAACTTGATTTATTAGTTGGTATTATTGAAGAATTAGGAGTCCAGAGAGTTGACAACCTTCCTCCCACAGGGGTCAAATCTGAAGGTGTTAAGATAGCAGGCTTATCCATCTTGTTCATGTTTGTCCGTCAAAAAAAGTCATGAGCACTTCTAAGCAGGGTTCTTTCCTCCTTCCCTTCACTGATGCAAGACTCTGGAAGACTCCATTTACTGCTGATTACCAATATTTTTGTGAACTATTCTCAATAAAACTAGTTCTGTGTTTAGCATTGGATTATCACTGTCCTACCTGGTAACACTAGATTTGCATTTCCAGAAATCCCTTGATAGTTGAAGCTACCATGTTTGTTTGTTAAAGAATGCAAAGAATGCTTGATGGAGGACAGGGAAAAGTCCAACCCAACATGACTACAACATAATGTTTTTGGTGCAGCTGTTTGACAGAACAATCCTAAACAAAGTTACTGTCTTCTAAGCCCAGGGAGTTTTATTTCTGACATTTGAATACTGCCACAAAGTCAGTCAACTCTGCCGCTAAATAGTGCTTGCTAAATGTTGATGCCTTATATTTAAACGTCTAAAAAAATACATTTCCAAATGGCATATGTTCTGTAGCTGCAGTAAATCCTCTTTCTTTCTTTATACTGAAAGACCGTTTTTTATCATCCCAGATTGATTTCCCACAAGGCGCTGCCCCAGCGTTGTTCTTCCGTTTTCCCCGAATGCGCGCTTCAATTTCCCACTATTTGCCGCGGGGGCGCATTTTAACCCACGGCTTCGTGCAATTTCCCCTGCGGCTTCAGTGATCCTGTTTTTTGAGGATCACTGAGGCCGCGGAGGAAATCAGGCAGAGCCGCAGGTCAAAATGCACCCCACGGCAAATAGTGGGAAATTCCAGCAAGCAATCAGGGCAAAGGGAAGAACGATGCCGGGGCAGCGCCTTGTGGAAAATCGATCCCACTGAAAATAAGGTCCTCTATTTAAATAGCCTCCTTCTTCCTGAGCCTGCCTCAAGTTTTTGGGAGCCAGGTCTGCAAGAGGGCTCCCAGGGAGCCGGACGGCTTCTCTTCTGGCTGCGTACCACAGTTCCATGGCTTGGGGGTAAAGGTGCTGCCAGACATGGAGCTGTCGCCATGGCATCTCCAGTGGGCCATGGTTTGGTTGCTTCAGATTCCTCAGGGCACAGGCTGGTACCGAGCAATCTTGAGTATCCGGCACATTCGATTCCTGGCAACCCCCTTTCCTCATGAGTGCCAGATAACAAAGCTTGTACTATATATGGATCATCAGGCCCAAGTTATTTCATTTAACATTATGACTGCATTTAGGTGAAATTAAAAAATGAATTATGCTTTCCCATAGAGGAAAGTCACATCCAGGAGACTATTAATGCATGGCACAAAAGTAAAAGGCAGTGCAGTCCTGTGCAGTGCAATCCTATGCAGAGTTACATCCTTAGAAAGGTATACCTCTGCTTAGAACTGCATAGTTAGCTGAGTTACAGAAGGATCTTATCCAGACACATGGACTGAGGTGCATTAAACTTCTGCTGCTTGAACTAACAGTGCTTTTGCGGCATAAATCGGTTGATGTTTGGTGGCCAGTTGCAAATAAAAACCCTCTTGTGTACATATACGGTTGAGGATGTTTCAGACACCTGAATTCAGCAATAACTTTTGTCACGGTTGGTCTAATATTACTCACCCAGTTTCCCCCCACTGCCACTTGTCTGCACAGTTCCATGACAAGATAGATTCAACCACTGAGAGCCTGGAACGCATCGTTGAGCGTTTGAGGCAGCCACCTTCGATCTCAGCAGAGGTTGAGAAGATTAAAGAACAGATCAGTGAAAATAAGAATGTGTCCATGGATCTGGAAAAACTTCAGCCAGTGTATGAAACCCTGAAACAGAGAGGGGAAGAAATGATTGCACGCTCAGAAGGTGCTGATAAAGATATATCTGCTAAAGGTATGCCATATTAAGAATGCCCCTTTATAGTTGAGGTTGACAACGCAGTAGAATATGGGGAAAAAGAAATCTCCTGCAAGCCAGTAATTATGTTATTTTTCTTCTGGAAAAACAAATAAATGTTGTATAAAAATGGTCTGATGGTTATTTACCTGAGGTTGGTTAAGGACAGCTTTAAGGAAAAAAACATGATTATGGAAGATCAATTTATGGATTTCCTGAATTTTTTAAAAGTGCTTAACTGACAAGTTACTTCTGTTTGTCTTTTAGGGGAATCATAGAGTTGCCATACAAGTATCCATATTTTTCTTCTGTGTGGTAAATTGCAGTGTCAGAAGGATCAGGATAATGCCTCCCCCTGCATCATGGCTCCACTCCGGATCTAGATTACCTCCCCCCCTCCAACAGATACTTTTAGGATTTAGAAATACCTAAGAAGATCCTAATCACAGACTCTTATTTTAAATGTAGCTTGGCCTTTAGAGTTCCTAAAAATTAGCAAAATTAACATGTGTGAAAGTTTTCGTTAACAGTTTCATAGAAGATCTTAATTTACCTGGTGGTGTAACTGTTGATTGTATTGTCCTGCTTAGTGGTTCAAGATAAGCTGGACCAAATGGTCTTCGTCTGGGAAGACATCCATGCCTTGGCTGAAGAAAGGGAGGCCAAACTGCTTGATGTTATGGAACTAGCAGAAAAGTTCTGGTGTGATCACATGGCTCTTGTAGTCACTACTAAAGATACTCAGGATTTTATCAGGGAACTAGAAGGTCCTGGGATTGACCCTTCTGTGGTAAAACAGCAACAAGAATCGGCAGAGGTACGTGGAAAGCAATTGTTAGTGTAAGGCTCCAGTTCTTCAAACATGTATTTAGGAATGAGCTCCATTTAAATGTGAGACTTTCTTCCTAGTCATTAATGCTTTCATTTATCCCTTTTTCATATTTCAGATTTTTCTACAAACCTGGGTTGTTTTTTTCAGGTTTGTAGAAAGATCTCTCTTGTCTGTTGACAGCCTCCAGTCTCCAGATTTAAGTATCCACAGATTTGGCCATGTTGAAAATTAGATATGTTGACGATAGTACACGAAGAACTATAGGAAGACGCTCCTGTGAATTGTTACCGTGCCTCCAAGTCATGCATGCATATTCACTATTCAGTCTGTTACCACTCTGAGTCTCAGCTGAGCATGTGAACTGCCTCAACTGAAAAAAAGTTGCATGTTAAAGTTATGTGAAGGTTCTGTTTGTGGCACTTGTTGTCTCTTTATTGTTGTGAACATACATGACATAATTTAATGTAACAAATATTGAAAGATGAGAATCCATGTGTAATTTTTCCTTTCAGGATAGTCCTTTAGGACCCGTGTCCATTTTACCCCATGTGTGGTGCTCAGATAACTGCGCAGCTACATTTGTGTGTGTGCTGAGGTCTTTGGGCTGGTATTTCTAAAGTATCAGTTGTCTCTGCATGCCACCTGTTAAAGCTGGTTGTCTATAGACTGCACTGCTTTGATCTGGTAACCCTTTAGGGGCATAGGCTACTAGATCAAAAGGAATCTAGAAGAACCAGTATATAGTATCAAACTATGATCTAGGAGTCTTGGGTTCAAATTCCCCACTCTGCTATAAAGTTCACTGGATGACCTTGAGTCAGTCATTCTTTTAATCTACCCTACCTCACAGGGCGATTGTGAGGGTGAAATAGGGAGATAAGATGGATAGTTAAATGATTCACTTGTGTTCATAGCATTTTTTTTTCTGTCTAGGCTGCGTTCAGAAATCATGGCAACCAATGTGTGTTGGCCATGAATATAGACTATTGCCATACCCATGCTTTTGCTTCCCTCCTCCTCCCCTGCTTCATTTATCCCCTCCTCCCCCTTCCTTCTTGCATCCCCTCTCTCTTTTTGCATGGGGAATGACTGAATCCTGGTTTGTGGACAGGGCGGCGGGGGGGGGGGGGAATGAGTGCAGCATGACAACAAAGTTGTATTCATGACTAACCTCTGTTTTCTGTGACACCGGAATGTTCCTGTTAATAAGTGGTTGCATAGGGCTTCTCAATGCTCTCAATTCTCAAACTACTACCACAGGAACCTCCTGCACAGTGAGGTGAATAGCATCTGCTCTGCTATTACTTAGGTTCAGGCCAGAAAAAGCTTTATGTCTCATCCCCCTCCTCCTATAGAACTAGGTGTCAAGCTTCATGCTAAGTTGGGAAGTTGGGCCGAGGCTTTAAAAGTGGAGGCAGAGCGGCCGTTCAGACTGCCGCATCTGCCCGGAGGAGGCGGCCCGGACACATTGCGTCCAGCGCCGCGCTCCTCCCGCATTAGCCGGGCACCACTTCAAAGTGGTGTCTCGGCTGCTGCGGCGCGCATTCCACCCGCTTCCGGCGGGTGTCAACGTGCGCCGGGCGGGGGCAATTCCTCCGCCTTGTTCTGCTGCACCGCGGAAGCGCAGCAGAATACCAATCTGTCCATGGCCTTGGTTATGTAATCCTAGAAAATAACGAATCTTTTTCATTGTAATTTACTCTGGGTTGGCAATCCTGCCTGTTTAATTTAATAACTCTGGAAGCTTAACTTTTTGTCTTTTTTCTTTTAGAGTATCAAAGAAGAGATAGATGGGTTACAAGAAGAACTAGATGCAGTTGTCAGCCTTGGCTCTGAACTCATAGCTGCATGTGGAGAGCCTGACAAACCTTTAGTCAACAAGAGCATAGATGAGGTAAGCGTCGTATAAATATATGGCGTTTTTTGAAGTGGCTCAGACAAAAAAAACCTGGTATATGATGCATAAGGCCAAGATTTGGCATGAAATCAAGACTCTCTGTGGAGCCAAGAGCAGAGGTCACACAGGTTTGAATCTGTAACTTCTCATATAATTTCCAGACTTGGAAGAAGACTAGTCCCCTGCCCTGGTACGGGGAATCATCCAATATCCAGCGCTACGCCATAAAATTTACCTCCCTTACAGATTAACCCAAGCAGCATGTGCGTGGGGGAGATTTCTTATAGCAAACTGATAATGAATAATTTAAGAAGCCAGACCACAAGTCTTAAGTGAACTAAGCTTGCATGCTTTAGAGCAAGGAAAAGAAACTTTGACAAAATAAAACTTGATCTTTGAACTCTACCTAATCTGAGTATACTGATAATCTAGATTCTGAAAACCAAGCAAAACATAGCTGTTAAGTACCATATTTTGACAATGTTTATTCCTTGGAACCAGTACATGCAGTGACATCAAGCGTGAATCTAGGGGTTGTGCACATTGGTCTGGGAAACTGACTGAATGTAATACCTCTTGGTTCAGCATTACGGTAAACGTAAATGAGGGAAAGAAGCTGAACAAGCGCAAGATCTGTTCCTCATCTTACTGCTCGTACATGTTCTGAATGTGACTTTTATTTGAAGAGGTATGAACATGTTAGCTGAATTGCTCTGGTTTTAAGATTAGCAATTGGCAAATAACCGGGTTACAGCCAACTATACCAAGGTCCCGCCCCTTCCAAAAGTTCCCAGTAAATAGGCACTGAGGCAGAGGTCAATTTAAATGATGTTTACTGTAAAATGTTCTCAAGCATACAAAAACAGAATCACACACACAAATACACAGCTCCTAAGAAACTTCGATAGAGAAATAGCACTTTTGCATGAGCAGGAGAAACGTTGGTAGGGAGATACTTTACCTGTCCTGGAGATGGTTGTCCGTTCCAAAAGAAGAATGGAGGGGTTGAAAAGGAAATAGGGAGCGTGCTCTGAACTGGCAGAAATACGCTTCTCTCTGGCTGCAGACTCAGAGATCAAAGATGGAGGGAGGGTATTGGGATAGCAAGCTAGACTCGAGAGGGGTAAAAGCAGATAGGGGTCGTGGAAGCTCAAGAGACCGATTGCATGGAATGCAACGTCTTTTATTAGGTGATATTGGGGGCAGGCAGCACTGACCACATCTCACTAACACACCTTCCAGATAGGAGGGGATGCAGAGGGGTGGTCAATATTGCAACACTAAGGGCTAGACAGGAACTGACACCTAGGCAAGCTTGCGATGAGTCACCGACCCATTCCATTGTTCCTTGATGGCCCTAGCCCGGCCAGTTGATGGGCGGAAGATTAGTTGCCAGGTAACTTCATTTAGCATAATCTGTGCAGGTATGTTGGAGGGGGTTGGGGTTGCCTAGCACGAGGTGACAGGAGAACCCTTGTGCAATGGGGTCCTTGTCTCTTGTCTTTGTGTGAACCATGTCGGGTGCCTGCTTCCTGGAATGGACTGGAGCCTCTTACAGCAACAAAGAGTGCATGTAGTCCTTTAAAGCATACCATCCCAAAGTTCAGACTTATGAACATTAAAAGTCCATAAGAGCACATGATGTGCCTTGCTAGGCAACAAACATGCCATCTTAAGCAGAGTAATGCCTTTCTAAGCACATCAACTTCAATGACCTTAGAAGGATATAACTACTTCTGAAGGCACTGCAAATCACCTGAACAGAAAATTTTCCCTGGAATGTCCATCCTGCCAGCCTCTTCTCTCTAATTTTGATAGACTTCAGTGCCCCGTATAACAGATTTGGCTACCTTATTTGGATACCTGGATAGCCCAGGATAGCCCAGTCTCATCAGATCTTGGAAGCTAAGCAGGATAGGCTCTGGGCAGTATTTGGAAGGGAACCACCAAGGAATACCAGGATCAAGATGCAGAGGCAAGCAGTGGCAAACCACCTCTGAAAGTCTCTTGCCTTGAAAACCCCATGGGGTTTCCATAGGTCAGCTGTGATGCGGCAGCAAGAAAATTGAACAATCAATTACTCCAACTAGCAGTAGCTTTTCAATCTCCCAGCAGGGATCTTTACTAGCTGGGGGTAGTAGGAAATGAATCTGACTGAAAGTAGAAGAGATTTCACCTGGCATCTTCTGCATGTAAGTCTCTGTCATGGAGCTAGGGCCCTAAGGTTAAGTCAGATAAGTAAAGCACCAAAACTAAGAGAAGATGGGATGTCGATCCTAAGTGAAAGACATCTACCTACTTTGTTAAATTTATATATCCAGTGATATTTAGTAAGTAGCTAGATTTTTTTTAACCAGTGATGGTTTACCAAGATCTTTGCAGCATTTTTCTATAGCCAATAGTTATGGAAATTTTTGATTTCCATTTTAGATTAAGTAATATTTCTTGGCATTTGTTTCCATTTTTTTATTCAATCGGATCTCTGTTTAAAATACAGTTAAATTCTGCTTGGGATGCTTTGAATAAAGCATGGAAGGAACGTGTTGACAAGCTTGAGGAAGCCATGCAGGCTGCTGTTCAGTATCAAGATGGTTTGCAGGTAAGACTATTTTAATAGGAAAAAATATTTACAAGTTTTTTCTAATGTTTTTTATTTAAGACTTAAGATTTTTCATTGATCAGGATGTGGGTCATTGGCTGTGTTGACAGTTGCCGTATTGGCTCCCCATTTCATTGCAAGGAAAATCTTGCATTCAGCCTATCAAAGTGCCAATCCTCTGGTTATATATAATTCTGTTTTCACCATGGATTCTCCTGAACATTCCACATGCTCCAAAATCAGTTGGCTCCCTGATGTGTCACTCAGAAGCTGTCCCTTTCCACTGGCTGTGAGTACTCTTGTGCCATTGGCTGGGTGCTGGGTCTGCTCCTCTTCCCTGCCCACTCCATCAGCCACTGTGCCCTGTCAGAATTTCTGGCAGACGGCTTTCTCTCATGACAAAGACGCTTCTCCTGCTTCCCTCCTGTGTGGGACTGTTACCTCAGTGGCTGTTGGTGGGTGTAACGAAATGGCAGTTCCATGTGTTTGTAAGATGGCTGCTGTCTGTGGTAAAATGTTCCCCCATAAGGTTCAATTGAGCTGTAGTTCCAGAGAGGGGCCTGCAGGTGTATCACTCACTGGGTCGAATGGGGCTTCCTCATCTGCTGGCCCTCAGTTCTCAGCTGCCCCAAGGCCAAAAAGTGTGGGAAAAGAGGGTGACGTGGCAGTCAGGGCTTCAATTCCCTCCAAACCAGCTATTCCCTCTTGGGGAACCACTGTTGCCAATCTCCAGATGAGGGCTGGAGATCACTCAGAATTACAACTGCTCTCCAGATGGCATTGATCAGTTCCCCTGGAGAAAATGGTGGACTCTCTATTCTTATGCCCTGCTGAGATGCCCCCCTCCCATGACAGCCAATGTGACGTGGCAGTCAGGGCTTCAGAGCACAGGAGAGGCTGCAGGTGGGGGGGGATGGAAAGCGGAACAGTAAGGGGGAAATAAAGGTGGCTTGATGCTTGGCTGGGAAGGAGATAGGGTTGCCAACTCCAGGTGGGGAATTCATGGAGATTTGAGGGGTGGAGCCTGGTGAAGGTGAAGTTTGAGGAGGGGTGGTGCCTCAGACAGATACAATGCCATAGACTCTACCCTACAAACCAGCTATTCCCTCTTGAGGAACCAGTGTTGCCAATCTCCAGGTGAGGGCAGGAGATCACTCAGAATTACAACTGCTCTTCAGGTAGCAGAGATCAGTTCCCCTGGAGAAAATGGTGGACTCTGTATCATTATACCCTGCTGAGGTTGCCACAGCAAATTGACACTAAGTGCCCAAGGCCTTGGCACTCTCCCAGAGCCTCTTTCTAGAGCCCGTTGTATTTATTTCCACAACGGGCCTTATTCCTAGTGGCTATATATTGTAGAGGCTGCCTCCTCAACTTATTTCCTTTTGCAATTTCTGAGATTCCTGATTTCTGACATCAGCTAGGAAATACCCCCATGGATGACATTTGTGTATCAGGTACAGAAGGTACTGGCAGAATTTAAACATTTGTCTCAGTGCATAATAGGACTTCTTGTTTGTGTGGATTTTTGATGGAATGGGGCATTTTAATCTGATATTACGTCTAGCATGTATTTTATTGTGTTGCTGTTATTTATGTCAATAAAGTAGCATTCTTCACTGGGGGGGACTTTCTGATGCTGCAAATTTAAATACAATCAATCAATAAATGAAGGCATGACTCAACAAAATGTAAATACTTTGACTGGATTGCGACTTAAATTGATCTTCCTGCTGTTATTACCATAACACAAGGACAAAACAGGTGATGTATTATGTACAGTTCGGCCAAAGCTAAGCACTTTTAAGTCCCATTGATTTCAACAGAAAAGAAATAAGCCAAATTAATCTCTTAGAAAAATAAAGTTCTTTATGTATTGTTGCCATCAGTTAAATATTGCATTTTGTTGCTAAAATTAAAGAGCTGTTTTGACTTATGACCCTAAGTAAGGTCATCTGTCAATGGTCATAGATGAGGAGCTAAATTGAAATGTGTCCCTGTGATATAGTTATAGTCATCATGATGATGAGGGACAAATGGACTGACTGACAGACCTATTCATAGTGATGCCCTATGTGCTGTGCTCTGGTGTGTTTTAATTTTGTGCAGAGCCATGCTGGTTGACATGAACTTTGTCTCCGGTAGAAGTATTTTATAGCTGCTTCTTTACCATCTATTCATATGTTAAAATTATTGTTCAGGTACACTGGGTGAGTAATGGGGTCACTCTATTTAGCAGTACATTTTTCAGGCAAGGTTTTTAAAAGAATAAGTCATTAAATGAAGCAAAACCCTGACATGTTAAAAATCATTTATCTAAATTTTTAAACCTAGTATTGCCCTCTCGTCCATTATAAAACTAAGTTATATGTCCCATTTTTTCTTAAAACATTACTTAGAGAATTATTAACATTTCTAGATTTAATTTTTGTTTCAATAATATTTTGGCTATTCTGGTTAACAGATTTTTAAGCTCAGTTTTTGTTGTAGCTTTAAATATCATAAAATAATTCCACCTATCACAGCACACCAAATCAAAGAAAACAATCATGTGGTTGCACTTTATCCTTATATTTCTTATTCCAGAAATTTATAAATTAAAAATATGTATCAAAATACTGTTTTTCTGATGGACTTGTGTAATTGGCCAGTTTAGTAAGATGCATCATTCTAGACTTTTCCAATTAATATTTCCATTTTTGTGCTATACATTTTTGTACTAGAGTCAACTGACATAATATCCATTCATTATCATCTAGCAGTGCAATTACATCCTTGAAACCTCTTAGTAATGTAACTGTGAGAGTCCTACAGAGTCAGTCACCAACAAGTGTCCTTAAACATGAATGCTTTATTGAGAAAGGTCTGCTATGGTCATCTACACTTCTTGTGTTAGTAATGGCTGACATAGCCCGAAGCAGGACAGTTATACAGAATTCAAAAAGGGGTCTGGTAATGCAATGCAGCGAATCACCATGTCAGAGAAAAGACGCTTGAAATATTGGTTTACAGTTCCTAGGGGGAAAGCAGAAAGAATTAGAGTCAGACAGGAAAAGAAATACATGGGCAGGCACCAACAGTCTCCCAAAGTCAGAGCAGCTCGAAGAGCGATAAGCATGCCATGAGAAATATAACATAACATTCCATAGACTCAGCGTCAGTGGTTCATTCATCCCACCTCCCAGGCAGGTGATGGCAGCATTAGCTGACAGTAACTTTTGATCACAGTGGAACAATCAACATCTTTTTCCAAAGTTTAACAATTTTAGGGAAGGACCAAATATGAAAGAGATCCACTTCCAGTTTATAACATTTGTGTGTTCTCCCTCTCCCAACCTGCACTTTCTACCTTACGCTATATACTTGGTCTTGGCAGAAGGACCCACAGGGCCTCAAATCAGAGAAAGGAGGGGGTTGTGCCACCTGATTCCTTCTCTTCTCTGTGTCCTCAACTGTTTTGGCCTCAGAGCTGGGACACTACCACTCTCCTTGGTCTGCCTCCAGCCCTCCCTTAATAGTCCATCTTGTACCAGCTCCTCCTCACCACCCCTCCCTCCATTAGGAAGTTCAAGAAAGTGGCTGAGCCACTTCCTGGAGCATGAGCCTCCTGACCCACCCCTTCTTTGGTATAAGGTTGCCAACTTCAGCCTGGGAAATTTCTGAAGACGGAGGTGGAGCCTATGGAAAGGGGAATATGAGGAAGCATTTCACCCAGTAGTGTATCCTAGTGTTTACTGTCTGAAGCTGCCGTATTCCCCAGAGAATCTGATCGCTGTACTTTGTAGATTGGCACAGTTCCAGAACTTGGGCCCCACCTGGAGGTTGGCAACCCTACTCTGTTGAGATGTTGTTTTGGTGGCCTGCCAGTCAAACTTCTGCTGCTACCAGGCTGCTAGATCCTCCTGGGCAATCCATCCACCACAACATGGCCCTGTCCCTTTCAAGTCCACCTCAGCTGAGCTGCTGTGGCTGCCAGTGGTATTTGGCTTGCTTCAAGCAAAGCGGGCCATGTTGGAGTTGCAGAAGCTGGTGCTCGTGAGGTCAGGCTGCCCAGGTCAGTCCTGTTGGGGCTCCGATCCCAGGGGGCATTTGATTCTAATATTTATCCATATCATGATGACACCCTGGTTATGTGTATCTGATTGCATTTATTTAGTCTTTTTTTAGTCCCACTTTGCTCCCCAAGGTGACCCAAAGCAGCTTACAAAAAATACTAAAGTACAGTTTAAATAAACAAATAGCACGCATGAACAAGGTACAGTTTAATTAAATAAGCTGGCGGAAAAACAAAGAATGTACTGAACCGCATCCTGGACTGGTCTGGTGTAGTGGTTAAGTGCGCGGACTCTAATCTGGGAGAACTGGGTTTGATTCCCCACTCCTCCACTTGCACCTGGCTGGATGACCTTGGGCAAGCCATAGCTCTGTACCAGCTGTTCTCTCAAGGACAGCTTGGGAAAGAGCTCTCTCAGCCCCACCTATCTCACAGGGTGTCTGTTGTGGGGAGGGGAAGGGAAAGGAGTTTGGAAGCCGCTCTGAGACTCTTAAGTGAGTGAAGGGCGGGATATAAATCCAATCTCTTCTTCTTCTTCTTCTGGTCCTGGATCCACTGTGCTGACTCACTCAAGGCCACAGACTGTGAGCCATGGGGGCTGGGAGCTCAAGGCCAAGACCGCACACCAAAAGGCTTGCATCTCTGGCCAAGCCCGCACTTTGAGTTAATCAAGTTATTGGTGGAAGTTAGGTTGCCGTATTATTGCATAACCTTTTGGTCTTAGTAGAAACAAAATATATTGCAGTTTCCAGTTAATACATGAAAACTTCTGTTTCCACTCCCACATCTGGCCAGGTTAGATTGCTGAGAGTCAGTAACACTATGTATGGTGACAACGTCCTATTCTTTCTTTCCTCTTTGAGTAGTCATCCAGGCACTTGTGGACCTTGCTTTGAAAGCTTTATTTGACTAAAGGATCACAGTTATACAGCAATGCCTCCTCCCCGCATTCATTTCTTAAAACTATCCCCTAATCGGAAAGCAATCACTCCCTTAGCCTTTGTTTAGCACTGTCTCCAAAATGTACTGGTTAGCTCGTAAATTTGGTTTATTCCAGAAAAAGAAGTAGAGCTTTCCCTCTCCCGAAGACTAATTATGAAAGCTCTTCATTTAGGGTAGAAAAAGGTGCTCTTGGCTGTGGCCATGCGCTAGTATGGTTGCTCTTAAATAGAATACCTACAGCTGAGTTGGAGCTGAAGTGTGATTCAACTGTTCAGGCCTACTGATGCATAATCTATGATCGTTCACACATCATTAGTAAGTGAAGTGGCCTTTGCTGTCTACTTTCTTGAATATCCTGAATGTCCATTTTCTCCTTTTGTGAACCCTATGTGGATTTATAGCCATATGGGTTAGGGTGTGCTAAGACTGTGCTAAGAAGGGAAAAGGAAGTAATAATCAGGGCTCATTTCTTAGCAGGAGCTCCTCTGCATATTAGGCCACACACCTCTGATGTAGCCAGTCCTCCAAGAGCTTACAGTAGCCCCTGTAAGAAGAGCTCTGTAAGCTCTTGGAGGATTGGTTACATTAAGGAGCTGCTGCTACGAAATGAGCCCTGGTAATGCCCTCTCTTCTATCAGCATGACTCTACTGAGAGAAGAAGCAGGAAGGACAATTGCGTCCCGTTTCCCTCTACACTTCAGCACCCCCCCCCCCCCCCCGCCCAAGACCTGCTTCATTATTTCTGTGACCTTGGAACTCAACTTTCCCATGGTTGGAAAAGACTGCTGTGGGAGTGGTGTGGTGAGAGAAATGTCCACACCCATCAACACCTTATACTGAGAGATCACTGGATCCAACCCATTGTTCATTTCCCCCCTCTATTCTCGACAGAGAATAGTTCATATGGAGCAGTTCATACAGGTGATAAAGTAGGCTCTGTTCCATGGACACTTTTAGACTTTTAGGGTGCCAGAAATTTTTGCTTTGCTGATTCATATGGTGTTGGTTTGTTTAGAATAAAAAGCAGTTGCCCACACACCATCAGAATAAGTAAACGTAGGGGACAGACCGAATGTAAACTTCTCGATATGTTGTAATCCAATTAAATATTCCTGCAGTGGAGTGCTAAGCAGACTTACACCCTTCTAAGCCCATTGAAATCAATGTGACACATTCCCAGTTTTATTAAAATTGTATTGTATCAAGCATTATACCGGTACTTTGCTGAAGTGTTATTTTCCCTACTATTAAACCAAATTATGTTGTTTTAATTAAATATTTTATTTTGCAGGCTTTATTTGACTGGGTGGATATTGCTGGCAGTAAATTATCTTCAATGTCACCAGTTGGAACTGACCTAGAAACCGTGAAGCAGCAAACAGAAGAACTGAAGGTATGAAATATCAACCTTTTTTTTTTTTAATCTTTCTATGCGGGTTGGCATCTAGAATCACTTTGCACTCGCTCTGCAACGAAAAGTAAGTCATTTTCAGATGAGCATCCCATTTTAAAACAGCTTTTTAAAGTCAGAAAATAATGACATCAGTTTCCCCTTTTTAAAAAAATACATATATAATGCTCCGTTTCCCCCCTCTGCATCAATTACTTTTATGACGACTTCCCTTTCAGAATGAGTGCAGGGTCCTGCCCAGTCCATCATTCCTGATACCGTGGATTCTTCCTAAACATTCAACAATTGCTTCATTTCCACTAGAATCTGCAGGGCTAGGCAGCAAAAATTCCCAGCCAACTTGAAAAGCAAATTTGGAACGGAAGTATGACCCATTCTGTTCATAATACCTGGATACGGCTTTGTGTTTTACACAGGAAGCAGAGATGGTATAGGATATCCTGTTATAGGGCTCGGAGTGAGACTAGATAACTCGCTCTAATTCTATTCTTGTAAACAAAGAACAGAGGAAGACGAAATATAAAAATGAGTAGGAAGCCCTGTCAACAGAGTTTCAGACTTGAAATAGAAATGGGCGCACTCACTGGCGATGCAGGAGGAGATGTAATGAATTTATAGAGTAGTGGTGGTTGGGTACATGTTTATCTGGTCATGTTTGTCCCTTTCCCTTAGGTCTTCAACAAGGTTCAAAGCCTGCAGGTGGATAGTTTGCTCTTTTTTTCCATGTACCCTTTCTGGATACCACATCTGCTATTGGTCTGGGCCCACATGCCAGCAAATTCAACAGTCTTCTGAAGAAGTGTTTGGGGAGGGGCGGTGGCTCAGTGGAAGAGCCTCTGCTTTGCATTCAGAAGGTCCCAAGCTCAGTCCCTGGCCTCTCCATACATTATATCATCTACTAGCATTAGAAATTCCTGAAAGTAAATAAACTGCAACTAGTCTTTTTTTTGCAACCAGCATCAATATCATAGTAAAAACAGGCCCGTTGGCATCCCCCCCCCTCCTTACATATACCCGTGTGCTAATTTGCCAAATTATGAAAGGACAAATGAGGGTCCTGCAAGGCTTATGGGGGGAATCCCACCCCCACAAATACACCCCAAGCAACCCTCTTACCAGTCAGTCCACCCACCCGCAGTCCTGCCCACTTCTGCCTGCCTGACTTATGCGGCAGCAGCTTCCATTCCATTTTATTCCCTCAAAATGGAGCCGAGATCTTGAGAAATAGCTTCGCAAATTTTAGTTTTTCTACCCATAATTAATCATTTTTATTTGGGGGGATTTTTGTGCATATCCAGGGGCTGACCCAGGATTGTACAAGCACCTTCCCTACTCTGGTCATGATGCCAGAGTGCAGATTTAGTGATCCAAACACCGAGGACCTGGTTCAGAATTAGATATAAGATATTCTAGATAAGGAGCATACTGAGAGCATGGGTTTTGTGCTATAGTACATGAGTGCCCCTGGAAACTGCGGGTGCCTGTTCCTGTGGAGCACCTTTCACCAATCTGTTGGTCATATAGGTAACATGTGACCCAATATGAGCTGAACCTTCAAGCAGGTCTATATGGTGGCCATTGGTTGTGTAGTAGTAGTAGAAGAAGAGATTGGATTTATGCCCCGCCCTTCACTTGTAGTCTCAGAGTGGCTTACAAACTCCTTTCCCTTCCCCTCCCCACAACAGACACCCTGTGAGGTAGGTGGGGCTGAGAGAGCTCTGAGACAACTGTCCTTAAGAGAACTGATGGTACAGAGCTATGGCTTGCCCAAGGTCATCCAGCAGGTGCAAGTGGAGGAGTGGGGAATCAAACCCGGTTCTCCCAGATGAGAGTCCGCGCACTTCACCACTACACCAGCCTGGCTCTCAGTATTAGTATCAGTATTATCTCAGTCACCAAATAATAACAGGGTGGGCAGGGGAAATCAGTCTCTGCTGAGGGTTCTTTTCCCATGGTCTTTTTCTGTGGTGTCCCCTTTGTTGTGAAATAGCATTCCATAACATGTGATGAAGACTTCTACTTGGTTAGAGTTTCAAAAGCTGAGCAAGGATGATTTTTAAAGAGGATTTTCAAATACATGTGGTTAGTTTTTAAGCTAACCATTTAGTTCATCTTTTATGCTGACTTTCATGATTCTGTCTTTTTTATTGATTTTCATTTTTGTAAGATGCCTTCAGTTTGTATGGAGAAAGGTGGGATAGAAACAATTGAAATAAAAAGCACTTAGAAAAAGCACACACCGAGACACGTAACTCTTATGAACTCCCCTGACACCAGATGGTTCTTATTTTTCTGCATTCAAAAAGTAAGCCAATTTGGACGCAAGAATGATTTATAACTGTAATTTCAATTCAGAAAAAAGCATTCCTTCCTTATCAGAAGTCTGGAGAACAGTGTGACCTATTTGACTATACAGTAATTAGAGGAGGATATTCTGTGAAATACTCACCTTTGACCCCTGTGATCCTCTGTTTCAACAGCAATTTAAGATAGAGGCTTACCAGCAACAGATAGAAATGGAACGACTGAACCATCAAGCAGAGCTGTTGTTGAAAAAGGTGACCGAAGACGGCGACAAGCACACTGTACAAGATCCCTTATCTGAACTCAAGTTGTTATGGGAAACTTTGGAGAACAAAATCGTTAGCCGCCAGGTAAATCACTTCAATAAACCGTACCACAAGCTAAGAACTATACTAATAACCAGGTTTATTTGGGGGCAGAAATTTATTTATTTATTTATTTTTTCAATTTATACCCCGCCTTTCCCGCGAATGGGCTCAGGAAATGCACAGGAACAGAATTCTGGCTGGCTTCTGAGTTGGCCACGCCTACAGCCTCACCCTCCTTGGGTTCCCCAGGCGCCTCGCAAGCCGAAGGGCACCCGGGGAAGCCAAACTGATCCAGGGAGGGAAGGCAGTTTAAACTGCCTCCCCTCCTTGGGTTCCCCAGGCGCCCTGCCCCAGCTGTGGGACACCTGGGGAAACCGATCCAGAAACTGCCTTCCTTCCCTCAGGTTCCCCATGCGCCCCGCAAGCCGTGGGGCACCTGGGGAAGCCAATCCTGGGAGGGAGCTGCGCTGTCAGGGGTGTGGCCTAATATGCTAATACGTTTCTGCTGTTGGGTGTGGTCTATTATGCTAATGAGTTTCTGCTGGACTTTTTCTACAAAAAAAAGCCCTGCTAATAACGAAAAATAATAATAGTACATAGCTTCTGGCTTGGTCATCTTCCAACAGAGAAAGACTTCCTTCAGTAAAGATTCTTCTTCATCAGAGGTAGTCTTCCTCTGATAGAAAAAAGTGGTTCTTCATTGGAGAAGTCTTTTTTTTTCTTGAGGGAAGACTTAGCAGAGGAGAGTCATTGGTTTCAACCTAGCAGGAGTCATGTGATCCAACAAGTAGTATCTAAGGCATGAGAAGTAATAGTTCCATTTTGTTCTGTGCTGCCGCATTTATAGGTGCCGCATTTTTAGAAGGATGTAGACAAATTGAAACAGGTTCAACGGAGAGAAGCGACGATGGTCAGCGTGAATGAAAATAAGTCATTTGAGGAGAGCTTGAATGAACTGGGAGAGGAGAATTTGTGGGATTTTTTCATCTGAAGACGCCTCATGGCCTGACTTCAGATATGGCTGCAAATTCTTCTAGAATCAAATCTCAGCTGACATGTTTCAAGAATCTTCTTTGTCAAAGCCAGTATGAAAAACAGCCTGTGATTCTCTAAAGTGTCACCCAGCTTTCACAGCTACAACCTGCAGGCAGTGGGATCTGACTTCTGGCATGAGATTTGATTCTAGAAGAACTTGCAGCCATACCTGAAGTCAAGCCAGAGGCGTCTTCGGATGAAAAAAATCCCATAAGTTCTGCTCACTTGTATTTATGTAATTGAAATAATCTGTTACATACCCAGGAGAGTCATGCATTGGACGTACAAGTTTAGTTATGTTTAGTTAAGCTATATTCCATGTCTATTATATAACAATAGAAAAATTGTGACGTAAGTTAGCACGGTGTGTCTTATTTTTGGTTTACAATGTCTTTCCCATGTGCTCTTTTGGTTTACCCAGTCAACTAAAAGCCTGGCAGAACTGCTCTGTTTTGCAGGCCCTGCGGAATTGTAACAGATCCTGTAGGACCCTGATCTCAGATGGGAGCTTGTTCCACCAGGCTGGGGGAAGGGTCAAAAAGGCCCTTGCCCTAGTCGAGGCTAGTCGGACATCCTTCGGGCCAGGGACAACCAGAAGATGTAGATCAGTTGATTTCAGATGATGTTGCCTAATTCCAGTCATTGATTTGAGGTTTCATTGGGTGGAACAAATTTTGAAGCCACTTGGTACTTTCACATCGTGTAACAGTGTCATTTTTAAAATTTCTTTTACAGCATAAGCTGGAGGGTGCTTTGCTAGCTCTGGGGCAGTTCCAGCATGCCCTAGATGAGTTGCTGACATGGCTGACACATACTGAAGACCTGCTGAATGAACAGAAACCTGTGGGTGGTGACCCCAAGGCTATTGAAATTGAATTGGCCAAACACCATGTATGTAACTGAGCAGTCTGGGCTTTACCTGTTGAGACTTATTTTGATCTTTTATTACCTTGATATTTACTGTGTAGCATTCTGAAAATCTTTATACTTATTTTTAAGGACATAGACTGTGTATTTAAGAAACTAGATAGCTAATGCCAAGATACTACTATTTTTCTTCCTTCCTTTAAATTCCTCAGCCATAAATGGCTCAAGGCAATCTCACTGATTTTTTAAAAAATGTTGTCTTGGCAAAGCAGAGCTCAAATATCCCAACGTAATAAATGAACTGCAGGTACAGAAAGGGTTCAGCAAACACATGCTGTTATGTACTTCCTGCTCATTCAGTCTTCCATGTACGAGAGAGAGAAGAGAGAGACAGAGAGATCACAGAGTAAAGCTTCCACTTTGATCATCCCAGACATCAATAAGTTGGCGAGCACAAGTCATTGTCATAAAAGATTATAGCTGGAAAGGAAACATCACATCTGTTTCTTTAATAGAACTTTCACTTTTTCAAATTGGTAGAAATTACATTTAAAACAATGAAAAATAATAAAGCTTTCCCCCGTGCTTGAATAGTAACAGAAGCCCAGGAGTGTGCCGTGATGGAAATATTATTGAGAGATCATGTTTGTGTGTGTATGCACACACCGAGAAACCTACTTACTAAGTAAAGTTTTTTTAGGTGGCTTTCAACATATTTCAAAACAATGCAATATAAAATAGTCAGTGCAGGATCCCCTCCTCCCCCGTGCCACCACAGTGCCCACCAGAATTGAGCCCCTGTGATGCAGTGAAAGGAGTTCCTGGATGAGAGTTCTTTGAAATGGTGGTACAAGCTCAGGGATGCAGATCTTGTCTAGTTCGGCCCTCGGAGCTGTTATGGTAGGTGGCAGGAGCTCCCATTTTTTATAGCACAGTCGCCATAAGGAGAGGATGAGAAGGTAGTGCAGGTTTTCCCATGGAAACCAGTGGGAACAAAAATAAATCTAATAATGAAAATAAACGTGTAGTGATGAATATAATACAAACAAAAAATTTAAAACAAATGTGAAAAGCTGGGGAAATTCATTTCTTGTCTGAATTACATTATCTAACCCATTACTCACTCTAGATGCTCAATACGGATGACATATAGTCACCTCTTCTAAGTATGCATTATTCCTACAAAGTGAGATGCAAAACAGAGTGCAGGTTTGTTCTTAGAAAGAAGAGGGCTGATCTCCGTTTGGTCACTTTTGTCTCCATGCAGTGCTTAGAGGGTAGGGGGATCTACACTGTCCCAGAGATGATGCTAGATCTCGGGGGCAAAACTGGCAGTGACTTTGGGTGCTGAAAAATTTGTTTCCGGTATGACCAAAATCCCTGCCAAGAATTGGCTGTTGTGTCTGTGGAATTCCCAGTTTCTGTGAGGTATTTTCCACAATAATTTCTCCCTAGGGATATTGGGTGTGATGTAGACTAAATTTTCCAATGGCAGAATGGAATTTCATGCCTTCCCCTCCCATTGCTATCCACTTCATGCCTTCCCCTCCATTGCTATCCTAAGACCTCCATGAAATGCTGCTTCTGGGTGACTGGGGACCCTAAGAAGGGGTCTACAGTGGAAAGAAGGAAGTTGTGGAAACTACCAGTTTAGTCTGGATCCAACCCTTTGTATGGAAACACTGACCATGTAAGCTGGCCTATAGAGTTGAGTTTCTGTTGTCATTTATATTACACTGTAATGAAAATATGTGGAAAATAGTTTGGACTGTAATTATTTTACTCCATCTAAAGCTGTTTCTGGTTTCCTGTTACATTTTTTGGGGGAGGTCTTAGGAGTCAGGCCCCTGGATCAAACAATTCCATAATCTGAATGTTAAAAATAGGACTCACTCATGTAGATTTCTACGACAAATATAGGTGTCCATTATTTTCTCATTTGTCTTATTTTCTATATATGTCTTATTAAATATTTTTAATAACAATCCCCTGAGCTGTAAGGGGATGATTTATTTCTGGACTTTGATTGTCCATCCCCTTGAGATCTCCTAGTGGAAGGATGGTCATGATCACTGTGAGGCAGTCTCATCCCTATATCAATCACTGCAATAAAGTTCTAACAAAGGAATGTAAAGGGTAGGGATGTTATGAAATTCCATGGTAACTCTGATTCAGTTTGAAAAATTAATTATTTAGATGTTTTTCCATGCTTGGAACAAAACAGCAGTTGTCTTCTTTCCAAGTTGGATAGAAATATTGACATTAAAATAGTTGTTTATTTTGTGTTAATGGCATATAATCAGTGTAACAATGGCATATAGCCTATCAGTGCTGTTAAAAAAGCTGTAAAAATGGGACTCACCCCAAAAGTTGGGACAAAAATGGTTGTCTTGAACATGTTTGAAGATTAAAATAAGCCAACAATATATTTTCATAAATCCTTAGTAAACATTGGCCTAATTAGACTATAATGAATATTTTACAAATAGAACACATCAAAAACAAGTCAGCATTTTACAGTAATAACTTGATGTTATAGTCTTGATAGTTGAAGTTTCATTCCTTTATGCATGCATGTACTAGTTCTGAATACTTTCAGTACAGTTGTACAAAAATGATAGTGCAACTTGCTACAACCAAATGAAATTGGTGATATATAGATAAACAAGGCATAACATGTTTTTAATTGCAGGTGCTACAAAATGATGTCTTAGCTCATCAGTCTACTGTAGAAACAGTTAAGAAAGCAGGAAATGATCTGATTCAGTCAAGTGCTGTTGAAGAAGCAAGCAATCTACAGAGCAAGTTGGAACTTCTCAATCAACGTTGGCAAAATGTCTGGGAGAAAACAGAAAAAAGGAAACAACAGCTGGACAGTGCTTTGATCCAGGTATGTAGGAGAAATTGAACATAATAAAGACTTGCTTGGATTGATTAAACACATTTGTACATGACCCAGCCAGCATTAAATGCTTCAAAGCCTGACTGATTCCAGTAAGGGACTGCTGAGCTTATGTGCATCTGGTGGATTCCGAAATGCTTATCTTAAGCTGGATTGTGTCCTTTGTGTATTACAACAATGTGAAGTATCACACCATAAATCTTAAAACATCGTGGAGTATCTTGGACTGCATAGCTTCCTATTTATATAGCAACTAGTTGATTTGTGCTGAATTGTACTTTACGTCTTTTCAGCAGTGTTTAATTGTATGGGTTAATTTGCGTGGGATTTTGGTATTCCAAATACTTGGTGTAGTGGTTAAGTGCGCGGACTCTAATCTGGGAAAACCGGGTTTGATTCCCCACTCCTCCTCTTGCACCTGCTTGATGACCTTGAGCAAGTCATAGCTCTGACACAGCTGTTCTTGAGAAAGAGCAGTTTCTGTCAGTGCTCTCTCAGCCCCACCTACCTCACAGGGTGTCTGCTGTGAGGAGGGGAAGGGAAAAGAGATTGTAAACCGCTCTGAGACTCCTTTGGGTAGTGAAGGGCGGGGTATAAATCCAATCTCTTCTTCTTCTCTTCTTAATTGGGTCTTGATTCAGTCATAGTTGTAAACTGAGATTTAAAATGAATAAGCTTCTTTTTCCATCCTAAGTTCAGTAGTTATAATATTTGTGAGAGTTCTGTCTGTCTGTCATTCTCTATTCAACAATGTTCCATTGTGTGTGCAATAATTTTCAGTAGAACCCCAGGGGGTATTTTTGGTTTATTGCATTTTCCTTTTAGCTTTTTTTAAAAAATTGTTATTATTAAAGTCTGGTTCAATGTGCCCAAGTTCAATTACCTCTTAGCTGATGAGGCAATTCTGAGTGCTGAAATACGTTCCAAAGCGCTATGATGTATCTCTTTAGGCACAAGGTTACCATGGTGAAGTTGAAGATCTGCAACAATGGCTGACTGAAACCGAGCGTCAGCTTTTGGCATCAAAACCTGTTGGTGGTTTACCAGAAACTGCAAGAGAGCAGCTTAATACCCATATGGTAAGGGTCTTACTATTTGCAGATGGTCCCAATTTGGAAGCTAAACCTTTGTGGTCATTTGTTGTAAAATGCTGGCAAGCTTTACACAGTAAAATGTCTGTAACATTGTTTAATGAGCAAACTCCTTTGTAAATTGCCAGGCTACAAAGCTGATTGACTCAGCATTGTGTCGCTTAGGGGGAAATTTGCTGTGCAATCAGCATTCTTTTTATCCCTCTTCCTTGCTGATCTTTTATTATTTATTTTTTAATTTATTTATGTTTGAGATTTCTATCCCGCCCTCCCCCGCAAGCGGGCTCAAGTGGGTCAGTAGTTAAAATACACGATACATACAATTTAAAAACTTACAAAACCCATAATACAGTACGTGATGGCGAGCTCCATGGTGTATGCTGCATATGTGCCCAAGGGCTGGCCTACCGGAAGGTGGGTAATACCTCCACCAATGGAACAACTAAAGTGCATAGCACAAGACAAGCTGAGGAGCAGGGCAGGGGAGGCCAATGTAATTTGACATCCATAACTTCAGCCCAAGGCCTGGTGTAACAACTCTATTTTACAGACCCTGCTGAAGGGCCCTGATCTCATTAGAGAGAGCGTTCCACCAGGCTGGGGCTAGAGCCAGAAAGGCTCTAGCTGAGGCCAAAGGGATGTCTTTTGGGCCGGGGATTACCAGCAGGTGTTGCTCAGCCAAACTTAAGGCTCTCCAGGGAACATATTGGGAGAGGTGGTCCCACAGATATGTCGGCCCCAGACCGCAGAGGGCTTTAAAGGTTAGTACCATCACCTTGAACTTAACGAAGCACTCAACTGGAAGCCAATGCAGCTGGTGAAGCACTAATTGTATATGTACTCGCAAGGGCATCCCAGGGCTTCAAAGCAGAGAAGTTGTCCTCGTGTGCTTTAGCATCTATACCAACAAAACTATTTTATTTTAAAAGGAAAAGGTAGCCCAAAATCAAATAACTGTCCCAGTTGTCCTCATTTAATTTTTTTCATGACTTATTATACCGGCCACAGTTCTGAACATTAAAGTCATTAGCCACTACTGTATGACTGATGCATGGCCAAGGACATACTGAGCCATCTCCCCTTTCAGAGGATTCCCCTGCCAAACTAAAAACCTTTTCTTTAACATGGTGATGGAAGGAAGAACTTCTGAAGGGCAGTTGATACAATGAATAGTGATGGGTTCATGGAAATGGAACTTGCATACTTTTTGGTTGTAGACTGCAGTCTCAGGATCTAGAATTTCAGAATAGGGCTTGCTTTATGGAAGGCAGCATGGTCTAAGAAGTGGATCATTAGACTTGTACAACCACTGAGGATGATAAATTACAGTAGAACACTATAAATATAAATAAAACAAATAAAGATTGTAGACATCTTCATGTACTTCATTCATCCTTCTTGTTTTTCTATACTGATTTTTTAAATCAGAGAATGTCCACAATTCCAGAGCACATGCCCTCCATGACATCTGCCATACCTAACAATGGCTGGTGCTTATGTACAATTTTGTATCCAACTGCATTAACCTTGAGTTAGAAAGATGTAGGTAATGACACATTCCTCTTGCACATTATAGTAAAATGTGAACGTTTTTGAGGCTAATCTTTAGAATATAATTGTTTATGTATTTATGATTTGAAGTATTTTCCGTCCTTGTTTAGGAACTCTGTTCTGCCTTTGAAGCCAAAGAAGAAACATACAAATGCCTGATGCACAAGGGCGTACAGATGCTTGCAAGATGCCCAGAGTCTGTTGAGACAAATGTTGAGCAAGACATAAATAACCTCAAAGAAAAGTGGGAATCGGTGGAGACGAAGCTCAGCGAAAGAAAAGTATGTCGCAGTTTACACATGAGGAAATTTTCTGAAATGTGTTTAGGAATGTTTTAGTTGAATTGTTTTAGGTGTAGAATAGTTTTAGGTGTTGAATAGTTTGGCATCCTTTAGCTCCACACTGTCTAAGCAATAAATGATGTCACACACCCAAAAATTCATATGGGAAAGCACATCAATAAAACATATGGTGGCGACAGACCAGTGACTGTAGCTCCTATTGTAATGCAGACATCACCAATTTAGGACTGAATGAGGCCTTTCAAGCCCACCCAGTCTGTCATCTTGTCAGCACGAAACTGATGGTTTAATTTTATTGCTGGCATTTTGAATGTAACAATTCTTTAAAGTTTCAAGTGACGAGGCCTCTACTGTGTCCTCCGGGAAGACTACCTCATACTCCAGCAGAAGCATCAGACTCATGTTTAACCATAGGTTTCCATGGGACTATACATTCCTTTTAAAAAATTGTTCCAAATGTATTTAAACAGTTTATTCTGAGTTCAAACTATAAATTACATCCTAAGGCAGCTGAAAAAAAATGTTTGTAAAGAACAGAAATGATCCAATAAATAAAGGAAGGTATTTTTAGAAATAAACAATATTTGCAGTCTCCTTTTTATGGTAATGTAAATTAATGGATCAGTGAAGAGGCCTGGTTCAGGCATATGCTGGACAAGAGTAATTGCGTAGTGGGCACATCCTTTCTCATACCCCAAGTAGACTTTCTCATACCCCTGGCAGACTATCTACAGATGATAGCAGAATCCAATTAGGGCTGATTTCACTACCGCATCTTTGTACTTTCTGATCAAACTGCCCTTCATACCAAACCCAGTCTGGGGGAAATCAAGCAAGCAGTCCAAGACGGCTCATACATTTTTTAAAAAAATGTGGTTTTATTTCAGTTTTTCTGTGGTGCTCATGTAGATTGCAGACGCTGGGGAGATTCTTTTCTGCAGGTCCTATAAACACACATATCTGCAACGATGAGATTCAGGGATCCCAGAAAAATAAAGTCTTAATGTTGTAAAAGAGAAAAACAAAACAAAAACTACAAAAAAGTCCCTTCAGAACTCTCCTTTTATGTGCCAAAAATTACATATTTAAAGAATTTCTTTATTTATTTATTTTGTCATTAAAGGGACTGGTTTAGAAGGCATTTCAGAGTACTAGAAACCCCTTCAAAAACAGCAGATTACATGCTAAAAATCTTACATTTTTAAGGGGGGGGTTAAAGCAAACCAAGGGCTAGTTTTTGAAGAGGGTTCTGTTGTTGTTATTTTATGTTAAATGGATGCACTTCCCAGGATCCTTGATTCTCACAGTTCTAGAAATGCACATTCATGGGACTTTGTCCATAGTCTCTATAGAAACTGAGATAATATTAAGGTATGTTCTCTCTTTAATTCTTTGGTTCTATTCCCTGAAGTTCTGCGAAATTCAGTAGACTATTAGCAGGGCTTTTTTTGTAGAAAAAGCCCAGCAGGAACTCATTAGCATAATACGCCACACCCATCAGCAGAAACTCATTAGCATATTAGGCCACACCACTGACAGCACAGCTTATTAGCATATTAGGCCACACCCCCATGTTACCAGAAGAGTGGTCATCCAGCCACACCAATCTGTTGCTTCTTATTCCGCTTACCTTGTTTGTTGTCAAAACCCAGGGCTTTTTTTGTAGCAGGAATTAATCCGCATGTTAGGCCACATACCCCTAATGTAGCCAATCATAATGAGTTTCTGCTGTTGGGTGTGGCCTATTATGCTAATGAGTTCCTGCTGGGTGTGGCCAACTCAGGAGCCAGCCGGAACTCCGTTCCTGTGCGTTCCTGCCCCAAAATAGCCCTGACTATTAGAATGAAACCACTGAATGAAAAGTGAAACAATTCTTAATTGAAGCTGGAGCAATTTGCTTCTCTGTAGTAATATTACACTTTATGCAGACACACCATTGTAATACCTAATTCATAATATTCTTTTCTTCTATGAGACATCAGCTGGATGCATCTGGCCCGCCATGCAAAGACTCTAGCTGGCTCCATAAACATGTCAACTGGGTTTTTGTTCAGTAGCAGGAAGTAGACTTCTTTCAGCTAATTAGGTCGGGAATGTTCAGTCTAGCTGGCCAGACAGCTCTCCGACCCCGTTTTATATTAATTCTTCACGCAGTACTGATGCATATGGTCCTGATTCATGCAATCAAAATCAAAGCTGAAGTTCACATGTGTGTTTCTGGAATCCTTTTGAGACACTTGTAAGCATAATCATTTAGCATTAAGAAGCCGGGCTGTTGTTTTTTTTCAGTACACAGAAACCTGTATATAGGACTGGATACTCTTGCCTGCTCACTCCCAATAGGTTTTTTCTCACTGTCTTTTTCTGTTGAAAACACTTAAAAATACCTTTTTATCTATTTAGGAATGCCAAGTATGTCACTGTTACCCTAGAAACAATTTAGAGGGGAAAGTTGTCCTCTTCCAAAGCACGGTTAACTGTAAAACTGTTTAATTCCCCATAAACTGTCCACCACGACTAATGTATGGCATGTTCTTTTAGATCAAACTGGAAGAAGCCCTCAGTTTGGCAATGGAGTTCCACAACTCACTGCAAGACTTTATCAACTGGCTGACTCAGGCTGAGCAAACCTTGACAGCAGCTTCTCGGCCAAGTCTTATTTTGGACACCGTCTTGTTTCAAGTTGATGAGCACAAGGTATGTGAAGAAACAGCAGTGGAGGTATCACACTCTCCTTCCCACTCCTTGCAAGGCACTGGAAGGGCTCAGATTAACGTTTTAAGCCACTCAGGAACACTGAAGTCCAAATGACATTTACAGCTTTATGAATGGCATTTTATAGTTTCTCTAGCTAATAAAGTAGATAAGCCAGCACATCATTTATTTTACATGTGTGTAACTATGGATCTTTACAAATGTCAACTTTCTTTCGGAAGGTCTTTGCTACAGAAGTGAATGCCCACCGTGACCAGATTATAGAATTGGACAAAACTGGAACACATCTGAAATACTTCAGCCAGAAACAGGATGTTGTCCTCATTAAGAATCTCCTGATCAGTGTCCAGAGTAGATGGGAAAAGGTAGTCCAGCGCTTAGTGGAGAGAGGAAGAGCTTTGGATGATGCAAGGAAACGAGCCAAGCAGGTAATGTGCCAAATGTTGCACATTTGTATTGCATTCTTGAAACAGGTGGTACTTTCCAAGTCTTTTAAAGGACACTGAAGTTTTAATACAATGAGTTTGGCTGGTTATAGACAGAGCAGCTTTTTTTTTTCAGTTCCATCGTGCCACAAGATACCTTTATCTAGAAGGTGGAATTATCACTTATCCCTGCCTTGCAAAAGAAGTTACGCTCCTTTTAATTATGCAAGTGAAATTTTTACTCTCCTACAGTTCCATGAAGCCTGGAACAAACTTATGGAGTGGCTGGATGATTCGGAAAAGACTTTAGACGCGGAGCTTGAAATTGCAAATGATCCTGATAAAATTAAGATGCAGCTTACCCAGCATAAGGTGAGTCTTCATTAATGAAATGTTAAAAGGTCAGACTTCACAAACTTTAGTGAAGCACTGTATAATTAGCAGGGGAGGGAGATTTATTGGCTCCTGTAGGCTGGAATGTTTGTCACCGTCAAATTCAAACCCTGGCTGAGTTCCAAATAGGCAAGTCAACAGAAGCTGGGAGCTTCTCTGCAGGGCCTGGGGTTTTTTCCCCAAAGACAAAGGGAAGAACATGGATAGGGAAGGCACAGTAATAATTATAGAAGCGGAAAAAAAATATCCATTAAAAGCTTGATTAAAAACTTTTGATCATCTTGTCTAATAGGATTTAATCATTTCTATTGCTAGGAGATTATTTGTATGGCCATTTTTTTTCAATCTTATGAAATAAGAAATTTCAGTTTCATAACTAGCCCTTAGCTGGCTTAGTGAAAGAGCAGTAATTATTATTGTTGTTCTTTATTGTTTGAAAGGAATTAGCAGCAATGAAGCCGTCAGCAACAAAAGTTAAACTTGCACTAGGAATGGATAATTTTCCTGTTAAGAGTTCGCAGCTGCAAAGCTCCTCTCCATAAATCTCATTATGGGCAGATGAAAAGTAACCTCTAACCTTCATAGCTCCAGGGAAAAGGTCACACTGAATAGAGACAATCTATTTCATGCTTCTGTTCTGCAAAGCTGCCTTCATTCTGAACTTTGGCAGTTGCTGTTACGTTGGTCTGTCTGGTATTCTCAGCTCTCTGGTCATCAGTCTTTCTAGCATAACGTCTTTTGTCGGTTTTTAAAAATCTCTCCTTAGCCCTTGTTTGCTTTGCTTTCTACCATGATTATTGATACGACCTTCAAGTCCTTTATTGTTAAAGTACTGACAGATGGTCATCCAAACTATACTACATCTTTACTTACAGCCCAGAAGACTTGTATTTTTGTTGTTCTTTTTATAAGCTCGTATTAACATTTTACTCGGTTCAAATGCCAAAAATGCTACAGAGGGTATTAAAGCTTGGTTTGACTCATGTCTGGTGGATGGCGCAGCAGATTTTTCTGCCCATTCCTCAGCTAATCCCTGCAGTTGCCCATGAGTTTCTAAATATCACTAAAGTTAGAATCACTGAAGTGGCTCTGTGGAAGAATTTTGAGGACCATCCTGGGAGTTTAGCGCCTCTGTCTCAACTTCCTCTTTCACCAAGGTAATTCTTCTGTGGGCCAGATCAGTTATCTCCTAGAAGCCAGGCATGTCCACTGGTGAGGTTGTCAGGAAAAATTTACAATAGCAGATGTCCCCATGGATTTCCTTAGGGCTAGTGCTATAGCTGCCAATGGGTAGCCAGAATAGTTTGCAGCTGCAACTGGCCCAGAAGTACTGGTTCTGAGTCTGAGATATCAAGGGCAAGATCCCTATTTTTGGTCCAGGATGAGTTCAGCAGTGTAGCAAAAAAGAAGTCTCCACTTATCCTAGTAGAAAAAACTCAATAAGATACTCCACACCTGAATCTGGAATTTGCTGCTTTTTCTTTTGGGACTGAGACCATTTACAAGACTCGAGAGACTCTGGGGACTAATAGGCCATCAGCTCCAACCACCTGCTCAGCACAGGAATTCCAAGCTAGAGCTTTCCCAATTGAAACCTATCCAATCTGTTGCCTCAAAAACCTCCAGTAAGGGGCAGCCGCACCACCTTGCAGCTAGCCTGCAGAGATTGTCTCTGCAGAGATTCATAGGTGAAACACTCCTGATGTTGCTTTGAGAAGAACCATTTTCAGCTTTCTTGCCAGACACTCCTCTATAGACTAAATGCTCTACCTTTGGCACACAAATGCTCTACCTTTGGCACATCATCCATTCTCTCTCCCTCACTTAATGAAAGGGAGCTCGCAGGGAGATAAGCTAGTTGATCCCCCTGCAGCAAGGTTTTTCTGTCTGTCTCCCCATCCATCCATGATTTGTTGTGTGCCTTTAGATGAGGGTTTGCAGGACTTCTCCACCAAGACCAAAATATTTGGGGACAAGCTCTGAAGTGGTTATATAGATAAGACCCAATAATGTTGCATTAGAGTTACAGTGGTTTAACTACTAATTGAGAAGGTTAGTTAGCGTAAATCTTTTAGCATCAGCTCGAAGAAGCAAACTCCAGAATTTAAAAATGCTGGCATGCAAGTAGGGCGGGATATGAACTGAATAAAAGAAGCAAATAACCCATTAAAAAGTATCAGCTTCTCTCTCATTCCTGTATATTGACAATAACAAAATAGTCTTCCCCAATCCTAGCTAATCCCATTTTGGGAGTGTTTATACACTGTAAGGTTTGTGTTGCTGCATGCTTTGTTCCAGCTCTTCCTTTTACAAATAAATCTTTGAATCACTGTTGAAGATTTTAGTGGTTTTATTTTCTTAGACTGTGGTAATAAACTAAGCAGCGTGTGATATGCAGAATAACTTGGCTTCGTTCTTTGCCAGCTTGTCACTGCCAAAAATAGGAAGAAACCAAGATAAAAATGCTCTCTGTCTCATATTGGATACATGTTGCCAAAGACTTAGGGGAATATTTATTGCTATTTTTTTGTTGTTCATTTGTTATTACATGTTACCAGGGGTTTTTTTGTAGAAAAAACCCAGCAGGAGCTCATTAGCTTAATAGGCCACACCCAACAGCAGAAAGTCATTAGCATATTAGGCCACACCCCCTGACAGGGCAGCTCCCTCCCAAGATTGGCATCCCCAGGTGCCCTGTGGCTTGTGGGGCGCATAGGGAACCCGAGGGGGGGGGAGGCTGTAGGCGTGGCCAACTCGGAAGCCAGCCGGAACTCCGTTCCTGTGCATTCCTGCCCAAAAATAGCCCTGCATGTTACATTTAGAAGTCAGAGTCATGGGGAAAAAGACATTGGGTCACACAGTTCATCTTCGCCTCTACTCAGCTTCTTTTCCTTTTTTTTTTTGGTCTTTTTTGAGGGATAGACATTACCTATTGACCTGACCGTCTATTTATTTATTTTTAAGAAACGGCATCAGCAAAATGCTCCCAAACAGATTTTAAAATGCAGTAATTACAACGTCATAAACACCACAAATAGCCAAAGGAAGCCTGCTGAATACAGTAATTAAACCATCAAAATTATTCATCTTGCAGAGATTAGATCTACGGCTGGATTGTGCTAGGGATGATCAGCTCCTCCCATCTGAGGGTTTGACGCCTCGCCACTGCACCTGTGTCCGTTGTCTTCATAAGTGCAGTGCCGATAGGATTGGTGTTTGACCAATGGGCTTCAATGCCTTGTGAGTTTCATTCTTGAATATCTGGACATGATGGAAAAACTGAATGATTGTGTCTTCTAGAGATATGTTATGCTGTCCTGCAAAGACACGGTAGTTCTACAACTGGATGTCTTAACAAGTCCCTGTTACGTAGGAAAAAGCACCACAGAAACATGCAGGCATTTTAAACTTTTTATATTATATGATCCATAAATTCCCATTGTTTGCAACTACAACAGGGTTGGCGTGTTCCCATGGAAATCAGCACGTCTTGAAAATTATTCACTTTAGCTGAATTGTGTCCACAGCTTATATAGCATTATAGTTTTGTCTGACTCAGAGAGGGAGCTCACAGCATGGTTTTTCCCCTTGAAGTCTAAAGCTATTTAATGCTAGTCCTAGTCTGGAAAAGGAGAGGAAAACCAAGAACCGTAGAATTAAAATTGATCAATATGATTTACATCATTTTGTATTTGTGGACTGAGTGCTACCCACGGATCCTCAGGAGATTTGGAAAAATGCAAGAAATGTAGCTGTTCAAATACAGGGATTTTACATCCACATTCAGAATGGTATTAGGTACATAGCCCAGCACAGGCGTGTTTACACAGCTGTTGGCCTTTTTCCTCTGCTTGTCCTGAGAAAACATGTTTGCTTTGTGCTAGTTAGTGACTCCATGGCAAAAGCTGTAGCTCAGTTCCCATTGAACACTTGAATCAGATACTGACATTTTCTGCATAAAAGCCTCTTTGAGGGGACGAGGGTTCCCATGATCAAGAGAAAGGCAAGTTTCTGTTAGCGACAAAGGTGATCAAACATGTACTGCTTGGGTACGCTTTTTATTCACTTGCCCACCAAAGTGGTCTAGATACCAGTCATCTCTTAGCATTAACATGAAGAGCTTGACTGCACCTTCTGTATTTGACTGGTTTATATGATTTCTTTAGCTGCATTCTCATGTTTCTCATGCTGCTAAGGGCAACAAGCAGCATAATTATTTCCACTGCAGCTTCTCCACAGGACCACTTACCTGGGATGCTTGGTTTTGAGGGTGAATTTTGACTCATTTTAAATTAATAGGGACTCAAGGGGTCCGAATGCAAAAGATTTGGTGCAACTGCTTTGTAGATGATAGTCCAAAATGATGGAATTTAGCATCCAACTGGAGGTCATGAACTTTCTGGCATGACTTCCTTTAATTGCTCCATTAAAGCCAATTGATTAAAGTTCTATTGATTTCAATGAATGCCTGGCAGACTAAGAAATGTGTGGCCACGTTCAGAATATGTTCATGGGGTTTCCTTGCTAAATGGAGCGTTTTTTTGAAAACCCCAGACACTGAATTTGGATCTAAATGCTATGAAATCCTAATAACATTAAGTAGTTTTATAGTGCTTTCAAATGCTTAAACTGCCCTATTTATCTAGCTCTGTAGGGGTCAGTATTCTTATCCCCATATTGCAGGTGGAAGTGATACAGTTGCCTTGCTAAAACTCCACAGTGAATTCATGATAGAGGCAAAATTCAAATTGAGGACCAGAGTAAAAACTTTGTTACACGCCCCTTGATTATTTGGAATGCTCATTTAGCTGGCATTGCTCAGAAGGCAAGCTCTGCTCCCTCAGTCATCATACCCCGGCATCTATGGGCGTGCATTTGCCCACTCTTGCCTCTCCAGCTGGCCAGCTTGATGGCTCTAGCTGTTGCTGGGCTTCTGACAGCTGACACCATCCTTGGCTGCCTCCTTCCGCCTCAGTCTGCCTCAGGTACGTGGCCTGCAAATCTGGCTGCTGTGTAGGACAGCTCAGTGGCTCACGGGGAAGGGTCCTGCCAGACATAGGGGCTGTCTCTGTGGTGTTCCCAGTCAGGCGGGGTTTGGTTGCTGCAGACTCCTTTGGGGAGGTGTGAAACAGAGCCATAGCCTTTGATCATCAGGCACAGTTGGTCAGCCGGTAACCCCATTCCCCACAGGTACTTGATAAGAAAGATTTTACTGCATTTTATTTGCTGTTGAAACCACTGCGCTGTACCAGTTCTCGAAAGCCATTTAGCACACTGTGTTGTGAAGAGTCTTATTGTTTGTTGATTTTTCTTCTTGTTCAGGAATTCCAGAAAGCTCTTGGAGCCAAACATTCTGTGTATGACACCACGAACAGAAGTGGACGTTCTTTAAAAGAGAAAACCACTCTTGCTGATGACAGTCTGAAACTGGATGACATGCTGAGTGAACTGAGAGACAAATGGGATACAGTATGTGGAAAATCTGTGGAAAGGTAAAGAAAAGCAGCAGCAGTGCATCTTATGTAAAAGACCTCATAAAGTAGTAGCCATTATGAACAGTCAGTGCAATCTTAAGCAGTTACACCTTTCTAAGCCCATTGACTTTAGTGGACTTAAATGGGTAGAACTGTCCTTAGTGCTGCGTTGTATATCCATCATTGCCTCATCTGTATATCCCTCTGGTTATAAACTAGTTTTGTGAGTCACTTTTACTACAAAATGGAGGCTCTTGGGACAGATGTCTCCCTCCATCCCCACAAGTATTTAAATATGCCGTTTAAATCTCCTCACGTGGCACATGGTTGATTTCTGCTGCCGTGGTTAGAGGAGGAGGAGATCTACTCAAGCTCAGTGTTTCTTGGGTGATACAGGGCTCCACCTCAAGAAGAACTTATGACATTAGAGGTGCACAGTCCTTCCCTGTACGTTTTCTTTTGTGGTTTGTTCAGCCCCAGGGTGGAGAGAATTACTTCCTTATGGGTGTTAAATATCTTCTTGTTCTTATTATTAGTCCATTCTAAAACAAGCATGAAATTTTCCCATTGGGAAAGGGAAAGGAGACTGCCAGGTCATGACAGTTACGTGCTTGGGGCACTTATATTGGAGGGGGGCCATGGCTAGATCAAGGCATTGCTTCCTTTCCTGGGGGGAAAGAGCTACAGGAGTGAACTTGGAACATTAGAGCAGCCCTGGGGCAAGTGGATTCCAGTGTCCCATGTGGTACTGGCAGTGGCTCACAGTTTGCCTGGCTTTGCCCTGAAGACAGGGCACTGGTACGGGATCATCCACTGAGCAAAAATGCGCCTGTTGTCACCATCACCGTGGCATGGGCTTTTTGCTGAGTGGCTCTTATGGTGCTGCTGGCAGCAGTGCAGGGACCACTTGGCTCAACTTGCTCCTGATCACCAATGGCCCTCCAGGGCAGTGGTCCATCATGAATTTTCCCACTAAGTTAATCTGCCCCTGAAGAGCTAGCAGGTGGGACAAAGGTTATGAGAGTGTTGTGCTAGGAAATAGACCTTTGCCTAGGAATTATATGGAGGCTGGTTTGTACCCAATAGGGCCTGGATTATAGAGTTATGGTGGTATTTACTAACAATGGGCCAACTTCGTACAATCTGATTCAGAAATAAAACAGTATTTACAAGCAGTGTAGTTGAAAAGCACTCAAGCATTATGACCTCAGCAAATTTATATTCTGAACCTGGCAATTGTGACCTCTGGCAACATAACTAGTATTTGTTTCTCAGTATGATAGTCATAAGTCTGGTCAGAAATGCCATTAAATTTCCACCACATTTGTACATGGGAGAGAACTCTGTACACAGCGGATTGCCCTGTAGCATTCCCTCACCAGAGTTTCACTTTCATTCAGCTGCCTTTGCTCATAAGAATAAAAGAAGTAGAGCTTCCTTTTCTACCCTCAGTCAAAACGATTCTTTTAATTGGATACCAGCTGTGAATATAAATGCGGTGGTAGATGATGACTAAGCATTAATATTTTTCCTCCTCTATTCTGTGTGTCTGTTTTGTTTTCCAACTCCAGACAAAACAAATTGGAAGAAGCCCTGCTGTTTTCTGGACAATTTACTGATGCTCTTCAGGCTCTCATAGATTGGCTGTACAAAGTGGAACCCCAGCTGGCCGAAGATCAACCTGTGCATGGAGACATCGATTTAGTGATGAACTTAATAGATAACCACAAAGTAATGGCAACAAAATTACAGTGATTTTCATATTATTTTAAATCAGATTGTTCTAAATGATTTTATTAAATGTCTTTTGAATTAACGTGTAACTTTACAAAGATTGGTGGATTCATTACATACATAGAAACATTAGGCTGATATAAAAATTTGTTTGAAAAGATAAAATTCTTGCAAAACTTTAGGAAAGTAATTTGTTTTGAAAACAACCTCATAACTAATATTGTTTTATTTTATGGTATTTTCTGGGTGTTTTAATTTATACTGTTTTAAAACCTCAGGATCTTTGTCGTGGTCTTTGTGCAGTCCCACACTTGGGGTTGGGCACCTACGCACGACCTTGACCGGAGAACATTCCAGAGCTTGCCTCAGAAAAAGTTTGGGTGGGCTCTCTTCCTGCCCTGGGGAGCAGACACACATGCCTGGAGCAGGGGAGAGAGCCGCCTCCCGCTCAGTTCCTTTTTGACCGCCCTCGCGTTCACACCTCTGACCGCTTGCTCTTCAAAATCACCTTAGCTGAGTTTTTCTCTTTGTTTTACTTCACTATTATTCTTTATTTCCTCCTTTCCTTCACCTCTTCCCTGTTAAGGAAGGTGTTTGTATGGGCCACACTCTGTATTTTAAGGCGTGTCGCCGTTGCCCGGCTAAACTCCCCTTGAACGACAGTCACGATCTGTGTTTAGTTTGTTTCACTGGGAATTTCACCGTGTTGAATCATTATGAAATTATCATTATGAAGCTTTTTTAACGTAGATAAAATAATGTAGTTTTGATATGCATTACAGGGATAACTTTGCTAAACAGAAGGGTCCAATATTTTTTTCCCTGGTGATCAGGCGTTCCAGAAGGAACTAGGAAAGAGGACAAGCAGTGTCCAGGCTTTGAAACGCTCCGCCCGAGAACTGATTGAAGGCAGTCGTGATGATTCCTCCTGGGTAAAGGTCCAAATGCAGGAACTTAGCACTCGGTGGGAGACGGTGTGTGCGTTGTCTGTCTCCAAGCAAACGCGACTGGAACAAGCCCTCCATCAGGTGAACAAATGGACCGGTCACACCAAATCCAGTCAGGGAGCAGGGGGTGGTACAGTACATTCCTAGGGTACTGATGTTTGGGGGAGACAGTAAGGGTCTTCTTCACGCTCTGCTTATGCCACAAAGTTTTGCATGCACAAATGGGTGGCAGCAAATGGGGCCAATCACTCTAAAGCCAGCTGACAAAAATATTAAATTGAAAGACAGAAAGAAAATCCCTGCATTTTTAGCCCTGATCACGTCAGCAGAACAGTGAAACTGATTGGATTGGGTTGGAAGTAGTGTCTAGCCTAGCCATATTCATATCTAAAAGGAAATTTTAAAAGAAAAGCAAATGTTTTTAAATAGTAAAGGTAGAAGAAAGGTAGAGTGGCACTCCTATTTGTTTATGGCTATGAATATGACTATAAGCACTTGTCTGTCCACATGGTTAAAATGGTTTGATAAATAATATACCCTTTAAAATCAATTACTAAATTGTTCCAGATAGAGTGGAGAGGGGTAGGGCGTGTTGCTTATCCTTTGCTTATCCTTTGCATTCTATGGGCCCCCAAACAGGTTGTCCCATCCCCTCCATTGTTCTCTATGGAGGGGAAAAATGTTAACTTTTTTCCTACCATAGAGAACAATGGAGGGAATGGGGGCAACCTGTTTGGGGGCCTGTAGAATTGGACCCCCTGGTCCAATCTTCTTGAAACTTGGTGGGCATTTCGAGGAGAGGCTCCAGCAGCTACCCTGCAAGTTTGGAGCCTCTCCCTCAAACCCCCTCCCCTCCAGTGGCTTTTAAAGTTGCCACCGAATTTCGGCAGCAATTCGGTGGCGAGCTGAATCAGATTAGAGAATTAGAGAATTTGTGCAGATTAGAGAATCAGATTAGAGAATCTGATTCAGCTCGCCACCGAATTGCTGCCGAAATTAGGGAATCTGATTCAGCCCGTGGCTGCCCTACTGGCCAGTCCTGAGCTGGCGGAGCTTTGCTCCGCCTCGCTCCGGCCCCAACGGACCCCTGTGTGTTTTGCAGCAGTGCATGGTGCACCAGTTGGAAGTGTTTTCTAATTATTTTGATCTGTTACTGAAATTCACAAACCTGTTTGACTAGCACGCATGCTATAGCACATAAAAATGAACACATTTCTATGACCACCCATGTACTATTAGCCACCGGTGGCCGCCACCTGTGGATATTTAAATCTGTGGTTTAGGGCCATGTGGAGGCTTAAAGAGATTTTTCTGCACACTTGGGGCACTTCCCAGTTATGCAGAAAAATCTGAAAATATAAAAAAAATACATGGGTTTTTTTTTAAATCCCTCGTTTGGCAGCAGGACAGGGGAAGCTGTGCTCAGTTTAGCAGCAGTGGTGCAGCTCAAGAGCCCCACCGGCAGCTGCATGGATGCAGCCGCTGTGGTGGAGGACACCAGCTGCTGCTTCGGGCATGGAAGCAGCAGAGGAGCACGTCGGCAGCTACTCCAGCCCACATTGGGTGCTCCTTCTCCAATAACATTAACTGTATTCATTAGCATGGCTCCACCTATTCATTTAAAGCATGTCCGTTGTAATTTGTTGATATGAAGTCAAGTTGGTCTGAATGGGCCTTACACATATGCTATCAATCATATAGTTAAAAGCAGGAACAGATAGGGCTTTGAACTCACTTCAGTGTTCTTAAACAGCATATGACATTTTTACAGTTATGAAAGTGAGATGCTGTATGTCACAGATTCCTTAATGGAAATCTGTGCCTTCACTGGTGAATGATGAATGACTTCACTAGTCTGGGCGCAGCTTCGTTGTTTATGGGAGGAATCCAACATGGTATTCTTTCTGTCAGGTCCCTTTAAGTGTTCTCTCCTCTCAACCTCCATATATACAGGCAGAGGAATTCCACTCTGTGGTTCACGTTCTTTTGGACTGGCTGGCTGAGGCTGAACAGGCCCTTCGTTTCCATGGCATCCTCCCAGATGATGAAGAGGCTTTGCGAGCACTAATAGATCAGCATCGGGTGAGTAAGATAATTGGGACAATGCTTGGCTCTCAAGGCTAGATTTATGGGAAGGCAGAAGTAAAATGAAGCCGTGTAGGCTATTTATGGTTTATTTGGATCTGGCAGCAAAAGTTAATGTTCTTTCCTAGAAATGAGAAGTTGTGGAACAGTCTTTCCACAGATTGATGCTTTCACTAACATAAGCTGTGAAGTTTTAATAGAATCATTGGCAATCCAGTTAAACACCTTGAAATTGGCACATTCTCAGGCTAGATCATCTGAACACTGCATATTACTGAGTGCCATTATCCTCCTTAGGACCCTGGCATAAACCCTCACATCCTTAGCAATTCACAATGCCATCTTAAGCAGAATTACACCCTCCCATTGAAGTCAAGTGGCTTAGAAAAGTATAGCTGTGACTGTGCCATCCTGGAGTAGTTCTGCATAGGATCGTATTGTTAGTCTTCTCTAACAGAAAAAGTGGAACACAGCTTGCTTGCTTGTTCTCCTCCTTCTCCTGCTGACCAGCATCTCTAGTCATGGTCGATCATTGCTTCTAATAGGCCGAATATTCACTTTCAGAAAAAAAGTGTCCAACAGTGGGAAGGGCTGCAGGAGAAAGGCTATAGTGGAAGAGTATGGCAGAGCCAGTGATAGAGGCCAGATGGTGAAAATGAAAGCTCTGAACCCCTTCCTTTTAAATCAAGGCTCTGCAATTTGTAGCTCGCACTGCTGAATGCAGTTTGCCAACTCTGCTCTAGGACTTCAAAAACATGGCCTTCAATCCACCAGCAATTCGACAGAAGGACATGAGTGAACCACAGCTCCCCTCCCCCTTGCAGCCCCAAATACTTCCAAACTGCTTCTCCTCGGGATGAGGGGATATTCCTAGGAACTGGATGAGGAGGAAGTCAGAAGTCTCCCACAGATATGTGTAGGGGGGAATGAAAGAAAATTGCCCCACTTCCATCCACTGAAATTTCTCATTGGATCCAACTCATGGTTATCATACATTCAAGAAAACACATGGCGGATGGGCTACATTCAGTTTGGTGTGTCACGACTTTTGTAAGTTTGTTTTAAATACTGTCTGTTAGCAATTTTAACAGTGGAGGGGAACTCCAGTGGTACTTGATTACCAGCAATCCAACCAGGGAGTGAAAATGAAAGGGTAAATAGCTAATTTAAAGCCATATATGGAGCCAAAATATGAATTTATATATAAAATGTTTTATACAAATGCACACGTGAGTATGTATACACATGGTTTGTACTGGGAAGCGGGCAGCTTTTGCTGTTTTGTTACCATGTCAGTACTCTCTCATTGTAGCAGCTGCACATACGTACACCTACTTGAAAGTAGGTTCTCTCGAAATAAATTGCACTTACTGCTCAGATGCTTAGGCTCAAGATATATATATCAGACACAACTTTTGTGTCAAGGAACAACTGAAGTAGGTGAGAACAAGAGGTGCTGAAAGGGGCAAATCCTTGTTTGTTTACACTTAGTAGGGCAGCACTACACACTGTGGGAGGCATGTGAATGTTGCCCAGCTTGTGGAATGGGAACTGGGAAACTTGGAATGTGATGATGTCATGTTGCATCGCATCTTCTCTTTTGCTATATGTTTCTGGTGGTCAGAGGAGAAGTAGACACATGGCTGCTGTCTTTGGAAGTAGCCAAGCATTTCTCATAAGTTATGGGTTCTTCGTTTGCCTGCAATTGAATTGTGTTACTGTAAGTGGTCCTGGGAACACTACCCGGCCTTGTAAGAGGACGTATAACAGGTCAGGCCATTTTTGGTGCACCATTTTTGGGGGGCTACTTTTGATGTTTCTGTTACCATATAATGAGATCATGGAAAGGCTGCCAGTGTTATATGATGTGTCAAAAAGATAGCATCGCATCATGTTTATTGTCAATCCTGCTGAACAGGCTCCAGGTGGTTGTTTCTCTCGGGGGGGAGCCCCACAATCCCTTGATCACAAAAAGCAATTCCTGCATCCTGTATGAGTAACGCTTGATTAGAAGAATATTAGATTAGGTCTTAAATTACAACATCAGAAGATTTCACTGACTATCTGGAAATGTTTTAGCATCAACTACGTTCAGCACGACTGCATGGATATTCACTTAGAAGTGAGTCCCCACTAAGTTAATTGGGTCTTGTTCCCAAAAAAGTTTGCAGAAGATTGCAGTCTTAGCTGCTGTCCAGAAAGACCGATTGTGCCAAACACAATAATGTCAAAGAGCTAGAAGCTATCCCCCAGAGCAAAGCAAGCTCATTATGGTCTTGTGAATAGGGACGGGCACAAACCTATAAAGGGCAATTCTATTCAGGGTGGCCCATGAACTGAACCCCGAAACGACCCAAACAGAACTGAGCTATTCTGGCAAGCTCAGTTCCCCCTTTCTCCTGGCCGTGGAAGGTAAGTCCTGTCCAGGGCAGTCCCCGTCCCCTTTCTCCTGGCTGTGGCTCGCCAGGGCTAAGACAAGGGGGGGATTGTCCAGGAAAGGACTTCCTTCCCCCCTTTTTCCAAGCCAAGGCTCATCACAGCTGGGAGAAAAGGGGTGAGGATCACCCAGGAAGGGTTAAATGGCTGCCAGACATTCAAACCTAATAGCTGAACAGTGGACCACTCTGCTGTTAGGTTTAAATGGGGGCCCCAAACAGCCGAACCAAACCAGCCAAAAGTCTGGTAAATGTTTGGGGAAGGTGCCTGAGTTCTGAACTGGCCCAAGTTCATGCTGAATTTTGGCTCATTAGCTGGTTTTTGCCCATCCCTACTATATAATCCAACTAAATATCAGTGGCATTCATCTCCAACTGAGCAGTATTTCATTGATGCAAATATCAGTGCACTAGTGTTCAACTTGGCACAGTCCTTGAATAATCATGAGCATTTCACATTTCTTACCTTGAAATATAATTGCCCAATGCATTATTAAATTAAAACATTTAAAATTTAGACCAACAGAGCTATCCTAGTACTATAGCTCTTTATGTATACAATGGATTTTCTTTGCGTAACAGCATACCACAACTTTTGAAAAAAAAGCTTCTGTTGATGTAATGGCTTTTATGCTAGCAGAGGTGGACTGCATGTGTTTTCAAAAAGCCGAAAATTGAGGATTTACAGCACTTTACAAGAGAACAGATTTATGAAATTTTGAGTTAGGTAAACGCAGGAGGCCTGTGATGAAACGAAAGTAAGCAAAAGAGAGCATAAACGTATTTCTCTTATTACCTAATTCTTTGTGTTAACCTGCTGTACCTTTTAGCCCTAAAGGCCCCAAAAAGATGTAATATGTTAGTTGTCTAGAATACATAACCTCCATTACGTCAAGCTCAATTTTAAAGAAGGTCTAATGGGATATGAAATGGAGCTTTTCAAACAAAAATACTTCAGAAGTGGAAATGAGCTCAGAGATTATTATCTCAGGACAAGTGATCGTAGAAGTAGGGGGTTGTACAAAACCCTGTACACAGGCAATCTGAGCTATCAAGTGTCAGCACAGAAAGCATATGCAAATACTTTACAATATGCCAGTAGAAAACATTAATTCTTACAGCTCAATGCTAAACATGCTTAACTGGAAGTAATTCCAAGAGGCTTGCTTCCTAGAAAGTACATTCAGGATCTCAGTTGTAGAATAAAACATAATATTAGAGAGGCAAATACCACCATTAGGGCTGCCAAGTCAGCCCGGGGGGCGGGGGATCCCCCGCTATAGGGGTTCCCGATCCGCCGGCCGGCATTTGGCCAGCGGGGGGAACCCCGCCCCCGAAGCCGTCCAGCGTGGACGACTTCCCCAGCGTAGTGATGTCACCCGGAGGTGACGTCACCACGCTGGAGACGTTGCCAGGGCGACGCCCCCAACGTGGTGACATCACTTCTGGGTGACGTCACCGGATGCGTGCACTTTGCGTGCATGCCAGGGAGGCTCCCAGGCAGCTCCCAGCCGAAGAGGGACTCCCCCCCGCCGGTCGATGAGTTTGACTTGGCAGCCCTAACCACCATATAAAAATGCTGTGATTTAGTTGCAAAGTTGGAGCCTAAGGTCATGGTCACACGGTCATTTTGATCGGGTTTCACAACTGTTCCCTACTGCATTTAAAAGGGCTGATCAGACAACCAATTCTTTCTCCCGTATCAAAGCGGACTCACCACCACAATCCTCCCGGTTTTCTAGCGCGTTTTCCGACACTGGGAAAATCAAGTATTTTCCTACTACTTGCGCTGTGAATCCGCAATTTCTCCTATCTGGACAGCCATCTCTTGCTATGAATGCGATTAGGTCATCTGCACGTCCTCCTTGTGGTGGTTCTTCCCCCCGACTTTCAGCATTGTGTGCATGACCAATCCTGCGCTGAATATATTAAATGCATGAATGCTCAAGCACACATAAAACAGCGCTCGGTTACACGTCGGTAGTTCATTTTGTTTGGCGCAGCACAATATTTTTTATAAAAAATTCTTTTCGCATGCACATATGTGCACAAGCACATGTATGCGTGTGCGCATGTGCAAAGAATTTTTTTTTTAATTGTGCCACACTGCCGCTTGGGCGGCGCAGCTGTCTGGACAGTGCCTGGAACCTCGTCGTGAAATGCAAGCGGTTGGGCAAGGGATGTGTGATCATCTGAACCTGCTAAAAAATATCCCCGATCAAATCTACAGCGGAAACAAATCACGGCAAGCTTGCTGTGTGACCACACCGTAAGATCTGTAGGGTTAGTTCAAAGCTGTATGAAAAATACACATTGTATATACATGCACACACCTATTAACCTTTTGCACTGCTATGTTGCAGTGCTTAGTTACAAGAAAAGTCACAACTATCATAATTCATCTGTTAGTTACTAGACTTTAGACAAACCAATCCTGTGCCCCTTTTGAGCCCTTACACAGTCTCCCAGACTGTCTTGCCTATTTCCTTCTGCCAATAGTGCACTGCCCAGGCCCCACACTCTCATTTAGCCACAGTCCTACTCATTAGTTCCTTCTTTCTTCCTAAGGATGTGCAGATTTTTTTTTAAAAAATCAGTATTTTTCAGATGCGGATATCAAGGAGTCAAAAAACATCAGTATTCCTGGTTTTCCAGATGCTGGTTCGGTATTTGGATTTGTTTGTTTAATTTTCCAGGATTCCAACATTATTTGCCTCTGCTATTCCCTATGGGGAATCTTTCTGGAGGGCTGGAGGGGCTGTTTTTTTTAACCTAATTGCACTAAATTTTCAGTGAAGCTGCTGGTGCCTGCCCTTTACATAACCTCAAAAGCAGGCCTGTAGCTATGGTGGGGCCTCTTGGGGCCTCTTGGGACCCCAGAGGCTCCCACTGCCCCTTCCTCTTCTCTGGGCTTTTGGCTTTGACCCACGCCTCTTCGGGCAGCTTCACTGAGCCCCTGACGACAAAATGGCTGGCAACGGCAAGTGACAAGGCTGGCCTCTCTGGAGCTCTGGTAGCGTGGGGGGTCCTCAGCTGGGCCAAGTGGCCTCTCAGGTCAGTCTTGTCAGCCAAGCCATTTAGCTCCTGGCCACTGGTGGGATTCCTTTCAGTGGTCGACCATGAGCACCTCCATGCTGAAGGGCAGCAGGGCCGGTGCCTCTTTGGGCTTGCCCCTGTTCTCTTCAGTGCCCATGGTGCCTGCCACTGGGCTGGGTTTGCTGAAGAACTGCACAGGCGCCTCCTCACCAGGGATCCCACTCTAGACAGAATCCATCAGATCCAGCACCAGGGCCATGCAGTGCCCACCCTCCTGCTGATGCTCGGGCAGCCTTGGCACTTCATGGGACTGGGGATAGGGGGGACTGGGGCTGGGGGGGCCCTCAGGGTTGAGAGTCAGTCAATCAGTCAGCTGCTAGGTTGCCCTCATTGTCCCGGCAGGCTGCTTGCAAGCAGGAGAGCCGAGCAAACGGTTCATGCTGACCTGCCTCTCCGAGCAGCACCTGCAGCTGCCAAGAGAATCGCTTAATCCTTTGTGCTCCTGAAAAGACTCTGTTTTGATCTACACAGCAAGGGATTTATGGTATCCCTTGCTGTGTAAGTTTGGGGGTTTGGGGGAGGGGTTTTGCCTCTTTATGGGATTCTGGAGGTGATCCTGGGATTGCACAGAAAGCAGCTTCGGATTGCTTCTGAATTCCAACACTGGGCTCCATGAAAGATTTCAGAGGGGGAGGTGTGTGGGGGTGCCCCCTGACTTATTTAAAGGCCCCCCAAATAAAAAAAATGTGGCTATGGGCCTGCTCAAAATGTTGAGTGAGTTGGACCAAGAGATCCTATGGGCACCTGAAGACGGTGCACCTAACCATCCTCCATTGCCTGCTGCAGCAGAGAGGAACCCATGGTTTCTCTAGGGCACAAAATAGCCAGAGACGCCAGAGCAAGCAAAGCAACCCCTGTCCAAAAGCCTCTCAAAGCAGACAGAACCAATAAGCTCAAAGAAACAATGCAGAACCACAGGGCAGTGTGGCAAGCCTTACACAACCAGTATCTAATTAGAGAAACCAAGCCAAATCAATTTAACAAGGAGGGTTGGAGTAAAATGAATGACAGGTTGCCCGTTGGGAACAATGGTAGGTGCTGGAATGCCCACTGGATATAATGGGAGCCAGGAATACCAACTGGCTTGTATAAAGTCCATTGAAATACATTACAGAATAAAAAAGTTGCCATGGAAATGCAGAATGGATTTATAATGAGGTTCTCTGGGCCCTGCTTTGGGACTGGAATGACAGCCACCAGAATGGAATTATGGCCCCTAGGAGTAGCATAAGTGTTTGCCTGAAACCTTGTGTGACCAAACCTGATTTCTCCCTAGCTCTGCTTATAACTAAACCAAGTGCTGAGCACATGGGTTCCTAGGAGAATCCCATGGACACAAGCAAGCAGAGATCCAGTCCAAGGTATCATCCTGTGTATTTTTTTGTGCTTTATAATTTTCTACATTAGACCTGTGTTCACCTACAACGTCTCCTCTGAGCAGGGTATGTAATTATATTACAATAAATGGTTAGTTCTTTGAGCCTCCTGAAACATGTCCAGTAAAAATGACTTGCTAAGTTCTGTGCATTTTTTGTTCATGTTTATTGTAAGCAAATGTATACTTTTTGTTGCAATAGTAATAAGTTGCATGCTCTAGCCCATGCCTTACATTTGATGTTAGTGGTTTGACTGCATTTTTTTTACATAACTTTCTTCTCTTATAAAAGATGAGCTTGTTTCTCTGCTTCCATTCTAGTGAATCAACTGAGGCGTCAAATGATTCAGTATAGGCATTTGTTCCTTTTGACTCAGCCAGCAAAGCCTGAAGGTTGCATGAATTTTTCCCTTTGAGTCACTGCCAGAATCTAATTGAAATCACTATTTCTGCCTTAGGAATTCATGAGGAAACTGGAAGAGAAAAAAGCTGAGCTAAATAAAGCCACAGGTATGGGAGAGGCCGTCTTGGCTATCTGCCACCCAGACTCCATCACTACCATTAAGCACTGGATAACAATCATCAGAGCAAGATTTGAAGAGGTCAGTCCATCTCAAGCACTTCTTCGTGCTAACAATCAGTCTTTGACAACTTGGAACATGGCTGGCAATTAGCAAGGCAGTTACATTGCGAGGAAAAGATCCAGCTGTCAAGAGCAAAACATTTAGCATACATATCCTTGCTGTCATATATATTGTAGGCTGATTTTTTTTTCATACCTCTGTTATGAAAAAGAGGTAAAGAGAAGTAAAACTGTGCCCATGTCAACGAACGTCTCTTGGACTTGCCACTAAAAAGGGATTGGTTGGGGGGGAGGGGACGTTAAGATTCTAAAACCATGGAGCATCTTCGTAGCAACGAAATCCATCACCAACACTTAGACATACTAATGTTAAATAAATACAGTGATTTTTTTAAAACCATTTTCTGTAGGAAAAGTAACACAAATCATAGGCGTAGAGTACGGGGGGGCTCGAGGGCTCGAGCCACCCCCGAAATTTCCCGGAGGGGGGGCTCAGCCACCCCCGGCAAAACGGAGCACCTGCCGCCGTGCCTCCTCGGGTCCTTCCGAGGCCTGGCCGCCGCTGCTGGAGAGAGAGAGGGAAGGGGTGGCCGGGGAGAGAGAGGCACCGGCAGCAGCGGCCGGCAGGCCTCGGAAGGGCCCGGGGAGGCGCAGCGGTTTCCAGGGGGGGAGAACCTCGCCCCAGCGAGCGAGCGCGCTTTGCACGTGCGCTAAGGAGCCCCCCCCCCCCCAGAATTTCCAAAAGTCTACGCCCCTGACACAAATCTGTATTGCGATCACTCATATTCTGAAGGCTTCTGAAACCAATTTGAGAACATATGTTTCCTGGAAATGTTTTGAGCGGTGTTCTTGAAGTAGCATGAACAGTGACCCTCAGTCAGCGCTGCCTTTGGCAAGTAATTCAGGTACCAGTGGGCATTGATTGTAACCAGGAATTCTCGTGTGCTGCTCTTCGTTTCAAGGTGTTAGCATGGGCAAAGCAACATCAACAGAGACTGGCAGCAGCCTTGGCTGCCCTGATTGCAAACCAGGAGTTACTGGAAGCGCTATTGTCCTGGCTGCAGTGGGCAGAGAAAACTCTGAGTGAAAAAGACAAGGAGGACATTCCTCAGGAGATCGACGATGTTAAAGCACTCATAGCTGAACACCAGGCAAGCGAATCATGACTGTATTCTTAAGACAGGCTAGTCATTCTTCAGTGTGTGTATATTTTGGAACATTATGTAAAGTAGATGTATTTGTTCCCTGTTCAAAGTGAAAGCAAACAATGGCTACTAGCCAAACAAAGTCCAGCTGATAACGTGGCAATGTTTTTAAATCTCTCTGTAAAACGGTGCACATTTTAACAGCACTGTGGATTACTGCCTAGAGAATAAAGAGGCTGAACCGTTATTTTTAAGGAACCAGAATTATGGGCCGCAAATCAGAGCAATATAGTTTTGCTAGTCAAGTTGTACAGAGCCTTTAAAATTGTTCTTGGCGTGTGTATTCCCTTCATGTTCTCATAAGGGCTCTCCCTTTTTGGAAAGCTAATATATTTGGGGCACTTCACTGCATTTTGTGACTTACACTGAGGTTGCTGTTTTCAACATTGGTACCCAGAGCAGGAAACTGATGGCTGTTTCGGCTTCTTGACAAACACTCTCATAGAAGAAAAGATAGGCAAAGAGGCTGCCTTTAGGTGATTACAAAAGAAAGATGCTTGGTAGAGCCAGTTTAGTGTAATGCTTGGAATAGGGAGACCTACATTCAAATCCCCATTCAGACACAGAACATAGTAGGGGACTTTGGGTCATTAAGTCTGGTGTACCCCACAGGGTTGATGTGAAAATAAAACAGAGGATTGGTGGATCATGTATGCCACCTCGAGTTCCTTGGAGGAAGGATGGGATAAAAAAAAACCCAGTAGATCTACCATAGGTCTTCTGGCAGGTAGAAAAAAATAATGTTTGTGAAACAGGTGTTCTTTTTAAAAATATATATTTTATTAGTTTTCAGGGGGGAAAAGAGAAAGCAGGTGTTCTTATGTGTACATGAAGGATCTCCCAAACTTCTGGTTCAGAGCTTGTGTGTTTCCCTTAACTAGATATGTTGCAAATTCTTATTGCACATTGTTCATCAAGGCAACCAACATTTAATTGTAGATGTTCATGGAAGAAATGACTAGAAAACAGCCTGATGTTGATAAAGTTACTAAGACACACAAAAGGAAAGCAGCTGAATCTGCTCCAATCCAGTCTCAGATTCCTGTACTTGATAAAGGAAGAGGAGGACGTAAGTTAATGAAATCATAGCATGGAGGGAGGTGGGAGCAGCACGCAGATTCCTGTTTTTAGACTATAATCTATCATTTGTACACTTGCAATGTAATCTCCCTGTATATTGGATGAATTGGTTTGTCAATTTATTTTGGCTGATTTAAGAAGTGGGCAGTAAAATCTAGAAATCAGCAACTTGTGCCTTAAGGCCAAACCTACCTTCCCAAGGGCAAGCCATCTGACCCCTGCAAACTCTGTTTTTCTCCTGTACGCACAACCAAGCTATATGCATAAACCAAACATAAATGCTGCTATATCCTTTGTTTAAACTGCTGCAAAATGCATACAGAAAAATGAAAGAATAATAATTGTTTTCCCCGTATCTTAACAGGGAAACGTTCCCCAACACCAAGCTTGTATCCATCAGGTGCACAGACCCAGATTGAAACCAAGGATCCACGGGTGAACCTGTTAGTCAGCAAATGGCAGCAAGTCTGGCTCCTGGCCTTGGAAAGAAGAAGAAAACTGAATGATGCTTTAGACCGACTCGAGGAAGTCAGTAAATACTAAAGCTAACAATAATGTTACCGGCAGCGGTGCTTCTGTTGTTTTCATGGCAACAACAGAGTCATGCAGCCCTTGAAAGACTAAGTTGTATACTGTAGCATGAGCTGTCATGGGCCTGATTCGTCAGAGCCTGAGGCATCCGCTTTGTGGGATGGAAGAGTGGATAGACATCATACTTCCTACCATACTGATTATGCAGCACATTTGCTGGCCATCGCACTCCTTATACACCAACACTGAAGCATGTGGAGGCTCTACTCTGCTCATGCAGTCTCTCCCCTGTGTTTTCAAGAGAGAAATTACACAAACAGATGACCTCATGGGGTGCCCAGAATATGCATTACGTTGTCTGAAATGTGGAAGGAAAGGATACCCGCCTGCTTCTTCTATCACATAAAAAGAGTGTTGCCAATAAGATATGCATCAAAAAACATTGATTATAATACCAGTCTTATGTATGTAATATATATAGTGCAAGTAAAATGCAACCTTGGTTTGTCTGTGGAGAATTATGCCTACTGGCATTATGGTTTTAGTATTAAATAGCGTAGGAACAGTTCACAGACTCAAACCCTGGTTTTAAATCCTGTTAGTGTTAACCATTGGTAGTGTCGGGACAGATGTAATGCTAAATTATGTTTAAATGTGACAAAGGAAGGGGGAATTTGTTTTGGGGGGAAGGGCAGTGGGTTCCTGATCCTGGCTGCTTCTTTGCAAAACACAGTTTGTAGACGCCAGCATTGACCTTTTCACTTTGTGGTCATATGAGATCACAGGGCAATACTGCTCTTAAACCATTTTTCCTCTCCCTCTCTTCCACCCCCTTTCTTAGCTGAAGGAATTTGCTAACTTTGATTTTGATATTTGGCGGAAAAAATATATGCGGTGGATGAACCATAAGAAATCTCGAGTGATGGACTTCTTTAGAAGGATAGATAAAGATCAAGATGGGAAGATAACGAGGCAGGAATTTATTGATGGGATTCTTTCTTCAAGTAAGTTTTCAAGGAAGAGTTTACGATAATTCTCCAAAGAAGTTTCAGTATGCTTTTGAAGTTACTTACCTAAGATATTTGTGTGTCCACATCTTCATATGAATGAAGAAGCTAACAACATAAGGAATAACAATAAAACATCAACCATTATAATCATAAAAATGGTGGCAACTACAAGATACAAGAAACAGCCATTTAAAACAACATTTTAAAAAGAGGACAGCTAAAACCCAACATAGAGGTTTCAAAAAAAAACCTGAGAAAAAAATAAAAAGATGTCTTCTCCTGGCACCTAGAGGGCTGTCAGACGGAGCCTCTGTGGGGAGGGAATTGCAGTTCATGACAAGGTCCTTGATAATTTTCATGTTGACCAATCACTCTCTGCCTTTGGTCTGCAGAGTTTCCTACCAGCCGATTGGAAATGAGTGCAGTAGCGGATATCTTTGACAGAGATGGTGATGGCTATATTGACTATTATGAATTTGTAGCAGCGCTTCATCCAAACAAGGATGCATACAAACCTCTAACAGATGCAGATAAAATTGAAGATGAGGTGCGTTTCTCCCCTCCTTTTACTACTGCTAACATATGCTAACTGTACCGTCCTAATGTTCTCCTGCTTGATTCCACAATGATCAACTATGTAAAATCCTTAGAGAATGAATAGTATGCTTTTGGTTATCTTTTGACAGGTGACGAGGCAGGTAGCAAAATGTAAATGTGCAAAGCGGTTCCAAGTGGAGCAGATTGGGGATAACAAGTACCGAGTAAGTTTTCAAAAATCATCTTCTTGCTTGTGTAATCCCGAGTATTTCCCAAAGAGCAGAGGTACTGGAGCATGCCAGCTCAAATTGTAGGAATTGGTTCTGTTTTCTCAAAATCTGGAAGTATTTTTTTAAAGCTTAATCCGTTTTTAAATAAATTAATGAGGGAAAAATCTATATTCTTTAATATTCCATTTGAGTTGTAAAAAAAGCTTTTTCTCTCATGACCTTTGTAAAGAACTTTGCTTTCGGTGGAACTGTTCAGATCAGAACCTCATGACGGAGTTTGATTTTCTGGGCCCATGTGCATTTGGATACATCAGCGCAGCTTTTGGGACCTTATATGGTGACATTTGTTAATGTTTTTATAACAGGGGTGTTTTTTCTTCAACAGAATGAACAGTTGGGATGTCATTAGGCTTTCAGAATATTTGAATGAGATTCATTCCATCATCACCATCCTGAGTGTTTTTCCATTAGAGCTTACTTCCCCTTCATTTAGATAGGAAATGTTCCAGGTATCTTTTAAAAAAAGAAACATCATGAAAGAATCTGTCACATGGCAGAGGAAATACCTCATTTCCTTTTGGTTCAGTAATAAAATAATTTTCCAATGAAAATTCAGCTTTAGAAGTTTATGGACTTAAGCAAACGATGGTTGGTTTACACAGGGCTCTCTTGACATTCACAACTTCAGATGTCTAATTTGCTTTTTCATCTCTGAACTAGTAACTTGGACTGTGTATGTTTTAGAGTCATGTTAGAGGACTTCCTGTTTAACTAATTATGTCTTTCTCCCATTTTCCATCTCTTATCAGTTCTTCCTGGGAAATCAGGTATAAACAGTGGAATGTGTTACGGAGTTTCTAAGTACTCTCTTAATACATTATCATTTCAGCTTGTAGCCTGTCCTTCCCTCTCCTTTCACCCTGAGCTAATTCATTCTTAGTCAGCTGTGGTGCCTCTCTGGAAATGCTTAGCAGATTTTTCTTGTTTTGGGGGTTTCTTGCCCCCCCTTTTTTTGCCTGTTGCTGCCTAATGATGAGATTACTTTAAGGGGAACCAGATAACAGATTGTGAGAATTCGTAAATGCCATCAATGTTCTTCCTGTGGCTTACACAAAGGAATTTCTATAAAAAATTTTTGCTATGATTGATATAGGGGGACTTTCTAGCAATAACCTTTATGGTTTCCATGCTGCATCTATGCCACCAGATAACCTAGCACCATGCTCTTTTTAAATCTTTGGGGAAAGTCTGGATCAATTAGAAATTGGAAAAATGAATTACGTTTCCATAAAACCCACCCCAGTGTGAACAGGCATCATAAAGGCAGTATCCCAGATGAGTCCTGGTTTTCCCTGTTAGTTCTCTACATATTCTTAATAAGTCGATTCCAGACTATCACACTGCCGACTATTTAAACTCAAGTGTCATTTGCTATCATTGCAACTTTATCACATCATGCAAAACGTGACTTGCTGTACAACTGAGGGAGCTAGTTTCATTAGCCAACTTTTTGGTAATGCCCATTTCAGATTAGATGGAACTCAAATGATAACTTGTCACCAGAATTCAACTGTGCACTATTAACGTGACATTTCATCAGGCAGCATAATTCTTAGTTTTACTTACAAAGTCCATACAGTAAATCCTCTCTCTTTAGAATTTTATCTCCTCAGTAGTGAGTACTAGTGAAAGAAGCCAGCTTTCCTTGCCTTCCGCATCATGACAGAGCTGGCTTTGCTTCAAGCTCTGCGAAAGAATAAGACACGTGGGGGAGGGGGGAGAGTAAAAAAAAAGTCACATGGGACCAGTGGCCTTGTGAATTCCAACAGATGGGGCAAGGGTAGGAGCATGTATCCTTTTATGCAAGATTCCCCCCCCCCCCCAAGCAATCTGGTCAAGTCTTCCTTTCCTCTAACAAATGCTGTTTGGGGCTAGATGAGTGCCACAAAGTTGAACAGGAACTGTTTGCTCCCTGTCCCAAATAAATCAGGAGACAGGTGGGTGTCACCTTTTCACTACTGCAGCATTTGGTCAGAGTGATGCCTGAACAGGATGGGTTAGGGATTATATGTTACAATAACAGAGAGTTTCATGAGATACTTGTATCAGTCACAATTTGATCAAGTGCAGGGTTTGGGAGGGAAATGAGAGGGAAATAGCAAGCAGTACTAGTGAGCATGATAATAGAGGGGAGAGGTGTTTCCAAACCAGCCTCTTGGTGCTTGGAGAAGTGGGATGGGAACTGTTCTTGGGTACCCTTGACCCAAAGGTTCTATTGGGTTAGGAGTCGCCAGTGTATCACTAGCACTCTGGTAGGGTGTGTTGGCAAAGATGAGTGAAGAGTTTAAAGCTTAGAGCCATTCAAAATAGGGAGGCCGGAAGAGGCATCATCTCTACTGACATACCTTAGGGGTAATAAGTTCCTGCCCTGGGAGAGCAAAAGGTAGTTGAATAGATCTTTTCAGCTGCAGGTCAGCATTAACACAGAGTTGTGACTTTAAACACAAAGGGCAGGTGTCCTGCTTCCAAGATCCTGAAGTAAATGCTTCCCAGAGCTATTCAAAATAACCATACTAAGAAGGACCATTTCCCCAGAGGATTTGATTTAAAAATAGGTCACTGCAGCATAAACCATTGAATGGAAAGGATGGCACCTTGTTACAAAGCCATTTTATCCTTATTTGGGGATTTACATCGTATACATTTCAAATTTGCATTTTTGCTTATTAGTAATATATTGGATTAATGAATTCAGTTTTGCGTGTTTTCCTGTTATTTGGTTCCCCAAAGTAATATGCCTTCCCCCTTTGCTTAAGCAGTATCTCAGTGAGGTTTTTTTTTAAGTGAGATCAATTGTATGATTTGGATTGAAATCACTTATGGGTCAAGCAGTGCTATAAAAGCATCGTTTACTTGAAAGAATGGAATTCTGCATTTTATTGAAGTTTAACCTTTGGTTTGAATGCTTCCTGTGTCTCTTTAGACAGGAGGTGGCCTTAATATCAGCAGTCTGAGCTTACTTAATTTCTGTGATCAGATTTTTGTGAAATTGTGAGATCTTTTCTGTAGTCATGAGTATCAAGTGAACTTAATCAGTGAAAGTTTGCATAGGATGGATTGATAAGTTGGAAGAGAAAGGTTTCTGTATTGATAAGGGTTCAAAAGATGCAGCCAGGAGATTCCATGCTATACTACTATATTTCCCAGTGCAGCAAGAGACAAAGAACAGCCATGTCTTCTCTTCCCACTGTACCGCCCCTCACCTGTTGTAACAAGGTGTGTTGCAGGTGTGTTGCACAGTGGATGGAAAGGAGAATGATTGATGGTATTTGGAAAGGAGTTGACCAGAGAAGCCATAGCATTCCTAGCATAGCAGGGAATGTATGGGTATGCCATGAATCTCCAGGTTGCTATCTGATATTCCTAGCTTTTGATTCAGCACATTTCTTTGCACTGAGATTAGAAGTGCTCCACTGATAAGTAATTTGGAAATCTTGGAGCCTCTTCACATGTTGCCTTTTTTTAACACGCTGTCTACAGCTCATGTAGGTTTGAAGTGTATTCACATAGAACACTTTTGTGGCTTTTCTCTCATTCTATTTGCCACTTTCCCCCTGTGTGTGTATTGATGGGATGAGAAAATGAGATTTTAGCTTTCTTGAAGGAGTCTGTAGATTAATTCTCAGTGTTGCAGATTAATCTGCAATATCTGTAATATTGACAACAGAATATTTGAATTCTTAGTTCACCAGTGAATTTTGCATAAAGTAATTAAAAAAAAATACCTGTTTTCATTTTGTCACAGTTGAATAATTAGTTAATCAGAAAAAAAAACATATGAAAGGGCTTTAAAGCTTTTCATATATTATATAGTTGGGGAAAAACTGTTTCAAGGCTACTTGACAGACATGTTTTGTAGAGGTTGTACTGGAGGCTCCCAGTATTTGGGCACAGACAACGTTTTTTACTTTGATACCAAATGCAGTTGTGAAACGAGTGTGGAGAAGTCGTATATACTGGTTGCCTGAAAGTAGTAATAGCTTGGAGTGCCTGTTACGTTCAAAGAAGCACTGTCCAACAGATGCTTTTTACATTGGCATATAGTGAAACAAGAACTATGTGGGGACAAAGGGGATCGAAAACACAGTAGCTTGCATGCTGGAGATATTATATAGCCTATGACATTTTCCCTGAAGAGTGTTGCTCCATCCCACGCCTCGAGTGAGGTGGAGAGAGGAGGAGCCGAGTTTGGGGACAGTTCCAGGAATGGGGAGGCACCTGCTCACCCCTGTGCTGGGTGTGAAGCCAGGGCAGGAAGGGAAGGTTTAACGGCCTGGCAGGCACGATATCACTACCTTTTGGGGATGGGGATAACCCACTGCCTGTCACTGCTACTGTCCTGAGAAGCGGAGCTGTGCAGGGCTCTTACAAGAGTTTTAACAATTTAGGTTCTGTAACCGTATAAGTTCTAAACATACATTTCAGTGGGTAAGTTTCTTGACATCATTTCTTTGAGACGGCTTGATATGAACTCTTTAGCCAGAGTTATTGATGCAATAATTTTATGTATTATTACTAATGAAAAGATATCAAACGCAATCAACAGTCCAGCATAAAATTCAACCTAGTGGCATACGCTTGCACTCTTCCTTCCTTTCTTTCCCCCACATAATTTCATTGCTGCTTTTTGGATTAATGCAGTTGCATTCAACTTGAAAACAACCTTGATCCATGTGCATAATGAAAATACCTTTGGTGATTTTGCTACTAATTATTAAGGAGCATCTTGTGTGTGGCTAATTTTAACCCACTTGGCTTGAAGCGGACATTGCCTTTGTGAGCTTCACAGGAAATCTTTAGCATGTTTTCCTATTTTCTGCAGTTTGGTGACTCCCAGCAACTCCGTCTTGTCCGTATTCTGCGAAGCACTGTTATGGTTCGAGTTGGAGGTGGATGGATGGCATTGGATGAGTTCCTAGTGAAAAATGATCCTTGCAGAGGTGTGTAAGAAGACCTTAGACACAAATAATCAAATCATTGCTATTGTTGTAGATTCTTTGGGGTGGTGGGGTGTGCGTATACGGGAAGATATGTGTATAAATCTGGTGACTGATTAAACAGTGATTCATTCACAGTGTTCTACACACACACACATACACACACACCCCTTATTATTTAAACATCTGCATACTAGAGGGAACGTAAAGTCTGGTTTCACATTACTGTCACCACAAAGGAGCTTTGGCTATCTGTTCAGCTACCAACAGGCAGAGAGTGCTGGAGAAGATGGAAATCGTACGCAGAGGGTACAATGAGCTTCTGTCTCTCTGTCTTTATTCATTGTTTATCTCCCTATGTGTATCTTCTTCATTTTCTTTTTTCTTGCCCCTAAGAGGGAGGATAAGGTGAGTTAAAAATTGGAGGGCTGAAGATAGCCAGCAGTCTCTCTTTTTTTGGGTGCATAACTGGGAGCAAGCTACGCATTACTATTTTTAAAGAGTTAGGTGCGGGTTCCCTGGACCCAACTTATGTTCCTTGCAGCCACACAGCAGCTGTGGGGAATGGGTTCTTTAAAAAAAGGGGGGGAGCCCATATGGGCTCAAAATAGCACCATGGGAGGAGGAAGGGCTCCTGCTTCTCCCCCAAGCTATTTTCCTGCACAAAAATCCCTCTGGGGGGAGGGAGTTATTTTGACAGTTTTGCTGTTCCATGTTGGAGTATCTATACACACGGATTGGCTCTGTGTCTGTTCCATCTATCCAACTGTGTTGGGTGAGTCTCCAGCATCCTCAACAGAAGGTACTCTTATGTGGTAAGACAGCTTTCTGCATGTTGAGTATAACATGCAGCCAGGCTGTCAGTGAAACAAGAGAAGGTATGCAGTGGAATCAGGCCCGCATCTGCAAATGATTCTGAGCTGAATAGATATAACTTGGTGGCATATACGACCCCCAACAAGCACTTAACTACAGGAGTCAACCTCATAGGGGAAACCTGGGGAAAATGCATAGGGGAAACCTGGGGAAAACGCAGCTGAATCTCAGCAAAACTGGCAGTAAGTATTGCTTATGTGTAGTGGCACAGAGCTGGAGGAAGTTGGTCTTACCAAGGAGCCCGGTGGGACAGTCACTATAGGGATCAAATTTCAGAAGGGAAGCGTCTTCCTGTCTCTTACCTCTCTCTTTACATAATGAAAAGAAAGCAGTGTGGAAGGGATTTCATTTTCATATGAGAGGCAAAAAATACCCTGATAGAACTGGAAATATAAGATGCATCTTAGATTTGCTGCCTGGGATTTGTTTTTTGTTTTTTTTTTAAATCTGCTTCCAAGGCAGGGCCAGCAGGAAGAGTCAGTGGACTGAGATAATCGTGGAAGTGTTTTGTTTGCCCCAGTGGCTGGCAGGCAGGCAGGATGCACAACAGGCTGAGTCTGCACTTGGTTCTGAGTGTGGCACAGAAAATTGCTTAAAGGGGGGAAAGTGACAGGAAGAGTCCACACTGCTCTGCCACTTCCTTCTTTTGTTTAGTTTGGTGTAGTGGTTAAGTGCGCGGACTCTAATCTGGGAGAACCGGGTTTGATTCACCACTCCTCCACTTGCACCTGCTGGATGACCTTGGGCAAGCCATAGCTCTGTACCAGCTGTTCTCTCAAGGACAGCTCTGGAAAGAGCTCTCTCAGCCCCACCTACCTCACAGGGTGTCTGTTGTGGGGAGGGGAAGGGGAAGGAGTTTGTAAGCCTCTCTGAGACTCCCTTGGGTAGTGAAGGATGGGGTACAAATCCAGTCTCTCCTCCTCCTCTTCTTCTTTGGTTACCCTGCTTCCCCTCAGCTGGTTCATCCATAGAAACTGGCTACACACATGCGTACTGTAGTCTTAGCGTATGAAATGCTTTGTTGGAGCTGTACTCAACAGACTGGTAACTTACTGCACATGCATGAGTTACTGAGTTCAGGCATGTTCAATAACTGAATATGTTTCTGCTGACTTTTGCTGAAAAATAATACTGGTGACTGGCCCAATGGTCAATAGAAAACAGCTCAGCCACATATTTAGGAGGTTTTTCCTGGTCAGTTAGCAACGTGAGACAACAATCATTGAGCTGTCACAGCACATACAACAGAAGGATGGCCTCTGAGGGAAACCTGAGTGTGTGGAGGGGGCAGACTGGGATGGGGCACTAGAGAAGCTCTCATCTAAATTCAGATGAGGGTGTTTCCAAGCCTGTTTTGCATCCTTGTTAGGGGCGTGCCCAAAAAAATTAGGGTTTTTTTTTGAATTCGGGTATATTGGACCCAATTTTTTTCGGGACTCCCAAACCCCCCTGAATACCTATACTGGTATAGTGGTAATATCTGAACATTTTTGGGATTTCCAAAAAATTCAAGTCCATTATACCCTATGGGGCCATTGTAATCAATGGCAAAAAAATTTCTGGAAAGTTTCCAGGGGGCTGGGGGAGAGGGGGTTTGTGGTAGAGGCTCCAAAGTTGGACTGTAGCTGCTGAAGCCTCTCCCCAAAAGACCCCCAAAGTTTTAAAAAGATTGGACCAGGGGGTCCAATTCCAGGGGCATCCAAAGAGGGTGCCCCTATTCTCCATTGTTTCCTATGGGAAAAACTAAAGGCAGGCAGGCAGCAGGCAGTGTCTCTCCAAGAATCTGTCTAAGAAAGTAAGTGAGGTGGTGAGGGGTATGTTTGCCAGGCCAGCAGCAGAACCTGTCAGTCTGCCCCCCAGAAACAGTGCCACCATGCCAGTCAATGCCCAAACCCAACAGGACTCAGGTCAAACCAGAGAATCCCTGCAGCATAACCAGTCTGAGGGAGCATGTTTGCCAGCCGGGCCAGCAGCAGAACCTGTGCAATTGGCTCCCCAGAGACTGTGCCAGTCAGTGCCCAAAGCCAACAGGACTCACTCAGGTCAAACCAGAGAATCCCTGCAGCATAACCAGACTGAGGGAGCATGTTTGCCAGCTGGGCCAGCAGCAGAACCTGGACCCAAATTTTTCGGGAATCCCGCAAATGTTCAGGTTTTTTTCCCCGGAAGGCCGAAAATGCTCTGTGGCACCTTCCTGGCATCCCAAAACCTGAAAAAAAACAAAAAAGATTTTTTTCGGATCAGCAAACCCGAATGCACACCCCTAATCCTAGTACATGTTGTATATAATTCTCAACTCAGCTCATGTGGAGAATGGGAACATTCAAGAGGAATGGGTAAGTATTACTGCTTGCTGATTCCAGGTGGAATAACAGTAATAAAAAAGGGATCAGCTACTTTTATTTTATGGAAATATGAAGTAGCAACAGAGGTTATTATTTGCCTTTTTATCTTAAACAGTGCTGTAAATTCTAAGTGAGAAGCTGTAAATCTAGGAATGAAAGTTACATTTGTGGTACAATAACTATTTATTGGCACATATGCGTATACAGTTTTCCTTTTATCAAGCTAATTCCATTTTATCCATTCCCCATTTTATCAAATATATTCCTAAATGCAAAACCAAGGACCCTACTGTGATCCTAAAGATTTACAAATAGGGTTAAGAAGAGGAGTGAACTAATGAGAAATCTGCCTCTATATAGCTGAGTCTCATTTCCCATTCCAGTTGTACTGGAATAAGTGAAAAGCAGGCTGAAGAGAAAGTTGTATAGTCTGCACTGAAAATCCAGCTAAATTATATCATTACATCTCACATTCCACTCTATTGACTCTAGCAGGGCATAAGTTGCTTTTAGAGATGTGACTCTGATTATAATTGACTGCCACAGTCATGTAGCTAATCAAATGAAATAAGGACTTTTTTCAGACTCAATAAAAAGCCAATTAATGAACCTTTTTTCTCCCCTTCTTTGATTAACAGCAGCCTGTGTCTGAATATAGTCATATAATTCCTTAGACCCTGGTTAAAAACAAATGTACCGTGAAAACGGGAAGTCATGCTTAGAAGTGACCTTCTCGATACACGTGTGTATCAAAGAGTTGACATAAACAACTGGTATATAGTGATATATGTAAATTCTTTGTGTATTAATACCAGGAAAAGGCCAGATGAAACTCTTTGCTGGGGTATCCATGGCCCCTCCATTGTGTTTCTTCCTCCCCCTTCCCCATTTTGTGGCCACTTTCCTCTCTAACTGCAAGTGCCACCACCGCCATCACCCTTGCAAATTCCAGTTAAACTGGAAGGCACAAAGTTAGATTTTCTCATGCTGCCATTTTTTCAAATTCTCCTTAGTACCTCTCGATCTAAAAAAAGCTCAGAATAGTTTTATATATTCCCTGCACTGCTGCTCCTCCCTCTGGAAGATGGGAGGTCGATGCAAAGGCCTCCAGGCTGATTGGGAAAGGTACCTGGAGGAGACAGCAGTGCATGATCCTTTTGCGCTCTGCCTAATGCCTGTTCCACCAGGCACTTCTTCCACCAGGAAGTGGGATGTGGTCCCTCTGCAGTGGCAGTGGGCCTCAGTGCCCGGCTATACTGGCGCTTGATGCCAGGCCTACAACAGGACTTGGTATATTCATTGTTTGACCATAAAATAGCATTTGCTGGGAATAAATAAATAAATCAGGCTGAAATCCCAGCCAATTGTCACCAAGCTTAGCGTAACCAGGGTGGAGCGCCTCAACTTCAGGGAGTACAAAATATGAGAAGACTTTCAGTTCTGCCCAAAGTTGAGATACAGCCTCTCTCCAGTATGAAAGGTTTTTGTTTTTTTTACAAAGAAGTTTTCACTAAAAAATGTGTTTAGGGTTTTCAATATCAGTGAATATTAATCTAATTTCCCAAAAATGCGGGTTTGCTTTAACAGTACAGACATTCTTCCAAAGGTCAACAGACTTTTTGCAAGAAAAAAAACTTCTCTGCAAAGGAGAGACGCAAGATAGCATACCTCTGTTGGCCTGACTCAGAAAATTATAGAAATATATATAATATGTAGTGTCTGTGTGTGGACCTGCTAAGGTCAGAGGTGAACTGCAAGCAAGAAACTGTTGGCTGAATCGGGGTGGGCTGGCTTAATGACTATCCACATTCCATTATATTCAAACACTATGTTGTGCGCTCATTTCATGCGAGATAAGGTTGCATATTTATTTTCCACTCCCATCTCTTCCTTGTGTTGGCAGGGAAGCCATTTTTGGCACAGGTGACATTGGGGCTGTCCAAACTAAGATTTTACCAAAAGTGTTCTTTTGCTGAAGAGAACTCTGGTTCTTAGTGAGAACTTCTTACCACTTAAGATCTGTCTCTTGGCCTGCAGCTTTGAATCTCTTGCATATGCAACTGCTGTAATTGATTTCTTCTCCTGCTAACGATTTTCTTTAATATGACCCATATCCTGTGTCATTTTTTCTAGTTCATCATCACGGGAGTAAAATGTTACGTTCGGAATCAAACTCTTCAATTACCACTCAGCCTACTATAGGTTGGCAAACCCCTCTCTTTTGTCTCTCCTGTTCTTACGTTCTTCTCCATTTCCCTCCCACTTTGCTTTGAGATATATATACATACAGATATATATATATATATATTTTAACAGAACGCTTCACGTAATCACATTTTTTTAAGCTTAACACTTGCTGCACTGGCTGGTGCTTGGGAGCTTGCCTATAAATTTCCTTTGATACACTTGAAGAGAGTGTTTCAAAAGCATTTGCTGTTAACATAGTGAAAGCCAAACGCTAACCTGTTTAGACATCTGGTCCTTATGGAAGGTTCTTACATTTGCATCTTCACCTGTGTGTGTCTGCCCAGCATTCAGTTTCTTCTTTATCATTTGGGAGTTTCTGTTTGTCATTGCATGCTGCCAAACTGCATTACTTTATAGTTTAGAGTTAATATGGTTTATGCTTTACTTTCAATATTTATTCATCATAGCCAGCATCTGAGTCATCTGAGCGAGTATGAGTAGCTGTAGCATTAGTCAAATGGGTCTTCAGGTTGTGTCTGTGCACTGGTAAACCTGAGTAGCATGTTGAGCCATTCCATCACCATGCTGATTTATGTTGACAGCAGTTCATCTTTGCTGGCATAAAATGTTAGACTACGCATATTCTAAACAATGAACTCTTCTGTCTCAACCAAATACATTATTTACTAATGTGTTTGATTTGTGTGGCCTACTTGTGTGACACTTGGCATCGCTGACAGCATGAAAGGGGAGATACAGAAATGACTATATTTCTTGATTTCTCTTCTTCGTGTGTTATAGCAAAAGGAAGAACAAACATGGAGCTACGTGAGAAGTTCATTTTGGCCGATGGAGCCAGCCAAAGTATGGCTGCCTTCCGACCAAGGGGGCGCAGATCACGACCTTCTTCACGGGGCGGTTCACCAAACAGATCCACATCTGTGTCAAATCCACCTGCCCAAACAGCTCCAACACCATCTGTTGCTACCAGCACACCCAAGGTACGTCTTGCGCACTGCAGCACTGAATACGTCCAGTTAACGAAACGAGACCAAGAGTGCTACAGTTTCCTGTAGTGTTGCTTTATAATCAATAGGGAAGTTTTTAATTCTTCTGTTTTTCAAAGAAAGCTAACAAAAGTTTTTCATTGTTTCCCTGCCTACAATTGCAGCGGTCATGCAAGCCCGGGAAAAAACATGTAAGCTGACTGGAAACCTGAATAAACTTTTAAAAGGAGAAAAACATTAACCCCACCACTTGCATTTTTAAAAGCGCACATACATTTCCATTGTGTAGAAAGTGTGTTGTCAATTGTTCCTGCTTTTGTTTTGGTGTCTTTTGCTTTTGACTTTGATTGAGAGATTCGGTCTCCATAATCTGAATATTCCGCTCCATGACATTGTGTTCCATCAACTGTTCTTCACCCTTGTGATTTGCCGTTGTTCCATACAGACACCCCATCATTTAACACGCAACTATGGTAAACCATGGTTGATAAACAGCAAAACGACATCTCCTTGTAAACCACCAGAGTGCTCTGAATATCAAGTATCATCCACAGAGGTACAGTAATGGATGGATATTCTAGTCTAACAAAAATTTCCTTCACTAAAGCTATCCTATTACCTAACAGTCACTACACTTGTTCAGCTGTGCAGCACACTTTTCATATTTATACACTATTATTTGTTTTCAGTCTTCTGTCCAACAATGTTATTTTTCTCTCTCTTTTTAAGCCTATAAATTTGTCAGACTTTAATGTGCTTTTTATGTGTGACGGTTGTTTGATTTCTACTAGAGACTTGTCAAATATCTCTTTAACGCTATAAATAACCACAAACAAAATGACAAGTGGTTCCATATGTATGGAATTTCAGGTACACATAACCCAGATGACACAGTTTGTGTTCGTTTTCTTTCTTTTTCTCTTTCTCTCTCTCACTAAGATTCTCCTGCCTTTCCATTAGACCTGATAAACAGTTCTTCAAAACAAAAGAGCTCTCAAATTCCTGCACTAACATGTAATTCCACTTTTGTTTTACCTGCATGTTTCCCATTGACTTTCGTGACTAACGGGGCTTTGTTTGGTAAATAGCTCACAATCCCACATAGAGTTTGCAAACTATGAATTCTGTGCATTTAAGTATATTTAACTCTGTGTCAGACTACAGTTTGTTTGTAATTGGTTGCACCCCTAAAGGCTGAAGATGGGGAACAACAGTAAAATAAATATCCAATAAACCCAGAAATAAATATCTAGTGACACAAAAAATGATATAATGACAAAAATGAGACTATCCCTATCCCATTCCTCCTTATGCCCAGCCACTAAAAGCAAATAGAAATAAACAAGAGGCAGACCCGCGATACTCGCGGGGGGGGGGAGTATTCCCCACGGCTCCCGGCCTGCAGAAGCAGGAGGAGCTCCACAGGAGGAGGAAGCAGCAGCAGGTAAACCTTCTCCCTCCTCCTCTCCCCCCCCCCGGCAGTGGTGAGGCTGAGCGGCTCACAGCTCCTGGCCCGCCAAGCCACCTCCCACCCCCTCCCCCATTCAACCAGATGTGGCAGCAGCGAGGTCGGAGGCCCGGCAAGCTGCCTCTCCCGTTCAAACGGCAGCGGCAAAGCTCGAGGCCTGCCGAGCCGCCTCCCACCCCCTCTCCTGTTCAACTGGCAGTGGTAGCAGTGAGGCCCGCCGAGCTGTATCCCAGCCCCTCCCCTGTTCAACCAGCAGCAGCGGCGAGTCCCGAGGCCTGCCGAGCTGTCTCCCACCCTCTCCCCCATTCAACCGGCAGCGGCGAGGCCAGGGCCTGCCGAGCCACCTCCACCTCCTCCCCTGTTCAACCAGCGGCGATGAGGCCCAAGGCATGCCGAGCCGTCTCCCACCCCCTCCCCAACAGCAGCCACAGCATTCTCTGCGCACACACAGAGAACGCTTTAACTTTTCGGGGGATTTAAAGATCCCCCCAAAAGTTTTTTAAACATTTAAGATTTTTCTGCACATGGGGGGAGTGCCCCCCGTGTGTAGAAACCCCACCCCCCAAGTGCCCCCCTGTGCGGATTTAGGTATCCGCACGGGGGAGGGTACTTGGGAATTAGATATATAGATATGTCTCATATAGCATCTGGAAAATGTTCAAGATCAAACTTCAATAGTTCTCCAAGGTGAAAAGTCCCATAGGTATATGGAAAATCACTGTATAAGTATCTCTTCATGCCGTTGTGGTACAGACCTTATGCACAGATAGTTTAAAGACTGTGCTTGAGATCAATTCTTGGATGATCATAAAAGATGCAACTGAAGATAGGGTAGGAGGCAGTCTTCAAAGTTTGTACAAGTATAGATTGTTAAAATACAATACATTGAAGATTGCAAGATTCTCCTTTGATTTAGTAATAAAACTCCTAAGTAAAAGATGAATGGAATCAGTTAACATCTGCTACTTTTATATAATTCTAAATTGTTTTAGGATATGTAGCACATGTATGGTTAGTGCAAGGAGGAATGTTTTACTGCTAGTCTTGCTTCTTTGTCTGTTGTGCATCTTTAGAAGATTTCCAGTTCTAGCACTGTTCCTCGGATTCTTTATATCACTAAATTTACAGAATGTGTTATTGCATTGCTTACTGAGAAGATAAAAGACACAGCTGTCCTCATTCTTTCTGCCACAGTATGTTTCCTTCGCATGTAGGATTATTATTAGTAAATATCCGTAAGACATGAAAAATAATATAGGATATTCATTGCTGACTTTGAATATAATGGTTGCTTTTTCTCTGGCTCATTAGTTGTCAAAACGTAGCTATAAAGCTGACTTGATTATACTAGACTTATGTGGAGAAAGGTATACTATCGTTGCCAAAGCTAGTCACTTATTGAAGAAACTGGGCATTAATTTAATTTAATAGCTCTCCCATGTGGAGCTTAATTAGCCTTGGTGACTGTGTATTGATACTTCAAAGCCTTTGCTTGTAGTCTGGAATTCAAATTCTGTACATTGCCTCTTGATAGTGAACATGTGCATTAAGAGAAGAAGGCTTAGAACACTAGAGTTCAAAATCTTTTTAATACCATGACCAAAGAATCCTTGAAACATGGCATTCCTCATCAGTAGCCTAAGTCATGCTTTCCTTTCTCTGGTTTGTGTCTTGGGTGCCCCTGTGGGCCTAAAAGATGTGAGCTCAGTAAAAATTAGCTTATTTCAAACCATTACTAACCACATCTTTCAATATATGTAAGTTTTGCCAGACACGAACTAGTTCATTATCCAATTTCCTGCCATTGGATAGGTCTGTAGCTTCCAGGGGGGATGTTCTTAAGAACACTGTACTCTTAACCAGATTTATAAACTGACCCAGTTAATTATTACAGTGGTAGCAAAAATCCATGTATGCAAAGCTCTGATAAGTATTGATGGGCATGAATTAAAAAGGTCTGGATCTTTTGTTTTCCATTGGCAGGAGGCACTTTTGGCAGCAGAAAGAGATGTGTGGTTTTGGCCATTTCCCTTCTCTCACTGTAGATCCCCACATACCACCATCACCACCCTGTTCCCAGGGCTCCACTGCTCTCCAGAGACATAATTTCAGAGGACACACCAGGGTGCATGTAGAGGGGGATTGGAAAGTTCACTTCAGTGGGCGCTGTTCTGCTTGTGCAAAATAGGATCCATGACATAGCGATCAACTTACTACGTATTATTACCCTTCAGTTCCTTTTCCAAGTCATGCCACTTTTCAGAATAGCCTTTTCTTTCTCATGCATGTTCCAAAGAAGATGGTATGGATGGAATCCTGAATTCAGTTCTACTTGATATGGATCTTCGCATAGTTTTTTTCATTTATTTATTTTTGTGTCTAACAGGGAACTCCAATACAAGGGAGTAAACTTAGATTGCCAGGATATCTGTCGGGGAAGGGTTTCCATTCTGGAGAAGACAGTGGTCTAATCTCAACAGCAGCAACAAGAGTCAGGGCACATTTTGCAGGTGAGTGCTAGGGTCCTTGGCTGGAAGGTCACACTGTAGAATTAAAATCTTATCCGGCACAATCAGGTTGGCTGATGTAGTCACACAAATTGCAGCTGGGATGCTGTTAGCATAGTTTTATCAGGTCTAAAATTACTTTTTCCGCACGGCTTTGTATGCATGAAGTTTTAGAACATTTAAACTTGTGTCAAACATTCAATCTGATTGTTCATTAAAGTATTATTATACTACCCTCATAACCATAAGGGTCTCATGGCGAAGTACAAAGATAAAATTATTGTACCTCTTTCTTGCATTTGCTTCATAACCGTATGTAATATTCATTATTTGAGTTGCAGGCCATCTACTTTGCTCTTTGCTGAAATATCACTCCTTCAGTAAAATGCACGATGTTTACCATCTGTCTGCAATAAAACATGGTCTCATCCTCCTCTTTGGGAGACTGATGTGCAGAAGACCCTATTTTGTGGCAAGGATTTGATTTTCAAGAGGTTCTGGTTCCTTGCAGACTTGCAATTAATGCAAGGTTGGAACTGTGTTGCTATTTGTATAATGCCATACACGTGCGTGGTGCTTTACAGAACACAAGGAGACAAGTCCCTACTCTCCTCAGGGAGAGACAGCCTAAAATTCTGGAAAGCAAGTTAACACAAGTGGAGCAGAGAGGAACAGTTTGGTGTAGGGGAATAATATGCTGTCATATTCTTGGTTTCAGTAAGGAAGAAGGACATTGGTGTGCTAAAGATTTGAACGAAAAAGTTAGTTTTGTTGAACTTAAAGGAAAAGGGTGACATCACATTGGTGTCCTGTGTGGCATAAGAACCATCCAAGGAGGAAGGGCAGAGTTATTTGAGGGACTGGAGACCTTTGGTGGTGTTGTAGGAGGAAAGCTCATGGGCAGGAACGTACAGAGATATTAGGTAGGTAATTGCTTTGATCTCAGCAGCAGGGGCTGGCATGCACACATTTCAAGTTATACCCATTTTCTTGTGTGAGTCAGAGAATGCTCCATATACCGTATGAGGAATATTCAGATAATTCTTAACAGGACATTGTCAACAACAGAGCAGTCTTCAGTATCTGTGCTGGAGCCCTGTGAAGCTCTTGGCCTCGCTCATTGGGTGTAGGATGAAGTTGTCTGGGGAGAGAAGCCTGTCTTGTTGCCTCTTTTGCCTCTTATTGCAGTGAATGTATATCTCCTCTCCCTTTTGCAGAAACTAGAAAAACTCCAAGCAGGCCAGGAAGTCGGGCAGGAAGCAAGGCTGGAAGCAGATCTAGCAGCCGCCGGGGCAGCGATGCATCTGACTTTGACATTTCAGAAATCCAGTCTGTGTGCTCAGACGTGTCAGAGACTGTTCGCATGGCAAGCAGACCGACACCCCGACCTTCTTCTCGGTCTGGTTCAGCCAAGCCTTCCAAAATCCCAACTCCGCAAAGAAGGTTGCCCACTAGCAAATTAGACAAGTCCTCCAAGAGATAGTGTGATCGGCTCAGTCGAGGTCTTCTTTGTCTTGTGCGTTGAAAATATTTAAGTTTGTAAGATGTAAAATATTCTGTAGAAATTATTGTGAAATATGACAAGGATTTGGATTTTTAATTTTGCAGATGGCCTTATTTGTGTATTTGTCTTGTTTTATATGTATAATTTTTGTCAACTTCTGTTTTGTTTACGCCATATCCTATCTGAAGAGGGGAAAGGGTTTTTTTAATTAATAAATGTAAACTAACGGTGGTTTGCAGTAACGTTTAGAGAGATCACTAAAAAGCAGTTTCTGAATGTACAGTGAAGTCTTTGCATCTTAAGTCAAGAGGGCCTGCCGCTTCATTGTTAGGATAACAGTAAAGGATACCTCATCACTTTGTTTTAAAACACAAGACAAAGGGCAAAATTATGCGTTTTGAGCAGAATGGACCCTGAAAGGTATGTGGCAGAGATACTAACAAACCGAAAACACAGTTCACAGAGCAGTTAAATAAAAAGCATTCTCCAGAGAACTCACCGAAAAAGTTACTTAAAGAGCACTTGCCAGTACTACAATATTCCAGTATCTTGCAGCATTTTCTGTGCCATTGCTTTAAAAGAGGCCAGACACAATCTGGATAAAACACCTATTACACTTGTATAAGAATGCCAGTATAATCTGCATTGATGTCAACGTGAGGTTTTCTTTTGCTTGAGTGGATGATAGCACTGTATCATTGGACTCATTTTCTATCAAAGCAGTTTTGCTTGCAAAAAAAGGAAAGGAAAAAAAATCTATGAAATAAATCTTGTTCCTTCTCTTTGTTGCTGTTGTGTTACTCGTATCCCATGAAAACTGTTACGCGGCGTCACGATTTACAATATTCCTAAATCATTATTTTTGAGAGACTTTTTAACATAGCTTTCCCATTCTCCACCAGATTTTAAATAACTGCGGTAATACTTTTTCAGTGCAACTTCTTTGGTAATATCTAATGTGACAGACTGCCGTTTGTTTTACACTGGCTATTTTCCTTTTGTACAAGAGCTTTATATTGTTGGTTGATCCAGTTGGTCAGCTGTGTTGGTCTAAAGCAGTAGAACAAATTTAGAGTCCAGTGGCACCTTTAAGACCAACAAAGATATGTTACATGTTAATTTGCTGTTCATTCTCTGGCTATAAATTTGAACCTTACCTGCCATTCCAGTGTATTTGATAAAGTGTGCATGCACATGAAAGCTCATACCTTGAATAAACCTTTGTTGGTCCTAAAGATGCCACTGGACTCTAAAATTATATTGTTGGGTAAGTGGGCATATGAAGAGAAAAAATGAGAAAGTCAAATGGGTTGAGGTGAGGATGTGTGAAAAAGAGGATGCTCTCTTGACTTTAGAGTGGCAGAAACATTGCTTTAAGCAGGGCTATTTTGGGGCAGGAACACACAGGAACGGAGTTCCGGCTGGCTTCTGAGTTGGCCTTGCCTATAGCCTCCCCCGGTTTCCCCAAGTGCTTCGGAGAAGCCAAGCCGATCCAGGGAGGGAAGGCAGTTTAAACTGCCTCCCTTCCTTGGGTTCCCCAGGCACCCCGCAGCTTCAGGGCACCTGGGGAAACCGATCCAGAAACTGCCTTCCTTCCCTCGGGTTCCCCATGCGCCCTGCAAGCCGCGGGACACCTGGGGAAGCTGATCCTGGGAGGGAGCTGCACTGTCAGGGGTGTGGCCTATTATGCTAATAAGTTCCTGCTGGGCTTTTTCTACAAAAAAAGTCCTGGCTTTAGGGAACATATCAATATATGTAATTCAATATATCTAATTATTAAATCTAGAGACTGGAGCTGTGAACATGCAAGACCAATCTTTCTACAACCCTGTAAAATGCCTCAGGTTTGCGGGAAAAAATCTGAAATCTAATTTTTAAAAAAAATCTCACCAAAAGATAAAAAGAGCACCTGTAGCTTTAAGAAACAGGTGACCTCAGTAGCTGTTGCTAGGCAACAATTTTGTCAGCATACCAGGCTTGGTTTCTGTCAGTAAAAGACAGGGGAGGGTGCAGGGCTATTTCCAAGGCTGTTGCGGCCTTTTAGGGAGGACTCATTGAGGCCAGGCTTGGTGACAACCTCTGGGCAACTTGCTACCAACTGACTTGCATGGTTGACCTAGACCAGGGGTGGGCAACTAGCGGCCCGGGGGCCACATGCGGCCCGCCACAGAGTTTTTTGCGGCCCACCACGACAGTCAGCCATGTGGTGTGATAGGGTACATTTGTCTCATTAAACTGATTCTAAAATTAAATATGCTTGCAGCTATAGATGATATGAAATTAGCACAATAAATAAATTGAATAAAACTACCACTATTTTATTTAATTTATACTTATTGATTTTTATGATACAATTTATACCTTTTCTGAAATGCAAAGTTAACTAATGAAGAGGAGGAGAGGAGGAGGAGATTGGATTTATATCCCGCCCTCCACTCCCCAAGGGAGACTCAGAGCGGCTTACAAACTCCTTTTCCTTCCCCTCCCCACAACAGACACCCTGTGGGGTGGGTGGGGCTGAGAGAGCTCTTTCCCAAGCTGTCCTTGAGGGAACAGCTGGTACAGAGCTATGGCTTGCCCAAGGTCATCCAGCCAGGTGCAAGTGGAGGAGTGGGGAATCAAACCCGGTTCTCCCAGATTAGAGTCCGCGCACTTAACCACTACACCAAACTGGCTCTCCAGCAATGAATGCAATCATTTTAAAAGGTGCGGCCCTCTGCTAACTTCTGCTCCCACAAAGTGGCCCCCGAGCCAAAACAATTGCCCACCCCTGACCTAGACCTTTGTGCTTGCTGCTACTCAACAGCAAAGCTAGTGTGCTTTAGCAGTTAAGAGTTTCAGACTAGGGTCTGGAAAACCCTTTTTTGTATGCTCATGCTTTCATGGGAACTCACTAGGTGTATCTGGGCTGGTTACACATTCCCAGGGTAACCTAATTCACAAGATTATTGTGAAGATAAAATGAAGGAAAGGAGAATTATGTAAGATCTTCAACGTGGTCTCTGTGCTTCACATCCATGGGTTCAGTGCACCTGCGCTGAACCGATTGGTATTGTAGAAAGCTCAGAAGGATTTTCATGCCAGTCCCTCAGGCATGCGCGGGAACCCCAACCACGCATGCCCAGAGGGGTGGGGTGCGGACATCCTGCCAGTTCTCTTCTGACCATCACGCTGTGAACAGAGCCAGTTTGGTGTAGTGGTTAAGTGAGTTTGATGTAGTGGTTAAGTGCGTGGACTTTAATCTAGGAGAACTGGGTTTGAGTCCCCACTCCACTTGCACCCGCTGGATGACCTTGGGCAAGCTATAGCTCTGTACCAGCTGTTCTCTCAAGGACAGTTGTCTCAGAGCTCTCTCAGCCCCACCTACCTCACAGGGTGTCTGTTGTGGGGAGGGGACGGGAAAGGAGTTTGTAAGCTGCTCTGAGACTTCAAGTGAAGGGCGGGATATAAATCCAATCTCTTCTTCTTTTCTTTGTCGGTGAGACCGTCATAGTTTAAGCTCTTAGCTCTCTCTGTTTCCCTTTTTATCTACTATATATATGTTGGCTGGGGGTACTTTGGATTTTTTTTCCTTAGTTAGCCTTCAGGCCTCCCCTACCCACTCGCCCCCTTTTTCTCCTCTCCCCTTTATTCGCCCTCTGGACTTTTATGGCAGGGAGAGTGGGCAGGGTCCTTTCCAGGGCTGTTTTGGCCCTCGAGGAAGACTCACTGGGACCAGGCCTGACAACAATCACTGAGTAACTTGTAACCATCTGACTTGTGTGACTCGCCTAGGCCTGGCTGCTTGCTCCTTTCCAACTGAGTCAGCTAAGCTGGAACAGGGAGGACAGGAGAGAGTTGCTGACGAGATGAGTGGATTTTTTTTTTTTGCCTTTCCTAAACTGCTGGGGAGCATTAACTGAGGTTGCTGTTTTGAGAGGACAGTGTGTGAGGGTGAGTGGGTGCTTGTAGCCTGCTGCAGAGCGGTTTTTGTTTGGTTCTTTTGTCTGGATTGTTGCTGATTGAGGAGGGTCTGTTTGCCTGGAGTTAATTGCTGACCCCACCATCTGCTGTTGCTGTTGAGAGGCAGGGACTATGAACCTTTAAACGCTAAGGCTCTTCCTCATCAGAGTTGTGAGCTGAAGAGTAAGAGCCAAAGGACTCTTAGCCTGGGCATCGGATAGGGTTGCCAAGTCTTACCTGTTCTTCGGCGGGGGGGGGGGGGGGGGAAGATTCCTTGCTGGTCTGGGGTTCTTCAGGCACTTCAGGCACTTCAGACATCACCCAAAAGTGATGTCATCGTGTCGGGCACGTTGGGGCGGGACCTCTGTAATTCGAAGGAAAACCCTTGAATTATAGAGCGCCCCCCCAAAAACGTGCCTGATGCGATGACGTCACCTCCGGGTGACGTCATTGCGCCAGGCACATCTCCACAGCCCGGCAATTTGGGGGTGGGGGTTCCCCCTGGCGGCCCAATCCGGGCCAGTGGGAACCGGGCTGATGGAGCAAGGGTTTCCCCGCCCCCCAGGCAGACTTGGGAACCCTAGAATCGGATCTGAGGACACTAAGAAGCTAAGAAGTTTTTACGTTCCTATATATATATTATCACTTTTGGCTTTGGTAGATGTTAGGTTAGGCCAGGTTATAGTTTCCAGATTATATCAATACACAAAAGAAATTCTAGAGTGAAGGAATCTACTTGGAAGGTGGTGATGAAGGCTCAAGAACCATTTCCAGTCACCTACAAGGAGTGTACCATGTTTGTCTTGCTCCTTGAGGGCAAGATGTACTTCCCTTGTCAAAAGTGTAAGCTTGATATATAGAAAAACTGGAGCCTGAAGGAAAGAATTGCTACCGTTCATAAGATCTAGAAAGAGGAGGAGTTCATTAACGGAAGCCATGAGGCCCTGCACAGGGATGGGAGACCAATCAGAGGGACGAGCGGGTGACTTTCCTAACAAGTCTCCTCTGAGTGCTACCGCACAAACCCAAAGGCACTGAGCAAGACAGCCCTCAGTGCCACTGGAGCCCAGGAACTGATTCCAGCCCCTTATGGACAGAGATGGAAATACTGGCAGAGGAAGAACCACAAGGACAAAAAAGACCGAGTGAGGATGGCATGGGGATATTCAGAAATGGCACTGGAAGGAAAAGGAAAGCATTGGTCACTGGTGACTCTGCTGAGGGGTATGGAATGCTGTGTTCTGGCCTGACCCCTGGCTTGAGGTGTGTGTTGCTTGCCAGGAGCAAAGATTACAGATATTGCAGACCAGAGGGCGAAACTGATCTAACCTACAGATCATTACCTATTTGTGATGGTCCACATGTGAACGAACGACCCGGCCCTGAACACCATTACAAGCATTAGAGCAGGAAAAAGTACAGAGGAGGGCAACCAAGATGATTAGGGGAGTTGAGCACCTTCCCTATGAGGAAAGGCTGAAGAGGCTGGGGCTTTTTAGTTTAGAAAAGAGACAACTAAGGGAGAACATGATAAAGGTGTATAAAATTATGCATGGGTTGCAGAGCATTGACAAAGAACTTTTTCTCTTTCCTGCAAAAGAGTAGAACTTGAGGGCGTCTGATGAAGCTGCTGGGTGGTAGGTTCAAGACAGACAAAAGGAAGTACTACTTTACACTGAGAGTGATTAAAACGTGGAATTCACTGCCAGAGGATGTAGTGATAACCACAGGAATAAACAGCTTTTAAGGGGTATTAGAGAGATTCATGAAGGATAAGTCTGTCAGAGGCTACTAGCCATGGACACTGAGGGGCGTTGGAAGGAAATCCTCTGAATTTCAGAGCTATGAAATTCTCAGGAGAAAGCTGAAGGGAATGAGGGTACAGCTGGTATTCTCTTCGATCCTTTCCATTAGAGGGAGAGGAATGTGATAGGAACAGAATAAAGGAGGTCCACCAGCTGTGTTAGAGAAGACTGCAGGAGCAATTTAGATTCTGGCACCACAGGTTTTCTAGAAGATGGCCTACTAGTACATAATGGACTTCACCTATCAAGGTCAGGGAAGAATGTGTTTGGCAGGAATCTAGGGAGAATCTTCAGGACTTCATACCGATACCACAAGGGGAAGGAGATGACCAACACAGAGATTTCAATGAAAGAGAGCAAAGAGCACAGGCCCACCTGGGAAAACCAGGTCAAATGGAGCCAATGGAACGGGGCTTCAAGTGCCTATGTACCAGTGCCCAAAGCTTGGGCAATAAGAAGGATGAGTTTGAGCTTCTAACGAAGACAGAGGGATATGATTTAGTAGGCATTACAGAAACTTGGTGGGATGATTCCCATGACTGGAATTTAGTAGTGGATTGATATGAGTTGTTCAAAAAAAAACCCTGAAAGGGTTGAAGACGAAGCAGAGTGGCAGTATATGTGAGGGGAGGGTTTGCTCATCAGGAAATACTGTAGATCTGTGATAGCCCAGTGGAAAGTATCTGGGTGAGGATAAGGGAAGGAAGGAGAAATGTTACTGTGGTTGGAGTCTGACCGTCTGACCAGGGTGAGGAAATGGATGCTGCCCTCCTTGAGCAGCTTGACAACGTATCCAAGCAACAACACCTTGTAGTAATGGCTGACGAACTTCACTAATGTGTTCTGGAAGACAAACTGCTAAGCTTCCAGAGTTACACAACTTCCTGACTTTTTTGAATGGTGGAGGAAACTACAAGGGGCTCAGCCATACCTGACTTAATATTAACCAACAGGCAAGAGTTGGTAAATGAGGTGACAGTGGTGGGGACCTTAGGGGGAAGTAACCATGTCCTCCTAGAATTCCTTTTGCTGTTGGGGGCCAAGGAAGTTTATGGCCAGATGTGCATGTTAGATTTTAGTAGGGCAGACTTTAATGAACTCAGAGGCACAATGAGAGTGGTTCCTAGGAGAGAAAACAGCAAGTGAAGGGTGGGCTCTCCCAAGATAAGAGTTCTTGCAAGCTCAAGCCATCCCTACAGCAGCAAGACAGGAACATAGTAGGAGATCCAAAAAGCCAATGTGGATGAACAGAGAACTGCATGAGGAGCCAAGGCAGAAAAAGGAAATGTTCAAGAAATTGACATACCTCTAAAGAAGAGTATCTGAAAGTTGCTATGCACTGTAGGTCAGCCATCAGAAAGGCCAAAGCTCAGAGTGAGTTTAGGTTGGCCAGGAAGGCTCACTACAACAAGAAAAGCTTCATCAGCTATTTGAGGAGCAAACACAAGTTTTAAAAGGTGATATGCCCACTGCTGGGTGAAAATAGAAAAACTGAAGAAGGACAGAGTGAAAGCAGAAAGGCCCAGTGCCTATTTTGCCTCAGTTTTTTCCCCTGAAAAAAGAACAGGCTGATCTAGATATGGCTGTAAGCAAGGCATGGTGTCCGAGCTGCTAGTTGACATGGACGAAAAGGTTGCTGAGAGGCCCCTGGCTCTATTCAATGAGTACAAATCCCCATGCCACATGGTGTGCAACTGAGAGCGCTCAAAGAACTTTCTAGAGAGCTTGCAGAGCCTTTGCCCATTTTCAAGACCTGTTGGAGGATGGGTGATGTGCCACAAGACTACAGGAAACTACAGGCCAGTCATTTTGACATCTGTCCCAGGGATGATACTGGAGCCGATTTTAAAGGGTACAGTTTGCAAGGATCTGAAGGATGACTCGGTGAGCCAGGGAAGTCAGCACAATTTTGTCCTCAACAGGTCCTGCCAGACCAACTTTGTTTCCTTCTTTGATTGAGTGACAAGCTTACTGGATCATTAGAACGCCATTGACATTGTTTACCTTGATTTCAGTAAAGCTTTTGACAAGGTTCCCCATGATGTTCTGATGGGTAAACTGGAGGACTGTGGACTGGACCCTAGGATATTTAGGTGTATAGGGAACTGGTTGGAGAACTGCACCCAAAGAGTAGTTATCAGTGGCATTTCGTCTGATTGGAGGGAAGTATCCAGTGGGTTGCCACAAGGCTTGGTTCTGGTCTGGCATTTTTCAATATTTTTGTAAATGGTCTGGATGAGGGGTTGGAAGGAATACACATTAAATTTGCAGATGACACAAAATTGAGAAGAATAGCAAACACACCAGAAGATATAGAATTCAGTGAGATCTGGATATACTGGAAAAGTGGGTGGATATGAACAAATGCAATTCAACAAGTATAAGTGTAGAGTTCTACATCTGGATAACAAAAATGGCCAGCATCCATACTGGATGGGGGACACACTTCTGAATAACAGTGTTTGTGAACAAGATCTTAGGGGTATGGGTGAACTCTAAGCTAAATATGAGCAGTCAGTGAGATGCAGCGGCAAAAAAAGGCAAATGCTGTCTTGGAGTGTATCAACAGGGGCATAACATCCAAATCACAAGATGTCATAGTCCCATTGTACACCACATTGGTCAGGCCACACCTAGAGTACTGTTTGGAGTTCTGGAGGTCTCACTTCAAAAAGGATATTGACAGAATGGAGTGGAGAGTGACAAGGATGATCGGGGGCCTGGAGACAAAGCCCTGTGAGGAAAGGGTAGGAACTGGAAAGTGTCTGGAGAACACAGGCAATTGCGGGGGGCATGATTGCTGTCTTTGAGTATTTGAAGGGCTGTCACTTAGAAGACAGGAGGGAGCTGTTTCTGTTGGCAGCAGAGGATAGGACTCACAATAATGGGTTTAAATTACAGGTGGAAAGGTAGTGGCCAGATAGGATATATATTTTTTACAGTAAGAGTAGTTTGGCAGTGGAATCGGCTGCCTAGGGAGATGGTGAGCTCCCTCTAACTGGCAGCCTTCAAGCAGCATCTGGATGAACACCTGTCAGGGATACTTTAGGCAGATCCTGCATTAAGCAGGGAGTTGGACTAGATGGTCTTTATGGCTCCTTCCAACTCTATGATTCTATGAACAGCAGCCCCCCTATGAAAGCCAATGTGGTGTAGCTTCAGTCTAGAGTCTGGGAGACCCAGTTCTGAATCTCCATCTTGCTGTGGAAGTTCACTGGGTGATTTGGGGCAGTCACATACTTTCAGCCTAACCTACCTCACAGAGTTGTTCTGAGGATAAAAAGGAGGAGAGGAGAATAATGTAAGCTGCCTTGGTCCCCACTGTGGAAAAAGGTGGATATAAATTAAGTAAATAAATATTATAGATGAAGATAGAAGGCAGATAAAAGGTCAGTTGGAGAAGGCCAGAATGTGGCAGGGAAAGGGGAGGGTACATGGGAGTTGGCAGGACAAGGGACAGAGGAAGTGTGAGGAGGGGGGGATTCAGGGAAAAGTGAGGTCCCCCCCCAACTCCTTGAGGGTTCCCTACCACGCAAGTAGGCCTGGCCCAGTGGCCATTACCCCACAACTGGGCCAACATTTTCTTAGGTAGAGGCTGAGGGGAGGGAGAAGGAAACTGAAGACAAGGGGCAGATAAATGTAGATTGACTGTGGGGTGGGCAGGGGAGAAGAAAGCAGGAAAAGGGGCAAGGGGATGGAGGTTTCAAGAAAGGGAAAGCGTGCGTGAGGGGAAAATGAGATGCCTCCCTCAATTCCTTGCAGATTTCCACTTGTACCACTTTTATTTTGCAAAGGGCTTTATATTTTTAAATTTGTAAAGTAGGAAATTTTTATTCTTATTTTGTATTTAAGAAATTGAGAATGAGAGCAGGTGATTTGCTAAAAACTCACAACCATGGCAGGGATGATGGGACTTTTCTCAGGATTCCCACTTGGGAAAATAATATAAAATTAAGCTTGGTTATACTGAACACCTGCGAGAACAGTTTGAAGTCACACATTATTTATTCCAGTCTTTCCTTTAACAGAACTACTGTATTCCTTTGATCAGATAGGCTTGTGTAATTTAATTGCAGTATTTGGGTTTAAACTGCAGGTTTGATTTTCTATTTGAATTTTGCCTAGCAGCCAAATAACAAGCACAGATGGTTATGTGCAGTTCCTGAACTGTTGATGAACTCAGTACGCTTGGAATGACTCTGTGGCTTCTGTCAGGTTAGTACGTGCGGCTGCCTGCTCTGCCAGAGCCCCTGGCAGTCTATGAGAGGTTCGTTTTTGGTGAGGCCTTCAGTACTGGTACCTGTAATAATGCTCTGACCATTTAGTAGTCTGACCACAGATCTTGTGAGTCCAGTTTGCTTGAGGGTTTTTTTTTTTAGTCTGTTCTTCTTAAAGCATAAGTGGAACAACCTACCTAGGTTTTTTGTTTTAAAGCATAATGCTTTGTTAAATATTGACTGCACGTTGGCTTTTCTCAAGTAGGAGACAAAAAAAATAGCAAAGAACAAAATCATGAGTTTGATCCTGCTTGGAGTATGATTCCCATTTAGTATGATGAGTTTCCCACACGGAGACAGTCTTTTCCCAGGGCCAATATGCAGATATCAGGAAGCCGTGGCTTGCACCCACTGCATGAACAACACTTGCAGCACATTTGGCTGTGTGTTTTACTCAAAGTTACCTTCATGCAGGGAATTTATAGTATGCATGATGCTGCCTGAAGCTGTTAAACAACGAATAGCTCTGTTATCTTTTTAAAAGCCCCTCTGGATCCTCTAAGGTCACTGGATCAGTGCTAAAAATTAAAGGCGGCAAGTCAAAGGACATTACGTCTGGGCCATAAAGTAATTCATTTGTTCTATTTTTTTTAAAGCGATCACAATTCTCTTTTTGTAGAAGGGTCTATCTACATCCTGATTAAATACACAGAACAAGACTGCTTCCATGAACTTTCTAACATAGGATAATTCTGTTATTATTACACTTGGGGCCTGCGACGGCCTGCGCTGAGAGGGCGGGCCTGTCGGGCTGGTCGCCAGGGGCCAGGAGTGAGACCACCAGAGCCTGTACCGCCCTGCGGTGGGTCTGGGCTGTGCTGGGGCTCTCTGGGGCCGAGGATATGGGGGCCTGTCATGGCCCGCAGTGAGAAGACGGAGCGCTAAGATCTGCCACCGAGAACAAGGAGCATCGGCGGCTGAGAGTCCAGTGTCTGAGTGACTAGCTGCAGGGAGAACTGGACCCTGGATGCCAGAGAGCTGCTGGTGAGCCGTGGGAAGCTGGCTGGGGTTGCCACCGCTGAGGCTGCAGAGGCTACGGGGGCTATAGAGCACCGGGAGGGTAGAGCCACCGGTGCTAGGACCACCGAGGAACCGCTGGAGTGCCCCCCCATGTGGCTTGCTGGAGGTGGTACTGTCTGCAACGGCTGGCGGGGGCGGCCCGGGTGGCTCCTCTTTGCTGTTTTCATCTTTTGCTGTTGGCTGGGGCCATGTCCACTTATGCCCACTAACTGCTACCCACTGGGGCTGGCCAGGCGGTTTGTGCAGGCTATGTGGCCTGCCCTGAAGATCAGAGAAGCCCTCGCCTTCTTCTTCCTCTGCTCTGCCGCCACCTCCTGGCGGGTTGTGCAGCTCCCAGGGGGAGGCTGGTGGCACGGAGATGGGACAGTGAGGGCCAAGAGTGGGCGGCAGCAACGTCAGACGAACTGGCTTGCTAAGACCAAAGCTCCCCTCCTGCTTAGTTGGTCACTGGTTATTCCAGATGGTCATTCCCATCCTTCATTTTCTAAGTTTTATTCTTGCCGTGGGGGTGGGGCGTCAAGAAGGGAGGTCAGGGTGGGTGTGGTATTATTGTTAATCTAGGTTAGTTAGTTATTTGTTAGTGTCTTTGATACTTAGGGTGTGTATTTTTTTGTATTGTGTTTGTATTGTGTTAATGATTAGCATAGGAACTGGTGAGTTAGGCTAGTTAGGAGGGGCCTTGTGAGGGCTGCCATCTGGGGCTGCAGCCGTATATCTCCACTCATCGTCGACCTATGTGATTGGCCTGGGGCACTGGACACAGTGCAGAGGCCACCACAAATGGTGGAGATAGGGTGAGGGATACCAGTGCTCCTGGGGAGGGGAAAGTATTGCGGTGGGACCAGGCATGTAGTAAAGGGAAGGGGTGGAGAAACAGAGAAGCTCGGCCCCCTTCCAGCCTGTGTCCCATCCCGAGGGTGGCAGTCAGTGGGGCTGGGATTAACCCCCCTCCAACATTGGTGTTGTGCAATGCCAGGTCCATAAACAATAAGACCTCTACCCTCCGAGACTTCTTGCTTGAGCAGAGGGCGGACCTGGCATGCATGACCGAGATCTGGGTGCGAGATGGGGAGACAGTAGCTCTCTCCCAAATGGCTCCACCCGGGTTCTCGGTCCTTCGCCAATCACAGACTGAGGGGTGGGGGGGAGTGGCAATCTTCATCCGGGAGGCTTACTCCTACAGGGCGCTCCTGCTGCTGAAACTTGTGGGCATAGAATGCTCTGGCCTGGTGTGGGAAGCTGGGGAGAGTTTGGCTATCTGGGTGGTGTACTGGCCGCCCAATGCACCACCCACTAGCCTGCCATCTCTAGTCGAAGCCGTGTCTGGCTGGGCGTTGGAGCACCCCTGGCTTATGGTCGTGGGGGACTTCAATGTCCATGCCGATGATGTGGCCTCTGGGCTGGCGATGGACCTGGTGTCAGCCACGATGGCACTAGGACTCACCCAACATGTTACGGTACCGAGGCACCAGGCCAGGCATAAACTTGACCTGATTTTTGTGGCGGGGTTATGGTGGACTGGATTGCTTCCTTGGCAGTACCATGGTCAGACCACCATGTCCTGAAGGCCTGTCTGGTGGTGCCACTCACACCCGTGTGGGCAGCAAGTGGATTTTGGCTTACCCGTGGAGCCTAATGGACCCTCAGCAGTTCCTGATGGCCTTGCGGGATCCCATGCCCCCTGGCAGCTCATTGGATGAGCTGGTCAAGGACTGGTAGGGCCGGCTCTCGGCAGCCACTGACGAGATCGCCCCCTGATGCCCTTTGTGCCCTTGTTCTAAGCGGGCTCCCTGGTACACTGGGGAGCTGCGGCAAATGAAGCGAGGACTTAGCTAGAGAGACGGTGGCGGCGTGCTTACGACGAAGCATCAAGAGCATCTTATAGGACATTTATGAGATCCTATGAGGTGGCAGTCAAGGCAGCGAAGAGACATTTCTACGCGGCCACGATTGCGTCTGCAAGCTCACGCCCGGCACAATTGTTTAGAGCCATTCGGTCTTTAACAGAGCTGCCGCAGGGCAGACCAAATAATAGGGAATTGGGCATTAGCTGTGAGGCATTTGCGAGCTATTTTGCAGATAAAATCTTGCTGCTTCGCCACAAACTCCCAGCCACAATTGAGACAGTTAGCAAACTCGAGGCTCCATGCACGTCTTCTAGTTCCATTCTGGATTATTTCAGTCCACTCAGTCTGGTGGAAGTTGACAGACTGCTCTCTGCAGTATGCCCAACCACGTGCAGGCTTGACCCCTGCCCTTTGTGGCTTATAAAAGCTGGCCACGAAGGGCTGTGTGGTGCCCTCAGGGATATTATCAAGAAGTCCTTTGAGGAGGAACTGTTCCCGGGGGCACTCAAGGAAGTGATGGTCCACCCTCTCCTGAAAAAACTATCACTGGACTTGGCTGAATTGGCCAGCTGTCGGCCGGTGTCCAACTTGCCCTATTTGGGCAAGATCTTGGAGAGGGTGGTGGCGGTTCAGTTGCAGAGCTTTCTGGATGACACTTCTGCGCTGGACCTGTTTCAGTCCGGCTTCCGCCCAGGACACGGGACGGAGATGGTACTGGTCACCCTCATGGATGACCTCTGACGGCATCTGGATCGGGATGGTATGGCGGTGCTGGTGTTGTTAGATTTGTCGGCTGCATCTGATATGGTCAACCACCAGCTACTGATCCACCACCACGCCAACACCGGGGTTCAGGGGCTTGCCTTGCAATGGCTTGTCTCCTTCCTGCAGGGTCGGGGACAGAGGGTGGCGCTGAGGGAGCAGATGTCTCAGAGGCACCCGCTTACATGCAGGGTGCCACAAGGGGCAGTGCTATCCCCGATGCTTTTTAACATCTATATGCGCCCCCTCGCCCAGGTTGTCTGGAGACATAGGCTGGGTTGTCACCAGTATGCAGATGGCACCCAGCTGTATCTGCTGTTGGGTGGCCAGTCCAAAGCCACTCCAGGTGACCCGGAGCAGGCGCTTCAGGATGTGGAGGGGTGGCTTAGGCTGAGCCAAGTGAAATTGAATCCAATAAAGACTGAGGTCCTGTGCCTTGGTTGGAGCAGGCTGGGGTTAGGGAACCCATTACCGGCCTTCAGGGGGGCACCTTTGGTGTCAGCGCCGAGGGTCCGGAATCTGGGAGTGCTCCTGGATGCCTCCTTAACTATGGAGGCCCAGGTAGCAGCCACTGCCAAGGCAGCCTTTTACCACCTACGACTGATTAGGCAGTTGGTTCCCTTCCTCGAACGCAATGACCTGGTGACAGTGATCCATGCAATGGTCACCTCAAGACTACTGCAACGCTCTCTACATGGGGCTGCCCTTGTCCCAGCTCTGGAGCCTGCAGCTAGTGCAGAATGCCGCGGCCAGGCTGCTGATGGGTCTCTCAGTATGAGACCACGTCCAGCCTGTGCTGAGGACACTGCACTGGCTGCCTATAGCATACGGGATCTAGTTCAAGGTGCTGGTGTTAACCTTTAAAGCCCTATATGGTCAGGGGCCTGCCTACCTAAGGGACCGCCTTTCCCCATACATACCCCAGCGAGGACTGAGGTCAGGCACCCAACATCGCCTGACCCTCCCTGGCCCTAGAGAGGCCAGGCTAATGACCACTAGAACCAGGGCCTTCTCAGTGGTGGCTCCTTACTGGTGGAATGAGCTCCTGGAGGACATCAGGGCCCTGTGGGACCTTTTGCAGTTCCACAGGGCCTGCAAAGCGGAACTCTTCCGCCCGGCCTTTGACTAGGAGCCGCCACTGGGGGGGGGGGGCGGTAACAGCACCTGGAAAAATAGTGGTGGGATCACCGGCCTATGAAATCGGCTGGCGGAAGCTTACTGGCGTGTAATCTTTAGGCTGCTGCTCTGATGTCGGTCCTTTGCACTGCCTTGTTAACTATTAGTACTGTATTACCGCCATCTTTGTGGGTTTATTTGTTAATTTTATATGGATGTATGGATTTTTAACTTTGATATGAATGTTGGTTTTAATGTTGTTAGCTGCCTTGAGTCGGTATATCTGAGTAGGCGGGATATAAATCTCAACAAATAAAATAAATAAAATATTACCAGAAGATATAGAATTCAGTGAGATCTGGATACACTGGAAAAGTGGGTGGATGTGAACGAATGCAGTTCAAGTATGAGTGTAGAGTCCTACATCTGGGTAACAAAAATGGCAAGCATCCATACTGGATGGGGGAGACACTTCTGAATAACAGTGTTTGTGAACAAGATCTTAGGGGTATGGGTGAACTCGAAGCTAAATACGAGCAGTCAGTGAGATCATTCTGTCCTCACTATAAGAAAGTGATTTTTCTTAAGTAATTCTGCAGCAAGATATTATTTACTTAACAGAAAGACATCAGATTAGACTGTAAGGATGCTAACTAGCACTACCTTTGAACTGGCTACCATTTCTGACTCTAATATTTTCCTAATGGACTCCAAATATACAAATACAAAGCAGTCCTGGTGACATGATCCCAAACTATTTCAAAGTGGGACCTGGCAAATTACCAGGAAACTAAAGATCTCTGACAACATGCCCCTCATCGTCAGTCTTGGTTTACCTCAGAAATGCTTTGATGATTCTTTGCATTTCCAGCAAACATGACTATAACAAACTCTGCTCTGTTTTTGTTCCTTTTCATGGTGCAAAAGAACCAGCTTTAGGGTATTCAATATTCATTTGCAGTGCCTCATGAATACATCTGCCTATTTTCACTCAATGCAGCCACAGGATATCTCTAAAATGACTGGCAAATAGCACACCTCAGAGTGTCACCATTACTGGAAGTTGTCAGGTTTGGGCTTTTGTTGTTAGCTTTTGCTGGTTGCGGCTGAGGTAAGAATACCTTCTGAAAAGTTTTTTTGGGACCTTTCTGTTTATTGTCATGGGAGGGGGGAGTTGTTAAAAAAAAAAGGGCCAGTACTCATATTGCACTGAATTCCAGGCTTGTGTTTGTTAAGCAGATACATTTGTGTTAACTCTCTGTAAATGTTTACCATGAAATAGGATACCAAGATATACCACGAAATGTTAAAAAGTGGGTTCAAGTCTAAAAATTTGGATTTTTTTTCTTTTTCCCAGCATAGCTATAAATAGCTGGTGCATCAGTTGGTTTGTACATGGCACTCTGATTATGGAAGAAATGTTTTCGGTTCAAAAATGTGAGCTTTTTTTAAAAAAAAGATTTCTTCTCGTTTTTCATTTTGTATTCTATTAGAGTCAGCCTCTCTCTGTGCTAGAAAAAGAATGCTGTTTAGAAGAAATGCTGCTCGGTGACTCAGGGAAATGTCAGCTTGCCATGACTGTATGTTCTGAGGTTTCCAAACTCTGTGATCCGTAGGAAAAGACAGTGGAAGGGATAAGCCGTGACACCAAGTGATAAATGTCACTGGTGGCATGACTTTGGGAGGCCCAGGGGGAGCTCCCCTTAGGTTCCCCCCATGGGGGAAAAGAAGGAGTCGCCATCTGCTGCCAATGTCATTTGCATACCCTCAATTCTCTGGAGTGTCCAGATGGCATTTTGTTTGCTGCATTTACTTGGACACAATGTTCAGTTTTGTTTGGTTAACCTTTCGGGAGCTGACGTAATTTTCATGGACTGGGAACTTTCTGTAAAAATAAGGTAGCTCTAACCCCATTCCCTCCATCCCACCCCCAGCCTTCCACAGCACACCTCTGGGACCATTATTCTGAAACTCAGCTGGAGTTTAGGCTATGGAACAGCAATCGAATTAGTAGTCCACTTCATATTGGGTGGATGTGTTACATTTCTGCAGTACTGGGACTGGAATTCAGTTCTTTCAGACCTAACGTTTCGGCTCCCCTCATCATGTACCATAGGCTATGCACATCCATGCTTCTATGATTTTCTCTTAGCAGAGACAAGTTACCTTTAACTGGTCATCAGTAACAAAGACTATTTTTGGTACATATAACAAAATTCAAAGATCATTTCGTAGAAAAAGAGGTGCAGGAGCTCATTAGCATAACTCATTAGCATAACTCATTTGCATATGCCACACCCCCTAACATACCAGAAGTGTGTCAGAAGGCAACACCCACCCCTCAGGCTCCACTCCACAGGTGAGTGAAACTGACCTCTTCCTCCATTCCCTTCCCCATCCAATAGTTTGTGCAATAAAAATAAGCGTAAAGAACACACCCTCATTCTCTTCCTGCTCCCTTGAAACCACCAGGTTTCAAGTAGACTTGAGATACCCAGGACATGTGCACCACCCATCCCTTCCCCTCCCCACAACAAGACACCCTGTGAGGTAGGTGGGGCTGAGAGGGGTCTTCTGAGAACTGCTCATGAGAGAACAGCTCTGAGAGAACTTGTGACTGGCCCAAGGTCACCCCAGCAGCTGCATGTGGAGGAGTGGGGAATCAAACCCAGTTCTCCCAGATTAGAGTCCAACTCCTGACCACTGCACCAAACTGATAAGGTGGAAGCTGCTGAAGGGTTGGTGAAATTTCTCCGGTACTTATGTGCCATGTGCCCAGATAAAAAATGGTATACTTAGAAAATTTATATGCCACCTTGAGCAAGTCTCTGGAAAAGCAGCACACAGTCATAAAAGGAACAATGATAAAATTATCAATATTAAAACAAAACATTAAAAACAATAAAGATCCTAGCAGGGCTTTCCCCGGGGCGCTGCGCCTCTTCACTGCTCAGGGAAGCCGAGGAGGGGGCGGGGCTTGGTCATGTGCCCGCCCCCTGGGCTCTTTACTCTCGGAGCTGTGCTCCTGTGCGCTCCCGCTCCAACGGACCCCTGACAAAATTCAATAAAGTCTCTGTTGGTAACTTGCAAAATAATTCAGCCCCACCACCCACTCCCACAATTTTCAGTCTATGATAATGTGAGTTCTACCCTATATACCGAACAGTAGATGAAACTCTTACTTACCACCACCAGGTGTCTTAGGCATGAGTACCATGAAGCTGCCTTATACTGAGTCAGATCATTGGTCTATCAAGGTCAGGATTATCTACTCTGACTGGCAGCAGCTCTCCAGTGTCTCGGGTAAAGATCTTTCTCACCACTTACTAAATGAGCATGGAGATGACCGGGAGTCAATCTGGGACCTTCTGCGTGGGCAGCACACATACTACCACTGAGCCACAGCTCCTTCCTGGCACTGATGCTAGTTTGCAACCTAGGGAATTTGTGAGGGATAGGTATCTAATTCATAGCTGAAAAAAATAAAACTGCTCCAACTCATTGTTAATTTGCAAGTGAACAGGAAAACTGAATTGCTTTTGTTAAATAACCAAATGATATTGTTTTGTCTTCGTTATTTTGTCACCCAGCTCATGGAGAGCTCAGAGAAAGCCCATGAACTGATATGGAGCATTTCTAACCACCACAGTCAATCTGGTTTTATATGAGAAGAGATTTTCCCTGGCAGGTCTTTCTGTCCACAGAATTACTTGGATGTAAGGAAAGGATGAGGAGCCTTCCTACTCAGGCTTCCATCCTTGGAGTCAAATACTTATTCCCAAGGTGCTGTTCCGTAAACCTATTTCCTTGTCCTCCTTATTTCACATTCTGAGCCAGACTGCCCGGCTGCAACTTCGATCTGCGGATCTGACAATGAGACAAAACTGACATTTTATCTTGGAAGCTGTGATGCATTTGAGTGCAAACAAGGTAAGTATGCCTATCGGAACTACTGTTCATTCCGTCTCCTTAAGCAGGAGGCCTCTATTCCTATGGGTTCCTATCACCTTGGTGGATACACGACTGTCAGTAGGAAAACACAGACTCCAAAGTGTTACTTATATGAATTAAGCAGTTCATTGGAAGGCACTATTGCATAATACACTACAAAAGCAAACTACAAACTGCAATCAGGTGCATTATACAGGAATACATATTTAAAAGAATGGTGTTAAGTTCCATCAACCTCAGACCAAGGGTACCCTTATGGGCTAACCAGCAGGGGTCTCCCTCCCATATTCTTCACTGGCCCAAACTTACCATGGTTTACTTTCTATATAGTAAAAGGTAAAGGTTTCCCTTGCTCGAAAGCCAGTCGAATTCGACTCTAGGGGGTGCTGCGCATCTCCGTTTCCAAGCTGAAGAGCCAGCACTGTCCGAAGACTTTTTCTGTGGTCATGTGGCTAGCATGACTAAATGCCAAAGCGTATAGAATGCTGTTACCTTTCCACTGAAGCAGTACCTATTTATCTACTTGCAATTTCTTGCTTTCAGACTGCTAGGTTGGCAGGAGCTGGAGCCAGAGACGGGAGCTCACTCCGTCATGCAGCACTTGGGTCTTGAACTGCCGAGCTACCGACCGTCTGGTCTGCAGCTCGGCATCTTAACCATATATAGCTCTCGGACTTCCATGCTCTGAATCCCCTTCCTTACTGCAGTCTTCTCTTGGCTATAAGGCTCTCTGGGCGGCTGGGCTGGCTCTCCCCAACTGCTGCTGTCCCTGTTTGCTCTCCTCGAAGCCACCGCTGTGTGGACTCTCTGTCATCTCACTGGCCCTGCAGCCTCGTCTGCCACTTCCCCCAGCTGTGAGCCCCCTCTTGGCTCTGTACTGGCCCTAGCACCTTCAGAGCTTCCTGACACTTCCAACCAGGGAGAAGCAGGGAGGAGGCTGCCTCTCGGCTCTGCTCTCCCAACACTGTCTCCCTGGCTGCTCTTCCTTCCGAAGCCTCCTCCCTGCTTCTCCCACCCCCCTTATAAATCCCATGCACAGCTGTACTCTCTCCACTCTCCCAACAGAATCAGCCTGCCACTTCTGGCCTGGCTGTGTTTACTTCAGAGCAGGCTGCAGGAGGCCGCCAGACAGTGGTTGGGGCTTGCAGGGGCAGTCCAGTGTCGGCTAAAGATCTTTCTCACCACTTACTAAATGAGCATGGAGATGACAGGGAGTCAATCTGGGACCTTCTGCATGGACAGCACATGGATACAAAACCATCAGAAATATGCATATGGCTACAGAAAATAATATGGACTGTGGACTCTATAAACAGATAAACAGCATATAAGAATGAACAAATAAAATGTGAGTTTACAGCATGGTTCTAAACCATTCCCCAGCAGGTAGTGGAGAGATGAAATATAAATCACCAGGCATTGTACATACACTTGAAACAAAAGGCTTCAAACATGAGAGCAAGCTTAATACACGTTAGAGAGTATTGGTTTTAATTATATTGGTTTATTGGTTTTAATTGTAAGTATACTATGAGGTTTTAACTGTTTTATTCTGTTACTAGGAATAAGGCCCGTTGTGGAAATAAATACAGCGGGCTCTAGAAAGAGGCTCTGGGAGAGTGCCCCAGCCTTGGGCACTCAGCGTCAATTTGCTGTGGTGACCTCAGCAGGGCATAATGACACAGAGTCCACCATTTTCTCCAGGGGAAGATCTCTGCCATCTGAAAAGCAGTTGTAATTCAATGTGATCTCCATCCCTCCCCTGGAGATTGGCAACAATGGTTCCCCATGAGGGAACAGGTGGTTTGAAAGGTGGAGTCTGTGGCATTTAACCTGTCTGAGGTCCCACCCCTCCTCAAACCTCACCGTCTCCAGGCTCCATCCCTCAAATCTCTAGGAATTTTCCACCTGGAGTTGGCAACCCTATCTCCTTCCCAGCCAATCATCAGCCTTACTCTTCTACTTTCCACACACACACCCCCACAGCCTCCACCGTGCTCTGAAGCCCTGACTGCTATGTCACATTGGCTGTCATAGGAGGTCCACCTCAGCAGGATATAAGGATACAGAGTCCGCCATTTTCTCCAGAGGAACTGATCTCTGCCATCTGGAGAGCACTTGTAATTCTGAGTTCTCTCCAGCCCTTGCCTGGAGATTGGCAACCATAGTTCCCCTGGAGAAAAAGTAGTCTTTCTCTGCAATGGGGACCAAAGCAGCTTACATCATTCTCCTCTTCCCCTTTAGACTTGCACAACAACTCTGTGAGGTCAGGTAGGCTTAAAGTCTGTGACTGGCCCAAAATCACCCGCTCAGCAAGAACCTGGGTCTAGCAGATCCGGCTTACTGGCTGGGACTAAACTGGTACAGTGACAACTGTTTCAGACAGCCCTTCCCCTACCATTTTGGAGCTGTCGTCGAAGCAGTTTGCCATTTCAGACTGCCACTTTCTTTTCAAGCGTCTTCACCACACACACACACACACAAACATACAAACAAACACACACAAAACACACACACACAAACACACACATGCCTAGGGTAGCCAACCTCCAGGTGGAACCTGAAGATTGCCAGGTATCACAATTGAACTCCAGACAACAGATCCTCCCCCCTCCCTTGGAGAAAATGACTGTTTTGGAGGGTGGCCTCTATGGCATTCTGTTCAGCTGGCCCCAATGAGTTTTCTCCCAAAGGCCAACATAGGGGCTTTCAGAGAAGCAAGTTTGGTTGCCTCGCAACAGGCACTGAGGGGGAAGTTGCCGGCTCTGATGATGGAATTGGGTTCCCAACCTCCAGGTGGGGCCTGGGGATCTCCCGCTTCTACAATGGATCTCCAGCTGACAGAGATCAGCTCCCCTGGAGAAAATGGCTGCTTTGGAGGGTGGACTCTCTGGCATTGTACCATGCTGAGGCCCCTCCCCTCCCCAAACCCCACCCTCTCCTGGATCCATCCCTAAAGTCTCCAGGGATTTTCCAACCCAGACCTGGCAACCCTATGATGGAAATACCTGAAGATTTGGGGTGTGGATCCTGTGGAGGGCAGCTTTTGGGGGGGGGGGAATGGAAGGACTCAGCAAGCTATAATGCCATAAGGTCTTCCCTCCAAAGCAGGCATTTTCTCCAGGGGAACTGATCTCTGTCATCTGGAGATCAATTGTAACAGTGGGAGCTCTCCAGGTCCCACCTGGAGATTGGCAACCATAGGGGGAGAGTCAGCCGCACAGCAGGGGGTGAAGGGAATGGTGTGATGGTTGCTGGCCCATCTCATTAGCCAGCCAGCCATGGTGGTGGTAAGCAGGAGAAAGGGCCTGAGGAATTTCACACAGCCAATATGTTTCATTTCAGAAATTCTTTAGTAACGGTTTCTGTCAGGCATTTTACACAGAACCATATTAGTACCGGTTCCCTAACAGAACATATTGGCCCTTTCACACAGAAATGTGCCTCTCCCATTGGGGAAGCATTCCTGAGTCGGTTTACCTTGAAACCTCCTCCCAAGTGTTCTTCAGTTCTTTGTACCAGACCTGAAGCGCTACGGGGTGCTATGTGAAATGCCTCCTGTTTCTGACAGTTTATTCTGACAGTTTATTCTGGGCACGCTGGCAGTGTGTGCGGGAGGGGTTATGCTGATAGTCCATTGTCTTTTCACTGACAGAAGCAGGCCACTGAGGGGACAGTTAGACCCACCTGGCAGAGGAGGAGAAGAGTAGACCCAGCTCCCAGTCGGTCCTTCCTCTTCGCTGGCTCCTTCCAGAAGGAGGCCAGGATGCTGGCAGGTGGTTCTGTGGGCAGGACTGAGGCAAAGCAGGGAGAGAATGCAGCCAATGGCCAGGGACCCCCTTTTGAGTGGCAGTCCATCCAGCCAATTGATTTTGGCGCCCCATGGAATCTTGCCCCTTGGAATCTTGAAAACAGCTTTATATACTAGGAAAGATAACCCACCCTGAGCCCGCTTGCAGGGGATGGCGGGATAGAAATAAGATAATAAATAAATAAATAGCAGTTAAACCATTAACTGCTATCCTCTATCACCCTCCTGCCCTTCGGGCAAGGGATGGTACCATGGTGGTACCCTCCTTCTCCTCAGAGATGGAGACAGATGCATGGCACCCAGAGGACTGGAAAACCCCATACCATCTTTCCAATATCCCAAACCGATATGCCAGCCTGAGCTCTTCTGATTGGTCATGAGCCTGGACTTGTTTATAGGGGCTACCAAGCCCCTGGTCGTGGTGGAGGATGCCCCGACCTGAATTCCCATTCCCCACCACCACCACATGGGGCAATAGTGGGGGGAGAGTTGGATTTAAAAATACACATTAAAAATTAACATTGAAAAACTGACCAGAATCGTTTGTGCAAGTGTGATGTCACTTGCAGGGAACACCAGGAAGTGATGGTGGCAGCTCTAGAAATTGCTGGGAGCTCTATGGTAAAACCATAAGAGTTTCAAATGATTCTTAAAGCTACCAGCATTGTTTCCAGGTATTCCACGGAAGTGATGTCTTTCCACTGGTGCTGTTATCCTCTCACCATTTCCCCGCCCTCCTGCTGGTTGCTAGGCTCAGCCTGGAAACCCTACTTATTTGTCAGATGTGTGCTTTGTCAAGTGTATCTGTGAGCCTTCATCCTTGGTCAGCAATTATGAGGGCATTCTGAGAATTTTCAATGATGAGTTTCAGGCTGGGGTTCAAGGAAAAGTACTCCTTTGTAACATGATTACGAGTGCAAACGGGTGGGGTTGTTCTCCCTTACGTGCGGAACACAGCTCAGTGCAGTCTGGTTCTCATAGCATCTTGACAGCTGCTTATCTTGGCTCAGGTGGCAAAGTTGACACACCTTTCTGGGCTCCTTCAGCTGAATCCACAGATTCCCCCAATCACAATCACACAAAATATTTTTTTTAAAAAAATCCAGCAAACCATGCTTCTCCTCACCCCCTAATATCATGTCGGGCCAAACACAGTTGAGGTCCTCTGGTGGGAAGGGTCATCTGTTGTAAAAATCCATTTGGACAAGCTCTAGACAAGTTGCCCCCTGCAAACAACAGCTCCTTTTCTCAATACTGAGAAGTGCTTTCCCAGTGTTTGCAGCCACTTGTGGTTAGATGCTTGATAAGTATTGGAGTCAGGAGTCCATGGAATCGTGAAACAGCTAGATCTTTATTGCTGGTCCGGATGAAGCATACAACCCAGGGCTCCGAGCCCTCCTTTTATGCTGGTCAGGGACAATCCCCTGACCTCACTCATCTGGCCTGATAGGCTACTAGAAGTCTATTTACATTTCATAGGTTCCCTGGGAGAAACCTAGGTACAGGATTGGTGGCCGGTTTGAATCCACCTGGCCTTTGTTCTACCTGGCTGAAGCTCAGGTAGTTTCTTGGCCATGTGTTCTGGCCATGCTCTGGCCATGTGCTCTGGCCATGCGGTCGCCATTACGGGAGCACATGGCGACCGCATGGTCAATACATAACAATGCTCCTTTTGAAATGCACAACGATCAACCAATGCTGTATTGCTGCAGTCTCAGGAAAGGTCACAATTTCTTGTGGCAGACTACAGAGTCAGGGTCTGAAATCTGCTTTGTTCAAAGATGGAGGCTGTAACTATGCCATTTCAGAGCCAAAAATGTACCAGATTAACAACTACTTCATGGAAGTTGGTTAGCAGTGCCTGCCAAACCACTAAAGGTAAGTTTCCAATGATAAGAACAGACCACAAATTATCTTGAGGTGCTGAGAATGTGAGAGACGGCAGAGAGATGAATAGTCAGTACACCCTATGCCCTTCTCTATTCCCTGCTTATGCTGCAACGTCTAATGGGATTTTTAAATTTCACATCTAGGAACTTAACCTATCAGGATAGCCTTCCCATTCTGGCACGATTTATTTTTTTTTTGCCAGAGAAGAAAATGACCTCCCGAACTCCAGAGTCAAAAGCAGGCAAACATGAAGAAAGAAAAATATATTTATGTATTTGTTTTTTTTTCAAAATTATATTCTGCACTCTCAACCCTTGTGGGATACTCATAAAATACGAAAACAAAATTAAAAAGACTGAAAATAAATTAATAGGCCAGGCAACAGAAATCCCTGTTAAAATGTGACCATATGAAGATCATCCTCCATGTCTCCTTTCCTTTCTCACTAAGCAAGACTGCACACATATAAGTCTCTCTGTTTCGCTCACACAACATGACTCATCAGCACACAGTGACGAACACGACAGGGTTATCTCCTGTGCCTTCTCCCTCCCTGATTCAGAAATCTAGCCAATAAGCACATGGATGGGGAAATGAGCAAGTTCAACAAAGCCACAGCCAAATAAGGTAAGGTAGGAAAGCTTTGGCACAGGCGTTCAGAGGCCAACGTGACGTAAGCAGCCCATAGAAATGCCAAGAGCAATCACTGCAGCAAAGGCAAAGATAAAAATCAGAAGCTTGCTTAGGAGGAAACAAATACATCTAAACAAACCAAGTGAAAGTATAATAATAGAAGCAATGGAAACTCAGTCTGGAGCATTGCATGAATAACTGAATAGTGCAAAGTTGGGGCTCAGCCAGAACTTTCCTATAGCCCCAACTAGGCTGACTAGAACAGCAAAGAAGAGCAGTGTGCTGAAACCTGTAATAGTTGTGGAGAAGGAGGAATTTCATATGTGCAACCTGTCATGCTCAGGAAAGCTCCACCTGCTGAATACAATTATTGAAGTTGGCTCTGTCCCCCTGTGCATCTGGTCACCCACCCTCAACCCCAAGGACTTTCAAAATACCACAGACACCTACTTGCCACCTACCCTGGATCATGCACTCATCAGAAGAGGTAAAGAAAAGCAGTTGCAGCCATCTTGATGATCTCTTCTTTTTAGTGTTTATTAAATTGTGTTTGGTCAACAAAGGATGGCATATCCTCCCTTAGAGTGGTGGCGGTAGAAAGTGCTGTCGAGTCAGAGCTGACCTATGGCAACCCTATAGGGTTTTCAAGGCAAGTGATGAGCTCAGGTGGTTTGCCATTGTCTGCCTGTGTGTAGCAACCCCAGACTTCCTCTATGGTCTCCCATCCAAGTATTAACCAGGGCTTCAGAGATCTGACAAGATCAGGGTAGCCTGGGCAATCCACATGTTAATCACTCTTTGGGTGAAGAAGTACTTCCTTTTATCTGTTCTAACCCGAGTGCTCAGCAATTTCATGGAGTGCCCGCAAGTTCTTGTATTGTGAGAAAGGGAGAAAAGTACTTCTTCCTCTACTTGCTCTATCCCATGCATAATCTTATAAACCTCAATCATGGCACTCCTCAGCCGTCGTTTCTCCAAGCTAAAGAGCCCCAAGCGCTTCAACCTTTCTTCATAGGGAAAGTGTTCCAACCCTTTTATCATTCTACTTGCCCTTTTCTGCACCTTTTCCAATGCTATAATAGCTTTTCTGAGGTGTGGCGATCAGAACTATACACAGTACTCCAAATGCGGTTGCACCATCGATTTATTCAGGGGCATTATGATACTGGCTGATTTGTTTTCAATTCCCTTCCTAATAACCCCCAGCATAGCATTGACCTTTTTTTATTGCAGTCACACACTGTCTCGACATTTTCAGTGAGTTATCTACTATGACTCCAAAATCTCTCTCTTGGTCAGTCTCCGCCAGTTCGGACCCCATCAACATGTATTTATAGTTAGGATTTTTGGCTCCAATGTGCATCACTTTGCACTTGGCCACATTGAACCCCATTTGCCACGCTGATGCCCACTCACCCATCCTTGACAGATCCCTTTGGAGTGCCTCCCTGGTTCTCACCACCCTGAACAACTTCATGTCATCTGCAAATTTAGCCACTTCACTGCTTACTCCCAACTCCAAATCATTAATAAACAAGTTTAAAAGCATTGGACCGAGTACTGATCCCTTCGGTGCCCTACTGCTTACCTCCCTCCACTGAGAAAATTGCCCATTTATACTCACTCTCTGTTTCCTTTTAATTAGCCAGTCTTTGATCCACAAAAGGACTTGTCCTTTTATCCCATGAATATTGAGCTTAGTTAGGAGCCTTTGATGAGGAACTTTATCAAAAGCTTTCTGGAAGTCAAAGTAAACAACATCTATTGGGTCCTCCTTGTCCACATGTTTGTTTACCCCCTCAAAGAACACTTAACAAGTTAGTGAGACTAGATCTTCCCTTACAGAACCCATGTTGAGTCTACCTCAATAGTTTTTGTTCACCAATGTGCCTACTAATTCTCTCCTTAATAACAGTTTCCACCAACTTACCCGGTATCGACGTCAGACTGACTGGCCTGTAATTTCCCAGATCTCCTCTGGAACCCTTTTTAAAGATGAAAATGACATTCGTTACCTTCCAGTCCTCAGGAATGGAGGCAGATTTTAAGGAAAGATTACATATTTTTGTCAGGAGATCCACAAGTTCACATTTGAGTTCTTTCAGAACTCTCGGATGTATGCCATCCGGGCCTGGTGATTTGTTTTTAAGTTGTCTATCAGTCGTAGGACCTCCTCTCTTGTAACCTCAGTCTGCCTCAGTTCTTTCAACAGCCCTCCCAAAATCAGTAGTTCTGGAGTGGGCAAGCACTTCTCATCTTCCACAATGAAGACAGAGGCAAAAAATGCATTCAGCTTCTCAGCCATTTCCCTATCATCCTTCAGTACACCTTTTACCCGTTGGTCATTCAAGGGCCCCACTGCTTCCCTGGCTGGTTTCCTAATTCAAATGTATTTGAATAAAGTTTTATTGTTGGTCTTTATGTTTTTTGTGATATGCTCCTCATATTCCCTTTTTGCCTGCCTGATCACAGACTTGCATTTTATTTGCCACAGGCTGTGTTCCCTTTTATCAGCCTCACTGAGACTAGCTTTCCACTGCTTAAAGGAATCCCTCTTACCTTTTACAGTTTCCATTACATTGTTAACCATGCAGGCTTTTTTCTATACCTATTTGTGCCTTTCCTAACCTGTGGTATATATTATTTCTGAGCTTCTAGGATTGTAATTTTAAATAGTCTCCAAGCTTCCCCAATGGTTTTGACCCTTTTTACTTTTCCTTTCAGTTTTCTCCTCATATGTACCCTCATATCAGAGAAGTTATGCCTTTTAAAGTTAAAAATGGTTGTGTCAGTCTTTTTGGGCAACTCCCTATTTATACAAATGTTGAAAATAACATTATGGTCACTGTTTCCAAGTGGTGCAATCACTTTTACATCTTTTACCAGGTCTTGGGCATTACTAAGGACCAAATCCAGGATTGCCTCTCCCCTGGTAGGTTCCGTGACCATCTGCTCCATAGCACAATCATTGAGGGTGTCTAGAAACTCAATCTCTTTTTCCTGACTTGAACACATATTGACCCAATCAATGTGTGGGTAGTTAAAGTCACCTATTACAACATAGTTATTTTGTCTAGCCACTATCTTTAATTCATTCATCATTTTATAATCCACCTCTATTTTTTGATCTGGTGGGCGATAACAAACCTCCCAGTCTTACTGGACTGAATACCATCTCTGACATACAGAGCCACCCACCTCCAACTCCTCCCCCCCATCTTTCCGATATAATTTATAACCAGGAATCACCGTATCCCACTGATTTTCCTCATCCCACCAAGTTTCTGAAATACCCACAATGTCTATGTTTTCCCCCAACACCAAGCATTCCAGCTCCCCGATTTTACCTCGGACACTTCTAGCATTAGTATATAAACATCTATAGTTTCCCATACATGTTAAGCCCCCAACCTTCCTCTTGCTGCCTTGCGACCTTGCCAGGAAGTCCCTATCATTAGCCACATTCTCAGTGGACAATTCTAATCCATTTCCTTGTAGGAAAGTAACAGCTACCCCTTCATCTCTGAGATGAACCATCCCAAACCAGAGATTTTTCATCTCTTGTCCCAATATTCCCCCAATATTTAGTTTAAAAACTGCCCTGATACCTTTTTGATTTTAAGCGCCAGTAGCCTGGTTCCTTCTCGGTACAAGTGGTGACCATCTCTCTTGTACAACTCCCTCTTGTTCCAAAAAGCATCCCAGTGCCTTCCCCCCTACACCATCATCTCATCCATGCACTGAGACTTCTGATCTGTGCCTGTCTCTCCGGCCCTGCACATGGAACAGGTAGCACTTTCGAGAAGGCTACCTTGAAGGTCCTGGCCTTGAGTCTTCTGCCTAGCAGCCTAAATTTTTCCTCCAGGACCTCACGACTGCATTTCCCCACACTGTTGGTGCCAATATGTACCACGACCACTGGCTCCTCCCCAGCACTATGTACCAGCCTATCTAAAACACATGTAATGTCTACTACCTTTGTACCAGGCAGGCAAGTCACCATACGGTCAATATACAGTTTCACTACCCAGCTGTCTACCTGCCTAAGTATTGAATCCCTGCCCATGAATGCTTCCTTGGTACGAAAGGATAACCATTCACCAACTGAAGAAGAGGGGTGTGCACCAGGCACACACCCAAGACTTCTGCCTAGTGGGCAGATAATCATACATGTGACACACTGTGGAAAACACTGGATAGCCCCCAACCCACTGCTTGAATTCTGGCCTTATAATCGCTTAAAAGTAATTTTATATAATCCCCTTTTAAACCCTTTGTATTTTCCTTGTAGAAGTCTACTTACCTTACTGGGAACTACTTCTGATCCCACTATGAGTGCTTCTATAGGGAAATAGCCAATACTCTCTAGGTGCATAAATCTCCTTTTATAAATAATTATAAGTTATATATTATGCATTAAATACAAAGTTCTAAATTATCAGTTTCATTCAGCTGCAGGTTGCATAAATTCCTAGGAAATATACTAAGAGGTGCAGCCCAATATATGTCATGTAACTTTAAGGAGTTGTTCAACATGCAGCTGTATGGGATTAATTAGTACAACTTTTATAGAGTTAGGGTTCATTTCAGTGTAGTAAGCATTCGCCAGCCAGAACATTGAAGGCTTATTGCTGGGGAAAATGAGAGGATTGGTGTGCTACTACAGATGGACTGTGTTTATGGAGAGCATCAGCCAGCATGAGGAGGCTTTATGGACCGAGAGAGCATTGGCTAGCTCCCATATAAACACTTATAAAGGAATCATAAGTAAGTTATAATAAACATATAAATAATAATATATTATAGTTCATAATTGGGTTCCATTCAGCTTCATGTTGCTTTATTAATTACCATGGTTTTTCCAGGATACTTTGAAGAAATTAAGAAGTTTGCTCCTATATATATTTTTGAACTGGATCAAGAAGCTGACACCTCCTTACAAAATACAATAATGAATTACTCCTGAGGAAGACTACTGTGGAAATGAGTTTAAACCAGGTGATCCTATACAAGGACAAGTACAAGCATGCTCAGAAGGAGTGACAATGACTCAACACTGGATGACTCAGCAGCAAGCTCATTGGACAATGGGCTGTTCTGATATGTATATAGCTCTTCTCTCTGTAATATGTGTCTGGCGAAGCACTTTGCTGGTGTGAGCCAGAATATACCTCACTTGTATAATAAAACTGTATATACACTGTATATGGTGTTGTACAGTTGTCTGGTCTAGTGGATTGGAGTCTTCTTTGCTGGTGCTGTTGAGCACGCCACAAACACCAACAATCTCAAGCAGCTAGCACTCTGCAACAACTCAAAACTCACTCACACACAGTACTCTCAGCTAAACCATCTCAGCTGAAAGCAAATAAAACCCACTCACCCCTCTTGCAGCTCTATCTTCTTACCCAGTTAGTCAGAGGGTTCACTCAGAAGGGATCTATGGATTGAGAAAACAGTCTTAGATTTCTCAAGAGTACAGAATGGGAAAGCTATAATTCCAAAAAGGGAAATATTGATATACAGGAAGAAAGTTCTAACTTCCAGAAAACTGAGATATTGTTATGAGATTTTGTTGCTGTAAGAAATTTCCAAGACAAACAAATCTCTCACAGTAAAGAACCAAGTCTCTTAGAATTCAGTCTTTAAGTCCAAGATATTCTAATTTTCTTATAAAGAGCTACAGTTTAAAGGACTCATCTTCCCCTGCCCTATTCCTGTTACAACTGTGCCTGTTCAATAAAATCAACCTTTTTGTTTCAACTTTACTTTGTGTCAAGTGCCATTTCCAAAAGGGGTTTATAAGAGGGCTCCTGCTGAGTTACAATAAAAATCTCTGACCTGAGAAAAAGCCAAATAACTTCTTTAATGCTGGGTGGGACACAAGAAAGTTATAAGTTTATAATTCAAACACACTACTAAGAGGCTGCTCAGTCAGAGTGGTGGACAGTGTTTTGGCAAGGAAAATCTGCCTCACAGAACAGAGGGAGCAGGGGTCCATCATACCATCATACGGATGCTATTTATTTAAAAAAACGTTTATGCTGCCTTTCCAGAGAACCTCCCTGAGAGAGCTTACAAAATAAAACATCATAAAAACATAAAACATTAAAAGTTATTAATTAAAATCCAGAATAAAATAAACAGCCAGAGCACAGATAACCGAGCAGCTTAAAATAAGAGTTTTCAGGCTAATCACACTATAAAATGGTGTCAAAACGATCAACCCCTTCATTAAAAGTCTGGGCGAACAGAAACATTTTTGCTTGGTGCCTGAGAGAGAGCAGTGGAAGTGTCAGGCAATCATCAAGAGAAGGGCATTCCATAAACAAAGTGCCTCTGCTAAAAAGGTCCCATCTCGGGTTGCCACCTGCATCACCTCTGAGGGCTGAGACATCGAGAGCAGGGCTCGCGAGAGAGATTTGGCCCAGTCTACATCTAGCATTTGCGCTGCTGTTTTACCAAACCCATGCTTTACTAAATTCTACATTGCATGCTACTTTCACTTTCATTGATTGTTGGGCTTTTTGGTAGCCTTCAAACTGCATGCCGGTTTCACTACCTTTGATCTCTCGGTTTTATAGTACCACCTGCGTAGATTTCTGGCCGTTTTCTGGCTGTTCAGGGGTGACTCTGCAGTCCGTAAGGCATTGGCCTGGGGTATTTGAATGTGGTTTTGAGCCGCAACTTTTTCTGTTCCAGCGTGGGTTTGGTAAAACAATGGAGCCGGTGCTAGATGCAGAATGGGCCCTTAACTGACGGGCTGGACAGTATGGGAGGAGGTGGATCGATCAGGTACCCTGACCCCAAGCCATTTAGGATTTTAAAGGTAAGAATCGGCATTTTGAATTGTGCCCAGAAACAAATGGCCAGCTAGTGCATTTCCCATAGTTCCCAAATGTTGTTTGCAAAGTTTGTTCTTAATTCTCCATAAAAGCCAAGCAAAAGTAGCATGTATCCTTATCTGTTCCTTTTTCTGTCCCACTTTTGATTTTCATTGACAGCTGTACACATGTTCTGCCCTTGGAAATATATGTGTACTTTCTGGTTGGAAGAACAGCCTTCAGCTTACAGCTGTCCACACTGTGCTTTTAAGCATGTTACAGATATATTTTGTGGACCATCCTCCTTTTATTTTTCCTGCCAACCTAAGCAGCTGTTTTACAAATGTTTTGCCAGTGAGGTAAGGGTTGGCTTAGATGAGGAGCGCACATTCTTTCTCTCTAGAGATAGATCAAGGTAGAGAAGGTGTTTTCCACTTACAGATCCTTTTGGGCACGGGTCATTTGGAGCCGGAATGAGCCGGAACAGTATTTCGGCAGCCCAGGAATGGGTACATATGGCGGTGGTAGCAAGCCCTGCCCCCAGCTCCCAGTGGGCTGGCAGGGGAAGTGAAGAGAGAAGGGGGTTAAAGTTTAAACCCCTTCTCTCCAGAGTCACGCTGCTTCAGTGGCACAATCTCCTATTGTATCCTATGTTGCAGCGCGACTCCAGAGAGAGGGGGTTTAAATTTTAAACAATCTTTCCATTGCATTCTGTGGGGCCATAGGATACAATAGGAGATAGTACTGCTGCTGTGACACAACTCCAGAGAAAAGGGGTTTAAACGTTAAACCCCTTCTCTCTTTGCTCCCCCCGCCAGCCTGCCTTCGCAGGCTACCTGGGGAAGGGGAGGGGAGGCTTTCAAAGATGCCTCCCCAACCTTTCTTTGCTTCACCAGCCAGCCACCTTCCAAGGCTGAGGAAGCGAAGGAGAGGTATTTAAAGATGCCTTTCTGCCATATTGCTTCCTTTCAGAAGGCAACACCCACTGCTCAGGCTCCACTCCACTAACTTATTAGCATAAGTTATGCTAATAATGAGTTATGCTAATGAGCTCCTGCATCTCTTTTTCTACTAAACGACCCCTGCTTTCGGCACTGCCCGCATGCAGACCACCGGCAGAACACTTGTCTGGGGCAAGGATCCAGCGCAACCCACTGAATCTCATAGTTTAGTCAGGATGTACATTTGGGACTGTCTAGGAATCAGTTGAAAATAGATCTTGCTGTTCAGACCACACCAGATGCAACATTTCAAGTACATTTGGATTGAAGTTTGGATTAAGATGCATTAAGGAAATGCAAACGTAGCTTTTTTGGGGGGTGGGGGATGAATGGCATTTTGTATTATTCTATTTCCACTAACTGAGAAACAGTAGAAAAACAGAGTACCAGCAAACCCCATCCTCCGACAACTGGATGGTGTGGCCTTACTTATTTGCTTCATTTATACCCTGCCTTTTCTCTCCAGCAGAGACCAAGCCAGCTTACATCCCTCTCCTCTCCGTGATTTTATCCTCCCAACAATCCTGAGAGTGTTGGGCTGAGCGCGGGTGGCCAGCGTCCATGGCAGAGTGCGGATTCCAGCCTGGCTCTCCCATATCCTAGTCCAGCACTCTCACCCTTACACCCTACAGTCTCTCTAAAAATGTTCAGCTACTGAAATTTCCCAAATCACTCCTCATTTTCTAGTGTGTCATTGTAGAAAAGCTTAGAGTCATACGGTGCTGACTTCTGTACCTCATACGTAAAACAGATCACGGCTTTTTAAAAAAAGTGGTGCCGGAACTCTCAAGAGGGAAATGAAGTTTTCCGTCTGGGTACTGAAACCTTATGAACTTTTAAACATTTTAAAAAGAATTTTGGTCGAAGAGGTTCCGGAACTCTGTTCCGGCACGTCCCCCCAGAAAAAAAAAAGCCCTGCCAAACTCCTTGCTCCTATGGTGTGTAGCCCTGCTTGTAGTCCCGCATCCATGTATCAGATCAGAGAGGATACAGCAAAATACTGGAAAAGGAATTGCAAGCATCATTATCTTTTCCTTTTTAATTCTGTGAATATGACCCTTCCTTTGTTCGGTGGAAGGAACTGATGTAATGGTTCTATATCCAGAATAATGAAGAGCATTGGGATCTTAGCCAGCAGAATATTTCCTTCCAGTGTCTGCTGCTCCAATCAGCTTAATTATGAGCAATTGTTTGGGTTGTGCTGCAAAGAAATATTAGAGAATGGAAAAAGGGAGCATACCTCAAGCCATTATTTTGCAACTGATTCATGCTTTGGCAAGGAACCACTAACTAGATTTTCTGCTTTGCAGCTCAGTGATAGTATCAATGTGGATCAGCCTTGCCATATATGCACAAATCCACCCTTTATTTTGACAAGGTTCTAGTCCAGGCATTTGAAAAATGAAGAAATCACAGAAGCCATTGGCTGGGTTTCTTTGTTAATCATGGGCAGGCGGCACTCCAGGAGATCCAAGACTTGCTATTGTTAGCACTTCCAATGTTCAGCTGCCATGCCCAATTTTAGTGATTGTCATTTTGTTTTCCCTCCCGGACGTTAAAAACAAAATAATCTTGTTTGTCTCTTCCTGAAGCTGCCTGTTGAGAGTATGAGAACAGCTGCTGCCATGCGCCAACGTCTTCTGCTCTTGGAAGCACAGCCTTTGTTGAAAAGTGACTTTACTCAGCACACTGCACACGGTTGTGCTGCATAGTGTGGGAGCACTGTGAGAAACGACAGAATGGAATAGCTAAGTTGAATTTTTGAAATTCACCTGTTGTTCTTAATTAGGTTAATGGGTGTGGTTAGTCCAGTCGCCATTAGTTAGCAGAGTGCTTACATAAAGCTACAAACACAGGAGCATCGCTTTACAAGGTTACTCAGCTTACAAAGCTACACAGAGCCACACTGCAAGTTTAGAAGAGAAATATTCCTCTCTTTATTTGAGAAGTACACTTTGGATAGGAAAGAGCAGAGATTGATAGATTACTAACTTACTAGCTAAAGGATGGAGGTGGATGGTGAGAGGCCCATCTGCCTCATGGTGCAGGTAAAGAGCAAGTCTTCATTCAGAGTGAAGAGAAGCAGGAAAGGGAAATTGGTCCCTGAGATCACAGTCTACATATCAACGAGGACAGTGGCAGGAGAGTAAATACAGGAAGAAAGCTTAAGTGTGCCTGTCTAGCTATCTAGTTTCTCTTGCCACTCAGTCTGGAGGTCTGAGACAGGGGACATCGCATCTGGAACTTCCAACAGTTCCTTGGGTTTCTAAAACTTCTGTAGTGAGCAGGTTTCCAAGTGTGCTGCACAGATGCGGACCCATCAAATGAAGAAAGAACAGGTAGAAAAAGTCACAGCTGTGTCATTTCCACTCAGTGCCAATCTTTGGCTTGCAACCTGCCCACTCCACTTGCCCAAGTAGAAGTCTGCAGGTAGTTAATAGGTAAGTTTGCCAGCCTCCAGGTGGGGCCTGGAGATCTCCCAGCGTTACAAATCGCCTCCAACCTACAGAGATCAGTTCCCTTGGAGAAAATGGCTGCTTCAGAGAGTGAACTCTATGGTTTGATACCCTCCCCAAACTCTGTCCTTGCTGGGCTCCACCTCCAAATCTCCAGGAATTTCCCAGTCCAGAATTGGCAACCCTATTTAAGGCCTTATCTGTTTAACAGTTGTGTGATGTACTTTCCAATTCCAGAATTTTTCGTCTACACATCTGAGAAAGCTTCTGACCTCTGCATAAATGTAGTTTGGCAAGATTAATTTAGCAAGTCTTTTGTTGTACGAGTCAAATGTTTTATTTATTTTTACTAATGAAAAATATATGGGATGTCAGCAACTAAATTTATATTTCCTTCTATTTGAATTAACCTTAGATAATGTAAAGCTGCAAAGCAAGATAGTGCTTAAGTACTGAAAAGAATGACAGCATGACGTCTGCTTCACAAGACAAAAGTTATTTGATGCTCTTCTAAGTCATCCAAATGTCTGCTGAAAGATACCAGCCACTAGCGGTAGACCTGTGGCAACTGGTTATGGTTGGTCAGAAGACCACTTTGGTCACACTCAGGGGCAAATTCTTCTTATTTTATGTAATATATGTGATGGACATAATGGCAGCGGCAGCATGGCCACCACCGAGCACATGGCAAAGCAGGACCTGAGCTTGAGGTCCGGAAACAATGGGGCACTAGGATCCTGACTGTCCACCTATCAGAGGCTTAAGATATTTAAATGGTCCTATGATAGCCTCTGGCAGGAATCTTAGCCTGTTACCTTGTTTGGGCGAGGTCAGGGGTGTGGTTTACCTAAGCATAAAAGCCGGGCCCCTGGCCACCGTCCCGTCCCTCATGCCTGATCTGAACTCACTGATAAAATGTTTGCTGATTTCACCGCTGCCGGACTCCGCTTCCAGTACTTTTCATTTTACTTATTCCAGACTTGACAACGGTGGTTTGTGGCTGGATTCTGGTGAGTTTGGGCTCAAGTTTCTTTTGGACAACTGAAGAGGATGTGCAGAATATGAGATATTGGCGGATGCTTTTGAGAAGAGGAAGCTGAAAAAACCAGAGATTAAGATGTGATGATGTTTGTATATATGGCTGGACCCTCTTACAATGACGTGCTGTTCTATTCTGAAAATTTCACCAAGATCTTGGGGGGTGTCTTGCTTTGATTCAAACCCTTTTCAGTCTTATGCTGGCCTACATGTTTTTGCACCTTCAACTTTCTTTACTGCTCTTTGGGGGCTGAATCTTGCAGGGTCCTGAGGTGTAGCCATCCCTTCGCCAGAGAAAAAGTCAGCGGCCATTAGTGAAGGACTTTGATAACTAGATTTAATACTGTATAAAGCATCAGGTAATTGGTAATGGCAGAATCACTGCCTACAGAGCTGTTTTTATTTTTAGAGTGCACATTGAGAACAACATACTGAGTTAAAGCTTTGATGAGCAGCTGTGTATAGCAGGAAAGAGTTCTGCTACTTAATACGGAAATGCAGCATGGCGACAGCACAAAGCAAAAAAGAACGGGTTTGGTGGGCAATTTATTTATTTATATCCCAGTTGTCTCCCCAGTGGGGGCCCAAAGTGGCTGACAACATCCTCCTCCCCTCCTCCATTTTATCCTCACTTTGTGGTAGGTTAGGCTAGTCATCCTCAGGCTGGCAACTGGCAGCTTGGGGTGGGGGCCTCATTGGCAACATCATTATGTCAATGTGCAGACATCTACCCACCCTTTGCCACTACATTGGTAGACCTGGCCTCTGGAGAGCAGATCTACCCTACCCTTTCCACTATATTGGTAGACCTGGCCCCTGGAGAACAGGTCTACCTGTCCAAGTCCACTATATTGGTAGACCTGGCCTGGCACAGGGCTAGGCTCTTTGCACTCAAAGGGAGTTTTCCCTTTAAGTGCAGAGAGCCGGCGGGAAAGGGCCCCATGCTCTGGATCTCCACGTGGAGATCGAGCATGGGGCATGGGCTCTCTGCATCTAGCTTGCCACTGTCGCGGCGCCAGACCTACACTCTCTCTGGTCCTGGTAAGAGCCTTCCCCCTATCTTCCCCCCCATCTCTCTTTTTCTTTCTTTCTTTCTTTCTCTCGCTCTCTCCACCTTCCTTTCTCTCTTGCTCTCTCCCCAACCTTTCTCTCTCTCCCCCTCCTTCCTTCCTTCCTTCCTTCCTTCCTTCCTTCCTTCCTTCCTTCCTTCCTTCCTCTCTCCCTTCCTCCCTCTCTCTTTCTTTTCTCTCTCTCGCTCTCTTTTCCTTCCTTCCCTCCTCTCCCTCCCTCTCTCTTTCTTTTCTCTCTCTCTTTTTACTTCCTTCCTTCCTTTCCTTCTTTCCTCTCTTTTTTCCCTCCCTCCCATCCTCCCTCCCTTCCTTTCTCTCTCTCTTTCCCCTTCCTTCCTTCCTCCCTCCCTTCCTTTCATTCTTTCTATCTCTCTCTCTCTCTCTCTTGTTGTTTCATTTTGTTCTTTGTTTTTGTAAAAAAAATTGTTGGAAAAGGGGAGGGATGTAAAAAAAGCAGAGAGCCAGAGAACCAGAGAATGCTGGTTTTGACAATATCTTTAATTTTTGAGAATCTCTTTAGTTTTCTCATGGCATCTTCTGTTTAAGAAAAGTAAGTTTCTGTTTAAGAAAAGTAACTAGTTCATTGTTGTGTCTTGTTGGGAATGGCTTGCAAATATATGTAAAGTCTGTATTAAAGTGGTTTTGTGCTAACTGCCATGCAAGAGAAAACATCTGAAGAAGTAGCTTCATTGTTGTGTGTGTTCGCAGAACTGTTGCATGGGGGACTTTGGGGGACATCTGCAGAGAAACAGCTGTAACTAAAAATGAGCATGGTCAGCAGCACTGTGGAGATTGCCTGTTTTGTGAAATTTAAAAAGTGGGCAGAGTTTCTGATGAAGATGATTGTCCGTCTTCTCCTGCCACTGGGCTGACATCTGCCTTTAATGGGCCAGCAAAGTTGATGTTCTTAAACCTCCTAATAAGAGAGTTTTCTGCTTCTGAGGAGTTGACTTACAATGACTGGTGATCTTGTGATGGTAGTGATACTTTGATGTGGTAAAGCCCTCCTGTTCACTGGATAATTTTACCTGTGGGACAGACTCTGCATGGTAACCACTCCACTGGTACATAATTGCTTGTAAAAAATATTATAGTGTAATAATTCAGGTGGATAGCCATGTTGGTCTGAAGCAGCAGAACAAAATTGGAGTCAAAAGTTTCATCCAAGGTATAAACTTTTGTCTGCATGCACACTTCTTCCATCTGAAGAAGTGTGGTTCCATCTGAAGACGTATGGGTGGCACATGAAATCTTATACCTTGAATAAGCCACCCTGAGCCCGTTCGCGGGGAGGGCGGGATATAAATGTGAAAAATAAATAAATAAATAAATAAATAAATAAATAATAAAATGTTGTGCCTTGAATAAAATAGTCTACAAACTACTCCTTTCCAGTGCATCCACGAACCTAGGGTTGCCAACTCCTGGTTGAGGAAATCCCTGGAGATTTGGGAGTGGAGCCTGAGGAGGGTGGGGTTTGGGGAAAGGAGGGACCTAAGCAAGGCATAATGCCCTGGACTCCACTTCCCAAAGCAGCCATTGACCTGATATCTGTAGTTTGGAGCTCAGTTGTAATTCCAGGAGATCTCCAGACCCCATCAATAGAATGGCAACCCTAAAAATTCATATTCAGCGTACTGGTTCTGCAGGAAGGCAAGCTGATTTCTATGGGAACCTAACCTTTAGGATATGATTCCAATCCAGTGTGGGAATAATTGTTGGACATAAGATATTGGTTCAGGCAAGATTTTGTATAGATGGGACAGAAAATAATGTTTTTATTGGTTTTTTCAAAACCATTTTGACAACAAACAAGTTAAACAAATAAGAAACAAAAAATGGGTGTGGCTGGATGACCACACATCTGGTAACATCGGGTGTGGCCTAATATGCTAATGAGCTGTGCTGTCAGGGGTTTGGCCAAATATCCTAATGAGTTCCTGCTGGACTTTTTCTATAAAAAGAGCCCTGGGAAACAGCAACTGAATGCTGCACTGCCATAGCTGTGCCATGGGTTCTGCCGTCTAACGCTGCCACTCCTGACTGCCATCTTCAGCCTGCCCGCCCGATACCCGAGCCAAGATCAAAGCCTTACCTTTTAAGGGTACAGTGACCTTTAGCGAGCAGACTGATGAGATGCTTGAACGCATCTGCAAGTACAGGTTGACAGCTAAATCGTTTGGGATTACATCTTCTAACATGCAGGCAAAACCCAGGTATTGGTCTAAGCCCTCTCAGAGGTAAACCTATGGGAGGCAGTTCAAGCCCACTGATAATCGATACCAAAACCCTACCTACCAAGGGTCTTCTAGGTTCCCCTATCTCCAGAATGTTGGGAGACAACAGCGAAAGGGCAAGGTTTCCCGAAGTAACAAGCCGGCAAGGGAATCCTCTACTCGAGGTAATGACCTTTCATGACTAGTTGAAGGTCCCTTGTTCTAGGACTGGTTGTTGCAGTTTTATGAAGTTTGGTTAAATGTTACTGACAATCCCCGAGTGCTGTCTATAATAAAGTTTGGTTATTTTATTGAGTTTAAAAATTACTCCATGTGTCGCAGCCTTCCTGTTTCGGAACAGCAGTCATGTTCTGCTCTCTCTGCTGAGACTGAGGCTTTGCTTTGTAAAGGTGGATACCCCAACAGCCTCTTCAGGCTCTTACTCCCCATTCTTTCTCATAGATAAGACAGATGGTGAGAAGAGGCCTATATTAGATCTTAGACACCTCAACAAATTCTTACATAAACCCAGATTCAGAATGTTGTCTCTGCAGGAGGTTATCCTTCATGTGTCTAGGGGCTCCTGGTTTGCCAGCACTGGCCACAAGGACGCCTACTTTCACATTTCCATTTACAAGGCTTGTAGGAAGTTCTTGAGGTTCCTCCATGGGGATGTGATGTTTGAATACAGTGTTCTTCCCTTTGGGTTGGCCTGTGCCCCTCGGGTTTTTCTCCAAATGTATGTCAGTAGTGGTGTTTCATCTGAGACTTAAGGGCTGTGTGATTCATCCCTATCTTGATGGTTGACTGTTCATGGCGGAGTCTCAAGAACATCTTCAATTAAGTCTAGACCAGGCGGTCCATACATTGGAGCCCTTGGGTTTGGTGATCAACTATGATAAATCCATCCCAGTTCCCACCCAATCTATCTAGTTTAAAGGGGCAGAATTCGACTCTGAGGCTGGCAAAGCCTTTCTGCCACTGCCTCGGGCCCAATGGATTGGAGCAGTTGTAATACTAGGAGATCTCCAGGCATCACCTGGGGGTTGGCAATCCTACCCAATGTATGATTTTGTTTAATGGCTATGCACTTAAAATAGTAAATACCAAATCTAACCAAAAACTCTTCATGGGGTTAATAGTCTATCATCTAGTGATTAACAGTCTTACTGTTCTCAGGGAAATAGGATTTCCAGCAGATTTCTGGGGAGACAATAAAGCAGAAGGTGGAACAAGAAGATACAATGTGATGGTTTAAAGTCAGGAAGAGGAAATTAGGGTTCATTATCTCTCCCAGTCTCCAGCATCTGTTCATTCTTCATAATGCAACGGTAATGATTATTTTTCATCACCCTTGCAACACCAGAATTCAAACTGGTAATGCAGCAAAATCAGATGCTAGTCACACCAATGTTGGGAATAATGCCCCTCATTGCTGAGATTGCATAGTCATTTAAAAGAAACAGAAGTTAGAGGTGTTAGGACTTTTTGTCCAATATTAGTGATAATTCAGAGTTATGGATCTTGCTTTCTGGAAAGAAGAGACTGCTTCCTCTACTTTAAAATATTTATTACTAAAGGATAAAGGGAAACAGGATTAGCTACAAAAGAAACAAAAACATACTTTCTTAAGAGCAGCATTGTGTTCCGTCTACACACTAAGCCATCCTACAACAAAATGAGAGATTACAATGGAGGATCTCTCCTTCTTCTTGACCCTTGAAAGGAAACACCTGATATCAGTCACCAATCAGTACAACAATAGCCCTCTAGGTTTCCTGGGCTTGCACTTAATTGGCCAGCTGCCAGGTATTTCTTCCAGGTTAGCCTGAGAAACAACAAGTTACATAGGTTAACCCTATAATGGCTAAAATGATCAGGTCTTGTCTTACATACTCATTCTTCCAACAAGAGGAACTGAAGGAAGCTTTTATTTCAACTTAGATGGGCCATTCCATTCAAATGAAAACATTGCAAGGGAAACTTAATGAGAAGATGCTGAAATACTTTTTGATATAGAGAGAGCCCTTAGAACGAAATCGTTGCAGGATTTTTTCAGGAAGGTATCTCTCAACAGAAGACATGCTATCAGTATAACAGAAAATTGTGCAAGAATTTAACTGGGCGTCAGACTCCCCCAGCGGTAGGTTGGAGTCCGAGGCCATAGCATCCCCCAATGTCCCCTTTTTCTTGGCCTGCCTTCAGCTGAGCTTCAGACAGGGAGAAGAGGGGGATTCCCTGGACCCTCTCTCTCCCTCAGCCAGCTTCCTCTCACCACCCCTCCTCACAGGAGCAGTCTGGCTCCTTCTCCTTGGCTCTGCCTGGGCTGGCCTAAGAAAGGATTGTCTGGGAGTGGGCTAGGGTTGCCAAGTCTGTTGAACTTACCGGCGGGGGGGAGTCCTCCACTGGCCAGGAGCTTCCCCGGTGCATGTGCTTGTGTGCACCAGGGAACATAACCGGAAGTGATGTCAGCACGTTGGGGGCGTTGCCAGGGTGACACTCTGGCAATCGCCCCAAAACTCTATGGTATCATAGAGTTTTGGGGCGATTGCCAGAGTGTCGCCCTGGCAATGCCCCCAACGTGATGGCGTCACTTCCGGGTGATGTCATTACGTGAGGGAAGTCATCCAGGCTGGACGACTTCGGGGGTGGGGTTTCCCCCACCGGCCTGATGCTGGCCGGCGGATCGGGAACCCCTGTAGTGGGGGATCCCCCACCCCCCGGGCTGACTTGGCAGCCCTAGGGTGGGCTGAGCCTGGGCTCCCCAATGTCTGTTCTTCAGGGGCAGGCCCACAATGAATGATGGGAATCTGTGCCAATGGCTTCCCTGGCTGGGCCCTCCCTTCTCTTGCCCAGCCTCTCCTGAGGCCTTAAGTGACTGCTCTGCTGGCCACTGCCAGTCTCCTCCTCCTCCTGCCTACTCCTGAGTGCAGCCTGCTGCTTGAGCCTCTCCTCTAAGGCCTGTGCCAGGTCTGCTGGGCTCTGAGGCTGCTGCTGACACATTTCTGGGCATGGCCTCACCCTTGTTTTTCCCCCCACAGCCCCTGATTGGGCCGCCTGCCTCAGTGGTGCCTGGGCAGGGCTGTCCATTGCCAGATACCCCTCCTCAGGCCCCAGAAGCCGCGGGGGGCCAGGTGAGTGCCGTGGTGGGTTAGAATCGTTGATTTAAGAAAAACAGCGATAACAGAAATCTAGTTCTCAGGAAGCAACAGATGTGGTGGAAAAGCTGTGCCTGAACTGTATCACTTCAAACTGCTCTTTCACACAGAATAATTCCCTGCCCTAGAAAATGAGACATCAGGGAGCAGAGTTCTAGCTTAGATGTTAGCTTCCATCTCTTGTCTACCACCTCATTTCCAGCTTTCAAGAGCCAGATCCATGTCACAACTCAATCTCAGTTCACAAATCAGCTGAATGAGGATTTAAAGTAATTTAATCTTGTTACTTTCATGGAAATGAAAGTACGCTTTTGTATTTGTTATTTAATACAAGTGTGGGACTCGCCAGAAATTTAACGAGCATCTCATTTCCCCATAACCCACAAATTCCTCTTTCCCTTCCATGAAAGCCACTATAGCCTACTTTTGACGTGTTTAGTATCTGTCTAAATCGATATCAGTTATTAACATATGAATCTGATTTTTATCAAGTCAACCAAGTGATCTCGTGAGGCTAGTAGGGTTGTCAGCCTCCAGATGGGGCTTGGAGTTCTCCCAGCAATGCAACTCATCTCCAGACTACAGAGGTCGATTCCCTTGAAGAAGAGGGTAGCATTGGAGGGCGGAGCCTAAGGTATCCCATCCCTGCTAAACCCTCTCCCCTCTCCAAGCTCCACCCTCCTCTGGCACTGTCCTCAAATCTCCCAGATTTTCCTGAGCCCAGTGAAGTACGACTTGCTTCCTAGTGGAAATCCCAGTGAAGTGCGACTTGCTTCCTAGTAAGTATGTTTGGGATTAGGGCTGCCAAGTCCCGGCGACTTACTGGCGGGGGGCTGCCAAGTCCCGGCGACTTACTGGCGAATGCCGGCCGGCGGATCGGGAACCCCTATAGCAGGGGATCCCCCATCCCCCGGGCTGACTTGGCAGCCCTATTTGGGATTGAAGTTATATTGCTCTTGCTACAAGTTTTCATCACCCTCCCTCTTCCCTTTGCATAAAGTTCAACAAACTTTTATTACTACTGCTGATTAGGGTTGTGATTAGGGTTGCCAGGTCCCTCCTAGCAACCAGTGGGGGATGGGGGGACTTACCTAGAGGAAGACAAAGGCCCAGACCACATCACTGGCATCACACAGGAAGTGACGTGATCATGCTGCGATGTTGCTGTGATGCTCTGGCATTTGGGCAAAAACTACGGTAAAAACAGCTTCTACCATAGAGTTTTTGCCCAAATGACTGAGCATTGCCCAGACATCACTGGTGTGATGATGTCACTTCCTGTGTGATACTGGCGCTGTACCCTGGGCCTTCTTTTTCCTGGTAAGCCCCCCTGCTGGCCACCTGATTGCCAGCTGGGGGGAAGGGCCTGGTGGCAGGGGATCCCTGCCTCCACTGGGGGGGAGGGTCTGGCAACCCTAGGTATAATAATTTAGCAGGGTGCCTGTTGCTTCAGTCATAAAACAGTATTTCTTCTTTCATTACTTGTGAAATTGTATTCACAGGATAGGATTTTTGGGGAAGTAGACACATCCCATGCTTCTACAGGGAGCAGAAAAATTATGGTTAAGCCCTGCTGGTCTGCTCCAGTATAGCGGGGACCTTGAGAAAGACAGGTAAACTAAGAGGGCCTCCCCTTATCAGAAAGGATAGGGTGAATAGCTACATACCCACCACTGCAGCCACAGGCTCATGGGAACAGGGGTCAGCAGACTGCTTAGGATTGCCAGGTCTGAATTGGAAAATACCTGGGAACTTTGGAGGTGGAGCAAGGAGAGGGCAGGGTTTGGGGAGGAAAGGGGTCTCAGCATGGTACAAGGCCATAGAGTCCACCCTTCAAAGCAGCCATTTTCTCCAGGGGAGCTGATCTCTGGCTGTGGTCACACGGGCCTTAAATGCGGGAGGAAGGGCTATTTCCTCCCGCATTTAAAGGGGCCAACCACACGGCCCGCACCAAGTCCCGCGCTGAAGCGGGCTCAAATGCGGGTTCCTCCCGCATTTTCCGACCCCGGGAAAAACAACAGTTTTCCTGGGTGTTGCGGGAGGAACCCGCATTTGAGGTATCTGGACAGCCCTCTCTCGCAAGCATTGTGAGAGCAGGGCTGTCCAGATAGTCCCGCCAGCCATTCCCCCCCCCCCTTTTACACTTGGGCGCTTGGCCACCCAAGCGCCCAAGTGTAAAAAGGGGGGGGAACCCCCCAAACTCACCCAGGCGGCTGGCGGGTCCTTGGCCGCCACCGCTGCTTCTGCCGCTGCTGCGGCCACCATTGCCGCCACCGCTCCCACCACCGCCGTTGCTGCTGCGGCCGCCGCGGCCACCTCTTCAGCAGCCACCATCGCCGTTCCCACAGCGGCCACCTCTTCAGTGGCTGCCGCCACTGTTCCGGCTGCCGCCGCTGCTGTCGCAGGGGTTGGGATGTGTAGACATGTGTAGACATCCCAACCCGCGGTAGAAAAATGTGGCCCCTTTAAATCCGGGAGCCCTCCCAGATTAAAGGGGCCGTGTGGCCGCAGCCTCTGTCAGCTGGAGATCAGTTGTAAAAGTGGGAGATCCCCAGGCCCCACCTGGGAGCTGGCAGCTCTAAGACCGCTGTATATGTGCAGAGCCCCCCCTATGCAGAGGGGTCTATCCCATGGGACGAAAAGGATCGTTACGTTTAGTTCTTACTTAGCATTTATTTTATTATTTTACTATATTAAGTATAATTTTGCCCTTTTTTATTAACATAAAGCTCCATAGCTGAAGGATGATGAAAGATGTTCAGTGTGCCAACAAGACCGCTCAACATACACAGTACGGGTTATAAACCCCTGCTAAGAAAACAGCAAGATTTCCTCAAGAGATCATTTTAATTGTAGTGTTTTGATACCCCACATCTCTCCACAAATGGAGCTCTGATGTCATTAACAAAGAATGCTGTGAACATCACCACAATCGTATTTGCACATGAAACATTGCACTTTATAAGGCAAAATTTCTACTTTTATCATTAAAACTAGTTCACAGACATCACAAATCAAAACAGATGTCCTCTTCCTGTATTATCACATTTGACACCGAGAGCAAATCCAACTAAAGTTAAGCACATTTGAGTCCCATTAATTTCTCCAGGAAAGAGTTCAGCATGTGATCAAGTCTTGGATATAAACCAAAGGGATTTAAAACTGCTGAACTTTGGTGTGACCATATCCTCAGTAAAGTTCAACACGGCACGACTTGTTCAGCAGTACTTTTGTATATAATCCTTTGATGCCCTCTAATGGGCTGCTATTAGAAAACATCTGGAAGAATGTGTCTGACCTTTTTTAATGTTTCACAACATTTAGGAATGCTCCTGAGCATCATGTGCCCAAACCAGCATTCTGGCTGTATGTATATTATGGAGGATGTGATGCATGGACATACCTTTCATTTACAAAGGGTTACCTTATGTTTATAGTAGGGCAAGCACTGCCAGATTCTCAAATTAGAGACAATATCTAAACGTAAACATCAAATAGAATGGAACTGGTCCACCACACAAGATCGTGAAAGCCAATAGCAGAAAGGTAGAAGTAGTTGATCGCCGGTTGATCAGTTTGCTGTTCACGAGCAGTTTGAACCTGGTCGTTGGGTTACTTTTCAAGTGTTGAAAAGGTACAGTGCAGTACAATCAACAGTATTTCATTCATGGAGCTTCCCACAGAGCCCAATAGCAGTCCAACTTTCCCCCTCCTCCCTCTGTCACAGTCCTGTTGCACACCGCTTGGCAACTGAGGGTGTAAATAAATAGTGAGCAAATCAGCCAGCCAGCCAGCAATTCTAAGTAAACATTTTTAAAATGTCTTAACCATGTGGTGTTTGTATAAGTCCACGTTATCGAAGTTATTTCACGCCTGTGCATTTTTGCACAGCTCTATGGGAGAAGAATAATTTCCAGGGGGGAAAAACCAAGTTCATAGGGATGCCAGCCTCCAGGTGGGACCTGGTGATCCCCTGGTATTGCAGCTCATCTCCAGACTGCAGAAATCAGTTCCCTTGGAGAAAATGGCAGTTTTGGAGAGTGGACTCTATGGCATTGTATTCCACAGAGGTCTCTGCCCTCTCCAGGCTCCATCCCCAAATCTCCAGGAGTCTCCTAGCCTAAATGTGGCAACACTAAGCCCCCATACCCCACTGGTAGCCGGGGGGGACCTGGCAACCCTAGGGAGAAACTAGAACTGGAGGACATACGTTCCAGTTTTCCTAACAAATTTGCAGTAAAATTCACATGAGAATTCCTCCCACATTTTTTCAACATCTATTTCAGCTTTGGTCAAGGCTGTACCAGCACTTCGACACCACTGTGGATTCTTCCCAGAAGAGTATTTAATAAGAGGACAAGAGCCAGTGTGGTGTAGTGGTAGGGTTGCCAGCCTCCAGGTGGGGCCTGAGGACCCCCCGCTTTTACAACTGATCTCCAGCTGAGAGAGATCAGCTCCCCTGGAGAAAATGGCTGCTTTTGGAGGGTGGACTCCTATGGCATTGTACCATGCTGAGGCTTCTCTCCTCCCCAAACCCCCCCTCTCCTGGATCCGCCCCCAAAGTCTCCAGGTATTTTCCAACCCAGACTTGGCAACCGTATGTAGTGGTTAGACTAGGATCTGGCAGACCCAAGTTCTGTCATGGGTAGCCTTGGACCAATCACACACTTGTAGGGTGTGGCCTACCTCTCAGGGTTGTTGTGAGGATAAAATGGAGAAAAGGAGAACACTTGAAGTGGCTTTCGGGCCCCATTGAGTATTGTTTTCTTTTGAGGCCAACTTTTGTTGAAATTTTAAAGGAACATCTTTCTTTCCTTGAGGCAAAACTGTTTTAATTGGAAGGAATGTGACTTACAACACCCTACCCGGGCAGTTCAGTACTTTTGGAAACATTTATTTCAGCTTAATCATTTCACATATACTAAGTCCCAAACTGTCACAGTCACAGCATTGGCACTAAAAGTCATAATGTATAAATCAGCAGGCTCTGTCAAATGGGATTCGTTTCTTCATGTCATTATTTTCTGATTCGGGTGCAGGTAATTCTCAACAATAAGAGCATGGTCATAGCATGCTAGGGTTGGGCAGAGGGAAAGATGACATCAGATCTCCTAGAGAAAAATACCCACTTGTAATGGAGGGCATTAGAAAGGCAGAGCATCTGCTGAAATACAGAGGCCCGCTTTCATTGATTATACGGTCAAAGTAGCCGGTGGTGATTGATGAAACAAAGGAGAGAGGCAGGGAACTGATAGAGCAGTAACGTTAGAAGAAAACGTGTTATAAAATGAGACCTGGTTGGACAGATGAATTACATAGGAGTGAAAGAAAGCTGATTTATCATTTTGCTTCCCAGGAACAGCTGACAGTAGCTACTCTTATGTAAGGTGTCCTATTGCACCTTTTAAATGGAAGAAAGAAAGAAAAATGTCCAAATCTTTTTAGGCATTTAGGTCAGATGTTCTCTTCCTGAAGAGGCTTGCACTTATGCTGTATGTATTTCACAGAAAGAGGCTGTTGTGTTTTGGGGGTCCAGACCTCTGAAGTTACACACAAGGGACATTCCACCAGGTGTGGCTTCTCCTGCCGTTGCAATACTATGCTGGAGAATATCACACCTGGTCAAATTCTGTCATTTTTACAATTATCCTAGGATACAAAAGCCCTTTCAGGATTCCTACCTCAAAAACCTTTCTGTTAGACAGTGCAAAACAAAGGACCTCAAAGCATTAAAACTTGTATTGCCAATGTATATTTTAAAAATGGGTGGAGAATTAACAATTAACAATAACAAGATTCCAGATAAATTCGTATTTTGTGTCTTCATCAGTTCTGTGAGACAGCCTTTCAAAAAGCAACATAATAGGCTCGGCTTGGAAGCAGCTGTATCTCCATGGAAATCCACCATCTAAAACATTTAATATTTTACTGTTACTCTTTTTTACACAAACCTCAACTATTATGTAAAGAGAAAGATCTGACCTGCTGCCTGATGAAGCCGAGGAAGATGATTCCAACAGTCAGTCACCAGAGTAGTTTGTATCTTCCTAAAAGAAGGCTGGGATCAAATTGTAAGCCAATTATTTCAAATCTATGTATTACAAGTGGGAACCTGCAAGGACTCACTTCCCCTTCTCCCGCTATTTCTTTCTTCCCTTTCCTGAAAGCCCCTATAGTCTTTCCCCCTTTCCTGCTTCCTTCTCTCCTTCTAGGGTTACCAATCTCTGGGTGGGAGCTGGAGATCCCCCTGGAATCACAACAGATCTCCCTCTCAGCTACAGAGAACAGCTTCCCTTAGAGTTGCCAGCTCCAGGTTGGGAAATCCCTAGAGATTTGGGGGTGGTCCCTTGGGAGGCAAGGTTTGGGAAGGGAAGCAACCTCAGCAGGTTATAATGCCAGAGAGTCCACCCTCCAAAGCAACCATTTTCTTCAGGGGAACTGATCTCTGTCATATGGAGAGCAGTTGGGGTGAGCTCCAGCCCTCACCTAGAAGTTGGCAATTATAGTTCCCCTGGAGGAAATGGTTGCTTTGGAGGGTGGATCCTATGGTACTATGCCCCTCTGAGGACCCTCCCCTCCTCAAACCCCACCCTGTTGCTTAAAGCTACAGGTACTCCTTTTATCATTGGATTTTTTAAGCTGCCCAGTGTATTTTTTTTATTTCACGTTTTTCTGCAACCCGAGGGCCCTTTCAGGTTTGTAGAAAGATCTGGCTTGCCCGTTCACAGCTCCAGTCACCAGATTTAGAGTTGCCATCCTCCCTGATGGGGGTGGGTTTTCCCTCACTTTCAGGGCCTCCAATCGACCACCGGCCAGCTGGCTGGCGGAGGAGCCCCACCCTGAAGAGCCCCATCACACCTGACATGCCTGATGCAATGACATCACGCAGATGTGATGTCATCACGCTAGGCACATCACATGGGGGACACTCTACCATTTGGCTAAAAGCTCTATGGTGACCAGAAGATCCTGGCCAGAAGATCCCAAAAAGCAGCCAGGAGCCCCATGCCAGCAGCCAGTAAGGACCTGGCAAACCTAACCAGATTTAATTATCCAAAGAGATCCTGACTTTGCTATTAGAATATAAGATAATTATTCATTACAACCTCTGCTACCAGGACAAGATCAAATCTTCTGCAAATCTGAGATATGAGGGGAGGCAGGAAATTCAGCACAGTGTGTTGCGGTTTATTATTCAGTGTGTTGCCCAAAGCCCCCACCCCTAATGAGACCCATGTCTTTTTGCACCCGGAGATCCTCAGAGGTGCAGATATCTTGTCATGTAGTACGCTCTGTGTTCTAACCAGCCTGCCATGTGCTCCCAGGTAATGGCGCCTGCCGCATGGCCAGAGCACATGGTCAGGCAGAGAGGGGAGCTTGAATCTGGAGGAACAATAGACATCCGGATTGAAAGCCTCCACCAATGTGGGACCTAGGTTCTCCCTGGGGAGCCAATGCAATCAAAGGCTCCTCCAGGGAACCTATGACAAACATGCGCATATGTTAAGCCCCTATCAGGTCTTTTGGGTGTGGCCGGAGGTGTGGCTCCGGCCAGCATATAATGAGGGCCCTGGAGCTTACTTGCTTGTTTTTGACCATCTACTGGGTATGCTGAATCACTCAATAAAGGCTTCATGATTTCACCGTTCCTGGTCTCCTGAGTGTCAGAATCTCCTGATTCAGACATTATATTAGTCCTTTCCTTTTCTATATGTATGCCTTTCGTTTTCCTATGTAACTGTCATGTATTGGGACTCCATGTAACTGTAATGTAATGATGCTTGTCCAGACCGGGAGGGTGACACCCATGAATTATGAGAACAAGAAGGCCTCACATCACCGCCTCCGCATTCCAGCTGCTCCGGCAGGAACTTCAAGGGAGGATGCCTCTCATCTCTTATCACATGCAAAAACCTTGAGGCCATTGATTGTTATGTGAACTGGTAACATCTGAGGGGTCTGGTTTGGGAGAGGAAATTTACTGCTTAACACCTCACTCTTTTCCTGTGAGAACCAAACGGTCTGGACACCTTTTTGCCCGCCAATTTTCCCTTAAGGGGATTGGCTACCTATGGGTAATTCAAACTCCTTGGAATGGTATAATAGACCCGCTTGTATAATCTGTCTCATCTCTGACAATAATCCGAGATGCTGTACTAATGTAGAGATTGGAAATAAAGAACTGTGGTTAACCAACCAGGATCTGATCCTTGACTACTTTGAACAGAACTCTCACAGATTGTCTGTGAGTCTGATCAATGAAGTATTACACAAGCACTTGTTTAAAGGGGTGTTATGTTACATAGATGATATCTTGATCTATTCTACTGATAAGAAAGAGCATGTGAACCTAGTCCGAGAAGTCCTTTCTACCTTGCTGCAAAACCAGCTTTATGTTAAATTATCGAAGTGTGAGTTCCATCGTGAGTCAGTAGACTTCCTAGGCTATCGCATCTCTCAGAGGGGGCTGGAAATGGACCCAGCAAAAGTGGAGGCAGTGGTGCAGTGGGAGGCTCCGCGAACGAGGAAACAATTACAAAGCCTGTTAGGATTTTGTAACTTCTATCGAACCTTCATTAAAGACTTTGCAACGGTCACCCTCCCCCTCACAGACTTGCTGAAAACTAAGGGGAGGGGGCTCGAGGCGGGAAAGCCAGGGGAACGGATTGCCTGGAACGGGGAGTGCCAAGGGGCGTTCGAAACCTTAAAAACTCTCTTTACTTCCGAGCCCATCTTAGCACACCCAGATGAGACCAAAGAGTTTATAATCCATGTAGACGCGTCCGATGTAGCCATGGGGGGGGGCATACTACAAAGCGGGCTGGATGGGAAGTTACACCCCCTGGCTTACATCTCGAAAAAATTTAATGACACGGAGAGAAATTGGTCTGTTTGGGACAAAGAAGCGGCGGCTATTAGATTAGCGCTCACTACATGGCGGCATTGGCTGGAGGGCGCGCAAGCCCCATTCGAAATTTGGACTGATCATAAGAACCTGGAAGCGTTGCGCACGCAGAGATCTCTAAATGCCAAACAACTGCGGTGGGCAGACTTCTTTTCCAAGTTTAATTTTGTACTTAAGCATTTCCCCGGGAAGGCCAACTCCTTGGCAGACGCACTATCCAGATTGCCCCAACATGAGAGTGTAAAGGAAGATGTGTTTGATTCCATGTTCTCCCCCCAGCAATTAGGAGGGGCAGTAGTTACTCGGAGCCAACTCAAGAAAACGCAGTGGGACATCGGGGCATGTGATTGGGGGGGGGGAGTATGCTCCCGAGGAGGTGGAAGAATTGGAGGCTTTGGGGGAATGCTCGAAGAAAGAAAGCCAGTGCTGGTTCCATGGAGACAAACTGGTGGTGCCGCTGAACAAACGTAAAGATATATTGCTGGCTTGCCACTCTTCCAAACTAGCAGGGCATTTTGGATTCCTAAAAATGCTTAATTTAATTCAGCGTCAGTTTTGGTGGCCGCGCATGCACCGAGACGTTTCCGATTTCGTCTCGGCTTGCCAAACATGCTTAATGTGCAAAAAACGGGGGGGGGGAAGGTTCCGGGACTACTGCACCCTTTACCCACCCCTTCTCGCCCCTGGGAAACCATAGCTATGGACTTCATCACTAATCTACCCCCCTCAAGAGGGAAAACGGTTATTTGGGTGGTGGTAGACACGTTTTCAAAGCAAGCTCACTTCACCCCCTTCAAGCAATTGCCTACGGCCAAGGGAATGGCCAAAGCTTTCTTTAACCACGTGATAAAATTACACGCTTTTCCGAAAAGAGTGGTATCCGACAGGGGCAGTCAATTCGTTGCCAACTTCTGGCGGGAGCTCCTAAAAATGATGGACATAGAACCGGCACTGAGTTCGGGTTACCACCCAGAAACCGATGGCCAATCCGAGCGAACTAATCAAATCTTGGAACAATTTTTAAGATGCTATGCCAATTATCACCAAGACAACTGGGTGGAGTTGTTGCCATTTGCAGAATATAGTTATAACAACGCTGTGCATTCTTCCACGGGAGTCTCTCCTTTTATGGCGGTGGGAGGTTTTGAAGGGAAACCATTGCCTACCATGGAGAATGAACCCAATGCTTCCCCATCGGATTTTAAAAGTTGGTGGACTACTTTGCAAGACTCCTGGCCATTGATGGCCAAAGCACTGGACCAGGCAAAAGAAGATTATAAAAAATATGCTGACAGAGGACGAGCGGCAGGCTGGGACCTCCAGCCAGGGGACTCTGTCTACCTCTCCACGAAAAATATCCATGGCTTGCAGCCCAGCAGGAAACTGGGATGGAAATATGTTGGGCCCTACAAGGTGTTGCGTAAAATATCGGATGTGTCTTTTGAACTGGAATTGCCTAAATCACTGAGTTCTGTGCACCCTGTTTTTCATTTCAGCCTACTGAAGAAAGATCCTGGGCCGAATGCCTGGCATCCAGTTCCTCCAGCTCCTCCTCCACTGATGAAGGAGGGGGCCCCTCACTTCGAGATAACTGAAATCCTTGATTCCAAAATGCGAAGAGGCCGATTATATTACTTAGTTAGATGGCTTGATTTCGGCCCGGAACACAATGAGTGGATTCGCTCAGAAAATGTTCATGCTCCCAAACTGGTGAAACTGTTCCACAAAATGTTTCCTGATAAAGCTAGGTGAAGTTAATTATGAGGAGGCCAGTGTGTCAGAATCTCCTGATTCAGACATTATATTAGTCCTTTCCTTTTCTATATGTATGCCTTTCGTTTTCCTATGTAACTGTCATGTATTGGGACTCCATGTAACTGTAATGTAATGATGCTTGTCCAGACCGGGAGGGTGACACCCATGAATTATGAGAACAAGAAGGCCTCACATCACCGCCTCCGCATTCCAGCTGCTCCGGCAGGAACTTCAAGGGAGGATGCCTCTCATCTCTTATCACATGCAAAAACCTTGAGGCCATTGATTGTTATGTGAACTGGTAACATCTGAGGGGTCTGGTTTGGGAGAGGAAATTTACTGCTTAACACCTCACTCTTTTCCTGTGAGAACCAAACGGTCTGGACACCTTTTTGCCCGCCAATTTTCCCTTAAGGGGATTGGCTACCTATGGGTAATTCAAACTCCTTGGAATGGTATAATAGACCCGCTTGTATAATCTGTCTCATCTCTGACAATAATCCGAGATGCTGTACTAATGTAGAGATTGGAAATAAAGAACTGTGGTTAACCAACCAGGATCTGATCCTTGACTACTTTGAACAGAACTCTCACACTGAGTCCAGTACCCTTCATATCTATTTTGATATCAAGGCAGGGTCTCTTGATTAAGGCATGTATTTCTCCAGGTGCTTTCAAGAGGAGGTAGCTTAACTGCCTGAGTACTTCCAGGAATCAAAGATCTTTTGCATGACCCTCCAAAGCTGCTAACCCCCATGGCTATGGCTAATGACTCTGGTTTGCAGGATAATAACCAAAGTTCTTAGACTCTCCCTCACAATATAATCTTCCCTGGTAATTCAATCAGAAGCCCAGGAAGGGCCATTAGCCTATCTCCCAATCATTGTCAGCAGTCTGAGTCATGCCTGTCACCAGTGAATTCAATTTTCTAAGACAAGACCCATCTCTCAGAATCCATCACATTGGCTTGGTATTCTTCTCTAGGGCCCCCTTTCAACAGCAAGTTTGACTGTCTTATGCAGTGGTTCTTTCATAGAGAAAGAGGTGCAGGAGCTCATTAGCATAACTCATTAGCATATGCCACATCCCCTGACATCACCGGAAGTGTGTCAGAAAGGGAATGTCAGTTTCAGCCCCATTATACCCTATGGGCCATTGAAATCAATGGCAAAAACCCATAGGGTATATGAGGGACTGGAGGAAAGGGGGTTTGAGGGAGAGGCTCCAAACTTGCAGGGTAGCTGCTGGGGCCTCTCCTCGAAATACCCACCAAGTTTCAAGAAGATTGGACCACGGGGTCCAATTCTACGGGCCCCCAAACAGGTTGTCCCATCCCCTCCATTGTTCTCTATGGTAGAGAACAATGGAGGGAATGGGGGCAACCTGTTTGGGGGCCCGTAGAATTGGACCCCCTGGTCCAATCTTCTTGAAACTTGGTGGGTATTTCGAGGAGAGGCCCCAGCAGCTACCCTGCAACTTTGGAGCCTCTCCCTCAAACCCCCTCCCCTCCAGTCGCTTTTAAATTTGCCACCGAATTTCGGCGGCAATTCGGCAGCAGGCCGAATCAGATCAGAGAATCTGATTTAGCCCGTGGCTGCCCTAGTGGCCACTCCTGAGCTGGCCTCGCTCCGGCCCCCAAGGACCCCTGGTCTTATGACAGCTTGGTTCCTGAGCCTCACACTAATGGGGCCTCTGACACCAAAGTTGCAACCATCACAGTACATCCCAAATGTCACCAAGTGAGCATCCAAATACTGCACTCCTGGCTCAGCACCATCATTGATCTTAATTCTACCCCAAATCTGAGCAATAACAGTCCTCCTCCAATAATCCCAGAGTAAATCCAGGTGCATTGGAATGACAAACCAAGCTCTATTTCTGTGGTTGGTGTGGAGAATGGTCCTTGATCTCACAATGTCCTCTTAAAGGGCACTTTCACACATGCTTAATAATGCAGTTTCAATCCACTTCAGTGACTATTTGCAAGTGGATTTTGTCATTTCACTAGTTGGAAAGTGCATTGAAAGTAAGTTATTTAGTGTGTGTGAAAGCTCCCAAAGTTCACTGTGCTTGACCTACCTTTCAGGAAATTGCTTCAAGAAAGCAATTTTCGGCTGTGACCACACAAGCAGTTTGGCCTGACGCAGCCACCCCACCCCTCCAGATCAAATGGGCGCAGTCACACAGCCACATCTGTCAGGCATCCCCCCGGCATATTCATTCCATCATAGGACGACTTGGAGCCAGGTTAAAAAGCCACCCCACCACAAGTGGTGTTTTTGGTTCCCTGTGCATTCATTGCACATGGTTGGATGTCTGAACGCAGGGTAGCACACCCAGAACGGATTTGGCAGTCTGAACCTGCAGATCTGTTCCTGCCACTAAGAAGGTTTAAATTTTGTTGCCTATGTGTGCATGTGCATGCATGAGCGCATGTGTGGACATGCACACTTATGTGTGCACATGAACACACATGCATTTTGAAAAAATTCCAGGCAGCGCGCTCAGTGGCTGAGGAGCTGCAGGAATGTGGATGCTTGACCACAGGATGTATGCGTGGGTGTGCTGTCCAGCTGATATGCTTCGCAGCAATTTACACCGGTACAGTTAGAGGTGGCACCATATCATGCCAAGCCACCAGTGTGACCACAGCCTTCAGCTCTCACGGACAGGGTTAGTAAGGTGGTAAGAAAAAACCCTAGCAGGCTGTAAACTGACTCACACAGCTAATGACAATCAAGTCAATTAATATGCAAATAGGCTCCACTAAAGGATAACTATCCCTTGTCACACAGAAAAGAGACAAACGGTCCTCCTGCTAGAGCGAGGCGATAAACACAGTAAGGAGGCGGAGACACCATGAGGCCCTGGAGGTTTAGAGGGTTGGAGTCCCACTCCCCAGTTCTACAAATTGAGTAGGTGGTAGTTGTGACCAAAGAAAGAGTTAATCTGGGAGTAGAGGGAAGTAGGCAAGTTGCCAAGCAGTGACTTGGGATAGCCCTGAGAAAGGTGGAGCTTAGTAGGACCTTGTGAGGGCTGGGGCAGTCCCTCCACCATTGGTTCTGTTCCCCCAAACCTTCTTCCATCAACAATCACTGGGTTTCTTCTTCAAGACAGGCAGAGTATGATTTTCTTTCATCCTATTCAGCTTCCATTTCTCGATTTAACCCTCCACATGTTCCCGCCTGCTCTAATTTCTTGGCATCTCCATTCCTCATTGTCAGTCAGACTGTCCTAATGCCAACAGGCCCTGCCAATGCATGCCTCCATACCCACTGTGGGTTCCTACCTTCCTATCAAAAAAGTCCTTCCTTGTGTATTATTCCCCTCCTTTTGGTCTCTTTCTGGCCAACCAATCATCTATCTCTTTGAGTTGGTTTCTTGGGACTAGGTACATGGGAAGATGTACATGTTATTGTTATATTGCCACGCTTAAATTACTGCTGCATTGTTGGTACTGAAGAGTTCCATTTCACTGTCTTGTAGTACTATTGTCTTCTTATCTCCCTCTTTCTATCCTGTACCTTGGATAGAATAATAAAATTACTTGCTTGTTAAGTATCTGTGCCTGTCTATCTTTCCTTCCCTGGGAGATTAATCACATCATACTAGGAACTGCATAAACAATGGGCTCAAATAATGTTCCCCCCACCTGAGAATTCATGTTCTGGTTTTGCAACATGTAGAAGATCTTCTTGAATGTGATAGCCCTGACATGGAGATAACCAGGGCTCTTTTTGTAGAAAAAGCCCAGCAGGAACTCATTAGTATATTAGGCCACACCCCTGACAGCACAGCTCTTTAACACATTAGGCCAAACCCGATGTTACCAGAAGTGGGGTCATCCAGCCACATCCACCTTTTGCTTCTTATTCTGTTTACCATATTGTCAAAACAGTTTTGACAAAACCAATAAAAACATTATTTTCTGTCCCATCTATACAAAATCTTGCCTGAACCAATATCTTATGTCCAACAATTATTCCCACACTGGATTGGAATCAATTCCTAAAGGTTAGGTTCCCATGGAAATCAGCTTGCCTTCCTGCAGAACTAGTACGCTGAATATGATTTTTTAGGGTTGTCAACCTATAGTCTGGAGATCTCCTGGAATTATAACTGAGCTCCAAACTACAGAGATCAGGTCAATGGCTGCTTTGGAAAGTGAAGTCCATGGCACTATGCCTTGCTTAGGTCCCTCCTTCCCCTAAACCCCACCCTCCACTCCCAAATCTCCAGGGATTTCCTCAACCTGGAGTTGGCAACCCTAGCTCACTGGTAGAACAACACTAGGAGTCAGTTTGGTGTAGTGGTTAAGTGTGTGGACTCTAATCTGGGAGAACCGGGTTTGATTCCCCACTCCCCCCCTTGCACCTGCTGGATGACCTTGGGCAAGCCATAGCTCTGTACCAGCTGTTCTCTCAAGGACAGTTGTCTCAGAGATCTCTCAGCCCCACCTACCTCACAAGGTGTCTGTGGTGGGGAGGGGGAGGGAAAGGAGTTTGTAAGATGCTCTGAGACTCCCTTGGGTAGTGAAGGGCGAGGTATAAATCCAATCTCATCTTCTTCTAGGTTTGTGGATGCACTGAACAGGAGTAGTTTGTGGACTATTTTATTCAAAGTACAAAATTTTATTCAAGGTATAAAATTTCATGTGCCACCTACACTTCTTCAGATGGAAGAAGTGTGCATGCACACAAAAGCTTATACCTTGGATGAAACTTTGGACTCCAACTTTGTTCTGCTGCTTCAGACCAACATGGCTACCCACCTGAATTATTACACTATAATATTTTTTACAAGCAATTATGTACCAGTGGAGTGATTACCATGCAGAGTCGGTCCCACAGGAAAAATGATCCTGTGAACAGGAGGGCTTTACCACATCAAAGTATCACTACCATCACAAGATCACCAATCATTGGAAGTCAACTCCTCAGAAGCAGAAACCTCTCTTATTAGGAGGTTTAAGAACAGCAACTTTGCTGGCCCATTAAAGGCAGATGTCAGCCCAGTGGCAGGAGAAGACGGACAATCATCTTCATCAGAAACTCTGCCCACTTTTTAAATTTCACAAAACAGGCAATCTCCAAAGTGCTGCTGACCATGCTCATTTTTAGTTACAACTCTGTTTCTCTGCAGATGTCCCCCAAAGTCCCCCATGCAACAGTAAAATGTTCTGCCAACACACACAACAATGAAGCTACTTTTTCGGATGTTTTCTCTTGCATGGCAGTAAGCACCAAACCACTTTAATGCAGACTTTAGACACATATATTTGCAAGCCATTCCCAACAAGACGCAACAATGAACTCAGGCTTCAAACTTACTTTCTTAAGCAGAAGATGCCATGAGAAAACTAAAGAGATTCTCAAAAATTAAAGATATTGTCAAAACCAGCATTTCCTGGGCTCTCTGCTTTTTTACATCCCCCCCCTTTTCAATAATTTTTTAAATAAAAACACAAAGAACAAAATGAAACAAAAAGAAAGAAAGAAAGAAAGAAAGAAAGAAAGAAAGAAAGAAAGAAAGAAAGAAAGAAAGAAAGAAAGAAAGAAAGAAAGAAAGAAAGAAAGAGGTGGGGGGAGAGAGAGCAAGAGAGCGACAGAGAGACAGAGAGAGAAATAAAGGAAGGAAGGAAGGAAAGTAGGTATGTGGGGGGAGAGAGAGGGAGGGAGAAAGGGAGGGGGAGAGAGAGAGAGAGAGAGAGAGAAAGATAGATAGATAGATAGATAGATAGATGGGGACAGAGAGAGAGAGAGAAAAAAAGAAAGAAAGAAAGGTGGGGGGGGGAGAGAGAGAGAAGGAAAAGAGATGTGGGAGGCACTTACCGGAGCAGGGAGAGTGACATGACGCCGGCAAGCCAAATGCAGAGCCAGGCCTTTCAGTGCAAAAAGCCCAGCACCAGTGCTTAATCTCTGGGCGGGGCTTTCTCCTGCTGGCTCTCTGCACTTAAAGGGAAAGTGCCGGATGAGTCTTTTTCCTGCTGGCTCTCTGCAGGAACTTTCACTTTAAGTGTAAACTGCTCAGGTCCGGCAGGGAGGGGGTGGGGCAGGCTTGGACGCCAGCCAGAACGGCGTTCCGGTGCGTTCCTGCTGAAAAAGAGCCCTGCAGATAACAAGTGGTGAGGGAAACGTACTCTTTCCATGTTCAGAGCTACCTTTTCTTTCAGCACTCAACTATGGAATTGAAAACAAACTTCTGGCCTAAGCTCTGATGAGCTTGTGGCATATATTAGGTTATTAACTCCAGAGACAAATTCCAGAGGGATAGGCATGTTATTCTGTTGTAGCAAGCCCAAAAAATGAGCTTGCCTTTAAGACTAACAGATTTGGAGAATATTAAGAACACTTTCCTGAGAGTAAGCTCCATTTAAGGGATCCAAGAAGGATTCTGAGTAGACATGCATAGCTTATATTATAATATATGCTTTCATAGTTAGAACCTATTTCATCAGGTGCATGAAATGAATCCTCCGTCAGCAGTTATAGCTATGCAAATGGATACAGAGGGGAGAAAACTGTGTTAAAAGATCAGGAAATGTAAGAAGTACACTCTGAGACACTTCTTGCAAAGCTCATGAGTAAACATCATGACCACAACAGCTGTAAGATGTCAGTTTAAATTTTGGTTAATACAATTAAAGCTACTTTTAAATTCTAATTCTGCAAATATTTATGCTAACCCAAATGTGTTAGGCTTTGAGGTGCCACAAAACTCCTTTTTTGTTTATAAGGAAGGGAATACCCAGTACAGTGCATTCTGTCATGGCGCTATGATCCCATACAATTAAAAGTACCACGTCTTTAATGTGAAAGAAATTCAAAAATAAAATATCCCAGGAGATGGTGACTTATTTTCCATGAGCCCATATCACATGGTTTAGGAAGGAATAGTGGATGGATTAAAAATGGTACCTTATTTAAGTGGCAGCATACTTCGAGCCGATCTCATACTCCAGCATGGGAAATTTCCAGAGATTTGGCAGACAGTGCCTTGGGAGGACAGAGTGTAAAGAGAGCGACTTCGGCAGTGATGTAATGCCCATAGAGACTACCCTCTGAATAGGGATGCCAGACCCCCTGGTGCGGGCAGGGGTCCCCCGATTTCAGGTGCTTCTTTCCGCCCCCCAGTTACCCCCCTCCAAACAAGCAAGAAGCCAGAAATAAATGTGATGTGCCTATGTGACCCAGAAGTGATGTAGGCTTGTTGGTTATGGGGGGAGACGCTCTGGTTTTGGGGCAAAACTCTATGGTAGAAGCTAATTCTACCATAGAGTTTTGCCCCAAAACCAGAGCTTCACCCCCAATGTCACCAATGTGCCCACATCACTTCCAGGTAATGTAGGCATGTCACATTTATTTTCAGCGTTCCTCCCTGCTACTGGTAAGTCCACCCCTCCCCCACCCCGATGGCAGTTCCGAGGGACCCAGCAACCCTGTCTCGGAAGCTGCCATTTCCTCCAGGGTAACTGATCTCTGCAGAGAGGCTATCTGCTGTCGTTCTGTGAGAACTCCAGTATATTTGGCAACCTTATGTATGATGTGCTAATTATTGTTAGAGCAAGTGCCATTTGTCAAAGTACCAGTTCCTTTTTTCCAGTCTCTTGTCAATTCAAACAATGGTGCAGGCTGAGGCCCAGGGGTCATTTCAAGCAGGAATGCGCAGGAACGCTGTTCCGGGAGTAACAAGCCCAGGAGCTGGCACATACGGTGATGTGCTGTGGAAAAAAAGCAAAAGCATCCTAACTTGATCTGTATTTTCCATGCTTGTTGTAGGGTAGCTTCCCTGCAAGAGCAAAGGAAACCTAAAGTGTCTTTAGTCAAAGTGTCAAGCTGGCTCGCCAGTTCTGAGTTGGGAAATACCTGGAGATTTTTGGGGTGGAGGCTGAGCAGTGGGTGTTGCCTTCTGACACACTTCCGATAACGTCAGGGGCTGTGGCATATGCAAATAAGTTATGCTAATGAGTTATGCTAATGAGTTCCTGCACCTCTTTTTTTTACGAAATAACCCCTGCAAGGCCTAAGGAAAAATCATGGAAGCCCCTCCCCACCCCCCGAATCCAGGTCAAGCTGATTGTAGCTTCAAAAAATGAGATAAGCAGATGGGAGATTATCATGGGTGCTGGGCAGACCATTAGGCCTAGCAGTTTCAAAGCCAAAGAATCTGGGAGGACACATTCCATCTAGTTAGGGCAGAGGTTTATGGGCTTGGGGAAGATGTTTGCTTAATTGTACCCTATACAGCTGCAGAGCGTATGGTCTCATTGAAGCAACCCACTTGATTGGTTGAGTCAGCTGGTTAGCAGTACAGTGGATTGGTCAATTTATATCATTGGCCATACATTTGTTTAGCATCTGGCAGTATTATATCTGCCCCGAGCATGTGTAAATGTCCTTTGTATCACAAGGCATCTGCTAGTATATTCTGGTTAGGTATGACTGTGGCTATCTTAACATGGTAACAGGTTTGTATCTGCCCAGTCTTAACACTGATTGTGACAGCTGATCCAAAGCAATTTTGGCTTTATTTATTTAAAATGTCTATGTCCTGCCTATTAAAAAATGCTTCAGGCCGCTTACCAAAAAAGGCATGAAAAAATAAAGAAAAAAGGCAATTTAAAATATTTTTAAAAATAAACTGTAATGCATTAAATCCAAGATCCAAGGGCATATGCAAAATGTTCTGGGTAATGATTTTGTAATGCATGCTTCCAAGACAACCGAAAAAGCTGCACAAGAGTTACACTAGCTGGGGAAACGTGGGGATACATTCTACCCATTGCTGATGTACTTGTCTTAGATCTCGTGCCTACTTATCAGTCTCTTTCAAGGACTGGCTAAAGCTTTTGCCGTAACAAGTGGTTGTTTAATGGATGGTCACTGCCTACACTGCATGCATGTGCTAGGGATCTGTTGTGTTTGTGTTTGGAGTACTGAAGCAGCAATAGCTTGATAGGGCTCTGGTATCTGAAAGCTCCAATTCTTATTGGCTGACGACTAAAGACTCCCATTGGTCCTAAAGACAATCCAGATACCCAATCGCTGACCCCTGCTTAGGTCCAATAGTATTGCTTGTACAGGGGTCATTTCATAGAAAAAGAGGTGCAGGAGCTCATTAGCATAACTCATTTGCATAACTCATTTGCATATGCCACACCCCCTAACATACTGGAAGTGTGTCAGAAGGCAACACCCACCCCTCAGGCTCCACTCTACAGGTGAGTGAAACTGACCTGCTCTTCCTCCGTTCCATTCCCCATCCAGTACTTTGTGCAATAAAAATAAGCGTAAAGAACACACCCTCATTCACTTCCTGCTCCCTTGAAACCTCCAGGTTTCAAGTAGACTTGAGATACCTGGGACATGTGCACCACCCATCCCTTCCCCTTCCCCTCCCCACACCAAGACACCCTGTGAGGTAGGTGGGGCTGAGAGAGGTCTTTTGAGAACTGCTCATGAGAGAACAGCTCTGAGAGACCTTGTGACTGGCCCAAGGTCACACCAGCAGCTGCATGTGGAGGAGTGGGGAATCAAACCCGGTTCTCCCAGATTAGAGTACAACTCCTGACCACTACACCAAACTGATGGGGTGGAAGCTGCTGAAGGGTTGGTGAAATTTCTCCAGTACTTATGTGCCATGTGCCCAGATAAAACATGGTATACTTAGAAAATTTATATGCCACCTTGAGCAAGTCTCTGGAAAAGCAGCACATAAAAGGTCATAAAAGGAACAATGATAAAATTATCAATATTAAAACAAAACATTAAAAACAATAAAGACCGTAGCAGGGCTTTCCCCGGGGCGCTGCGCCTCTGCACTGCTCGGGGAAGCCGAGGAGGGGGCGGGGCTTGATCATGAGCCCGCCCCTGGGCTCCTCACTCCTGGAGCTGCGCTCCTGTGTGCTCCCGCTCCAACAGACCCCTGTGCTTGTATATAGTTACTTTGTTGAAAGTTATGTGTTGGAACAGTATAAATTAAGGTGCCGCTCTTATAGAGCTGACTTCGGAGCTGAGCAATATCACTGAATAAAAGCCTGTTTGTTTGGATTCATCGCCTCCCGCTCAATACATAAAAGGATCAGACCCATCTGCATGTGTAAAATCATTTATGCCACAGAAACCCCATTAGCTTTACATGGGTAGCTGTGCTGGTCTGCAGCAGCACAATAAAGCGGGAGTCCAGTGGAGCACATTGGGGCCTAAGAAAATTCATTTCAGCACAAATATTTGTGACATATCAGACACAGAGTGAAAGTGGACCTGCGGGCAGGGGATCCCCCACGCAACCCCATACGGCTTAGCCATCTCTTCCTGGCCATGCCCACTTCCTTGCTCTCTTAGCCTATCCTGAGCAGGCCCTTACTCTACAGTTTTTCATCCACTCTGCGGCAGCCCAGGTGCACTCACTGCCTGTCTAAGGCCCTCTCCATTGTTCCTTTCTCTCCCCCTGACAACATGGGGTGCTGTTTGCTGTAGGTTTACCATTTTCCCACCCAAGCTCACACCTTTGTCCTCTATCACCTATGCTCAAGTCAATGGAGCAGTGGGAGAAACAATGGAGGGGAAATGATGCCACAGTGTCTGCAATGCTCTAGGAATTCCAGTCTCTACAGTCTTTACCATAGAGATTGAGGGAATTCCTAGAGCACTGTCAGGAGACAGAATGCCTTTTCTGGGCAACCAGCCTGAAGGGACATCAAAATGTTCGTGATGCTCCCTCTCCACAGGACCTTTCCCTCAAAAGCTCCCAGTGGTGCCCACTTGTATGGTGTGACAGCATGCAGATGGAGTGCCCACATTCAGGCAAATGTACAGTATGTGGGAGGGAGATGTTCCAGCATCTCTTATTCCCACTTCCTGCCAATGTACATTGGCCCTGTACAAAGAAATATCATATGCAAATGGCTATTACTGTGACATTAAGAACATGCTTGTGCACCAGTCATCTATTGCAAGTAGCCAGCTTCTTAATACCCTGCTTTTTACAGTCCAGGGACAGAACAGATGTTACACACAGAATGATGTAACATTACCCCATTGATCTTTTTTTTAAAAATTAAAATTTTGGGAGGGGGCAGTTGAGGGTATAAGTCACGCCTGCATTATCACTCCAAATCACCTCCTCAAGACTCCCGACACAACAGATTGAAAATGTATGTTTGGGATTACACCTACCTGCCTACCCAGGGACAAATGATCTGCAGACTGAGCCGGGGAGGAGAAGTAACAGAGATAGAAACTAGCCTCCCCCACCCCCCATGTATATCACATCTAGACCCACTGAAAAGAAACCCAACCCCATCTCCAAGCCTAGCCAAGCTGCTATCCTGGCTCTACCTCTAGACCCCCTCTGGAATCCACGTTCTGAGTCAGAGACTTCTGGCCTCAGATCACGCCCAAATGTTTCTAGAATTTTTGATCTGGAGAGTCAGGATGAGGTCTAGGGAGTCTTCCTTTGACTGTCCCCTTACATCAGAGAAAATTCCTCTTGTGAGCCGGAAGGATATTTTTGGATCCAGTTCACTATTGATGCATGCCAAGTTGTCTGTATCAGTGTAAAACCACTCTAGTGTAGATAAAACAGAAACATCTTCAGTGGGCTGCATAGATTGCACTGGCAATCAATGTTCCCTCTAAGCTGTGGAGTCTTGTGAGCAAAACTTCTACTTTGTGAGCTACTGGCATTAAAGTTGTGAGCGAGCGATTGGGCTACTGCATAAATTAGTTTGCTTTGGAGCCATCTGGGCTAAGACACCTGAGCTAAGACAAAAATGTGTGAGGCAGAGGCTAAAAAATTGTGAGCTAGCTCACACTAACTCAACTTAGAGGGAACACTGCTAGCAATGTACCAGAAGCTGTTTAAAATGTTTGCTTCTCTTTCCTTGCCACGAAAGTGTCACATTTTTAGAAGCTGAAACTATGGTTTAGAGAGTAAGTCACAAGGGACTAGAGGAGAAGAATCTTAGCAATGCGTTGTGTTCTGCAAGGTCTTCCCAGCAATTTTATTTAGGAAGAATTCATCCCTTCAGGGCAAATTGCTGCATACAGAGAGTAAAAAGGTCAATTGAGGATGAATTAAAGCGATTCCATTGCAATCTATCTACAGTTCTCATATTGGCCCATAATCATTATGCAGCTGTTGGTATTCTTAGTTTAAGAGATTCCATCTGAAGCTTTCTGGTTTCGACATCTGTACTGGAACACCCTCTACTCTTGCTTCTGTTGGGTAAAATCTCTCTCTCTTTCTCTCTCTCTCTCTCTCTTAATTGAATCATCTTGTAATACAAAGAGTGAAACAAAAAACATAGGATCATAATTACTTACTATTATAATAGCATTTCAGATGTATTATAATTCAATGTGTACCCAAATGATTAATTGCTGTGAGTTCAGTTGGGATGGTGACATAGTTTAATTAAATCCAGGTCTTACATTTTTACTGCTAAATCTTAAATCTATTCTGCCAGTGATATGATTATGGGTTGGATCCTGCAGATCATTTCTCTGTGCGCAGTGGGGTGCTTTTTGCTGATTCCCACCAGCAGACCTTGGATTTCCCCTCATGCTGTTCCAGGAGGGTCTCCTGATCCCAGGAGCAGCAATTTGGGGGGCGGGGTTGGATGTAGCGGGTGGTAAAGAAATCACACTGTGCCAATGGAAGCCCTACCAGCAGAGAATTTTAGAGGGATCCTAGCCAATGCGCTGCTTCGAAAACACCCACATTTGAAAATGGGAATTGTTTTCTTTCAGAATATCAGCATATCTTATAATTATAATGGGATATTGATCTAGATGTAAACTGTGATTAATTTCAAAAACAGCAGCACTAGATTGTGGATTGACATATTGGACAGTGTTTCCCTTAGGACTGTCCACAGACTGATAACAGAGCAATTCAAAACCCAGTGAAATTAGCACAATTACACTTTCTTGCAATCTTGAGCAAGTTGCACTTTTATAATCCCATTGAAGTCAATGGGTTTAGAAGGCTGTGACTCTGGGTGCGATCAGATGAGCTGCTTGATCCATCCGTATTGTGGTTCCCTGACAGATTTGAAATACATGATCAAACAGCAACACGTTACCCATTCCCCAGTCGTTGGCCTCCTGCACTCCTCTTCCGACATGAATTCTTTGACAGCAGGAAAAGTCCGCCACAGGCAGGTCTAGGCCACCTTTCCTGATTTCTGATCATTCCACCACACAATCAAGCTGCAATGGAAGGGCAGCGCCATTTGTGCGCATATGTGCATAACCGCATAACTGGCATCTAAATTTTAATGTATGCCTGTGCCATTTTGGAGGGAGGAGGTTTAGGAGCCTGGGGGGGGGGGGTTTCCAGGGGTAACCACAAAGGAAACTAAACATTCTGTTATTTGTGTTGGCAGGACAGCTTTGAAAATAGTCCCTATTTTCTCTATTGGGGCCATGCACACTTCTGCGCATACACGGAGAATGGGTTTTTTTTTTAAAAAAAAAGCCCTGTGATTTGCATACATGTTTATGCGCATGTGTAATGGACGGGGGGGGGAACCAACCAGCAGACAGCACACTCTGTGGTTGGCGTGCAGCAAACATCTGGACAGTCCTCAGTGGGGTGACCACACGGTGAGGAAGGTAACAGGGGATGTTCCTCTACGGAATGCGACAAGAACGGATCAAAGCAGAGGCGCAATCAGAGCATGGTGAGCATGTCGTCTGACCGCCCCCTCCATTTAGGATTGCTCTGTTGAAGTGATTCAGCAGAACTACGCAGGCTGACGCAGTCACTGATTATGCCACACTATTCGTGTTTCGATTTCAAAGGACCAATCAACACTAAATTTACACAATGGAAAAAAATGTGCCTTAACTGAGGTGGCCATGTGGAAAACATTCCATAAAGAGGTAAAAGGGAAACCGGTAACAGCTGCTTCTCTAAAGGACACAAAGAGCCATTTTAGAGCCAGACACTCTGAAGATCAGTCTGCACTGCATGCTGGAGCCGGCAACTGGGCTCCAAATGCCATTCCCTGCAAGGAGGAAGGACCTCAGCATTTCCCCCAGGAATGTCTATAAAACTGCCTTGTAGCAATCCACGAATCCAGCCAGCACAAGATTGCCTACTCTCCTCTGACCGTCCGTCAGATATGTTCCCCAACAATAGATAACTGAGATCATACTTGGACCTCATGGCAAATCTCCACTGATGAAGGGATTTCCCTTCTGCTATAACCAAAAATGCCATTCCCAATTGCTGCCCCATGCTAGGGTTGCCAAGTCCAGGCTGGAAAATACCTGGGGACTTTGGGGGTGGATCCAGGAGAAGGTAGGGTTTGGGGAGGGGAGGGGCCTCAGCATGGTACAATGCCATAGAGTCCACCCTTCAAAGCAGCCATTTTCTCCAGGGGAGCTGATCTCTGTCAGCTGGAGATCAATTGTAAAAGCCGGAGATCCCCAGGCCCCACCTGGAGGATGGCAACCCTAGCCCCATCCTTGGGCACCGGGGGGGGGGGGGCGGGGAGGCTGCCAGGCACAGCAGGGAGTCAGAAGGCTGCAGTAGCAAAGGGGAAATCAGTGAAAACCATCTCCCCTTCCATTAACAGAATTTTTTTGGCAGGATCCAACACTACAACTGGAGGAAACGGAGACTTTCTGCATGTAAAATACTTGCTGCCTCATCTGGGTCCTTCTCGGGGATTCTGAAGACAGCAGGGGAGACCTTGCTGGCAGAGGGGGCCATACGCACATCAGAGCCCCAGCCCCACAAGGTGCCTCACTGGATGCTGCTGGGGGTTCGGACCACAGGTACTTTCGCAATCAAGAACAGGTAGCTAGTTAGTGAGTAAGATGCTTTTCTCCCTAATGGGACACAAAGTAATTTACGACAAATGAATACAAATACAATTAAATACAAAAAGGCGAGACATAATTTAAATACACAGAAAGAAATGAGAAGAGCAAACTGTATCCTGGGACCAGCCAAGAATTCATCAGGCCAGTTGTCCAGGACATAGGGCATGAGCCACAGGCCAGTGGCCAAGAGTCCCCCCTTTGTCCCCCCTGCACTTTGGCTCACACACAAACGACGCCTGCCTTCTGCCCATACTCACGAGAGAGAAAGAGCAAAACAAAAGCATAGCTAAGATTCTACAGCTGGCAGCAGAGTTCCTCCCAGTCTGCCCCCATGGTTTACAGTAACAGTCAGTGATTCATGCTCTTTTTTTAAAATAGGGCAGCATTGATTAATGTCACGCTAGGTATATACCATTTGTCACTTTGCTGCTGCACATTTGTGCTGATTCATCTGATTGCGACACCAGTGCAGACACCCTGCCATGGGTGTGTTGAAGTTTTGTTTTATATTACGGCACTGCTTCAACATGACTTCTAGTGGGCCCGTTCTAAATACCCAGTGCACTGAGACTGCTGAGAGTTTTGAAAAGTCCGTTCGGCTCTGATTCATGGATTTATCTATTCAATCTGTCACGTAGGTTGATCAGCTCATGCTGTCTGCCCAAACACTGTTCTAATCTTGCCGCTCTAATCCTCCTCCAGATAAAGCAGATAAATTACAATGAAACATTAACCTTTCTGGTGGGAGATTATTCCTTTCTAAACTGATCTGTTCCTCTAGGAACTAGTATCTTGTGCTTTCCCTGGCCTACTAGAATCTTAAAAGTGCCAAGGAGACAAGAATGTACTACGTTAAAAAGTATTTACAAATCTAAAAACATTATTTTTATTGTTCTGTCCCCAGAGAGTTGTGTAAGTTGAAACCTCAAAATGTCAACCATGGCCTTTTGATGGCCTCATTAATCAAGTCTCTGCCCTGCTTCATCTCACTTGCTCCATCCTGCAGACACGTGAGAGCTAAATTAACATCTTGAGTGCTGGTTCAGCAACATCACCGTTTTCCCTCTTAAACATTCAGCCTGAAGAAGAGTTCTGTGTGACCCAAAAGGTTTTGCTCCTGTGTTTTCCGGGATTAGTTAATCTAATGTTAAAAGTGGTTCCGCCTTGACACACACGTTTGAGCTAGGTCTTTGCTGAATCTGGCAAAACATTTATTTCCTTAGAAATCCATTACCATTTTGTAAGGAGTGACTTACATTTTTCACTGGAGAAGCTAGAAAATCATCACCCAATTCTGGAAAACAAAATGCAATGTTAATAGTTTGCTTTGGTGCTCAGAATTATGGACCCTTGGTTTACTGGAAAACTTAAGCGCTCAAATCAGATTTGCAAGAGCCAGTCTGCCTAGATGACTTAACTAAGTCTCGGCACCAACATCTTCTTTATTGTATTTGCTTATTTATAGTCTGCCTTTCTTGCTAAAACTCAAGGTAGATAAAATTTAAAACAATGCAATAGGAATAGGATAAGACAAATGATAATAAGTGTAATGAGTAGATTACAAAGCTAGAAAACAATCCAATAAAACAGTATAAGACATAACATAACAAATGCAAAAACTCATAGGCGTCAACTTCAGGGGGGCTGGGGAGCTGGAGCCCCCCCCCTCCAACTTTTCCAGGACATACTGAGCCTCCCCCGGAGACAATGGCCTGTAATGTCTCTGGCCCAGCCCCAGCCCCAGCCCACCCCCCTGGAAAATTGGAAAGTCTACGCCCTTGCAAAAACCAGATTACGAAAATTAGAAAACAGCTATAGTTGTTCTTGTTTATTTTTAACCTGAATCTAACCCTCTCTCTTCCCCATGCATGCAAACACAATCTTGTTTTTTGCTTGATATATCTTCACAAGCTCTACCGTAACTGAATTTTGACTTTTTTACATTTCCTTTTGTACCAGCATGATCTACCCTTCTCTCTGTGTTTTCATGATACACCGTGATAGTTCAATTTTGGATCCATCAAAAATTGCTACATCTGAATACCCATTTCTTTTGTTTATCTCAAGAACATTGCTGATGCAAATATCCTAGGGAAAAGGTTTTTGTAACCTGACAATCATAATAGAAATATTTAAATAAGTTTAAGTTTAAATAACAATTACTCATTACTTTACATTAATGACTTATTATTTCCCAATTATTTGCGAGGCTGAGTTTAAAGTGAAGATGTGAGGGGAAATGGTTGTTCAATGACATTCATATTGTTAAATCAGCTGAACCTCTTTTATAGATGTTTCTACTCAGTAACTCCAAAAAATGAAGCTTTGGGTTCTTATTTCTCTGATGAGTCTCTACAAAGTTGCCTGCTGTCAGGATTCAACAAAAGGGGCAAGTACGTGGATATGCTTGCTATGAGATATGTAACTTTTGCAGCCTGCTCACGGTCTACAGTAAATAACATTGAGCCTTCTCTTTAGTGAAGGGTGATGACTCGGGGGACCCAGTTTCTACCTGAGACTCCAAAATGAAAAACAAATAAGTTGATCCCTTACATAATGATTTCCAGGGCTTTTTTTTGTAGAAAAAGCCCAGCAGGAACTCGTTAGCATAACAGGCCACACCCAACAGCAGAAACTCATTAGCATATTAGGCCACACCACCGACAGCACAGCTTATTAGCATATTAGGCCACACCCCTGTGTTACCAGAAAAGTGGTCATCCAGCCACACACCCCATTTGCTTCTTATTCTGTTTACCTTGTTTGTTGTCAAAACCCAGGGCTTTTTTTGTGGCAGGAATTAATTTGCATGTTAGTCCACATACCCCTAATGTAGCCAGTCCCAATGAATTTCTGCTGTTGGGTGTGGCCTATTATGTTAATGAATTCCTGCTGGGTGTGGCCAACTCAGGAGCCAGCTGGAACTTCGTTCCTGTGTGTTCCTGCCCAAAAATGGCCCTGATGATTTCTATTTTGCTTTTGGGGAGAATGATAAAAAAAAATCGTAATGCATGTCCTCCCTTCCTTGGTGGTCTTTTTAAATTGTTGTTTTGAATTGAAAAGCCCCCAAAGATTCCAACTACTTGATCATCTTGATTGCCCTTTTCTAGCTCTTTTCTAGCTCGGGGTGGGGGGCGGTCGGGGGGTTGGATAACAAGAGCTATACACAGTATTCCAAATGTGACCGCACTATAGATCTGTACAACTGAATTGCAGTGCTGCCTGCCACATTTTCAATCTCTTTCATGATCATTTCTCGCATGGAACCGTTTTCATTATATTTTCATTGAATTGTTCACCATGACCCCAAAACCTCTTTCCTAATTAGTCATCTCTAGCTCAGGCTCCCTTCGACTGAATGTAAAATTAGGACTTTTCACCCTAATGTTTTACTTACATTAAACTTTACTTGCTGCTCTGACTTTTACTCAGCCAGGACCAAACGACATGTTATGGCAGACACAGGTCCAACCAGTGGCTGCCAGTACCATTGTAGAGAAAAAATTAGTGATTTAAAAATTGCTGTGAGGGCCCAGAACTGGTAGGACCTGCCCCACAGCAGCACCAGGCAGTCTTGTCACCCCCCCCCCCATGCCTTTTCAAACACTGAAACAGCCACGGGAAGCACCATAATGTCTAGTTTGGCTCCCAGTTTGGACAGATCCTCTTGGAGCTCTCTGCAAACCATGTTCACCATCCTGAATATTTTTGGCCTCATTCACAAACTTGGTCACGTCACAAGAGATTTTTGCTTTAGCGATGCTAGTTGTTCAGGATCGACAGCAGGAGAAGACTTTGGACATATGAGAAACAGGCTACTGTTATAGAGGGGCTGATTTAGCCTTCCTCTTTCAGTTGAAGTTCTGTGGGACCTCCACACAGGTTTTGCACTGGCCACAAACACTGCATACTTCTAGAAGCGTGAAACCAATAAAATAAAACAGCATTTTGTTTCTATAGAGGACTGGCCCTGTGAATTTCACTATAGAACCCAACACAAAATAATGTAAAATGCACTTTAAAGTTAACCTATTGTTTTCTTAATTGCAGTAGTGGATCTCCTTCAGGAATATAAATTGTCTACAGCATCAAATATCAATATGACTGAAGGACTGGATCCAAATTATTTGGTTTACCACATAAATCCTATTGTCGGGGTTTTTTTTGTAGAAAAAGCCCAGCAGGAACTCATTAGCATAATAGGCCACACCCCTGACAGCACAGCTCATTAGCATATTAGTTGGGGCTCGGAAAGCACAGTGCAGGCATGGAAGCTTACCTCTTCCCGCCCCCCCCAGCTTCTCCGCCCCACTTCAGCATCGCCTTTCTAGCCTACCCCCCCCAAAAACCAGACAGCCAGGGAAAGGCACTGCTGAAGTGTCTGCGATCTGAAAGTGCCTAGGATCTATTGCAGAGTGACTCAGGGAAGTGCGGGGCGCATGGTTAAATGCCTTTTTCTCCCTCCCCAAGATCGGAGAGGGAAAGAAAGGCATTTTCAAGGTGCCTGGGTTCCCTGCCTGCCCTTTTCCAGCTGGGACATGTCAGCTAGAGAAGGAAAGGCAGAGAGAGGCTTTTCCTTGTCAATTTCACTCTCAGCTGACTGGAGGGAAATGAAATTGACAAGGAAATCCCAAAGGGCTCTCCAGAGGGAAAGAGGGCCTTTTAACAGGCCACCTTTCCCTCATGTGTAACGTGGGGAGGGCAGCATGATCTGTAGCCACGCATGCCAGAGGTTTTGGTTGTAGGCGTGGCCAACTCAGGAGCCAGCCGGAACTCCGTTCCTGTGCGTTCCTGCCCCAAAATAGCCCTGCCTATCGTGAAGCTCAAGGAAGACACAAGGTATGCATATAATTAAACTGCATGGATAGACAAGCTTCTCTCTTCAACTGGAGACCAGAGCCTCATGTGCCCAGGCATTCAGAAGTGGGCTGTTTGCTTACTGACTTGCCAAAGAGTTGACTCGGCACTGTCAGCTCAGGCAACTGTTCTTGTCATGGGACCAGGAGAAGTCAACAGGAAGGGGTGGGAGCGGGGCCTGGATTAAGGTGCCCCCAACCCACCAGCAATGGATCATAGGACAGAAAAACGTTCACCCAGGCACTGGAAGATACATTACCTTTTTCATGATCAACCAGCGATTCTGGTATAGGCATTTAAGGGAATACACAAACAAATAAGGTTTTTAAATGTTCAGATGACTGCATCTCTGGATAGGTCACTCTGAGATAAGAAGAAATAAGGGATAAACTGTCCAAGAGGCTGGATTTGCTTTGTATCAATCTATAATCATGTGGTATCATCGATAGATACTAATTTATACAAGTTGCTGTGGCTGCAAGATTTCCCTTTACTGTGATATATGAAGAAGCTATATGTTATTGGGTTAATAAGTACTGCAGAGGTAAGGCTAGACTGCATCATGGCCCCTACTTAGGAAAGGCCTTGAAGCTTGTGACTCTTGTTTGCTGAAGGAATATTAGTTTCCTTGTGTTTTTTTTAAATCAAAACGTACTTCTGATCGCCTGGAAAGAACAGGCCCTCCATCACATGTTGATTTATTCTGTTTTAATCACCATTAACAAAGGCTGAGGACAAACTGGCCGCCTGCTGCGCCTCCGCAGCGCGGCAGACTAAGGCGGGGGGAATTTCCCCCGTGGCGCAGCATTCGCACGCCACCGGGAGGAAGCCGCCTGCAGCGTTCAGACTGCGGGCGGCTTCCTACGGCGGCAGGCGGACGTGCGCGGCTCCCCCTGCCCGCACGCGTTCACACCCGCTCCGGTGGGTGGAACGCGCGCCGCAGCAGCCGAGCACCACTTTGAAGTGGTGCTCGGCTGCTGCGGGAGGAGCGCAGCGCCGGACACGATGCATCCGGGTCGCCATGCGTCTGGGTCACCATGCGTCCAGGCCGCCTCCTCAGGGCAGATGCGGCCATCTGAACGGCCGCTCTGCCTCCACTTTTGAAGCAGAGGCAGAGTGGCCAAGACTGCCAATCTGTCCTCGGCCAAACAATAGTAATACCTGATATATTCTCTAAGTATGAAAGCTGATATCCACAGCTACTTTTATCTCTGAGCCCTGACTCTTTCTAGTCACAGGCAATAGCTAATAACCCCAGTTGTGGAATCTTGATATTAATCCTCATCAGGAGAGGCCTCCAGACTGTTCTAAGGGTCTTGGTTGAGATTCAGCCTCCGTACTGAACTCATCTCCTGAACGATGCTTCTGAAGGCAGGTGCATTTGAGGGAGAATGCCCAGAGAGTGACCATGAATCTGGCTCTGAGTTTTCCCCAACTGGGATTTCCGTAAAGTGTCTACTGAGTCAATGTCATTAAATGCCATTTTGATTCAGTGCTCAGACTTTTCCAGGATCACATCATTGCTTTAAGCTGTCAGTCCTCCTCATACTTCAAGCGGCTTTCTTTGAGCAAAAGGGAAAGTGACTCAGAACAGCGGGGGGGGGGGGGAATGATGAATGGCACCCACATTGCAGACACGTGTGCAGCTTTTATTGCAGTCCAATAAATGTCCTGATAACTTACAACGGAGTCACCGGGTCACACATCTGTTAATTAAAGTTTTCCATCTGCGCCATCTGATGATCACTGAACTGGATTCTTCTTATTCATGCAAAATGGTGTGCTTGCATACAAAATCCACAATTAATCCCTACGGATGCCTCCTATGGGAAGGGGTTTTTTTTGGACATTTTGGATAGTCTCTTTGAGGGTGATAGTTTGTGTGTTTTATTAAAGCAGTGAAGGATTGGGTGGATAAAACTCTTACACAGAATGTTTTGCTTCTATTTGTAGCTTGCTGTCTTCCACATGGATGAAAAGATCTCAGGTCCCCACCCCCAGCTGCACAATTTGCAGGCAATATTATTGGGGGGGGGTGTTTCCCCAAACCATTACCAAGTAAAAGGGGGGAAACAGAAGAGTGAGCAAGAGTTTTGCATAGAAATGTTGCAAATTATATCTCATGACCGTCAATCTAATGTTCATGTTCTCTGCCCCCGTGTATATCTGCAGAACGAAATTTCACTATGTGCATCTGATGAAGTGAGTGCGGCCCACAAGAGATTATGGTTTAATAAATCAGTTCATCTTTAAGGTGCCATAAGATTCCTTTTTGCTGCAACAGACTAACACTGCTGTTTTACTGGGATTTATAATACAATGGCATGTATTTTGCATCACAGTTCCTGTTATCCAGATGGTTTCCCTTCAGAATATTCCATCATCACTACCTTTAAGATACCAGAAGACACCCCACAAAACATCTGGAAATTGTGGCAAGTCAGTGATTCCAAAGGCAATGCCAGAGTTGCTATTCATTTTCTGGGGGATAAAAGAACCCTGGAGGTTCTTCGTGCCTCCTCTATCTACTCATGATCAAGACGTTCACTCACATAGGTCAGATATTCCATGGCTCCTGGCAGCAATTAGCATTAAGCGTGAGTGACAGAGATAATGTGAAACTATGGATTGATTGTCATAAGATTAGTGCAGTTCCAAGAACTGAAGAGGAAGACATCGACAGAAATCAAAATCCTTCCCATGAAAAAAGGTCCATGGATGACTCTCCTGTTTTGGTAAGTAGTTCTTCTGTGCGCATGCAAATGCTAGCCTGTAGTATCATCCCTTAGAAAACCTAACGATTTTGATGAAAGCCCTTTGGCTAGGTTAGTGCCCTTTGACGGGGCTTATCGATCAAGCAGTCCTCTGGAGAGGCAGCATGCACATTTTCTAAACGAACTGATTCTCCTTGCATATGATTTTAATGCATTCACAACTGTGGGGAGCTCATATTAGTTAAACTGTGCATCGTGTCTTATAATGTGGCATCTTGGGCACTGATCTAATTCCATGATTTGTTTACCTGAGGGTTTTACACAACAATATTCCCCAGGAGGTGTTTTGATTCACCCCACTGCCTTTTTTAAGGCAGTCTACTTATAAATGACATAGGATTTAAACCTATATTCTATGACTGAGTCAGAGCTCCCTCTGGTGGTGATAATAACATGTCTCTAAAATGTAGGTCAGAAATATTTGCAGAAGTTGTTTGCGACTACAAGGGTTCAAAAGCAAAATCTAAAAAAAGAAGAAGAACACAATCCGTGTAAGACCTTTATTGGGACCCAATGACATATAATAAGCTTTCAGTGTTCACCAGAACTCCCCATCAGGCCAGATGTTACTAAACAAAAATAGGGGCGAAAGGTCATGATTAATGTCACGCCAAGATATGGTTTTTGTTTGGTAACTGCCTTCTCAGGTCGATTTACAACAACTTGAACTGTATGATGATCCAGACGAAGTATTCTCAGAGGGATGCTGTCAGCTTCCCAATATTGTAAGTAGATTATAATGTGTGTCATTTGGACACACAAATTTTCATAAAAACATCGCCCCCTACAATCGTCCCCCAAACAAGCTTCCCACAGTCTCTCATTTCAACTCTACTGTTCTTTCCTGCCTCCAATAACCTGATTTATTATCCTTGGATATCCCTTACCCTGGGGAACTTTCTGTAAATTTGCCGCTCTTGTTGCCTCTTTCTCTTCCTTCCCAAGCATCCTTGATCCCTCTATGCAATAGGACATTTTCGGCCTTCAGCTGTTTTTCATATTTTGACAAGAAGCCATATGTGGTTGGCTTCTGCCATGGGTTTCCTGGGGCATCTGGTTGGCCATGGTGGGAAACAGGATGCTGATAGGACCAGTGGTCTGATCCAGCATAGCTGCTCTTGTGCTTTTATGCCTTTGAACCCATTCAATGTCTTTGATTGATAATCTGGACATTGGTAATGGGCCATTGGATCCCAGACTCCCTTGCCTTGTCATGTGCTAATTTCTTTCCCATCTAGGTTGTGGTTTAATCATTGTTTCATATACTAGTCCCTAACATTGCTTAACAATATCCAGGTAGTTTTATAAAACATGATTTCAGGTGTGCTTAACCGTAGTAGTGCCGATGCAAATGTATGTTTAAATTATGCAAACTGTGACAGGGAGGAAGGAATTTGCATGTGAGAAGAAGCTAGGTAAAAGGTAATTTCCACAGGCCCAGAAGACATCCCATCTCCAACTTAAAGTCTAGAGACAGAGAATATTCTGCACAGAACCTTATTTTGACTGTATAATTTAGCTGGCTTCTCCTAAAATGTAATGCATCAGAAAAGGCACATCTGGTCATGGAGATAATTAGATCCACCACTGTGGAGAGGAAAACTTTGGGAATCTGGCCCCCAGATATATACCAGGTCCTTTTTTTGAATTTCCAGCATTCATTAAAAACAATAACAACCTCTAGTCCTGGGGTGGCCAAATTGCAGCTCATGAGACGCATGCGGCTCTTGGAGCCCTCTCCTGTGGTTTGTGAGGCTTGCCACCACCCGTGCCCCACCCACTTTGAAAGTGGAAGGGTGTTTTTCTTTTTCTTTTTTCTTTCTTTCCCAGTGGGTGGGCGGGCAGCCAGGGCCTGTTCCCTGGCAGCTAAGCCCTGCCCCCAACTCCCAGCAGTCCTCAGCCAGGCTAGAACGAGCTGGGGGCTGCACATGCTGCCTCTTCTTGTTCCCACTGCTGCTGGAAACCAGAAGGGTAAATTGTGGGGGAAGGCCACTCTGGGCTAAGGGGTGGGGGGTGGAGAGGGGCCAAGAGTGTTCAGGCCAGCCATGGCTTAGGACCAAGCGAGGTGTTATGGGAAAGCAGGAAGAAGATGAGACTGTACCATTGGGTAGGAGAAAAAAGGAACAAGGTGCAAAGTTGAAACTGAAGGTTAAAACTCTCAACCTTGCACCATGATGGGAAAGCAGCCACACATCCTGACTCAAGTGTTCACCTAATTTACATTTATTGCAGATGTTTGGTCTTTTTAAAAAGACATGAAATGCATGAGGGAAATGAAAGAATCCCAGCCATGCTCCATTTATATTCCACTGTTGGATGTACATTTTAAATTCTTAGGTGCATTGAGCATTTGTTAGAAGGCATGATAATTCCCACTTCCCCCTTTCCAGTGAAGGCCTTGCCCCCACATTTTGTTCCAGCAGACCTTCAGGAACAGCACAGTGGTGGGGTCTGCAGGGGGAAGAGGAAGCAGTGGAAATTGCCATTATTCCCCTTTCAAATTCCCAGGCAGGACTCCAAGGAGGCAGTATAGAAATAAAAAAGTCATAGAATCATAGAGTTGAAAAGGGCCATACAGGCCATCTAGTGAATTGGGCCCTGACCAAGAACAATGGGGTTTTGAAAGCAAGAGATGAACAGAGAAGGTTTGCCATTACTTCCCTCTGTGTGGCAACTCTGGACATCCTTGGTGGTCTCCCACCCAAGTGTTAACTGTAGGCAACCCAACTGAGCTTCCAGGCTCTGAGGAGACTGGGCTATTCAGGGCTATTCAGGCTGATAACTTCCAGGTCAGAGCTCAGGTGATGTTACCTCCTAAGCTCCACCTCTTCCAATGTCACATCCTGCACCAAACCCCACCCCTTCCTGTGATGTCACTTTCAGGCCACTCCCCCAAACCCGCCTCTTCCTTCGAAGTCACCTTATGGCTCTTGAGCATGTGACATTTCATCTGTGTGGCTCTTACATGAAGCAAGTTTGGCTACCCCTGCTCTAGTCCTTCTCCCTATTGAGATATAAAGTGAAAACATGCAAGACGTATCCCATCTGTTTGCATCACACAACATGGTTGAGAGAACCTGCAAGAAGACAATGAAGCTGGTTGCTGCCCTATGTGAGCCAACTGATTCTCACATGCCTTGTTCCATAACCTTCTCTCCTTGCCTCTTTCCCTTTTTGCTCTTTGTCTGCCCCCCCCCCCCAGTATTAGCAGGGACAACTGAGAACACTGGACAAAAAAAGAGATGTTGACCAAAGAGCATGTTGGGTCAAGGGACTCATCCCTTTTAGCACTCTTCAATGCACTTTTACCCACGCTTAAGTGATCAGACAGCAGGCAGGGAGTCAGCCTGTCAGCCATTTTTTAAAAAGTGTGTCCTTTGAGCAACGCACAAGCACTGATGAGCATGCTGGGATATGATGTTCATGGAGCCATCAACCATTTTTTTAAAAAGTGTGTCCTCTGAGCATACACACAAGCACTGATCAGCCTGCTGGGACATGTAGTCCTTCGTCTCTAAACTTTTCAATTTACCCCTTCCCCAAACCACAGAAAAAAGCTACAGTACAGAGGCATCTTTCTTTGAAAGATTTTATGAAGAAAACAAAATTTAGAGCAGCCCCTGTGGGAGAGGGGGAGAGAGAGAATGGTGTGAACATGCAGTTATGTGCATTTCACTAGTGAGTGAAAAAAAATGGTGGCCAAAAAACAAGGGAACAGTCAGATCTGCCTGACAACTTGGGTGCGCAACAGAGTGATCAGACAATAGGAAATCCGTTTTGGAACCAGATCAGACCAACAGAACCAGACTTTCTCAGGTATTGAAGAAACACGCAGTGGGGGGGGGGATGGGACTCAGATGACTGGGGCACAACAGACAGATGTTGCTGTCTGGTTGTGCACTTTATATCCATAAGGGAACAGCAATGGTGACGGATCAAACTGCACATCTGATCACAGCCTCAGTCTCACCAGCACAACAAGAGCAACAGAGATCCAGTTCCCAAGGAGGCCAAAAACATTTTGCAAGAGTAACAGAAGATAGTTGGGATGATATGTGTTTTCGCATCCCTTTCCAGTAGCCCTCTCACCTCCCCACCCCCGCTTCTCTCCATTATTTGTAAACCCAAGTTCTTCTTATATGTTATGTTCAAACAGTAATGTGCAGTTGGAAATTTAAATAATAATAATCCAAACTAAAAATGCCTTGTTCTTTAATCCCTCTGTTCAAATGAATCCAAATTTAAGTAATGTTTGGAAGCAAGTGCATCTGGCCATTATTCTAATGCTGCTTGGCTTTAAGTACAAGTTCAGAGGGAGGGTGAGGATGATTAAGCAGAAATATGTAAGTGGCGGGGACATCTATGGATTAGCAGAGTGACACACAGATCTTGCTGCCAAAGATTGCAAGGGTAGGTCCCTCTTTGGTCTCTCTTTGCAAAGAGTTGTTCATAGCCAATCCATCATGTTCCTGGCTCCCTGGCTTGGAAGGAGAGCTTTGATTCTTATCCTTTTGGGGGATATCATTTTTGATTTTGCAATACTGCCTCCCTCCTAAATAAAACCAATTTAAAATTATATGTCGTGTGAATTTTAAAAAACCCACTCATATTGAATTCAGTTTAATAACAACACTGATGTAGCACTGCACTTACCTTGCTATATAGGCCATCCTACAACCCTCCCCTTCCTTGTGTGTTTTTTTTTTATTATTATTATTTTTTTAATGCACATTACATTCAAGCACATCCCCATTCCCATACACATTATATACCCTGCCCTCCCTCTCCACAAAGTTTATATGCTATTTCTGTGTCTTCGGCAAAAAGACCCTTATATTAGTCCTCTTTCTGTCTATCTTTAAGTCTTCTTCATCTTTTTCCTTCTCAGTTCCTCTTCCTTCTTCTCTTTAGAGTCGTAGCCGAAGATTATTCGTGTCCTGAAGTCAGGCCTCCCCTTCCTTGTGCAGCTGGCTGTGCTCCCTGAAATTTACCTCCAGAGTTTGTTGGAACTTCTACAACACAAAGGGCACTTAAAAACACAAAGGATCCTTAAGATCGAAGCCAATGCATGTCAGGGGAAAAGGTATTTTTTTTTTTAAAAATAAAGCGAATTTTGAGACACTTTGGAGACAAATGGTGATATATTGAGATGATGCAAAATCAGAATCGAGAGGTCCTGCTGTGTAAGTCCCACTGGTTCCTTGCTATTCTGCCCTTTGCCAGGCTGCTAGGCACATTTTCCTTGCATATGCTAACACATAAGGAAGCAGCACTGAAGACTTGAGGAGACAGAGAAGAGAAGAAGAGATTGGATTTATACTCTGCCCTTCACTTGTAGTCTCAGAACGGCTTACAAATTCCTTTCCCTTCCCCTCCCCACAACAAACACCCTGTGAGGTAGGTGGGGCTGAGAGAGCTCTGAGACAACTGTCCTCGAGAGAATAGCTGGTACAGGACTATGGCTTGCCCAAGGTCATCCAGCTGGCTGCAAGTGGAGGAGTGGGGAATCAAACCCGGTTCTCCCAGATTAGAGTCCACGCACTTAACCACTACACCAAACTGGCTCCTGTTGCACAGGAGGCAAATGTTACACAGGCTTTATCTCCCATCCCCTGACAATAGGCCCTAGCTGCCACATAGCTACATAGCTCTATTTGGAAGCAAATCCCTTTTTACTTAATAAGGCTCACTCCCAGGAAATTCGTTGGGTTCTGTAAAAGTTCGCTGTGTCTTTCCCGTACAGTGGTCTTCCATATGCAAGCCCACAAAAATGACCTGCAGAATTTTCTCTGTATGTAGACAAGAATGAATTGTAGGTCCTTTGTGTAACTGAACAGAGAAAGGAGCAGACTGTGGATTTCCGAAAGTGGTTTATCTTCTGCTTGGGTGATATCTACGGATAGTTATGCAGTTTAGAAAATATTTACTAATGTGTATTAAGAAGCACAGTATTCTAAGAGTGATTCTGTTTCCGTACCTGATTGTGAAATGCAAGCCTATTTTTTGGGCAGGAATGCACAGGAACGGCATTCCGGCTGACTTCTGAGTTGGCCACGCCTACAGCCTCCCCCCCTGGATTCCCCAGGCACCTCGCAAACCATGGGGCACCTGGGGAAACCGATCCAGAAACTGCCTTCCTTCCCTCGGGTTTCCCATGTGCCCCTGCAAGCCGCGGGGCACCTGAGGAAGCCGATCCTGAGAGGGAGCTGCACTGTCGGGGGTGTGGCCTAATATGCTAATGAGTTTCTGCTGTTGGGTGTGGCCTATTATGCTAATGAGTTCCTGCTGGGCTTTTTCTACAAAAAAGGCCCTGGTGAAATACAAGTATGAATTGTAGGCTTTGAAGTATTTTCGTTTTTAGTGTGGTAGTCATGTTGACCAGGGTCTTGGTGGAGTCCCACCCTGTAAATGTGGTCATGGAAGTCCAGGTGACCAAGGAGCAACAGGCCACCAAGTATGACTCAAAGGTTAAATTTCTTTTTTCATGGAACAAAGTGTAAGTTTCAGTGTGCAAATGATATTTTTAGCCCTCCCGATAGACGAGATAAGGAAGGACAAGGAGAAATGGGGAAACATGGACACCTGGTAAATGTATTTTTACTTTTTTTCAAATCCGACAATTTACATAATGCAATGGGGCTAAATGTCCACGATTCTGTACATTGGCAGTGCAGGAAAAAAATTGGCTCTGCAGGGAAAAAAAAATAGGCAGCAGTGCAAGGTAGGAGTATATTCCCTCTGACAGAATGACTTACAGATCTATCTAGGTCATTGTCCAGGCTTCATTTAGGCTGATTTTACATCTGACTTTCCAGCTGGAATCATTCTAGTTCCAAAAAAACCTGCCCATACCTCTGTGCGGTGTGAAACCGTGCTGCCACTGAAATGTCCATATCTACTAATTGCCCTCCTGTGGTCAAGCTAGTATTATACCGCTTTATTCTGCTTTAAACAATTGTGGTTTCTTAGTGCACTTAAACCCCCTGGAGTGAAATTTCACACCACTGTGAAATCAGCACAGGAAAAGACAGCAGTCAAACTACTTTAGAGGGGAGGTGTAAAATCAGCCATAGAATCAATACAGACTTGTTTCTCTTTTACTGAAAACAAATGTACCATATTGTGCACCTGAGTAGGTAGTAAGAAGAAGGTCACTACACTAAAAATCTGAGGAAATAGGAGTGGTAGAAGGATTTATCTTAAATCTCTTAGCATTTAGTCAGGTATTACATATGGCCAGTGTATCAAGTGGTTATACACAGAACATGTTAAGTTACAGCTTGGTTAATAAATGGTCCTTTGCATTCAACAAAACAATTAGAGACCTCTCAGCTAATAACAGCACAAAATGAAACTAAGTGGCTGAGAGTAAGACGTTAAATATAGTTGTATTATATTACATATACATATAATACATAGAACACAAGTGTCATTTACAATGTACAATCGAGAAGGAAGTGCTAACTGTACAGTTTGTAACCTAACTAATTATTTTCCCATTATGAGTGATCTCCAGACTACAGAGATCAGGTTCTATTTGGAGCCTGGAGGAAATGGCAGCTTCGGAGGATGGACTGTATGGCATCGCATCCCCACTAAACTCCCTCCCATCCCAAAAGTCCACCCTTCCCAGGAGTCCTCCTGTAAGTCTCCAGGAATTTCCCAAGGTGGAGCTAGCAACCGTAGAGTGAATGAGTTTTCTTTAACCACCTCCAGGCTTTCAAAACTGAATATATTCACACATTGTGATTGAAAACTGGGGGAATAAAAGAAATGGCCTGAAAGGGCCATGGGAAACTGCTATTTGCCGTACTGTGAAAGTGTAAATGCATAGACAGTGACAAAAAAATGTTCCCGTCAGGGCAAACAGCAGCTCCCTGGGGTTGTTTGTGGTAAGGAAAATGGTACATGTTTTAATATTGTATTCCTGAATGTTTTAATATTATATTCCTGGATGTTTAAATATTGAATTCCCGGATACAACTTTACTTCTTTTACAGGAATGCCCTCCCAAACCATTCTCTTTTGCACATTTTGTGAAATGATAGAAGTGTGTGTGGGTGTGTGTGTGGGGGGGTGTTATCCTAACAGCCTCAGGTAGACCATTCCACAGTGTAGAAGCCACCTCAGAGAATGTGTGTGAAGAACAACAGTATGCTTATAGGGCATACTCCAGCCAAAGTTACAACTGGAAAATCCTATTGTTATTAATGGGAAAGATGTAAGCACATACAGAGTTTTCTCTTTAAAATAATGGGACTTCAGTGCTGAATAAGGAATTATAAACCACAGATTTTTAAAATCTATCGTGGAGGCCTTCCAAACTAAAAATAAATAAATAGCTGTGCAAAGTATTATCTCCTAATTTTAGCAGAGGTGTGTGTGTGTGTGGGGTGGGGGGTGTTTTTGGCTGCAGTGTGTGTGTCTCTCTGTGTGTAAACCCCCCCACTCCATTGATGGAGTTCCATTCCACCAGTAGAAACAATCCGTGGGATCCAAACTATGGATTACATATAATTTATTAGGATTTGTCTCTATCTGCAAGGATACATATTTAAATTGTAATCTGTTCAAACTTTCTGTCTGGATGGAAAAATTGATTTTCATATCATAACCAACAGTGATAATATGGGAAGAACCAAAGCTATACACCTTTTAAGACTATTGCTTTCGGGGGGTATTTTTTGTATTTGTGTGTGTGTGTGCACGCACACACACCTGGAAGTCACGGCAACCTCTGGTGACTGACCCCTACTGGGGTCCTGGAGGATATTCAGAGAGGTGGCTGAGTAAAGCTTGCCCCCGCCTCCTGCCTCTGGTATTCCAAGGAGGTCTCCCATCTAAGTACCTGCCAGAGTCGACCCTGCTTAGCTTCTGAGATCTGATGAGATCGGGCTTGCCTGGGCAGTCCAGGTCAGGGCAAGACTATTGCTTTTGTTTGGAAAATCAAGCACATCCTCAATTCCCTGGTGTTGAAACTGTTACTTCAGTTTGGTTGGTTGTTTTCTTTTCTAATTTTTTCCCCAGGTGAACGTGGCAGAGGTGGATTTGCTTTTGATGGACGGCCAGGCCACCCTGCCCCACAGGGATATCATGGCCAGCCTGGACTGAGAGGTGACCCAGGATCTGGAGGCGCACCAGGCTTATGTAAAGGAGGGTGTGACTCTGTTCTCCCCAGCAGGGTTAACCAGGAGTCAGTGCACAAACCGTAAAGAGCTGAATTCATGGAAGCCTTTGATGTGTAAAGAGGAAGAGGACTTTCACAGACAAAGAAAGTGCTAATTTCCTTTTAACATGAAAACCCTTGCCGTGTACTTATATGTCACCCTTTAATTTGGCAGACATTTTACTTTGTGTGGATGATCAAAAGGAGGGCAGTCCTCTCATTGCTGGCCTTGGGCGTGACAAAAAGTTTCATATAACGACATAAGTTCCGTAAGAACGCTCATTCCACAGTGAACCTCTGCAGTTACTTGTAAACACAAAAAGTGAATGAAACCCAACTAAGGTAAGGATCAAATCAGTTTTTAAACTCTCATATAAATCATTCTTTAAAACACATCTAGAGAATGATGGTCACCGTTTGGTTTAATTTCTGACCGCCTTTTATTTAATCTGCTAAATTGTACTAACACCATTCATACATGTAGGGACACCCTATAACTCAACCCCTTGCAGCCCTACGCTATAGATCCCCTGAGTTCCATCGAACTTACTGCATTAGCTTTCATCCTAAAAGGCATGTCAACAGGCTTGTGCATAATTCATCCCCTTTGGCTGTGTCTTCTTCAATGTCCATGCGCCATAGTTGGTAGAGTGTCATATGGTAGCGGCAAAGAAACCGTTTCAAATCTCCACTCTTCCATTCAGCTCGTTTAGGCATCAGTCCTAAACAGGCCTGCTCAAAATCCTATTCAGCTTTCTTCAATGCAGCTTACTCCCAGGAAAGTGTTCTTAGGATTACACTGTTAGTGACCAAGGCTGGTTCCAGGTTTGGAGGGGTGCTGGGCAGAGAGTACCTCCTTTGTCCACCCACAGAATCCCTGCTCTTTCCTGCACAAGTTGCCTGCATGTCCTTTCCTCAACAGCCCTGGGTAGTAAGTGCAGCTGGAAAAGCTGCTGCTGTGACTCTCAGGAGCACTGCTTGTATCACATGCACACTGTTCTGTGGTAGTACTGGGCAGCCCGGGCAGCCAGCAGCGCAGGAGTTGGAGCCTTTGCAAGCAAGCAGGCAGGGAAAGGGCACATAGACAGGTGGGAGAGGAGGCATGGATGTAGGAGTCAGTGGCAGTCGGTCCTGCCAAAAGCCCTGTACCCAAGTAGGTGCCACACCTCAGGGTATGCTGATGCTGGCCCTAGTAAATTTGGGCCAGTTACTCTGTCAGCTTATCTTACCTTACAGGGTTGTAGTGACCTTGTACAGCACCATGAACTCTGTGGAGGAAATGTGGGATGAAAATAAACTAAACAGATTCCTTTCCTCTATAGACACTTTCATTTACTTTAATTTTATTTTCATTTACTTCATTTACAGCCCACTTTTCTCACTCAGACTCAAGGTGCATTACAAAATAGAGTCAAAAATTCAATCTGATAGCATAAAACGTCAAGTAAACAATGTAGTAGGTCTAGGATTACAGACTTGGACAACAATGCAAGTAAACAAATAGGGCCAGGGTCTTATTACTTCCTTCTGTTCCTGTGTAGTAGACCACCACATGCACTGATGCTGTTAGGATAATGTATAAGACAACACAAAGAAGTTCCCAGAGAGGGAAGATAGCTGCAAAGGCTGTTTGCTTTGTCTTCTTAAAAGGGCCCTTCTTCTCAATGTTCCCCATAAAGTCCAAATGCACCTGTTTGCATTAGCCTTCTGTGACAGATCACACTTATAAACCAGGTTCCTAGTGCAGCAGAATCAGAGATATGGGGGGTGAAGGGTTAACACTCCACTGGAATGGAGAGCTTGAGTGACAGGCTCCTCCTCCTCTCTGACTGCCCAGCACCAGATGAGAAAAAAACTATATGATCAGCCAAGTACTGAAGAGAGTTCAGTTCAGTTTGGTGCATTGCACCCTGGAGGTTCTGTCAGTTGGAACCAGTCTGAAGGCAGTCAGTTGGTTTCTGACAGAGTTTGGAGTCAGTGAGTCTGACAGGAAAAGCCAGACAGGTTCACCTTAGAGTGAAGGGAAAAGGCTCGTTTGCCTTAACTGTAGTATTCCTATCCTGAGGAAGAATTCAGAGACAGAATTCAGAGAAAGAGGCTGCAATCACACACACTAAATAATCCACTGTCAATGCACTTTCCAACTGGATTTTTACTGTGTGAACTGGCAGAATCCAATTCAAAAGTGCGTTGAAAGTGGATTATTTAGTGTATGCGATTGCAGCCTAAGTGTCAGCCTAAGCTGAAGTATGCTTTACACAGACACCGGAACTGGGTTGGGGAGAGTGATTGGTTAGTGCGCTGAAACTCCCTTTCAAGCCAAAAGGAATAAGGTTATATCTTCTGTGGAGAAGAAGATTAATTCCCGCCTAGTTTCTCTGGGGGGGTTGGCTCGGAGGAGGACCCCGGGTCTGATGTGAAGGGAAAATGGTTTTAGACAACTCGGGAGACAGAAATAAACTGTAGTTTCAAGAATGGAGCAAGTTAGGTGCTCAAAGAAAAAGACCCACTTCAGGAAAACTGCACTGTCATAGGAAAATCTCTGAAGAAACATTGTTGCTTTAACGAAAATACTAAGTAAAACATCTGTCACGGTTAAGAGCCTAGAACAGTGGTGGTGAACCTATGGCACGTGTGCCAGAGGTGGCACTCAGAGCCCTCTCTGTGGGCATGCACGCCATCGCCTCAGCACAGAGTTTGCAAGATTGGACAGCAAAAATCACATTAATTGTTCAAAAGCATGCCAAATGCAAACTTTTACCTTTCAATAAAAAGTTGTTTGTATCATTGAAAGCTCTATTATTGTGTTATTCTTTTAAGACAAAAGATGTTAATGTATGAGTTGTTTTTTTCTAAAACAAAAACCTCAGTATTCAGGTTAAATTGCCGCGTTGGCACTTTGCGATAAATAACTGGGTTTTGGGTTGCAGTTTGGGCACTCGGTCTCTAAAAGGTTCACCATCACTGGCCTAGAATATATGCAAGCAAGCGTCAAGATCACTATTTTGCCTGTTAAAAGAAGTGTACTTTGAAATACCAACAAGTTTTACCTCAGCTTTTCCACCCCCTGACTACACCTATGCATCCCTGCCTGTTAAACAAATTTATGATTTCTGTTTAAATGTTATTATGTCTCAAGTGTCATTTTAATGGGTAAAACAAGAGGGCTCCTGTTTTCCCCATCAAGTTCCTGGGCTGGACTGAAACCCAAATTCTATTCTGGGAATCAGGGTGGGACAAACACACTATCCAAAACACAAATATTAACATGCTACTTGGGGCTGCTCAGTCACAGCAGGAAACAAAACTTTTGGTGGGAAAGCCTGCCTGATGGGGGGAAGTGACTGGGGTCAGTCATACCTTCAAATGCAGGTAACTTACACGCTTAGTCTTGTTGATGTTATTTCCTGAGTGAAGTTTCCTAGATAATGTTTTGCAACTACTCTAAACAAAATAAGCTATGCACATTAGGGACGCCAGCCTCCGGGTGGGACCTGGGGATCCCCCAGAATTAGAGCTCATCTCCAGACTACAGAGATCAGTTCTGCTGGAGAATATATATACTTTAGAGGGTGGACTCTATGGCATTGTACCCCAGTGAGGTCCCTGTCCTCCCCAGATTCCATCTTCCCAACCTGGATCTGACAGTTCTACAACTCCTATCCCCCTCCCCCGTTGGTTGCCAGGTAGTACTTGGCAACCCTAAAATAGCAAACTTGGAGGCATTGAGATAGCTCTGCTCTAAATTTACCCTGAGTTTTTAAAGAAAAGAGGATGCCGTTCTCTGTGGAAGTTTGCCCACTGTGGGGCAGCACAAGACTGTTCTCAGAATGCTGCTCCTGCGTTCTCTTCCACTTGGTATTACAGAGGCACCTAAACGGAATCCCCGTTTGTTCATTTGTCTCTTAAACAAGTTTAGTTAAAACAAGTGTAGTTTAGGGAGAATTTCCAAAGCAACTCTGAGTTAGTCTTTGTAATACTTCACTAATAATTTCATCTGCCTTTCCTTCTTGAAACGGAGGCTGAATGGCAAGTGTCCGCATTATTTTGTGCAGAATGCACTTTGCATTCTAGGAAGACAATAAACCCTGGAAACATTCGTAAGTTTGAATAAGTGGGCCCAATACCAGAGCAGCCCAACAGGCACGCGTGCTTTCATTATGCGATGACGGCTGTAGATGAAGTCTGCAGTAAACATCACCACCCACTGTGTGGTTCCAGCTTCTTTAATGCATTGCCAGACCAGAACATTCATCCCCTTGCTCTATAAGCCCCATTGCTGGGCTATTCATTATCTGTTGATGGTGATTCAACATTATTGGCCTGGAAAATGCAGTATGGACAGTGTTCAGCATTACAGCTCCTGTTGGTTCTGTTGCCACGCAGGCGCCTTATACAACATTCACTAAAGGCTATGAACTATAACTGCAAAGCTGGACTGTAAAGCAAGTGTGCCAGGGAAATGGACTGTATGCTAGCCATGTAATAGCGGCCTTCTACTGGATTGTAGGCTTTTGCCCAGCCGAGGTAAACCTCGCTCTGAAGCAGTGTGCCAAGCCAGACATGGACCCGTGAAATGCCTGATGCCTCTCCCGCCTGTCTCCGCAGCCCCTGCAAGATGTGTGCCGAACAGCAAGCCAGCCTCCCTGACCCTGCAACTGAGCAGTACCAACAGCAGTTCACTGACGAGAAGCCATGCTCTGCAAAGAGAACCAAACATTCCTGCTCAGACGCCATGCAAAGATCTCTCCTCCATCACGCAGGCACCTTCCACCGCCACCACCCCGCCTTCACCTAGTCACATCACCAGATTTTGCACGTACTCCTCTGCAAACAAAAGAACTTGCTCCATGATGGGATTAACCAGCAGTCACGTTCTCCAGCCAGTTGATTGTCAGATCGTTAAGACCAGGGGTCATTTTGTAGAAAAAGAGGTGCAGGAGCTCATAAGCATAACTCATTAGCATAACTTATTTGCATATGCTGCACCACCTGGCAGCACCGGAAGTAAGTCAGAAGGCAAGAAAGAAAGGAGAGACAGACAGACAGAAAAAAAGAAAGAGCTGGCAGAGAGGGGATAGCTACTAATCCAAGCCTCAGAAATACCACTATTCTGGGAGGATAGCTTCAGTGGTGGCTGAAGCCTTCAGAAGGCTGGTCGGAGGAACAAGGACCTTTCCAGGGGACGGGGTCATTTTGCTGCCGCCATGACACAAGCAGGCATTCCCCCGTGGAGGGGGGCTGGCACTGACTCCCGGAGCTGCGCTCCCCTGAGCTCCTGCTCGAAATGACCCCTGGTTAAGACCAAATCCATGATAGGATTAACCAGCAGTCACGTTCTCCAGCCAATTGATTGTCAGATCGTTAAGACCAAGTACCAGCAATGGCGCCAGGACATTACTATTCCTTTCTCTCGTTTGTCTCTCTAAAAGGTGTCACTGTTAGACAGCCATTATTACAATTGTTGTTGTTTCTGTTCAGTCGCATTGTTGAGTCTGACTCTTCGCAACCCCATGGACCACATCACACCAGGCCCTCCTGTCTTCCATCCTACTCCGGAATTTGCTTAATTTCATGATCGTTGCATTGATAATATTGTCTAACCATCTCATCCTTTGCCGGCCCCATCTTCTTTGACCTTCAATCTTTCCCAGCATCAGGGTCTTCTCCAGTGAAAGCTCTCTTCTCATTTGGTGGCCAAAGTATTTGAGCTTCAGCTTCAGGATCTGGCCTTCCAGGGAACAGTCAGGGTTGATTTCTTTTAGGACTGACTGATTTGATCTCCTTGCAGTCCAAGGGACTCTCAAGAGTCTTCTCCAGCACTATAATTCAAAAACATCTATTCTTTGGTGCTTGGCTTTCCTCATAGTCCAACTCTCACAGCCATACATTACTACTGGGAATACCATTGCTTTGACCATATGGACTTTTGTTGGCAGGGTGCTGTCTCTACTTTTTATTGTGCTGTCTAGGTTTGTCATTGCTTTCCTCCCAAGGAGCAGGAGTCTTTTAATTTCATGGCTGTAGTCACCATCTGTAGTGATCTTGGATCCCAGGAAAGTGAAGTCTGTCATTGCTTCCATGACTTCTCCTTCTATTTGCCAAGGAGTGATGGGTCCGGATGCCATGATATTAGTTTTTTTGATGTTGAGTTTCAAGCCAACTCTTTCACTCTGAGCAAGAGGCTCTCAAGGTCCTCTTCATTTTCTGACATTAGCGTGGTATCATCTGCATATCTGGGGTTGTTGATGTTTTCCCCAGCAATCTTAATTCCGGCTTGTGATTCATCCAGGCCAGCATTTCGCATGATGTACTCTGCATATAAATTAAATAAGCAAGGTGACAATATACATCCTTGTTGTACTTCTTTTCCAATGCTAAACCAATCAGTTGTTTCATATTCGGTTCTAGTTGTTGCTTCCTGACCCTTATACAGGTTGCCCAACGATTAATCCCATCCTCCTGACCCCCTAGCAACTGGATTTTTCTAGTATTTCCTGGGGACTATGTAACTAGTGAAGCATTAGATTCAAGTCATTATAGGGTATAAAAGGAGAGCATCACCCCATTGCTCGCTCTCTAGCTTCTTAGCTTCCTAACCCCACCCTACCTTGCTGGTTCCATTCTTAGTGCTGTTTGGAGCCTTCCACATGTGTTGCCGGTCAACCCACTATCCCTTTCCCTTAGTTTTTATCCCATCAATGATGCCTCCTGCTAATACAACTGTTGCTATACTTTTCTACCTGAATTCCTAGATCTGTACTGTCTGTCTGTTTAATTTTTATACTGTATGTGTGAGAATCCTTCAGTAAAGAAATCACTGCTTTGAACATCTAGTCTCAGCATCTATTTTTGGGTTCTGGATAAATTGGACTCCTATATACAAGGGTTATTGGTCCCATATGTAATGCCTATTTCCATTGACATATTCATAATTCCCCACTTTTATTAAGAAATAAGACAATTGGGCTAACAGTTCACTCACAGCTCCAGCTGGAATTCATCCTCTTCCCTCTATCTTCTGGATCAGAGAACCTTGATTCACAGACTGCTCCAAGGAAACTGATTGGTTAGCATCAGCTGAACAGAAAAAGACTTCTGAACTGGACACGGAGGACAATGGAGTTTGATTACAGCTCTAGCTGGGAAGAGTTGAGTACTGACAGCTTTGGAATTCAGCCCTGACTGAGAGCAGTTTAACACAGACAGGAGAACTGGCAAGGACAAGTGGGTAATTAGATGAAGACTCCCATTTGGGCCAAGTAATGGAGATAGATCTTCTAGTGAGAGGAGAATTTCCCTAACCAGTCAAACAGAGAGTTAGCTCTGAAGAGTGCAAAGTTCCCTGGTCTGGTGTGATTAGTAACTGCCTTTAGAGACCTTAAGAGTCAGTTAAAAACTAAAGACAAGTACTGGTGTTTCAAGAGAACAGGTTTGGGTACTGGAAAGAATGTACCAGCCTTCTGGAAACCAAAAAAGTCAGATAATACTCAAAGAAACTGTGCTAGAGTGTTTGAAAACCACTGGGACAAAAGCCTCTCAACATAAAGATTTTAAGTAACAGTGAATAGCTTAAGAAACTCTCATTAGCCTGAAATATAAGAACTAAGGCATGTGCATGTACTGAGTTTACCTCAGAGTTATCTATACTGAGTTACCCCAGAACTTTCAACCCCTGATTTCACCTGACCTTTCTCTTCTATGCTGAATAAAATATTTTGTTAACTTGGAATATAAAAACGTCTCAAGTGCCATTTTCAGTGGTTTAAGTTAAAGGGCGATCCTGACCCTTCCCTCAGGTTCCTGGGCTGAGCCAGCAGTAAAATATTATACTGAGACAAGGTGGGACAGTCAAGAGTTCTTCAGGAAAGAAGAAAACAGACCACTAGAGCTGCTCAGTCAGAAAAGGAAAGAAAAATGGAGGGAAAATCTTGCCTCTGAAGGTGGGAAGTGGACTTTTAATAGCTGACTTTAAAAAATCTGTGAATACAAAACAGCATTTGTAACAGTTAAAAATATTAGGTGTATCCCTAGAAATCTATTCAGGCGCATAGCCGTCTTGGCCTGATGCAGCTGAACAAAGTTTAGATCCAGTGGTACCTTTAAGACCAACAAAGAATTATTTTGGGTATAAAACTTATACTCAGAATAAAACTTTGTTGGTCTTAAAGAAGAATTTCTGAAGAAGTGAGCAGTGACTCATGAAAGCTCATACCCTACCACAACTTTTGGTAGTCTTTAAGGTGCTGCGGACTCTTACTCTTTTCTTCTGCTAAAAATTTAGTGTGTAAAGTCGCTTGAAGAATCAGGATTCTGCAGGAAAGCTGAAGGACCAGTATGGGGGCAGAGAAGGAGAGAGTTCATTGTCACTCAGGAAGAAAGGAAAACAAGGCACAAAATTTCATCTGCTTATACCTGAAAACCAGTACTGGCGAGAATGAAGGTAGATGAGATTGATCTGCATTAGATTTTATCTCCATCTTTTCACTAACAGCCTTCAGAAAACATGCATGGTCCTTCCCTCTTCAAATCCCAGACAAACCCAGTCAGGTAGACTGGGCTGAGAGGGGGTGCAGTGCCACTGTCAGGGCTTGGCTCAGACCTGAGCACCAGTGTGCCGGTCTTAGATGAAATGTGTGGACTACCCCTTGTTGCCTCCCACATTCACTCTTGAACAGGCTATGGATATTTCCAGTATGAAAGCTCTTATCAGTGCTGAGGCTCAAGCTACGTTTGCAGAAGTAACAATGCATGCAGTTCAGCAAAATCAAAACTACCCCAGGTTTCTGCACAGGGGAGGCAATCTCCCAGTAAAATTTCCACTGCAAGCACAAACAAGAATTGCAATGGATGTAGAACTGCACGTGGCAGTATCTGGCCTCTGGGGTAATTTGTTGCAAATGCTCCAGGAAAATTCATTTTGCAAAAGCATGCAGGCTGAAAACCATGTGGAGCTAGAAAAGGCATGAGCATGCTATTTATGGGTTCTGTGTCTAGTCAACAGCTTTCCTAGGGTTGCCAACCCACATGTGTGGCCTGGAGAACTCCCAGAATTACAGCTGATTTTAAGACTACAGAGATCACTCCCTCCCCTCCCCAAATCCCACCCTCCCCAGGCTTCATCCCCAAATCTGCTGGAGTTTCTGCTTTCCAAGGACAGTGATCATTGTCATGCATAGCTGCTAGCAGGCTTCCAGTCTCTTTTAAGTTATACGGTGGAGCAGAAGAAGAAGAAGAAGAAGAAGAGATTGGATTTATACCCCACCCTCCACTCCCCAAGGGAGTCTCAGAGCGGCTTACAAACTCCTTTTCCCTTCCCCTCCTCACAACAGACACCCTGTGAGGTAGGTGGGGCTGAGAGAGCTCTTTCCCAAGTTGTCCTTGAGGGAACAGCTGGTACAGAGCTATGGCTTGCCCAAGGTCATCCAGCCAGGTGCAAGTGGAGGAGTGGGGAATCAAACCCGGTTCTCCCAGATTAGAGTCCACGCACTTAACCACTACACCAAACTGGCTCTCTACACCAAACTGGCTCTCTCAGCAAACACCATCCGAACTGCAATAGCCAAAACCCTGAAGGGGTCAATTGCACCATATTCCGATATAGAATATGCTGGTTGCTTTTGGAGGTGCCCACATCAAACTATAAAATGATGTGATGGCTTGTCTCCACACTTAAAAATTGGGGACTTAAACTGCACACCCTACAAACTTCTTTTATTTAGTTTTTATACTTACTGGCTTTTGGGACTTCTCTATGCCATAGTGAGGGCAATACCTGAGCTCCGGAGGCCACCTGGCATTCACTTGTCCTGCTCTGAAGGGATTATAGCCTTGAAAGAACCATGCTGTAGGCTTCATGAGAACAACTAAGACACAGGTTTATTTCAGTGGTAAGCATGGCTTGGTTGTTTCTTTGTTTTCCTTTTCTCCAGCACTCTGACTATTACAGTAGCAAAGATACTGGAAAGCCTGGGCCTGAGAAAGCATAAGTTACACAAAAGGGGTTTTGCTTGAATGATTCAGACTTATAACATGGAACAGAAAGGCTTTTAACTCTTTTGACAGGGACAGCACCCAAACCCTAACTTTCCGTTTCCCATTCCCCTAATGCCACTTAAGTTCAGCGGGCATGAACATGTTCAGACTTCTTGGAGCTGATTGTGGTTGACTGGCAAACTAAAAGAAATGGCAACTGAAGTTAGCAACATTTCATAAAGGAACTATGTGTCAATTAAGTTAACCAGTTAAGAAAACCACACTAGCTTTATGGGAGTTTCTTGTATACTTTTGTTGGTAAGATTTTTTTTTCAGGTTCTCAATGAAAAACTGTTCACTGTTGACTTCCCAGGTAGAGAGCACTGCAGGAAACAACCACCTTTATTTCTGCTTCTTCATTTGTAACAGTTATGGCAATACATTTATATGTCTAATTCTCAACAGGGAGGTGGATACTTAAATCCAGAAACTGGTGCCATGAATAGATGAGACAGATATGTCTACAAACATGAAAAATACCCCAGGATCACAGGAAAAGCTGAAATCTAAATATATATTTATTGGGGGTTAACCCCCTACCAATAATAGAAACAGTAACTCTGGCTTTAAGAAATGAATGCCCTCAGTGGCCATTGTCAGCCTTCAAGCCTTGGTTTCTGTCAGTATAAGGACGGGGCAGGGCTGTTTTGGCCTTTGAGGGAGGACTCATCAGGGCCGACTTGTTTGTACTAACAGTGATCAGTCCTCAATCTCTGAAAGTAGTAGAATCTAGCCCTCACAGTAAGCAAAAGGGCTTCTGAATAAGTGGATTCATTAGAAATAAATATTTAGATGTTGAGACTTCTGCAGCAGTTACCCTGGACCTCTTCCTGCAGCAGTCCCTCTCTTCTTGAGAATAAGTTTAGGGCTTGAAGAAGAAATTGGTACAATTTTCCTTGTATTTGTTTTTCCTGGGGGTAAACAAACCTCGTAAGGGTAAATTGGAAGCAGGATTTTCTGCTCTGGAACAGTAGCACAGTGGTTTGGAAGGCTACTGCCTAGGGGTTCTGATCTTGCTGGGTGGTGCTCCCCCTCCACACTTATCCTTTCCACAGTTAACATTCTTAATGCAATTTTAAACTTACTACGTGTTTCCAAAATTTTCTCATTTTCTCCAGATGCTAATTATTTTTAATAGAAACGTTTGAAGTAAATGTCAAGATCTGTAGGCAGCAGAGCTGAAACTGAAGTTTTGGCTTGGCTGAGTAACAAATAAGAAGAGCCCTGCTGGACCAGACCAAGAGTCCACCGAGTCCAAATTCATGTTTATTTCCAGCAATGGCCAGCCAGATGTTTGCAGAAAGACCACAAGTAGCCATGAAGGCAACACTTCTGTTGCTTGGTCCCCAGTAACTGGTGTTCAGATGCATACTGGCCACTGAGTTTCTATTTAGACGTCAGGGTGAATAGCTATTGATGGATCTATCCTCCATAAATTTGCCTGGTCCCCCTTTAAAATCATGTATGTCAATGGCCATTATTATATTTTGCGGCAGTAAATTCAATACGTTTATTATGCATTGAATGAAAAAATGCTTTGTTATCATATGGAGCAGAAGTCCATCAGCAGCTATAAGCCACAAAGTATAGTTAGGAACTTCAGTCTGGGGCAAGTGATGCTCTGTATTCTTGGTGTTTTTTGGGGGGGCAACAGTGGGAGGGCTTCCTGCCCCCACTGCTGGACCTTCTGAGGGCACCTGGTGTTTTTGACCACTGTGTGACAGAGTGTTGGACTGGTTGGGCGTCTGGCCTGATCCAACATTGGCTTCTCTTATGTTCTTATGTTCTTATTAAGCTGGTGCCTGTCAATTTAATTGACTGATCCCAATGAGATAGAGGAGAATTTCCTTCTCTTTATTTTCTCCATGACATTCATTACTTCATAAACATTTCATATGTCTCTTCAGCAATCTAGACTTTTTTCTATGCCAAATAGCTGCTGAAGCACTGGCTTTCAGTGAACAGGGCAAAGATGACATGAGAGAAGAACTACTAATCATACAACCTATAGAGATGCTTCATTTCAGGCAGTGGAATGTACCACAGATTAGTCCTGAAACACGAGCAATTAGAATTCAGTTTCTAAGTATGTGCAAGGTGAAACTTAGTGCTTAACAGGATTATTCTACCAAGAGATAGCATAGTGTAATGGTTAGAGTGTTCCTCTACAATCTTGGAAACTCAGGTTCAAATTCCCACTTTGCCAGGGAAGCGCACTGGTAACCTTGGCCCAGTCAGCCTGTCACCTGCACCACAGGGTTGTTGTTCTGAGGGAAGAACAATGTTGTTAGCTGCTTTGGAGCCCAACTGGGGGAGAAAATCAGGGTATAAATAAGACAATAAGTTAAATTTTGGTTCTGCTGCCTACAAAATACATCCTTAACCTCACACTTTTTGATTTATAGGGCAGAAATAAAACGTGTGCTAAGTCTGAGAATGTAAGCGTAGAGAGGGTCAGACTTAGGGATGAGCCGATTCTCCATTCCATTCCCTTAGCGGACTGGAATTTCATTCCTCACAGCATTTCACTTCTCCCTAATTCCAATTTAACTAAGAGGATTTCTAAAATTAATCCTTCAGTTGGAGCAGGGATAGTTTTAGTAATTCTTGGGGCTCTGGGCAAAAGTCCAGGATGGGACTCCAGAATCACTGCCCCCCATGCCCCCCCCATGCTGTGGCCAAGCAAGGAGGTGGCCCTTGCCTTGCACACGATCTGACGTATGAATATAAAGAGATTTTGTGGCATTTTACTAATGCACATATACATTGCAGTGCATTGGTAAACAAGAATTTCGATACAACCATATGTACTGTCACACCGACTGTTTTTTAAAAGTATTAAAGTGTTTCCATGGATGCTGTGGAAAAATATAGACATCTTCTTTTCTGAATTGCAGCACACTGCACCTGAAAAGGAACTCTTGGTGGCAATGGAATGCTCTAGAACGGTATGTGATGCAGTGTAGGGTTGATGCACTTCCATCCGTGAAAGGAGGGGGGATTTTTGGCAATGTCCCTCCATTTTACCCCCATTCTATTTCTGTGGCGTGTACTGATTGGGGCGGGGGGAGGGAGAATGAATTGGCTGAAAGTAGTACCGTGGAAGGGGGAAGGAAGAAAGTTCCCCATCATTTAGCTCTGCTTGCACTATGTAGGAATCACCCCAAAGTATTCGTTCAAAGCCGTTCCAGAATAGATGAATTTTCAGATTATTCCAGAGGCCTGCATAGATAGTGCCCATTGTTCCTCCTGGGTGAAGGAGATTCACAGTTTAGCTCCGAAGAACTTTATATAAAAGGACTTGTGGGTATTCATACATTCATAAGACTGATGTTCTACGCATAGCTTTATTTGAGGCCATGTGTGGTATAAATTAGGTGTCCCATGGCACATAACAATTTAATGGGATGGCTTCTCAAAACATCCTGGCATGTGTGCTGTGTGACATATGCAGTGCCATCTTGGCTCCTTCATTTGCGGTGTTCCTAAAATGAAGCAGCTGAAGGGAGCCAGTCCTGGCCCAGTTTAAACAGGGAGACCAGCCCCATCCCAAAGGAGAAACTGTCTTTTATTTAGATTCTCAAGTCCTTGCCAGGTTTCCCTCAAAACTTCCCTCAGAAGTGGAAGCAGTTGTTCTACCTAGCTGTAGGGACATGAGCGAATGGACAAGATATATTTGATTTATTCCCCCAAAGCATTCCCAGTTTGTTTTATGGAAAAGTAATCAATGTAACCAAGGCAGGTTCTTCTTCGAAATGGTCATGTTTACAAACACCAGTATTTTTGTCAAATGTGTGTGGGGCAGAAGAGGCAGCCTGCCCATGTGACATGCCAACTCCAATCCCATTATAATTACTTGCTACAGTGCAGTTGTCAGTTAGAGCTGCAGCCATGTACTGGCTCCTCAACAGCTGAAGTATCCCTTGTGGCAAAATTAACTGCTTGCTGCAAAGCAGTACTGTGCAATCCAGACTACACAGTGTGATGTCCCCAAGACCCTTAGCCCCCAGAGATCCCTATCTTTGTTACAGCTTGTCCCCCCCCCCTTCGTACATGGGTACACCCAAGTGTGGACCTAGAATCAATAGAAGGAACCCGAATTAAAGTGATACTAACATGCAGAGAGTCATGGCAAAGGAAGAAAGGACTGCAGGGGAGATATCATGTAAAAATCTACCTTAAGAAGGATTCAGTCAAGGGCCATTTCCGTGCACGGACCCTGGAGTCTCCTCCCAGATTAACGAAGACCCAGAACTCCAAAACAATAAGCCACAGGCTGATCCCAGCAATTTCCTCCACATCTCTGTGACTCAACAGGAAGATTCTTGCCCTTCCTCAATCATGACAAGTACTCAGACATAGATCTAACTTTCCCAGTTTCCCCAACGGACTATTTCTGATTAGGGTTGCCAAGTCTGTTGAATTTACTGGCGGGGGGGAGTCCTCCGCTGGCCGGGAGCTTCCTGAATCCCCCTGTGGCTTCAGTGATCCTGTTTTTTGAGGATCACTGAAGCCGCGGGGGAATTCAGGTGAAGCCGCGGGTCAAAATGCGGCACAGGGCAAATAGTGGGAAATTCAAGCACGCAATCGGGGTAAAGGGAGGAATGATGCTGGAGCAACGCCTCGTGGGAAAGTGGTCTGACACATTTCTGTCTTTGTCAGCAGAGGAGCTCACAGGTTCAAGACCACTTGATGAAGCCCTTCCATATTTCCTTAGCAATACGCTATTTTTCCCAAATGAAAGAGGATATTGTGATACTGATCTTAAGGCAAAGGGAAGTGATCAGTTCCAAGAGGGCCTTTAGCAGTCTTTAAACAGACAAATAAAACAAGAGATAGGTCTGGGAATTGTTGTTAGCTTTTCAGATTCAGGCCATCTGGCTTGTAATATCTGGAACACACTGTTGGATTCAAGAGCTATCACGTGACATGTAGCAGGGACAACCACAAGTAATAGTTGGGATGGAAAATCACATCTTTACTTAGGAAACAGGGCTGAAGTATGACACTCTTCTGTAACTACTTTGTTTCCCTTATAGAAGAACAGCAACTCAGAGTTAATACAAACCAGCAAGGGTTCTAAATTTAGGTCGGTAACAGGCACCATGTTCAGTTAAGAGCACAACCTGTCTCCTTTTAAGTACTTGTTACAGGTTTGGTTGCTGCTGTGAGAGCGGTGAGTTCAAGAAAGCTGGCTACTGGCCTGGCGTTGGGAAGCCAACAATGAGGAAACATCACCTGCACCTTTTATGTATAACTGTATTGTTTTTATTTGATTTTATGTCGATTTTACTGTTATTTATGCACTAATTATTGTGAGCCACCCTGAGCCTGCCTTGCGGGGAGGGCGGGATATAAATCCAATAAGCAAACAAACAAACAAATATTGTGTATGGGTTCTCTAAACGTGATTACCATGAAATCTAACAGCTACTGGCGAAAGCTAAATACAAAATAATGTAATGAGTGCACTAGTGCTTCTGGAAGGAAGGAAGTTTGACTTCAAAATGGCTGACCAATGTGAAGTATTTGTCCAGTCATTTCTGTTCAAGTCCCCCTCTGTCCACAACGGCTTGAGAAGAAGCAAGAAAAAGGCTGGGAAGGAGCTAGCTGCCAGAAACTTCTATTTATTTATTTCTCCACATCTATAGCCCGCCCTTCCCAGAAGCGGGCTGAGGGCGGGTAACAACGTATCATTTATACAAGGTTTTTTTTGTTCATAAATAACATTAAAATTTAAAACATTTTCATAAATATTAAAATGGTGGTCACAGCAATAACAAAAAAAAAAATTCCTCTTGTTGTGGGAGGTTCCTGGCCATAGCCAGTCGTTGTTAACAGAGTGACTGAGGCCGTATATGGATTTCCGCTGCCTCAGCCAAAGGCCTGGCGGAACAGCTCCGTCTTGCAGGCCCTACGGAATTGAAGTAGATCCCGCAGGGCCTTGATCTCAATGGAGAGCATATTCCACCAGGCAGGGGCCAGAACGGAAAAAGCCCTGGCCCTGGTTGAGGCAAGATGGGCGTCTTTGGGGGCCAGGGACTACCAGGAGGTGTTGATCCATAGAGCGTAGTGCTCTTTGGGGCATATATACGGGAAGAGGCGGTCCTTCAGATATGTCGGTCCCAGGCTGTGTAAGGCTTTAAAAGTTCTCCTTACAGAGCAGTACATCTTAGGTTGCCAGGATGCCACCTGTAACCCCTTGGAACATTTGGGGAGGGGGCTGGGGACCAGAAGTGATGTAACGATGTCAGGGAGTATGGACTTGGATGGGAAATCCTAGAGCACGCCCCATATCATGATGTCACTTCTGGTTTTTGTCAGAAGTGACATCAGCTTGCCTCTCACTGGCATCTTAAGTAGGTGGGCAACAAGCAGGCTTGCAGGGAAGTCTCCTGTTATAGTGGGAGACCTGGTCAGCTTGGCGCAGCCCAATTACTATCAGGAGCTAAGGAGAGTATAAGTATTACACTCATTGGTTATCGGTTCAGTTCAAGATACTGGCTATCACCTACAAAGACCTTCATGGCCTGGGCCCTGTCCAGGGATGGTGCTGGACTCTGAGCTGCTCTCACCGGTGAGGCTGCCTCCACAGCCAGTGTCAACTGGAGCCCCGGCAGCCTCAACAGGGTATCAGAACTAGCAGCCTCAAAGGAGGTGTGGGTGGGACTGAGAAGAGTCTTCCAGGGCCAGCAAAGTTCAGCAGGCACTGAGGTCTGTGAGGGACGGGTTGGTCTGAGGAAAGCAGGAATGGGCCTAGAGGGCCAATGGCCTATCCCAACCAGCACCAGGGTACAACCAGTAGGAGGGGTAGCTGGAAGAGAAGGGAAAACTGGTAGCCTTGTGGAAAGAAGGAGGAGAGAGCAATCGCCACTCTCCAGGAATAGATCAGGTGTGGCTGGGGAAGGGTGGGGCTCCAGTGGGGGTGATAAAGAAGGGTGAGTCTAGAAAGCTTCTTTTAAAAGGGTTCCTGTAAGAGGCTGAGGAGACAGAAAAGACACAGCTCTGAGCTTGAGAACAGCTGCAGTGTCCTGGAACAGAGAAGTGATCAGGTGAAGCAACCCTCCTCTCTTCCCATCCTGAGTCTTGGTATACCTGCCAGAGGGACCCAGAAGGATGGCCAAGGGCAAGCTGATACAGCTGGAGAGGGGAGACAGGCATACCAGCGGGACTGCCCCTGCTGCTGCCCTCTGCTGCAGCAGTTCTTCTTATCAGAGCACAGCCTTCTGAATACGGCTGCCAGACAGAGCAACCAGGGGGAGATCGTGTGCTGTGCTGTCAGCGATATCATGCCTCTCTAGGAATTGCTGGAAATGGTAAGGCAGGGGTGTCAAACTCATTTGTTATGTGGGCCAGATCTGGCATAAATGAGACCTTGTTGGGCCGAGCCATGTGTGTCATAAAATGTAATGCCAGGTAGCAAAGATATAAACTTTATAAAGGACACAAACACAAAGATTGTTTTTTTTACTTAAAATAAAAACACGCTTAAAACATTAGAACTCATGCAATATTTTGTTTATTTAACAGTCTCTGATAACTGACACCTCTTCCTCTGAATTATTGCATCAAAATGCCTGTGCTGTTGGCAATCTTAAGTATGCTGTTCAGGTGTGTATCTGTAAGCTGCAAACCTACTTTTGATTTATTGCCATTCACCACAGAAATCTCATGCTCAGAGTTCTGAGTCTAAGACCCAGGGAAAAACATGAAATGGCTGAGCAATTGAGAGGGTCTGGCGAAGCAAGCTATGATGCAGCAGCAGCAACAGAACTGGAAGCAGGAGATGGCCAGTTCTAGTGGGAGCCTGATAGAAGCCCTCCGGGGACTTCATCTAGCCCCCGGGCCACATGTCTGACACCCCTGCTCTAAGGTGCCACCTTGCAAATGGGAAGAGTTAAGCATTCTCTATTGTGGCTCTTACTTGATGGCTGGCCTGCCTGATGTGATCAGGAAGGCTTCTGTGCTGCTGGTATTTTGCTGAATGTTTAAAGGGAAATTGTTCAGGAAGGCATTTTGCAAAATAAATAAGGTTGTAGCTAACATCTGTGGAATTTAAGGCAGTCTACGTTGTGCATATTATGTTGTTCTTAACATGCTGTTCTCTACATTTATAATCCCGCATCATTATTCTGTTTATTGCTTGTAATAAGTTTCACTGCATTGTTCTCCAGTTTTGTAATCCTGCTGTATTATACTTTGCTTTTAGTGTGCTTATAACGCGGTCGACCCCTCACCTATTTACCAACCAGTCCCCTAACTCTGACCGACAGCGAGCGAGCAGATCTCCTGTCTTACTTTGGGTGACGGGGTCCCTGAGGTAACCTGGATCAGCCTCTCTCTAAATAATAATAAACCTGCTGACCAGTTTCCTCCAATTAGATAGTTTTACAATATAGTCTCTTCGGGGTTTGTTGATATTTGGTCTCTGCGTTTTGTATCTGAGGTAAATATTTGGGACCCTGTGTACTTTGGTCGGAAATCCCATTTCAAAAGGCACCACAGCTTTTCTTTTACTGAATACAACTTTATTGGTACAATTGAGTATACGTGGGGGGATATTGCGGAGATTGCTTATATTGTCACGATGTTACTGTTTCTGATGTCACATTAAGCTTTATTGTTTTACAGACTCATTGTTACTTTGTTGCAGATGGTATGTTTTGCTACACTTTGCACACACTCGCTAAACACTCAGACTCCACCCTCCTGTCCCGCTGCGTGGAGATGTACAGTTTCTTGGCTTGGCACCCCGGTCTCACGCTAGCCCCAGTTGGCTCTTGACCGTCCTGCCCCTCAGCCTCACTAATCTCCCTTTCAGTCAGGATCCTTTGGTTGACAGTACTGAAAAGAGTTTGTGTGTATTCTTTTTTTTTTTTCAACAAACTTTTTATTTTTGCTCTCTTTCATTATCTTACACATTGTTATCAATGTTATCTCAACAATAATTCACGTATAACTGTGTATCTTGATTATATAATAAACTTGTCGTTTCCCACCCCCCCTGCACCATTATTCCATTCACTGTAATTAACAAAATTTATAAGTATTATCTCTTACAGGTAACATTTCTGCTTATAGTGTGTAATATCATATTTATCATAATAACCTTACATCACATACAAATATCATTGTTTCCAGACTGCTTACAAACATTCCCTATATCCCCCTTCAGAAGTTAGACAGTGTAAAAATGTTATTTTTCATGTCCCAATATTGTTCTAAATAGTCTTTCAAATCTTTCCATTCTTCTAAGAAAGTCTCTGAGTCTTGATTGTTCAATTTTCTAGTCCACTTGTCCATTTTGGCCATATATAACAGTTTTCTCAACCATTCCCATAACTCGGGAGTTTTCTCACATTTCCAGTTCTGAGCATAAACCATTCTTGCTGTTGTCACCATATACCATATTAATGTCCTTTTACTTACATTTATATCTTCTAGTTTAAGTCCAAGCATCAACATTTCAGGCAATTTCTTAAAATTTCTTTTAAATTTTTTCCCATTTCAGCATGAATCATACACCAAAAAGCTTTGGCTTTATCAGAAGTCCACCACATATGGTAAAGAGTTTGTGTGTATTCTTAAGTTCACTTGTCTGCTCCCACTCTGGCAAGTCAGACACCTTAGCTCTTCTCACTGAGCTTTCCCACGCTGTTCGCTCCCACAGAGCCCCGAGGGACACCGACTGCCCTTCCGCTCTCTCTGACGTCCCCGGCTGGACTCTCTCTCCACCTCGCGGTTCTCTGACTCTCCGTTCCTAACTGACCACTCCGACAGTTATCTGTCTATCAACAGTGGGTTCCGAGCCCTTGGGCCCCCACCTGTTCAAGGTGTGACTTTCCAGGCATTCTACTCTGCCCCTTTAAGTTCCATTTCGTCACAGTGCTGTTCTCTAACTTTGTTGGTTGTAACTATTACACCGTTCTTACTGCATTCTTTTTAGCTGTAATCCATCTTGAGTCCCAGCAAGAAAGGTGAACTATAAATGAAGTCAATAAAAGTAATAAAGGAAATACTTCTGGGGAATGTGTGAAAGGATAATCCAAACTGAGGGAAATATAGTGGATCTTAGGTGCCAGCCTCCAGGTGGGACCTGAGGACCCCTGGAATTACATCTCATCTCCAGACTACAGAAATCAGTTCCTCTGAAGAAAATTGATGTGTTGAAGGGTGGACTCTATGAAATACCGCCCCCCCCCCCCCGAGGTCCCTGTTCCCCCTAGGCTCCATCCTTAAATCCCTAGGAGTTTCCCAACCTTGAGCTGGCAACCCTGACCCCACACATCCCCCACTGGTGGCTGGGGGGAACCTGGCAACCCTGCATATACTATATACAGATGCTATATACAGATGCATATACTATATACAGATACTATATACAGATTGATACATCTGTCTGTTGTTGACTAGATATTGTGTTGTTGACTAGATATTGGTTTTTATGTTACTGGTCAGCCTATAGGATGGAATTCTGCTAGGCGCCTACATACCCATACTGGCAGCAGTATGAACTCTACCATAACAGATTCCAGCTCTTTCTTTGTGTGTTTAGGAGTTTCCAGGTGAGGGACCTGCAAGGACTTGTGAGGGGCATCACATTTCCCCCTTCCCCCATTTCTACTTTCCTTTTCTTGAAAGTCCATCCCTCCTTTCCCCTTCCCATCCATCAACCATCTTCTCATTATCTGTCCACCTGTCTTCAGCTTTCCTTCATTTCCTGCTCCTAAGAATGTCTACCTGGGAAAACTATGACCCAATTGTGGGTTCTCCTCCCCACACTATTTCCTCTCTCCCTTCTCCTGGCAGCCCCCTATCCTCACCTTTTCCTGCTTTCTTCTTTCCTTCTGACCCGCCAGCCAATCTACTTTTATTTACCCCACTGTGTTCAGTTTTCCCTCATTCCCTCCCCCTGGCAGCATCTGGCTGGGGAAACTATGGCCCTGTTGTGCAGTGAAGAACCTGCAAAGTTGCAGGAGACACTTCACTTTCCGCTGTATTCCCATCCTCACAATATTTTTTCTTTCCCTTGTTCTGGCAACCTTTCCTTGCTTCCTTCTCTCTTTACCACCAGCCTACCTTTTATCTGCTCCCCAACCTTCAGATATATTTATATTCCACCTTTCTCCACAATGGGGGTCTAAAGCAGCTTACTTCATGCACCTCTCACAGCAACCCTGTAAGATAGGTTAGGCTAAGAGTTTGTAACTGGCCCACGATCACTGAGTGAGCTTCCCCAGCAGAGTGGGAATTTGAACCTGGGTCTCCCAGATGCTGCTCAGAAACTCAAACCACTACAGCACACTGGCTTTTGTGGGGTGGCTGCTGCTGCACAGTAGCCAGTCCCATGAGTCTTGCAGGTTGTATTGTATAGTTTCCCAGTGGTAGCTGGTGGGCCTCGTCCTGATGAGTGGCATACCTTGAGAGGCCCTGCCCCTCCTCCTGTCTTCTGCTTACAGAATCCAAGGGTTGAAGGTTGGCAAAACTGTTGAGTGTGCAACCCTCACAATAGCCACTAAAGAGGGCATGTTTCTTAAACCTACAGGTGCGGCTTCCATTATTTTTGGAGGGGGGAGTTAACCCCTAGTGTATTTTTCTCTTTAGATTTCAGATTTTCTACAAATCTGAGGCTTTTTCAGGTTTGTAGGAAGATATATCTTGGCTGTGATCACACGCACAGTTAGCCCCGACATAAGTGCGGATGCCAGGCGGATTTAACGTGCACGATCAGACACGCACATCTGGGAATCGTCCTGCCGCCAGTAGCAACCCGTGTTGCCCGGCTGCAGAAGCAGAGTAAACAGGCACCTTGGAAAGTCTGGTAGCAAATGGGTTGCTATGGGCCACGGGTGGACTTTCCTGTCTGATCGCTCCAGCACGCTCTCATGGTGTCGGGATGGTCTGATCAGGCTATCCCAACTCTGTGCTGTTGTTTTTTCATCTTCTCAGAATGTGCATCATTGTACACTCCGTAGGGAGCCCTCAGGGTTGAGGTGCAAATAATCGATCCCTCGTTTAAACACATCGGAAACAATCGGCAACCCCCCCCCCCCGACTCATCCGTGGTTGCATCTGATTACACAGTGGCGGGCTGTGCCCGCAGTTTCAAAAGACTGTGTGATTGCACGACTGCAGGTCAACTTTCGCCGGAGGAAGTAGCCTCCCCCCCCCACTTTATCTCACGTGTGACCACAACCCTTGTCTGTTCACAGCTCTGATTTCTGGATTTAAGTATCCACAAATTTGGTCATGTTGAGAATTTGCCTTATTGATGATGCTTTCTTATATACATAATTTCTTGCAGAGCATCCTGATTTAAGCCTCTGTTACTATGCTGGAATGAGAGATCCAGGTTTTTGGGGGTTTTTTTTAGCTGACAGTGATTTAATTTTATGTTACAGCTCCTTCCATGGATGGTTTCTGTCCAAATAACTTTGGCCATAAACCCAGAGCAGTTTTAGAATAACTGCATTCAACCACAAAATTTAGACTTTAGTGGAAAAAATTCCAGATTTCTATATTGAAGCAAGATAATGAAACATGAGTTGACATCTGGACTGGCTAAAGTTTCTGCTAACATTGGCCGAGGACAGACTGGCAATCTAAAGCGGAGGCAAAGCGGAGGGAACTGGTGCGGGGGAAAAACTCAACGAGCTGGCCGTTCATACTGGCCAGAGCAATGCGGACCAGTGGCGATACGGAGCGTTCAGACTGCCACGGAGCATTCAGACTGCCGTGGAGCCGGCGCGCGCTGCTGCGCTTTTTTTTGTTTTCCTTTGATGTGTTTCACATGTGCGCACAACTTTGTGTGGCGCATTCACACTGCCGCCTCCGGATGCCTCCCGCTTCTTCCGGTTCACACTGTTTGGAAGCGGGAGGCATGTGGAGGACGGCCCCTGAACACCGGTTTTACCCGGTGTCCTGGTAAAGCGGATGGAAAGCGACTGGGAGACGGGTAAGTATGAAACGGAGCCCACGGACAGATGCGCATGTCTGAACGTGCTCCTTTCTTCCGTTTCTGAAGCGTGCCTGCCCCGCTTTACATTGCCAGTCTGTCCTCGGCCATTGATTCTCACCAATAATGTATGCCAGTTTAGTATTGTAATTGGTTTGCCATCACTGATTTGAATAACTACAGCACAGATGTGGAAGGAAATTAAAATATATCAATACAACCAGATTCCATGTAAGTTTTTTTTAAGGATACGCAACCTTATCTTATGCATGTCCAACCTTTTCTAATTCTATGGGATTTACCTCCATGTAGGTGACCCTCGCTGCAACTCCATTCACTTGGAAGGGTTTTTGTTTTGCAGTTAGGACTGCAATCCTAAACACTGTTAGAAACTTGGGTTGCCAAGTCCGGGTTGGAAAATACCTGGAGACTTTGGGGGTGGAGCCAGGAGAGGGCAAGGTTTGGGGAGGGGCCTCTGCAGGGTACAATGCCCTAGAGTCCAGAGCAGCCATTTTCTCCAGGGGAGCCGATCTCTGTCAGCTGGAGGTCAGTTGTAAAAGCAGGTTCCACCTGGAGGCTGGCAGCCCTATTAGAAACCCATTATTTAATTAGAATTAAAGAATGCCTGCCCCTACACAGGATGGGAATATAACAGGCTTTACTTCATAATAAATGGCTTTATGATTTGAGCATAAACTAGCATTAAGGAAGATCCATAGATTATCAAACAGACTCGTGCAATAGATTAGATTCGTGCACTGAGGAGCACTACTGCAGGTTTTCCCCCCCTTTCCAAATGCTCGCATGGAACGAGTCACCAGTCGTTTTGGACGACGTCCTAGAAACGGCTGTTCCAGCTCCCATCGAAGGTCTTTCCCCTCCCATCAGAACAATCCTCTGCAAGCACGCACAAGGAACAACCAAACCCCGGCAGCAAGGATCGATTTGCTGCTTTCCGCTGCGTTCTTTACCATTTTCCTTCTTCCTAGGTTATCCTTCAAAAGTCCATTTGTTTTCTGCAGTGGTCCAGCGACTCTACCACCTCCGGGCGCTCCAGCCAGAACACGAGAACATCTTGTAAAGTTGTCTTCTGCGTCGTCTGGGATCAACGCGCACAACGGGACCAATCGACGGCGGCGCAGCCTCAGGCTCCCGGAACCCGTCCCGGCCGTCCGCCTTGCAGCGGCCCCTCTCCACGTGGAGGCGCCGCCGGGACTCCCAGACTCCTCTTCCCCGCCCCGTGGGCTTTCTTATCTCCCTGGCTCCGCCCCTGCAAAGTGCCGAGTAAGCAAAATGTCAGTGGAAAGCTGCGAGGAGGCGGTGCCGGGGAACGAGCTGTAGCTGGCGGGACACGGGGGACCGGGGCACTTGGAGGAGGCTAACGCGGATTCGAACTTCCCCGTTTGGGCTGCTTTCTCCATGCAGCAGACAGGCTCCATGCAATAGTCCACATCGCGCCTTGGATGCAACCGCAGTCCCCGGTAGGCTGCAGCCGCGTTCGCTCCTTTGGGCAAACTAAAGCAAGGTAGGAATCCCGGTGCCGTTTGGGGTTGCAAGACGGGAAACGAAAGATGCTTTGCTTGGGCTGCATCGAAGTCTTTCTAGTTGTATGCTGTCAAGTTTTTGTCGGTGAAGTTTAGCAAACTGTGTTTCTTTCTTGGAGTCGTTTTCTCTTGCAATGGGCTGTTTGTTTGCAAAGATGAAGTCCAGAGAAGAACCTTGTAGTACCTGAAAGACTAGCGCCAGCTCTAGCTCAGGGAACGTTGTGGTACAATAAAATCTGTTCGCCTGAGAGCTGCTGCCGGACTCTCCTTTTGAGGCCATAATGCTATCCTATACATGTTTACGCAGGAGGAGTTACCCCCAGGTAAGTGTGCGCAGCATCTCAGCCGAGCGCGGCTACCCCTTGGACGCTCTTAAGGCATTTGCCCTTGGACGAGCCTTCTTGGGCGGCTAGTAGTTATGTCTGGCTGTTCTTCTTTCGCCTCGTGGTACCTGAACGGGTATCTTTGCGCTTCGATGAGGATCCCAGGCCGCCCGACCGTACAGGTACGTTCCCTCCGATGCGAGCCCCTCGGAGTTCTGGGAGACTGAACCCCTAAGCAGTTGTGCCAGAAATGCTGCCTTAAGTTGATGCGTGATTCAGCCTCCCGGGAAGGGCATTTTGGCCGCCTCTAGAAATAATGAGCTCGTTTCCTCTTTGGCATTCCTTATGCTAACAAGAGCTTAAAAGCATTATTTGTTCAAAGGAGGCTTTCCTCTGTTTGTAATACTTGTGCGGAGCTTCAGAAAATTCCCTTAAGCTGAGATGGTATCCCTGTGGAGTCTGATCCAGGGCAGAGTTACTCAGAAGTAAAGCCAAGTATGTTCACCTGTTTCCTGAGTAAATATGAATGAGATTACGAGCTTTGGGTATCTTGTGAGCCTCACATTTCTGGATCGCTCTCTTCAGTGGTTCTGAACCAGTTTATGAAAAAGCCTCTGTTTTCTGGAAAAATGGGTCACCATGGAAATATAATTGTAGAAAACTGGATAAGTTTTCCGGTTGCTTCAAGACCTCTTTGACGGGGTGCAGGAAAGCGCTATTTCTATAATGACTGCGTGCCATCAAGTTGCAATGGACTCATGACGACCCCGTGCTCATGAGGTTTTCAAGGCAGGAGATGGGCAGGTGGATATTTCTAGGAAGGGATGCAACCAATTTTGAGGTATCCTGTAAAGGCTTTAAAATGTTTACCTACCTATTTCATGGCAAAGAAGACACCTGGATAAAATGAAGGGACGGCATACAAACTTGGCCTATCTGTGTGTGTGGAATTTGAATATGGAAATCTTAGTTATGTTTATGTTCATTTTGAAACCACTGCTTGGGAACTCTGTGCTGCTGATGGTTTTTTACTGCCATCGCGTATTTTTACTATGCAGACCGACTGCATTAGCAGGAAAGTGTGCTTCAGTTCATTGGCACCGGAGGAGAGATTGACACAGACGAGCGAACGCATGATGGCAGCTTGGCACTGGAAATCCAAATCTACTTGGCAGCTGCTCTGTGTACTGAGGCACTTTTTGTGTGGATGCTGGCCAGCCGCATGCTGCATCTTTGACTTGTGGCCTATGCTTTGGGGTAGCATTGAGAAATTGCTAGATTTGTGTAGACTCAATGCTTCTGGGATTTCAAGAGGTTCAGGAGGTTCCCACAGACTTGTATGTTTGGGTGTCAGAAAAGGCTTCCTAGGTCTTTGTTCCCCAGTGATATAAGGCAAGCTGGGAAGACAGTAGCAACATCTTGGCTGGGTGGCTAGTTTATTCTGGTGTGTAAATTAGACTTGATCTGCTCAGCTGGGCAGGGCCTGTGTGTTTCTGTGGCCACGTTCTGATGTCACAAAGAAACTAAATTCTGAACCCAACCATAGTTTGTTTTGCCCATACACCTTCCTCACTCTTCCCTTTGTACATGAAGCTTGATGCACAACTGTTCTGTTTTATCAAGCTCCCTTTCACCATGATGTCTGCGTTTAGATGATTCAATGAATTGGACCTGGTTGATGATTACTTTTGGGTCAAGCTCCGTGCACAAAGGGATGACTGAGGGGGGCGTGCGTGAAGTTACACATTGTTTCAGTACCCAAATGCAGCCTGTGCCCTTTATTTTTATACCCTGCGTTTTTTCCCCAGTGGGAACCCAGGACAGCTGACATCATCATTTCCTCCTCCTCCATATCACACTCACAACAACTGCCCCGTGGGGTGAGATTAGACTGAGAAGGTGATTGGCCAACCCAAGCTCACCCAACAAGCTTCCTTGTCAGAATGAGAATTTGAAACTGGCGCTTCCAGATCCTAGTCTGACGCTAACCACCACGCTGGCTCTCCACATGTGTTTCACTTGCGTATTCCCCATGGTGTAGATGCACACCCAGTCCGCTTGGGTGTTAATGATGTTGGTGGTTGCAGATCTAAGCCCCATTTATGAGTGATTCTTTGTTAGTGTCAAGGAGAAGGAATTGAAGCAGATATTTTGCTGCGTGCTCCCAAATATCCCCCCCCCTACAAATTGTACTGCAAGGGGCCAGATGTGAAGAAAATCAGACCTTTCTCCATTTCCCCTTCATATACATTAGCGCAGAGTGACCTGGTTTCAATGTGAACTGAATACCGAACTCATTACCTTATGATGCTAAGGATTGTATAGTGCCATCGTGAATGAATTTCATTAACATGGGATCTGTCCTCTTGTCCTGCACTTCTAGTAAGCTTTAAATCCAGTTTTTAGACGGAAACCCCCAGGTGTAAAAAAAAAAAAATGAGTAAACTCATTTAATGTAAGACCTAGAATGAAATAGGGGTCATTGGATAATTCTGTTTGGTCACTATTATATTAATGCACCATCTGGAAAATCTTGGCTTGGGAGTTCCCTTGGCCACTCAGTTCATGAGTAGGAAAGTGTATGGAATCCTGGCAAATGTATCTGAAGTTTCATAACATAGAAAATTGGACAGGGCAGGCTACATAGATACAGTGTTGGGAGGAAAGTTATATTGGCAAGGTTGGGGCAACATGACTTAATAGGTTTCTTCTGATTTTGACTTGTGTCCTAGGACCTTGGATTCCAGATGTTATAAGGAAATCAGCTTGCACTAATGCTGATTTATTAGAGCTTCCACATTTCGTGTAAAAACATTTAGTGGCTTGTTCTGTATTAAATTAACTACGTATGGACATCTTCCCTGTAGCAATTTACCCTGTGGTTCATTTTATGGGATGTGGATTCCATTTTTTGACCAGCACTGACCAATATTAGTGCAAGCTAATAAACCAGCATATCTGTGGGACCACCTCTCCCCATATGTAGAAGAAGAAGAGGAGATTGGATTTATACCCCGCCCTTCACTCACTTGGAGTCTCAGAGCGGCTTACAAACTCCTTTCCCTTCCCCTCCCCGCAACAGGCACCCTGTGAGGTAGGTGGGGCTGAGAGAGCTCTTTCCCAAGCTGTCCTTGAGGGAACAGCTGGTACAGAGCTATGGCTTGCCCAAGGTCATCCAGCCAGGTGCAAGTGGAGTAGTGGGGAATCAAACCCGGTTCTCCCAGATTAGAGTCCGCGCACTTAACCACTACACCAAACTGGCTCTCCAGTTTGTGCTGTGCTGTGCTGTGGAGAGCCTTGTGCTCTGCAGATCAACACCTCCTGGTAATCCCTGGCCCAGGAGACAGCTGCCTAGCCTTGGCCAGGGCTTTCTCAGCCCCGGCCTGGTGAGATCAGAGCCTTGCTGGACCTATTACAGTTCTGCAGGGCTTGTAAGAAGGAGCTGTTCTGCCAGGCCTTTGGTTAAGGCAGCAGGCATTAAACCATCTTGGCCTCCCCTGCCTTTGGTACCCATCCAGTCCCTTTCAGATACTGTTTATTACCTATCGGGCACTGTTGTATATCAGGGTACCTACCACCATCTGCTTAAAAACAGCTATAAATCGGGCTACCTATTACCCTCTGTTTAAAATGCTACAGGAGACGTTGGACTGCTAGTGTTTGTGTCATCTCACTTTGATTGTTTAGATTGTTTAATTGTTTTTATATTGCCGGTTTTATTGTTAATTTATATGTTGTGAGCCGCCCTGAGCCCACTTGTGGGGTAGGGGGAAATAGAAGTTTAATGAATAAATAAAATAAACATTTGCTCCTGAGGTGCCTTACAAAAGGGCTGTTAAGTGGTTTAAAACCAAAAGAGTTGCAGAAAAACCTTGGGAAAGACAAAGACAATCCTGGTTGTGGTAATCTGCTTCCTATCCGTGATGGTGCCAGAGTTCTGAGGGTGATGAAGCTGTTAAAAGCTCAGCCTTCGGATGGTTCTTCCCCTCTCCCAAGGCTATACTCTCTCCAATATTGCTTTCATGTACTGTTAAGTATCTATATGTATATTACTATATTCAAAGGAGTTTAGTTTCAACTCTTGTTTCTCAGTCTTGAAGCTTACGTCAGCACATGAGGCATCTAAGATAATAAACATAAAACAACACTACCGCCACAAACTGTTTGCCATACAAGCATGATGAACGATTCCATCTGTCCCTCAATAAAAAGAGTCAACACCCAGATCCCTCCTAAGAGCCAGTAATATCGGTGTCCTCGCTTCCTGTGGCAAGCTGTTCTAAACCATTAGTAGTGTGAGTGGAAAAGCTGTTGGTTGAGTTGGAAATGGTTGAACAGTCCAATGACAAGCTGTGGCAAGTAAGGCTGCACCTTACTTAGAGCCAGTTTGGTGTAGTGGTTAGGTGCGCGGACTCTAATCTGGGAGAACCGGGTTTGATTCCCCACTCCTCCACTTGCACCTGGCTGGATGACCTTGGGCAAGCCATAGCTCTGTACCAGCTGTTCCCTCAAGGACAGCTTGGGAAAGAGCTCTCTCAGCCCCACCTACCTCACAGGGTGTCTGTTGTGGGGAGGGGAAGGGAAAAGGAGTTTGTACGCCGCTCTGAGACTCCCTTGAGGAGTGGAGGGCGGGGTATAAATCCAATCTCTTCTTCTTCTTCTTCACCTGCACATCAGTGGATGCTGCATTATTGTTTCACTCTAGCAATAATTTACAGTGAGATTGTTTAGTTCACATAGTTCACATAGTTCATCCAGCTCAAAATATCAGTAGAATAATATCTAATAATGTGTGAATGTAGTCCAAGAGCCAAAGAGAGGCATGCAATTGCTGTGTTGGGTTCACCCCAGGACAGATGATCCTTCAGTGCTGTAGTGGTAAGAATTACTCAATATTAAAACATCTCTCCTTATATATAATTGAGTAGTGGGGTGGCACTTTCTGAACATTCCACACACTCCTAAATCAGTTGGCTCCATGATGTGTCACTCAGAAGCTGTCTCTATCCACTGGCTGTGTTGCCAGAGTCTCGCTTCCAACATTCTGAACACTTTGCTGTTTCTCTCCCCCCTCATAACACAGAGGTCGTTTGCATATGTGGCCTGATTGGCCTTTGTCTCTAACATGCTAAACAGTTTGCTGTTGCTGTTGGGAGTCATTGAATGTGTCCTGAGGTAAAATACATATCCCAATCGTCCCTTAAACGGTCACTGGAGTTGCCAATCTCCCTGTGGAGCCTGGAGATCTCCCAGAAATCGCTGTGTTCCCCAGCCACAGCTCATCAGTTCCCCTACAGAGAATTTCCCAGCTGTGATAACTGATCTCCAGATGACCAAGATCAGTTCTTCTGGAGACAATGGCTGCTTTGGGCAGTGGACTCTATGGCATTATACCCTGCTGAGGTCCCTTAGCACCCCAAACCCTGCCCTCCCCAGGCTCTACCCCTCAAATCTACAGGTATTTCCCAACCCAGAATTGGCAACCCTGTAACTGGCTATGGAACTGCTTTCCAGACCCTTGGAACCCAGAAGACATGGCATAGGAGGAGGTGCTTTTCTACCTTAGATGCTACTTCATAGCCCCAAATCAACATAAGTCAGGGGTGGAGGGAACCATACCTATTACCATGAGGCTGTCTTCCCATACTACCTACTTGGGGCAGCAGAATGACTTGAGACAGCCTTGCCTTATAGCTAAGCAGAAGGAAATAAACATGGCTTGCCTCCCTCTATTTTCCACTTCCCTCTGCCATCCCACCAGCCACAGCCAGGACAATCACCTGGAACTTCCTTCTAGAGCCTGTTGTATTTCTTCCCACAGCAGGAAGGCCAGTAAGGCCAGTTTCAAAGGTACCCCAGACTCTTCACATAATCTTCAAGAGATAAACTAATCCCATTCATTTTAGGTAGGTAGCACAATCCCCTCCATGTTTTAAGGTTCTCCTCTAAAGAGTCTTGGGAATTGTAGATGGTTGAAGGAGCTGAGGATTCTCTAGTATTTTTTCGAAAGAACACACACACAAAGCTGCCTTACATTGAATCAGACCATTGGTTTATCAAGGCCAATGCTGTCTACTCAGTCTGGTAATGATGCTCTGGAGTCTCATGTAGAGGTCTTTTTCAACTTGTACTACTAGATCATTTTAACTGGCTATGCAGAAGTTGAACCTGGGACCTACTGTAGAAGGCAGAAATTGAACCTGGGTCCTTCTGCATGAAGAGCAGATATTCTGCCACCGAGTCATAACACCCCATGTTTTGCAAAACGATAACATTTGGTGGTGGTGGGGATGGTGTTACTGCTCTTGAAACAGAAAATGAAGAATTGTGGGACCAAAAAGGATGTGTACACAGTGGGAGAGGGATGTTGGTATTTGATTGAAACCTTGACCTGAAAATTGTCCAGTGGCTGCGAATTATATTATCTGAATTTAGCAAGCCTCTTTTCTGTGCTCTAACAAAACATTTAATTCAGCTCAACTGCCTGGTAAACTCCCAGAAAGATGGAGTTTTCTAAAAACAAAATACTGTTGTGTCCTAGGGGCGAAAGAATCTGGGAATGTAGGTCCACAGCGATAAGGAATGTTGAATCCAAAATAACAGCTGTTTCACTTCATTTCCCTAAATGTGCACAGTTGATTGCTTTGATACTCATTGCCTCAACTTTGGTAACTGATTTGAAATCCTTAACTATAGACTTTAACACACTGAGTTTATTATTTATTTATGTTATTTATAGTCTGCTTTTCTCACTTGGGCACAAGACGTATTACACAGAGTAAATCAATACAGTTGGAAGGATGGGACATTCAATAAGCAATGCAGTAGGATTAGGATTGTAGAACCGAACAGAACTGAAGCAAAAACAGAACTGAAGCAAAGCGCAGATATTTACATGACAGTCTTAAGGCACAGCAAGACAATGAATTGTGGTGTCCCTAGGGATACTATTGCCATTTTAGAACTGAACATGGGCTATTTAAAAATGAGCTGTGATGGACTGCACTTTAAAATCTTAGGAGTGCTGTGTAAATAGGTAATGGGCAGTGAAGGGCTAGTTCCTCACAGAGCCAGAGCTCACATAACAGGCTGTTCTAAGGAATTTGATGTTGCACGGAGAAAAGCTTTGGAACTGAATGCTGAGGAGAAATTATTCTGAATTCAGCCCTAACTGAGAAGACTCTAGTACTGACTGAACTGGAGTCTAGCCCTGACTGAGAAGGGTTTGTGTTTAGCCTTGTGTACTGGCTTGCAGGCTCTGAGTACCAAGTTTCAGAAGTCAGGCAGGGCAGGGTCATTCAGTATGAAGTCAGGGTTCCAGAGGTCAGGCTTGGCAAGGTTGTTCTGTCCAAAGTCAAGGTTCAAGAAGCCGGGCTTGGCAAGGTTGTTCAGTCCTAGGCCAAGCTTCCAAGAATCAGACATGGCAGAGTCGGTGGCCTAGCATCTATTGTACACATTGCACCCACACCTAACAGCCTCTCCTGGCTGGTTTTTATAGCCCCATGCCTAAGGGTCACACTTGCAGCCATCTGCTCAGAAGTAATCCTGCTATTACTCATCTTTGTCATCAGCAAGCACCTGGCATCAGGCCAGGAGATGTACACTATGCCTTTTTGCCTGTAGTTCTGTTCTCAGTTTCTGTCTGCGGTGCTCTGAGGGTGTAGGAGATACTGGTGGGCTGGGAAAGGTGAAATGAGGTTCACCTGCTGAATCAGGGCTGGAGGGTGTCATTGGCTATGCACTAGCTGTTGGCTGTGAATCCTGATGACCCTACATCTCATTCTCTTGGTGGTCAACTTCTGTTAGTTCAAGGCCAGCTACACAGGGCTCCTCTTCTCCTGAGGAGTCCTCACTATTGTTGAGCCCTGGTTGACCCATAACACCCTGGCTGAGAGCAGTTTAACACAGACTGGGAAGGTTAGGAGGAAGTGTGAGTAGTTAGGTGAAGAGTCCCATTTGGGCCAAGAAAAGGGGATAGATCTTCTTGTGAGAGAAGAAATTCCTTTCCCAGTTGGAAAAGAGAGATAGCTCTAAGTATTGGAGTGATCCCTGGTCAGATGTGTTTAGAAACTGCCTTTTGAAACCTGAAGAGTCAGTAAACCTCAAGAAGAGTTCTGGTGTGTTTAGTGAAGGAGTTTGGGTACTAGACAGAGTATCCCTGCCTTGTGGAAACCAAAAAGTCAAATATGCTCAAGAAAGTATACTGGAGTGTTTATGAAACATTGAAACAAGAGCCTCTCATCTTAAAGATTCTTAGTCACTGTGAAAAGCACAAGAAACTCTCCATTGCTTCAGACATATGAACTGTGCCTATGTTGATTTACCTGAGAAATTTTACCTCTGATTTACCTCTGACCTTTCCCCTCTATGTTGAATAAAGTATTTTGTTATTTTTGAACTTTAAAAAGCTTTGAGTGCCATTTCAGTGGTTTAAGTTAAAGGGGGAATCTTGACCCTTCCCTAAGGTTCCTGGGCTGTGCCAACAGTAAAACATCATACTGACACAGGGTGGGACAGCCAAAGTTCTTCAGGAAATAAGAAACCAGACCACTAGGGCTGCTCAATCAGAAAGGGGAGAAAAACAGAGGGAAAATGTTCCCTCTGAGGAAGGGAAATGGGCAAAGTCGTCATAGCAGTGCAGCAGGATCATGCTCTCTAGCTTTCCCCCATGCCCCTGCAAGTGCTGAAACAGCTGCTGGAGGTTGGGGGGGGGGGGAGACACTGGACCAATCTCGCACAGGCCACTTGCCTCTCATTCTCTCTGGAGTTTCTCCTCCAAGTTTCCTCTGGAACATTTTTGTCAATTTCACACTTGGAGTCGCAGCTCCTAATCTGCCCCACATGTTCCATTTCTCATTACCAGTTGCTCCGGGGCTGCCGCGAGGCTTCCTGCTGCTGCCTCTTCCCACTCCCCTCCCATTCCCCTCCTAGCCCCTCCCTCTTCCCCTCCCCATTTTTGCATTATTTTGTCATAATGCAGTAACAGAAATCACGTGTCACGCTGGGGAATCCTGATTGGACCCTCTTCCTCTTCATTGGGTAATTCAAAACTGTTTGCAAGCACACACACGGAATCTCCATTTTCCCAGTTGCAGTTTTTCAGCAATGATGGAGGATCTTTGGAGGAAAGCACTTGCTACTTTGAGTTCACTTATGAAGTTGGTGCTGCTGGTTCTAAATTCCACCAGCAATCTCCTGAAATAATGTTTTAACAGATCCAGAAGGAGAGGAGGGCATTTCCGTGCTCTTTTTCCCTCCTCATCTTCAGTGGCAAGTTTTCAGAAGCCATACACCACTATTCCTTTGCGTAAATGAGAAGGTCTACACTGTTTGTTCTTCAATTAAAAAGTTTTCCTGTGTATTGATTAACTCGGCTTATCCTTCTTTCCATAAAACCCAGCAGCCAAGAACAGGCACTAAAGTCAATTGGGGGGGGGGGGGGGTTTAAGGTCATGCGGGTCGTACAGGGAACACTATTCGTTAATGAAATTTAAACTAGTTTGCTGTTGTGAGCTGATATGCACCTAATGGTGTCTGGACTGAGATGTCCATAGTAGCCTCCCATCTCCCTCCCACACGCTCTGGCCGCTGTCCTCCATCCTCCATTCCACTGGCAGTAGGAGCAGGAGCAGCAGCACTCTGGGCGCTGGATGTGAGTGTGAGCCAGGGGGGTGGGGAGGGGGGAATCGCAGTTCCACACTGGCTTCTCTTATGTCCTTACACATCTGGAGCAGAGGTCCATTAGTGGCTATCAGCCGCAAGGTAGAGATAGGGACTCTCGGTAGGGTTGCCAGCCTCCAGGTGGGGCCTGGGGATCCCCTGCTTTTACAACTGATCTCCAGCTGACAGAGATCAGTTCCCCTGGAAAAAAATGGCTGCTTTGAAGGGTGGCCTCTATGGCGTTGTACCATGCTGAGGCCCCTCCCCTCTAGAAACCCCGCCCCCTCCCGGCTCCACCCCCAAAGTCCCCAGGTATTTTCCAACCCGGACTTGGCAACCCTAACTCTCGGTCTGGGGCAAGGGATGCTCTGTATTCTTGGTGCTGGGGGGGGGGGGGCAACAGTAGAAGGGCTTCTTGTGTCCTGGCCCCACTGCTGGACCTTCTGATGGCCCCTGGTGTGTTTGGCCACTGTGTGTGAAAGAGTGTTGGACTGGATGGCCCACTCGCCTGATTGCACATTGGCTTCTCTCATATCCTCCCCCTTCCCTGGTCTTCCTGTCCATCCCCTGGAGTCCGCTCCTCCCCGGATGATGTCAGCCTGGCCGGGCTGGCAGCTCCTCCAGCCTTCTCTTCCTCTCCCGTGCGATGATCTGTGGGCACTTGGTTCACCTTGCCTGGCCTCGACCTCGCCAGCCCTGCTTGCCGCCGCCACCGCTCCTCCTCCACCTCCCTCTCCCCCTCCCCTCCCCCCCACAGCTTGCCAAGCAGCTGCCCCACCCTACTACCTCTGCCTCCCCGCTTGTTGTCACCCCCGACACCTCCCTGCCTGTCTGTAGTTCCTTCCGGGCTTCTTCTCCAGTGGTGGCACTTGGCGGTGGCAGCCGAGGAGGAGCGGCAGCAATGGCAGCCTGGTCACCTCGCTCCGCACTTGGCTGCAGCATGCTGAATCGGAACCCGGAAGAAAAAGTTTCCCCCGCCACAAAAATACATAATAAATAAATGTGAACATGTGTATTATACAAAGAAAACAATGGTGCGGTCTTCCTTTGCTCTCGGGCCAATGACGCCCGGCTCTTGCTCCTGAAAAGCCCATGACTCACTTCGCTGCCTCACCATTTCGATCTAATGTAACAAGGGGTTCTTTTAAAAAAAAAAATGGAAGGAACTCCTACCACGGGGCAGGCCAGATGGAAGGCAGGCGAGTGGGCATGTTTTTGTTTTGGCTTCTCCCCAGAGCAAACCGGAAAATGCTCTAAAGCCAGGATTTGTTTGCTCCAGAGAAACTCCGGCGCAGCACGACGATACTCCTGAGCAAAACGCGGTCTGGAGCAACTGGTGTGAAATCGACCAGAAGCTCCGGTGCAAGAAAGAGGGCAAATCTGGGGCAAACGCTAGTGCGAAATCGGTCACTGTTATTTGTGTTAAATGGCCTTTTCCAGTGCTGTAAGACTGGGTTGTACAAAGCCATTAAAAGGAGCTTCTTTTAAATACTTGCATGCTTCAAACATTTTCAAGTGATGAGATCAACATTGTCCTGTAGAAACAAGACACTTAGTGATTTTTACATAATACAGGGAACAGTACATACAGCAGGAACAGGAAAATGTAGTCAGAGGTTCTTTAAAAAAAAATCATAATTTCCCATCAAAGTGTAGGCTGGTTTACTGTCAATACAGTCCTAAGCAGAGTTACACCTTTTGAACCTCTTGGACTTCAGTGGATTTAGTAGGGTTCATTTCTAGATTTGTACTGTTAAAATTAAAATGGAATGATGTGAAGCTGGCCAGATGTGGTTCTCCATACTTGGAGAACCTAAGTAGGGTATTTAAGTACTAAAATATCAAAGACTTCATGAAATGAATTAAAATTTTTGGCTTAACACACGAAACATTCCAAATTGGTTCATGAATATTATAAAAACAACATTCTCAGAGAGTTAAATGATGCCTAGGAATACATTTCCATCTGACCAAGCATCCACATATGTTCTGTTATAGAACATGCTTGGTGATGGATGTCAAGTTGTAATTCCCATGTTTTTATATTTTGAAAGTTTTGACAGCATTTAAGACAGATGCCAAGTGTAATTCAAAACATAGCTTCCATATCTTTTTTAAAAAGTTGTTGTAGTGTTACACCTATTACAATTCTGTCTGTAATCTAGAATAGCCATTTTGTATCATTGATTGGTTTGAAGATGTTTCATTTGCATTTGTGCATAGTATATGTTCTTCTCTAGATGCCTGTTGGGGCCGTGGTGGCTCAGAGGTAAAGATGCTGAGTTTGCGGACTGGAAGTCGGTAGCTCGGCAGTTCAAGACCCGAGTGCCACATGACGGAGTGAGCTCCCATCTCTGGCCCCAGCTCCTGCCAACCTAGCAGTTCGAAAGCAAGATATTGCAAGTAGATAAACAGGTACTGCTTTGGTGGGACAGTAACAGTGTTCCGTGCACTTCAGTGCTCAGTCATGCTAGCCGCATGACCATGGAAAAAGTCTTTGGACAGCGCTGGCTCTTCGGCTTGGAAACGGAGATAAGCACTGCCCTCTAGAGTCGGATTCGATTAGCTTTTCCAAGCAGTGGAAACCTTTACCTTTAGATGCCTGTTATGAGATACACCAAAGGGGCTCTCTTGACCTTTTGACTGTTACTGACATTACAAGGTTTTACCATTCAGCTGTTCAACATCAACAGCTATGGCTCATGTAGGTCAATTTATGATAGTACAGTTACAGGCTTGCAGTCTTTAAATCTAAGACTCTTTCCCAGGATTGCCAAGGATCACTCAAGGGAGTGATCAAACTCTTTAACCTGGAACTCTTGTGCTGGAAAGGGAGGTGGATTCCAATCTCCATGGCTCTGCCATATATTGAATAAAGATACAGATGGACAATTGAGGCTTGTTCTTTTGGTAAACTGAGAGAGAAATGGGTTGGATGCAACCAATTGTTGCATTGGTGGAAAAGGGCCCACTTTGACAATCAAAAAGGTCATGCTGGGGATTGGGAGGCCTACGTGGACAAAAGTCACATAGGATGGGGATGTAGAATGGAGGGGAATTAGGCGAGATTAAGTGAAAAAGCTTGCTAGATCCAACCCCTGTGTCTTTGTTGCTGTAGGTGTCTGAGAGATGCTCCTGCTGCTTGAACCCAATTTTTTTATTGTGGTCACTGCAAGCCTGCCATTTCCATTCTCTTCTCTATTCCCAGTGGAATCTTTCTCCCACTGGTTAGCCGTCTTAATCCAGACCATGTTGTGGAAGAAACAGAGTACAGGGATAAGGTCGACCAGGAGTTCGCAACCTTTTTGAACCTGTGGGTAACTTCGGAATTCTGATTCAGCGTGGTGGGTGCTGCCACAGAATGGCTGCCACAGCATGGCGGTTGCAGGAGGCAGAGCCAGCCACAAAATGGCTGCATTACCTTCAGCCATACTGTGACGATTTTGTGCTGTAGTGGCAGCTCCTGCCAAAGCAACGTTTTTAAAAATTTGTACAGCCAATCAGATCTCCCGTGCCTAATCAGAAGACTTGCTGGCCGAAAGCTCCTACCTGTCCTTGCCCTGCTACAAGGACTTGCTGAAAGATGGGTTCCTACGCTGTCACATTGTAGAGAGGGGAAAAAAGGCTGGATTTTAAATCTGTAAAGCCAGGAAAGTTGAAGATTTTTTTCTTTGACAACTGGAGACTTGACAGAACTAGTTGCATTCTCTTCTTCTGCAAAATTACTTTTTGATGAAATTTGTGCAGAGTGAATGAATTCCTTTCCTTTCCTATTGTATTCCCTGTTGCAAGCTCTAAAATAGAAAATGTGTTGCGCATGAATGGCATAGTAAACTCAGGTTGTGGTCACACAGCAAGGTTTTCTCGATTTGTTTCCATGATAAATTTGATCAGGAATATTTTTTTCCAGGTTGGGATGATCACACATCCCTCCCCAAACCACAAACATTGCGCAACGAGGCTCTGGGCACCATCTAGATAGCTGTGCCACCACTTGGGTGGCGCAACATGAGGGTTTTTTTAAAAAAATTGCTTTGCGCATGCGCACCTGCACACGGCTGAATCACTGCCCCCACCTGGACTCGCCATATTCCCTTGTTTTTACAGGTCCATCCCCCCCCCAACAGCAAACAAAATGAACCGGCGATATACTACCAAGCGCTGGAGTCTAAATGTGTGCTTGAATGTTTAAACATTGAATTTATTCACTGCGGGATTGCTCATGCGCTCAAAGGCGGAAACTGGGGGGAAAAAAACCTCATCACGCAAAGAACAGTCAGACGACCCTAATCGCAATCCATGCGAGAGATGGCTGGCCAGATCGATGAAATTGTGGATTTAAAGCGCAAACACCTGGAAAGTACTAGATTTCCCCGGTGTCGGAAACTTGCTAGGGAACCGGGAGGATTGCGCAAGTGAGCCCGCTTCGGTGCGGGAGGCAGATGTGGCCGTCTGATCAGTGATTTTAAATGTAAAAGGGAACAGTGGTGAAACCTGATCAAAATGATCATGTGACCACAGCCTCAATTCTGATGTCATAACCAGCCATGTACCAGTTATCATGTACAAGGTGCCCTAACTTTACCAGTTAGTTACAGGCAAGGCTTTCAGAGTACTCTTGGATAGTGTGAATGATAGTTTCCTAGGATACCAGAATAATAAAAAAAGTAATATTGGTGATTGACACATGGAAGGAGGGTATGCATGAATACCCACTGTGTTTCAGAGGACTGCTTTCACAATGGTTGAATTGTCTTACTGATAGTTGCACATATTATTTGTCTGTTTCTTCGTGGACAATATGCTGCTTCTCCAGTGACCTGCCTGAGGTGGCTTATGTTGCCAAATAAATAAATGCATGAATTTAAAAAAGGCATTCTTCCTCCAGTTGGGGGGCGGTGCGGCCTGCTCTACATAATTACCTCTCAAAGCTAAGACACATAAATAGGAATCGTAAGGTTGAATTATGTCCTAGATTTTTAAATGATATTGCCATATAAATGTGCATACCGACAATATACATCTTTTTGTAATATTTTATAATGTTTCATAGGGAATTCTACTTATTTTTCTCACACTCCCTGATATTTCCAAGCTAACACAATTGCTAAGTTTAAATAAACTCCAGAATACTTACAAAAATGTCTTGCCACCTTCTAAAGTTGTCCCGTTTCTGGCATGGGCAGCATTCTGATGAGACTGTCTTATATTCAGAGCGTCATCAATTTACATTAAAACCTTTAAGTACCCGGTGATGAAAAGCGACTCAAGACTTGCTATATTTTTTTTTTTAAATGAAAGCTGGGGGTTAAGAATCTGACAGGTGGATTTCTATATTATATCTAATTCTGAACATACCCCTGCATGCAGATTGTTAAATCTTTAGACTTGGATGATGCACAGAGACTGAAGAAGTTTCTACAGACTTGGGGGAACCAGCATTCCCATCCATGTGGGCACCAACCTGGCTCTGTTTTATTGTCAGTAATGTATTTCATCAGGTAAAACCTTTATATAAAGTTGACTGTAGCTAATTTCTTTCTACCTGACAGGGGTCTGTTGGAGCAGGAGCGCAGCTCCAGGAGTGAGGAGCCCAGGGGGCGGGCACATGACCAAGCCCCACCCCCTCCTCGGCTTCCCTGAGCAGTGCAGAGGCACAGCACCCCGGGGAAAGCCCTGCTAGGGTCTTTATTGTTTTTAATGTTTTGTTTTAATATTGATAATTTTATCATTTACCAGTCACAAGTTCTCTCAGAGCTGTTCTCTCATGAGCAGTTCTGAAAAGACCTCTCTCGGCCCCACCTACCTCACAGGGTGTCTTGTTGTGGGGAGGGGAAGGGAAAGGGATGGGTGGTGCACTTGTCCTGGGTATCTCAAGTCTACTTGAAACCTGGTGGTTTCAAGGGAGCAGGAAGAGAATGAGGGTGTGTTCTTGACGCTTATTTTTATTGCACAAAGTATTGGATGGGGAAGGGAATGGAGGAAGAGCAGGTCAGTTTCACTCACCTGTGGAGTGGAGCCTGAGGGGTGGGTGTTGCCTTCTGACACACTTCCGGTATGTTAGGGGGTGTGGCATATGCAAATGAGTTGTGCAAATGAGTTATACTAATGAGCTCCTGCACCTCTTTTTCTACGAAATGACCCCTGCTACCTGATATGTCACTAGGTATGAATTGAAGTAGTCTGAGGAACTCTTGTGTCAGGAGAATTTATTTAAACAACTGTGTGAAAATGGGGAAAGTTCTGAAGATGAGCAACATTTCTTTGTCTGTGGCCCAGTACGCACACAGATTTTCACAGTAGTAAGCCTTTAGTCTTGACTTCATATTCTGTGTCTGCCTTGCACACCATTCTTTTCCCTCCAGCTACAATAAAAAACCCCACACTTTTGTAATCAAGGTGTGTCATGATATCAGGGTGCCCCAACAATGTCAACTGGCTGAGATTTTGTGAAAAAAGAAAAGAAAAGAAAAAAACAGAAGGAATTAATTATGCCCAACTGAAAAATATCTTTTTGGTAGCGTAAATTTTAGCACTGGAACAAAATAAACTTGGGTTCTGGACTGGTAACTCACTCCAGTGATTAAAACATAATCTTAGAAATTAATTTAGAAAAGATAGACAAATATAAAAACATACAAGTAGGGCAGGGGTGGGCAAATTGTGGCCCGCGGGCCACATGCGGCCCGCCACAGAGTTTTTTGCAGCCCGCCAAGACAGTCGGCCACGTGGTTTCTCAACAAGCAATCTCACTCCTGATTTCAAAAAAATTGTAGAAAAATGTGATTGGGTACATTTGTCATTAAACTGATTCTAAAATTAAATGTGCTTGCAACTATAGATGATATGAAATTAGCACAATAAATAAATTGAATAAAACTACCACTATTTTATTTAATTTATATTTATTGATTTTTATGATACAATTTATACTTTTTCTGAAATGCAAAGTTAACTAATGAATGCAATCATTTAAAAAGGTGCGGCCCTCCACTAACCTCCACTCCCACAAAGTAGCCCCCGAGCCAAAACAATTGCCCACCCCTGAAGTAGGGGAAAAGAGTGTACAGTGGGACAAAGACAAAACAACAATCCTATCTAACTAGCCTTTAGATACTGACCCTAAGCAGCTTACAACTCCAAAGTTGACATTTTGAGTAGCAGTCCTCCTAGCAGCAATGATGCAAGAGTGGGAGCTCTGAAGAGTGTGAAGGACCTTATTCCAGCTTCACATACTCTTCACCACTCTGCATCCACCAGCATGATGTTAGCTTCTCTCTGTATCACATACATTGTGTCATGGTTTCCTTCTTGCTTTATATGCTAGCCCAGCTGTCACTTGCCAATTAAGCGACCAATCAGCATGATCAATCACTTAATCTAGCTGACCTGAGATGAGATCTAGCTATCAAACTGACATTCGAGCTGCAGTGCTGTGTAGATGACCAATTGTTAAACAGTTACCTTGACAGTTCCCAGCTGCTAGCTATTACATTGTAAGGTTACTACATACAGATGCTTGGTAGGTAAAGCACTTCAGTGACTTAGATTACAGTCCAGAAAACACTTATACAGTGGGTTCTGCTTTTTACAAGATGACAATTCAAAGATAAATGCAAACACACACAATGGGGAATCACTTTCATGACAAGGTGGAATGTCACCCGTGATGTGTGGGGGGTGGCGTCCAAAGTTTTTAAAAAAATTTGCGCAATTGCTCTGTCACAGCTGCACAGTAGTGTCCAGCAAGCACCTTCCATTTAAAACCTCGTGGTTTAGGTTTTGTGCATGCATTTTAGCCTTAGTTCCTTGATGAAAGGGCAAAGGTGAAAACCCCATTGTTGAAACTGACCAGACTTTTTTCTGAAACTGACAAGCAGCTGCAAAGCTCCATTTTCCTTACTGCCGAGCACTGGAGGATTCTCTGCTGTGTTATCGGCCACTATGAAAAATGGGAGTCACATGATCTCATAATATGAGGGAACATATTGAATATACAGAATGCATGGTAGAACTCACTGATACTGGCATTGCAAGCTGTGATTGTTGGCTGTGTGTGCACGCACACTTGAGCAAAGTCAGCTACAACGCCACCATGCTTTGCACAAAGCTGCAATTTGTATGAGGGAGGAGTTCTCTGGCAGAAGCTCTGGAGAGTCAGCAGGATTGTTCTTGTGGTATTCATCCTCTGGGTTTCAATGGGGCTTACTTCTGAGAAAGACCGATTTCCCACTAGCGCTGCCCCGGCGTTCTTCCAGCGTTCTTCCTCTGTTTGCCCCGGTGCTGTGCTTGAATTTTTGCACTATTTCTTGCAGGGCGCAATTTGACCTGTGGCTTCGCACGATTACCCCCGTGGCTTCAGTGGTCCTCAAAAAACAGGATCCCTGAAGCTATGGGGGTAAGCGCGTGAAGCCGCGGGTCAAAATGCGCCCTGTGGCAAATAGTGCAAAATTCAAGCACAGCACCGGAGCAAACAGAGGAAGAATGCCGGGGCAGCGCTAGTGGGAAATCGGTTGAAGTGTGGTCAGGATTGTCAGCGAGTGTCTTTTGGTGACAGTCTTTGCTCAGTCCTGGGTACCGTTGAGATTCATGCTTCTTTCTGTTCAGACATGCATGGAGAATTCCATGTCTCTAGCGCTTGGTGATTTTTTTAAAAAAACTGACTTTAGAGAAACTGTGGGGTTCTGGACAAAGAACTCGTGGCTAACATCTGGGTCAGTCCAGCCCTGTTTCTATTCAGGGTGTGATCGATTCAGATTCCGCTCCACTTCCAATTTTGGTCTTGTGTATCCAAAGGAAAGAGAAGTGATTTCAGCTCAGCTCAGGGGAGTGTTTCTCTCTTTGCGCATCTCCAGCCCTTTCACCATACCCTACCGCAATCTAAAATGAAACTTGAACAAATTCTTTTTAAGTGGTTGTCCATTGCTTGAAAAAGAATGAATCAGGGCCACAAATGGTTTTTCCAAAGTTTGTAAGAGCATGATTTCATCAGGAATTATGCAGAGATGAGCATCAGTGTGGTGATTTTAGGATGGCATCATGTTTACCCTTCAAATAAATGGGTTCCTCCCCCCACCCCTCCCTCCTGGATCTGAAATACAACCTCAGAGTACCCCAAAATCAGGAGATCTGACACATGTGGACAAAAATACCCCCTCAGTTCCAGGGCTTTACTCATGAGTAAACGTATGCCGCAAGGTGTTCTGCCAGTGCTCAACTTCTGTATGGTCTACCTAATTTTCTGCCCCAAACAAAACAGTTTCCTGAATTTGGAGACTCCCTCTGTGTTGGTCTACAAAATCCAGTGTTTGGATTGGAATTTTGCTGGGTCATTATTAGCTGATATCTGAATACCACCTTGCTAGTCAAAATAAGTTTTTTTTGAGAGAGAAATGTGCATTAAATGGATTTTGCAGAGAGAGCGCTCATTTCTCCTATATAAAGAACACTTAAGAACCCAAATTTTGCTGCACTGAGCAAAACCCTCTTTCTAAACAGCCTCCGGGTGGACTCCACCTGCACTGCTGCATGAATTAATCATCTTCCCTTCCTCCAAAGGTTACAGCTCCTTGCGTTTTATTGTCTCCTGACCCTTCCCCAGTCTTTCCCTCTTTCTTTACATCTCATGTCAATTTCATTCTGTGCTGACAATCCCCCCCCATTTATTTTGGTTGCATGTAGCACTGAAATCCTTTTGTGTGTGTGTGTGTGTTGCGGATGCTGCCATTTGCCTCCTCTCCAATCTCTCAAGTCAATACCAGCAGAGAACTAAACCTTGCACAGCTTCTTTTAAACTTTCCCATCATTTTACATTTTTATTCAGTGATCCAAAACTAGTGATAGTCCTGTATCACAAGACTCATGCTGCTTGTCATATATATATATATATATATATTTAAATTTAATAACAAGGGGGAGATGAAGCTTGTGCACCAATGAAGGGGGAGGATGGTGGAAGGTGCAGAGTGGGCAGAAGGACCTTGAGGTGAGCGGGAGAGTGGCTTTTGAGGGGCAGCAAAAGTGCAGGGGGGAAATCTGAGGGAATCTGTAGGTTTTTAAATTACTTTTGGCTTGGAAGTGAAATGGGGAAAATTGGCACAAAAGCACTCTCAGAAAACCCAGGGAAACAGCAACCAGAAAGTGAACTGAGCGCTGAAGGGAAGAAAATCTATGTAGAATGAAAAAAGAAAACCCGACGGACATGCACAGTGAAAACAAGGGAAAACACTCATGCGTAATAGGCCTTTGTTATCTGTCTTTGCAATACAGCAACACAAAAACTACATGAAGCAGTCTAGTATCAAGTTAGACTATTAGTCCATATAACCCAGTATTGTTTACTGTAGTGGCTCTCCAAGGCTGCAGGCAGAGGTCTTTCCTGGCCCAACTACCTTTAAAAAAACCTGGAGATGCCTAGATTGGGCCTGAGGCTTACAGTGCAATCCTAAGAAAAGTTACTCATTGATTTTAAGGAGCAGACTGGAGTAACTGCTTAGGATTGCACTGTTAGTGCATGAAAAGCTATGTTCTAAGATTTGGTATGGCAGAGCAAAAAATATTTTTCTGTCCTTAACAAACACACCCACATTTTAAAGAAACTTTCAGATATGTCTCTTACTTAAAACCATGCAGTGGGCAGCTGGCATATCATCTGTTCTTTTGGAAGAATCTTGAATGTCAGCTTCCTTCTGTATTAGCTATTTTACTTGGATTAGTTTATGAAGGAAAGTCCTATGATCTATGCTAAAGAGAGGAACAACATATATTTTGGTTTTTTTCATGGTTTTCTGAGAGCTACTGATTTAGGTCATTGTTACAACCAGCATCCTAGACTGGATTCTGGCATGTTACACAATTCATTTTCCAGTAAATCATGCATATCAAGCCAGGGTCTCCTATGCTGTGGCTTCCCTCCCTTGCCATCCTAATTACAAATTATCAGTTTCATCTGGCACGAAGTAATCCTAAAATGGGTCAAATTCAACAGTTGATGTCTCTTGGCAGAACAAGCTGACTTTCTGAACAGAGACTTTCTGTGTTGTTTGAGACACTAGAGTTCAACACAAAGTTCCTCTGTGGCAGAGATGTATTAAAAACATTTCCACGAGTTGCAGGCCATTAGATGGGCCGTAAAGCTGTCAATAAAATACCCAAATACAAATAAATTGGCACAAAAATAGCATAAAAACCAGCCAAGTGCTTATTGAAAGAGATATTTCTATCTTTCTCACTACCGCATCCATCCTTATTTGTTGCAACAGCAATGCAGATAAGTGGTCTTGCTGTCCAGAGGTTAGCTGGAGCAAGGTAAGTCTGTCATTTACTAGTTCATCCAAAATGACTAATTATGATGGTAATTTCCATTCTCGTTCCACACTTGAAATGTCACTATGATGATAAGTGAAAGGCTCTCCAGGTTATAGTCTGGTGTTACTCATTGTCTCATTGTAGGAGAACAAAGTCCACCAGTATCAAAAGCCAAGGCCCCGTGTTGCATCTCTTCAGCAAAGTGTGTATATGGTTGTTTATAAATGTTTAAAGCACTCTGCGTACTACTTTTCAGTTGTGCTTACAGCCTGCTTGGCAAGCTAGGTCTAAGCTTGATCGTCAGAGGCATTCTTAAGGCCACATCACTGAAGCAAAACTAGAACTGGAGGCATTCTGGTTCATAGCTCATTCTTAATCCAACACTACAGTAATACACACACGTATCTCACTGCATGAGAGCTCTTTAATGGCTTCCAGGCTTTAAGCAGGCTGGTGATAGGGGTGAGTGGATTTTCCCCATACCATTTCATTCTTGCTTTGGATGTTCTCTCTGTGCTGGGGAAGTGTCTGTCAATTTTGGACAGAACTGGGGCCAGGTCATTTAGAAACAGATTAAACAGCGAGGGGGCAAAGATGCAGCCCTGTTTTACACCTTTACCAGTTGGGATTTTTGGAGTTCGATTTCCCTGGCGATTGAATTTGACCTGACAGCTAGTGCGTGTATATCTTTACATTTATTACGGCATCAAGCCAAACATAACCATAACACGTTTGGATACAGAGTTATAAAAAATCTGGATAAAATGCAGTAAATATATATATATATATATATATATATATATATATATATATATATATATATAGTGTGTGTGTGTGTGTGTGTATAAAGTTTTTTTAATTTTATAAAGTAATCTGGGCTCCATATGCATTCTGGCCATCTTATCTCACAAGAAATCCCTTGGGATTGAGTCAAACACCGCTTTAAGGTCCAGAAAGGCAGAGCAAAGCTTATTACCAGGTTTCCCACTGTATTCGGCAACTAGATGTGACCAGGGGTCATTTTGTAGAAAAAGAGGTGCAGGAGCTCATTAGCATAACTTATTTGCATATGCTACACCACCTGATGTCACTGGAAGTATGTCAGAAGGCAAGAAAGAAAGGAGAGAGAGAAAGAAAGAAAGCTACTAATCCAAGCCTCAGAAATACCACTATTCTGGGAGAATAGCTTCAGTGGTGGCTGAAGCCTTCAGAAGGCTGGTCAGAGGAATAAGGATCTTTCCAGGGGACAGGGTCCTTTTGCTGCAGCCATGACACAAGCAGGCATTCCCGGGGGTGGGGGGGGCTGGCACTAACTCCTGGAGCTGTGCTTCCCTGAGCTTTTGCTCAAAATGACCCCTGGATGTGACAATACTATACAGTGATCCAGTGTAGACTTTCTGCGACGAAACCCTATTTGTTCTGGGCATAGTATATTGTGGTCAATCATCCATCCTTCTAATTTGGTTAGAAGATGTTTGGCATAAAGCTTGCCAACTACTGATAAAAGGCTAATTGCTCTGTAATTATCAAGTGAAGAAGGATTGTCTTTAAAAAAAATGGGGACGATGATTGCATTTGTCCATGACTGTGGCATTATTCACGTGTTATTTATCGTGGTAAACCAGACAGCTAAAGGAGGGGCCCACCAATCAGGGTGGGACTTCAATAGTTCTGCAGTAACTTCGTCAGGGCCAGGGGCCTTTTTTGATTAAAAATGTGTGATCAAAGTAATGATATCCTCAGGTGACACAGGTGGCCACTCAGGCATCATAGGGGTATCAAATTCAGTAGAATTGAGAAAATTAACACCATCTTCGTTGAAAAGATTTAGAAAATATGAAAACCAGGGGACGGGATTGATGATGATGAGATTAATTTAACCCGCGAGACATCTGAGATTCAAGGCCCAAAATTTCCCACAGTCATTTGACCTGACTGCCTTGATCACAGCTCCCACTGGTCTCTGGCATACTGGAGCCTCTTGGCCTTGAGTAGGTCTGATAACTGTTGTTTAACAATGCAATATTCCTTCAATAAGGAAGGCTTTTGGCTCCGAAAATGATGATAAATGGAGCGAAGAGTGGACTTCAGGTGTAAACACTCTCCATTGTACCATGCGTTATGCTTGGGTTTATGTTTGAAGACTGTAATGGGGCAGGATTGAGTAAAGAAATTAAATTCGCAACTAAAGTGTCATGTAAGGATATAACTTCTGTAGGATTTAAAAAGGTCATAAGTGAGGAGTGCAAGCCCTTGATCGCTTGATCGGTAACTAGTAGTTGAACTCTTTCTGAGAGATTATGTGGCCTGATAGATCCAGGGAGAAACTCAAGGGGCCAAATTAGATTCAAGGAGTATCTGAGGAATGATTGAAAAAACAAGAGGGAAATGATCAGTCTTGGTACGGACATCAATATAAAAGAGCTCTAAGTCTGCTTAAAAGGATGAGGGGATTAAAATGTTGTCCAGTACACTGCAACCTCTGGTAGATGTGAAGGTAAATTCCCCAAAGATGTTGCCATCATGAGACCCATTCAGAATCAATTTATCAAATTGCGTGCAAAATTTAGTAAGAAGTATGCCCTCCTGATTAATATGGAAATCTTTGGAAGACCTAACAAGGTTAAAAAAGTTTGGAAGGGAATCATTAGGATCTAAGTTTTGAGCAGCCAGAAGATCGAGGTCATTTTTTTACCAATTCTGGCATTAAAATCACCAAGTAGGATAATATCTACCATAGGAAAGCAATGTTCTGATTGTTCAAGATATGAAGCCAAACGGTCCCAAAGAAAACATAGGGACAGTTTATCAGGTCTAGCTGGTTATCACAACTGAACTCCACACAAAAGATCTCTCCCCCCTGGAGAAAATAACTGCTTTGGAGGGTGGGCTCTATGGCATTCTATGCAGCTGAGGCATCTCCCCTCCCCAAACTCTGGCTTTCATAGACTCTACCACAAAATCTCCAGGAATTTCCTAACCTGAAGGTGGCAACTCTAGTCAGGACTGGCCTCAGTGAGTTCCCCACAAAGACCTGGAAAGGGCTTCCTTCCTTTGCCTATTTACTGACAGAACCAAGCTTGGTTGCCTAGCAACAGCCACTGAGTTAGTCCCACAGGAGCAAAGCAGGAGATGTGTCTTCATCAGGAGAGACAGCCGTTTTGGCAGTTTATTCTGTGTCCAGGCTGGCAGTGGGCGGGGGAGAGGAGCAGATCCAGCACCCAGCGAAAGGCACAGGAGTACTCTTGAGTGGCGGTTGATGGGCCAGTGGCTGATGGAGCATACTGCTCAGCCAATGGGAGAATTGGAAATGGCCAATGCGTTAGGGGAATTATATATATATATGATACATTTTGCTTGTCAATCAGGGGGATTCTGTTGCTGGACTGATGGGAAAATTTAGCAGGGGCTATGTGGGATCTATTGTTGGTTCACCCTAGATCCAACCCCTTAATGTGTCCAAGTCTACCATTCCCAAGCAGCCCTCATGACAAGGAAAGAAAAATTGTCTACAGCCATTGCGGGAAAGGAAAAAGGGATTTTAAAAAGGAACTGGGCCATCGCACATGGGCACAGAGGAGAGGCTGTGATAGTGATTTCTATATCTGGTAGGACAAGTATGGGAGGAGGCAGTCTTTTAAGTGTCCCAGACCATATAAAGTTTTATAGGTTGGAATCAGCCCTTTGGACTGGGCTTGGAAACAAACTGGTGGCTAGTACTGGTCTGTGTAAAGTTTGGGTGGGATGATGATGATAACTAACCCTAGTCAATGAATAAATAACAGTGTTCTGTTCTGTCCCGATTCAGGCAGCTTTTGTAGATTGCATTACAGTAATGTGCTGTTGATGATGATATCTTCACATGTTTTGTGGAAATGTGCTGTTGCTGTAGCCTTTGATGCTTCATTTCCTGAAAGCTTAAGTGTTCAGAACTGTAGGAGCATGGCAAGAATTTGCTTGTAGATGTATGCAAAAAACAGTGGCTGTTTCTTGTAAATGTTAAAGGTATCATGCCTGTGAAGTTATTTCATGTTACATAAATAGCGTAGACTTTTTTTTTGTGGGAATGAATGTTGCAGTTATTCTCTTTGTTTTTAATAATTCCTCACTTTAATAGCTATATCCCAAGTCAGCAGTAAAATATCTGAAAACCTGTTTATAGAGAAAACCTTTAAAAAGTTGGACAAAGATGAACGTCCATTGAATTGTATAAACATCCATCATGACTATTGAAAAGGCAAGGTAAGTTGATACACCAGAAAAATGCAGTCTCTTACACTCCCAAGCTGGGGAATTCTGAGGGTTGGATCCCGAAGTGCCCTTTCACTGGTATTCCAGATGCAGGAGAATGGCAGTTCTGTTGGCAGAGAAGAGGAAGGGAGTTGTTATTGATTTCCCCCTTTATTCTGCATTCTCCAGCTTTGTCCACCCTATTCTTGAGTGTCCTTTGATGCCTAGGAGCAGAATTTTGTTCTTGGCTCAGTGAGTTGTATGGGGAAGTCATGAATCACAGGCTTTTACTCCACTAATGGTAGAGTAAAGCCTTTGATTCCTTAGAACAGTGGTGGCAAACCTATGCCACGCGTGCCAGAGGCGGCACTCAGAGCCCTCTCTGTGGGCACACACGCAGTTTGGGCACTCAGTCTCTAAAAGGAAAAAGATGACACAGACTCGAGGCTGGGCTGCTCTCAAACTTACAAAGTATGAGCCAAGGTTAGACAAATTATCAGCATGTATACAACAGCAAAAATCACATTAATTGTTCAAAAGCATGCCAAATGCAAACTTTTATCTTTCAGTAAAAATTTGTTTGTATAATTGAAAGCTCTGTTATTGTGGGGTTTTTTTAAGACAAAAGATGTTAATGTATGAGTTCTTTTTTCTAAACTAAAACCTCAGTATTCAGGTTAAATTGTCGTGCTGGCACTTTGCGATAAATAAGTGGGTTCTGGGTTGCAGTTTGGGCACTTGGTCTCTAAAAGGTTCGCCATCACTGCCTTAGAATGTCCCTATTTGAAACAACTTTTATTTGAGATGAACTTTGGCATAAGATTCCGGAAAGTGATGGATGCAATATATAACTTACTTTCAGCTAAAATTAGAGCAAACTGAATATTTTCAGAGAAATTTTTACTTACATGCGGGACACACCAAGGCTGTCCTTTGTCGCCTCTTCTTTTCGCCTTGGTGGTTGAGCCACTTGCAGAAGCAATATGAAGAACGACCTCCATTACAGGCCTGGTAATTGACAGTAGAGTGCATAAAGTTTCCATGTATGCAGATGATATTATTTTATTCTTAACTAACCCTCTGACTTCTCTATCTTCTTTAGGCCAAGTCTTGCATGACATTAGTTATATTTCTGGACTTGCCATTAGCTCCTCAAAATCATTATTATACCCTATTTTTTTTTACATTGGATCTGGAACGAAATATTTGGGTACATTACTCTTACAAATGGGTTGAAGATTATTTTAAATATCTAGGGGTGTATATTCCACTAAACCTGAAAGATATTAATAAATTTAACTTCAGGAAAACCTCAGAAATTAGGCTACAATTACACCCATGGCATTATAAATCCTTTTCTTGGCCAGACTGAATTCACATAATAAAGAACTTTATAATGCCTATTTTTTAAATTTATTTTTTAATCTATTCCTTTCTCAAATCGATCTTCAGAAATGGCAGAAAGAACTAAACAATTTTACTTGGAATTATAAAAGACCAAGGTTCAGGAGTTGTATTTTATATAGACCGACTGCTTTAGGTGGTCTTAATCTCCCTAATTTGTCAAATTATTATAAGGCAGCAAATCTAGAACAGGCAATTAAAATAATGCAACCAGACAGTTTCCGGTTGGGAGAATGGAGGTCTGACACGCTTTGCAAATGTGCAAGGCGGACAGCGGCTCTTCCTGACAGCTTGGGTGGGTTAATCCACCCGACGCAACCTCACACAGGTAGTGTGAGGACCAGCAAGCAATATAATCCAGGTTTGAGCAACCTCGGTGAAGGGAAAGTCTCGGAGGAGACTTTTCCGACACCTTGAGCACTGCAGCCGAAGAGGATTCTTGCGAGTATCTCTAAGGAGCCGAGCTGAGCTGAAAAATTCAGCATAAAACCTCCAATTCCCCTGATTCCTTAACAAAGAAGACAAAGTTTAAACGTTGGGACCACATCTGAAGCGAAGTAACAACAAAAGGTAACGGAAAAAAGTTTTTTGCCTTACCACTGCCGCGTTTTGAAAGATGAAAAACAGATCGGGTGAAGCAATAGACTGATGTTGATTGGATGAGAGCAGTTTTGAAGTGCTAAAAAACCGAATTTGAACTTAAAAAGCCAAAAAAACAAGTTGTTTAACATTCCTGCGGTTAAAAGGAGTCGGGAGGGGAAGCCAAGCATCGCGAGACAAAGAGGGAGAAGGGAACCAAGCATCGCGAGATTAAGACGTGAGGACTGAATCAGGAAGTGACGGCTAGAAGAGCAGACAAGAAGGAAAAAGGAGAAGAACCGGAAGAAGGTAAAGGGGACTCTAAATACTGCCGGACCAGAAAGGGGACTCTAAATACTGCCGGACCAGAAAGGGGACTCTAAATACTGCCGGACCAGAAAGACCATAACAGGAAGTGACGAGCAGAGAGCAGACAAGTAAAGAAAAGGAAGGGACAAAAGGAAACTACGGCAAGCCAGAAGCAAGGTAAAAAGACTATAACCTTTGACATTAACCATAGAGAAGTCGCGGCCGCCATTTTGGATTTATAAAATTTTTAAACTGCAATATCTCAAAGATTATATAACGTAGAAGGCTGAAACCAACATAATTTGACTTGGCAAGATTAGCTTGTTTGAATGCACTAATTGGTGTTTGATTTGGAAGACAAGATAAAATCGATCTTTTTAAAGAGGCAAAACGGACCGCGGACTAAGATCGAGAGCAGCCACATGGTCCTCTCCTACAATGGCAGCAAAAAAAGAAAAAGAGCTACTAGCCGTTATGGAAGCAATGGAAAAGAAAATGTTAGACGCTATAGGAGAGGTAAATGTTAAAATGAATAATATAGCGGCTCAAGCAGATAAAAATTGCATGGAATTAAAAGCAGAATTTCAAAAATTATCCACAAGAACACAAGATATAGAAACTAAAGTAAAAGAACTGGAAGAAAACACCCATAAGACAATGAGAGAGAACGAGAGGATGGAAAAGATGATGCATTATAAAGATATGCAAAACCACTTGAGATTTCGAGGGATTGAGGAAAAATTGAATGAGGATATTTTTACAAGAATGCAAGAAGCAATAGCAGATTTTTTACAAGAACAGGAAGAAGTTGTTAAAGAACACATGGATCTTGTTTATAGAGTTAATTCTACATATGCAAGAGACAAAAACATACCAAGAGACGTGGTTGTCCAATTTACAATGAAAAGAACAAAAGAACAAATCTACAGGAAGTGCTTTACTGACCCCTTTGTAATAGATGGAAAGAAAATCATAGTAATGAAAGAATTGCCTAGAGCAATACTGCAAGAAAGGAAAAAATTCAAGCGTCTGACGGATAAACTGAAGGAGAAAAAAATCAGATTTCGTTGGGAAATACCTCAAGGACTAAGTTTTTATTATGGCAAATCCAGAGTAGTGATTAAAAGCACAGAAGAAATGTATGCATTCCTGGGAGAGAATAAAGATGATTTTGGAGATATTTAAGAATATATCAAAATGGATTACAAAATACTTACATGGAATGTAAATGGACTAAATTCACCCCAAAAACGTAGAATGGTAGGTAATTGGTTGGAAAAACAAAAATGTAATATAATTTGCTTGCAAGAAGCTCATCTTAAAAACCAAGACCATAAATATTTAATAAGGAAAAAATTGGGAGAAGAATTTTATTCTTTAGCAAGCAACAAAAAAAATGGTGTTGTAACATATGTCAAAAAAGATTTGGAACCCAAAGTAATATTCAAAGACAAAGATGGAAGATATTTAGCTATTGAAATTTTACTGCAAGGAGTGAAAACTTTGATTGTGAACATTTATGCTCCGAATGGAGCTAAAGAAATTTTTTTTAAAGAACTTCAAATGGAATTGGACAATGTAAACTATGATCAAATTATGATGTTAGGAGATTTCAACGGAACTGTAGATAATAAACTAGACAGGCGCTCTAAAAGAAAGGATGAGACGTTAGGGAAGCTTCCAAAAAACTTTTTTGAACTGATAAAACAAGAAAAGTTGGAAGATATTTGGAGGAAAGCTAACCCACAAGGAAAAGACTTTACCTTTTACTCTAACAGACATGACTCACATTCAAGAATTGACATGATTTGGATGACTACTAACCTAACCTTCAAGACAAGAAAAGTGGAAATTTTACCCAGAATAATCTCAGATCACAATCCGTGTTTATGGACAGCTGGGCAGATTAAAAAACAAAAGAGATGGAGAATAAACGAGGACTTATTAGATAATCAAGAAATAATTAAAAAATTACTTGAAGAAACAGACCTATACTTCCAAGTAAACATGCAGAAAGAGGTTAAAATTCAAACCGTATGGGATGCATATAAAGCAGTGATGAGAGGACTATTGATATCGTTAAATGCTAAAGATAATAAAAAGAAAAAAGAGCAATATGAAAATATTTTACAAGCCATTAAAACAAAGGAAGAAGAACTGAAGAAGAAACCAGGGAAAAAGAAACTGCAAAAGGAAATTTGGATGCTACAAGACCAAGCAAAAGCCATTTTGAACCAGGAGATGTACTGGAACTTAAAAAAACTTCAACAAAAAGCATTTGAAGGTGCAAATAAACCCGGAAAATACTTAGCATGGCAATTAAAGAAAAAACGTGAAAATAAATTTATCACTAAAGTGATAAGAGATAATATTGAGATAATAGATAACAAAGGAATAAAAAGAGAATTTTTTAAATACTACGCAAAACTTTTTAAGAAGGAAAACAAAGACAGAAGAAAGATTAAAGAATACCTGCAAACATTAAAGCTACCAAAACCAACAGAGAAAATTAAAGAACTATTTAATAATCCAGTATCATTACAAGAGATCAAAAATGCAATAAATGACTCAAAATTAGGTAAAGCACCTGGACCGGATGGATTTACAGCGAAGTTCTACAAAACGTTACAGGAGTCAGTTTCACCGGTGTTACTGCTATTGATGAACGATATAAGAGTTACTGGAGAGGTACCAGAAACCTGGAAAGATGCATCCATCTCACTGATCCCGAAAGAAAATCAGGATTTGACCAATGTTAAGAATTATAGACCGATCTCTTTACTGAATAATGATTATAAGATTTTTGCTAAGATTATAGCGGATAGACTAAAAGAGCACCTTAAAGAGACTATACAAACAGAACAAGCAGGGTTCTTACCTAATCGACAAATAAGGGACAATCTAAGAGTAGTAGTGGACGCTATAGAATACTACGACAAACATCCTGAAAAGGAAGTGGGCTTTTTCTTTTTAGATGCGGAGAAAGCGTTTGATAATTTAAACTGGGATTTTATGTTTGAAGTTTTAGAACATCTTGAGATCGGTGAATATATGCTTAACTTCATTAAAGCAATATATAAAGAACAGAAATCCTCAATAATAATTAATACTGAAAAGACAGACGATTTTAAAGTTGAAAAAGGAACAAGACAAGGATGCCCGCTTTCGCCGCTGCTATTTATTTGGATTTTAGAAGTTCTACTGTTAAATGTGAAGGAAGACAAAGATATTAAAGGCTTAACAACTAAAGGTTTTTCTTTCAAATATAGGGCCTTTGCAGATGATGTGATGTTTATAGTGGAAGACCCCTTATCCACATTACCACATTTGTTACAGAGAGTAAAAGAGTTTGGTGACTTAGCAGGATTTTATGTAAATAAAAACAAATCGAAAGTAATGTGCAAAAATATGTCAAATAAGAAACAAAACGAGTTACAAAAACTTACAGAATGTGAGGTGGTGAAAAAGACAAAATATCTGGGTGTAAACCTAACTATGAAAAATATTGATCTTTATAAAAATAATTATGAAAAATTATGGTTGCAAATTATGCAGGATATTAAAAAGTGGAATGTATTGAATTTGTCATTGCTGGGTAGAATTGCGGTGGTCAAGATGAATGTGTTACCACGATTAATGTTTTTGTTTCAAACTATTCCAATTGTGAAAGATGTAAAAACATTCAAAGGTTGGCAGAAGGAGCTGTCTAAATTTGTGTGGGGAGGGAAAAAACCAAGAATTAAGATGAAAATAATGTGTGATGCCAAAGAAAGAGGAGGGTTTCAACTACCAAATCTAAGGTTATACCATGATGCAATATGTTTGACCTGGGTAGGGGCATGGACTATGTTACAAGATAGAATGTTAATGTCCCTGGAAGGTCATGATTGTAGATTTGGGTGGCATGCATATTTGTATTATGGCAAAACAAAAATGGACAATATGTTTAAACATCATTATTTGAGAAGAACACTAATGGATACGTGGACAAGATATAAAAACTTTTTTTCAGAAGAGATACCCATGTGGATTGTACCCGCAGAAGTCTTACATCCAACATCAAGATATAAAGGACAAGATTGGCTGAAGTATAGAGACTTATTAATAAGACATGGCAAGGATTTCAAACTGAAGGAGCAGCATCAGATTGATTTTGATTATGGTTGGTTAAGATATAGACAAATATATGACTTGTATAGAAGTGATAAAAAACACGGTTTCAGGGGAAAAAATAATGAAATAGAACAAGTTTGGGAGGAAGGTGGGAAAAAAATGATTTCTAAAATGTATAAAGTCTTGCTAAAATGGTTTAATGCTGATGAAATGGTAAAAGAACAAATGGTAAAATGGGCGATAAACTTTAACAAAGACATTGAAATGGAATCTTGGGAATTTTTATGGAAAAATGCTATGAGTATATCTACGTGTTATAACTTAAAAGAAAATTGTTTTAAAATGATGTATAGATGGTATATGACACCAAAAAAAATTGCAAATATTGGTCAAAATATGTCTAACAAATGTTGGAAGTGTAAAAAGAAAGAAGGGTCTTTTTATCATATGTGGTGGACTTGTGATAAAGCAAAGACTTATTGGTCAAAAATACATGCAGAAATGGAAAAAATCTTGAAATGTACATTTAAGAAGTTGCCTGAAATGTTATTGCTAGGACTTAAACTAGAAGAGATAAATGTAAAGAAAAGGACAATAATATGGTATATGATTACAACAGCAAGAATGGTGTATGCACAAAACTGGAAAAATGAAAAAATACCAGAGGTGTGGGAATGGTTGAAAAAACTGTTATACATGGCTGAAATGGATAAGTGGACTAGAAAATTGAATAATCTTTACTCAGAGACCTTTCTGGAAGACTGGAAAGATTTGAAAGAATATGTTGAAAAGTATTGGGATATGAAAAACTATATCTATACATGGTTATAATAGCATAAAGGAATAGAAATATATTATATGAATGTTTTAGTTTTAGTTAAAATTAGACAATGAAACTGTTTTTATTTAGAAATACATAAGAGTATAGAAAATAAGAATTGGTGTATAAGTATAAGTATTTTAAAGCTATATAACCGTCACCAGAAACGAAACATAGATATAAGTATTACTATTTTGAATAAAATGGAAAATGTGTTATGCTTCAGATGTGGTGGGAAACCACCAAAACAAGATAAAAATAGAATGTACAAATAGAACAAAATGTTATTTAATATGGAAAAAGGGATTTGTGTAAGGTTAAATGTATTATTTTCGATGTTTTTTTTTTGAAAAATAAAATTTCTTTACAAAAAAAAAAATAATGCAACCAGACTCTGATGAGGCCTGAATACAAATTGAATCACATGCTCAACCTGTTCCTCTTTGGGCATCTGTTTGAATGAAACCTAAAGATAGGCCTCAGAGCTGCAAAAATAATGAACTATTAAATAATACATATTAAATAATAATACATATTAATAATACATTAATAATACATTAATAATAATACATTAATAATACATAATTAATAATAATACATATTAAATAATAAATATTAAATAATACATGTAAAATTTGGGGTGGAAATAGGAAAAAACTCCTTCCTGAATACTCTTAGTCATCTACGTTTTTATATCAATCCTGGTTCAAACCAGGAATATTTACCCCAACATTCCAAGATTGGATCACAGCTGGTGTTTTCTGGCTTGGTGGTGTCCTTAATAATGGAATGATCCTAGAAAAGAAAACTGGAAGAGAAATTAAATACCGTAAACCTATTCCTTGGTTTCAATACTTAGTTATTGTCCTTTTTCTCATTCAAATCTAAAAAAAATGTTACCTACCTCCTTGAATGATCTAGACTTGGTAATACGAAAATACTCAGAGAATAAAAAAGGAATCTTATCAAAAATTTACAAAATGTTGGTACAGACTTCTACAGTAGACAATATCCTACATTATCAAAATACATGGAATAAAATGATACAATTACCTACTGATATAAGAATTTGGAAAGGAATCTGGGCATCGCCCAGTAATAGATCACTGATTTTTAATGTGTACTTTCAGTTTGTCAAATTGATGATCCGTTGGTACTTGACACCTCAGAGGTTACACCGTATAAATAAAAATTACCCAGAACTTTGTTGGTGGACCTGACAGGTAATTCATCCATTTTGGAATAAAGTTCACCAACATATAAAACACATTACTACTATTGATTTACCAATTACTCCTGAAATACTTCTTTTACAATATTGGCTGGACAGAGAGTGCTCAGACTCCACTTGGAAGTTAAATTAGTTTAGTATTGGCTTCTGCTCAGTTAACTATACCTTCAAAATGGAGATTGCTTAGACCCCCCATGATGTCAGAGTGGTATGAGAAAATTTGGGATCACTTTATGATGGGGAAAATAACACACAACTTAAAATAAAATCTCGAATTTCACATCATTCGTTATTTACAGAGATGTGGCTCCCTGTATTAAGCTTTTTTTGCTGAACGTGACATCTTACCTAGCGACTCAGTGTATCAGGATATGATTTTTTTTAATGATTGTTCATATTTGAATTTGAAACATGGCTTGACTGTTTATCTTTTGTATTTTGTGTATTTGTTACTTGGTTATTTATTATGCTTCACAAATTGTAGATTCTTGACTTAATAAACCTGTAAGATTTGACACCGAAAGTTGTTGTTTTTTATGTTCTATTTTTTTATTGTTTTGTATTTTGATTGTTACTTTATATGTGTATGTGAAAAAATAAATTAAAAAAAAAGAAAGAAAATTATTTTTTCTGTGTATCTTGGTTGAACAAGAATTTGACATGTTTTAAATGTTCTCTGGGATCTTGTAGTGCTTTGCACTGTGCTACTGGTGTACAGTATGGAACAGTATCTACATGGAGAGTGAAGTCAGGCAACTGTCCTCATATGTGAACCATTTTTTAATGGTGGTTTCTAAAACTGGCCGTGTAGTATTTGCATCATTGGTCACAACTGGGAGTACACACAAAGTGAAGCTGTACAGTAGTTGTGCTATTATGGCTGGACAAAAGATGACTGCCTTCAGAGCCCTTGATGGCCTTTGAGACACATACCTACAGGAATGCCTCTTTCGTTATGTACTGTCAAGGCCGCTTTGCTCCTCTGAGGAAAGCCTTTTGAGGGTGCTGTCTTGCAGGTGTCTGAGACTGGCAAATGCTCCCTCACATGCATTCTCTCTGGTGGCTTCCACCTTATGGAGGAGCCTGCCTGAGGAGGTCAAGACAGCTCCCACACATCTCTCATTCTGCAGAATTCAGAAATGTTCAGGAGGGCATTTTAATAAACGGATTAGAATGGCAGTATAGTGGAACAGTCTGAGAGGGTGTTGTTATAAAGGAATAGGATTGTAGTCCACTGCAACGTTCATTGTATTTTGCTTTTACTTGCTTCTACGGTGCTGTCCTTCTACCTTTATAACCCACTTCCTACACTGTTTGTGGTATGTATCGTCTTTAAGAACATTTTCTATTTACATTGTTTTCTAATTCTGTAATCCTAGTCCTATTGCATTGTTTATTGAATGTCTTACCCTGTTTGATTTAATTGGTTTTATGTTTTGTATTCCATCTTGAGTTCCAGTGAGAAAGGTGGGTGATAAATGACAGAAATAAAATATTTCTAATAGTGCTATGTCTCATTGGGCAGTTATAACAGTAGAAGTCATGAGCTTTGGAATGCTTGCTACATCTGTTTTGTGCTGTTGCTACCCCCAGGTACAGCAGTGTCCTGTCCCTGTTCCATGTCGGTAGGCCATGCAGTCTTTGGTGTCCCTGGGATATGCCAGGAGTGGAAGCTTCAAATGGTAGCATCTGCACAGTACCCCAGAATGTTGTGTCTTAGTGGTAGATCAGTCTCATACTTATTGTGTTGAATTTTGGCTGGTTACTAGTAAAGGTAAAGGTTTCCCTTGCTCAAAAGCCAGCCAAATACGACTCTAGGGATGTGGTGCTCATCTCTGTTTCCAAGCTGAAGAGCCAGCACTGTCCAAAGACATTTCCGTGGTCATGTGGCCGGCATGCCTAGATGCCGAGGCGCACGGAACGCTGTTACCTTCCCACCGCAGTGGTACCTGTTTATCTATTTGCAATTTCTTGCTTTTGAGCTGCTAGGTTGGCAGGAGCTGGGACCAGAGACAGGAACTCACTCCATCATGCAGCACTCGGGTCTTGAACTGTTGAACTACCGACCTTCTGGTCTGCAGTTCAGCGTCTTAACTACTCAAAAGTAAAGAATCCATGTAGGCTTTCTGATGTGATTGCTTTTGCTCCTTTAGAAGCATGCTAACATTTTTAGCTACTTGTTCAATGATCTGGAATGAGATGTAACCAAAGCCATAAAACACAAGCAGGTGGATTAGACAGACTGCTGGTTTTAAATTGACTGTATACCTAGCTTTAACTGTGCAGATGCATTATATTCATGTGTAATGCTTAATGTAATAGTATTAATATAACTGTGTTCTTCTAGTTCTAGATTTTGAAGTACTGGGAATACTGAATACATGGCAAAGAACGTAAAGTTTCTTCAGACAGTTTTAATATTGCTACTTCATGATTACATATCAGCTGATGATGGTGATATAAGATCAAGTAAGAATCTGCTTTATTTACTAATAATGGCTAGTTAATCCCCCCCAAGATCCTTATTTATCCTCTCCTTTGCTGTTCTTTTCTTCTAAAATTATGTCTAAACAAATCTACTTTTTAGTGATTTGGTATGTGTATCAATCCTTATAAAGGCATTTTTGGGGGGGAATTTTGATATAGGATATCCTAATATTTAGATGACATTTCACAAATCACAAGTTCAGATGGTGTTAAAGCCACTGACTCCTTAGTAAGCTGCTCCTCCTGCTGGCAGGGTATTAGGTTTTGTGGATTCCTCCCCCCCCCCCCGCTTCTGGGCACTCATAGTTTATTTTTAAATTTTAAACCCCACATTTCCTTTCTAACTCAAGGCAGCTAACAAACATGACCATAGGCCACTTAACTCATACATCGACCAAAGCTTTCTGGAGAAAGGTAAAGGTAAAAAGTTTCCCTTGCTTGGAAGCCAGTCGAATCTGACTCTAGGGAGCGGTGCTCATCTCCATTTCCAAGCTGAAGAGCCAGTGCTGTCCAAAGATTTCTCCGTGGTCATGTGGCCCGGCATGACTAAACGCTGAGACAAATCACTTAATTGTCTACCAGCAAGAAACAATATATTTGAACTTAAAACTGCTGCCTGGGGTGGGGAGGCAGCTGAGCAAGAACCACCCAAGTAGTCTACAAGAAAGGAAAAAAAGAATAATAATAATTGTAATAATAATAAAACACAGCATAAAATGAAAGCAAGAAGTGGTCTGGTGTAAAACTTAAGTCTGAGGAGAGTATGTTCCTTAATTTGATGTGTGTGCCCCAGGGTGATTGAGGGAAAGACATGTCCAAACTAATTGCTCCAGAGCTATCCCCTGCAGTGGCTGAAGATTCCCCTCTTGGGAACAGAAATCAGGGGGTGTGTAAACTTGATTCCATCCAAGTCTCTCTGCCAAGTGGCTGTTGCTTTATAGAGAGCCTGAACTAAAGTCAATGCTATGGGGCTGGGTACCAAAGAGGTGATGATTCTTTTCAGGCCTGATAGTTGCCTCCACTGGGCAACCATATGTTCAAAAAACATGAATTTCCTCTGAAGGTCTTGGTCCGTTATTTCACTTTTGTTCTATTCGGAGGCTGCCATGAGGAATGGTATCTGCAAGCCAGAAAAATAGAAAAAAGGAGAGTAAAGGTGAAGGGAGAGGAGGCTAGAAGGCCTGATCTAGTTATGGTACATCCCTGTGGTTTTATGACTGCAGTGAAGAGAAAATTATCCATCCATCCATCAGCTCTAACTCACCTCACAGAAACTTAAATTAAGTTGTAGCTGTGAGGCAGGCCTGAGCAAAGTGCAAGACTGTTGCTTAGTTGCGTGTCCTGGATTCCCTCAAGAATTCTAAGCCACTGAGGCCAAACCTTGTGTTTATTTTAATGGTGCTTGTGGATCATGGTTTTGTATTATGGTCACTGGAAGTGATAGATGCATATAGAAAGCAGGAGGAAAAACAGTAATTCCTGAGGAAACCTGAGAAATCAGTTGCAGTTCTGAGGCAAATGAATTTGTTCTTTGGGGTTTGTTTTTGATTTGGATCTGGAACAAAAGAAGAAAATGGATTATCTCATAGTAATTCTGTAATGTAGATGAGGCAGTGGGGGTATGTTTCATGGTAAATTGTGGTTTGGCGATTGTGAATACTCTGTGGACTTCTGAGTTCTCCTTCCCGTTATATCTGTCTTACTTTCAGTTACTTGTACCCTGTTCACTCAGCCATAAAGCTCTTGAGGCACTGTACAATGCATGATTAAAAAATATAAAACCAATTAACTATTTGCATTAAAATATCACCTACTAATCTATTGTGAAAAATAACAACAGCAATGAAAGCGAGTAGAGCAGTTAATCAGCACAACTGCTTTGTAGTAGGTAGCAACAGCACTACAATATTGTTACTATAGAAAGAGTGGTAAATCTAAAAATATTGAGAACTTCAAGGAGATGAGCTTTTGTGAGTCACTGCTCACTTCTTCAGAGTGACCAGTTTGACCATGTGATCACTTGGAGGGTTGAAGGGAGCCTCAAGGTAATGGCGACTTTGTAGAGAACTAAAATAACTAAGCTAAAGAGCCTGCCCAATATTTTAACAGCTGATAGGGTGTGTTTAGAGAAGGGGACAGAGGACTTGTGTTTTTACAAATTTCTTTTGTATTTCTCGTTCAATCTGGTACTGTAATAAAGGTATGCTTGTAAACATTTTCTTTTTAAAAAATACTTTATAACATTTCATGCTGGGAGCGGTTCTCTGTACCACAGAGACTTCCACTGTCTTGAACATGCTATCTGAAGGGGGTGGGCAAGGGGAAGGCAGGCAGTTGGCAAGCGGCTATTCCTTCAAGGGTGCCCAAAGCAGTAATCTGTCTCCATGGTGACCAAGCGGTGGGCAGTGGGAGACACTGAGGCCAGGCCTCTGACCTTGGAAGGGAAACTGGGAGTTCTGATCCACCCAGTGGGAAATCAGCAATTATCAGGTGGTGGCAGCAGGCTACCTAAGAGTGGAAGAGACCCCCTCCAGGGATTTGGGACTCCCCAGGAGGGCAGGGCGGAATAGGGCCTGTAGGCCAGGGTAGGTGTGTTCTGCCACAGTTCTTCAGAGTGAAGAAGTGAGCAGTGACCCACAAAAGCTCATACCCTGCTGTAAATTTTGTTAGTCTTTAAGGTGCTACTGGACTCTTGCTCTTTTCTGCTGCTACAGACAGACTAACACGACTACCCATCTTGATCTGCCTCAGGAGATGTTAAGAAAGGCTAGCCAGAATTCAGCTAGACAAAAAGCCTGGGTATGTGTTTTGCTGACACGGAAAACTTAACAGGTTTGGCTGAGTAAATGTGGAAAGGGTGTTCCACAGCCAAAGTGCCACCACAGATGAAGACTTCTTGAACAGTGATCCTTTCATTTTTCAGTAATTACAGTTTGGTATTGATAGCCAAACTGGATGAACCAAGGTTTATCATAAACCGCTTTGAACTATGGTTTCAGATCAAGGATTTGTGGCAGTTCCTGTTTATTGGTAACCATAGTTTGCCCAGTTTGGAAATCACGATGATCTATGATTAGAGAAAATCAGGAAAGGAGGAGGGATTTGGCTTATGAGGAGGGAACACATTAGCCTGTGTGGTACTTACAACTGCCAAAACATGGCTTGGCTGTGATATTTTAATCCAAGCTGTAGTAACTTGTCCATGGCTTCCTAGTGGCTTTGTGGCTCAGTATGTAGCAAAAGGGGCTGTGCTGATAGCAGGAAAAATGCAATAAGCAAGCCAACTGGGGTTGGCCCAGAGAAGCAAAATACTGAAAGAGGAGTAAAGTATTTTGTCCTTCTGTGATTAATTATCGCCTGTGGTTTGTTTCCCTTCCTGCCATTCCCATTACACAGAAAAGACTACCATTGTACTGCCAAACAAATAAAACTTTCACTGTGTGTTTCTCATTAGTGATTGCCATGTTATCAGTTGACTAAATAAGGGGAAGAATTATGCTTTGCCCTAGTTATTTAACGTCTAAAAACTAACCAATAGTATATGTTGTGCATTATAAACTACAAAGGTTACCAGGAGAAGTTGTGGAACTCAGGTTTATTGCTGATCACACTAACCATCAGTGCCTGAGTGATAAACCCCATCTTTTGCATGTTTCCGCTGGCACTGGCAGTTACTTTCTCCTTAGTGACTGTTTCCTCAAAATAATTTCATAGTCCACTTTCTGTGCCACACTCTTCTTTGGACTCATTCAATCTTTTCCATATCCTATGTCAGTGATGTTTTAGATGAGTCTGGCGTTATGTTGCATACGTAAGCAGTTCTGAAAATATGTAGTACAAGGGGGGGGCCGCGATATTCGTGGGGGGGGGAGAAGCTGACAGCTGCTCCTCCTTCCTCTGCCCCCTTCCCCCCTTCCTCTGCCCCTTCCCCCCAGAGACTCCTGGCGGGCCTCGGCGGCTCTTGCCGGGCCCACCACTTGCCCCCTTCACCCCCCCAGAGACTCCCGGTGGGCCTCGGTGCCTCTCACCAGGCTCGCCACTTGCCCCCTTCCCCCTCCTCCGTGGGCTGTCGGCTGGCCTCGGCGACTCTCGTCGGGCTGCTGCCGTTCCAAGAGAGTTCCCCGTGCATGTGCAGGGGACGCTCTTTTACTTTTTGGGAGATTTAAAGATCCCCTGAAAAGTTTTTGATAGATTTCGGATTTTTCTGCAAGCGGGGGGGTTACCCCCCACCTGCAGAACCCCCCCTCTCCCTCCAAGTGCCCCCCCGCACGGATTTAAGTATCCGCACGTGGGGGGGGCACTTGGGAATTAGATATATAGATATAGAACGTACTCTTATCTGGTCAGCATGACTGAAAAAAGTGGAACTCTCCTTCAAGGTGGCAGGTATTTCATCAAAACTGATGTTTACACTCATGCACTTTTGATGGTATCTGGCATGCCATTCAAGTTTTTATTTTCTGTATTTTGTAATCTGCCTTGCCTAAGGTAGGCTACAAATTAAGTAAATAAATTTTGCTAAGTTCCGGTTGCCTAAGCTCTGCAGTGTGTTCCGTTCATAAATTTATAAATAGATTTACATAACCAAACAGTGCGGATTCACTTTCAGTCAGAAACAGTGTTGTGCCCAGTAATTACCAGTTCTTGTCTCTGAAAAGATCTGGTGACATAAGGCCAAACTCGAAGAAAATCTGGGAGGCTGATGGACAGATCTTCCCAGCATTTTTTAATTTTTATTTTATTTATTAAATTTATATCCTGCTCTCTCCACCAGAAGGCAGGCTCAGAGCGGCTCACAACAGAAGTTAAAATTACAATCGGTTTAAAATAAACGTTCCACATTAAACATTAAAATATTTTCCATACATTCTACACATTCTACATTGGCGGCATTTCAATTCTACCCACAGGTGGGTCCAAGCAGGTGGATCATATATATTTCCTGTGTGACCACATACAGGTTGGCAGATGTAATTGCCGACAGACGGGACTGGCAGATGGAGCCGGGCCAGAGCTGAGATGTTTACCTTAGGCGGCCCCTACTTAAAAGCCTGGTGGAAGAGCTCCGTTTTACAGGCCCTGCGGAACTGCATCAAATCCCGCAGGGCCCTGATGTTCTCTGGAAGCTCGTTCCACCAGTGCGGGGCTGCCACTGAAAAAGCCCTGGCCCGTGTTGTTGCCAGCCGCGCCTCTTTCAGTCCAGGCAGGACCAGTCGATTTTGGGATCCAGACCGTAGTGCTCGCTGGGGAACATATGGAGAGAGACGGTCCTTCAGGTAAGCAGGTCCCAGCCCATATAGGGCTTTAATGAAGAAGAAATTAAGAAGAAATAATGTGCTGAAGGTAGAGGTATTTTAACCTTCTTCCCTATATGGTTTTGCTGATTGAATATTCCTAGGGTTGCCATCCCTGGGTTGGAAAATACCTGGAGATTTTGGGGGTGGAGCCTAGGGAGGGCGGAGTTTGGGGAGAGGACCAACCTCAGCAGGGTGTAATGCCATAGAGTCCACGCTCCAAAGTAGCCATTATCTCCAAAGGAACTGAACTTGGTCATCTGGAGATCAGTTATAATAGCAGATCTTCAGGTGCCACCTGGAGATTGGCAACACTAAATATTCCCTTTCCCCCAGTTCTACTATGAAAGAAAAAAATATCATCAGTGAGAGGATGGCTAAAGCCTGTGCATCATGGCCCTCATCCAAATCAACTTCCTATGAAGCTGCCATTTTCCTTTTTTAAAAAAAATGCTGGAAAGATCTCCTCATACATTTCCCAGTGTCACCTCTTGTTTGGCTTGTACAATCCTGTCCTATGTATATTACTTGGAAGTAAGTCCCATATTTTCAGTATATGTGTGTAGACATGTCATCTTAGCCTTCAAATCAGTGATCTTGTTCAGCAGCATTGCATAAATATCCACAGAAATCTCCGAAGTAGATATAATCGCACAGTGCATGTGGGGCACAGGACCTAAAAGTTTTGTGTTTATGTTACTGGGTTAAAGAAAGGCTTTACTTATTCGCAAATCATTATTTAGTTCTAATAGTAACCAGTTAGCATGTAACCAGTAAATATTCTGAAAATATAAACATTTCAAAATAGTTAAATGATTTAAATCTTTTTCTTATTGATTTACGTTTCAGTGAAGGTGTTTTGGGCTGATGCTGTACTTACAGTAGTGTATATGCTTATGATTGTGAGGAGTTGAGTGCCTCTAAGAAGAAAAATAGGAAGCCAACATATATGTATTGCTCTGGAACACAACAATGTCTTTTGATTTATTAAGAGCAAATAGCCAAATTGCCATCCCGTGCATAGAGATCTAATTGTGAAGAATCCATCTAGGCGCATGAAGGCTGTTTAAGGGTGTTTTACACTTTTGTATGTGGTTAGACACCAAGGGTTTAGAAAAAAACCCAAATGTGGTTAGAAATGACCGTTTTCTGATGGTGTTCATTCATTCACGGATCACTTGTGGTTTCTCTCCAGTGAACTGGTAAAACCACAGACCACTCTGCAGGGTTTTGAAAGGTCCTGCCCTGCGTAATATGGAAAAATAATGTGTATGTATTGGTTCATTTTGTTTCTCCAAGATGAATAAAATTTATTATGTAATAAAGTCTCGTTAATGAAAACAGCAATGTATTCCCCATTAAGATAACCTACATTTGAGAAAGTTAAAACATAATGTAAGCAACAAATAGTATGCAAGTAGTTTAAAAAGTAATCAAGATCTAGTAAAGATGCCTTATGAGCTTGTCGATGGCCTGATGTTCTGTATTTTTGATGCACATGGTTCTTTATCATAAAAGGACACCATCTGGGACTTCTTTTTAGCCTGGTTTTCTTTAATTTGTCATTCTATTTTTGTTACATTTGAATTTTTAATGTTTTGTACATTCGTTTTACGGCTTTGTGCCTCGGCTAAGTTGACTAAACAGAGGCTGAGGACAGACTGGCAATGTAAAGCGGGACAGCCCCGCATTGGAAGTGGAAGAAGGGAGCGCGTTCAGACATGCGCATCTGTCCGTTGGCTCCGTTTCGCACTTACCCGTCTCCCACTCGCTTTCCATCCGTTTTAACAGGACACCGGGAGAAACCGGTGTCCAGGGGCCGTCTTGCGCTTGCCTCCCACTTCCAGGCAGTGTGAACCGGAAGAAGGCGGGAGGCAAGCGGAGGCGGCAGTGTGAACGCGGCGTTTTGCCAGTTTGCGCATGTGCGCACGTTTGCACATGCGCAAATTGCCGAAACAGCCCTATCACGAGCTGCGGAGGCCGGCCCATGTGGGGCCACTCCGCAGCAGTCTGAACGCTCCGTATCAGCACCGTTGCGCAATACACCGGCCGGTGTGAACGGCCAGCCCCGGGGAGTTTTCCCCCCGCAGCAGTTTCCTCCGCATTCATCTCGCTCCAGATTGCCAGTCTGTCCTCAGCCAGAAATTTACTGAAAGGCTCAAGATGGTCGGGTAATAAGACCACTATTCAGAGATACTGGTCCCAACTTATATAGTTGTGTATTGTTGAAATCAGTAGGAGTTAACTTTGTTAATAGGTCTTACTAATTTCAGTGAAACCTAATCTTGACTGAGATTGGCTTGGTCTCACTGAATGCAAAGATATTTTATTTTGTTTGCAAAAATATGTTTTTGAAATCTAGGGACCGGGCTTTGAAGGCTGGCAGTTTACCTTCGTATGAACTATTCCGATTGTTTTTAAAAGAAACCCTTTTGACACTTTCTCTCTCTCTCTTATTTCAAGGTTGTCGAACTGCCCCAACAGATTTAGTTTTCATCTTGGATGGTTCCTACAGTGTTGGACCAGAAAACTTTGAAATTATTAAAAGATGGCTTGTTAATATTATAAGCAATTTTGATATAGGGCCCAAGTTTACTCAGGTTGGAGTAGTTCAGTACAGTGATTACCCCGTCCTTGAGATTCCACTTGGAACACATGACTCCAATGAAAACTTAGTCAGAGAAATGGAATCCATACAGTACTTGGGTGGAAATACAAGAACGGGGAGAGCCATTCAATTTGCCATCGACCACCTATTTGCTAAATCCCCCAGATTTCTTACAAAAATAGCAGTTGTTCTCACCGATGGCAAGTCACAAGATGAAGTCAAAGATGTGGCAGCTGAAGCAAGAAAAAACAAAATCACCTTGTTTGCCATTGGAGTTGGTTCAGAAACGGAAGAGGATGAATTGAGAGCCATTGCCAACAAACCCTCTTCAACGTATGTTTTCTATGTTGAAGATTATATTGCAATATCCAGAATAAGAGAAGTAATAAAGCAAAAGCTCTGTGAAGGTAAATATTAATGCTCTCTGGAGGATAACTGACCCTTCTGGTGATGTACTGTTATCGCATATAGATCTATGAATGTGTGCATATGTTGCCTTCCTCCTACATTGTATTGTATAACTGTTTGATTGTACCCCGGTATTTCATAGGTTAAAAGACAGTAGATGAGACCAGTACAGCTGAATTATGTAATTGTCCAGGGAAACATTGTTTTGCAGCAGAACAAAATTCAGGTTTGGAATTGAGGGGGGAAAATGTATTTGCATGTAAAGTGCAGGAATGAAAGCCACGGACAAGGCAATCTTTGAAATTACCACATCTGCCAATTTCCAAGTCTAGACTAGCTGTTAAAAATCTGGCTGGCTGATCCACTCCTGGTATTTGCAGCGCCCTCAAGTGCTCATAAACCAGGATTAACTTTATGAGCCCATCAAGAGTTTTTTTCATGTAGTGTCACCAAGACTAACAGCTCTGGACTAGCAAGGTGCTTTTCAGAAACTTGGGGAGTTTTCAGAATTCTTCCATGTCCCATGGGTGGAGCCCCGCTAGGAAAGCAAAATTCCAAGTACTTCAGAATCATTTTATGTACTTGGGTTATGAGCTCCAGTGAATAGTCTGCCTGTCTAGTATACTTTTTACCTCACTCTACGTCTCCAAGGAGCTCAAAATGGCATGCATGGTTCTCCCTTTCCCATTTTATCTTCAGAATAATTCTTTGAGGCACATTAGGCTGAGAGTGTGTGACTGATCCATCATGTTGGGGGCTGTTAGTGTTGGTGATGGCAACATGAAAAGTCTTGCTGGGCTCAGAAACTAATCTTGTTTCTCAGACTGTGGTCTTTCTGTTCTGTCCTTATCAGTGTGCTTTTTGGGACAGCTTTTGCATCTCGGTCCCCTGAGAAGTCTGAGTAATAGAGGTTTTACTGTATATTATGTCAGTGAAAAGAAATTTTGGCGCTTGAATTTCTTAAGCTCTTTTAAAAAATAATCTAGACTAAGTGCCCAGTATTGTGCTGCATTTTTTTTTTTTAAATAGTATTTGGCCAACTTTGAATTTTTTTCAGAAGTACATCATACTCTTTTAGAATGAATATGGCTATGAGTCCGTAGCAGGCTCAGTGGATAAGTCAAAACACAACTGGATTATTGAAAATGCACTCCATACCTGCTTTGTATTTTGCTTGGCTGTATGTCTGGCTTCAGATTCTTCCAGAGTTGTAAAAATGGGACCTCAATGGGTCCTTTATGTTCCCTCTATAAGTCTTACCGACTGAGAGGATATTGGCACAGAGGACTGGAAAGGGCTATCAGGGTGGTGGGAAAGAGGAATTTAGCTGCTGGCAAAAGTTTTCAGTTCTTGGCTTGTTAAGACTCATGTGACCTCTAGGTGAGAGTGGGAAAGTATAGATGCATGGTTCTCAAATTTTAGCAACCCAAGCACCCCCATTTCAATTTAAAATCTTTCATGGACACTCAAGACTTGCCCTCTTCCTTCACTTGTACTTGCCATGTGCTGGACAACCCCCTTTTTGAAATGTGTGGCAAGCCTGTGCATGCCCCATGGAGGCCTCGGTTCTCTAGTGAATTGAAAACAAGAGAAGACCATATCACGCATACTTGAAAAGCAAATTTAAAGTGTTTCTTTTGTGTATTACATGGCCTACAAGGTCTGCTAGATGTTGATGTTGGCAATAGTCAATTGTGCAGCTTGCTCACAGTCAATTGTGCAGCTTGCTCACAGATGTCATAAAGTTGCTGGCTTGAGGCTTTTGACTTGAACCAGTCATGTGGCAGCAGTGCTGCTTAGACAGGCGCAATGAAGGAGAAACTAAATATGTACGATTCAGTGGGCTGCCATTCATGGTTCAGGTAGATTTTCAAACCAGTTTGGGGGAGGAAGGTGAAGCCTCCCCAAGAGTGCCTCTTCTGGCCGCCCCTCGGTCCCTGGCTCTCCTCATGACACTAACATTTTCTGCCCCTCCAAGTTGCTGGTGCTGTTTCCAGGAGGCCCTCGGCTTAAAGATAAAGCCTAGGAATGTGTACATTTAAAAAAATATATTTAGGGAATCATCTTACTCCAAACTGTTCCCCAAGCAAAACAGAAAAGCATCTAAAACAGAAAAGCATCTAACGTTTATTATGTTCACTGTTGGGGGACGGGGGACCTGCGAGTCCAGGTGGGGCCGGTGATTCGGCCGTGTGCATGCACAAAGCAATTTTTTTTTTTAAATCGCGCCGCTATCTAGACAGTGCCCAGAGCCTTGTCACACAATGCTTGTATTTCGGGGAGGGATGTGTGATCATCCCAACCGGAAAAAAATTATTCCCAATCAAATCTATAGCAGGAAGAAATTGCAGTTAGCTTGCCATGTGACCACAGCCTAAATGAACTTTAGTGATCATTTACATGTGGATTTTGCAGTTTCATAAAGTAAAATCCAGTTGCCAAGTGCATGAAAGTGGATTGAAAGTGCATTACTCAGTGTGTGTGAAGGCACTTTTATAGGTGGATGTGGGTGGGGGGATAAAACTTCTGACACTATCGTACAGTGTTCGGTGGTATAAACAGCAGTACACTGACTATCAGTGCATTGGCAGTTCTGAAGAAAAATATCAAATGATGGAATGTACTGTTTATATAGCACTTATAAAGTTTTCAAATTGTTTGAGTACATTATTGCAGCAGGGTTAGCCCTGCAATGTAAACATTACCCACATATGGTAGATCGCAGTGGGGGTGGGGAGGCCTGCATGGCCCCATCTTTCATAACACCACACAGGACTACTGACTTCCGGGTATACCTTTTTGATAATATGAGCAGGAGTTGACCCTCCATCACGTGTCCCCCCTAGCCTCTGAGGTAAAGTGACGGCTGCCGGGGACAGGGCCTTCTCCCTATGGTGTCTCAGTTACTAAACTGCAGGGCTATTTTTGGGCAGGAACGCACAGGAACGGAGTTCCGGCTGGCTTCCGAGTTGGCCACGCCTACAGCCTACCCCCCCTCGAGTTCCCCATGTGCCCCGCAAGCCGATCCTGGGACGGAGTTGCACTGTCAAGGGTGTGGCCTAATATGCTAATGAGTTTCTGCTGTTGGGTGTGACGTATTATGCTAATGAGTTCCTGATGGGCTTTTTCTACAAAAAAAGCCCTGCTAAACTGTATGTTTTCTTTGTAGAATCAGTTTGTCCAACAAGAATTCCTGTTGCATCTCGGGATGAAAAAGGATTTGATATCCTCCTAGGCTTAGGTGTGAAGAGAAAGGTGAAAAAGAGAATTCAGATCCCATCTACTAATGCCAAAGCGTATGAAGTAACTACAAGTGTTGACCTGTCAGAATTAACCAGGTATTTCTTTTTTGGATGTCTAAACAGTTCTGAATAAAATGTGGTTTGGTCTCATTGTATGTGGGTTTGGAATTCTCCATCATCAACATGATTTTTTCCCCTTTTCTTTTAAATTGATTTCTAGGGATGTGTTTCCAGAAGGCCTTCCTCCATCCTATGTGTTTGTCTCTACTCAGAGGTTTAAAGTCAGAAAAACTTGGGACTTGTGGAGGATATTAAGCTTGGATGGGAGGCCACAGATAGCTGTCACTGTGAATGGAGAGGACAGAACATTGTCCTTTACTACAACAAGCAACGTAAATGGTTCTCAAGCTGTAACTTTCACTGCGCCCCGTGTAAAGGTAAAGGACTTCATTTTCAGACTGATATATTTGTGACTATTTTGTCTGTTTTAAGTGAATGGAGGAATAAAATTTCATTTCTGGGTATTTTCAAGTCTTTTAAAAATGTGAATAGAGATAGCCAAATATATGAGCCTTTTGCCAGTTCTAAAAGGGTGCACATGTCTAAAATTTGGCATGTGTAGACCAGGAACTAGTCCTGTTGTTGGGTAGCAAGTTGCTGCTTGTTTTGGACTGTACACAGGAGGCTCAGAGGCAATGCTCCAGTGCCATATTTTACAAACCCACCATCCTCAGACTTCACAAAGTAATGCCAGAAAACTAAACAGGATTATTACACAATTACCCACAATTATATAGGAACAAATCTTCATAGGCATACCCTGGGAACTTTAGCCTGGTACTTACTGTTTGCTGCCCAAAATATGAACCTTGCAACCCAGAATGCCCCATTGTTAACTCTGGATTTGGGAGGAGGGCTGGTTTTAATGTAATTTCATCCTGTATATTTTAAATTGTTAGCCATCTTGGTGGCTCTTGTAAGGGCAGAAAAGGTAGGATATAGATTCTGTAAATAAATAATATTGGACCCATAGTTCAGTCTGTACACAAAAGAATAAATGGACACAAATCAGATTAAAAACCACAATATTCAGAAATCAGTAGGTGAACGTCTTAAACTTCCAGGATGTTCTGTTGCTGATCTAAAAATTACTGATCTCCTTCAAAGGATCTCCAAAGGGAGAATCCAACACAAAATTGCTGAATTAGAATCCATTAACCATCTCAGGACTACTTACTACTATCCAGCTCTCTTTTTTAAATATATTTTTTATTTTATTATATAATTAACTTCCAACATCAAAAACAAACAAAATAGACTAAGTATTCAACATCAATACACTCCAAAACACTTAAACAAAAGAATCCAAGGACTGAAAACATAATAAAATGGTGCCTCCCAGTTCCAACCCTAAAAAGCAGTCCAGAAAGATACCATGACAGGTATTATCAAAAGCTGCTGAGATGTTCAGAAGAATGAACAAGGTTGAACTTCCCCTATTCATTTCCTAGTGCAGGTCATCCTCCACTGCGACCAAGCCTCTTTCAGTCAGATAACTAGGCCTGAAACCAGATTGGAATGGATGCAAACAATCTTCCTCATTCAAGAATCATTGACGTTTCCTAGTTACCACTTGATAATTCTCCTTTACATCTCTGAAAACAGTTGGGGGTAGCCCTCACCCACTCTGAGCGGACAGGTCACTCTTTTTCTTGGCCTCTCTGTAACATCTCATATTCCCCGTTTCATGACCTTTCTGTTGTGAATGTGAATGCATTGACTTAAATGCAAGCTCATAAATATGTTTCGTTTAGGGTTTTTAGCATTGGAAAAGGGGCAGAAAAGGGCAACAAACTGATTAAAGAGATGGAACGCCTTCCCTATGAAGAAAAGTTAAAGAGGTTAGGGCTCTTTAGCTTGGAGAAAGGACTATTGAAGAAGAAGAGTTGGTTTTTATACCCCACTTTTCACTACCCCAAGGAATCTCAGTGTGGCTTACAATCACCTTCCCTTCCTTTCCCCACAACCTGTGAGGTGGGACTGAGAGAGCTCTGGAAGAATTATAACTGACCCAAGGTCACCCAGCTGGTTTCATGTGGAAGAGTGGGGAATCAAACCTGGTTCTCCAGATTAGAGTCTGCCACTCTTGACCCCTACACCAAACTGGCTCTCTTGAGGGGTGACATGATAGAGGTTTACAAAATTATGCATACTTTTCTCCCTTTCTCACAATACAAGAACTTGTGAGCAGTAAATGAAATTAATGAGCAGTAAGCTTAGAACAGATAAAAGGAAGTACGTCACCCCAAGAGTAATTAACATGTGGAATTCAGTGCAGCAGGAAGTGGTGGCAGCTACAAACATAGAAAGCTTCAAGATGGGACTGGATAAACATATGGAGCAGAGGTCCATGAGTGGCTATTAGCCACAAGGTATAGATGGAACACTGTCTGGGGCAGTGATGATCTGTATTCTTGGTGCTTGGGGGGCAGCAGTGGGAGGGCTTCTGGAGTTCTGGCCCCACTGGTGGACCTTCTGAAATCACCTGGGTTTTGGCCACTGTGTGACAAGAGTGTTGGACTGAATGGGCCACTGGCCTGATCCAACATGGCTTCTCTTATCTTCTTATGTTTTTGAGGTGTTCTATTATAAAGAAGGAAGAGGTTAATGGACTATATAAACTCTGCCTTCCAAGACAAACAGGGAAGTTGAAACTTGTCATAGTTATAGTTCAGCTACATGAACTAGTAGGAAAAATCCCAAATGAGTCTTGAATTTTTCTCCAGTGAATGTCTTGACACAAATTTTGAGTCATTTCTTTTTGCATGATGCTACTTGGTCACCAGATTGTTTGTTTAATGATGGAAATTAATCTTCCAAGGAAGCCTAGCTAGTATCTTTTAAATATAGAAATAATGAGTGTGTATGTATGTGCATTAATCTATTATTGCGTTCCCTCATTTTTCTAGACTTTGTTTGATGGAGGCTGGCACCAAATACGTCTCTTAGTGACGGAAGCAGATGTTACATTGTATATAGATGATCAAGAAACTGAAATGAAGACATTGCATCCTGTTTTAGGAATTTATATCAGTGGACTAACTCAAATAGGAAAATATTCTGGGAAAGAGGAGACTGTTCAAGTAAGTGTTACTTTGTGCACTGTCTAGATAGCTCTCCATTAGATTTACAGCCTGATCCTCATTGCAGTTACTTGGAACTTGATTATCTATGTTTGGAAGTAATTACTTAGACTTAGATTTGCAGTCTGTGTTTATGGTAGAATTGGAGATGGTTCTTTGGGCTGTGGTGTGTTCTGTCTGAGGTATGGTGCACTTGCATTTGAAAGGATCTAGCCAATGTAAGTAGACAGTAATTCACCTTTGTTATTGTAGGTAATATGCAAGGTGGCAGTGTGACATCTGTACTTGAGAGAGGTTTCAATATTTCTTTTTTCATTTTTCTACTTCTGATGATGTGGCTTATCCTACTCACTAACCAGGAATTTGAGTCTTCGGTGAGCTCCTTACACCTGCATTCATACAAGACAGATAACCAGATTTACTGTTTAACCACAATTTTCTATATGGGGATAGTGGGGGCAGCTTTGTGAATAGGTGAAAGACTAAAACCTCTTCCACGTGGGTTGTTTGCCCCTGATCCAATGCTGTTGGGAAGCATTTCCCCCCTGCTTCCCCACAGCTTTTGTAGTGCTTCTGTGTGCCTCCAGGGTTTTCACCAGTTATTCCCTGATCACTGTGAAATCTGTTTTGCTACGAAGTTTGGGGAAGGTCACAGCAAAGCCTGCATGGCTGTCATGTGGGTGGGATTTCCCTGGTTCCACACAGATGGCAGCCATTTTCTCTGTCCCTGTCTCGAGTGGCCTTTGTCCCCCCTGCCACTGGGGGGCTTTTAAATTATTTTAATCAGAAAATAAATATAACAATCTGTGTGTCAGATTTTCTCAATTTTCAGGTTGCCAAAAAAAAAAAAAAAGCAAGTCTCTAATCATTTCCATCACAGAGACATGGCTTTGTCTTTATATCCCATAAGGAAAGAGACTGGGTTTGCTTTTTAAAAAAATGAAAGCTGGGAATTCAAGGAATCTGATAACACAGATTGAGATTGGGGGAGGGATCTGAAAAAGCCCTAGTGGCATGGTGGGGGGGGGGGGCTGCTGGGCAATTGGGATAGGGAAAACGTGAGGAAACATGCCGTAGAAAAACCCCATTGCTTCTGTGCTGGATTGGCAGCTGAAGCAGCAGCTGGAAACCACAGAAGACTTCCCTGTATGGAAAACACCTAGCTTTGTGCGCAGTTTTGTCTTAACTGGATGCAAATGACATCTGTATGCAGCACTAGACAAAACTTGACAATTCTTGCTCAAAGCAAAAAATGCACACGCATGGCTAAATTGTGGAAATGTCAAAATTTCCGTAGACGGTTGGGATGTTTTTTAAAACGAATGTAATGGTGAAAGGAAGACAAAGAGTTGTAATCAACTATTCTGCATTCCTTTTATTGGCCTTGGCAGCATTACAACAATTTTGCATATCATTGTCAAATGATCTTTTTCCCCGGCTGTTCCTCTGACTTGCTTGTCCATGTAGTGCGTGAAATTTTTCATGGCTTTGTTCTAGGCTGCCAAGATAAATGTTACCAACTGCAAGGATGTGTCTGAACTACTTTTGAGGAACATGCAGCACTTGCTGTCTGCCTTGTGGTGTTCTGCTGCACGACGTTGCAGTTTTACAAGAGTATTAATTAGCAGTTAATTAGCAGCTTGTAATGTGAAATGGGTTACAGTACATAAGATGTTCCAACTGATTGCAGAGGGTATTTCTGGTTAATAAGAGCATAAGAAGAGTCATGCTGGATCAGACCAAATGCCCATCAAGTCCACCATTTGGTTCTCACAAACTTTTATCTGTGTTAAACATGACTATGAAATACTACGAATAAGGTAGTCAGCATGATTCATTCAGTTTGGGCAACATAAAGCACACAGGGTGCATTCAAATGGCTCTTTTGAGCCGCGCCAGGCATGAGTGCCTGGTGGATTTAAAGTGCACATCCAGACCTCAACATCTGGGAATCGTGCCGTTTTCATTAGTAACCTGTCGATCCTAGTCGGGGATCTGTACCTAAAGGATACTAGTTAAAGTCCAGTCTAAAGCTGGCCGACAGGCCAATGCCAGACTTTCCACTGTCAGGTTGCATAATCAGCACATAGGGATGGTCTCCAGACCATCCCGAATGGCCGCCATTTTAAAAAACTCCTAGTGATGTGCACATAACCACTTAAACAAGCAAAGTCCCCAGAGCTCTGCTCAAGCAATCCAAACAATGTTGTTTCTGATGGTCCCCTGAACTTTGTCAACTTTATTAATTGAAATGGTACCTAGAAAAAGGTACCGCTGGCCATGTTTTTACCATTTTTAGTACGCGCATGCACGGAGAAACAAGTATATGGTGAGGCACCTATGCACATGCGCAGGCAGGATTGTTTTTTTAAAAAGCCGACCGCATAGCTCCTCATGGTGGATGCCATCTAGAGACAATCCACCATGGGAGTCACACGCGGTTAAGCGCTTCACAGGCGAGCTGTCTGGTCGTGCAACGCTGGATCAAAAAAATCTAGCTCAAATTACAGCTGGGCCAATGGTGGGATTAACTTCCCGTCTGAACACACCCACAGTCTGAGCTTTCATACATGTGGCATTCCTTGATGGCTTTGATCATTACTGTTCAATATTGTTAAGACAGGATGGAAATATCGGGATTCTAAGAAAACTGTTCTTTTAAGATGAACAGAGTTTGAGTCCAGGGGCACCTTTAAGACCAGCAAAGTTTTATTCATGGTATAAGCTTTCGTGTGCAAGGCACACTTCCTCAGAATCTCCGTATCAGTAGCTGAGAAAAGCTTGGTATGGAGAAAGTTCCAGGTTCAGTCCTTTTCTCCTTGTAGAGGCCCTTCCTGAGTCTGACAGATCCCTTGTTATCAGGGAGCACTGTGTATCTTCCCACAGGCCTCAGAGTGAGAGGGAAGGGGGTTTCCTTCACCCTTGTTCTTCTCCTTCTCCTTTCAATCTGAGCAGCAAGAGTCAATGTGTCCCCTTTGGCCTAGGTCCCTTTGCCTTACAAAGGGCCTGGCCCATCCTGAGGTCATCCCCTTTGGAAATTCAAATCCTGTGGAACTCCCATTGTATCTGTGTAATCCCTGTGGGAATTTGCCACTGCCCCCATATTCCCTTGTTTCCTCACCCCCGGCTCATGCCTGCTTCCCCACTGATTATGAGGTAGTGAGCCCTTAAAGGTCAAGTCACTGCCAAACAGCTGACATTGTCTTAAAGGTAATGTGTATGTTGCTGCCTTGGTGAGAATGTAGAGAATGACTCCTTGGACTGGGGTCCCAGACACCACTTAATAGACAGCCAGTTTGGTGTAGTGGTTAGGAGCGCGGACTCTAATCTGGAAGAACCGGGTTTGATTCCCCACTCCTCCACATGCAGCTGCTGGTGTGACCTTGGGTCAGTCATAAGTTCTTTCAGAGCTCTTCTCTCAAGGGCATTTCTCAAGAGAGCTCTCTCAACTCCACCTACCTCACACGGTGTCTGTTGTGGGGAGGGGAAGGGAAGGTGATTGTTAGCCATTCTGAGACTTCTTCAGATAGTGAAGGGTGGGGTATGAATCCAATCTCCTCCTCCTCCTCCTGTAGAATATCACATGGAATATATGAAGCCGCTTTACACTGCATCAGACCATTGGTTCATCAAAGTAAGTACTGTCAACTCAGACTGGAAGCAGCTCTCCAGGAACTCTTTCACATCATCTTCTACTCAGTCATTTTAACTGGAGAGGTGGGGAATTGAACCTGGGGCCTTCTGCATGTCAAGTGTCTGCTCTTCCAGTGTGCAATGGGCCCTCTCTATGCATGAGACCATGGAGAACTGTTGTCAGTCCAGGTAGATGGCACTAGACTACCTGAACTAATTATGTGACTTGTATAAGGTAGTTCCTGAAGGCAATTCCTTCTTCAGCCAAAGGGGATGAACTGGAGAGCAGTAAGGTGAAGAGTGAATCACAACAGTATCATGGAGGACTATCGTGTTGATTCTCAGGAGGGTTGCCAGGTCTTACCCATCTGCTGGCAGAGGGTTCCTGGGTTGGTCCCCGGGTCTTCTGGTGCATGTGTGAAGCGCACGCACCATGATGATGTCACCCAGAAGTACCGTCATCATGCTGGGCACGTTGGGCGTGGCGGGGCTCTTCAGGGTGGGTTTTAAACTTTTCCTCTGGTTTTCTGTTCCCAAAGTAATGCTCTCTCTTCATTTTTCTGTCGAATCCTAGGAGGTAGTTAACTTTCGGAAGTGGTGCTTGAGCACTTGATGATAACGAAAATTGAAGATAACAGACACATACACATAACAGACACAGAACAGACACATACACGCCGAAAAAATAGGCAGTCTGTGTGATCCTGGAACTGAGTACAGCTTCTGTTGGATGGGGCTGCACTCTCCCTGAAATGGAGGGTGATAGAGGAAGGGACCTCTTGGATATCTTGGGGTTCCCAAGTGCCAGAGGGTGATATGTACAAGAGGCTGTTTCATTGTGTGAAGCTGGTTCATTACCAGGGCCCTTTCCTGGCTGTCTGATCGTGGTAATTCTTACCTAATGACAGACATCTGGATTAGATTACAGGAAAGTTTTTTTTCAAAGGGATTGCCTTCAAAAAGTATTCAAAAGCTACATTTGCTTCAAAATGTTGTTGCCACAGTGTGGACTGGACTGTATAACAACCAAGCCATGCAGCATTTTCACTGGTTTCCAGTTGGTTTCTAGGAACAATTTGAAGTATAGGATTGACTTCTGAAGCTCTCAGTGATCTGGGTCCTGGATAAAAGGTCATCTTTTATGTGAGCCTCGCGACCTTAAAATTTTCTTCAGGAACCTTGTTGTGTATTTCCCCCCATTATCCCTGGTGCAGTGGTAACAAATTTATGGAATTCTTTTGTCAAGGAAGTTCCATTTGCTCGAACTGTATTGGTCTTCAGCTGCCAGGAAAATGCTGGCTTGGCATTTAATATTTAATGTGTAGTTGTAGCTGTAGTTCTCAATTAAGTTTTATAGCTAATTTGAACCTTGCTATTTGCTTTTTATATTTTTATATTTTTTTACATTTTTTTTTACTTGTTTTGTTTGGTCATGATCTGCCTTGAATACTTTTTCTTGGATAGCGGAATAGAAGTATTTTAACAAATGCATTAAATCTGGCACAGTTGATGATGACCTTTGCGTCGAGCTACTTGGCCAATTTCAATTACTCAGTTGTGTTTTGCTACTTTGGAAATTAAATGTAGTCCCTTGTCTTTCTAGAATAACTTCGCTTTGGATGTAAAGGTAGAAAAGCTGCCACTGCCTCCATGTTCCCTTGTGGGGGCAAAGGTAGAAAAATGGTCAAAATCAGGGGTCCGTTGGGGTCGGAGCGAGGCGGAGCGAAGCTCCACCAGCTCAGGACTGGCCAGTAGGGCAGCCATGGGCTGAATCAGATTCTTTAATCTGATTCAGCTCGCCGCCGAATTGCCATTCGGCGGCAACTTTAAAAGCCACTAGAGGGGAGGGAATTTGAGGGAGAGGCTCCAAACTTGCAGGGTAGCTGCTGGGGCCTCTCCTCGAAATGCCCACCAAGTTTCAAGAAGATTGGACCGGGGGGTCCAATTCTACAGGCCCCCAAACAGGTTGCCCCCATTCCCTCCATTGTTCTCTATGGTAGAGAAAAAGTTAACATTTTTTTCCTCCATAGAGAACAATGGAGGGAATGGGACAATCTGTTTGGGGGCCCATAGAATTGGACTCCGTGGTCCAATCTTCTTGAAACTTAGTGGGTATTTCGAGGAGAGGCCCCAGCAGCTACCCTGCAAGTTTGGAGCCTCTCCCCCAAACCCCCTTTCCTCCAGTCCCTCATATACCCTATGAGTTTTTGCTATTGCTTTCAATGGCCCATAGGATATAATGGGGCTGAAACTGACATTCCCTTTCTGACACACTTCTGGCGATGTCAGGGAATGTGGCATATGCTAATGAGTTATGCTAATGAGCTCCTGCAGCTCTTTTTCTACAAAAGGACCCCCGGTCAAAATTATTTTATTTTTGTCATTAGCCGGATAATGTTTTGCGGGCCAGACTTGTTTTTGACCTCTGGGATGTGATGGAGGCATGTCTTCTGCCGTTTCCCCTCCCCGCTCACACAATAAACATTAACAATGACCTTCATTGCAAGCCACCCCCTAAAACTATAAATAAACTCAGTGGCCAGTCTCCAAAGATAGCCTTTGGTCATTGGCTTTTAAACATTCCAGCTTCAGAGAACTGTTTCCACATTGACCTGTTTGTTGATATACCCCATGCATCTGTCTTAAGTGCTTCCATGTGAGGCTTTTTCTTTTTCCTCTGTTTCTGTGGCTGCATTTCTTAGCGCATCAGAGGCTGCTCTGAAAGTTTCCAAGTTCTGTGAAGAGGGTTTCAGAGGGGTAGCTGTGTTGGTCTGTGGTAGAACAGCGAGGAGTTCAGTAGCACTTCAGAGACTAGCAGGGCTTTTGTTGTAGAAAAAGCCCAGCAGGAACTCATTAGCATAATAGGCCACACCCAACAGCAGGAACTTATTAGCATACTGGGCCACACCCCTGACAGCACAGCTCCCTCCCAGGATTGGCTTCCCCAGGTACCCTGCGGCTTGCGAAGCACCTGGGGAACCCGGGGGGGGGGGGGAGGCTGTAGGCGTGGCCAACTCAGAAGCCAGCCGGAACTCTGTTCCTGTGTGTTATGTCCAGTGCTTGACTCTTTGTCTGCAGCCAGGGAACATGTCTGGGCATGTTTACCTGTAATGGGATGTGATAACAACAGAGCTTCCTTCCCCAGAGAACAATGGACCTAGGGATCCTGCCGGTCCCCCTATCAGAGGCTGAGGATATTTGAATGGACCTATGACAGCCTCTGACAGGAGACTAATCCCTGTTGGACCAATCCCCTTAAGGGGGGGACACAGTCAAGGTGTGGTTTACCTGTAAATATAAGTGGCTTCCCCATCCCTTTGTCCCCATGCTCCATCTTGACCAGCAATAAACCACAATGCTGATTTCACCACTACCGGCCTCCTGACTTCAATACTTTTCACTGCTCCAAAATAGCCCTGGAGACTAGCAAGATTTTCAGGGTATACACTTTTGAGAGTCAATGCTCCCTTTCTCAAATGAAGGGAGCTTTCACTCTCAAAAAGCTTATCCCCTGAAAATCTTGTTGGTCTCTAAGGTACTACTGGACTCAGATCTACAAGCCCTGTGAGTAGCCTGTCAGGTAACACTGAAAGCTGATGCTGCTGAGGGGTCAGAAGCCCCCTCCTTACTAAAAAAAAAATTGCACAACCATTTTGGAATCTAGACATTGCCTCCTGTACTTAAGTAAAGCTTGTTAAAACATGGGGGACTCTAATTCTTCCTCCTCCAATCAGGACATTTTAATTAATACCACCAGAAGCTGTTATCTAATGAGTTCATTATCTTTTTTATTTTATTTTATTATTATTATTTATTATTTTATGTTTATTTTTTATATTGTATTATTTATTTATTTTTATTTTATTATCACTATCTAATGAGTTCATAATCTTTTTTTTAACAGTTTGATGTCCAAAAGCTGAGGATCTACTGTGACCCAGAGCAAAACAATCGAGAAACAGCCTGTGAGATACCTGGCTTTGTGAGTATGAGGAAACAGTGTTCTAATGATTGTTGTGTGTTCCTTAATAAAACTTAAATAGGGGAGGAGGGTCTTCATGTATGTAACTTGTTCATTTTTTAAAAAAAGAACATGTGTTCTAATTGTGTGTAGCATAAACAAACTTCTTAGGAATTCTAAAAATGTAAACTGCTTTTACTTGAACAGTGTGCATAGAAATACCATTGGGACAGATCTTTCTTGGTTGCCTTTTGCTGTGAGAAGATGTTAGACCTTTTTTTTCTGAAGGAGTTAAAATAGTTCCCTGAAACATCTGTAACAACACTTGACTCTGGCTGATTGAACAGTGCAGGCTTTCTGTTGTGTGCATATATAATTGAATTCAAACATACTTTTCATAGCCGTTCTAAATTTTTGAACATTGTTTGTTTTTCATTCCAGAATGGAGAGGTATGCAAAAGCACTTCTATTCATATTGACTTTAAGGTAGTATTTCTCTCTCTCTCTCTCTCTCTCTCTCTCTTTTGTACGTTCAGCAACATTCCATCTAATAAGAATTTGCTGTTTTGTTCGGGGAAGTGAGGTTTCCCCCCCCTCAAAGAAACATTTGTCTTGTTGGGCATAAAATCTCTTTAATAGAGCAAATAGTATTATTAAAATCCTGTTGGACTGTATTATTTTGCATTGATTTTGACACCATACAAGCTGTACTCCTTTACTCAGAATTAAAATATTTTCATGGGTAGTGGTATTTAGTTCATGTGTTATTGAAAATAAATTGTTGATGGTAGGAGAGAAAGGATATAAATATATCAGGGAAACTGATGTTTTATTTTTGTTTTTATGCAAAGATCTACACTTATGAATAAGGTTTATGTTACCAATTGCTGAGCATATTCCATTGGATTCTTACTGATTATAACAGAACAAGTGGAGACCAGCAAGAAACTTGTGGGATGCTTATCCCATTCCTCACACCTTTGCTTCCTCCCTTCTCCCCCTACCTCTCTCACACTCTTTCTCTTTTCGGCCCCCCTTTCTTTCTCTGTCTCCTCCATGCATGTTACTTCCTCTGTCTTTCTGACCCATCATCATTCTTTTTGTTTTGCTGCCTCCCCACCTCATCACTTTCTCTCTCTTTCTGCACCTACCCCCTCTTTCTGCCCCCATCACTCTCCCAGCCTCCTGCCTGCTTTCTTCCCCACCCCGCATAGCAACAGCAGTGGTGGTGGTTGTATTCCCAGCCACCCACCTGCTTCATCTCCCCCCACAGCAGCAGTGGCAGCGCTCTGGGAATCACCACGGATCTCTCAACTACAGAGATCAATTCATCTTAGGGCTGCCAGCTCCAGGTTGGGAAATCCCTGGAGATTTGGGGGTGGAGCCTTGGGACAGTGAGGCTTGGGGAGGCAAGCAGCCTCAGCAGGGTATAATACCATAGACTCAACCCTCCAAAGCAGCCATTTTGTCAAGGGGAACTGATCTCTTTCACCTGGACAACAGTTATAATTCTGGGTGATCTCCAGCCCTCCCCTGGAGGCTGGCAAGGGTAGTTCTTGTGAAGGAAATGGCTGGTTTGGAGGGTGGAGTCCATGGCATTAAGTTCCTCCCCTCCTCAAACCCTCCCCTCCCCAGGCTCCACCCTTCAAAGTGTCTAGGAATTTCCCAATCTGGAGTTGGCAACCCTATTTTCTTCTTACCCAACAGCCAACCTACCTTTATCTGCTTCTCTGTCTTCAGCTTTCCATCTCCCCTCTCCTCCTCTCCCCTCCCCTCCCCCACAGCCTCTACCTAGGAAAATTACAGTCTCTCTCCACAGTGGAGACCAAAGCAGCTTACATTATTATTTTCTCCTTGTTATCTGCACAACAACCCCGTGAGGTTGGTTAGGCTGAAAGTGTGTGACTCGTTCAAAAAGCCAGCTTCCACCACAAGATGGGGATCTGAACCTGGGTCTCACAGACCCTAATCTGAAGCTCTAACTGCTGCACCACACTGGCTTTCATAGGGTGGCTGCTGATGAACAATAGCAAGAAGCTGGGCCTAATTAAGTCATGCAAGTCAGGTGGTATCAAGTCACTCAGAGGGTGCTGCCTAGGGATGCCAGTCTCCAGGTGGGACCTGGGGATCCCCTGGAATTACTTCTCATCTTCCCATTGAGAAAATGGTTGCTTTGGAGGGTGGACCCTATGGCATTGTACCTCATTGAGATCCCTGTCCTCCCCAGGCTCCACCCCCAAATATCCAGGAGTTTTCCATCCTGGATCTGGCAACCTTACCCCCCATCCCCTGCTGGTCAGGGACCTGGCAAACCTAGACTGCTGCCAGGTCTAGGGTTACCAACCTCCAAGTGGAGCCTTGAGACACCCCCCCCCCCATTACAACTGAACTCTAGACAGCAGAAAATGGCTGCTTTGGAGGGGGGACTCTGTCACATTATACCCAGCTGAGGCCTCTCCCTTCCCCAAACCTAGCCCTCCTTGGTAAAGGTATAGGTTTCCCTTGCTCAAAAGCTAGTTGAATCTAACTCATCTCTAGGAATTCCCCAGCCTGGCACTGGCAACCCTTGTCAGTCCTGGCCCCAAGGCTCCCTCCCTCAATGGCCAAAATAGGCCATGAAAGGGCCCTTCCCCTACCTTTTACTGACAGAGCCAGTTAGAAGCCCCCTCCCAGAATGTTCTAATCTCTCACTGTTGATGCCTGGAGTTAGATCCCTTCAGAGGCCATTTCAAAAGGTATTGGGGGGGGGGGGATTCAACAGTCCCTGAAGGGTTTTTTTTTTAAAAAAACTTTTTGGATTTTTCTGCAGTCCTAGGAAGGCCCCTGACTATGTAGGAAAAGCTGTTGGGGGAGAGTGAGCCCTCTGTTGGCAGAAATAAGTATCCACACAAAAAAACTCTGGGAAATAGTATAGAGATTTGAAGGAGAAAATGGTTTGAATTCTACAGAGGATTTATGGAGATTGAAGGGAGGGGGTTGCCTATTCCCCTCTCCTGCAGACCTCTTACTCTTCCCCAAATGTTCATGGGGGTCCCCATTCCCTCAAGAACAGCATTTGGAGGAACATTTTGGACTGCAGTGGGATGAGAAGCAGGAGAGGAGTTCCTTGCGCCTATGTCCAAAATTTCTGGTGGAAAAATACAAGGCACAATTCCATGGATATTTTATAAAGCATTGCAGTATGGTTTCCATAAGAGAGAAGGGAGCTTTTTCATTCACTCATGCGTTTGTTTTAGAAACATATGAGCAGGATCCCTCCTGTCTGAACATGGCCCCACTGTGTGAATTTTTGATCTGCACTGTGGGACCATTGCTCAGAACCAGATCTCTTGATAAGACTAATACCAATTGTTTCTGCATGAATCACCATTCTGGGCTGGCCAGCTCAAGCAAATCTGCTCGAGCAAATCTGTTTTACACTGGAAGTGACTGGGTGCCCTGACCTCTGTTCTTAATGGAGACTTCATGGAAGAAGGCAAAGGCACAGCAATGAATAATGCAGAGATGCTGTAAGCAGCATCCTTTTCAGGTCAGTTCTTGGCCACAAAGAGACTTCTAAATTGTTTAAAATTATTCATAAATCATGGTACACATATCAAGAATTACTGGCTTAAGATACACATATTAGTCATGGTAATAAAGTCATAGCTGCCTTTCTACCTTATAGGAGCTCAGGGTGGCTTACAAAATAAATAATAATAAAATACCATCAAATACACAAAAACACTAATTAGAATCAGTAATTTTATACTGCTGATAGGCAGAAGAACTAATCTAATGCTGTCATGAATAAAATTGTCTTGATCGTAAAGATTGAGAGCGAGAGGGCCAGGGGACCTCCCTCAGGACATTGTTCCATAATAGTGGAAAGGCCCTCTTCTCATGTATCCACCAGACAAGCTCCTTTGGTCAATGAGACAGTCAAGAGGGTCTCTCCCTGTGGTCTTAGTTCCCAGGCAGGAACATATGAGAGAAGATACCCCAGTCGCAAGCCACACAGAGCTTTCAAGATCAAAACCAGCACCTTGAATTAGGATTGGGAGTAGCTTGGAAGCCAGTGTAATTGGTATAGGATTGGGGTCACATGATCCCAGTAACTGCCCCCAACCAGCAGCCTGTCATCTAAGTGGCAGTGCTGGAATCATGAAATTGCTGTTGGGCCAGCCAATACATTGGAAAATATAAATTGCTTATGCATGTATTTCTTGAAAAAAATATTTTTATTTTTGGTAGTGCCTGAATGGACCTAGTGATGTAGGATCTACACCAGCTCCGTGTATATGTCCTCCAGGAAAACAAGGACCCCTAGGTCCAAAGGTGAGTAGAAGTCCTGTTTAATTTATGACTAGGGGATTTGGTATTACAGCCACAGAATTAAACACAAAAGTTGCTAACTTTCGAGAAGTAGGTTTAAAACATAAATATATTGAGTTCCCATCTCATTTATCAACAATGGTCATTCTAGTCAGTGTCCCATGAATACACCGGACATTAAAGGGAAGTATGTCTTTTTGGAATATGAGGTACAGTTCAGAGCAGGGCTTTTTTTTTTAGAAAAAGCCCAGCAGGAACTTGTTAGCATAATAGGTCACACCCAACAGCAGAAACTCATTAGCATATTAGGCCACTCCCCATGTTACCAGAAGAATGGTAATCCAGCCACACCCACCTTTTGCTTCTTATTCTGTTTACCTTGTTTGTTGTCAAAACCCAGGGCTTTTTTTGTAGCAGGAATTAATTTGCATGTTAGGCCACATACCCCTAATGTAGCCAATCCTATTGAGTTTCTGCTGTTAGGTGTGGCCTATTATGCTAATGAGTTCCTGCTGGGTGTGGCCAACTCTGGAGCCAGCCGGAACTCCGTTCCTGTGCGTTCCTGCCCAAAAATAGCCCTGCTTCAGAGAAGGTGAAATCTGACTGTTGGGAATAGATCCGTAATGATTAGGCAATGGCTGGGCTTATGCTAAGATTGGCCCCACAAAGGAAATGGCAGGGGTAAATGAGTAGCTATATCGGTATGTTTAAGTGATCAATCCAGGATTTAGCAGCCCTCATCAGGAGAAATCACTGGGGGAATCAGTATAGTGAATTACTTAGTGGGAGATTATTATTGTCGAGAACTTTGAGAGTGTTAATGGGTAAAGTGTCTTAGGTGGTTGCCACCTTACATTACTTTGATTTGTTGTGGTGTTGCATGCTTCTAGGACATAGAACTAGTTGCCAAAATCAGTCCCCTGTTTCATTCATTCATTGAATGACTCTACAGTCTAGTTAGACAAGGGTTGGATAGCGTAGATTTATGTACCAATGTATTTTTCCTTCTAAGAGTTTCTGCTACAGGTAGTGAAGGAGGTTGCAGTGAAGAATTGGAAGGCAGACTGGCATCCTTCGCTTGTTCTTTGATATTGCTAGTTTTCCCTTAGATTTGTTGGATTGAATGGAAGAGGCTACAGTGTTGGCCATCGGTGGTTCCAGCTAGTTTTGAGCTTTGCTGTACTGTACAGTGTTTTTCCCCACCCAGTAGCCCTTGTGTTAAAAGCATATATGTATGTTCTGAAGGAATCACTTCAATGTAGCGATAGCATTCAGCTTTGTAGAGTTGAGCTCATTTCATATCTCAAATGAGAGACTGAAGAAGCCGTGACACTCGGTGGGGACAGCGAGGCAAACTGTCAATTTCTAATAGGTTGCCTTCATCTTGCCTGTTATTTGTTTATTTAAAACGTCTCAACTTATCTCCTCGGGCAGAAGGTGGGGAACAATCCAGCAACTAAGGTGGGTGGACACAATTTATAACAGCTCAATTAACAGAATTAAAACATAGGTGAAATATGCAAATGACACATTTGAAAGTACTCAAGATTTAAAACTCACAAGAACTGAAGACACACGGGAGTGTAGAAACAAGTACAGGGAAGTCTGCTGAATCAGTTAATTTTGCCACAAATGGGGTCACCAGGTGAAGTCACATCACTGAAGGCAGCAAATCTGATGAGCCAGTTGTGGGATTAGTTAATTACTGTGGCCAACAACCTGATCTCCTTGCAGACTTTCCACTGGCAAATGGTATTTGCAATTGCAGGGTTCGAGGAGGGGCAGAGGGGGAGGTGCTGGATGGAATTAAACACACAGACAGTCCAATTTTGGAAGACCTGGAGTTGGACTACTACTGCTCTCTCAAACACTTTGCTCAGAAAGGGCAGTTTGGAGACTGGGTAATGATTGGCTGCATCGTTTTTCTGTAGGGATGTTTGTTAAAGAAGCAGATGGATAACCACCTCTTTTTGTGGCTTGGGCTGCGGCCACACGGCCCTTAAATGCGGGAGGAAGGGCTATTTCCTCCCGCATTTAAAGGGGCCGACCACACGGCCCGCCCCAAGTCCCGCGCTGAAGCGGGCTCAAATGCGGGTTCCTCCCGCATTTTCCGACCCCGGGAAAATCAAGTGTTTTCCCAGGTGTTGCGGGAGGAACCCGCATTTGAGGTATCTGGACAGCCCTCTCTCGCAAGCATTGCGAGAGCAGGGCTGTCCAGATAGTCCCGCCGGCCATTTTTTTCCCCCTTTTACACTTGGGCGCTTGGCCACTCAAGCGCCCAAGTGTAAAAGGGGGAAAAAAACCCCCCCCCCAACTCACCAGGCGACTGGCGGGTCCTTGGCTGCCACCGCCGCTTCTGCCGCTGCTGTGGCCGCCGCTGCCCCCACCGCTGCCCCCGCTGCCTCTTCTGTGGCCACCGTCGTTGCCGCGGCCACCGCCTCTTCCGCCGCAGCCGCCTCTTCAGCGGCCGCCACCGTTCCCGCTGCTGCCGCAGGGGTTGGGATGTGTAGACATCCCAACCCGCGGTAGAAAAATGCGCCCCCTTTAAACCCGGGAGCCCTCCCGGATTTAAAGGGGCCGTGTGACCGCAGCCTGAGAGAAGGTGCCCTGAGTTAGTGACTGATGTATAAGGATTTACTGATGTGGCCCTTTCATTATTTTAGCAGCCAGGTTGGGCAAGGATCCAGATTACAAGTAGTGGCCTTCACCAATCCCAGGATCTTGTTGAAATCCATCATGGAAACTGGGTCAAAATGATCCATAAATAAACCAGGCCTTTCTTCTAGCCTTGCTTCTGGTGTGCCTGTGCTACAACTAATAGCCAGATCAGGACATATTTTTGATATTTTATCACCAAAAAAAACCCTTGGCAAAAGTATCACAGCTAATTGTCTCTTCCTGAGACAATAAAGGTCCAGATTTTGGCATCAGCAATTGCTGAGCTACCTTGAACAATCCGGATGGCCGTGAACTAGCTGATGTTACTACCCTGCTACTGTAAGCATTCCTTTGCTGCCATCTCTGCTGCTTCATAGGTCTTTCAGTGGACTCTATAGCATAATCTGTCAGATTAACCTTGAGTGTGTATCATGATATTATTGTAATATATGAAGAAGTGAGCAGTGACTTACGAAAGCTCATACCGTCATGTATCTTGTTATTCTTTAAGGTGCTACTGGATTCTTGCTCTTTTCTACTGCTGCAGACAGAGTAACATGGCGACCCGTCTTGATGATACTATTGTGTTTGCTAAAGGACACTGATCCTGCTTCCACTAACCATCTGAAAACCGCCCCCTCGAGCATGCATTGCAACATCATCTCCTCAAAATGTTTTTAATTATGTGTACTATATAAATCTGTAACTTCTTGGATATCAGGCTCAAGGCCATACTTTACAAAAAACATCATAAAAGTGCAAAAGTGTCTCATAGGGAGATTGTATTGTCAGGAACAGATCTTTCATACAGCGTCTCTTGGCTTACCCCCAAGGTTTTATGAATTAACACTCCTTTGGAAGTGTGATAATAGTGCATGCTGTTCTTAATGTTTGTCTGTACTGTAACACGTATGGTCCTCTTTCCAGGGAGATCCTGGGCAACCTGGGAATCATGGCTTTCCCGGAGAACCTGGTCCAGATGGTAAGCCTGTGAGTACTAAAAACTTAGTTATATACAGTACGTGTAATATGCCCTTGACATTGAAACCTTATCAGAAGATTATTAAAGGTGATAAACATTCTATATAAATGTAAGCAGTCATGAATTGATTTTCACTAGTTGAATTCTTCAGTGTTGGGCCAGTTTTGATGATATGTGGTCTTCTGTATTTTGGTCTGCGAGTGGGTGGACTACCACCAAAGCCATGGTGGACTCATAAGCAAATTTGGTGAAATTTGTGTGAAGCTGATTCTTGGTTTCTTTACTAGGAGATGAGCTATGTGGATTATATAATGTCTAAAATTTCTGCTCCAGGGCCTCTGAGAGGAATTTTATGAAGTGGTGCAAAAAAAAAAAATGGGGCAAAGAGGCGCCTCAATCCTTTTGGCCGTCACCTCGGGCCCACATTGAACCCCATTTGCCACGTTGACACCCATTCACCCATCCTCAGCAGATCCCTTTGGAGTGCCTCACAATTCTCCCTGGTTCTCATCACCCTGAACAATTTAGTGCCATCTGCAGATTTAGCCACTTCACTGCTTACTCCCAACTTCAAATCGTTAACGAACAAGTTAAAAAGCATCTGACCCAGTACTGATCCCGGCAGTACCCCACTGCTTACCACCTTCCACTGAGAAAATTGCCCATTCATACTCACTCTCTGTTTCCTATTTATTAGCCAGTTTTTGATCCACAAAAGGACTTGTCCTTTTATCCCGTGACTATTGAGCTTACTTAGGAGCCTTTGATGAGGAACTTTATCAAAAGCTTTCTGGAAGTCAAAGTAAACAACATCTATTGGGTCCCCCTTGTCCACATGTTTGTTCACCCCCTCAAAGAACACTTAACAGGTTAGTGAGACTAGATCGTCCCTTAAGAACCCATGTTGAGTCTATCTCAATAGTTTTTGTTCACCAACGTGCCTACTAATTCTCTCCTTAATAACGGTTTCCACCAACTTACTCAGTATTGACGTCAGACTGACTGGCCTGTAATTTCCAGGCGCTTTCATGAATTCCCGTCAGTATTAACATTGTGTTAGGCAATTTGGACATGAGTAACTGGTTTTTTAAAAATCTTTATCTGTCACTAAGCGTATACTTTTAAAAAGGTATCTAATTAAAATAACAATATGACACAATGTAATACAGAATCACAACCAAGAGACCCACAAAACTCATGGGGAAGCTGCTCCTTGCCACTGCTTTTTGCCTGCCCCCCCCCCCACAGTGCCCTCACCTTGCTGCTGCCAGTGCCAAATGCTTCTGGAATATTAGGGAGAGGCTGAATGACTGACTGTGTATCTCACAAGATCCTTGGGTGCACCATGAGAAGCAAGCGATCTAGAGAAAGAAGAGCAGATAGATGCTAGCAGGCTCACCATCTGGCTTCCTGTTTGAGACTGCAACATGGGAGCGTATTATTATTGTGAGAACCAGTTTGGTGTAGTGGTTAAATGCGTGGACTCTAATCTGGGAGAACCGGGTTTGGTTCCCCACTCCTCCACATGCAGCTGCTGGGTGACCTTGGGTCAGCCACAGTTCTTGCAGAGTTGTTCTCTCGAGCAGTTCTGAGAGCGCTCTCAGCCCCACCTACCTCACAGGGTATCTGTTTTGGGGAGAGGAAGGGAAGGAGATTGTAAGCCACTCTGAGACTCCCAAGTAAAGGGTGGGGTATAAATCCAATCTCCTCCTCCTCCTCCTCCTCCTCTCCTCCTTCTTCTCCTCCTGCTGCCTTATGCTGAATCAGACCCTTGGTCCATCAAAGTCAGTATTGTCTACTCAGACTGGCAGTGGCTCTCCAAGGTCTCAGGCAGAGGTCTTTCACATCACCTACTGCCGGATGTTTTAGCTGGAGACACGGGGGATTGAACCTGGGACCTTCTGCATGCTAAGAAGATGCTCTACCACTAAGCCAAAGCCCCTCCCCTATCCCAGGCAAATACTAAAAGTCATGCCTAGTTGCTCTTTGTTCTTTCCAAAAGGTGTATAGATGTTTGTCTTTAATATTGGAACAATTCACAGTGAAGAAAGGTGTTTGTTATAAATGGATACTTTAGGTGGTCAGATAACTTGTACTAATTACATAATTAAAGGTAAATTAAAATACTGATAATGGAATCACAGAGCCCTTTAGATTCATCTCTTTTTAACTCTGGCAGAATCTGGTTTTAATTCTGCAGTTCTTAGAATGATTCTATGAATCCGAGTAAATTTAACTGCTGTTAAGAAGAAGAAGAAGAGATTGGATTTATACCCCGCCCTCCACTCCCCAAGGGAGTCTCAGAGCGGCTTACAAACTCCTTTCCCTTCCCCTCCCCACAACAGACACCCTGTGAGGTAGGTGGGGCTGAGAGAGCTCTTTCCCAAGCTGTCCTTGAGGGAACAGCTGGTCCAGAGCTATGGCTTGCCCAAGGTCATCCAGCCAGGTGCAAGTGGAGGAGTGGGGAATCAAACCCGGTTCTCCCAGATTAGAGTCCGCGCACTTAACCACTACACCAAACTGGCTCTTAACCAACATGGTCTGTATTATTACTGATGCTACCCAAGATAACCATCACAGTATAAAGCGCTAATGATTATTTTAATATCTTAATTAAAACACTTCAAATTCTATGTCTGGTGTGAGTCTCAAGTTTTGGTGGCAAGCGCTCATTAGGTTTCTGTATCTGATCTTTATGGAAAGTCTTAGAGAAATGCTTGCTGGACGTGGTGTAAGTCTTCGGAATATTGCCAGTTGCATAGAGAATTCCATGTTGCCCTTTATAAAATGACCAAATTTCCTATTTTGGTTGCTAAGCTGCATTTTGGCCATGTGCATATGGATAACAGATGGTTGGAATTATTGTGGTGGTTCCCCTTGGATGCGGACAATACTAGTAAGAAGAGAAGTGCCACCCAAAATACACTTATTCCACATTTTGCAGATTACATTTGGGTGAAGTCCAAGAATTCAAATAAGAAATTCTGGAGTAGGGTTCAAAGAGGCCCAATAGCTAATGGAACTGACGACAACTTGAAAAAAGAACAGTCTCAAGGTTTTTATCATGGCTGACTTATAAATCCATCAATTTACCCAAATACTATACAATTGATAAAGGAAGAACGTCTTTCAGAAATTATTTGTTCGCAGCAGACCTTTAAAAAAAAAAGGATAATGATGATGATAATACAAGCAACAATAACTGGAAGGAGAAATAAGCTGATAGGTGGGAGGAGGGGTGGACATTTTGTATGGACACAATATCGGCTTGGGAGTATTCTTTGGAGACTTCCATAATGGCTAGTGATGAAGCAGCTGTTCCTGGAGATATGGCTGCATCGGCTGTCTTGTTAGGTAGCGGGTGGGGTGCCAGATTCACACTGGACTAGTTCCGATGTTCATCTGCGCTCTACATTAGTCATGCCCTTGTCTGTACTGCATCCAGAGCCTGTTGTAGAACTTGCGGGGCAGGGGCTGTTTGCACTCTGGCTGGAATGAGGTCAGTTCAGGAGTTAACCTGGGGCTTAACTTGTGTCAGCCTCGATACTTCTTTCCCTAGAACAGTGGTTCTTAACCTGGGTTCGATCGAACCCTAGGGGTTTGATGAGTCAGTCTCAGGGGTTCGGTGGGGCCTCCAACTTAGTACTATTACTAAGTACTAAGAATTATTTTTCACTAAAGAAGGGTTCGGTGAATGCGCATATGAAACTGGTGGGGTTCGGTACCTCCAACAAGGTTAAGAACCACTGCCCTAGAACCTATAACATGAAGATAGATGGAAAAGGCCTTGGGACAAGTACAGAGCGCGTTTCTTTTATCAGGGCTTGAGAATCAGGTCTCTTGATCCAGAAGGTCTAATTTTTCCAGTTGTGCTTAAATCTCACTATCTCCCCTCCCTAGAAATTTAAACACTGTCCAGGTCATTCTTGCTTCTTCCATCCTTTGTTTCCCCAGTTTGTAGCCATTAGAGTAGGACTGTAGAACGCACCAGCCTTGTGCCAAGGCAGACGTCTTTTAAAGAGCCATCATGGTGTAGTGGTTAGAGCAGGAGTCTTCAGTTCGGTGCCCATGGGTGCCGTCAACACCTTTCCGGATGCCCACCAAGTGTTTTTAGAAACTGGGTGGGGCCAGGTGGGGCTTCTACCCAGCAAGGCCTCTCATTGAAAATGGAGATTTGATTGGTTGTGCAGGTTTCTTAAAACGTTACTTGGGCAGCAAGTGCCATAACAGCGCAAGGACCTTCACTGTGTGAGTGAAGGTAAGCTATGGCAACCATTATGCGACTGGCTGCACCTCCTGAGGAAGCCATTTTGTAGCTGTGCCTCCCCTCTCATGTCAGAATTCCAAAGGTGCCCACAGGCTCAAAAAAGGGTGGGGGCCCTGGGTTAGAGTGTCAGGCTAGAATCTGGGAGACCCAAGCTTGAACCCCCAGAGTACCATGGAAGTTTGCTGGGTGATCTTGTAAATAATAACATAAGCATATTGGACAGTTGTTGAACTCACAAAATTAAAAGATGTTTCTTTGCAGTAACACAAAGTCACCCATTATTCCATTGCATTGGATAAAAATGACAGAAAAAGTAGAGCTGTTCTCATGTACCTAACTGTGGCATATCTAAATAAATTTCTTAATACTATGGCTCTTTCGAAAGGCAAAAGAAGAAGCTATAGTTATCTAATATACTCCAGGAGACTATCTGGATTAGGTAAAGAGCTATATTCTGTAAACCTTACAAATTTATACAAATTTACTTGTTCTTTTATTTATGCCTTATATCATTAAAACCGTAATGGATATAGGCATTATTGGCATTAATTACTCGTAGGGGAATTTATTAGCTTTCCAGCAGTGCTTTAAAATTTGAAATTGGTCACTTGGTTAATGAGGTATAGCTCAAATTAGAAAAGGCAGGAAAAATTGGCTTTGGCCATTTTGATGACATCATGAGCAGTGATTTGATGTGAGGTTATCACATCAAAACACAAGACAGAGACATACACAGTTTTGAAAAAAACATGAAGAAATTTTGCCACCTTGCCTGAAGCCATCATATCAGTTTTTCCACAGACTTCACCGTTTTTGATTCATTTTTCAATTCATAAAATAAGGCTGAATAGATATATGCATAAACTGTGTTTCATCTTTAAACAGCATAGTGCCAGATGACCTTCCTAGCTCCCAAAGCATCATTGCTCCCCGTTTAAGTAATATGTTCCTATTGTGTTAAATTTGCTTGTCTTTAATGGACCAGCAGGTATCTTTTTTTTTTTAACAGACTCAGAGATGTGAAGTTGGTGCATATTGATACTCTTGTTACATTACATTAAAAAGTTTAGGCTTCTGTTTGTTTATCTTCAGGAGCCGGGCTATGAACATAAGAGAAGCCAGGCCTTAGGGCCGCCAGGCTCACCAGAACGAGGGCCAGGGCCTTTTTGGTGGCGGCTCTCATCTGGTGGAACGAGCTCCCAGAGGAGATCAGGGCCCTGCGGGATCTTGTGCAGTTCCGCAGGGCCTGCAAGACGGAGCTCTTCCGCCAGGCCTTTGAATAGGAGCCGCCACCGATGATTCCATCCACCAGGCTTACCATCTATGATGTAACTGGCCCGAAATAGCCCTGGCTGGTGGCAGGGGGGATATGGAGACCTACCACTGAGTTGCCACTTTGATAATATGCTATAGGAAGCTGCTTGTAATGTTGTTAGTCATAGGAATTTATTTTAACTGTTTTTAGTCATTTTAATGTAGTATCTTTTGGCCAGTGTGCCCATGTAAGCCGCCCTGAGCCCGTTTGCAGGGAGGGCGGGGTATAAATCAAATAAATAAATAAATAAATAAATAATGTTGGATCAGGCCAGTGGCCCATCCAGTCCAACACTCTGTCACACAGTGCCCAAAAACACCAGGTGCCCTCAGGAAGTCCAGCAGTGGGGCCAGGACACTAGAAGCCCTCCCACTGTTGCCCCCCCCAAAGCACCTGTAGGCTCCAGTTGTAGTTGGGAGAACTTAGAAGAACCTATTTGTTTGGATTTCTCCTTGCAAGATAAATGCATCTTCCCCTTGAGCAAAAATCTGTTGTTGGACTGTTTCTGAAACAAGTACTATTTGAAAAGATGATATGCTTTTTAACAGTAAAGCAAGGAGACTGATCACTACCTCATTCTTGTCACTGGGCTTCTTTCCACACAACCCTCCATTTCACTTGCCTGTTGCAGCGTTGTATTGCAGGCCACTAATGGGTTTACTCAGCTCAAATTTCATATTCCTGGTGCAGTTGTAAGGCTTTCAGACTTCTCATCATGTTTAAATAGTAAGGTCGGCTGGTATGTTCGTCAGCTTCCTTTCTTCTTTTGTTCAGATTTCTTGTTCCTTCTTTTCTTGGTCTTACCCGTGGTGTAAAATTACATAAGCCCCATGCCAATTGGTTGTTTGTCCTAGCTGCAGTTTGAAAACAATCTTTCAACCAGGTTTGCAACTCTGTGTAAGAACCTGTCGTGGGCAGTGGCTAAAAAAGCTCTCTAATGGCTGCCCCCACTCTTTTATGGGTCTCCTCGGGAGGGCCCAGAGCATCCACCCTACCCCTTTATACACTCCTTTTCCAGCAGCTTTCCCCTTATAAGTGGCCGAATGAGGCGAACTCACTGCTTGCAGGGCAGTTGTGTACAGTGCCCACTCTTTTGAATCGACAACTGCTTACTCTTGCTCTGAAAGCGGCAGGAGCGGGCAGCCCCCACTTCCCCCCCAACCATTTAAAGGGTAGGTACCCTTTAAATGGTTAGGGGGAAGTAGGGAGGGGGTATGTATGCAGCACTGTGTCCCTGACACGATGACATAACTCTGTGTGATGTCATCATGTTGGGACAACCCCTCCCAGCACCCGCCCCCCAATCCACCCGCTGGGGAGAAAATGGGACTTGGCAACCCTACCCTAGCACCTGTAGGCCGCACTACTTAGGGTTGCCAAGTCGTTTTCACTCACCGGCGGGGGGGAGTCCTCCTGTATCATAGAGTTTTGGGGCGATTGCTAGAGCATCGTTCCGGCAACGTCCCCAACGTGATGACGTCACTTCTGGGTGACGTCATTACATTGGGGAAAGTCGTCCTGACTGGACGACTTCGGGGGTGGGGTTCCCCCGCCGGCCAAATGCTGGCTGGCGGATTGGGAACCCCTGTAGCGGGGGATCCCTTGCCCCCCAGGCTGACTTGGCAGCCCTAGCACTACTCTAAGCCTAGGATCATGACAGAACCTTACTTAGTGCTAGTGCAAAGATGGTGCTAAAAGCTGGTGATGGAAGGAGGGAAATGTTGTCAGAGGGGCGAGAAGGAAATGGATAATGTGAGCCACAGGCCTGCTCCAGATCTGCACTGTGTCCATGTAGTAAACAAAACTGCACTGCCATCCGTCAAAGAAACCAGCTGTCTACTTTACGTAGTCTTCTTTCTGCAATCTAATTTGTCTGGCTACCATAGCAGTTACTTTCCTTGCCAGAAAGGACATTTATTTTTCCAGCACAACAAGGTTAGGCTTCCTGAAATCATTGAGATAAATTCTCTTGTGTTGGATCAGAGATCAAAAATGTGACAGTTTTAAGAGTTATAGAAAGATTGTGTATGTGCGTTCTGGTTTTCAGCCATTCCAGCAGCTTGATACGATTGACCACAGCTTGGCACATAACACACTGAGTTGCCCCCTTCCAGTCAATTTCTCTTTGACCCCCACATTGCCTTCCTTGCTGATTCAGTGGCAAATAACCCCTAGAATTTAAATCTGGGACTAGGAATAAAATACCACTGATTTATTTTAAAAGGTAAATGACACAAGACATTTCTGGTGTTATTATTATCCATGTATCAGCTGTAGTTTTTGATTCACCTTCCTAGTAGTAACATAAATCATGGCAAAATGAACCGTGGAAGAAAAATAAACCATTTCTCTTTAGCTTTGTAATTTGGCACTTGTGTATATTTTCCTCAGATGAGTCACAAGTTACCAAGTTGAACATCTTTTTGAGTATGGAAAAGGTTTTTTTTCTGGGAAATACATTTTAGAAGGAGAGGAACATCAGAAATTAGAAACAGGAAAAACCTGAAATATACTATTCTTGACCCAATTCAAGTTACTCAACCAAGACCTCTTGAAAGCAACAGATCAGATAAGCAGTGGCTTTTGTATTGCTTTTGATGAATCAAAGGGCACTTTTACATATGCTGAATAATTAGGGTTGCCAGGTCCTTACCTGCTGCCGGCGGGGGGATTTGGGGGGGTGTTCCGGGAGTGGGGGGGGGGACATTGTTGACACACTGACATCACTTCCAGAAGTGATGCCATCGGGTCAGCACTGTTGGGGCGACACTCTACTTTTTGGGCAAAACTCTATGGTAAAAATGGCTACAAAAAGTAGAGTGTCGTCCCCCAATGTTGCTGATGCAGTGATGTCACTTCCGGAAGTAATATCATCACATCACTGAGGGACATCTTTCTGGGAGTAGGGTTTCCCCTGATGGCCAACTGGCTGGTGGTGGACCTAAGCCCACAGAAGCGGGGGATCCCCTTCCCACACCTGGGGACTGGCAAGTCTATGAATAATGCACTTTCAATCCATATTCAATGTACGTTACAACTGGATTTTACTGTGTGAAACAGCAAAATTAACTTGCAAATGATCAGTAAAGTCCATTGAGCTTGGATTGAAAGTGCATTATTCAGTATTTTAGTCTGGAATAACTTTAGATCAAGGCTACTATGTTCTGCCATGAAGTTCCTAAAGCAGCTGATTTGAAGTGACTGAAATACAGTATAGAATACTACCACCTATTATTTTACTAGCTGACCTGTCCTAAGTCCTGCCTCTGAACACTTTACAGTATGATCCTAAGAACCCTTTTCAGAGAGTGAGCGCCATTGAGTAGACCTGCTTATGATTGCTTGCTTAGTGTAACAACAAAGCCCTCCACTGGCATAGGTGGAAAATGTGGCGTAGAAGGGCACAGTAGCCTGAGTCACCGTCCTCATCTTCCTCAGCCTGAGTCCTGGCGTTGGTGCTAGTTCATGTTGGCAACAGCCCTGGTATACCTTTTTAAAGTGCCCTATATAGGGTACGAATAGGATTCTAACTGTAGCCAATCTTGGCTCCCTAAAGCACTTTATAAATTACAGCCAGGGTGTCCATAGCTCAGATGATGGGTTAATGGATTTGGGTCTATATCTTCTGCCCCCATGTTATACGTTTAGAACACACACACAAGACAACAGCTTTGCCTTTGGTGAAAACAGTCTGTCCTCCAGCCAGGCAGGTGTTGACTTCCAGTTACTTCAGCAACTCTGTTATTTTCTTGATCCGGTTCTTGGGCTATAAATTGCGGTGATATTTTGTGGTTTCACAATCTGCATAAGAATGTCAGAAATCTATGGCATTTTTTGGGGGGGGGCAGACAACAGTATAGTTTCTTAGTAGGAGCATAGGAAGAATATGAAAAAACAACCCTTCACTAGTAAATTGCAACCAATATGTACAAATTCAGATTTTTTTTTTCATATGTGAAGAATTTGACCTCCTGAAGAGATGTGTACCAGTTTCATGTCTATTGCATCCTTTATGGAATTTCATAAACATTTATTCTGGGTTTCTAGTGTCCAGTTAACTGGTTGCAGCTTTAAAAATGGCCTGGCACAGCTGGCTTTGCTGAGATATCCAGATGCAAACTCTACACGTGGATTTTTGTCCCCAACTTTCTTAGAAAATACCAAATGTCTCACCTAATAAAGTAGTTTTTCCCCGATGGTGCCAGCGGTTTCTTTTAACAAAGAACTGCAAGATGCTGGTACTGATTTTCTGTGTCGTGGAGTGGGTTTTTTTTTTTTTAATTTTTTTGGTGCTCTCTGATTGTTCATGGCCTGAAGTTGAATCTTTACACAGTGTTCTTTGTATAAAAGCCAGATACATTAGCAGCATTTTATAGACAAAGGCTGAAAGTGTTTCTTTCTTTCTTTTAAAAAAAGAAGCAGTTTATTTTCATTTTGTCAACGGCAAATATATTTATTTTCTGTCGCACGTATGACCCATCTTCCAGCCCCGCTATTGGCCATTGGCTGCATGACTGGTCTCACTGCTGGAGATGCTGCCCTGGAAAAGCTGAAGAGAGTTTCCTGGCTTTAAAGAGTTGCTTGTGCTTCACTAGTGTTGCGTGGCACTCAGTGCCTTTCTCCTCCCGATGATATAATTATTAAAAGTTTTCTCTCTTTAAAAGTATTATGATCCCAGAGGTAGATGAAGAGGTATTATTATAGTCACCTCAAGGTGTATGATGAAAATCGTTTAAGGTGCCTGTAATGTAGTATGCTCTGTGTAGCAACCAGCCTGCCATGTGCTCCCAGGTAATGGCGCCCGCCGCATGGTCAGGCAGAGAGGGGAGCTTGAATCTAGAGGAACAATAGACATCCGGATTGAAAGCCTCCACCAATGTGGGACCTAGGTTCTCCCTGGGGAGCCAATGCAATCAAAGGCTCCTCCAGGGAACCTATGACAAACATGCGCATATGTTAAGCCCCTATCAGGTCTTTTGGGTGCAGCCAGAGGTGTGGCTCCGACCAGCATATAATGAGGGCCCTGGAGCCCTGGAAGCATGCTTGTTCTGACCATCTACTGGGCATGCTGAATCACTCAATAAAGGCTTCATGATTTCACCGTTCCTGGTCTCCTGAGTCCAGTACTCTTCAGTGCCTTAATAGCTGATAGCACTCTTTGGTTGTGGAAAGTGCTGCGACCCTGTAGGGTTTTCAGAGCAAGAGATGAACAGAGGTGTTTTGCCATTGCTTGCCTATGCATAGCCACCCTGGACTTCCTTGGTAGTATCCTGCCCAAGTACTAATCAGGGCTGACCCTGATTTTGAAATCTTTTAAGATCTGAAGCGATTGGAATTGCCTGGACCATCCGGGTCAGGGCTAGCAGTCTGTAGCCACTAGGAAATACAGCTATTGTGGAGGTTAGAGCATGGTTGAGGTACAGATTATCCCACTACCACTCTTTCAGCACACTCAGTCAGGGCTCATTTTGCATATTAGGCCACACACCCCTGATGTAGCTAATGCTCCAAGAGTTTACAGTAGCCCCTGTAAGAAGAGCACTGTAAGCTCCTGGAGGATTGGCTACATTAGGGGTGTGTGGCCTAATATGCAAAGGAGCTCCTGCTACGAAATGAGCCCTGCTTTCAAGTGGAATAAAGACTGTATGCATGTAACTGGGGATGATTGGTGAATCCAGATTATTTAACACAGAATAACGGTCCCTCATGCAGCCATGGCATTTGATCTAAAGCTTAGTTTTAATAGTTGGTTTAAAATCTTATAATCAAGCACTGCATTTAGAGAATGTTAATTTTCCGTGTAATTATATAGTGTTAGTTCTGGTTTATCAGAATTGTATCACCAGATTACCAGGCATTAGTCTGAGAATGGGTTCTTAAATTGTTGCTCTTCTCCGCTTCTGGGTATGCGGCTTTCGCTGTCTGATGATGCCACTCCAAACAAATTCAAGCAGCTCCACCTTCGACTGCCCTGTGACTTTCCCCCTTCATTCAATTGTTTTCTTCCAGACCAAAAAAGCTCACAGTATTAAAATAATTGAAAGCAGACCATTAAAGTGTGTCTTGGGATGATATTTGTGTTTCTCTTTTCAGGGTTACCAAGGAGTACCAGGAACTCCAGGGATTCCAGGATCCCCAGGGATTCAAGTAAGTTCTCTGTACCTTTTCAGGACTTCTAAAGAGAAGTCCTTGTAAAGATGTAATCCCAATGATAAATAAAGGCCAGTTTGGTGTAATGGTTAAGTGCGCGGACTCTAATCTGGGAGAACCGGATTTGATTCCCCACTCCTCCACTTGCACCTGGCTGGATGACCTTGGGCAAGCCATAGCTCTGTACCAGCTGTTCCCTCAAGGACAGCTTGGGAAAGAGCTCTCTCAGCCCCACCTACCTCACAGGGTGTCTGTTGTGGGGATGGGAAAGGAGTTTGTAAGTCGCTCTGAGACTCCCTTGGGGAGTGGAGGGCGGGGTATAAATCCAATCTCTTCTTCTTCTTCTTCTTCTTCTTCTTCTAAATCTGTAAAAGAGCCAGTAACTGATATTTATTCTTCCCCAGGGGCCACATGGTCTTCCAGGAATGAAGGGCGAACCTGGGGCAGATGGGAAAAAGGTCAGTGTTGCAACGTCCTTACAAATCCGTGTAACTTGGATAAGTAGATATTCATCTTCAGAACATTTTAAATGTTTGTATATAATGTACTTTCATATAGGTACTTTGCTACCTGTAAGACGTTCCATTTATGTGTTTACCCTTTAATTTACAAAATGCTTTTGAATACTTTCAAAACAGCTCTGTCTTCTACTCTTTGTAGACTCGTACCTTTTATTCAATGGTATTGTCCCATGCTACAAAGTTCACAGTTGAACTCCCCCCCCCCCCAAAATCACAGAGAAGTTCTGTCATTCTGAAATAGTTAGGTTATATCGGTGAGTGTGTTGTGTTGTGAATGTATTTAATTATCACCGTGTCTTTGGAATGTACAGTCTGGATACAGTCGTATCTGAAGAAGTGTGCATGTGCACAAAAGCTTATACCTAGAATCAGGGCTCTTTTTCTAGCAGGAACGCCTTTGCGTATTAGGTGACACACCTGTGATGTAGCCAATCCTCCAAGAGCTTACAGAGCTTTTCTTACAGGGGCTACTATAAGCTCTTGGGGGATTGGCTACATTAGGGGTGTGTCACGTAATATGCAAAGGAGTTCCTGCTAGAAAAAGAGCCCGGCCCAGAATTAAACCATGTTGGTCTTAAAGGTACCACTGGACTCAAACTTTGTACTGTTGTTTGAAGCCAACACGGTTACCCACCTGAATCTGGATGTGTGAGGCATGAGGGTATAAATGTTTCCACAACACGTCCCACTGGTGGTTAATATTTTTAAGAACAAAGTTGGTTATGTTTCAAGATACCATCTTGCAACTGTGGAAAATTCAAACCTAGAACACACGTTTGTTTACATAGGTTATGTCCATACAGACCACTGATGATCTTCATGCCCAAGAAGTGATGTTTCTACTTGGCTTGTACCTATTTTGTTCTTACTTTCTTATGGTTCTTGTTTTCTGTTTCTAGGGTGACCGTGGACTTCCAGGTTTCCCTGGATTGCATGGGATGCCGGCATCTAAGGTTCAAACCAAATGCTTCTTGTAACAATGGGTAGGATGTTAAAGTATCAAGGGATTTTGAAAAGCAAAATAGTACTCTGTATTTAATTAAAAAAACACAACTCAAAATTAGTCTTCAGTAGTTCAGAAGTGACAAGTTACTCAGCAGTATTGGTAGGGAAGTACACTAAGGTGGTGGTATGCATAAGAAAGCTACCTTCCGTCTGGACCATTTTAGCTCCCTGTTCCATCAAAGAAGCTGCGATATAGTGCAAAGTGCACCATTGTTTCCCCTGCCATCGAAACGAACCAAATGACCCAGAACAGATGCTGACTGACTCTTGTCTTGTTATTTATTTTAATTCTGGAGTTTAAAAAAAAAATTCTTAACGTTGGCTGAAAGTTTAATGTGCGTCTGAGAAACTGTTACATGTTTCTAGTCTTTTTTTCATATTCAGTTCCTTATGGTCTTCCTTAACTATTTTGAACTGATCTCATGCAGTGGTAGAAATTGGGTTTTCATTCATCTAGACAGGATCGCTTGGTGGTCTCTTATACTTTAGAGGAAACTAGGCTGTCAAAGATGAAATCTAGTGTATGTTTTTGCGGTGGTTTGAAGAGCTGAATCCACTTTATTCTGGAGTATTTGTTTGCAGGCCAATAAAAGTGTGTCCCAACTAATTCCTCCTATCTGCTTTCGTCCAAAATATGGAGTCATGTTTAACTCATAATATGCTAGGTCTGTGGGGACTGCAAGTTCTTTTTGTCCATTTTTATTTTTGTATCTTTAAATTTTGAAATAAAAGTGATTGATTCCTTGTCATATGTATTTTGATCAAGGGAGACAAGGGACCTAAAGGAGATCAAGGCCCACCAGGAATTTATGGGAAAAAGGTGAGTTTAATTGGAAGAAGAGACGTTTGTTACCAGTGTGCTGTCTATTCTTTACATTGTATTGGAGTGTTTTTGATGTTGCAGCTGGGTGTGTCTGTCAGGAATATACCGTTTGATTGGATAGATTGGGCAGTGGGGCTAGTGTTGATGCAGTGTGCCCATGTGTCCAATGGAGCGAGGAATTAAGATTAGTTTGGTTCCTTCAACATTGTGGAATACAAACTATTATTCTTGATTTTCTGCAGAAAGGCTGGAAATAGCCATAAATGTTGTATTTGTATAATATGTCTTACTTTCTTTAAAAAAAAATGTAAGTGAGAATATTGTGGTGATCTCAAGGGGATGTCCGCAGGCAGGGGTCATTTTGTAGAAAAAGAGTTGCAGGAACTCATTAGCAGAACTCATTAGCATAACTCATTAGCATAACTCATTAGCATAACTCATTAGCATAACTTATTTGCATAACTTATTTGCATGTGCTAAACCACCTGACATCACGGGAAGTATGTCAGAAGGCAAGAGAGAGAGGGAAAGGAAGGAAGGAAGGAAAGGAAGGAAGGAAGGAAGGAAGGAAGAAAGAAAGAAAGAAAGAAAGAAAGAGATGGCAGAGAGGGGACAGTTACTAATCCATGCCTCAGAAATACCACTATTCTGGGAGGATAGCTTCAGTGGTGGCTGAAGCCTTCAGAAGGCTGGTTGGAGGAACACGGACCTTTCCAGGGGACGGGGTCATTTTGCTGCAGCCATGACACAAGCAGGCATTCCCCCGCCGGGGGGATGGGGGGGGGCTGGCACCAACTCCCGGAGCTGCGCTCCCCTGAGCTCCTGCTCGAAATGACCCCTGTCCGCATGTCTGACAGAGGCAGGAAAACCACTCGTCCCATCCATGCTGCAAGGATCTCTCATGATACTTGCCCTTAATGGCCATAGCTGCATCTTATGTCTACACATCTTTTAAAAAGATGTTCCTCTGTTTTTTCTAAGACTAGACTTCTTGTGGCAAGTTGAAGCCTCCCATTTTCTTAAGTAAGTTGCAGCTCGTGATCAGGCCAGTGGGCAACAGCTGCGATTGCTCTAGAGACGGGAGGATACCTGTCTTGTGACTGGTGGGCATGCTGGTGGGTTAGAGGTTTTATATTCATCCCTCTAATGCTGCCGTGGACTTCCCCCTTCCTGCCTGGGCATGCCATTTGGTTATGCAGTGCAGGTATCCTTGTTTCTTGAGCACTAGGCTAATACATCATGCTGTGGCCATGCTGCAGACTGGTGAACTGTCTCACTCCCGAAGCATGTGTTTGAATGTCGGCATGAATTAATTATCCTGATATTTGCTGAGACGCTACTGAAATGTTAGCTAGTGCTCAAACAATACAGTTGTCTTGTTTATTAGTTTCTGATTCTTTTAACAGGGTGCGAGAGGAGAAAAGGGTGAAGCAGGATTTCCAGGAATGCCTGGCCGACCTGTAAGTTTTTGGGTTTTGGGTGGTTTTTTTTTTTGCCTTTTCATTTTACGTTCCTGTTATATATCATCAATAACAGTATCTTACCTGTTACCACAGGGGGAAACTGGGAGAAGTGGAAAGGATGGTGTACCTGGGAACCCAGGTTTTAAGGTATTTGAATATTGAATTTATACAAACACTACAGTATAGATAGTGTGAATAAAGAATGAATTCGTATGGGCATACTTCTGTACATTCTTAATGCGTGTGTGCGTATGTGAATGCGTATGTATGTGGGGGGAGGGATGAAGACAGAGATGACATTTAAGTGTGCTACAAGTGGGTTTGAATACATGTTCACCGCCCCGAAACATGAGCGTGTACCTGTACACATGATCAGTGAGTCTGCCACTGACTTTAAGCATTACAGAAAGACAGACCATTTTAACAGCGGACATCTTACCCATCGTTGATATAAGCTACTGAAGTACATAGGAATGCTACATCTAATCTAGATGTTGAATATATTTTGAGGGGCTATATATAAATGCCAGTTTCCTGAAACAGCATGAGAAAGTATAGGTGTAATGTATTCATGGCAGTATTGAATATTACTAAGCAGTTCTTAGATCGGTTTTATAGATATAGGAGCTAAATTTAAATTAATAGAGGTAGGGTGCTGTTAAAACCGTAATGCAAAAAAAGAGGAATTAGTTAGCTTTCTGTTGCTGTCGTAAGTCTAATTCAAACAACATAATAGACCTTTACATTCCACGTTTCACAGTTGCTTGTGATCTGTATTATTCAGATCATCTGCATATCATATTTTGAAAGATCAGGGATGTACTCAGTCTTGGGATATGTTCTGAATGTACTCAGTTTTGGGAATAACGGGGAATATCCTGCCACCCACCACTCAGCACAGGACATGGGCTGGATGCTGAAAGAAACATAGTAGCTTATTCCAGATTAAAAATGAGGAGTTTGTAGCCAAAGGAGAATATCTAGCTGGAATATGGAACCTTAGTCCAAACCAGGGGGTCAGCTGACTCAGGCAACACACATAAGCAAAGAGAATAAATGCATCAGATGACAAAATAAGTTTGCCAGTATAATCTAAAGTACCCTGCGGCTGGTGGTATAAACAATGGGGTCGAGTCTTCTTCCTTTCTTCCTCACTTCTGAATCATGGCAGAGCAAAGAACCCATTTCAGGACCCTTTTTAATAGATCTAGAGCCCCATTGGCTTATTTCTTGTGGGAACTGGGAAACTGGGAGTGGAAGCTTATTCCCTTACCTGGGGTCAGGTGGAGTTCCCTGATCCAATCTAGACATTTGCAAATAACTAGGTGGCCAACGTGATTGTGTTCTGCTAGATTTCTGAATGCGTGGATGGGCCATCTGTGGAGAGTAGCACTGGTGTCCAAAAACTGTGGCATGTTCTCTCCTGGAATGACTTTTCCACTTATTCATCAAACCTTCCTGTCAGATGCAGCAGCATCGTGGCTTTTTCTGATGCAAACAAATAGTTGTATTCTAGTCACAGAGGTTAAGGCGTTTTAGAGTGGGGAAGAGCACCATCATCACACATGTATGCCAAGGATGAAGGAGCAGAGTTCATTTTACAGGAAACTGCTAATGGATGCCATATTGTGGCTATTTTGCCAGGGATGGGAATTGTATTAAAAGCCTTGTGGTAAAGATGTATGATTCCCTCTAAGAATTTGATGGTTTTGTGGAGCATGAGAAGTAAAGTAATCATATAGGCCTTCTGTTCCTCTTGGATGCAAAAACAGATGGGAAAGTGGCATTAGGGCCTTTTGACAAGCTAAGGCACACGACTACCTCCACTCCGTGGACATGGTGCGTGGAGACTGAAGCCGTGTGTCCTTTTATGGTGACAGTAATTCCTCAAGGAGAAGACAAGATGAGCAGTTTTCTGGAGAGAAGGATATACCCAGCTACACTATTAACTACAGTATTACAAGCTGTATGATATGGTACAGCTTAGTTCTTTGGCTCTAAAGCAACTCCAGGTGATCCCCAAAGACACAGTGTTTGCTATTTACCTGCAAACTTTTCAACAAATCAGCACAAGGGTTGCCAGCTCTGGGTTGGGAAACACCTGGAAATTTGGAGGGTGGAGCCTGGGGATGGTGGGGTTTGGTCACAGGAGGGACCTCAGTGGGGCATAATGCCACACAGTCAGCCCTCTAAAGCAGCCATTTACTGTCTGGTATCTGGGGGACTGGTCTCTGCCATCTGGAGATCGACTGTAATAATGGGAGAGTTCCAGGTGCCACGTGGAGGTTGGCAACCCTAATTAGCACAAGCTTCTGCTAAATTTGTAAAAAAAAAAAAATCTGACTGGGCTGTTCCAGTATTACAATGGTGCGTAAGTTGCCTTACTAGCAGCTGAAAAGGTATGTAGCAGATCTTACAGTATTGGCAGGAATTTCTTTTTTTAAGTATGTTTTTATTCAGTAGTTTCCATAATTAAGCCAAAACCTAGTGCTTATGCACTTTTGAAATCAATGAACTATAAGTACATATGAGATTGCTCCGGATTGTCCCTTGTATTGTCTTTCCTTTTACTGTACCAAACAGAATATTTGCTTTTAAATCTATTTTTAATGTATCCTTTTTGTTTGGAAGGCATTGCTTTGTCTAGTCATTCAGATGGTGGTTTTGTTGGAGAACAGGAAGAGTTTATAGCATTTTTGTCAATTTGCTAGAAACTTTGAAAGCAGTAGTCCTTTATTTCTGCTACAGTACAATATGTTTTCAGCTTGCCTTTTAACATCTGCTCTCTATAAAACATCACTTTACTTTGGGCTTGTTGTAATCAAAATCAGGCTTTTAACAAGCAGAAGGATCCTTTGGAGATTTCTGCTGGAGTCTTCTTTATTTTCCTAGAAAATTTCAGAAACCTACTTATTCTTGGAAAAGATGAGAAACAGTTCATTGCACACCAAATCTACGCTTTCTGCAATTTGGCCTCTGATGCGTTCATCGTACCCATGAGGTTGTTCCTTTGTGGAATGGCCAGATAATCCTTTGTATGTGATATGAATGAGTTCCATCTTCCTCTCCCGATCTCTTTCCATTGATCTCACAAAATGCTGCAGAGATTACATTCAGCAAAACTCACCCTCATTGCTGCAGTTTCAGCCACAGTTAGTGTGGTTTGCAGAATACTATTACTGTTATGCTTTCCTGGTTGCAGAATTTCCTTCATGTACAGACAAATTTAAGATGCATAGCCTCTCCCCACCCCCCACCTCCACAGCCTGAATATGTCTGTTCTGTGGGGATGGTACATGCTGAATGAGGTAAGATGACAAACATGTTGTGTGATCATCACATCACTGCAGCACATTTAAACACTATATGATAGTCATTGTTTATTTGGGGTCTTTAGATGATACCCATCTCTACTTTACCGCTAGATCAGGTGAGCTGATCCATGTTCTGAATAGGTTCTTGGAGGCAGTAATGGACTGGATGAGGATCAATAAGGTGAAACTCAGTCCAGAAGATTGAGGTGATGATGCTAGTGTCAGTGTGTGTGACGTGCTTGACCGCACAGCACCAACCCAGGAGACTTGAGTCCACAAGACCACACCAAACTGCACCACACCAACGAAGTGTATATACAGTTTATTTACAGTGCAATAATAGATTCTGACGTTCACCATCAAAAGTGCTCCGCCAAACAACTGTTTTAGTGAGAAGAGATACATACTCTGTACACAGTTAAATATATACAATATTGGAGCTACTCAGTAGCCAATGAGTGAGCTGCCGAGTCATGGTGAACACATCCATCAGTGTCACTTTCCAGAGCAAGTCTGTACATGTCCTTGTACAGTTTCACTTATTTCAGTCACATGGCTCCTGTTACCTGTCATCCTAGATCATTCTGATCTGACAGCTCATTGTACTGAAGCTGTGAGTCTCTATAGCTGACAGTTGGTTGACAGCACAGTTGACCCAGGGATTGAGCCCTCAGCCTGTCTTGGGGGGGACATAAACCATATGAAACAGCAGGTTCACAGTCTGAGAGTGCTATCTGTATTCACATCTAAAGATGAAGATTCAAGTATTGTCTGCGGCACTTAAGAACTCGAACCAATTTGGGTTCGTTCACTAGTTTCATGCTTTCTGTGGAAAAGCAAGACCCAGCTTTTGAAGTATGCTTACCCGAGGTTGTCTTTGTAGACTACTCAGAAATTTCAGTTAGTAGAGAATGCAACATGAGTAGCTGCTGAGTGGAGCTGGTTACATGAAACATACCTTCCTAGCAGTGACAGAACTTTACTGACTCCTATTTTTTTCTGGGTGTTAGAGTTGCTGTTGGCCAGAGCCAGGGAAAGAAGTTGGGAAGATCCCACTCGCTTACTAACATCAGCTGAATACCATCTAGGCTGAGTTTTTCTTCTCTGCTTGCAGGTACTTAGCTTGGGCATGGCCAGGAGTAGGGATCCCTGTGAGCTAAAATGCAGAGTCCAATGGGCTCTCGGCCTGTGGCTCAGAGCCTGGAGGCTTTGCTGGCCAGGCCAAATGAATCATGGTCTGCCCAAGATGGATTGCGTTTCTTTGTTTTGTTCAGTTGAATTCTGTTGTTTTGTATTGGTTGCTTTGGATCTTAGAAATCTCTGTAAGTTGCTTTGGGTCCTCTTTTGGGGGGAGGGGGAAAGCAATATAGAAATGTCCTAATACATAAATAGTTCCCAAGGGTCCGTTGGGGCCGGAGCGAGGCGGAGCAAAGCTCCGCCAGCTCAGGAGTGGCCACTAGGGCAGCCACGGGCCGAATCAGATTCTCTAATCTGATTCAGCCCGCTGCTGAATTGCCGCCGAAATTCGGCGGCAGCTTTAAAAGCCACTGGAGGGGAGGGGGTTTGAGGGAGAGGCTCCAAACTTGCAGGGTAGCTGCTGGGGCCTCTCCTCGAAATACTCACCAGGTTTCAAGAAGATTGGACCATGGGGTCCAATTCTACGGGCCCCCAAACAGGTTGTCCCATCCCCTCCATTGTTCTCTATGGTGGGAAAAATGTTAACTTTTGAACAATGGAGGGGATGGGACAACCTGTTTGGGGGCCCGTAGAATTGGACCCCATGGTCCAATCTTCTTGAAACCTGGTGAGTATTTCGAGGAGAGGCCCCAGCAGCTACCCTGCAAGTTTGGAGCCTCTCCCTCAAACCCCCTTTCCTCCAGCCCTTCATATACCCTATGAGTTTTTGCCATTGATTTCAATGGCCCATAGGGTATAATGAAGCTGAAACTGACATTCCCTTTCTGAAACACTTCTGGTGATGTCAGGGGACGTGGCATATGCTAATGAGTTATGCTAATGAGTTATGCTAATGAGCTTCTGCACCTCTTTTTCTACGAAAGGACCCCTGATAGTTCCTAACCTGTTCACAGGCCATTTGGGGCTTTAAAAGTATTTTGCTCCCATATGTGGGAAAGATGCTCATATTCCTGAGGGTTGTTCCTAATTTTTGTCAAGTATCAAGTCAGCATTTCATCTGCAACATTTCTTCTTTTGGGTTTTATGAACAAGAAAGATCTTGCATGCCATTTACATATTATTACACAGAGGAGTCATCTGTGAAAACAGCTTCTGAACAGTGCAGTAGTCAATGGCTACTGTTAACAGCAGTCAACAGTTTTGATGCCTGGAAATAGTGGTTCAGGAAATGAGGCAATCCAAAGCCCTACATTGGCCTACAATTATTTTTTTGTGCAACTGTTCCTTAAGTTTTGGATTGTTTACTGCTTTGAAATCTGAGATAGGCCTTTTAATGTCAAGTGAACACACTCCACTGAGAGTTGTTTCCTTACGTATGCTCTAGGTATGAGATGATACCGGCACATTCTCTTCGCTCTACAGCAACGGCAAAAGCAGTAATCAGATTATGTGATAATGTGGCACAACAGGAGAAACTTAATTTCATGATGAGTAAACTCTTCACCCCCTCAAATAACAAGATTCTTGTTATGACTGTTGTCCACTTTATAAACTGATAAAAGGGCAGATTAAGAACAGAAAGTGGCAGGAGGCCAGCTGTTCTACAGCCAGATGGAACTGTGAGGTAGAACTTGTTGGCTTTAAGGGTTCTGATTCAGTAGATTTTCAAAATCAGCCAGCCACCCTCCTCTTTTCTTTAGATCTTAGGTGTCCTAATGGGAAGTATAGATAGCTGTCCCACACATGGGCTACTTGCCTGTGTGAAAATACAGGGTGTGGCGCAGATGAGGGCTCGCTGGAATAGGTGGAGGCCCCTTATGGCCCTGCTGATGAGATTGGGCCATCTGCCTCTGGTTGCATAGGGGCTCCCATGTGCCAGATCTTAATGGAGTATAAAATTATAACATTCATCAGTCCCCCCCCTTCCAAATACATCTGGGGACTGGACCAAGTGCCCGGTCACAATTCCTGGAAAGGGAGAAATCAGTAAATTATACAATCATAGTATTCCAATTTAATTCAATTGTTATTTGTTTTATACATGAGTAAGTGTGCTCGAGTACAAGAAGGAACTCTAGATGCATTTTAATTCAGTATTTCAAGCCTTATAGTGAAACAGATTGTGGGTCTGTCAGGATCAATGGCGGCGGCAGCAGCAGCAGGATGATGATAATGAAGATTTATACCCCACTCTTCATTACCTGAAGAGTGGCTTACAACTGCCTTCCCTTCCTCTCCCCAAAACAGGCACCTTGTGAGGTAGGTGGGACTGAGCAAGCTCTCTTGAGAACGGTGACTAGCCCAAGGTCACCCAGCAGGCTTCATGTAGAGGAGTGGGGAATCAAACCTGGTTCTCCAGGTTACCGCTCTTAACCACCACACCATGCTGGCTCTCAGGTCTTTCACATCATTTGTTACCTGATCCTTTTAACGGAGATGCCACAGGTTGAAGCCGGGACCTGGTATATACAAAGCAGTTGCTCTCCCTCTGAGCCATGGCTTCATTTTGTGTGCTCGGCATTCCTGTCAGTACACATTTGAAATAGGAGCTGTCAGCAGTGACTGAAAAACTGGAGAGGGGTGAGCCTCTAAATTGATGCTTGCCTGTATGGCCAGACCTTTTCTGTACCCTCCTTACATCGATTTCTGAGGTACCATTTCTGTGGTGTTTGTACTTGCACTTGAATTAATCTGCAAAGTACAAGCATGATGGTCTTTGTCCTTCGTAATCCAATTCAGGAAAAAAAGTATGATAATGGGTGGACAGTTCTGAAAAACCCTTATTCTCCCCATTTAGATCAGCAGGAAGTCCCAGTAGATTCTGCTTCCAGGAAGTAGGAAGGCAGAATTGAAAGCTTCTTGTTGCAAGGGAAGAACCTCCCACCAATCCTCCGTATGTCTCCAGGCCTGTGACAGACTTTTGGGAGCTCGAAAGGAGGAGAACTTGAGAAAAGAAATGCCTCTGGTTGAATTTGCCACCTGAGACAATAGCAGGTGGGGGCATGGCTTGCTCTTTACCTCACTTCATTAATGTCTTCTGGGAAGGGAGGGTCCAGGGAGTCTGCAGCCTAGCCAGCCGTCTCACAGACACATCCTTCATGCTGAGGAGAACATCAGGACTTGTTGCTGCCCGCCTATTTCGACCAACATGAGTTCTAAGAGGATAGTATCCCTAGCTTGCATGGCAGAGAGGATTGCTGCATTTTTTTTCACCCTCTGTCTTGCCATACCACTGCTCCTCTGATAGGTGTGGCATCTGTTTCTCATGCTCTTGTGCCCACCGTTAGCGCGAGATAGAAGAAATCTAGCACATACAGCTTGTTTACTTGCTTTGGCCTCAATACGGGAGCATCAGTAGGATGCTGAAAAAACTTGACTTGCAAAATATGCTGATGGTGGCCCTTAGTCTAGTTGGCTTTTAAAAAATGGGATTCAACAAATTCATGGAGGACAGTGCTGTCAATGGCTATTAAGCATGGTGGCAAACTGGAACCTCTGGGTTGGTAAATACCAGTGCTCAAGGGGGCAGCGGTGGGGGTGGGATTGGCACCTGTGCACTGGGGGCATTTTGTCGGGCACCATGTGGAACTGAATGCTGGTCTAGATGAGTGATCGGTCCGATCTGACTCTTATGTTCTTATCAGTGATCTGTTGGTAGATGTTTTGGTTTCTTCACTGTTAGAGCCTCGTCACGCTGTAGGTAGAGATCTAGGTTTAGGCCTTCTGTGAAATCACCAAGGCTCATGTTCAAGCTCTTTCCTGTGATTATTTCTACCTGCATGTGAGTTCATGTGATCTGGTCCCTACGTAATCGAGGGTCTTATCTGATTCTGGTTTTGGCCCCTATTTAGATTTGGAGGGTCAGATTCCTGCCTTTATTCTACTCTCTTTACTATAAAATTTGGGCTGGTGTGGTCAGAATACTAGTTGGCCAGTTACTACTTCATTGCATGCTTACTTTCCCCCTTGGATTTTATTCCCTCAACACTGCTTGTCCATCCTGGGGATTGATGGAAGCTTTCTGATTCCTGGAGTCAGTACCTAATTGAAAATCAAATATCTTACTTGTGAGAATGAAAGTTCACCCGTTTAAAAATCTGCATCTCCATTCTTCTTGGATATTCCACTTCTTTCTAGACCCTCTTGTATTCATGGATATCACTGAATCACTTTGCAAATCTCTGCAAATCTTTTAATATGTCCTAAAATTGTAGTTAATGAATTCAGTGCTCAGAAAATGATTCAAAGAGCACTGAGTAAATCTAAAGCAATTTGTGATTCTAACCCTGTTCTGGATAGCCCGGGCTAGGCCGATCTCATCCCATCTTGGCAGCTAAGCAGGGTCAGCCCTGGTCAGCATCTGGAAGGGAGTCCAGTATCTGGAAAGGACACCAGGGTCATGACATGGAGGCAGGCAATGGCAAATAACCTCTGAATGTCTCTTGCCTTGAAAACCCTGATGGGGTTGCCGTCAGTCAGCTGTGACTTAATGGCAAAAACAAACAAACAGAAAAAACCCTCAGACACCGGTACTGCTGAGGATTTTTGAACCTTAAAGAGTGGCAGGGGGAGGGGAAACTGAAAAGCCTCAGTGCATGATGGAAAGTCTACATACAGTTGTTTAGATTCCAAGCAAGGTCTGCAGATGTATACAGGAGGGTTTTTAAAAAATGGTTGTGATATGATTGTGTGTGTGTGTGTGTGTGTGTGTGTGTGAGAGAGAGAGAGAGAGAGAGAGAGAGAGAGAGAGAGAGTGAGGCTGTTGTCCTGAAAAGCAACATGACTATGCTGTGCATACCCAATGCCTTATGTATATGTCCTCTAGACTGTGGCCAGCATATTAAAAACATACATCTTTTGCTAGATAGGACACATGTTTAATATTTGAGATAGGATATAATTACCACATTACCATGAACAGACTAGAATAAGGAGTAGTCAGCTTGACAGTCTATATGATGAGGTGAAATGAGGTGGTAGAATTGGGGGGGGGGGGCAGCAGCCCTTGCTGCCATTCTACTTTTCTGTCTTTCTGTTCTCCAGCCTCCCTGCCTCGCCCGTGGGGCAGCTGATACTCTTTCTTGACCAGTACCCAAGACATCACCTGGGGAGTCAGAACAGAACTCCGCGTTGGCCTGCTCCTGGGTGACAGTGAGGGATAGTGGCCATGGGTTAGGGGAAGTGGTTCTTCTGGTTGAGCGCCATTGGCAATCAAATTGCCAGCACATTTTGAAGTTGCAGGGTGGCTGATGCTCACTTTTAAAGTGTGATTTAAAAAAGGAATGGTGCCTGTTCATCCAGTACCATAAGATTTTAAAGCTGATTTTTACATTAAATGACCCTTACGGTAAGGCTGGCAAAAAAGGCTTCATAGTGATTATTCACTTGATATATTACAATAATTGATATTTTTATCTCTAATAACTAACCTTTTTCCTATCAAATTTTGTATATTAGCCATTTGGCACATACCGTATTTTTCGCTCCATAAGACGCACTTTTCCTCCCCAAAAAAGTGGGGGGGAAGTGTGTGTGTCTTATGGAGCGAATATGGAGCTTTTCTTACCTGTAACAGGGCTCTTTCTTCAGCAGGAACGCAGGGGAACGCCATTCAGGCTGGCATCCCAGCCTTCCCCGCCCCTCCCTGCTGGGCCTGAGCTGTTAAGACTTAAAAGGGAAATGGCAGGAAAAACCCCACCAGGCTAAGTACTCTTTCCCTTTAAGTGCTTTCCCCCTTTAAGACAGCCAGCAGCAGAAAGCCCCGCCCACAGATTAAGCTCCGTGGCTACTTTGCACAGAAAGGCCTGGCTTTGCATGGCATGCCGACCTCTCTCTTCTTTCCTTTCTCTATCTTTTTTCCTTCCTTCCTTCCTTTCCTTTTTTCTGTCTGTCTGTCTGTCTTTCTGTCTCTCTCTCTGTCCCCACCTTTCTTCATTTCTCTTTCTCTCTCTCTCTCTCCTCCTCCTTCCTTCCTTTCTCTCTCTCTCTCTCTCTTTCTTTCTTTCTGTTTCATTTTTTCCTGTTTTCCTCCTCTAAAAACAAGGTGCATCTTATGATCAGGTGCATCTTATGGAGCGAAAAATACGGTCAGTCTTGTGTCTCTTTGTGAAAACAAATCCAAAACACCAAGAGGTTAATATGTTTGACCTGATTTTTAATTGTGTGTCATCAATATGAAGGGAGAAGCTGGACAGCCGGGTTCTGCTGGGCCAGAAGGAAGAAGGGGAGATCCTGTAAGTAATAAAAACCCCACAACTTTGATACCTTTTTATGTTTTTATGATAATCTCTTGCATTTGTACTCACGTAAAGTGGTAATATTGTGGCGGTTCAACGTTTTTTTAGGGAAAAAAATTCACACAGAACTTGGACAGTCCACTTCTGCTCTAGAATATGCTTCATTTACTGGACTGTATTACTGTACTTCACACTGAGGGGTGATAGCTCCTATGGGGTCATTGACATAACTTCAGTACTGGTAATGCTTTCAATTAACTATTAAATACTGATTGCTGCGATCATGGCAGTGATACATTCAATCAAGCTAGAATTCTTTGGGCAACCTTTGTTGAGCCCTCTCGCGGGGAGGGCGGGGTATAAAACTGAAAAAACAAATAAACAAATTTGTTCTATCCAGTTCTCCTTCAAGAACGGAAAATGTTGTTGTGTGGTGAGATAAAGTCATTCTCTGAATCCATCCAGACACATATGTATAACTAGACTGCACCTGCACTTTCAGATGTTCTCTGAGCCTGCACTTCAGTTTAAGCAGCTGCTCAATATCGGTTACCACTGAATTACCGGGGTGCAAGATATTTGGGACCTGTGCTTTGCTGAATTTGAAGTAGTGTATCATTTTTGTGTCCTAAATTATGTAAAAAAAATGTTTTAAAAAGGTAAATGAATTGCGTTGACCACTGTTTTAAAAAGCAAAAATATATTTAAATTTTAGTTCAGGTTTTGTTTCTGGCACAGTGTTTAGATTTCGTTACGTAGATGAATGAACATCAGAGAACGTTGCCATGTAGTTAGTTTGAAACTAGAGTAGACTTGAGGAAAAAGAAATTGGGTCAGTGGAAACATATGATACCTTTTCATGTCCAAAAACCTCTGCTAATAGAAGATGCTTGAGGAACATGCCTGGACTGCTGTCTACATTTTTCTTCATTGCGCTGACTTCAGCCATATTTGCTGCCAGGAAAATCAGTGTTTGTATTCCCTATAAACAAACAAAGTTTTGCATCTGACAGTAAATTTTGGAAATGGAAATGTTTTAATTTTTTTTAAGGGCTGTCTTTTATTATCCCTTAGTCAGTTAGAGCCTTTTGAAAGACTGGATATAAATCCTGAAAGGTAATTCAGCAGGCGGTCAGGTGCATCTTAAGTATTGTAAATTGTTGTAGTTTACCAAGACATAGCCAGTCGACCTTAGTTTGTGTTGAAATATTACGTTAAAAGTAATTTGTTTAACAAACTTTATCTTAACACAAATACAGATGAACTGAAAACTAAAATAAGCTGGTTGTTTCATGGAAAGAGAGGCACGTGTGCATCCTTAATAGACGGGAGTGTTTATGAAAGTAATGGAAAACTCTAGTCACTAAGATATGCCTTTAGCATATAGTAGTCACACAGTGTACATTTTTTCACGCAGTATATATTCCAGTTCACCTTGGAATTCATTCAAGAGCATGCTCTGATCTTTTGAGGTCCTTTGGGAATTCTTACGTTTTTAGAATATTAATGGGCTTGACCTACAGGGAAAAGTTCTGGGCATAACTACCGAAAGTAAAAGTATTTTAAAATTCTGTGACTTGTATCCAAAGACTTATGAAGCACCAGCCATTGCTGCTAGTATGAGGGAGGGGCTCTGTGATCTCCTCCTGGTACTGGACTCGTTGTTTGCCTTCTGGAAAAGTCCTGTGCCATTCAAGGAACGGATTTTAGGCAGGTTCAAAGACCTCTTTGGTAGAAAGGGGTGGGTTGAGCCTGTGGTATGAACAGAACTTTTCTTGGCCTTCTTTTCCATGTAATGTTCAGTAAATGTTCAGTAATCAATCTCATCTGTTCATTTTTTTTCAGTAGTGATTGCTGTCCTGATTAATACATGATTGATTATAGTTTGTCAATTGAGCCCAGCTGCCGAATACGTTTTAAGCCAGAATAAACACAATACTTTGATTCTGTAGAGGCTGTACCATGTAGCCCCCCCCCCCTTTGGCAACACAATGCAGTAAATGAACTTCATGTCAAGATGAGTGGCTGTCTGCTTCCAAATGTCTGTCTTTTCCCTGATGCTGTGTGTTGCTGTACCAATTCAGTAGCAGTAGCTTACATATTTATCTAATATGGTCATGTTTTTAATCATTGTGAATTAATCAACATCGTTCTCCCTCAGTTATACCGTCTACATCTGTGAAGGTATTTCCTCCTGAGTGGAAGACGGGTCCATCTGGGTCCTCACGTAGGGGAGGAGAAGCTCCGTACAGTCGGAGATCAGCCCTGTGTTTTGGGTTGGAAGCAGAGTTTGGGCAGTTTCTGCATATATTTTTTTCTTGAACTTCTTTTCTCCTTGTCATCCCCTTCCATATGCCTCCTTCTCCCTCTCTTCTTCGGGGAACCAAAAGGGCTCATGGAGAAAGTTGGCAGAATGCCCCTTAGGCCACCTAAAGTGAATTCTGTCATGTAAGCCAGTCAGCCCAGCCCTCTTTCACCTGCTTACGCAGCATATTCGGGATGGGGGTGTGCATCTGTAGTGTCTGCAGCATCCTTGGCTGATAGGAAATTGTACAAAGTATTTACACTGCAGTGTTCATTGACATGAGACGTCCTTTCCTGTAGAGCCAACTGAGTATGCAACTGCATTTGCAAGCTGTGCAGGGAAACTGAAAACAAAGTTACATCAATAGAAACCAGAGGCCAGTGCTGCCACAAGTGACTCTGATCATGGACGACTTCAAGAAGGAATTGGATGAGCATATGGAGCAGAGGTCCATCAGTGGCTGTTAGCCACAATATATAGATAGGAACTCTCGGTCTGGGGCAAGTGAAGTGATGCTTTGTATTCTTGGTGCTTGGGGGGATGACAGTGGGAGGGCTTCTAGTGTCCTGGCCCCACTGCTGGACCTCCTGATGGTATCTGGTATTTTTGGCCACTGTGTGACAGAGTGTTGGACTGGATGGGCCATTGGTCTGATCCAACATTCAGTCTGGTTCAAATGAAATTTCCCATCTCAAAAGCCAAAGTTGAAGCCAGGTTCTGCCTTGGAGAGTGTGCTTGGTGCATGAGATAACCAATCTAAAACAACATGAGAAATAACTGCCCCCACTCACACAGGTAAAGCACCACATTCTTGTACCAGTGGTAACAAACAATGAAAGTGTAGGGAAGTAGGGGTGCTTTTGAGAACCTTGCTGCTTACCTGAAATGTCTGCTGACAAGCCTGCGAGCAGACTCAGGCTTGTTCTGTTTGTATAGTGGCTTCATCCAGGTGGGTAGCTGTGTTGGTCTGGGGCAGTAGAACAAAGTTTGAGTCCAATGGCAGCTTTAAGATCAACAAAGTTTTATTCAAGGTATGGGCTTTTGTGTGTACACACCCTTCCTCAGACACAAGTAGCTTCATCATGTTAGAGAGACTGGTAATGAACCATGTATAGCAGAAAAATGGATGCGTTTCTGAAATATCTGCAAGTTTAGGTAATCTAAGATCGCCTGAAATTATTTCCTTCTGAAAAATGAAGGAATCATACAGTCTTACTTCATAGTTGCAATAACAGTCGGGACGTCCAATATGCCATTGAAACAACATGTTCTAGAGACCTTTTTTGTTGTTGTTGTTGCTGCAGCAGCCAGGTAAGTGAGTGAGAACAGGAGAGGGGAGTTCTCTATGCCTCAGAATAAAAATCCAAGCCAGAGAAGAACTACTGAGGGGGAATAATGCTTGGTTTCAAAGATGTGAATTATGAGTCTCTGTATGAGTTATGACTCATTCCAAGCTATCTTCTAATGTGCTTTCTAGGTACTTTAGTCACACCGTGCTTTCTTCTTCATAAATTTTACTTATTTAGGGCACTTCCGTCTCACCTTTCCTCCAAGGAGCTCATGGTGGTATCCATTGTTTTCCTGTCCTCTGACGTATCCTTGCATGCCCTGTGAGCTATGTTACATTGAGAGAGAAAATGAACTGACCAAGGTCAATCAGTGAGTTTCATTGACAGTGTGTATTTGAAACCAGGTCTTCCCTGCCCTAGTCTAACTCCAGTCACTATACCACACTGCTTTCAGTGGGGGAGGTGCCACCTTCTGAAATTACTGCTGATACTTTCAGAAAAGTGACTCACATTAAAGTGTCTGGGATAGATGTCAAAGGAAGATCTTTAGGGCAGAAACCTTATCTATTTTGTGTGTTCTCCATGTGTTTTCAAGTGCATTGTTTCTCATGTCTAAATCCTGTTCTGTAAAGGGTGTTGATTCCCTGAGATGCAGTCAGAAACAAACTCCAGGCTCACACAGTCCTTCAACTCTTCTCTTTTTTGCTAGCGAGGATTATTGCAGTGAATAATTCAGTAATCTTAGCTGCAATCATACATGAATGATGAACCACAGAGTTAGGAGCACTTAAGTCGGTTTATTGTGGCCAAGTCTTTTATTGCATTATGAATGAATTTAGTAATCATTTGGCAGGGAAGATACTTTAGAACATACGAAGAGCTCTGAAACTGCCTGTATGTTGAGAATTGTTGTAATGTTCAAGTTATGGTGCTGTGACGGACTACATTTAAAATGCTGTTTTCTTAGTGCAGCAAAATCAGAGAAGGGAGGTGAATAGTTAACTCTGCTCTAGAATGTTGAGCTTGAGTGACAGGCTGCTCCTTAACTCTGATTGGCCAGTGCCAGCTGAGGGAAATATAAGATCAGCTGTGTGCTGAGGGGAGAGGGAGTTTGGTTTGAGTTCAGCAGCAGTTACTGGTTTAGTGAAGTAAAAGTTCAGCTTCAGGAGTGGATGTCTGAAGAGTCTGACTAAAAGTCTGTCAGAAAGGTTCACTTTTTGGATAAAGAGAGAGACTCTTAGTCTTAGCCATGTAAAACGTAACCTGAGAAAGAATTCCATCTATAAGAATTCAGAGTCTAGTGTCAGCTAAAGCTGAAGTGCATTTTCACACAGACACCAAGAACTGGGGTTTGAGATTTTGACAAAGAGTGACTGGGTAGCAAGGCTGAAGCTCCCCATCAGGCCAAAAGGAATAGGATTATATTTTCAGGGAAGAAATATAAATCCTGTCCAGTTATACAGGGAATTTACACTGAGGTAGTCCTTGGTCTGTGATGAAAGGAAAAATGGTTATAGACTACTCAGGGGCAAGAAGACATATTGTGATTTCAGAAAAGGGGAAATAATTTGATACACCAAAAGAGTGACCTTTGATACACCAAAAGAGAAAACCTGAGTAGTTATTAGAAAACTGTATGCAAAAACATTGTAACTGAAACCAAAGTCAATCATCTCTCACTGATAAGAACCAAGAATTTGTAAAAATAAGCTGCTACAACACCATTTTGTCTGTCAACTGAAAAATATACCTTTTTACCAACAACATTTACCTCAGCCTTTCCAATACCTGACTGCCCCATACCATCCCTGCCTATTGAATAAAATCTTTATTAGTGTTCACTGTTACACGGTCTCCAGTGCCATTTCAGTTGATCTAAAAAGAGGGCTCCTGTTTTCTCTTGACAAGTTCCTGGGCTGGGCAAAAGCCAAATTAGATTCTGTCAAAGGGTGGGACATTCCGATTTATAAAGCCACAAATATTAACACGCTACTAGGGAGCTGGCTCAGTACCTGAAGGGAACTAAGAATTTTGGCGGGAAAAATCAGCCTCACAGTGAAGAAGAAGCATGGGTCCGTCATAGGTGTCTACTTCTGACAAAAATGATAGAGACAGTAGGAGGGCTAACTATGTAGCTTCTCCATCTTAACCCACAATGTGCTCACTGAGACTTCTTCTGAATCTTATTTCCATTTAGTTTCATTTTTATATACTTCTAATTCCTTTTGGAAATTCTAGTTTTTACTGTAACCATTTTTAATAGTCTGGCATTGCAATAACTGGATACAGTGTTTACTGTGTAGACTGAGAAGGTAAAGAGTAGCAATATATAGGAAACAGAAGCCTGCTGCCAAAGAATTGGCTTGTTAGTGAACATCAATATGTGAAATCTAATCCCATCCCGACTACCTAGCACTGCTTCTTAGCTCCAGTTGCAACCAGTCACAATGCTTCAGTGCCAGTGGAAGCCACAACTGGACCACAGTGGAGTCTAGACTTTCAACCTGGCAGCCATTTGTTTCTTGGGCTCCTGGGCCCACAGTTGCCTCACGAAAGCTAGAATGCTGTCAAGTTCCATGAGCAGTTGCCCATTCTGAGTTAACACCATCAGCTCAATCAAGTGGTATTACAGATTTCACCTCTGCAAGTGAAAACAAAATGTGGTGCGTGTGTTAAGTACCATCGAGCTGCTTCCAACTTGCAGTGAATCTATGAATTAGTTCAGACTTAATTTGATCTAGAACCCACTTATTTGTCTTTTTGGCAGTCCACAGTATCCGTAAAACTCTCCCCCAACTCCACATTGCAAATGATTCAACTTTCTTCCTGTCATCTTTCTTCACTGTCCAGTTTTCACACCCATACGTACTATAGATACATGTTATTGTGTTTATAATGAGGTTGACCATATCAGAAAGGGAAGCTGTGGCTTTGAGTCTAGAAGGCAATGGCTGAAATCCTAAGGATACTTTCCTTAGAGTAAGCCCGTTTGGATAAAACATGACTTACTTCTGAGTAGACCAACGTAGAATTGCTCTTAAAATCAACTATTAGTTAATGGGAAACTATGGTAAATGTATTCTAAATTTATGGGAGAAAACTGTTTACGATTGTGAAAACTGAAGGATAGGTTCAGTATAAATCAGCAAATATTGTCATACACCTTCTCATTTTTTGTTTGTGATTATGTAGCTCTTCCCATGCACAGAGCAGTTTAGGTATCAGCTGAATTGAGTTTTCTTTCCTCACTGTGCTTAGGGCACCAATGTAAACAATGTCTATCAGGGTTTTATCTTTACTGACTGTGTTTGGATCATGCCAAGTTCTTAAAATGGAGCCTTGTTCCAATGCAGAAGGATGTGAAAGAAGAAAGCAAGGCGGAAGGCAAATTAGATATGACTTCAGCCTTAATGTTAGAACTCAGAGCAAAGGCAGACACGATGATCAATGTTTGCCAAGTAAGGATGTAAAAAAACCCTCTGTGTTTACATTTTCATTTTAAAGTTTTGAACAGAAATATGCAATAGCGTATTTTAGCAAAGCTGCGTTTAAGCCCTGCTAGTCTCCTACAAGAAAATCTTTCTGAGCGGAGAGAAGAAAAAGAAACTCAATAGCAGGTTAAGATCCTTCTTTCTTTTGCCAGTGGCAAAATGTTGCTGGACAGAGTTACTTCTGCCGAGGGCTTCCCCAAAGGCTATTTTTTTTTTTGCTTAAGCCAGTGAATCATGAATTATTCCATACAATTTATTCTAACACTCCCAGAGAGTGGAACCTTTCCCATATGAAGTGTTTCCAAAATTCTGTTTCCCCTTGATAGTTTTTACAATTGCATGAATAATCTGTTTTTTATTAGCATTTGATTAGAGACAGGCATTCCTTATCATTGCAGATCTTGCAAAAATTATTTTAATGTTACAGATTGAGGCCAAATCTAATGCCACTTAAATTGTAAGGGTTAAATTGATTGACTCAGAAATCTACTCTGGCACCCTGGGAAAGGTCTGCCTTTCTAATCTGCTGCCTCCAACTCATGGGCTGTTAACTCACTTAGGTTTCAGACCTCTACATTTTGTGTAAATAGTCTGTTTAGTGGCTTTCTAAAACATTTCCAGAACTTGAGATGGTTTAAAACAAGTGTGAAACAAACTTGTTAATCTCTCTCTCTCTCTTTCTCTCTCCGCTCCTTCCTTCCTTCTCTGGAAATATCAGTCCTGTAAACTGAAATGAAAGTAAGTTATGAAATGGAGAGAAATATACCAGGAGACCATTGGAAGAGCAAAATCTTCTAGGCCCTTCAGGGTCTGAATTGACTTCAATTTGCCTTTGCAACTCCAAGCAAGTGATATTCGATAGGAAAATACTGTTAATGGGAGATGGCCATCTATTCCAGCAGCCACTAAATCCTGCCATGTGTTTCACCGTGTTCCATGCATTAATCATTAACTTTACTGCATGTGTTTAGGGAATCATTCAGATGTCCCACTATCAAGAGAAGTTTTGTAATGCTCTTGGTGCAACTGGCAGGAAAGTGATGGATGTTAGAGGAAAGGGACAGATGTTTGACAGGCTTGAGCTTGTTTTCTTCTGCCCTGCCAACACTGACTCCAGGACCAAGAGTAATTACCAGGGGTTATTTTGAGCAGGAGCTCAGGGAAGCTCAGCTCCGGAGTTGGTGCCAGCAGCCCCCCCCCCCCCACAGGGGAATGCCTGCTTGTATCATGGCTGCAGCAAAATGACCCCGTCCCCTGGAAAGGTCTTTGTCCCTCCGACCAGCCTTCTGAAGGCTTCAGCCACCACTGAAGCTATCCTCCCAGAATAGTGGTGGTATTTCTGAGGCTTGGATTAGTAGCTGTCCCCTCTCTGGCCGCTCTTTCTTTCATTCTTTCTTTCTTTCTTTCATTCTTTCTTTCATTCTTTTGTTCTTTTGTTCATTCTTTTGTTCTTTCTTCCTTCCTTCCTTCTTTTCTCTCTCTCTCGCTCTTTTTCTCTCGCTCTTTTTCTCTCGCTCTTTTTCTTTCTCTCTTCTTTCTCTCTTCTTTCTTTCTTTCTTTCTTTCTTTCTTTCTTTCTTTCTTTCTTTCTTTCTTTCTTTCTTTCTTTCTTTCTTTTGTTCTTTCTTTTGTTCATTCTTTTGTTCATTCTTCCTTCCTTCCTCTCTCTCTTTCCTTCCTTCCTTCCTTCCTTCCTTCCTTCCTTCCTTTCCTTCCTTCCTTCCTTCTGACATACTTCCAGTGATGTCAGGTGGTGTAGCATATGCAAATAAGTTATGCTAATGAGCTCCTGCACCTCTTTTTCTATGAAATGACCCCTGGTAATTACCACCCGTTCCCACTGGTTGCAGTTTTGCCCCTACTGGTCCTCTTTAGTGCTTCTAATCACATCTAACTATTGTGTGTAGCCTAACTTCATCTGCAATAAGGCAGCAGAACATATCAAGCAAGACACTTGTCTCTGGATGCTAATGATCACAGCCAGCCAACTTGTTAGCCACTGTTTGTGGTCAACACAGACACGCCCCTCCACAAGCCTTCCTAGTCATAATCTTGGTGGGAAGCATTTCTTGTGAGACTCTTTGGTGGTATCCTCATGGGGTCAGGCTTGAGTGGTCTCCCCACTTTTCTGCTGGGTTTCCACATGGCAGGTTTCCCCACAGTATGGCTGTCCAGGTTCCCCAGCAGTCGCCACTCTCCCCCCCCCCCCTTGGGCCACTGCAGTCCTTGCAATTTTTTTTTTTTAAATGGCACTGGAATACTGTTATATCAGCAGTATATATCTCTACCAACAATATCATTACAACAACAGGTGTTACAGGTTCTCTGCATTCCTAGCTTTCGTTAAAAAAACAAAAATGAAGGGGGGGAGTGGCGACGCCGAGCGTGATGGTGGTCGTCTGAGCCGTGTGCTCTGTCTCCCTCCCCTCATCTGTCAAAATAATTGACTGAATCAGATATCAATTTTCCTCGAAAAATGGGTAAAAACAACGGGGCTGCTCCAAACTCCACAAAATCTACTTTAAAATCCTCTCAGACTTTTTTTATATCGCGGGAAACTTGATCGGAGCAATGGGAGTCTGGTGCCGAAAAATCTGACATGATTGCCAACCGGACTCTCACGTTTACTGGAAACAGTCCTGAACAAACAGGACCTCCCGAAACTCCTGGAGAACTTGAAGTGAAGACTTACCAAGCAACTGCAGATCTCTCTCCAGCCAGTAAGAGAGCAATTAACTGAGATTCAAGCCTCATTAGAAGAAGAAGAAGAAAAGATTGGGAGTCTCAGAGCAGCTTACAAACTCATTTCCCTTCCCCTCCCCACAACAGACACCCTGTGAGGTAAGTGGGGCTGAGAGAGCTCTGAGACAACTGTCCTTGAGAGAACAGCTGGTACAGAGCTACGGTTTGCCCAAGGTCATCTAGGCAGGTGCAAGTGGAGAAGTGGGGTAATCAAACCTGGTTCTCCCAGATTAGAGTCCACGCACTTAACCACTGCACCAAAATGTCTCTTAACCACTACACCAAACATTAGCTCCTCATACCTCCAAAACTGCAGAAGCGGCTATGAACTTCAGTTTAACACTTAAGGATGATGTTAGAGAGCTTCAGGCCAGGGAGGGAAATTGCAGGGATCATCTGCTAGCACTTGAATCTCAGGCTAAACAACTCAATTTAAAAATTAGAGGGCTTATGGAGGGGGTAGATGAGTCATAAGACCCCATTTGTTTTGCCTCTAATTGGCTGGCCTCGGCTTTGTGCCTGGAGATGGGGATAGCTCTGGCCATCTTAAATGCTTATCATCTTGGCCCACCCAATAACCCCAGAAGATCGAGCCCCAGAGATCTATTAGTACAATGCATGGATTGGAGAACCAATAAGAGAGTACTAGATGAAGCAAGGTTCAAAGGGCATCTGCTGTTTAAGGACACACACATCCTTGTATTTCCAGATGTCCCTCAAGAGGCTTTGAAGGTTCAGAAGGCTTTAAAGCCAGTAACAGCTCATCAACCCGCCTGCTGTGTGAGAAGGGCAGGATACAAATCCAATAAATTAAATTAAATTAAATTAAAAATTAAAGCCTAGCTGGTTGGTATGTGGGTGGGTAAGAGAGGATTTTCCCACCCATATAGCAGCCCGTTTCCCAGACCCTGTTCCTATGGTGGCCATTTCCCCCCCCCCCCCCCCCACACACACCACTTTAAAAGTTTTTTTTTTTTTAAATGGCACTAGAATATTATCATGCTGTTGTAACAATGTGGGTAACCAGTTCTCTGAATTCCCAGGTTTCAGTCTGCTCTGTTGTAACCATCCGGCCACAGCTTATAATACTTTGTTCAGATTTTCTGGGGCAGAGTCCAGGTGGCTGTCCATCAGTTGACCGAGCTGGGTGTCATCAGCATATTGGTGACAACCCAGCCCATACCTCTGGATAGTCTGGGTGAGGGGGCGCATGTAGATATTTACTGTGATTTCCCCCAAAACTTCAGAATAAAGCAAGTTTGAGAAAGATCTGATAAAACCCATGAAAACCCTGGGAGGTGCACAAACATAGAATGAACATAGAAACCCCCCACTTCCCAATAGCATTGGGCCCAGGGTAGATAATTCCTGTGGAAATGGCCTCTGTTGGCAACGTTTCTCTAACTGTTTTGTGTTTGAGATCCCCCTTTTCAGGCTGAACTGTTAGCCGAATTGCTTTAATTTACGTTTAGCAATCAGCAAAATACACGGGTTCTTGCCAACTATACCAGGGTCCCACCCCTCCCGGGAGTTCTCCAGGAAAGAGGCACGTGAGGCAGATTCCAAGTTCAATGTTGTTTACTGGATCATGTAGTCAAGCATACAAAAATCGTAATCACACACACAATCTTACAGGTCTAATAAAATAAAGAGAGAAAATAGCACTTTTGCATGAGCAGGTCTCGTTGGTGGGGAAAGCACGTTACCTTAAATGCGTTGTCCGATGTCAAGATGAATTGGATGTGGGGAAGAAAGGTATAAAAGCAATGGGGCCACGAGGCTTGAACCGGCAAGACCACGTGGTTCTCCTGGATCGCGAGTCCAGAGAGAGAAAAAGGGGTTTAAAGATGGAGGCAAGGATTGGGGACAGAAAGCTGGACTGAAGGGTCAATAGGTAAGATAGAGGGCGACGGCTCAAGAGGCCGAGTGACTCTCGGTTTGGACTTTTATTGGGGGTCTTGGGGCGGGCTTTGCAGACCACAACCCACTAACACTCCTACCAGGCGGTCCGTCCCTGTTGGACCTCGCTATAGGTTAAAGGTGAACAAAGGGAGGAGGTCCAGGGGTTTGGTCAGTGTTGCAAAAGTATGACTTCACCAGGAAACAGACACTGAGTCTGGGGTCCGATGACTCACCTGGCCATACCTATTGTCAGTTGATGGTTTTAGCCAAGTATCTGATGGCTGGCACATTAGTTGCTAGGCAGTCTAGTTAGCATAACTATCCAGATGTATAGTGGGGGAGTGGGGGTTAGCCAGCGGGTGTCTGACATAAGGAAACCTCATGGCAAGAGGAATCCCTTATCTTTGTCTTGGGTGAACTGTTTGGGGTGTCAGCCTCCTGGCTTGGGCTGGAGCTGGCTCCTATGTGGAGAAGAAAGCGCAAGTCCCTACCACTGCTGGCGACACAGAGTTCAAACTTATGGATATAAAAATCCATAAGAGCACAGAAAAGTGCCTTGCTGGCTAACAGAACTACATGAAACACTCAGGTATTTTTCCATTTTACAGCACGTATGTCTCTGCTAGCACATAAACCCAACAAGGAAGGGAGTATCTTAATCTTAACTCTTTCCCTTCATTGCTCTTCTGTTAAAAACACAGTATAGAACAGAACAATGTGCCTCAATGACTGAGAACCCCATGTAGTTTGACTTCCAACTTATTTATTTTGTAGTTCATCTTTCTCACTGAGACTCAGTGGATGTACAAAACTGAAAAACAATGCAATAGGAACAATATATAAGACACGAAATAAACAGTGCAGTAAGATTTGTTTACAAAATTAGAAAACAATGCAGTGGAAAAACAGTATAAGGCATGTTCCACTCAGCACCAGCTGTCTGTCCTACAGGTGACCATGTGGTGAGTACTCTCAGCAATAATGTGCGCAAAGATCACTGGATTTAGGAGGCAAAAAGCACTAACATTTAAGAGGAATGAAAGCCATTGTCCTATGGCTGCACAGTTGGAAACATTATTAGATTTATGTACCCACTCTTCCTGAATGCCATTCTTTCCACACATCATTGAAATGATGGGAGAGCAGTCACCTTCACCCATCCAGATCAGGGACGGGTACTTCTTGCATGTGGACATCCCACCCATGCAGTTCTTAATTAGTAGAAATTTCGCCTTTCTTGGGATCATCTCCTGGCTTAAAATCTCTGCCCCTCTTCTTGGTAGACACTTCCTTTGTGGCTTGTCCAGTTTCAGAACCTGGGAAATAAATTGAAGTTTAATCAGTGATCCTCTCAGTAACCTGGTCCTCCTCAACGTGAAAGAGAGACTTGGTAAAGAGGAAATTTGGATTTAAAGGAAATGTCACTGTGTCTGGCCTGTTAATAACATTTGGTGAATGGTTTCGTCCTCGTAAATTGTTCTTCATACTGATATATATAGCCAGCAACATCAGAACTTGGAGTCACTGCAAGAATTGCAAAACAGACACCAATTTTCTGCTCTGATTTCTTGGGGGGAAGTATCTCTGTTTGAATATTTATGCTGGTGACTGAACATCCGCCCTGAGCCATGTTTCAAAAATAACAAAAAAAACCCATTTTAAAGCATTTATTTTAACAAATTATTTTTAAAATGCTTGAGTTTATTCTATCAGGCGCTTTTCCAGCTAAAATAGAATAAGTCTGGGATTTTTGTTGCCAAGTCATTAAGTGATTGCAGGAAAAAGCTTCAGTAGAACATCTAAGGCCATGAAAAAGCTAGAAGATGTATATTCTGGGGACGATTGAGCACATATGACTTCTTTGTCTTGTAACAGTGTGAATCACTGATAAAGGGTTATAGTGTAATGTGCAGTAGGAAGAAGTGGGAGTACCATATAACCAGTTTTTTCTGTTACGTGGAGTACCATGGGCCCCAAGAGTCCATGAATTTGATACAATATGCTTGGGAAAACACTGATCATAGTATGCTGCTGGCAGAAGGATGGAGTTTATGTATCTTCCAGTACTGTTGTATGGAGATCACAACAGAGACTGCAAACAAAAAGTACAAACGGAAAGACCCATGCAGTGGTCACTTCCAGGCTTGATTACTGCAATTCGCCTTGTGCAGGCTTACCCTTGAGGCTGACCTGGAAATTACAGCTGGTGCAAAATGTTTTGGCGCCCCTGCTGACATTAATGCCTGTGCGGGCTCACGTTTGGCAGGTGCTCCACCAACTGCATTGGCTACTGGCTGAGTTCCAGATTCGTTTCACGGTGTTGGTGATAACCTTTAAAGCCAGTTTGGTGGTGTGGTTAAGTGCACAGACTCTAATCTGGGAGAACCAGGTTTGATTCCCCACTCCTCCACATGCAGCTGCTGGATGACCTTGGGCAAGCCGTAGTTCTGGCACAACTGTTCTCGAAAAAGACCAGTTTCTGTCAGAGCTCTCTCAGCCCCACCTACCTCCCAGGGTGTCTGTTGTGGGGAGGGGACGGGAAAGGAGTTTGTAAGCCGCTCTGAGACTCCCTTGGGTAGCGAAGGGCGGGGTATTAATCCAATGTCTTCTCTTCTAAAGCAGGGGTGTCAAACGTGCAGCCTGGGGGCTGGATCAGGCCCCCAGAGGACTTCTGTCAGTCCCGCACTGGAACTGGCCACCATCCCCTGCTTCCAGTTCAGTTGCTGCTGCTGCATCATAGCTTGCTTTGCCAGACTCTCTCAATCGCTCAGCCATTTCATGTTCTCCCCTGGGTCCTAGACTCAGAACTCTGAGCGTGAGATTTCTGTGGTGAATGTCCATAAATCAATAGCAGGTTTGCAGCTTACAGATACACACTTGAACAGCACACTCAAGATTGCAACAGCACAGACATTTTGATGCAGTAATTCAGAGCAAGAGGTGTCAGTTATCAGACACTGTTAAAGAAACAAAATATGGCAAGAGTGCTAATGTTTTAAGCATGTTTTTTTTCAAGTAAAAAAAATGCTTTGTGTCCTTTATAAAGTTTATATCTCCGCTACCTGGCATTACATTTTATGACACACGTGGTCCGGCCCAACAAGGTCTCATTTATGTCAGATCTGGCCCTCATAACAAATGAGTTTGACACCCCTGCTTTAAAGCCTTATATGGCCTGGGACCAACATATCTGAGGGACTGTCTCTTCCCCCATATGCCTCAAAGAGTATTACGCTCTATAGGTATATCTCTCAGTGGTCCCTGACCCAAAGGATGTGCGTCTTTCCTTGACCAGGGCCAGGGCTTTTTCCGCTCTGGCCCCCGCCTGGTGGAACATGCTCCTTGTTGAGATCAGGGCTCTGCAGGATCTTCTTCAGTTCCGCGGGGCCTGCAAGACGGAGCTGTTCCGCCAGGCCTTCGGCTGAGGCCATGAGCATCCATGTAAGGCCTCCCTGCGGTTTTTGTCTCCCATCCAATAACAGTTTGCCTATTGTTATCTATTACCAACGAGCCAGGAAACCTTTTGCAGCCAGCCAACTTCTATTTTGAGCTATGAGCATCATTTTAATGTTTGTTACTGTGTTTTATTTTTAACTGTATTTTAACTGCATTTATTTTTAACTGTATTTATTATATTTGATGTTGTTACCCACCCTGAGCCTGCTAGTGGGGAAGGTGGGCTATAAATATGAACAATAAATAAACATAAATGATAAATAGGTGTGTCCAATACATGCACTCTGATAAGGTGTTAGAGGTGCCACCAATATGCAGATGACTCCCTGCTCTGTTTCTTCTTAATACTAAACCTAGTGGGCTTGTGGAAGCTCTGAACAGGTAATTCCTGGAGAAGGTAATGAGATGGATGAGGGTCAAGAAACTGACGCTCAACCCAGACATGACAAAACTGGTCCAAAATGTGCTGGCCAGGGGTTGGTTACAGAGATTGTATCATCCCTGTACTGAAAGTTCTGCACTAGTTAACTCATCTATGTCTGGGCACAGCAGAAGAGCCACAAGTTGGAGGAAGGTTTCTTGGAAGGTGGTTGGATCCACCCCAGTAGCTTCTCCTTGAGGCCAAAGATGTGTACGATTGCCTCACTTCTATTGTGGTCCAAACTGAAATGACCAATATGAGTCCTATTACTTATTTATTATTTATTAGATTTTTTGTTTTTATTCTTCTGTTTTATTGGGTCCCCCCCCTGATTTTATTGTTTTTGCTTTTACTCATTTATTAATATTTGTATGTTTCCATGGTGTTTTAAGTCACTCGTGGGCATATTTGCTGGAGAGTGAAGCTATGAAATATTCAGATAGATAGCAATACAAGTACTATAAAATGTAAAATCATTCTGATTGTGTTTGGGTGGTAGGATTCTGCAGAAGAGACACCGAGTCCTTTGTCTCAGTGTTTTCTGCCAACATTCTGTTGTGTAGGAGGGAAGGGTCAAAACTCCAACCCCATCACAATGGGGGTGGAAGATGTGAATAAAAGTGAAAATCCTCACCGGAGCATGGAAGAAATAATTTTGTTTGCCAGGAAATTTCCTAATACAAAAAGTACAACAGGGTTAGCCTAAGCATATTCACAATTTCTGATAAGCCATCTGTTTTTTATATCCAACGTGAAACATTTTGCAAGGGACCCATTTTGTTGTAACTGAAAAATGCTCCTCCCCAAATTTCATGCACAGTTTTATCTCACTTGTAGTGAGGAAAGAATACGAATCTCATTCTGATGGAGCCACTTTTTAGACATGCAGATCTCCCTGACAATTGTAATGGGATATTTCCAAGGTATCTTTCCTGATCTGCTGTAAACTTTGGGCACTGAAAGGTCACATGGGCCAGATCTTCAGTAGATATGGTTGCAAGAGCAAACTCGTTCATCAAAGTCCTATTATAGTGGCCCTTCACTACTGATAGTTGAAAAATGTCCATGCAAGCTTTAGTAAATGCCTTTCTATATTCAGTAATCATTAGATCATCAAATTATTCTGGAACAGTTAAGAACTACCAGTTACAATATAGCTGTTAGTCCCTATGTTGAAGTTGTGCAGTTTGTAACATCTAATTAGGCTCTAACTCAGTGGTTCTTAACCTGGGTTCGATCGAACCCTAGGGGTTCGGTGAGTCAGTCTCAGGGGTTCGGTGGGGCCTCCAACTTAGTACTATTACTAAGTACTAAGAATTATTTTTCACTAAAGAAGGGTTCGGTGAATGCGCATATGAAACTGGTGGGGTTCAGTACCTCCAACAAGGTTAAGAACCACTGCTCTAACTGATAACTCTAAAGGTGTGTTATTCATTAAATATGTTTTAACTTATTTTTTAGGGAATTCCTGGGATCCCTGGAGTTCAAGGAATAAAAGGAGAAAAGGTATTTGTAAGAATATAAAATCAGACTGCTTGATTTTTTTTCCCCACTAGAACAAACATAATAATAGATTATTAAGGGCCAAACTAGGGCTGAGGACAGACTGGCAATCTAAAGCGGGGCAGGCACGCTTCGCAAACGGAGGAAAGGAGCATGTTCAGACATGCGCATCTGTCCGTCGGCTCCGTTGCGTACTTACCCGTCTCCCAGTCGCTTTCCTTCCGCTTTACCGGACACCGGTTTTTCCCGGTGTTCAGGGGCCTTCCTCCGCATGCCTCCCGCTTCCAAACAGTGTGAACTGGAAGAAGCGGGAGGCATCCGGAGGAAGTGTGAACGCACCGGCAAAAAGTTTTGCGCATGTGCGCACATGCGAAAAACATCAAAGGAAAACAAAAAAAAAGTGCAGCGGCACGCGCGAGCTGCGCGCGCTGGCTATGCGGCAGTCTGAACTCTCCGTGGCAGTCTGAATGCTCCGTATCGCCGCTGATCCGCATTGCTCTGGCCAGTGTGAACGGCCAGCTCCGTGGGTTTTTCCCCCCGCTCCAGTTCCCTCCGCTTTGCCTCCGCTTCAGATTGCCAGTCTGTCCTCAGCCTAGATGTGACCCAGGAAAGCCATGATTAGGCTCTCCTATATTCTTTTAAAAGACGTGAAGTAGTTATAAGAGAATGAGGAATTTATTTATATTTTGGCCATGGTAATAAAGAAGGGAGAGTTTAACCTTGCCCGAGCTCATGTTTTTTCCTCCAGTCTCAATCCTCTTCCTCTGAAGGTTCTGTTTGCCCTGCTGAAGAAGTGTGCTGTCACTATATGGGTACCTGTATATTTAACCCAGTGTGGCAAATAAGAATTTGTGAAAGGCTCCGAGAAATCTTTGGGGAGGTTAATTCTGCTTTTGACTTTTTAAAAGCAGTTTAGGAGATCACATCTTATGAGAAGCAAAGGGACAAACTTGAACTTTCATGCACAAAGATAAACGAGAAAAGAACTTAGTTGCTGCTATTTAATTTGATGATTGTTAGCCCATTGAAATTACTACAACCATCCCAGGAAAATGATACACATAGGGATGGTGGGATCATGCGTGCTGACCCTGGACCCTATGCATGTTTGGTGTAATTTATGAACAAGTGTATGCGCAAGCCTCTTTGCTACCCCTTATATGGGTTTGCTCTTCCCAGGTTATAACTTGTGAACAACCCTAAAACTTGTGCAATGTATGTTTGATTTTAGGGTGAAATTGGATCTCCAGGACAACAAGGACAAAAAGGATCTCCTGGAACACCAGTATGTTTATGCTGTTGTATTTGTTTATTTATTAAACTGTTCCTTACAGGTATTATGGAAGTCTTGCATTAACCTGTAAGATTGAATTAAGTGTGTGTAGAAGCTATATCATGTTTATTTGAGCTAATCCAGTTATTGACAGTATTATGAAGCAAAGGACTCAAATAAGTAACTAAGTTTTCAATAAATTTTATCAGATATAACTGTGATCGATTTCCCACAAGCGCTGCCCCGGCGTCGTTGCTCCGTTTGCCCCGATTGCCTGTTTGAATTTCCCACTATTTCTTGTGGGGTGCATTATGACCCGCGGCTTTGCGCGATTTCCTCCGATTTCCCCCGCGGCTTCAGTGATCCTGTTTTTTGAGGATCACCGAAGCCGCGGAGGAAATTGCAAGAAGCCACGGGTCAAAATGCGCCCCACAGCAAATAGTGGGAAATTCAAGCAGACAATCGGGGCAAATGGAGGAACGACGCCGGGCCGGCGCTTGTGGGAAATCGGTCTGTATGTTTAAAAAGCCATTAAATATTGTGGGGCTATATTATTGTGAAGGATATGACCATTACATTGTCGGCTTATATGTGCCTTTTAATGAAACATCTGAAAAAGATTTACAAATAGATTTTCTTCTTTTAGCAAAGGATTGCATGTGAGCTCTAACAGGACTTATGTCACCCTTTTATTAGGGAGCTTGAAATATGCTATTGTTTCCATCATATTAAACTCTTTTTTTTATGACGGTGAGGCGCCTCTGTTCTGATCATGTTAATAACTTCCACAAATCATTCTTTTCCCAGAATGGATGGTATTAATTTTCAGCTGGGTAGGCGTTGCCACGGGCTCCTGTAATTTATGGCACCGGGGGGGGGGGGGGGAAGGATTTTAGAGGAAGCTTCTTCTTTGAACTGAAACTTTAATTTGCTTTATAGTTCCTGAGTTATGGCTTCTGTTTTAATTATATGTTATAAGACTCAACTAAGTGTGATTAAAGGTTTTGCTTTGTATGTCTGAGCTAGTATAGTGTGATGGGGCTAATGGGCTGACCAGGAAGACCCTTAGCATTGGAGGTATGGTTTTGTACAAACAACACACTGTAACTCTTCTAGCCATAGTTAAAAGTGTACAGAATACACTTGATATTTTTAAAACATATGCATTGACTTATTCCCATGTTGCATTCAAAGCATGTATACCGGAACGTGTAATACCTACCCCACATTTATCCGGCTACTAGTCCCTGGTTTTAGTTGAAAACTAAATGTGCTTTGGCTCTTTCTTACAAACAGAAGTTCATGTGCAAATGCAGGATGTGTGTGCATTCACTTTTAACATGTGAACAAGGCTAGTGGCCTTGTACTTTTCTCTCACCCGCGTGAATCCTTCCCTTCCTGTTCTAGTTAGACTTGAACTGCGATGCAACATTTTATTTGTGCTGGCATGTGGTTAACTTTAACCACTGGTGTAATTGATTTCTATCCATGGGTTAAAAGCTAGCTGTAGTTTGCACTGGTGTAGCTCTGTGCCATATCTAGTAGTAACTGAGAAAGGAGTGGGGAATTTGCAAGAGGAGGAAGAAGGGAGAAGTAGGATGTGGTCTTGCAGCATGTTCCTAATCTCTGAGTCATGGCTAGGAGACTGCTAGCATTGTGGCTATACTAGGCTAGTAAGGAAGCATCATATAGGACCTGCATATGTTCACTGCAGCAATCTTAGAACTTCAGATCAGGAAAAGGAGGAGAGGAGATTGGATTTATACCCCGCCCTTCACTACCCGAAGGAGTCTCAGAGCGGCTTACAAACTCCTTTCCCTTCCCCTCCCCACAACAGACACCCTGTGAGGTAGGTGGGGCTGAGAGAGCTCTGACAGAAACTGGTCTTTTTCAAGAACAGCTGTGCCAGAACTATGGCTTGCCCAAGGTCATCCAGCAGGTGCAAGTGGAGGAGTGGGGAATCAAGCCCGGTTCTCCCAGATTAGAGTCCACGCACTTAACCACTACACCAAACTGGCTCTCAGATCAGAAGAAGAGTGTCATGATTAGTCCCCATGATGTATGAGGCAGATTTCTATGATCTGAGTTTAGCCCTAGAGTAAAAGTTCTCTAACAAATTTGTAATTATGGGCTTTGTACGTTTCTCAGTGCTTTTACAATGTAGCACTTATAACTCATGTGTGGGCTAGATGAAAGGGGAAATTCTTTTGTATTTCAGAGTGTCTTGGTGTCTTGGCATGGTATGTGGGTCCTATATTGCCTATAAAGATTCAATATTATTGTTTCTTCTCATCTTGCTTGATCAGATAAATGTACTGTCAATGCATGGAATATATGAATGTTTTAATTGAGGACAGGGGAAATCAACTGAAGTATAGAGTGGGATTTTCCTGCTATTAGTCACACTCTTTGTTCCAGAAAAGAGCAGATGGAAATCCTGTGGACAGTTTTGATTTAATAGATCAGGGGAATTCAGTAACAAGTTCTTGTTAAGTAACAATGATCTCCATTATGATTGCCAAGTTTAATAAATCAATTGATTATCTGCCACAACTGTGGCCAGAGTTGGAAAAAGGGATAATAATGGCTTCTATTCCTAATTTTTTTTTTACTTGGGCCCAGTTACCCTCTTTAGTCAATTGTTTTCCCATTATTTCTAGATTTTTGTATGAGATGTAGATTATTCCAATAAAAAATGGCTGTTTGCAAAAATATCAGTGATACAAATAATGATATCTTGGGGCTTTTCCTTTAAAATATTACATTTTGTGGATTGGTTTTGTTGTGCATTTTAAACTTTATCTTATTATTGGTATAGCCCACACTGGAAATTGGAATGTGTTTTCAGAAATGTGGCATATAAATTCAAAGGGAATTTGCAAAGCGGGGAATTTGCAAGAGGAGGAAGAAGGGAGAAGTAGGATGTGATCTTGCATCATGTTCCTAATCTCTGAGGCGAAAAAGGCTGTCACTGTTCATTAACAGAATGAGATTCTTAGGGTGTATGAAGCTGCCCTGTATGGAATCAGAGCTTTGGTCTATTGCAGTCATTATTGTCTACTCAGACTGGCGGTGGCTCTCCGGGATGTCAGGCAGAAGTCTTTCACAACACCTACTTACCAGATCCTTCAAATGGAGAGGCCAGGGATTGAACATGGGACCTTCTGAATGCCAAGCAGATGTTCTGTCACTGAATCACAGCCCCTCCCTCCCCAAAGTCACTATGTTCAGTGGGACTATGTCCAGTATCCCTCCGTAAGCCTGTCTTAAGTGAAACAGTTGTTTGACATGAAGAAAAAAGCTACCATCTCCTGTAGGCAGATGATTACTTGTGCAATAAGCATCAACCAGTGCAGTCTCACATCCCTAGTGGAGAAGAAAAATTTTTGTCCCCTATTTTTAAAGCGATCAGCTTTTCAAAGGGATTTCCCAGAGCGGTGGTTCTTAACCTGTGGACCAGAGACCCCGGGGAGGGCAGAGTTATTGCAAGGGGTTCGCAAATCTGTGTAGTATGGACAGATTTCTGTCTTTCCTCCAGGCTGGTCTCCGTGGTGGCCATGCCCCCCAACTCTGTGTTGGGCCAACTGGGCTTCATCTGCTAGCCTGCTTGACATGGTGTGACCATGTCTCCCCAACTGAATCCACCTGCTCCAAGCCTCCATCTCGGCAGGCAGCATCAAGCCATCCTCAGCTGGAGGCCCCAAGTACACACTGGCCCAGTCAGGGCTGCTTTACTACTTATGAAGAGGTCTGCTCTTCTTGAGCCACTTGGGTGGGGCATGTTGGCTCCTCTGCCCACTCCTTCTCATCTCCAATGACAGCTGGACATCCCTGTTCCTTAAACACAGATGTGGGCTGTGGCCCTTTAAGGAACCACTATTTGGCAAGTAGCTTCCTTTTGGGCCTGTTGGCTTTCCTGGCCTTTTCCACATCTTTGCCAGCCTGGGAAGACTCAATGCTGCATCCATCAGCCATCAGGGACCATGAGTTTTACTAGGACCAAGCTATACAAACATATGAAGCTTTCTTATACTGTGCCTGTACTGTCTACTAGAGATGTACGAAGGAAAAGAAATTGTATTTTTCATGTTTGGGTTTATTGAACCCCAAAAATATTGGTATTTCCCATTATTTTCAAATCCCAGTCTTGGTATCGTATTGGGATTCAGGAAATAATCGGGATTGCCAAGTTTTCCCGGCTCCATTATACCCTGTGGGGACTCTTATAGTCAATGGTTCCCATAGGCTGTAATGGAGAATTGATTGAGGGGTATCTGGTGCTCTGGGGGGGGGGGTTGTGGTAGAGGCACCAAATTTGCAGTATAGCTGCTGGTGCCTCTCCTAACCCTCCCAAGTTTTGAAAAGATTGGACTGGGGATCAAGTTCTGTGGGCCCCAGAAAAGGGTGCCCCCATCCTCCATTGTTTCCAATGGAGGGGGGAAAGGCATTGCCCCTTTAAATGCCTGCCTTCTCCAAGCCATGCGACTCCATGGGAATTGAACTCTGAAGGCATTTAAATGCCTTTGAAGTTCACTCGCCATGGAGTTGCGCGGCTTGGAGAAGGTTTGCATTAATGCTGGCCCCAGGATCTGCGTGCAGCGGGGAGCTTTCTCCCTGTCACATGCAGACCTGGCTTGGAGCTTCTCCTGCCCGGTGGTTTAAACCGCCGAACAAGAGAAGCTGGCCCCAGGATCTGTGTGCGGCAGGGAAGTCTCTCCCTGCTGCATGGAGACCTAGCTTGGGGAGCTTACCAGCCAAGGCGGTGTGGAGCTCTCTGCTCCCACCACCTCAGCTGATCCTCTCCTTGGTATAGCTAACCCAATTAAAAGCCACCCCCCCCCCCAAAAAAAATTCAGCTTTTATTCGGACTCAGCTATATCAGTAGTTGATTCAGATCCTTTGATCTGTATTCAGCTGAATTAATACCTAACAAATACTGATCAGGTATTAGGTATTTTTTTGGCTCGGTTTATACTGAGCACACACCCCTACAGTGCACCCTTCAACCAGACTTGTAGTCTCTGAAAGCTGCAAAACAGCATCAGCCATCTTATTGATCACATGAAGAAGAAGAAGAAGAGATTGGATTTATACCCCGCCCTCCACTCCCCAAGGGAGTCTCAGAGCAGCTTACAAACTCCTTTCCCCTTCCCTCCCCACAACAGACACCCTGTGAGGTAGGCGGGGCTGAGAGAGCTCTTTCCCAAGCGGTCCTTGAGAGAACAGCTGGTACAGAGCTATGGCTTGCCCAAGGTCATCCAGCCAGGTGCAAGTGGAGGAGTGGGGAATCAAACCCGGTTCTCCCAGATTAGAGTCCGCGCACTTAACCACTACACCAAACTGGCTCTCAGTTTGAATCTGCCGTATACTGAATCGGACCCTCAAGATCCGTATTGCCAACTCAGAATGGATCTCCAGGGTCTCTGATAGAGGTCACCAGTAGCTAGTCCTTTTTTAGGTGGAGATTCTGGGGATTGAACCTGGGGCCCTCTGTATGCCAAGCAGATGCTATACCGCTGACTCACAGCCCCTCCCCTGTGCCTCATTAAATGACTAAGTATAATAAATAGGTAGCCGTATCTTCTGTAGACCAAATGAATATGTCTCACTCATATATGTAGTATTACCGTTTTTTCAAATGTACATGTATGCTTTTGTGATTAATATAATACAGTAACTATACAAATTCATTTAAAAGCATGACTGAATTTGGAGTAGCCTTTTATCATTACGTATTTTCTCAATCAGCAGTACAGCTACTATGATGTGAAGTGTTTGTGAATTTTTTTTTATTTTAAAAGGGGCCCTTAAACTATTTAAAAAGTGTGTGAACCACTGTCCTAGAGAATGGTGAGCAGCATCTCAAGAAGCTTTTCCCTGAAAGACTCCTTTTTCGCCCCTTCTACCAGATACTTCCCTTAACATCCTGGAAGTGGACCTGGTTGTTGATGAGTAGTGGATGCAGGGCCATAAATGTGCTTAGGCATCTCTGTAGTAGGAAGTCCAGTTACCTGACGTAGCTGGACGCAGGTGTGCAGATGTTTCTGACTGCTCTTATTCATTCCATTTATATGCCGCTTCTTATAGACGTGCTCAAGGGGGCTCACAAAATAAAAGAACACCATCAAAACATGACAAAAACATCAAATCATTAAAAAGACCAACCAGTAAAAGTGCATAAAAACCGAGAGCATTAAAAGCTTGTGGATTACAATGAGCAGGGTGGAGGAGGTCCCTGTTCTTTTTGTCAGCTTTAACAGAAGATTGGACTAACCCCAGCCGTGTACTGGCATACTGGCAGTGAGCAGTGGGCTCTGGCAGGCTCTGGCAGATGATAGTTGTATTTGGCATGGAAGCCTTTTTGGTACTGCTTTAAGGTATTGTGTCCTGCATGTATTACAAGGTTTGGATAAAGATAGAGGCTGTTCACCCAGAGGGTTTTGGCTGGCTCTGGTCTCTGTAGAAGTCTAAGAGTTGGCAGTGCTTTTGCTTAGCTTCCATGTGAGACATGAGGCTGCAACAAATCTAAATAGACCCCTGCTGCTGAGAGTTTAATGGACTGCAGACAAACAAGCATGTATTGTTAGCTTGTTCTATGGAATTGTGCCAGAGATGTCTCCAACGGAATGCACCTACATGATTTGAGCATGCTGAATGTTCTCCCTCTGAGAGGAGGACATCTTGATGGGTGTTTCCCACCCTATCTGTAGGGAGGCAGGAACTAATTCTTCACTTCCTGTCCTCTGGTGGGATACGCCCCTTCAAGTCAGTTCTGTTCCTGCCTCAGTAGGGAGAGCAGCACTTAGTGGCCACTCGTGCCTTTTTTGTATTTTCACTTTCCATTCTTCTTCATACCTTTTCAAACTTTTTTCAAACCTTTTTTCTTAAATGTTTTTTCAAAAAACGGACATGGATGATTGCGCAGGCGCCATTCTGAATTGCCCCGATCCCGGGAGACCACAGAAAATGGTGGCCCAAGGCTGCGGAGCGGCTGTCGCTGCATCCATAAGCCCAGACATGACTAGCGACGAGAAGGAAAAGCGCGCCAAAAAACAGCCCCAGAAAGACGTGGATGATTGCGCATGCGCCATTCTGAATTGCCCCGATCTCGGGAGACCACAGAAAATGGCGGCCCAAGGCTGCGGATCGGTTTTCTCCACATCCATAAGCCCAGACATGACTAGCAACGACGGGCAGGAGCTTCCCAATGCCCAGGTCGCACACCAGCCCCATTTGGGAGACACACCAGCCGAAGGTCTACTCGTGAGTAACTCCGGTGATGGAGAACAGACTATTTCCCCTGCCCTACTCCTGGCCCTTAAACAAGCAGGGAGGAGGTATTGATCATCCACTCATGGGGGGCCCCTTGTCACCAGGACCAACCCCATAGAGATGTGCCAGACAGGCACTACCAAGAGGGCGAGGAGGAAGACAGACCTCGCTGGCCCACTAAAGCAGCTAGGAAGGAACTTTCCTATCCTGGCTGGGTCCCTCATCACTGGATCCCACCTAATTATGAGGACAGTGATACTGGGGATACCGGGGAAAGAGAAGAGGCTGAATTCCTCTCTGATGATGAGGAGGAAGAGGACTTGGAGGTTCCAGAACCCTCCATGTGCTTCTTTAAACCTGAAGAATATCCTTACCTCCTCTCCAAATCCCTGTCAGCATTAGAGTTACAACCAAAGCTGCAGGGAGAGGACCCAGCCGGATCCTCAAAAGCAGATGGCTCCAGACCCAGAGGGAGCAAAGACTACTTCCCCAGGACCCCAGGGGCAGAAAATGCCTTCCCCTTCCCAGAATTTCTAGAAAATCAGCTAGTCAAGGAATGGTCCAAACCCATGGCAAACAAACGCTGCCCACCTAATGTGAGAAAGCTCTTTACCTTACCATATTTTATTAATAAGCTTGTACAGGTCCCTCTAGTGGATGCTCCTGTTATTGCGCTCCAGACTTCGGGTCTTTTTCCGAGGATGGCGATGGCCTGGTCAGAGACAGTCTAGACCGCAAGGCCAAGTTTGCACTCAGGTAAGTGCATGAAGCCTCCGTTATGGCCATCAAAGCATCCGCTACAGCCACAGTCGTGGGCCACACAGCCATTGCCTGGTCCAGGAAACTAATACAGCTTATCCCACTGTCTAGTAAGCATCTCACTGAAGGAGCTAACCACCCTCTCAAGGCCTCCTCCTTCTCCACTGATGCTACGCTCGATGCCATGATTTTTCCTTCCAGGGCTCTGGCTTCAGTGGTGGCTGCCAGGCGTACCCTCTGGCTCAGGGCCTGGCCAGCGGATCTGCGCAGCAAATCTACCGTCACTTCTTACCCATTCCAAGGAGATTGCCTATTCGGAGATTCCCTAGACAAAATCCTAATAGAAACTAGGGACAAGAAAAGGCGATGCCACATACCCTGGGCAGGCCTGATAGGAGGGGATTCGGAAATTACCCTTTTAGTTCCCAGACGACACCATTAGACCGCTTTGTTCCCTCTCCCCTGATCAAAGACGCCTCCAAGCTACAAAAAACGATAGAAGCTGTCCAACACCTGTATACCATCTCAGCCATAGAACCTGTCCCTATCCAGGAATGGGGACAGGGAATTTGTTCCATTTTCCTTACTTTTCCCAAAAGGAACGGCGGCTGTAGAGCGATACTGGACTTAAAATACGTCAACAGATTCGTAAAACTAAGACGCTTCCGAATGGAGACCCTGCAGTCCATCTCAGGGGCTCTACAACCGGGAGAGTTCCTTCCTCCATCGATCTCATAGAGACGTATCTGCATGTCCCCATGTTCCCGGGTCACAAGAGGTTCCTCCGATTCTTCGTCCTAGGCCAACATTGGCAGTTCAGGGCGCTCCCATTCAGACTCTCCACTGCTTCAAGAGTCTTTTCCAAGATCCTCATCCATCCCATTGCCCTCCCTGGGGAACAAGGCACCCATGTCCAGTGTTCCCTCTAAGCTGAGTTGGTGTGAGCTAGCTCACAGTTTTTTGGCCTCTAGCTCGCACATTTTTGTCTTGGCTCAGGAGGGGTGGCTCCAGAGCAAACTAATTTATACAATAGCCCAATCGCTAGCTCACAACTTTAATGCCAGTAGCTCTCAAGTAGAATTTTTGCTCACAAGACTCCACAGCTTAGAGGGAGCATCATGTCTATCCTATCTAGACAACCTGCTGATTCGCTCCAGCTCTAGAAACAAAGTGCACAAAGACACTCAGGAAACCATCTGCTGCCTGAAAGCACACGGCTTCCTTGTAAACCTCCAGAAGAGCTCCCTGAACCCCTCGCAGTCCCTAGAGCACCTCGGGGTCATCTTAGACATGGTTCGGAACCGCATGTTCCTACCTCAACACAGGCAGACAAGATCCGCTTCTTCACACGACAAATCATCACAGCCAGACAATCCACCCTGATGTCCCTGGCTAAACTACTGGGCCTCTTCACCTCCTGCATGGACTCCGTGCCCTGGGCGCGCCTCCATGCCAGACCACTACAATAACTCATATGGCCCTTCCAATCCAGGATAATGCAAAAAACAGGACCTCCCCGTGTCAGTCCCTCACCTAGTCAAGGCCAGCCTATCCTGGTGGATCACGCCATGAAAGAGGGGCTGCAGTGGCTCAAGTGGTTAAGACGCTGAATTGCAGACCAGAAGGTTGGTAGCTCAGCAGTTCGAGACCTGAGTGCTGCATGACAGGCTAAAAAACTTGAGCTCAGGCATTCTTAGCATTGAGTTCCACAGGCCTGTGGCCAGCTTCCTCTCATGCCTGCCCTCTAGAATAAAACCAACTTATATCTATCCCAGAGGAACAGCTTCTATGTCAAGACTGGAAGCAGATTGTCAAGGATGCCAGCCTCCTGGGATGGGGCACAGTCTTCCTCCACCTCCCTGCACAGGGATTATGGTCCAAGGAAGAACAACTTCCGCCCATCATCCTGTTAGAGCTTCGGGCCATCCGCCTAGCCCTCCTCCACTCCAGGGAACAAATCGCCGGTCATCACGCCCTCATCAGGACAGACAACATAGTGGCGAAGGCATACATCAATACCCAAGGAGGCTCCAGATCCTCAGAACTCCATCGAGAAGCTCTGAAGCTCCTGTCCTAGGCAGAACGCAACATACTATCTATCAGAGCGGAACACATCAAGGGCTCGCTGAATACCAGAGCGGACTGGCTCAGCTGTCAGACACTACAGGAAGGGGAATAGTCCCTCAAAGAGGACCTATTCAACCTCATAACATCTCACTTCAGACGTCCAGTGGTGGACCTATTCACATCTCCACTCAACCACAGGGTTGCCAGATTCTTGATACTACCATCAAGCAGCAGAAGAGACGGACGCCCTGGTCTCCCAATGGCCCAAGGGTCTCATGTATGCTTACCCTCTGACTCCGGTTTTACCAAAGCTCCTCAGAAAAATCAGAGAACAACAAATGGAGATCATAGTGGTAGCCCTGTATTGGCCAAGAAGACCTTGGTTCTTGGAACTCCAGAGCATGGCAACTGCCCCGTTACACTCCCAGTATCCCCAGACATGCTGACCCAGGGCCCCATCTGGCACCCAGATCCTGCATGGCTCCGTTTGATCGCCTGGAAGTTGAACGGCAACACTTGCTCAGCTTAGGCTACTCCAGACCAGTAACAGACACCATGCTAGCCTCTTGGCACCCTTCCACCAAGAGGATCTACAATGCCACCTGGCAGGCCTTCGTTCGCTGGTCCAGGAGAAAGAAGCTCAACCCGTTACACCCACACTTGTCCAGTGTTCTGTCCTTCCTTCAGGGCGGTCACGACTCGGGTCTGAAGGCGTCCACTCTCCGCTGTCAGGTAGCTGTCTTGGTAACCATAGTTCCCAGAGTAGAAGGCTGGACCCTGTCCAGACACCCTCACATCCACCGTTTTTCTGAAGGGTGCATCACTTAAGGACCCACCGGTTCCCCACAGGTTCCCCACATGGAAACTTAACCTGGTTCTCTCTGCAGTAGCCCAACCAGCCTTCGAGCCAGACCAAGAGATTCCTCTGATGTGGCTGAGAATGAAAACCCTATTCCTGGTAGCTGTCACCTCCACCGGAAGAGTCTCCGAGCTTGGGGCCCTCTCTGCCAAACCGACTCTTTGCACCTTCCATAAGGACAGAGTAGTCCTCACTGTTGGCCCTTCCTTCTGCCCGAAGGTCAACTCAAGATTTCACTGCTCACAGGAGATCTGCCTACCATCCTTCTTCCCGAACCCTACCCACCCAAAGGAAAAGTTGTGCCACTGTCTGGACGTCAGATGTTCACTTAAAGCCTTCTACATCGCACCAGCTCCTTCTGGAAGACGGAATCATTATTCATCTCAGTCTCACCCCCCAACAAGGGCAACAAATGTCCACAGCATCCATCAGTGCCGCTCTCAAAAGATGTATAGCAGAAGCCTATAGGGCCCTCAAGATACCCCTCCTCCGGGTATCACGGCCCACTCCATCAGAAGTGCAGCGACTTCCGCAGCCTTCACCAACCGAGCCTCGGTGGAAGTAACCTGTTGGACAGCCACATGTCTTCCATTTCTACCTTTGTCAGGCATTATAAGACCGACTTCTACAACTCGACCAATGCAGCCCTTGGCCGGAGGGTCCTGCAGCAAGCTCTCATATCTGAAGATGATGTCCCACCCAGTTAAAGGGACACTGCTATGGGAGGTCCCATCAAGATGTCCTCCTCTCAGAGGGAGAACGGACCAGTGGATACTCACCGTGAGGGGTCCTTCTCCTCTGAGATAAGGAGGACATCTTCGCCCTCCCAAGATTCATCATCTTCCTTTTCTATATTCTGAGTTTATCTTCCTTCCTGTCTTGTTCAAGCCACATTATCTGTTTACTGTTCAGACTAATTATGTTCATATTTTTCTAGTTATGGTTAGCCTTTGGTTTACAGCTGACTACTGCTTCTGGGAGTCCCCGAACTGACTTGAAGGGGCGTATCCCACCAGAGGACAGGAAGTGAAGAATTAGTTCCTGCCTCCCTACAGATAGGGTGGGAAACACCCATCAAAATGTCCTCCTTATCTCAGAGGAGAAGGACCCCTCACGGTGAGTATCCACTGGTCCGATCTCTAGGCTTTCACTCTCTCCACTTTATCCTGGAGCTTTGCCCAAAGTTACCTTTCCTAACAAAAGAGGCCTAGAAACATATAATAGCTGTGTGGGCAGAGAAGATAAGGGATAATATACAATTAGCAGTGAATAAAGGGCCTTAAGAACCCAACAGTCCCCAAGATTATTCTGTAAAGAGAGTGGGATGCTGGTAATTTGTTTGATGTAATCCGATAATGCTCTCACAAACTTTGGAAACATATTTTTTGGCAACAGAGGGAGAGATAATTGGCCAATACACAGTGAGTGGCATGTCTCTTCTGCCCCCTCTTTCTTTGTTATTAGGGTGGGGGGAGAGGTGGAGTTGTAACTGGATAGTTTTGCAATAAAATGTCAAGTCCTCAACTACACATAAAACACTGTGTGCACAAAAGATTGGTGTGTATACATAGGGTTTTTTGGTAGAAGTCCAGCTGCCAGATGAATTCCTTGGGCTGGCCAACAAATACCTTTTTAAGCCATCTGGGAACTGCATCCAGGAGAGGTGGGAGATACTTCAAATGTGTTTTTACGGTGATGGTTTTATCTGAAAAAATCAGTTATTACTTCCCTGGACATTGTACTACTTTCACAAAGCTTATGTTTGTCAAACTGTTCTTGCTTTGTGCTTATTCCCTACAACAAGGACTGGTACCATTAATTGTGTGTCTGGCTATTAATATCACTATTTATTTACTTTACGGTTTCTCAGGCTCTGAGTCCAAGTTGCTGGGCTGGTTGGAAGGGGTTGTGACAGTTAGATTATGTCACTAGTCAAGTTTAAGGGGTAACTTGCTGTGTTCTTTTGAGGTAGCTTAGATTGTTGACAGTCATTTGATTTAAAAATCAAGTGGAAATGGTTTTTAACTGCATAGCTTCCAGAATACAGTGTTGTGTGTGTGTGCTCGTGTGAGGGGGAGGGTGTACCCCTGGGATCTCTCTCTCTCTCTCTCTCTGTGAATCCTTTCTTCCATGAAACTACCAACAGATAATTGTCTAAAGTTTTAGAGTAGCTTATCAATATAGATGATCACCACCTTTGTTTCTCCTACTTTTATCTGTACCAAGTATGATGGCTACTTTTCTTTAAAAAAAAATGACTGGCCATGATAATTCTTAGTTTTCTACTCCACTTTTCAGATAAAATTGGCTTACAGCAATTAAAACCCAGTAAATGCTCAATTAAGATATAAAATATTAAATCATAATTTGAAAGCAAAGGTTCTCATGAGGCACATCTCCCTACTGCTTCATGTTCCTTTGGCCTAGAGAAGAAGAAGAGATTAGATTTATACCCCACCCTTCACTCACTTGTAGTCTCAGAGTGGCTTACAAACTCCTTTCCCTTCCCCTCCCCACAACAGACACCTTGTGAGGTAGGTGGGGCTGAGAGAGCTCTGAGACAACTGTCCTTGAGAGAACAGCTGGTACAGAGCTATGGCTTGCCCAAGGTCATCCAGCCAGGTGCAAATGGAGGAGTGGGGAATCAAACCCGGTTCTCCCAGATTAGAGTCCACACACTTAACCACTACACCAAACTGGCTCCCTAGCAGATCACTGCTGTTATCCAGGAGGACGACAGGCTCTATCTGAAGCATGACAGAGCGAGGCTTAGCTGCTCCCTCTTCTCCCTCTTGCCTCAGCAGTGGCAGTTAATAGCTGCAATAGGGTCTTTGTTTGAGTTGAGTAGTAGAGTTTAGTCCATGCAGGCATGCAATTAAGGACTTTTTACTTCAGGGTTAGGGCTTGACAACACCCTCACATTTAGTTTAAAGGTTTCCCCTTCTTCTAGCAGAAGATAGGAAAGAGGGGGAAGTCAGTTTGCTCCCAAGCATTGCCAAGTATCAGCCATCAAAGCACTGGAAATGCTAATGGCCACCCTGGCCAGAGACAGTGAAATGGCCAGCTCATACCATAGCTGGAATTTAACTCCTAGAAGTTGACACAGAAACTTGGGGGTTTGGGTGGCTAGGTTGTATCTTCCTGAAGACCACAGGAAAGGATTCTTTGATCCACGGGGATGGGCAAACAAAAATAATACAGTTGCTTGACATGGAGCGAGAGGGGTCTATTTTGGTGGATTCCATCTGGAGGAAGGAGCTCTCACAGTTAGTTCTGTCTGGATGGCCACCATTGCCACATGGAGCAGATAAAGGCCTAGCTGCTTTGACAACGACTTCAAGATAATTGGAAGCTGTAGCTTGTAAACATAAAGATCCTGCCTTAGAATAAGACCAGTTAGGGCAGGGGTTCCCAGCTTTTCTCAGGCACATTTGGAATTCTGACAAAAGACGGTGGGCCCAGTCACAAAATGGCTGCCATGGGAGGCGGAGTCAACTGCAAAATGCCTGGGAGTGAGATTATGCATAACTTTGATAGTAACTCTTCAGCATTTCAGACAGAAGCTCTGTTTAATGGGATGCCTTTTAATATTAACACATTTTAAAATATTTTTCTTGAATACCTAAAAAATAAGTATGCTTAATGAACTAGCTAAGAATCCCCCGTCTGTCTGTCTGTCTGTCTCAGTTTATATCCCACCCTGCCCCACAAGCAGGCTCAGGGCAGCTTACAACATTCAGTAAAACAATAATTAATCATTCAACAATAAAATAATTCATAAAGTCAACAGTTGCAGTTAAAAATTTCTGCTGGCGGCTTACCAATGTCTAATTATAGTGCCTGCTGCACTAATTTTAGGAAGGGCGCATTTTTCTTACAGAGACCGGAGTCAGCTGGTGCTGGTGCCAAGTTAGTAAAGGTAGTGCCCTAAAGCAGGAGCACAAATTGGGCAGATAATTCAAGCCAAGCAGGGAAGGCCAATGTTGTTTGGACATTAGCCACCTCAGCCAAAGGCCTGGCAGAGCGACTTCATTTTGCAGGCCCTGCAGAATTGTAATAAATCCTGCAGGGCCCTGATCTCAGCCAGGAGCATGTTCCACCTCCCCGAGGCCAGGGCTGAAAAGGCCCTGGCCTTGGTTGAGGCAAGGCAGACATCCTTTGGGCTGGGGACTGCTAAGCGGTGCTGCTCAGCTGAGAGTCAGGCTCTTTGGGGTATATATGGGGAGAGACAGTCCTGTAAGTATGCTGGTCCCTGGCCACATAGGCCTTGAAGGTTAGTACCATAACCTTGAATCTGATCTCGTACTCAACTGGCAACCAATGCAGCTGGCGCGGCACTGGCTGAATGTGCATCTGCATAGATGTCCCAGTCAGCAGGTGCGCCAATGCACTGGTATAGCTTCCAGGTCAGACTCAAGGGTAGGTCCACATAGAGTGAGCTGCAGTAGTCTAACCTTGAAGTGACCATTGCATGGGTCACTGTTGAGAGGTCATGGGGGTGGATAAGGAACCAGCTGTCTGACCAGCCATTATTTTTTAGATAGGCTTTGAATCTATGATATGCTTGTAAGTCTGTGGTGCCACATTTTTAGTTTTCGGGTGAGGGCTAGGTCTTACTGTTTTGTCTCTTACTTTCACAGCTATCTGTTGTTAACCTTTGACTTGAAGGATCCCATTTTTCTGTCTGCACATTTGTGATTTTGATTTCTGATTGTTAGGGTGTGGCTGGACTTGAAGGATCATCGGGTTTACCTGGATCACCTGGGCCTAAGGTATGTCCTGTGACGTGTGTTATACAAAAGTTTTCAAAGGTATTCCGTGCTTCGTCATTCTAATGTTCATTATAAACCACAAAAGATTTATTCTTCCACATTCCTCTGTTCTCTAACATCTATACTAATTCTCTAGACAGTCTGCTCTCACACTGTTCGCACACACACTATTCCAATACACTGTCACATTTGTGTAACATACATAGATGCTGTCCTACAGCGTCCTAATAGTGCTACATTCTCTTCTGCTGCATCTATTTGGCCAACTTGATGCAACCTAGATAGCAATTGCTGAATGTTGATCAGACCCTCTCTAGACAGCCTATAGGTTGCATGCAAGAAACTAGAGAGCTCTGATTTCAGGGAAGACAGTTTTTCTGGAAGGCCAGATTGTCTGCAGTTGATACCTTTTCCCATCCTGCTTGACACTCCCCTCAGTTGGTTTCCTTGGTTGTCTGTATTCAGAACAAGGCCTTTCTGTCTGTCTGTTTCACTCCTTTCATTATGTCACATAGCACAATGCATAGCTAGAGTGGCTGCATGTGAAGTTTCAAATTGGGCCATCACGTACATATGAAACATATAACTTAAAAACCTACCATACATGAACCTAAGGGTTCCATCACAAATACTGTTTTATACTTGTTTACTTATTTTTTTTACTTCATTTATAGTCTGCCTTTCTTGACGAGACTCAAGGTAGATACTTGTGGTAATGAACAGGACAGTTCTCACCACTGGGAAGCTGAGGCACTGTGTTATCTAACAAGGGATATTTGTGCATTTCAAATATAAAATGGAGGAGAAGAGAACCGTGTAAGCTGTGTTGGGTTTCCCATAAGGGAGTAGGGTAGAGTATAAATGAAATAAATAAATAATAGTTGAGATTTGGGGATAAGTTCCAGATCCTTTAGCACAACAAGATGAATTACCCAGCTAGTGAACATCGTGTATGACGTAGGCGTTATTACAGCTCAGGAACTTTAAATACCTTGGATTATCTAGAATTAACCTTTGGCAAATTGTTTTGAGAATCCATTTCTCCAGTGATGCCGCAGTTTGCTTCTTCGTCTGCTCTTAGTCCCAGTGTTGTATTCACAGGGCAGCAAGGGTGAGCCAGGACTACAAGGGAAACCAGGGACACCAGGCATCAAGGTAAACATGCTTTAAATTACAAATTGTAACTTCAGTCTGTGCATTCTGTTGATCAGCAAACATAACAACTGTAGTGGCTTTGTGTCTGAATAGCATATCAATGTACATTTATTCCTTAGAGAACTTAACATTACAGTAAAAGCATTGTTATCCAGTGCTTGATTATCCAGAATGTTCAGGCAACATCAGCCACCATGCCCCTGCATCTTGGGCCTGCACGCAACCTGCCCCTGTGTCTTGGCACCTCTGGCTGTTTCTGGTCTTCTGAGAGCAGTGCCAGCCGATGCCATGCTCAGGGGTCTCCTTCCCCCACAGCCTGCTTCAAGCTGTCAAGGAGCCAGCTCTGTAGGACACCTCTCAGGCACCTGGCCTGCCTGTCTGCCTGCTGTGTAGGATGGTTCTGTGGCTTGAGGGGAAAGGGATGAGTCCTTCTAGGTGTGTGGGTGTGACGTATTGTTCCAAGTTCTGCCCGCTAGGAGCCTGAGCCCATCGCTTTCAAATGGTGGGTTAGAATGTTGTTGGGGGGGGGGGGCGATGAGGAACTCAGCCAATTGACAGAGTTGGGGGTAGTTGAATTTTGGTGGGAGAAGGGTTGAGAAGTCTGCTAGTTAAGCAGGGAGTCCATGGGGGACTTAAAAAATTGAAGATAAGTAGGAGGTGGTGGCTACAAGCATGGACGGCTTCAGGAGGGAATTAGATAAACATATGGAGCAGAGGTCCATCAGTGGTCCCTGTTAGCCACAAGGTATAGATAGGAAGTCTCAATCTGGGGCAAGTGATGCTCTGTATTCTTGGTGCTTGATGGGGGGGGGGCAACAGTGGGAGGGCTTCTAGTGTCCTGGCCCCACTGGTGGACCTCCTGAGGGCACCTGGTGTTTTTGGCCACTGTGTGACCGAGTGTTGGACTGGATGGGCCACTGGCCTGATCCAACATTGGCTTCTCCTATGTTCTTAGCTTTCATTCCTGTCAAAAACATCTAAAAGCCTTTCTGTTCCATGTTATAAGTCGGTCTGAATCATTCAAACAAGAAACTTACTTTGTAAGGGTTATGCTTTCTCAGGCCCCAGCTCTCCAGTAACTTTGTTACTGTAATATTGAGAAGGCTGGAGAAAAGGAAATCAAAGAAACCACTAAGCCACACACACACACCACTGAAACAGACCTGGTCCTTAGTTGTTTTCATCAGGCCTTCTGTGTGGTTCCTTCAAGCATATAATTTCATTATAATAGGCTTAGTGGCTGCTGGGTGGCATCCTAAATCCAAGCATTGCCATCATTGAGGACTAGAAGAGCAAGCCGTCCCAAAACCCTCGATTATAAAAATAAAGTACCTAAAAAATTTGTAGGGTGTGGAATTTAAGTCTCTGGTTTCTAGGTCTGAAGATGGAGCACCATCACAGGGCACTGTCCCCATGGCATTCCCAGTAGGGTATGATGTGGCTGCTGCAGGTTCTTCTGGGTAGAGGCCACATCATAGCAATAAGTTCCAGTTTCTAGCACATCAGATTAACAAGCATCGCCGTTCCCCATGAGTGCTGGATAACAAGGCTTATACTGTAGTTGCTGCTAGGAAAGCCACCCTCACAAGTTACAGTGTAGCCATGCTTAGCTTAGTTAATCAGTGCCATTTACAGTTAAAGTAATCTTTATTGTTATGACAGTTAAAGTAATCTTTATTGTTATGATCCAGTGAGGTATGCTGGACTCTTCTATTGTGCGCTATGGAAAGGGACAGAGCCTTGCTTAGTATGGTGCTCCAGTTAGGACAGAAGTTACGTGAACATGTGAGATTCTGACTCCTTGCCATCTCAATTCAAGGGCCAATCCAGCTCTGTTCAGTTGGTAAGGGAGTGAGAACAAGCTATGGAATCCCACCGTTCCTTCTTTGACATACACATCCTCCCTACTGCCCTTAACCATAGTCATTATGGCTACACCGAGAGTAACCACGATTAATGAATACCATGTTGCATTCCTGGCTCCGGTGTTTGATAAAACAAAGCAAGCATCCAGCAGCATCTTAAAGGCTAATAAACATTTAGGTTGATATTTATTTATTTATACTTCATATTTATACCCCGCCCTCCCTGCGACTGGACTCAGGGCAGCTTACATGGGCACACAGTGCCAACCCAATACACCATAAAAATACAACACAATATTAAAACAATTACAAATAACATACAGTACCTTACAGTAAATTACACTAAAATGCTTCCAGTCGTAATAATCAGACAGATGGCTGCCTGTTTACAGTTGGGATCCGGTCTCCCCTGATAGCCCGGCCTGGGCTGCATGCAGATATTCAGATGTTCAAACACTCAGTAGTCAGTAGTCCACAGGGCCCTTGAAAGCTTATGAGCTTGAAAGTTTATGTTGATATCAATATTGTTAGCCTCTAAGATGCCTCTGGACTGTTGTTTTATTTTGCCATAACGGACTAACACAGCTACCCATGTGCAATCACAGAAGGCACCCTGTTGACATTAGTGACACTGGACAAAACTAAGCAGTGATAATTTAGCATCAGGGTTGTTAGATGTAGTATTCCCAAAGCAATGCACACTTTAATCATATATTATATAATCTCAGATTTATGGAGCTGTTGTATTATTCAGGGAGAACAAGGAAGACCAGGTACTGCTGGTGAACCAGGATACCCCGGTATACCTGGCACACGGGGTTTGAAGGTATGTGCACTGCCATTTAAAACACCATGTCTGTAAAGTAGTGTTTGGTAAGTGTTTTAGAACTGCTGCAAAGAATATACAAGATAGGATTACGCTCGTTTCATGATCATAAATTTCTAGTAAAGAGTAAATTGTGAATTATTCCTTCAGTAAGTGTCTGATAATATGACTTTTAAAAAAAGTAATTCATGATTATTCACAGGGGTATAAATTAAGGCTGCCTTCCTCAGAGATCACTGGATTTTTCTAGGTGGTGTTTTGGCTTGACGGATTACTCTCTGTTATGATCACTTCCTCATAAAAAATTCCCACATAAACCCTGTCGAAATAGACTTGGAACATTTCAGTGTCCTGTTGAAATACTTGTCCAGTCACCACAATAACTTTTTGGTCTTGCAAACCATCGTGAGCATTGCTGTTTGCGCAGACCAGTGTAACATACAAGGTGTTGTATACAGCTGATAGTAATTCATGTAACTTTGCTGGCACATTTTTGGGAAGGGAAGGACATCAATCTGTGTTATATGAGCATTAGAGTCAAGAATTACTGTAGAGTAGCAATGAGGAAGGGACACTAACTTTTCACCTCATAAACAGTGGATCAACTGACCTGTCACAAGACGCTGTTCGTGTGCCCCCAAACGGCTCTCTCGTCCTGTAGATGAGACAAGCTTTTTCAGGATCTTTATACTGTTTAATGGGGTAGGTGGACTAATTTATAGTACAGAAAGCTAGATGCAAGGCTAATTATTCCTGTTAACATCCAGGGATGATCTTCCTTAGCTCTGAAGACACTTATTTTAGGAGGAGATATATAAAAAAAAACTGGCTGTGTACATATATATGGAATATAAATAAAGACTCTGAGATACTGAAATGTCAGTGCTGTATTTTTTTCTTGGGGGAATATATTATTAAAGTTTAATATAATTAAAACAAACAAACAAAAAGACTCCTACTCTGCCCCCTGTAGATCATGCTATAAAAGACAGGAAAACTGTGTGGGGAAGGGAGACAGAGTGCCGGTAGGCTTCTTTGAGCTTCAAAAAACGCTGCGGCAGGTCTGCACTTGTGCAGTACCCATATGTGACTACAGGTGACCACTTAATGAACAACAGTTACAGTGAAGTGCAACCCTGTTCTCTAGAACCCTGTTGTCTAGAGCAACCCTGTTGTCTAGAGCCAGTTTGGTATAGTGGTTAAGTGCACGGACTCTAATCTGGGAGAACCGGATTTGATTCCCCACTCCTCCACTTGTACCTGCTGGATTACCTTGGGCAAGCCATAGTTCTGGTAGAGCTGTTCTTGAAAGAGCAGTTCTTGAAAGAGCTCTCTCAACCCCACCTACCCCACAGGGTGTCTGTTGTGGGGAGGGGAAGGGAAAAGAGTTTGTAAGCCGCTCTGAGACTCCTTCAGGTAGTGAAGGGCGGGGTATAAATCCAATCTCTGCACCGTACTGACTCTCATCCAGTCACTGTGTAGAGAGGTGGCATATATATTTTCTAAGTAAATACAGGAACATTCAGTGGGAATGAAAAATATGGAAAATGAAGTGGAATGAGCAAAAATTACAGCAATAGGGAAAGGAGTAAGATGGTGGAAAACTAAGATGACAAAATGTACAGAGAAAATTAACAAATGGAAAAGATAAATACTTCTCTTTTCTAACCAAGTGTTTTTAAGTTTGTGGGTTCTCTGTTAGCGTACGAAGCTGAACTATTTATTCCTGGTTCTTTGCCCAGAAGCGCACATACACCTACCCCCTGCACAAAAAATGCTGTTTTGATTAATATTCGTGCGCGCATTTGTTAATTTCCATGCTTCTGCAGACTGCTTGCCAGAATCTTTCACACGTATGAATATTTTAAGTTCCAGTGCTTAAAAAATTGAGAGGCTTCTGTGTTTCTGTTGGATTCCACCATGGAAAATGCTTCAACCCAACCGTGTGAATGCATGTGGAACAAAAGCAGGTCTATTACGGTTAAGAACTATGATTATTGTGGTTCTTAATAGTAATTGCACTGGCTTTCCATAATTAAGGTTAGCTTAAAATATACTATTGGAAATATGTGCCCAACATACCATCCTGCTGGTTTTAGGGATTTCTTTTTTTTTAATGGGAAACCCTTTTTTCCAAAACACAGTTAATGGATTGCATTCAGCTATCATTTTTCTGATAGGGAAAAAGGAGTCCCTTTCTTTATCGCTTTTTGACCACCCGAAAGGCTATGCATGGGACTATGGGACCTGCAAGTGCTAAAGATATGTGGTATAGTGGCTGTAGGAAGAAGGAGATTTGGACAAGATGGAGTGAAAAAGCTGGCTGGATCCAATCCAGTGCTGTTTTAAATTTTCTGTTACAAGATTGGAGTGGATGAAATAGCACTGAAATTAGAATTGGAATGGCCAGTTGGAATACTCCAGGCTTTCTTTTTCCTATCTGGAGAATGCACGGATGGAAACATAAAGCCCTTCTGAAAAAATATCAGTGTTTGATCATGTGTGAGAATAGTCAATATCCTATAAGGCACACACTGGATTTTTTTTTCATTTTAAAAGCAATTTGACCCATAGAGTAATTGGAGGACCATAATAAAAACAGCCACTACTGGCCATTATGTGATGACATAGGACAGATAGGGAAATAACTATAATGGATTATGTTTTGGATTAGTGAAGCTTCCAGTGGCCGTTATGAAAACTGGGTTAAAATTGTTTGGATGTGAAAACATGCAGCTCAAGGTGAGGGGGGTTGTGAATGACACTCTTTGCAACGTCGGTGTTATTTTTGATATCACATTTTGCTCTTTTACCGCTGTTTGCTTTCATCAGGGTAAATATGCAGTACTGTTTCTGCAGTTCCACTTTGATTTCCATAGTATGCGTTTTTAGTAATTTCACTGTGATATATTGATGACAACTAAGTTCTCATAGTTGCGCATGATGTTTGAAGGGGAAATGCGCTTCTTATCTCTCTCTCTTGTCTTCAGGGAGAGAAAGGAAACCTTGGAGAGAAAGGCATCCAGGTATGTTGCTTTTCAGTAATTAAACTGAATACAAATGTAGGTATAATGTAAAGAGCTTGCTCGATGCACCATTAAATCATAATAATTTGAGTAATGAAATAGTTTGTTTTAAGCATCTCCAGACCATCAAGTCAATTCCCCCTCTTGCACAGCTGTCACCTTGCAGTCATATTGTATCTGATATTAAAATACAGGATTTCAAAAACAGGCCAGCCTCGTCAATCTGAAAATGAAGAAATTAAAATCCTATTAGATAGCAGAATTATAAAAATAACTCGCTAACAATATGAAAGGTGACAATAGTGGTTTGGTTCCCAATTGTTGTTTCTACAGGCTCAAGAATTTCCACTCACGGAGTGAGTTTTCCCCCGCCCTGCCCCTGATTTGGGAGGGAGGGGATTTCAGGCTCTCACAGAAGGGATGAGGTGGGAAGATCACGCTCCATTCGTGGAAATCCTTGAGCCTGCAGAACCCTTAGTCAGGATCCAACACGGACTTTACTTTTGTATCATCCAACCACTGACGGGATTAATTTGCCTGTTGCATAGTATGGATCTTGATGGGCCTTATATTGGGATTATTTGGTTAATATGTAGCAGAGTTTTGCCCAGTCACAGAAGCCTGAAACTGAGTGCAGTAAATAAATCTGCTAAGAAATATGTTGCAAAAAAGGTAAACTTACATTTATTCAAGTAGATCCAATTCATATTCCGGTTGCAGTCAAAAGAAGAGAGAGAGGCCTAATCTAAAAAGTGCTTTCCCTCTCACAAATGGCTAATCTGACATCATGTGTGTTGGGAATATGAGGACGTTGCCTCTACAGGAGAGAACTTCTCCATGGAAGGCCATGTAGAGAGAGTGAGAGGGCAAAGTGAGAGAAGAGGAGGGGTCAGAGGGCAGCTTCCAGGTTAAGACAAAGAGAGACATCCCATTCAAGGGGATAACATCTATACACACTTAGAGTGATATAGTGCCCCCCAGTGTCCAGGCATGCTGAGTCGCTCACTCCAACACCTTAGACTAAGGGTGTCAAACACGCAGCCCAGGGGCCGGATCAGGCCCCTGGAGGGCTTCTGTCAGGCCTGCAGTGGGACTGGCTGGCTTCTGCTTCTTCTTCCAGTGCTGCTGCTGCTGCGTCATCGTAGGTTTGCAGCTTACAGATACACACCTGAACCGCATATTCAGGATTGCAACAGCACATATATTTTGATGCAATAATTCAGAGCAAGAGGTGTCAGCCATCAGACGCTGTTAAATAAACAAAATATTGCAAGAGTGCTAATCTTTTAAGCATGTTTTTATTTTAAGTAAAAAAAAACCCTTTGTGTTTTATTTATTTATTTATTTGTTTGTTTGTTTAACTTATATCCCACCTTGTCAGTTTTGCAACCGACTCAAGGCGGCTTACAACATATAAAAACATAAAAACATTGTGTCCTTCATAAAGTTTATGTCTCTGCTACCTGGGCTGAGGACAAACTGGTAGTCTGCCGCGCCTCCGCGGCGCGGCAGACTGAGGCAGGGGGAATTTCCCCCGTGGCGTGGCGTTCGCACTTTGAAGTGGTGCTTGGCTGGTGCGGGAGGAGCGCGGCGCCGGATGCGATGCGTCCGGGCCGCCTCCTCCGGGCAGATGCGGCTGTCTGAACCACCGCTCTGCCTCCGCTTTTGAAGCGGAGGCAGAGCGGCAGAGACTGCCAGTCTGTCCTCAGCCCTGGTATTACATTTTATGACACCCATGGTCCGGCCCAACAAGGTCTAATTTATGTCAGATCCGGCCCTCATAACAAATAAGTTTGACACCCCTGCCTTAGACACTCATGTTTATGGCTGTGGTCACACACACTAAATAATCCACTTTCAATCCACTTTTACTGTGTGAACTGCCAAAAACCAGTTGGAAAGTGCATTGAAAGTGATTTGAAAGTGCATTGAAAGTGATTTGAAGTGATTATTTAGTATGTGTGACCACAGCCAATGTCTTATGCTACACTGATTATTAAACTGAGCCTTTGGTGCTGCATCACTATATTTAATACATTTTTCATACAGTAAAATATTTCTCGTATGTAATGATTTTTGTTTCATTTTTCTAAAGGGTCTGAAGGGAGAAGTGGGCAGACCAGGGATTCCAGGACAGAAGGTAAAATTCAGAATAATTTATTATTTTTCCATTTAATACAAAAGCCTTTACTGGCATATATCAGGTTATCCATAGAGACAATACACAAATATAGAGGTCGCAAGGATAATTTGAGTATAAACAGTTAAACAATTTTCAGTCGGTCCTTGATTACCAAACTTAAAAATAGGGCTACTTTTTCAGTTATTTTAGGTAACGAGTCATTAAAAAGATGGTACACCATCAAGGCGTCTGAATAGCCTGACAAATTGAATAAAATTGGATCTAAAAGATTAGAACATATATCAGCATACTGGGAACAATAAAGAAGGATATGGGGAGCCGAGTCAACAAGATTCTAAGTTACAAGCACAAAGTCTTGCAGAGTATGTGATCTTGTTATATCTGCCATAAATGACTGCAGATGGAATAGCATTGCACCTAGCAAGTGCAAATGCTCTCAGCATTTGTGGAGCATGAAGGGCAGTTAAATAGGGTGTCAGTCGGCCAGTAATTAGAGGGATTTCAGTGTTCAGGGAGAAGCAGGATTTTTTTTGCAGAAGTGACTAACTTTTGTGGTTTGATATCTAGAATTCTGCGTTTGATTGACTGGTATGCGTTTGGAAATGGAAGCATAAATAATGACTCTAGAGATAAGCCCATTGTAGTTTTTTTTTTCTTTATGCAGGCAGTCCAGCTGGAGATGATAGATTCTGACAGCATTTGATGTAAAAAGCTCCCAAGGCTGTCATTGTAGTGCAATTGTAGCTAAGATTTAATTGAGATGAGACATTCTCTTGTTTCTACCAAATTTAGGCCTGTTTCTAGACCGAGAGGGAAGGGTCATGAGTGTTCCCTCTAAGCTGAGTTAGTGTGAGCTAGCTCACAGTTTTTTAGCCTCCGGCTCACACATATTTGTCTCAGCTCAGTAAGGATGGCTCCAGAGCAAACTAATTTATGCAGTAGCCAAATCGCTCGCTCACCACTTTAATGCCAGTAGCTGACGCAGTAGAATTTTTGCTCACAAGACTCCACAGCTTAGTGGGAGTATTGTAATTGAAACGGTATTCAAGGCATTTTGAAATTCCAGATTCACAAAATATTTTATTCAACATAGAGGGGAAATATCAGATGAAATCAGGGGTAAAATTGAAGTAACTCAATATATAATTCTGATGTAAGTCAGTATATGTACAGACTTTAGTTCGTATGTTTCAGGCTATTTCGAGTTTCATGAGTTTTTTACAGTGTCCTATGATCTTTAAGATGAGATGAGAACTTTTGTTCAAGTGTTTTCCAAACACTCCAGTACACTTTCTTTGAGCATTCACTGACTCTTTCGGTTTCCAGAAGGCTGGGACACTCTATCCAGAACCCAAACCTCTTCTCTAAGTATACCAGTACACTTCTTGAGTTTTATCTGACTCTTAAGGTTTCATAAGGCAGTTTCTAACTACACGAGACCAGGATCCCTCCACTCTTCAGAGCTATCTCCCTGTTTTGACTGGGTAGGGAAATTTTTCCCTCACTGAAAGATCAATCCCCTTTTCATGGCTCAAATGGAAGTCTTCTCCTAACTACCCACTCCTCTTGCCAACTTTCCTAGTACTCCATCTGTGTTAAACTGCTCTCAGTCAGGGCTGAATTCAGAAACTGTCAGTACTCAACTCTTCTCAGCTAGGGCTGAAATCAGACTGACTTTCTTATCAGCATTCAGCTCTCAAGTCTTTCTCTGCTCAGCTGATTCTAACTAATCAGATTCCTTGGAGCAGCTTGTCACTCAAGGCTCTCTGGCTCTGTGAAGAATTACTCCTTCATTGTCCATTACCTGTTTACACAGTACTTCTGAGATTTTAAAGTGCAGTCCATCACACATATTTTATATGGCTAAAATTGGTAATTGTGACAATTGCTCTACATGTTCATTAATGTATTTTAATATTTAAATCCCCAAGGGAACCATGGGATTAAATGGACATGAAGGACAGGTATGTGTTGCCAGATCAAAGCCACTAATTTCCAATAATGTGCTTTAGGAAAAAATTATGATTTTATATAGATTTAATTGTGTATGAGTTACAAATTCTAATGTCCAAAAGCACATATCCTTGGAAGGTCATTTCACATGTACTTTGGCTTTAATGAGGATTTTACCCTTTTTCATTGAATTAATTGATTTGTAGAAAACATCTAAAAATCTGACCTTTGTAGGACAGTTGCCAACAGCTATTCAGTCTGTAGCTGGGAAACAGAAAACTTTTACAAATATTGTCTCAACACAATACAGCTGGTAGAGTGGCAGATTTTACAAAGCATAAGAAGTAATTTAAACATCACAAATCAGTGAAATCATGGTGAGCGAGAACATATTCTCCAAATCTGACCTCAAAATATGAGGTGTATAAATAGTTTTTGTGTGAAGACCAGTAATGCCTTAAAGACTAATAAATTTATTTCCTCATAAACTTTTTTCTATAGCTCACTCAATCAGATATAAAGTTATAAGCAATAGAATGGTAGGAGTGAGGAGATGGACTCTATGTAATCCACTAGTCTTCATCCCATTGGTCAAGGGGCTCTAGAGAGACTCATACAGCAGCCAAAAGAATTTTATTGTTGAAAAAAAGAATTTTATTGTTGCTCATTTTTGGAAGGACTTATTGTTAGCATGTATGTATGGAAAGCAAAAGCACCATGCCTTCTACTTCTTTTTACATGCTGAGAGGAGGAGGAGGAGGACAATGAAGGTAGTTCACTGATGGAGGGGATTCCTTTTGAGTTTGTCACTAGAGTAGACTACCTCTTGTTGTGCTTCTGGTTCCTTTCCCCAGCTCTCTTGGTGTTCTGCTCATAGTCCTGGCCCTGATAAGATCATAGCTTTGGCTCTTCCATTTCCTGTCAAGTTACTCTGGTGTCACATGATTTCCTGTCCCATTCTGGCTGATCTGTGTATTTTCGGGGTGTGTGTGTGTGTGTTAAAGGTGAGCCCTGGGTCTGGAATGATTAAATACAAGTGGTTTAATTAATTTCTAACATTCAAGATTATTAACTGTAAATTACTGGTCATATTGCATTTTCATTGTTATCTGTGCTGATGGCTCTAATCTTTCCTGCCTCCATGATGGACAAGCTGTACCCTGTTAACTGACGAATAAATAAAAAGTGAGTGGGATAAAGAAAGAATTTATTTAATTGGCCTTTTTGCTTCACTGTTCGATGTTTAATATAGCTTGGTTCACAACATATTTTTGAATGGCTTAAAAAGGCACCAAAACTATTGGCCAGTATGCTAATAAAAACCTTTGCAACTTGTTTTTGTTCCTGAAGTGGTTTTATGTCTTGTATTAGCACACTTTGGTGGCGATTACAGTGTTGGGTGCTGGCTATTGCAGTTATTGGTTTTTGATTTCAGAAAGGCGAGAGAGGAGATCCGGGCATTAGTGGCTCCAGTGGACAAAAGGGAGAGCCTGGAGCAAATGGTCTGATTGGTTCACCCGGCCCAAGAGGCACGCATGGCGAGAGGGGCTCTCCCGGGGTTCCTGGATCAGATGGAAAACCTGTATGTACACCACCCGACATAAAATGCCACTTTTTATTTTTAAATAGTCATGTAAACTTTCTAATCCTTCTATGTTCTGTTCAGGGAAGAGGATTTTCAGAAGAATTTATTCGACAAGTTTGTGCAGATGTGCTGAGAAGTGAGTCCCAGTTATCACAGTTGGGTTTTTCCCCCATCAAGTTTGTGTACTTCCTATATTTTATTAACTTTTACCAATTCATTCCTGTTTATGTAATCTTGAAACCGTTGCCCTATCACACTACTCTGACGCACTTGTTTCCCTGAGGCACCGTTTGATTCTGTGGATGAATCTGTGAGGAGCTGGTGTGTGAGTGGCACTGACATTTGGCAGCAAATCAAACACGATGGCATCTTGATCCTCTCCAGCTTTTTGTATTTTCTAAAAGTTAAAACGGATCTACATTTGTTTTTGTCCCATCACAGTGTGGTTTTCAATCAACCTTTAGAAGCTTGCTTAAAAATACATTCCAGGTTCTTCTAATCAAGGCTATAAACTGCAATGTTTCACTCCACTTTCTTTCAAATCATATTACGTTTTGTAGTCTCACATTTCCCACAGTGGAAACAAAATACAAATGCCATGGCCTTTGTGTGGTCTTGAGCAAGTGGAAATGCATTTTTAAAACCATGGAAGAGCATTGCATGTGTAAAACTTTATTGTACCCAAACATGATTTCCTTTTTTTGCTAAGCATAGTGCTAGGGCCTCTTGTGGTCATCTCAAGGATCTGTTAACATGAATACAGCACAGCAGTTTTTACATATTAAAAAACTGGACATGAGTTTGAGGAAGCAGAATGGTGCTTCCCTTTGTGTCCACATATATCTGCATTAAGTTACCATTGGATTCTGTGTATTGTCCATTAGATAACAAGCTAATACTTTCAACTTGTGATGTCTAGACTTCATAGGTATTATTTTCCAGTAACAACTTTATGGTTTGCTTTTTCTTTATCCTACAAGTAGTTTGTCATGATCAGGACCAGGCTAATACAAGCCAAGGTGAAATTTTGCTGGGGGGGACCAAGGAAATCTGTAGCCAGATGTGTATGTTAGATTTTTAACAGGGCAGACTCTAATGAACACATAGGCAGGATAACAAATTTAGAGTCCAGTGGCACCTTTAAGACCAACAAATGTTCGTTCAAGGTGTGAGCTTTTGTGTGCATGTACACTCTTTCAAATATTATTTATATTATTTATAAATATTATTTCAAAAAGTGTGCACATGCACACAAAAGGTCATACGTTGAATAAACATTTGTTGGTCTTAAAGGTGTCACTGGACTCTAAAATTGTTCTACTGCTTCAGACCAGCAGGGCTGATCACCTGGAATTATCTTCATAGGCAGGATGAGAGTCAGTCCATGGGCAACAATGTTGGAAGGGAAAGGAGCAAGTGAAGGGTGGGCTCTCCTAAAACAAGAGCTCTTGCAAGCTCAAGCCGTCACAATTCCAACAAGATGGAAATATGGTAGGGGAACTTTCTAGAGAGCTTGCAGAGCCTTTCTCCATCATCTTCAAGACCTCTTGGAGGACAGGAGATGTGCTACAAGACTGGACGAGGGTGAATGTTATCCCCTTCTTCAAAAATGGGGCGGGGGGAGGATGACCCAGGAAACTACAGGGTAGTCAGTCCGACCTCCATCCCAGGGAAGATGTTGGAGCAGATTTTAAAGGGGTCAGTCTGTGAGCATCTAAAGGACAACTTGGTGATCTGGGGAAGTCAGCATGTAATTCTCCCCAACAGGTCCTGCCAGACCAACCTTGGTTCCTTCTATAATCGAGTGATGAGCTTACTAGATCATGGGAACGCCATTGACATTGTTAACCTTGATTTCAGTAAAGCTTTTGACATGGTTCCCCGTGATATTCTGATGGGTAAACTGGAGGACTGTGGACTGGACTCTGGGAGAGTTAGGTGGATAGGGAATGGGTTGGAGAACTGCACTCAGAAAGTAGTTGCCAATGGCATTTCATCTGATAGGAGGGAGGTGTTCAGTGGGTTACCACAGGGCTCAGCTCTGGGCCTGGTACATTTCAATATTTTTATGAATGATCAGGAGGGGGGTGTAGAGTGACATTACATTTGCAGATGACACCAAATATGGGAGAAGTAGCAAACACCCCGAAAGACATAGAATTTAACGAGAGAAAAAGTGAGAGGATGTGAATAAGACGCAGTTCAGCAGGGATAAGTACAAAGTTCTACATCTGAGTAACAAAAATGGCAAGCATCCATACTGGATGGGGGACGCACTTCTGGATAGCAGTGCACAAGATTTTGGGTACAGGTAGACTGTCATCTAAATCTGATCAATCATTCTGATGCAACTGCAAAAAAAAAAAGGCTAATACAGTCTTCGGATCTACCCACAGAGGCATATCATCCAAATCACAAGGTGTCATAGTCTCACTGTACACTGCGTTGGTCAGGCTGCGCTTAGAATACTGTGTGCAGTTCTGGAGGCCTCACCCCAAAAAGGATGTCGACAGAATGGAGCAGGTGCAGAAGAGAGAGACAAAGATGATCGGGGGCTTGGAGATCAAGCCCTACGGGGGAACGGCTGAGGGACTTGGAAATGTTCAGTCTGGAGAGGAGGAGGTTGACGGGGAACATGATTGCTGTCTTTAAGTATTTGAAAGGCTGTCATTTAGAGGAGGGCAGGAAGCTGTTCCTGTTGGCAGCAGAGGACAGGGCTCGTAAATTACAGGTGGAAAAATACCGGATGGATATTAGGATTTTTTTTTTATAGTAAGAGTTGTTCAGCAGTGGAATTGGCTGCCTAGGGAGGTGTTGAGCTCCCCCTCACTGGCCATCTTCAAGCAGCAGCTAGACGAACATTTGTTAGGCTGATCCTGCATTGAGCAGGGGGTTGGACTAGATGACCTGTATGGACTTTCCCATCTCTATGATTCTATGTTGAAGACATCACCTCCTAAGCGTTGGAGAGGCACATTGGGTAGAGATTTAATTAGTAGCCAGTCCTCAGTTCTTATGACTGTTTTCAGGTGATTGCAATAGCTCATATGCACAAATAAAATGTCTATTTACATAGTAACATGGCATTGACTTTTCTACGAATTACATAAAATATAAGAATTGCCTGGCTGGATCAGACCACGATCCATATAGTTCAGCCCTCAGTTTCCACTAGTGGTCCCCATATACCTCCAGGACACCTCTAAGCAAGGCTTAAGGGCAACAGAGTTTTGTTCAAGTTTGTCTTCAAGATATGATATTTTGAGGCCTCTGGAGATTCTGTTTAGCTTTTATGGCTGAGGCGGATGGTCATGGATTTGATCTATCATTCGTGCATGTGTCTTTTTCTTTCCTTTTTTTTTTTTTAAAAAAAGAAAAGGAATAGGCAAATCTGTTGACCTCCACCAGATATTGCAATACTAAATTTCATAAGTTAATTATGTGCTGCCTCAAAGGTTTTCCTTTTTTTCTTCACTGAGTCGATTGCTCAGAGAGCTGATTTTGATTACTAAGACAAAAATTCCTCTCACATACCAGCTTTCTAATTAAATAAACACAGATTTCATTGACAAAAATAAGAATGGAAGTAACTGATTCTTTCTCCTTTCTCGCATCCCCAAATAGGTTTTTAATTCAGTTAAAAAAATTAAGCATGACACTAATTAATCTGATGAACCGGTGACATGACTGCATCAAACAAACTTACTAAGGGCATAGTTCTCCTGCAGTTTTCTTCTTCCTGCCCCATATACCATGTGTCAGGAAGAGAAGAAGAGATTAGATTTATACCCCGTCCTTCACTCACTTGGAGTCTCAGAGCGGTTTACAAACTCCTTTCCCTTCCCCTCCCCACAACAGACACCCTGTGAGGTAGGTGGGGCTGAGAGAGCTCTTTCCCAAGCTGTCCTTGAGAGAACAGCTGGTACAGAGCTATGGCTTGCCCAGGGTCATCCAGCCAGGTGCAAGTGGAGGAGTGGGGAATCAAACCCGGTTCTCCCAGATTAGAGTTCTCCCAGATTAGAGTCTGCGCACTTAACCACTACCCCAGAGATAATGACTGAATGCTGTTGAGACTGTGCTGTAGTTTCTTTGAAGATTATTATTAGAGTTTCCTTAATGAGAAGGCTTGTAACTGTAGACACACTTCCTTGAAAGGCACTAGTGTAATCTTCCCTTACAATGTGCAGACTTCAGTTAGTGAGGGATGCATTCTAGAACCAACCCAGCAGGCTGGCCAGTATCCCTCAAAAACTGTATGACAGACTTTGAAATCCTCTCCAGTGTGTAGATGTCTACTTATGAACCCATGACCGAGCCAAAATTTAGCAGGCCTATGCTGATGATTTCAAAGGGAGAATTAATCACATGCTTAAATGTCTTTCACAAAAATGATGAGACTTAACTGTGCTGGATCTAACTTTAAAAATACTTGTTGAAGTCAAGTTGGTGTGGTGTGTTTTACAGGCTGTTGGTTTTCTTTCTTGAATGCAGTGGTGTGCTCTGTTAGAGCCTAAGCCTTTTTGTCTGAATTCTCCTTAGCTCAGTTGCCTAGCATACTTCGGAATGGAAGACTGCAACACTGTGATCATTGCCAGTCTCACAATCCTTCCTCGGGACCTCCTGGCCCACCCGGCCCAATTGGCCCACAAGGTCCTAGAGGTTTTCCTGGCTTGGAAGGAAATGATGGCGTTCCAGGTCTTACAGGGGCTCCTGGACGTCCTGGAAATCGTGGACCAAGAGGTAATTAATTGTATGCCTGGCTCACAAAGCATATTTTTTACCTTCTCCTTTGCTTGACAAGATCTACTTTGGTATGAAGTGCAAAGTCGAGTTAATACAGATGGATTGCATTTTGAAGAAAGAGTAAAGAAGAAGCAATGGGCTGGAGACTATTCAAACTGCTCCTAGCCTTTAAGGTTTCCCCTAATTCCCAGTGCTATACAAACTGGTTGAAGGTGTTCCTTAGGTTTCTTTGGCTAAGGTTGGGCACTGAAAATTGAAAACTGGTTCTTAGACTCGGCAAGCTCCTTCTCCATTAGAGATGCCACCAAAATGTGGACTCCCTGAGCTCAGATGACAAGAGTTGGTAGATCATAATGTTTCCAGTGCCTTGAATTCTTCTCTTTGGTCCTTTCCTTTGATTGCATATCTGAAGCAAAAAAGAGAAAACACTCCCTTCTTTCCATCTCCCCAGGTCCCTCACATCCCAATCTTCTCATGCTCTTCTGTCCCCTGATCCCCAGGTTTTGGATGCCATTTTGGTAGCATGTGTTGCACATCTAGGTTTTGTGGTTCACAGCGTATAAGGTGTGAGACACACAATGGACTTCATTTCCCAGAATTCTGCAGTCATAACTTGGGCATTCGCATTGCCAAACAGCACTGAACTTACAGGGGAAGAGGGAAGTGAGACACAAGCTACCTACCTGCCAATCGCTAATTTTTTTCACAATAGCAACAAACACCAACTTGGGGTGTTTGTAAAGTAATGACAGAACATCACTGAATGCTCACGTGATGCTGGAACTTCTATTAATAGAACTGTTGCCTTGTTTCCCTTCCCCTGTAAACAGCTAGTGTATTTTGGCCTGTTTTGGATCTGGATTATGGTACAAAGTTTTATTTTTAAGAAAACCTCCTCTCCTGCAGTTTTCACAATCTGAGATCCTCCAGGTTGGGCTGTTTGCCCCATGGTGGACATAGACATAGAATGCTCAGCATTTCATCTGGTTGAGCCAAATTCTGAGGGCCAAACTTCATGTTCCAGCAGAGGCGGGCTCAACCTGTATTCAGCGGTAAAGCCCTGTTTTGAGCAACTTTGCTGTTAATGAGCTGCTAATCCTAGGCAAACAGGAAATTTTACTATCTTTGGCTTTGTGCGTCTCCCAATGTTTATTTCTAAAGGAAAAAATGCCAGGGATCAACTGCCTGGAAGTCCTGTTGTCTGGCTGGAAACCTGCCCGTTTTTTTTCTGTTACATGTGAGCTATGTGTAGCTCTTCTCGGGGTGGATGCTGGCGCTTTGCGGATGCTCCAAACCACTCTTTGTAATTACTCTTGCCAGGATGAGTCATAGCTCTAAGACAAACTTTCATCACATATTCAGAAGCCATTCCAATAAGCCAGCTAAATGTCCCTTTAATTGGGGTTTCTGAAAACTGAATAATGCATGCCACGGTAGGCGTTGGTCCTTAAACAAGATCCTCTTCCCATCTTTGTTGTCCTTTTCTTGTATTTCTTTTGTGTCAGCAATAGGGGGCTTCGTGTCCTCCCCCTCCCTCATGTTTGGTATTCCTTGTGTGCTCGTAGGAACTCCTGGCCTTAGTAGTAGAAGGGGGCAAGGTTTGGCAGCAACTAGGCCACCTCCCCTTCTCTCTTCCCCATCTACTGCTGACTGTTTTGGAGTCAAAGCTTGTCCTCTCAGCTGACATCAAGCTGGTCTTAAGTAGAGCACAGAATGCTATGTGTGCTCAAGGCATTTCGACATCCTCTCACAAAATAGTTTCTTGTGCAAGGATGAGGGATTTTTAAAGGTGCTTTAATCATTTTCAAACATAATTTCATAATCCAGGGATGGAATTCTTCAAATCTTAATAAAAATATGATTAAAGCAGTTCTGGGGGTGGGTGCCGACACTGGTCCATAAAATAATCATTGAGGTACAATGGCTGCATGTATCTTTTCCTTGCTACCAGGATGATTACATTAGCAGAATAATTTAGAGAGCATGAATATTCTTTGAATTTAGTTTATATTTCAAAGTGTACTCATTTAAGGTTTTAATCGCTATGAAACCTTGCGATCACACACACTAAACAGTCCACTTTCAATGCACTTTCCAACTGGATTTTGCCAGTTCACACAGTAAAATCCAGTTGGAAAGTGCATTGAAAGTGGATTATTTAGTGTGTGTGATTTTATTTACTTATTTATTTTTTAGATTTATATCCCGCCCTCCCCGCCTCATGGCGGGATCGCAGCCCATATTTCTGAAACACTTGGCAAGTAGACCTAAACCCCTTATATTTATTTAAAACATTTGTACCCCACCTTACCTCCTCAGACTCAAGGTGATTGGCACTAGGTTGCAAGGGCACAAAACGTAACAGTCCAATCAACATTTTTTTAAAAAAATGAATAGATTGAAAACATTGATTTAAAAAGCACAAAATTAAAATTGCACAGAATTAAAATGAATGCAGGCAAGAATGTGGAAATAATTAACTTCCACCAGAAGCTCACCAGATTAAAACTGTCTCACATGCTTTCGAAATAAATAAATACAATTTTTAAAAATGTAGTGGCTGACTGTGGCTTCTGCACCAACTCTGGCAGTCCATTCCAAAGGCGCTGTAACCATCTGAACAGTCCTAAGGGATGGCAACATCAAGAGGAGCATGTGTGAAGAATGTAGCTGGCACTTGCGCTTGCAGATCTATTAGAGGTGCCTACTTTCATAGCAAACTGTAGTGAACAAACCATTTCCCTTCCAATTGGGACTCCACACTATGGCATGTAGAGAAGAGACCAAATTGTAGTTTTTAATCCATAAAAATGCTTCTGTATTATGACAGCAAAAAAGTTTTGGGAAACAGAAATCTTATGTTACCTTTCATATTAGTTTTCCAGGAAAGGGTCCCAAGCTACTTTGCATGTTCACCTTACATTACACTTAGACCGATTTCACACAAGCCGCTGCTCTGACCCCGCTCTTCCCTTTCCCCCGATTGCATCCATCAATTTCCCACTATGTGCTGCATGGCTGCGTTTTGACCCGCAGCTTCGCCCGATTTCCCCCACGTCTTCTCGATCCTCAAAAACAGGATCGAGAAGACGTGGGGAAAATCGGGCGAAGCTGCAGGTCAAAATGAGGCCACACAGCACATAGTGGGAAATTGACACATGCAACTGGGGGAAAGGGAAGAGTGGGGGCGGAGCAGCGGCTTGTGTGAAATTGGTCTTAGTATCCCACATATTAAGTTCCAGGGGATCTCTCTGATGTATTTGTTCCCTCACCATGGAGCAGGGCGTCTTAGTGATTCTAGGGCCTTGAACAAAAGTCGAGCATGGCCCCCCAGAATCATTGGACGCAATGGGGTGCCTGTCCCGCTGCAGATGATTGCCACCACCTGCTGCTAGATGTGACCTCTACCACAAGTCAGGTTGGGGTGCCCGCATAATAGTAAAATAGCCCCCTGCAGCCATTTCAGCTGAGAAAACAGTGTGGGAAAGAAGGCTGAAGCCCCTCCTCCACTGTCCCCCCCAAGCTTAATCAGGCCCTAAAGCACTTGGGAATATTTGTTTCCCCAATGTTATGTCTGCCTGTAATTTGTGGCAGATGTCACATCTAGCTTGTCCTGTGCTACCTGTGACTCCAGAGTCTCTGGAGCTGCAGAAACTGGAGGTTCAGAGAGCACATCTATAGAACATTCAGATGTGCCCTCCGTTCTACAGATTATTGCTGCCCAGTCTGAGCGAAGTTGCCACCTACAATCCCAGAGGCTCTGGAGTCATGGGTGATAGCTTCATTCCAGCAAGGTGTCAATTGGCTGTAGGGTGGTGAAGGCTTCAGGACAGTAAGGGGTCACCAGCGCTGGCCCAAGGCAGCTGGTATGGATGTCCTGTGGCTGAGAGTGTGCCTGCCACGGAGTTTTACATACAGATTCAAAATGGGGCAAATAATTCCCCCCTCGGGCCATTTTGACTCGGGGAAAATGGTGGAGGGAAGAAGGCAGGAGCCCTTCTTCCCCCATGCTAAGCCGAACTGTGCAGTGTGGACCTTTATAAATACATTCCCTGCAGCTACTGTGAGGCTGCAAAGGAAAACAATCCCGCTTGTGAAATTTGGCCCATATTGTTGGAATAAAAAGATAGATGGAATAAAAGAACAATCCAGCCACCACCCAAGTTTCTAAAGAAACTGAGTAAGCAAAGAATAACCAATAACAATCCATAAGAATACTGTCCCATACATCCTACTGCAGAGTGGTAACTCCAAAGGAAAAGCAGAGGTGGGTGTCTTTCAGCTACAGTTCAAGACAGATGCAAGCACCCTTACCATGTGAAAACCAGCAGGTACACAGATTAATCGGAAGGGATGGCGTGGCTTTCAGTTGCTTATCTTTAAATGCTGAAAGATTCTTTTAAGGATTGATATCGATATTTTTAGGCTGTCCAGATGTTTTTTAAAAAATACTATAATTTGAGAATATTTGGAGACCATTTGACCTTTTGTAGGCTTCTTTCACATGGGGATGGGACATTGTGATTTCCCAGCACTGGTGCATCTGCAGATCGAGCAACAATATGGCTTCTACATGGCAGGTTTCCCTGCAGTTTCCCCTCCCTGATCCCCCAGCCGTTGCAACCCCCCTCCCTGGGGCCACCTGGGCTTTTGTGATTTTTTTAAAAAAAACTGGCACCAGCATATTGTTAGATCAATATACCGCTGGAGCCAATGTTCCCTCTAAGCTGTGGAGTCTTGTGAGCAAAAATTCTACTTCGTGAGCTACTGGCATTAAAGTTGTGAGCAAGCGACTTGGCTACTGCATAAATTAGTTTGCTCTGGAGCCAGCCTTCCTGAGCTAAGACAAACATGTGTGAGCCAGAGGCTAAAAAACTGTGAGCTAGCTCACACTCACTCAGCTTAGAGGGAACACTGGGTGGAACTATAAGTATAGCAGGTTCTCTGAATTTCCAGCTTCCTTTTTTTTAAAAAAAATAGCCTCTAGCCCTTTCCCTTTCGGAGGCATGCCTTTTTCCTTATGTCTCAATAAAAGAGGGTTCTAAAGAGTGGCTTTTTATAATGAATGCTGGGAATTCAGATAATCCGCTGCATCGTGTCGTGACAATGGTATGTTCATATAGCAATATTCTAGTGCCAATCATTTTTTAAAAATTAAAAATCCTGGCGGTGGGAGTAGGAAATGGCTGCTGGCCGGAACAGGGTCAGAGAAAATTGCTGCCATGTAGTCTGGAAAAATCCCAGTTATTCCCACCCAGACAGCAGTCATCCAGGATTTACTGTGATCTTTCTCAAAACTTTGGAGCAAAGCAGGTTTGAGAAAGATCAGAGAAAAGCTGGGGAAACCCCCAGAGGTGCCTGAATGCATTGTGGGGAAGCATGAACGCCCCCCCCCCCACTTCCAAGAAGCACTGAATTTACGGCAGATAATCATGTGGGGAAAGCCATAGTTCCTGAAATTAAAGTGCATTATTTATTTTAAAATATTTATACCCGATTTTTGTCCCACAATGAGGAACTCAAAGCAACTTGTACAAGAAAAACAGGTTAAAAACCTAAAATACAAAGAGGAGCCATTACTCAGCATTACTTAATCAGAGACCATTCAAAGTATGTGTGGTTTGAGACTCAGCTTTACAAAGGTTTTTGACCGTTTGAAGCGTACGTGCCTCTTTTACATCTTTGGATAGGGCCATTCCATAAAAAAGGAGCAGCCGCCAAAAATACCCGTGCCCGAATAGAAATGGCCACCGTCCCTAGGTAGTGGAACAGCTAACCAACTGGAGCTGCCATTAAGGCACCTGTGGGGAGAGATGTTCTCTCAGAGACGGGGGTCCCAGGTTGTGAAGGGCTTTGAATGTGAAAGCAAATTGGCAGCCGATGTAAAGCGTTCAAATTTGCAGGCGCTTGCTTAACCCCAGTTAATATTTTTGACACGTTCTGAACCTGTGGAATCTTCCCACATTGTTGTCAAGGGCATCCCCAGGTAGAATGTGTTACAACAGCCCAGCCTTTTATTATTATTTTTCTCTCTTGTGCTATCCTTACTTAATAATTGGGGAGGGGGCAGAAGAATGGACTATCCTTGAGGAACACATTGTAATAAAGGAATATTCTTGGGCATAGACAAGGGAGGGCGAGCTGGTTTCATTTTCTTTCATCTGGAGCAGATGAGATTCAGTTTTGGCTCTCCCCTATCTCTGCCATTTCTTGCCATTTGGCTCTCCCCTATCTCTGCAGTAGTAGCCTTGGCTACTGAAGCTGGCCTCAGAGAGCATCTTTCCTTCATTTTCTTGGCTGGGAGCAGGGAACACAGCATGAGTAGAAAGCAGCAGCAGCCCTGTATTAGAATGCTGTGAAAGACAGAACGTTTCGTAGTGAAAAGGTGGTGTTAAGTCCAGGTCCCTTGTTCATGCCAGAAAGTCTCAGGATTAGTCTTGCTCTTGCCCTAGCCTAGAACAACAGAGGGGAAAATGCTTAAGTGAATTAGAAGGGTGCTGATACGCTGTTTGCCCAGGACTTAGAATTTCAAACATACAGAAACGTGTTTCTTGTACACACGATGCTCTGGGAAAGGCAATCTCTAAGGCCTCATCTACCCATCCAGCAGAATGAAGAGGCAGAGCGGACTTACTTAAATAAAATGTTCCTGCCAAAAAAAACCAAACACCAACTCAGAGAGACAGGTTCTAGTCAAGTCCTTTGTATGCTGTGCTAGTTTCTCAGGGCGTTATTTATATAGGTGTCCGGGGCGGCTCCGCCTCCGCCACATTACTGCTGCTGGGGCGGATGTGGGTGATCCTTCCCTGAGCTGAGGAGGTCACAAAGTGGACCGTCCCTGAGAGGGAGTTTGGGAGGCTCCATCCCCCAGGGGGGGGGGGAATTTAAAAGCTGAGGTGAAAGCAGGCTGAGGAGAAAGAGCACAGATATGGCCCGGAGAAGACTGGGGAGTAACCTGGAGGGAGAAGGGAAGAGGGAACTGGGTGAGGTTAACCCTCTCCCCTTCCCCTTTTGCTTTCTGAGATGTGCCAAGAAGCTTGTCGGGGGAAGAAAGGGAACCCTGGAGGGCCCGGCTTTGCTGGACTGGCCCGTGAAATCCCCAGACCCTGACAATTGGGCACCCACACTCTGAAGTAACACCGTCCGTTCTAACACATCAGCACTTTACCACCTCATTCTGTTGCCTGAATAGACCAGGCCAAGGGCTACCATTGCTAGGTGTCATGAGGAATGTATCAGCATAGTAAATAAAGAAGTGAGGAAATCCGGCCTGAAGTTGCCTCTCCTAATTCAGTCTTGAGAGAGGCAGTCTTTTGGGGATTGGTGTCCAGTAGAAGAAATTCAGATGGTTGACTGAGTGTCAGAACACAGAGTTTGAAAGTGTGCTGTAATGGCCGTCTGGGCCTCAGCCGCCGCAGCATTCAAATACAGAGGGAGATATCTTGGATCTTGATGCTGCCTCCTGGACATCTTGGAAGATGCTTGCTTGGACTGCTACAAAGTTAATGGCCATTGGCAGACACTGTTGCTCACTCATGAGCTGTCGGAGCTGTAGTGCTATTTGATAGGCTTTACCCTTCTCCAGAGTTGTAAACAGCAAAGTGATAATAACTTTTTATAGAAATAGTTAAACCCTTTTTTCTCCAAAGCTCCAGTTGTACCACCAGCTGAAGATTTTTTAATTAGTCATGTTGACTCCCTTTTGTGCTTTTCCATGATTTTTTTCGCTTTGTTTTTTGTTGGGGTGTGTGTGTGTGTTTCTAACCTATCAATAAACCCCCAGATTATTTTAAGAACATCTGTAACTGATATGTGATCTGAAAATATAAACAGGGTAACCACTACGCCGTTGGATACAAGTGGGTTTTTGTTTGGTCGTAGATTCCATAGGGGTTTTTTTTTTTGATCCGCCATCTTAAATGTATGTGGGACTTCCAAAGAGTCATCTTGCTTAGGATCCCAGCCTGTTTCATCCCAAAGATAACTTTGCATTCTTGAAATTAGTAGTAGTCACGGTCTTCATACATATTTGGTAATTTGCAGGATTACCTGGGAAAAATGGAGCTAAAGGAAGCCAAGGAATTGGGGTTCCTGGGATACAAGGACCTCCAGGGCCTCCAGGTAAGTGTTTTTCCTCCCTAACCTGACATTTTGCTTTTGAGATGCTTGCAGGGGTTAACTTGGGACCAAACCACACATGATGAGGTTTATGGATCGCTGTCAATTTGTGAAGGGAAAGGTGTGCGTGTGCATGGCTGCAATTCAGATTGGGGCAAGGCAAGAAAAGGATTTTTCCATTAAGGTCTCTGCACCCAGACAGACTACTCTGGGACTGTTTCTGGCAACAGAATCTGTGTTCTGGGACTGGAATGACAGGGCACAGAGTGGAATGACAGCCCCTGGGAGTAGCAGCAGCATTCTGAAAATGGAATTCCACTCTGGGGGCCTCCATTCCAATCCCAGAACTCTTCGGCTACTCCCAGAGACTGTCATTTCACCCTGGTGGTTGTCACTCCAGTCCCAGAGTAATCTGTCTGGGCCCAGAGACCTTAATGGGAAATTCATTCCACATTTTCCTTGCAACTTTGTCTGTGCCGCAGTGTATTTCAACAAGAGTGAAGCTCAAGTAGTTTCACTTTCCAGTGTTTATATAGCTGAAGCGGCTGCTTGCTGGAGTTGTTTCCTTGCGAATACAGGGTTGATGTTTTCAGCCAGCTTGTTTCTGCTGAATGGACACGAGAACAGGTGCCTGAGTGAGTACTCTAACCTGGGAACCCACAGCCAAAGGAGGCCATTACACTGGAGAGCCACTGCCACTCTGAGTCGACCTGGGGGGAAAGGGAGAAGCTTGCAGTGCCCAGCCATTTTATGTTCTTAGGCTCAGAAGATTTTATATTTTTAGTTCGTATTTTAGTTTCTGCTGTGATCCTTGTGCTTTTTCTTGGTGTTTTATTTTAAAAATTGCATTGCCAAATCCCATTATTCCCCCATCTTTCCATTTTAGGCAGGCATCTTTTAAGGGGGGCGGTGTTGGGAGGTGTCATTTATTTGTTAAATAAACAAAATATCGCAAGAGTTTTAAGCGTATTTGTGTTTTAAGTAAAAAAATAATACCTTCAATTGTGTTTGTATCATTTATAAAGTTTATATCTTTGCTCCCTGGCATTACATTTTAAGACACGCATGGCCTGGCCCCACAAAGTCCCATTTATGTCAGATCCGGCCCTTGTAACAAATGAATTTGACACCCCTGATTTAGATCTTCTTAAATATAGGTGAATTACAGTTTGTGTTTAAATAAGAAATATGCTATACTGTAGGCCTGTAGTGAACATGTTGGCTAGTAAGTCCCACCTCCTCTGCCTCTAAATACACACACAGCTGGAGGATGGAGCAAGCAAGACTGTTCAGCCTGGAATCTGTATTGGGCAAGCTGAAAAGGGCTGCTCCAGACCGAGGAAGCCAGGAGCCGTGGGACCGGTTGCTGCAGCAACTGGGACAAGATCCTCTATTGGTTCTAGAGCTTACTGGATTGGAAGAGTCTTCTTGATTGCCCCACCAACTGGGATCTAAATGCTAATAGCCAAGTTGCCCCCTCTGTGCAGATACCTAAATCCACGCGGAGGGGGCACTTGGGGAACAGGGAGATTTTTCTGCACACTTGGGGGACTCCCCGGGTGTGCAGAAAAATCCTAAAAGTAAAATAAAACTTAGGTAAAAGCATAAAGTAAAAGCATTCCCTGCGCATGCACAGTAAAAGCGTTCCCTGCACATGTGCAGAGAATACTTTGGCTGTTGGGGGGGAGCCTCAGCAGGCCCGGCGGCTGTGAGCTGCTCAGGCCTTGCTGGTGCCGGGGGGAGGGGGTGGGAGAAGGTTTGGCGGGCTAGCGGCTGTGAGCCGTTCAGCCTTGCCACTGCCGGTGCCCGGGGGGGGGGGGGGAGAAGGCTCACCTGCTGCCGCTTCCTCCTCCTGTGGAGCTCCTCCTGCTTCTGCAGGCCGGGAGCTGTGGGGAATACTCCCCTCCATGAGTATCGTGGGTCTCCCTTCTTGTAGACTTCTAAATTGCTGTGAGGTTCTGTGACTGGTCTCCCCATGTCTTCTCCTTTCCTAACATGCAGTGCCTATGATGTTCACAGCAAGCCTGCTTTTACTGCCATGTGTGCTAGATGACCGGGCGGGAAATACTAACCATAACCTTTTTCTGCTAACACTGAGGGTGGTTTTTTGTCTGCTGAATGGCAAACTGTTTTAACCAGGATAAGCTGTTTCCTCTCTAAAATTCTCTCAAAAGGGATTTTGATGATAGGCCAATCCATTTAATCTATTAAAAAAACCAGGCAATTGATCCAAGCAGACAGCAAGCAGAGGATGGTTGCTGTTCTAGGCTGATGAACTTACAGGTATCTACTAGTGGACAATGTCTTGTTCTGCACCTTCTGGCCTGCCTGTCTGTGTACGCAGCAGAATGCTTCATACGTACAACTTTGTGGCTCCGTGAATAACACAGAAGCTGGAAAGCAGATGTGATTCATTTCCAGGTTTTCCATTCCCTGTGTATGTCCGCCTTTCTGCATCTGGCCTGTGTCTCTCACTTTGTGCACAGTATATTCATAGCAGTGTGTACCTTTTGTGAGTGTTTCCTGAATAACAACAGCCCAGGGAGACAAGTAGCTTAGTGGACTGATTTCCAGGCTTTCCAAAAGGCTCTCTCCCAGGCTTTTTTTTTTTTGGATGCTTTTTAGAGAGAGTTGTCTTGGCTTTTAGCATGCTTTGGGGTATATCCTTTTCTCCAGTATATTCCTGCTTCCTTCCCGGCTCCCAGTCCTTCTAATTCTTGGCCTGATGATTGTCTACAACTGAGCAATTGTGTCTTGAAGCATCTGAGATGTATTTAATCTGTCGGTCTTGTTCTATGCGTTTGGTGCAGTGGAGACGTTTTGGTCTCCTTGGAGACTCATTGGTGAGAACCTCCTTCAGGGACGTTGAACCTCCTTCAGGGACGTTCTCACATTGGTGAGAACCTCCTTCAGGGACCTCCTTCAGGGACTGCTTCAGGGACACTTCCTACACTGGTCTCAGTTTGTATTTTGAATGGCTTTTGAACTTCCAGTCTGAAACCAGAGCATCCCAGAAGATGCCAGCCCTTTTGGGACTTATTCGAAGCCACATATTCAAAGCTGTGTTGTCAGAATTTGACTTTTCAGATTTTTAAGAAGTTAATTATTGTAACTAATCCCGTCCCACCTTTTAATAGTCGCTTTTAGTGTGCTGGAATGCTAGGGTGCTTAGATTTAAAATCAGTTCAGTAGGTTGGGTCAAAAGTCATTCTTTGTAAGCAAAAGGGCAGTTCCAGTTTTTCAAAAGCAGGCATGATTTGTGCTGATTCTTCCCTCCCAATACAAGCCTTTATGTTGCATCTATGCTGTTCTCAAGAGTCCCCTCACTCCCAGCAAGGGCGTAGACTTTCCAATTTCCCAGGGGGGGGGGGGGCTGGGGCTGGACAAGAGACATCACAGGCCATTGTCTCCAGGGGAGGCTCAGCATGTCCTGGAAAAGTTCAGGGCGAGCTCCAGCTCCCCAGCCCCCCTGAAGTTGATGCCTATGACTCCCAGGATGCTTTTCAACAGGAAGTGGGGGACAGGAAAGATCCCATTCCATAGGTGGAGGTCTACTTATGGATGTTTGGGCTTTTAAACCTAAACTGCATTTGATCTAATATTTTAATGCCCTGAGGCTGTGGATAAGGCTACAGATATATATCCAACTGTAATGTTGTGTTGTATTGGTATTTTACATTTTTCTTATATCTACTTCATGTATTATTAAGGTCCTGAAGGCCCTCCTGGGATAAGCAAAGAAGGCCGTCCTGGAGGACCTGGAGGACCTGGTAAAGACGGAGATCGTGGAAGTCCTGGAATCCCTGGACAAACTGGACCGCCTGGAATTTGTGATCCATCTTTATGCTTTAGTGTAGTTGTAGGAAGAGATCCATTTAGAAAAGGCCCAAACTATTAATCTGGGAAATATTAGTTGGCAAACTAGGCCTGGTGCGTGCCTTTTATGCTCACTTTTGTCTCAGGAAGATTACTAGCAATAATCCTGTGTCCCCGGTACCTCTAGTTTGGAATGTGGTAAATATTCCGTTTTAAGACACTAAACATGTGGCTCCTTTGGGTTTACTAACAGAGCCCACCCTAAACAAAGTTATACCCTTCACTAGACTTGGATGAGTATAACTCTGCTTAGGGTGGCACTGTAAATCAACAAGCATCAATCCAGGTAAAGTTGGACTGCAGTTTAGTGGGACAAAGGGGATAAAGTAGTCATGACTAAGTTTAGCCCCAATGCCTTCAGTTATGACTAACTTCAGCTGTGTTGTAGCTTTAGCATCCTGTGAGAGTCATTTTTGTTCTATACTGTTTGCCCAGTTACATCGTTGCTTCCTTTTGAAGTCCACTGGCAAGAGCTTATTGACTTCACCAGAAGCTGGACTGGATCCTCAAGTGCTTGGTGGTCAGGAGTAAAATCACTGTGAAGTGTTTCTTATTCAACGTATATATGCAGCACGTTCATTTTAATGGAAACATGGCTGGCTCAGGCCGTGGTTTCATTGGTGTGTGACTCTCGTCTGTTGTGTATGTTTCATAGGTCATACGTTAAATTTCTGCTAGGATGCATGACTCCCAACAGTTTTTAAAGCCTGTTTTACTACCTTTCATTTTCATGTAATTACCTTTTTTGTACTATTTATTCAAAGATCCAGTTATCAGTTTCCATCTATGATCTAAGAAACCTTTGTAGGCACCTTAATGTAAACAATTTTGAAAATTTGGTTTCTTAGTATCACAAAGATTTTTTTTAATCATTTATTTGCACAGCAGAACTTTTAACAATTTGAAATATATTAATCCTAACTATAGAAGTGGGTGCTATCATTTTTCCAAACTTCATAGGACTGTAGTTGTCAGAAATGGTTTACAAGATATGCTTGTGCTGACTATGTTCCTATAGAGTTTGTTTTGCTGCTTCTTTGTACATTTTAAGCAAGGCATTTCTCTGCTTATTTCATCAAATGAGAATCAAGAGGTGCTGCTGGCATTCTAATTAATTCAGTTGTACAATTTCCATTAAAATTTGAAATCATTTGACGTATTATTACTAGGAATCTCTTAACTGCACTTAACCAAAGCTTTATAACTGGCCTTTTCGTGATGGATTTCCTGTTGTCAGTAATAATGTTCTTGATGTTCAAGGTTAAATAAATGTTTACAGAATTTGTGGTAATGCAAGTCATTTTTGTTATGTTTTATAACATGCTACATTTTATCACAGGCACCACAGGAATGACCATTAGACAATGTTTTATTTAGCTGCTTGTATTCTTTACATGTTTGGTCACCTCTGGGTACAATCCAAAGCCCACATACATAGAATTCCCAGTCTTCTATTTAGTACAGTGTTACACACACACACATGGGGTGCGTTCAGATGTGCCATTTGATCTGGCTCGATCCAGCTTTCGAAACGCTTCGAAACGGATCAAATGTGTGTGATCAGACAGCTGCAGCTGCCTCCCGTCCCCAGCTGTCGCTTACCAGAGCAAATACCGGAGCGAAGCGTGGTATTTTGAGACCAGGTCCCGAGGTGGGGTTTCCCATGCTCTCCCGGCTCAAGCCGTGTTTTCTGCTGTGTGATTGCGGAGCCATCGTCGAGCCACTTCTGAGTCTTTAAACCCACAGATACACCCCGCGGAAGCCTCTGGCTCCCGCTTTTTGCCCGCCATTTTTATTTTTGCCTCGCTGATATGCGCATAAGCGCTTCTCCACCCCCTCGTAACTTTTTTTTTTTTTAAATGGCCACTACTTCTGCATTTGGGATTCCAAGGAGGCCAGTTTTGAGTAAAAATTTTAAAGGGGCGTGTTGTTTCACGGCAGGGAAGTCATGGTGCTTGTGTAACTTTGAGAAGCTCTGCTCGCCTCCTTTGCACATGTGCAAGATTGTAGCTTCAGAAGATTGCTTATGAGCATGCGCAAACTTGTAAAAAAAACCCCACATGCTCCTGTGCGTCGGTAGTGTAGACGCCAGGGAGCCACTTGAATGTGCTTCAACATGGGGTGTGATCGTGATTGTCTGGAGCAGGGCATTTTGAACCGGCTTCAGCACACACTGTCTGAACGCACCCATGGAATCTCTCACTGTACCTGCAAAGCATTTTCCTTGGTCATAGAAAGGACTCTCCATGTGCCCACATCTATGAGCTCTCATTAGGCAACAAACTTGTGGCTCTTCATGTATTGAAGAAAGAACTGGTTTTTAAAAATAATGTGTTAAACCTATGTTATCAAAAAACTTCTTACTGTTCTGACAATTTAGTAAGCAAAATTAAGGCAAAAGTATTGTGAAGCATTTTGTATATTAGAAGAGTCCAATACAATTTACTCATTTCATTTATTGCCCATCTTTCTCATTGAGACTAAAGGAGAATTATAGTGTTTACAAAATGCAATATAACACACATGACAATGTGATAAAGCTTGATTACTATGCCTCAAAACCAGTATAATACAAATGGAAATCATGCAACAAAATTGCAGTAATTTAACAATAAAGTAATTTATAAAATACAATTCAGAACTAGTTTATAGACAAAGCCTTGATAAGTGCCAAAGGATATAAAGTGCCAAAGGATATAACAGAGCTCTCCCCCATTGTTTCTTCAAATCAGCCCCATGTTCTTAAATTTTGCAGCGTGAAATAATGTAAAAAAAGACACTTGCTATGGATGCTTTGAATTATTTTATCACATATTCCAGTAGGTGGCAGCAAAACAAAGCACTTCTACACTAATTACACTCTATTTATGGGGTTGTCACCAAAATAGATACATGTTGGATGATATTTTATTAATTGCAGTTTAGAGTGTTGGTTAGCTACACCAAGAGCAGTGCCTTACACAGAGATATGCATGCTTATGTCAGCTTCTGTATCAAGAGGGCTTCAGATAAATCTGAAAATATCTGTATTTAGGTCCTGCATAGGCACAGATGCTCTTTCAGTTTGGCTGTAGAATGCAGGTCTCTGAATTTTTACTTTTTGCTGTCTTATATCCTGGCTGCCACAGAGATGCTCAAACACCTACCAGTTTCACTCACTTCCCATTACCCAGCAGTGATCAGACAGCCCATTAATCGACAGGCTGTTTGCAACACACTCGTGTATATTTGCAGGAACAAGCAACTTGCAGCCATCCGAAGACTTCTGTTCCCCTGCTGTGGAAATACTGTTCTGTATTCAAGGGGTTAATTTGGGGGGGGGGTTTAGAAAGGAAAGGAACTGATTCCTAGCTGACTAGCTGGAAATTGCGTTCTGATCTTCCATCCTGGAAAGTTTGCTGCTTCCCAGACATGCTGAGCAGTGGCAAATTTAGCTGGGGGGGGGGGGGTTCATAAGAAATCCCGCTAATTTCCCTTCTCTTCCAAGCTGTTGGCTTGGGCTGCAGAGCAAAGGAGAGAAACGGGCTCTTTCTGCTCTTCCTTTTGCAAATCGGAGATTAAAGTCATTGCATCTGTCCCTTCCCAGCTTGGTGGGGATGGAAGAGAAACGAGCTCTTTCTTGATGCGAGTCCAGAGACGAAAAAGATTTTTTGGGGTATAAGGTTTCAAGAGTCAAGAGTCAAATCATCATACCTGATGAAGGGAGCTTTGACTCAAAAGCTTATACCCAAAAACCCGTGTTGGTCTCCAAGGTGCCTACTGGACTTGAATCTAGCTCTTCTGTCGCCGACCAGCATGGCTGCCCTCTGAAACAAGTTCTTGTCTCCCTTTTGAAAAACAGGCATCAAAAGCATTGCTTCTGTCCAGGGGTCCTTTTTTAGAAAAAGAGGTGCAGGAGCTCATTAGCATAACTCATTAGCATAACTTATTTGCATATGCCACACCCCCTGACATCACCAGAAGTATGTCAGAAGGCAAGAAAGAAAGAAGAGAAGAAAGAAGCTGGCAGAGAGGGGACCGCTACTAATTCAGGCCTCAGAAATACCACTATTCTGGGAGGATAGCATCAGTGGTGGCTGAAGCCTTCAGAAGGCTGGTCGGAGGAACAAGGACCTTTCCAGGGGACAGGGTCATTTTGCTGCAGCCATGACACAAGCAGGCATTCCCCCGCGGGGGGGGGGCTGGCACCAATTCCCGGAGCTGCGCTCCCCCAAGCTCCTGCTCGAAATGACCCCTGCTTCTGTCCCCACCCAGAAACTAGCTCTTTCACTGTTCCCTTTTGCAACTAAACTGTGTATCTTTTTTGCTGGATGGTGGAGGATCAGAACTGAACTCCCAGCTGATCAGCAGTACCAAACAAAGGATAATATTTCAAGTGGTACTGGATTAACTGGTCTGTTATGGTGTCCTAAACGTTCATCTTCATACTTGGTTTCTATGAACGATCTGGGTTCTAAGTCTACCATAAAGCATCCTTTCTTATTTAAATTCAAGTTCCATTATAACATCTTGGAAATGGCCGTACAGAGTGGTATACCATTGGGATAGTGTTTTCATCAGAAGATGTTCCGATTTTACTTTTTCTTTCTGATGCAATTAACACTTCCCATTACATCAGCTATTAATAATTTCTTTAAAATACTTTGGAACCAGGTTTGGCAACCAGCAATATTCTAAGTCTTTTCTTGGCATTACTGTGACCTGCTGGGTGGCCTTTGGCAAAAGAGTTTAAGATTCTATTGTTGGTGGAAAAGCTGAAATCAAACTTCATGGTAGGGTTGGATTATACTCCTAAATACGTCATACTTCATGAGTGTGACCCAGAGGTGTGCATGAATCATACCATCCATGCATTGGACATTAATCCAATAGGGGAAGGGTAGTTTTGTGACACAAAGAATACAGCTTAAGGGAGCAATGGGAAAAGGCTCAGTATAGCAGAGACAGAAAGAGCTTCAGGCGAGATCTGGAGCACCGGGGGGGGGGCATGTTTTGTAGGCACCACCCTGATTCACAAGTGATTATTTACTTGCTTAGTAAGGTTATTTTCTGTCTCCTAACAAAACTTCTCCAAATAAGTTTCAGGTGGGTAGCCATGTTAGTCTGTAGAACCAAATTCGAGTGCAGTTGCCCTTTAATGACCATCACAATTTTCCAGGATATGAGCCTTCATGAGGCAAAGCTCACTTTATATCACTGTGAGCTTGGCATCACAAATGTGAATATCCTGGGAAACTGAGTTGGTCATCAAGGTGCTACTGGACTCGAATTTGGTCTCAAAGTTAGTTGAATCTGTTAGAAAATCAATACAAATCCACACGGTCATTAAAACAGAAGCCAACCAATAAATGTCAAACTGTAATTACCTAGACTGTAGCTACAATGGGGCATCTTGGGGCCATGCCCCCTTAATTACATGCCATGCCCCACAAAACTTTCTTTGAAACCATATTAATGTTATTAACAGTTTAAAAACAGTTTTAAAATGTAGCTGCACTACCGCACCTGCCTACACCTCCTCCAGGATCCTGCCTCCTTGTCTACCACATTCTCTAACTCCAGCCATGCGCCCGCGCACCTTCCCCAGCTGGCCGGTGTGCCTGTCTCCCCCTCCCCCTCCATCCAACAAACTTCTGAGCCAGCCCTCTGCCTCTTCCTGACAGGCGCTGCCTTCTCCTGACTTTTGTAGTTGAATCATGTGACTTCCCTCACCCACTCTGCCCTCTCTACACATGCCCTCAACAAGGCCGTGGCCACCGGATCTTGGGAGCTGAGGGGACTCTGCTGCTCCGCCATTCCTGGGGAGGACAGCATGGGCACAAAGGTAATCGCAGGGGGGGGGGAGCAGAACGATCACCCCACTTCAATCTCTAACCTCCCCTCTTTCTGCCACCCCCCACATTGATGTATCCACGTTCACTCCCTCACGTATAAACCATGATGTTGCTGTGGGATGAAGGAAGCTTTGATGCAGGGCATGAAGTCACTGGGGGCAGGTCTTAAGCATCGGGGCTTGTCCCTCTTATTGCAAGGATCGAGCAGTACCTTTTGAGGGATGGCTTGATATAAGAAAGAGAGAAAAGGGCCCGCTTAAACTAATCTTCCAGCTTTCTAATTTTGCTCTGATAGTTTAAGACTAGAGCTATTGTTCAATTACATCATCATGAACTAGTTTGCAAATGAGAATGAAAATAGTTCTCAAAACTTAATGATATTTGGTTCTTAGCATGTTTCTGCCCCATCTTTTCCCCTGTTCTTATTCCCTCTACAGTTTTCGTAAGTACTTGTATTTTTTTTTAAAAGTAACACATTTGCCAGCCGATTAATTTTTGGTTGACTGTGTTGAACCATTTTTCTTGATCTAACCGTTTTTAGAGTAGTAGCTCACTTTCTTTTGTGATCACTTTAAAAGACCCCCCCCCTTTCAAGCACAGTTGTTTTGAGGGGAAGAGGGGTTTTTTCCATCCTTTTCTCTGCCCCCCCCCCTCCATGGGGAGAACTGTTCCCAAACTGCTTGAATTCATACTGGAGAATAAAATCGGGTACATGTAAGGCCAGCGCAAGCTAGAAATGGCTCATGACTTATTTAGGCAACTGCTTGTTTTGTAGTAGCCATCTCTGACGAGTCTCAGCTTTAGTTTTGTTCACATATGTCTATGCCATGTCACATTATATACTAAGGCACAAAAATATGAGCAAACTGAGGCTGCGTGCTTATTAGTAGCTGCAACCCTATCTATAAAAACCTATTTTACTGCATGAGCATTGCTTCTGAATAAACATGAATAGGATTGGGTCCAGAGTCAGGAGGGATCTTCCCTCATATCCGTGAACTGCCTTGAAAGGGAAGATGCCTATGGAGCTGTGAACTGAGTTATTATAGCTGTACTCCATAAAAGGAAGTAGGTCAACCCAGTCATTTTGCTGATAATTTATAAAACATCTCAGAAATTGCTCCAACACGTGGTTGATCCATTCGGTCTGCCCATCAGTCTCTGGATGGAAAGCACTACTGAGCCCTTGTTCTAGGCCCAACAGCTTTAATAGTTCCTTCCAAAACCCCGCTATGAACTGGGGCCCCCAATCCGAAATAATTTTGCAGGGCAGCGCATGCAGCCAAATTATATGTTGCATAAACATCTGGGCCAACTTATGGGCAGTGTGCAACTGCTTGCAGGGGACAAAATGCGCTTGTTTAGAAAATAAGTCCACTGCCACCCAGATTACAGTTTCCCCCCAGCTTAAGGGCAAGTCCGTGATAAAGTCCATGGAGATGACAGCCCATGACTGGTCAGGAGTCTCTAAAGGTTGCAACAGTCATGGCGGCTTCCCAGTCCTTCGTTTGTCATCAAACAAGTTTGGCAGGAGGCTATGTACTGGGTGATATCTCTCTGCATCTGAGGCCACCAAAACTGCCTCTGAATAAGGTTCAACATCTCTAAATATCCATAATGTCCAGCCAGCTTGTTATCATGTTCTGAATCAATGACCTCTCCTGAGCAATGTCCTCTTTGTCAGCATCCATTCGAGCCGATTTAACCCACTCCACCCACGGAGCCACTGCCAGTGGGGTTCCCTCCTTCACCACCACTTGACCCAACTGGATGGGCATGAACATAGTGTCCACCACCTCCTCCCGCTGACTCACATATTGGGGGGGGCATGACAATGCATCAGCTAGGAAGTTCGATTTCCCAGGGAGATGCTTTAGAGTGAAACAAAACTTAGAGAAAAACTCTGCCCATCTTAACTGCTTGGCATTCAGGCACCAGGGGCTTGTAACGCTTCGAGGTTTTTATGATCCAGCCAATGCCACCAAGTCGTCAGAGCTAGATTAATGGCCACAGCCTCTTTATCCCACACTGCCCAATTTCTCTCTGCCACTGTGGACTTCTTTGACACATAGGCGAGCAGGTGTAGGACCCCATCCTCCCCCTCCTGCAAGATGCCCCCCCCATGGCCACATCTGAGGCATCTACTTGCACCACAAATTGTTTAGTCTCATCGGTGTGGTGTAGGATGGGTTCCAGTGTACACAAATTCTTTAATTGGTCAAATGCATGTTGGCATTTGGGGGACCATTGTAGCTGACTCCGTGGGTTTTTGGAGTCGGGTCCCTTCCTTTTCATTTTCAGGAGATCAGTGAGAGGAAGGACAACCTAGGCAAAATTTTGGATGAAGGAGCAGTAAAAATTGATGAACCCCAAAAATGACTGTAGTTGGCTCTGGGTTTGAGGGGGTTCTGACCCCACCACATATTGGACCTTCTGAGGGCCCATGCTCAAACCTTTCTCCGAAATATGGTATCCCAGGAAGTCCAGTTCCTCCTTCTGGAACTCACACTTGGAGAGCTTGGCAAATAGGTGGTTCGTGTAGAGGGCCTTCAGCACCTCCCTCACTAACTTCACATGTGACTCTTTATTTTTAGTATAGATCAAGAAATCATCTTTGTACAGGTGCTTGTGCAACACTTCATTGATTAAGTTCATGAACACCCCGGGTGCTCCGGCCAGGCTGAACGGTATCCCCAAATACTCAAACTGTCCCAATGAGGTGTCAAAAGCAGTCTCATGTTCATCCCCCTCTCTGATCCATACCCTAAAGTATGCATCCCGTAGATCTAACTTCATGAAGATCTGACCCTGGGAAGCTTCAGCTACTAAGTCTTTGATGAGGGGGAGGGAGTAAGCATTTGACATGGAAACTGCATTCAGACCCCTGCAGTCCATGGACAGTCTTAACCTCCCATCTTTCTTTTTCTGGAAGAGCACCACAAAGGGGGAGGTAACTGGTCAGATGAAACCCCTACTCAGGTTCTTGTCAATGAACCTCCACAACTTGTCTTTCTCAGCAGGGCTCATGGAGTAAAGTTTACCTTTGGGCATTTTATGACCTGGCAAAATCTTGATTGCACAATCCATTTGTCAATGAGGGGGTAGCACATCTGCCTCCCCTTCCTCAAAGACCCTGGCTAAATCTTGATACTCCACCAGGATAAGGTTCAGTTCCTCCCATGCCAAACAAACATGCTTGACTGCAGGGTGGGATTCTGTCCCCCATTCAGAGTTCCAGTGATGCTCTTGACATTGAGGGTCTAAGAATGTCATGGTCCCAGCACTCCACTGCACGTACGGGTTGTGGGCCTGGAGCCAGGGACTCCCCAACACCACTGGGAATTTAGCGGAGGGGTTTACCGCGAATGAACGTGCCTCTCAATGGGAACCTATGCACAATGGCAGCTGCACAGTCCTGTACAGGCAGGCCTCCCCTTTCATGGGTGATCCATCTATCTGGGAGAAAACTAGGGGCTCTTTTAGCTTATGCACCTTAGCCCCAGCTGTGACTATTGTAGGGCTAATCAAGTCCCAAGTACACCCCAAGTCAATTAAGGCCCATATTCTGACATGTGTCCCCCTGTCCAAATTAATCACTGTAACAGTCAAGTAAAAGAGGGGGGAGGAAGGTCTCACCAACTCTTGCGCAGAAGACTTTCGGACCTGCTGGCTGGCGCCCTTCACAGCAGGTCCCGGCCTTTTTCCGCTGGCTGAGGCAGCTCCCCTTTGCTGGATGATGTGCTTCCAGATTCCGCCTGCTCTCCCACCTGGAGAGCTTTGGTTGACTTTGCACGGGACCTCCCAGGCTTGGACTTCTTGTCCCCTGGCCGATGGTCAGGCTTCTTCTCCTTCCCCGGGCTCTTCTCCTAAGGGCAGTTGGCCACGAAGTGCTTCGAGGACCCACATCAGAGGCACAATCTCTGGTGGAGCTGTTGGTTGTGTGCACTCTCTTTAGGTTGGGACTGCTGGCTCCTGGACTCCCCACTAGTCGCCTTGGCGGGGCTCATATACTGGTACATCCTCAGTATGTTGGACCAGTTCTTTGCCTCGCAGGCCACCTGGATCCAACTGTTCAATGTTAGGGGGTTATCTTACACCAGTGCTCAGTCAAGGATGGAGTGGTTCAGGCCAGCTTGGTAAAACTCGATGAGCATCTCTTCGGGCCATCCATGGAGCTTGGCTGCATGCGACTTAAACTCGTCTGAGTACTCCCGCACCATGCGGCTCCCTTGGCACAGACTCCTCAGCCAGGTTTGCACACCCTCCGGTTCCAGGGGGTCTCTGTACTGCCATCTTAGGGCCCACATGAATGCATTCACATCCTGCAGCTCCGGACCTCGGACATTGTGGAGCCCAAAAAACTAATGCACCGCTTGGTCTCTGAGCCGCGACCCAATGTAGTCCATCCACTGCTCATCCAAGGTGAACATTGGAACCCAGTCCTGCATTGAAATCTAATTCAGACATTAAGTACCCTCTTTCACCAATTGAAGTCTGTGCCCCAATCAAGTCTGTGACATTTGACATACATCTGACGTATGCAACAAAGTCAGCCCTTTTTTTTCTATCTATTTTTTCTATCTAAGGAAAGTTGGGTTAAGCCAGGGTGACTCACAAAATCAAGGAAGCTAGTTTCTGATACTCTGTTTGTTTAGAATCTGATAGACTTCTGACTTCTGCAAAGTATAAACATTCCCAGAAAGCAAAAATCACTTGAGGCAAAGTTATGTACAGTGAAGGCCACAGTGCTCAGCAGAGTCCTGAAGCTTTCTGGGAATGGAATAACTTAGGTGAACTTCCACTTCTGTTCACAGATCTTAATCTGTGAGTAAGGTTTTCTGTTGGGTTTTGCAAATGTCATCCCTTCAGGTCATGAAAGGGTTAAGCTGAAGCTTCTGTAAGCTACTAATAGCAAGTTTAGGATAGAACCAATCAGGTGTAGAGTAGATTCTTCCCACCAAAAAGGGGGAACTTTTATTCTTAATGAGGTGACCTTAAGATTGACTATTGGTGAATCAATATATTAGAGATAGTTCATGCATAAGGGGTGGAGCTTTGGGGGGAAACTTCCATTCCTTCCTTTTTTGGGTCTGAAGGAGCAAAGAATCAAAATGGAGTAGATCAGAACAAGATAAGTTTGTCAGCACTAAAACGTGGAAGATTGCTGGCTGAGGTGGTCAGTATGTAAACCTCTGAATCTTTTAAATATTTAATTATTTGAACTATACCCTGCCTCTAAGCCATGTGGTTCCAGGTGGCTTCCAGATAAAATGCATAAAATTACATCCCAGTAATCAATAAAACCACACAACAAAAAATTATAAGTCAAATCAATATATAATATATATATCTACAGCAATAAAAGCCTGCTCATAGCAATAGATGAAAATTAATTCAATGCCTGGGTAGATGGAAATATTCTGGCCTCCTTGCCACATGCAGATCCTGAGGCCAGCTTCTCCTGTCTAGTGGTTTAAATCACTGGGCAGGAGAAGGCTCCCAGGCAGGTTTGTGTGCTAAAAAAAACTGGCAATCCTGAATATTTCCCGAATCTCAATATCATTACGATACCGATATTGAGATTTGGGAATATCAGGAAATACCAATATCTTTTTGGGTTCAGTATACCCAATCCTGAAAAATTCCAAATTTTCTGGCATACCCCCCCACTCACGTTTACAAAAACTCATTTTTGTCAGCTTTATCACACCTTTTCCATTAGCAACATATGGCACAAGTTTTTCGTCAACTCTCTGCAAAATGTTAAATAAATACTTGTATCAATGTGTGTTTTTTTAAAATAAATTTTTATTACTTTTTCATACTTGTTAAGAACGACAATCAAAACAAAAATACAACCATGACGCAGTAAGTATGTTTACAAGTAGGAAGAACAACTGAGACGGAACAAACATTATACGATTAGAGTCATATATAAATGCAAACTTTGTCACATGTAATGGAGTACATCAAAGTATTTGCGAGGAACATTGTAAGACAAAGGTATATCTCTATTAAAACATATTCTAAGAATGGAAACCATTTTGATTGGAAATCACAACGATCAGTTGAGTTTCTAAAGGAAGAAACCTTATCTGAGATCTTCTCCATGGCATAAAATTCACAAATTTTAGAATACCATTGGGTTAAAGATACGACATTTGAGTTCTTCCAGCCATTAGCAATTACTGTTTTTGCCTCTGTCAACAGGATTGAAATAAGTTCCATGAATATTTTTGGGACATAAGAGTCCCGTCAAAGATCAAGCAATATAAGTTCTGGGGTCTTTTGAATGGAGTAACCTGTGATATCTTTGACTGCAGCAAGGATTTTTGACCAAAATTTCTTGATTACCAGGCAGGACCACCAGCAATGTATTAATGTACCGTGACCATCACAGGCTGTTCAACACAACGGTGAGTGGGATTTTAATATGTTGTGTAACTTTGAGGGTGTGAGATACCATCTAGTCAATATTTTGTAACTCTGTAGTTGTATATTTAAAGAACAGGAGGTAATGGATGGTGATGATCACATTTTTTTGCCAGTCCTTATCCATTAAAGTGAAAGCACAATCATTTTGCCAAAGAGCTTGATCACTTAATCAGTTTGTGGACCGATTGTTATTGGCCTTGCTCAAAGCAATGGATCTCTTAGATAGCAAATTCTGAAGAAAAATATCTCAGTGCTGAGTGCCAGGAAATTATTGGTATCAGATTACAAATGTCTGCACTGCAGGCAAGAACTCATAAGAGTTCCTGCCTAACACTAATCTTTCTTGGAACTCGGTGAGAAAAACACAGATTCATAAATGGTGCTTCATTTTTATGAAAGTGGAAGATGACTTTTTTGTGTGTGCTGCTTTTCACATTCTCAAAAGTGGAGAGGGATAACATTTCAGGATACGATGGCAAGTATGCTGGTTTGGGGATTAGTAAGAACAATTGTTTGCATTTCAGTGTTACTGAGTGACCTCCTTAAATACTCCCCCTTGTTTCTTTAGTAAAACTACAGTCTGGCAATTTTATGATAATAGCTCCTTTGAAACGTCTTGTGTAGGGATGGGCATGAACCAGGAAAATGTGATTTGGTTTGTGGTTCATGGCATGCCCAGTTCATGAACTATGAACTATCATTAACTTTTAGGAGCTAAATAAACCAGTTTGGTCTATAAGGTTTGTGATGCATAGAATGCCCCCCTCAGTGTGCTAACTCACTGGGGATCTCCTGCTGACAGTCCTCTACTTGCCCTCCAAGTTTGGTGAGGATTGAATTTAAGGGATCCAAGTTACAGCCCCCCAAAGAAGGTGCCCCTATTCTCTATTGTTTCCAGTGGAGGGGGGAAAGCAAAAAACCCATCAAAAACACCACCCAAGCGCAATAGAAGTCCAGCAGAACAGAATCAAAGTCCCCAAGAATCTTTGCAGTAGAACCTAAAGGTGGGAGGCATTTTTGCAAGCCCATCAGAACTAGTTCAATGTGCCCTGCAGAACCAGTGACACTATAGCAGTGCAAACCCAGCAGGACTAAGGTCAAATCAGAGAATTCCTGCAGTAGAAACTGAAGGTAGGGGGGCATGTTTGCAAGCCCAGCAGAACCAGCGCAATGTACAAGTGCCCAGCAAAACCCAGTGCCAGTGGAGCAATGCCAGCTCAACAGGCCTGATGTGAAGCACAGAATCACACTCCAAGCGGCAGGTATGTGTGCAAGCTCAGCAGAAGGGATGTACTAAAAGGAATGACAGGATTGCCCATTGGAAACAATGGGAGAGGCTTGAAGGCCTATTGAAGATAATGGAATCTAAGAATATGAATTGACTTGCATGGGCTCCACTGAAATACATTACAACATAAAATAATCACAATGAAAATGTGGAGCGAATTTTTCAATTAATGTCTCTGGGCACAGATAAACTGCTCTGGGACTGGAATAAAAGGCCCCAGAGTGGAATGATAGTCCCCTGAAATAGAATTCGTGTTCTGGACTGGGATGACAGCCCCACAAGTGGAATGGGGCCCCCTGAGAGTAGGAGGAGTCTGTTGGTTCTGGAATGACAGGTCACAGAGTGGAATGATGGCCCCTGGGAGCAGCATAAGTGTTCTGGGGCTGGCATGATAGCCTCTAGAGTGGAATGACAACCCCTGGGTGTAACAAAATTGTTCTGGAACTGGAAAGACTGCACCCAGACCCACTTCTGCCGCTCCCAGGGGCTGTCAGATTTTTCCAGCCAAAGTCCTTAGTTTCCTTCAGGTACTAAACTGGTCCCTAGTAGTGGGATACTAGTTGTGGCTTTATAAATCTGAATGTCCCATCCTGTGACAGAATCTGATTTGGCTTTTTTTTTTTTTTGCAGAGTCCAAGAACTTGTCAGGTGAAAACAGGAGCCCTTGTTTTAGATCCCTTGAAATGGTACTGGAGACTATATAACACTGAACAATAATAAATATTTTCTTCAATAGACAGGGATGGTATGGGGTAGTCAGGAATTGGAAAGGCTGAGGTAAATGGTGGTAAAACACCATTTCAGTTGACAGACAAAATGGTGTTGAAGCAGCTTATTTTCGCACATTCTTGGTTCTTATCAGTGAGAGATGGTTGACTAAGTACTTTGGTTTCAGTTACAATATTTCTGCATATAGTTTCCTAATAACTGTTCAGATTTTCTGGAAAGGTCACTTTTTTAATGTATCAAATTCTTTCCCCTTTTCTGAAATCACAATATGTCTTCTTTTCTCTGAGTAGTCTATAACCGTTTCCTTTCACAACAGACTAGAGACTGCCTCAGTGCCAATTCCCTGTATAACTGGACAGGCCTTATATTTCTTCCCTGAAAATATAATCCTATTCCTTTTGGCCTAATTGGGTGCTTCAGCCTGCTACTCAGTCATTCATTGCCAAAATCTCAAACCCCAGTTCTTGGCATCTGTGTGAAAATGTATTTCAGCTTTAGCTGACACTAGACTCTGAATTCTTTGATGGAATTCTTTCTCAGGTTATGTTGAACACTGCTAAGACTAAGAGACTCTCCCTTTACTCAAAAGGTGAACCTGTCTGACAGACTTTTAGTCAGAGTCTTCAGACATCCACTCCTGTAGCTGAACTTTTACTTTACTGAACCGTAACTGCCGCTGAACTCAAACCAAACTCTCTCTCCCCTCAGCACACAGCTGCTCTTATATTTCCCTCAGCTGGCACTGGCCAATCAGAGAAAAGAGCAGCCTGCCACTCAAGCTCAACATTCTAGAGCAGAGTTCACCGTTCACCTCCCTTCTCTGATTTTGCTGCATTAGGAAAACAGTATTTTAAATGTAGTCCATCACACAAACATGACAATTACCCTCCCATTTGTAATACAGGGATAATATTAGTCAGCATTTATGGGGTTGTTGAGTTTAATGCATATGAAACTTTTGAATACTGAAGAAAGGTATTGCATAACTGCTATATACTGTGATTGAGAACAAGGCTTCAGGCTGGGGAGAATTAGCTTTCAACCCTTGCATTAAAAATAATGGGCACTATTGGTGCAGATGGAGCAGCCTGGAGGCAAAGTTAACAACCTTAATGTTGAACTAATCCCCATTTTCCTCGTATAAAAAGTTTCATGCTATTTATGCCTGCTGAAATTATTGTTGCTTCTTTCCAAAAAAGAGTAAACAACAATTTTCTCCATGGAAAACTTGGAAATTCCTGTGACCTGCAAATCCACAGCAAGTATTAAATACTAGTATTATCCTCCAAGTTCTCCTTAAAAGTCTCAAAGAGAACATCTTTAAGCAATCAGTCTCTCCCCCTTCCCTTTCATTCATTGTGGTACATTAGTATTTTCCACAGAAAACCTCAAGTAGTACCACGAACTGAAGACGCTTCACATTTTTATCTCTAACTGTAAATGTGCTAACATGTTGTCTAATTGAATGAGACACACCAGGAGCACATAATGACATCTAGACAATGGTTGTGTAATCTTTATTTGTTGTCTCAAAAAACAAACATTAAATTATCAAGCACTGGCTAATGGCTAATTACAGCTGCCACCCCTTCCCCCTCCAATTATGCCTTCTCCAGTTTGCAAAACAGGGTATGCATGATTGACATATATAGAATCTGTTGCATAAGCAGTACATTATGTGTACATTATTATTGACTCTTGGGGGCATACTGAAAATTACTAGTTCCCAGAAAATAGTTCCTCCTGTCACAGTAATTTGAATTTGTCAACACATTATGCCCAGACGCCTTTCTAACTGGTAATAATTTGCTAAAAGATTTGTTTAAAAACATTTGATATGGAAGAACATTTTGTTACTCATCTATAAATTGGTAATGACTCCAAATCTTTCTCGTTGAAATGGAGGTCTAGCTTCTTCCTAATTTAATAATTCTTTACCTTGACATAATGGAATTTGTTTTCTAAGATGCTGCTATTGATAGTATGTTACTGATATTTTCAGAGTTGGGGGCAAGCAGATTCACGGTGGGATTGGTAAGAATGTTACAACCTAGTTCTTGTGAATGTGTAATTTGAAACTTTCAAAAGACAAGCATAATACAAAATGCTTCATATGTGCAAGACCCATTGAACATCACTCCACTTTTTTTTAACACTTAGCAAACTTGTCTTGCCTTTATATTCTGTGAATGCAGTCTGCGGGTGTCCCAGAAAACATAGAGGTCCACATAGATGTTCAAAGGTGCATACAAAGGGTGAAGACAGACTGGCAATCTGCCGCGCCTCCGCAGCAGAACAAGGCGGGGGGGATTGCCCCAGCCGCGCGGCATTCGCACGCTGCCGCAAGGAAGCCGCCCGCAGCGTCCAGACTGCGGGCGGCTTCCGCCGGCGGCATCCAAACGCCGCACGGCTCCCCCGGCCCAGTGTGCATTCACACCCGCTGGAAGCGGGTGGAACGCACGTGCAGCAGCCGGGACACGACTTTGAAGTGGTGCCTGGCTGCTACAAAAGGAGTGCGGCGCCAGACGTGTTGCATCCAGGCCGCCTCCTCCGGGCAGATGTGGCAATCTGAGCGGGCCAGACTGCCAGTCTGTCCTCAGCCAAAGTATGTATGTAAAGGAAATGGCAGTGCTTGCCAGCTGGCCTCTAACATTCATTTGGGCACTTGTATGTGCATGTGTAGACCCTCTGTATCCTCTGTAGATGCTTGGCTCACAACATGGGCATTGGGGGGAGACTGAGCTATTAGGTAGGATCCCATTTTTCTGAATGCGCTTTTGCATAGCTCACAGCCCTGGAGCTATGTCACATGACAATAATTTTTTCAAACACAATAGGCTTTTGTCATTTACATAGCATTGAAAACTACTGTACAGAAGCTTGCAAATATTTTTATCAGACAGAGCCCCTGTCAGTATGTGTACATGGAGCCCGGCCGAAGATTGCCAGCACTGCCTTGGCAAATGCTGGAAGATTTTGAGGGCAGTGCCTAGGGAGGGTGGAATTTGGGAAGGATATAGTCCCACTTCCAGGTGATACTCTAGGAATTTCCCCTAATCTCTGTGGTCTTTACCACAGAGACATGAAGAAATTTGTAGAACCATTGAGGATATCTTCAAACCATTTTTTTCCTCTCAATTCACAATTTCTTCAGAGTGGGAGATCGGGGCTGACAGCAGGGGTTTGCCTGCTATGGCTGGACAAATGGCAAGTCTAACCCTGTCCAAGTCTCAAAAGAAATCACACATTTTGTTTTAATTTATTTATGATTTTTCAATATAAACATATCACATGCATAATACATTCTTATACATTTTTGTAAGCCTATTTTCCTTTTTTCTGATCTATCCATACATACATTCTCTTCCATCTTTTATCATATACTTCTTGATCTTTTCCCTGTAATATAGTACTCAATCTGTCCATTTCTGCCACATCTAGTAATTTCTGTAGTAGATCCTCCTCTGAGGGTAAGTTGTCCGTCTTCCAGCCCTTTGCAATTAGCCTTCTAGCTGATGTTAAAATATAAGTTATAAGATATTTATTGTCTTTAGTATAGTCATCTGGAAGTATATTCAATAAGAATACTTCTGGTGATATTGGAACATCTTCACTTGTAATTTCTAGTATTATTTTATGAATTTTCGGCCAAATTTTTTGAATTTTACAAATTGCACATTTGTAGGAGGGTTCCTGTAGGCAAACCTGACCATACTTGCAGCAGCTTTTGCTAAACTGAAGGCCAGGACCATGTCTGCTCTAAGTAGGAGCCACTGATTTCCTACTGATAGTGAAAAGGGACTAGCAGAAATGGCAAAAAAGAGAGACCTTCTGTTCTGCCATCTGGGAGGTGCCATATTTTTTTAAGTTTATATATTGACATATATCAGAATATTGTTGAGCTGAAGAATCGTGTAGAATGCCAAGGGCCTAAATAAAGCAGCCTTCTGCCAAGTCAGCCTCATCTAGCTCTTCATTGTCAATCCTGACTGGCAGCAACTCTCAGGAAGAGAGAGGTCTTTCCCCAACGCTTCCTTCATGAGACGATTTATTTTTTTAAGTATCTGCACCTTCATTTCCTCCTCAAAGGGAGGAAATCAAAACAGCTTGTGATGGGGGAGGGAATCCGACACTATATACACAAACCAATTGTTATGTACCAAGGGCGACCGCACATGCGGTCGGAGAAATGACCAGAGCTTCACATGGGCAAACAGTAACCCATGCGGATCGTAAATCAGGCCAGTCGGCTCCACGGGATCCTCAAGGGGACCTATGGGCTTAGTTGCATTGTAAATAATCCTCTCAAGGTAATCGGGTATGACCAGGGGTTGGGTTTGTACATGCATAGAAGCAGACCCCTGGTCCTGCCAGTGAGTTCATGTTTGCCTGCTGTAAATAAACCATGAGCTTTGATTTCACTACAGCACGTCTCGGGACTCAGTATATCATACCAATAAACAATAAAATACATCTTGGGCTGGTCCTGGACTCATTTGTAGGCTCATCCAAAGGTGTGGGCTGCAAACCACATGCTAAGAATGGGGAACCACCCAAGACCCCTTTGACTCTGGCCCTTTGGCCCACACCCGACATTTTATTCCTCTGGCCATGGCCAAACTTTCAGTTATCTGAATAGGAAGGGAGAAAATAAATCCTCAGCAAGATGGTGCAGCTGGTATAGGTATTTTCTGTTTAATCTGATATGTCAAGAGAATTAGCTTGGGACCTTTTTATTGCAATGTACATTCGCCGTCACTAAACCGTGTGTCTTTCCATACTTCCCAACCATTATTTGGAACACATTAGTCAGAAAATAGAAGTCAGAAGGAAGTTTGTTACAGAATAAGGGGGTCGAATGCTGCTTTCATGTATTCCCTCTATGTGTAAAAGGACTGAAAATTTCTAAGAGGGCCAGGCCACTTTCAGACTTACTCCCCTTTGCCACAGCTGAGTTGTTGATCTCTCCTCACTATTGACAGATGTTCGTTGAGCAGTGTAGACATATGGTTCCCTTGTTAATCATGGATCCAGTGATTGCCTGCATAATGTGGGGCAAGCCCTCCCTTGAGCTCTCTATGCATTACGGAGAAGTCATGGCACACTTGCTGTGTCGAACTGTCTGCAAAGCTCTGTGGCAGGTGAGAGACTGGCTTTTCTCTCCCCCTTTGACACCTCTGCGTGGCCCAGAGGAATGGGGGGCAGGGTTTACTGCAAGTAATGATTGGCTACTAAAACCATCCAAATTTATGGATCCTGGAGCATAGCGATCCTCAGCTAACGAGCAAGTTGCAAATAATTTTTCCTACGGTGTCGATAAAACCCAGAGGTCACCCTCCTACATTCCAGAATGTTTCATTTGTACGTATTCAGTATAGTACACTGTGTTTCATGTTATATTTATTTAAAGAGACTTTGGAACATGTTTCATGCTTACTTTCATGGTTTTCTTGAGAGCTGTTCGAGCTAGAGACAATTTTAAATTATACTTTTTCTTATATTATTGTAAAACACCCCACGCCTATGCCCCATTTTCAGATTCCATGTTACGCTCCAGTTGGACAAGTAACAACAAAGGCACTGAGCAGTGAAATGTCAAAAAGTATAATACTCAGATATTACAGTCTGGATTAGTATTTTCACAAATTAAGTTACTTACTGATCTTCAGAAGCCATTTATGGGCAGTGACACAGATAATCCTGAACCCATAGCTATTGTACAAAAGTAATAAATGATTGAAGCTTAATTAAACTACAGAGGGACAATTGTCCGATTTATTTATTTATTTATGAAATTGGATTTGCTAGGCTGCCCTTCCCTACAAGTAGGACTCAGGCTGGCTTACAACAAAATAATACACACATTCTCAAGTTAAAATCTAATTTAAAACCAACCAATAAACAATAGATAAAAGCAGCATACATATACATTACAAGGTGGCAGAAAAAAATTCAACTCCCCAGCCTCCCCCGGGGGAGGAGTTACAAGGGATGAGAGTGCCAAAAAGTGCTCCATCATTTTCCTCAACCAAAGGCCTGGCAGAACATCCCTGCCTTCCATGCCCTGCAGGGCACAGGTGTCTTCTGGCAGAGAGTTTCACCAGGTGGGGGCCAGGGCCGAAAAACCTGGTCCAGAAATCCCACTGATGTGTTCCATGTTGTAAGTAGTTTTCCCTATATGACTGAGGCCCACAGAAGTTATCTATCTAATGCAAACAACCAGTATGGCATAAGTAATTCTGTGTTGATACTAGGCCAAGGAATCTTTGGATCCCCTATGGTTATTACTGTGGTATTATGTAGGGGTCACACTTCTATGTACCAGAATGAGTCTAGTGCTGGGTTTCATGTTACATTTATTTAAAGAGACCCTGGACCATACTATATACATACTCATGGATGACCTCCGGAGGCATCTGGATCGGGGTGGGCTGGCAGTGCTGTAGTTGTTGGATCTGTCAGCAGTGTATGCAGATGACACCCAGCTCTATCTGTTGTTGGGTGGCCAGTCTGATTCCAAACCAGAAGATCTGGACTGGGCATTACAAGCCGTAGCTGGTTGGCTTAGACTGAGCCGACTGAAATTGACAAAGACAGAGGTCCTGTGCCTGAGTCGAGGTGGGCCGAGGGCAGGGATCCCACTCCTGACCTTTGATGGGGCTCCGTTGGTGCCAGTGCCGGAGGTTAGGAGTCTAGGGGTGCTCTAAAATGCCTCCCTAACAATGGAGTCCCAGGTAGCAGCCATGGCCAAGTCAGCCTTCTGTCATCTTTGGCTGATTTGGTGGTTGGTTCCCAGAAGAGATCAGGGCCTTTCTGGACCTTTCAGAGTTCCACAGGACTTGCAAGACGGAGCTCTTCCACCAGGCCTTCAATCAAGGAGCTGCATCAAATAACTGAAGGCCCTGTGCCCTGGTCTCACCATCAATAGCTGTGCCTGCTACAGAAATAAACAAATCCATCTAGCTAGATCCCCTGAGCTGACTGTTAGGACTGTTACATCTCAAGCAAGGCTATTAATTGAGACCTACTGTTCTGCACTTATGACAGTAATAGCACTTTACGATAGTTGAATTGTTTTATGACTGTTTTAAGATTGTTTTATAATTGTTATTTATGTGTTGAATTTTTTATGTAAGCCACCCTGAGCCTGCTTTGTCGGGGAGGGCGGGGTATGAATTGAATGAATGAATGAATAAATAAATAAATAAATACTTTCACAATGACTCTAGGCCAAGGATTCCTTGGTTCAAATCCCTGTTTAGCAATGTTGCCCATTTGATATTCTTGGGATAGTTGTGATCTGTAAGCCTGATGTACCTCATGGCGGGTGTTAAAAAGGATAAAAAAATTATTTTTAAAATGTGGTAAGCCCATGAATAGTGGGAGTACAAAGGTATATTTGCTGTTCACAGATGATTTGTGGGAGGTAGAGAAGTTCCAGGATTCAGCAGGTGTAGAAGTCTCTAAGCTCTTTCATGTCCTGATGAAATCAGCAGCAGATGCCAAGGGATAGAGACGTTGAGAAGGATTAATACGTGAGGTGGAACTGGACACACTTTGGCCCTTGTTTCTCAGAACTCGCTCGGTCTCTGAATTCCATGGAATATTCTGCTGAATTCTCTTGGATGGATTCACCCCTCTCTAATTTCAACTTTTTGTGTGGTTCTCTTTTTGTTTTTCCTAATTGTTCAAACATATTGATAAAGAGCTAGAAAGTTGCTTTAAGGTATATTGTTCCAAGAACTGTAAATTCCAAGAATCATCTCATGTGTTGCCAAATTATTTGTGCAGTATGCTGAATTGGAAAAATATATACAGGGCAGAGACCGAATGAAGTGGCTTCTGTGCACAGCTGATCTTGAGGGATCCTTACTTGAAGCCTCTTGAGCTAATAGAACTTCCACATGTCTTGGCTGGTAAAAGACATCTTGTTGCTTGTTGCTAAGGCCCTTAGAAATGGGCTTTTCTGCCTAATGTTAAAACATGATACTTCTTCCTGTAAACAGGGTAAGAAAAACTGGAAAGTCCTTTGCAAATTGCCACTAGCATAGCCCCTGGGGAATGTATTAAACTCTGTTTCAGTTGAACTAACTCTGTTATACAGCACATGTGTTTAAATTAGAAAGGGCCTTGCCATAATGATCAGCCCAGAAAAAGTTTATTTTTTTTAAAAAAAATCATCTATGGAATGTTTCTTTCTGCAAATTCCATTTTCTACCCTTTGGAAGACTTTAAGGTCAGTACTTTGAATGATGCAACATGTAGCAATGTGGATGCTCTTCTTATGAGAGCCAGCAGCAATCTTGAGAGCCAGTTTGGTGTAGTGGTTAAGTGCGCGGACTCTAATCTGGGAGAACCGGGTTTGATTCCCCACTCCTCCACTTGCACCTGGCTGGATGACCTTGGGCAAGCCATAGCTCTGTACCAGCTGTTCCCTCAAGGACAGCTTGGGAAAGAGCTCTCTCAGCCCCACCTACCTCACAGGGTGTCTGTTGTGGGGAGGGGAGGGGAAAGGAGTTTGTAAGACGCTCTGAGATTCCCTTGGGGAGTGAAGGGCGGGATATAAATCCAATCTCTTCTTCTTCTTCTTCTTCTTCTTCTTCTTCTTGGAATGGGAAAGGAAAAGTAATACCTTTAGGTAGTGCAGTACAGATTACAGAGCTGTAGGAAATGAGCAGAAAGGTACTTATTCGAGGGACTCTTGCGGGAATACAGCAAAAAACAATGTGCTGTTCCTATTACAGTCTCACTGTGAAAGAGACTGCTATGCATATACTGATGCTTCTGCTACTACAATCTTATATTTATTGACCACCTGTATACATTCTGTGTGCTGATACACATGTCTCTGTGACAAATTCATCATTACCTTGCCTGTGCCATTCAAAGGTTTCAGACAAACGGAGGAGGAAAAACTTTGAATCTGAAATAAATCTAGCTTGGACTGTAAAACCGTTTTAGAGTTGCAAAACGAAAGCCTGCAGAAACCATCAATAATGTTCTGAGGAATCCCAGAAAAGCAAAGTTGAAATTAATATTTGTTTTATTGAAAGAGGCGTTTAAGCAGTTGTGTACACGTTGTCTTGGAGGTCACACAAGGATAGGACCACAGCAAATGGAAAACAATCTGGAACTTCTAAATGTCAAAAGGCTCTTCACAAATCATAACCAGGGATGCTTTTTCATCAAAGATGCCACCTCATCTATCCAATGGCCATACCATATCTATATATCTAATTCCGAAGTGGCCCTTTCTGTGTGGATATCTAAATCTGGGGGGGGGGCACTTGGGGGGCAGGGAGATTTTCCTACACACATGGAGGAGTCTCCATGTGTGCAGAAAAATCCTAAAAGTTAAGAAAACTTTTGGGGGGATATTTAAATCCCCCCAAAAGTAAAAGCATTCCCTGCGCATGTGCAGAGAACGCTTTGGCTGTTGGGGGAGCTTGGCAGGTGGCGGGCCTTGCCACTGCCGCCGCTATAGCAGGGGGAGGAGAGAAGGTTTGGCGCATGGCGGGCCCCGCCACCATCGCCACTGTTGTCAGGGAGGGAGGGAAGAAGGCTCAGTGTGCTGCGGGCCCCGCTGCTGTTGTCCTGGAGGGAAGGGGGAGGGAGGGGAGAAGGCTCGGTGCATGGCGGGCTCCGCCACCGCCATTGTCCGGGAGGGAGGGGAGAAGGCTTGCCAGGCAGTGAGCCACACAGCCTCATGGGGGGGGGGGGAGAAGGCTTACCTGGTGCTGCTTCCTCCTCCTGTGGAGCTCCTCCTGCTTCTGCAGGCCAGGAGCTGTGGGGAATATTCCCCCCTGCGAGTATTGTGGGTCCCCATTCTTGTATGTCTCTAAAACTGACCATGAATGGTTGCTCTGCAAAACCTCAACCAGTTTTGTTTCAGAAGGTTCAAAGCCAAAGCAATGATCATGTGTGGTCTATATTATTGAAGAGAAAATTTACACAAGATAGTTATGGAGGATCATTCTGAAGCAGCCTAGAGATGTCCCTATATTTTCCTCCAACTTGGGGGCTTTCCCACATGCTCAGCTTAGTACTGATTTCCTTTGCAGTCAATCCACAAACCTGGTAATCATTTTGGGCACTGTTCTTCTGCATATCAATATCATGCCTGCATATTTTAAAAACAGCACTAAAATATCAGTGTTTTGATATGCCACTGTAATGATAGGTTCAACAGGTACTCTGAATTCCCGCTTTCTTTCTTTTTTGTTAAGCCTCTAGCCTATTCTCTTCTGGATATGTTAGGGAAAAGACATATCTCTGCCAGGGTAGAAGACAGAGACTTACTTTTTAAAAATGAAAGCTGGGTATTCAGAGCACCTGCTGAGCACTGCTTCATTTCAGTGCTCTTATTGATATATTGATATTTTAGAGTTATTTAAATCAAAAACAAAAAAAACGAAACCGCTTGTCTTTAGGGTGGGGAGAATAAGGAGTGGTTTGATATTGACAACAGTCCAATCAGGAAAAAATTGGGCTGGGAGTGGGTGGGGCAAAGAAAACAGACAGAAACATTATGCACAAGGAAAAAGGTGACTCAGAATCAGCTTCCAGAAAAAGACTGGGGTAAAAGTGGTATCAAAAGATCTGTACGTGTGTAAAAGAAACCCAAAGTGAAATGTAAAGGCACAAAAAATTAGTGCAGAAATTGGGATAAACCAATGCAGTTTTAGGCCATGACTGATGGAAAAAACTCATGCAGAAAAACACCCTGGATTTGTAGCAGGATTTCCGGATTTTGGCTGGAGAACACTGGTTTCTAGATGGCACCAGACTTGAGGCCCACTAGTTTCTGATAGGTTCCAGATCTGTTTTAGAAATAGATTTACCAAATTGCCTGCCACAGTTGGCAACATTTGCCCCTCACCCCCTGCACTGCTCTTTTGTCATCCTCACTCAATGAAAAAACATTGTGTATTCCAGGAATTCCTCTATTCTCTATGATTTTTACCATAGAGATTTGATGGACTCAAACACTGTCATGTGCCACAATGACATCAAAATGTCATTTCCCAATTCGCTGCTTTTCAAATGCTCCCACTCAACCAATGTTCCTGGCTGGTAATCCTATTTCAAAATAGCATGTGACAAGAGGTGTAGTGTGGCCTGAGCGTCACCATGGATACTCTCCCATTGCATCTGATACAGCTTTAAAATGTTGATAAATTAACATAACTTTGTCTCCATATAGTTTGACTATATTTAAGCTGTGGTGCAAACCATGGCTGAGGACAGACTGGCGAGGTGGCCCGGAACAGGTGCGGGGCCGAAAGCCCTGCAGGAAAAGCAGCCCGGGGCACCCCGTTCACACTGGCTGCGTGGGGCAGAGGTGTGCGGCTGCCGGCTGCCTCGCCGAGACGCAACTATGCGCAGCCGCGGCAGCCGGAACAGCCCATCTGCACTTCTGGCGGTGTGTGCGACACACCATCGGCGCATCCACACCCACAGGAAGCGGCAGCAGCGCACACCCAGCCGCTGGAGACCAGTTCCCTGGGGTCTCCGCCTGAAGTGCAAGGACCGTGCTTCAGGCATGGGTGAGTGCGCACGGGCGGCGGGGGACAGCTGCAGCTGTCTGGATGGCCTCTCTGCCTCCGCTTCTAAAGCGGAGGCACAGTGGGCCATATCACCAGTCTGTCCTCAGCCCTCGATTTTTAAAAATGATGATCTGTCAAAAGGAATGCAGACATGTTTGATCAGATGGTTTTTTCAAACACTGGTTTCACTTGGGCAGGCCAAGGGCATTATAAGCCAAAATCAATCTAGGAACGGGCAACTCCCCACCCCCTAGATTCTTTCAGAATTGAACTCGGAATCTGAGCAATTCTTCTTTCTCCACCTGTAAGGAGCCTGCTTATTTCTGGATTTCAGTCCCCACAAACTCCTTATGTCAGCACTTATAATGCAGTAGGTCCTAATCCCTCATCCCAAACCTACCACACAAACTCCCAACCCCCCACCTCAAGCCCCTAAGGCCTCCAAGCCTCATTGCTCTTTGACTTATCTGCTGGCAATGGGAAAGCATTAATGGCAATGTCATTCTCTGGAGGCCTCTGCCTCTGCCATTTCTCTTTCCCTCCTTCTGCCCAGTGTCTATTACTGCAATTTCAGCATCCCAAATGCCAAGGCTCTACAACAGGGGTGTCAGATATAAGGACTGGGGCCAGAACCGGCCTGCCCAGGGCTCTTGTGGCCAGTGAGCAACTAGTGCAAGGGAGGGAACAGGAGACTGCTCAGGGGAGAGTGGGCAGACCCACTCCGATTGTGGCTTCAGCATGGTGGAACAACCTCCTTGTCTGCAGCAGTCAAGCAGCGTGGGAGCGGTTTGCCCTGTGCTGCACTGCTGGCTCTCGACCCATATGGGTTTTACTTAGCACCCTCCTCCCAGCCCATGGGGCCTTGCAGTGAGGATACACCAACTCGGAGCTTACCATGTGCTGTCCTTTGTACAATTTATATTTCAGATACCTGACATTACGTTTATGGCACACATGGCCTGGCCCAACAAAGTGACATTTGGGTCAGATCTGGCCCTCGTAACAAATGAGTTCAATACCTCTGCTCTACAATACGGTATGAGAAATATGGAGAAAATGACTGCTTTGGAGGGTAGACTCTATGGCATTATACCCTGCTGAGTCCTCCCCCCCCAAATGCTGCCCTTCACAAGATTCCCCCCCCCCCCCAAATCTCCAGGTATTTCCCTACTCAGAGCTGGCAACCCTACTTTCCCCTCACTGCATGTTGCTAGGCAACCAAGCTTGGTTCTGTTGGTATATAACAATATAAATTGAAATTAATTAAAAATAATAAAAGGCCCTTTCCACACCTATTTTGGCCTTTGGGAGAAAACTCATGGAGGCCAATCCTGATAGGGTGGCTAATTCCTGGAGGTTTGAGGGATAGAACCTGGAGAGAGTGAGGTTTGAGGAGGGGTGGGGTCTCAGACAGGTACAATGCCATAAACTTCACCCTCCAAACAAGACTTTTCCTCCCGGGGAACCATTGTTGCCAATCTCCAGGTGGGGGCTAGAGATCACTCGGAATTACAATTGCTCTCTGGGAGGGAGGGGGGAGGAGATGAAAAGTTGAAGTCAGAGGGGCAGATAAAGGTAGGTTGATGGTTGGCTGGGAAGGAGATAGGATTGCCAACTCCAGGTTGGGAAATTCCTGGAGGTTTGAGAGTTGGAGCCTGGAGAAGTTGGAGATTGAGGAGGGGTGGGACCACAGACAAGTATAATGCCATAGATTCCACCCTCCAAACCAGCCATTTCCTCCTGGGGAACCATTGTTGCCAATCTCCAGGTGAGGGCTGGAGATCACTCAAAATTACAACTACTCTTCAGGTAGCAGAAGTCAGTTCCTCTGGAGAAAATGATGGACTCAGCATCATTATACCCTGCTGAGGTTGCCACAGCAAATTGACACTGAGTGCCCAAGGCCAGGGCACCAGGGCACTCTCCCAGAGCCTCTCTCTAGAGCCCATTGTATTTATTTCCACAATGGGCCTTATTCCTAGTTTATAATATTTATGGTATTGTTCATGGGATTCTGTCAGCAGAAAATAACTTTCCTGCTGCAGCCCTGGCTTTCTGAAAAGCACACCTTGAAACTGAGACACCCTCAAGAACAGCTTGAAGTGTGATGTCTTGGTCTGTGGTGGGAAGGGCGAATCAACAAAATGACCCCCCCACACACACACACACATCTGCACAAGCAAAAGTGTCCTTCAGCTTGAAGACAATAAAGGGATAGCAACAGAACAAACAAGAGGAAAGCATATAGAAGGATTTGACCAGTCAATATCACAGGTGTGCTTGCTGCAAGAGAGGTTGCATCATCCTTTCACTTTCAATCAGCTCGTTATTAGCTGCTCAGAAAGTTTTTTTATTGGAAAATTGACACAAAAATTTATATCACTGAATTCTTCATGCACTTCTCTGGAGGACATTAAAATCCAAAATAGATAGGGAAATCTATTCCATTGTTTGTTTGTTTGTGAATAAATATAATTTCTTTAAGTTAACTGCTTCATTGATGCTTAATAACTGTGTAAAGTGAAATTTCTCACCAAGTTTGGTTATTCTGAAGAGTCTTCTGTTCTGTTCAGTTCAACTGATCCATATGCCATGTTACTTAAACCCTCAAATTAAATCCATGTTACAATATGGATAGCATTGCAACACCAAACAATGATCAGCCCCTGTGTCGCAGGAGAATAGCTGGGGTATGAAGCTGCAAAGGCCGGGGGAGGAGGGAGGATTTACCCCAATTTGCATAACAGATGGAGGCTTGTCAGTCGTTCCTTACTGTGAAGCTGTTCTCCTTTGGAAGGAAACTGGTAGCCCGACATTTAAGATGGATTAGTAGGACTTATTGTCTATGAATTTCAATGGTATTGGTACTTGGAAGCACGCAGTGAAATTAGAAGCAATTTATAAGTCACATGTGTCACTGTGAAGAAGGACCTCGAAATGGAGTATTATTTTAGGCCTGCCAAGTCCCCCGCTTGGGCGGGGGAAACACCGATTTTTAGAGCTTACCTCCCGCTTTTCCAAAGATGGCCACCGGGGGGACTAAATGGCTGCCTTAAAAGGGAAATGTCTGCAGAGAGCCTGCCCTGCAGTAAAAAGCCTCGCCAGACATTTCCCCTTTAAGAAGTCAGCAAGAGAGCTTCTTCCACAGCAAGAGAGCCCCGCCCAGAGATTAAGGAGGGACTGAAGGAGCTGCTTTTGCATGTGGCTGGCAAGGTGAGTTTCTCTTCCAGCTCTTTTCATTCTCTCTCCCTCTTTCTTTTTTCTGTCTGTCTGTCTGTCTGTCTCTCTCTCTGTCCCCATCCAGCAGAGGTCTATCAGTGGCTATTATAGCCACAAGGTCTAAATGGAAGTAAGTGCCTCTGCCAGTTTTTTCCCCTTCTCTCTCTCTCCCTCTTTCTTTCTTTTTTCTGTCTGTCTGTCTGTCTGTCTGTCTCTCTCTCTCTGTCCCCATGCAGCAGAGGTCTGTCAGTGGCTATTATTAGCCACAAGGTCTAAATGGAACCCTTTGTCTGGGGCAGTGAGGCTCTGCATTCTTGGTGCTTGGGGGGCAACAGTGGGAGGGCTTCTGGAGTTCTGGCCCCGCTGCTGGACCTCCTGAGGGCACCTGGTATTTTTGGCCACTGTGTGACACAGAGTGTTGTACTGGATGGGCTGTACTGGATGGGCCGATCCACTGTGGCTTCTCTCCTGTTCTTATGATATGAAAATCATATTTAGCACTTGTGTAGCACTTAGGGCTTCATATTCTGCCGAGATGAGGAAGGATTCAGTAGGGCCGTTGCTCAGTGATAGAGCATCTGCTTGACATGCAGGAGGTATCAGCCTCTTCAGCTAAAAAAGGATCAGGTAATAGGTGACATTAAAGATCTCAGCCTGAGACCCTGGAGAGCCACTACCAGTCTGAGTAGTCAATACTGACCTTGATGGACCAATGGCCTGATTCAGTATTAGGAAACTTCATGAGTTCATGTGTCAGCATGTGGAAGCAACATCACAGGATGTGACATCACAAAATGATGTCACTTCCTTTCTCCTGGCTCCACCCCCAAAGTCTCCTGGCTCCACCCCCAAAGACCCCAGATATTTCCCAAGTTGGACTTGGCAGCCCTATATTATTTGGATTCTTCGTCTTTTTGTGACTTTGGAATTATTCCACATTGTATATGGACCTTTTTCATATTTGTTGTACCATACAAATATATTGTTCAAATTGTTTGTTATTGGTAATAATCATCATTATAGATTGCAGTGTTGTAATTCTTGTACACTGTGTATTCCGCCTTCGTTTCTATTTCTACTATTCTAACATTTTATGCACCCCAAAATGTAAGAGGGTTGGGAAAAGAAGTAAACAAGTTCAGTTACATTGGTGGACCAATGAGGTAGCTATTGGAAAGCCAACAATTCAGAGTGGTTTGGACCTCCAAACTATATGGAGAATACAAGTATGCATTGGCTTATATTGAATTGTTTTCATTACATCTATACAAAGTAATTTTAAATGGCAGTTTTTCTAATGATGTTTGTACAACCTTATTTTTCCTCGAGAAATCCCTCCACTTTCAGCCTATTGGCTCAGTTAAAAAGAATTCTCAGCAGCTAGTTTACAGCAGTAGAACAGTATGTACCAAGTGTGTGATTTTACATTTTTCATACACACAATTTTAAGTTCTTTGTATTAAGGCAAACACTGCCAACTTCTTGAACCTAAGGGGCAGAATATCTTTGGCCAAGTTGCTTATGAGTTGGACCCTTCTTATCCATGATATCATTGTTAATTACTGGGGGAAAAATTACAGTTTCCATATTAGGGGTTCATCTGAGTTGCCAGCAGTATGTTGGCACATTTTGTTTCATCAAAGATCACCCTAGTAGGCTTCTGTTTCCAGTACTGCCACACCATCGGCTTTCAGAATGAGGTGGCCTGCCAGGATCAGAGAGAACAGGAAACTGAGCGAGCGAGTGGTAGATGGACTTGGTTCTTCTGATTAGTTTCAGCAGGGGGGAAAGATGCTGGATAGGAAGAGCCAGGGGTCATTTCAAGCAGGAGCTCAGGGGAGTGCAGCTCCAGGAGTTGGTGCCAGCCCCCCCCCCCCCCCCCGGGCAGGGGAATGCCTGCTTGTGTCACGGCTGCAGCAAAATGACCCCGTCCCCTGGATAGGTCCTTGTTCCTCCGACCAGCCTTCTGAAGGCTTCAGTCACTACTGAAGCTATCCTCCCAGAACAGTGGTATTTCTGAGGCTTGGATTAATAGCTGTCCCCTCTCTGCCAGCTCCCTCCCTCCCTCCCTCCCTCCCTCCTTCCTTCCTTCCTTCCTTCCTTCCTTCCTTCCTTCCTTCCTTCCTTCTCTCTCTCTCTCTCTTGCCTTCTGACATACTTCTGGTGATGTCAGGTAGTTTAGCATATGCAAATAAGTTATGCTAATGAGTTATGCTAATGAGCTCCTGAACCTCTTTTTCTACGAAATGACCCCTGGGAAGAGCCATATTAATGTCAATGGAAGAGGATGACCAAGCATGATATTCTCAGCTGTACATAGAAGGAGGGGGACAGGCAGGAGCATATGTAGACATATGAAATTTCCTTCCTCTAAGTCACAACACTGATCCATCTAACTCAATATAACCCCAAATGACAGTGGTTCTCCAGGGTCTCAGGCAAAGAAAGAGCTTTCCCAATATCTGCTACCCAGGATCCTTTAACTGGAGATAACTAGAACCTTTGCCTTGCTTGTCAAAGCATAAGGTTTTCCACTGTGAAACAGAACTGGGATAGTAAATTATATTTGCTTATGTGTGTGAGGCACTGAGAACAATCATGTACGTACATAACGATTTTCATGGGCTTACTGGTGGTAACTGTGAAAATTGTAAAGCTGTTTGGGCAGAAAAACAGGTAAGAAGCTGAGACCCAACTTTCTGTCCTTGTCAAAGCAAATAATGTTAGTTATTATACAATCAGACTAGGTACAGCAGAACTTCAAAAGTGCCATTAAAATTAATTCGGTCTTTTTTCATACTGGGCTTTTCCTGCAACATTCCAGGAAGATTATAGCACAACTTGCATTTATTTAAAGGGGACCTGAACAAAAATTGTTCCTGCGTCAGTGGTGCTTGCGGGTTCCATTTCTTCCTAAATATAACTGGTTGAACAGTCCGGTCATAATTCAATGACAGAGAATCTGTCCTGATTCTAGCTAATCCCAAAGTTATATAAATGTTCAGCAAAGCTACAAAATGAAGTACATGCATGTTTCAAATGATTATCTGAAGGTTCATAACATATAAACATTGATGTAAATAGTGTTTTGCGTAGTTTATAGGTCAGTGTTTCTTCTTCCTGGAAACATTGACCTATAAACTATGCAAAGTGCAACTGCAGGCAATAAAACAATAAAAGCAGCAACAGTGGTAATAAACTAAACAAAATATGTAAACTGTCCTTAAATGTAATAGATGCAAATTTTGTTGTTGTTCAGTCGCACAGTCGAGTCCGACTCTTTGCGACCCCATGGATTGCATCACACCAGGCCTTCCTGTCTTCTGTCGTGTTCTGGAGTTTGCTTAATCTCATGTTCGTTCCATCGATGGCACTGTCTCATCCTTTGCCTTCCCCTTCTTCTTTGACCTTCAGTCTTTCCCAGCATCAGGGTCTTCTCCAGTGAGTGCTCCCTTTGGGTGGCCAAAGTATTTGAGCTTCACCTTCAGTATCTGGCCTTCCAGGGATCAGTCAGGGTTGATTTCTTTTAGGATTGACTGATTTGATCTCCTTGCAGTCCAAGGGACTCTCAAGAGTGTTCTCCAGCATCATAATTCAAAAGAATCTATTCTTTGGTACTCGGCCTTCCTCATAGTCCAACTCTCACAGCCATACTTCACTACAGGGAATGCCATGGCTTTGACCATACAGACTTTTGTTGACAGGGTGATGTCTCTACTTTTTGTTATACTATCTAGGTTTGCCATTATTTTTCTTCCAAGGATCAGGCGTCTTTTAATTTCATGGCTGCAGTCACCATCTGCAGTGATCTTGGAACCCAGGAAGGTGAAAACCCCATGGACAGTAACAAAAGGCTAAAAGATGCAAAATACATGGCAATAAAACAATGAAAGCATCAATATTTGTTTTTAATAGCTGAGCTGCTTTGTTTTGAGCTGCTTTGAACAAGTCTCTGGAAAGTTGGCATATGAGTTCTCCAAATGAATGAATGAATGAATGAATAAATGTTTCACGATGATGTTAAAATTACTGTTCCATCAACCTACCATTTCTGAACAGCTGTAAATAATGGTTTTACAATACTTTAAAGAAAGCAATAGCAATAAATCAGTGACTTATGACACAGAAATGAAAAAGAACATCAACCAGACGCCCAAGAAGAAAGAAATGTCTATACCTGGTTTAGACCTGTCCAAATGATTCATGAATTTTTTTTGCTAAATTTGAGCTACAGTCTTACTGGTACCCTTGCTAGACATGACTTTCTCTGCCACTCAGCCAGGCTGACACCACTTGCAGTGCAATCCTAAAGACACGTTTCTGGGTATAAGCCCCATCAAACAGGATTCCTAGTAGATCTGTTTTTGATTATGTTCTTATGTTAGAAACTAGAGCACTGTATTGATTTAAGCCTATAGTTTTAAAATATAGTAACATGCTTAATGTTCTGAGTTTTAGCATACTCTGGCATCCATTTTAATAAAGGCCATTGATCAATATGGATGGCTTTATGTAAATAATGAAATGTAAAGGAGAAGTGGAAGAATTCATATTTGCGTAGGCATTTGCTGTTTTGAGACCAGAGATCAAAACAAAGAGTGGTGGATTTGCTTGAAGAAGAAGAAGAGAAGAGATTGGATTTATATCCCGCCCTTTACTCACTCACTTACAAACTCCTTTCCCCTCCCCTCCCCACAACAGACACTCTGTGAGGTAGGTGGGGCTGAGAGAACTCTTTCCCAAGCTGTCCTTGAGGGAACAGCTGGTACCGAGCTATGGCTTGCCCAAGGTCATCCAGCCAGGTGCAAGTGGAGGAATGGGGAATCAAACCCGGTTCTCCCAGATTAGAGCCCGCACACTTAACCACTACACCAGACTGGCTCTCACACCAGACTGATGGGTGTGAGAGCCAGTCTGGTGGGAAGGGAAGCAAAAAAGGCACTGGAAATCCAAGCTGGAAAGCGAACTGTGGGTCTATCACAAATCAAGTGAACTGAGCCCAAAGCTGCATGTGGTATAGGCTAAGGAACTCCAGTTGAGAGAGGCTGTATGAGATCTTGGTTTTCAGACGCGGAGAGCTACAGAGCTTAGAGGTAGGAATGATGATATAAACAGTATTGTGGCTATGAATATCTAGCAGGTAAGCTAAAAGGCAAATAGGTAGTTGTGGGCTTGGGCAGTGATGACTGATGTGCTTCGGGAACCTAGAACTACTGCATCCATCTCATTGCCTGAAAACCACTTGGGAATCGAGTACTTTGGCTTTTAAATGGTTTGCCTGGAAATAAACAACAATGTCCTTTTCAGTTCCAAAGCAGACAAATGGATGTCACACTTTGATACAAGATATTCTACAAATGAAATGCATTTCAGTGGACTATTCTAAAGAAAGCATTGCCCTCTAGTGTGCAAAGTGTCAAATGTTTCCTCTGCTTTATTTTTGTAAGAAATATGCCTTCAGTGCTGGATCTTTCTTTGTACCTTCTGGAGCATTTTGATCCATCATCATCCAAAACATTTTCTTAAATTTCGTGAATCCCAAGTTAACAATTAAAAGATGAAACAGATTTTCAACTAAGCAGGTATCCTCTCTGATCAAGTTTTGAATAAATCTGGCTCATAAAGGGACACATTAGAAATACTGAGGGGTCCTCCACATGGGTTATCTACCACCAGTTCAATACTCTTAGGAAGTGGGCTTTTTCCCTGTTTCCCCAGAGCATCATAGTGCACCATGCATCTTCAGGGGTTTTCCTGGCTTTCCTCCTATCTTTTCTCAAACCTGCTTGGCTCTAAAGTTTTGGGAAACATCACGGTTAAGCCTGGATAACTGCCATGTGGATGGGTAAAGTCAGATTTTCTGACCCACACAGCATCCATTTCCCCGGACACTGTTCCTGCGGCAGCCATTTTCTCCTCCCGCCATATCAATATACCATTGGAACAATAGGTGCAGCAGCTTCCCTGGATTCCCAACTTTCGTTTTTTTTTAAAGTAAGACCAGTTTCCCACAAGGCGCTGCCCCAGCGTCGTTCTTCCCTTTGCCCCGATTGCCTGCTTGAATTTCCCACTATTTGCCGTGGGGCACATTTTGACCCGCGGCTCCACCCAATTTCCTCCGCGGCTTCAGTGATCCTCAAAAAACAGGATCACTGAAGCCGCAAGGGGAATTGCACAAAGCCACGGGTCAAAATGCGCCCTGCGGCAAATAGTGTGAAACTGAAGCAGGCGATTGAGGAAACTGGAAGAACAACGCCAGGGCAGCGCCTTGTGGGAAATCAGTCTAAGTCTCTGGCCTCTCCCCTTCTAGAGATATAAGGAAAAGGGTATATCCTTACAAGGGAAGAGGCTAGAGACTCCTCAGAGTGGAGGAACTCCTCCAGTGATGGTTGGATCCACCCTTAGCTTTCTGATCTAACGATATCTTATGTGATCCTCATCACTAATGAACCTTCTTTGTTGACTGAGATGGAGGTAGCAGCATTACGCAGGTAAAATGAAAACCCTCAAATGCTAGTGCACACCATAGTAAATGTGGGGCTCAGGATTAGGGGTTAGGTGTGCAATTATCCCTTTCAATTTGCGCATCAGTTACAGATTTAACAGATCCAGGGCCATCTAATGAATCTTGAATTTGTAGAAATAAATGCTATTAAATTGGGAGTCTTTAACCACACACACCAATGTAGACACCTTGAACCAGTTCTAGGTTTGCATTAAATCAACTTCCCTTTATCTACCAATTAAGGAGGTGGCAGCTGATACCCAACTTGGGGAGGAAATCCTGGGATCAGAAGTGTGCATATACACAGGTACAGAGTTGGGACTATTTGAGAAGAGAGAGAGAGAGAGAGAGAATGATTTTCAAACTGACTAGAGCAATCTTTTCTCTCTTTTTTTGCTGTCAAGTCACAGTTTATGACAACCCCATAGGGTTTTCAAGGCAAGAGACATTCAGAGGTTGTTTGCCATTGCCTGCCTCTGTGTCCCAGCCCTGGTATTCCTTGGAGTTCTCCCATTCAAATACTAGCCAGGGCTAACCCTGCTTAGGTTCCAAGATCTGATGAGATCAGCCTAACCTGGGCTATCCAGGTCAGGGAAGATCAATTAATACAGCAATATTTAAAAAGGCAAAAGAGGAGGAAAATTTCAGAACCAATGCAGTAAGGTCAAATCACACAAATCAGGGACTATAACAGGCAGAAATTTAGGATTCAGTCCTTTTTAGCTAAAATCTTCATGATGAGCCAAATTTCAAGAAGTTCTTCCTTTTAGTTTATGTTTACACTATAACCATTTCAGGTGAAATGTTTTTTTACATTAAGACTTCAACACCTCCAATAAGTCTGAGATACTGTTCTGACAGTGGAGTCAGCAATAAAATCTGGCCAATATAACAACATTCTATTTGATGCAAGATTTTGTTCTTGTGGGTCTAATAATGCTGATGGTGTAGTTATTATATGCTATTTTTTCTTGAGTATAGATTTTTGGGATGGATTGGTGGTCATTTTGTACAAGCAATATTGGTTTGCCCTCACAGTCAAAATTTTATATAGGTTATCAGATACAGACAAAAACGTGTGATCAGGGCGATTTTGTGGGGGGGAAAGAGGTGCCAGAACTCTCAAGAAGGAAATGAAGTTTTCAATCTGTATACAGAAAACTCAGGAACTTTTAAACATTTTAAAAAGAATTTTGTCAAAGAGGTTCTGGAACTCTGTTCCAGCACGTTCCCCCAGGAAAAAAAAGCCCTGCATGTGATACAAGCGGGGAACCTGCAAAGACTTGTGAGGGCATCTCATTCCCCCCACTATTTTCTCTTCCTTTCCTGAAAGCCCCCAGAGCCTCTCCCCTTTTCCTGCTTTCTTCTCTCCTCCATACCCACTAGCCAGCTATAGGGTTGCCAGATCCCCTGGTGAAGGTGGGGGTTCCCTGCTCACAGGCCTCACCTCTCTGCCACCAATCAGCTGGCTGGCGAGGGGGACTCACCCAGGAAAAGAGAGACATACAGCATCATTACCCATGTGACCCGGAAGTGACATCATCCCTTCTGGGATGTTTGGGGGGAACTCTGGTATTTGGGCAAAAACTCTATGGTAGAAGCCAAATTTACCATAGAGTTTTTGACCAAATACCAGTGTTTCACAGCGACATCCTGGAAGTGAAGATATCACTTCTGGGTCACATAGACAGTGACATAGACACATCACTGTATGAAGGCTGAGCCTCCCTGCTGCTCCCGATAAGTCCTCACCCCCCAGCCTACCTTTCTCTGCCTCCCTGTCTTCAGCTTTCCCTCTTTTTGTCCCTCTTGCGGCTTCTACCTAGGAAAACGATGGTCCATAGGATTCCCATATCCCCCCTGGCCACTAGTGGCAGATGGGGGGGGGGTAGGGTTGCCAGCTCCAGGTTAAGAAACTCCTGGAGCCTGGGGAGGACAGGGACCTCAGTGGGGTACAATGCCATAAAGTCCACCCTCTAAGCATCCATTTTCTCTCAAGGCATTGATCTCTATAGTCTGGAAATGAGCTATAATTCTGGAAGATCCCCAAGCCTCCCCTGGAGGCTGTGTCCAGCTGCACAGTGGTTAGAGCTGCGCCCAGTTGCATGATGGGGAACCTGCAAGGACTCATGCTCTCTCTATCCCCCTTTCCAACCTATGACGTTTCTTTATTCCTCCTGTCAGCCCACCTACTGTCACCTTTCCCTGCTTCTTTCTTTCCTTCCCACACACCAAGCAATCTATCTTTTCATATGTCCCCATCTTTGGCTATATTGATATATATTCACTTCATTTATACCCCACTTTTCTCCACAATGGGGACCCAAAGCAGCATACATCATTCTTACCCTCATTTTATTCCCACAATAACCATGTGCAGTGGGTTAGGCTGAGAATATGCAGCTGGCCCAAAGTCACCCAGTGAGCTTCCATGGCAGAGTGGGGATTGCAATGTGAGTCTTCCAGATTCTAGTCTGAAATTCTAACCACTAGACAACACTGGCTTTTGTGGGGCAGCTACTGTTGAACAGAAGCAAACAGCTGAGCATGGGAGAGTCATTCAAATCAGGTAGCTTCATACTGCCCGGTGGTTGCTGATAAGCCTGGGCCTGATAAGTCCTCTCTCAAAACAGCCCTGGAGTGGACCCTGCCCCTGCCCCTGCCCTTGTCTTTTACTGACAGAAATCAAGACTTCAGCTGGCAATACTGTTGCGATCGCCTAGCAAAGGCCACACCCTGACCTGCGTAGCCCAGGCCAGCCTGGTCCTGTCAGAAGCTAAGCAGGGTCAGCCCTGGCTAGTATTTGGATGGGAGATCTCCAAGGAATACCAGGGGTGTGACCTTGAGAGCTGGCTGTTCCAGGGCCTCAGCAGCTGTGATGTAGGTGGCAACAGGAAGAGAAACCTGCAAGAAAGATTGTTTCAAGTGCTTGTCTGGTTTTTGTCTCTTTTTGATGATTAGAGAGAGTTCAGTTGATCATCAACAAAGAGCAGCAACCAAGAAAATGCCTAAGTGTGAGATTGTGCCAATAGAGGTAGTCCACAGCAGGTCTCCTTAAACAGAAAGTCCTTTATTTGCAGAAAAGATCTTGTTGGTCAAATACACTTTTTCTGTTAGTAATGCCTAAGCATAGGAATACAACTACAATTATACTTGATATGAAATAAGCCCCCCTCAACATCCACCAATCAATTTGGAGGATTATTGGCGCCCAAATATACTGGCCCACTATTCCCAAGGAAAGTGCGGTAAATTAGGTTCCCAGGCAAAGACACTGTTAGGATTTGTGGGGCGGATGTTCCCAAGGAAAAATCAAGCAAAGGAGAACATAGCACCTGCGAATAATATAACACATAGCAGGAGGCTTTCAGCTCAAGGCCGTGAGCTAGGGAAAAGCGAAAGAGAGATAAGAGAGAAGAAAAGCTAATGAGCAACAAGCATGCGCAGAGCGAGCAAGACGTGCATTCCTGTGGTGGAAGTCACTCCCCCGGTGCTATTTCCCATATGGGACCTAGAGGAGTCGGTATGGAATTCAAAACAAAGGCAAAGTTAATAGACCATCAGGATAGGCGATAGAAACCTTAAGCTTTGGTACATGATAACAGTCAACAGGAACCTATGGCAGTGCTAACTGACACTAAGGGGAAAAGTAAGCTAATATGATTTTTGTAAATAAAGGAATTATTTTAAAATTACAGATGGCCTCCATTGCTGGTATCTGAATACCTCACTCAACCATTATGTGAGCTGTCCATTATGTTCTCCAGGTAATGAGAATATATGCATGCAGCCATAGTATAACATACACTTTAGAATACATTCAGGATAATGGCCCTGATCAAGACAAAATAAGTCCTATTGCTTTCAGTGGGGCTAAAGTCGGTGGAAGCCAGCCGGGCTGCTGAGAGCTAGGCCCCCAGAAAAAATTTCTTAAGGGCCTTCTTCCCTGACACCAAACAGATCAACCATCAACTGAAAACAATCACATAACTTGTCTACCTCCAATCCTCCATGCTCCCTTGGAGTCACCACAGCCTTTGGAATTTTCTCTCTCTAGACCCTCCATTTTTGTGGGCCGCCTAACTTCTTCCAATGAGACTATAAAGACTGACATTAATTAGATGGGGCCACACCCACAAGAAAGGCCATCCCTGTTATATTTTGTGAGCTCTCACTTTCCTTCATGTATTTTGATTCACGCTGCTTACAGGGCATTTTAAAACAATATATTCTTCTTCATCAGTTCCTCTAATTGAAACAGATGTTTTATTTCCATTGTAAGAACCATTTGTAGAAGCTGCTTATCTTTCTAGATTTTCTTTAAAATGTCTTGCAGCCCATCTAAGATTCCTGTCTGCACACAGTTTGTTTAATGGTGAAATTAAAATTCCATGCATAATATCAATGTTCCAGATGAGTTCTGCAGGCTTTAGAGATAGCAAAAAGTTATGGGTAGAACTGTTCACTTCCATTTCAAGGAGAACAGAAGCTTTGGGTGAAAGAACAAAGATTATCGATGGGATAAAACTGAATGATGAGGGCACTGAATTGTGAAAGTCAACTTCTTTTCACTTTCATCTCTTTAAATCACATCACTGGCCATAGCCTTGATTTGCTTCCAACTCATATCATTCTACTTTGGGCCAAGCCGCAATGTATTTTTCCTCAACTGAAACACTTAGCATTTAACACATATTTAATTCTTTGCATATACGTTCATTGCTATAAGGTGGCTTGTCCCATGGAACAAATGGTCAGAAAATCGAGCCCTCCCCAACCATAATCTGGCATTCATCTTCTTTGCATCTTCATCAGCTGTAGCATCTGCTCCATTTCCCCCCATTTGAGTCAGCCTTCTTCTCCCTAAAGACAGTGAACACCTATTGCTTTCAGTCTGAATTAGGCCTGAAGGAGGTGGTAACAAGATAGAAGCCTACTGAGGTAGTAGAATGGATTATACCACTTCAGACTGTAGGTAAGGAAATGCATTTGTCAAAGATCCCCCCTGTTACAAAGAATGTTTAACTGAAACACTAGCACAACATGTAAAAGAGAAGGCTTTTCTCTGATATGCTACTGTTTACTCCTTCGGGCATATATATGTGGAAGAACATTAGGAATATTAGCCCCCCCCCCCCGCAGTCTGAAGTGGTACTGTCTATTCAGTCACCTTCAAGGGCGTAGACTTTTCAATTTTCCGGGGGGGGGGGCTGGGGCTGAGCCAGAGTCGCTATGCTAGGTCCTTAAAAGAACCGAGGCCCAGTGACATCATAGGGAGGAGCCAGTGACATCATAGGCTAGTGTCACTATCTATGGAGGTAGAGCCATGTGGGATTTAGGGAGGGGCTCTCCAGAAATTTAGGGGAGCCTGGGAACCTCCAGCAATGCCCCTGGGCTGCGCCAAACCCAGGAAAAGGTGGGAGTTGGCCAGTGGTTATAGTGGTAGCGGTTTCTGCCTTTATTTAAATTCACTTTTAGAATAGATCTGCAAATATACATACCATGGGCATCAGACAAAGTAATGGTCACAAATTTGACAGTAAGGAAGACAACACAAAAAAAGCCTGTAGGGGAATATTTTAAAAGTTTTCCTGGACATTCATTTAGAGGAGTCTTGTTTCTGTCTTATTTGTAAGGGTGATGTTGTACTGAAATGTACTAACTTATGGCATCACAGATGCCTTCATTTGGTAAATACATGGCTGAAATCTCTGAGTCAGGACAGAATACCAAACAGTTGCTGCACACTCAATTTCTGAGCAATGTACAGAGTTCAGAGTAGCAGCAGTCTTGAGAGCCAGTTTGGTGTAGTGGTTAAGTGCACGGACTCTAATCCGAGAGAACTGGGTTTGATTCCCCACTCCTCCACTTGCACCTGCTGGATGACCTTGGGCAAGCCATAGCTGTGTACCAGCTGTTCTCTCAAGTATAGTTGTCTCAGAGCTCTCTCAGCCCCACCTACCTCACAGGGTGTCTGTTGTGGGGAGGGGAAGGGAAAGGAGTTTATAAATCGCTCTGAGACTACAAGTGAAGGGTGGGGTATAAATCCAATCTCTTCTTCTTCATCTCTTCTTCTTCTTCTCACTTCAAACTCATATCCTAGGAGTGAGTGCAAGTCCCAGAGCACTGAACCTATTCCCAGTGGCTGTCATTTCACTTTGTGACCTGTCATTCCAATCCCAGAGCACAGATTCTATTGCTAGGGATTGTCATTCCACTCTGGGGGCTGTCATTCGAGTCCTAGAGTAGCCTATCTAGGCACAAAGACCTTAATGGAAAAACCATTCCATATTTTCTTTGCAACTTTTTTTGTGCTGCAATGTATTTCAGAATGCAAGTCAATTGGCATTCCTGGCTCCCATTATCTCCAATGGGCCTTCAAGCCTCTCCCATTGTTTCCAATGGGCAATCCTGTCATTCCTTTTACACATCCCAGTTAATTGTCCCTTTGAAACTATACCACACCATTTTAGGTAACAGCAAAAGGAAGAGCATGAACATAAGAACATAAAAACATAAGAGAAGTCAATGCTGGATCAGGCCAGTGGCCCATCCAGTCCAACACTCTGTCACACAGTGGCCAAAAACACCAGGTGCCCTCAGGAGGTCCAGCAGTGGGGGCAGGAAGCCCTCCCACTGTTGCCCATCCCATCAAACACCAAGAACACAGAGCATCACTTGCCCCAGACTGAGAGTTCCTATCTATACTTTGTGGCTAATAGCCACTGATGGACTTCTGCTCCATTCCCTCTTGAAGCCATCCATGCTTGTAGCCACCACCACCTCCTGTGGCAGTGAATTCCACGTGTTAACCACCCTTTGGGTGAAGAAGTACTTCCTTTTATCTGTTCTAACCCGACTGCTCAGCAGTTTCATCGAGTGCCCACAAGTTCTTGTATTGTGAGAAAGGGAGAACAGGACTTCTTTCTCTACCTGCTCTATCCCATGTATAATCTTATAAACCTCGATCATGTCACCCCTCAGCTGTTATTTCTCCAAGCTAAAGAGCCCCATGCACTTCAACCTTTCTTCATAGGGAATGTGTTCCAAACCTTTTATCATTTTAGTTGCCCTTTTCTGCACATTTTCCAATGCTATAATATCTTTTTTGAGGTGTGGCGACCAGAACTGTACACAGTACTCCAAATGAGGTCGCACCATCGATTTATACAGGGGCATTATGATACTGGCTGATTTGTTTTCAGTTCCTTTTTTAATAACCCCCATAGTGTTGGCCTTTTTCATTGCAGTCACACACTGTCTTGACATTTTCATTGAGTTATCTACTTCGACTCTAAGATCTCTCTCTTGATCAGTCTCTGCCAGTTTGGACCCCATCAATGTGTATTTATAGTTAGGATTTTGGCTCCAGTGTGCATCACTTTGCACTTGGCCACATTAAACCCCATTTGCCATGTTGATGCCCACTCACCCATCCTGGACAGATCCCTTTGGAGTGCCTCACAATCCTCCCTGGTTCTCAGCACCCTGAACAACTTCATGTCATCTGCAAATTTAGCCACTTCACTACTTATTCCCAACTCCAAATCATTAATAAACAAATTAAAAAGCATTGGACCAAGTACTGATCCCTGCAGTACCCCACTGCTTACCTCCCTCCACTGAGAAAATTGCCCATTTATACTCACTCTGTTTCCTTTTAATTAGTCAGTTTTTGATCCACAAAAGGACTTGTCACAAAAGAGAGCCAGTTTGGTGTAGTGGTTAAGTGTGCGGACTCTAATCTGGATGACCTTGGGCAAGCCATAGCTCTGTACCAACTGTTCTCTCAAGGACAGTTGTCTCAGAGCTCTCTCAGCCCCACCTACCTCACAGGGTGTCTGTTGTGGGGAGGGGAAGGGGAAGGAGTTTGTAAGCCGCTCTGAGACTCCAAGTGAAGGGCAGGGTATAATCCAATCTCTTCTTCTTCTTCTTCTTCTGTCCCATGACTATTGAGCTTCATGTACAGAGTGCACAATTCTTGCCAGTGTTCTCTCCAGGCTGCACACAGCAAAAGGAAATTTTAAAAGGACGTTGATCTGCATGTCTCCCCCCATCTTGTTCATGCAGATGGGCTTATCATTTAAAAACAGACACCCTGTGACTAGGCAGGTGGGGCTGAGAGAGCTCTTTTGAGGACTGCTCTTGAGAGAACAGCTCTGAAAGAACTTGGGACTGACCCAAGGTCACATCAGCAGCTGCAAGTGAAGGAGTGGGGAATCAAACCTGGTTCTCCCAGATTAGTACATGCTCCTAACCACTACACCAAACTGTAACTCAAAACCTATCTCTTTTAGAAGCAAGTGGCTCAAGTGGTTAAGATGCTGAACTGCAGACCAGTAGTTCAGCAGTTCGAGACCTGAGTGCTGCATGATGGAGTGAGCGCCCATCTCTGGCCCCAGCTCCTGCCAACCTAGCAGTTCAAAAGCAAAACATTGCAAGTAGATAAATAGGTACCAGTTCGGTGGGAAGGTAACAGCATTCCGTGCGCCTCAGCGTCTAGTCATGCCGACCATATGACCACGGAAATGTCTTTGGACAGCGCTGGCTCTTCAGCTTGGAAACGGAGATGGGCACTGCATCCCTAGAGTCATATTTGACTGGGTTTCAAGAAAGAGAAACTTTTACCTTTACCTATAAGAAACATAGAACACCATCTCCACCACATCAGAGTCTTTAAGCAGATCATTTCCAAAACAGTCCTTCAGAGCCTAATTACATGAACTAAGCAGCAAGCAAGATACACTGTTCCCTCATAAATACTCAGAGAGCCTGTTGTCTCCCAGCAGTGACATTTATTCACTCCAAGGAATACCAGGGACATGATGCAGAGTCAGGCAATGGCAAATCACCTTTGAATATCTCTTGCCTTGACAACCCTACAGGGTTACCATGAGTTGACTATGACTTGCTAGCACTTTCCATAATCACAGGGCAACTGCGCTTTAATGCCCAGAACCATTTGGGCAAGGCCTAATGTGAAACTATTGTCAGTAGCATGAGATGGACCCACAGCTCAATTGGCTCTCATATCACTGCTGTAACATACAAAATAGTAAAAAGCTCAGTAGTTCCTTTAATATAAACAGACTGTATTGTAGCATAATTATTACTGTAGCACAAGGGTTTTCAGAAAGCCACACATTTTTCTCATCTCACTTTAGTGCCAGTTCCTGTCCTCAAATTCACAGAGAAACCCAAACCTTCCATTTTTGGTAGAATGACACCCTTCCCTTCCTCCAACTTCCCTTCCTCCACCCACGAAGGGTGATTTAGCAAATGCAAACCAATGCCAGTGGTTTGCATGCACCAACTCACTCAGCAGAACCAGAGCTTCCAATTTCACAGGAGCTAGAGATGCTTACCCTCCAGGTGGGATCTGGGAATCCCCTGGAATCCAGTCTCTTTTCCAGACTTCCAGATTTTTCCCCAGGACAAAAAAATCAAGTTTCTGGAGGATAGCCTCTATGTCGTATCCCACAGAAAGAAAGAAAAGTCAGGCTGCTCCTAAAGTGAAAGGGAAAGTCTCTCCTTGCGTCTCTCCTTGTTTCCAGGCCAGCTCTAACACCCCTCAACAGAAAGGGATGGAGAAACAGAAAGAGAGAGAGAGACAGAGAGCGCAGCCCCCCCCCCCCCCGAAGAAAGTGAGCCCAGGATTCCAACGTGCTCCCTGCAGCACAAGAGTTCCTGGGGCTGCAGGAGAAAGAAGACAGCACTGGCTTCCTTACTTTGTTTGGTGCGTGCAGGAAAGCAACGAAGTCAGTCCCTCCAGGCTCCTGTAGGCTGAACCCAGAGGGGGTGGAGCTTAGCTTCCAAGCTTCCTGTGACCTCCTTCCCTCCCTCTCTTCAGTCACCCAGCAGAACGGAGTCTCTGAAAGCGGAGGGGAAAAACCCTCGCTTTCAAAATGAGCTGGAACTTGCTCTGGGCCCCGGGGGAGGCTCAGCACCGACTGAAAATGTTCCTGGGGGGGGGGGAGCTCAAGCTCCCCAGCCCCTGTAGATGATGCCTATGCAGCTGGCTGGTGGGCCGGCAGGCAGGCAAGCTAGCCTGCCTGGTAGATGCTCCTTTTTGCCGGGGGAGGCTGAGCCCCCCCCGGGAAATTTCGGGGGGGGGGCTTGAGCCCTTGAGTCCCCCCATAGTTGACGCCTATGGTCACCTTAGAATTCTACCATCTCAATGTGTAGATTGGGCTGAAGGTCGGGCATTTATCTTCAGTGATGGCTGCTGCGATGATGTCACCATCACTTAAACAGGCGATTTTTTAAAGCATAGAAGTGGAAAGGTCTTTCAGAAAACATTTTAGGCCCCATGAAGCCCCCTTTTTCTCCCCTGAAACATTCAATGGAGAATATTTATTTTATTTACTTAGTACATTTTCAAACCATTCTTCCTCCAAGGAGCTCAGGGCAGCATAATCAGACACACTCTTTCAACTTTTATTTTTATTTATTTGCATGATTTGTACCCCAGCTTTCTGGGGCCATCAGGGTAGCTAACAATTTAAAACATATGATAAAATCATATTTTAAAACCAGCCCCCCCTTCCAAACACATATAATAAAAAACAATTAAAAAGCAGAGAGAGAGAGAGAGAGAGAATATATACTACTCTCCCATTAGCCACTGGGGAAACTGCCTTGGCCCATCCCACTGGTTCCTTCATTCTTACACCCCCACTTTTGATGCATTGCACCTTGGGAGTTGTAGTTCTCAGCTGGCCTTACTGGAACTGTAGCAAAGGCAGGGGTCATTTCGAGCAGGAGCTTGGGGGAGCTGAGCTCCAGGAGTTGGTGCCAGCGTGCCCCCCCGCAGGGAATGCCTGCTTGTGTCATGGCTACAGCAAAAGGACCCCATCCCCTGGAAAGGTCCTTGTTCCTCCGACCAGCCTTCTGAAGGTTTCAGCCACCACTGAAGCTATCCTCCCAGAACAGTGGTATTTCTGAGGCTTGGATTAGTAGCGGTCCCCTCTCTGCCAGCTCTTCCTTCCTTCCTTCCTTCCTTCCTTCCTTCCTTTTCCTTCCTTCCTTCCTTCCTTCCTTCCTTCCTTCCTTCCTTCCATTTATATCCCGCCATTCCCGCAAAGCAGGCTCAGGGTGTGTTCCAACCTATAATAATCTGCTGAATGCAGATTTACATCATAAAAACAAAGTAGCAAAATACATATAATAAATACAATAAAATAAGTACAACATTAAATACTTCAAAATAAATTATACCTCAACCAACACATAAGAGTGACTCATTGGGGGGGAGGCCAGATTGAATTGGATACCCACTGCCTCAATTGAAACTTGGAGGGCATGTAAAGAAGTATCCAGGGGAGGTCAGGTGCAAGTTTGGTGTCTCTAGCTTGCACATGATCCATTCTATACTCTCCCGAACCTACCAGGTAGTCATTTTGACAGGCACAGTTTCAGGAGTAGGGATGGGCATGAATCAGCTCATAAACTAAGTTCATGATTAATTTTGGCCAGTTTGTGGTTTGTAAAGTCAAGTTTGTGGCAGATCAGCTGACACAAACCTTCCATGAACTTCACGCTGTTCCTGGAGGTTTGTGCCAGTTCATGAATGGATACATTTCCAGACAGACTGCCTCTGCTCAATCAAAATGTTTACAGAACGTCAAAGCAACAATTTGGAGGTCATGTAGAGGAGCATCTGGGGGACGTCCCCTGCGACTAAGATGTCTCTGTTTGCACAGGATATGTTATATACATTCCTGAACCTTGGCCATTTTGACAGGAGCAGGTTAAGGAGGTTCAGGAGCAGGTTAAGGAGAGTACTCCTTCATGTTATAAAGGTTGGGGTAAAAATCCAATCTCTGTTTAGGATTTACTACTATTTACTACTTTATTATTTACTATTACTGTTTACCACTGCTGATGCTACTACTACTAAAGATTAGGAATGATTCATCTGATCCATTACCTTATATATAGTCTACTATATAGCAGAATGATTCTTCCTCACTCTTTTTCGTGTTATCTTTCTTGTATCCTTCTACATTTATTTTCCATTTAGTTCACATATCAAAATATTTCACTCTATTGATATTACTGCATGAAAGCCAAGTGCATGTGGTGCTGTTTTCTATATGAGAGCCGGCAGGAAATGGTTTTATCTTTTATTGTGAAAGAGAAGGGGAAAGTGTTTAAAAAAGGATAATTAGAAACACAGAGGAACAGCTCTAACATCAGTACCTTAAAAGACACTGATGGGAAAATTAAAATCCAGTCAGTTATTTTTTTCTATGGTGTAACGAAGAGGCAAAAGGCCAATGTGTGCTCAGACATCATGTCACAGACACAGAGGTGCTATTTCCCTTCTCTAGGGCAACGATGCTAACAGAATCTGGATGGTGTACCTATTTTTGGTCACTGCAATACCAAACTGCATCAGAGGAGATGAATTATCAACATGTGAACCATGGCAAGTGTCAGCGGGAGGAAGAACTGACTTCCTCTTTATTACAATAATTATTATCTACCTCACATACAGTTGCAACACCCGATTTGAAATTTCATGCTAGCATAATCATAGTAGTGTGTGTGCAAGAAAGGTTTAAGAAACACATCGCACAGAATCTAAATTTTCCATTGATGTCAGCTGGGAACCTAAGCACAGTTTCCTAAGAGTTAAGTTCTACTGAAATTACTTAGATGTATTTACAGGTAAGATGTTTAGAACTGAGGTGTTAATAGCAAAATGACCCCAGACTTGTCTGAACAAAACTAGGGCCCTGCACATATGTACCAAATGAAAATAAGCCAGTCCCTGCATGATTTGTATTGGTGGGGCCGAATCTCCAAAATCACTGTTATAATGCAGTGATTTAGATTATTTGCAGTTCTGCACCAAAAACATATTATGTTTAAAAGTATATTTCCAAGGAGTCTTGGAAGGTGGCAAAATACCAGTCGGGGAGCTGGGTATTGGAATGTGGTGACCACAAATAGGCTAGCAGGTACCCATCTAAATCCTCACATTCCATACCTCGATCCATTTTCATCTCCAAATGAGACTGCTTTTTCATATGACTTATAAACATTTTGCTTAAATGCACGTGGTATACATCATGATATGACTTGGAATAAATTTATTCCTTTTTCCTGCTGCAAAGCGATTCCTGCAGTCATGTCATGATTAAAATAATATCCACTGGCACATGGAGCTTAAGCCTCAATGATTTCTAAAGGAGAGATTCCTTCTTCTCATTTGCTACAGAAAGAGAAACCTAAGCAACAGACAAATCTAAACAGCCCATCCCCACCTTGGGAAAGGAAGGCAATATCACATAGCTGAATACATGTAAGTTATTTTTTAAAAATAGGTGAAAAAGCAAAAATATACAAAAATAGATGTAAAACAGTATTACATAATATAAACAAAATAGCATAAAGATATACTTTGAATTTGGATTTGTGGAAAAAGAATCAAGGGAGTGACAAAGACAGGCTCCTAAAAATTAATAAAGGTGAAACAAACTATAAATTGACAGGTTTATGTATCACTACCTACAGGAAGTATAATTTCAGATTACAGTAGAAAGTGGAATTTCCCTGTGTGTGTGTGATGGCAAGAATTCTCAGCAAAGCTATATTTTTATTCAAGACAAAAATTTCAAAAAAGCAGCCCTTATTAAAAATGTTTTTGTGAATACTTTAAAAAATCTTATAGCTCTAGGCAACATTATTAACGTAGGCAGGGGCATAGAGTTTAAAAACTCTCAGGGGGGTGGGGGCTCTTCTGTGCGTGTGTGCTTTGCGTGCACGCCCGCCGGGACCATGTCCCCACCGTTGCCGCCTCCCCCCGCCTGACCACTCCTGCTTCCGTCCCTCCATCTGTACAGGGGCCAGCTGGGCATTTGCTTAGCTGGCCCCTGGATGGACGGAGGGAAGGTCGAAGTGGCCAGGCAGGGGGGGAGAGAGAGAGACGGTGGCGGCGGCGGCCCTAGGAAAGGCCAAGGGAGGCGCAGTGGAGGGCGCACTGTTTCCCCGGGGGGAGCTCAGTCCCCCCGGGAAGTTTCGGGGGTGGCTCGAGCCCTCAAGCCCCCCCATAGTTGATGCCTATGAACGTAGGTCAAACTGTCCACCTGGAAAGCCACCTTGGTGTAGTGGTTAAGAGCGGCAGACTCTAATCTGGAGAACCGGGTTTGATTCCCCACTCCTCCACGTGCAGCCAAGCTGGGTGACCTTGGGTCAAGCACAGCTCTCTCAGAACTCTGTCTGCCCCATCTACTTCACAGGGTGTCTATTGTGGGGAGAGTAAAGGAAGGCACTTGGAAGTTACTCTGAGACTCCTTGAGGTAGTGAAGAGCGGGCTATAAAACCCCACTCCTTGTAAACAAAGGGATTTGGACATTTGGCATTCATACCTTAGGGCCATTTAACTGTTTATAATGATAGACACTCAGCATGTAGATCCAGTGAAACAGCCAGAAATGTAGAGAAGAAGAAGAAGAAGAGAAGAGAAGAGATTGGATTTATACCCTGCCCTCCACTCCCCAAGGGAGTCTCAGAGCAGCTTACAAACTCCTTTTCCCTTCCCCTCCCCACAACAGACACCCTGTGAGGTAGGTGGGGCTGAGAGAGCTCTTTCCCAAGCTGTCCTTGAGGGAACAGCTGGTACAGAGCTATGGCTTGCCCAAGGTCATCCAGCCAGGTGCAAGTGGAGGAGTGGGGAATCAAACCCGGTTCTCCCAGATTAGAGTCCGCGCACTTAACCACTACACCAAACTGGATGTAGATGTAGATCTTACTGAAGATCTACAGTAAGATGTAGATCTTACTGAAGAATAATTTTCCTGAAGAATAATCTGAAACACAGAAAAAAGAGAGGCAACAACATCCCCACCCCCATCTTCCCATTGTAAGTACAGAATCTTTCCTGTTATGTGTGTGTTCTCTCTCTCTCTCTCCCTCTCTGACACAAACACACACGCACACACATGCTCTCTCTCACACACAGAGGCCAGATAGGCCAGTAATAAAGGGCACTCTCTTTCTCTTTCTGCAAAACACAGAAAATACCTCTTACAGAAATACCATGCAAGCACTCCTTTCTGACATGTGCTTGATGCTCAAAGAAAGTAGATTCCTAGTTCCTCAGAGTGTCAGAAAAAGAGATACTTTGCTTTAACTGGAAGTTTTAAAAAAATCAGCAAGAAGTTCTAATAAAATTTAATACACCAAATGGATATTTACTGGCTTGCACTGGACAGCTGGAAGATCCTGAAGCTGTATCCCTTGTCAGCTAATGTCTCACAATAATGCTGGCAACAAGTTCAGAAACTTATTCAATATGAGTCTCCTTACTAACAAGTAATCAATTGCCTGTGAAAATATTAAATGAAAATGAACGGTGTCTTTAGAGAAATCACAATGCTGCCAAGTCAGAAGACTTAATCCAAATAAAACATTACAGAAGTCTCAGGTGATAGCATCCATGGTCGTTTAGACTTTATTGGGGGGAACGGAAAAGCTTAGAGTTGTTTCCCATAACAACACTCAATTTAGCTCACTAAATTAAAACCAAACTAATCTTCTTTCCCCAAGGCGCTTGAACAAGCTGAAGTAAACTCATTGTGACGATATGGAAGAGGTTTGGTTCTCTAGTGTAGCCAGTCTGGCCTCAGTCTTCATTACAGTGAAATACGGTAGTTGTTACCATGTGGTGAAATGAAGAGAAGCCAGGACTTCACCAAACTTCCTTGCTAGATAGGGTTGCTACCACATTGCCACAAGAGGTTTCAGAAATGAACAGGAAAACTAGTCTTCTCTGTTTAGATAACAGAGGCTAGAGCCGGCTCGCTGGCTAGGCGGGATATAAGCATGCATGCATGCATGCATGCATGCATAAATAAATAAATAAATAGGTACCCATGGTCCTGTTTTCAAGCCTTAGAATCTCTGTGAGTTTTTTCCCTATGAATTACCATAAGAAATGTATACCTTCTTCAAATAAACAATGCTTCCTGAAATTACCCCTTTACCCCTTTAAGCACTTTGTTCTGCTTAGTCATGCTATCTAAAAGAGGATTTTAAAAAAACAGAATCACCTTAGCATGAAAAAAGTAATAGAGATCTTGAAGATAGTGGGTAGCCATGTCAGTCTGTAGTAACAGCGCAAAATTAGAGACCAACAAAACTTTCCGGAGTGTTAGCTGTCATGAGTCAAAGCTCACTTCACCACGTAAAAGCAACACTATGCAAAAGCAAAAAAAAGGTATCTGCATTATTTGCTTGTCAAACTTTAAGGGACCGGTTTCAATTATGACCTCTGGAAGTGTGAACAAGACCTTGGGAAAACCTGTAGCTGAACATTTTGCTTGCTCAACCTCTGTCCCTCTTGGCTAGTGAAAGCTAGTTGAAAGTTTCTGAAGTCCACAGTAACCTCTCTTCTGCGACTGAACAGGTAGAGACGTCAAGGACATTGAAGGAGACTATTATTTGCACCACAAAGTTATCCACTGATGGGGCCAATCTGGTGAATTATGTGTGTGGGTTAAATGCTGTCAAGTCACTTCCAACTTATGGCAACCCTATGAGTCAAAGTCCTCCAAAACGTCCTATCCTTAGCAGCCTTGCTCAGGTCTTGCAAACTGAAGCGCGTGGCTTCCTTGACTTGAGTCCTATTCCAACCTGCCTAGGGGTGGTGGTAGTGCAAGATGTTTGATCAGAGAGTGGCGGTGAAAGTGATTTTCTGGACCAAACCAGTCAGGATTTAGATCTGATGTCTTAACCTTAGAGTGGCTTTTGATGCTAAAGACTATCAAATCTTTCTGGACCAGATTGTAAGGAACAATCCTTACAAAACTAGAATTATTGTAAATAAAAATATTGGGAGATCCAGTCATAGAATTCCTGAAGAATAGGTAGTTTTTACCTGAAGGTATTGAATAGACCAGTGTTTTTCAACCTTTTTCGAGCTAAGGCACATTTCTTTCATTGAAAAAATCCCGCGGCACACCTGACAATATCTCACAGCACAGTGGTTGAAAAACACTGAAATACAAGATAAATGGGTCATTAGTTGCCTCAGCTCAAGTATTAACTATGACAGTATTACAAATACACGTAATAGCCACTCAACTTGAAATCGTAAGTTACAGATCCAAAGTGTAATGGCTCCTTCCCACAACATTGACCTGAGTTTCAGAAGAAATATAATGTGGATGTATTTTAACGCGTCCCAGAAGGTCAGCCCGGAAGGCACATTTCTTTCATTGAAAAAATCCCGCGGCACCCCTGACAGTATCTCGCGGCACACCAGTGTGCCCCGGCACAGTGGTTGAAAAACACTGGAATAGACTGATTATAATTTAATACTTGTTAGATAAATACATTATCATAGCATAAATGAGATGGGAAACGATGCTCTTTCTACAACCGCAGTTATAATATGTTATTCAGCGACAATCATAGGCTGCAGACAGATTGGCAGTCTGTCGCGCCTCCGCAGCGCGGCAGACTGGGGCGGGGGGAATTTCCCCCGTGGCGCGGTGTTTGCACGCCACCAGAAGGAAGCCGCCTGCAGCGTTCAGACTGCGGGCAGCTTCCTGGAGTGGCGGGCGGATGCTGCGCGGCTGCCCCTGCCCCTGCGCGTTCACACCCGCTCCAGCGGGTGGAACGCGCGCATGGGGCGTGCTGCAGCAGCCGAGCACCACTTTGAAGTGGTGCTCGGCTGGTGCGGAAGGAGCGCGGCGCCAGACGCGATGCGTCTGGGCCACCTCCTGGGGGCAGATGCGGCCGGCGGAGCGGCCGAGACGGCCAATCTGTCTTCAGCCATAGACAGGTACTATGAATACTGGTTTTGTACAACTTTTGGGATTTTGATTCTCTAGAGCTCTATTTGAGGGACACCCACAACCACTGCTATAGGTTGTCTGATAATCAGGGCTATTTTGGGGCAGGAACACACAGGAACGGAGTTCTGGCTGGCTTCTGAGTTGGCCACGCCTACAGCCTCCCCCCCCACCGGTTTCCTCAGGCACCCCACAGCTGCGGGGCACCTGGGGAAGCCGATCCTGGGAGGGAGCTGTGCTGTCAGGGGGTGTGGTCTAATATGTTAATGAGTTTCTGCTGTTGGGTGTGGCCTATTATGCTAATGAGTTCCTGCTGGGCTTTTTCTACAAAAAAAGCCCTGCTGATAACAGATACTTTTTGTGGAATTGCATAAGAATGCTGCCTTGCTACTTGACAACAGCATTTGGCATTAAGTGCCTTACTTAAGAAAGGACAAGTTCATGCTGTCGCTCAGAGGATGTTTCTGAAGGCTAACTTTTGCCTGTGAGAGCATATTGTTGAAATCCACTCTAGCCCCTTTTCAAATGGCTTAGTCATCCAATATTACTTTGTGGATATTCTGCAGCAAGTCTTATTAAACTGAGCTCAAAGTCCTTGTTGTGTCATTATAGGCCGTCATTGCCAGTCTCCTGAACAGCTGCTTCATTGTACTCCTGGCTTTGAAAAATCTCCATGGGTTTACTCCACCCTCTCTCTCAGATTTAGTATTTACTTCCTCCTCATTTTTCTTTCCCTGTTCTTCCGATTGGGACTTCTCCTTAATACCTCCCCCTTGGTCGGTTGTGCTGTTTCACTTACATTGTGTCATCTGTCAGGAACGGTCTGAATGAGTGAGTCACTCCCACATTTGAAATCTCACCTATAAATGTCTTTTCGCGTAGGAATAGCATTGGAAAAGGAGTTTCAGATGCCTTTTTTTTTGAAGGCCTATCATAAGTGTGCTAAGCTTGCCTCTTCAGGTGGGGCCTGGAGATCTCTCAGAATTACACCTGATCTCCAGACTACAGAGATCAGGTCCCCTGGAGGAAAGGGCAGATTTTGAAGGTGAGCTGTATTGAATCAAGTCCCTGCTGAGCTCCCTCCCTTTCCAAAACTTCACCCTTCCTAAGCTGTACCTCCAAGCCTCCAGGAATTCCCCAACCCAGAGTTGGCAATCCTAGTGAACTTGGAAGTGAGGCTGGGCCAAGCTACACATTGCATGCGAGATTTGGAACCGGAGCTTCTCATGATTTCTTTGCCATTAGAAAGCAGGTTCGGTGTGGGGGGGGGGCATGCCACCAAGGGAGGCGTGCGCTCGACACAAAGAGGTGTTCTGTTTCCCTGACAGAAAGTGCCTCTCTGAACGACAGTTTCCCAAAACAGGGAACGAAAAGACCGTATTGTGCCTGATAATATCCCCTTAAGCAGCTCTAGTGGGTGTTTTTTATTAGGGAAATCACATAGGAGGAAGAACAGAACTCTTGTCCAGGGAGCACCATGGCCCAGCCTCCATTCATCCCTTTTCCTGTTAGTTTGGCCCCCAGCTCAGTGTTGTTTATTTGTGTGGCAAAAATGTACTAAGTCTGTTAGATTTCCCATTCTTGCTCAGCAACAACCGTAATATCATCTGCTCCTGTAAATTTATGTTTTCTGTTCCATCAGTAAGAACTTATATTTATAACAGCTCCAGGAGGAGCTCTGGGACTCCCTACTTGGTGGCAAACCTACTTGGTTTCAGCTGTTTCATGTATTAAACCGCTCCTGGGCCTTAAGGTAATTTGTTACTAATAACTTACACGGGGCTAAGACTGCTTCACACCTTATACTGCTTCAGATGTTTGTCCTTCAAATGCATACACCTCCAGGGAGCCATGACCAATCACATGGGACATGTAGGGGGACTGGTGAGACTCGGGTCCATAGCCCCGAGGCCCAGTCTGCATTTACTATGCAAAGCTGTTCCGTGTTGCTGTGGTGCTGGCTTCCCATGCGGCTCAGTATAAAGCTCTCCTCTGTCTGCATCAGGATGCGTTTAGGGAGAGCGCATAAGAGAGGGGGGGAGGAGTGGCCTCCCAGGGGCACCGGCAGGGTGCTGTGCTGTGCTGCGGGGAGGAAACGGCACTTGCGACCCCTCAAAAAGTAAAAGGGGGTGACCTGGCAGAGGGGGAGGCGGGGGGGCAGGAAAGATGGAACAAGCTGGGTAAAAAACAGCCCCTCCCCCAATATGATCGCAGAAAAATGTTCCCTGGCTGCTTTTAAATGCAGACGACTGGATTTTCAGCAAACGTTTCCTTTGTGACAATTTGCGTATCTCCTTAGAAAAGATGAGGGGCGGGGGGAGAATTCAGCTCCAGTTGTCTGCTTTTTACTCAGAGCAGCTCGGCGGTGGGGAGGAGCAGTTGTACCACCTTAAAACTACATTCAGATAAGGCAGTGGGACGCCATAGTAACACTGGAGTCACTACTAAAATGATGCAGACAGCTGATGCTGAGATGAAACAACAGGAGAGTGGATGCAGCATCAAACGTAGCCAGGAATTTGTGAGACGATGTGAGATCATTTGCACAACGGTGGGAAGTACCAATGCAGATTGGACCATAGTCTACCCTGAAGCTCATTAGCTGATCTTCAGCCAATCTCTCTCCCTCTCCTCTCCTCCCCGCCCCCCGCCCTTCATCTACTTGTGAGAATAAAATGGAAGAGAGGTGAGTCATGTACGCTGAGCTCCTTGGAAGAAGGCTGAGATAAAGTTCATTAGAGATAAATTAGTGATTAATACTTGTGTTCCAAACCAAAGATGAAAATGTGGGTGCTAATACTGTATATAGACGCATACAGAATGCAAACACACACTTCAGCAAACAATATCTGCTGAAAAAAATAACTGCAGCAGCCACATTTTAGCATGGAGTTAGGTGCATCTAAACTCTTGGAAACCATCGAGTATAAGAATATCTAACTGTTAGCTGAATAACGGCTGAGGAGTTCTGTAACTGCTGTATTAACACTGAAGGAAAAGAACTTCTTGAAATCAGTGGCTGTAGAGGTCAGAAAATACCTCCAAGCCCATGCAAATATCTGTGAAACCAAAAGGTGGCAGCATTACACACAACACCGCCAATGGCTTACATTAAACACTTCTATGAACTTCTTCCACTAAGTTTAAGGAATTTTCATTAAATATGAAAGCAAGGCATCATTCTTTTGGAATACTGCACATTGAAAGATATTATTAAAGATAGGTATGTATTAATTCATAACCAAAGAAGGAGAAACTGGTTTTAACCTCCTCAGCTATGAGTATCATGTACATATCTCTCAAACTGCAGCAGAAGACCAATATGTAGATAATATTGTACCAGTTCACAGAATCTCTGTGCATCTCTCATAAAGATTAGTTTGAAAAAGGACAAACAATCAATGACTGACAAATCATTCAACTGAATCAATGTTAGGATGTTAGTCAAGGATGTTATACTATTGAAGAACATCAGTCCTGACCCTTCATGTAACTCTTACTGATGGACTGATATTACAGACCCCATTCTCAAGATATTGTTGGAGTCAAAATAATGCCCTACCCCTCATAACTCCTCTAAACCCCCTCCAGCATTAGGTAGTACGTACACACTTCCTTCTGCCACCCTCCCCTGACTGGTCTTCCCTCAGGAACAAGAGGAGGGTAAATTTTTTCCTTCCCCTTCAAAGTGACAGCAGAGTGGAGTGGTACTCAGAGAATGTGTGCCCTTTGACACACCTGTTTTAAACTCCAATCCCTCCTGCAATGACTGTTTCAGTAAGAGGAGAAATCTTTGGCAGGAGGGGTCAGGAAATTGCAGAGTAAAGAAAAGGACAAAGTACCCTTTTTATTTCTTTTCCTTCCCTTCCTCCCCCCTCCATATCTCCAAGGAATTGGTCATTGCTGAGGGGGAGGGCCGAGGAAACAGGCAAAGGAATGAAAAAGAGTCCTTTACCTCTCGCCACCCTTCTGCAATTATTCCCACTTCATGAATTTCACAGGTTCCCCGTTTGTCAATCTGGAATCCACATCTCACAAGCAGGAGCAAGGAACGCACCCTTCCTCTTTTCTGCAGCCTCTTCCTTCAAACAATAAGCTTTGGAGGAGCATCTATGCTCCATTCCTCACTGGATTTCCCCTTCTGACAGCTGGCAGAAGTGAGCAACCTTAGTCACATCTGCCACTCTTGAAGGAAGGGATAAAGGGCCCTGGCCCTTCTCTGTTCTGTTGACAAAAAAGCCATCAACCTTATACACTCCACTGCCATCAGCAGAAGGAAGTACCTCACAGACAAAATTTCCACCCTGCCTTTCTGTCCTCAATAGGGCCACAAACACAGCTAACAAATTAAAACATGCACAATAAAATCACATTTTGAAACCATTAAAACCAACCCATCTAAAACTACTAAAACCAGAGTTAAAATACATACAATTTTTAAAAATTAAAACATCGGTCTGGAAGGAGGGATCCCTGAGGGAACACCAAAAGAACAACCACTGGCAGAGTTTGGCAACAGAAGGAGAAAGACAACATCTCTCTGGGAACAGAGTTCCAGAGTTTTGGTGCCATTACCAAGAAGGGCCTCTCCCAGCTTGCCACCTACCTAATCTCAGAAGGTGGGGGTACAAGAAGCAGGGGCTCCAAAGATGACTGTAGTGGTAGTGTGGGTTCATAAGGGAGTATGTGTTCCTTCAGTGCCGTATGCTGCCCCTCTCAAAACAGGAGGGTCAAAAAAAGGCCCTATGGGGTCTGGATGTCTCCTGGAATTACAGTTTATCTCCACACTACATACAGCATTTTTTTTTTGAGGAAATGGCAGCTTTGGAGGGTGGACTCTATGACATCACATCCCTGCTGAGCACCCCGTCCCCAAATTCTGCCTTCCCCAGCAACCTCCCCAAACCTCCAGGATTTTACGAAGCAAGAGTTGGCAACCCTATGGCCACAGCCTGCTTTTCTTGTTAGGTGGGGCCATAGCATTTCAAGGCAGGACCTGACCCTCCCCAGTCAGTTCCAGACAGAGCTATCATATCTGGGGGAGTCCAGTCCTCAAACAGCTTTGCTGAAAAAAAATTGGTCAATCTCTGCTTTAACAGAACTTGACCACTTTAAATACTTTGTTGTAGTCACAGTCTTAGTAGCTAAATGGAGAATTTATAATTTTTAGTAATCTACCTTGAGTGTCTGTGAGAAAGGCAGCTGAAAACAAGTTTCTGTTATTTAAATGGAAAATGATCAGATCACAAATTAATTCTCCCTCCCCCCCCCCAAAAAAAATCACAGATGAGAAAAAAACAGTAGTCCAGGTAGAGCTAATGCACCCACTGGGTCCATTCTGAATACAGCCATATTTAGCCCTGATGAAACTGTCAGTTAGGTGCACTCCTGTTCCGCCTAATGTTGCCACAAGGAGCCGTGACTGCCCAGATTTGGGCCAGTCTCATGCACTGCGCAAGGCTGTGGGGTCTCTTAGAATTAGAGAATTAAATTCGTATCATGTTGCTACAAGTGAATATGCAGTGAAATTCCATTGAAGAAAATACTGGACAAATTGCATCCCTGAAAAAAGACCGCTGATAATGAGCTATACAAGGCTTTCAAAAATGCTTAATTTGCTTGAAATGTGGAAGCAGAAATTACTCTTAAGGCAAGAGTTTCTTTTACAAGAGTGTCCTGGCAAGAGGGGCAGCATAATAGTCAATTATTATAAACAAAATCCAGGTTTTTGAATTAAAATATTGGGCTCTGCTGAGTATTGGGCTCTGCTGTGGAGTCTGTAATAAGTTATGTCTTCAGAAGACTGTAATTATACTGGCGCCTGTCGGTGCTGCCATAGTAAAGTCTGTCACCATTTCCCTTATAAAGCCCATTTTTAAGCAATTTATAACATAGCCATTCTTTTAAACAAAATCATACCGGGCTGCAACTTGGCAGGAAACATCTCTGGGAGAAGACTGATTATATATTTATTTATATGAATTTCTAGCCCACCTTGTCACTTGGAGGCTTGTCACTTGGTGGGGAGTCAATTCAAGGGTAATAATGAAGAAGAAGAAATAATGCCTCCCATCCCAGTTCAGCTCTTGTCGCGGTCCACCCGTGTGGGCACTTGTGCATCCTGGCCTGGATGTGCTCTGCAGTTTAATTCGCCTCATGACTTTTTATTAGGGCTGCTAGACTGACCTTGAGAGACTTCTGGAGAGTGGGGTGGTGGTGGAGGTGGTATAGGGCACAGTTTTGGGATAACAGAGAGCTCAATGGGGTTATGATACCATAGCGTCTATCCTCCAATGCTGCCATTTTCTCCAGAGGAAGTGCGCTCTGTAGCCAGCAGATCAGTTATAATTATGTGGGAACACCAGGCCCCATCTGGAATTTGGCAATCCTGTCTTTTTCCCATTTATTTAATGTATTTATTTTAAACATTTATCAGCCACCTTTCTTCCTTACGGATCTCAAGGCAGCTTTACAACATAGATAAAACATGAAATAAAATACATTAAAATATAAAACCAAAATTTAAACTCAGGATTGCTAACAAACTTAATCAAATGCAATCCTAAATACAACCATCTTCAACTGCCTCCTAAAGATTGAAAGTGAGGGCATGGTGCGAGGGTTGCCAGGTCAAACCTTCTCCCCTGTGGAGGGATTTAGGGGCCATTCCAGGAGGGTGTGGGGACTTCCTGACATGATGACGTCACATGGAAATGACGCCATCATGTTCCTCTCAGACTCACACATCCCTTTTCCACTAAAATATCCTGGGTTGGATCCAGACCGGGTTGGATTCAGACTTGCATATGTTTCATTTGAAGAAATGCACTTTTTCTTTGGAGGTTTGAAATGAGCAAAACCTTCACTCTGAGTTTTAAATGGTTTTTCCCCCACTGGACGGAGAGCAGGCAGGAAGGGAGGTCAGTTCAATTGCTTTCCGGACATACCTCAGCCCACCTTCATACAAATGCTAATAGATCTAGCAGGAGAGATAATGAGTGGGTCAATCTCTCCCCCTCTCCCAAGCAGGGAACAGAGATTTGGTGAAATTTAATGCCAGAGAGACTTCAGGAAGGAAATTTCTGGAAACTTCAGGAAAACCTTCCCTGACCCGGCCTGACCTGGTCAGTGGGTGGGGAAAAGAGAGGTGATAAAACTCAGGAGAGCAAGGAGGAAGGGCTCTCTTTTGTGCTGGGTCCATTAGAGCAGACAGAACTCTTAGCTGAGGTCTGGAGGTGGCAGCCATTGACTGTGTGCTGGCCTGGAGAGCTACAGAAAACTTCAAGGAAATGGAACTCTGTAAAGGTTTTTAACTTCCTAAGCTAAGGAGCCTGTCCTACATTTTAACGTCTGGTAGGGCATGTATAGAGACAGGAACAGAGGAATTGTGTTTTACCCATTTCTTTTAAATCCCTTGCTCAATTTGGTACTGTGCAAAAACTATGCTTGCAAACATTTTCTTTTTAATAAATACTTTATAACTTTGGATGCTGGTAGTGGTTCTCTGTACCGCATAGACTTCCACCATCTTGGACACACTATTTTAAAAAGAGTGCCAGGGGAAAGGCAGGCAGTTGACAAGTGGCTATTCCTCCAGGGGCACACAAGGCAGTAAACTGATCCTGTGGTGACCATACATTGGGCAGTGGGAGACACAAAGGCAAGGCCTCCAAACTTGGAAGAGAAGCTGGGAGTACTGACCCTCCGAGCAGGCAGTTCCTACAAAGATGAGGTGATAGTGACAGGTTACGAGAGAAAGAGAGAGAGAGAGATGAATGTAATACTGTCTTCAAAATGCTTTTGTACCTTTCAGTTATTCACTTTGCCTCGGGGTATACACTATTATTATCCTTTTATTGACAGGAAAAGATTTTTTCCCCTAAAAATGTCTTGGAAAAAGTTTGGAAGTTTTACTTTCATTTGTTACTGCAGACTTCATTTTGCTAAAATTTCAAATTGTTAAACTTAGCTTGGTAAAACTAGGTATTTATAATTACAGAAAAATGGATGAGGGTTAAATGGGATTGATGGAAACACTATCAAATATTACTGAGTGGTGGTAACAAATGCTGTTTGTGTATTGGGACTTCTATCTTTCCTGCATAGGGCAAAAAACAGCTTGGAATGAGTGAATTTGATAAGAAAAATGGCCCTTGGGGAAAGAGATAAGCACCTCCTCCTCTTTGTGAACTTCCGACCCAGATTACAGCTTTGCACAGCTGCTTTGGGAGAGAAAAGAAGAGGAACCTCTCCGGGAAAACCTTCATGCGACTGAGAGTCAACTATTGTTTGATGATCAACATTATACAAGTGATCATTTGGAAAGAGAGACATGTAGATAAATTTCACTGACAAACGTTTAAAAAAAGAAATCTAAAAAAAAATCACATAAAGAAATATAACAAAATGGGTCAAATGTGTGAACATGCCAAACTTATGTATAAGCATTCTGCAGGTAAACTCAGAGAGCCACCACTACAGCTGCCTACAGCATTTGGCAAATGAGTGATCGCCAGCACAAAATGGCTTGGTATGCTGGTGTTGTTTCCTGATCTCTTTCCTGAGAGCCAGTTTGGTGTAGTGGTTAAGTGCGCGGACTCTAATCTGGGAGAACCGGGTTTGATTCCCCACTCCTCCACTTGCACCTGGCTGGATGACCTTGGGCAAGCCATAGCTCTGTACCAGCTGTTCCCTCAAGGACAGCTTGGGAAAGAGTTCTCTCAGCCCCACCTACCTCACAGGATGTCTGTTGTGGGGAGGGGAAGGGAAAGGAGTTTGTAAACCGCTCTGAGACTCCTAAGTGAGTGAAGGGCGGGATATAAATCCAATCTCTTCTTCTTCTTCTTAAGTTCAAAGATCAGGAGACCATCTCTCTAAGGGTGCGGTCACACGGTCGTTTGCAGCGGGTTTCGCCGCTGTTTCCTATTGGATTTAAAAGGGCTGATCAGACGGTCACATCTGCCTCCCGTTATGAATCCCGCTCAGTACCGCCATCAACCCTGTTCAGTGTCAGATTTTCAAAGCCAGGGTAGAAGTGAATAAATGCATGGGATAAAATTTTAATGTCGAATCACTTAAAATTGCTGCTTTGGGTACTCAGCTGCCAACACTAGTGAAGGCTTAATACTTCAGAAAGTAATACTGAATACTGAATCAGACCTTTGGTCTGCCAAGGTCAGTATCATCTACTCAGACTGGTAGTGGCTGTCCAGGGTCTCAGGTGGAGGTCTTTCACATCATCTACCACCTGATAATTTTAGCTGGATATGCTGGGGATTGAACCTGGGACCTTTTGCAAGCCAAAGGGATGCTGTACCCCTGAGCAAAATCCCCTCCTCTAACAACAACGATTTGTAACATGGTATTATCTTATTTAGGCATTTGTAGCAAATGTTTGCAGAAATCAACAGAGAATTATCCTGCAGGGGATCTGCATGTCATTGAATATTCCATGACTGGAGTAATTCAACTAAATCTAGAAGGTAAATGATTGAAATAGCCAAGGCCAGTTCCCACTAGTTGGGCACTCCAAACCAAACAGTGGATCGTTACCTTTGTGCAGACATAAACAAATTGCTTTACATGCATAGAGAAAAGATAATGTAGTATTTGTAATCAAATAGCTTCCATATACCCCTTCCTTCTTTTTCTTCATTTCCTCTCAGACTCACACACCTCTTTTCCACTAAAATATTCTGGGTTGGATCCAGACTAAATTTTCCATCAGCAGGATCGGACTTCCTTGTCCTCTCTCCTCCTGCGGCAGCCCACTGACCTCTATTAAATGCTGTTCCTGAGGACCCTGAGAAGGGGTGTCTGCAGCCGAAGGGGGGATGGGATTGATGGTAAATTCCAATTGAATCTGGATCCAGCCATCTGCAAGCTGTACCAACCATATTTAGCATTAATATTAAGAAATTGATTAGCGCAGCCATTACATATTTGGTCACATACTCAACATTAGTTTTTACCCTGAGTTTTGAATCTGCTACTAACTATGGCTTGAGATGCTTGTTTAAAGCTATGATTAGCTATAACCCTAATAATAATTAGCACTACAAAGGAAAAGATCGGAAGATGGGGTGTAACTGCTTCAGGGGGACCTCCGATGACTGAATGATGCTTAAGGGAAAACAATCCATCACATCTGCGCTGAGCTAATATCAGAATTAGCCCACATGTAAATGCAAGCTATTGCTTTAAAATAAAGCAACAATAAGATGAGACGTGGTGGCTATTGGATGAGAGACAGAGGGGGAGAAAACTCTGAGGCAATTTGCTTTCTGGACTGAAGAATGTTCAACCCCCCCACTGTCCTCTAGGGTTGCCAGGTCCCTCCTGGCCACCAGCAGGGGATGGGGGGTAGTGTTACTAGATCCAGGTTGAGAAACCCCTGGAGATTTGGGGATGGAACTTAATGGGGTTCAATGCCATACAGTCCACCTCCAAAGCATCCATTTTTTCCAGGGAAACAGATCTTTGTAGTGTGGGAATGAGCTATAATTCCAGGGTCTTTCCAGGTCCCACCTGGAGGCTGGCATCCATATAGCCTATAGATTATTTAAGCTCCAGCTACCCACAATCAAATAAAAGGGGAGATACAAGCTTTGGATAAAGGATTGGTAGCATGCAAGCTATGTGATTCCTAAAGGTCTCTTATCTGGAAACCTGCTAGATGGAGGCTGTAATTATTTGTGAAGTAATCAGGAATCACTTTTCCCTAGACCAGGGGTGGGCAATTGTTTTGGCTCGGGGGCCACTTTGAGGGAGCGGAGATTAGCGGAGGGCCGCACCTTTTAAAATGATTGCATTCATTAGTTAACTTTGCATTTCAGAAAAGGTATAAATTGTATCATAAAAATCCATAAATATAAATTAAATAAAATAGTGGTAGTTTTATTCAATTTATTTATTGTGCTAATTTCATATCATCTATAGCTGCAAGCACATTTAATTTTAGAACCCGTTTAATGAGACAAATGTACCCTATCACACTTTTCTACAATTTTTTTTGAAATCAGGAGTGAGATTGCTTGTTGAGATTCTCATCACAGCCTGCAAGTTAATGTCTGTCAAGGGTCTGTGAATGTCTATATTTACTCTTGTTGATCTTCATGCAAGAAAAACTTTGCTGACAAGTATATGTAGACCCAAATACAGAGAACATTTTCCCAGCAAATTTCTTCATACATGGAAACTTTTCAGCAGACAAAGATTTGTAAAAGTCAACTAATGTCACAGCATTAAACATTTCTTTCACGGTGTGATCTGACTGCATGTCAATAAGTTCAAGCTGCAGCTCCTCAGGTGCTGACAGTGGCCAACTGTCTTGGCGGGCTGCAAAAAACTCTGTGGCGGACCGCATGTGGCCCCCGGGCCGCCATTTGCCCACCCCTGCCCTAGACATTTGATGAGGGAGACAAGACACAGACAGAAATGAACAACAGTGATCTATTGAGCAATAAATAAAGTATTTAGTAAGGCAAATGTTATGTGTGGATGACTTCAATATATATAGTAAAACTGGTACTCAAGTAAAGGAAATAAATCCTGATGTGAGATTTGATTCCCCGTTCTCCAGGCAGGTTACCTCAGCAGCTCAAAGCTGCTCTTTTCCCACGCAGAGCATCTTTCCACCAGAACCTTTACCTACCAGTTAGAAATGATGGGCTCTTAACCGGATGCTTATTTTGTCACACTAAAATGAGCTGTCTTCCCTAAGTCGACCCCGCCTAACCCTAACTATCAGCCAAATAAAAGCCTGGCTAAACTGATGCTCCTTTCCAGAGCCATGAAATCTTTGTCCAAAGAAAAACGTTTCCCTTCACCCTACTTAAGCTGAGGCTGGCTCACCGCCTCCCATTCAGTGGAGTTCCATGGGCTCTGATTGGCTGGCAATCACCTGGCTTTGCATGAGGTTACACCATACTGGCTCTCACAGCTAGACCAATTTCACACATGCTACTTACTCCTGTTTACCGGTGGGGCAGTTTGCCCCGGACCGTTTAAACTGATTTCTCATTAGAGCTCTTGGCCCGTGGCTGTTTTCAATCTGCTCCCAGAGTTTGATTTCCTTGGCGAGGTTTCCTGCAGCTTCCTGTGTCCTCCCTCCTCCCACTCCCCTGTCTTCACCCTCTTAATTCCTCCCCCTCCCACTTTTTCTCTGCGAGGCAACAGGAAACTTCTTAGAAAATTGTTATGTCCTAATGGTGACCGCACACACGGTCAGAGAAATGCACGTGGCCAGGTTGGCTACCGGAGCTTCGCTTCGGGAGACAATAGCCCGGGTGGATTGGAAATCAGACCAACTGGCCACCCAAGATCCGCCAGGGGACCTATGCCGTAGGGTCACCTGTAATTAACCCTATCGTGGAGATTGGGCAAGGCCAGGGGTGTGGTTTAGACGGACATTTAAGCAGACCCCCCCGAGCCCCGTTCTCCAATCGTGATTTGTACCATCAATAAACTTATGAGCTGATTTCACTGCAACACATCTCTGGACCCAGTACTTTATAGAAATCAAGGCTCAAACTGAGACGGAGCAAAACAAGGGAAGCTGCGGGTCAAAAGGTGGCCCTGGGACAAATGGTGTGAGATTGACCAGGAGCAGCGGAGGGAATGGAGGAGCAAGCCCAAGACAAAGGCTAGTATGAAATCGGTCCTAATATTCTCTATAAGAGTAAGAACTAGGCTGTGCGTGTCTGTATGAACAGTTAACTTTCCAAGCATAAGAGCATCAAGCACATCTAAGGGGAAAGTCTATAACATGAACAAGGCATTTCATTTAGAAAGAAGTGGACTGTTCCTGTTCTTCATCATTTAGTTATTTCCTTATTAATCACGCTCTAAAATAAATATTGTGTTCAAGTAATGATGCAGCCCCAAGTGCACAAGTGACTCAGAGAGAGAAAGAGAGTTCAGGACAGCACTGGAGCAAAACAGATGTGCCTGAGGAAACGGTGTAGTCAAGGGACAATGAGTTTAACAGGTACCAGTTTGCAGCTGCAGCTCCATAAAACACGTTAGTGGCTCAGCCAAATATCCGGATTTAAGAGAGTGCTCTTCACTGCTACTTACGAATGCTTTCTGCAGCCAAAGCTTTTACATTTGCCACTGTGCAATGCCTGGGCTAATCGTCGCCTTTATCATAAACCAAAGAGGATTACTGAAGTCTCTTCGGTCAGCATAACTTAAAAATATGATGAAGGATTGTCTCATTGATTGTGAGAGATGGAGGCTCAAATTGAGACCGCTGAAAGCAGAGCCTCGTGATCTCCCCCACAGATCCCCCCATTTCAGCCTAGCGTATCCATTATAAACAAACGAGAATGCTGTTTCCCCCCCCCCCCCACAAGGTTTTCTTATCTATAAAACTATTCTGCTTTGTTGTCTTGTAGCAGAGAATGTACATGTGCCGGTGGCACTTTTACAGACAGAGTGATGTTGTTAGGTATTGGAAAGAGTCAGGACTGCCTTGGAAGCTTTAACCAGAATGATCCCTTATAGCTGCTTCAGCAGGAAAAGTTATACGCGCTGCTGCTCTTCAAGCAGGACCCAGCTGGCTCTGCTCCGCCTGCAATGGGAAACTGAAACACCTGAGCACTTCGGCCAGAGACGGAGAAGAGGTTTTCAAGAGAGTTGGTAACATAAAAACATGTTTTCATGTGGTGCGCATGTTTGTTTCTTTTGTCTAGCTGAGGTCTCTCTTTCCAAATTCTTTGGGGAAGATAAAAATAGCTCCTGGTCTCTCTCTCGCTCTCTCTTGCTTTCAGTCTCGTTCTCTGTCTTTCTTTGCCACAGATCTATTTTTGATGTTTTCACAGTAGCACTGTTTTAGCTGCACTGCTCAAACGACGGTGTATTTTGTTTTGTAGACACTGTTTTTAGGGATTATACTAGTGATTCTCAATGGGGGAGGGAGCTGGCTAAACTTGAGTCCAGTGACTCTTTTGAGATCAACAGTTTTATTCAAAGTATAAGCTTTTGTGTGCACGCACACTTCTTCAGATACACTGAAATGGAAGTTACCAGTCCATACATACTGGTAGAGGGTCAACAGCAAATTAGCATACAACTTAATGAAGATGTTTGACAGATGTGAGGACCAAACAGGAATAACAAGCTTAGTTTATACGGTCACAGTTTGTTTGGATTTAATTCGGGGGGGAAACATAGACCGATTTCCCACGAGGCACAGCTCCGGCGTCGTTCTTTCTTTGCCCCGATTGCGTGCTTGAATTTCCCACTATTTGACCCGTGGCTTCGCATGATTTCCGCCGTGGCTTCAGTGATCCTGTTTTTTGAGGATCACTGAAGCCATGAAGGAAACTGGAGGAAAGCGGGTGAAGCTGCGGGTCAAAATGCGCCCCACGGCAAATAGTGGGAAATTCAAGCAGGCAATCGGGACAAAGGGAAGAACAACGCCGGAGCAGTGCCTCATGGGAAATCGATCACACTGAAGCAAATATTTATTTATTTATTTATTCATTCTATTATTTATTTATTTATTTCGATTTATATCCCGCCCTCCTCGCAAACGGGCTCAGGGCGGCTAACATGGGCCCAAGGCCTAGTAAACATTAAAACCAATAAAATCAGTAAAACATTCAATAAATACAATACAATAATACATATAAACTTCCATAATATCTCTTCTGATGGCGACTTGTTGGCAGGTCTAATCCCCCCCCGGTGCCAGGACCATATAGGACCAGGGTTACATTACTGATGTCAAATGGTGGACGGTATCATCGGTGGCGGCTCCTATTTGAAAGCCTGGTGGAAGAGCTCTGTCTTACAGGCCCTGCGGAACTGCTTCAGATCCCGCAGGGCCCTGATCTCTTCCGGGAGCTCGTTCCACCAGATAGGAGCCGCCACCGAGGACGCCCTGGTCCTTGTTCTGGCCAGCTTGGCGTCCTTGGGGCCAGGAACGCACAGTCGATGTTTTGACCCCGACCGTAGTGCTCTCTGGGGTACATACGGAGAAAGGCGGTCCCTAAGGTATGTTGGACCCTGGCCATATAGGGCTTTATAGGTAAGAACCAGCACTTTGAAGCGGACTCGGTATGCTATAGGCAGCCAGTGCAGTGCCGCCAGCACAGGCCCGATGTGGTCCTGCCTTGCAAGACCCATCAGCAGCCTGGCCGCAGCATTCTGCACCAGCTGCAGCTTCCGGGTCCGCACCAAAGGCAGCCCCATGTAGAGAGTGTTACAGTAGTCTAGCCTCGAGGTGACCGTCGCATGGATCACTGTGGCTAGATCGTCACGGTCGAGGTAGGGAACCAACTGCCTATTACATTTCTATTTTGCCCTCCCTTGTGAGCAGGCTTAGGGTGGGTTACAACCGAATAAAAACATTGTACTAATCTAGTTTAAAAACTAATAACATAACTCCCAAGATGGTGGTCGATCAACAAAAGCTCTCCCTGTATGTATGCCCAGGTGGATCAGAGAGTTGGGCGAGTGGGCATCAAACACCACCAGTAGTATATTGACAAGCTACATGCAGATAGAAAAGGGCAGGGTGGATCTGAGGAGGCCGATATAAATGGATGCTCACTACCTCAACCAAAGGCCTGGCAGAACAGCTCAGTTTTACAGGCCCTGTGGAACTGTAATAAGTCCCTCAGGGCCCTGATCTCACCTGGAAGAGCATCCCACCAGCCTGGGGCCAGAGCTAAGTGGATGGGTTGAGGCTAAGTGGATGTCTCTGGGGCTGGGGACCACCAGAAGATGCTGTTCCGGGGAGCGCAACGCTCTCCAGAGGGCATATGGGGAGAGCCAGTCCTGCAGGTATGACTGCCCCAGATCGCATAGGGCTTTAAAGGTTAATACCATAACCTTGAACCTGATTCAGTACTCAACTGGAAGCCAGTGCAGCTGGCAAAAGCACTGGCTGTATGTGTGCCCATGCAAACATCACAGTCAGGAGAAGTGCTGCTGCATTTTGTACCAGCTGAAGTTTCCGAGTGAGGGTCAAGGGCAACTCTGTGTAGAGTGAGTTGTAGTAATCCAGTCAAGGTGACCATTGCATGGATCACCACAGCTGAGTTGCGAGAAGAAAGGTAGGGAAACAGTTGCCTGACCAGCTGAAGATGGTATAAAGCTTACCTGACAACATACATGACTTGGGCCTCCGTTGAGAGTGAGGCACCCAACATCACACCTAAACTCCTCACCGTTGGCACTGGCATCAGTGGCGCTCTGTCAAGGGTTAGGAGGTGGATTCCCAATCCCATTCCCCCATGGCTCAGGCATAGGACCTCCATCTTTGATGGATTTAATTTCAGTTGACTCTGACATAACCAGCCAGCCACGGCTTCTAACGCCCCAGTCAAAGCATCTGGAGCACAGTCTGTCTGTCCGTCAACAGATACAGCTCGGTATCATCAGCATACTGGTGACAACCCAGCCCAACCTCCCGGACCAGCTGGGCAAGGAGGCGTAGATAGATGTTAAATAACATTGGGGAGAAGATCGCTCCTTGAGGGATGCTGCATACCAATTGGCAGGGCTATTTTTGAGCAGGAACGCTCAGGAATGGAGTTCCAGCTGGCTTTCGAGTTGGCTACACCTACAGTCTTCCCCCCCTCAGGCTCCTCAGGCACCTCACAAGCCACAGGGTGCCTGGGGAAGCCAAGCTGATCCAGGGAGGGAAGGCAGTTTAAACTGCCTCCCCTCCTCGGGTTCCCCAGGAACCCCACAGGTGTGGGGCACCTGGGAAAGCTGATCCTGGGAGGGAGCTGCGCTGTCAGGGATGTGGCCTAATATGTTAATATGTTTCTATGGTTGGGTGGGGCCTATTATGCTAATGAGTTCCTGCTGGGCTTTTCCTACAAAAAAAGCCCTGCCAATTGGTAACGCAGCGAGAACCTCTCCCCAAGCACCACCCTGTGTTCCTCCATAGAGAAAGGAGACAAGGCGGTCCCTCTTATCCCTGCATCAGTGAGGTGGTGGGTCATAAGATCATAATCAATTATGTCAAACGCTGCTGTCAGATCAAGTAACAACAGCAGCACTGACCCGCCCCAATCCAGGTGTCTCTGGAGGTCATCTGTGAGGGCAACCAATGCGGTCTCCATCCCATAACCAGGGTGAAAGCTGGCCTGGAATGGGTCCAGGATGGAGGAGTCATCCAGGAAGACATGGAGCTGCTCTGCTACTGATCTCTCAACTACCTTACCCAGGAACGGAAGGTTTGACATTGGGCGGTAGTTGGCTGGGTCTGTAGGATCCAAGGAAGGTTTTTTCAAGAGCAGTCTCACCATTGCCTTCTTCAAAGACCCTGGGAAGGTTCCTGAACTCAGCAACAAGTTAATAATCTTTCCCAGGAGAACCCGTATTCCATCACCGCTGTCATTCACTAGCAATAATGGACACAGGTCAAGGAGGCAAGTGATGGGCTTCACAGTCACCAGGGTCCTGTCAATCTTTTCTTGGGAGAGTTGACTGAACAGATCCAATATATGAAAATTGGAATTTGATGTGTAAATGTACCCTTCTTAATTGTGAAATGCCGAAAGCAATGAACTGAGACCCTGTTGTTAGGCTCCACCCAACTCCTCTCAAGCATGGAGGTAACTAACAGCATCCTTTTCTTTAAGGTGGGGAGATTGATTGTGCAGTGTTATGTCTCCTCTTGTCACCAGACCAGAGAAATGCATTCCAATCTACCATTCCAAATTATATTACATTCTACTATTCATTACATTACATTACATTACATTACAATCACTATTCCAATCTACTATTCTAAATAAGAAATACAATAAAATAAAGAAGATTTATAGCCCTTCTTGGTGAGAATACAAATGTAAGGACTGGATGAGATTAGCATATGTAGTGAGATAAGAAGCCAATATCCCTGTTAAGTCCTGGGGGGCTATTGTTCCAAGTGTGGCAATAACTTGTAATTCAGCAGCTTCCCTTTCCAGTCTGTTCCTGGAGTTCCTTTGCAATAAAACAGCTACTTTGAGGTCACCCACTGAATGTCCTGGGAGGTTGAAGTATTCTACAGGTTTCTCATTCTTGTGATTCTTGATGTCAGATTTGTGTCCAGTTGTTTTTTAGAATAGGGTTTGACCTGTTTGCCCTATGTAGAGGACCGAAGGGCATTGCTGGCATTTAATAGCATATACAATATTAGAAGATGAGCAAGTGAATGATCCTGAGATGCTGTGGTTGATGTCATTCAGTCCAGTGGTCGCATTGACTGGATCTATGTGGCAGCAAAGTTGGCATCTGGGTTTATAGCAAGCTCTGGTACCAGTGTCCGTGTTCAAGCAAGATGTTATATTATTGTGGGTGAGGAGTTGTTTCAGATTGGGGGGCTGGGTGTGTGAAAGAAAAGGTTTGCCCCCCCACCCCCAGTGTTTGTTTAAGAGAACTGTCATGATCCAGTCAAGGTTATAAGTCACTGATTATGGGTTGAACTATTCTGAGCTGAGAGCTGTGTGTGACCCCTAGTGGTGTTCTGTTATTGTCTCTTTTAGGCCTGTCTTCTAGCAGGCTTTCTCTGGGTATCTTTCTGGCTTTGCTAACCTGTTTCTTGACTTCATCTGGTGGGTATTTTTGTTCCAAAACTGTTTGTTGTAGATCCCTCAGGTGAGAATCCCTGTCTATAGGGCTGTATGCCCCCTAGTGCTGATCTAAAAATGGGGGCGGGGCATTCAGAAATGGGAGGGGTTAATGGGGCAAATTTAGGATTTTAGGCAGCTTCTTCTCCCAGGGGCATAGACTTTTGGAAATTCCGGGGGGAGGTGCGCTCCTTAGCGCGTGCACTTTGCACGCGTGCTCGCTGGGGCGATGTTCTCCCCCCCAAAACAGCCATGCCTCCCCGGGCCCTTCTGAGGCTCACCAGCCACTGCTGCCTCTCTCTCCCCCACCCCTTCCCTCTCCAGCAGCGGCAGCCGGGCCTCGGAAGGGCCCAGGGAGGCGTGGCGGCAGGCGCTCCATTTTGCCGGGGGTGGCTAAGCCCCCCCGGGAAATTTCGGGGGTGGCTCGAGCCCCCCATACTCTACGCCTATGTCTTCTCCCTTTCAGTGGCTTCTGACAATAATTAAGAAGCGTTGTTTTATGTTCTTCAGCCTGCACAGAGGCTCAAATCCCTGATTCTAGCTTCCACCACCAGAACTTTAAAAAACCTGACATTTAAGAGTGTGTTGATAGCCATCAGGCACAAGGGTCTCATTGACAGAGCTGCCAGCTTCCAGGTGGCGCCCGGAGATCTCCTGCTTTTACAGTTGATCTCCAGATGACCAAGATCTGTTCCCCTGGAGAAAATGGCTGCTTTGGAGGGTGGACTTTATGGCATCACATCCCGTCTAAGGCCCCTCTACTCCCCAAACTCCACCCTCCCTAGGCTCCACCCCAAAATCTCCAGGTATTTCGAAGCCAGAGTTGGCAACCCTACTTACTGGATTGCTTCTGAGATCTGTATGTGTATGCGGGAATGTGTGTATGTGTGTGTGTATGTGTGGGTATATCTATATCTATATATATCTGCCCTGCCTGGAGTGTCGTTTTTACATCTTAATATTTTTACTTGCTTGTTATGAGATTGTTCCCCATCTCAGATCCTCCAAGGTCCTCCTCCTCTGGAGCTCTCCTTTCAAGGTAGCTGTTGGGACAGGCCAGCTGTTTGTTCAGTGGCAGCGGCAGCATGGCCTCCCCAAGGTGGTGCAGAGGACTCCTGTGAGGTCTGCCTTCCATGAGAAATGTGAGTGGTCCATAGTTTTATCCAAGTTATTGGTGTCTGTCTCATTATTCTGACTGGGGGGGGGGAGGAAGAATCAGCACTAAACATGTATATAATTTCCCAGTCACAATCTGATGCAGACAGTAGCCTGAATCTTCATTCAAAGGGCCGCTGTCTCAGATCGTTATTAGGACTGATTTGTAAGCCTCTAGTGTCCCTGAGCTTTACCAGCTGGATAATATATATTTTTCCTGTTTATTTCTGTTCTTCTTTTTTCTTGACATATGCTGGGCAGAAGCTAGACATAATGGTTGGGACTTGTATGTTTGCCTCCTGGATCTCCTGGGACTTGAAATAATAAAATTATTTTTAAAAGTAGTAGTCAAGGCTCTCTAGTATTGACTTGAACTCACAAGTTTCTCACTCAAACATATTTTCTTTTTTGAGGGGAAGGAGGAGGAGAAAGGAGGGAGAATCATGTGAGTCTTCAGAAAAGTCCAGTGCTTGCTTGTTCCTAATGAAGATCTATATACTAATTCCCAAGTGCCTCCTGTGCATGTGGATATCTAAATGTACACATCGGGGAAACTTGGGGGGGGGGGGAGAGATTTTCCTGCACACTTGGGAGAAAAATCTTAAAAGTGGAAAAAATTATTCGGGGCATACATAAATCCCCCCCAAAGTAAAAAGCATTCCCTGCGCATATGCATGTGCAGGGAATGCATTTAGCTCAGATCTCTGGTGGTGGTGGTGGTGGGTGGAGAAGAGCCTGGTGAGCCCAGTGGCTGGAAGCCACACGGGCCTCGCCGTTGTTGGTGGGGGGGGAGATCTTGGCAGGGGATAAGGCTCACCTTCAGCAGCTTCCTCCTCTACGTGGAGCTCCCCCCCGCAAGTATTGCAAGTCCCCCCTTCTTGTATTTTACTATTCCTGAATTGTGTTCTAATGGGCCAGCACTTATATCGGCCTTGGATCTGATGATTAAATTTACCTTAATTGAATATACTACTTCAGCACTTTGTATCTCTTTTTGTTGTATGTGAACATAGCAAATTTATTTTGTACTTTCATAAGTACTTATGAATACTTGAGCAATAATGCTGTGTACTGCAGACCCCTGGCCTGAATCTGATTCCCTTTCTACCCCCAAGGTCTTATAAATCTTTCCTTTTTAAAAAATGGCAAGATTTGTTTAAGGGTATCCTGCTATCATATCTTGTTTGGCCCTCAGAATAGCTTGTGTTGGATTCCAGCATTTTGTTGTTCCATTGGGGTGCTGATGAATTCCACTCTTGCTTAATTTCAACAATCCATTGTATATTCATGGCATTGATAAACTGAGTAAGAGTATACTTAGCATAAATAATGCGTTATCATATGGCAACCTTTAGTGTTTGGCTAAGGTGTTTTACAGTGAAATGCTAAGAGTGCTTTCCTGGGAATTCATTCATTCATTCATTCATTCATTCATTCATTCATTCATTTATAACACTTCTATCCCATCCTATCACATGGTGGGCTCAGGGTGGCTTACAACATAAGTGAAATACAATAAATATATAATTAAAACCAGTTAATTAAAACAAGAACATACATTGTTCTAGACCAGTCTGATACGCCTCCCGTTAGACGTTACCAGAGTAATAAGCATCTGTAGGCTTACTATGGGCAGGGGAGGCTGAGATGTAGAGACATCCACCACCTCAACCAAAGGCCTGGCGGAACAGCTCCGTTTTGCAGGCCATGCAGAACTGTAACAAGTCCCGCAGGGGCCTGATTTCAACTGGGAGCAGGATTCTGAGCAGATGTGCTTAGAGCTGCCCTCCTGGTTATAAAACTACCAAGACTGAAGATATCAAGGATATCAAGAATAAGTGGTCTTCTTTCCTAGGCCATTTATTTCCACTACGCCAGGGGTGGGCAAATTGCGGCCCGGGGGCCACATGCGGCCCGCCACAGAGTTTTTTGCGGCCCGCCAAGACAGTTGGCCACTGTCAGCACCTGAGGAGCTGCAGCTTGAACTTATTGACATGCAGTCAGATCACACTGTGAAAGAAATGTTTAATGCTCTGACATTAGTTGACTTTTACAAATCTTTGTCTGCTGAAAAATTTCCATGTATGAAGAAATTTGCTGGGAAAACGTTCTCTGTATTTGGGTCTACATATATTTGTGAGCAAAGTTTTTCTTGCATGAAGATCAACAAGAGTAAATATAGACATTAACAGACATTTGACAGACATTAACTTGCAGGCTATGATGAGAATCTCAACAAGCCATCTCACTCCTGATTTCCAAAAAATTGTAGAAAAGTGTGATAGGGTACATTGGTCTCATTAAACGGATTCTAAAATTAAATGTGCTTGCAGCTATAGAGGATATAAAATTAGTACAATAAATAAATTGAATAAAACGACCACTGTTTTATTTAATTTATATTTATTGATTTTTGTGATACAATTTATACCTTTTCTGAAATGCAAAGTTAACTAATGAATGCAATCATTTTAAAAGGTGCGGCCCTCCGCTAACCTCCGCTCCCACAAAGTGGCCCCCGAGCCAAAACAATTGCCCACCCCTGCACTACGCCATTTTGGACAGTGAAATGAATTTAGTCAAGTCTGACTGAATGAGGGGCAAACTGGGTCTCCCACTCTGATCCCCATGGTGAAAAGGCCGGATAAAAATGTAAGGGACTGGCTGACAGGCTGTTTGCGACACTGTCACCTACAAATTTCAAGCTGAAATCTAGGAAGGTAGCCCACACAATGTTTACCTTACATCCTTTTCTTTAATCTTTAGTTACTTCTTGTACCATCCAAAGGTTCTGGGATCAGGAATAACTTTCTTGGATGAAACAAGCCTGACAACAGAACAGAAAGTGGGATGGGAGGGAAAGGTGAGTCTCGGAAAGCATACATAGCTAGGGTGGCCAACAGGCCTAGAGAAAAATGTCCTGTCCCTTTAACAGAGGCTTAATGGGTTTTTATTTACTAGGTGATGCTGTTTGCCTCCGTGCCAATAAAAGCTTTGGCTGCCTCTTTCCACATATCAGGCCTCTATTCAAGGGACAGGACATTCACCCCCAAACCTGTTGGCAGCCTCAGCAGATATAACTTTGGAACCTTTGCCATTGTTATAGCAAAACTGGACAGATTTGCCAGGACACGAAAGCTATTAAAAAAAAATGAAGATAATCTTTCCCAGATGTCAATAACTCTTCAATATGTCCATAATGGTAGATATTACTTGAATATTTTTCTTGTCTTTTTAAAGCCATGATAACTAAACAGGACATCCTTGTTCAGAGGCAGTGTACCTTTGAATGACAGTTGCTGGGACAAGCAACAGAAGAGGCTTTTGCTTTGTTCATGCTCCGATTGCGAGCTTCCCAGGAGCATCCGGCTTTCCCCTATTGGCAGCCAGATTCTGGGCTAGACGAACCTTTGGAATGGAATGATTCTTCAGGGTTATTCTTCAGTTCTTATATTTGTGCCCAAGGAAACTTAAACTGAAGTTAGGGAAATAGAATATTTTCTGCCGAGAACTTAAACAAAAGTGGACCTCAAAGAGTTTTGTTTAATTTAAGGACTCTCTTGTGAATATCGGAGTTGGAATATAAGTTTCATTTCAAGCTAAGCGCTTGTGAGTAGCCTTTTAGATCTATTCCCAGCTTAAATATTTTTTGAAGCTCATTTTATGAGGAGCAGGGGATAAGATAAAAATCTCGGCTTTTGGCTTTTAAGGAGAAATGAAACATCATGACGTGCAGCCCAGAGAGCATTTTGAACAAGTTACCATTGCTAATTAGAAACCAAGCTAGTTAGCTATTGACATAAAGTCAGGCAAAATTATATTTATATTGTTAACTGAGGCCAAAATCCTGGGAGTTCCTTTAAATGGGCCCTGAGGCTTATACATACTCAGTGGTACTTCTGGCTCCCCCTCTTCAGCAGCAGCTCCCATGCCATGTCACAAACTGCTTTAGAAATATTCCGAGGACTTACCGAACAAGGTAAGCTTCTTGTTCCCTGCATAACTGCTTGTCTACGCCAACCTTTAGGTCTGACTGGTGATGACTTCGAGCAGGGACTTTTAAGTGGAAGCACCACAGCATTTTGGAATTTTTTTTTCCTAAACAGGCCTGCCTACCTTGTCCTGTTAGGATTCCCACTTTCTTTCTAGCACGTGCAGAATGGTGCCTGGGGAGAGTAGCCAACCCTGGGTTGAGAAATTCCTGAACATTTGGATGCCAAGCCGGGGAGGGGAGGAGTTTAGGGAGGGAAGGAGCTCAGCAGGAACTTGGTATTGTACCGTCTACCCTCTGGAGCTGCCATTCTCCTCTGGGGACAGGGTTGCCAAGCCTTACCTTTTTAACGGTGGCGGACTCCTGTCCCCAGTCCAGGAGTTATGCGCGTGTGCTTTGCACGCGCGTGTCATGATGACATCACCTGGAAGTGACGTCATCACACTGGGCACGTTGCCAGGGCGATGCTCTGGCAATCACCCCAAAACTCTATGGTACCATAGAGTTTTGGGGCGATTGCTAGAGTGTCGCCCCAGCAACGTGCCCAGCGTGATGATGTCACTTCCAGGTGATGTCATCACGCTGGGGTAGTCGGCCCAATCGGGCCAGTTCAGGGGTGGGGTTCCCCCCCACCGGCTGAATCCGGGCTGGCAGACTGGAGACCCCTTTAGCGGGGGATTCCCCGCCCCCGGGCAGACTTGGCAGCCCTATCCAGGGAACTCTTCTCTGTAGTCTGGAGACTGATAGTAATTCTGGGAGAACTCTAGGCCTCACCTGAAGGTTGGCCACCCTATGCCTGAGATGGTATAGCTTGCCTAAGGTCACCTACCAAATCAATGGACAGGAAAAAATCCAAGGGTCCTCCCCTTTAAACCAGGTCCATCCACACCAGTACAACTCTGTGTTAGGAAATTCATGGAGATTTGGGGGTGGATTCTGGGGACAGGAGGGTTTAGGAAGGGGAGGGACTTCAATGGTGTATAATGCTATAGAGTCCATTTTCCAAAGTAGCCATTTTCTTCTGGGGAACTGATCACTGTCACCTGAAAATCCGTTGTAATCCCGCCTTAAAGTCAGTTGTAATCCAGGCACAACCTGGAGGGTAGCAGCCTTTCCATTACACTAGCAGGTAGCAGTCTTTACGGCTCTCTCTTAGTCCCTGATTGTTCAATGGATTCACAAAGCTCCATTGATGAGGCCTGTCAATCTTTCTTCTTCTGTGAGGAGGAAGGAGGGGAAGAAAAAATGGACCAATCCGGGACTTTTCAGATGGCACAGTTTCAGATGGCACAGATGGCACACTAAATAGGGTTGAGAGACCCTGGTTCATTTTCCCCTCAGTCATGGCAGAAGAAAAAAAATGAAAAGGCTGTTGGGCCTGTAGCAAAATGTCAGTTCTGGGGAAAGCCTGGAAGTAACATTAGTCCTCTGTAGGAATTGATTCCTAGAGAGATGCAACAGTTATAGGTTTTCCCAGAAGTGATGTCATGATGTTGCTGCTGGCTGCCCCCCATATCCCTGCTCCTCTGTTCTCCCACTGGTTGCCAGACCGTTCCTGGCAACCCTAAAGTCCCAGTGAACTAGGGCTCTTGGAACAGCATCCTTAAAGTTGCCATTGGTGCCCCCCTTTCACAATCCATCCAGGATAATAGAACGGATTGAGGATGATTTTTTAAAAATCATCATGCCTATTTCACTCAAAAGATTTAGCCCTGCCACTTCAAACCCAGCGAGAGGTAGCCAGTTTTTGTTAGTAAAAGGGGGCAGCCAAAAAAGATTCAAAGGTCTATCTCTAACAACAAAATTTTGCTGCAGCAGGAACTTCTTTCTGAGTGTGAGTGGGAAAATACTATCCTTTAACATTTCCCTGGCTCCGAGAAAGGTGAGAGAAGGTAACTCTTTCAGTAACTCAGTTGCTGACAGGGTTGCCAATTCCCTCGTGGCAACCAGTGGGGGATAGGGGGACTTATCAGAAGCAGGAGGGAGGCCCAGGTGATGTGGACAGTGATGTGGCTGGCTATGTCACTTCTGGCATGTATTGGAAGTGACATCATCACATCGTGATGTCAGGCGACGCTGTCATCGCTTCTACCATACAGTTTTTGCCCAAATACCAGAGCGTTGCCCAGATGTCACTTCTGGGTGTCGCCACACTGCTGGTGAGGTTGCCTGGGCCTTACCCTCTCTCCTGGTAAGTCCCCCCGCAGGCCAGCTGATCGACTGTGGGGTGTGGAACCTGGTGGCAGGGGATCCCCACCTCCACCAGGGGGTCTGGTAACCCTACTTGCTGAGCAGGTGTCCTTCCCCCATAAACTTTCTGGCCCAAAGAAAACCAAATTTCCTTCAGGATGCAATTCTGTATACACTGCTTAAGAGTGAATTCTATAGAATACGGAAGGACTTGCTTCTGATTGAATATGCATAGGATTGTGCTACTAGTGGTAAATCGAAAGCGCTCTTCAGATGTTCTCCTTTTGTGTGCCATAGTTATCACTGATTGAATAGCACAGAGACGATGGTCAGCAATAACTTCTCATTGGAGAAAGCTCAAACATTCATCTGTGATGACCCATCAGCTGTTGAATTATTTATTTATTTTGAGATTTATATGTCCTTTTCCCAGAGTCCTGCTGAAGCACCAAATGGCATATGTTCCTGTGCAAATTAGCCCCAGAATTTTTGTTCAGATAGAGGATTTCTGCGTAATCCAGAAATCTGCATATTGTTCTGCCAAAATCACAGAGAATGGAAATCTAAAAGGTGAAGTAAATCATATCCAAAACTTATTTATTAAGTCCAACAAGATAAAATGTAAAGGATGAATACTCTTTGAGAGTTTGCTAAACTCTTTGAGAGTTTGCTAATACACAACAAAATGTTCTCACTAATAACACCCTTTCAAGAAACTCCCATTTAAAAATGAGCTCTCTAAAAAAAGAACATTGGAAGGGCACAATCCAACTTTTAAAGTCCCATGGGCTGCAACTGAAGAGTTAAGAATGAACTTAAATCTCCATCTTTGAAATCAATGGGACTTTAAAGTTTTAATTTTGGCAGGATTATTCCTTAATTGTTTAAATTACTTAGAAAAAGGGAGAGGTTGTGGGGGGGGGGGGAAGCTGAATATATTATGACAATCCCCCTACGGTTGAATCTGCTACATATGGATTGTAAGTTACATTCCGTTCCATGGTTCTTTTGAAGGGGTCATTATCTAACACTATTAGAGACCGAAGTGTAAACTGAAGGGGGGGGGGGATAACTTTGTCTGGCTGAGGAAGGGTTAAGCCATTTCCCCCCCTCACTTTTCCCCGTTTCAAATTACAATGAGAAGCCTCTTCTTTCCCAGCAGGGTTGTGCTTACATTAGCTTTTAGATCTCTCTTGAAGGGAGCTGCTATGTTTTCGCCTGCTAGAGGTGGAAATAACAGTTAAGGAACTGAAAGAGACTGGGTGGATTTACAGAAGGGACTCCCCCCCCCCCCTTTTCCTTGAGTTAAAGGCCTTTAAGTGCTTGGTACATGTTTCAGATTTGCTGGATATTAAAGCGAGTCAAAGATGTTACAGTTCTCAGCAGGCTACTGGGGAAAATAGATGTTATACTCCAAGTCGCAGATTAAGACAGAGAACTGTGATTCAGGAAAGAATGCCAGGTGGGAGAAGAGGAGAGTTAATTAATTATTTTGGAAGCACAGCGGAAGAAGATTACTCTGAGTGACCGAAGATCATCTCTTGCTAGTTAACAACCATATCCCCAAACTCTAACTATTTAAAAGGTTCTTTAAAAATAGGAATGCCTACATCAACTGACCAAGGTTTGGTCTTTTGCTCCATCAATGCAGAAAAAACAATAACAGCAGTGGAAATCTGGAAGTCTGAATTTCAGCTTTCTTAGAAACAACTGCCAGCCTAGCCGGTTAATATTTTAAGAGGGGGAGAAAATAAAACCGCCAAGATGTTGTGTGTGGAGATGACAACGTTGACATGAAGAATAGGGGATCTACAACGTTTTCGTTTTTCCTCTGGCTGCTGGAAAAATAGACCACATAGGAGATCGGCAGAGAAAACAAAGAATTTTTGTTTTAGTTTATTGCATCTTTTATATAGAGATATATATTTTAAAGATGGACCGAACTGTGCTCAAAGCTCTGGTGAGCTTGCTCTGGAATTATTGGATTTTAATGGATTCTGCTAAGGGAAGCATAGGAGACAACCACGTCCACTCCAGTTTTATTTATAGGAGGCTTCGGAACCATGAGAGGAAAGAGATCCAGAGGGAGATCCTCTCTATCCTGGGCTTACCTCACAGACCCAGGCCCTTCTCACCTGGAAAGCAAGCTTCCTCTGCCCCGCTCTTCATGCTGGACCTCTACAACGCTATGACCAATGAAGATGAGACTGAAGAACTGGAGTATTCGCTAAGGGGACCTCTGGGAGGCGAGAGCAGAGGGTTAAGGAAGGGATACCCTGCATCTCCAAATGGATTCTCTCGAAGAATACAGTTATCACGTACGGCTCCGTTGACTACACAGAGCCCTCCGCTAGCTAGCCTGCACGATGCCAACTTTCTGAATGATGCAGACATGGTCATGAGCTTTGTCAATTTAGGTATGTTTCTTTCTTTCTTTCTTTCTTTCTTTCTTTCTTTCTTTCTTTCTTTCTTTCTTTCTTTCTTTCTTTCTTTCTTTCTTTCTTTCTTTCAAAAATCTGGTCTACGTTTAACAGCTAGGAGCCTGAAACTATATATAATGTGATTAGAATTAGCAAGATCAGTCCCTGGATGATGTACTAAGAACGCTAGGTGAAGTTGTGCTAATGGGAAAGCGGCTACTTTGTAGGTGGCCGGGGCTGGTGTGTGTGTGGGGGGGAGTTTCTTCTCTCACTGTTTATATAAAGTCAGTTTCTATAACTCTCCTCTCCTGGCTTCTGTTTCCCTTCTTTCCTTGATGTAATAAAGTTGCAGCCTTAGGCAAATGGCAGTTTTTAAAACAACAACAACAAGACCAAGCACCTTCTCTCTCTCTGTGTGTACATATTTGTAAGTTGTTCACTTTACATATTAAACTGCAAGAGACGCACAGTAAAAGTTGATGGTTTAAAAATGATAGAGTCCTGTGGAGAGGGGGGGAAGGAAAGGAAATCAAACCATTGGGGAGAGAATTTTAAGCTTTCAAATTATTTCTTGGAGCTGATGGAAGTGAACAGATTGCAAATAAATCTATGCGATTTTTTTTGGCTAATGGGTAATTTTTGTTCATTTGTTTTTAGGATGAAAAACTTTTACATTAATTTAGGCCCACAGATTTTTGTCAGAAACTGTGTTCAGTTCAGTATCACTGTATCAAGTTCCAAAAGGAAAAAGCAGTTTCATTTCCGTGTGTGTGTGTGTGGATGGAGGAAGCAATTAAAACATTAAATGTTAGGAAAAGGATCAATGGAAAACAGGGGCAGTAATTAAGAGTACAATATGGTTACAATCTGCCATGATGCAAGGATAAACTACACATCCAGCTTTATGAGACCATTACATTGCAATCCTAAGCAGAGTTACACTTTTGTAAACCTACTGAAGTCAGAGGGCTTAGACCAGTGCGATTCTACTGTTAAAGCATGTTGATAATAATTCTGTACCAATATTTACTAATTTTAAATTGAAGGGGAAAGAGTCTTGAATTATGCTGCATCTGTTTAACTGTTAACATCCTTTCTGCAAAGGATTAATGGAAAATCTCTAAGTTTTATACAGCTTCCATGTTAGGAGTGATGTTTCCCCCGGAATAGTTTCTCTGAGAAACTTTAAACCATCAGCACGTGTTCTGACCTGCCTTCCGATGACCACATTTTAGGATCTCTGCCTTCCAAATTCTCATTCATTGCTGCAGGCTCTTTCAGGGCTAATGCTTTAACGCCAGGCCAGCCAAACAACAGAGGACAGCTTCCACAGGCATACAAGAGTTCGTTAAATTTGGAGGGAGCTGAGATCTGTTTTTATATCTCATATTGAAAGGCATCTACCTATGCAATGTGCTTTAAAACTGTTGTGGCATAGCGAGTGCAGTTTTTCATATTTCTTCCAAATGTTGTCCTAACATTATTTTTTGCTTATATGTTATCTGTGAGTTAAGTTTAGTTGCCTTGAGGAGATAATGACATCTCAGTGTCTACGGTAATATAGATTGTTTAATATAAAAAAGCATTGCCCACAAATATATCCTAAGGAAATATGAAGGTCTTTAAACGCATTGACTAAGTGCTTAGATGTACATGTTGTGACGGAGATCCTTGAAGAAGGCAAAGTGACACAATACACAGTACTAATGTGCACAGGCTCGGCTCTGGGCTGGTCCCCATTGGTGTCAGCAGGTAATTCAGTGTGTGTTCTGCTGAGGGCTTTTGCTGTTGTTGTTGCTGTTGTCACAGGCGACTTATGGCGATCCTATAGGGTTTTCAAGGCAAGAGACATTCAGAAGTGTTTCCCCATTGCCTGCCTATGTGTAGTGCCCCTCGTGCCCCTCGGTGGTCTCCCATCCAAATACTGCCCACGGCTGACTGTGCTTAGCTCCTGAAATCTGACGAGATCAGGCTAGCCTTGGCGATGCAGGACCTTCTGAGTACTGTTAAGCAAATAGCTTATTATGTTTTTCTAGAATCCTCCACTCTTTGATCCTACAGTACCTGTACAGTCAACACTTCGGTTCAGATGGATTTCTGTGGATGACCTAGATCCATAAAAATCACACACACACACACACACACACCCTGGGCCACCTGCATAATATGTAATCTGGAAATAACTTAAGAAATAACAGTGGTCCTAACAGAATCAGGGATGGGGTTTCCTACTATGTGGCTATTAACTGAAATCCGGGTAATGTGAATTATCAAACTTATTTGGTTTCTAAAAGCAATTATATTGCATGTTTTTTGCTTTCAAAATGGCTTATTCCAAAATCGATTTAGGTACTGCCAATGTAACTTAATGGTTGTTATTGGTGCAGGCTAGTTTAACACAATGGAAATAAATCCGTGTTCTAGAACAATTTCCCTATAGTTTAATTATTTGCAAATGCAGGTCGCTATTTAGTCTGATTTGCTCTGACAAACTACAAGATACAGTCATAAGTGAAAGCCCTTATTTTCACTGTAAAGCATTTCTTTTATGAAGCCTTTGATATGATAATTGAACTTGTTTTAGATTTGGATGAACAATCAGCTGCAATCAAATCCCTCCTTTTCTGGGGAGTGGCAGCAGCTGTGTTAAAGCAGAGAGTCATTATCGAATTACAATGCACTAAGCCTCATGAGGTGATAAAGAATTTGCATAAATCATTGCGCTGAAACTGTAACTGTTCAAAAACTCATATGTTAAAAATAACAAATGTGAAGTGTTAAGTCCTAGAACTGGTATTTGCTGCATGCCTGGGATAATAAAATTATTCTTGAGAGACATGTGAATTATAAATGGGGAAAAAAATCCTCTTGAGGTACAAAAGGTAGTTTCAGCCATAATACTGGTTCTGTAAGAATAATTGTGATAAAGTTTGTTTGCTTTGCTAATAAGATTTTTAAATACCTCAGAGACTATTGCTATGGCCAGGTTTTTTTTTTTTTTAAATCTAGAGTCAACTGAGAAAATTAACAGAACTGAAATTAAAATTTGGATTGCGGTTTCCTCTCTGTATTGCATGTCTTCAAAAGAGCAAACCCAGTTTTGTTTGCAGAGCATACCCAGTTTTGTTTGTAACATGCTAAGTCATGATTATACAGTAACCTCCTCTTCTCTCTCAACTGGCATTTCTAATGCCAAGCTTATTTTTTGTCAGAACTGATACCCAAAACTTGTGGGCTGATCCCTAAGCATCTTTAGTCAAGAGTAAGCTTCCTAGGCTATGGTTCACTGTGGCTTAATCCAACTAAGTATGTATAGTATGTAGCCCAAGAAGTCTTCTGGAATTCAAAAGAATTCACTATTGAATATGCTCTGTTAATTTTTAAATGCTCTGATACATTGTACACAACATGGGAGCTTTTTGTTCCTGGATTGGCCGCACACTTCCCTTCATCCGGTAATATGTTGTAGCTTCAGTTCTGGAAGCTATTTGGGTATCTCATTCAACACAGATATGCAAATCCATGTTATTATTGATGCTTCCCTTATTTGGAAACACTAAAAAAGCTTAATCTAAAAACTGCCCAGTTTATTCCATAAAATATCAAGACTCAAAGTAAAATAAAAATGTTTGTAATTGAGAGAGTCTAGGAAATTCCAAAAGCTTTTTTTTTTGGTTCCTTACAATTCACATTTGCCTTTAAAATATGAACTGAAGAATTGTCGTGCTGAGGTTTCCATTTTTATTCATTATGTGAAGGAATGTGAAGGGATTTTAATCTGTCCTTCAATCCTGATTTGAAATAGTAATGTTTTTATTTAAACCCAGTGCTTGCTTTGAACTGCTCTGCTAAAATTAAATAATCTACTTGGTAAAGCTTCCCTTGATCATCTGAAGGCAAGTAGAAGTTAAGCTCAGTTTTGTTTTACTTTACAAGTTTTAGGAGTCTGGCCCTCTTATTTCTCTCTTTCATTGCCAGAGTAACAGCCTCACCTGAGTGGCTGAAGAGGGCATCTGTACTTGCATCATTCAAAAAGGCATGTAAGAGGGCTTTATTTCAGAGTGCATTCAGTGGAAAGCAGTCTCTTTTGGCAGATTTGGCTTCATTTTTAACTGTGCGTTTTAATTGTGTATTGTTTGAGAGCCAGTTTGGTGTAGTGGTTAAGTGCACAGACTCTGATCTGGGAGAACTGGGTTTGATTCCCCACTCCTCCACTTGCAGCTGTTGGATGACCTTGGGCAAGCCATAGTTCTGTCAGAGCTGTTCTCTCGAGGACAGTTGTCTCAGAGCTCTCTCAGCCCCACCTACCTCACAGGGTGTCTGCTGTGGGGAGGGGAAGGGAAAGGAGTTTGTAAGCCGCTCTGAGACTCCAAGTAAAGGGCGGGGTATAAATCCAATCTCTTCTTCTTTTTAACTTGCTGCTGGATTCTTGTGATGGCTTTTGTGTCTTCGAGGCTGCTTTGTTACTTGCCTTGAGCCTGAGGAGATAAGGCTGGGTATACATATTTTAAATAAATAAACCAATATTGTTGATGTGACAGCAACACACTGGGAAGGGCTTCTGCTTAACCTGCATGTATTTGAATAAGGCTTGCATGGCTTCCTATGATAATTTCGTTGAAGTAAATACTAATTGCAGAGCATCGGCCCTTTGTGTATTGTTCTGTCAGTTTCTGCAGAGGAATTGCTTGTATGTTCACCCTTAATCTCACATAAGCACTCCTTATCAATCATTTTTATTCTTAATTTGCTTATATAATCAAGTAAAAGGTGTCAGGTTACAATAAATTAAAAGCAAGGAGATAATTTATTAGATCTGCTGAGCTAATTTTCTGAATCAAGTTCTTTAGAGTTCTCATTACTGAAAGGCAAACATGGCTGCTGGGTAATGATACTTTGTTCATCATCTGAGTTTCATCTCAACCTGAAGAAGGCCCATTCACAGGATCTCTGGGGATGGGACATTCATCTCATTGGATCTCAGAAACAACGCAGGGTCAGCCCTGGTTAGTACTTGGATGGGAGACCACTAAGGAAGTCCAGGGCTGCTAAGGAGACACAGGCAATAGCAAACCACTTCTGAATGCTTCTTGCCTGGAAAACCCTTTGGGGTGGCCATAAGCTGGCTGTGACTTGATGGCACTTTTCACCACCACCGACTGGTAAGACTTCTTCCTAAGAAGTGAATCATTGGACTGAACTTGCCAGTCACATGCTTGCATGATTCAGCATTGGCAGCTTTTGTTAAGTTTTGACACCTCGCAACCACCTGTTGCCACAACAAGGGCCAGCCCAGTTTATAGGGGGAAAATGGCAACAGGACCTTAAATTGAAGCGAAACCAATAGGCTTCTTTTATCTGGCAACGCTTTTCTTGTTTTCAACTCACTTGAGATTTATCCCTTTATTGGCAAAACGGGTCTGAAACACAACTAACGACAACTTTTTAAAAAAGTCCTGCATGTGCACAGCCAGTGTATTTCTCCCTATAAATGGTTCTAACTGTTCTGAGGTAAAAGAAACAAAGACTGCTATGGCATCTGTAAATAATTTATTCTGATATAATCTTTTGTCAGATGCTTAAAGGCAGTACCTTGCGGTAGTATCCAACATTATTTTGAAAATGAAGATTTAATTTTCCCCCTCTCATGGATTGGAAAGAGACGCAGCATCTTTGTTTCCTGAGAAATCTGAAAAGAAATGCCAATAACCAAAGAGAAACTAATATAGCAGATGGTTCCGAGTGTAGGGTGAAGGGACATATATATGTGTAAATATATGGACTGTCTTTAATAGTTTTGCCTTTAGGAAGGAGACTGAGGCAGTTCCGCTTGTTTTTTTTTTAGTATCAATTGCTTTTTCAGACTAAACACAGACTTTGGGTGGAAAGCTGTGGGATATGTACAATACATGTCATACTAGGAAAACAAGAAAATTCATAGCAACCATGGACAATGATTACAGTCCCCCATAATAACACCCCATGGTCATTATAAGTTTTTGTTTCCTGGAAAACTATGCAGCGTGCAATATTTCTAACCAATTTCTGCCTACACAAAGACCTCCCTGAGCTATAGGGCTGCCAAGTCAGCCTGGGGGGCAGGGGGTCCCCCACTACAGGGGTTCCCGATCCGCCGGCCAGCATTCGGCCGGTGGGGGAAACCCCACCCCTGAAGTTGTCCAGCCAGGACGACTTCCCCCACGTAATGACGTCACTCGGAAGTGATGTCAGCAAGTTGGGGGGCGTTGCCAGGGTGATGCTGGCAATCGCCCCAAAACTCTATGATACCATAGAGTTTTGGGGCAATTGCCAGAGTGTCACCCTGGCAACGCCCCCAATGTGCTGATGTCACTTCCGGTGATGTCGCCGGGCGAAGCGTGCACCGGGGAACCTCCCAGCCAGAGGAGGACTCCCCCCGCCGGTGAGTACCAGAGACTTGGCAACCCTGCTGAGCTATATCTGGTTGCTATTATGAAAAAGAAGGCTGGTATATGTTCTGGATGTTTATTCTAATATTAACCAATTGAAACTGGCCTGTTCATGAATGTAGCTGGTATACCCACACCAAAATGAAAATAACAAGTCAGTTAATATTCTGAAATCTTCATATCTGAATCTTATTCTGGTCCCTAGTTCAAGAATATCAGAGGGGAGCAGATATATAACTCAAAGGGACATTTACCAATTAGCAGAATTACATACACATCTTGTGCTGGCAGAGCTCTCTTTCCACATTGGTGATTACACTAATTGCATTGCAGGTTCATTGACTTGAAGAGTGTTTTGATTAATATAAACAGCAATGGCTGCGATTTGCTGGCTACTCTGTTCTAGTGAAGTGCTGCTAGGCACAGGTAAATGTTTTTGTCTGTACACACTGGCATACAGGTAGGCAGAGCTGAAGACTGGGAGGGGGTATAGAGGCAAATGTTTCACCAGGTAGCATTTGCTGTGAATACTGCACTCAATAACAGGTGTGCAATGCAATCAGTATCAGCAAAAGAGAGAGCCAGATTTGGGCCCCAGATAAGCCCTGTGCAGATGTCTAGTTCATGTCTTCCCTCAGAGGGAGAGGGAAAGCAAGCATGAAGCCCCCACCTTCACGTGAATGCTAAATGGTCTGCACAAGACGAATGTGCGGAGAAAGTGCCTGTGCACATAGACTCTCACTGTGATCAGCCATGCTTCAAGATCAATTTTGCTGTAAGCATTAGGTACCCGGGGTGGGGTGGTACAAGTATCTGAACAAATAAAATCTGTCAGAATTTCATCCCAGTTGGAAGAGGGAGAAGTTCCAGCCCAAGATAGTAACACTAAAATAGCTCAGGTAAGCAGTACCCATCCTTACATAGAGCCAGAAAGCTTTCCCTAAGCTTGAGACAATGCAAGAACCGGTAGAAGGAGGGGGCGCTTTGAATGGGAAGGCCAGCCTTGATGATTCCGTTAGAATTCAAGCACCTTGGTGCTTGCCAACAACTTTCCTGGTACCCACTGAGTGCTTTCATTTGTGGTTGGCTCTGCCTCCTACAACAGCCATTCCATGACTGGGCCTGCTGCCTTGTGACAGAATTGCACAGGTGCCAGCAGACACCAAAAGGCTGCCCCCCCCCCCCCCAGTTTAAGCTGACTGTTTTGGTTGGATAACGTTCCTGTCAGGCACATCCTCTGAGTGACTCCCTTCTCCCCTCTGCCTCATGGAACTGAAGCAGCTGCAGTAAGGTACCAGAGCATTGATGCACACCGTTTGCTTACTTCAGATGAGTTACAATAACCATATTAATGAACTGGATCCATTTTGGCTGGGTCTTGTTTAGTTACTCTGCAAATGCATGCTTCTGATCGCTAGTATGTAGTCATGAGAGTCTTACCTCTGAACACATTCACTTCCTGGAGTTAGCATGGCTAAAGGTTGCTGAGAAATCTGTCTTCCTTTGGCCTAATCCCTTTTAGAAGGCATCTAAACCAACAACCATTACCACATGTTGTGATAGTGCTAGGGTCGCCAGGTTCCTGAGGACCACCAGAGCAGGACAGGGGGTAGGGTTGGCAGATCCAGGCTGGGAAACTTCTGGAGATTTGGGGGTGGAGCCTGGGGAGGACAGGGACCTCAGTGGGGTATGATGCCACAGAGTTCACTCTCCCAAGCAGCCATTTTCTCCAGGGAAACTGATCTCTGTAGTCTGGAGATGAGCTGCAATTCCAGGCGATCCCTAGTTCCCAACTGGAGGCTGGCATTCCTAATCAGTTCTGCAAGTTAATTATGGCTGTGATCACACGAGCAGTTTGGCCTGATGCAGCCACCCCTCCCCTCCGGATCAAATGGGCACAGCCACACAGCCACACACATCTGTCAGGTGTTCCCCCAGCATACACATCCCATCATGGGATGACTTGGAGCCAGGTTAAAAAGGCACCACACCACAAGTGGGTTTTTTTAGTTCCCTGCACGTTCGTTGTGCATGGCTGGATGTCTGAACGTGGGGGAGCGTGTGCAGAATGGATTTGGCAGCCTGAACTGCTAGGGTAGCAGGTTTTTAAACTTTTTGCCTATGCGCACATGCGCACACATGCATTTTTGGAAAATTTTGGGGCAGCGCACTCCATGGCTGAGGCACTGCAGTAATGTGGATGCTTGACCACGGGATGTCTGCATGGGTAACCTGCAGCAGGGTGTGCTGTCCGGATGATATGCCCCGCAACACTTTAAACTGGTACAATTAGAAGCGGCACCATATTGCGGCAAGCCGCCAGTGTGGCCACAGCCTGTGTGTTGTGTGAAAAAGCACTTTCTTTTGTTTGTCCGTAGCCTACCATGAATTAACTTTGTTGCGTAACTGTGAAATGCAAAGGGGGAGAATGGGACCAAGGCTTTGTGATACTATGAACAATCCTCTCCACCAACTCCTCTCCCTGCCTGTGCCAATCCTGTGCTGGTTCCATTGCTCAGGGTTCTCTGCTCTGTCGGGCAAAGTGGCAGCCAGCAGGAGGCAGTAGTCTTCCGTTTAAGATCCCGCAGCCTACAGACAATTGGCTGGTTATGGTTTGATTATTGCAGGAAAGTTCTGGTGTTTCTGCTTAGTCTGAGATTAACAGTTTATGAAGTGCCAAATGCAGCTTCCTGATAGCGAGAGGCCCCCCAGGGCTCTGAGAGATTTCTGACTGCGACTTGGCTTTGCAGTTACTTCCCACATTCTCCCTGCCCTCTTTCTCGCCTTTACTGCCAGTCGGTGGTGAGGTCACCAAACCTATTTGTAGCTGCTTTAATTAGCCTATGGAGCAAAACTGGAGAGAAACAAACAAATTAAAAAAAGTTGTGCGTACAAAACCAATTGAGGAAGAACTGGAGCGAGAGAACATATGGGCATCTACAGCTTCTCTATACTGAGTGCCGGTCCATCTAATATTGCCATCTTGCGAGCCTTCTTCAGATGACGTATGTAGGATAAGGAGAACACAGAGTAGGAATGCAGGCGCTGCTGGTACCACTCTAATAAGGACACATGAGCCCTGCTGGATTAGATCAGTGGTCTATTTACTCCAGCATCTCCTCTCACAGAAGGGACAACCAGTTACTCTGCAGGGGCAACAACAAGGCATAGAAGCTGAGGCCTTCACCTAATGTTGCCTTTCTAGCACTGATCATCAGAGGTTTACTGTCTCTGAATGTAGAGGTTCCTTTTAGTCAGCATGGCTAGTTAATCTCTCCACCCAGGGCTATTTTGGGGCAGAAACGCACAGGAACAAAGTTCCAGCTGGCTTCCGAGTTGGCCACGCCTACAGCCTTTCCCTTTCGGGTTCCCCAGGCACCTCACAAGCTGCGGGGCACTAGGGGAAACCAATCCAGAAACTGCCTTCCTTCCCTCGGATTCCCCATGCGTCCTGCAAGCTGTGGGGCACCTGGGGAAGCTGATTCCGGGAGGGTGCTGCGCTGTCAGGGGTGTGGCCTAATATGCTAATGAGTTTCTGTTGTTGGGTGTGGCCTATTATGCTAATGAGTTCCTGCTGGGCTTTTTCTACAAAAAAACCCCTGTCTCCACCTATGTGCAATTGCCAGAGTGGAAGCATTAGGGTTGCCAGGTCTGGGTTGGAAAATACCTGGAGACTTTGGGGGTGGATACGGGAGTGGGCAGGGTTTGGGGAGGGGAGGGGAGGGGCCTCAGCATGGAACAATGCCATAGAGTCCACCCTCCAAAGCAGCCATTTTCTCCAGGGGACCTGATCTCTGTTAGCTGGAGATTAGTTGTAAAAGTGGGAGATCTCCCACCTGGAGGCTGACAACCCTAGGAAGTATGATACCTATACACATGCAAAGTGAAACTGGGATTGCTGCTTTTCTGAAGAAGAAGAAGAAGAAGAAGAAGAGATTGGATTTATACCCCGCCCTCCACTCCCCAAGGGAGTCTCAGAGCGGCTTACAAACTCCTTTTCCCTTCCCCTCCCCACAACAGGCACCCTGTGAGGTAGGTGGGGCTGAGAGAGCTCTTTCCCAAGCTGTCCTTGAGGGAACAGCTGGTACAGAGCTATGGCTTGCCCAAGGTCATCCAGCCAGGTGCAAGTGGAGGAGTGGGGAATCAAACCCGGTTTTCCCAGATTAGAGTCCGCGCACTTAACCACTACACCAAACTGAATGTTCCCAGGGACAGGGATGCAATCTCCCTGCATTTACTCTGTATTTGTTCTGATGAGGTAGAAGCCAGATCATTGAGCTCATTCCCACTTAAAAAAAATTATTTGGTTTGCAGAAATACAATATATGAATATCATAAACTAGGGTTGCAAAGTCCGGGTTGGAAAATACCTGGGGACTTTGGGGGTGGAGCCAGGAAAGGGTGGGGTTTGAGGAGGGGAGGGGCCTCAGCATGGCACAATCCCATAGAGTCCACCCTTCAAAGCAGCCATTTTCTCCAGGGGAGCTGATCTCTGTCAGCTGGAGAACAATTGTAAAAGCGGGAGATCCCCAGGCCCCACTTGGAGGCTGGCAGCCCTATCATAAACACAAATCAAGGCAAATTACACAACACAATTACACAACACAGTGTCAAATGTATAAATGTATAAAATTAATTTCTTATCAATCAAACTCCATTTAGTGTACCATAGTTCAAGCCTAAGTAAAATCATAGGCTATGACTCAGAAGCCTATATTATATTTTTATACTGCTGTTTGGACTCTGAGAAATTTCATATCTATGTTGACTCTGGATTGGATAGTGACGTTATTTATTTGGACCTTTCTTACGCTTACTAGGTAAAGTTTTAGTTTAGTTTTAGACCTTCTCGGGCAGGTCTCTGGAAAAGCAGCATATAAATTTTCCAAAGAAATAAGCAAGCTCTAAAGCTCTTGAAAATAGCTCTGTGAAGTAGATTTTTATCCTTTTATAAATGGAAATCTGAGCTTGCAAGATGGTGCCATAGCCAAAATTATTTGTTAAAAATGGCTTTGCTTAAGATACAGGAGCCACTCCCCTGCTTTTCTAGGCCTGTGGAAGCCACCTAACATTTATGGTTGTGGTAGAATTTGAACATAGATCTTCAGATCTCAAACAACAGAGGACAAGAAGCCATTTTGCTGCCATGTCAGTCTCTTCTCTCTGCCACTGTGCACCCCCACGTGGTCCCTTTCTCTGCTGCTGTGACCAGGGGTCATTTCAAAGGGGAATGAACAGAAACAGCATTCCAGGAGGAGCGAGCCCAGGGCTAGAGCGTCACAGGCTCACTTCAGAGCCCATTTTCCTCTATGGTGCGTGCTGGAACACTGCAGTAATTTCCCCTGCTGCTGGTGCAACTCCAGCACACCCAGGTCTCCAGCTCTGAGTCTGAGGAGTGAGTGCTGGTCTCAGGCAGCAGCCCCGCCCCCTCATTAGTAGCCTTCCGGCTATAGGGCACCCTGCTCCCAGCAGCCCTCACTTGTGGTGACGCATGGGAGTCTGCTGCTTGTTCTTGTGGTCATCTGCATCGTCCCCCCATGCCTATTTTCTTTGTGCTTTTGAAGCAGTTTTTCTCCAGGTAGGCTCCGCCAGCTCTGAGTTGGGAAAAACCTGGAGATTTTTGGGGTGGAGCCTGAATGGTGGGTCTTGCCTTCTGACACACTTCCGGTGATGTCAGGGGGTGTGGCATATGCAAATAAGTTATGCTAATGAGTTATGCTAATGAGCTCCTGCACCTCTTTTTCTATGAAATGACCCCTGGCCATGACTGAGTCAGTTTTCCCCCCCTCACCACCTTCTGTTTATTGCTGCCATTGCTAATATGCCATTATGTGTTGCTAATATGCTAATATGCCCACAATGCTACTGGACTGGGGTGGTGGTGCAATGTCTACATTTGTACAGACTAGACCAGGGGTCTCAAACATGCAGCCCTGGGGCCAGATCAGGCCCCCAGAGGGCTTCTATTAGGCCCACACTGGAACTGGCCCTCTCCTGCTTTCAGTTCTGCTGCTGCTGCTGCTGCATCATCGCTTGCTTCACCAGAGTCTCTCACTCGCTCAGCCATTTCATGTTTCAACCTGGGTCTTAGACTCCGAACTCTGAGCAGGAGATTTCTGTGGTGAATGTCAATAAATCTAAAGTAGGTTTGCAGCTTACAGATACACTCTTGAACAGCATACTCAAGATTGCAACAGTACAGGCATTTTGATGCAACAATTCAGAGCAAGAGGTGTCAGTCATCAGAGACTGTTAAATAAACAAAACATTGCACGTGGGCTACTGTTTTAAGCATGTTTTTATTTTAAGTAAAAAAAAATATTTGTGTTTGCGTCCTTTATAAAGTTTATATCTCCGCTACCTGGCATTACATTTTATGACACACATGGCCCGGCCTGACAAGGTCTCATTTATGTCAGATCCGGCCCTCATAACAAATGAGTTCGACACCCCTGGACTAGACTATAAACAGTTCGGGGGGGGGGGGTTATCCCCAAATTAGTTTGAAATTATATTTCTCTCAAAACACAGAGGTTCCTTCCAGTTTGCCGAACTCTCAGCCATTAGGGTTGCCAAGTCCCTCGAGCTTACCGGCGGGGGGGAGTCCTCTGCCGGCCGGGAGCTTCATCAGTGCACACGCGCCGGCTGACGTCACCAGAAGTGTCGTCAGCACGTTGGGGGCGTTGCCAGGGCGACGCTCTGGCAATCACTCTGGCAATGGTATCATAGAGTTTTGGGGCGATTGCCAGAGCATCGCCCTGGCAACGCCCCCAACGTGCTGATGTCACTTCCGGGTGACGTCATTACGTGAGGGAAAGTCGTCCAGGCTGGACGACTTCGGGGGCGGGGTTTCCCCTGCCGGCTGAATGCTGGCCGGCGGATCGGGAACCCCTGTAGCGGGGAATCCCCCGCCCCCCGGGCTGACTTGGCAGCCCTATCAGCCATAGCTGTGGCTGGTCTTGTTGCCGGGGCTTGTCGACTGGCGCACACAGAGGCCGGCCCTTGGTTATTAGGGTTAGGGAGACACACTTGGTCCTGATCTATGCATGCTATTGCATATCCTTCAGCACAGGTGAACTGATTTTCTTGGAAAGAATTGTGTTTCAGGACATACGGGATGGTAGAAAAGTTTTTTCTGGGTTTCCATTGTCTACTTCACATGTGCAAGTCACCAATGGAAGGTGCAATCACTGACTGATAATACAAGTATTTCAGTCAGTCCTATATTGCTGATCTGGATGCAGCTGGGGTGAGCGTACACAAGTGATTTTTTGTTTCTGTAGTGCTCTTGTGGTGCTCCTGTGGTTACTTGTTCTTATAAATGTGCCCCCCCTGTGGAGAAATAAAAATATAACCAAAGGAAATTAGCTTTCAGTAGCTGAAATCCATGTGGTTTTATCTCAGTTTAATGACATTGGGACAAACATCATAACATTTCTCAGGAACTAGGAAACTTGCTCTGAGTTACCGGGGGATTCCAATAAATTCTAAGAATGATTTGGAAAGCGAAACAAATAGAGTATAGAAATATGAAAAGTGATAAGGGAGGCGAGTCCATTTAGTTCTTGCAGCTTTGCAAGTGGAGGGAGAAATCTAGATTGCTGGAGCCTATTCAGAGTACAGTGACTACCTTAGTTCCAAAGGCAAATCCTTTCATCCCAGCAAAGTAAAACACACACACAAAAAGGCCCCATCCCTCCTCGGTGTGTGTGTGTGTGTGAACAGGGAGTACACACAGAGCAGCCACTAATGCTTCTGGCCATAAATAACAAAGTTGCTAGCTTGCTAAAAACCACAGGTTAAAGGATGAGGGCTGCCATGACGCACACAGAGAGGCTGAGATCAGAAGGGAAGTAAAAAGGAGGTCAGGAGAAACAATGAATCCCCTTGTTCAGAGTCATATTTATGAGTGCTTCATTGCACTGAAAGTTCATATTTTATTGGCCAGGCCATGGGGTTTCCCCATTTGCTCATCTCTTAAAATAACACCTCTGGCTAAAGATTCCTATAAAAGCCCATGAGTGCTATAGCAGACAAAACTGTCAGTCCTGACAACCAGTAAGTTTGTTTTGGTGGAATAGTAGTAGAGGTGGTTCAATTTTGCATTGAAGATTGAGATTTTTTTTTGTGCAAGGCTGACAGAAGGACATGTTAAGTCACAGTGATTTTAACTCCTAGTTTTTTTGGCAGAGATTTCTTACATTTTGCTTTTGGTCAGTCACCGTATTACCTGAATGTCATTAATTTTTTAGACACACTTCAGGCTTTAGAAATGGTATGGTAAACTCACAAATAAGAAACCGTGCTTCCATTGTGAGTAAAACAGCATTACTCTGCTAGGCTCAGAAGAATAATCACCTCATCAAACATTCATATTGACTTTTATCTCATAGAATTTCCAATAGGGTTGCTATCACAGTTCATCTCCAGATAACCAAGATCCATTCCCCTGGAGACAATGGCTCCTCTGCAGGGTGGACTCTGTAGCATTAGATCCTGCTGAGATTCCTCCCCTCCCCCAAACCCATCCTTCCTAGGCTCCACCCCTAAAAACTCCAGGTATCTCCCAACCCAGAGCTGCCAACCCTAGTTTCTGGACCCTCACACCTTGCAGCTGCTTAGCTGGCTAGCAGAGGAAAATGACACCAGAAGGGGAGGGGGATCAGCAATGACCCAGCACACTGACCACTCTCCATGAACCCAAAGGTGACATCAGTGTGTCACGGGGGGACACCAGGGATGCTGTAGCATAGAATTTTACTCAAATGTCAGACTATCTCTAGTGTCTCCCAGTGACAAGCTGATGTCCCTTCTTGTGAACACAGGAAGTAATCTTAGTGCATTGCTGGCGCTGTCAGTGCAACACCAGCAAGCCCCCCCCCACCCCCCAGTAAGCCCTCCTGCCTAGTATCTAAACATCCATACACACAGTTTTCCCATGTACTTTTTTATTCCTGCAGATCCTGTTATACTCAAGAAAGATAATTCTTGGGGTTGCATGGAGGAATAGCTAAGCATATCACAGGGCTGAAGTGAAGACTGATGGATAAAATCACCCCTAAGCAGAGCTGTGCTTATGCCTGGCTCACTGCTATTGAACTGAATTGACTGTGGTAATCTGTGGCTGCAATCAGGTGGCAGGCTTTGGCACGGTCTGTCCACACCTCTAATTTCTCTGGAGCTGTTTGTTCCGGAGAGGTGCGACCAGACATGCCACCCTATTCCTGCCTCATTTCATGGTTGACCATTCAGACCACTGCTGCATGGTCACCATGAAGAGGGCAGGCAGGCAGCTTCTTTTTTTTTTAAAAAAACCCCTCTAACGTGCACATGCACATAACTGCTTTTTTGCTAGGAGCGGATATGCAGTTATGCGCACATCGCTAACTGCCAAAAAAAGGACAGCTGGGACCAAAAGCATCAGACCTCACCAAGCGGCTTGAGCACACAAGGGAGAGATCATAAACCCAGAAATTTTTTCAACCATAAATACTGGACTTTATCCAGTGTTGGGAAAGTCAGGGGTGAGGATGGGAGGCCAATGACTGAGGGATGGGAGGCAGATGTTGCCATCTGATTGTGCACTTCAAATTTGGTAGGGAGCCACCCCGACATCGGAGCATCTGATCACAGCCATTATGCTTTTTGGTTGCAAGTGTCTGTTAAACATAGCATTATGATGCCACTGAAAAAAATCACATGGCATCGTGACAGCAGACAGTAGAATGGACAAAAATGCAGCCAAAATTGCAAATGGAAAAAAGAGAAGAAAATAGTACTGAAAAGAACAATACTGAAACAACATGAATGTATTTGCAACAAGTTGAAAAATTAAAAAATTGTTCAAAATGGGAGGTGCTTTTCAACACAGAGGGGGGGAAAGGCACACAACGAAGCACATAGCTTTGCTTTACCCCATGAAGTGGAGTTGCCAGGTCTTACCTGGCTGCTGGTATGCGTGTGGGTTTCTCTTCTTCTCTGGTGTTTTCCAGTGCATGCGCAAAGCGCACACGCTGTGATATTACCCAGAAGTCATGTCATCGCACAGGGCATGTTATTGGGGGATGCTCTAGCATTTGAGAAAAAAAAAATCTGTCAACCATAGAGTTTTTTCTCAAATGCTAGCGCATCCCCCCCGGCAACGTGCCCTGTGCAATGATGTCACCTCTAGGTGATGTCATCACGCCGGGCCTGTAGGTGCAGATGGGACTGTTCAGGGGCGTGGCTTACCCTGCCGGCTGGCCAGCTGCTCAGTGGCGGATTGGTCCCCCCAAAAGCGGGTCGCCCTACCCTACCATGACGAAATCCTATCTTGTTGCAAATCACATCTTGCCCTGGTAGTATTTTCGAAATCAGGCTTTGTCACAGGAATGCTGAGGCAGAGAGGGCTGACTGGGAGGAGTGCTGCTCCCAGCTATGATATCTCGCGGTGCTTTTGTTTTTTTCTTTCTCTCTCAGGGATGTCTCTTGGGCATGGCCAGGAAGTGTGGCACCCTGAGGCATGACCAGAAGGGCAAGAGCAAAAGGGCGCTTAGGCCATGGCTTGTGTCCTGTGGCCTGCACAGCTGGCCCACTGGATTCCTTTCCAGAGCAGCCCCAAGACAACATTTGCTCTTCTTGTGGCCTGTTTGTGTATGTTTAGATTGTATTTCTTCTATTGTATTTGCCTTTGTTGTAAGCTGCTTTGGATCCCACTGGGAGAAAAGCAGCCAATAAAGGTAGGAACTCCCATGTCCAGGGCTGCCAGGCTCCTGGTGAGGGCAAGGGATTCTTGCTCCCAGCTTCTGTTGCCTGCTGCCATTTTAAGTGGTGGCAGGAGAAGAAATTTTAAAACCTGCAGCACTGGAAGTTCATACAGAAAGTAACATGATGCCCACACAGTGCTGCAGCCCCCCCCCCCCCACAACCCTCCCGCCAGGTTCTGCCTGACAAGCCCAGCTGGGGGTGCAAGTTCTACGCTTATTGTAGGAACCACAGTTTGGGGAACCAGACTGCCCTGCAGCCCTAGTTCTCCTAATGATAGTTCGATGTAGGTTCCCTTCTTCGTATACCCTTCATTTCAAACTCCCTCCGCCTGACTGGTAGTTGTTTATGTGCAATGCATTGGGACTTCGCCTTAGGAGTCCAGACTCGTCCAAAGTATTGTTAGAAAGGGGAGATATTAATGGATTTCTTATTGAGTCGTTGCCTCGATTAAGGTATCCCTCCAAAAGATCACTGGGTGGTCAGGAATGAACCCCAGTCTGTTGTGCTCTCCCCTTATCTCTCACAGTCCTCCCCTCCCCCCGCCCCCGCTTTTTGAACAAATTGTTGTTAATGATTACCAGGGGTCATTTTGTACAAAAAGAGGTGCAGGAGCTCATTAGCATAACTCATTGGCATAACTTATTTGCATATGCTACACCACCTGACATCATCCGAAGTATGTCAGAAGGAAGGAAGGAAGGAAGGAAGGAAGGAAGGAAGGAAGGAAGGAAAGAAAGAAAGAAAGAAAGAAAGAAAGAAAGAAAGAAAGAAAGAGAGAGAGAAAGCAAGCAAGCAAGCAAGCAAGCAAGCACGCAAGAAAGAAAGAAAGAAAGAAAGAGCTGGCAGAGAGGGGACAGCTACTAATCCAAGCCTCAGAAATACCACTATTCTGGGAGGATAGCTTCAGTGGTGGCTGAAGCCTTCAGAAGGCTGGTCGGAGGAACATGGACCTTTCCAGGGGACGGGGTCATTTTGCTGCAGCCATGACACAAGCAGGCATTCCCCCGTGGTGGCAGGGGGGGGGGGGGTTGGCACCAACTCCTGGAGCTGCGCTCCCCCGAGCTCCTGCTCGAAATGACCCCTGATGATTACCTCCAAACCTGCTTCAAACCATGGTTTGATTCACTGTTTTACAGGGGATAGCTAACCAGAGTTTCAGCTCTGTGGTGCATCTTTGGTGCTAAACAGGAAAGGATGCTGAATATAAGGGGGGGGGGGAGAAGTTCACTCATCCTTGGCTTCTTCCCAATCCTCCAAGCTATGTTTAGAGGATCTTCTTAATTAAGCCTGTATCTTTGAGCTCTGTTTACAGCTTAAGATACCAATACAGACTGAGCCAAAAGATACAATTTAAAAGTGTAACACAGAAATCTAGTTTCTGAAGTTTTAAAGCACTGTTAGTGTTAGCAGCTGTTTCTTGCCTCTAAAAGCCCGACCATCACGACAGAGCAAAGCTATATTGCATTTTAGGTTATCTTAATGTATTAAATTAGAAAGCCAGGATGTGGCATGTTAACAGTGTAATCCCAAACAGAGTTACACCCTCTTAAGCCTATTGAAGCCAATGGGCTTATGAGTACACAATGCTCCTTAGGATCGCACCGTTAGTTTTTTAAAGCAGGATGATAATTGAAAACATTGTCTCCTGAACCGATCTACTTGTTTGGGTTTTCTAAATCAGGACAGAGCATTCAAGGCACCAGCGATCTCTGCGTGATGTCTCTCTTGAGCCAATATTTATCTGCTGACCATCTGACCTCTGCTGTTAATTTGACTTAATTACATCCTGTTTGAACATTTTTTGAAATGAGGATGAGAATTCTTTCAGCTTTATTGAGAGGTTCTCAAGGCTAATCAACATCCTCCTCCTCCTGCTGAAACCTGATCTTTTGAGATGCTCTGTTATTTCTTCAGTTAGAGGAGTGGGGGGTCTGCACAGGCACCTTGTAGGATGAGGCCTTTGTATAGGTGTTTGGGAAAAGAGGAAGAAACTGTCTTCGTGTGATGATTAAGAGTTTTTCAGATTGCTGTTTTTGAACTGAATGTTCTGTGAAGCAAGGTTCAGGATACAGCCACCAAATGATACATTGGTCATAATTGTTGATCCGTTACCTCCCCGGTACATGTTATCATCCCTCCCCTTCGAATTTCTTTCTTTCCTCCTCAAAATGTTATCACATTTCCTTTCCCTTCAAGGAGGCTTACAAAGAATACCTGACGTGCAGCTAATAGACAACTGAAACATTTAAAAAGACAAGGACACAGCCATGTGACTTCCCCTTGAAGATAACACTCTTTCTATGAGACTAACTGCAAAATGCCCATCAAACAGCCTAACGTTTCTTATGGACATCTCTGCACTTTCTTGGAGATGGTGGGCCATCGTGATGGAATTGCCACCAAAGCAACAGTAGGACCATGCTATGGCCAAAGGAACAGCTCCAATGGAGGGCTCAACCAAAAGGTGGCTATGGAGGTGGTACACATAACACTAGGATTGCCATCTCACCTGCTATGGTTGCCACCTCCCTTCCCTCGCCTCTGCTGGAATGAATGGTGGTGGGTGGAATGGGGGGAAAAATGTCATGTATGTGTTGATGTCACTTCTGACTAAAACCCTCGGTCTTCCGTGACATCACTTCCCATTTTTAGCCAGAAGTGATGTTAACACATAAACAGCAGCCTCCTCCCCCCCCCATTTCCCCCATCCAAAGTCTCCCAGGAGTTACAAGCCTGCCAGCCCCCTACATAACACACACAAATATAGCAGTTAAGAGTAGCACTCCAATCAAGGCAAAGTCGCGTATGTAGGTATCTTTATGATATGCATACAATTCACAGATTTCAGACATACTTTCAATGACACCCTTGTGCCTGATGGTCATCAGTTGACTCCTTAATGTCAGGCTCAGTTCTTATTTGCCATGTGCCACTTTTAAGTTAGGTTGAAACATAGTTACACCCTTGTCTGTCAACTGAAGTCAGTAGGTTTAGGTTTAATTCCATGGAGGATTGCACTGTTGGGGAGAAATGCAGTGTCTTGCTGTCAGATCCGGGTGAGTAGTATAAAACAACACTGTTTTGGTTAACAGAAGCCATTGCAAGTAGGGAGAAGAGGCTTTCTAAAATCCCAGACACTCCCCATTTGTCCCCCAAAGTTCTGAATGCACCCAAGATTTGGAAATCACCTCCTGGGAATCACTGGACTAATTTATCAATCATAGCACTAGATGGGATAATGTGACCATTGTGGTCACATCAGCAACACCTACTGCAGGGGTGGGCAAATTGTGGCCCAGGGGCCACATGCGGCCCGCCACAGAGTTTTTTGCGGCCCGCCAAGAAGATTTCAGGACTTCAAGAAAATTGAGCCTAAATTCAATTTGCTCTCTTATCCCATCACTGCTGATATTGATACAGCACCTGAGGAGCTGCAGCTTGAACTTATTGACATGCAGTCAGATCACACTGTGAAAGAAATGTTTAATGCTGTGACATTAGTTGACTTTTACAAATCTTTGTCTGCTGAAAAAATTTCCATGTATGAAGAAATTTGCTGGGAAAATGTTCTCTATATTTGGGTCTACATATATTTGTGAGCAAAGTTTTTCTTGCATGAAGATCAACAAGAGTAAATATAGATGCTCTTTGACAGACATTAACTTGCAGGCTGTGATGAGAATCTCAACAAGCAATCTCACTCCTGATTTCACAAAAATTGTAGAAAAGTGTGATAGGGTACATTTGTCTCATTAAACTGATTCTAAAATTAAATGTGCTTGCAGCTATAGATGATATGAAATTAGCACAATAAATAAATTGAATAAAACTACCACTATTTTATTTAATTTATATTTATTGATTTTTATGATACAATTTATACCTTTTCTGAAATGCAAAGTTACCGTATCTAATGAATGCAATCATTTTAAAATGTGTGGCCCTCCGCTAACCTCCGCTCCCACAAAGTGGCCCCTGAGCCAAAACAATTGCCCGCCCCTGACCTACTGGATTCCAAATAAGTTCAAAATTTCTTGGTTTTCTGTATTTCTGAATAGGAATGAGCCATCTGTTTGATTACAGTTCGATGTAGCCCAACAATGCCAGCTCTTTACTTTGAGTTTAGTCAGCCTCTTAGATCAATAAACAGCAGTCTTCCATGCCTCTAAGACCCTGCTGCTGAATGCATTTGGGGGGGGGGAGCAAACCTTGTTGATACCGGTAGAACCCATTTCTTATCAAGGTACCTTTCCACAGAGCTGAAGCCACCCATCTCGCTTGAGGAACATCAGAAAAATGTCCTCCCATGTGTTTTTGCTTTGCAGCTTGTTTACATAATGTGTGAGTGACGCATTTCTCAAGGGGGCAAGTGCTGCTTGCATGTTATATAAACACAGCGTAAAGTGAAGCCACGCCGGTGGAAGTTTTTAAACATTCCAGGATCAATGTAGGAGGGCAGCAGTAACTGCACTGCTGCAGAGATGTGTCTCCCTGCGCTCAGAATCAGGATGTATGCGATGTTGTAAATACATTCATCTCTAGATACAAACAAAAAGCATTATTTACTTAAAATATTTATATGCGCCTTTTTTGACAAGCATGCAAACAAAGCAAAAGGTAAGTCACTAGTATGCATTACGGTTGTTATTATTATTAGTAGTAGTAGTAGTCGTCGTCGTCAGGGGTCATTTCGTAGAAAAAGAGGGGCAGGAGCTCATTAGCATAACTCATTTGCATAACTCATTTGCATATGCCACACCCCCTAACATACCGGAAGTGTGTCAGAAGGCAACATCCACCCCTCAGGCTCCACTCCACAGGTGAGTGAAACTGACCTGCTCTTCCTCCGTTCCCTTCCCCATCCAATACTTTGTGCAATAAAAATAAGCATAAAGAACACACCCTCATTCTCTTCCTGCTCCCTTGGAACCACCAGGTTTCAAGTAGACTTGAGATACCCAGGACATGTGCACCACCCATCCCTTTCCCTTCCCCTCCCCACAACAAGACACCCTGTGAGGTAGGTGGGGCTGAGAGAGGTCTTTTGAGAACTGCCCTTGAGAGAACAGCTCTGAGAGAACTTGTGACTGGCCCGAGGTCACACCAGCAGCTGCATGTGGAGGAGTGGGGAATCAAACCCGGTTCTCCCAAATTAGAGTCCAACTCCTGACCACTACACCAAACTGATGGGGTGGAAGCTGCTGAAGGGTTGGTGAAATTTCTCCAGTACTTCTGTGCCATGTGCCCAGATAAAAAATGGTATACTTAGAAAATTTATATGCCACCTTGAGCAAGTCTCTGGAAAAGCAGCACACAGTCATAAAAGGAACAATGATAAAATTATCAATATTAAAACAAAACATTAAAAACAATAAAGACCCTAGCAGGGCTTTCCCTTGGGGTGCTGCGCCTCTGCACTGCTTGGGGAAGCCGAGGAGGGGGCGGGGCTTGGTCATGTGCCCGCCCCCTGGGCTCCTCACTCCCGGAGCTGCGCTCCTGTGCGCTCCTGCTCCAACGGACCCCTGGTAGTAGTAGTAGTAATAGTAGCAGTAGTATCTATTAACTGAGGAACTGGCTCGTGATGGTGATTTGAGAGGGGATCACTTTTTAAATATATATCCTCTTTAAAAATCTTTCTTGCAGGAACTGGTAAGTTAGTGGAAGGCTGGTTCAAGGTATTTTGTCATCCCAAGTGAGGTATGTAGGGTGGGCAGGTCCCTCTGAGCAGCTGGTGGGGGTGGGGGTGCATTTACCAGGAGTAGGGAGGAACACTTGGCTTTCCAGCAATGTGCCTACATGATCAGAAGTGATGTAGGCACGTTGGGGATGTTGGGGGGGCAACACTCTGAGCTTTTGGCAAAACTCTATGGTAGAATTAGCTTCTACCATAGAACTTTTGTCCAAAAACCAGAGCACCAGCCCTGACGTGCCTATGTCACTTCCGGGTCATGTAGTCACGTCACTTTAATTTCTGGTGTTCCTCTCTTTTTATGGTGGGTGGGTGGTAATCCCCTTTTTGGGGTGGAGAGGTGGGGCCTGGCAGTGGGAGACCCCCACCCACACTGGGGGGGGGTCTGGCATCCCTAACATGATGCCTTTTCCTCTGTCTCTAGAGGTCAGGAAGAAGCAAAGTTCCCATGGTCCTGACAGTGCTTGGCTCCAGGGGCTATATGGGTCCTGGAAGCAACACTGGCCATTGGTGACACCTGTCACTTCCCCCCGCCCCAGTGGCAGGCTCCACCAGCTGACTCCCAGATATTTCGCAGTGCTGGTTTGGATCTGGCTGCTGCTGGCTGGACAGTCCTAAACGCCCTCCTCACCGCATAGCCCTCAAGCAATTACTTGGGTAGCTTTGGCGAGGAATCAGCCCTGAGAGAGTGCCGCACTGAGAAAAATCCAGCTATCCGACACTTGCAGTTAAAATTTACAAGTTAGTTTTAGATCCTCGCCTTTTCTAATAATCGAGGGACAATCGTTCAACTGCCGGGTGACTTTCGAGCCCTTCCCCCATGCTATAGGTTGACATGCAACCCATTTATACCAATGTATGTTTGCCAGTGACGAATATTCAAGCTCCTGCCCCTGACTTTGACAGCTTCTGGCTGTATCTCACACAGGACTACCACCAAAGGTTCACATTTGGCTCACTATCCCCTTCAGCATAAGGGCCGGTATTTCTAAAGTTGAAACAATGAGAAGCCATGCACCCCACCTTTCTAGCACATGAGGGAAAAAATCATATACATTTGACCAGATTTAGAATTTGAGGGCCTAGCTTTCTACCCTACGAAGATCCTGGGATGAGGTGCCACCGTAGTTTGCAAAATCCCAGCTGAGTCTGAAGAGTTTGTGCTTGGGCAGAACGTTCGAGTCACGCTGAGGAAAGTTGAAAGGGTTTTGATAAAGTAAGTAACATTTCTCTATTGAAAATATTCATCTGATTAAAAAAAAACCCATATACACCGTGCACCTGGAAGGTCGCCTGATCGATGTCATAGCAGACCTTTTGTCAAAGCAGCTCAGACTGGCTGAGGGCCAAAACTGCAGCGCCTTAAGGTCTCTTTACACACTGAACAGCGATAAGAGCATGCTTGCGACCCTATTGACATGCATTCGGTAAACATCAAACCCCGCTGCCCGGCAGGGAACTCTATGATACCTATGGTTATAGATGTGTAGGTTCTTTTGTGGGTCTGTATCATGGCGATGGCCAGGGGTCCTTTCGTAGAAAAAGAGGTGCAGGAGCCCAGTAGCGTACCATTTAGCATAACTCATTAGCATATGCCATGCCCCCTGACATCACCAGAAGTGTGTCCGAAAAGGGAAGCAAAAGGGGGGGGGCATCTTCAAAAGCCTCCCCTCCCCTTCCCCAGCTGGCCTGCCAAGGCGGGCAGGGGGTACGGGGGGGGAGCGAAGCAAGAAGGGCCCAATAGAATACAGTGGAAAGATCGTGCCGCCGCTACCCCACGACTCTAAACAGAAGGGGTTTAAACTTTAAACCCCTTCTCGCTTCGCTTCCTCCACAGGCCCCCTGGGAGCTGGGGGAGGGGCTTGCCACCACTGCCATTTGGGCCCACGAGGGGTGTGCAAATAAATTTTTTTTGGCCCGATTCAGATCAGGCCGCATCTATTCCGGCTGCTGAATGACCCCCGCATGTCAGTTTTGGCAATGCAAGCCCATTCGGCTGGCCAAATGTCAGTTTCAGCCCCTTTATACCCTATGGACCATTAAGTCAATGGCAAAAACTCATAGGGTATATGAGGGGCTGGAGGAGAGGGAATTTGAGGGAGAGGCTCCAAACTTGCAGGGTAGCTGCTGGAGCCTCTCCCCGAAATACCCACCAAGTTTCAAGAAGATTGGACCACAGGGTCCAATTCTACGGGCCCCCAAACAGGTTGCCCCATCCCCTCCATTGTTCTCTATGCTGGAAAAAAGTTACTTTTTCCCCACCATAGAGAACAATGGAGGGGATGGAAGCAACCTGTTTGGGGGCCCGTTGAGTTGGATGCCCCTATGGGGTTGTGTGATGGCTTTCTCAACTCCCCGGCCACCCTCTCACACCTTCCTCTAGCAGTGCTCAAGCTGATTTTAGTAATGGCGTCAGTTGTGAATGGTCAGTAAGGCAATGTTAACAAATAACTGTGCAGGATCATGTGCTTATAGAGGAAGCTTGGGGAGGTGGAATAGGAATCTGAGGTGATTTTTACTACTTCCGCCCTCCCCTTCTCCTGGAATAATTCACACCAACACCTTCCTTTCACAACAACCCCCACCATACACATAGAAATAACGTTATTGTCTCTTTAGAAGGGAATCAGTGCTTAGTGGTATGGTGAATAAGATAATTTATTGGTTGGTACAGCAAGGGACAGCAGAACTTCACTTTAAAACAATTGCAAATTCACACACCCATGGCTTCACTGAACTGACTATTTCTGTCAGAGACTATTTCTGTCAGAGAGAAAGAAAGAATGATTTTTATTTAGAACTCCTCCTTATACCCAGGAATCTCAGCCTATTGAAATAGGACTAGCTTGTCTCTTGGGGCATTTCCCTCAATCCCCCCCCAACTCACTATTTTCCTAAAGTAACACAGGATGTCTGCTGTATTCCTGCCTCTTTATTGGCCCATAAGCCTTATGTATCTACACTTCAGACGTATGTTTGTGTACTTTCCCTTTAACCAGTGAAGCTTAACTACCTAACTATTGTCCTGGTAGTTTCCCCAGTTTCTCTGTTGCTTCCTCAAGCCCTATCTAAGGCAATGAAAGACTTTCCCTCCACTTAACACCCCCCCAGGTTCTAACAGCCTCTCATTGGCTGATGCTGCTTAATATCTGCCTACTCCCCTTGTAGGCAGGGATTTGCTGGGATGCCCAGAGGGTGGAGCTAGAGACTGTCTGTCACTGGTTGCCAAGTCGGCTGCAGTTTCCCTTTTCCTTTCCACCACAATATTGGTTATGGTCCTTCCCTATATGAGCACATAGTGTCCACAGGTGGTAGGATCCCCAATAGACCTCAAGAGAGCTCTGTTTCTTCATCTCTTGGTCATGAACAAATGCAGCTCATCCAGGCAGTCTGAGGCTGCGACCACATGGCCCTTTAATGCGGGAGGAAGTGCTGTTTCCTCCCGCATTTAAAAGGGCCGATCAGACCAGCCGTAGCTGCTCTCGAGGCGAAGTGGGCTCCAGCATGGGTTCAAAGCACTTTTTCTGACCCCGGAAAAATCAACTATTTTCCCGGGAGTCACACTTTGAACCCGCAGTGGGCCGATCTGGACATCCTTCTCTCGCAATGATTGCGAGAGAGGGATGTTCAGATCGGCCCTCCTGGGTTCCTCCCCCCCTTTTTGCACTTGGGCGCTTGGGCACTCACGCGCCCAAGAGCAAAAAGGGAAAAAAAAACCAAACCCCAGTCCGATCTGTGCCCCGCCGGCCACCGCTGCCTTCCCCCATTTTTCCCAAACTTACCAGGCGGCTGGCAGGGCTCGGGGAAGGGTGCCTCCCCTGGCTGCTGCCGCCGCCATTGCCAGCTGCCTCCATGGCCTCTGCCGCATGTTGCTGCCACACACCGCCATCTCTGCCACATGGCGCCACCTCCGCCACACACCGCTGCCTCCCACCACCGCCGGGGCTCAGGGAAGCCTCCCACAGCTGCCGCCGCATGCCTCCTCCTTCACCGCCAGGGGTTGGGATGTGTAATCATCCCAACCTGGGGGGAAAAAAGCAGCTCTTTTAAATCCGGGAGGAGTCCCGGATTTAAAGGGCCATGTGACCACAGCCTGAGAGAGTGTGGCATAGCCCTTAGAGTCCTGGGTAAGGCTTCAAATCCCCTGGATTCTTCTGAAGATAAAATGTGAGAACACCGTATGGCACTCTAAGCACCTTGGAGGAAGGGCAGCATAAAAATGTACATAATAGTTTGGAAATGGAGGATTTATGCATTTCCCTATGTGTCCCCATCCAACCCTTCCTCAGTTCAAATGACTTACGGTATGTACTTCATTTCTACCCTATCTTTCTCTTCAATGGCCTATAATGTTCTCCACTCCTCCATTTAATCCTCATAACCCAGCGAGGTCGGTAAGTCTGAGAGTGTGTGACTGGCCCAAGTTTACCCAGCAAGCTTCCATGGCAGAGTGGGGATTCAGACCGGAGTTTCCCAGAGTCTGGTCCAACACTCTACACACTATACCACACTGGCACTACACAAAGTGGGAAGACTGGCTGCTGCAGTGCGATGGCAGAAGGCAGAGAAGTATGCCCCTGTTCTGCTGTACTGATTTTAGTATTTGAATCCACGTTTTTATCCTGTCCTTCCTCCAAGGAGCCCGAGGTGACATACACGGTTCTCTCTGCTTCCCTCATCACACCCTCTCATTATCCCTTGTAGGTTGGTTAGAATAAAAGATGGTGGCTGGCCAATGGTAATTCTGTGAATTTCATTTCAGAACAGGGATCGGAGTCCCTGCTCTGCCCAGGCCTAGCCCAACCAGTATACCACAATGGCTGTGATGAGTTTTCATGCGTGGTTCCAACCCTTGGGTTGCCAGCTCCAGGTTGGGAAATTCCTGGAGATTTGGGGGTGGAAGCTGAGGAGGACAGGGTTTAAGGAGAGGGGGGAGCTCAGCAGATACGTGATGTCATACAGTCCACCCTCCAAAGCAGCTATTTTCTCCAGGGGGACCACTCTCTGTAGCCTGGAGGCCACTTGTAATTCCAGGAGATTCAGGCCCCACCTGGAGGTTGGCAACCCTAGTTCATACACCCAAGACTCATACCCATAGTTTACCTTCTTTCTGAATATGGCTTTAAAACTTTCATGTATGTAACAGTGAAGTCAACACTGTATCAGCTGTCAACACTACTCTTGTACTTCAGTATGGCTATCTAGTTCTAATTTTGTTTTTTTTAATTGCTGTAACGTTTTCTGACTTCTTGTCACATGCTTGAAGTTCTGTGTGAACCAGATCTGGAATGGCTGAAGACCACTGGTTTAGAGCCAGTTTTGAACTGATTCATGCCTGATGTATAACTTGGATTGTTGCTGAATGAAGAAGCTGAATGAAAGCCAGAGGCGCCAGTGAAGTAGTGCATAAGTCAGAGTGGAGTTTGGCTCTGAAAAGTTCAGGGGAGTTATGAATATTAGTGGAATCAATATTTCTACCATAACCTGGCGTCTTCAAAGGCACCTGAAGAGCCTTCATTGTATCCAGAAGCTTTTCAAGCTGATCTCTCCCGCCTTTTGGGTTCACTAATCTCCAGGCTGACTTGAACTGACATGTTCTCTTGGAGCTTGAGAGGAGCTTGGCTTTTGTCAGTTACCTCTTCATTGCAGCCCTTTGCTACTGAGCAAAACCAAAAACAAGTAGAAAATGGTGACCGTAGCCAAAGCAACATGATATGAATTGGGTTTTCCTCTTATTTTTCAGCCTTAGCAGGCAGGACAATTTATGTGACTTATAGGCAATTACAGACTCACCTTCCTCTCTTACTAATCAGGAGCTGTGGAGCCGAAGCTGGCTTCCTAACAGGACATGAAGTCAATGTGGAAAATCTGACTTCCCAACTCGAAACAGGAGCCTTACTGTATTCTGATCTATACCTGCATGATATTAATTTCACAACATTTTTCCTACTGCAAAGGTTCTGTAGTGTAGCTCCATTCTTTACAAGGTTTTCTGTTTTAAGGAAGGGAGGTTAATATTAAAGCCTGCATCTGCCTTGTATTTTTAGGTGGGTATGATCTGAGGAGCTGGAAGATAATGAAAAGCCTTTATTTAATCAAAAAATCCACATGTAACATTAACCCAGGGTCCCAAAGCCAGTACAGGGCTAATGTCTTGCAAGATGTGTGTTATCTACCGGCTGAGACACAGCAAAACTATTTTTTATACTCGGATAAGCAGAAGTCCTGCACAGCTGGAGGAAGAAGAAGAAGAGATTGGATTTATACCCCGCCCTCCACTCCCCAAGGGAGTCTCAGAGTGGCTTACAAACTCCTTTCCCTTCCCCTCCCCTCAACAGACACCCTGTGAGGTAGGTGGGGCTGAGAGAGCTCTTTCCCAAGCTGTCCTTGAGGGAACAGCTGGTACAGAGCTATGGCTTGCCCAAGGTCATCCAGCCAGGTGCAAGTGGAGGAGTGGGGAAACAAACCCGGTTCTTCCAGATTAGAGTCCGCACACTTAACCACTACACCAGACTGGCTCTGGTGTAACCACTACACCAGGAGGAGCTGCCTTGTCTTACAAGAGTTTTGCTATTATCTAGCAATTCAGTGTCAGCCAAAAGAAATCTCACTGAAAGCAAAGCAAATCTCTGGAATCAGATTTCTGAGCAAGAGTGAGTGAGATCATCCTAAAAATTATCCTATGCAGAAACTGGAGGATTTGGCAGACATCCATTTTACAGATAACGGTCCGACTCTAAAGTGACACCCTCTTGAAGCCTAGCACTGCTCAAATCCTTTGATCACTCAGTGGACATCTGAGAGAATATGGCTTTGAGATCTCCAGTCTAATATTGTTAACACAAGGAAATACAATAGAGATATTGCCAGGTCCTCCCTGGCCACTGGTGGGGGGTGGGGAGGGACTTGGAGTGGCATATATTGTATTCCTGGCCTAGTTATGGGTTGCCCACTTTTAACTGCTCCCTCTAGCCATCTTTTTAATATCAGATATGCTCCAAATAGCAGGTGATGTTGCGTACCTTAGTGCCATGAAAAGCTTCAGGTGCCTGTTTCCACACAGTTTGGGTTCCCAGGCTCAGCTCAGAGATTTGTTGCAAGGATAAAGGTAGGGCCATCTTTATCACCCAAGAGGAAGGGGAAGAAATACTGACAAATGATAAAATACAAGTTTCAGAGGGTAGTTGTGCTGGTCTATAGTAGACAAGCTAGATTCAAGTCCAGTAGCACCTTAGCGATCAAGAAGATTTCTGGGGTAATGAGCCTTCGAGAATTAGAAGAAGAAGAAGAAGAAGAAGAAGAAGAAGAAGAGATTGGATTTATACCCCGCCCTCCACTCCCCAAGGGAGTCTCTGAGCGGCTTACAAACTCCTTTTCCCTTCCCCTCCCCACAACAGACACCCTGTGAGGTAGGTGGGGCTGAGAGAGCTCTTTCCCAAGCTGTCCTTGAGGGAACAGCTGGTACAGAGCTATGGCTTGCCCAAGGTCATCCAGCCAGGTGCAAGTGGAGGAGTGGGGAATCAAATTAAGGTGCCCTTTGTCATATGCAACAAATACAAGTTGGGGAGACACGAGAATTTGTGTGGGAGGGTAATAACCACTCCCTTGTAAACTTCTGGCTGTGTGCTGTGTCCACTCTTGCCTTCTTCTTGGTTCTTACTTTTCCAACTCTTGCCCCAGCCGCTTTCCCCTCCCATTGGTCTTGACTCCGTGGTCCTTTCTGCATTTGCCTGCCATTCCCCCTTTCTGTTCTCACACCCTCCTGGGACTGAGTGCTCTTCTTTAGAAAGCTGTCCTGCCTGCTTCAATTTTCTTCTGTCACTGGCTGATGCTTTCATACTCTTCCGGGCTCTTCCCACCCCTCCCTGAAAGCCAGTCACCATGGGGCGCCATTTTTGATGGCCCCTTGGGGTTTCCTCCCCCAACTCCGGGTGATTTTTTAAAACAAAATTCTGATTTCCCTAGCCCTCCAGAGTTTTTGGTCCATACCTATTTGAAAAATAGACACATATGACTTATTTGTACTTCCATCTCACCCCTTCTACCACAGATCACACTTAAAAAGTAAGTTCTCCACAGAATTGGTGGAGTTTGGTTTGTGAAATTATATGAACCTCATCCATTCTGTAAGTCACACTGTTTCTTTTATATGAGTCTGTTAAGTCCCAGAATAATATTCTGAATTTGGGGGAAAGCAGAAATCCTGAGAACCCTTACCTAGCCTATTTGCTGCCTGGGGCAGATAATTTTTAACACACACACACCCTCCTCTTTTTATTTTCCTTTTTGCTGTGAAGTCACAGCTGGCTCATGGCAACCCTGTACTTGTAATGGGATAAGAAACTTGTGTAAAATGCTGTCACGTCACAGCCAGTTTATGGCAACCTGATAGGATTGTCAAGGAAAGAAACGAACAGGGGTGGTTTGCCATTGCCTGCCTCTGCCTAGCAACCCTGGACTTCCTTGGTGGTCTCCCATCCAAGTACTAACTGGGGCTGGCCCTGTGTAGCTTCTGAGACCTGACAAGACCAGGCAGTGGCATATCTAGTGTATCTAGCAACCTGGGGCAGGTTATTTTTTTAACACCCCCCCCCGCTATACCACAAAATTCTCTTAGCCAAAAAAAGTGCATGCCGGAGATCTCCTGGGGGTTGGCAACCCTAGGCTGCACCCACCCTGCCGTGTCAGAATTCCAAAGGTACCCGCAGGCTCAAAAAGGTTGGGGACTCTTCATGTATTTCCACCATGGTGAACAACCCCATAGGCAGGATATTCCGGGGTTTTTTTTGTAGTTTGGGGGGCATTGTGGCCCCCCATGCAGTGACATCACCACGAGTGACTCTCCTCGTCCCTCCCCATTCAGAGAGGGAGGAGAAGAGCCGAAGACGAGGCAGTCAGGCTCGAACTGAGCTGCTCAAACTTTCCTCCTTGCCTGTCTTTGCCAGCCAGCGAGCCTTGGAGAGTTGACTCTCTTGGGCTCTCCAAGAACCTTAGAGAGTCTAAGTGGGCTTCACTGCATCTGTGCCAGCCAGTGAGTCTGGCCATCGGCTCCCTTGACGGCCCATCTCGCTGGCTGGCGAAGACGGTGGGGGTGGGAGGGAGCTTTAGCCATGTTGGGGTGCCAACCTAGCCACAGTGGGAGGGTTCAGCTCATAAAGCCCCACCGCTGGCTGCGGCCCTGGTGGTGAATGTCTTTGAAACTCTGTTTGGTATGGTTGGGACCACCATACTGTGAGATCTTTGAATCTGCTTCCGTTGTTCACAGGCCAGCAGTGCAAGCACCACTGGCCCAATGGGAGAATTCAACATTGGGGGGTGGTATTCACCAGCCTCAGCCAGTTTACCCGAAGGCTAGTTCAAATGTTCCTGCAATGGGGGAGGGGGGGATGGAGGAAGTAACAAAATGCCTGAGGCCCTGGTCATTCTGGGAGCCCCTGGAGCTGGACAAGCCATGGGATATGCTTTCATATGAAGATGAGGTTGGGTGAAAGGTGGGATACGGGCTCCTCCATCACTAGCTGCACATCCTTTCCCACTCTGGTATGTGAGGAAGGCCAGCTTGTGCCCTAACAGCTAATGGTGCAACTGACTAAAAGCCGGGAGAAGGAGGAACACTCATGGATTAGAATGAAAACAAATCAGTCAATGGATTTGGACTCCAGAGATCATCTGACTCGAGTTAAGGAACCCCAACTGGTTTTCAAAGTGTGGGAGAGAGAAAAGTTGATCTCCCCCTCCACGTGTGCACCTCTTGTGGCAGTGGGCAGAAACGGAACTCTCCCCTCTCTCCCCCGCACCCCCCACTCCCTTCCTTAACTTCTCCCCATATGTGTGTGTGTTGATGTCCTGCATCAGGAGGATGTGGGTCAGGAGAGCAAAAACACCCGGGCAGCTGAAGCTCAAGGCCCTTTTGTAAATGCTCCCTTCTCCTGCCCTGATGACCCTCAATGAGCCTTGGTGGAGGGGGGGGGGAGGGAAGGCTCCTGGGCTATGGCTGGGATTGGGGGGAGCTGCAGCAGCTGCTTTTTAAAAGGAGGGGGGAGAAACCCAAATACAAAAACTTCTTTTAGGCTAAAGTCAGTCTGTCTCTTTTCTCTCCCCCCCCCCCCCCCCCGGTTTCTTAATCATTGCTTCTCTTGGCTCGAGTTTTCTCATGGGCGGTTGGGATCAGCCTGTCTCTCCAGTGCTGTCTGCCCCCCCTTGAGGGGTGTTGTGTGTGAGCGTGGAGGGAGGAGGGCAAAGTTGGGAAGTGGGATTGATCGTGGAGCGAGTGAGGTGCCTGTGAGGGGGGGGGGGAGCAGGACACTTGTGTGGCTGGGATACCTCAGAGGAACTTTGGGGGGGGGGGCTCTCACTTGCCTGCAGTGGCCTGGGCAGGAGGGAGGAGGGGGGAGTGAAATTAACCAGGTTCATTTTTGACAATGTGCCCCGTCATTGCGTGCATCCGGGGCCGATCACCCCTACCGCCCCGTCCTTCGTACGCCCCTGCTTACAGACATTGACCTAGCCTATATGATTCAGTGCCGTGCATGTGTCTTGTGTCTTTATATGCGGGCTTTATAGATACACGAAGGAATTGACGTGAACAAGGCAGCAGGCTGTGAGCAAGAAGAACCTTCTAGTATTGTCTTGGTAGTGCAGCAATAGCAGTGACACATTGTCTTTTAGTTTCCAGGCATCCGAGCCTTCATGACTTATACAGCATGTCTAGGTATTTGTTTCTTTAAATTTCCTAATTTGCTTCACTGGTCAGGATGAAGCTTCTGCGGAGAAAGGGAAAGTGTCCTTTTCCCATTTACAGCCTTAGCATGTGAAAAAGCGTGCAGAATTTAATAATTAGGGAGGCGGCTGCGATGGAACAGTAGTTTTGGCTCACAAAGCATCTGCGGCTGACTTAAGGCAGTAGACCGACATTGTCAATTGAATGGATAACACATGTTTATAAATTTAACTTTTCATCAACACATTATTTTATGAGGTGCTATGATTTCCTTAATTGAAACAGGTATTTTTTCCACACTGGGTGATTTTAAATGGAAGCTTTTAACGTGATTAAAAGTAAGAGAGGTTGGCAGTGCCCTTTATTTTAGTCGGATCCTAGTGTGAACAGGACTATCGTTCTCAATCTGGACTCTAGGGAGTGCAGACTGGAGGCTGGGCCTTAGTTTAGCTATAGATGTGCAGTCTTAGTTGCCTTCTAGTTGACCCAGCCATGGGTCTGGTCGACTGGCCAGCTGGATTTATTTAAAAAGTAACCAAGTGTATCTGGTGGTTTCAGTGGATATAATGCCTCCGTCCAGTTATGTTAATTAAATCCTACCTATCTCTGGTATTGTGGAACCACCTTCCAGAAGAAATTAGAAGACCTGCATCTCTCTTGGAGTTATGGAGGGCCTGTAGAATGGAACTCTTTAGGGAGGCCTTTTTGCTCTTTCTGTCAGAACCCCTCCAGGGCTGGACCTTGGAAAAGACACCTCATCTGAGGACGGGAGTGAAAGAAACTTTAAGTTCTTAATGGTACTCTCTCTGAAAGGGGGCTCAAAGTAGTGTCAGCCTCTTCCTTGTTGGTACTCTGCATCAACCTGTAGGGCTGCCAACCTCCAAGTGGAGCCTGCAGAGCTCCCCAAATCACAACTCATCTCCAGTTGACAGAGATCATTTTCCCTGGAGAAAATGGCTACTTTGGAGGGTGGACTCTATGGCAGTATACATTGTCTATTCTTCCTCAAACTCTATCTGCTCCAAGCTCAACCCCCATATCTCCAGGACTTTACCAGGCTGGAGTTGGGAACTAGGGCTGCCAAGTCAGCCCGGGGGGCGGGGGATCCCCTGCTACAGGGGTTCCCAATCCGCCGGCCAGCATTCAGCCAGCGGGGGGAACCCCACCCCCCTTCCCCAATGTAATGATGTCACCCGGAAGTGACGTCATCACATTGGGGGCATTGCCAGGGCGACACTCTGGCAACGCCCCCAACGTGCTGACGTCACTTCCGGGCAACGTCGCCAGGCGGCGCGCTTTGTGCGCGTGCCCGGCAAACTCCCGGACGACGGAGGACTCCCCCCCCCCCGCCGGTAAGTTAAGAACACTTGGCAACCCTATTGGGAACCCTTCCATAAGAATCTTAGGCCCTAGCTCCTAAGGCCACCTAACCCAACCTAGTAGAGTGCTCAGATGATCTGCTGGCTGCCCCTCAGCCACATAGGGCCAGGCCTTGAAGAAACAGCCCCCTGGACTCCCTTCCTAACATTCAAAGTCGTTGGAGATGACAATCCTGCGAGGAGGTAGCCTTGTAAAGGAGCAATACCTGGCTTGCAGCCCAGGCGTCTGCTGTCAAGCCCTTGCAGGATGAGGTTTCCCTCTATGACAGCTTAAACTTCAGTCCCGACTGGGATCGTTGTTGGCCTGCAGGGTTGTACTGGGAGGCTAAAATGGCCCCAGAAAAGTGCCATGCCCTGCCCTGCTGGCTGCTGCCGTGCCTTGCTTACTCGATGGACTTCTGCAGAGCTAGCCAAAGAGAGAGGAGGTGCTGTGCTCTTCCTCACTGGTTGCTCCATGCCTGGGCTTCCAGGGCAAAGCTGGATGCCATGTTGCCTGTGCTGTTCCTTGCAGGGTGAAGCCAGGTGCTGCTGAACCCATGCTCTTTCCTGCAGAGTTAAGCCTGGCACGACCATGCCTATGCTTTTCCTATTAGCTACAACAGGCCTGGGCTGGCAGGGCAAAGCCAGGAGCAGCCTTGCCTCTGCTCCTTCTTGCAGCACAAAGCTGAGTGTCCCCATGCCCATTTTCATTCTTGCCGGCTGCACTGAGCGCAGGCTGGCATATGACAAAGCCAGTTTCTTTACCAGCCCCACCATGGAGGAAGGGCAGGGGCTGAGGGCTGTGTCTCACCAGGATTTCCCCCCATAAAGTAAATGGCCCATCGGGTTGACCTAGACCAGCACATGAGCAACCAGTGTTGGTCACTTTTCCTAGGAGCCAGTTTGGTGGAGTGGTTAAGTGCGCGGATTCTAATCTGGGAGAACCGGGTTTGATTCCCCACTCCTCCACTTGCACCTGGCTGGATGACCTTGGGCAAGCCATAGCTCTGTACCAGCTGTTCACTCATGGACAGTTGTCTCAGAGCTCTCTCAGCCCCGCCCACCTCACAGGGTGTCTGTTGTGGGGAGGGGAAGGGAAAGGAGTCTGTAAGCCACTCTGAGACTCCTTTGGGTAGTGAAGGGCAGGATATAAATCCAATCTCTTCTTCTCTTCTTCTTCTCTTCTACTCTGCTTCTTGAACCCAGACCATCGTTTGCCCTGGGAGATATCCCTGTTGTTGAACATCCAGTTATCCAGTGGTCACAGGTACTTCATGCTCTCGAGGAGCCATTTTCCTGCTTCATTATTCCATTGACTGAGTGCTGAACAGCCCTGAATGGCTTCTCTTGCAATGTGCAGTATGTCACACAGTCAGACGCCAAGTTATAGTAAAGTTCTACTTAGAACTTGAGATATTGAGGAAACTCAACTGAACAATCAAATATTGTATATTCTCCCTGCTTATTTTAGATCTTACTGCTGCCAGATAGGGTCCAGGGAGAACCACACATTTCCCATTTATTCTATTATGATTCAACACAGCACATGGTGTTGCATTTCTGAAACCAGGCTAACCCTGAAAGTACAGGCATGCATGTTCCCATGACTCAAGTTGCAGCCAAATGCTTTCCCTGACAGGCAGTTAGGGCATGTAAGCAGAGTCCCTCCCCTGGTGGGGTCGAGAAATCGACCCCTTTGAAGGCTGGCTGACTCACACAGCAACCACCTGCAGCTGGAGGCAATGCTGCTCTGGGATCATGGCATAAACATAGCCCCAATTTTATGGCCTGGGTTATGTTGGTTATCCTAAAGGGACTAATCGGCAAATGATTCCACCTTGGACAGGGATTGGGTTTGGTGGCCTTTGCTCCTCTCTAGCTCTGTAATGCACAACATATGAGCTTAGAGCATAACATGCACCGTTCCGAGAGTCGTAGCTCATGTATTTTTTTATTTGAAATGTTGAAACAAGAAAAGATGTATAATCTTTCAGTCTGATCTGCTTGCTCTAACTCCCCCTTTCCCCACTTTGTGGCAGCTTCTTCTCTCTAGTGCATCACTTCCAATTCACGGAGCAGAAGCAAAGGATTTATGAGAGCCGGTTTCTGGCATTTGCCTGCTTGACAGTGGAAGACAGAGAAAAGGGGTAGAGAACTGTTTGATGTCTCTGTCTGTTCCCAGTAACACAATCACTAATTCCTGGGGCCTCTGCCCTTTGAGTGTGTAGGAACCAGAGTCTTTGAGTTTATCTGTGACTTATCTGTCAGCCACCATGTTTGATATTCCCAGCCTCTGCTTTCAATTATCAGTCATCAGAAAGAGCTCTCAGTGATTTCAAGAGGAAACTCCTGGAACCTTTGACCTGCTCTCGTCAGATAACTGGAAGTATTTACTGAAGATAGACGATCATTTCATAGAATTCAAGATGTACATATAGGTACTTTGTTGTGTGTCAGTTTACAGGAACCTCCGTCACCTGGGGGTGGTTGGTACTGGTTGATTTACTTTTTCTCCTTATGCAAGGAATACAGAGACTTTCGCATAAGGAGGATATTTCTGTCACATAGCTGAGAAGATCAGTACATACAACAGGTACATATACCTGTCTTAAGAGACAAGAATGTTTGTGAGGGGTTGGAGAAGTCAGTGCATGTGAAAGAGTTTGGACTCTCTGACCGATTTCCCACAAGCACTGGCCCTGGCGTCGGGTCCTCCATTTGCCCCGATCGCTTGCTTGAATTTCGCACTATTTGCCGTGGGGCATATTTTGACCTGGGGCTTTGCGCGATTTCCTCCGAGGATTCGGTGATCCTCAAAAAACAGGATCACTGAAACCGCGGAGGAAATCACGCGAAGCCCCAGGTCAAAATACGACCCGCGGCAAATAGTGTGAAATTCAAGCAGGCAATCGGGGCAAACAGAGGACCAGATGCCCGGGCAGTGCTTGTGGGAAATTGGTCTCTTATACCCTTTTCCTCCTCTGCTCATTTCCATCTCTCTCTTAAAAGTGTTGTACCCTTTTATAGGTTTTTTTTTTGTGGGGGGGGGGAATATAGAAGTCTTTTGACATTCCAGAAAAAAAGATTGCGTACCCTAATGGTCATGACTTATGACGGAATTAAATTCCTCACAGCTAGAATATTCTGCAGTTAGAAGTGACTGTATGATTAACGGAAATCTAATCACAGCATATGTCTGAAGAAAACAAAACTGTGCTTTTATTACTTAACACGATAGGAACATAAGAAGAGCCCTGATGGATCAGATCAGTAGTCCATCTAGTCCAGCATCCTGTCTCATGCAGTAGCCAACCAGTTACTCTGGAGAGCCAACAAAGGGGCACAGAGACCAAGGCATTCCCCTGATGTTGCCTCTTGGCAGTAAGATTCTGGTACGGAGAGGTTTACTGCCTCTGAATGTAGAGGTTTCCTTTAGCCACTGTGGCAAGCAGCCACTGATAGACCTGTCCTTCATATAGACCTGTCCTCCATTAATGTTTTGTGGGCGAGTTCTGTTGATTTCATCAGGTCTTTTCAAAAGTTTTCTGTTGGCAATTGATCCTCTCCATAAGAATATAAATAGAGCTCTGCTTGTTCAAGCCAAGAGTCCAGTATCCAGTTTTCAAAAGTGGCCAACCAGATGTTCCTGGAAGACCAAAACAGGCCTAATATCAAGGACTAGCTGAACCCCACTGAAAGTAGGGAACACAATGTTCTTCAAGGCCTCAAGCTTCCCAACCAGCAATACCTCTGTCTTTCCAGGGTTTCGTTTCAGTTTGTTCACCCCTAGCCATTTATCCACAGCAGCCAGGCAGTAATTCAAGACCTCTACTGCATCACCAGGAGATTTGGATAACGAAATATAGAGCTGGGTATTGTTAGGGTATTGATGACAGCCAACCCCCAAACTGAATAATTTGTCCTAAGTGCTTTACATAGAGATTGAAAATGATAGGCGATAGGCTAGTGTCCTGTGGAACCCCACAGGATAGGTCTCACTATCATTTTCAAAACAACATTAATGCTGGAAGAGAGTAATCTATTTAAGACCCTCCTGGGAATTTATGCCTGAGTTTGGGCCAGATGTGTGCAGCAGTGTGTCAGAAAGAGAGAGAAAAGGAAGGCAATTTTGGATGAGTACTCACCCATACCATATGGCACATTGATTCTGACGGGCTTCTTGAATCTCAGAAGTATCTTCTCAGAAGGTTGCTGAGGGAAGTTGGCAAAACAAAAACTACTTCTGTGACCTCACTCCATTTGTGGAAGCTTGAATCCAACCCAATATACTTTGCCCTGTTACAGAAATATTATTTCAGATGAGAGACCAGCTTATTTTACTTGTCTTTTCCTATAAAGTACTGGGTCCAGAGATGTGTTGCAGTGAAATCAGCTCATAAGTTTATTGATGGTACAAATCACGACTGGAGAATGGGGCTCGGGGGGTCTGCTCAAAATGTCCGTCTAAACTGCACCCCCGGCCTCGCCCAATCTCCCTGATAGGGTTAATTACAGGTGACACTATGGCGTAGGTCCCCTGGTGGATCTTGGTGGCCAATTGGTCTGATTTACAATCCGCCTGGGCTATTGTCTCCCGAAGCAAAGCTCTGGTAGCCAGCCCGGCCACATGTGTTTAATATGCGCGGTCGCCATTAGGACATAACTTTTTCAAACCCTGTTTCCACTAACGTAATTCAAGACTATCTGTGAATAATTCCCTTTTATGCTAAGCCATATTTAACTCTTTTCACCTTGCATCATTCTTATATTATCACATGAAAACAGTCTTGCCCATTTCTGGATCTTCCTTCTACTCTTTGCCTTCTGAAGCTTTCAGGAAGGGCTTTTCTAGTGGATTCCAGAACTTTGGCTTACAGCTTGATATTTAAGTGGAAATATGTTATGGGCTGTGGTTTCATTGTTTGCCTAGGTCTCTGGTCTCCTTCACTTATTTATATTTTAAAGCAAATGCTGAATTAACCATAAGAGATGTGTTTTGAGCCTTTCATTTTCATTTTGTCTTCACAGTTGAAAGAGACAAGGACTTTTCCCACCAACGACGGCATTACAAAGAATTTCGGTTTGACTTGATGCAGATCCCTCATGGAGAAGCAGTGACTGCAGCTGAATTTCGGATTTACAAGGATCGAAGTTATAGTCGATTTGAGAATGAAACTATTAAGATCAGCATTTATCAGATCGTGAAGGAGTACCCAAACAGGTGCGTTTCCATCATGTTATATTTCAAATTTTGTCTTCATTTCCTAGGGAAAGAGATCTCAGGGGTATGATTATAAAATGAACAAGCAAAAAAGACCAAGTGTTGAGAAATCTCTCTTGTGGAGACAGATTGAGAAATTGGAAGAAGAGATCCCAGAGCTTGAGAAACTGAATTTACCAAGAATACTTTGGCTAAATTGGTCTTTTAAATCATACAAGCCAAACGCTTCATTAAATGTTATGCTGAAGATCCATCACTGGATCCTCTCATAGATTTTGAAAGTCAAATAACAGCTGTGAGAAATTCCATTTCACAGAATGCCAGCAAGTGAAACTAACTCATACCTTCAGTGTGCTGTTACGTTTCCTGTAAAGAAAAATAGATGGGTGCCCCTTTCTTTGTCTGTCTCTGTTTCTCTCACAAGGCTATTCACACCATGGGAGGATGTGTGTGTTGATTTTGTACAAGGCTTCCTATTGCTCAGATCCAAACTGGGGGGCAGCACAGACACCATTCACTAACAAAAGCTCAGAGAAAGACTCAACAATGTTGAGATTTCTGGTCTCCTCTAGCTAGGCCCCTAAATCACAGCTCAAGAGAATGTATAGTATGTCAAGCCATTACAGGGACTGGTTGATAAGGATCATAAAAAGGACTATATTGACAGGGAAGAAACCCACAAAAAGTTTGCCAGAGTATTTATTCCATATACCGGTGGGAATAATGCCAGTGTCCTAATCAGTTTTGAGCCACAAGCTTTTTTTTTTCATCAAAGGGAGAGCTAGAGAATCTGTGTACTCAGTTTTAGGGCGGCAGAACAAAATACACTCTCATCCCCATCCACTTTGGTTTATTATTCTTTATTAGTGATCAATTTTAAATTTAAATTTTAAATTAGCCATCCATTTTAAATTAAAATCCTTTGTTCTCCACCCCAGTTGCTCCACTTATATAAGGCAATACTGTCTTTTGTCTATCCTGATTCTTCTGCCAGTCCATGTCATTGGGTACCCTCCACGATTTCTCATAATTTGAGTAAAGGAGAATGCGTTCCATTTGCCCCCCTTCTCCACATTATGCACAGTTATGAAAGCCTACATTATATTCCATTTCCCATGTGTGTGTTTTCCTAATTGGAAGAGTCCCAAACTCTTCAGTCTTTGTTGTAGGCCAGGTGCGCCAACTCTTCAATAATTTTTTTTGTATTCTACTACCCATTAGCTGAAAGCTTGTCAGTGGTACAGGAGCATGATTCTGAACCCTCTTTCTGTACACGCAGCAGGCCCCTGTCATGGCCGTACAGACTGTAATCACAGGCCCCGTCCACACGAGTAAGATAAGCCGGATGGGAAGTGACACAAATTTGTGCCGGCGCAATTTGTGCCACTTTTGCAGGATCACACAGGTCCATGGATCTGTGAGGGCAAACCGCCGCTGTGTGATCACACGCAGCCGCTGGCGAGTTGGGGTTCCCCCCCCCCCGCCATTTTCAGTGCGCTTATCTGCTTCTACTGGGGATCGATGACTTGCCTCTCCACCCTCAGGGTCATCTGATGATGCGCATACCAGGATGGGAGGGAAACCCCCCCGAAAAACCCACTCCCCAACGCCACTTGTTTGCGCTGGCGCGATCACACCAGGAAAGGTCAGTTCTGGGCCGTCGCAAACCATTTGAGACTGCCTTTTCACTGGTAGCTAAATAAGTCAATTCCCCACCAGCTCAAAGTGGTTTGCGACACTTTGACACCGGCTGCAGGACGCTTCCCAGATGTTCTTGTGTGATCGCGCCACTTTGAGCCGGCGGGGAATCGTCCTTCTTGTGTCGCAAATGGGTGCGTATGATCGCGCCCACAGTATTCAGAAAAGATGGATTCCCATCAATCTGGTTGTGAACAAGCTTCAGTAAAGGAATGCATAATGTTCCATAATTAGACTGAATGCCTTATGACATCCCTACCCCGTCTTGTTCTCCTCTTTCTTTATCAGAGACCTTCCCTTTGGTTTTAGAAGCTGATGTTGTGCAATTTGCCAAAGATACCTTTTTTGTTAAGATAAGTTTAGTTGCAGATAGGGCTGCCAAGTCAGCCCGGGGGGAGGGGGATCCCCCACTATAGGGGTTCCCGATCCGCCAGCCGGCATTTGGCCGGCGGGGGGAACCCCGCCCCCGAAGTCGTCCAGCGTGGACGACTTCCCCAGCGTAGTGACGTCACCTGGAAGTGACATCACCATGTTGTAGACGTTGCCAGGGCAATGCTCTGGCAATGTCCCCAACGTGGTGACGTCACTTCCGGGTGACGTCACTGGGCGCGCTCGCAAAGCGTGCGCACCAGGGAGGATCCCGGGCAGCTCCTGGCCGAAGAAGGACTCCGTCCGCCATGAGGTGAGTTTGACTTGGCAGCCCTAGTTGCAGAATCATGGCTATATCACATACCGATCTCAGTAAGGCTGCTGCTTGGGGAACATAACACTTACAACTTATTAGGTGGTTGTTCATGTACATGGGTGTGGTTGTGCAAAATCTTTCTTATTGTAAAAGAAAGTACAGTTCCTCAACCATGAGAAAAGGAAGCATGTGATATACAGGAAGTATGAAAGGCTTGATGCTGGAAGGAACATGAAAAGGGCAAAGCTAAATGGAACACACTGCAACAAAATGTGCTGGTATAAGACACATTTAGATGCTTGGTGAAGTGACAGCCTTTTTGGATATCTAGCATTTCAGCGGGTTCAGTAGGTCAGCAAGCTGGCATGAAGACGGTTGTTTCTATCCTGGAAGTCATAGCCCTGACTCTTACCCACCAAGGGTCTTTTGCTAATGCACATATGGCAATTTTTAAAAAAAAAAAATATATTGGCCTCACCTGTGAATTTTCCTTTAAGACTCTTAATTGGATGGACATCCCTACACCCTTTCCATGGACATCTGTACATCCTTCTCATCTCTGAGGTGGGATCATATCTAGTTTTTCATATTAATAAATTAGTATATGAGAGCTCAGCAGTTGGTGGTTCCTTGGCAAAATCTATTCCCCTGAGGGATGATAATTTGCACCCCAGTAGCTGCCAGCCTAGAGACAAAAGCTGTAAAGAGAGTGGCATCAGTGATAGCAGAACTTGCTGGCAGGCTGATCAGGGTATGTTGATTGAAGATCTGTTCTGCTGCCAATTGCTCTTTTCTCAAGATGATGCTCCAGGAAAACCAGTGCACAGTAGGACTTTGCTCAGCTTGATCTATTTACGAGCTGCAAAATGTAAAAACTCATATTTAGGAGAGGAATACTGAAGGGAAATCTCCATCCCAATGGTATGCCATCTGGTCATCTGTTAGATTTCTAGAGCTTCCATAGCTCATATATATATGTATCTATATACACACACACACACCACACACACACACACACACACACACCACACACACATACACATACAGTGTGCAATAATGAAGCTGCCAAGAAACATCTTCTGAGGGTCTTTAGCTAGGCTTTTTCACCCCTTGTTAGGCATCTCAGTCTAGAAGTGTTTCCTCTTCTGCTTCCACAGACAATCCCACCAGTTTTTCCTTACTAATCATGTTTATGTCCTGCCTTCTTCCTCTGCTTCCAGTTACTTCTGCAGTGGAGCTGGGCATCTGATGAATGGCAGTGTAGAGTGTTTTTCCTCTGATAAGTGCTTTGATGGATTCCCCCCATCTCAGGATTTTCTTGTCAACTAATCCAGTGTGAAAGTCAAACGAGGCTCTGAAATTTGGCATTATTTCATATGCTCCAGCTACGTAGTACCGGGAGGTCCACGATCAATCTTCCAACTTTTTTTTTGGGGGGGGGCGTTAAATGCAGGTTTGTGTGCCAGTGAATTTGATCACAACCGCAGTGCTAGGACAAAATGTCCATAAACCCTTTCATGTGGGCCTATATGGATCCCTGTATTTTCCCCACTGTGGAAAAGCAACTGTGGGATTTTGATTGGAAAAATTAGCCCATGAAAAAGTGTTAGGCAGCTCTTTAGTGCTTTTTCTGTAGTCAGACTTGCTCAGTACTCTTGTCAGAAGATCCTGGCATCACTTGCTGACTGAGCTTATGAGTAGGGCTGCCAAGTCAGCCCGGGGGGCGGGGGATCCCCCGCTACAGGGGTTCCCGATCCACCAGCCAGCATTCGGCCGGCGGGGGGAACCCCACCCCCGAAGTCATCCAGCAGGACGACTTTCTCCAACGTAATGACGTCACCCGGAAGTGACGTTAGCACGCCCTACTCCCAAACTCCAACACACACAGTCTCCTTTGCACGTTTTTAGAAATCTAATCATTACAGCGAGAGAGTTGTCAGGACTTCGTTTTAATGTCTGGCCTGAGTGGTCTCCACCCACCGCCCTCCCCAAACGCGACCACGGCCCCGATCCCAGCCAGGTCCCCTCAAGCCAGTATAGGAAGGTGTGGCTGCTGGATTCCTTCCTCCTGAGGCAAGAAGAGAAATACATTCCTCCGGGGCACGGGTTCTGAAAGGGCCGGAGCTGGAGGACTCAAGGGCGGTGCCTCCTCCTCAGCCCACTCTTGGGGGCGCCCTGAGAGGAAATGCTGCCTCCGCAGCTCCTCCGTGGGAGCCCCGCTCAGGCCAGTTTCACTTTCGGGCCGGCAGAAGAGGGGGACCGGGAGCCGCAGCTCCTCCCTCCACTTCTGGTGATGTCACCAGGCGCCGGGAAAGCTCCCGGCCGGAGAAGGACTCCCCCCTGCCGGTGAGTGCTCAAGACTTGGCAACCCTACTTATGAGGCGGTAGACCGAACCGAATGCCTCTTCATATGAAACAAAAAACAAAAACCTTCCTGAAGACAGAACACTAAGCATGTCAGAGCAAAGCTATGTTGATTATTTATTTATGCTGCCTCATCCCAAAAAAACATTTGAACCTTGAGCTCTGATGCCTAACTTTCTCTGTGAATGGATACTTTTATATGAAGAAGCATTCGATTATCAGTTCCATTCAGAAACAACTTTACCACTTCAGCAAGGACTAGGCCTCATCCTGCGAAGTGTCATGACTTTTTTTCAAGGGGACAAGCTCAGAACTAGACACGCCTGCCCATTGCAATGAATGGAATTCAGCATAGTGGCAGTTATTGGCCAAATAAGAGAAACTTAGACCTTTTGTGAATGGCAGGGAAAGTTTGGATTGGATGCATTAGCCCTTTTCATATATTATAATCACTCTCTTTTCATGTACTATAATCACTCATATTGGGAGCCTATCAGTCATGGATAGATCCTTTTGATATGCATAGTCACCATGTTGTGTGAACGGGAAGAGCATACATATTTTCAAAGTGCATACAGATCCAGTGCTCATGAATTGACCAATGGATTTTTCAGGGTTTGAGTTCACAACATGATGGGAATGGTAAAGAGTACCACATGTGTGGTTGGCAGGCTCCCAGTACATGCAGTTTCAATGTCTGAAAGGGGCTCTGTTCTCCTGTACATCACTTTGTGTGTGCAGTTTCATGGAAGTCCTGAACCCGTCCATCTGACCTCAGAAAGTACCTTAGCCTATTCACACCCAACCTGGCAAGTTTGAAAATAGCATATAGATTTGGATTCAGAACAGAGCAGTGGTTCCTAATGCCAGCATGTCTGTTTTCAGCCTCTACCTGGAGTCTTTTTCTCCTAGTGGTTGGAAGGTTGAACAACCCATCTCTTGTACTGCTGTCCAGTGAGGGTGCCAGAAGGAAAATTCACAGGTATCCAATTTTCCAATTTCATCATGTAAATGATTAGTTCACTTATCCGTTATGGATGAGCAAATGTAGGGATTACATGCACAATTTAAATGACCAGTTTTATAAAATACCCACTTGCACTGAAATATGAATGTGACAAGCCAACTTTCATTTAACTGCAACAAGGGATATACTATATAGCTCAACACTATTTATTTTTATAGACCCAAGAGCTACATTTACTTTCTTAATCTATGTACTGTGTAGGGCTGTTGTGTTTGAGTGGAATAGCTTGTTGGGCATATTAAGCTATGAATGAACTTTTAGATTAGATTTGCCACATCCATGCTCCTCACCATAAGTAATCTTTAGTACAAATATTGCGTTAGTAAGAAGTGGCTTAAGTGATAATCTTGGGGTTTGGTGTTTCCAGAAATACCAATGACCTATACATCTAAAACATCTAAGCTACTGACCGCATTATGAAAAGGGGTTCTGCTCCCTTTTAACTACCTTGAGAAACTGACCTTGTTTTCCATGTGGTTTTGGTAGGGCCTTAGAGCAAACCAAAGAGAGATATTGCTTTTTCCTAATAATCTTAAAATACCATAGGTATGATCCAAGAACCATGCATGTGGGGTTTTCTTTGTCTTTTAGTTTATGAAAAGGAAGCCTTGTGCATGCACATGAGAATTTTCTAATACATGTATGGAACATTTTTCCCTCATAGAATTGAATGGTTAAACGGCTCATTTATTTATTGTATGTGTAGCTCACTTTTCAATGAGATTGGCTCCCAAAGAAATTTACAGTGAAAATACAGCATAGTATACATTGGGTTAGATCCAGCCAGGTTTTTCAATCAATCTCATATAATTCTACTCCTGACTACAGTCCCTGTCTTACATTCCTTTTCTATGCATGTTTCATGATCCCCAGCATATCCTTTTTGGTAGTTAAAGAAGACCACCTCCATCCTTTTTTATCAGGAGAAAAGCTTGTTGGATTATCTGAAGAAATTTATGAAATATTGTCTGATGGAATAGAGGAGTCTGGGTTTTGGAAAGATGGAAGCATTTGCCTGTATGGGAGAAATCACATCCTTCAGTATTTAATGCATTGGAAATGGGGGACAAAGGGTGCTGTTCTTGCTCTGTAGGAGTTACTGTTCTTTCCTATCACTATGGGGGACCTTGAAGACCCCCCCCCCCCCGTGTTGCCTGTTAGTAATGGGGGTGGGGTTTTCTCAGGTGTTGAGCTGTTGACTCACATCTCTGGCAGTCTTTGCTCTTTTCCTTCACATTGTCTGCTACAATGCTGCCAGCAGCAGCAGCCCACATATGTTTCTGCTTACCCCTATGAGAATGTTAAATGTGGTAATGATCCACTGAAGCCACTGCAGAAGTCCTTTTCAAAATTAAATTGAAGGACTGTTTTTGTGGATCATCACAGACTTACAGCACAATCCTTAGGAGAGCTGCAGCCTTCCAAGGCCATTGCCTTCAATGGAGTTAGAAGGTTATAATTCACTTTGGGATTACACTGTTAGTTTCCAAAGGAAATATCAGTTTATTATTCTCATTATTTATGTCTATTGCAATTAAGTCCAAACAAATCTTTTTCTAGCTCCTCACTGGCAGGAACAAAGTAGAATCGAAGAAATATTAACTTCCTAACTATTTTCTTTACTTTTCAAACTAGGGATGCAGACTTGTTCCTATTAGATACAAGAAAAACTCAAGCATTTGACGTTGGCTGGCTTGTGTTTGACATCACCGTGACCAGCAATCACTGGGTGATTAATCCACAGAATAATTTAGGATTGCAGCTCTGTGCAGAAGTAGCAGATGGTAAGCTACAGTTTTATATCACACTTTAAAATCAACCTTTGGCTACTGTTTTAAACTCTCCAATTTGCATGTTATACCATCCTGCAATGGTCCCTGTAGATCATAACTACTACTAGAAGGCCACTTTTTTCCCCCTTGAGGCTGCCTGTTACTATATCCCTGATTTAGATTGTTTTGGAGGAAAGAGTAGAATGAATTTCAAAATGCAGAAGGGGAAGTCTAGAAAGAGATATGGTAATCATGCACAACCCTCCCATTTCTTGGACAGAATAGAGAGAGCAGCTCAGAATCAACGGGAAAGGAGAGGGGGGGATTAGCCTGGTTAAGCTCCTGGGTTTATAGAATCCTGGAAAGATAAATTTTCACGGGTGGGAGGATTTTCAAACTGTTTGCCAGTTCTTCAGTTCTTTGTGGTTACCTAGATTTAATATTTTAAACTTTAAGCAGAATTTTAAGTGTTTGAGGAGGCAGTTCTTGCACATATAAACACAGAACTGGAGTCTCCTGAGACGCATTTGTTGTTGACAACCCCACCTTCTGGTGTGATACATTTGGTGCTAATTAACTAAAAATGATCATTAAAATGTGTTGAAATGTATCTATGTATATTGCTATGTAGAACGTACCATTTATTGTACACTTGGGATATTCACTCATATTAATATAACCAACCCCTCATTTTCAGTAATGTTGGAATGACTACAAATCTTATTGATTAAAGTAGCAGTCTTTAAAAATGACACCATTCTGGCGCTTTTCAGTGTTCAGTGACAATGTAGGGGCAGTGGAAAGGGCAGGGAAAGAATGAGCGAACAGAACAGGTATGAATAGATATTTCATTCCAGAATGCATTTCTGTGTACATCATTTCCACTTTTTAATTAATTGTGATACTTCTCCATCACCTCCCTGACTAGTTTCCTTCTTATGATGTATTTAAAGATACTTACTGTTTTGTCTTTGTGTTTTTCACAATAGGCTCTCTTAGATTTGATGGCCTCATTCCTAATCTGTGGTACACACTGTATCTAAACTAATGGATTATTGTAGATTTAAATTGTTTTCAAGCATCCTGTAAGGTTTTGGCAGTCTTTGCTTCCTGCTCCCTTCAGCTTCCTTTTGACTAATCCTTGCATATTTGAGACATTCCCTTGTCTGAAATCAAATAGTGTTATGTTTGACTCTTGTGGCACACTTCCACTCACATAAATACAGATCTTAAAACCTTGATCTAGAAGATCTTGGCAAGGGGGGAGGATAGGAAGGAAAGGCTAGGAGAGAATAGGCTGTGCTGTACACACAGAGAGGAAATACATTGCTTGTATCCTCTGGAAGGCAGACATGCAGCTTGAGGCAGAGTAGACTGGGTAAAGAGGCAAAGCCTTCTCTTTGAATACAAGTCACAACCAATCTAGATGAGATACAAGAGTTCTGTGATGAGGTCGGACCTCAGATCTCTCTGCATAAGAAATCCCTTTTGCGATTTCTCAACAGTATAATTTTATTTAAAAGTTGCCAGGATGGATTATTTAGATCTGGGCCATGGTACTAGACAGTGGAAGGAAGAAATACAGGCAATCTACTTGGTTCAGGGCAAAGTGGGGTGATTCACGTGTGGAGAGGGCTTGTGGTTCAATGGTAGAGCATATCCCTGGCATGCAGATAGTTCCGGGTTAAATCCTCTGCATTTTCAGTTAAAAGGATCATGTAGTAGGTGTTGTAAAAGATCTCAGCCTGAGACCCTGGAGAGCAGCTGCCAGTCTGAGAAGACAATGCTGACTTTGATGGGCCAGTTATCTGATTCAGTATATGGCAACTTCATGTGTTCACATATTCATTTGAGTGTCTTTCCAGTCATATGACAAGAAAATGGTGTGGGGGATGGGTCTCTGTTTCAACAAAAATTGAATATGGCTTAGTTCCCCTTTCCTCTCTCTCATGCCTTACCTTGACTTCAACATGTTTCTCTCAGCATGAGTATGATAATGGAAGTCAGCTGGGCTGCTTAAATCAACCAAGTGCACTGTGGAAGGTAGGAAGAAAACAGCGGTTAGCTCCCCTCAACTGCTCATTCCATTTTTGTTGAAGAAGAGTTGGTTTTTATACCCTACTTTTCTCTTCCTTAAGGAGTCTCAAAGCAGGTGACAATTGCCTTCACTTCTATGTCTTCTTTGTCTTAATAACCTAAACTGTCCCACCCTGCACAGATAATTGTTTAGGCTATTGACCCAGAACAAGAACTTGTGGGAAAATACTGGAACTGTCTTGTCTTATTATTAAACCCTTCTGAAATGGCACTTGAGGTAGAGTAATTTTCAAAACAGATTAAAGATTTTATTTAACAGGCAGGTGTGTGGTGGGGGGAGAGAGAGGAAATATCAAGATTTAGAAATGCTGAGGTAAAACTTTATACAGACTTGAGAACTTAGAATATATAAGAGAGTATGGTTGTAGCTTAATCTCAGAGTGTTCTAGTTCTTTTCAGTGAGAGATACCTGGCTTAGTATATTATCATAAAAACACAGCTTCTTAATAGAGCTTCCTGGAGAATAGCTCTTTATATACAGTGTCTAGATTTTTCCCTTTGAAATTTGTTTTTTCCATTCAGAAATCACAGCTTTCTGCTAACTTCGGAGGTGTCCAGAGCTTATTCCCTCTACTACAGATCCTGGGTTTTCCTCAGAGCACAACCCTTTTTACTGTCAGTAATTATTATTCTTTTCCCTTAGAAGCAATAACCCCTTTCTACTTGGCTTGATTGGGAGTTTCAGCCTAACTTCCCAGTCACCCTTGCCAAATCTGTCTTCCAGTACTTTTGTCTATGTAAAAGCAGTTTGTAGCTTTCTGGACCTAGAATCTCAATTCTTCCTCAGAGCAGTTCTAATACTGTTAGGGCAAAGGAGTGTTTTCTTCTCTCTGTAGAAGAATCTTTCTGATTAACCCTGTCAGAACACTGACTCCTGTTATAGACAAAAACCTAAAGATGTCTCTCTGACGACTGACAACTGGACTCTTTTCCCTCCAGAACAGCTGCTGTTATACTTTCTCTCAGCTGATGCTAGCCAATAAGAGAACATGTAGCTCAGTCTATCAAATAAACTCTCCAGTCCAGGGAAGATTAACTCCTAATCTCTCAGTTTCTCTGAAAAAAGCAACATTTTTAAACTACTTTTCTGTGCAATCTGTCACATGCCCCACTCATTGAGATCATTGTGCAAGGAGAGATTTTTACAAGCCTCACCTGAGCAATGGGGAATCATGTGGGTGCACCTTACCTTAATGTTTTTTAAATAAAATTTTATTGAGAAAAATACTCAAAAATAACATCAGCCAGTGACAAAACATCAACCAGTAACAGAACTTCAACAAAGCATCAAGTTGAAGTACCTATACTACAAGGCAGACTTCAATACTACCTTATACAAACCTTAATCATTACATAAACAAAATAAATTTGAAATAACGATGATTGCTAAAGGAATACGAGGAACTGGGTCCACCATGCCCACTCTGATTTTCACAAAGGGTTCAGTTACAAGAGGTATTGGTTGCAAAAGCTCCTTAGTTTTATCCTGGGCTTTGCCTACCAATTGGCATGCTTTGCAGGATTTACAGAAGACTCGGATGATCTTTCCCATATTTAGCCAGTAGAATCTTTTTTGCATCCACTCTCTAGTTTTGTTTATGCCAAGATGCCCTGAAATTGGTGTTTCATGAGTAAACTGGAGTATTTGCAACCTGTACTTTCTGGGTGCCACAAGGGAGGAGCCTCAGCCAGTAGAAGGAAATAAAGGCTGTCCTTTGTCTCCTGCAGCCTGGCCAGGAAGCAAGCTCTGGCTGTTCCCTCCCTCTCCCTGGGAGGAGGAGGAGCCTCAGCCAGTTCTTTACCAGACTCTCTCAATCACACAGGAGAGGCTTGCCTATCGACCTCTCCTGTGCAATTGAGAGAGACTGGTAAAGCAAGCTCTAACATGGCAGGAGCAGCAGCACTGCAAATGGAAGTAGAAAACAGCCAGGGCCTTGCGGGCCTGATTGGGCCTGATTGGGGCCCTCTGAGCGCCTTATCCAGTGTGCAGGCTGCATGTTTGACATCCCTGATCTAAACTGTGTGGGAATCTGCCTGTAGAACTGCTCTAAGCCTATCAGTTGCTTGAGTTCTTCAAATTGCTTACTTTGCTTCCCTCAACCCATCTATTTAAGGCTCTACCTAAGCTAGGGTTGCCAAGTCCCCCTGGGGGTCAGGGAAATCCCCGCTCAAACAGCCCGCTCCCCGCTGGCCCAGATTGGGCTGCCGGGGGGAACCCCATCCCCAAATTGCCAGGCTGCAGAGACGTGCCCAGTGTGATGTCATCGCATCAGGCATGTTTCGGGGGGGGGGAGCTCCATAATTTGAGGAAAACTATGGTTTTCCCTTGAATTACAGAGGTCCCACCCCCAAAGTGCCTGACATGATGACGTCACTTCCAGGTGATGTCATTGCGGCACGCATACAAAGTGTGCATGTCAGAACACTCCCAGACTCAGCAAGGACTCTCCCCACCAAATCGTAAGTACCACTTGGCAACCCTAGTCTAAGCAACAATCCAATTGTGAATATATTTCACTTGGCTTTCTTTTAATTTTCCTGAAAGCCTTTCTACTCTACAGTCAAACCAAAATGAATTCTGACATGGTCTTTAAGTAATAGACAATCTGAGGATTAGATAGCCTTTCCCTGTGTCTGTGGACTTGGTCTGGGGTGATCTGTTGGCCATGGGCTGCAATCCTTGGGACTGCATCTCAGCTGGATGGAGTAAAACAAAAATCTTTCTCAGTGAGACCAATTAAATCTATATAGCTAATTCTGAAGGCAATCCCTGCGTGCGGATATCTAAATCCACACGGGGGCTGGGGGGCCCCCGGAAGGCAGGGAGATTTTTCTACACACAGGGGGGACTCCCCCCGGGTGCAGAAAAATCCTAAAAGTAAAAAAAAAAACCTTTCGGGGGGATATTTAAATCCCCCCAAAAGTAAAACAGCATCCCCTGCACATGTGCAGGGAACCCTCTGGGAACTGCGGTAGTTGGCGGTTGGGAGGTCGCTGCTGGTGCCGGGGTGTGGGGGGTGAGTGGGAGGAACGTCGGCCCAACAGCCACTTGGGCCAGGGAGAAGGGCTGGGGGGTGGAGGAGCATCGGCCTGAGTGGCTGACAGCCATTCGGGTCAGGGAGAAGAGCGGGGGGGGAGGGGCAACTGTCAGCTTCTCCACCCCACGAGTATCGCGGGTCCCCCCCCTTCTTGTTGAAAACTAAATGTAATAACTAGTATCCTGAATCTTGATTATAAATGACATTCGTTAGGAAAAAAACTGAGTATGAAAACAAAGCAAAAACGACTGTACATGTTATTTATTTATTTATTTATTTATTTATTTATTTATTTCAATTTTTACCCTGCCCTCCCCGCGAACGGGCTCAAGGCGGCTTACAATGAGGCACTCATGTACATGTCCCTGTCCCATACTCTGACCCCTGGATACCCTGTAAGGAACCGGTGACAAAACTGGGTGACTTCTTCACCCTCTGGCAAGGCATCTGCATGTGAGAACTGGGCTCAAATCTTGCTACACTTAAACAAATTCCTCATGAGTTTCCTTTGGGATTGTGGCTCTTAACTGTAAATCCTTTGTTATACTAGCAGTGGGAAAAAATAGCTGGTGAAGAATAACAGTGTATTGAAAACAACTATGGGAAACGGTCTGGCAGCTATAGTTCATACCCCCTCCCCCCGATAATGCTCAAAAAGTACAAAAGGCCACATGACATTGGAATCCAATTTTTTTTTCTTGAAAATAATATTGGGTATCACATGCATTATTTTTGTTTGAAATGTAGCTGCATTTTTTTCTGCTAAAACCACATTTTATATTGAATCACAGGTCTAAAGAGCAACATAACACATATGGAAGCTGTCAACATAAAATTTACAGTTTCCCCAGGGCTACGGTAAATTAAGAAAGTATCATGCGGCTTTTTTCACTCTCTTTTTCTAATGTCTGCGTATATCTTTGCAATGCTCGACTGAGCTCCCTTGCGGTTTGTATTCTATGCCTTTGATGGCTGGAAGTATCTGTGGGCATCTAGGAGGGATGATCACTTTCATACTGATACGAGAGATGAGAGGCAAATTAACAGACTGTAATATAAAATGGGGGTGGCTGTGAATACTATTTGTGATGTCCCCTTTTCCTTGCAAGTAATTAAGAAGGTACTCACTTAGCTTCCTGCTCTTAGGTTCACACAGCAGAGACAGGGCTGATCAAAACAACATTTATTTATTAGCAAGGAGATACTGGGATGGGAGCAACTGGCTTCAGGACCAGTCGTTTGGTCAGACCATTGGACTGGGAGCAGCCATGTAATAGAGTAAGTAGCCCCAGTGTAATGTGTAATGGAGATGCCCCAATCAGTAGCAAATGGTTTCATCACTAAACTAGTGTAAGGAACATGCTCATTAACTAGTTCTTTAGGAATACCATGCTTTTATCTTTGTCACAACCATGCCTGCTGTCATATCCAGCAGTAACATAACTTCAGGACCTTAGGCTGAGGTCAGATTGGAAGTCTGCCGTGCCTCCGCGGCGCGGCAGACTAAGGCGGGGAGAATTTCCCCCGCGGCGCGGTGTTCGCACGCCGCTGGAAGGAAGCTGCCCGCAGCGTTCAGACTGCGGGCAGCTTCCTACGGCGGCGGGCGGACGCCGCGCAGCTCTCCCTCCCCACACACATTCACACCCGCTCCGGCGGGTGGAACGCGCGCCACAGCAGCTGAGCACCACTTTGAAGTGGTGCTTGGCTGCTGCGGGAGGAGCGTGGCGCTGGACGTGATGCGTTTGGGCCGCCTCCTCGGGGCAGATGCAGCCGTCTGAACAGCTGCTCTGCCTCCGCTTTTGAAGTGGAGGCAGAGCGGCCGAGACTGCCAGTCTGTCCTCAGCCTTAGATCCACTCCAATGTATGTAGATGCATAATCAAGCTGAAAAAAAGCATCTCTTATTCTTTTCTCATATGCCCTGCAAGTTCTTTTAAGATTTTAGACATATTTCCAGTTTATTGGCACCTGTGTTCTAGCACACAAAATCTTTGTGAAAATCTGTGAGAACAGTTCCTTATGGCACACGCTTTTGGCTTGTAAGATTGGTGTGTGCTTAAAAAAAACCTCGGTGTATTTCCTCTTAATGACACATAGGAAGAAATGCATGGAGATATTGCACTGCTTAGTAATGATAATGGAACCCAGAGAAGTGTCAAGATAAGAGAAGAGGTGAGATTGTGCATGTCGGTCCCATAACCCATTTATGCATACTCAGCTCAACATCAGCACAGAGCCTACATGCTAATGAACTGTACATCCACAGACTCTACCCCTAGAATACTAATAGTACTATAGCCCCGTTCACATGTTACAGTGAACACATGTACTTCCTGCATGTATGTGTGTACATCTGTTTGTAAAAAAGAGTCAATGTGTATTGACATGAAACTGGGGACCAGTACCTGGGTAAATGTGGAGTGTAAATTACATGTTCAGCTGTACATGCATTGAATGTAATATGAGAACAGGGCAGAACACATATAAATGGACACAGTTAATCTGGTTTCTCTTCTTTGTATGCATTGCTTGCACATGCTTGTGTGTACAGAGCTCAGGGTGGTAGATTAATCAACCCAAGGCTTGGTTGTCTGATTGTTTAATGGGTAAGTCTGAGACAAGTTTAATGGACAAGTCTGAGACGACATGAGAATTTAGGGTTGCCAGCATCCAGGTGGGGCCTGAAGATCTCTCGCTTTTACAACTGATCTTCAGCTGACAGAGATCAGCTCCCCTGGAGAATATGGCTGCTTTGAAGGGTGGAGTTGGACTCTGTGGCTTTGTACCATGCTAAGGCCCCTCCCCTCCTCAAACCCCACCCTTTCTTGGATCCACCCCCAAAGTCTCCAGATTTTCCAACCCAGAGCTGGCAACCCTATGAGAATTGTCCCTCCATTATAATAATTGCCACAGGGAGCAGGGTTACTACAGGTTATTTTGAAAACTAGGCCTTAAATTTGGTGTGACCACTCAACCTGAAATAGTCTAAATGTAAAAGGATCTCCTTAATGTATTATAGCTTGTACTGCCTAGTAGCTGCCTTCCCTTGTTCAATTTGTTTTATTTTGTTTCCAGGTTTTCTGTTTGGGCAAGGCATATCTTCCGTTCCCTATGCCCTAGACATCAATCTCCTGTTTACAGTGATTTCTTTGGTATCAACATGTGTTTCCCCCCATTTGGAGTCTATAACGGTAGCCCACCAAGTCTGCCTTGTATATTTCCCATTTATTATAAATAGCAATTTTTCTCTCCATCCCTGCTGAATACATGATGTATATAAAATAGACTGTAAACATTTTGGGACATGGCCCAGATGCTGGTCTCTCTTGATGTTGCTGTACAGCAGAGGACACAGCTCCAGTAATCCAACAAAACTATTTGCCCCCCCCAGGCGAAATAAAGAGACAGACAACAGTTTGGAATTAAACAAGGGCCACTTTATTAACTATTTAAACAGAACATTGCAGCAATGGGCAAACTAAGCAAGCACAGGAACAGGAAAGGCAGGTGTCACTCCCTGACACAACCTCCTTGCCCTTGATATGGGCGGGACACCTAGCTCCAGTCTGAAGCCAGCCACTTCTGGCTCGTAACCGGCAGCCCAGCATACTGGTAGCCCCCCAGGAGCACCTACCCCCGAGACCGCACGGACCTTCGGGGAGGAGCCTAGCCTGACAGGTTCCCAGAGGAGACCCCATTCACTGCCCTGGACCACAAAGCCCTAGGGCAGATCCTGATGATCTCCTGTTCCCAATCGGGATATGCCATGAGGCGCTCACCAGTTCCATTTCTTGCTTGCACAAACCTGCCACATGCAAGGCCAAGCCTCTGATTTGGCCTTTGCTACCCCATTCAACAACCGAGTGCCATCTGTATCCCATGCTACAAGTCCTCTAAGAATATCCCATTGCCCTTGTCGGAGAGGTGCACCCCATCAGGCCTATACAGGTTAGGAAACTTGACCCGTATATTGGGGGGTGGCAAAAACAGGCCCAACCCAGACTCCATGGCTTTCTTTATCTGACTATTGGTCTTGTGCCAGGCATGGTCCATACGCCTGGGGTTCTCCACATGCCGCCACACCTAATGGGGGAGCATGGCTGACCATACAATCTGCACATCAGGCCACCTTGCTCTTATCCTCGCGACCAGGTGCCGCAGCCCGAAGCTGCAGAGGCCACTGAAGCCGCTGGAGCCACGTCCTGCCAGCCACGAAGCCCCGCACCACCACCACCATTGGCAACAAGGGGGGCGTCCTTCTCGAGGCTGCCACCGCAACCACCGCTGACCTATGCCAAGGCGGCCCGATGCAAGGTAGGCCTCGCAGGAGCTCCAGAATGCGTGCCCTGCCTCATGCAAGCACGCGGAGCAACTGCCACGGGGGAGCGGGGCGCCTGCCCTTAAAAGGCAGGCCCCGCCCCCTCCAGCTCCAAAACACACAGGAGCGCGTCTCCTGCTGCTGCCATCCCTTTCACCGTGGAGGCAAAGCGACCCCCAGGCGCCATGGCATTGCCAGGCGCCAGGGAGCCCAGATGTCAGATCACATTGCAGAAGTTTCAGCGTGTGGCCAATGGAAGGCCACAATCCCATATAATCGTTTTCATGCAGAAGATAGCAGTATTTCAGAAATGGAAAGGGCTGCATTGATTTGAAAAATCACTGGTCTTCACTCTTTTAATGAACATTTTTTGAAGCAGTCTGTTTCCTTTCCATGCTATCTGTTTGAGGCTGTTGCAACCAAGTCAAGTTGGAAGAAAAAGCAAGCCTCCTACACACTATTAATAGCTGAACTGTATTAAACCTGAATGGTGGGTCAAGTATTTCAAGAGCACCTTTTCTGTAATGATTACAACATTTTTCTCTTTTCAAACAATATATCAGGCCGCATTGAAAGAATGTGTAAAACATTCTCCTGAAATAGTCATAAATCTTTGAGGACGTTTGCCTTAAAGTGTTTTCTCAGCTATCATTTCAGCATGTACTGATAAACCACAAAGCAGCTCTGTCAAATTAATTCTAGTAATTCTGACTACAGCCCTGATAGGGAAAATATTTTAAAAACACGTCCAAGTCTTTGGCTACTCTTTTGTCTTCCATTTTGATGCAAAATGAATCCATTCTGACACTGGGTTCACACTCACTGTTGACAGATGGGCAGAGATACGAGTCTTGAGCTTGCACATTTCCCCCTTTTCCCCATTTAGAAAGTGCCACACGACCAGATGCCATTGAACAGATATCTTCATCTTTATTTTGTTGTCAGATTATAATGAAGAGACATACACAGAAAATCCTTGCACACTATTTGCACCCGCAAAAACCCAATGCTCAAATGATACCCTATCATCAACAAATACTCTGAAAGTAAAGATGCGACACTCCCAAAATTTTGGGCAAACAACTCCTCCATATATCTTTTTTTATAAGGAGTAAACCCACCTTTTCTCAGCTTAGTTCCAAGACTGGTCACTGATGTCCGATATAAACAGTAGTAACTCTAGAGTTAACCTTAGTTTAATGTGACAGGAATGTTTAAGAATTGCTGTAATACAAGCTAAGTCTTTAACTTTGTATTCCAATATATTATTAAGAATCTCCAATACGTAACACACTCTTTACTGCTTGTACCCTTTGAATCCCTTCAATAAAGGAGAGAGAAAAAACAACTATTTGCAGTTATAAGAAAGGAAGTTCCAGTGAGAGATGTACTGAAAGGATTTGTGTTATTTATTTGCTATTTGTTTCCAGGCTGTGAAATATACTCTCTCATACACAAAAGTGTAAAATAAACATGAATCATCATCTGGTTCATCACTGCAGGTGTGAAATGTGCCCATTCAAAAGCATGGAAGACTTGAAAGCTTCTTTGACATGTGATTCTTAATGGCCATTGCACACATCCAAGTCAGTTGACATTGCACTTCTCGGATGCATAAGAACTCACTCTGACTGCAGCAGAAGGAAAAGTTCCGTAGAAATGGAACTGGTCTGGTTCTACTGGTACTTCCTTGTATTGGAAGTTCAGGAGGACATCATGCTCCTCATGTGGGTAAGATCAGGCTGAAATCAGACACATGAATTTTGGGGGCCTTGGCATGGGTCCAAAGAGCCACAGGTATTCTGTACATACAATGGGAACTGACAAAAGGGAAGATAAACATCCTGGTATTCTCTTGTAAGATCTTGCATGAATGGGGCAAGAACTTGCACTAGAGCTGTAGGAACGTTCTTGCACCCGATACATTCCCAGTGGCCTGAGATTTGATCTGGAAGCTCTTCTAAGTGCATGGACTGTATGTTTCTACCAAGGCCTGTTTCTACCAATATTCCCTTCCCGCAGGTCTCTGTTGCCTTGTTCCATGCTGTTTCTAAGGGTCTCCAACTTTCAGAAACAACTGGGGGAGAAGGGTTGCAATGGGAAGGAAGAGCGGGCAGAGTTCCATTGGAAAAGTTCCATTCATGGTTCTTTGGCTTTGAGGTCTTTGACTTCAATAGCTCAGCTTATGTAGGCGCCCTGCAGAAACAAGTTGCTGAAAGAAGGGATAGTGCCACTTCTGGCCCATGCTCTTGGGAAGCTGAAGAACAGGACCACACCAGTGTAGAGTCCAAGGCTGAGGACAGACTGGCAATCTGGAACGGGAGAAAACCGGGGCCAAAAGCTGCGGTGGAAAAGTGCTCCAGGGCTGGCCATTCACACTGGCCAGTGTATTCCGGGAGCATACTGTTAGGGAGCGTTCAGACTGCTGCGGAGTGGCCCCGGGTGGGCCAGCCTCCGCAGCTCGTGGTGGGGCTGCTTCGGCAATTAGCGCATGTGCGCCTATGCACATAGGTGCATGGCCGCATCAGCAGTCTAGAAATTTAAAATCTCCCCACCTCCTGTATTGGGGCATGGGTGCACATGGGTGCATGAGCGCTCATGGGCATATCTCCGCGATGGCACATTCACACTGCCGCCTCCACTTGACTCCCGCTTCTTCCAGTCCACACTGCCAGGAAGCGGGAGACAAGCGGCAGACGGCCCCTGGACACCAATTTCTGCCGGTGTCCTTCTGAGGCGGCAGGAAAGCGGCAGGGAAGCAGGTAAGTACGGAAGGGAGCCGGGAAATAGCTGCAGCTGTTTGAATGGGCTCCCTTCCCCCGCTTCACAAGCGGAGCTCTCCCGCTCCACTTCCTGAGTCTGTCCTCAGCCCAAGAATACAAAAACAAGTGCAGTGGGAAAGTATGTTGTACTCATAGTTAGGGATACTGGGTCTTGATATATTTAGGATGTTTCTTTAGATGAAAAAACAAGGAGTCTTGTGGTATCTTAAAGGAAATGAATGAGTCGTGATATAAAACTTTTGGTAACTGGAGTCCACTTTAATCTCTTTGTGTCTTTACATATAATAACCTTGAAGGCCATGCTGCCGGACTGTGGTAAGAAAACAGCTGTGCTGCCCGAGCCCCGTTAATTTATGTGAGAACTTGTGTTAATGCATTAATGAAAACTGAACTTTGAAGCAACCACAGAACTACAAAGGTTTGACTAGCATGTCAGTTAAGCTATTTTATAATCCCTGAAGAAAGCTTTACAAGTCGATGTGGAGAATTTTCATTGCAAATTCTGGAACCCTGTTTTCTCTATGCATAAATAGAAAAATTAAATCTTGTGCTGTAACAAGGTTAAATTGAAAGAAATTGGCCTCAGAGCGTAATGAAATCAGTATGTCAACTTGACTGTTTCTTGGTTAGCCAAATACTTTGAAAAGCTATAGCTACCTTAAATTACAACCACTGTGGCTGAAAAATGAAAGGTAATTTTCTTCTATGAAAATACTTGTAGTAGTAATTTTTTTAAAGGCTATAGTTTCTGTAGACTCAAATGAATAACTACTGTGGGCTTGCTCATCAATACAAAAAAGCAACTAACCAAACACTTTACGAATGAATTAGTACAGATATTCGTTAAATAAACTAGTTAAACTGCACAATAAATCTCTTTGATGTAGTTTTATTTACTGAGAAAAATAAAATGTTATGCATGATAATTGCATAGCACCATCCCAGCAATGAGAATGCTTCAAGAGTTTATTCAGTATTGTTCTAAAAGTCAAATTGGACTGCATTGTGTCTGTTTTCATGCGCTTGTAGAAATTTCTACTTGGAGACTGACACAAGATCCAGATCACCCTGGCGGCTTGGTGCGATATGATGCTGCATCTAAGTGTACTGGTTTAAAGTGTTGCAGAGCATATCATCCAGACAGCACACCCTGCTGCGGGTTACCCACGCGGACATCCCGTGGTCAAGCATCCACATTACTGCAGTGCCTCAGTCATGGAGCGTGCTGCCTGGACATTTTTCAAAATACACTTGCGCTCATGTGCACATTGAGGCAATTAAAAAAAACTCCCCCTAGTGGTGGGAACAGATCTGCAGGTTCAGACTGCCAATTCCATTCTGCGCGTGCTCCCCCGCGTTCAGACATCTGGCCATGTGCAGTGAATGCTCAGGGAACCAAGAACACCACTTGTGATGTGGTGCCTTTTTAACCCGGCTTCAAGTCATCCGATGACAGGATGAGTATGCCGGGGAAACGAACGCCTGGCAGATGTGGCTGTGCCCATTTGATCTGGAGGGGAGGGGTGGCTGCATCGAGCCAAACTGCTCGTGTGATCACAGTCTTAGAGTGCTGTGCTCTCCTTCTGAGAAGAACTGTCAAGCATATGATTCACCTTAATTAGGCTCTGCTTAGCTCTGCTGCCTTCTTTGCCCCTTGCTCTTTCCTCCTGATTTCCCCCCCCCATGCAGAACACAAAGAGAAATACCCATTGAAAACCATCATCCAGTTGGCCGTATGCAGGCACCCAGGGCTTTTTTTTTGAAGAAAAAGCCCAGCAGGAACTCATTAGCATAATAGGCCACACCCGACAGAAGAAACTCACTAGCATATTAGGCCACACTCCTGACAGCACAGCTCATTAGCATATTAGGTGGGGGGCTGGAAAAGCACAGGGCAGGCATGGAAGCTTGCCTCTTCCCCCCCCCCCAAGCTTCTCTGCCCCACTTCAGCTTCGCCTTTCTAGTCTACCCCCCCCCCCCAAACCAAACAGCCGGGGAAAGGTGCTGCTGAAGTGCCTGGGATCTGAAAGATCCCTGGCACTTCAGCATCGCCTTTCTAGTCTCCTACCCCACCCCACCAGACAGCGGGGGAAAGGCTATTGCGGAGAGACTCAGGGAAGTGCAGGGGGCATGGTTAAATGCCTTTCTCTCCCTCCCCCAGATTGAGGAGGGAGAGAAAGGCCTTTTCAATGGGCCTAGGTTCCCTGCCTGCCGTTTTCCAGCTGCGAGGTGCCAGCTAGAGAAGGAAGGCAGAGAGAGGCTTTTCCTTGTCGATTTCACTTTCAGCTGCCTGGCTGGGAGTGAAATGGACAAGGAAATCCGGAGGGGCTCCCCAGAGGGAAAGAGGGCATTCTAACATGCCGCCTTTCCCTCTTGTGTGTAACGTGGGGAGGGCAGCGTGCTCTGTCACCACACATGCCAGAGGTTTTGGTTGTAGGCGTGGCCAGCTCAGGAGCCAGCCGGAACGCCATTCCTGTGTGTTCCTGCCCAACAATAGCCCTGCAGGCCCCTATGAAAATGGTTTGTTTTTCTTGGAAACTCTTTGATCCTAAGGCAGGATTCAGTCCTGGTTTAGAATCTGGGTTTGTGGGGGGGAAGCTACCCTGATGTCCCCTTCGCGTCTCCTTCACAGGCAGTTGAAATTAGTTCTTGTGCTTGGCGTGTGAAGGGAGAAGTGGAATAAGGCGGCACATAGACCTGGCAAGTATGCTGACATCCATGCCTATTGTGCTAAATGCCAGCATGGTGTAGTGGTTAGAGCATCAGACTAAGATCTGGGAGGCAGGCTTTAATGCACAGTCCCTCCTCTACCATGGAAGAGCTGGCTGAGCGAGCTTGGGCGAGTCATTCACTCTTAGCTGACAAGGAAGTTGTGGAGCCATAGTTGGGGTTAAATATAGGGTATAAATATCTACATAAGTAAATAAGTCTGATATTATTAGAGGGGATCATCTCATCAGGGCTAGATAGGGGAGCAGTATGGGAACTGAAAAGCATGGAGAAATGCTCAACCCATATTTGGGGAGAAATGCAGGCTTCTGGTAAGGGGTTGTTATTTAATGCCCTAGAGATTGCCCGCCAAAAAGACTTGCCGTCCCGAGATTTGATAGATAGGAAACGTTTGTTCCATCTATACTGAAAATGATCATTCTTTTTCTTAATAATTAGATCTTGGAAGGGTTTTTTTTTTTTAGAAGTAAAATAATTTTCCAGGGTATCAGGGGTTTCCATCAAGCAAGATTCCCTAAACAGTGTTCTAAGTTTCCTTTTAAGTTCTAAACATTCTTTGCCGAACCAAGTTCGAGTCTTAGAGGGGGTTACCTGAAAAGGTTTGGCCAACCGAGAACAATTTGGGGAAAAGCTTGACAATTTGGGAAAAAGCAGATAGTACTTCTGAGTCTGAGGTAGAACTAATAGTTACTGTTCTCAGCTCAGAAATCATCTCAGATTGGAAGAGAGAGGAGGTCTCCTTCCAAGGATTCAGACCACCTGATTCTTTTTAAGATTAGGTATGTGTGTTGTTCTGATGAAGGGTTTAAAGAATGGGAAATCTCAGTTGGACAGAGTAATGAGAGTAACACCGAAAGATGGTCACAGTAAGTCTGACATCTAATGCTACCTGCTGGTATGATCCATAAACAATCACAGCAACACTTGGAGGCTCCGCATGCATGAGAAGAGACTGAACATTTCACCTATTTTGCTTATATTTAAGGGCATTACTTGGTGAAATCTGCAGATGAAATATCTTGAGGTGTTGTCAGTTTTCTGCAAAAGAGAATCCCAAATAAGAGATGATGGCTGTTCCTGATCTACGTTTTAAAGAATGTTAATCTGAACAAAAAGAATATTTTTTTAAAAAAAATTAACACTGCATAAATCAGATAATTTGCTGAATTACCTAAGTGTGTCCGGTGCTCAGGAATATCCAGTAGGATTTTAGAATCCCTTTTCTTTGATCAGCAGAACTCTGCATCCCACAATGCCATATCACAAACTGCTTTTAAAAGTCTACTCAGGTTCAAAAGTGGTTTCCTATGTGGCGTGAGGGGCTGCTGTTCAAGAAACAGAAGTTCCAATCTCCCCTAGGAACACGGAATGAGTTCTTTGGATCCCAGCCATAATAAATAAGCTAAGCCTTCAGTTATGGAACCACTAATTTATTTTGGAGTAGCTCCGAGATCAGTGGGACAATTCTGAATTAAGTGCTTTGATGATCGCAGCAAAAAGCACATTACAAAACCTGATTGATCAGTGCTTCAATTTTTGATTTTCATGCAATCCTAAATTGACTTCAACAGTAAATTCAACAGAAATCATTGGCAGGGTTTACCTCCAGGGGAAAAATGCTGTTTCTAAAAGCTTACTTTGGCTGTTCAAAAGAGCAAGTAAACACAAGATAGAGAGCCCTATAAACTGCTTCTGTGTTTAAAAGGAGTTTCAACTTAGACTAATTTTTAACAGTATCTCTGTAAACCTTGGCTTATGGGATCTTAATAATCATCTCATTGCTGGTCTAAAGGAAACCTAGAGGAAACTTAATAATAGAAAACATTATTTTAAAGGGAGTTCACGTTGGTTTGCAGGCTCCCCCACTCCACTTTCTCTCACAATACACACCTTTGTAAATTCAGAGAACTGTGCATCCTAAGCAGAGTTAAATCCTTTTAGGTACACTGAAGTCTGTGGGCTGTAACTCTGTTTAGGATTGCACTGTTACATTTGTCCCCTACATGGGGAAGTAAGGAATCGATCTTTTATAGATAAAATTAAATGACAGAAAGCCACTGGAACCATTATGACAATCCAGAAGGACAGTCCTTCCTTCACAAGAAGGCAATGTTGAGGTTTGGTTGTCGTCATCATCACAATAACAATATATTTGTTTTTCAAATCTGACCTGCGGAAGTGAATAGTATTCCTGTATTGTTTAACTATCATTTAAGTAAATACATGAAATATGCTTTTAGATAAGCAGTGTTAGAAAGCCCTATCAGAGTGAAATGGGAAGCTGTTACAAATACACATTTTCTGAGAGTGTTTCGTGGGGTGGGTCTTATCACACTTTTCAGACTATGTGACCATTTAGTCTGCCCTTGAACTGCTTAACTTTCTGGGTTCTTCTCTTTTCACCTTTGCTGTGCTCTCTGTCACTGGAAACATCTTAAACCAATTTAAAGTGCTACACCTGAATAAACATGTTGTAAAAGTGTTTATGTATTGAAGTGGGTCAGTTCAAGGTACGGTATTTGGCTGCGACTTCTAATTTTGTTCTCCCCCCCCCCCCTGCAAAAAGGCTGCCAGGAGGAGGAAGTCTGAGCTGAATTAATACATTTGTTACAGTGGAAGTAGAATGGAAACTGCTTTAACCACAAATCAAACTGCCTCTTTCATTTATGCCAATGATAGAAGTTTTTCTAAGAAATATAGACCCTGGCAGAGAGCCACTGTAAGTTTGCCTTTAAAAGGGAAGCCTATAAGCTTATTTGTTTAAGGCTTACTCCTATGATTATTAGTAAGTTCTTTCTCTGGTGAGATTGAGTTTAATGGCATGAGGCATTTGCAAAGCAGATGCCTTTTTGTCAGAAGATGTTGACCGCCTCCCTTCCCCCCTTCTGGCTTAGTACAGAACAAGAGATCAGAACTCTGCTGCTGTCCAGACTAGCACAATTTAACATTTCTTTACCAACACTTTACCATTTCAAAGATCTCGGGGCCCCTCCCCTAGTACAGCTGCATCGTTTCACATGACACTGTCTCAGGTTCTGGTGGAACAAAGTCTCCACATAATACATGGAGACACAAAATTATTTGAGCTGCCAAAATAAATTCTGTTAAGAGTTGGGGGGGGGGGGGGGGCTTATTTGCTAGGAATCTGTGGATGCCATTTCAGTGGCTTGTTTCCCCTTTGCTTTTCAGCCCTGTGCTTCCCCACCCCACCCCCGGCCCAGAGGGTCAGAGTCTTATAATCTAGTGAAGTTACCACTCAGTCCTGACTGAACAAATATTACAAAGAAATATGCGCATCTCTCAGGAGTAAAACCAGGGTCAATCATGTACATATTTCAACCTCTATTGTATATTATTCCTTGAAAGACTGAAGCCTCAGCTGTACCTGCCCAAAGCTTTTGGTGAAATTTGAGTAATGCCTTGAAATTATTTATGACTTATAGCATAAATATATACATTGCCTCCATTTCTAATTCCTGTTGATTTGTGTGTATATCTAAGGGTTCCAATTCATCCTTCTCGTTTTCTCAAAGGAGGAGGATTGGGGATTTTTAAATTTAACTGTTTTACCATCACAGCGTAGAATGCTTGACCCTATTCTCACCCAGTACTATAAAAATTTCCCAAAACTGAGGATGCTCTTGCCAGAATCTTGCTCTTGCGGCTGGCCTGTACCAGGGCTAGGGCTTTCTCGGTGGCGGCCCCATACTGGTGGAATGAGCTCCCGGATGATATCAGGGCCCTGTGGGATTTGTTGCAGGGCCTGCAACACGGAGCTCTTCCGCCAGGCTTTCGAATAGGAGCCGCCACCGGGGAGATGGCAGGACAACATCGCCCTGGATCCACAGGCCAAACCTTCTGTTGCCGCTGCTCTCCAGGAGCATGTAGATGCCGCCAGTACTGCTATGTGAGTCGTTTTATAATGTTGTTTATTTATGCTTTTAAATTGTAAACCACTTTGGTGGTATGTCATGTTGTGAGCCGCCTTGAGCCAGTTCACTGGAAAGGCGGGATAGAAATGCAAAAAATAAATAAAAATAAATAAATAAGTAGAATATCTACTCTCTGTATCAAACAAGCTTAATATTTCTAACATTATTTAAGTCCAGTAGCACTTTAACACCCACACATTTTTCCAGGGTCTCTGTGTTAGTAATATTCTGACAAGGTGAGCTTTGTTTCATGAAAGCTTATGGTGCTGGTGGAAAGGGTCAAGTCATAGCCGATTTATAGCAACCCTGTAAGGTTTTCAAAGCAAGAGATGTCCAGAGGTGATTTGCCATTGCCTTCCTCTGCATAGCAACCCTAGACTCACTTAGAGTTCTCTCGTCTAAGTACTAACCAACCTGCTCAGCTTCTGAAATCTGATGAGATAGGGCTGGCCTGGACAATCCAGGTCAGGGTAAATGTTGTTGGTCATTCAGGTGCTACTACACTAAAAATTTTATTCTAACTACAGAGCTACCCACCTGAAACACATTTCTAACACTGTGATTTCATTAGTCAGTTCAATGGATTTTGGCTTGTTCACACATATTCCTATGTCTACCTTATTTTGTAGGTCGCAGTATCAACATAAAGTCAGCTGGTCTTATAGGGAGGCATGGGCCGCAGTCAAAACAGCCATTCATGGTTGCGTTCTTCAAAGCCAGTGAAGTTCTTTTTCGATCTGTCCGAGCTGCCAGCAACAAAAAGAAAAACCAGAACCGCAACAAGTCCAGCAGTCCTCAAGATTCCTCAAGAATGTCTAGTGTCGGGGGTAAGGCAAAAGAAATCACAGCATCTGTGTTTATGGAGAGAACTATAAGATGACCTACCTCAAGAAGACCGGGTTTGTTGGTCCATAGAGACAGGAGCCTTCCTCATAATGGCCATCCCATGGGTTGTCATTTCAGGAATGATCCTCAGAAGTGTGGTATACTGCTCCAAAACACATCATGTCTGCAACTGTGGAAAATTACAATTTGTTATGTTGTTCAAATCCTAGTTAGTAATCGTGGTTTCAATTTTGTTGTTGTTGTTTTAAAAATAGGCATCATATTCGTTCATATTGGGATTAAAGCTAGTAATTCCCATTGGTTTCAATGGAAAACATTTCTTAATGCAATTCCCTCTTTATTGCAATAAAATTCCCAGGGGTTATGCTTTTCTCCCAAGGGATCCTTTGCTGGCACCTCCATTTTAGGAGCAATTAAAATCCTCACGTCTAGAAAGGGCTGTGGAGAGGGACGACAACATTGGTGTGTAGATAGATTAGTTTTCTTCCTCCTGTTCTTGAGGTGCTGAAGGTGGGGAAAGTCTTTTTTGTGTGATTTCTTTGTGAAATTCCACCAAAATGGTGCTCAGGAGAGGGTTGCAAAACCTTAAATACATGACGCTCCCTTATACTGGGACAGATCCTGGCCCGTAGCTAACATGGGGCCCATGGGGCCTGCCCCCCCTAGTGTTTCTTCTGGGGCCCCTCCCTCCCAAGCTGCCCCCAAAGTGCCCCAACTTACCACCTGCATTGTGCTTTGAATCAATTACCTGGTGCCCCCACCAAGGCCCCCTCCCCAAACATTCCCTAGCTATGGGGCTGGACAGACCATTGGCCCATCAAGATCAGTACTGTTTACTCTGACTGGTGGCAGCTCTCCAGGGTCTTGGGCACAGGTCTTTCACATCATCTATTGCCTGATCTTTTCAGCTGGGGATGCTAGGGGACCTGGGACCTTCTGGATGCAATGCAGATACTCTAACCATGAGCCTCCTTACCTGCTGTGCTCTTAAAGCTTTCAACATTTTACTTCTATCTTGACTTCTGGGACCAGACCCTGTCTGGGAGACAATATGCTTCAAACTGCTATGAATAGCAAGGTACAGTGGGACGAAGTAAGGTTAGCTCTCCTCACTCGTCCTCCTGCCTCTTGCTATCTAAGGAACTGAAGCCAGGCGGCAAGGCACCAGAATAATGGTCACGTAAGGTTTCCAGTGTTTCCCAAATGTTAGAAATAGCTCTATTTGGATGTGGAGAATTTATGATCTTCACAAATGGGCATAGTTCAGGTCAGATTGTGATTAATAGAAGTTTTGATAGGATATCCCTACTCAAATCTCAGTCCACACTTACTATGCACCAGCTAGATGTGTATGTCTTGGGCATGTGACAAATAATCATACTTACCATATACCAAACTTAACCCACATTTCCTCAACCTGCATGGTCACTGTTCTGGATGTATGAATTAGCCCTTTGAGAGACTGGCAAATCTGTTCAGTTTCAAGGACAGCAAAATGCTACAAACCTTAGCTTTCATAAAATTAGAACTATTACATATAGGCTATAATCGAGTGCACTGTCCCATTAAGCCTTAGCACTGAAGAGTACTTTAATAATGTTTTTTCTCCTATAGGAAGCCCTTTCACGTAGAAGGACACAGGGAAATTATGCATTTGGCCCGCCTTCTGTTTTGGGCAGCAACGAGGATTTTTATTGCTAATCAGTTTTTATTTTGATAGGATAAAGATTGACATTTCATTATCCTCATTATCCTTGGTTCTGTGTTATTCTTCCACTTATAGACCTCTATCACATAAAATACTATATGTCTCACCTGGCTTTCTCCAAAGCATGTTAACTTCCTTGTGCGGAAGCCTTCTGTCCTGCGTTTATTCCCAACTCGCACAGTACAGATCATAGTAAAGGTTTACCTGTGAGAACTAAGCCTTAGATGGATAGGAGATTTTGTTTAAAAAAGGAATTTTTCAGATGTTTACAGGTCCCTGTTTGAACTTCATGCAATGCCTTTAGAGCATGCAGCTTAAGTATCCAGGCAGCTTTGTATAGATATGTTGCAGCAATAAAGCATTTACCTTACATCCATCCTTGCTGTTAATGCATGGAGGGCTCAAACTCTTCAGGGCCATGTTCAATGTGCATACAAAACTCAAGGTACTCTGGGGCACTTTACTTTGAAGTTTACTACTGGCATGCAGGAGTTTGGGTCATGTATAACTGTTTTAATTTACACAATGGGCTTAGATCCTGTGGTTCTATTTGAAGGTATTTCTGTTGGCAGTCCTTGCTTTCCCATCCCACCACAACTCAAAATGGTCCCCCAAATGCTGCTCCTGGTGGGACAGGGGACCCCCCTGGAAAAGTCAACCAGAGGTGTGTGGCAGAGGGGGAAATCAGCATATATACCCTCCCTCTCCAGTTTGTGGAAATTTGCCAGGAGATCCATGCCATAATGCGGCGCTGACAGCTGTCAGTTATGAGACCTCCATTATGGGACCTTTGGCAGCTATTGTACGCCAGTTTTCCAAATATGAACCTAAAAGCTTCTAGTCCATGTGCAATTTGAGCAGCCCACCTGCTCCATGTCCATCGCTTGTGGCATTTCGGTGCAAATATATACATAGTGACCCAAAAGAAAAGTTTTGGCATGTTTTCAGTTCAAGCTTGAATGAGTACCTGGAGTGCATCTGAAAGTTCCCTCTGAGCTCTTATCATCGAACGGTCTTCATTTCAGACTGATCACAAGAACAATCTTATCAGTGAGAATGAGGATGGCTAAAAAGCACTTTGTATTCTGTATTCATGAAACAGCTTATTCAAGGGGGGAGGGGAGTGATTTCTGATTGTTTCCTTTCAAGTTTCCATTCTCTGCTCCACTCAGCAATTCCTTGGGGAAAGTAGGGAGAAGGTGACCGTGGGGGGAACAAATCAGTTCTATGAATTTGTTTCACTCCCGGTTCATTGGATCCAACCCATTATATACAGATAGATGCACAGGTCTTTACTTCCTTCTTCTTCTTCTTTATTTTTTTTTTAAAAAACCCATTTCAAATATCCATTGCCCGCCTATGGATATTGTTAGGAGTTTCCAATCGGATTTCCTTTTTCTCCCTTCAAAGCTTTTTCTCTGCTACATGAAGATTTTAAAATCTAACTCCAGTTTCCAAATTATTTGGGTACAAAGTTTATTCAGCCACGGTATCCCCTGTTTTTGATTCCCAGCACAGTCAGCACATGGCCCTTGAAACCCCACTAAGTGAAACTGGATCTTTGGCACCGTATTCTGTATTGTAAATGTCATCTTACTGGTTTCCACGGAGTCTAACATGACATCCCACATTTGTCTCATCTCAGATGCAGAACAGTAAGGAAGAAATATGGGTTTGGTTTTAATAGTTTTGAATTCTAAATAGGTGTGTGGTCAAATGAGTTTTCTAAGGCTGGGTATTGGATACACATTTCCACATCAAGTATGCTGGAACATTTCTTTAAAAACATCTACAAAGCACTCATCTGTTTTCAAGTTATACAAAGGTGAAAGGATACTTTTACATATTTCTGGAATAACTTTTTTTGCAAAAAAACCCCAAAGGCTTTGTGTAAAGACAGTGATTTCCTAAGAACTTGTAGAGAATCGAGGTATGCCGTATATTTCTGCTTCTCTACTGTGAGGCCCATTTTATGCTATTGCTCAAAAACTGATCAGTAAATCAAGCACAGTCAGATACGAATATGGGTCCTCCTCAGTTCCTGCAAGTATGGGACAAGGAGCCCCCCTCTCCTGACTGTTTCAGATTGTGGAAGAGATGGCGGCTGAAGCCCCTACTCCGTGAGCCCCAGCATGCCATTTCAAATTGGGTACCTTGTCCGCTGGAACTGAGGACAACCCACAACTCATGTCTGACTGTGACACAATGCTGGGGAGCCCCTACCCAACCTGTGTACTCTCCAATGCATCAGGTCGTTGATGATGTGAAAAAACTGAGGAGTGGGTGACAGTCTTAAGTCGACAATACTGACCATGATAGACCAATTGTCTGACTTACTATATACTACTAGACACATTTTGGATTTCAAAGAGAAAAAAAAAGCAAAATCTCACACTGGGCATTTGCAAGCCTTTAGATGCAGGTAAAGTAGCCATTCTGATCCATGGCTTTGCATACTTTTGCATTTTTGTATTCAAATGTATTGGCATAATGAACATGTAACCGTAACCATACTATTTGCTAGTGATGTTCAACACTTCCTGTTTACCTAGGCCTGCCAAGTCCCCCGCTTGGGCGGGGGAAACACCGATTTTTAGAGCTTACCTCCCGCTTTTCCAAAGATGGCCACCGGGGGGACTAAATGGCTGCCTTAAAAGGGAAATGTCTGCAGAGAGCCTGCCCTGCAGTAAAAAGCCTCGCCAGACATTTCCCCTTTAAGAAGTCAGCAAGAGAGCTTCTTCCACAGCAAGAGAGCCCCGCCCAGAGATTAAGGAGGGACTGAAGGAGCTGCTTTTGCATGTGGCTGGCAAGGTAAATTTCTCTTCCAGCTCTTTTCATTCTCTCTCCCTTTCTTTCTTTGTTCTGTCTCTCTCTCTCTCTCTCTGTCCCCATCCAGCAGAGGTCTATCAGTGGCTATTATAGCCACAAGGTCTAAATGGAAGTAAGTGCCTCTGCCAGTTTTTTCCCCTTCTCTCTCTCTCCCTCTTTCTTTCTTTTTTCTGTCTGTCTGTCTGTCTCTCTCTCTCTGTCCCCATGCAGCAGAGGTCTGTCAGTGGCTATTATTAGCCACAAGGTCTAAATGGAACCCTTTGTCTGGGGCAGTGAGGCTCTGCATTCTTGGTGCTTGGGGGGCAACAGTGGGAGGGCTTCTGGAGTTCTGGCCCTGCTGCTGGACCTCCTGAGGGCACCTGGTATTTTTGGCCACTGTGTGACACAGAGTGTTGTACTGGATGGGCTGTACTGGATGGGCCGATCCACTGTGGCTTCTCTCCTGTTCTTATGATATGAAAATCATATTTAGCACTTGTGTAGCACTTAGGGCTTCATATTCTGCCGAGATGAGGAAGGATTCAGTAGGGCCGTTGCTCAGTGATAGAGCATCTGCTTGACATGCAGGAGGTATCAGCCTCTTCAGCTAAAAAAGGATCAGGTAATAGGTGACATTAAAGATCTCAGCCTGAGACCCTGGAGAGCCACTACCAGTCTGAGTAGTCAATACTGACCTTGATGGACCAATGGCCTGATTCAGTATTAGGAAACTTCATGAGTTCATGTGTCAGCATGTGGAAGCAACATCACAGGATGTGACATCACAAAATGATGTCACTTCCTTTCTCCTGGCTCCACCCCCAAAGTCTCCTGGCTCCACCCCCAAAGACCCCAGATATTTCCCAAGTTGGACTTGGCAGCCCTATGTTTACCACTGGGGATCAGACAGTCAATTGATGAGCTATTTGCAGCCTGTGTAGGAATAGGCTACTTGTAGCCATCAGAAGCTGACTCTGAGCTGATCTCTTGCTGGGAAAATGTTGCTCTATATCCAACAAAGCGCTTTTTTGTGGGGAGACCTACCAGAAGCTGACTTCCCTGATTTGGGGCCCTTCCCCTGGAACCATTTAGCTGATGGGCAGGGGGACTTACCAGCAGCAAACTGAGGCCAAGGCCTCTGTTGGCAGCAATGCAGTGAAGTCATTTTTGGCGCACATTGAAAGTGATGTCATAATGTAATCAGCAACATGTTGACTCTGGTATTTTGGCAAAAACTCTATGCTAGGGGTGCCAGTACCCAGTAGGGTTGCCAAGTCCCCCTGGGGGGCAGGGAACCTCCTGCTTGAACAGCCTGCTCTTCGCCAGCCGGCATTGGGCCACTCGGGAGGAACCCCACCCCAAACTGCTGGGCTGCGGAGACAATGACATCACCTGGAGGTGACATCATGGCATCGGGCACATTTCGGGGGGAACGCTCTATAATTCGAGGGAAAACTCTATAGCTTTCCCTTGAATTACAGAGGTCCTGTCCCCAATGTGCCTGATGCGATGATGTCACTGCCGGGTGATGGACCCAGCAAGGACTCCCGGACCCGGCAAGGACTCCCCCCGCCAAATCGTAAGTACCACTTGGCAACCCTAGTCTAAGCAACAATCGTGAATATATTTCACTTGGCTTTCTTTTAATTTTCCTGAAAGCCTTTCTGCTCTGTTCAGCAGACAAACCAAAATTAATTCTGACATGGTCTTTAAATAATAGACAATCTGAGGATTAGATAGCCTTTCCCTGTGTCTGTGGACTTGGTCTGGGGTGATCTGTTGGCCATGGGCTGCAATCCTTGGGACTGCATCTCAGCTGGATGGAGTAAAACAAAATCTTTCTCAGTGAAACCAATTAAATTGAAAACTAAATGTAATAACTGGTATCCTGAATCCTGATTATAAATGACATTCGTTAGGACAAAAACTGAGTATGAAAACAAAGCAAAAACGACTGCACATGTCCCTGTCCCATACACTTCTGGGTGACATCATCGCGGCTCTCGCACTTTGCACACCCACCAGAACACTCCCAGACCCGGCAAGGACTCCCCCCGTCAAATCGTAAGTACCACTTGGCAACCCTAATACCCAGGTGGGGGCGTGGGATCCCTGATTTTGGAGGCTCCTGCCTGCCAACAGCCAGCTGGGGAAACCATGCCCTCAAGCCCCACCCCAAACAGCGACCACCCACGGCCACCCTCCCTCCCCTCCTGTGAGATCTAAAGGGCCCTCCAGCTGATTAGCGTGAGCACATGGCCCGCTGATCAGCTGGAGGGCCCTTTAAGTCTTGCAGGATGAGAGGGAGAGGGGTGGCCACTGGCCGCACATCTGAACTCCAAGCAGCAAATTTGCCACTGGAGTTAAGGCATGGGCAGCCCGCACTTCTGTGAGATGTCATTGCATTGGGGCTGTCCTCCCCTGCTTCTTGCAAACAGCATTTAAAGGGATCCTTTGAAAGCTGTTTGCAAGAAGCAGGGGCTGTGTGTGCTTGAGCTCCAAGTGGCGAATTCCCCGCTGGAGTTCAGGCACCCCCTTCTTGCAAACAGCATTTAAAGGGACCACCCCCACCTGGGGACTGGCATCCTTACTGGAAACCCCACTTCCGGCAGATCAACTGGAAGTGGAGTTCTTTTGCCCTTTCTCCGTGGAAACTTTGCTGCTTACCAAATTTAGTGGGATGTGTGAAAGGGAGAGAGACCAGAAATCCAGCTAATTTCCTTTCCCTTCTCCCCACCTCAAACTGTTGGTTTGGGCTGAAGAGGAAATGATAAAATAAGCTCTTTCTCCTCTTCTTTTTACAATGAGGAGCTCAGAAGCACTGATGCTGTCACCCCCTCCACCCAATTAGGCAAGAAGTAGGGAGAGAAATGAGCTCTTTCTCCTCTGCATTCTTCAATGTAGGGATGTCAGCATTGCTTCTGTCCCCACCCAGATTGGACAGAAAACAATCTCTTTCTTCTCTTCCTTTTGTAACTTCATGGTGTAGCTATTTTGCTGAGAGTGGTAGCGATGGTGGATCAGAACTAGAGTCAGCTTCTGACCAGCAGGTGGCTTTAAACTTGGTCAGCAGCTTTTCAAGTTGCTTGATGGGAACAGAACATATCCTTGATCAGCTCATGGTCCAATCATGAGCGTTGAACAAGGTATGTTTGACTGTTGAACAGGTACACTGAGAAATTCGCAGCATCTCTACTGTTTACAGGCTAATGATGCTCCTTGGGCTGGCAAATGCTTGCTGATGAGGTGTTTGCCAAGGGAAGATCATTAACTAATAGCCTTGCAAGTAGCAAAAGAAAATATGGGTAAGGTTTGAGTAAATGGTGTATTTTATTGGTATATTTATTTAAGCAACACTTGAACTTATATAACGTTTAAAACTGAGCTTCTTTTCTGCTCTGGATTTGATGGGCACAATATTATTCTTCCAGTGTTCCTCTGATAATATTAGCAGAACTGGCACTCCAGTAGTCAGTATGACAAGCAGTAGCCTCAAATTGAATTCCTACTGATAATACCTACTGCAAACAGCAGGCTCCTGAGACAGTTGTCTCATCTCCTCCTTATCCTCTCATGTTGATTCCATGTTGACCCTGTCTACTGAACGCTGACGCAGCAACCTAAGGGTGTGGCGTGTAAGTCTATGTATGTTTAAAAATAAACTGCTCACTGCCAGAGAGCAGATTTGAGTTTTCCCCTTCAAACTCACTTGTCTCGTGTGCAAGTCCTTCATCAAATCTTTATGTTTGCGCATGTGTCATCACAGACTGAGAACAAAGTTTGAATCCAGTGGTACCTTTAAGACCAACAACGTTTAATTCTGGGTATAAGCTTTCATGTGCATGCATTAGACCAACACAGCTACCCACCTGAATCTGTCACAGACTGAGGTTATGGATTCTGAAGTTTACATGGCTGTGCCATTTCTGTGATCTAGGTCTTGCTGCTATGGAAATAGAAGTATTAATCTTGCTTTATTTATAGCAATATTTTTATGGTATCTAAGATAGAAAACAATGAACTCTTAAAGATGCACAAGACTTTATAATGAACTTCTTTTTTTCCAACAGATTATAACACAAGTGAACAGAAACAGGCCTGTAAAAAACATGAACTCTACGTGAGCTTCCGAGACCTGGGGTGGGAGGTAGGAAAATGATCAGTTTTAATATTTAAGCAGAAACCAGTGTGTGTTTGTGTACAAGTGTGTGTGTTTGATGATGTTTGCCTAGTAGTAACTGGTGCATGAAACATGGAAGAGATCTTCAATAGAATCCTTGAACAAGTCTTAGATTAAGTGTATAATACATTGCATGGTAACTGTAGGTCAGGACCCTAAAGTGGATTATGGCTTTCTCTGGGGGTGGGGTTGCTAAATTACGATACAGGTGAGCTGGAAGAGCATACTGCAGAGGCTTGCTGGCATAGAAATGGCTGCTGAAATGACACAGAAATACATCCATCACTCAACAACATAATATTGTGAGTAGGTTTGAGAATCACTAACATTCCTATCACTGGATTCAGAAAAGGCCTTTGACCACCTGGAGGAAACCTTTCATAGCATATCAATAAAATAGCAGGTTATTCCTTTCTCCTACAACCCAAATTATTTATTTTGGGACTTTGAAAGAATGAAACAATCCCTGAAAACACAAGGGAACTCATAGTATTGTTGTTAACAGCAGCCAAACTCCTCGTAGCAAGAAACTGGAAGGGGGAAGGGGACCCGCTCTTTCCGGCTTTACAATAAGACGAAAACTCCCTGTCCTTGTAAAATAGGTCTGGTTTCTTTCTTCCCCCAGGTCCCTCTGTTGTTGTGAATGTGTTACAATTTCAAACTGAAAAATAAAAAAAGTTTAAAAACGCAATAGGTTAAGTACTAAAAATGAAAAAAAAAATGCAATGTAAACTTGTGTAAGTTAACTGATCTGATGTTCTTGCATTTTGTGTAGGAGAGAGGGAAAGCCCCCAAAAGTAGTTTAGCAGAGGGTCCCACTTCAAAAACATTGAGAACCAGCTGATCAGTTTTTCAGATAATTCTAATAACACGCTATTTGTTACAACTGAAGTATGTGGAAAATTGCAAAGAAAAGAAAAATATAGCCCAAAGCATTGGAAGCTCTAGGTTCAAATTCCACTTGTCAGCTGTTAGTACTGTACAGAATGTTCCTCATTAAGATTTTCAGGTTTGCTTCTCAGTGGGCTGAAGTGATTCCCATAAAGCACTTTGTTTACCCTTTTCCAGTGCTGATGGAAGCTGTTGTTTCCCTATAATGTTGCTGGTTACAGGGCAGTGTTTTCTGCCTAAAGAGATTCCAGCCAATGAAAGATAAGTTAAACAGTGAGATGACGTCATGATGACACACAGCCAATCACAATTGACTGACTACAGGGAAACATCATTGAGGGCAAGCAAAGGCAATTCAAAATGAGGGCAGTACTTCCATGCAGGGCTCTTTTTGTAGAAAAAGCCCAGCAGGAACTCATTAACATATTAGGCCACACACCCCTGACAGCACAGCTCATTAACATATTCAGCCACACCTGATGTTACCAGAAGTGGGGTCATCCAGCCACATCCACCTTTTGCTTCTTATTCTGTTTACCTTGTTTGTTGACAACACAGTTTTGACAAAACCAATAAAAACATTATTTTCTGTCCCATCTATACAAAATCTTGCCTGAACCAATATCTTATGTCCAACAATTATTCCCACACTGGATTGGAATCAATTCCTAAAGGTTAGGTTCCCATGGAAATCAGCTTGCCTTCCTGCAGAACTAGTACACTGAATATGAATGTTTAGGGTTGCCAACCTACAGGTGGGGTCTGGAGATCTCCTGGAATTACAACTGAGCTCCACACTACAGAGATCAGGAAAGTTAAGTCTGTGGCATTATGCCCCTCCTTCCCTCAAACCCCACCCTCCTCAGTCTCCACTCCCAAATCTCCAGGGATTTCCTCAATCTGGAGTTGGCAACCCTAGTTCACTGGCAGAACAACCCTAGGAGCCATTTTGGTGTAGTGGTTAAGTGCGTGGACTCTAATCAGGGAGAACCGGGTTTGATTCCCCACTCCTCCACTTGCATGTGCTGGGTGGCCTTGGGCAAGCCATAGCTCTGTACCAGCTGTTCTCTCATGGACAGTTGTCTCAGAGCTCTCTCAGCCCTGCCCACCTCACAGGGTGTCTGTTGTGGGGAGGGGAAGGGAAAGGAGTTTGGAAGCCGCTCTGAGACTCCCTTGGGGAGTGGAGGGCGGGGTATAAATCCAATCTCCTCCTCTTCTAGGTTTGTGGATGCACTGGACGGGAGTAGTATGTGGGCTATTTTATTCAAGGTTCAAAATTTTATTCAAGGTATAAGATTTCATGTGCCACCCATACTTCTTCAGATGAAACCACACTTCTTCAGATGGAAGAAGTGTGCACACACACAAAAGCTTATACCTTGGATGAAATTTTGGACTCTCACTTTGTTCTGCTGCTTCAGACCAACACGGCTACCCACGTGAATTATTACACTATAATATTTTTTACAAGCAATTATGTACCAGTGTAGTGGTTACCATGCAGAGTCTGTCCCACAGGTAAAATGATCCTGTGAACAGGTGGGCTTTTATCAAAGTATCACTACCATCACAAGATCACCAATCGTTGGAAGTCAACTCCTCAGAAGCAGAAATCTCTCTTATTAGGAGGTTTAAGAACATCAACTTTGCTGGCCTATTAAAGGCAGATGTCAGCCCAGTGGCAGGAGAATAGGGACAATCATCTTCCTCAGAAACTTTGCACACTTTTTAAATTTCACAAAACAGGCAATCTCCACAGTGCTGCTGACCATGCTCATTATTAGTTATTCTTAAAGTTCTGGTTTGAGGCAATTTTCAGGGCTTCTTTTGCAACAGCAGCATAAAACTTTCAGGTGTGACTTGACAGAGTACTTGGTTCAGAATAGTGAATGGTCCAGGTGGAGATGGTATGCAGTCCTACCTTTCTGAGTTACATGCCCACTTGCCCTGCCTTTGGTATACAATTCTTGGAAGAATGGCTTGTCAGTTATATCTCTACACTGGAGTCTATTTAAAACATAGGTCTCATTTTTGGAAGGAAGTCAGTTTTTATAGCCCCCTTCCTTGCAATTCAAGGAGCCATCCTGACCTTCAGGACTTGTTCATACTATTTCTAATTTGTGGCATATATTGATTTGATCCTCCAATGTAGACTGAAACAAGTTTTCTCATGGGATTTATATCCAGGGTTGCCAACAGCCTGGGGAAAATGCCCTGTCCCTGCCGGCTGGCCAGCCGGTGGGTGGGCGGGAGGGGGGGCTTGGATGCCAGCCGGAATGTTGTTCTGGTGCGTTCCAGCCCAAAAAGAGCCCTGCTTCCATGTAAGTCTGACTGAGCACTGGGAAAGAATGGAATTACATGAGCACAGTAATTTACCAGGAAATAACAATAATTTACTGAGTTTCACCCTGCAACTGCTACAGCTCCTAGCTCATCTCCAGCCATGGACAATAGTCCATACTGGCATCCACTTTTGGCCCCTACCCCCATGAAAAATATCTGAAAGATCTTTCATTGTGAGCAGAAGTGCTTGTGAAAACTGCTCCCCCATTTTGATTCAATATAGCTAGCTAGCCGCTCTACATGTAAAATGAAAATCATAGAGATTTAGAAAACAGAATTATGGATGCATTACACTTTATAAACAAACTGGACTTTGAAGACCAAGCTACACCTTACTTATGAGATTCATGAGCGGAGATCCTAACTTCCTAATTTCACTTAAAATCACCTGTGGAGGATTATGAATGGATCAAGCCTTGGAGAGTGGGTGTCCTTTTCCTGACTGAATGTTCCCCCTTTCCAAATGTGCTATGATTATATACTTATCTTTCCCCCTCTAGTAAATTTAAGAGTAGCTGTGGGGGGAGTGTATAAATGATTCAGGAAGAAGTGTTTAAATACCTGGTTTCTCAGTATTGCTCTTCCAGTCTAATCAGTTGGCAGGTAAGAACATAAGAACATAACAAAAGCCTTTCTGGATCAGACCAGTGGTCCATCTAGTCCAGCCTGCTGTCTCACACAGTGGTTAACCTGTTCCTCTGGAGGGCCGAGGCCTTCCCCTGATGTTGCCTCCTGGATCTAGGATCCAGAGGTTTAGTGCCTCTGAATGTGGAGGTTCCCCTTCGCACATGGCAAGTTGCCGCTGACAGACCCATACTCCATGAATCTATCTAATCCCCTTTTAAAGCTGTTTATCCCTTTGGCCATCACTACATTCTCTGGCAGTGAATTCCACATTTTAATCACTGTAGAAATACATATATATTTCTACTTCTTCCTTATAGTCTATTTGAGTATTTGTTGGCTGTGCTTCTAACCTAATCAATATCAGTTGGCCACTAATCTGTACCATACTCTTCTCCCGGTCACATTTTCTTCTTTAAGATAATGTCACATCTACTATCCCAGGTTATTTCATTCTGTCCTAGTATGTCAATACTCAAACTGTTTCATTTCCTGATTTATATTTTCCAGTTTCCCAACCTGTTGACCTGAAGAACCAATGTGTTTCCTGTTTCACTATGAGTTCCTAGACATTCATGTGCTATAAATCTTGGGAGGTTACTGTTGTGACAGTTTCCTGTAGCCTTTCTGTATTGTAGGATGCTACAGGATGCTACGAGATTTAAAGCTTTATATTTATATTTTGTTGAGAATTCTCCATCTTTAATTTCTAGTGCCTGTCTAGGAACTGTTAAAAATATAGGATCAGTAACGCTGAAGTCAAAAGGTCTGACTTAAGAACTGTGTTTAAGATTTTATTTAATTCAGTTGCAACCGAACCTGTGTCCCAGCTGTTTTCTGTGCTGCCGCATCCATCTTAAAAATTTATATTCATTCATAACACTAGTAATTATCCCCTGAGAGGCATGTGGCTCCCCAGGGTGCCTTAATGCTGGTTTTTATGGTTCAAACGGTCAAGTTTTGTTATAATTTAAATGATAAAAAGGAGTTTTAACATTAGGTGGGACGGGAATACAAAATTCTTCCACTCTTAGCCAAAGAATGTTCAGACAAGGAACCACTTCAAGGGACCAGGTGATTCCCTTTCCCCTGAAATAATAGTGCCTGCAGCATGCAGATTTTGATGCTACTCTGGCCAATTCAAATACTCTATAAGGTTTTCTCTTGTGCATGTTCACAAGAGAAGTTTCTGTACCTTTCAGTTAGTATGGAGCTGAAACCAAGGACAGCAGCAGTAGCCCCTGCAAGGAGTACTTCTTGCAGGATTTTGTGCCTAAGAACATAAGAGAAGCCAATGTGGGATCAGGCCAATGGCCCATCCAGTCCAACATTCTGTCACACAGTGGCCAAAAAACCCAGGTGCCATCAGGAGGTCTACCAGTGGGGCCAGGACACTAGAAGCTCTCCCACTGTTGCCCCCCCCCAATCAGTTTTCTTTTATGTAGACTTCATCATCTAGAATGAGTTCCTTTGGCCTCCCACCCCGTTATTTCCCTAAGTTTTGGGTACGGGCCACCGGGCAATCAGCGTGGCCTGGAAAAAAGTTACTCTGATGTCTAGACTGAAAGTGCTGAATTGAGTACATTACAAACACCCACACACATCCCCCCGCAAAATGCAGACAGGTCTTAACAAAAGAAAGTCACACACAAAGGTGCTGAACCCATGTTTGAAACCCTTGAAGATCCAGTGGGATTGCTTGCCTGTGTTAACAGTGAGATAAAGCATATATCGCTCGATTTTGGTGCCAAAGTATCTGTTTTTGGATGATGCATGCTACCAAAGCAGCATAACAAATGATGGTATTTCCTGGCTGGGAACAAAGCTGGAAGCAGATGTGCCACTTTGAATTATTTGGATGTGTCAAATCAGTAACAGGGGCTGACATACTTTGCTAGAAAGGCCTTATACTAGTGGCTCAAGCTCAGATTCACGAAGTAACACTGCATTCACCTTTAGCTTTATAATACTGGCATTCTGTGTTCATCTGTTCCGGCCCTCGTTCATGATTTTTATCATAACTACACATACATAAGTGCTGTCAAGTCGCAACTGACTATGGCGACCCCAGCAAGGGGCTTTCAAGGCAAGTGAGATCCAGAGGTAGTTCACATTTGACTCCCTTCGCAGAGTCTTCCTTGGTGGTCTCCCATCCAAGTACCGACCCTGCTTAGCTTCCCAGATCAGATGAGACTGGACTAACTGATGCCACCTTCCCTCCAGATCATAACAATCCCCTTGAATCAATACTATTCATGAACAAAAGCTCTTAACAGCTTTCCTCTGTGTAAATGTGTGGCACCCCAGCTCTATGATTCTTGGCTGCTACTGAACTACTGTAAAATGTTGGAGTAAGGTACAGTTTGAAGGAGAAATGCAGTGGGCAGATGATCCCATGCAAATCTTACCTCAGTCAGTTTCCCTAGTGCCGCACAGCAACCATGTAAAGGAACTCTGATGGAGGAAAAGTTCCTGGTAACATTTTTTATAAGGGAAGGGAATAAATGGGAGGGGGGATTTAGCCACTGGGGTAGGGATGCCAGCCTCCAGGTGTAGGGCTGCCAAGTCCCCCTGGGGGGCAGGGATTCCCCCGCTCGAAGGTCCCCCAAACTTTCGGTCTGGATCCGGCCGGTGGGGGGAATCCCACCCCTGAAGTGGCCAGATCAGGCCGACGTGCCCGGCATAGTGGCGTCGCCTGGAAGTGTCAGCACCACGCCAGGCGACGCTCTAGCAATCACCCTGAAAACTCTATGGTACCATAGAGTTTTCAGGCCAGTTGCTAGAGCGTCGCCCTGGGACGTGCCCGGCGTGATGATGTCACTTCTGGGCAATGTCATCATGGTGCGTGCGTGCTTTGCGCAAATGTCCCGGAATGGGACCAACTGCCCCCCGCTTATTTCAGTGAGTCACTTGGCAACCCTATCCAGGTGGGACCTGGGGAATCCCCTGGAAATAAAGTTCATCTGCAGACTATAGAGATCAGTTCTCTTAAATAAAATGCATGTTTTGGAGGGTGGACTCTGTGGCATTGTACCCCACTGAGGTCCCTGTCCTCCTCAGACTCCACCCCCCAGTCTCCTGGAGTTTCCCAACCTGGATCTGGCAAGCCTACCCCCATCCCCTGCCAGTGGCCAGGGGGGACCAGGAAAGCCTACAGTGGGGCCCACTTCCTGCTTTTCCTTAAAAATAGTGCCTGTCCCTGGCCTACTGGCAACTGTTGGGGTGACTGAGGTTTGTAGACCTGTGCTTGCTGCTCAGAGAAAGCTCCACAGGTAGCTTCAATACAGCTGGCAGGGCTATGGCTACAGCAAGAGTGTTACAGAAGGTGGCCAAAGTTTCCAAAGTAAGCTTTCTACAGTCCTTCTTATACAAGGGTATTTGCTGACTGCCCCCCAGGATCCGGCTCAGTTGTAAACTATATATTTCTCACTGGAATTCTATTTTCATTTGTCTTTGGCTGAATGGTGTCTGTGCGTGTGTTAGTTTTTTTTCATAACAATTTGGGGCCTGGATTTTCATAAATTTCCCCTGTCCACAAGTTGGGAAATCATTTTTAATGGAAAAAAATTGAGCTCGCACCTAAACGTTCAGTCTTTCTTTTTCAGGATTGGATCATAGCTCCAGAGGGTTACGCGGCATTTTATTGTGATGGAGAATGTTCATTTCCTCTCAATGCCCACATGAATGCTACAAACCATGCCATAGTGCAGACTCTGGTATGTATATATCCATAAATATGGCTGGTATCCAGGAATGTTCTAGGGAGGCTTGTGCAACTGGATAATGTGACCGAAGCACCTTATCCTATCGATTTCAGTGGGATTTGAGAGCATAAATTGAGGGAAATTGGGAAGAGCTAATGCAGAGTGCAGTGGGACTAGGAACTCGAACCCCTGCTCTGCCATGGAATCTTGATGGGTGACTTTGGGACAAACACATTGTCATGACTGCACTCTTTTAATCGTGTGGTTAGTTATAGTGTGTCTTTAACTTTCTTGTTATTTCTCTCTCTGCCACCAGGAATTTAATTCCCAATGTTATTATTCAACTTTTCCCTTAGTATTGTGCCCAAGCTTTAAGGCTCTGTTGGATTATGTGGTCCTGAAGATGAGACTGTTGTATTGTGATAGCATGTGACTCTGGGTTAACAATAAACAAAATAAAACTTTATTTCTACAAGAAATGCATTGGTTTCAAGATGTTTTGTCATTTGTCTCTTCAGTGAATAAAACTGTATATTAATAACTTCTGACTGAGGTACCACACTCTTTCACTTCACAAACACTCCTCACTCACAAATCCTCATTTCTCCTCAGAATGTACTATGTCCAATCTTTATTTTATTTGGCTCCGTTTAATCTTTCACTTCTTAACTCAGGTTTCTGTCAGCTTCTGTCTCTCACACACTTATAACACTTTGACAATATTAGGGATTGACTCTCTCTAGCCCCTAATATGCCCTCTATAAGTATTCTGCTTTCATCTTTAGAATCTCAATGCTTTTTGCAGCACTACATGGGATTCTAATCAGAAGGCTGCTTTTTCCAGACTCTGTAGACTGACCACAGCTGACTGTTAACTGCTGACAGCCTGATCCCTTCTGCCTTCTCTCTCTCCAAACTAGGGTTGCCAGCCTCCAGGTGGGGTCTGGGGATACCCTGCTTTCACAACTGATCTCCAGCTGAGAGAGATCAGCTCCCCTGGAGAAAATGGCTGCTTTGAAGGGTGGACTCTATGGCATTGTACCATGTTGAGGCTTCTCTCCTCTCCTGGATCCGCCCCCAAAGTCTCCAGGTATTTTCCAACCCAGACTTGGCAACCCTACTCCAAACACACATCTTAGCTCCGCCCATACACTCTCAGTCACCAACCAATCACCTCACTCACTCATCCCCCTCTATCACCTCCCTTGTTCTTCTGCAACTAACCAAACATTTAAAGAAACACACATTTAAAACTTTAAATCATTACACACATCCTCTCAGCCAGCGCGGTGGTAAGAATGGTGGGCTCTAATCTAGAGAACCTGGTTTGATTCCCCACTCCTCCGCACGAAGCCTGCTGGGTGACCTGGAGCCAGCCACAGTTCTCTCAGAACTCTCTTAGTCTCACTTACCCCACAAGGTGACTTGTCGTGGGAAGAGGAAGGGAAGTTGATTGTACACTGCTCTGAGACTCCTTAGGGTAGGGGAAAGTGGGGTATAAAAACCAACTCTTCTTCTTTTTCTTCTCAGCCTAACATACCTCATAACATATTGGTTGCATTTACATTTTAGCTCTCCTCCCAACAGCCTTTCTGTCCAACTTCTTGCAGACCCATATATTTCTGCCTGGTCACAAACTATAGTGAATAAAATCAAAACTATGGGAATAGATTTAGACTCCTTGTACAACTGTGGCAAAACAGCTATTTTGCAGGTGGTGCGGAGGAGGATTTGGGATATGGAAGTCCAAATAATCAATGCTGGGAGTTCTGGAGTCTGTTCTCCACGCTTCCTTGATCTTCCCCTCCCCCAAGCCCCCATGGCTTCCTATATTTCCAATCTAATAGCTCCGCTTCATCGGCGGGTTTTCATGTTAGCAAGATTCAATCTTTTTCCCTCAGCTGTTGTGTCAGGCAGATATAGGGGTATCCCTTATAGGGATAGAACCTGTAGTTGTCTTTCTAGTGAACCTGACTCAGTGGCCCATATCCTTCTACGCTGCCCCCATTACTCCACTATGCATAGCTACTTGATTGGCCCCCACCTACCCCCCTCAAGGAACTTGTCCGACAGCGACCTAAAAATTTTACTGTCCGACAAGTTCTCGGCAATTACTCTGTCTGTAGCCGAATTTTTAGCTTATGTTTGGAAGCTAAGGGTAAGGGAGTATAAGGCTTAATCCTCTCTGATTAGTTCCATCTAGTCATGTCGGCTACTGTTTGGTTTACTGCTAGCTGTTTGCTACTGTTTCTTTATTGATGTCCCTGCAGTGTAAGCCAATAAAGGTTGGGTACTGTGTATCGTATTGTACCTCATAACATACCTCATCATGCTGTTGTTGTGAGGATAAAGTAGAGGCAGGGAGAACAATGTGGTAAGCCTCTTTGAGTTCCATTTAGGGAGAAAAGCAAGATATAAATAAGAATAAGCATAAGATTGCATCCTATACCAAAATGTATGTTTAAAGAATCCATAAGGTTTCTATTATTTCTTGCATGTGCCTTTGTGATTTTTGTCATTCAAGGGACAGAAGTTTTGTCATTCAAGGGAAAGGAACTATTCAGAAGCCCCTTTATATTGTTCAAAAGTTAGCATTCGATTTCATGCAAGTGTATAAACAAAGATGGGATTTTATTGTATCAGACTCCTTGAACACTATGGAAATGTTAGTTATCATGAATATTGGTAAATTTCCTATTTCAGACTAGATAGTTTCCTTTCCTTCTCAGGTAAAGAGACATAGTCTGGCATATTCATATCTATATATAGTATATGCAGAAATTATAACATGTTGCCATGCATTCTTGGGGTTAATTAAATGGTAGCATTACATAAATTATTGCAGGAGCTTGTTTCTGATTTCAAAATGATGAATATGGAAATAATCCAAAATCAGTTGTGTGTGTGTGTGGGGGGGGGGGGGGGGGATAGATTGAGGAACAAATTGTTCATATGTTCAGTTTGTCTGGCATATCCCCAGTAGCAGTTATTGGCCCTCCTTCTAATGTTGTTTGTTTATGCATTTTGTATTGAATTTTATATCTTAACTGTATTTTTAACTGTGTGTTTGTTTAAATAAGAGGTGTTGAACTGACATAAATGTCACTTTGTCAGGCTGAGCCATCTGTGCCATAAAATTTAATGCCAGGTACCAGAGATATAACCTTTATAAAGGACACAGGCAAACCCAACTAACAATATTATTTTTTACTCAAAATACAAACATGCTTAAAACATTAACACTCTTACAGTATTTACTTTACTCAACAGTCTTTGATCATTGACACCACTTGCTCTGAATTATTGCATCAAAATGTGGAGTCAACATCTGTACTGTAGCAGTCTTGAGTATGCTGTTTAGATGTGACTATCTGTAAGCTGAAGAGGCTGCAGTGGCTCAAGTGGTTAAGACTCTGAACTGCAGACCAGGAGTTCAGCAGTTCAAGGCCCGAGTGCTGCGTGACAGAGTGAGCTCCCATCTCTGGTCCCAGCTCCTGCCAACCTAGCAGTTTGAAAGCAAGAAATTGCAAGTAGATAAATAGGTACCACTTTGGTGGGAAGGTAACAGCATTCCGTGCGCCTCGGTGTCTAGTCATACCCGCCACATGACCACGGAAACATCTTCAGATAGCACTGGCTCTTCAGCTTGGAAACGGAGATGAGCACCACATCCCTAGTTGGATTTGACTGGCTTTTGAGATTTGGATTTGACCTTTACCCTTACTACCTTATCTGTAAGCTGACAACATACTTTTGATTTATTGACATTTATTACAGAAAAGAGCTGTTTACAGACATATATTGTCCCAAACATAGGCAGAATTTTAGAGCCAAAAGCCATAAGTTGGGGATAATTCAGACCCCAAAACTGGTAATACTTGCTAATGCCAACTTCAGGAAGCTTATCCTTCAGTACAGCATCACACTGCTCCCCCACCTACCTGCAGTTTGTGGCATCCTTTCACTGGTAGGTGGGGAGCAGTGTGACTTTGTCGACTGTACTGACTCATTTTGTGTAATCTGCCTTGAGTATGCCTCCCACTGTAGAGAAACGTTTCCTGTCCATCCCTCACCCCCACTACCCAGCACAAGTAATCCCAGGCTGTATTCAGACTGGCAGTTTGGGTTGATCTAGCTGTGCTCCCCTAACGGATTAAACTGGCAGGGTCACACAGGCACATCTGGCCGCCATTCCCCAGGCATACTCACTCCGTCCCAGGACAATTCAGAAATGTTTTAAATAGACACTAGGTGGAATCCAGTGCTAAATGCTGACCGTGCATTGTGTTTGCGTTCCCGGAAGTATGAACAAGGGAGACCACAAAGAGACTGCGTTGGCAGTGTGAACCTGCCAGCTCACTCCGGGCAAGAGTTTCTTTTGCCACACAGTCTGCGGAGCATATATGCGCATGTGCCAGGGATACTTTTTTTGGAGGGGAAACCGTGCTAAGTGGATGGTGCATGGCAACATTCTGGCCAATCCATTGCGGCCCCCGCATGATGCCCAGGCGCCTCCAGCTGTGGTGTGTGACTGCGATTCTCCGTTCCTAATTGGAACTGAGAGATTTGCCCCACCTCCAAAGTGGGGACTCCTGTTTTATCTTAGCCTCCAGCTATACCCCTCCCTCACCCCAACAGCTGTATTTCTCCTCCGCTCCCATGCCTTTCCAAGCACAGTTTCCACCACGTACCCCACTGCACGCACTTCAACCCTTCCCTTTTGTGCCCCTCCCTCCAGTCCCTTATAACCCTGTCCCCAGATACCCTCTGGCATTCCCATTTCTACACTTCCCCCAGGGGTCATTTGGCGCTGGAGCATGCCAGAGTGCTGTTCTGTGAGCTCAGGAGCCGGCACAAATGGTGGTGGCGGCAAGCTCCATCCCCGCACTCCTTCTCTCTAGAGTCATGCCACTGTTGCGGTACAACTCTAGAGAGAAGGAAGAAGCCCTGCAGAGCCCCCCCCCACCGTTCCTAGCTTGCCTGCTAGCTGAGGCGCTCGAGCTAGGAAGGGCGGGGGGTGCAGAGAGGCATTTAAATGCCTCCTCCTGGCTTCCTCTGCCCACAGAGGAAGCCCCGCAGAGCCCCCTGCACCGTTCCTCGCTCGCTCACCAAATCTGGCTGGGGAAGAGAAGGGGAGGCTTTTGAAGATGCCTCCCCCCCTTTTTGCTTCCCCTTCTGACACACCTCTGGTGATGTCAGGGGGTGTGGCATATGCCAATGAGTCATGCTAATAGGTATGTTAATGAGCTCCTGCACCTCTTTTTCTATGAAATGACCCCTGGCTTCCCCTAATGCCAATTTCCATCAGCAGCTCCTCTACCACAACCACCTTCACGCATAATGACTTTCTCCTTCTCTTCTTCTTCCTTCCCTCCTCCCAAAGGGCCACTTATCCAGCACTGTGGCCAAGAGAGAGCGAGAGAGGAAGACAGAGAAGAAGAAGGTGGTGGCGATAGTGGTGAAGGAGGCGGCTTCTGCTGCTGAAGCAAAGGGGGAGGCCTAGCATGCACACACACTGAAGAAGAAGAAGAAGAGATTGGATTTATACCCCACCCTCCACTCCCCAAGGGAGTCTCAGAGCGGCTTACAAACTCCTTTTCCCTTCCCCTCCCCACAACAGACACCCTGTGAGGTAGGTGGGGCTGAGAGAGCTCTTTCCCAAGCTGTCCTTGAGGGAACAGCTGGTACAGAGCTATGGCTTGCCCAAGGTCATCCAGCCAGGTGCAAGTGGAGTAGTGGGGAATCAAACCCGGTTCTTCCAGATTAGAGTCCGTGCACTTAACCACTACACCAAACTGGCTCTCACTGACAGGAAGGTGGCAAAAAACACCCACCTCTGATAAGAGGGGGAGAGGAGTTGGCGGCTGCACACGCCCAGCCAGGCCCAACTGAGAGAGGAAGGAAGTCAACCTGATGTGGGCCTTTTCCCTGCTCTTGCTGCTGACACCACCACCTTTTTCTTCTTTGCACAGACCTAGACAACCTGGGCCATATGTTTGACACCCTTGGTTTAATGTTCTTTTACGTTTGCTGCCTTGTGGACCCTGACTGGGTAGAAAGGCGGCATACAAATGTTCCAAATAAATAAATAAATAAATGTGGATTTGGTAGTAGCCAAGTCCTTTCCTTGATGATACTCAGAAAAAGCCCAGCCTTGGGGAACCTCCAAACTGGGCTGGCTCATTACAACAAGACTGTTTTCATATGCCTGAGAGCTGCATGAGAGATGGCCTTGGGGATTCTAACAAACAGATGTTTCTCGTGGCATATGTTATGAATCTATGTATGATTCATTTTATGCAGAACACTTGCCATAAAATAAATAAAATAGAGGCTCTTGTGGCAAACCCTCCCCCCCCCCTGCATTAAAAAAAAGAACTTCAGGGATTTTTGTTAATTTCCCTAGTTTTTATGCAAGCAAGTATTTTCAGCCTAATTCAACTTTCTCTGATAATCATATTTATTATTTATTTAGCTATTTAAACACTACTTTTGTCTCTAATGGATACCCAAAGCAGTTTATACCAACATTCTGCCCTCTTCTGTTTTTATTTTCTCAATAGCCCTGCGAGGTAGATTGGGCTGAGAGAGAATGTTTGGCCTAAGGTCACACTGTAAGATTCCATGGAAAAGTGATGATTTGTACCTGGGTTCTCCCAGGTCCTAGTCCAGGACTCTAACCACTGTGCCAGGTGGCATTTGTTCGTCCTTGCTTTATACACTTGGTAGCATGTTTACCTGCTATGGTCTTCATTCCATTTTCTTTATAATTTCTTCTTCCTTTCAAAGTTGGAATCCTAGAGCCCCTTCACACAACCACCGTGGTATGTTGGCAATGCTGGGTACATCCAGTGTTTGCCATGAACTCAAAGTGGCTGTGTCAGTGGTGCTTCAGTGTAACTCATGGCTCAGCCCACATTTTCTTGATCAGAACCACTAAACACAGGAGCTGGATATTATCCTTTTAACCTTCTTGCTCTATCAGGCCTCTTTGAAAACAATGCAGCAAGCCACACATTCCAGTTCCCAAATTCAAGTATGATTCATTCTTCTCATGAGAGTTTAGCTACCATGTATGGCTACCTATTGTTAGAGCAACCAAAATGGTGGCTGGATTCTTGCGAGAGGAAGTTATCTTGTGAGTGTTCAAGTAGTTCACACAGTAAAGAGAGGCAGAGGATTATCTCCTTTAGTTTCTACAAGGAACCAGGAGTGGTTGCAGCAGGAGTGAATCGGGGCACAAAATCTATCAAGAGCTAAGAGTGGTAATGGTAAATGGTAAACTGGGCAAATGTTAAATCAGTCTCATGACTAAATGGTAAACCTGAACAGAAAGTCATTATGGTACGGCTGGACCTGGGTCGTCTGTGCTTGCCCAACCTGTCTCACAGGTGTGTTATGAGGGAAAAAATGGATGAAGGAAGAACCAAGTACCCTAGGCCCAGAGCTCCTTGGAATGAGGGCAGGATAAGAAATGTAATCCATAAAATAAATATTTTCAGTGATCATCTTCAACTGATTCATTCATAGCTCTTCAACATTTTGTCACATCCCTTTCCCACTCACCTTTCTGATTCTCTGCTTATTTTTTTACGTGAGGCACCTGTAAAATAGTTATCTCCCTCATGACCAGTTCTCTGAAATTATAAGATTAGCTGAAATTGTAGTGTTAAGGAAATGCTTAAAATAATTAGATTTTATTTTGTAAAAACTGAGCATTCTGGCAGTGTAGATCCCAGTGGAGTTGCCTTAAGTAGCCATTAGTAGAAAAAAATTAGACTTAGAAAACAGAAGCCCTTGCCACAGTTCCTACGGTCAGTTTGCAAGATAACAGTACTTCTCAAATACAGCTGAAAGTGTAGGAACACTTTCTAGGGGGAAGCCAGAGTGAATACAAAGGGCCTTGTTTCTGAGCAAGCATGGATAGTGGAGTGTGCTGTAAGGTGTACAGTTATTTTTTGCTATTTCATCCCACCCTTTCTCCAAGGAGCAAAGGGTGGTGTGCGTGGCTTCCCCAATTCCCCTTTCATTGGAGCTCCGCGAGGTCAGTTAATTTGAATTTTTACTAAATGGCACTTTTAGGATTTACGATTGTTCATTTCAAAAAGTTTGCATCACAGTCAATGATCTCTTCATGGTTGCAGTTATATAAAAGCTGTTTCCCGACTGCCTGTTCTTCTGTGTTCCCTGGCAAAGACTGCAGTCTTATATCACTGCTGGGCAGATGGCTATAACAGATTTTAACAGTCTTACCAAACAAATGAAACTTATTACTGCTGAAGTTTTTTTTTTTTAAATACAAACTTTAATAATCTTTTGTCCTTTCTATTACAACCCCCTCCTCTACGGCCTCCTCACTTTTCAACTCACCCAACATGTGCAGAATATTATTTTTAACCTGCTTTCAAGTACAAAGACCTTGTATTCCCCCCCCATTTTCAAATGTTTCCACTACCTCTCCCATTCATTTCAGGAAGCTGTTCAGGGTTGCCTTCCTTATGGTTATCCAAGACCACTTCACTCCTGCTTCTCTCAAGGAGAAAGCAGCACATATGTATTGTGGTTTTATTCCTCTCTTAGTGAAGCCAGTACCAAATGTTTGCCTGAATACTGTGTGCTTGCGTATAAGAGACATCATTTTTTTTGTCTGGCCTCCTGTGAGGTAGAAGAAAGGGAACACCAGACAGTAAAGAAATCAAGACGTAAGAAAGGATGGCTGGGAAATTTCATTTTCTTTCTTTCTCTGTGTTTCACAGAGAAAAACTTGTAAGCAATAGCGCGCCACATTATTATAGCTGAAGGGAACATGGTAGTGTAAGGTTGCCAACCATCAGGTGGGGCCTGCAGAGCTCCTGGAATTACAACTGATCTCCAGATAACAGAGATTAGTCCCCTAGGGTTGCCAGGTACTACCTGGCCACTGGCGGGGGTCACCAGCTCCAGGTTGAGAAATTCCTAGATATTTGGGGGTGGGGCCTGGGGAGAACAGGAACATGAGTGGGGTACAGTGCCACAGAGTCCACCCTCCAAAGCATCCATTTTCTCCAGGGGAACTGATCTCTGAAGTCTGGAGATGAGCTGTAATTCTTGAAGATCCCCAGGCCCCACCTAAAGGCTGGCATCCATAGTTCCCTTGAAGAAAATGGCTGCTTTGGATGGTGGGCTCTACGGCATTATACCCCGCTATGACATTACTCCTACCATGCCACCCCAGGCTTTGCCCCCACATCTTTAGGGATTTCCCAATGTAGAGTTAGCAGCCATAAGATGGTGGTGTACAACCAGAAAGAGAGGCAAACAGGGTGCTTATGTGGAATTATACAAATAGATAGGTAAAGGTAAAGATTTCCCTTGCTCGAAAGCCAGTTGAATCCGACTCTAGGGTTGCGGTGATCATCTCCGTTTCCAAGCCAAAGAGCCAGCGCTGTCCGAAAACATCTCTGTGGCCATGTGGCCGGCATGACTGGACACCGAGGTGCACAGAACGCTGTTACCTTCCCACTGAAGTGATACCTATTTACCTACTTGCAATTTCTTGCTTTCGAACTGCTAGGTTGGCAGGAGCTGGGACCAGAGTCAGGAGCTCACTCCATCACACGGCACTTGGGTCTCGAACTGCCGAACTACCGACCTTCTGGTCTGCAGTTCAGTGTCTTAACCACTGAGCCACCGTGGCCCAATATACAAATAGATAGTGGGTGCTAAATTATGGTGCTAGGTCCTGTTCGGAGTCACCGTAGTGTTCAAATCCCTGTTCAACCATTAGCCCTTCTTGGGCAATCTTGAGCCAGTGATTCTTTCTCAAGCTAATCTACCACAGAGGGTTGCTGTGTGGATAAAATAAGGGAGTGGAGAATCATGTATGCCAACCTGAACTACTTGGAGAGACAACAGAATAAAAGAAATGTGATAATTTACTATTATTACAATAAATTTCAAAAGATTCTGTTTATAGTGGTTTGGATCCTTTGGAGAATTTCTGCTGATGAAGCAGAGGGCTGCTTTTTACTGGTTTTCCTGTCAGCTGCAGCCCTCTGACTCTCCCACATGCTGTTCCTGGGGTGGAGCCCCTTCCCCAAGAGCAACATTTCGGGAAGCGTTTTGGGCTGCAGCATGAGGGTTGAGGTAAGGACACTGCAGTCAACTGATGAAAATCCTTCCATCTGTTGAACATTTCAGCAGGATCTAAGCCTATATTTGTACTCAGTCCTTCTTCGACTTAGTTTAGAGCCAAGTACATGGCCTGTCCCATTTTGATCTTGCACTAAACCTATGAAATCGATTAGGCTACAAGAGAATGACTTTCCCAAGGCAAATCCCGGTGGGGAGCCATGTTGGTCCGTAGCAGCAGAACAAATTTTGGGTCCAGTGGCACCTTTAAGACCAACAAAGTTTTATTCAAGGTATGAGCTTTTGTGTGCATACACACTTCTTCAGATACACTGGAATGGAATTTACCAGTCCATACATATAACCTCTACCTTATATGTATGGACTGGTAAATTGCTTTTCGTTATATCTGAGGAAGTGTGCATGCACACGAAAGCTCACACCCTGCATAAAACTTTGTTGGTCAGGTGCCACTGGACCCAAACGTCGTTTCCCAAGGCAAGTTAGTTTAATGTCTGCATTGGGGAGTTTGAACCCAGCTCTCCTGACCCAACTTCAATATTTTATCACACCTATAGCTGCTTAACCAAAGAATTAGATTCACCTTTTATTACCATTTATTTGTAAAACTTTTATACAGGCCGATTTCACACTGGCCAGTTGCCTCTCGTTCTCTCCGGAATTTCCCCTCCCAGTTTCCTCCGGAGTATTTTCTTCATTTTCCCACTTGGAACCTCAGCCCTTTCGATATAGCGTGACGAAGGGTTTTCTCCCCAAAAAATTAGAAACTCCCACAATGGGGTGGCCCTGATGAAAGGCGGGTGAGTGGGCGTGTTTTCATTTTGGGTTCTCCCCCGGAGCAAACAGGAAAATCCTCTAAAGACAGGATTTGTTTGCTCCAGGGAAACTCCGGTGCAGCAGGGCGATACTCCAGAGCAAAACGTGAGCCCGGAGCAACTGGTGTGAAATCGACCAGAAGCTTGGTGCAAGCATGAGGGCAAACCTGGGGCAAACGCTAGTGTGAAATCGGCCACAGTTTCTCCTACTAAACTATCAAAAGTAGTGAATATTTTTTCTGCAGCTTGCTTATGTAAATATGAATAGGAAAAATGTGGGAGGCCAATATTGCCAGTGCTACCAAGACCTTAATTTATCTATCACATTTTAAATCACACCCGTCCTCCAAGGAGCTCAGGGGAACATGCAGTAGTCTTCTTCTCCTCCGTTTCATCATCAGGCTCATGAGAAAGAGCAACTGGACTGAGGTCACCCAGTGAGCTAGCTTCATAGCAGAATGGGTGTTTGAACCCAGACCTCCCACAGTCCAAGGCAAGTTGTCCAACTCATATGCCATCCCTGGATCAATTTATTGATGTTCCTCTTTTCCCTCTGTCTTCCAGGTCCATTTAATGTTTCCTGATCATGTTCCTAAGCCTTGTTGTGCCCCTACAAAGCTGAATGCCATCTCTGTACTCTACTTCGACGACAGTTCAAATGTCATTTTGAAAAAGTACAGAAACATGGTGGTACGATCGTGTGGTTGCCACTAGAATCAGTTTGTAAAACAGAAGATATCAAAGGCTGGAGATTTTCTGAGCAACAGTAAGAAGCAAAATATCACCTTTCCTTAGGAAAGCATATTCCAGTTTATGTCACTTCTCATTTGATGTACAGTGTTATGTACATAGTAGCTTTTATTTATTTAAAGGTATATAGTTTCTTTTTATACGGATGGCATTTCAAACAGTCTATTGTGTTGGTTTCTCTTAGTGTGTAATAGAACATTAAAGGCAGATCTTCAGTTAATCATGCAGACTTATTTCATTTTTTTAAAAATAAAAGCTTTGTATAGTTCTCTCTCTTTCTCTTTTTTAAAACTTAGAAACCCCAGAACTCCAGTGACTGTTTTATATTGTTAAAGGAAATTGAATACATTTGGCTACATTGTGCCAATGAAAACTCTGGTGGACTATTTATTTAGAAAAGGCACTGAGAAAGGGCTAAAAAAATGCTTAGCTAAACACAGTTCTCTTTTTAGAAGTTCTACTCCATTAGATAAAGTAAAATGTTGAACTGTGTTTAAATAAATAAATGGTAGTTTCAAACCTAGAGGCTGAAAGATTGCACATAATTGGTCGAGCTGTTTTCTTTAGCAGAATTGGTGTAACCGTAGGAGCCAGGTTACTTTGCTTGCGAACTGCCGATTCTGCTGGAGGCTGAAGTCTTTGGGAGTTCTATGGAAGCAGTCTGTTGCTGTGCCCATAATTTTGCAATTTAACTGTTTGGCGGGGGGTGGGGTGGGGGGAACGTAGTACAACCTTCTTACCTCAAGTGAATGCTGTCGGTCTATTATCTGTAACGCTACTGCAACTGATATGTTTTGTCTTGATAGACCAAAATAAATTTATGAGCAAGGCTCCAAGTTCCTTCTTAAGTCATGAAATGGAGAATAAGGAGAGCAATCTGAGATATCCTCAAGCAATTCAGAGTGTTATTTAAGTTAAGAAGAATGTCCATGTACTTAGTCCTTGGATCATGTAATCTCTTATTCAAGCATTATTTAATAATACTTGTGTGTGAATGTGTGTGCGTCTGGCCGTGTGGGAAGGAGATGTAATCTGCAGCAGGAAAACGTGGTCAGCTGTAAGTAGTTTCAGGAAAAAAAAAAAGATTTACTTTTCAATTGTTACATCTTAAATTTTTTGTCCCATCCGTTGAAGCCTCTAACTTCTGCTAGGGTTTTTTTTCCAGCGAAGAGAAAAAAAAAGTTAACATTGTGGGTTTTTAAAAAACCTAAAACTAATTTTCACGAAACCGTGGTGAAACTGCAATTCATGTACTGTAATATAGATATATTAATATAGAGCTCTCCTATGAATTAATATTTTGAGAACATTTGGAATAATTAACGTTAACATGAATTTGGGACACATTTATAAGGGAAAGATGGATTTGTTTGTAATTTAGATAGATGGGAAATTGTGATGTTTGGAACTGAATATATTTTAAATAAAGTTTGGAATGTATTTTTGGTACATTAAGTAATATATTTTTGAATAAAGGTGTACCATTTTGAGTGTATGTAATTGAAGATTATATTATTCTTTGAAACATCCTGTTGAAATATAATTATATATTTTAATCTAATAAATGTGTAATGTTAACTTGCCTTTTGTTTCTGGTTCATATCCTGGGAAAGCATCATCTTCACTTTAACCGGAAAACAAGCAGCCCATTATTGCAGTTATTGTTGTCTAGATTTCTGAATTTTTTAAACTCTTGATCATCAGTTACTTTGCACCCCACAAACCACAAAATAATAGGAGTTTTTTAGAAGCCCAGTTCTGGATTTAAGAAATTCAGTGGCACTTCCTCTGAGGCAAGTGGCTTTTCCAAATCCCTCTCCCAGCCAGCCAGCCAGCCAGGTGCAAGCCCACTTATCTGTCTGTGAATGTGGATGTAATGGCAACAATCAAGTAAGAAGCAGAAATGCTTTTCTGGCTCCTTCTGAAATTTAAACACTGCTTCTTCGACAGGGTCTCAGGCGCTCTAGGAAACGTAGGCCCAGTCCGCATCTGCCGTGTAACACTGCTTCTTTCAGCTGTGGCACCAGCTTCCATTGCTTCCCAGTATAAAAGCTTGCCATCTGCATCACATTTAGGAAGAGCATGTGAGAGAGGGGGAACGAATGGCCTCTTGGGGTGCCGGCAGGGTGCTACACTGCAGGGAGGAAACAGCATACGCAACCCCTCTGCAGAAAGTAGATAGATAGATATAGGTAGATAGTTTATTACAGCATCAAGCCAGTAAATCAATAGGAACACGCCAACATTGTTTTTTAAAAAGTGACTAAAAATACATAAAATATATAAGAATGCATAAAATAAAGTAACAACCAATGAAAACTGCATAAAATATAAGTCAGTAGATCAGCTTAAAACTAAGACATGTGGGCTTTTTGAATACGACAACGCACGACGCAAAATTTGGCAACAGCCTTGGAGATGAATTGATTTTCATCTGACAGCATGTAGTTTATATAGTTGGATTCCATCATATCTGGACTTGGTTTTGCAATAGGCCCAAGATGTTTGGAGTGGACCTCCTTATACCAGGGACACCTGAAGATCATATGTGTAATAGTTTCAACTTCCCCTAAGCCACATTTGCAGTACCTTTGTGCAAAGGGAATTCCCTTAAACCGCTGAGGGGAGCTCCGCTGAGGGGAGCACCGAACACCTGGCCAAAGTGAAGGCTTTTCTGCACTTATGTACATCATGATGGACAAGGTAAGCAGAATAAGCGGCACAGTATTTGGTTCACACAGGCGCTAGAAAAGTTGGATATCTAGCCAGATCAGACTGCCTCTCAATGTCTGTTATTTTTTCACGATTGCCATAGCCTGGTCCCAGTTCAAGGCCAAAATGGCTTGAGGGGAAAAGCTGAGAAAATGCAGCTTGTTATAAACAGCTTTCAGCCAATTAGGCTGAAAGTTGTCTGTGAGTACCATGTGAATTAGGCCCTGAGGGTGAAAATTGACTGTAAGCCAATACCTAAGTGAGGCCACTGTAAGTCTGGCTACCATTGGCATCATGGCAGTCTCTAAGCGGATAAAGGCATTAGGCACTCCCCTTGGGACCTGAAGGACCACCCTTAGAAATTTGGACTGGACCCTCTCAAGGGGGTCAAAGGAAAAAGTTGGAGAGCCAAGGACAGTACCATAAGGCATTGTGGTATTACTTTTGCTTGAAACAATTTTAGGGCTGCCGGAACAAAGTGTGTCCCCCTTGTATACAAGAACTTGGTTATAGCATTTGCAGTTCTTTCTCCTTAAGCTGCCACAGACTTTATGTGAGCCCTCTTGGCCCCAGAGGCTTGAAGCATCATGCCCAAGTATTTCAAACTTAGTACCTACTCAACGCGTTGCCCATTAATTGATCACGTTCTTTGCTTTTGTCTGTTCCCAAAGGCCATAACCTTTGTTTTTTGGTAGTTTGTCTCAAGTTGATTCTTACTGCAAAATGCTACAAATTTAGAAAGTGCTCTCCTAAGGCCTACCGGGGTCCTGGCAAGTAACACAGTGTCGTCGGCATAAAGAAGGATGGAAATATGACCTGGTGGGGAGGGGGGCAGGAAAGACTGAATGAGCTCGGTAAAAAACACAAAACAACCGGTGGTTGTCAGGCAGGGCATTCTGGGGACGGCCCCAGGAAATAACAAATGGTTCAGGGCTGAGCATGCTTCCAACCCCCCCCCCCCCAATACGATTGCAGAAAAATGTTCCCTGGCTGCTTTTAAATGCAGGTGACTGGATTTTCAGCTAACTTGTTTCCTTTGTGACAATTTGCGTATCTCCTAGGAGCGGGGGAGGGGGAGAGAATTCAGCTCCAGTTGCCTGCTTATCACTCAAAGTGGCATGGAAGGTGGGGAGGAGCAATCAAACCACCTTAAAACGAAATCCACATCATGCAGTGAGATGCCATAGTGACCTCGGAGTCACCACGAAGTGGTAATAAAATGATGCAGACAGCTGACGCTGAGACGAAGCAATACAAGAGCAGAAGCGGAATGAGATGCAGACAGATATTTGTTAGATGATGTGGGGTTGATGGCACAACAGCAGGGAAGACCAATGCAGATTGCACCATAGTCCTGACCTCCTAGCGTCATGAATGCTGGGAAATACATTTTGCAGGGATCCTGATGCCTAGAACGTTGCAAGGGTGGCATTTTAAGGTCTGAAGGAAAAGAGACTTTTCTCTCTTTCCATGCTTCTGGCACATAGGTGGGAAAGAGGAGGAAAAAGGATGAAAAGATGAACATAAAGATGGAAGAAGTAAAGGGAGGGGGGAACAGTGTCTCTTCAGCTATGTATAATCTGAGCCAGAAAATGACTTTTAGATACTTGGGTTTGCCTAGGACTAGAAGCAAGCATTGCAAGCTGCCAAAATTCATTGTGACCGTTGGAACGATCAGCTTCAGCAGCATCATTATTCCAAACCACTAAAAGCCTACCATCATTGAAAATCTACATGGGGAAAGCTGGGGGGGAGGGGGGGGGATGACGACCCTCAATTTGATTGCTATCACTGCATCTGACTGGAAGAAAAGAAAATTGGCACCAGTATTTCCACATTCTCTAAGGGACTGTATCGCTATACACCTCAGCAGTCGTTGTACATGTATGCAAGCATCTCTCTTTTCCTAGTAGCTAATAAAAACTCTTTCCAGATTCCTGACAATTTGAAAACTACTGGCATAATGTGTTGTTTTTTTTTTGCAAGTAGATGGCCAAGAACATTATATTTTGATGCAAAAAAATATTCAGAGTTGTCTTGATCTAGTTTAATTTGTTTAAGCATTCAGGCTCCTTGGGGACCTCAGTGGATTCCTAACGGCGTTCCCAAAGAAACTAATGAAACCAATGAAATGTGCATTATAGAAACTGTAACATGTGGTTGGAGAGCTAGTTGCACTTCGAAGGACACGTCCTAATTGGTGTGAATCAATTCAGCTCAAATCCCACCATTTTATAGCCGCTATGGAGGCTCCTGATTCGTCCAAGTGGAATAAAACTGCCTGCCTTGGAGACTCTTGGTGTGGAATGCTTGACATGGCATAGCAAAGAGGGGCTCTCATTAGCTTTCAGTAGCTCCATTGTAGCCTCCTGAAATGGCTAAAACCTCTGTCAAATTAGTAACCTTTTCATTCAAAAGAAAAATAAACAAAATGTAAACTTCCACCTTTAGTACAAATAGATTAGCTAAATGGTTGAGTCACCAATGGCTAATGTACCATTTTATGGCCAACTCCCACAGTGTATATTTTCTTTTACTTCCATCTTGCTCCTTCGGGCAGGAGCCCGTCCTCTTGCCTACGTTACTCCTTGAAGCACAGAATCGCTATGCATTTACGATACATTTGTATTCTGAACTTTCTCATAACAGTTTGTTTTTCATAGCCTGAATTCAAACAGATTAGTCAGAAGTTTAGCAGGCACAATTATTATGAAGCTTTTATTTGATGAAATAATTAAGTCAACCTGACTGCCACCCTAATCTCCTGTCTGTTTTTCCAATATGAAGAACCCCCAGCCCCATACAGCCTAGCTCACCCCCTGCCGGGTGACAAAGCTGTGAGAAATGTCCATATATACATATGTGTTGCACTGTATGCAGTGTGTGTCCAGAGATGTCCTGGAGGGTTATGGGAAAACCTGTAAGGATCTTGCTGCAGGAACCTGCTTTTTCAAATGTTAGGTAAGATGAGACCCAGGGAACAACCTTCTCTCCTTCTAATGTAGAGACCCCTCTGCAAGAGGTACACTTTGTTGCCTTCTTTGCAGGCCTTGTAGGAAGAATATAAAGACCTATTTGTTTTGGTGTGCCTTCAGCCATATGGAAGGCACTCCAGAACAGACTAGTTGATTTTATTATTTCATTGGTTTCACTGTGATCTGCTTTATACATGTTTGTTCTGACTCCAGGTGCAGCAACAAGAAAGATCTTCCTGGATAACCTACAACCTGATTCTAGAGAACAAGAGTTGGAGTTTTGCAAACTGGTTGATCCAGTAGGATTGATACCACACCATCCACTTGCTGGTGGGGGTGGCCTCACTCTTGGAGCGGCACTGGTTTGTGGTAAACCCTGCAGCTAAGTTCCCAGTGGTGCCCCGAAGTCCCTGGCTCCAGGCCCACAATCCCTATGTACAGTGGAGTGCCGGAAACTTGACATTTTTAGATCCTCAGTGCAAGGCTCACCTGTGGGATGCGGACTGGGGGGAAGAGCTTCACACAAGAGCCATGGAATGCATTTGCCTTGTGCAGGAGGAACTGAACCTCATCCCCACAGAATACTGGGACCTGGCTAGGGTCTTTGAGGAGGGAGATGCAGACAAATTACCTCCCCACTGCAAAACTGACTGTGCAGTTGAGATCCTGCTGGGATACCCAATGCCCAAGGGGAAGCTCGATTCCATGAACCCCTGCCGAGGAGGCAGAGTTGCGGAGATTCATTGATAAAAACCTGGCCCAGGGTTTAATCTGCCCAGCAACCTCCCCGTTTGTGGCTCCCATTCTATTCCGCAAGAAGGAGGACGGGGGATTGAGATTGTGTACAGATTACAGGGGATTGAATGTGGTGTCTATGACGGATGCCTATCCTCTCCCCCTCTTAAAAGACTTGTTGGCTGAGGCCTCACAGGGTTGGATCTTTACTAAATTGGATTTACGAGATGCATACTTTCGGTAGTGCATCAAGAAGGGGGATAAACATAAAATGACATTTAACACTCCCCTGGGCCAGTTTCAGTACTTGGTAATGCCCTTCGGCTTAGCTGGGGTGCTGGGGGTGTTCATGAACTTAATTAATGAGGTGTTACACAAGCACCTGTACAAGGGGTCCTGGTTTATCTAGATGATATCTTTATTTATTTGAGAGATAAGGTGTCACATATGAAGTTGGTGCCTGATGTCCTGAAAGCCCTCTATGAGAACTGCTTGTTTGCCAAACTCTCCAAGTGCGAGTTCCATAGAGAAGAGTTGGACTTCCTTGGGTACCACATATCTGGGAAAGGACTGAGCATGGACCTCCAGAAAGCCCAAGATGTGGTGGTGTGGGAACCCCCAAGGACACGATGCCAACTACAGTCCTTTTTAAGGTTCGCCAATTTTTACTGCCAGTTACGGACAGTAACTTTGTCCAAGAGTCTGACACCCATTCATCAATTCTATTCCTCAGATGACTGCGCTTTAGCTGTACCTTCTTCTTCTGTAGGCCCATTCCTCTTCCAGTCAGGGAAGGATGATTTGATGATAGGCCATTGCTTTGGAATGGTCTGCCTGAAAAGATGCAGAGAGCAGGGCACTTTTGCTTTTCTCCCATTTCAACGGTGATTTGGTGTAGGAGACCACAGACTGGTAATTTCTTTAGAAGATGTGAAAATCTGAAAGGCCTTGAATGCTACTTGTTATGTATGCTGTAGGATTTTGATGTTGGTTTTATTTTGACCCCCACCCCCAAACTGGAGATACTTCGGTAAATTGCCTTGAGTGTTTGAAGACAGCAGGTAGAAATGTTTGATAACTAAATAAATACAAATCCAGGTGTGTCTCAGAGCTTTCTTCCCATCACAATATTACTGGGACAGAATGGCTGTATTTGAATGTTAAAAGGGAAGACTACTGAACTGTCCTAATCAGGGTAAACTTACATGTACATATTTTCACAGGCAATGTACACACTGTCAGTCACAGAAATGACACATCTGACTGTACCAGCACAAGGGGGGGGGTGAACCGCGAGAGCTCAACCAGCAGGTCACTTTAATGATCTGACCGAGATCCTGGGAGATACATTCCACCTTCTCTGGTGACCAAGGAATGACCTCGGCATGGTCCTGCAGTGCCAAGCAGTTACTGTGCGGGCACAAAGATGCTTGTCAAGGTGCTTGAGTCACACTTTGAATGGCAGCACTGAGGTGATCTAATGAAGCAGTTTCACCCACATGTAAACAATGGATCCAGTCACTGTACAGTTCAGCTGGTGCCCACATTTGCTTTGAAATCCCGAGCATCCTTGTGTTCCTCGGGTCCCTCTCCTACTTTATGCTTATAACCTTTTGCAGAATTAGGCATACTAAAGCCAATTGATCTCCCTTGTCTTGGACACACGTATAGGATCAGGCTGTTCATAGCTCAGTGCTGATTGATGCTTCAGCAGCCATTTTGCCACAAGCACCTGTGCTATTTTCAGTTCCAGTTTTCTGTTCACCTTTCTATCGCATACATTTTGGCTGAGCATGTTGCAGTTTGTCTTCCCATAGTCTTTAGAGGTTGAAGATTTTCAGTCCTTGGTGCATGTTATCTGTTTTACTGTTCAAAGCTAACAGCTCCTTGAGGGACTGCTCTTGCCCAGATTATAGAACAAAGGCACTGCGTGCCAAGACAGTCACTTTTTTGTTGTTACTATCCTGTCCTGTTTAAATAAATCTGTTTTCTTACTCCCTACCCCATCCATTTAGACGTGTTAGGGAGGTTTGCTGTCTGTCTGTCTGTCTGTCTGTATATTATATCCTGCCCCTTTTTGCTTATATATGCACAAGTTGGGGATCCACAAGTATTCTAAGAGGGCATCTCATTTTTCCCCACCCACTAATTCTGCTTTCTCTTCTTGTGGCGGCTCCCATATTCTAACCTTTTCCTGCTTCTTTCTCTCCTTCCCACCCAACAGCCAATCAACCTTTATTTCCCTCCACTTCAGCTTTCCTTTCTTCCCTCCCCCTGGCAGCCTCCCCAGGACATCTTTGGCCTAGCTGTGCAGTAGAAAACCAGCGAAGACTGTCTGGTGTGTGTGTGTGTGTTTTCCCCTGTATCTTTTCCCTACACCATTCCCTCTTTCCTTCCTCCTGGCAGACTCCACATCCTTGACATATCCACATATTTGGCCATGTTGAGAATGAGATATCTAATGGTTTGGTTTTTAATGGCTTGTTGGAAAAGGGAGCCAGTTTGGTGTAGTGGTTAGGCACAGAGGACTCTAATCTGGAGAGCTGGGTTTGATTCCCCACACCTCCTCCACACGAAGACAGCTGGGTGACCTTGGGTCAGTCACAGTTCTCTCAGAATTCTCTCAGCCCCACCTACATCACAGGGGGTCCGTTGTGGGGAGAGGAAAGAAAGATGATTGTAAGCGGCTTTTAGACTCCTTCAGGTACTGAAGGGCAGGGTATAAAAACTACTACAACTTCTTCTTCTACTACTACTGTGGGCTTTAATTGTAAGGTTATATGAGAAAAAAACAGGCTGAGATGAAGATGCTAAATGCTAATTAATATTATAGTTTATCTATCTGGTAGAATTAACAATAATTACAAAGATATTACATCAAAATGATACATCCAACATCCATGGTTATTTGGGGGCAGGAACGCACAGGAACAGAGTTCCAGCTGGCTTCTGTGCTGGCCACGCCTACAGCCTCCCCCCCCCCCCTCAGGTTCCCCAAGTGCCTCACAAGCTGCGGGATGCCTGGGGAAGCCAAGCTGATCCAGGGAGGGAAGGCCGTTTAAACTGCCATCCTTCCCTTGGGTTCCCCATGTGCCCCGCAAGTCGTGGTGCACCTGGGGAAGCCGATCCTGGGAGGGAGCTGCGCTGTCAGGGGTGAGGCCTAATATGCTAATGAGTTTCTACTGTGGAGTGTGGCCTATTATGCTAATGAGTTCCCGCTGGGCTTTTTCTACAAAAAAGTCCTGCCAACATCAATATGAAAACGATACAAGCTTGAGAAGAATGCGCTTGAGAAGAGTGCAGTGATGCCTTCTGGATATAGTTCTCGCCGTTTTGTTATAACAACTTCTTCATTAGCTGTTGCATAAAATTTACAAAAAATATTTATAAACAAAACCTACAGACCATAATTCTTTTTTACACTTTCGGTCCCATCATATTAGACACTTCTCAGCCTTTTTTAAAATATATATAACCTTATATCTAGCTGAGCATCTCATAATATACCTTGTTACATGGTTGGCTTTAATTGTAAGCCACCCTGAGCAGGACTCCAAAGCAGAGGCATTAGTAACAGATGCATTGATATAATTATATGACCTGCTAAGGATTAAGTTGCATAGAAATGATAAACACAATAGGATATAGTTGCTTGTTACAACTGCCATTTTCTGAAGCGTTACTAGTCTGGTGTTGATAGTCTGATCCCACCTTGGGGTTTCTTAGTAATAAGGAAGGTACTGATATTTCCTGAGGTGCCTATGTAACACACCACCATAGGGTTCCCAAGTCCCCCCGGGGGTGGGGAATCCCCCGCTCCAGCACCCTGTTTTCCGCCGGCCCGGATTGAGCCACCAGGGGAACCCCGCCCCCAAATTGCCGGGCTCCAAGGACATGCCCGGTGTGATTGCTTCACCCGGAGGTGACGTAATCGTGTTAGGCACATTTCAGGGGGGGGGACGCTCTACAATTCGAGGGAAAACTCTATGATTTCCCCTCGAATTTGGGAAGTCCTGCCCCCAGCGTGTCCAACGCGATCACGTCACTTCCGGGTGACGCAATCGCGGTGGGCGCGCTTTGCACATGCGCAAAAAGTATCCCAGCAATGGACAGACTCCCCCCACTCCTGGCCAAGGTAGGACTTGGCAACCCTATCCCACCACCACCAAAAACAGGAGGCAGTCCATTTTGGGCAACACACAGCAATTGGGGTAACACCTACTGGATTGGAGAAAAATGCCTTGTCCCTTTAACAGAAGGTTATTGCATAGAAATAGGCAGTTGAAGGTAAATAACATCACTTGGTAAATAGTCTTCCAGGTGCACCTGCAGCTCCTGAAGGGAGCAAATAACTGTCTCCTGGGACTGTTTCAGTTTGGAACGGTGGTGCCGAGGGGAAGGCCATGATCTGAATTAGGCCGCAGCAGAACTTCAAAGCACTGTTCTCTGTGGGGACAGAACCTGAACATAATAAAACATCATGCATAGTTTAGCACTGAGTCATGAAGTTTCTTGGGTGACTTTGGGCCTGTCAGTGTCTCTCAGATTTAGCAACCTAACTGATAACTTAACTGGACTGTATGTGCTAGGTCAGTGGTGGCAAACCTATGCCACGCGTGCCAGAGGCGGCACTCAGAGCCCTCTCTGTGGGCATGCACGCAGTTTGGGCACTTAGTCTCTAAAAGGAAAAAGATGACACAGACTCAAGGCTGGGCTGCTCTCAAACTTACAAAGTATGAGCCAAGGTTAGACAAATTATCAGCATGCATACAACAGCAAAAATCACATTAATTGTTCAAAAGCATGCCAAATGCAAACTTTTACCTTTCAATAAAAAGTTGTTTGTATCATTGAAAGCTCTGTTATTGTGTTTTTCTTTTAAGACAAAAGATGTTAATGTATGAGTTCTTTTTTCTAAACTAAAACCTCAGTATTCAGGTTAAATTGTCATGCTGGCACTTTGCGATAAATAAGTGGGTTTTGGGTTGAAGTTTGGGCACTTGGTCTCTAAAAGGTTCGCCATCACTGTGCTAGGTAATGAGTCACTTTCTGAGCAATTACTGTTAACAGAGGAATTATAAAATTTGCACCATTTCTAACTGAGGAGCAGAATTAAAATTTCAGGATCATTTCCCCGTTTCTTTTGCCTTTCTTCCCCCTCCCTCGCTGATTCTTTACTGTTTAAAATTCAGAGTATATTTAACGTGACATTTGCAATATGGAGACTGATAAACTAATAACAAGTACAATATAAATGATGGCAGAATACCCTTTAGAGTTTAGCCATGGAAGAATGAACATCTGTCTCCAGCTGTGCAGCTATGATAGGGATAAACCCTGGTTCGCCAGAGATGGTAATTATTTTTGTTGTTGATCAGAAGATCAAAGGTTAGTCTCAGGAAGTATGAAGAAGGGGGTTGGTATCCAATGAAAAGATTTATGCAGTGCATAATTTAATGTATGGCTTGCACATTAAGCTAGTGCTAATGCACATAGCTGACAGCAGAAATGTAAACACCTTGGGACAAGATTAATTATAACTGGTGAAAAGCAAGTTAATCTGCTGGTCTTGACTCTCCCAAGAATCTCCAGCAGCTGCTGCATTCCAATATCACACTTTTGGAAAAGACTAAGGATTTCTGCCTGGCTTTACCCATGAATTGAAAACATCTCTCCTTTAAAATTAGAACTTTATTTGTCAAATGCTGCAATCAGGGGCAGGCACAACATCGCGCCAAGCTTTTTCATTTTAAAAGACTGAATGCGAAGTGCTGGTAATATGTACACATCATTTATAAATTACTTTTCATAATTGAGTGTACTGTGACTTCATGGTCAGTAGATGAGAAGTAGTGTTTACTTGTCCATAGTTTCCTGATACAAGTCCAGGATTCCATGAAACAGCTTTCTCATATTTCCAGGTCCTTCCGCTGGACTCACACATAGTATCAAAGACTCCTCAGTGTACAATTTTTAGGAGCTTAGGTGAGCAATACAAAAATAACTATAGCACCAGGGATTGTTACGCCTCTGAAAATACCACTTTCAACCATAGCTTTTTTTAAAAAAACACACACAACAAAACAATAAATGCTATGAGCTGGATCCAAATTTAAATGAATAAAAGGAGTTCACGGAAGTGGATCTTTTCTACTTTAGGTAGTTTCTCTACCCCTCCTAAACAAAAACCCATGTAGCTAGGATACCTGCTATGTATTGCCATGAAACCATGTAGCTAGGAAATCAGGTGTGAAATCCCTCTTGCATGGATGCAGCAAACTCTATGACTTTGGGCTCCATTTATGCTATTTCCCTTCTTCCTGTGCCCTACCACAGCACACAACATTTTTTTATTCAGGTACTTGCAAGTTTTGTGGGGTTCAGGGGGCCTCAGGCAAAAGGAAAGATCTACACCCCCAAATTTGTACCTCCCCAAATTCTTTGTATTCATGGAAATTTGAATCGCACCTTATGGTGATGAGCAAGTCTTGAAATTGCTCAAGACTATAAATGTAGATAGAAAATGGTTTCTGTTCGGTAAGAAACAAGGAGACAGGAGTAGGACTACTACTAATAAGCACAGTCCATCAACACCCTCCCATGCATGCACATTTCACAAAGTTATATGTGAAGGAGTAGATTCCCAAGTGACACTACCCTTCCAAACACATGGTGCTGGTACCTGTGTTTCAACAATGACTATTCTTCTTGAGTTTTCATTGAATAAACTAGCATTGCTTAATGTGAACACATTTATTTTAGAAGTAACCATTCTGAATACAGAATATGATTATGTGCACTAATATTATTGGCAAATGGAGCTAGGCAAGTTGTAAATATCTATGTCAAAATGCTTTGCTTGGTCAACAGCCTTTTGGCACATCAAAGACTGCTGTAGTATCTGCATTCATGAGCCAAAGTTCAGTTTGTCAGATTCTTGTGATGAAATGGGCCCTTGCTCGCATAAACTTAGGCCACAACAAAGATGCCACAAGACTCTCTTTTGGTTTGGTTGCAACAGGTCAACACAGTTGCCTTTCTAGATTTCAGTATGGTTTAAAATATGTTTGGGGAGGAGATATTGTTTTTTAAAAAATGATTTTTAAATTGATTTTATAACTACACCACCTAGAACCACTACCATAACTAAAATACTAAACTACCCTAAGGTATAAGAAGTCGTAAAAAAAAGCTACTAAAATGTCTTGCTTCAATCTTTTTAAGGAAAACTTGAAATAAATAAGGCTTAAAAATGCTAACATTACTAATTTAAAAGCTTACAAATACATGAGTGTCTGATATTCAGAATGGGCTATATGAACAAATAAGACTTTCAACAATTACAACTTATTTTCCTTTACTAGTTCCCTTTTTCTTCTTCCCTCTCTGGGGTTTCGGTGCTGCTGCCCCCAAAGCTGAATCTTCTTCATCTCCTGATCTTTTACTTCCCAATGTGTCTGAACCTTCCAGACCATAAATTCTCTCTTGTAAATCCAAAGAATCCTCTGATGGCGCTTTATCTTTTCCTTCTTTGCAAAAGTCCAAAAATTTCTTGGCCTTTGCAGTTGAATCAATTCTTTGCTTCTTATCTTTGTAGGTAAAACCCACGCCTTCCAGAATAAGCCAACGATACATGATGTTTTCTGTTTGAAGAAATGCAGTCAATTTTTTGTAGGATTTTCTCTTCTTCCTCACCTCAAATGGAATGTCCTTTAACACTTTGATATCTTCTTCTTGAATCTTCAGGGCATTTCTATTAGTGGCCTTGAACACCACATCTCTGGTTGACCCAGGCAGATTTTTTTCTTTACAAATTCAGGATAGGTCCTGTAGACCATATCCAAATCGCTTTGTAATTCATCTGCTTGCAAATCCATCACTGGAGCTATAACATCACTGAGGATCTTTTTGAGATTCTCACCCTTTTGTTCAGGTATGCCCTGGAATCTCAAATAAAAGGAAGACCTCTCCATCTGAAGTCTCAACAAATTATCTTTATCAGAAATCCTTTCTTTTTCCATCACGATCAGCTTTAAATCAGTCTTTTCAACTTTGGTTTTAACTTCTGTCAGTCCTTTAACAGCCTGATCAGACCTCTTATTTGCCTTTGACACCTGTTGTTGCAGAGAATCCAGCTTAGTATTAACAGCATTCAGTTGGTCCATCAGAGAGTGTAGAGCTATTGCCAAAGCTGCAGTCAGGTCTGTACTGGACTCAGATTTTGTGCCCGGAAGTGTAGATGGAGCTTTAGGGGAAGGTTTTAGTTTCCCTGGCATCTTTTCTCCCCGTCCAGTCATCACTTTTTTTTTTACATTCAAAGTAAAGTCCCACAAGTTAGTCAAAAGTCTTCCTTTTTCTTTTAAATCACTTAAAATTGTCTCATTCAGTCTTCAGACACTCTCCCAGCACATAGATTCTCTGTAGCTCTGTAGCTTTAAGAGGAGTTGGGTGGGCATTTAAACTTTAACCCCCCCTTCACTTTGAGCTATTAAGCTCACATCAGAGAATCTTCCCGCAAAAAAAGGAGCCCCTTCACTCACATTTTGCCATGCATCTCAGATAGATAAGCGTTCCCTTGTTGCAGTCAGACTTCTGCAGTCGTTGGGTGTGCGCTTAATCATGCCCGGAGGCTGCTGCAGTGGCTGAGCCTATAGAGGTGGGGGGGTGCCTCAATCTCAGGATTGCCATCCCAGAGAGAGGCTACCCCCAAGTGCCTCAGGCAGGGTCTCCCTGCAAGGGTCCCTGGGGGTCTGAAACCAGTTCGGAACCCCCTCAAACTGCCAAGTCCAGGTCGCGTCTCCCAGAGCTGCAGGAAGATGTGCCCGCCATTGAGTCACTGAAAACCGGAAGTGGGGGGGAGGAGATATTGCATAGGTCCAATAGGACTGAGTATAACAGTATCAAGGATTTTGGAGTAAAATCACTGGAGAGGGAAGCTGGGCTGAAAAGAAGAGGCAGCCATCAGTTATGTTGCAAGAAAGCTGCAAGAAAGAAACCACCAGAGAAGGCAAGGAAGGAGGCAGGCTACTGGTATACATTGTTCAGGAAGTGGGTCAGGCCACAGCAGGAAGAGGAAGAGGAAAACCCGAAAGAGGAACTCAATTAGATCTTCATTCTGTGTGTGTCCCTTTTCCTTTTCTGTCATTAAAGTCTTGTGCATTCTTTGCCATTCCCATTGTTGATCCAGTTGGACAACCTGGGTATTGGATAGTGACACAGAAGAAAGGGGGTGGTGGTAGCCTTTGTCCCTCCACTCTTGAAGTGGAAACAAGATGAATATGATTATTCCCAAGGATAAACCAGACCATTCATGTATTCTACACTACTATAATATGATTCCCCCTGCCCCCATGTTAAGATATATTTTCTAGTGAGCATCCATAAAAATATACAATTACATTAATCCACTTATACACATAGGAATGCACATATGAATGCCTTATACTGAATCAGAGACCACTGGTCCATTACACCCAATACTGTCTACTCAGACTGGAAGCAGCTCTCCAGGGTCTCAGACAGAGGTCTTTCATATCACCGGATTCTATAACTGGAGCTGCCAGGAGTTGAACCTGGGACCTTCTCCATGCCAAACAGACAAGAAGAAGAAGAGTTGGATTTATACCCTGCCCTTCACTTGGAGTCTCAAAGAAGCTTACACTCTCCCTTCCTTCCTCTCCCCACAACAGACACCATGTGAGGTAGGTGGGGCTGAGAGATCTCTGAGGGAACTGCTCTTGAGAGAATAGTTCTGAGAGAATTATGATTGACCCAAGGTCTCTCAGCTGGCTGCATGCAGAAGAGTGGGGAATTAAACCCAGTTCTCCAGATTAGAGTCCACCACTCTTAACCACTACACCAAACTGAGCCATAGCCCCTCCCTCAAAATAAAAATAAACATAAAATAAAGCTGCTCCGAAGTGTTACAGGAAAAGTGGCCAATATTATGACATAAAACCAACAATCTGAACTTTATAATCACTCTGTCAACATCTGATTTTCTGGGAGGATGAGCTGGTCCAGGAGGTTCCATGATCCAGAGATTTTCTTGTGGATGCAGACCATCCCTTCTAAATGTTGAGCTCGTGCATATTTATTTCAAGACCTGATCCTCTTGTGCAAAGAATGCATACATAAGCATTGAAACAAACAACCAAGAGATGTAAGAGATCTATGTGTACATCTAATTAGCACTAAAACATTGAAATGGGACAGATGAGAATTTCACCTAGAAGAGCCAAAAATATTAAAACAATCATGCCACTAATAATTAGCATTGAAACTTCTGCATGGATTTTAAATAATGCACACACACTACTAACTGTAGAATTGTGTTCATCTAGCAACACAGTTTATTTTTTCTATTCCCCTAAGCTATGGGAAAACTTCAAGTCTGGACATATTTTCCCCATGCAGCTGTCAGAAGTCTGTTAATGAAGACTATCATTATTCAGGAATGTTTATGGTCATTGGCCTTTAAACTGAGTTCATCAAAGGGCAGTACATGGATGGTTGTTGAGAAAAAATTTACAATGAAAACATTCCTATATTTTATTGATTTACTTTAAACTTTGACTGGTTGTACTAGTAATCTATTACTTAATTTTGAGTTGAAGACAATGGTTCCAACCATCTACCTGGTTAGACATGCCTAAATTCCATGAATTTTATGCTTTTGACACTGACTTTTCATTCCATTTATTTCAATAAGACTGAGAATTACCCAAGTGATCCTAAGCAATCAGGTCTATTCAGAAGTAAGTTCCATTTTATTTGGTGGAGCTTAACACTTCGGGAAAAGTTCTTAGGATGGCACTGTAAGTTTCTTTAGATCGTACCAATATAAATAAACATACTAGATACTAGATACTATATCTCATAATACCTCTGCTTAGGGTTACCCAATTAAACTGTCTATCAGTAGGTTCAGCAGAGATTTGTTACCACAATACCTGGTTAATTTATTATCACAACAATAAGCCCATTCATTTAGATATTTTAAAAAATGTGTAGACAAATCCATCAGTTCGTAAAGGATATGTGTACAAATGGCTAATAGCCATGATTTCGAAAGCGAAGCTTCAAAGTCTATATACCTAAGCAACAGATTTTATGTCTGTGGTTCAGGGGTGGAGCATCTACTTTGCATGCTGCAGTTTCAAGGTTCAAGCCCCTGTAGCTCTAGTTAAAAAGATCAGACAGTAGGTGACCTAAAAGACCTCTGCCTGTCGGCTGCTTCTAGTCCAAGTAGACTATATTGGTCTTGATAGACCAGTAGAAAGCAGCTTCATGTGCTATAGATAAGCAACAAGGGAAGGCTGTTGTCTTCATGGCTTGCTTGTAAATTTGACATCTGGCTGGCTGCCAATAGAAACAACTACTAGATGGGAGGAAATCTGGGGCTGATCCAGCCAAGGCTTCTTAGGATAAATGCTTCACAAATTACGTAAAAGGCAGGGACTGGCCACAGGTAAAGAGACATTCTTCTGGTGACTGTGAACTGTTGACCATACTAGTTCTATGATGCGTAACTGGAGTGTAAAAAAATATATTATTTTAAATTATTGTTTAGATCTCTTCAAATAGAAAGTGGGTGTTGCATCTCTCTCTCTCTCTCTCTCTCTCTCTCTCTCTCTCTCTCACACACACACACACACTAGCACAAATACACGGGCTCCACGCCAAAGATCCCCATGTGCAGAGGACTCCACATACTTCAAAGATCTTTTCAAATGGTCCCACAGCACTTGTACACTTATGTGGCTTTCACATCCAGAAGGGCAAGTTACTCATGGTTCTGAACACAGATTCCTTTCCTGGATCAGGATGAAACAATGTTGAGTAAGGCAGATATGACTGGTATTTCTTACCCTCCTGCCATATGGGGATGTCATTCTGTATTTCTTCCTCATTTGGGAAATCAATTACTCTATCAGAACTTGAGAGAGGGTCATACTACAAGAGCACCAGAAGCGAGAACTGAGCAGCAAATCATACTTAGGGATGAAACAGTAAAAGAAACATTGAAAATCTCATGTACATGTGCTTAGTTTGGTGTAGTGGTTAAGTGCGTGGACTCTAATCTGGGAGAACCAGGTTTGATTCCCCACTCCTCCACTTGCACCTGGCTGGATGACCTTGGGCAAGCCATAGCTCTGTACCAGCTGATCCCTCTAGGACAGCTTGGGAAAGAGCTCTCTCAGCCCCACCTACCTCACAGGGTGTCTGTTGTGGGGAGGGGAAGGGAAAGGAGTTTGTAATCTGGTTTGAGACTCCCTTGGGGAGTGAAGGGCGGGGTATAAATCCAATCTCTTCTCTTCTTCTCTTATATGTCCGCACCCATTTAAGTTTGCCACAGTTATTTTCTACTGGGGCTCCTGTAACAGCCAGACATTCAGTAGATGCAGTTTCTACTTGTTTCACCTATTGAATTTCTGCCACATATTGATGTTTCCTGAGCGATTCTCTTTCAGTAAAAAGTAGGGGCAGCCTTATAGGGGTTCAATCTCAGTGAATACACAATTTTGACAAATTTTGAGTATGTATACAGACCATAAATAAAGAATATAGATAAATCAAATTGTGAGTCTAAGTTCCTTTAGGGTACTGTACATATTCTTCAGAGGACTGATGTTTCATATTTTTAAGCAAAGTAGAAATTGACTTAAAATGTGTGCATGGGTTTTAAGTTTCTTGTTTGAATAACATGTATATTTGATGTTCATCTCAGAGTTAGTTTGATTTATGTGGACATTTCAGCCACAATATTTTGTAGTCCTTTACTCTTTTGTAGTCTCAGATTTTGTAACAATTTCTTTTTTCTAGCTACACTTTAAGGTTGCCAACCTCCAGGTGGAGCTTGGAGTTCTCCCTGCATTATAACTGATCTCCAGACCATAGAAACGAGTTCCTCCAGAGAGAATGGCTGCTTTGGAGGGTGGACTCTATGGCATTATACCTCTCTGAGGTCCTTCCCCTCCCCATAGTCTGGTAACTCTGGGCTCTACCCCCAAATCTCTGGCATTTCCTATTTGGGTTGGAAACCCTACAGTCCTTCATTTAAAAAAAAATCCCAAAGTTTTATACAGGGCTTTTCATTCAATCTGCATCTCATTCACTGTTTATTGATTTGTATAAATTCCAAATCCTAAAAACAATACCCTTCTTCAAGGTGGGCCCCTGAATCTGGCACCCCTGGCGTTTGACTGTTCATGCTTCCCTTTCATCAACTTTACCATGGACCCTTTCACATTACCATTTTAAACTGAATGTAATACGTTGTTAGGCTGTTTCCGAGTAAAGCCATACAGGGATGGAGATTTCATGCAGCAAATTCCATTCTGTTAATAAGCTGTCTTTAAAGCCATCTGAAGCCAGCCCTTTTTCACCACATGATCTTCCTCAAAATTTTTAAAAAATATTCTAAGTTGGGCGCTATAATGCTAGACCAATATAGCACTTTTCAATGGATCTCAATGGTGCCAAGGCATCACAATGGTGCTGCTATAGCACTGAAGTGCTATATTGGTCTAGTGCTATAGCACTCAACGTAGAACTCAATTCAAATTTTTAAAAGTTTGAGGAAGATCAAGCGGCAAAAAGATCAGGGGTGGAAAGCACAGTGCTATTGGAAGTGCTACAGACTTTTTACACAGCACACTACAGCAATTCAGAAGCACAAAGAAGAGGGGTAAACAGAGGAAAGTTTACCTTAAGAAGGGCTCAACCACACTTTGCTAACTGAACGCAAGTGGCTTTTTAAGAAAAGGTAAATAAAATCTGATAGCAGCCAGTTGCTAAAATGACACAAAATGACACACAGAAAATCCGTTAGCAACCAGCTACCAAAATGGATTGCAAAGGCTGTCTGAAAGGGGTCTATAAACTATCATAGAGGGAAATTATAAATCTTTATGATCACAGAGTGATTACTTAACAAAAAATGTAAGTTGCTCCTCTGAAATGAAACAAAACATGAAGGTTTGGTTAGTAGCACAAGAATATGTAGTCTACATCTGTAGGTGGGAGAGCTTCTAAAGAAGCCTTTTTTCCAAGGCCCAGAATATTTATCCCTGTTTCACTTTCCTGTTGGTTTCTTTCTTTTTGCCTTGTTTTCTGACTGGGGGAGAGAAGACCACAAAATGCTGGGCAAAGATCTCCTTCACTGGATAGATGGGTGGTGCAGTCATATTTGATAGTGCTGGTAACCTGCTTGGAGATGCAGAAGTTCCTCCAGCCACTAGATGGCAGTGCCAGCCTTCTGAGTGCATGCACAGTCTTTCTCATATGCTGAGGGAACAGGGGATCCAGTCTAGAAGGCCAGTCTGTGCATGGAAGCCATGTAACTGGGATGCCATTTAGGGAAGCCAGATTGGAGCAGTCAACTTTTCAGATGCTCTGTGATTGTTCTGGGCATTATAAAGCATTCGAAAACCAACGAAAATAAATTTTCTTTAAACACACCACTTTTTAAACCGTTTGATCTAGAATGGGTACATCATTCAGACCTTCCAGTGAACTTTCCCTTTTTTCTTCCATACTAAAACATCTTTGTTCTGCTACTGAAATCTGAATGGTACAAAACAAACAAACAAACAAAAATCATCACACTCACTGAACCAACAAGCATATGGTCTATTCATTATTGTAATTTTCAATATCTAAAATGAATATTAAACTATTCCGATCTGAATAGCTTGCACCTTGTATGCATTTAAGCTCTTAGCAAGTCATTTCAAACCACTAAAGATAATACTTTTGCCTCCTGGATATTTACAAAATTCAGCCTCAGCTTTGGGCAATAATGTGTTTTAAATAATTAAAGAAATACTATGTAAAAGAGGCGCCCGCCTTCTGGGATAGATGGCAAACTACTCTGTGGCGTTACAAATATAGAGAGTTGTTGTATATAAAAAGGGTATATGTACATACCCCACTTAAACCAAGAATCGTAATAATTTCCAACCAATCTGAGACAAATTTCATGTTCCTGGAATGTCTGAGGATCTGGGAGTCACCCACTGTATCCGCCCCCCCCCCCAATCTTTATGTATTTTTGCGATGATAAATGAGCACATCATACAATCTAGAATTAGTGATGTGGATGATACATTGGCCTGCAGAAAAGACTGAAACTGTGGAATCTACGGTAAAAACTGTAAACATTATAGTTGTCTCTGTTTTTAGAGAAAACATTTTTTTAAAGTTTCATTGCCGTGGAGAAACATCTGACAAGCATAACCCCAGTTTATTTTTAGTGCATGCTCAGAGTATCTTGGATTGCAAAGAAAACAAATGGTGCTGTTTTATACGAGGCACAGCTAGATATTTTATGAGCGTGATAAGAAAGAGACAATTGTAATTCTTCAGGCGCAGAAGAAGGGGAGAGATACATTGGCTGAGGCTCTGGTCTGGGGAACTCACAGAAGGCAAAGGAAGCAGGTTTAGATCATCCTTATTAGGGATTAGGGAGAAAGGGAGCAGTGAATAAGCTTCAAAGTATGTTTACCAAGGAAAGATCAATTTAGGGTTGCCATCTGTCCAGGAGGAAACCATCCTGTCCCTTTAAAAGAGGCTTAATGTGTGGAAATATGCAGTTGAAGCTTCCCAAGGCCACGGAGGTCAATGACATCAACAGTATTTGCCGCTGATCAAAATGACATTGAAGGGACAGCTAGAAGGTCCTGTTTAAAAGTTGGCAACTCCAGTTCATATAAAAGAGGTTATGTAACACAGTGTGGCTTGGCTCAAGGTTGTTTTCAAAGACATTGGAATTGAGCTGTGTAGTGAAGGAATTTACAACCTAGAGGCATTCCCTCATATTTAACAGTGTTACTTGTACTTTGAATACTTGCCCTAAAATCACATTACCTCGGTTTGTTCTAGAACAAGTCTTCAAGATTGCTGTACAAGATGTTTTAGTTGCTTTTATTAGAATTGTTTCAAGCCATTCCTTTATCTGGTAGTCTTTATTTGTGTACTCAGAAATATTACATGGTGTGAGAAGCAGAGAATCGAGCGTATACAAGAGTACAGTAAACCAAAATCCATTTCCTTGCAGTTTGACTAGAACCAGAATGTGAGAGCAACACCCAAAGAAAGAAGAAAATACTGTGCACACCTTTGCACACATTGGTCTTGCTCCAAATCCCCATGCGAGTACACATAAATTCCTTGCTTGTGATTTATTTTCAGCATAGATCATGTGCAGGGAGCCCGCATGTGGATGACATATTGGGTTCTACGCAAATAGAAGTGTCAACACAGGGTGGTTGATGGGGATGGACCCAGTGGGTATAACTTCAACTGTCCCCCCAATATTCATTTTGAACGCAGTTACTATCCTGTGTCAAACTTGCCTTTTCTTCTGAGTGCACACTTACAAAAACTTTCATTTGTTAATTTCTATATATTAAGCTCCTGTTATAGACATAAGAGCAGGGGTCATTTCGAGCAGGAGCTCGGGGGAGCTCAGCTCTGGGAGTTGGTGCCAGCCAGCTCCCCCCCCCCCCCCCCCGAGCAGGGGAATGCCTGCTTGTATCATGCATGCAGCAAAATGACCCCATCCCCTGGAAGGGTCCTTGTTCCTCCGACCAGCCTTCTGAAGGTTTCAGCCACCACTGAAGCTATCCTCCCAGAATAGTGGGATTTCTGAGGCTTAGATTAGTAGCTGTCCCCTTTCTTTCTTTCTTTCTTTCTTTCTTTCTCTCTCTCTCTCTCTCTCTCTCTCTCTCTCTCTCTCTTTTCTCTGTCTCTTTGTCTCTCTTCTTTCTTTCTTGCCTTCTGACATACTTCCGGTGATGTCAGGTGGTGTAGCATATGCAAATAAGTTATACCAATAAGTTATGCTAATGAGCTCCTGCACCTCTTTTTCTATGAAATGACCCCTGCATAAGAGCATAGGAAGCTGGGTCTCCCCCACCCCCCAGTCAGTTGGCAATCTTTCCTATTATATAAAGCCATTTTCAAGATTCCAAGGGGCAAGATTCCATGGGCGCCAAAATCAATTGGCTGGACAGACTGCCACTCAAAAGGGTGTCCCTGGCCACTGGCGGCATTCTATCCCTGCTTTGCCTCAGTCCCACACACAGAGCCACCGGCCAGCGTCCCGGCCTCAGTCTGGAGAGAGCCAGCGAAGGGGAAGGACTGACTGGGAGCTGGGTCCACTCTTCTCCTCTGCACACTGCCCGGTGGGTCTAACTGTCCCCTCAGAGGCCTGCTTCTGTCAGTGAAAAGACAATGGACTATCAGCATAACCCCCTCTCCCGCACACTGCCAGTGTACCCAAAATAAACTGTCAGAATAAACTGTCAGAAACGAGGGCATTTCACCCAGCACCCCATAGCGCTTCAGAACCGGTACAAAGAACTGAAGAACGCTTGGGAGGAGGTTTCAAGGTAAACCAGCTCAGGAACGCTTCCCCAATGGGAGAGGCATGTTTCTGTGTGAAAGGGCCAATATGTTCCATTAGGGAACCGGTACTAATATGGCTCTGTGTAAAATGCCTGACAGAAACCGTTACTAAAGAGTTCCTGAAACGGAACATAATTGGCTGTGTGAAATTCCGCAGGCTCTTTCTCCTGCTTAGCTCCACCATGGCTAGCTGGCTAATGAGGTGGGCCAGCAACCATCAAACCATTCCCTTCAACCCCCTGCTGTGCGGCTGACTTTCCCCCTATGGTTGCCAATCTCCAGGTGGGACCTGGAGATCTCTCGCTGATACAATTGATCTCCAGATGACAGAGATCAGTTCCCCTGGAGAAAATGCCTGCTTTGGAGGGTAGACCTTATGGCATTATAGCTTGCTGAGTCCTTCTATTCCCTTCCCCCAAAGCTGCATTCCACAGGATCCACCCCCCAAATCTTCAGGTATTTCCATCACAGGGTTGCCAGGTCTGGGTTGGAAAATCCCTGGAGACTTTGGGGGTGGATTCAGGAGAGGGTGGAGTTTGGGGAGGGGAGGAGCCTCAGCATGGTACAATGCCATAGAGTCCACCCTCCAAAGCAGCTATTTTCTCCAGGGAAGCTGATCTCTGTCAGCTGGAGATCACTTGTAAAAGCGGGAGATCCCCAGGCCCCACCTGAAGGTTGGGAACACCAATTCCATCATCAGAGCCAGCAACTTTCCCCTCAGAGCCCATTGCTAGGCAACCAGGCTTGCTTCTCTGAAAGCCCCTTTCCACACCTATGTAGGCCTTTGGGAGAAAACTCATTGGGGCCAGCTGAACAGAATGCCATAGAGGCCACCCTCCAAAGCAGACATTTTCTCCAAGGGAGGGGGGAGGATCTGTTGTCTGGAGTTCAATTGTGATACCTGGAGATCTTCAGGCTCCACCTGGAGGTTGATTACCCTAGGCGTTTGCGTTTGTGTGTGTGTCTTTGTGTGTGTGTGTTTGTGTTTCTGTGTGTGTGTTGTGTGTGTGTTTGCATGTGTTTCTGTGTGCATGTTTGTGTGTGTGTGTGTGTGTGTGTGGTGAAGAGGCTTGAAAAGAAAGCGGCAGTCTGAAATGGCAAACCATTTCGAAGACGGCTCCAAAATGGTAGGGGAAGGGCTGTCTGAAACAGTTGTCACTGTACCAGTTTAGTCCAAGCCGGTAAGCAGGATCTGCTAGACCAAGGTTCTTGCTGAGCAGGTGATTTGGGGCCAGTCACAGACTTTAAGCTTAACTGACCTCACAGGGTTGCTGTGCAAGTCAAAAGGGGGAGAGGAGAATGATGTAAGCTGCTTTGGTCCCCATTGCAGAGAAAGACTTTTTTTCCTCCAAGGGAACTATGGTTGCCAATCTCCAGGCAAGGGCTGGAGATCACTTAGAATTACAAGTGCTTTCCAGATGGCAGAGATCAGTTCCCCTGGTGAAAATGGTGGACTCTGTGTCCTTATATCCTGCTGAGGTGGACCTCCTATGACAGCCAATGTGACATAGCAGTCAGGGCTTCAGAGCATGGTGGAGGCTGTGGGGGGGGAATGGAAAGTAGAAGAGTGAACCTGATGATTGGCTGGGAGGGAGATAGGGTTGCCAACTCCAGGTGGAAAATTCCAGGAGATTTGAGGGAAGGAGCCAGGAGACAGTGAGGTTTGAGGAGGGGTGGGACCTCAGACAGGTACAATGCCATAGACTTCACCCTCCAAGCCAGCAAGTCCCTCATGGGGAACCATTGTTGCCAATCTCCAGGTGGGGGCTGGAGATCACTCAGAATTACAACTGTTCTCTAGGGGGGAGGGGGGAGGAGATGGAAAGCTGAAGCAAGGGGGCAGATAATGATACATTGATGGTTGGCTGGGAGGTAGGGTTGCCAACTCCAGGTTGAGAAATTCCTGGAGTTTTGAAGGGTGGACTCTGGAGAGGGTGAGGTTTCAGCAGGGGTGGGACCTCAGACAGGTTCAGTGCCATAGACTCCACCCTTCAAACCACCCGTTCCCTCATGGGGAACCATTGTTGCCAATTTCCAGGGGAGGGATGGAGATCACACTGAATTACAACTGCTCTTCAGATGGCAGAGATCTTCCCCTGGAGAAAATGGTGGACTCTGTGTCATTATACCCTGCTGAGGTCGCCACAGCAAATTGACGCTGAGTGCCCAAGGCTGGGGCACTCTCTCAGAGCCTCTTTCTAGAGCCCATTGAATTTATTTCCACAACGGGCCTTATTCCTAGTCCTGCATAAAATACCCCACCCTTTGGATGTCTACCCTGACATTTTAAATGCCGGATGTAATCACTGCAGGAGAAGAAATACTGCTGAGCAATCACTGGCAGACCTTGTTGTTCTTCAGCCATATGTTATTGTTTGAAGTAGCTACAAATGTCCCCTTTTAGAGGGTTCCTACAATGGGAAAGCTGACAGACTCTGAAAGAGGGCATTGCTAGTAAACCAACTCTAATTCACAGGTATTAATTAGCTGAAATGGAAAATGAAGAAAAATTAGTTCAAGTTCAGTGATTGCTTGTTACAATTTGTAAAAGAGCTCTCTACCATGGAGATATGTGAAACAATGACCTGCTAAAAGTTATGTGGAAAACAAAAGTTCTCAGTGGGCTAATTTTACTCATATAACAAAGCTCAGTTTCAGGTTATTCTTGTTAACTACCCACCCGCTTTCTTTTCCTTCATCACCACAGATTTGCAGAGAGGGGTTACAATTACAGGCCTTTGTTTCCCCCTCAGATCTCTTCATGCTCTTGAAATGCTGTGTTTCCCTTCACTGTGTTCAGCAAAAGGTTGTGGAACCTTTACTTTAAAGTAAGCCTTTGTGTTTCTCTTTTTATTTTCTTCCTCTTTTGTCGTCAGTTTAGTTTAACAAAGGCTTCAGTTGAACTCCTTCCTCCTACCCCAGGAAAATAAGAAACTGAAGGAGGACAATAAAGGTGGTTTTCTTAGCTATTATGGCTTTCAAACACTAGTATTGATGACACCCTGTAACAGGATGACAATTGATTTAGAGTCGTATACAGCCCCTTTGAATCCTTGAAGTCTGAATGAAAGGGGGAACTGCACGTTTGTGGGCAATTTTCCATGAATGAGTAGTTCATGGGTTTGCTTCTTGGTGGCACATCTGCACTTGCATGTGCTGCAGCTAGACATGTAAATACAGCCATAAACCACTGTAATCTACATGGGCTGATGGCCTTTTCTCATGCTTCAAAATGGCTTACAAATCACACTTTAAAACATACCGAATAAAATAATATCCCAAATAACTCCCCTCCTTCTCAAGATACCTGCAGTCCTTTACCCTATGAACTACCCTGGCAAATAAAATGACCTTGCAGCCACCGGAATTGGGACTGGTCTCCAGACAACAGAGATTGGTTCCCCAGGAGAAAATGGCATATTTGGTGGACAGACAATACAGCTTCACATCTCTGCTGAGGTCACTGTCCTCCCCAAACTCCCCCCCCCCCCAAGCACCATCAACCCAGTCCCAAATATTTTGAAAGCCAGAGTCCCCGCAGAAAGCTTGTAATAAAATGGGATAGCCAAAAGATACCCATATTCTCTATATGGCACTTTGGCTTAAACTGGATCTGAACTGTGTTTGGTTGATTTGACTGATTCTAAGATATGTGGTGTGTGTGTGTTTCTGTCTGTTTTTCCATTTTTGCAATGACCCTGCCAGGTTGTAAGCCTGTTCTCTGCTAAAACTTCTGTTTAAAAGTTGAATAATACTTTCTTCCTTTTTTTGGCCTCTGGTGCACAAATTGTACACTATAAAACAATGAAGTCTCTTGTGTATTGATGCTGTACTGAAAGATGGACTTGGAGTTTCTGGGTGATCAGTTAAGAGGGGATGTTTACTTTTGCAGTGTTTTCTACCTTGTTGCAGAACGATGCCCTCTTTCAACTTTTTAAAGACATAAACATATATAATTTATATAGTTTTTAGTATGACTTTCACATTCCTACCTACATATTTTTATAACAACAAGAAATGTCACTTGGATAAATCTCCCAAACTTTTAGTAGCAGGTTTGGTATTTAATCAATGGGTTTGGGGTACGTTGTTGTTTAATATGGCTTGTGTTGTTTAATATGTCTTGTGTTGTAACACTATGCTTTACAGAAATTAAGGTATTAAATAATGCCAGGCTAAGAAGCTTTTCAAAATGATTATTAGTGGATTAGGGATTGTTCAAAAGTGAGAATCCTTGAATTCTGCAGTTCATTGTGGGCATCTGACTAGCATCAACACTGAGTCAATCAGCGATTTGAGGTAACTGATATTGTGTATTGTACCCACTTTCAATCGAAAGTCATGTAATGGCTTTTGAACCTGTTGTTGAGGATATAGCTTTAAGAATTGGATTTAGGCAGGGACAAACATCGCTCAGTGGACAGTGATAGACAATTTGCATATTGCTTTTCGTTTGTGATGTATGTTGTATTCTCCAGTATACATCCTTTGTATACATCTGAGGACCATTCATACCTACATGGGCCCTTGTGCCTGCTCCATTCTTCCTAGCATCTCTGCTGCCTTTTCCTTCCTATAGAGAAGTTCAATCAACCACAGCCGCTTTTTGGTATTTTTCAGTAGGGGCTCTGCTTTGTGGAACGGCTTGCCATGTGGAGTGAGGGCTGTACCATTCTTGCTCTCCTTCAGTAAAGGATGCAAGGCAATGCTATTTTGAAAGGCCTTCTATTAATTCTTGGATTTACTGTAGGCCATGCTCTTTTCATTGGATTTATGGAAACAGTTACAGATTTTATTAATATTGATATATTTTTAGGTACATTTTGCTTATTGTGTTGAAACTGCCATGAGGGAAGAGACGTTTATAATGATCTAAATCAGGGGTCCTCAAACTTTTTAAACAGGGGGCCAGTTCACTGTCCCTCAGACTGTTGGAGGGCCGGACTATAGTTTAAAAAAAAAACTATGAAGATGGGCTTTTTCTTTGGTTATTTTGCGGGTAGGGAAGGCGCGCGCGGGGGGGGGGGGGTGCGCGCACAAGCAAGGCTCCCTTGACGGGGCTGTTTTCTTTCCCTCTCCGAAGAAACAAAGAACTTGGCATCCTCACAAACTTTTGAAGGCAGCAAGCCCCCAGCTGCTTCTCCCTGAAACTCCACTACTGCAGGCATCATGATGGGAAAGAGAAACCTCTCTCTCTCTCTCTCCCCCCCCCCCCCCTCCGATTCCCAGCAGCACAAAAAGCCTTGAAAAAGACCCCTGCCCGGCTCTTGGGACTGGCGCAGGTCTTCTAGCCGGCTGAGAGGCCTCTCAGCCGGCTAGGAGACTTGGGGCCAGCCGGAGCGCCTGCCACCCCACACTTACCCTCTTCCAGTCTTCCTTTTGCCTCCTCCTGGCTGACTGGAAGCAGGGGGGCGGGGCTTTGTCATGTGGCCCGGGACGAGTCGGCTGCGATTTTTCCACTGCTTTGTGTGCTGCTGGGAATTGGAGGACAGGCAGAGGCACACCCGGCGGGCCAGAAAAATGCCCTCAGCGGGCCGCATGTGGCCCGCGGGCCGTAGTTTGAGGACCCCTGATCTAAATGAATAAATGATGCAATAAATTGTTAAATGTATCCTGTGTTTGCAGAGTGGATCTTTAATATACTACTTTTATGCAGGGGTCCTTTCGTAGAAAAAGAGCTGCAGGAGCTCATTAGCATAACTCATTAGCATAACTCATTAGCATATGCCACGTCCCCTGACATCACCAGATTGCTGTATTACAGGCCTTGTGGTTGATGGGCTGAAAGGGGCTCTTGGCAAAGCAATATAACTTCTCTGTCAAAAGCTGAAGTCTTGATTCAGTATGCTACTGCAGACTCTCTGGAAGTAGGGTAAATGGTGAAATGCTGGGAGGAGGGGTAGACTAGGAGGAGGATACAATTCCATGGGCCCTGTTCAGCCTGAGGGTCTGTAGGGGCAGAAAAATAATGTGATTTGTTTTCAGTCTGGTGTAGTGGTTAAATATGTGGACTCTAATCTGGGAGAACTGGGTTTGATTCCCCACTTCTCCACATGCAGCTGCTGGATGACCTTGGGCAAGCCATAGTTCTTGAAAGAGCAGTTCTTGAAAGAGCTCTCTCAGCCCCACCTCCCTCCCAGAGTGTCTGTTGTGGGGAGGGGTAGGGAAAGGAGTTTGTAAGATGCTCTGAGAGTCTGAGTGAAGGGCAGAGTATAAATCCAGCCTCCTCCTCATCCTCTTCTTCTGATGATGATTAGGTTTTGTCTAGATATGGAAACCTTTCTTTGTTTCTCAACAGACTTGGTGATGAGTTGATTTGTGATTGGTTTCTACAAGAATCACATCTGTGGGCAGAAAAACAGTGGCTTCATCCATACTCTACAGGGCTGGCCCAAGGATTTTAGGATCCTTGGCTAGGGCACCCAAACCGCCATCCCTCCTAAACTGGAGGGGGGTCCTAAACCCCAGCCCCATTGGGCTATGGGGGGAAGGAAGATTATATCCACCCTTGTCTCCCCACAGCATGGCAAGAGGGAAGGAGAGAAGGACAGAGAAAGCTCCCTGATGGTTGTCCACTGAGGACGTGGGGGCACCTCCTGGGGCAGACGGCAGTGCTGCAGGGGGCAGCTGGGCAGGGGTGAATGGGGGCTACAGGGCTGGTTTGCACTGCACCACTGGCACCTTAAGTGATCACCACCCCTGACCCTTCATCTCATGCCCATTGATTCATGAGCAGAAGATGCATGTACAAAGACCCTGCCACAGTATCTTACTAGATGAAGAAATCACTCGAGGGAACACTCTTGTTAGTGGTGGGCGAATGTGAGGAATTGCTCTGAGAGAGTTCCAATTTTTGTAGAGAATTGTACAGGCAGAAGAGTGTGGGTGGAATCACTGGATCTGTATGCATAATGAAATTGGGACACCAGCAGAAATACTTACAGGTCCTATGGGACTTCTTGCAGCAATACCACAGCAAGTCACATAAAGTGGTGGTGGGTTTCTTGCTGATACCTCACTTTTGATTTTGATATGTAACCAGGAAAGTCCTCTCTTGGTTTTTGGTTCACTTGAGGCTGCTTCACTTAGGATGTGTTCGGATGGGCAGTTTGTCCTGCCATTGGCCCAGCTCTAATTTGATCCCGATCTTTTTATTCCAGTGTTGCATGACTAGACAGTTCCCCCATGAATTGCCTTACTGCACACAGACTCCATGGTGGATTGTCTAGATGGTGTCCACCTGAAGGATCCATGCATCTTTTTTTAAAAAAAAATCTGTTTGCACATGTGCCTCACTGTGTACTGTTTTTCCGCGCATGCGTGGACTTGAACGGTAAAAGCACTGCCAGTGGTACCTTCCTCTAGGTACCATTTCAATTCACAAAGTTCATAAATTTCATGGGCCATTCAGAAACATGAAATTGTCCGGAGCGTTTGAACAGAGTTCTGCGGCTGTCGTACATTTACGTGTTTATGCACATATCGCTAAGAATTTTTTTAAATGGTGGCTGTTCGGGCGTCAGACCATCCTGACAGGCTGATTGCGTGCTGGAACAATCAGATGGGGGAAAGTCTGCCATTGGTCTGTTGGCAAGCATTAGCCCAGACTTTCACTGGTATCTTTAAAATACAGCTCCCTGGAGGGGCTCAATGGGCTGATCACAGAAGCAGCACCATGTCTGATCGCGACCCTTGATTACATAATGGGTTGGCCACTGAATGCACCTTTAACAGGGAAGTATATTTTAAGTGCTGACTCCCTAAAACATGAACCTGGATGATAACACACATCTACTTCACATCTTACATTGTTAGGGATATGCATATAATAGCTTACAAGGTCATTTAAAAACATTATGCAAAAGCAGTGCACGTTGAATTCTACTCATGTAATAGAGCTTTCCTGCAATTTCCTGCCTTCACAGCCCATACCGATCTCCTGAAACCCACTCATGAGGCATGGGAACTGTCTGGGATGGCCTGGTATGTGGCATGGCACAGCAATTAGTGATAGCTTCCCCTTTGTAGGGGTCATGGGTGAAACTTCTTGGATCCAAATCAAATGAGTGACATGGCTCTCATGTGTAATTTGCATGGCGTGAGATGGATAGTGTTTTCTTTAAAAATCGCTCCAAGAAGCAAGAGAAAGGACAGGCTTGTTATTTTGCACTAGAGGTTGCTTTCAAAATACTCTTCAAATAGTTGTAGAAACAGCCCACTTTTAAATTCTGGATCTACAGTTCAATCTTCTGCATAGTTCTAGCCAAAAATGTTAAACTTGGTAGATTATTTTCTTCTCCACCCACCTATTGTTTGAACAGCAAGACTTCAGGAGCAATACGGTATATTGTAGTACCTCACCAAATGTCACTGGATAAATATTTACTGTTACCAGTATGATGAATTCTCTTGTCTTCCCATGTTTTCATTAGAATAGACTCAAATGCCTACAGTTAGATGACTTGGGTTTTGTTTGTGCAGTCTACCTGCACAGGAAAAGGCTTACACATAATGATTTCCTTGGTTTGGTGTATTTAGATAGCGGGAAATGTCACTGCTGTGATATGAGGGGCACGAAGGGCTGTAGGAGGTCGATAATTAGGTCTGGAAATGTTTATAAGTATGTCATCCATTAAATGTGAGCTTGGTTTGTTAATGACTGAGAGTACATTGAGAGCGAAGTGCTGAAACGGTTTCTTTTCGAGAGTCCACATCACAAAACCTATTTTCCACCATTTATTTCAACTCTGGCAGCAATGTAATGACTATAGCGCCCTTATTCTGGAGCCCATGCAAGGAAAGCATTTAAAAGATTCCCAGAGTGTTGCTTGGCTCCCCGTAGTTTGAACCCTTTTGGCATAACTTCTAATAGGCAGTAATTATGACCTCTTTAGCAACATCAGTAGCACAGTAGAATGAAAATGGACTTGGGGGGGTGGGGGGAGATCTGTTGACATGGCCCAATTGTTGAAACCTTACAAGTACCCAATGTGCTACAATTATCTGAGTTATTTATTAAAAAAAACCCTGCAAAAGATGGTAGGACACTGGATATTCAAGAAAAGGTTTGGGGGATAATTGCAGAATTTGTGCTTGTATATACATTACAGAGTGCCAGAAACTAACTGCAGGAGAACCTAATTGGTATCAATATAAGTGTTTATGAAAGGACCATAAATGTGTATTGCGTTTAAAAACAGTCCTTCAGACAGTTCAACCTTTGTTGGCTTTGGGGTCCTCTTGAGGTCTCCGTTTTCTCTCTTGCTCTTGGGCAGGTTAGAAAGCCATCTCCGTGTCTGGCTATATTTATGTATAAAACATTAGGCCATTCTTTTGGTAAAGCATTATATTTCGTTTGGTCTAGGGTAATACATAGTTCTGTTTTGACAACTGCATCTAATCTCAGGCCTTGTTTTGTTTCTCAAAGAAGTATAATGACAGAGAAGAATGTCGAGGTCTTACAGTTAGCTGTCATTTATCTATCTACATGGAACTTCCCTGCTGTTCACATAGATGTGGAAGGTGAGAAATAGGGTGAATACAAGATCAGCTTTTTAAAAATAAGAATACTGCTGTGCAAGATGCTCAAACTGTTTTGGGTCCCTGGTAGTAGAGATAAGCATATGGCCCTTCAGGTTACCAACTCCAGGTTGGGAAATTCCTGGAGATTTGAGGGAGCAGCTTGGGAAGCATGGGGTTTGGGGGGGGGGGGGGGAGGGACTTCAGCAGAGTATAATGCCGTACAGTCTACCCTCTAGAGAAGTAATTTTCTCCAGAGGAAGTGATCTCTGTGGTCTGGAGGTTGGCAACCCTCCTCCTGGTCAACAGTGGATCAAAGCTCTGTCCAGCTTTCCAGACCAGGTGGGCAGCTTTATTTCTAGGTGGGGCTTCCAAATGAGTGGGGAGTAACAGTTTTCCTCACACCCAATAAAAACTTTTGTAAATCCCTCAGCAGCTGTGTATCACTGACTGGAGCCAGAAAATATCCTCAAATTAGAACTCTGCTTCAGAAGAGAAACAGCTGTCTAGGAACCTGTGGCAGTGAATTAGCTCTGTGGTAAACAAAAGTCAAGACCTCATTTCAAAGAGGTGATCAGCCTCCCTCAGACGCGCAGGTTTATGATGCTACTCATGGAGGTGTCACAGCGGAACCTTTTCTGTAGGTAATATATTTTAAGTTTTCAACGCCTCTTATTGCTGCAGCATTTTTGATCCCGGTCTTATTGGCAAGATGTGCGTGAGCAACACTATTTCTCTGTCCTTTCGGTTCTAGAACCCCTTTTTCATGCATTTGTGAGCTCTTCAGGACCTTGCTGGGTAGCTGCACCAGCACAGCCTCAACATTTGGAGCTATGTTCTGGTGCTACTAGGGTTGCCAAGTCTTGCTTGGAAAATACCTGGGAACTTTGGGGGTGGAGCCAGGAGAGGGTGGGGTTTGGGGAGGGGAAGGGAGGGGCCTCAGCATGGTACAATGCCATAGAGTCCACCTCCAAAGCAGCCATTTTCTCCAGGGGAGCTGATCTCTGTCAGCTGGGGATCAGTTGTAAAAGCGGGAGATCCCCAATCCCCACCTGGAGGCTGGCAACCCTAGGTGCTACTCTCATGCAAATCGGTATAGGTGGGGTGTGCTGGTGGAAATAAATGTATGCACCATCTTTACTTCGTGAAGGGAGCAGGATAGAGTTGACTTTAGTTTTGCTTTTTATGCTGAAAGAAAATGAATCAGGCAGCACTAAGTGGCTCTACGAGTAGTTTTTAATAAGGAAGGAAGTGAATAGGAATCTCAGGACCAGATGAAGGGATGTGGCAGTGACAATGCTGGGAGAGTATTAAGAGGAACAGCAGGGAGGACCAGGGGAGCCAGGATGCCTGGACAAACATTCCCAGCACTGCAATAAAAGAAGGCCTGCTTTAATTGTGTTTATAGGTTTGTTCATTTCTCAAGGCTTTGTCCACTGCAGCCAACCCAGGAAAATGTCTTGGGGGCCCATTTACCAAGTAACCAATATCGTTCATAACAATGAGAGAGCACCTGAAGAAGAGGAGGGTGACTCACAAATTTCTGCACTGGCCCAAGCATAGAGAAACTTGGGCTCAGCCACTTGGGTAGGACTCTGTGTTTCCATTTACCATTGCATAAGTGAGGGCTAACTAGAGCACTCCAGACAATGTTTGTCTCCAGTCTCCTTTTCCTGAGTACCACAAGAGAGGTTTACATTATCTGTCTCTCTGTCTAGTTCATTTTAATTTTGTCGCCCTTCCAGATTGCTCAGATCAGTATACAAAGTTCTCCGTTCCTGTCCTTGTCCTCATCAAAGCCCCATGAGGTAAGTTAGGCTGAGAGACTTGCCCAGTTATAGCCCTGTTACCATGGCTTCACGCTGGCTCTTAGCCTAATCCCAAGTGTCCCAATGGACCTGACTTCCGGTGGGCCTAATTTCCATGTAACTCTGCATTAGGTCTCTGCTGCAACTCCTGGGGGATTCCTGGGGTAAGGATTTGGGGGAATGGGCACAGGCGTGCCAGCATCACACTGGCATGTGACATCACTTCCTGTGAAAAGCAACATCATGACATTGAGGGCGATACTGTAAGTCACCAAAACCTCTCTGGTTAAACCCAGTTCCCCTCAGGTTTTTCCTGCCAGCCTTTGAGGTGCTGGCCGGTAACAGAGGAGTTTGCCTAGGCAGGGCCTGGGGTGGGTGGTGTTTGACCTAGAGCATATGTTATAATTAGAGACCACCCAACTAAATAGCAATCAAAATAAGAAGTTGTCAGAATCTGCTAATTCAGACATTATATTAGTCAGGCTTCCATTATGTTACTCAATATGTATGCCTTTATTTTTCCTATGTAACTGTCATGTATGGGGACTCCATGTAACTGTAATGTATTGATGCTTGTCCAGACCGGGAGGGTGACACCAATGAATTATGTGAACAAGGAGGCCTCACATCCCTGCCTCCGCATTCCAGCTGCTCCGGCAGGAACTTCAAGGGAGGATGCCTCTCATCTCTTATCACATGCAAAAACCTTGAGGCCATTGATTGTTATGTGAACTGGTAACATCTGAGGGGTCTGGTTTGGGAGAGGAAATTTACTGCTTAACACCTCACTCTTTTCCTGTGAGAACCAAACGGTCAGGACACCTTTTTGCCCGCCAATTTTCCCTTAAGGGGATTGGCTACCTATGGGTAATTCAAACTCCTTGGAATGGTATAATAGACCCGCTTGTATAATCTGTCTCATCTCTGACAATAATCCGAGACGCTGTACTAATGTAGAGATTGGAAATAAAGAACTGTGGTTAACCAACCAAGATCTGATCCTTGACTACTTTGAGCAGAACTCTCACAGATTGTCAGAGATCTGTGACTGGGACTTAGCCGTTCCTGACCATGTCAGACGACGACACGGTCCCCATCCCTACACCCGAAGATGTCCCCGCCACCCCGACGGACCCGGGGAACGGTGGTGGAGGCGGCGGAGGGGCCCCAGACGTGCCGGTGACTACGATTCAGGGGGCTCACTACATCCCGCGCCTACCTCCTCGTCAGAGCGGGACCCCCAAGTACGCTTGGAGCCAGTTCGGTCGTGGGACCGTGGATTCGTGGGTGCACGACCGGAAAGGGGCACGGGTTTCGTTCCCTGGCGACCCGCTCGATCGAGGGAGACCGAGCTACCTGGGAGACGACTGCGAGCCGATCTACCGAGGAGAGCCGCGTCGCCCGCCCTTCGAAGGAGAGAGGACAGGTCCGTATGGGCCCGATCCGTACCGGGGGGATCAGATGCCCCAACTGGACCAGATGATGGGAGAGCTACGGCTCCAACTCACCGCAGAACTACGAGAATTGGCCCTCGATCTCCAGAACCAATTCCGCGACGCTATGAGGGTCATGCAAGGAGCCCTCCCCGGCCCGGGGATAGGAGTTCAGCAACCGCCGGCAGCTCCTGGAGGGGTCCCGATTCAGCCTCAGGCGCCCGCGCCACCGGTGCAGCCGGCCCCGCCGGTCGTCCCGCCTCCGGTGCCAGGTCCCGCCCCAGCACCGGTCCCGGCACCGGCCGCCCCAGCCATCCGCCCAGCCCCATCCAACCCTCTGACGACTACTTTCGATGGGGACCCAGAGAAGCTGCGTTTTTTCATGTTGGAGATAGAGCGGTTCCTGGACAGCTGGGGTCATCTCTATCCCACCGAGAGGGAACGGATTGGCTACATCGGGTCCAAGCTGAAAGACACCGCCAGCGATTGGTATGTGAGCCTGCACGATGCCCCCGGACCTGAGCTGCGTTCGTTGAACAACTTCATGTGGGCCCTTCGACATCAATTTGAGGACCCTCTGGGCGAGGAAAAGGCCCGGAACCAACTGCGGAAGTTGTTCCAGGGGAGATCCACAGTGAGGGATTACACCGACAAGTTCCGGCGCATCGCGGCTAAAATCCACGGCTGGCCAGAGGAACTCTTCATGGAAAAGTACTGGGAGGGCCTTAACCCGGAGATCTACGAGACGGTGTTGCTGGGGGGCCGCCCGGGCACGTTGGCTACCTGGATGAGGGCAGCAACCGACATGGAAGAAAGATTTACCCTGATCAAGATGGGAACCTCGGCCACGGCGGCCAGCAAAGCAGCGCCGAGAGCGAAACCACGGCCCAGCGTACAAGACATCCGAGATGCCAGGTTTCGACAAGGGCTGTGCATGAAATGTGGGGAGAGTGGCCACTTTGCCTCAACGTGCCCAAGAGGGGGAGGGAAAGGGCCGAAGACCTCGACGCCGGTGGCGGGGAGCACTCCTAGCCGAGGGAAGACCCCGATCAAACCCCGGGCGCTGCAGCTGGAGGGAGCCACGAGCGAACAAGGGGAGCTGGAGCTGATGGAAACGCAGATGTCGGGAAACTCCAACGGCCTGCAGTGAGCGGCGCAGAGCTGCAGGTCCCCCGCCAAGAAGCGCCATCTCCGGTGAGCATCCCTGGCCCCCTATTATATATGGTAGTGACTGTGGTGACCCCGGGATCGGGCACCCACATGAGGGTCCGTGCTTTAATTGACTCTGGGTGTGCTCGAGACTTAATTAGCCCTTTGGTGGTGGAAGGGTTGGGACCAAAGGTTACCCCGCTGGCAGAGCCCTTAAAGTTTACTCAAATGGATGGGTCGGAGATGAAGGAAGAGTGCATAGCGGAAACCGAGAGCCTGATTCTGGGGACAGGGGAACATTGGGAGAAGCGAGCTTTCGTCATTACCCCAAATGCACAGTTCCCCATGGTGCTGGGAAGCCCCTGGCTCAGTTCGCACGACCCATACATTAAATGGAGTGAAGGGAAGATCTCTTGGGTAGATGACCGGTGCCTCACGCACAAATGGGACTTGGAATGGGGCCCAGGACCGCCGACTCCTCCTCCCCAACCCACCGCGCTTGCCCTTACCCCCACCCTGGTGCCCAAGGAGTATAGAGACTTGCTGGAGGTATTCAGCGAGACCGAGGCGGATGAGTTACCCCCCCACCGATTGTCGGACTGTGCCATCGAGCTACTCCCGGGTGAGAAACTTCCAAAAGGGAAGCTTTATTCCATGAGCCCTTTAGAGCGTGAAGAGCTGCGAAAGTTCCTGGACAAAAACTTGGCGCGCGGCTTCATCCGACCAGCCAAGTCCCCTTTTGCCGCCCCCGTGTTATTCCGGAAAAAGAAAGACGGGGGCCTGAGACTGTGCACAGACTATAGGGGACTGAATGCCGTCTCCACTACTAACGCCTACCCCCTCCCTTTAATAAAAGACCTATTGACTGAAGCAGCTAAAGGGAAGGTGTTTACCAAACTGGATCTGCGTGATGCCTACTTCAGGGTGCGCATAAGGGAGGGGGATGAACCCAAGACTGCCTTTAACACACCTTTGGGACAATTTGAGTATTTAGTGATGCCGTTCGGCTTAAGTGGCGCGCCTGGGGTCTTTATGAATTTGATCAATGAAGTATTACACAAGCACTTGTTTAAGGGGGTGTTATGTTACATAGATGATATCTTGATCTATTCTACTGATAAGAAAGAGCATGTGAAACTAGTCCGAGAAGTCCTTTCTACCTTGCTGCAAAACCAGCTTTATGTTAAGTTATCGAAGTGTGAGTTCCATCGTGAGTCAGTAGACTTCCTAGGCTATCACATCTCTCAGAGGGGGCTGGAAATGGACCCAGCAAAAGTGGAGGCGGTGGTGCAGTGGGAGGCTCCGCGAACGAGGAAACAATTACAAAGCCTGTTAGGATTTTGTAACTTCTATCGAACCTTCATAAAAGACTTTGCGACGGTCACTCTCCCCCTAACAGACTTGCTGAAAACTAAGGGGAGGGGGCCCGAGGCGGGGAAGCCAGGGGAAAGGATTGCCTGGAACGGGGAGTGCCAAAGGGCGTTCGAAACCTTAAAAACTCTCTTTACTTCCGAGCCCATCTTAGCCCACCCAGATGAGACCAAAGAGTTTATAATCCATGTAGACGCGTCCGATGTAGCCATGGGGGGGGGCATACTACAAAGCGGGCTGGATGGGAAGTTACACCCCCTGGCTTACATCTCGAAAAAATTTAATGACACGGAGAGAAATTGGTCTGTTTGGGACAAGGAAGCGGCGGCTATTAGATTGGCGCTCACTACGTGGAGGCATTGGCTGGAGGGCGCGCAAGCCCCATTCGAAATTTGGACTGATCATAAGAACCTGGAAGCGTTGCGCACACAGAGATCCCTCAATGCCAAGCAACTGCGGTGGGCAGACTTCTTCTCCAAGTTTAATTTTGTACTAAAACACTTCCCTGGGAAGGCAAACTCCTTGGCAGACGCACTCTCCAGATTGCCTCAACACGAGAGTGTAAAGGAAGATGTGTTTGATTCCATGTTCTCCCCCCAGCAATTAGGAGGGGCAGTAGTCACTCGGAGCCAACTCAAGAAAACGCAGTTGGACATCGGGGCATGTAATTGGGGGGGGGACTATGCTCCCGAGGAAGTGGAAGAATTGGAGGCTTTAGAGGAATGCTCAAAGAGAGAAAACCAGTGCTGGTTCCATGAAGACAAACTGGTGGTGCCACTGAACAAACGTAAAGATGTACTGTTGGCATGTCACTCTTCCAAACTAGCAGGGCATTTCGGATTCCTAAAAACGCTTAATTTAATTCAGCGTCAATTTTGGTGGCCGCGCATGCGCCGAGATGTTTCCGATTTCGTCTCGGCTTGCCAAACTTGCTTAATGTGCAAAAAGCGGGGGGGGGGGAAGGTTCCGGGACTGTTGCACCCTTTACCCACCCCTTCTCGCCCTTGGGAGGCCATAGCTATGGATTTCATCACTAATCTACCCCCATCAAAAGGGAAGACGGTTATTTGGGTGGTGGTAGACACGTTTTCAAAGCAAGCTCATTTCACCCCCTTCAAGCAATTGCCCACGGCCAAGGGAATGGCCAAAGCTTTCTTTAACCACGTGATAAAATTACACGCTTTCCCGAAAAGAGTGGTATCCGACAGGGGCAGTCAATTCGTTGCCAACTTCTGGCGGGAGCTCCTGAAAATGATGGACATAGAACCGGCACTGAGTTCGGGTTACCACCCAGAAACCGATGGCCAATCCGAACGAACTAATCAAATCTTGGAGCAATTTTTAAGATGCTACACCAATTATCATCAAGACAACTGGGTGGATTTGTTGCCATTTGCGGAATACAGTTACAACAACGCTGTGCATTCCTCTACGGGAGTCTCTCCTTTTATGGCGGTGGGAGGTTTTGAAGGGAAACCATTGCCTACCATTGAAAATGAACCCAATGCTTCCCCATCAGATTTTAAAAGTTGGTGGACTACCTTGCAGGACTCCTGGCCATTGATAGCCAAAGCACTGGACCAGGCAAAAGAGGATTACAAAAAATATGCTGATCGAGGACGAGCGGCAGGCTGGGATCTCCAACCAGGGGATTCTGTCTATCTCTCCACGAAAAATATACATGGCTTGCAGCCCAGCAGGAAACTGGGATGGAAATATGTAGGGCCATACAAAGTGTTGCGTAAGATATCGGATGTGTCTTTTGAACTGGAATTGCCTAAATCACTGAGTTCTGTGCACCCTGTTTGTCATTTCAGCCTACTGAAGAAAGATCCTGGGCCGAATGCCTGGCATCCAGTTCCTCCAGCTCCTCCTCCACTGATGAAGGAGGGGGCCCCTCATTTCGAGATAACTGAAATCCTTGATTCCAAAACGCGGAGAGGCCGATTATATTACTTAGTTAGATGGCTTGATTTCGGCCCGGAACACAATGAATGGATTCGCTCAGAAAATGTTCACGCTCCCAAACTGGTGAAACTGTTCCACAAAATGTTTCCTGATAAAGCTAGGTGAAGTTAATTATGAGGAGGCCAGTGTGTCAGAATCTGCTAATTCAGACATTATATTAGTCAGGCTTCCATTATGTTACTCAATATGTATGCCTTTATTTTTCCTATGTAACTGTCATGTATGGGGACTCCATGTAACTGTAATGTATTGATGCTTGTCCAGACCGGGAGGGTGACACCAATGAATTATGTGAACAAGGAGGCCTCACATCCCTGCCTCCGCATTCCAGCTGCTCCGGCAGGAACTTCAAGGGAGGATGCCTCTCATCTCTTATCACATACAAAAACCTTGAGGCCATTGATTGTTATGTGAACTGGTAACATCTGAGGGGTCTGGTTTGGGAGAGGAAATTTACTGCTTAACACCTCACTCTTTTCCTGTGAGAACCAAACGGTCAGGACACCTTTTTGCCCGCCAATTTTCCCTTAAGGGGATTGGCTACCTATGGGTAATTCAAACTCCTTGGAATGGTATAATAGACCCGCTTGTATAATCTGTCTCATCTCTGACAATAATCCGAGACGCTGTACTAATGTAGAGATTGGAAATAAAGAACTGTGGTTAACCAACCAAGATCTGATCCTTGACTACTTTGAGCAGAACTCTCACAGAAGTAATGGCTGAGAGCAAGACGCTTAGAATAAACTCTTTATTCATTTCTTTGGGTCTTTATTCATTTTTTTGTATTTACTGTTAATGGTTGGTGTTACAGGATACCATGTTTATTGTTTTCTTTATTATTGTGATTAATAGCTTGTGAAGAAGTTTCTCAAAACGAAACGAAGGAAATTAAACCGGCGTCTTCGTTGGCAACTCTGGCAACTTTCTTCAGGACTTCTCTGAGGCTTGGCTCCTGGAATAAACAAAGATTAGTTAGTCATTAAATCTATAATTAGTAATAGTTATTAAGTAATATATGAAACTTACCTGTATTTATCTGTATGGTATTCTGTTATGAATGGTGAAATAAGCATTGTTAGGTATAAATGAGTTTATTCTAAGTGTCTTACTCTCAGCCATTACTTCTTATTTTGACCTAGAGCAGGGGTGGGCAATTGTTTTGGCTCGGGGGCCACTTTGTGGGAGCGGAGGTTAGCAGAGGGCCGCACCTTTTAAAATGATTGCATTCGTTAGTTAACTTTGCATTTCAGAAAAGGTATAAATTGTATCATAAAAATCAATAAATATAAATTAAATAGAATAGTGGTAGTTTTATTCCATTTATTTATTGTGCTAATTTCATATCATCTATAGCTGCAAGCACAATTAATTTTAGAATCAGTTTAATGAGACAAATGTACCCTATCACACTTTTCTATAATTTTTTTGAAATCAGATTGCTTGTTGAGAAACCATGTGGCTGACTGTCTTGGTGGGCCGCAAAAAACTCTGTGGCGGGCCGCATGTGGCCCGCAGGCCGCAATTTGCCCACCCCTGACCTAGAGCATAACCCTAAAGTTACATCACTTCTGGGTCAGACACTATCTTCACCTTTCTCCAAAAGTGGCAGGAAAGTGTTGGGAGCAGGCACTTTGTAAGCCTACTGCACTCAGGAGTTATGTGCCTTATTCATTTCCCTTCACCATCTCATATTCTCTCCAGGAGGGGAAAGGACGAGAAGATCACAATACTTGCTGTGCCATGGTTGCAAAGAGGCAGTTTATCATTTGCTCAGTGGCAACAGCTTTCTTGAGAGCAGTCCGTGTTGGTCCAAATGACAAACGGCTCCCCCACCCCTACTACAGCCACAGTGACGTTGGGACTGATGGAGGGACTGCTGCTTCTTTCCTTTCTCTCCCTTGGAAAGAGTGCAGGGGGAGGCAAAGGTCATGGAAGCAAGACTCAATGAACCGAACAGGACTTACTTCCAGGTAAGAATGCACAAGATCAGGATGGTTTCACTATCCCCCTATACTGAGGCAAGCCCTATTTGTGGAGCTATCAAATGTGAAACTTGTGGTGCGCATGAAATCATACTTATATCCCTACGCAATCTAACCTATATAAGTGAACATTTTTGTCAGTATAAAATGAAAAAAAACCATCATTTCCAGATATTTTCTGTTAAAGCTCCAGCTCTGCATTTTTTACCATTTCTGCCTTTGGGGAACCAATTCCTTATTATTTTTCTCTGTCAAAGGACTCTGCATTACAAAGGATTCTGGGACCTCATCATGGATCAGACCTTTCTGAAACTCATTTCAGCTCAACTGACTTGAGATTGGGGCCAAGAAAACACAACAAGAACTCCCCTGCACTACATGTTGCCAGAGAAGTCTTGTCATTGGTGAACAGACTGTCTTTCGGGGGAACTTGTCTGACCTTCTTACTGAGGAGCCCTCTAAGGTTCCCTGGAACATAATTTGAAAACCACTGCATTACTTGGAAGAACAATAAATGTGTGCGTTCTTCATCTACATTAATGATTGGTTCTCCTTTAAATGACCCTGGTTACATATTCTACTACATGTCCCCCAGGAGCAGCATTTTTGGGGAGAGGACTTCTGGACTGCAGCAGGAGTGAGGGGAGAAATTCATACTCTATGGGTGGAAATCATTCCATCTGTGGAAGCACTCCAGTGGCTCCAAGCAACATTTTCAGGACTTTCCAGGCAAATTTACATTTTTCAGTTTGAAAGTTTTGAATCGATGAAACCAAAGTAAAAAAACTTCAGCACTATATTGATTAAAAAAAATTCATCAGAATTTGAAATAAAAATACTAAATTCTCCAATCTTGTTGAAGTTTACTGGTCAACACTGTTCATTTGTGCCTGATTATGAATTTGCAGAAATTAAAAGAACAATGGTTTGCCCTATATTGGGGTGTGTGTCTTAAGCTGCTACAGTTCTGAACTGAAGATGAGATTGAAATAAATACCAAAGTAAATATCACCTAAGCACTTTATTAGTTCATGTGTCTATCAGCTGCAACCTTCAGGGGAAAAATTTCCTTGGGAACTGGTTTAATTCTTTGAAAATATCTTACGGCCATGACCTTTTCTTGTGTTCCTGAGGCGGGCTGACTCATACAAACACAGGTTGCTTCTACTTAGGAATGGAATCAGCATATGTCTCAGTTACCCAAAAGATTTATATTTTTGTGTCGAGCATAAGAAAATCCCTGAGGCACCATTCTGGAGAGGTGCTCTTGTTAGATAGTGTGCATGTCTGGAGACCCACCTTTGGATTTTGGTTTGTTTTACACCACCAGTGCTATTCATTTTCCAGAGAGGGTTAGCCAGAATTGTTGAGCTAGACACGGAGAAGTATTACATGGGAATTGTCACATAACACATTGTAAACTTTTGTAGCTAACTGTTGGGATGTTTCAAGAGGATGGAAAGATGGGATGAGTGTTTTGCAAGATGGACAGGAAGGAAGGAATGGAGTAGCATTAACAAAAAGAAGCAATTAACTGTGAGTACAATCCTAAACATACTAGAGGATCTCCTACTGAGAGCAAAATATATTGCTTAGAACTGAGCCGGGGGAATATTTACTGCCAATTAAATGTAAAATAAATGTTTAGATGTTAATGGCAAGTACAAAGTCATGCTGTTTGCATGTGAGGACCCATTGTAGACAGTCTTTAAGAGTATTTGGGTTTAAGTCGTGCTGAGATAGTATCACTTTATTTATGTGATACACAAACACATAGCAAAACCAGTGGGTTGAATCCAAATGTTCTGCTGACAGCGGAGCCTTGGAAACAAGGATCCTTCTGCTGGCAGAATAGACTTTAATAATTTATGTAGCTGAGATTTAATTTTATCTCTTTTTAGCACCTTTGAAAACTTTAATCATATTGTACTGCTGGTCGCTGACTGTTGCAATAAAATTGATTGATTGATACTTTTAATTATTTATAAATGTCCATACCACCTTTCCAGAGCACTGCTCGAGGCAGCTTACAAAGTAAAATGAATAAAATGATCAATGATAAAAAGTATTAACAACTGAAAAACCAGTGTTAAACAAAATGCAGCACTGGAAGACCAGAAGAGAATAAAAACAGCATAGAACAGTTTCAAGAAAGTCTCATGAAACAATTCTCAGGCCAGAAGTAGACAGTAAAAATGATTTTTTTAAAACAACAACAACAACAACAACACATCAACCCTTTTCTTAAAAAGTAACATTTTGGCCTGGCACCTAAAAGAAAGTAGCCTAGGTGCCAGGCAAGCCTCAAGAGGGAAGGGCATTCCTCCGGCATGGCTTCACCACTGACAAGCCCCATCTCTGGTCACCCCCCAGCTCACCTCAGCAGGCAGGGGCACGGAGAGCAAGTTCGGTGAGGAAGATCTTAGCTTGTGGACTGGACTTGATGGGAGGAGGCAGTCCCCCAAGAACTCTGCCCCCAAGCCATTTGGAGCCTTTCAGTTAAGAACCAGTAGGGCATTCCCCCATTGGCGGGTTTGGGGCAGGATCAGGAGGCATGGTGCCATGACAGGCAGCACTACCATGCAGCGCTATGGCGCCTGGGAGCCAGGCAGGCCCTTTCCCCATGGTGAGGTCTAGAACTGGTGGTGGGAGCATGGCAAAAGGGAATAATTGTCACCAGGTGGTAATTCTTGAGGGGGTCTCTTCAGAAGGGGGGGGGGGGTCTCACGACTGCCTCTTTCAAAGCAGCCAGAATCCTGCCCTCGGCCTGTGCACTCTCACTCAGCACCTTGGTGGCTGCCAGAAGGAGAGCAAGCAGGCTGTAGAGAAGAAAGAGTAAAACCACTCCAATAGCAACCACTTGGAAAAAGATCAAAATGGCTGACACCCTTCCACAAAGCAGCATTGTATTACTTCCTGGACCAACCCTATGTGAGACTTCTGATGAGAACCAATAAGTCAGGCCCTGTAAGAAAACAGAGTCGTTTATTGTCTTAATGGTCTTTCAGGAACACGTGCTTTGTTAGGGATACCAGGGTACTGGGGTTGGGACTTATTATACAGTAATCAAACAGCAGAGAAATGACAGGCACCAATCAGTGTAAAACCATGAAGCGCAAAAATCCCCAGACCGTTGCATTCCCATAGAAAAAGGTGCACGAGCACATTATAATCCCCCCATGCCCCTGCGTACAATCTACTTGCATTCCCATGCAAAGACACCTGGAAGAGCAGAGAGTAAGACAGCTCAAGGTTAACGGGCAACAACAGCGATAAGCAGAGCCTGCAAAGGAAAACGGCAAAGCGGGATGGGAGGGGGAAGGAGCGAGGGGAATGGATCTGGCTGCCAGTCTCCAGACGGGAGGACCTGTAAATGCAAACAGCAGCAACTCTAAAACATGACAGGGAACCTGACACCCTAGCCCACCCAACTCAACTTGCTGCCAACAGCTATGAAAGGCGAGGGCTGAGCCTAGACACGATGGACCGCCCCCTTCTAAGCACCTTGTCCACTTCATCAGACCTAACCAAATGAATGTCATCCTGGAACTACCTTGTGCTCCAGTGGCATCCTGAGATTGAACTGAACCAGCTATAATATCGCAAGTGCAGTGGATGCAAGCAATTTTATCTACAAAAAGCACTGAGAAGGAATCACAGAGGGCTTATACATTTGCTGGGTCTGTATCTTCAGGGCCCCAAATAAGAGCATCCTCACAACCTGGAAAAGTTCTACTGGTATTGCACAGATGCAATGGTGACCAAGAAGTGAGCTTTCTTCACCACCATCACTGCAAGGAAGTGGGCAACATAATGCACACTCACCCATGAGTCCGTCTCATGTCCTTCAAACTTTCATCCACTTGTTCCCCAACTGCCTGCCGGCCAGTTTGCTTTGTCTCCTTGAGTTCCTTGGTAAACAAAGGGCTGTTCTGAGCTCTGCAGAAGGGAGGAGGGCACTTCAGTTCATTTGCGTCCACAGCACAGGGAATCTCCACATTCCAAAGGCTGAGTAGGGCTGCAACAGAAGCGCCAACATTTTAAAGTCGGAAACCCCCAAGATGCTCCAGGAAACCATCTGGATCCATCGGCCTCCTTGGGTAGACCATCCTAACCAGCCTGCCATCTTTGTGGAATTTCTAAGCACCTGTGAGCCTAAACCTCAAAACAGAATGGTCAGTCCCAACAAGGAAAGAGTGGGAAATTCCCCTCTTACCAAACCATGCTCTCCCCCCCCCCCCCGAGAAAAACAAATCAAGCCTATGTTCCACTTCGTGTATAGGACTAGAATGTTCTGGGACAGCCCCATGGTTGTCATAGCAGAAGCTTCCACTGTTAGCAGAATGGAACCCAGAATGTCTTCTTTAGCTACAAGAGAAGGGGAAAGGCTTCAGGAAAACAATGGCTGAGAGCCTATACTTAGCAATTTGCGCAGAAGCCCTCCAACTTCACTAAGTCGATTTATTCCCGTACAAGAATTCAGGCAAAGGAAACAGCAAGGTTCAAATATGCAGCATGATGAAGAAATGCACACGTACTTGCACTGTCCTAATTAAATATTTAATTCCATCCTTCCTGTAATGATTCAAGAGAGCATATCTCTATCCTCTTCTCTTCCACTGAGTTCCAGGTGCGCATACACTCACACAGTGGCTAATCAGCTGCTTCCAGGAAGCCCAGAAACAGGATGACTGCAACCAGGGGTCATTTGGGGCCGGAGCTAGGCAGAGCAGAGCTCCACCAGCCCAGGAGTGGGCACTAGGGCAGCCACAGGCCGAATCAGATTCTCTGATCTGATTTGGCCCGCCGCCGAATTGCTACCGAAACTTGGTGGCAGCTTAAAAAGCGGTTGGAGGGGAGGGGGTTTGAGGGAGAGGGTCCAAACTTGCAGGGTAGCTGCTGGAGCCTCTCCCCGAAATACCCGCCAAGTTTTAAGAATATTGGACCACGGGGTCCAATCCTACGGCCCCCCAAACAGGTTGCCCCCATTCCCTCCATTGTTCTCCACGGTGGGAAAAAAGTAACTTTTTCCCCACCATAGAGAACAATGGAGGGGATGGGGCAATCTGTTTGGGGGCCTGTAGAATTGGACCCTGTGGTCCAATCTTCTTGAAACTTGGTGGATATTTCAGGAAGAGTCCCCAGCAGCTACCCTGCAAGTTTGGAGTCTCTCTCTCAAACCCCATCTCCTCCAGCCCCTCATATACTCTATGAGTTTTTGCCATTGACCTCAATGGCCCATAGGGTATAATGGGGCTGAAACTGACATTCAGCCGGTGATGTCAGGGGATGTGGCATATGCTAATGAGTTATGCTAATGAGCTCCTGCACCTCTTTTTCTATGAAATGACCCCTGACTGCAACAACATCCTCCTGCCCATGCTCCCCTGCCACTGGTACAGAGAGGCATTCTGCCCCTGGTACTGGAGGGAGTAGGCGTCTATCATGTCTAGCAGCCCTTGAGACTAGTAGCCATGAATAACCCTATCCTCTATGAATTTGTCCCCTCCCTTTTAAAGCCTTCCACACTGACAGTCATCACCACCACCACATGCTGTGGCAGCTAATTCCACAATTTAACTCTGTGCTGTGTGAAGAAATATGTCCTTGAACCGGTCCTGAATCTCCCACCCTTCAGTTTCAGTGGATGATCCAGGTTCTAGTATTATGGGAGAGGGAGAAAAGCTTCTTCCTGCCCACTCTATTCACAACGTTCATAATCTTATAAACCTCTATCATGGATCCCCTAACCAATCCTCATGGGCCAGTTCCTCTAGCCCCGACATTTTGGTTGCTCTCTTCTGCACCTTTTCAAGCTCTATGTATCCCCTTTTTCAGGTGTGGTGACCAGAACTGTACCCACTACCCCAAGTGTGGTCTCACCATAGGTTTGTATAAAGGCAGTATGATATCAGCAGTTTTATTCTCCATTCCTGTTCTAATTATGGCCAGTGTTCCATTTTGCCTTTTTCACAAAAGCAACACACTTGGTCAACATTTTCTTTCTCTTTTTATGTGTGTGTGTGTGTGCATGAATTTGTGCACCTGGAAGTCATGGCGGCGAACTCTGGTGACTGACTGTGTGTGCGCCTGGAAGTCATGGCGACCTCTGATGATTGACCCCTACTGGGGGCCTGCAGGATATTCAGAGAGGTGGCTGAGTAAAGCCTGCCCCTGCCTCCTGCCCCTGGTATTTCAAGGAGGTCTCCCATCCAAGTACTTGCCAGAGTCAACCCTGCTTAGCGTCTGAGATCTGATGAGATCGGGCTTGCCTGGGCTATCCAGGTCGGGGGCGGGGGAGGTCAACATTTTCACAGAGCTATCCGGTACTATCGCAAGATCTCTTTCTTGGTCTGTTGCTGCAAGGTCATTGTCTATGTGAAATTGGATATATATTTTTTTGTCCCAATATGCCTACTTTGTACTTGCTCACATTGAATCTCATTTGCCATTTTAAATGCCCATTCCTCCAGCTTGGAGAGATGCTTTGGAGCTCTTTGCAGGCTGTTTTTGTCTTAACCACCCTAAATAATTTTGTGTCATCTGAAACTTGGCTGCCTCACTACTCACCCCTAATTCCAGGTCATTTATGAACCATGTTGAAAAGCACCAGTCCCAATACAGATTCCTGAGGAACGTCGCTGCTCACATACCTCCACTGTGAGAACTGACCATTTATTCCTATTCTCTGCTTCCTGTTTTTTAACCAGTTTCCAATATGTAAGAGGACTTGTCCTCTTATTCCATGACTATGAAGTTTGTTCAGGAGTCTTCGGTAAGTGACTTTGTCAAAATCCTTTTGGAAATCCAAACAAACAATGTCTGTCAGCTCGTTCCTGTCCACATGTTTACTGACACTTTTCAAAGAACTCTAAAAGGTTAGCGAGACAAGACTTAGCAGAAGCCATGCTGGTTTCTATTCAAGAGGACTTGCCATTCTGTACACTTGACAATTTCATCTTTAATAATGCTTTCCATCAATTTACCTAGAATAGATGTTAAGCTAACCAGCCTGTAATTTCCCAATCCCCTGCCCCCACAGATCCATTTTTCAAAAGGGTATTTATATTGCCCAGTATCCAGTCCTTTGGTACTTGTTCGTCATCTCCACATCTCCCCCTCCTGAAAACATCAATTTAGGAATAGGCATCTGCCCTCTATCTTCAGCAGTAAAAACAGATGGGAAGACTTAATTTATCTTCTAAGCAATGATTTCCCCCCTCCTTTAATACTGTTTCAGTTCCATTGTCATCCAATGGTCCAACTACTTCCCTAGCTGGCTTTTTGCTTCTGATATACTTAAAGAATTCCTTATTGTTGATCATGATGCTTTTCGTGATATGTTCCTCAAAATCCCCCTTTGCATCTCTAATTGTCTGCTCACATTTCCTTTGTTCAAATTTGGGTTCCCCTTTGTTTGCCTCCTTTGGGCAAGCCTTCCAGTTCCTGAAGGAATCATTTTTCTCTCTAGTACCTTCCTTCAACCTGCTCATTATCCGTGCTGGTGATCTTTTTGACTTTGTACTGCCTGTGGTAAACATTCTAACTGAACCCCTAGTATTTTGTGTAACCCTCAAGAGATTGGACCTTCTCGACTGTTCCTTTCAGCTTCTGTTTTACCAGTTCCTAACTGAGAGAAGTTTTCTCTTTTGATGTCAAATATCCACAAGCCTAGGCAACTGAGGCCAGAATTCGCCAGCTGTGGGCCCACACATGGTAAGCCTATATCCATACATGACTATAGTGTATGGATGTCTTGTAATCTACACTCTGGAGCATGCTCAGAAATAGATATAGGATCACAATACACGATTATGTTGAAAGTGAGTCCTTAGACTTATGACATGCCACTTCTGAAAATGAATTACTTTTTCAAGAATGTCTCAAAAGGAACAGCTGACCTAATCAAAGATTCACTGACATGAAACACTAATGTTTCAGAAATCTGGTTGTTGATGCTTATATCACTCTTGTTTTATTTTAGGATTTATTGTCCTTGATCTTTGTGGAATTCTATTTTTCAAAGAGGTGACAGCTTAAACATATTTTTGCAGTGTTTTGTTATCAATTAGTGAACAGGTTCCATTAGGATTTGGAGGGCCGTAGGATTTCGCTTGCAGATGGTTTTTTGCTACTGACTGGAATGCTGGGGAGGAGAGGACCGTCATTAGATATTGCGATCATTCCCATGACTTGCAGGATTGTAACGCTGTCAACATCTCTTTTTGAAACAAATATTTCTGTTCACATATGCTCATTGAGAGGAAATGTTTCAACGGTAGACAAATTAATTATAAGCCCTTTTTGAAAAATAAGTTCCTGACCGGACAGGAGCATTTCCCATGGAAAAAGAGCTGGTCATTGCAGTGCCAAGGAAACTTTCTGTGGAACATAGAATGGTTTACGGCTTGGGGAAAAAATGTCATTTTACGTTAGACGGGTCTGATTATTTACATATATATTATAGCCACTCTCCAGAAGCCAAACAAATATTCCTTAGTATATTAATGTGGTTACTTTGAACGTAAGCCCATTCAGTGACTGCATTTATCTTTAATTAAAGGCAATGGTGGGCCGGCACAGATGTTAAAAGGGCTCGCTCCGAACAGTGTGTTGACATCAGATGAAAAAGGGAGGCCACCTGCTAGCTGCACTCTTGGCGTTTCACATGATTTGCATTCCTGTGGCCTGTTGCTCTGCGTGAGCACTCTCAGCACTTCGCAGCCCCCAAGAGCTGTTTAATATCATGGATACCTTCCAGTCAAGGCAGGCCATCTCGCCTGCTAATGTCGTTCCTTGCGAGGAAGAAAGGCCAGTCGCATATCCATGGGGGAAACGGTGATGTTTTCACTTAGTTCGTGCGCCATCAAAGAGAAGGAAATACTTGGATAAAAGGCTGGATTAAGATAAAAATAAATCCGTTATTGCCTAAGAGCATTAAACGGCACATCCTCTCCTCCCCACCCTGCCCTGGAAAGATAGTGCCTGCCATTTGAGTCTTAGTGAGGATAATACGAGTCAGATTGGAAGGGGCTCTCTGAGCCGTTCCAAACAAACACAGAGAATCGCCACATTTCCCCAACTATAAATTCGTTACTGTGTTTATAAGGATTCCACTTGATATGGAAACTTTAACTGGAAAAGTTTTTAACTGCGATTATTATAAGGAAAGGTGGGGTGTAAATGTTGTAATAAATAAAAATATGAAGGCAACACACACATAACATGGATAAAAAATCCACGGAGCAAATATAGGATAGGAACAGCACGTTAAGAGACACTATCAGGAAAACTGGCAAGATCTTCTGTATCAAGCATGCCTGCCTGCCTACCTCAAACCTATATATTAAAAGAAAATACTAGGACCATTTCTTTTATCTATATCCCACACTTCTTCCAAAAAAAGTCAGTAGGTAAATTCAAGTTATACCATAAACCACAGTTTCTCACTTAGAACACACTCAACAATTCATAACAAATCCCAGTTCTCTGACGAACGTACCTATTTTAATAAAACATGTCTTTATCAACTCAACCTTTTCTATTTTTAGACCCATACTTACAGGGGTGGCCATTTAACATTTACAAGAGAATTTTCCTGGTGGGACACAGCCCTAAAGAGCCACCGGGGGCCAGGAGCAAGCAGAGCCAAACCCCATCAATGCTATCAGCATCCCACAGGGAACTTGGCTCAGACCCCTCAGGGGCAATGATGTAAGCTCACCTGGGGCCTCTTCTTCATGCACTACCACCAGTTTGCATGAGGAGAAATGGGTGGGCCAATGCCCACCACTGCTGATGCACTGAGCTGGGTGTCCCAGCGGCACTGGCTTGTAGCGCAGCAAGGGCCACCCAGCTTGGCTTGCTCCAGAGCCATTGTAACTGCTCAGTCTGCCTCTACACACTTAGGAGCTGATAGGAATAGGGCCAAATTATTATCAGGAAGCAGGAAGCACATTCTCATGCATCTGTCACAAATGGATTTATAAAGATCTCTCCACACATTACATTTCTTCAGGTTAAATGAAGACACTAAATATGTGTTATGCAGATGCAGCAAAGTGCGCAGCAAGTTGGCCGGCACAGCCAAATCAGGCGCAACGGGCTTACACTGGCTCTGCTGTGCCATATGAGCTCTTGCAGATGTGGATGGAGAGGGGACATGGAAGGGGCTGAGCATGAACACATGAAGCTGCTTTATTTAGGATCAGACCACTGGTCCATCAAAATCAGTATTGTATACTCACCTTGACAGTGGCTGTCTAGTTTTTGTAAATAGCTGCTTGCCATAATGGCCTCTTCCCAAAACCTGTTTGGAAGACCTGTGTTCATTAGCATGCTTTTTGCCATTTCCACGAGAATCCATTTTTTTCCCACTCTGCCATTCTGTTCTGCTCTTGGGTATATGGTATTGTCAACTTGGCCTCACTGATTAAGGTAGGCCAGCAATTTTTTGCTACTGAATTCTCCTCCATTATCAGCCCAGAATGTACAGAGTTTGTGCTGGAACTTGTTACCAACTGCTGCTACAAACACTTCACATTTTTCCAGTATCTATCTCTTGTGCTTTATGAGGTACACTGTGGTAAATCTGGAGTGGTCATCAATAAATGTTATGAAGTATTTATTCCTGGCTAGGGTGGTTGTCCTCACTGGCCCACCTAGAGCATTGTGGATTAGTTCCAATGGGTGCTTGGCTCTGCTTTGGCTACTATTAGGCAGTGCAATAAACATTGCCTTAGCTTTGATACAACATATGCATTTCATTTGTGTGGGGCATTTAGATATCACTAAGTCTTTTGTCAAGTCCTTGTTTACAAGTTCCTTTGTTGCCTCAGGATATCTGTGCCCTAGGCATCTGTGCCATAAGTGAACACACCTGTCGTGGGAGCTTTGAGTCACTGCTCTAGCTTGATTATTTTCAGTCACAAGTTCAAGTACTTACACAGGAAGAGTTCATTAGACCCATGCCTTTATTCCAGAAAGAAAAACAACAACGAAATGGGCCTATATATTTGTGTATGTGGATGGCATTATTACCTGCTGTGAGTAAGAAAAGGAAGATGATATTGTAGTCCACGAGCTCAACCAAAATTTTGAAATTAAGAACCTAATATCACACACTACTTGGGGATCCCACCTGCGAGGGAGGAAGACAGGAATTCTTTCTCAGCCAAGCCAAAACAATCAGTTAGATGCTGGAACACTTCAAAATGACAGAAGCAAAGGAAGGAAGAACGCCCATGGCAACAGATCATTTAAAGAATCCACTACCAAGCAACAATGAATATCACAAGGCAATAAGAAAACTGATCTATATTGCCACAGTAACCGGGCCGGACACTGTGGCAAGAATAAGAATTCTATGTAGAAAAGTTAAACAACCAACGCAACATGACTGAACAGGTGTGAAAAGGGTCATGCAATACTTAAAGGGCACTACTGAAATGAAGTTAAAATTACCATCCAACTCAGACCCTAAATCCTCAGGATATGTAGACGCCGTTTGGGCAAGTGACAAAATAGACTGCAAGTCTACTATTAGATATCTTTTTTTGTACTGGGGGGGGGGGCAATCAGCTGGGCCAGCAGAAAACAAACAGTCTTATCTACAGAGGCAGAATATGTGGCCAGAGCACTTGTCAGAAAATTGCGTAAAGACTTACCTGAAGCCACGCTTTGTGGCCCAGGGCTGGGGGGGGGCACAGCAGAAGATGGCACCAGCTGCTTTGGGCCGGTCACAGGGTCTGCTGGTCAGAGGAGAGAGCTATCCCCATGGGCAACCTAGAGTTGGCTGCTAAGGCCTTGCTGACCAGCCACTGAAGGGGTGGGTCTGTAAGTGAGGAGCTGTTGGGCATTTGGATGGAACCTTTTGGAGAGGTGTCTGTGTGCTCATCTTCCCTAGTTTGGAGACTCCATTATGGGGTCTTGGTGGTGGAGACTTCAGTGCCCTGTTCGCGGGCTGCAGACTAGCTTCATCACGAGGTGGCAAGGGAACCATGTTGCACGCCCTGCAGGCAGGCTGGGGGTGGCAGGTACATCAGGCTGTAGATGGGTTGCACAATGCAGGATCTGTCCCCATACTGTGCCAATGCTCATGTGTTGTATTCAGTTAAGCTATGGCCTTTCTTTTCCAACCTGGTTGGTGTCATGAGTGGTTCCTTCTGCACTTTGTCCCCCCCCCCCCCGCCCCCTAGGCCCACAAGTAATTTGGATACATCAACTGTTTGCTGGCATGAGACTAAACATGAACAAGCTAACACTTCTTGTGGATGACAATGAAGGGTGCATAAAGTCAGCGCAGACAGAGATAATAAACCCACACACCAAACATGTTGGTGTGAAACACCATCTGTCATGTGAAAAAGGAGTAACTGAACTTAAGTACGGACAATCAGAGGAGATGGTTGCCGAGGTGTTAACTAAACCACCATCTGCAGAACTCCACCACCATTTTGTAAAGGCAGTGGGGGGGCCTCATGGAGTGATCCATGTGCTAACAAGAAGGGGTGTTAGAAAAGCAATAGAAATGGATCACACACTACAGAAGTGCAGAGGTATTTAGAGGGTAAACATATTTATCAACAGGGCTTTTTTGGTAGAAAAAGCCCAGCAGGAACTTTTTAGCATAATAGGCCACACCCAGCAGCAGAAACTCATTAGCATATTAGGCCACACCCCGGACAGCGCAGCTCCCTTCCAGGATCGGCTTCCCCAGGTGCCCTGTGCCTTGCGAGGCTCCTGGGGAACCTGGGGGGGGGGGGGAGGCTGCAGGTGTGGCCAACTCGGAAGCTAGCCAGAACTCCGTTCCTGTGCGTTCCTGCCCAAAAATAGCCCTGCTTACCAAGTTATTTAATAGATGGAGGCAGGTGATGTTGCCTAGTTACTAACTGGGGCCTAGAAGTTTCATGTTCTAGTTTCTGTTTGGCTTGTTCCCTTCCTTTGGTGCCTGCTGAATCTGCTGCAGACCAGGGGAGGGGTCTGCACTGTACTTGTGTCGCTATCTGATCCGTGCGTCTGAAAGTTAAGTAAAGGTTTTACTTCTTGAAAGAATCTTCAGCCTGGACCAGGGTTCCTTCCAAGTTGAGTTAGTGTGAGCTAGCCCACAGTTTTTTAGCCTCTGGCTCACACTTTTTTGTCTTAGCTCAGGAAGGATGGCTCCAGAGCAAACTAATTTATGCAGTAGCCAAATCGCTTGCTCACAACTTTAATGCCAGTAGCTCACGAAGTTGAATTTTGATCACAAGACTCCGCAGCTTAGAGGGAGCATTGGCCTGGACCCATCGTTTATTTGCAAAACTGCAACATCCATCAAAGATAACTAATTGTAGAAGCCACTGCAATTTGTAGGTACTCAGAGGCTTGGACCACCGGGTGGAAATCTGCCTTTGGTCTAGAATGTTCGGGCTCCCGGAAGATCGAAATGAACTCAAGCATAAAACAGAGCATAACTGGTATCTTAGCGAATGCTATTGTGGCTTTACCATATGGCTTCGCCACAGAGCAACTGCTGTTATATACAGCTCTGTGAACTAATAAATAAGTCCCAAGTGCCAAATCAATGCAAAAACAACACTGTGGAATTTTTCTCTGCATGTGGAATCCATTTGTATTTATATACTTTTACTTGCATAAAAACAATAGTTATTACTATTGTTGTGCAAGTGGTTTTTGGTTATTAATAAACTGGCAAAAAAAAGAAGACTCAAATAAGAAATGCACTTCTTAAATGCACTTATCTTTTTGTGTTTGTAATGTTGCAGGCTGCCAAGTGTGGTGGAGCTCTTTAAGAAATGCTTAGGCTACAGTTGGTTAAATCCTTTGTTGAGTTGGAGCTTGAAATGGGATTTAAATCACAAGTCCAACTGTGCATAGAGGGAATGCAGGGCCACTGACAGAGCGAGACCAGGAGGACAAAATCTGGGAGGCCCAAGTCAGGTGGAGGGCACTTGAAGCCAGTGTCACGCTGCATCCACCCGAATCCACCGTTTTATTTTCACTTCTTGGTCGCAAGACCTTCTCATCCCTATCCTGCTTGGTGATGTACTTGGTTAATAATTCCTTCATCATGGGGGAGTTAATATTTCCCCATGATCTAACAAAGTATTAAAGGGATACTTCCCCACTGCTCCACCTTTTACGTGCTTGGTAATGGAACATTTATCTATTATAGTGGTTATACACATGGAACAGAAGATACAACTCCCAGTCCAGGCACTGGGTTGTTAATCATTATTGTGCTGGTGGAAGATCTAACAGCCCTCTACATGGCTACTTTGCTATATGACAAATGATGTAATCTTTAAAATATTATTAAAAATTAGATTTATAACGAATACCATGCCCAGCCTTTCTTAGTTTTTTAAAAATATGTGCATTGGGTAATTCTCATGTGCAGCTGAACAAGTGATACAAACCCCACATCTATCCAGATACTAGTCCCTGGCTTCAGTAACATGTGAACAGGGCTAACTTATGCGCATGTTCCTGGCAAGAGATTCACACTGGGGATTTCCTAATTTGTAGCTGATGTATTCAGATGTCACAGTAGTCCTGAATCCATACAATAGACTCTTGCAGCTGTTAAGTATCAAATCCTGATGTATGCTGTCTTACCTTTCCTGCCAGGGAGAACGAAAGACACTTCCCACTCCTATATTACTCTCCCTGTAAGTCAGGCACCGAAAGAAGTGGTGTTACTCAATAAACTCTGGTTTGTTAAATTTTGTTATAACAACCTCTATGAGTACAAACTCTGGTTTAAAAACGAAAAACTTTCTCTAGTTTGAAATCCCTTTGTTGGACCATCTTCATTCAGATGTCAACCTAAACGCGGTTCAGTCAAGTTATTCTTTATAAACCATGGCTTATTGTAATGTCAGTCATTGTCCCTGGCCAGATCTGTGAATGTTCCAGAGTTAAGAGGAAACAGCTCCTTTTTATTTCAGTAACATGAATTAGGTCCAGCTCTAAAGAATCTTGAGCCTGTCCATCCCCCCCATAGGCGTCAACTTCAGGGAGGCTGGGGAGCTGGTGCCCCCCCTGAACTTTTCCAGGACATGCTGAGCCTCCCCCGGAGACAATGGCCTGTAATGTCTCTGGCCCAGCCCCCCCAGGAAATTGGAAAGTCTATGCCCTTGATCCCCCCATCTTGCTTTCCTGAACGAGAGCGCGATCCCTTTCTATGCAAGAAAAAATGGCCAGACAGACTTCTCATAGTTATTATACAGTCTTCAAAAGTGCAAAGTCTGACTCCTCAAGACATCAAAATAGTCCAGCTATAAGGGTTCTTTCCCGGCCGACCCAGACTGTTCTCATTAAGGATGCAGAATGATGTTAAAACAAGAATATTGGTATAAATTTTCCAAACATTTTGCTCTTCAGCTTCACTCACAGTAGTTACCATGAATAGAGTGAAGTGTGTTCTAAAATAGGCTGGAATTTTGAACTCAAGTAATTTTTTACCCGGTGAAATAAAAGAGAGAGAAACCCCTTAAGGAAAGCCTCCAGTTTGATTTTTGACTGCTATTTTGAGTAAGCAGAGAAATTTGACTAATAAAAGGAGACACTATGATACAGTGCTAAAACACTTCCAGATGAGATCATAAGTCAGTAAGAAATACTCATTTTGAGTAGGGTGTGAGGGACAGATGGAATGTGACTGTGCCGTACTGTTCATGGACAGGTCTTGGAATAGGGGTAGACTAGAAGGAAGGAAATTGAGGTGTGGGGAAACTGGGAAATTCTGTTACTTTTCCTACCAATAAAAAGTCCTATGAAAACAACGGGGCTTTCAAGCTGCAGTGCCGACTCCTGCCCCATGCCAACATGAGGGGTTATTTTCCGCCTTCAAGTCTCCAGTAATTTTACTGTAATTTCAGTGGTATCCCAGTAAAGAAATTAGGAAATGTTTGAGAAGGGCCACTCTTTTTCATTCTGGAGCCATAAGCGATGAAGGTGTACAGTATGGAAAGTGGGAGAAGTTTAACTTTTCTGATTTTTTTTTCTTCCCTCAGGTGTACTGACAAATTGTGATTTATGTGGTAATGTTTTATTAATATTCATTTATTTGAATTAGTTTAGCAGACTATGTTGAATTTACAAGGAAAAATAAAGCCAGCAAGGGAAGTCTTGAACATATGAAGCTGACTTATACGGAATCAGACCACTGGTCCATATGGTCGCTATGGTCTACTCAGTGTCCAATGGTTCTCCAGGGTCTCAGGGAAAGGTCTTTCACATCACCTACCACCTGTTCCTTTTAACTGGAGATGCCAAGGACTGTACCTGAGACTTTCTGCAGTCAAAGCAGATACACCACCACTGAGCCACGGCCCCTCCCTTTGATCTATTTAACTACTCTTAAACTCCTTCTCCACTTACATGTAAAAGTTTCTGTGAACAAAATCTCTTGAGGAAGACTCAGCATGGGTTCTGTACGGGAAGATCTTGTCTCACTAACCTGTTAGTGTTCTTTGAGGGAGTGAACAAACATGTGGACAAGGGGGACCCAATAGATGTTGTTTACCTTGACTTCCAGAAAGCTTTTGATAAAGTTCCTCATCAAAGGCTCCTAAGTAAGCTCAATAGTCATGGGATAAAAGGACAAGTCCTTTTGTGGATCAAAGACTGGCTAATTAAAAGGAAACAGAGAGTGAGTATGAATGGGCAATTTTCTCAGTGGAGGGAGGTAAGCAGTGGGGTACCACAGAGATCAGTACTAGGTCCGATGCTTTTTAACTTGTTCATTAATGATTCGGAGTTGGGAGTAAGCAGTGAAGTGGCTAAATTTGCAGGTGACATGAAGTTGTTCAGGGTGGTGAGAACCAGGGAGGATTGTGAGGCACTCCAAAGGGATCTGTCGAGGATGGGCAAGTGGGCATCAACATGGCAAATGGGGTTCAGTGTGGCCAAGTGCAAAGTGATGCACATTGGAGCCAAAAATCCGAACTATAAATACACGTTGATGGGGTCCGAACTGGAGGAGATTGAACAAGAGAGAGATCTTGGAGTCGTAGTAGATAACTCAGTGCAAATGTCGAGACAGTGTGTGACTGCAATGAAAAAGGCCAACGCTATGCTGGGGGTTATTAGGAAGGGAATTGAAAACAAATCAGCCAGTATCATAATGCCCCTGTATAAATTGATGGTGCGACCTCATTTGGAGTACTGTGCACAGTTCTGGTCACCACACCGCAAAAAAGATATTATAGCATTGAAAAAAGTGCAGAAAAGGGCAACTAGAATGATAAAAGGGTTGGAACACTTTCCCTGTGAAGAAAGGTTAAAGTGCTTGGGGCTCTTTAGTTTAGAGAAACAATGGCTGAGGGTTGACATGATTGAGGTTCATAAGATTATGCATGGGATAGAGCAGGTGGAGAAAGAAGTACTTTTCTCCCTTTCTCACAATACAAGAACTCATGGGCACTCCATGAAATTGCTGAGCAGTCGGGTTAGAACAGATAAAAGGAAATACTTCTTCACCCAAAGAGTGATTAACACATGGGATTCACTGCCACAGGAGGTGGTGGTGGCTACAAGCATGGACGGCTTCAAGAGGGAACTGGATAAACATATGGCACAGAGGTCCATCAGTGGCTATTAGCCACAAGGTATAGATAAGAACTCTTAGTCTGGGGCAAGTGATGCACTGTATTCTTGGTGCTGGGGGGGCAACAGTGGGAGGGCTTTTAGCGTCCTGGCCCCACCGGTGGACCTCCTGATGGCACCTGGTATTTTTGGCCACTGTGTGACAGAGTGTTGGACTGGATGGGCCATTGGCCTGATCCAACATTGGCTTCTCTTATGTTCTTAAGCTGGGTCAGGAATGTTAGGCCTTCAGATAGACAAGTGAGTCTAAATTATCTGTACCACATGAAGTAAATTTCTTTTATAGCAGTATCTACACAACAGGCTCTTTTTAAAAAGGCTGTTGTATTGTCCTTGTAAGTCTAACTCTTGGAAATAGTTTCTCCCTTTCTTTATGATTAAGCAACACATATAGGCCAATCAGTGCAACAAAAATGGAGTCATTAGTTCAGTGTTCGTATGTGTATGTATGATATGCTAGTGTCACTATCTTGGTGCTATGGCCTTTAGATCTGCAGAGGTGATCTGTGATGATAGCTGACAGATCTCAAAGTGCTATTTCCTGTTCCAGTGCAAATATTTATAACAGCATAAAGTTTTGGAGTGTTTTTTTTTTAAAAAAAGCAGAATGGAAGTGAAGCTGAGACAGTACATATTTAATATGTACCTTTGGTATTTCATTTTAAAAAGGACCCCAAATTGTGAACAATAAGAACTGGAGGATCCAATGCTGCAGAAAAACATTTTGATCTCCCCTCCCCACACAACTTAAGTTCCTTATTTATTTTAATGTCTCTATTATATACCTTCTCCAGCTGACTTCCAATATACATCATCAAGAAAATGGGTGAGGATAAAGTGAAATGATTTTATGGTTGTGGTAAAGCATGGCGGGGGCGGGAAGACAAGCTATTTCCTTCGGCGGAAGTTGACCTGCAGTTGCACGACCACATAGTTTTTGGCCACTGTATGACAGAGTGTTGGACTGGATGGGCCACAGGTCTGATCTAACATTAGCTTCTCTTATGTTCTTATACATTCTTAGAACAAGATGGGTAGCCATGTTAGTCTGTCTGTAGCAATAGAAAAGAGTCCAGTAGCACCCAATACTGCAGTGCAGGTGATGGAGATACTGATATTGAAAGGTTATTCAAAATTACAGTATTTATAACAGGGAGGGTGGGGTATAAATATAATAAAATAAATAAAAAATACATAATAATAATAAACAAGTATAACATCTATTACAATCTAGTTCAAAGAGATAAGTAGTTAACATGAAATATAAACCAGCAAACATCTCATTGAAAAGGTTCAGAATGATATTGAACATATCAAACTTGTAATATAAGTAAGAAAAATAGAACAGAACAAAACATTCTTAACATAACTCCACAGTATTTTTGGTTAATAATATAACTTTTAGAGGTCATGTCCCCTGCTGTGTGTTCGAGAAATAGTTACCCTTTTCCCATTAGATTGGAGAGACCAAGGTGAGGAGCAAGATGAGACATCGAGTTGGTTGTTTTATCTATTTGAAAAATTTCCCAGATTTTAACATACCAGTCCTCTATAGATGGTAAAATTGTATTCTTCCATTTGAGTGCAATAAGCCATTTAGCTGCTAATAACTGTTGTAATTAGTTCTTATCTTATTTTTGGAATTTCTTGGGTTTTCCACAAATCTAATAGGATAAGCCCTGGTTTAATTTGAATCTGGTAAGCTGTGATTAGAATGATCTGAGATATAATATCTTCCCAATATTGATTAACCAGCTTACAATGCCACAAGCAATGCACCAGGGTTCCCAGCTTCCCATACCACATGGATCTTATGTTAAGAGTTTTCAATTTTTCTTCCACTTAATTTCCTATGGCAAATCAATTTGAAACTCAGTGATCTGAATCACTCAGCTATCTCTGTTCATTATGTGCCTTGCTGCAAGATAAGCAGAGTATTATTTCATTTCTCTTATCTTAAAATTATCGAGTGCAAATATTAATGTGAAACTGAGATTAGTCTGTGCATCTTAGCTGATATTTTAACAACATAGCAGCAGGCCCTCTTCCTTGCTGCCAGCATTATTTCAGCATTTTGAGACCCTGCTGAACAGGGTTCTCAAAGTTTATATCTCTGCTGGAAAGTTCCTTGTATCTCCTTTCACAGCAGGTGGGTCTGTCAAATATGAATAATGACACCAGGACAAGTCTGCTCAACCTCTTTTTCCCCATGTTTTTGTTTATTAAATGCCATCAACAGTTCATCAAACTGCTTTCTAAATCTTCTTCTTTATTATTTCATGGAATTAAAAATGATACTGTTTTGTCTGCAAGCTTAATGAATAAAAGGGTCTCGGGGACCTAATCTGAGCACGGGGCCCCTCTTCTGTACACTTTGTCAGGAGATGGATTAGTCATCTGTTCTTTTAAACACTGTCTGCACAGACAGTGTCTTGATTAAGGTCTGGAAATATGAATCTTTATACTGAATCATAATTGAATTGAGTGTTGACTCCAATTGAATTTAAAAGCTTCAATATAGGAAACCACTTGGGAAACAATACAGAACTTGCTGATTGTAATAAGGACATATTGAAAATTGGATATACACAAGTTATGCAAAGTAAAGTTCAGGGCTCTTTTTCAACCGGAATGCACCGGAACGGCGTTCTGGCTGGTGTCCAAGTGTGCCCCACCCCCTCCCCACCGGGCCTGAGCTGTTTACACTTAAAGGGAAAGTTTCTACAGAGAGCAGGCAGGAAAAAAACCCGCCTGGAGCTTTCCCTTTAAGTGCAGAGAGCAAGCAGGAAAAAGCCCCGCCCATAGATTAAGCACCGGGGCTGGGCTCTCTGCACTGAAAGGCCTGGTCTCTCTGCATTTGGCTTGCCGATTTCGTGTTGCTCTCCCTGCTCCGGTAAGTGCCTCCCCCATCTCCTTTCCTTCTCTCTCTCCCCCCCCCCACCTACCTACCTACCTTCCTTCCTTCCTTTTCTCTCTCTGTCCCCACCTTCCTTCCTTCCTTCCTTCTTTCCTTCCTTTCTCTCTCTATCCCCACTTTCCTTCCTTCCTTTCTCTCTCTCCTCCACCTTCCTTCCTTCCTTCCTTTCACTCTCATCTGTCTGTCTGTCTGTCTATCTATCCTTCTTTCTTTCTTTCTTTCTTTCTTTCCTTCTCTCTCTTCCCACCTACTTACCTACCTTCCTTCCTTCCTCTCTCTCTCTCTCTCCCCCTTTCCCCCACCTACCCCCCCCTCTCTTTCTTTCTGTTTCATTTTGTTCTTTGCGTTTTTATAAAAAAAATTTTTTGAAAGGGGGGGGGAATCTAAAAAAGCAGAGAGCCCAGGAAATGCTGGTTTTGATGATATCTTTAATTTTTGAGAATCTCTTTAGTTTTTTCATGACATCTTCTGTTTAAGAAAAATAAATTTGAAGCCTGAGTGTTTGTTGTGTCTTGTTGGGAATGGCTTGCAAATATATGTGTGTCTAAAGTCTGTATTAAAGTTGTTTGGTGCTAACTGCCATGAAAGAGAAAACATCTGAAAAAGTAGCTTCATTGTTGTATGTGTTGGCAGAACACTTGACTGTTGTTTGGGGGACATCTGCAGAGAAACAGAGTTGTAACTAAAAATGAGCATCGTCAGCAGCACTTTGGAGATTGCCTGTTTTGTGAAATTTAAAAAGTGGGCAGAGTTTCTGAAGAAGATGATTGTCCCTCTTCTCCTGCCACTGGGCTGACATCTGCCTTTAATGGGCCAGCAAAGTTGATGTTCTTAAACCTCCTAATGATTTCTGCTTCTGAGGAGTTGACTTTCAACGATTGGTGATCTTGTGATAGTAGTAATACTTTTATGTGGTAAAGATCACCTGTTCACAGGATAATTTTACCTGTGGGACAGACTCGGCATGGTAACCACTTCACTGGTACATAATTGCTTGTAAAAAATATTATAGTGTAATAAGTCAGGTGGGTAGCTGTGTTGGTCTGAAGCAGCAGAACAAAGTTGGGGTCCAAAGTTTCATCCAAGGTATAAGCTTTTGTGTGCATGCATTCTTCTTCCATCTGAAGAAGTGTGGGTGGCACATGAAATCTTATACCTTAAATAAAATTTTGTACTTTGAATAAAATAGGGCACAAACTACTCCTGTCCAATGCATCCACAAACCTAGAAAAAGAGGAGATTGGATTTATACCATGCCCTTCACTACCCAAGGGAGTCTCAGAGCATCTTACAAACTCCTTTCCCTTCCCCTCCCCACAACATTCACCCTGTGAGGTAGGTGGGGCTGAGAGAGCTCTGAGACAACAGCTGGTACAGAGCTATGGCTTGCCCAAGGCCATCCAGCAGGTGCAAGGGTGGGGAATCAAACCCGGGGAATCAAACCCGGTTCTCCCATATTAGAGTCTGCGCACTTAACCACAACACCAAACTGGCTCCTAGGGTTGTTCTGCCAGTGAACTAGGGTTGCCAACTCCAGGTTGAGGAAATCCCTGGAGATTTGGGAGTGAAGGGTAGGGTTTAGGGGAAGGAGGGACCTAAACAAGGCATAATGCCATGGACTTCACTTTCCAAAGGAGCCACTGACCTGATCTCTGTAGTTCAGAGCTCAGTTGTAATTCCAGGAGATCTCCAGACCCCACCTGTAGGTTGGAAACCCTAAAAAATCATATTCAGCATACTAGTTCTGTAGGAAGGCAATTTGATTTCCATGGGAACCTAACCTTTAGGAACTGATTCCAATCCAGTGTGGGAATAATTGTTCAGGCAAGATTTTGTATAGATGGGACAAAAAATAATGTTTTTACTGATTTTGTCAAAACTATTTTGACAGCAAGGTAAACAGAATAAGAAGCAAAAGGTGGATGTGGCTGGATAACCACACTTCTGGTAACATTGGGTGTGGCCTAATATGTTAATGAGCTGTGCTGTCAGGGTGTGGCCTAATATGCTAATGAGTTCCTGCTGGGCTTTTTCTACAAAAAGAGCCCTGGTAAAGTTATATCCAAGCTAAAGACTAGTAGCATTGGTAATAGCAGGGCTTGGCCATGTTTTCTGTGGTTATCCTAACTACACACACAAATACACATTCCACCTCAGAGTTTATGTGTCTCATTATTAACATCCAAGGAAGTATACAGACATCTGTAGTTTATTAAACCTTTAATGTGTTTAAAAAATTAGGTTTAAAGGATGAGACATCTTGGGTTACTTATCTGCATCATGACTGTTTCAAGTGACACAGGAAGTAATTGTTTGTGGGTCACATAGAGACAGAATGAAGACTGTGTACTTGTGACTCTAGTTATGACATGAAGTTAGGTCTATGTTCCAATCTGCTTCTCTGATTCCTTGCTGCTATTTTTTTCCAGAGTAATTAGTCTGTAGCTATAAATAATTCTAAAACACTGCACTACTAAGGTCAAGTGAATGGAAACAGGAAGAGCTATACCAGAGATATCATCAAGAAAGAATGTGCAAAGACTATTCCTGTAGCCAAAAGAAATGAAAAGCTTTAATGGATGACAGATGAAACTCTTAAAATTGCTATAGACGAGAAGCAAAAGTAAAAGGTGACATAAATAGAATCAGAAGTCTAAATGCAGTGTTCCAGGGACTAGCACACAGAGACAAAGAGAACTACAGATGGGATATCAATAGAGCTATTTCAAGCCACAAAAATGGAGTCCATCAGAATCTTAACAAAAATATGCCAACAAATAAGGAAAACAAAACAATGCCCCACAGACTGGAAACGCTCAATCGACAATCCAATTCTGAAAAAAGGAGGCATCAAAGACTGCAGCAACTATTGGACCATCACATTAATTTCTCACATGAGTAAAGTAATGTGCAAAATCTTCCAACAAAGACTGTTACCATATATGGAACAAGAAATACCAGATGTTCAAGCTGGATTCAGATAAGGAAGTGGCACTAGAGATCACACTGCAAATTTACATTGGTTACTGGAGCATACAAGGGAATTCAGAAGAAAATCAGTTTGTCTTTCATAGATTATAGCAAAACTTTTGACTATGTGGATCATGAAAAGCTATGGTTGGTTTTAAAAGAAATGGGTGTGCCACAACATCTGATTGTTCTGATGCATGACCTATACTCTGGATGAGAGGCTACTGTTAGGACAGGATATGGAGAAACAGAATAGTTTCAAATTGACAAAGAAGTCAGATTAGGCTGTATTTTATGTCCCTATTTTATACACAGAACATACAATAAGGAAAGCTGGATTAGAGTTAGATGAAAATGGAGTCAAAATTGGTGGAAGGAACAATTTGAGATAGTTAGATAACATTACTGGCAGAAAACGGTGAAGACTTAAAACAACTATTGATGAAGGTTAAAGTAGAAAGTGCCAAAGCAGGATTAAAACTGAACATCAAGAAGACAAAAGTAATGACTACTGATGAATTATACAACTTTAAGGTTGATGATGAAGAAACCAAAATTGTTAAAAGATTTTCTGCTCCTTGGCTCAATCATCAACCAAAAGGGAGACTGCAACCAAGAAATCAGAAGGAGATTGAGAATGGGAAGGCAGCCATGTAGGAGCTAGAAAAGATTCTTGAATTTAAGGATGTTATCACTGGCAACCAAGATCAAGATATCTCATACTATAGTATTCCCTATTACTGTGTATGAGTGTGAAAGTTCGACAATGAAGAAAGCTGACAGGAATGAAGTTTATTCATTGGAAATGTAGTGTTGGAAGAGAGCTTTACAGATCCCACAGACTATCAAAAAGAAAAATGAGTGAGTTCTAGATCAAATCAAGGCTGAACTCTCCCTAGAAGCTAAAAGGACCAAACTGAGGCTAGCGTACTTTGGTCACACAATGAGAAGACAACAGTCACTGGAAAAGACAATAATGCTATGAAAAGTTGAAGGCAGCAAAAAAAGAGGGACACCCAACATGAATGAGATGGATTAACTCAATTAATAAAGCCATGGCCCCTAGCTTGAAAGACCTGGCCATGACTGTTAACGATAGGATGTTTTGGAGGCAATTAATTCATAGGGTCACCACAGTTCAGAAACAACTTGATGGCACTTAACACACACACGTGTAAACAAGGCAAGACATTTCTGAGGTGGTGATAGTGTACATCCACTATAATATTCGCCAGGGTAGAACTGAAATATCCCAGTGTATATAATGCAGATGGAAAATTTGTATTTTCTCTCATTCATTTCCAGTCCTTCTAGTGAATGAGGTAACACAAGTGAATTCACAGTTTTAAGGGCTGATCTCAGGTGCTCCTCTGCTATCAGTAGAACTTCTGTTGGTAATATCATACAAGTTCTTGAACTGGGAAATAAATTCAGAGTGATATGATCACATCGTGAGCATAGTACCAGTTTTTCAGAATTGTGTGTGTGTGTATGGGGGGGGGGGGGATTTACAGTTGAAAAAGTCAAAGCAAGATATTCTGACTTACCTGTCTCTTTTGTTAGTTAATTTGACTAATAATTAAAAGGTAAACAGTACTAATTACTTAATCACAAGACAATCACAGCCTAGTTGTCTTAGTTTTAGCTGTGCTGTATCTATAAGAATGTCATGCTAGCTAACAAAAATGAATGCATAGCTTTAGAGACCTACATTTGTAACTATTCTCTTAAAGATTCTTACCTCCACCCGTTTTGGAAATTGATCAGTGATCTCTCTGTAGACATGATCTAACTTCTGTTCATCCCTGACAGACATGGTACCCATTTGCTCCGTTTCCCCCCTATTTTTGTCTTGTCCATTATTTGTTCTTTAAGGAATTCTTCCAATAAATTCAGCTCTTCTTGGCAGGTGTTCAGGACATTTTAGTAAGACACCAATCTTTCATATATATTAGATCTTGTTACCATGTCTTGGATCCAGACTAATGTATCCACAGGCAAAGTATGATCCCCCCCCCCAGTGGCATTTTAGGCTGCTGTGAAAGAAAGCTGGAAATTTTGCACGCCACAGAGGAAAGCTCTTGCTCCTGTGGAAATATTAGTCTGGATCCAATGACTTACCCTATTAGTATTTCTCAATTGTGCGGTAAGTGATACTGTGGAATGTGAGCTGGTTTGCTGAGGACTTTGTTCGGTCTGTAATACCTTTTGACAATATTCCCATTAATATTCTGAATACCTTCAAAATAAATGACCTTCTGAAGAATGAAACACAGTATTCTGTTGTCTGAGACTGGCACATCAACCCTGAACACACTTGCTTGGAAATTAGTCCCACTGATTGCAATGGGATTTAGGTCAGCAATCTCATGACCCAAATTGGCTCTGAATGTGAATTTAAATGCTGTCACAGCTGGCTGCATGGCTTACCGTTCCACTGCATGACCACATCAATCTTCAGAGTAAGATGAGGAAAGTGGAGAAAACAGCACAGCTATCCCATTCTGAGGACCAGATAGGTCACAAGGTGGGACAAGCCGACTATGGCTTTGTCAACACAGTCCTTCACAGCACATCTCGAATTTGGCATGTGATCAGGAGGATGTTTTTGGATTATGTGAATTAGCTTTTTGAGTTTAATTTTAGGGATCTGTGGCATGATAAAATGTTAATCCTGTTCCCACAAGTCATTCCCATGACTAAATTCATCATGTGGGAAGGGTTGATACGCATGCATAACTATGAATCAGACACAGCTACGCCAAGAATCTGGGAATGCTTCAGAATATTCATTAGACATGTCTAAATTCTCCTCACATTGTGATCTCAGCCATGGGAATAAGTTGTGGGAGCATGGGAGTCAGAACCTGGAAGTTAAAATCCAATTTTGTGAACTGCAGGAGACGTGGGTGGAGGGCCTAGTGCTGTGAACGACAGCTAGAGACAATGCAGCCTACAGAGCATGTGGGGAGGCTCAAAGCTTCTAATCACTGGCACAACTAATGGGCAAAATGTTCTTTACAGGAGCTTTAAAGAAAAGAGTCTGGAAACCACGGAGATAGATGTGCAATCTAGAAGGAATGAAACAAAAGAATAGAAGAAGAAGAAGAAGAGATTGGATTTATACCCCGCCCTCCACTCCCCAAGGGAGTCTCAGAGCGGCTTACAAACTCCTTTTCCCTTCCCCTCCCCACAACAGACACCCTGTGAGGTAGGTGGGGCTGAGAGAGCTCTTTCCCAAGCTGTCCTTGAAGGAACAGCTGGTACAGAGCTATGGCTTGCCCAAGGTCATCCAGCCAGGTGCAAGTGGAAGAGTGGGGAATCAAACCCAGTTCTCCCAGATTAGAGTCCGCGCACTTAACCACTACACCAAACTGGCTCTCAGAAGAAATCAAGGACTTTTTTTGTAGAAAAAGCCCAGCAGGAACTCGTTAGCATAATAGGCCACACCCAACAGCAGAAACTCATTAGCATATTAGGCCGCACCCCTGACAGCACTGCTTATTAGCACAGCATATTAGGCCTCATCCCATGTTACCAGAAGAGTGGTCATCCAGCCACACCCACCTTTTGCTTCTTATTCTGTTCACCTTGTTTGTTGTCAAAACCCAGGGCTTTTTTGTAGCAAGAATTAATTTGCATGTTAGGCCACATACCCCTACTGTAGCCAATCCTAATGAGTTTCTGCTGTTGGGTGTGGCCTATTATGCTAATGAGTTCCTGCTGGGTGTGACCAACTCAGGAGCCAGCCGGAACTCCGTTCCTGTGCGTTCCTGCCCAAAAATAGCCCTGGAAGAAATATCCTTGCCAATAAATGATACGTTATCTGATATAGTTACATATCAGTGTAGAGAGGAAAGTATATACAATTTGGACAACACAATTTTTATTCTAAAGGTTTAAAAACTTCCCTTTAAGAAGCACTTGTATAACAACGTTTTATACTTATTTTTTTGTAGAGAATAGCAATGTCCCTGTGGAACACAAAAATGAGAACAATAAAATCCCTAAAATTGAATATTTATATGCTGAAAAACATTTTTATAAATGTTTAGCATGCAGTAGATTGATCTTAAACAAGTTAATTTTTTTTTAAAAAATTATGATGCTATTACAGCACTGTACCACTGAACAAGAGAGAAACACCATAAAAATAAATTATAAAGATGTGCATTCAGATTTCAATGAATAAAAAACTGAATGAATATTCCACTGTTCTTTAGTTAGTATGTTTATAACTGAATGAAACACTTACGAATGGAAATAATTGCAGACATTTATTAGTCTTTTGGCCTTATGACAGACCCCGTTCACTTCCCTCCCTCAGAGACAAGTTCTAATTTTTATACTACCCTTTTGCCAAAGAAGAAACCTCTTTTCTTCTTTCCCCAGTTTTATCCTCAGAACAACCCTGTGATGTGGGTTAGGTTGAGAGATAGCAACTGCTTTAAAGTCCGTCAAGGAGTTTCACAGCTCAAAAGCTGTTTGAACCAGGGCTCCCCAGAGCTAGTCTGACATGCTATTCACGGCAATACAGAAGCACTCATCTTCTTTTAGTTTGCTTTGCCACTGCCATTGCAACGTTGGAGCTGAGCTGCCTGGGGAAAGAGGCCCTGTCTTGGGTCTTCCAAATGCCTGCTCTGAATGCTGTCCCACCTCTCAGGGTACCAAACACTCCCGAGTGCTGGCCTTTCGAATGCATCGGTCTGCCTACTCTGTAACACAGCAGACTTTTCTGGGTATCCAAATGCAGCCAAATGCTCTGCACCCACTTGACAGATGCTTTTCAACATCTACATGAAGCTGCCGGGAGAAGTAATTTGGAGATTTGGGCTGGGACAGCGTGTTCCCAGTATGTGGATGACACTCAACTCTATCCTGCGCTTTCAACAGATCCCAGGGAGCCTGTGGAGACCATGAACTGGTGCCTGGAGGAAGTCTGGGGATGGATGTGGGCCAGGGGCGTAGACTTTGTAAATCCCCGGGGGGGGGCTCTTTCGTGCGTGCACGCACGGGACCATGTCCCCGCCGCTTTTCCCCCTGCCCCCCGCCCCAGGGAGGCAGACCCGGCGGGGTGAGCGGGGGGCGGCGGCGGGGGCTGCTGCCCCGTAGGGGTCCTTGAAGTCGTGCTGGCGCGCTTCCCCCCGATGCTGCAGCTGCCTGCCGCCCAGAGCCAACACCAGGCTGCCCGGCTGCTGCCCCAGAGCCCGCTCGCCGGCTGGGTTGGGGGGCCGGCCGGCGCGGCGGAGTCCCTGTGCCCGCCCATCATGCCGGCTCTGGCCCCCCTCCACCCCCCCTCCTTGGCGGCTGCCTTCTGCTGTGCCCGGCACCCCCCGGGCTCCCGGCAGCCCTCCCCACCTCCCCCACCAGTGGGCGCTCCATTTTGCCGGGGGTGGCTGAACCCCCCCCCCGGGAAATTTCGGGGGAGGCTCAAGCCCTCGAGCCTCCCCCGTAGTTGACGCCTATGATGTGGGCTAAAAAGCTGAAACCTAATCATGACAAAATGCAAGTTCTACTGGCAGAAGGAATGCGGCAGGAATTGGGGTGCTTCCTGTTCTGGATGGAGTTGTCTTCCTATTAAAGGAGCAGGCTCATAGCTTGGGGTGCTGCTGAAAAGGAGGTGGCAGTGATGGCCAGGATCTATGTTAGGCTGCCCATGAAGAGTGTCCAGAAACTACAGCTGGTCTGTAATGCTGACCCAGAATTCTGGCTGGAGCAGGTTGTAGGGACCATATTTTCCAGGTCCAATTCAAGGCACTGGTATTAGGGTGGCCAGGTCTGCCACTATGGTGGGAGATCTTCCACTGGCATTTCCTGCTGCCACTTGGAGCAATGATGGCAGAATTCTTTTTTTTTTAAAAAAAATTCTATAATTGCATGCTGTCATTTCCAGAGAAAAACTGGCAACTAATGCCAGTCCTCTTTAGGAACTAATCAAAACTCATAGAATTTCTAGCAATTCCTAGGGAGATAATGATATAAGTTTCAGTTTTATTTATTTATTTATTTAAAACATTTTGATGCAGACCTGATCAGGGTTCCCAAAGTGGCTCACATTAAAACATCTGAACAACAAACATCACTTCTCAATATCTTCCTATGGACCCTGCCGTACTTCTTTTACACTTAAGAGACTCATCCTTAGGTGAAGAACCTCTTTTTCCCTTAACTATATTTTTACTTACAGCGGCCAAGACGTCCATCGCGGCTTCTTGGAAATCGGGTACTCCTCCCACTTTGGATCTTTGGAGAAAGAAACTCTGGGATCAGTTTATTATGGACAAGATCACTTACAGTATTGACCCCTCCAGTGCCTCCTCAGATGCTACTTCCTCTCACTTCGTGCGCACCTGGTACTCTTTCCTACAATACATGACTGAGAAGAACCTACTTCCTCAAGATCCAAACTACTCTACCTGGCTTCACTTCTGAACTTACTTACCTGTCTCTTCTCTGCTACTTTCCTCACTAACGGCTGTCACCTCATTTCTTAGAACACAACAGTAACTTGGGTGATTATTCCTTGTTTAGCCTTGATTTTTAAGAGCTATGCTGTAACTCTATTTGCAAGACTGGTATCTTTGTCTTATTATTCGAAAGTTTACGTAACAGTAATTTGCTTATCTGTTGATATCATATTGTTATTTGCAGAATGTTCATAGCTGTGTAACTCTTTTTTGTCAAATAGTTCTCTTTAATAAAAGGAAAAAAATTATGTAAAAAAAAACATCTGAACAAGTAAAAACGTTTAAATTATAAAATTGTTAAATTGTTTTTAATGAAGTGTTTTATATTGTTTTAATATTTATTATGTTTACAGAATCCTGGTGTACCAGGTCTTGTACGCTGCTCTAAGCCTGCGGATGTGGGGAGAGCGGCTTAGAAAATAAATAAATAAATAAATAAATAAATACATACATACATACATACATACATACAAAAAACACACACACACAAACAAATAAAAACACACAAACAACACCAGAACCAGGGAGAAGGGTCTGAGTCTGTTACTGCAGGTATGCCAAAGGACATGAAAAAGTCTTCAACTGCTGGTGGAAGACACTGATAGAGGGAGACAGTTGAAATTTCCTGAAGAGGGAGTTCCAAAGTTCTGGTACCATGACCAAGAAAGCCGTATCTCAGGTCACCATCTGTCTAGCCTCAGGCCTCCAAAGATGACCAGAGTGAATGGGTAGGTTCATGTGGGAGAAGGCAGTCCTTATGGTATGTTGATCCCAGGCCATACAGGGCTTTGAAGGTCAGTACCAGCATCTTGATTGAGCCCAGAAGCAAATTGGAAGCCAGTGTAGACAGAACAAGACTGGAGTGATATGGTCCTTGCAACGCACTGCAGTCAACACACTGGCCAGACCATTCTGTACCAACTGCAGCTTTCAGAGAGTCTTCAAGGGCAGCCTCAAGTGGAGTACATTGCAGTAATCTAATGCAGATGTTACCAGGGCATGTACGACAGTGGCAAGATCTTTTCTGCCCAGGAAAAGATGCAGCTGGCTCAGCAGCCAAAGCTGGTGGACGGTATCCCTGGCCACCACTGCCATCTGCATATCCAACGGAAGGCTTGGCTCCAGTAGCACCACCAAGCTATGAACCTGATCCCTTAGGGGAGTGCAACCCTATCCAGAACAGGGAATAACCCATTCCCTCAGTCAGGCTCCACGCCTGCCCACCCCCAGTAGGCCCTGTTTTGTCCTGATTAAATTTCAGTGTGTTACCCCTCACGTATTCCAAAACTGCCCCCAGGGAGCTGTTCAGTTTCTACGGCCTCCCTGGGATCTGCTGCTAGTGTGAGATGGAGCTGAGTGTGCCTAATGAGAAAAAAGATTAATGCTGCTGGTAAATTTGGAGGCAGCTGTGTCCTGCAATGAAGTTTATCCTTCTCATAAGTGGTGTTTGGCCACTCAGCTAAGAGGACTGTCAGCTCTTGATGAAGAAGTTTCTTGAAACGGTCACTATTGAATGTCCATCGGGAGTTCTTCCAGCTGATGATACATTATTATAAGAGGTCCTTGCCAGTGCTACCACAGGAGGATTCATCTGGAGGGGGCTGAGATTTATTACTTTTACAGCCCAGCTTGAGGACTCTTATTTTTCTTTGGTCGAGGTGGACCTAAAGACATTTAATATTGATGCCAACTTTGGATATTATTCATATTCTGGATGGGACTGTGTATTACATGTGTGTAATAAAATTTGTATGTAACTGGATAATAACAGACTCAGAAACTGCTGATTTCAATTCATTATATTTATTTGTTCATGGTTTTCATCACTCTCTCTTGTATTGATATCTGCATATTGGTGGCAACTCAGAAGTGACATCACACCACGAGTGAAGGGCATCTCATGCAGGGCTCATTCCGTAGCAGGAGCTCCTCTGCATATTAGGCCACACACCCCTGATGTAGCCAATCCTCCAAGAGCTTACAGTAGCCCCTGTAAGAAGAGCTCTGTAAGCTCTTGGAGGATTGGCTACATTAGGGGTGTGTGGCCTAATATGTAAAGGAGCATCTGCTACGAAATGAGCCCTGAATGTCACAACCCCCTGGACTCTCTCCAGTTGCCAAACCATGTCTGAAGCTCTGCTTAGGTGCTTACATCATCTGAACCTAGACAGGTGGCAACCTGATAAAGTGCCTTCTCAACCACGGCACCAAGATTACGGAATATTCTCCCCCCAAGGAGATACATCTGCCCTTTTCTAATCATTGTTTCCCACCAGCAGGGGAATGCTTCTCCGAGCTATCTGGTATTCCCTCACTGATTCTCACTGACCCCTCCTGCTGTTTATCTATACACTATTAATGACATGGCCCCCCCCTAGAAATAATTAAATCTGTGGACTGGGGCCACACATATGCCGAACAGATTTTTCGGCAGACTTAGGACTCCTAGGTTTTTGGAAAAATCTTAAAATAAAAATGAAGAGATATAGGGGGTTTAAATCCCCTGCCAGTACATTTGCGTTGTCTATGCATGCGCAGACAGTGTTCCTACCTGATCAGAACAGGGCCACTCCAGCCTGGCCCGGTGGCAGGTACTGACAGCCACTCTGGGGCGAGCCTCAGCATCAAAGGATGCTGGTAGCCATGCCAGATCCAGCAGTAGCAGAGGAAGACACCAGGCTCAAGGCTTGGCACTGGTGGGGGAATATGGAATTCCCCCCAGCTCACAGTGGCGGAGGATGCCCAGCATCTGCACCATGGCCAGCAGGGGTGGCAGAGGACACTGGAGGCAGAGGAGGATACCAGCAGCCATGCTAGGCCCAGCAGCAGTGGAGGAGGATGCCAGGCTCAAGAGCAGTTCCAGGCTTGGCACTGGTGGGGGGGGGGGATGAGATTTCCCCCATGAGTCCCGTCACCCCAAGCCATAAGGGGAATAGGCAGAGGGGGACAGGGGTTCCCCCTTGCAAGTGTCATGAGTCCCCACTTATATGTTTACACATATATAGTTTTATATATATTTATATGTGTTTTTAATCTTGTTTTAACGATTTTGTTCATTGCCTTGGGGATGCTAAGTTGGGTGGAAAGACGATGCCGTGATCTGTGCCTAAGGTTGCCAGGTCTGGGTTGGAAAATACCTGGAGACTTTGGGGGGTGGGTCCGGGAGAGGGTGGGGTTTGGGGAGGGGAGGGGCCTCAGCAGGGTACAATCCCATAGAGTCCACCCTTCAAAGCAGCCATTTTCTCCAGGGGAGCTGATCTCTGTCAGCTGGAGATCCGTTGTAAAAGCGGGATATCTTCAGGGCCCACCTGGAGGCTGGCAACCCTATCTATGCTGGGCTGGAAGACAAGCCTAGCGAGGCCTAGGTTCAGGAGAGACTTTTGCAGGGGGTAGAAGGCTTTCAGCCTACAACTCCCCTGATGCTTGATGGTGGTGTTAGCCAATGGGAGCTTGGGGAATATGTGAGAAGGGAACTGTAGCTGTATAACTTGACAAAGGGTACTTTTTCTCTTTACTGCGGCCTTTCCTGAGACAGAGAGTCAAGCTGAGGGGAAAGTCTGGACTGGGAGAGAAGTCCCTCAGTGGGATGGAGTGAGAACAGGCAAGAGGCCTGGTATAAGAGGCTGTAGGCCTTAAGTAGTACCAGTTAAGGAAAAACAGTCACGTTAGATTCATTTTAGTTTACCTTTAAACACTGTTACTGATTTGAATGCACCTCGTCTTGTTTTCCCTGCCCCAGTATTGTTTAAATAAACCTCGTTGTTTAAGTGTTCTGCCTGGTCATCATGCCTCATGTTTCTTGGTTAAAAGAGGGCATTTGGAAGAGTTTTAATTCTTCTGATTTCATGCACTAAAATCAGCTTATTTTACAATTCCTCATTTATTTATATGCAGATGATACAGTTCTTTTGTCACACACAAATATAGGCTTAAAAGGAACATTGCAAGCATAGTATTCATTGTAATAATGAAAAGCTAGTGGTAAATAATTAAAAAGCTAATTAAATGGGACTTACTTCTGAGCAGAGCTACTGGTCACTCCCTGACTCTCTTGTAAGTCTGCCCGCAAATGCACCCTTGGTCGGTTTAGTCAGTACAGAAATTACCGAAAGGGGCCGAATTGTAACTGAATGCAAATCCTAATGAGTGGAGGTGAAAGTTTACATGTTAATGCTGCTTTAATTCTTGTGTAATACTGAAATAGGGAATAAAATAGTATTAAAGCTGGCTATATTTTCCAATAGCAAATGGTAGTTTTTATTCCCCTTCAATCAATGCTCATTGAGGATGCTAACAACCAACAACATGGATCATTTCAGTCTTGCTGCGTACAGGAAAGACTTGACTTCTCCAACAGGACTCTAAAGCATGAACTGTGAACTGAACAAGATTTGGGGCCCATTATTCTACATTTTTGTTTATGACAGTGCTCAATAACCAGATGTCTCCTGCAAAAAAACGCATGCCTGCCTGCAGCAAAAATAAAATAATTTGCCTGTACTCTTGAGTTTCCCCCCAACCCATCAGCTAGCGATTGGCTTATTTCCTGAAGCATGGAAGTTCATACCCCTTGTATTTATTTTCAATCCTACATAATATACCCATAGATATTTTCATTATTTATAGAATGGGTCGGGGTTTTGTGCAAATTCAGTTATATCATGCACAATAAAGGTCCAGGTGTATTGGGCAGGGCGCATAAAATTATATTAACTAAAGTTGTATGAAAAAGTGGTATCCTTAATTTGAACACTGATTTAAACACACACACACACACATATTTTACTTATTTGTCATGACCCCATGTGCTAGGAATCAAAGGAGTTACTTGCTTTGTTAGCTGTATGAGACTATAATTTGCAGTTTGTTTTCAAAAGCTGAATCACTGTTTTCAGATACCATTCCTCAGGAAATGTGTTTTCAATTATCTCCCACCCCTTTCGTCTGAGACTAACCACACAACTTATTTTAACAAGTCATACTAATTTTCTCATGAAGATCCATTGCTCGTAGAGAGACTTTTGGGAGACAATATGCCATTTATTTCAGTGCAAGCAAGAATTCCATTTTGGACTCGTGAAAAGTAGGAATTGGTATCACTTCACAAATACATGTAAACGACTCAATAGGTATAAAATAAACATAACTGGAGCATATTTTTTCTTTTATTTTGTTTATGACGTGTACAGAATATTCTTGTTTAGGGATGGGCTGTATCTGGGTCCTGAGAACCAGAAGGTTATGATTTGCAATGGACCTCCATATTAAGGGAGTCAGTCTTTCTCCCTCCAGCAACATTTCCAAGCCTGGGAAGGCCAGCCTCCATTGCCCAGCTTCGGCACCTAGATCCCTTAAGAGAAACGATCTCTTTGGTCCTTTCCTTCTTTTCCTGTACTATTCATGGGCTGGAGAAACTAATCACCTATTATGTAGTAATCAGGGCTATTTTTGGGCAGGAACGCACAGGAACCTACACCTACAGCCCCCTGGGTTCCCCAGGTGCCTCACAAGCCGCGGGGTGCCTGGGAAAGCCAATCCAATCCAGGGAGTGTTCCCCAGGTGCCCTGTAGCTGTGGGCGCCTGGGGAAGCCGATCCAGAAACTGCCTTCCTTCCCTCAGGTTCCCCATGCGCCCCGCAAGCTGCGGGGCACCTGAGGAAGCCGATCCTGGGAGGAAGCTGCACGGTCAGGGGTGTGGCCTAATATGCTGTTGGGTGTGGTCTGTTATGCTAATGAATTCCTGCTGGGCTTTTTCTACAAAAAAAGCCCTGATGTAGTTCATGCTAAATCAAGTTACCTAGGCGTCTTTCACATTACCTTAAAATCCACCTTCATTACCCGATAGCATATTTTTTTCTTGTGTCCAGAGAACTTTATAAACATCCCAAAACTGGCTCATATTTTCCATTTCCCCCCATTTCTAATAAAACTGGTTCCCCCCCCCCCAAAAAAAAGCTACATGTATCCTCAGCAAAGCTTCTGCTTGTAATCTGAACTAAGGTTTTCACACCCTGGTCTGCCAAAACCTGCCAAGAAAGGGAAGGCAGGTTTGGGTTGGTGTTTTTTTTTTTGGTACATCCCAGTAGAGAAATGTTTCAACAATAGAAGGCTCCTGCGTTGAAACAAGCAGTCTTCCCCATTGGGGCACCTTCCTCTTTGCTCTGCCTTGTGTGTGTGTGTGTGGGGGGGGTATGTGTGTCCCTGTCTCTCTCTGGTCTGGTTTCCTCTCTCTGCCTCTCTCTCCAGCCTGAGAAAACCAGAATCGTGTCCCCCTCTTGCATACTGAAGCCAATGGTGCTACTCTCATGTAAGATCCACCCGATCATCTCTTCACCCTTTGCACATTTCTCCCCAGTGGGGAAAACCCTTCTTTTTGTTACATTCTTTTAATGTTTTCCAGGGGTCCTTTCGTAGAAAAAGAGCTGCAGGAGCTCATTAGCATAACTCATTAGCATAGGCCACGTCCCTTGACATCACCGGAAGTGTGTCAGGAAGGGAATGTCAGTTTCAGCCCCATTATATACCCTATGGGCCATTGAAATCAATGGCAAAAACTCATAGGGTATATGAGGGGCTGGAGGAAAGGGGGTTTGAGGGAGAGGCTCCAAACTTGCAGGGTAGCTGCTGGGGCCTCTCCTCGAAATACCCACCAAGTTTCAAGAAGATTGGACCAGGGGGTCCAATTCTATGGGCCCCAAAACAGGTTGTCCCATCCCCTCCATTGTTCTCTATGGTGGGGAAAAATGTTACCTTTTTTTCTGCCATAGAGAACAATGGAGGGAATGGGGGTAAGCTGTTTGGGGGCCTATAGAATTGGACCCCCTGGTCCAATCTTCTTGAAACTTGGTGGGCATTTCGAGGAGAGGCCCCAGCAGCTACCCTGCAAGTTTGGAGCCTCTTCCTCAAATCCCCTCCCCTCCAGTTGCTTTTAAAATTGCCATCAAATTTCGGCAGCAATTCAGCAGCAGGCTAAATCAGATTAGAGAATCTGATTCAATCCGTGGCTGCCCTAGTGGCCACTCCTGAGCTGGCGGAGCTTCGCTCCGGCCCCAACGGACCCCTGCTTTTAGGTACACAAAAGCTGACAAAGACAGACTGTGAAAAGGTCACTCAGTAAGGAGAAGAATTTGAACCTGGACCTCCTTTCCCCAAATCTGGCATTTTAACCATGATACTGAAATGAAGAAGAAGAAGAGATTGGATTTATACCCTGCCCTTCACTCACTTGGAGTCTCAGAGCGGCTTACAAACTCCTTTTCCCTTCCCCTCCCCACAACAGACACCCTTGTGAGGTAGGTGGGGCTGAGAGAGCTCTTTCCCAAGCTGTCCTTGAGAGAACAGCTGGTACAGAGCTATGGCTTGCCCAAGGCCATCCAGCCAGGTGCAAGTGGAGCAGTGGGGAATCAAACCCGGTTCTCCCAGATTAGAGTCCGCGCACTTAACCACTACGCCAAACTGGCACCAAAATGGCTGTCACCTTCTGATTGTCTAGACTGGGCCACAGCCTAAAGGATTTGGATGCTCCTCCCCCCCCCGCAAGAATGAGATGGCACTAAGAAATAGCACCAAAATGAGTGACATAATAGACTCCAGCATCTGGAGAGGTCTCTTGGGCTTTTTTCAGACAAAGTCTGATTTGGATGCCAGAGTGGGTGGAGCCAGAGTCCAACAACTTTCGCTGTTAGTCATCCTTATACAAGAATCCGGTTTCTGAAATAAGCTAATAAAACACCGATTTACTGGCATGTCTTGCATAATGGGTTGAAGCACTGTCTTCTTGTTCCCATCAATTTAGATCAACTAGACGTAACATATGCGAGGGATTATTTACATTTTTTCACCAGTAAAACTGAGTCAATGATGATAGTTCTGTTTTCCCCAGAGATCCCATGCAGTATTGGTAAGGCCTGTTGTTTTCTCTTTTTCTGTGACGGCTGGGCCGTGTTATCCTCCTTGTCCTTGCCAAAATTGTATGGCTTATTTTTGTTGCTTGAGACTGACTGTATGTAGCTTTGATCCCTTCTTCGTAGGAACCTTGGCCATTTGCCTATTTTGGCATCTAATTTCCTTGCTTCGTTCTCTCTTCACTGTCATCAGTTCCCGCCTCCCTCCCCTTGATGTAATAGTGCTTGCAAACAATAAATCTATTTTTACTCTGCTGTTTTTGGCTAGAGATTGGCAACAAGAGGGGGGGAAAATCCCGACTGTTTTGATCATCCTGTCTATAATGAATGCACGACAATGATTTCTACTTAAGGCTGTTTTTACATCTGACTTTCCCGCTGGAATCATTCTAGTTCCAAAAAAACCTGCCCACACCTCTGTGCGGTGTGAAAACGTGCTGCTACTGAAATGTCCACATCTACTAATTGCCCTCCTGGGGTCAAGCTAGTATTCAACCGGCTTTATTCTGCTTTAAACAATTGCTGTTGATTAGTGCACTTAGACCCCCTGGAGTGAAATTTCACACCACTGTGAAATCAGCACAGGAAAAGACAGCAGTCAAACTACTTTAGAGGGGAAGTGTAAAATGACCCTAGGAAACATCTAACTGTACAGAAACATCCTCGTCTATTATAATTTAGGAAGCCTTGCATTTCATTGTACGATGCACACAGAGATGCTCTTCCTACTTAATAGGATGAACCGGTGGCATATTTTTTTAAAGTATTCCATTCCCCCCCCCCCAAATCTTAAAACAATTGACAAAAAAGTGTGCCAAATCCTATGATTTGTTCCAGAAATATATCAAAACTATCACAATCCTGGTAAATCACTGAAAATATCCAAGCCCTTCCTTATGTTTTGGTGTTCTATGATTAGATAAAAAAAGGAATTGCACCTAATAATTCAAGCAAATTCAAGAACAAAACCATGCCTGTAAAGAGCTAGATTATATTTATTTATTTATAACTTAAACTTTTAGACTGCTCTCCCCTGTGCGCACAGGGCTCAGGGCAGTGCACGATAAAACATATACATAAATTAATAAAAACAGTTCAAAAACAGTAAAGTACTAATTGTGTATTACCAGGTGGTGCTAAGAAGAAAAAGAAGAAGAGATTGGATTTATACCCCACCCTCCACTCCCCAAGGGAGTCTCAGAGCGGCTTACAAACTCCTTTCCCCTCCCCTCCCCACAACAGACACCCTGTGAGGTAAATGGGGCTGAGAGAGCTCTTTCCCAAGCTGTCCTTGAGGGAACAGCTGGTACAGAGCTATGGCTTGCCCAAGGTCATCCAGCCAGGTGCAAGTGGAGGAGTGGGGAATCAAACCCGGTTCTCCCAGATTAGAGTCCGCGCACTTAACCACCAGTGTTCCCTCTAAGCTGAGTTAGTGTGACTTAGCTCACAGTTTTTTAGCCTCCAGCTCACACATTTTTGCCTTAGCTCAGGAAGGAGGGCTCCTGAGCAAACTAATTTATGCAGTAGCCAAATCGTTCCCTCATAACTTTAATGCCAGTAGCTCACAAAGCAGAATTTTTGCTTACAAGACTCCACAGCTTAGAGGGAGCATTGTTAACCACTACACCAAACTGGCTCTCTACACCAAACTGCTAAAAACTCCAGATTGTGCCATTGCCTTGTGGGGGAGGCAGGAAATGGGGAGGGAATGCCAGATATCACTGTCTGGCATTCCCAGATATCAGATGTCACTGATATCAGATATCAGATGTCACTGTCCTCAACCAAAAGCCTGGTGGAACATCTCTGCCTTGCAAGCCATGCAGAACTGCATGAGGTCCTGCAGGGCGCAGATGTGATTCAGCAGAGTTCCACCAGGCTGGGTCGAGGACAGCCAGATGTCTTTCAGGTTGTGGATCAACAGCAGGTTCTTCTCTGCAGAGCATAGTGTTCTTCGGTTATCAGGAGAGGCGGTCCCAAAGATATGTGGGTCCCAGACCATTCAGCACCTTGAACCTGATCAGGTACTCCACCTGGAGCCAATGCAGCTGGTGCAGCACTGATTGAATATGTGTGGTCCATGGTATTCCAGTAAGGACCCATGTCACCGCATTCTGGACCAGCTGTAGTTTCTGGATCAGTCTCAAGGCTAGCCCTGCATAGAGCAAGTTACAGTAGTCCAATTGGAGGTGACCATCGCATGGATTACTGTGCTTAGGTCAGGGCAGGATAGGAAGGGGACCAGTTGCCTGACCTGGCATGGCTGGAAAAACGCCGGTCTGGCAACATTTGTGATCTGGGTCTCCACTGATAAGGAGGCATCCAGAACCACACCCAAGCTCCTGACAGTTGGTGCCAGTATTAGGGGCACACCGTCAAGAGCTTGGAGTTGGTGTCCCAATCCTGAGTCTGCTCCACCCAGCCACAGAACTTCCATCTTAGCCGGATTCAGTCTCGAACAGCTCTGTTTCAACCATCCCACCATAGCCTCCAGCCCCTCAGCCAAATTCACTGAGTCAGCATCTGGCCACCTGCCGATCAACAGATACAGCTGGGTGTCATCAGCGTACTGATGACATCCTAGCCTGAAACTCCGCACCAGCTGAAGCCCATATGGACCTGGCAACGGGAGGTAAAAGGACTGCAGTTCAGTGGGAACTTTCCAAATCATTTTGCCAAAGGCCTTCAGAAGTTCGGTTCAGATTTGATCTTTTTTTGTGCCATGAAAATGGAAATCAATGACCTTACCCAAAGTATGTTCTGTCTATCTGGACAGAGTGTTTATTTCTCTTGGTATCTATACGAGGGGTCATTTCGTAGAAAAAGAGGTGCAGGAGCTCATTAGCATAACTCATCAGCATAACTTATTTGCATATGCCACACCCCCTGACATCACCAGAAGTATGTCAGAAGGAAGGAAGGAAAGAACGAATGAACGAAAGAAAGAAAGAAAGAGCTGGCAGAGAGGGGACAGCTACTAATCCAAGCCTAAGAAATACCACAATTCTGGGAGGATAGCTTCAGTGGTGGCTGAAGCCTTCACAAGGCTGGTCAGAAGAACAAGGACCTTTCCATTTGGGGTCATTTTGCTGCAGCCATGACACAAGCAGGCATTCCCCCGTGGGGGGGGGGGGCTGGCACCAATTCCCGGAGCTGCGCTCCCCCGAGCTCCTGCTCCAAAGGACCCCTGATCTATACTCTGCTTTTTGACCCCAGCTTACATGATTCTCTTCTTTCTTATTTTATCATCACAGTAGCAATTGAAATAAATTATGTTGAGAGAGATTGACTGGCTTCCATGACAGAGTAGGAATTTGAACGTGACAGAGTAGGGATTTGAATGCCTCTCTCCCAGTTCTTCACCTGGCACTCTAGCCACTACACCACCTGGTTCTTAGCTTTCTTTTATTTTCTTTCTTTCTTTCAAAAAGAACAGAGAAAAAACCCTCAAAATCCAGGGAAAATAATTTTTAAAACATCCAGCAACAAAATATGTTTTAAAAGACAAAAATATATCAACAGTGGTGGTAGATTTACACATAAGTTTCTAGCAATCGTTTCCAAATATCTAAAAATTAGTCCACATGCAATTATCATTTGTATGTCATGGGCACCGAGGATCAATTTTAATTGATCATCAGTTAGCCTCCAAGAGATGGGAAGATAGCTTAAAAGTTTATAAGCATTCTCAAAAATCAATGAACATTCTAATACAAAATTGATATGAACCTGTTCATGGATGTTACAGCTATTCTGTACCTAAGATTGTTTCCATAAAGGATCCCATTGGTCAAAATGATGTTAAGGATTTAAAAATGCAATTTATAGCTTATGTGCAGCAATGCTTTTAAATTTTCTACATTCCAGCAGTACTTTTGTCAGTGTGAACTGAGACCTGCCCTAGAACACACCCAACTTTCTCCTGTGGCTGTGCATTGGAGGGGACATTCCATAGTGGCAGGCAAGCTATTTTTTTCAGGACAGATAGTCTCACGGAGAAACTCCAGGGAAACTTAAAACGCCTTAAAAATTCCTTAAGCTGGATTTGAAAATCACTGGGACATCGGCACTAGATCATCCAGAAACTGCATACCCCGGCCTACACATGCTGAAAAGCACCCTCTCCTTGGAAATAATCTAGGGTCGCCAGCTCCTCCTTGAGAAATTCATGGAGATTCAGGGCTGGCGCCTGGGTAGAGTAGGAGGAGGGAGCTTTGTAGGGATTTAATGTAGGGTTGCCAACCTCCAGGTGGGGCCTGGGGATCTCCCGCTTTTCCAACTGATCCCCAGCTGACAGAGATCAGCTCCCCTGGAGAAAATGGCTGCCTTGAAGGAAGGACTCTGTGGCATTGTACCATGCTGAGGCCCCTCCCCTCCCCAAACCACACCCTCTCCTGGCTCCACCCCCAAAGTCTCCAGGTATTTTCCAACCCAGACCTGGCAGCCCTAATTTAATGTCACTCTAGGCCTTCTGTTTTTCCTAGACCCTGTGATATTCAATGGAGTCCGTCTTCTGGGGATGTCATTTCCTCTGCTCCTGCAGAGTGCAGGGGGTTGGACTAGATGACCTGCAAAGGTCCCTTCCAACGCCAGCATTCCATGATCCCTCCAGCAGAGCTGATCTCTGGAAACGAGCTGCGAACTCTAGGCCCCACCTTGGTCACTATAAATACTCCTGAGCTTCAGGCATTGGAAAAAAGGCACTCAAGGTGGAACCTCTGAAACGTAACTCCGGGTTTGTTTGTTTGTTTGTTTTGTGTGTAGGCTTTCCCCTCTATCATGTCTGCTGAGCATGCAAAATGCGTGGCGAGACAAGGGGAGCAGGCCAGGGTCCCCGTAGAATGCCTCCCTTAAAAGCCTGCTGCTCCACTTTCACTGAGGAAGTCAATCCCAATGAACTCTGGTTTACTTCCAAGTTGACCCTGAAGGGTCTGGGAAGTTCAACTGTAATCCCGTCCAGTGTTCCCTCGAAGCTGAGTTAGTGTGAGCTAGCTCACAGTTTTTTAGCTTCCGGCGCTACACATTTTTGTCTCGGCTCAGGAAGGAGGGCTCCAGAGCAAACTCATTGATGCAGTAGCCAAATCACCTGCTCACAACTTCAATGCCAGTAGCTCAGAAAGTAGAATTTTTGCTCACAGGACTCCACAGCCTAGAGGGAGCACTGATTCCTGCCTCGAGTGAGAGACACACTCTAGGCCGGGCATGGGGGCCAGGCGGCCCAGCCCGGCCTTGCTGGCGTCCTGGCTGCGTTGCGTTACCTGGTGACGCAGAGCAAGGCCAGCCTGCAGCAGCATCCACGGCGGGAGGGATGCAGAAGCGGTCCAATTCTCGGCGGCCGCCTCAGCCAATCAGCGGCGTCTCCTTTGCCCGGGATTTCCCCCCCAACCCCGCGGTGCTGGAGGCTGCAGCCGCTGCTCGCTCTGAGCCTCGGTTCCCGCGGCCACCGCCTTGCAATGGCTGGGAGGCAGCGACGGTGACCTTGCGGCCCCCGGAAAGCGTGCGCCCCCGCGGCCGGGGGAGCTGTGGCCATGGGCAACGTGCCGTCCGCGGTGAAGCACTGCCTCAGCTACCAGCATCTCCTCAAAGAGCAGCTGTGGATCGGGGAGCCCGCGCTGCAGCCGCCCGCGCAGGTACTGCCGCACGGGGACGGGCCTCGGCAAGGACCAGGCTGGGAGGGGTCTCGGCCCGCGGGAGTGGTCGCGGACGCCCCGCCCCTGCCTCGGCACTGAGGCGGAGGGATCTGGGCGGTGACGCGTTGAGAGGAAGAGAGAGGAGATGCTCTTGTGAAAATAGCCTAGCGGGGGTGCGGGTGTGTGTGTGTGTGATTCCGCTATCCGATGCAATAGAGGGCGGGGCTTCTGTTTCAATCCAAAGTGAAGAATCTAAGCCGAAGGATTGGGGGTGAGGGGTGGGGGGTGGGGGTGTTTCTTAGCCCAGCCACGATTCTCCCTGCGGTTTGACGGCGAGGGTCCAAGAGCGGCCACTGGCTCTGTATCGAGACCCTAACGCTGCAGTCTTGGGGCCCTTTTCTGTCGAGGGCAAGCCTGTGGAACGGTCGGGGACTGGCTTCTGAGGAAACGCGCATGGGCGCGGTGTGTCTCCGTTTCCTCTCTCCTTGCTGAAGTGTGATAAAGCTGACTGCATGCTTTTTGACACACAGCCAGTAGTCTGCCCGCTGTTTCAGCAAGAAAGGCAGGCTATAAAGAAATAATACTGCATATGTGCATGCATATTATTGAGACGCACGTGTGTGTACGCACAATATTATTTATTGTCTGCCTTTCTCGCTGAGACTCAGGGCAGATTACTGGTTGATCCACTAGGGTTGCCAGCCTCCAGGTGGGGCCTGGGGATCTCCCGCTTTTACAACTGATCTCCAGCTGACAAAGATCAGCTCCCCTGGAGAAAATGGCTGCTTTGAAGGGTGGAGTCTATGGCGTTGTACCATGCTGAGGCCCCTCCCCTCCCCAAACACCACCCTCTCCTGGCTCCACCCCCAAAGTCTCCAGGAATTTTCCACCCCAGACCTGGCAGCCCTATGACCCACTAATGTGTCAAAATGCATGCATACAGTCAGCTTTATAACACTTCAGCATGCACATTAGGAGAAGAGGAGAAACGCAGCGATGGAGACGCAAGAACATGGGCATGGGAAGTGTCAATAGAATTTAAAAATGGTTTTTCTTGTGCGGGGTGTTAGGCCTTGTCCGTGTTGACCCCTTTCCAGTTATAGTTAGATATAATTTCTTGTGACAAGTTGTGCTAATCGTGGATGGGAATGGACACTTGAATGTGCAGTACAATCCACATCGTGTCGTCAAGTGCAATGAAATGATGGTAGGCTTAGGCAGAAGGATAAATCTGATGTGCCTTCTGTTTCTGTTCTTTTCTCTCCCTGCTTAGCTTGTTCAAGCAATAGTATAGCCAGATGCTGATTATTTTCCCACACCCCTTCGTGGAAGGTAAATCAAATAGAATTGGACACAAGGAGGGTCCTGGATAATGGCTTGCGCCAGCAATCTCCTCATTTGAAATTGAGCATGGTAGACTAAAGTGCTATTCCTGCGTGCCGCCCTCCATTTTTGTGGAGAGGCAGCTTGTTTAGGCAGAGATCTTTTCACCTTGGCAGCCTCAGTACTTCACTGCTTGCCTTGAGGATGCTGGCATCTGTTGGCCCACCCATGCTTCTGGCGTGGAAGGCTGGAATACCGAACGAAATATGGAGTGGCTGGAACGGCCATCAGGAAGTGCTGACAGGCTGGAATGCCATTCTCCTTCCATGGGCTTCCTATAGTCTTTCCAGCCACCCTATGTTCTCGTATTGCATCAAACCATTCCACCAGGCAAATTTGAACAGGGTATGTAATTTACAGTGCAATCCTAGGCAAGGTTACTCCAGACTAAGTCCACTGAAATCCGTGTAACCCTTCCAGTTACGGTTTGGTGTAGTGGTTAAGTGTGCGGACTCTAATCTGGGAGAACCGGGTTTGATTCCCCACTCCTCCACTTGCACCTGGCTGGATGACCTTGGGCAAGCCATAGCTCTGTACCAGCTGTTCCCTCAAGGACAGCTTGGGAAAGAGCTCTCTCAGCCCCACCTACCTCACAGGGTGTCTGTTGTGGGGAGGGGAAGGGAAAAGGAGTTTGTAAACCGCTCTGAGACTCCCTTGGGGAGTGGAGGGCGGGGTATAAATCCAATCTCTTCTTCTTCTTCCTGGGATTGCGTTGTTATTTTCTGCCCTGGCTGACTTTCCACCTGCCTGTAGTATGCATTTGGTGATGGTGGGGGATGGATCTAATATTGAGGCATCCTAAAAATCATGAAATGCTTCATCAACGTGCCATTGTCCTCATTCCCCCTCTTTCTAGCTCCCCACAGTGCTAGAATTGTGGAGGAAGGGTATGTCAGGGTGCCTTATCCGTCTTCCTGTCCTCTCTTATGTTCACCCACCTCTCTTGCAGTGGATCCTTTCCTGCCCCTTCCTGTACTAACTTGCAATCAGCCTCCTCAAATATATACACTTTTTAATATATAATTTTATTAGCTTCCAGCTGAAATTAGCAGGTATTCTGACATTTCACTCTGTGAGTGCTGAGTTGTGGAAGAAGGATGATATCTATATGACAGTTGTCAGCTTTAACAGCCAGTCCTTTGCACCTTTGTCAATCCTAATACTTGCTTTCAAGTTACAATTTCAATGTGCGATAATTCCTCTGCAGCAGGGATAGAATGTGTGTGTGTGTGGGGGGGGGCAGCTTACTTACTAGTTGTTATTTTAAAAGGTGGGTCCAGCCTACCTAGTTGTTTATTAGCAAGCCATAGTAATTCTGGCAGCAGTTATTACATGAATAATCAGATATTTATTTAGTGTGTTAAAAGCTTCTGGAATCATATTCAACAAAAAAAATTCTGGTACAAATGGTATTGTCAAATGCAACATATTTTGCAGTATTTCATGAATCCAGGTCCAATGTGTTTTTACACATTTACATGTCCACCACATGAAAAAAGAACCAAGTTTGTTTACACTTCCAACATTCATTCGACACTTTGCTAAGTTCTCAGGTGTCATATACCATCTATAATACATCTTATAAATATTCTCTTTAAACGCCATACATTTTGTAAATTTTATATTTGTTTTCCATACTTTTCAACCATTGATCTATTTGAATATTATGTCCTATATTTTGTGCCCATTTTATAAGGTTCCTTCCTCTTGAGGGTGAGGACACTGATATGGTTGGGTTCCTCTTCCCAGAATCCCTGGAGGCAGGAAACTGCACTTTTCGTCTCCAGGGGGAGGAAGAGCCCACCCCTCAGTTTGAAGACTTCCCATGACTGATAACAGTTTGCCATGTGTGAAAAACAAACAAACAATGAGGCTTACAGCAGCCTATAAAACAAACCATACAGGTAGAGCTAAACTGTTAGAACCATGAAAGAACAACGAACATGGAGATTGGCAGGCAGTCACCCTTTCGGAAGTGTAATAGGCAGAACAGAGACCTTCCAACTAGGGTGGGTCCAGAGTGTCCTCCTCGCCCTGGAGAAGAAGGAACCTTCACGATAAAGTTCAGTGTTCAGGTTCTCTCTGTCTCTGTCTCTCAGGACACTCTGGTACGTGTGGGATGTTACAAAGTTCATCTGATTCAGGGAGGGGAGAGTGACTACCAAGCACAGAGATAACAGTAGGACTAAACCGCTTGCTGTAGGACTATCTGCCCAAATGATGGATTAGCTGTGGCGATAAGAGTCCATCTTGTACTGCCTGATAAACAGTGACACTGAGGGCCAGGTAGTGGCCTTGCATATATCTGTAACAGATGCATATGTGTCAAATGCTGCTGATGTGGAAGCACTTCTCATTGAATGAGCCGTGATCAACTCTGGTACTTGAAGACCCTGAGATTCATACGCCAAGGAACCACAGTCCGGGCCACCATCGTGGTCTGAACCGCATGCGGCTCTTTCACATATATTATGTGGCTCCTGGCAGGGTGGCTGGGGAAGCTAAATATCATTAGCAAACAAATATCATTGGACAAATTAATATCAGTATCAGTATCTGCTTTTACCCCATTTTGTTATTATTTTTGGCAGTCTCATTTAATGTTAATAAAAAGCAAATTTGCTTATTCTCCAATAAAAGCAGGTAATATTTGTTCATATCTTGTGGCTCTCAAACATCTGATGTTTATTCTATGCGGCTCTTATGTTAAGCAAGTTTGGCCACCCCTGTTCTAGGTGCCCAATTCAGATCGTGACTGTGACCCATGTAGAGAAACGGCTTCAGTCCCCCTTGTCATTTTCCACCCTGAAATAGTCCAGGAGGGGTGCTATTTAACCCGCTGGAGAAACCTGCGCTTTAAACTGAGTGTGAATTTATCAGTAACCGAAACCCAGTCCTGACTTTGAGTATACCTGGATGACATAGACATGTTCAGACTTTACATTTTATGTATACACTTAAAGCTTAGACAGACGGATCTAAAAACAAAATCAGTGGATGAGGAGGCCCTAAGAAGAGTAGCAATTTTTTGTTTGGTATGTGAGAAGGCGAAACTAAGATAAGACTGGATGTTCATCAGAAGAAAACCTGCATCCTTTTATGTATATTTTCTTGATTAGTTTCAATCTTGGGGGGGGGGGATTTTTATTACTTTCAAGCTCTAAATCTAGTAGTATTCCGATCAGCAAATACCCCTTGGTGCGTTCTATTATTTCAAATGTTTTTGTCCTAATGGATTTTAGAAGTCATTATTACTTGTAGTAATTGGTCTATTAGTGTTGTGTATCCCAAAGAGTATGTTTTTAATTTGAGGTTACTACAAGTCTTAGATCATTTGACCCACTTTATTGCCATATATTTTCCATCAAGTTCTCATTCTCAAACCCACAATGTGTTGTCGGTTTAGCTTGCGTTACCAGTATTCATATACTGTTTATTTTGCATGGGATTCTCTTTTGGTTACTTAAAAAAAATTGTGGTGTTTCTCTCAAGTATACTCTTGTAGTTGTTTTAGTTATTTTCTCTTCTGCAATGCTCCACACACGTTTCAAATGAGAATAGGGATGCCAGCCTCTGGGTGGGACCTGGGGAGCCCCTGGAATTACAGCTCATCTCCAGACTACAGAGATCAGTTCCTCTTGAGCAAATGGATAATTTGGAGGATGAAATATATGGTATTGTACCCAGGGGTCATTTTGTAGAAAAAGAGGCGCAGGAGCTCATTAGCATAACTCATTAGCATAACTCATTTGCATATGCCACACCCCCTAACATACCGGAAGTGTGTCAGAAGCCAACACCCACTCCTCAGGCTCCACTCCACAGGTGAGTGAAACTGACCTGCTCTTCCTCCATTCCCTTCCCCATCCAATACTTTGTGCAATAAAAGTAAGCGTAAAGAACACACCCTCATTCTCTTCCTGCTCCCTTGAAACCACTAGGTTTCAAGTAGACTTGAGATACCCAGGACATGTGCACCACCCATCCCTTCCCCTCCCCACAACAAGACAGCCTGTGAGGTAGGTGGGGCTGAGAGAGGTCTTTTGAGAACTGCTCATGAGAGAACAGCTCTGAGAGAACTTGTGACTGGCCCAAGGTCACACCAGCAGCTGCATGTGGAGGAGTGGGGAATCAAACCCGGTTCTCCCAGATTAGAGTCCAACTCCTGACCACTACAGCAAACTGATGGGGTGGAAGCTGCTGAAGGGTTGGTGAAATTTCTCCAGTACTTATGTGCCATGTGCCCAGATAAAAAATGGTATCCTTAGAAAATTTATATGCCACCTTGAGCAAGTCTCTGGAAAAGCAGCACACAGTCCTAAAAGGAACAATGATAAAATTATCAGTATTAAAACAAAACATTAAAAACAATAAAGACCCTAGCAGGGCTTTCCCCGGGGCGCTGCGCCTCTGCACTGCTTGGGGAAGCTGAGGAGGGGGTGGGGCTTGGTCATGTGCCCGCCCCCTGGGCTCCTCACTCCCGGAGCTGCGCTCCTGTGCGCTCCTGCTCCAACGGACCCCTGATTGTACCCCAGTGAACTCTCTGTCCTCCCTAGGCTTCATTTCCAAATCTCCAGGATTTTCCCGGCATCCCTACCACTTCATCTGCTGGAGGCCAGGGGTGACCTGACAACCCTAACTGACAACAAAATACCCCCTTTCTAACTCCCATTGCAGCTAATGTATGCTTTGAACTAAGAATAATTTGCTTTCACTTTCTGTTCACTTTCTGTTACTCAAGGAGAACCTGTATAAGTGACCCAAACTGCCTTGCAGTGGGCTCTGTCATGGGGTGGCCAAGTCCCCCCAGGGGGCAGGAAAACCCCCACTCCAGCGGCCCATTGCCCAATGGCTGGGATTGAGCTGCTGGGGGAACCGCACCCCCAAATTGCCGGGCTGAAGACCCGTGCCTGGCGCAATGACGTCACCCGAAGGTGGCATCATCGTGTTTGGCATGTTTTGAGGGGGGACGCTCTGTAATTCAAGGGAAAACTCTATGGTTTTCCCTAGAATTACTGAGGTCTTGCCCCCAACGTGCCCGGGGGGTGACATCATCATGGCACACACACTTTGCGCGCATGCCAGGACCCTCCCAGAGCGGTGAGAACTCCCCCCCGCTAAAGGTAAGTAAATAACTTGGCAACCCTACTCTTTCCCCTGGGATATCTTTGGTTGTCTTCATTCAGAGAATTATACTGCCCATCAGATTCCAGTTTGTGGTAGAATGTGTGAAGAATGGTCATCCACGTGAGCTCTGACTAAGGCTATTTAGAGGGGAAAGCATTTGAAAAAGAGATTCTGTCCAGCTGTTTCTGAATAGCAATTTTTTCAGAAGCCCTCTGACGGCAGAGTGTGGGGAACAGCAGCCACGAGGAGCTGATGGAAGAAAAGTATGCAGAATGACCATGTGGAAGCTCTGTTGCCAATGCCTCTGTGTTAGGGTTGCCACCCCCCAGGTCCAAGCATGGAGATCCCCTGGTTTTGTGGCTTCACCTCACCATAAACCAGCTGGCCGGCAGGGGAAACCCTGCCCCTAAACAGGGACGTCGCTGTGCAACGTCCTTAGTGCAATAACGTCACCTGGAAGTGACATCATCATGTCGGGGACGTTCTGGTTTTGGAGCAAAATTCTAAGGTTTGAAGGTGAATTTACCACAGGGTGTTGCCCCAAAACCAAAGCGTTGCTCTGGCATCGCCAACGTGATAATGTCACTTCTGGGTAATGCCATTGCATTGTGCGACATCCTCCTCCACCCCCGGAATACTCCCTAAATCCCCTTGCCAGATTGATGAGGGGACCTGACAACTCTACTCTGCATTCCACGCTGTGTGGAAGCAGCCAAAGTTACTTTGAATTCTACTCTCTCCATTTATGAACTAGTCCTGTATCTTTGAAGATACCAATTCTATACTTTGTTGCCTTGTTGCAGATCACTGCACAATGGCGTTCAGTTATTTGAGTAATACAGATGGGACTGATTCACGCATGCTGTCGTGTCACTGGCAATATGGTCCTAGGCGGAATTACATTCTTCTAAATTCTGTGTTGTCAGTGGGCTTAGAAGAGTGTAGCAGGTTATTGATGATTCAGTGTTCTGTGTGTAAAATGCTTCCCTCATGTTTATATTATAGCAAGAAAGACTGTCAGCAAAAGCTTTAATGAAGAGATTTGTTTAGAACAAAGCTGTTTGCCCTGGAAAAGAGATGCTCCCCAGCTCCTCCAGGGAGCATGCTCTCTTTAACCTTGATTCAGTGTATTATGTTACTTTTTAGGCAGTATTACAGGGAACATAAGAACATAAGAGAAGCCAATGTTGGATCAGGCCAGTGGCCCATCCAGTCCAACACCCTGTCACACAGTGGCCAAAAACACCAGGTGCCCTCAGGAGGTCCAGCAGTGGGGGCAGGAAGCCCTCCCACTGTTGCCCCCCCCCCCAAGCACCAAGAATACAGAGCATCACTTGCCCCAGACTGAGAGTTCCTATCTATACTTTGTAGCTAATAGCCACTGATGGACCTCTGCTCCATATGTTTATCTAATTCCCTCTTGAAGCCGTCCATGCTTGTAGCCGCCGCCACCTCCTGTGGCAGTGAATTCCACATGTTGGGTGAAGAAGTACTTCCTTTTATCTGTTCTAACGTTTAGTTAAATATGTGCCTTTAGTGACTACATAATACACTTATTTGCACAATCATGCAATATCATTGAATGATGAGTAGGCATGTGTAAATTTCCATAATTCAGCTCATACCCAGTGCAGAATTATTGGGGAGAAATTTGCTACATGGGATTGGAATGTATGTTGCTTACATGTGCACAGCAAGTTTCTGCCATAGTTTCAAGTCTAAATTAAGCCTAAAGAGTCATAGTATGATCAGCTTAGAGGGAATACTGCTTGAGACAGCCCTACCTTATAGCTAAGCAGAAGGAAATAAACATGGCTTGCCTCCCTCTGTTTTCCCCTTCCGTCTGATGCCCTGTCAGCCACAGCCAGGACACTCACCTGTAGCCTCTTTCTAGAGCCTGTTCTATTTCTTCCCACAACGGGCCTTACTCCTAGTGGTATAATGATATTCCTTTGCCTATCAAATGAAATAAAAAGCCCCTAGTGGTGATAGGAGGAAATGGCCATAACAGGGATGCGGCGGGGAAATGGCTGCCTTTTGGATCAGACTGGGAAAATCCAAACCTGCCACCTGCATGGCGGTAGCCCTCTAGGTTTTTCTGTGACCTATCCCAAAACGACACCAGCACAAAGCCTGTTTGGGAAAGAGTGGGGAGAAGGTGGAGAAACCTCAGGAAAGTGCATGAATACATTGCAGTGCTGTGAGGAAGCAGGAAAGAAATCCGTTTCCCAACAGCAAACCTGGGGCAAATAACCTGTGTGAAAATGGCTACAGACCTAGCGGCAAACTGGGTGGCATTTCCATAATCTGAACTAAGGCAAGTCTTCTGTTAATAACTTTGAATTCCATGCTTCACATGCCGGGAAGGTATTAGCAACTTGTTGTGAATGTGTATGTTTAAGGAGTTTGTTTGCTTACAGTTGGGTAATTTTGAGAAGGCTGTAATCCCATGATTAAAGGCTAGTGGCATTTTTCTATTATACATTTCCATCAATTTGTAACCCAGGGTTGGGACATTTCCAGGGAGCTATTTGGCAGAATGCATTTCAAGCTTTGGTAGTGCTTTTTCTCCCATTCTAAAATGGGGTTGTGGGTGGAGGGGGGGGGAAACATCATTGCTTTTTGTTTGCGGGGGGGGGGGTCACTTTAGTTTTACAAACTGTTTGTTCTTCTTTGGCAGCACCTGATGAATGGAAAACTTGAATGCTGCAGGCTCTTAGCCTTTTATGTAAATTATTTCCTTGTTGATATTCTGTACAATTTACCCATAGTACTCAGCACTTTGGCCAGCATCTAATTCAATAACCACTCATTAGCCATAAAAACCAGGCATGCATTTTGTTGCATCAAAGTACGGAAGAAAAGTTAATGTAACTATGGGACAACCTTCCCAAAGAGGCCTTTTTAACCATCGCATTAAGACTTTAAAACATTTATCCTGGCTTTTATGTGTTTTTAAAGTTTAATTCTTGTATGCTGGCTGAAATGTATTGGGTTTTACAATGCTCAGGTTGTTTAGTGGCCTTCTCTTTTACAGACATTAATAAACGGTGTAAATACATTTTAAAACTTAAAAAAAAGAGCAAGAAAAATCTGTCCCTGCAAATACTAATATATTAACATATAAGGCCTACCCTTAGTGGTAAGACGTTCTAGGGACTGTGCTACCAGGGTATGAGAGAATGCCAGCCCTTTACGGTGTCTCTGTAATGTTTTATTTACATAGATACAAGCACAGCATAGAGGAAACAAGCATCAAATCTGCTAATCCTGTTGTGTTGAAGGACCAGAGACAAAGGTCCAATCTGCATTGGTATTTCGCACCGTTGTGCCAACGATCTCACATCGTCTCACAAATTTCTGTCTGCGTTTCATGCCGCGTCCACTCTCCTATTGTTTCAACTCAGCATTGGCTGTCTGCATCATTTTATTGCTGTTTAGTGATGACTCCGAGGTCACTATGGTGTCTCATCGCTTTATCTGGATTTGGTTTTAAGGTGCTACAGTTGCTCCTCCCACCCTTGAGCTACTGTGAGCAAAAAGCAGACAACTGGAGCTGAATTCTCCCCCCCCCCCTTTTTCTAAGGAGATACACAAATTGTCACAAAGGAAACAAGTTAGCTGAAAATCCAGTCGTCTGCGTTTAAACAAGGAACATTTTTCTGCAATTGTATTGGGGGGGGGGGCGTTGGAAGCATGCCCACCCCTGAACCATTTGTTATTTCCAGGGGTCATTTTGTAGAAAAAGAGGTGCAGGAGCTCATTGGCATAACTCATTTGCATATGCCACCCCCCCAACATACCGGAAGTGTGTCAGAAGGCAACACCCACCTCTCAGGCTCCACTCCACAGGTGAGTGAAACTGACCTGCTCTTCCTCCATTCCCTTCCCCATCCAATACTTTTGTGCAATAAAAATAAGCGTAAAGAACACACCCTCATTCTCTTCCTGCTCCCTTGAAACCACCAGGTTTCAGGTAGACTTGAGACACCCAGGACATGTGCACCACTCATCCCTTTCCCTTCCCCTCCCCACAACAAGACACCTGTGAGGTAGGTGGGGCTGAGAGAGGTCTTTTGAGAACTGCTCATGAGAGAACAGCTCAGAGAGAACTTGTGATTGGCCCAAGGTCACACCAGCAGCTGCATGTGGAGAAGTGGGGAATCAAACCCGGTTCTCCCAGATTAGAGTCCAATTCCTGACCACTACACCAAACTGATGGGGTGGAAGCTGCTGAAGGGTTGGTGAAATTTCTCCAGTACTTATGTGCCATGTGCCCAGATAAAAAATGGTATACTTAGAAAATCTATATGCCACCTTGAGCAAGTCTCTGGAAAAGCAGCACACAGTCATAAAAGGAACAATGATAAAATTATCAATATTAAAACAAAACATTAAAAACAATAAAGACCTTAGCAGGGCTTTCCCCGGGGCGCTGCGCCTCTGCACTGCTCGGGGAAGCCAAGGAGGGGGCGGGGCTTGGTCATGTGCCCGCCCCCTGGGCTCTTCACTCCCGGAGCTGCGCTCCTGTGCGCTCCCGCTCCAACGGGCCCCTGGTTATTTCCTGGGGCAGTCCCCAGCACGCCCTGCCTGGTAACCACCTGGTGTTTCGTGTCTTTTATCCAATTCATTCCATCTTTCCTGCCCCCCCTTCACCAGGTCACCTCCCTGTGGGGGGGGGCGGGTACCAGGAGCCGTTTCCTTCCCACAGTGCAGTGCAGCACTGCTCCTCCCCCCTCTCTCGCGCACTCTCCCTAAACAACTTGTGTCCTGATGCAGACAGAGGACTTACGTAGTCAAATAGGAAGCCAAATGGGAAGCCGGCGCCACAGCAGCATGGAACAGCTGTACATAGCAAATGCAGATTGGGCCAAAGACACTGAATTAGTTAGAAACTGGTATTAGTGACTGGTGAACATTCAGTTCAGTGCTTTATATTGTATGCCAATAAAGGTTGTATATTGTGTATATATTGTGTGTGTGCTTTATATTTGTGAGCATTTTCACAAGCATTTGAGGGGGGGGAACTCATTTGATTTTTCAAGAGCATTTCTCTTATTTGCAGTTTTTGTACCTATGTGGTTATAATGCCACCAGTGTTCCCTCTAAGCTGAGTGAGTGTGAGCTAGCTCACAGTTTTTTAGCCTCCAGCTCACAGATTTTTATCTTTGCTCGGGAAGGATGGCTTCAGAGCAAACGAATTTATGCAGTAGCCAAATAGCAAGCTCATAGCTTTCATGCCAGTAGATCACAAAGTAGAATTTTTGCTCACAAGACTTCACAGCTTAGATAGAGCATTGAATGCCACATGCATGCACATTATCATATCACCACTAGAAACTGTAGTGTGATTCTACCTGTTTTGCACTCATCCACTTACACCAGCCATGGAAGAGAACTGCTGGAAAATTCACTTCTGCCACTTCTCTGATGGATGCTTCTTGGAAGATTAAAGAGTGCTTAGATATGGTTGGGGAAAAACAATCACAAGAAATGTTGCAACAAAGCAATCCAAAGAACTGATTGATTCAGATGCAGAAAATGCTTAAGAAAAGGCTACTTGGCTGGGTAGATGGTACTTCACATCCATCAATGAGAGTTTCATCAAAATGAAGGGGTAACTTTAAAGAATTGTACAAGTGCCCAGAATCTCATGGAATACACCAATATGGAGAGACCGAATCTGGGGATTTGTCAATTGGTTTGTACAGCTGAAGACTAGGAGCCAGCCAGATATTTATACCAAACTTGTAAAATTCAGTACCACCTCTGGCCGAGGACAGACTGGACTTCTGGAGCGCCCTGCCTCCGCTTTAGAAGCGGAGGCAGAGGGGGCGTCCAGACACCCGCAGCTGTCCCCCGTCGCAGACTCACCCGTCTGTGAGGTGCTGGCATGCTGCTTCAGCTGGAGATGCCTGGGAACTGGTCCCCAAGTGTCTCTGCGCACGTCCCCAGCGCTTCTGGCGGGTGTGAACGCACCAAAGGCATGTCTCACACACCGCCGAAAGTCTGAACGGTGGCCACGGCTGCGCATAGCTGCGGCTCGCCCAGGCAGCCGGCAGCCGCGCTCTGCTGCCCCTCACAGCCAGTGCGAATGGGGCAGCTCGGGCAGCTTTTCCTGCGGGGCTTTTGGCCCCGCGACTGTGCCGGGACAGATCTCCAGTCTGTCCTCGGCCTCTATCTGGGATAGGAGACCAGAGCAGCTAAATAGTCCATCCCTTCGGTGCAAAAGTAGCATTGTTTTTATTACCTCTATACATGGTACTTCAGTCAAATCCATGGTGCAATACTAAGCATCCTTCTTGACACCAGTGGACTTAGAAGGGTATAAGTCCTAAAGATTGTGCTACCAGAGAGCTAGTTTCAGTAGTGGACTGCAGTACCTGGGATCAGTATAGCTGCCTCTTTTCTTTCCCTACTTCACCTGGCCCTGTGTAATTTCACTGGTGCCATTTCTTCACTGTTGCTGCCATTTTAAAACTTACCAAAAATACATGGTAGAACAAATTTAGAGTCCAGTGGCACCTTTAAGACCAATGAAGGTTTATTCAAGGCATGAGCTTTCCTGTTCGTGCACACTTTTTCAAATACATTGGAATGGTAGTTAACGTTCAAACTTATGGACAGCAAATTAACAGCAAATTAACATGTAACACGATGATGTTTTAGATATGCAAAGTGAAACCTAAAGAACAAGTTAAGGTTAATAAGGTCAACAGTTGTAAAACAATAAATATGTTAAAATAGCAGATAAATGTCTAAAGGTGTTTTTTCTAATTGTGGGAAGTAACTGAGAATCTTAATTATCTCCTCTCAGGTGTGGAGGGCACTTAACAGCATTTTTTGAGCTGGATGTAGTGTCAGCATGCAGACATCCCAATATTCCTTGCATTACGTTCAGTATTCTAATATACTGCTCTAAAAAAGAAATACACTAAAATACGAAGGATTTATAGTCCTTGTTGAGAATATATATGTGAGGACTGAATGAGTTAGCATATGTAATGAGAGAAAAAACCAATATCCATGTTGAGTCCTGGGGAGGTTTTTGTTCCAAGTGTTGTAATTCCTTGCAGTTCAGCAGTCTCCCTTTCCATTCTGTTCCTGAAGTTCCTTTGTAATAAAACAGCTACTTTGAGGCCATCCATTGAATGTCCTGGAAGGCTGAAGTGTTCTCCTACAGGTTTCTCAATCTTTTGATTCCCGATGTCAGATTTGTGTCCATTTATCCTCCGGTGTAGGATTTGTCCTGTTTGTCCTGTGTAGTGAACGAAAGGGCATTGTTGGCATTTAAGGGAATATACAATGTTAGAAGATGAGCGAGTGGATGAGCCCCTGATGGTGTAGTTGATGTTGTTAGGTCCAGTGATTGTGTTGTCTGGGTGTCTGTGGCAGCAAAGTTGGCATCTGGGTTTATTGCAAGCTCTGGTCCCAGTGTCCATGTTCAAATGAGATGTTGCATTATTGTGGGTGAGGAGTTGTTTGAGACAAGGGGGCTGTCTGTGCACACATCTCATTTGAACATGGACACAATCACTGGACCTAACAACATCGACTACACCAGGGGTGGCCAAACTGTGGCTCGGGAGCCACGTTTGGCTCTTTCACACATATTGTGTGGCTCCCAGCAGGGTGTCTGGGGAAGTGAAGGGGAGGCATGCCTCCCCAATCAATCTTCCCCAGCCGCTGGCCATCTTGGAGAAGGCATTTGTCTCTTTGCCAAGCCAAGCCAGCCAGCGTGGGGTGGAGGGAGCTTGGGGGATGCGTTTAAAGTTAAAGTAGCTTTCTTTCCACCTCTCCCTCTCCCCCCCCCCATCTATTTGCTTTCTTTGTTTTTCTCTCGCTCTCTTTCTCTCTTTTTTCTCACCTTTCTCTCTGTTTCTCTCTCTCTCAGACCAATAAATATCATTCGCAAACAAATACCACTAGACAAATAAATATCATTATCAATATCGGTTTTTACCCCTTTTGTTTGTATTCAATGTCAATAAAAAGCAAATTTGCCTATTTTCCAATTAAAAGGTGTGTGTCACTTTAGTTTGTGTCTTGCGGCTCTCAGACATCTGACGTTTATTCTATGTGGCCGTTACGTTAAGTGAGTTTGGCCACCCTTGAACTACACCGTCAGGGGCTCATTTACTTGTTCATCTTCTAAGATTGTATAGGCCATTAAATACCTGTAATATAATCACATGTCACTTGTCATCTGCAGGACCCCAGCCATATGCAGCAATATAGTTCATGATCAGTCTACTTTACAAGGTTAGGCTTACACAGGATACAGTTATGACAGTAAAAGTTTTATGTGCATTTTGAATGTATTCTAAGGTATGATTTGTTTAGCACATTTTAAATCCTCTTGTCTCTGTCACAGATACAGTCATATCATGAATGTGGCATTTGCCTTGTAAGATCAATCATCTAATGGTCACGGAAAACCTCAAATATATTTGCTTTGCGTGGAGATTTTCAATTTATAATAAAATTGGTGGGGGGGTTTAAAAAAAGGAAGGGGGATTGGTTATGTTATGCAGCGGATGTGAAAGTTTTGCCTTTACATTTTAAATAGGTTTATGTTCTCGGCAAGTGTGGGCCCAGCTTGGTCCAAGAAGGGTTCAGAGTGCCAGATGTTGCATGTGATCCGAGATGTTATACAGCTGTTTCCCATTTCTTTTTACAGCACTCACATTAAGGCACAGTAAACGTACTAAAATATTTTTACTGTACTTTAGCAATCATTGAAGGACGCTACTACATGGGACTTAATTAAATATGCATAGGCTGTTTGTGGCCGGTGACACCCATGACAGTAAATGTGAGAGAAAGCTACCAACCAACAAACATACTTTTGCTGTGTTACTCACTTGGCTTCAAAATTCCTTCCTCTCCTTAGAGTGGTGTTAAAAGAGATGCACCTTGGATGAAAGATGGTTTTGCATTTAGTGGTGAACATTCTGAGGTTCCCAGTTGGTGTGTTCCCGACTCTTGCCTTGGCATCTCTGCAAGTCCCAGCTTTTCAATGCACAAATCTTCCCCCGGTTCGTTGCCAGTTTCACTGATCCATGAGAACTTGGTGAAATGAAGGTCATTATTTTAGGGGGAGGGGACAATCAAGCTGCTTGAGCTGCTTTCTTTGGAGCATTTCAAGTGCTGAAGCAAGAACCTTGAATTTGACTCTGCTGCTGCGTCTGTCATTACCCTCTGATAGTTCATATTCCTCTACCTAGGGTAGGACAGTTGGTGTTTGAATTTAGTTTCTTGGCTTTGAATACTGAGTTATTTGAGATCATAGGCCTCATGCCTAATTATACTATCAACTTAGTTAATCAAATTATAAAACCTTGAGTTACTGTTAGTCTGCTTTTTTTCTTTTTCCTTTGGCTTTTGTGATAGACAGTAAAGATTAATGATTTAACCTGCTCTGAGAACCTTGAGTGACAGGGTTTAAATGGAACTCTATAATTTAAATGGAACTCTATAATTTAAATGGAACTCTATAGTTGAGAGTGGCAGTTAGGACTGGCAGTTAAGAAATGACAGTTGACTGGGAAGAAAGGTTAAGTGAGTGAGAGGATCAAGAAGGATCCCCATTCAAACCTGAGTGAAATGGCTCCTAGTAAAGGGGAATGATCCCTGTCAAGTAATTAAGAAGGGATACTGGAACTTGTGTGAATGTACTTGCCTTCACCAATTTAAATGTCTTTGAGACAAAGAAACTTGTGCTTGTTTATTTGAGCAGAGACTGCCAAGAAACCTCTCTCCTCAAGTTTTAAGACCTGTCTGTATAACTAAACAGCTATGTGTTTGTGACAGATTAACCATTATTTATCTTTATACAAAGTTACCTCATGCGTGTTGTCCCTTCAACATCTAAGCCCTAACCCTGATACCTACCTGTCCATTTTCCCTCATAAGCACAATAAAACAATTTGTTTTGAATTACCCACAGCATTTGTGTGCCATTTACAAACAAAGGCAAAGGAAAGATTTTAGTTGGTCCCTCAGAACCCTAGACTGGGTCAGCATATATCCATATACATTTTAAAAACTGGGTAAGGCAGACAGAAAAACAAAGAAGAAAAAAATAAAGGGGCTGCCCAGCCAAAACAAAGATGAAGGAATCCTGGGGGAATGATCGTGGCATCACTTGCAAATAAACCTAAGTCCCAAGTTCTAGTTATATAGAAGCCAGGTTTTGGGTAGTTTAAAGTCCTGGTAAGCAACTAATTTTGCTGGTGAGCCACTTTAAGAATAGGTTGCAGGGTAAATGGGCCAAGGTCCCAAACTCCAGCTCCCAAAGTAGCCTGCCAAAATACCAATTATCACAGTCCTCCACGCTGCTCATTTTTATGGCCACGGACACACAGCCCTTTAAAGCGGGAGGAACTGCTGTTTCCTCCTGCATTTAAAGGGATCGTTCAGACCAGCCGGGACAACTCCCACACCGAAGCGGGCTCAATCTTGGGTTCCTCCCGCATTTTCCGACCCCTGGGAAAATCTAGTATTTTCATGGAGGTCGCGTGAGGTACCCGCGATTGAGCTGATCTGGACAGCCCTCTCTCGCAATCATTGTGAGAGAGGGCTGTCTGATCGTCCCTCCTAGGTTCCCCCCCCCTTTTTTGCACTTGGGCGCTTGGGTACTCAAGTACCCAAGTGCAAAAAAGGGAAAAAAACGCCCCGTGCTCCGCTCCGGGCCCCGAGCCCCGCTGCCCCCCGCCGCCTGCCTCCCGCATGCTTCTTCCCAAACTTACCAGGTGGTGACTGGTGGGGCTCAGGGCCTGGAGCGGAGCGCGGGACGAGCCAGCCAGCCAGGATGGGTCTGCCACTGACTGGCGGCAGCAGCAGAGGGGGGTGTAGAGTACTCCCCTGTGAGCAGGAAGGGTGCCTCCCCCCCCACTGCCGCCGGGTTTGGGATATATGAACATCCCAAGTCCCAGCGGGACATTATCCGGGATTTGGGTGCCGTTTGACCACGGCCTACATGAATTGGTAACAAGGAACCAGGTACTACCCCTAAGGGGATCAGAATTGGTCACTCTCCCTTTCTGGCTCCAGATCAAAGGTATTCTGCACATGATTCTAGAGAGTATTTTTAAAAGCATCTACAACTAAATCTGTTTCTTGGCTGTGTAAGTTTTATTTTATGGGAAGCTTTAGAATTCTAAATGAAGTATAATTTCTATAGAGGGGGGAGCTGGAGCTCATACCTGCCTTCAGTGTTTGACATCTGCTCTGGAATTCCTGCTCTTTAAACCTATCAGTGTGGAGAAAGATGTATTTACTCTGCAGGGAAGAAAAGGCACTCGAAACATGCTCTGAGATATTTTTGTTTGTTACTACTTACATAATACTGGATTGATGCCAGTGTGATGCACAGCCTAGAATGTTTGACTTTGATCAGGAAGACCCTAGTGGGTATTGTTTGCCCCTTTGGGAAAACATATGCAGCCCATCAGTAAACATGTTTTGCCAAAAGAACAAATAGCATCCACTAGGGATCACAGTGTGAAGGGATGAGCGTTCTCTGCCGGCATACCCTTGAGCTCCATGCAACTGGGAATTGAATTCTGAGCATGTAAACTGAGGCAAATGTCTGATTGCCAGGACCCAGGGAGGATAGAAGGAAAACAGAATGTGTGGTTAGGCCCTCAGTCATGAAGTTTACTAGGGGTGCGTTCATATGGCTCTTTTGAGCCACGCCAGGCACAAGTGCCTGGTGGATTTAAAGTGCACGTCCAGATCCCAGCATCTGGGAATCGTGCCACTTCCCTGAGTAGGCCGTCGATCCCCATCAGGGATCCGTACTTAAAAGATAGTAGTGAAAGTCCGGTCTAAAGCTGGCCAACGGGCCAATGCCAGACTTTCCACCATCAGGTTGTACCTTCAGTGCGCAATCAGCCCATAATGATGGTCTCCAGACCATCCCAAACGGCCACCATTTAAAAAAACTCTTAGTGATGCGTGCATAACCACTTAAACATACAACATCTGCTCAAGCGATCCAAACAATTTAATGTTCCTAAAGATCCCCTGAACTTTATTAACTTTACAAACTGAAAGGGTAGCTAGAGGAAGGTACCGTTGGCAGTGCTTTTACCATTTTAGTCCGCGCATGCACAGATAAACAAGTATATAGTGAGGCGCATGCGCAGACAGGATTTTTTTTTTTAAACCAACAGCACGGCTCCTTATGGTGGATGCCATGTAGACAATCCATTGCGGCAGTCACGTGCAGTAAAGCATTTCACGGGTGATCTGTCTGGTTGCACAACACTGGATCAAAAACATCTAGCTCAAATTACAGCTGGGCCAATGGTGGGATTAGCTGCCCGTCTGAACATACCCTTGGTAACTTTGGGTGTGATGCTGTCTCTCAACCTGATGCACTTCACAGGGTTTTTGTGAGGATGAAATGGGGTGAGTGAAGAGCTGTGATCCTTAGTGGAAAGGTGGGAGGATAGTGTAATAAAACAAATTGTTTCTGTTCCTGAAAGCAGTTCTGGGTTTACTCACCCTGGAAGAAGTTTTAACACAGTTTTAATTCTAATCTTTAATATGTTTCCAATTTTTTTCTGTCACATTTCAGGAATTGCTCACAAGTGGATTTCCTGAGTTTGTTAAGGTTGTAGAAGTTGGTCCAAGAGACGGATTGCAGAATGAAAAGGTAATTTAATATTCATGGTTGTAGTGATCTGAGGTAGACCATTTATGTGTCTGGAAAGCAGTGTTTGTCACTCCTGATAAGATTATAATTTCATATCCATATATCTTTCTCTTTTAAATACAAATGTATCAACCTGGGAAGTAGGGAAAATATAAAGTCTCATGGTCACACGTTTCTGTACCCCCCCAAATTGTGGATCCTGGAAAAATACACCCAACTGTTACAACATTAAAATCTCATCAATAAAGTAATAGCCTCTTTTAAACTAAGCCTTTTGTGTACATCTGTTAGGGTTAAAAGGCCTTTAATAGCTCAAGGATGGCCAGGCTTTTAAAAGAGGTGGCTGTAGCAAAAAACAAAAGCAAAGAAACCAGTTTGCTAGCCTTCCATGATACTGATGATTTGGAGGGCTGTTCAGTTTTACCCTCATGAAATTGGAAAGAGGGTGAGTTTTGTTATGCAGGAATCCAAACTACATAGTTGTCAACTGTATCATAAGATGAAAGGGCAAGATTTGAGTCCAGTTAGCACTTTAAAGGCCTACAAGATTTCCAGGGTATAAGTTTTCAACAGTCAAAGCCAGGGGTCATTTCATAGGAAAAGAGGTGCAGGAGCTCAATAGCATACATATTAGCATAACTCATTAGCATATGCCACGCCCCTTGACATCACCGGAAGCGTGTCAGAAGGGGAAGCAAAAGGGGGGCATCTTCAAAAGCCTCCCCTTCCCTTCCCCTGCTGGCCTGCCAAGGCAGGCGGGGGGGAAGCGAGGAGAGAACTTTAACTTTAAACCCCTTCTCTCAAGAGTTGTGCTGCAGTGGCGGCACAATCTTTCCACTGTATTCTGTGGCCCCATAGAATACAATGGAAAGATTGTGTCCCTGCTGCCGCGCGACTCTAGACTCCTCTTGACGGCGTCTTGGTGGTTTCCGTTAATTTAAAAAAAACGATTTGTAAGAATTTTAAATGTGTGTTTTAAAAACGGGTTTTGGGTGAAAATCAGTCTATCAATGTTGGGTTGGATTTCATGACTGCTTTGTGCTGACTGAGCTGGTGTGCTCTGTCGCAGGAAAGCTTCTTCGCTTAGCATAAAGGAATCATAGGATGCAGACCAATGTGAACAAGTACATAAAGAGAACAGCTTTTACAGACTTCTGAGAAGATCCAGCCATTGTCTGTGAGAGTCACAACTGGTTCTTGGGCCATTTCCCTACATGTGTCAGTTATGTATGCCTAAGAAAACAGCATCTGGTTACAAGTTTTATAATAATTTAATATATCACTGGTGATTTTTTTTTGTTTTACAGTGTTATAAATATCTTATTGTACCAAATGTTCTTACCACATGGCATACCGAAGAGATTTTTTCCCCCCTATCCACAGGCTGTAGTCCCTACAGATGTCAAAATAGAGTTAATCGACCGACTTTCTAAAAGTGGTTTGCCTGTCATAGAAGTGACGAGCTTTGTTTCTTCAAAATGGGTACCACAAGTAGGTAAATATTTAATAGTTGCACAATTACACTTGAAGCTGCAGTATTGTTACATCCTATATCAAATCAATGGCTTTCCTGACCACCACTGCCCTACCCAGACTCATCTCTCCTTTTTTCATGTACTACCTGACTGAGCCTACCCTCTTCCAGCATCCACTGTCCATTCCCCTTCTCCTGTTTCCCCATCCCTTTAATACTTATCCAACTTGGGTTGTAAGTCTTCTGGGCAAGAAGGTTGCTATTTCTATTTTCATTCTAAATGTTATATGATAATGTAGGTTTTTTTAAAAAAAGAACAACAACTATACAGAGCAAAACTTTGTTTGGGTCAGCCGCCCCAATGAATTGGAATAAAATCTTGCACTAGATGTTCACTACGTGGAAATACTTTTGTCGGTATGAAATCCATTTGGCTTCAGTAAGGCTATAACTGTATGCAGTGGTCCTTCTCACAAAGTAATCCTCAATATTCCAATATTTATTTCAGATCATTTCCTGAACTGAATGAAACTTGGCAATTCTTTTAAAAGCAATAATGTTAATTGTGTGAAACAGACATATTCCTGGTGCTACTCCATGAAGATACTCAGTATTAGTAGTGTTTATCCTGCCACAGAGAGAATATTTGTTAGTTTTCTGTCCTCCTCCCTCATGATGTTAATCTGTAATATAAGTGGTTGGTGTTTATCAGAAGGTTGCCAAGAAACAAAGGGGCTTTGAAAGTGATCAGCCTGGGTTTGTCAAGTGCATTAATGATAACAGGGGAAAGGATCTCTTTAGATTTTTGGCAAATGAGAAAAATTTAGTGTCAAGTTATTCTTACTGGGGGGGGGGGGATCATAACACTTATATACTGTAATTGAAGGTGACTAACCACGCAAGGGATGTTAAGTTTATGATGGACAGCTCAATGAAAACTTTGAATCAGTGTCCAATGATACTGTGTGGGGCGGTGGGGAAGCAAGGTCCACATCAGAGATGATTAGGAATGGGATTAAAATGATAAATCTGTGGTAAATCTGTATTTGAAAAATGTGCAGTTCTAGGCTGAAGACAGACTGGCAATGTAAAGCGGGACAGCCCCGCATTGGAAGTGGAAGAAGGGAGCACGTTCAGACATTCGCATCTGTCCGTCGGCTCCGTTTCGCACTTACCCGTCTCCCACTCGCTTTCCATCTGCTTTAACAGGACACCGGGAGAAACTGGTGTCCAGGGGCCGTCTTGCGCTTGCCTCCCGCTTCCAGGCAGTGTGAACCGGAAGAAGGCGGGAGGCAAGTGGAGGCGGCAGTGTGAACGCGGCATTTTGCCAGTTTGCGCATGAGCGCACATGCGCACATGCACAAATTGCCGAAACAGCCCTATCACGAGCTGCGGAGGCTGGCCCACATGGGGCCACTCCGCAGCAGTCTGAACGCTCCGTATCGGCACCGTTCCGTGAATGGCCAGCCCCGGGGAGTTTTTCCCCCGCAGCAGTTTCCTCCGCATTCATCTCGCTCCAGATTGCCAGTCTGTCCTCAGCCCTAGTTGCCCCATCTTTAACAAATTATTATAGAACTGGGAAAGTTGCAGAAAAGGTCAACCAAAATAACCAAGGTCGGATTATCTTCCCAACAAGCCCTGACCTGGATAGCCCAGGCTAGCCCAATCCTGTCAGATCTTGGAAGCTAAGCAAGGTCGGCCTTGGCTGGTATTTGGAAGGGCAACCTCCAAGGAACAGCAGGGTCATGACGCAGAGGCAGGCAATGGCAAACCACCTCTGAAACATCTCTTGCCTTAAAAACAAGGCTAGCTCACCACCTAGTGGTGCATAACGCTAAAGAGCTAGAACTTGTTGGCTGCCAGACAACAGCCAGTCTCCTGGCTGTTCTACACATAATGCATGATGATGAGGATGACAACGACGATCTTCTCAAATGGGAAGGATTAAAGTATTTATGGATTCTTAATTAAGAAAAAAAGTGACTAAAGGGGGCAGGGAGGATATATGATAGATGTATTCATGGTGTGGAAAAAGTAGATTTTTTTTCTCTTTCTCTCATACTGTTAGCCGAATTGCTTTAATTTATGTTTAGCAATCAGCAAAATACACGGGATCTTAGCCAACTATACCAGGGCCCCACCCCTCCCGGGAGTTCTCAAGGAAAGAGGCACGTGAGGCAGATGGCAAATTAAATGCTGTTTACTTAATAGTGTATCTCAATCATACCAAAAACGTAATCACTCACACAGGCCTAAGAAACAAAGACAGAAAGTAGCACGTTTGGTCTGGTATTCGTTGGTGGGGAAGCAGTGCCTTACCTTAGATGAGTTGTCCGAACAATGGCAGAATTGGATGGGGAGAAAATAGAAAGACTATGGGGACACGAGGCTCGAACCTGCGAGACCACATGGTTCTCCTGGATCGTGATTCCGGAGAGAGAGGATTAAAGATGGAGGCAAGGATTGGGTACAGCAAGCTGGACTGAAGAGGTATTTGAAAGCAGACAGGGGACGATGGCTCAAGAGACCGAATGCCTCTGCTCAAGGTCTTTTATTAGGTGGTCTTGGGGTCAGGCTGATCAGACCACATCCCACTAACACACCTCTTAGGCGGTCCGTCCCTCTTGGACCCTTCCATAGGTTAAAGGTGGACAAAAGGAGGAGGGCAAGGGGATGGACAATATTGCAAAATTATGATCTCACCAGGAAGTGGACTTTGGACAGGGGTCCGATGACTCACCTGGCCACATCTATTGTTAGTCAATGACTTTGGCCGAATGGCTGATGGCCCGAACATTAGTTGCTAGGCAGCTGCGTTAGCATAACTATGCAGGTACGTTGGAGGGGGCAGGGGTTGACCACCGTGCTGAAACAGAGAGAGAGAGAAACCTCATGGCAAGAGGAGTCCTTTGTCTCTGTCCCAGGTGAACTGTCTAGGGTGTCAGCCTCCTGGCATGGGCTGGAGCTGGCTCCTATACTGAAGAAAGCACATGGCCCTTCCATTACAGGCAGCCCAAAGTTCAGGCTTATGAATATCATAATTCATAAGAGCACTAGCAGTGCCTTGCTGGCCAACAATTGTACTAGTGAAATACTTCCATACTCAGTGAATCTGATCAACAGTAGATTCAGTAGAAACCAAAGAACCTGCTTCTTTACACAGTATATAATTAATTTATGGAATCATTGACCCAAGATGTAGCAACGGCCACTAGTGTAATATGGATTTAAAAGAGGGCTGGGGAAGTTCTTGAGGGATAGGTCTATCGATGGCTGAATGGAATCTCCATTGTGGTATAGTAGTTAGACTGTCAGACTAGGATATGGGAGAACCAGGTTAAAATCTCCGTTCTGCAGACTTCCGGCAAGACTTGCGACCATGGCGGACGTGCTCCTCCGCATCTGCGGGGAGCGCGATCCGTACCCGGCGGGAAGAAGGGGCTTCGGACTGGTGCCGAGCCCCCAGAGACCCTAGTGAAGGGGCTCTGCCTGGGGTGGCACGAAGGGGATCTCTCCCTACGGTGGCGACCGAGGGATTAAGGTCCCTTTTCATCACCCCCATAGGTTCCCCCGTCCGTGGGAGCCATATGGCTAAAAGCGCAAATCCGTGAAGCAGCAGAGAGTGCGAAGCCTTGAAGCTTGAACTTATAGTTACGCACGGAGAATACGTGAGTCTGAAGTAAAAACAAACAGAACACAGCGGGAAAGGCGGGTGGAGTGAAACCCCCCCCCCTCGAGACTGGCGTACTTACGAGACTCTTTACGTGGCGTTACTGCATGAAAAAAAGTACGTTCGGCTTGCTAGATGGCGGCATTGCGCTTTAGAGGATATGAACTTTAAAAAGTTATAAGCGCAGTCGTAGAATTTGCTTCTTTCGTCCATCTTATCTAACTATCAACAAAAAGCGCAGCCTCAACAATGGCGGGGAAACCGAAACCTTCCCCCAAACTAGGAAGTACAGCTCCGAGTTCAAAGGTTGATACCACAGAGATGAGCACTGTGTTCTCCTCGTTATTGCGACCTCTAGTGGACCAAATGACAGCTCTCAATGTCAAGATGGATAAAATGCAGCTGGAACTGAAGGAGTCGAATAAACCTACAGAGAAGCTGCAGCGAGAACTTCTGGAAGTTAAGACTTCAGTAAAAAATCATGATTCAAGGCTACAAAAAGCGGAGAAAGAAAAGGCCTTCCATTCTGATCAGCTCTTGAAACTACAGATGGAAAGATCAAATTTTTTCCTAAGACTTCAGAATGTGCCAGAGGATAAAGGAGAAGACCTTAAAAATCTGCTAAGTGAAGCGCTTGAACCAGTGACAGGCTTAAAAGCAGCGGAAATAAAAAGCGACATGGATATGGTTTACAGAACCTATCCAGATTATACCAAAAAGAGAAGCCTGCCTGGTGAGATTCAGATAAGGTTCTCCAAAAAGTCAACAAGGGATGTGGTGCTTAGGACCACAAATAAAGCGGTTCTGAAGATCAAAGGAAAAGAAGTTAAAGTGATGAAAGATATTCCATTTGAAATAAGGAAAAGAAGGAAAGCCTATGGAAAACTGACATCTTGGCTACAGTCTGAATCTATTATCTACAGGTGGAATGTTCCGGAAGGACTGAGCTTCAGCATCAAAGATAAAAAATACAAGATTGACTCTGTTCAACAGGCAAAAAGTTTTTTGGAAAAAAGCAAAGAAAAGAAAAAAGAGAGAGACTCAGATGGTTCGCTGGCATCGCAAGAAAGTATGTATGGATTTGATAGCGCAAAGAGTGAAGAGATTTCTGACTCGGAAAAAGGAGCAGCAGCTCCAAAGGTACAAGAAGAGACTGTTAAGACAAGAAGAGGACGAAAGAAGAAATAAGGGCTGAAATGTTTTTATTGACAATTGCACTTATATATTTTATATAATTTGTATAATTAAGCATTCCTCCAAAAGAGCATGTCTGTCAAACAGCTTTTTTATTTTTCTTATATCATCAGTAACAATGTTAATTGAAAATTAACCAAGGTTTAAAATGCTTCATATGTACTAGTGGTAAGGTAATATTAAGCAAATGCTAAAGCACACTCTGTATAAGGTAAATGTAGCTTAGAAAGTAGCGATGTAGAAATAGTTATAGAAAAAAACCAATAAAAATCTTTAAAAAAAAAAAAAATCTCCGTTCTGCCATGGAAGCTTGTGGGATGACCTTGGGCCAATCACACACTCTAAGCCAAACCTACCTCATAGGGTTGTTGCGAGGATAAAACATGGGCGAAGAGGAGATCAATTTAAGCTGCTTTGGGTCCCCACTGCAGAGAAAGGGAGGAGTATAAATGAAGTTCTTAAGTAAATGTTGAGATGCAAGGACAGGAAAGCTTGCCTTCGTACTCTGCTTGTGGGCTTCCCAGAAGCCTGTGGTTGGTTTCTGAGAGGGAAAATAGATTCTTCTGATGCTGCATGGCTTTTATTAAGTGCTTGTGGCCAAGGTTGGATTTGGATGGTGGGGTAGAAAGGTCATAGCTTAATTATGGCTGAGGACAGACTGGCAATCTAAAGCGGAGGCAAAGCGGAGGGAACTGGAGCGGGGGAAAAAACCCACGGAGCTGGCCGTTCACACTGGCCAGAGCAATGCGGATCAGCGGCGATACGGAGTGTTCAGACTGCCACGGAGCGTTCAGACTGCCGCATAGCCAGCTTGCGCGCGCCGCGGCGCTTTTTTTTTTGTTTGTGTTTGATGTTTTTCACATGTGCGCACATGCGCACATGTGCACACGCGCATAACTTTTTGCCGGTGCGTTCACACTTCCTCCGGATGCCTCCCGCTTCTTCCAGTTCACACTGCTTGGAAGTGGGAGGCATGCGGAGGAAGGCCCCTGAACACCGGGAAAAACCGGTGTCCGGGTAAAGCGGAAGGAAAGCGACTGGGAGACGGGTAAGTACGCAACGGAGCCGATGGACAGATGCGCATGTCTGAACGTGCTCCTTTCCTCCGTTTGCGAAGCGTGCCTGCCCCGCTTTAGATTGCCAGTCTGTCCTCAGCCTATGTTTGCACATTTTGATCCCTTAATTGGCACAGTTGATCCCCTAAATCTTTACTAGCAGGGTTGTTGTGCCAAATCTGATGAAGAGAGACATAAACAGGATTTCCTCCATCCAATTTGTATTAAAGCTACCAGATAGCTTGCCTTTCAGAACAAAACTATGTTATCAGTCCTTCAAATAAAAATGCTTCACAGACTCCCAAAACTGAATGTGTTCAACAGAGTTGTGTATCCATAAACCAGATCTTTGGCTACACTGATAACTTGCAGTAATTTATACTTTTTGTGTGATGTCGAAATATTGTACATGCCCCAATACATCAAAATGCATAAAAAGGGAAATATGAAGCCATTTTTGATAACGTGATAGCCTTTTGAAAATAAATTGTAAGCACTATTTAATAGCTGAAAGTCCCTTTCACCTTCCTTCAGGATTCCCCAAAAGCAAGTCATGCAATTATGTTTTAATCTGTTAACTAACTGACAAATTAGGGGAATGCAGGTTATTAATCATTTGACAGCCCTATTTAAAATGGTTTTTTTACTTTCCTATTTATGGTATCCTATTTATGGTATTCTTACTTTCCTTATGTAAACAGTTAGAAGCACTTTCCACTTTTAGTTAGTTAGACTTAGGAATGAATTTCAGTATTCATTATGCAGATTGTATTAATAAACATGAATATTTATATGCATCCTTTTAAAGTATAAACACTTGGCAACCATTACGTGGAAAGTAAAAAGATTCACATTACCGAAAGGTACTAACTCTAATTTGTTACCTTGCTTTTGAAATCTTAAATGATGCCAAGCCAATCTTAAGACTTCAGAGACCTTGATATAGGACCAGGAGCAATTGTTTCATTTTTCTTTCTCATAGAAAAGCATCCTGCACTGTTATGACTGGATGCTGTTCTCCTTGAAGACAGCTGTTAGGGCCAATACCATGCATTCAGTGGATGTTCATGATAGCTATTAGAAAACACCATTAAAATCCAGTGCATGCTGGCATCATGGAGAGCTAGCTATATGCAGCTGCTCTTGAACTGAGGATGAACTTTTTGCATGTTCTCCACAACAGTGTCTGACATTCATAGGGCTTAACTCTTCAGTAAGGTTACCAGCTCTGGGTTGGGAAATACCTGGAGATATTGGGGGTGGAGTTTGAGGAGGGTGGGGTTTAGGGAGGGAAGGGAAGGGACTTCAGTAGGGTATAATTCCATGAAGTCCACCTTCCAAAGCAGCTATTTTCTCCCCAGGTGAAGTGATCTTTGGAGATCTCCAGCCACCAACTGGAGGTTGACAACCCAATTGGTTCTCGGCCTTTTGGCTAAGATCAAGTGAGGTTGACAACCCTACCCTGCATGTATGGTGGTGCAGCCGACCACCTGATCATGGGCAGTGGCTTGGCATGTGAAATATTTTAGATGGTTACCATGCAACCAGCAGTCACGTGAATTGACCCTGTGATAAGCATGAGGCCCAGGATATGGTCCAAAGGTGCAGCAGCCTCAGTGAAGCTATGTGGCTCTGAATCTCATCAGCGCTTGAATGGGAGACTTCTTGGAAACTTCTATGTATGCCACCTTTAGTTCTATGATGGAAAAAATACATATACATTCATTAGGGTTGCCAGGTCTGGGTTGGAAAATACCTGGAGATTTTGGGGGTGGATCCAGGAGAGGGCAGGGTTTGGGGAGGAGTGGACCTCAGCATGGTACAATGCCATAGAGTCCTCCCTTCAAAGCAGCCATTTTCTCCAGGGGAGATGATCTCTGCCAGCTGGAGATCAGTTGTAAAAGCGGGAGATCCCCAGGCCTCACCTGGAGGCTGGCAACCCTAACATTCATAGAGTGACTAACAAAGTGAACCTAGTGCAGGGGAAGAAATACTTTACCACTTTCTCTCCATCAAGAGAGCTTATCTAGAAAGCAGGTAAATAAGATAAAATCTATGTAACTTTTCATGCTACTCCTAAAATTGATCCTAGCTCATTGTACCATGTAACACTGAGGTGTGATGGTCATAGTGCTGAAGGACCAGGGCTTTTTTTGTAGAAAAAGCCCAACAGGAACTCATTAGCATAATAGGCCACACCCAGCAGCAGAAACTCATTAGCATATTAGGCCACACCACTGTCAGCACAGCTTATTAGCATATTAGGCCTCACCCCCATGTTACCAGAAGAGTGGTCATCCAGCCGCACCCACCTTTTACTTCTTATTCTGTTTACCTTGCTTGTTGTCAAAACCCAGGGCTTTTTTTGTAGCAGGAATTAATTTGCAAGTTAGGCCGCATACCCCTAATGAGTTTCTGCTGTTGGGTGTGGCCTATTATGCTAATGAGTTCCTGCTGGGTGTGGCCAACTCAGGAGCCAGCCGGAACTCTGTTCCTGTGCGTTCCTGCCCAAAAATAGCCCTGTGAAGGACCAAATCGTTCCGTTTTGTAATAGATAAAGTAATATATAAAGCAAGCATGTACCACCATTTTCTTTCACCTCTCCTTGATTTTTTTAAAAAATGTGTTTTTAATTCCTTCCTTTTTCCTGTGAGCCCTTTTGGGTAGCAAATTTGACTTTGCCTTGCCAGATATGGGGGGGGGGGGGGAAACAGTTCCTTCTTATTCTCATTTCAAGTCTGGATGTTTTGTTTTAATAGCTTAGTTGATGTTTAGATTAAATTCTGTTTATATGCTAAGGCCATGTCACTTGGAGATGGAGTACAGTCTTGCTTATGCCTTCTTAGAGCTCCTTCCTCTATTTTCTTAGGTCATGGGAATAGAGCTGCTGGTTATGTTTCCAGCATGGATTCATTTCTCTCTCTCTCTCTTTTCTCCCTCCCCCCTTTCAGTATTTTAAAGCTGTTTTACCATTTCCCTTCTAACGTTTTGTTTGGCAGAGAGTTTCTGACGGAAAACCGCCAGAAGAAGTCAAAAAAGTTCTGCAGTAGCAAAGGTGCCATATAAAACAGGATCCCACACCTATAATAGAAATCGCCAAGAATGATAAACGGCTGCCATTGAAATGCTTATTGCTTAAATATCTTGCTGCACTTTGAAAGTTAATTGCATAAATGTTAAAAGTACACGATAAAGTGCGGCTCTGCTTACAAAAGAAATATCAGGGGGACAAACACATTATATAAACATGATTTGCCGTGATTGAGTTTCATAGAACTTGAACTGTACTTCCAGTTTAGCCTTTTAACTGTATTTTCAGTTCCTCTGTCACTGTTAAACCATCGTTTTTTGTCACTGTGGCTCACCGTTAAAGTAGATATTTGGTTTCATAGGTATCCCTTGGTCTGGGAGATCTGGATGGTGTTTGTTGCTTAATATAGGAATTAAAGTTTCCGGATCTGGGGGTCCAGTAGGTAGGGGACAGTCATGTGATTGTTTTATTGATAATGTTGTCAATGCTGCTTTTCAGCACTCAGTCAGCACTCCCCTCCTCAGGCATTTAATACACGTTCAATATGAATGACATTGACAAAGCATTCAGAAATGTATTTGTCAGTATAAGAAGAAACTGCCATCTGTAATAGACTGGTGAAAAGGCTCTGGAATGTGATATAATCATCTTCTTATAAAAGAGAAGGAAAGGAAAACCGATTAACTAGAATTGTAAAGAACTGGGTATTTTATTGAATGTTGGGATACAATGATTTTATTTTATTAGTCTGGGGAGTGGTAGAACTAAGCTCTTCCTTGGAAATGGCAGAGTGATGCTCCATGTTTCTACCTCACTTTCAGCCCTTTAAGGGGCTATTGGGGGGGATGTTTGTCAGCTGAGCTGCAATATTCCCTTCACTGCATCTCAGCTGTGAAGGGGGAAAGGAGGGGTTGCTTTTGAGGGGCATACAGTTGTCATTATGACAGATCGTAAGGGGGAAGGGCCGGAGTGATGAGGGTAGTAACTGCGGTGAGCAGCATGTGAACAGGGCCAGGAAGAGGGCAGCCTTGCCCACCTCTGCCCCACTTGCTGCTTCTTCTACAGCAACACCCTTGTTTTTGTGCCTCCGTGTCAAATGCCCCGTTGTGAGCTACATGTGACTATGAATGTTCTCTCTCTTCTTATCCCTGCACAATACAGATATGACCGAATGATTTCCAGTTCCTCACATGTTTGCAAATGCTACAGTAGGAGTTTTAAAGTGGAAATGGCACAGCAAGGGTCCATGGGCTTTCGTCCGTAGGCACTTGTGTTGTGGGACACAGCTTATAATACAAATCCTCTTCTTTAGTAAATGGGGAAAAAATTAGACCTGTTTTGACTTGTCACGAGTTATATAAATGTGCCCCTTACTGTTTTTTTTTTTTTAAAGGGCAGAATTCTATGCGAGAGAAATGTGACTTGCAAAGTCTCTAATGATGGACTAAGCCAGGGGTGGGCAAATAGCGGCCCACCACAGAGTTTTTTGCGGCCCACCAAGACAGTCGGCCACGTGGTTTCAGTCAGACCTCCGTTGGGAATCTCAACAAGCAATCTCACTCCTGATTTCAAAAAAAATTGTAGAAAAGTGTGATAGGGTACATTTGTCTCATTAAACTGATTCTAAAATTAAATGTGCTTGCGGCTATAGATGATACAAAATTAGAACAAAAAATAAATTGAATAAAACTACCACTATTTTATTTAATTTATATTTATTGATTTTTATGATACAATTTATACCTTTTCTGAAATGCAAAGTTAACTAACGGATGCAATCATTTTAAAAGGTGCGGCCCTCCGCTAACCTCCGCTCCCACAAAGTGGGCCCCGAGCCAAAACAATTGCCCACCCCTGGACTAAACTAATGCTCTTTAGTGAAACAAGATCTCTTTGCACTGTTGTATCTATCCACTTTTGTGGGGGGGGGGGAAGTTAAGTAGTAAATCAAGGACAGAGAAACAGTTGTATCATGTTTCCTCTTCCAAGTTTTACTATAACGGTTTTCAAATGTGAAAGGACAGGATAGGGATATTATCTCCAGATTTTTAGTTTACTACGAAAGTGATGGCCTTTTTTAAGTCAAGAGATACACATGTGCATACATGCAGCAAAATGGAGAGCTGCAGGATCAGATCCTTTGTTTTGCAGGAGACATGCAGCAAAGTACATTGCAGTGTGGACCGTATTTCTGTAATGACCATTTCCACCTGTACTCCCCCCCAAATGAAAATAGGACTATTTTTCTCTTGTGCCTAAAATAAAATAAAATAAAAGTTATTTGAAAATATTTGTAGCTAGTGAATAACCATCAGGTAAATATCTGGTGCAGATCTATGACGTTAAGAATCTAAACCAGCTTTTCTCTCTCTCTTTTAAGATGGCAGATCACACCGAAGTAATGAGAGGAATAGAATGTTATCCTGGAGTCCGATATCCAGTACTCACTCCTAATCTTCAAGGTTTCCATTCTGCTGTATGTATGTTGCTTGAAGTACCAGTCCATATATTAAAGAACATATTTGTTGCAGCTGGAAAATACCGCGTGAAGCTCCATTTACAGTGCTGTCCTATGCAGAGTTAACGCTCTTCTAAGTGCGTTGAAGTCAATAGGCTTAGAGGAGTGTAACTTTCCTTAGGATGGCTTTGCTAGTTACTTTTGTCAGAAACGAGGTGGCCTAGTTTGTGAGCTAACCTTGTGAGTTTTTGTGGGCCAAGTTAAGCAGATTTGCAAATCTGTAATATATTTAATACACGGGCTGAAATGAACACATGTTCTTCCCTTGTTTGTCCCGGTCTGCTCTTTCCTGCCCTCCCCTCTCTTTATTGTCTCCCTCAGGGCAAATTTTGGATTGTAAGATCCTCACAACAGGGACCTTTCATTCTGTACCTTGCAAAGGGGACTATATAAGTAAATAATATTGATCAATGATACCAATCGCATAGGCGTAGAGTACGGGGGGGGGGGGCTCGAGGGCTTGAGCCACCCCCAAAATTTCCCAGGGGGGCTCAGCCACCCCCAGGAAAATGGAGTGCCTGCCTCCGCACCTCCCCGGGTCCTTCCGAGGCCCGGCGGCCACTGCTGGAGAGGGAGAGGGAAGGGGTGGCGGGGGGGGGGGGAGAGGCACCGGCAGCAGTGGCTGGCAGGCTTCGGAAGGGCCCGGGGAGGCGGGACGGTTTCCCAGACAGGGGGGAGAACATCATCCCAGCGCGCTAAGGAGCCCCTGCCCCCCTGAGGATTTCCAAAACTCTATGCCCCTGACCAATCGCACTATGTTTTGCCAATCCGGTGTAAGGTGACAGTTCTTATCTGAAAATATGTAACAGAACAAAAGAAACATGTAATGCCCTGTTTATGTTTTCGATCTGCATTGGACTACATTTCTTCCTTTAGGCATAGGTGGAAGCTTTACAAAGTGGCTGAAATCTGATTAGCAAGTGAAGAGAGAATTTAATTCATTCTGACAATTACTTTTTTTCCCCTGGAAGCCTTAGTGACTATGGAAAGCGCATGGCTTCTGTCCCAGAACCTTCATTTGTTTCCATGTGGGAAACTCATCATACTTAAAAGCAGTCCCATTTATTTCAATGACAAAGGTTTGCTTGAATAAACCTTCAGATAATTTCAGGGTTAGAAGTGCACTAATGTACTTAGGTAAATCCTATTAAATTTGTAGAGAAGGAGGCCCATCATAAAGCAAAAAGAATACACTATCTGTTCCTCAACATGATAATCTATAACCAGCACAGTGACTTAATTTAGTCTGTTACCGGCCCTGGCCAAAATATAAAACTAGCAGATTCATCCCAATACAGCTCTTAGTCTCTAGGGTGCCACTGGACTCCTGTTTTATATTCCGTAGAAATCATAGAAAGAACTTTGCCAGAGAATATGGAGGCGTTCTGCTGAGGAGCTTGCGTGGTGTGTAATCAAGGGGGTTCATGAGGAACATGGTCTTGTGGAGGGTCACAGCGTGCCTAATGGGAACAAGCATTCTGGTCCTGACCCTTATTTACTTGTGGTCACCAGAATGTGGGTAGGGTACCTACCTGCTTACATGCCTTGCCCACCTGCTGGCAACTGCACATGGTGGAATACATGGCCAGCATGCTGATTCTAGCTTGATACGTCATATGTATTGGGGTACAGTATGGAATCTTTTCAAGGGAAATAATTTTCGCACGGCCCAGGGGTTTAGACCAGCAATTTAACCAGTAGATAGGAAGCAGTAGACAGCTAATTTGTATCGCACATGACTGCATGAAGCTGTCATGCACTAAGTCAGACCACTGATATATCAAGTTCAGTACTATCTCCTCTGGCAGACGGTATAGTCTGTGGGTAGTGGTGCTCCAGGGGCAAATGTCCTGCCTTCCTAGTCCTTATAGTTGGAGGTGCTGGGACTGAATCTGGGACCTTCTGCAGGTCAAGCAGATGCCATACCACTGAGCCAAGGCCATCTCCCACCAATACTGTAATAAGCTTTCGCATAACTGAATACACCTTTTGCCTTAGTATTATAATCAAGATACATTCATGTACAAGCAAGGTACTCTGGAGGCTTACGAGGGCGGGAGTCTTTTACTTCCTGACCATTCGCTTGCTAGCCAGCCCACTTGCCTGCCAGCAGCACCGCCATCACTCAACCCTCACCTGCCTGCCTGGCCCCTGTGGCAGTGGCGGCAGCGGCTCCAGCTCCCCCCCCCCGTGCCTGCCCCACAGTGGGCAGTGATGGCAGAGGGGCTGGCAGCAGTAGCCTTGGCCGTGGAGTGTGAGAGCAGGGGAGGCAGGGGGGGCATCAGCCACTCTCCCTCCTCCCTCCCACCCGACAGCCCAGCTAGAATGGCAGTGGCAGTGCAGCTGGCAGCAGTGGGGGGAGACAGTGGCTGCTCTCACTCCTCTTTGCCTATCTGCTTGCCTAGGAGAGGTGGCAGTGGCAGTGGCAGGGCTGGCATCACCAGCAGGCTCTCCAGTGGCTCCTCCCTGCTGGCAGTGGGGGCTTTCCCTCCTCCTCCCTTGGCCACTCGGATGGCTGACGTGGCGGTTGGCTCTCCCTCGTCCTCACTGGCCTGTCTCGTGGTGGTGGCAGTGGCTCTGGCTCCCCCCTCTCTTCTTGCGTGGCTATCCCCCGGCATCAGGCAGACAAACCTCGTAGGCAGGCCATTTGATCCTTGCCCCACACTTTGGATCTATCGATCTTCCAGGTTCAGCATTATGGGACAGGAGAATAACGGTTCGGTTCAGTTCCTGAAAAGAGAAAATTTAATGATGCAGACAAATAGAAGTCAAAATTATAATCAGAATTAGATCTTACAAGTGGGAACCTGCAAGGACCTGCAGGAGGTATCTCATTCCCCCCACCCCACACACTATTTCCTCTTTCCTTTTCCTGAAAGCCATAGCCTCTCCCCTTTTCCTGCTTCCTTCTATCCTTCTAGGGTTGCCTACTTCTAGGTGGGTTATACAAACGTGAGATCACGGGATAGGTTGTAAGTAAACAAAAAACAACTTGGAATCACAACAAATTTTCCCAAGTACAGAGATCAGTTCCCCCTTAGGGTTGCCAGCTCCGGGTTGAAAAATTCCAGGAGATTTGGGGTTGGTGGCTGAGGAGGGTGTAGTTTGAGGAGGGAAGGAAACTCAACAGGGATGTGATGCCATAGGGTCCACCCTCCAAAGCAGCCATTTTCTCCAGGGGAACTGATCTGTGTCATCTGGAAAGCAGTTGTAATTCCAGGTGATCTCTCACCCCCATCTGGAGGTTGCCAACCCTAGTTCCTCTTCACAGTTCCAGTCACCAGATTTAAGTAACATCAGATTTGGGCAAATTCAGTATTAGTGTATAGATACACATCAATACACCTGAAGCCGCCTTTTTCTGAATCGGACCACTGGTCCACCAGTGCCAGTGTTGTCTACTCAGACTGGCAGCAGCTCCCCAAGATCTCAGGCGGAGGTCTTTCACATCATCTACTGCCTTTTAACTGGAGATGCCAGGGATTGAACCTTGGGACCTTCTGCATACAAAGCAGAGGCTCTTCCACTGAGCCCCAATCCCTCCCCGGAGGAGCGATTCAGGACTCTCATTATCCATTGTCACTCCCCTGCCCACCCATATTCTTTGCTCAGCACTGTCTTGTAAATGACTTGCATATCTCTGGCCTTTCAAGTGGCAACCAATGAAGTGGCAGGGCACCTACTGAAGGGGCAGGCACCTACTGAATATCATGACGCCTCAGTACACTTATACTAAGTTTTTCATGTGAAGGTACGGATTACTAGTTGCTGTGTGTTCCTTATGAAGTCTAGCTAGGCCATGAACCTCCCTTCATTGGATACAATATAGTTTGAAAATGATGGAATTGGGGTGAATTGAATATCACTTCTGTTTCTAATATTTCATATGACAGATGAGTAAAGTTACTATAGTCGCAAACATGATGCTAAAAAATTATACACCTTGGAAGGGGGAAAAAAATGCTTTTTCCCTGTTTTGTTCGATTTATTTCAGATTGCTGCCGGGGCAACAGAAGTGTCCGTCTTCGGTGCAGCCTCTGAGTCTTTCAGCAAAATGAATATTAACTGCACCATAGAAGAAAGCATGGACAAATTTGAAGACGTCGTGAAATCAGCAAGGAATATGGACATACCAGTGCGAGGGTAATTACAGGTCTCTAACGATTTCTAGATGATATCTCTCATTTTGTAATGGAAGAGGCCTTCAGATATAAATGTAGTGTGTCACTTATGACATATGAAAGGATTATGGCTGTTTCACTTTACCACTCCATCGCTAATCCACTGATGCTTTGCTGACAGTGCCCAAAGTGGCTCTGATTTACCATCGCATGCCTCATTGTTAGCTGCGTCACCAGTGGAACTGGATCTTTCCTTTCAAAAGGCAGCACCTTCCATTTCAAAGGGCAGCAGATGTGACCATGGCCATATGCTAATTCGCCTCTTTATTTAGTTTACATTCTCTTATTTCGTTTGCCTCCAGGTTGACAGGAACCTAGATGCCCTCAATCAGACCGGAATCTTGCCATTTGGGCTGTTAATTCTTCCTTCGTTTTATTGCTGCGTACCATTGAGCATAATAGCATTCTAGCAAATCCAGGATGGATTAGTGGCCTCTCTAATGGACAAGTATTTGTGAGTTTATAAAAAGAAAAGCCCAGTCGTAAACATATAGCAAAAGGAAACAATCTTTGCGTAGACATTTGTTCGATGCTCCTTTAGATATCGAGTCATTTAAGTTTAGTCCTTTTAAAAAGGTTGTTTGATAATGCAGTCCAGATTTGAAGACTGGGCTGGGTCTATGTTTTTGTCCTGGATTTCTGCATGGGCCAATACAACTTTTTTCCTGCATACAGGGAGCTGGCTTGCAGCCTCTAGCAACCCATACCCGCTAACTGTGCAAAAATAAACTATATGGTAGAAAATTTCTTTCTCCGTTTGTCTAGAATCATCTTCTTTGTAACAAATGAAGGGGTTTCAGTTCTGTTACATTGTTCTCCTCTGGGTGTCTCTGTTCTTCATCGGCTCGGTCTTCTAATTTCACATGGGCCATTTCTAAAATTAATCTTGGATTCACGTTTATGCCACAGCTTTGCTTTCATTTGGATAATTTCTTCTCTTCTGCTAAGGCCATGTACATGAGAGATCATGCACATTACAGCAGCACACAAATATTATGTTTGGGAGCAGGGGTCATTTCGTAGAAAAAGAGGTGCAGGAGCTCATTAGGATAACTCATTAGCATAACTTATTTGCATATGCTACACCACCTAACATCACCAGAAATATGTCAGAAGGCAAGAAAGAAAGAAGAGAGAGAGAGAGAGAGAGAGAGAAAGCTGGCAGAGAGGGGACAGCTACCAATCCAAGCATTAGAAATACCACTATTCTGGGAGGATAGCTTCAGTGGTGGCTGAAGCCTTTAGAAGGCTGGCCGGAAGAACAAAGACCTTTCCAGGGGACGGGGTCATTTTGCTGCAGCCGTGACACAAGCAGGCATTCCCCCGTGCGTGGGGGGGGGGGGCTGGCACCAACTCCCAGAGCTGAGCTCCCCCGAGCTCCTGCTCGAAAGGACCCCTGTTTGGGAGTTTCTTTAGTATGAAATGGGTTGCACAAGCACATTAAGATTCCTTTTATTTGACGGTAAGCAGACCCTGAGTTCAGATTTTGGTATGCTAACATTGCTCCTCTTACTACTGAGGCATATTGTTTGCCACTGTTTCTCTTTTAAAGCCACACGGAAGGCACAAAATGGCATTTGCATTAGTGTTGTAGAAGTGGGGCAACCGCAAGGGCTTGGGGGGCATTTTATTTTCTCTGCGTCTCCTCCCCCACAATTCCTTCTTTTCTCTTCCTTGGCAGCCCATCTAGCCTCTCTCCTTTTCTTGCTTCCTTCTCTCCTTCCCACTCCCCAGTCCTTTTAGCTTCTCCCCTGCCTTCAGCTTTCCCTCCTTCTGTCCTCTTGGCAGCCTCTTATCAGGAAAAGTGTAGCCCTGTTGCGTGGTGGCAGGTGGCAGTGCCAGGCCAGGCTCTTTTGCACGGTAGCCAACAGTTCTGCAGTGGCTGGCAACAGTTGCAGTATGGCTACTGGCAGATGGGCTGAGTGGTGTAAGTAGTGAGTCTTCCACAGGCACTGCTGGGTCTGCTCCTGGTGAGTCCTCCTCCATCAATGGACATACCAAGGGAAGGGGATGTTACCCTTTCCAGACTGTTTTGGCATCCAAGTTCACCTGTGCAAACACCCCCACCCCCCCCATGACTTTGCTTTACAGAAATCAAAGCTTGGAAGACTTGTCAATAGTGTTGTGGTTGCCTAGAAACCTCCAAAAGGGCCACTGAGAGCTTAGTGGGCATTCTTTTTTTTTAAGCTATAAATGTTGTTTCTATTATTTTGGGGACTTTGAATCCTTTATGCAGGAAATCCCTCTTTGTAACCTTCCTTGGGCTGCATGCCAGGTTTTATACCCTAATTCCAGTTTTTCACACCTTGCTAGCCATTAGCCCAGGTCATTTAGGATAGGGGCAGCTCTACCGTTTGGTGTAGTGGTTAAGTGCGCGGACTCTAATCAGGGAGAACCGGGTTTGATTCCCCACTCCTCCACTTGCACCTGGCTGGATGACCTTGGGCAAACCATAGCTCTGTACCAGCTGTTCTCTCAAGGACAGCTTGGGAAAGAGTTCTCTCAGCCCCACCTACCTCACAGGCAATGTTCCCTCTAAGCTGTGGAGTCTTGTGAGCAAAAATTCTACTTCGTGAGCAACTGGCATTAATGTTGTGAGCGAGTGATTTGGCTACTGCATAAATTAGTTTGCTCTCTGGAGCCATCCTTCTTGAGCTGAGACCAAAATGTGTGAGCTGGAGGCTAAAAAACTGTGAGCTAGCTCACACTAACTCAGCTTAGAGGGAACACTGCTCACAGGGTGTCTGTTGTGGGGAGGGGAAGGGAAAGGAGTTTGTAAGCTGCTCTGAGACTCCCTTGGGAAGTGAAGGGTGGGGTATAAATCCAATCTCTTCTTCTCTTCTTCTTCTACCATGAGGAGGGTCTTTCTTCTCCAGGAATGTCTCCCTGGCATCTGGCATATCTCCAGTTATAGGGCAAGCTGCCTTGTCTTGGTTATCTCCCTCCCTGGTATTGTCCAGCACTGAGGAAAAGGGGCTCATCCAGACTAAATATATCTACTCCCTGTGTCCCCTTTACCTAAGCCTGCCTATGTCCTCGACTGCAGATTTTTCTGAAAACTTGGAACTTACTTCAGGTTCACAGAGTAAATCCCTCTATCTGTTCCTAGGTCCATTTTACTTACCTGTGTATTAATCTACATTCTATATCCCAAATTGGAATTAGGTATAGCATAAAGAGTGATCCAAAAAGGTAGGGTTGGCAACCTCCAGGCGGTGTCTGGAGAGCTCCTGGGATTACAGCTGATCTCCAGGCGACAGAGATCAGTTCACCTGGAGAAAATGGCGACTTTGGAAGGTGAACTCTATGGGATTCTACCCTATTGAAGTCCCTCCCTCCCCTCCCCAAGCCTCACCCTCCTCTGGCTTCACATCAAAAATCTCCAGGTATTTCCCAAAATCTCCAGGTATTTCCCAGCCCTACAAACAGGATAGAAAGGGGCTTACTTGTGCAAGGTTTAAAGACTGCTTTGCTGATGCCCTTGAAAACGCCATTTAAAACCCTCCTGCGATTTCTAATGCTAGTGCAGTTTTCCATTCCAAACTCATTCTAAAGTCTTATGAAGGGAGAGTCTGTGGGCTGCTTTTGGCTACAATGGAGCCTCTCTTTACAGGGCCAGTATACTTCTGAATGCCAGATGTAGGTGACAAACAGCCGTAGATGTGGCAGGTGGCTGAGGTCTATGAATTAATTTTGCCCTGCTAGCTAAGTGAAACTTGGGCAATACACTTCTATGTAGGGCTTTTTTTTTTGTAGAAAAAGACCAGCAGGAACTCATTAGCATAACAGGCCACACCCAACAGCAGAAACTCATTAGCATATTAGGCCACACCCCTGCCAGCGCAGCTCCCTCCCAGGATTGGCTTTGCCAGGTGCTCCATGGCTTGTGGGGCGCATGGGGACCCAAGGGAAGGAAGGCAGTTTCTGGATCGGCTTCCCCAGGAGGGGAGGCAGTTTAAACTGACTTCTCTCCCTGGATCGGCTTGGCTTCCCCAGGCGCCCCACGGCTTGCGAGGTGCCTGGGGAATGGGGGGGGGGGGGGAGGCTGTAGGCGTGGCCAACTTGGAAGCCAGCCGGAACTCCGTTCCTGTGCGTTCCTGCCCCAAAATAGCCCTGCTTCTATGGGAAAAAAACTGGAACTTGTTGCACCAATTGTGTGTGGGTGGGTGTGGGTGGGGTGGCTAAATTTAAAAGGCTATTTTTATTCACTGGAAGGACATTCCTCTCACAAAATATCAGCTGCTCAGTTTCAGCTGATGTTGGAGCTGTGGGGGCAGGCAAGGTGGTCAAACTGGAGGTAGAAAGAACAGCAGTAGCACCAAAAAAGAAAGGAAGAAAAGAAAGAAAGGAGTATGCCAAATATAAATTTATGAAGCTGCCAAACATGTTTTGATAAAGTACATGTTTTGAGTTAAACTACATAACTGGGGAAAAAAACTTTTTGCCATAAAAGCACTTGCAGTTGTTGCCCCTGAAGGCTGAGCAACTTGGGAAATGGAAGCATTTTTTCCCCTCCAGAACCCATTTGAATTTCACATTCTCTTTCTATTTGGGGGGCAGGAGTAAGTACAAGACAAGTTGGTAGACTTGCCTTTTCTGCCCAGTTGCTTAGCAAACCATTGATAGTGTGCCAAATGCCCTTGAAGTCTGTCTTTTTCCCTTACTGTGCACGGCCATAGGTAAGTGTTCAGTGCTGCATTAAAAAGGTATTGTAGAAGTTTGTTCTCTACCCCAGATTGTTAAACTGACGTTTCTTTGTATGAATGTGTAGATTTTCCCATTGGAAGCTTTTTCTTCAGGATGGGAATTTCTGCTTGAATTCCCCCCCCCCCCCTACAGCAAACATTGAAGTTTCCACTGAGAAAATGAAGTGCAGATATACACACATATACTTATTTACAGTTCTTGGAAATGAAAATATATAACAGATTCTCGCCCCTGTGCCAGGTTATCACATAGCCATCAGTAACTCATACTACTCCACAGACAACAAAGGAATTCTTTGAAACACAGCAAGTATTTATTGTATGCCAACCTGTTCAAAAGTACCTATGTTATCCTATCATGATGGCACAGAAAAAGCTCTACCTCCAAGATAGGCATCAACCTCATTTTTCATTTTCTTTGGCCAGCAGCCATGCAATTGCTAGCAGAAATGTTAACATCTAGTAGTTGCCAGCAATGGCAACACTTGAGGACGAACAAGCAAGCCATAAATGCAAGGCCTCTATGACATGATGATGTGTGGGACTAGAGTCCTATTCCGCATCCCAGCGAGTGTCAGTCACAGCAGTAGTCTCTCCATGGTATTTACAGCCCTGTCTTATGCCTGCATGCTCAGAAGCAGGGGTCATTTCGTAGAAAAAGTGGTGCAGGACCTCATTAGCATAACTCATTAGCATAACTCATTTGCATATGCCACACCCCCTAACATACCGGAAGTGTGTCAGAAGGCAACACCCACCCCTCAGGCTCCACTCCACAGGTGAGTGAAACTGACTTGCTCTTCCTCCATTCCCTTCCCCATCCAATACTTTGTGCAATAAAAATAAGTGCAAAGAACACACCCTCATTCTCTTTCTGCTCCCTTGAAACCACCAGGTTTCAAGTAGACTTGAGGTACCCAGGACATGTGCACCACCCATCCCTTTCCCTTCCCCTCCCCACAACAAGACACCCTGTGAGGTAGGTGGGGCTGAGAGAGGTCTTTTGAGAACTGCTCATGAGAGAACAGCTCAGAGAGAACTTGTGACTGGCCCAAGGTCACACCAGCAGCTGCATGTGGAGGAGTGGGGAATCAAACCTGGTTCTCCCAGATTAGAGTCCAACTCCTGACCACTACACTAAACTGATAAGGTGGAAGCTGCTGAAGGGTTGGTGAAATTTCTTCAGTACTTATGTGCCATGTGCCCAGATAAAAAGTGGTATACTTACAAAATTTATAAGCCACCTTTAGCAAGTCTCTGGAAAAGCAGCACACAGTCATAAAAGGAACAATGATAAAATTATCAATATTAAAACAAAACATTAAAAACAATAAAGACCCTAGCAGGGCTTTCCCTGGGGCGCTGCGCCTCTGCACTGCTCGGGGAAGCCGAGGAGGGGGCGGAGCTTGGTCATGTGCCCGCCCCCTGGGCTCCTCACTCCCAGAGCTGCACTCCTGTGCGCTCCTGCTCCAACGGACCCCTGCTCCGAAGTATGTTTCACTGAGGGCTGAGCGACGTGTTACACCTTACACAATTTTGCCACAGCTTGGCAGCCATACGGCAGCCGCAGTTCCCTATGATGAACTCCTGCAAAGCTTAATTTGACTGCGGTGTGGGAGGAGGGGCTCCTCTCCTCCCCCACACACCATGTTTGGAAGCCATGGCCCCAGGCCATTTTGGCACCTGAAAATGGCGTGGGATGGGGAGACGGGCCCCTCATCCACTTGCATCATGGTCCCAATCCAAATAGGGTCCCACTACACTTTTACACAGGAGTTAGCATCAGGGACTTGCAGCTGCAGTATTGCTGCAAGTCCCTGTGGTGAATTCACGTAAAGTGTAATGGGTTGTTTGGGTCTGAGTTCATTGCATCCCTCCTGTATTAAATATGGATAGCACAGCAGCCTTTGTCATAATTTTGGCCACTTCTTGTGAACAGTAGAGAAGGAAAGAAACCTCCCACAAGAAACACATCTTTTCCCTATAACCTTACAAAGTACTTCATTATCTATATTTCTTTAACGTGTTTTTTTTTTGGTTTTCATCATAAGCCTGAGATTATCTGAGTTGGGAATAAAATTAGAGCTAGCATTCCCCCCCCCCCACTGCTACAAATAGCACCCTTCTCATGATTTTTCAGGAGGGTTGCAAAGTGCGTATTGGACAGGTAGTGTAGTCAGACACTGCTATCTCCACGGGTCACAATGGCCGCTTTTCAGAAAGAGCCTTGCAATCCTGATTTTTGTCCTATCAGCAGCCAATCCATTTTAGCTACCTGATGACATCACAGTTCATAGGCAGTGGAAGGCCAACTTGAAAAACGCTACAAGTGGTGCTGAAGCAGTATTTGGTTGCATCAGGGAATAGTAGTGAATGATTGGGGGGGGGAGGTAAGCTCTGGATGGTGGTTTTTTGGTGCCTCCTTGAAAAACCCCTTCCTGAGGCAAAACAGTTTGCTCCTAAGCATTAGATTCAGACACGAGAGCCAGTTTGGTGTAGTGGTTAAGTGCGCGGACTCTAATCTGGGAGAACTGGGTTTGATTCCCCACTCCTCCACTTGCACCTGGCTGGATGACCTTGGGCAAGCCATAGCTCTGTACCAGCTGTTCCCTCAAGGACAGCTTGGGAAAGAGCTCTCTCAGCCCCACCTACCTCACAGGGTGTCTGTTGTGGGGAGGGGAAGGGAAAGGAGTTTGTAAGCCACTCTGAGACTCCAAGTGAGTGAAGGGTGGGATATAAATCCAATCTCTTCTTCTCTTCTTCTTCTTCTTCTAATCTAAAGTGCTTACTAAGGAAAATATTCCACATTGGTTTGTTCTCAAAATTCGTTCTGATCCTTCACTTTATGGGCCTTCATCATGTCTTATTTCTCGCTTTGTCCCTTCGGTGTATACACAGACCATGGGCCAGAGCAGTCTGGGTGATGGGAGGCTTTTTGGACTCTTCTCTTATTTCCCTTCCAGCCCTTCCCTTATGCTCAAATCTATGGAACTATGATCTATGGAACTTGCATAAGATAACAGGTAAGTGGAGGAGAAAGGCTGGATGGGAGTTCCTCACAAACTCCCTGTTACCATGGCTGCCTTGGTGAACTGCCTGCATACATGCCCCTGCCTACATACAGGCATGTAGCAAGGAGGTAAAGGAGACAGGGCTCTATGGCTGTCCGTCTACCCACGGGGATTGTATTCTACCCATATTGGCTTGGATCCTGTCTAGAAATTTTATGAATGGAAGGGGGACAATTTTTACCAATTCTCTCTCTTTCAGAGGAGACTCTGATTTCCCCAAGATATTCATGGGGCCCTCTGTCCCCCTCAGGAGTAGCATGGTTTCAAGGGAGCAGGAAGAGAATGAGGGCGTGTTCTTTATGCTTATTTTTATTGCACAAAGTATTGGATGGGGAAGGGAATGGAGGAAGAGCAGGTCAGTTTCACTCACCTGTGGAGGGGAGCCTGAGGGGTAGGTGTTGCCTTCTGACACACTTCCAGTATGTTAGGGGGTGTGGCATATGCAAATGAGTTATGCTAATGAGATATGCTAATGAGCTCCTGCACCTCTTTTTCTACGAAATGACCCCTGTTCATATGCATAGGGTTTATTAGTTACTTGTTTCCGTTGTTTTACCTAGAGTAGGAGGAGTGATGGGCCTTGTTGCTTCCTGCACCACAGGTAGAAGGTAGTGAATTAACCAGGACAGGTTGGTTTTTAAAAACCAAAAGTAACAAGAAAAGATTTATCTGAACCTTATTTCACAGTTTTAAAAATCAGATGCCTCCTGGACAAACATGAATTCTTGTTAAAATATGTTGGTTTGTAACTGAATGGAGCCTTTTTACAATCTAGGAGTATATTCATAACATTTTGTCCTGCAATCCATAGGAATTACAGGACTACAGCTGTTTATAGACATGACAGATCTCTGTTCAGTTCACTCTGTACATGCAAAGATACTGAGCAAGAACTACTTACTTGATTATTAAGGTCTGAGTCCTATATACTTTTCTGAACTAAATCCAAACGAATAAGGTGAGACTTAGATTCAACGTGCATAGAATGGTACAGTAAATTCCAGAACCTTCTAGAACCAAGAGCTGGGCGAAAAATATTTATGAGATGGAAGCTAAGTTCTGTTACTGTCTGCATGGTATTCATAGTTTGACTGCATATTCATAGTTGGAGAGCAGAACACAATGCAAAATAAAAATGTCCACACTATGGAAGTTCCTGGTGAGATCCAGTATGACATCATTTTGATACTAGCTCATGTGATGATTAGGCAGTGCCTGTGGGAAGCCGTTATATACAAATACACCAGTAGTCTTCATCCTGGGGGCCCCAACCATTCTGACTCTCTCTGCACGGATGCTGAGGAGCAGGAAAAATAGTGTGAAGTGACTCATTGGAGCGTTGCTCTTTTAGTACTAACAGGTTCAAAGAATCCCTTTCCACAGTGTAAGTGTAAAAAAATGATGTAGATTCATAATCTTATTAATTAGTTTTTATGTACCCTAGAATGAACCAGTAAGATTCTATGTCCTGTTGATCACTACTTGTACCAAATGAAATTGGAACTGGTAATAAGCAGGAGACTGAGCTTCTGAGCTCATTTACAATCCTGGGGAGTTACATTATGGATGAATATCTCTTTCCTCTGTTTTCACTTCTTGTGAACAACATTTGGGGTTTGCTAGGACTAAGGCTGCAGTCATATGGACACTTCCCTGGAACTAAGTCCCATTGAACACTGTAGGATTTACTTTCAAGTAGGCCTGCATAGGATTGATCTATCGTTTGGGAACTTCTGGGATTTATTATCTGTTCCAAGTGATCTCTGTTGATAGTCAAATTTAGTTGATTACTTCATTTCTACAGCTCAGTTTCATACAAACATAGATGAAAACCAATAAAAATATATAAGATGAGAGCCAAAGTTATTTCCATCTCCCCAGAAATGATGGGATATTTTTTTCTGTCAAATAAATTGTTACACAAAATGGCCACTGGACAACAGACATTGACTGGTCCTTGAATGCCAATGAAATAATGGGATGTAAGTATCTTGACTGCGTATCTTGTTGAGGCCAGTGTGTCTTACAGCTGTTGCAGCTGATTTCACAACTAGCACAACAGGGGATTTTCCTCTATGATCTTCCAGTCCCCACTGATTATTGTTTAATGAGTCTCTTCATTTCCTTTTGTATCCTTTCCCCTTTTCTTTTGTTCTTCTGGCAACATATATATTGGGAGCTGCCTGTCTACTGATTTTTTATACAGAAATTGACTCCATACAATCTAGAGTTTGTCTATTTTGATTCTCATTGGGAGGCTCTGCCCAAACATTCTAGCCATTTAAAAGTCACTTCACCATCTCCCTGCTTCTGACTGTAAACATTTGGCTGCTTTACAACATAGGGATATACCAATGGCCATAATAAGAATGTCCCTTACGGATGGACATCTCTACTTTTAGCGAGGAGTTTCCAATGAAAATAAATAGCTCTGCAATGAACAGTGTAAATTGTATGAAAACTTACAATGTAATAATAAACAGGAAGCAGCGGCATCTGTGCCTGTGAGAAGGTTCTCAGGAGGCTCTTTGCATTCAGCTGTGCTAGCAGCTGTGTATACATGGCTTTGTAATCATCTCTGACAGATTCTTACAAGAGGCGGACTCCTGTGCAAGACTTTGGTTTTGGCTTGGATTGATTTTACTTTTGCTGAATGTTGACGGAGATAAATTGCACTGCTACTCAGTATGTGGCTCACATCCTGGTTGTAAGTTCTCCTTACAAGGCCCATGTCACAATAAAACATCGTGTTCAGGTCCCCGTAGCTTTCCGACCCCAGCAGTCTACGTAGAGCTCTGATCTTTTGTTTCTGCTCAAGATGAGCAACAGTTTTGTCTTCCTTTTGCTTTAGAGAATTTGAACTTTTCCTTTTAAAATGCACAGGACATTTTTATTTGTCCATTAATACACGGGTTTAATGGATACATACTCACCATCACAAAATCTTTATTAGATATTTGTTACAAATGCTAAGCAAACTAAAACACTGCAGTCAACACATCAGAAAATGCACTGTTCAAAGGTCATAAACTTGTATAAAATAGAGGTAAAATTATCCATGATCATTCATAACTAACCTATGGATCCTCATAGGGCAGGGGTGGCCAACCTGTGGCTCGGGAGCCACACGCAGCTCTTTCGCACATATTATGCAGCTCCTGGCAGGGCGGCTGGGGAAGCAAAGGGGAGGCATGCTTTTTCTCTCTTTCTCCCTTCCTTCCTTCCTTCCTTCCTTCCCTCCTCCCTCCCATCTATTTGCTTTCCTAGTTTCTCTCTCTCTCTTTCTTTCCACTTCTTTAATTCTTTCTTTCCATCTCTCTCTTTTTCTCTCTCTCTCTCAATATCATTAGCAAACAAGTAATATCATTATCAATAACCGGTTTTCCTTGTTTGTTTTTATTTTTGGCAGTCCCATTTAACGTTAATAAAAAGCAAATTTGCATATTTTTAAAAATAAAAACGTGTGTGTGATATTTGTTCCTGTCTTGCAGCTCTCAGACATCTGACGTTTATTCTATGTGGCTCTTACGTTAAGCAAGGTTGGCCACCCCTGTCATAGGGGTTAGAAAATACTTAGCAACTTGGTGATGTAAGGGTTCTAATCAGATAAAAGGTAGAAAACCAACCACTCATATGGGTAACCCTGAAATTTGTGTAAGATTACATAGCTAGGATAATAGCATAAAAAGGGAAGGTGTAGCCAGAACTTCAAAGTCTGTATCAAGTCTGTAATTTTCAAAAGCCCCAGCTCTGTTTCCAAACACATGGCTGCATATCCAACACAGTTTGGGTCACCCAGTATTAGGGATGGGCACGAGCTGGGAAAATGCGGTTCAGTTTGTGGTTCATAGTATGCCCGGATCGCGAATCAGGAACCATCACGAACTTTTAGGTGCTAAATGAACTGGTGAGGTGCATGAGGTTTGTGAGGCGGTAAAATAGCCCCAGTGTGCTAGAGACACCAAACTTATAGGGAATCTCTATCTAACTCTCCTCTACCTCCCCTCCAAGTTTGGTGAGGATTGGATTTATGTAGTTTGAGTTACAGCCCCCCCCCCCAGAAGGTACCCCCAAGAAAGTACTTTCTGTGGAAAGTACAGGCACAGGTTCAAAAGTGTATTGAATGGACCCTGGGCAAGCTAGAAATATCAAACTAGGAGGGGACCCCCATGATGCTCCTCTACATGCCCTCCAAGTTATGTGCAAATTGACTTAGGGGGTCCAAGTTAGGGCCACCCAAAGAAGATGCCCCCAGGAAAGTGCTTTTGGGGGAAATGTCAGGTGCAGGTTCAAAAGTGCAAGCTACACACACCAAACACACAGTGAACCTGTTGCTTTGAAGTTGTTTTGGAAACTTGTTGCTTTGAAGTTTGATAAACATTTTGATTGAATGGAGACTGTCTGGAAATGTATCCATTCATGAACTGCTATGAATAGCTTGGAAAATCCATGCAAAATCCATGCTGGTTGATCTGCCACAAACTTCAGTTCATGCGTCACAAACTGGCCAAAATTTGTCACAAACTTTAGTTCATGAGCTGGTTTGTGCCCATCCCTACTGCAAAGTACTGGAGTCAGAGACGCATTGGAGTGAAATCAGCAAGCATGTTTATTAGCTGGTCAAGATGAAGCATGACAACCCGGGCTCCGGGGCCCTCTTTTATTCTGGCCGGAGCCACACCTCCAGCCTCGCCCAATTGTCCCGATAGGACTGTAAGATTGTGGTTACAGATCATAGGTTCCCTAGAGGATCCTAGGCACTAGATCGGTGGTAAGTTATGATCCAGCCAGCTATTGTTCTTCCTGACCCAAGCTCAGGTAGCTGGCCTGGCCATGTGCGTTTGGTCATGTGGCGGTTGCCATTACCGGGAGCACATGGTGACCGCCATTGCATACATTACACCTACCCAGCATACGACACAGAAAAATAGCTTAGGCTGCCATCACACACACTAAATAATCCACTTTCAATCCACTTTTAATATGAGTTCGAATTGGATTTTGCCCGTTCACACAGTAAAATCCAATTGGAAAGTGCATTGAAAGTGGATTATTTAGTGTGTGTGATTGTAGTCTTATACGCTATAGACTGATTAAATGCACTGACCCAGATGGGAATACATACCTTAATTCAGGGTGGGGGGATTCTTGGGGGGAATCAGGTCCAAGGGCTCATTGTTAAGGTGTGAAGCAAAATTGACAGGGACATGATGGCTTTTTTCTTTAAAAAAAGGAACAAATTCATGTTTAAATATAAACACAAGCTTAGGTAACTATTAACTGATAGCAACAAGATATAGAATTTCCACTTTTTAAAACTGTACATGCCAATTAAAATTCTTTCCTGGCAGGCTTTAAAAATTTCTGCCAAAAATAATCGGCGCACCCTGCTGCCACTCAGTAAGCCTCTCTCTTTATTCCAGAACAGTATAAAGGTGCGAAATAAACAGTCTTATTCCTATACTGTTCTTTCCTGTTAAAACGAATGCTTCACCGAATTCTCTGCTTCCTCTCACCACTTCCAGCTTCCATCTGTCAAAATTCGGCCGCCAAAACTTTAACTCCCGAATTCACAGCGTGCATCTGCTATTGGCTGTTTCAGAGCACCACTCTCATTGGCTCCAGGGTTGCTGGGGTAATTTTCACAGCTTTGCATGCTACAGTCTTACCTGACTGATCGGGTTCCCTCCAGAAAAGAATATGCTGATCATGTGGTTGTCCAATTCATATGAAATACCTAGCCCCGTGGAATTACAGCCTGGGGAAGTTCCTGCATAAATTGCATTTGTGCTTACTATCCTTGGAGCCCCATTTAAAGCCCTATTATACTGGAATGGTTAATCTGGACACAGAAACAGCAGCCCTTGAGACCTCCCTTTATTTTATACCAGCACTGCAGTTAATCTGCCAGCGCAATTGGAGAGTTAGGGGTCAGGCTATAAATCTGTCAAAGGTATTAAGAAATGAGTTCCACAGAAGATGGCATGATAGACTACCTGATGTTAGTGTTCATATTTAAAGTATAAGGCTACTGTTTTTACTGTCAGCCTCCCATACCGGACTCAGTGGGCATAATCTACGACTCCGTTCTGAACATGATTGCCCATAAGCCCCAGTGAATTCAGGGGGATGTACTTTATCAGAAAGTATACGTAGGACTGCAGTGTGTGTGTCTAACTGAAAGCAAACAAACAAGCCCTGTGATAAAATGGCATTAACTTTTAATCACTCTTATGAATACCAATAATTTTGTAAGCATTATAGAAGAGTGCAGCCTTTAGAGGCCTTGTCAATGTTTTACACCTTTAAGAAAGGGAAATTTAACATGCAGCTGTATGGAATCAATCAGAATACTTTTTAGAGAGTTTAAGTTCCATTTTGAGAGGTGGAAAGCATTTGTAAGTCTATTCAATAAGAAGGCTTCTAGCCAGGAGAAAGAAGGACTGATGCATGCTTCTACCATGTACAACTAAAGAGCAATTGAGCCATCAACTTGAGACAGAGAGCTTTTACCAGCCATATAAAAAGAAGAAGGCTTTCAGCCAGATATTAAAGAAAGGACTGGTTGCTACTTTTAGAAATAAATGAAATGGCTTGCTCCTATTTAAGTACTTCAAATGGAACTAACAGTAAGTTAAAGGCAAAAAATTATTAATTATTTTAAAAGTTAAAAATTATTAATTATTTAAAAATTATAACAATATTCCATTCAGCTACATGTCCCTCTTTATTATTTAGGATATTTTGATGTAAACTGAAAAGAAGGCTATTTGAAATTGGATCCAGAGGATATAAAGATAATAGAAGCTAAGCTACATCTAGAGGCTGACACCTTTTACTCCTACTCCTGAGGAAGACTGAAGAAATGAGTGTTTAACTGGGTGCTCATTGAGAGGATGTTGGACTTTTCTTAATTGATATCTGTAAGAGTTTGTAAGAGTTATTAAATGTTAGTGTCATTTTAGGAGGATGTTGGACTTTGCTTACAAAATTATTGGCATTCATAAGAGTGATTAAAAGTTAATGTCATTTTATCACAGGGCTTGTTTGTTTGCATATATTGATATATTTCCTGTAACTGTGATCCCTGCTTTGGTTTATTCTAACTGAAAGCAACCGTAGTTGTGACTAATTTAAGTCCTATAGATTTCAGAGGGACACTCAGCCCTGTCCTCTCTGCTTGTTCAGTGAGAAAGGAATTCTGTTGAGCTACTTACTCCCAAGTAAGTGTGTGTATATCTGAATATAATTGTCTTTTGAATCACTAATGAGCATAATTGCATCCAGTTTGCTTGCACTTGTATACTGATACTTGAGGATTCTGATGTGTGGTTTAAACTAGGTTTCTGTATTTGTGGTAAGTTAATTGTACATCCAGGTGTTTGAAGAATATTTCTGGCTATCAGAGGGTGTATCTGCAGAGGTTACACATGAACCTGTGTTCTTTCTTGTTTAGGTATGTGTCTTGTGCACTGGGATGTCCTTATGAAGGAAATATTGCACCAGCTAAAGTGGCAGAAGTAAGGCTATTTTTAAAAAATTGCTTAGAAAAATGCATGTCTGAAATATCTTTCTTTTGTGCATAGTTTCTCATTTTTCGGAAACACCTAGCGACTTGGGGAAAGTCCGCTTCAACTCATGAAGAGTGAGTTGAAGAGTTATAGCACAATATCTGTGTGCTTACAAATGATATACATTGAGAATGGATGAGCAGAAAAGCTCCTGATAGGCAGTTCTGGCTGGTAGTAGGGACACTTGGAACATCCACCAGTTCCACTCACTTCCTGTTCCCCAGTGGTGATCAGGCAGCTAATTAATTGATGGGCTGTTTAGCTGTTCACAACCTGTTCATGTGTATTTGCAGGAACAGACTACTTGCAGTTGCAGCCATCAGAAGCCAACTCCCAACTGATGAGAGATCACTTGGGCATCAGCATCTGATCTCCTGCTGGGGAAATTTTCCTGTGAACCCAGCAAAGTTTATAGGGGTGCGTGTGTGAGAGAAATCAGGAACAGGCTCCCAGTTTATCATCTGGAAGTCAGGTTCTTCTGCTGTCCCATCCTGGAAATGTTGATGCCTCTTAGACTCACTGAGAAGTAGCATGTTTTGTGGGAAGGAGGGTTAATGAAGCCTAGCTGATTCCTCTTCTCCCCCCCAAAAGCTGTTGGCTTGGGCTGCAGATGAAAAAAAGAAAAATGAGTTCTTTCTCTTCTCCATTTTGCAATACAGAGATTAAAAACATTGCTTCTGTCCCCACCTAGCTTGGGGCATAGGAGAAAAACAAGCTCTTTCCCCTCCTTCCTTTTGCAATGCAGAAATCAAAAGAATTGTGTTCTATCATGGGGATTTGGGAATTTGTTGATGTTCCTTTATTGTGTTGTACAGTTATTTTAATGTGACCCCTTAAAAGAGCCCCAAAGTGCATGCTCCCCATGGTAGCTGAAATGGTGGTTCCCTCCCCTTCTCTCCCTCTGGCCACTTGCTTGCGGGCTGGATTAAAGCCCTGGACTGGCTGGTTCCGGCCCACGGGCCATAGGTTTGACAACCCTGTCTTATGATATTGCCCTCAGCTTCTCTGACACATACAAACTCCCCTCACCACATTAAGGTGTAGGTTCAAGAAAGGGACCAGTTACTAGTACTCATTATATAATCCTCATTTTCCTGCCACCAAAGCTATTGAGCAACAATTCTGGCTAGGTCTAGAAATATCAGCTGCACATCACTGTTCAAGATGGTCAAAAGATTTGAACATCTGACACCATGCAATAGCAATCCTTTTATACCTTTATACTATAAATGCACACCTTTCACAGGCCTGACTAGGATTGCCAGCTCCAGGTAGGGAGATTCCTGGAGATTTTCTGGTAGAGTCTATGGAAGCCAGGGGGAGGGGAGAGGCCTCAGCTGAACAGAATGCCATAAAGCCCACCTTCCAAAGCAGTTATTTTCTCCAGGGGGGAGAGATCTGTTGTCTGGAGTTCAGTTGTGATACCTGATGATCTTCAGGCTCCACCTAGAGGTTGGCTACCCTAGGCATAGTGCTTCTGAGCAGGGTCTGCTAGATCCAGGTTGTTGCTGTAGAAGCTAAGTGAGTGATTTCAGACCAGTCACAGACTTTCAGCCTAACCTCCCTTACAGGGTTGTTGTGCAAGTCAAAAGGGGGAAAGGAGCTGCTTTGGTCCCCATTGCAGAGAAAGACTGTGCTTCCTCCTGGGAAACCATTGTTGCCAATCTCCAGGTGAGGGCTGGAGATCAGTCAGAATTACAACTGTTCTCCAGATGGTATTGATCAGTTCCCCTGGAGAAAATGGTGGACTCTGTGTCCTTATACCCTGCTAAGATGCCCCCCCCCATGACAGCCAATGTGATGTGGCAGTCAGGGCTTCAGAGCACGGTAGAGGCTGCAGGTGGAGGGGGGAGATGGAAAGCTGAAGAGTGAGGGGGAAATAAAGGTAGGTGGATGATTGGCTGGGAAGGAGATAGGGTTTCCAACTCTAGGTGGGAAATCCCTGGAGATTTGAGGGATGGAACCTGGAGAGGGTGAGGTTTGAGGAGGAGTGGGACCTCAGATAGGTACAATGCCATAGACACCATCCTCCCAACCAGCCATTCCCTCCTAGAGAACCACTGTTGCCAATCTCCAGGTGAGGGCAGGAGATCACTCAGAATTACAACTGATCTCCAGGAGAGAGGGAGGAGGAGATGGAAAGCTGAAATCAGAGGGGCAGATAATGGCAGGTTGATGCTTGGCTGGGAAGGAGATAGGGTTGCCATCTCCAAGCTGGGAAATTCCTGGAGATTTGAAGGGTGGAGCCTGGAGAGGGTGAGGTTTGAGGAGGGGTAGGACCTCAGACAGGTACAATGCCATAGACTCCACCCTCCAAACCAGCCATTTCCTCCTGGGGTACCATTGTTGCTAATCTCCAGGTGAGGGGTGGAGATCACTCAAAATTACAACTGATCTCCAGGAGGGAGGGCAGAAGTCAGTTGCAATCAGAGGGGCAGATAATGGTAGGTTGATGGTTAGCTGGGAAGGAGATGAAGTTGCCAACTCCAGATTTGGAAATTCCTAGGGATTTGAGGCGTGGAACCTGGAGAGGGTGGGGTTTGAGGAGGGGTTGGACCTCAGACCTGTGCCCTTTTTGCCGGACACCACCTCAGAGACCTGGAGTAGCTCAGTGCACACTACCCCCTCCTTTAATAAACAATCTAAATCAAGTCAAGAGTTTACACAAGGAAGGTGGCACACTCCTGCACCAGCATTAACTGGGTCAATAAAAATATGCTATTCCATTTATTTATGTTAGTATCACCGCAACTCTAGAGGTTAACATGACTCAACAAATCGGCTGAGAAGCACAGCACAAAAGAAAAAAGAGTGCTTCAGTTCCCCCCCCCCCACCTTTCCTAAGCTGAAATGGCCGGGCACATGTTTGTTGTGCTATAAGACCCCACACAGCGTGATCCGGACTGTACATGATATGAATGATCCAGCTTAATATTACCTCTGACAGCCAGTCATCTCTAAGCTCCCAACCTAACTGCTTGATAGGGAACAAACACCCTCAGGTGAACTGAGGCACAGATTGGCTCAGGAGCACAGCACAAATGAAAAAGGGTGTTTCAGTTCCCCTGCCTTTCCTAAGGCAAAACAGCAGGGTTCATGTTTGTTGTGCTATAAGGCCATGTGCTCAAGGGCAGCCAAGTGGCTCCTCTGAAGGAAGCAGGAAGTTTGCGAGGAAAGGACAGGGGCAACGCTTATTGGCTGGACCTCGGACGGACCACACCCACCACCTCGCCCTTGATATGCTGCTGGTGGAATTTGAATGTCACAAGGATCCACATTGGCTAATCTGTGACTGCAGGCTGTACACATCCCTAATTGGACATTGCCAGAACTGATTATTTGCCAGTAATATATGGGCCACAATTTTAAAAAAACGTAGATTTCGACGAAGTTTCTCACGTGTATGCTTTTTGTTTGATGGCTTTAACATCAAGTAATGACTTTAATGCGTGAAGGTACTGTATGAGCTCAAAAATCACTTTTCACCTCACCTGGTATCAACTTCAACACGATACTTTTAACAATACATGCAGTTATTCCATAGTAATATACGCATTGGGTGAATCAGCCTGAGAGGACTTAGAGATGAGGAAGTAATACGGTGGAGCTTGCTAAGCAGGAGTAGTTTGGGAGAAGACACTAGCAGCAGCTGCTAATGATGTGCTAAAAATACATGCATAGTGTTTTGTCCTTCTTGGTTACTGCAATTGTAACAGTATGGTTTGTTTCTGCTTAGTGATTTTCCTCTCAAAAAACCTCTGTCTTAGCTGGACCTCTGTTTACCTGGAGTTTATTGGAATATTTCTCCTGGGGCAGACACACATCTCACTTCTTTATATTTCCCAGGGGTCCTTTTGTAGAAAAAGAGGTGCAGGAGCTCATTAGCATAACTCATTAGCATAACTCATTAGCATATGCCACGTCCCCTGACATCACCAGAAGTGTGTCAGAAAGGGAATGTCAGTTTCAGCTCCATTATACCCTATGGGCCATTGAAATCAATCGCAAAAACTCACAGGGTATATGAGGGGCTGGAGGAGAGGGGGTTTGAGGGAGAGGCTCCAAACTTGCAGGGTAGCTGCTGGGGCCTCTCCCCAAAATACCCACCATGTTTCAAGAAGATTAGACCATGGGGTCCAATTCTATGGGCCCCCCAAAAGGTTATCCCATCCCCTCCATTGTTCTCTATGGTGGGAAAAAGTGTTACTTTTTTCCTACCATAGACAACAATGGAGGGAATGGGGGCAACCTGTTTGGGGGCCTCTAGAATTGGACCCCCTGGTCCAATCTTCTTGAAACTTGGTTGGTATTACGAGGAGAGGCCCCAGCAGCTACCCTGCAAGTTTGGAGCCTCTCCTTCAAACCCCCTCCCCTCCAGTTGCTTTTAAAGTTGCCACCGAATCTGATTTGGCCCGTGGCTGCCTTGGTGGCCACTCCTGAGCTGGCGGAGCTTTGCTCCGCCTCGCTCTGGCCCCAAAGGACCCCTGATATTTCCTAAAGATAGCAATTTTCTGATTCCATCAGTTTTCATGCAAAACTCTGTATGACGTATCTTTTGATATATTAGTGATAACAGGTTTAAATGTGCAGCTCCTAACTTTCCTATTTCAATACCATGTTGCAGTTTAATGTAAAAAGAACCCCAGACCCTCTAAGTGAAGTTAAGACCAGTTTTACCCGCCTTGTCAACAGGATTCTTTTGAACATTTCAGAGCGAGCCCAACTTCTTTTCCCCTGTACTCTTCCATCCAATGCTACCTTCTACAGCAGGGGCGATCAAACTTTGTCCTGGTGCGCCTCTGAAGGTCATAAATACAAAATAAAAAACTGTGTTAGAAATAAAAAATATTGTGCATGTCATATGTTCTCTCTCGGCTCCATGACAGCCATTTACCTGAGTAAGAAGATATAAGACATGGAACAGTTACATCAAACGGAAATAAATAGCAATAGCCATGGGGTTCATAGCTTCCTTTGTGGACTCGGAACAAAACAGTTTAACCTTGCTTGTGTCCTTTGTCATCTGTTCTTTAAATAAGAGGCATAATAGGACCACTCCAGGACAACAGGGAGTAGTAACTCCATGCTCTGTCAGCCTTTATCACACATGTCCACAGCTGGCTCTCTAATAAAGCTCCTGGATTTCTTTAGCAGTTTGGTGCTGCTAAATTCAGCAAGAGTACTGTAGTATATTCAAAAGCTTTTTGTAGCTGTTTTGTGCATTGGTTCATACTGTAGCAGGGTGTAGAATCTGGCTGTTTAACAGTCAAGCAATTTCAAAGCATTCAAACAGGAAAGAATACTTTAACGAAGAAGAAAAGTAGGTTTTTATACCTCTCTTTTCGCTACCTTAAGGAGTCTCAAAGGGGTTTACAGTCATCTTCTTCCCCTCCCCACAACATGCACCTTGTGAGGTAGGTGGGGCAGAGAGAGTTCTGAGGGACCTGTGACTGGCCCAAGGTCACCCAGCAGGCTTCATGTGGAGGAGGAGTGGGGAATCAAACTTGGTTCTCCGGATTTGAGCCCATTGCTCTTAACCAGCACACCACGCTCGCTCTAATCATTAATGCGTTGATTCCTACGCCAACGTGGATTGGAAGAGGGGCTATATTATATAATTTAGTTATACTCTGACTAATTTGCAAATAAATATGATACCGTGTAACAGTAATGGATCCCTGCCAGCTCAAATGATGCCCCTCCACCTGTAAACAATGGCTGTATCAATGTATGGTCAATTCTGATGATGTCAATTTGGGTATATAATCTTCTGCACATCCTTTATGCACCAGAAAGCAGACTGATTTGGCGGGCAATATCTTGCTTTGTCCTGTTTTCTTGTTTATTGCAATAAACATCAAGATCTTCTTCTTCCCTGAGGCTTCTCTCGGGTGTCTTCAGGCCTGGGACACATGAGCCACCATTTGCGAGCACCAGTTACAGAAACAAATTAAAAAAAAGAGAAACAAACCTCGAGGTCAGCATGAAAAGGAGATGAAGGGTTGGGACGATGGCATAGCTGTTATATCTTTATATTTCTGGAAAGTCTTCATCAGCATATGGTTGCATTCTTATTGAATACTTCTAAATTTTACGTTTTCATTTCTGTCTGACACCCCTTTTCCCCCTTTTGTTAGGTTTCTAAAAGGCTATACAGCATGGGCTGCTATGAGATATCGCTGGGAGATACGATTGGTGTAGGGACGCCAGGCAGCATGAAAAGGATGTTGGACTCGGTAGTGATGGAAATCCCTGTGAACGCCATCGCTGTGCATTGTCATGATACATACGGCCAGGCTTTAGCCAATATCCTTACAGCTATGCAGGTAATTTCCAGCCTTTACACACTATACTGCTTCTGAAAGCTCCAGATCTCAGTCTTTGTTTTCATGTGAGCTTGAGAACAAGGAGGAAACCAACAAAAGCACATGATTTTCTTAAGAACTGAAACAGGAGTGAGGTGCTTCGCTAGGACTATGGCAGTACTGAAGTGTCCTAGGAGCGGCATGAGAGTCCCTTCCAGTCCCATACTAAGATGGCACTGGTGTGGGACGTCACCATGTCCAAATCCCTGATCAGCTTCCTTCAGCAGGGGTCCTTTCGTAAAAAAAAAGAGGTGCAGGAGCTCATTAGCATAACTTATTTGCATATGCCACACTCCCTGACGTCACCGGAAGTGTCAGAAGGCCACACACCCCTGACGTCACCGGAAGTGTGTCAGAAGAAAGGAAGGAAGAAAGGGAGGGAGGGGGAAGGAAGGAAAGAAAGGAACAGGAAGGAAGGTAGGTAGGTAGGCTGGGGAGAGAGAAGAAAGAAAAAAAGAAAGAAAGAAAGAAAGAAAGATAAAGAAAGAAGGAAGGAAAGGAAGGAAGGAAGGAAGGAAGGAAGGAACAGGAAGGTAGGTAGGTAGGTGGGGAAGAGAGAGAAGGAAGGAAGGAAGGAAGGAAGGAAGGAAGGAAGGAAGGAAAGGAAGGAAGGAAGGAAGGAAGGAAGGAAGGAAGGAAGGAAGAGTCAGACAGACAGACAGACAAGGTGCTTCTCTCCCCCCCCCTCGGGCCGATTGGCTGTCAGCCACTTGGCCTGGTGTTTCCCTCCCTTCCCCCCCTCTTGCTTGGGCACTGGGGCCCAGCTTTTCCCTCCCTCCCGCCCCCCTCCTGCCTGGGAATGGTGAACAGGGAGGGATGGGGGCTTCTCCCCGGGTCGGCAGCCGCCACGGCCCGGGAAGGGTGAGCGGGGGGGAGGCTTTCCGCCGGCTCCATGACAAAGCACGGGCTGGGGAGAGCAAGCTGGGGTGGGAGGCTTTCCTCTGGCTCCACGCTGAAGCATGGACCGGGGAGATCAGGGGGGAAGGCTTTCCTCCGGCTCCGTGCCAAAGTGCGGGCCGGGGAAAGCGAGCTGGGGGGTGGGGCGTGGTTATGTGCCCGCCCCCAGCCTCCTCTCTCTCGGAGTGGTGCCCCGGCCCCAGCGGAGTTCTGTCCTTCAGATATTATCAGGTCTTGTATGGGTACAGCTACTCCACAGTAGGTCTTACACTGTTGTTTGTAATATATTGAGTAAAGATGAACATCAAGCTTGCATACAATAGGTACATGCTAGTAACAGAATCCTGCAGTGCAGGAACCTGGTAGATATGCTGGTAGACAATCTATTCATTTCTTTGACAACATACTAATTTAGAAATGGTTATGACAGTTGTGAACCCAGGTCATCCCTTGCAGAGTACTTTATACCTAATGGGTAAGACTATGGCTGTGGTCACACGGGCCCTTTAAATCTGGGAGCCCTCCTGGATTTAAAGGGGCCACATTTTTCTACCGTGGACACATCCCAACCCCTGCGGCAGCAGAAGCGGCGGCCACGGCGGCCACGGCCGCAGCAGAAGCAACAGCGGCGAAAGCTGTGGTGGCCGCATTAGAGGCAGCCGTGGCGGCAGCGGAAGCAGCGAAAGCGGAAGCAGTGGTGGCTGCAGAAGCGGCGGCTGTGGCGGCAGAGGCCGCAGAAGCGGTGGCAAAGGTAAGTTTGGGTTCCCCCCCCCCCTTTACACTTGGGCGCTTGACTGCCCAAGCGTCCAAGCGCCCAAGTGTAAAAGGGGGGGGGGGAAATGGCTGACGGGACCATCTGGACAGCCCCGCTCTCGCAATGATTGCGAGAGAGGGCTGGCCAGATGGCTAAAATGTGGGTTCCTCCCGCAACACCCAGGAAAACTGTTGATTTTCCCGGGGTTGGAAAATGCGGGAGCAACCCGCATTTAAGCTCGCTTCGGCGCGGGACTTTTTGCGGCCGTTGTGGACGGCCCCTTTAAATGCGGGAGGAAATAGCCCTTCCTCCCGCATTTAAGGGCCGTGTGACCGCGGCCTATGGCTGAATGATAGAGCTCCTGTTTGGTGTGTAGAAGATCACAGACAGTTAAAAGAATCAGGTAATAGGTGACATGAAAGACCTTTGCTTGAGATTCTGGAGAGCTGCAACTGGTCACAGTAGGCAGCATTGACTTTGACACATCTAGGGTCTGGCTCAGTACAGGCAGCTTCACCTGTTTGTGTATTCTGTTTCTAAATATCGGATTGATGCTTGGCGATGACATTCATGAAGGTCAGGAATACTGATGGTAGTGATGACAGGATTCACTACTCAAACACTCTCCTTTATACTATAGCAGAATTACGATCTATACAACATGGACTAGGTGTTCAGAGCCAGATCAAGATCTGCCAGTAGTCTGTAAACATTCAGGGCAATCTCTAAATCTTCCGTTTCTGCCATGCTGTATTGCCAAATGGGCCTACAATGCCGCTTACAGCTATATAACCTAACAAGGCAGTCCTAAAACAGAAACAAAAAGAGATTAAAGCACAGACATATCAGAGCCACTGTTAAGGCAACAGCACCCTTTACAGCCCAGTCCTCCTTTGAAACTGCTGAAGTAATACTTGATTCAGCCTTGCATGGTGTGTGGGAGAGTTAGCAGTGCACAAGCTTTGCAGAGGCTTCGGGCTGGCCCCCAAGGGCTGTGGAAAGGAAAGGGTTTCTACAGCATCTTTGCGCAAAACTGGGGAATAATAATTCTTCCCTTTTTTATAACTATACATAAATTATACATATGTAAATTGGACTTTCGGTTCATCGGGCCCTTCGCAGTCACAGAGTGTGTGAATTCCATAGCCTACCGACTGGTGCTCTCATCATACCCACCCCGTCTCTCACTGGTCCCACCTGATCCCTGCTCGACCACCCTATTCACTACGTCCTCCAGCACTTATGCCCCTGCTTCTCCTAGCTGAAGGTTAGAAGGAATAAGGTTCCTTCTAAGGTTGAAGGTGAAGGAATAAGGTTGAAGGTTAGAAGGAATAAGGTTAGAAGGAGTCCACTTCCTGGACTCACGAAAACGTCATGGCTGCTTGCAATACCTGATTGACTGGAAGGGCTCTGGCCCCAAAGACCGATCCTGGGAGGATGCCTTGGATGTACATGCACCAGCATTGGTAGGTCACTTTCACGCTACATACCCCCACAAACTGGGACCTGTCCCTCCCCTAGGAGGGGGCCCTGGGAGGGGGGACGGTGTCATCCGTCTCCCTCATAGCCGGCCTGACCGGATGAATGACTAGCCTGATAACGAAACCGCCTCCTCTGAGGAGGAGGAACACTCAGATGCGATAGAGCCCATCAATCTCTAAGGACAGGAGATGCAAGCTCTTGACAATATGCCAGCTGTAGCCGATCTGCCCTCTCCTCCAGCTGCAAGCAATTTACTGGTGTCCAGTCCAGATGGAGGCGGCCGGGCCCAGCATTTCTCCAACACCCCTTGAGCACCGGCACTGTCAATGGAGATCAGACCTAAGAGCCCATCGCAGTGAGCATCTGATGGATCGCAGATGAGTACTTGGGTAGCCACAATGAGTACTTGGGTACTTGTCGCCAGATGAGTACTTGGGTACCACAATTAGCAGCAGCCAAAGGTCCTGTGGAGAACCAGCTATAAATCCAGGCAGGGGGAAGCTGCTCATTGTGGACGCAACTTGTACCACGGCTACATAACCACCCACCTTGTCTCCAGACTTGCTAACTGGAACCTCTGTTGTTCTGAACCTGGACTGGACCCTGGACTACCCGACTTCTGGACCCTCGAATCTTGGACTGACTTGATGACTCCTCTTTCTGGATACCTGACCCTTGGACTGTCTCTTGACCACTCTCCTGTTTGAACCCTCGCTGTGAGTGACTACTTGGTACTTTTTGCCTGGTTGTTCTGTGGAACTTCTGCCTGCTCCCGCACCAGACCCACTGGGGCCAGTACAATTGGATGGGAGGAACATCCAGGTGTTATGGATATGCTAACAAGGGTAAATGTGCAAAAGGGGGAAGCAGGATCAGGGATGAAAGAGGTTAATTCAAGGTGAGGGGCTGTTTTCCTGAGAAACCCATTAGTATAAAGTGTGTATTACTTTAGGGTGGAAGAGGGTTGTTTGCAAATCAGCCTCTTGATTCACTTCCAAATAATTTCCTAGGCTGGTCTTCTGACTGGCATCCTCTGGGGTCATTTTTGGGCCCAGCAGTGTGTTGTATTTATGATTTTGGGGTGATATTATCTGAAGAGTGTTAGGACTTCTTTTCTCTCTGGCTGCCAAACTACTCCTTCTGTGGGAGGAGGGATCTGACTGTTAACACTGTGAGGTAGATTAGGCTGAAATTATGTGACCTGACTGATCCAAAATCACCCAGTGAGCTTCCGCAGCAAGATGGGGATTCAACAATGGGTTTCCAAGACCCTACTCTGAAGCTCTAATGGCTATACCTTACTGGCTTTCATAGGGTGGCTGCTATTGAACTGTAGCAAGCAGCCAGGCGTAGTTGACTAATGCAAGTCAGTTGGTGTGAAGTCACTCAGAGGTTCCTGCCAGGTGTATGGATGCCATCCTCCAGTTGAGACCTGGCAATCTCCCAGAGTTACCACTCAACTCCAGAGAACAAAGATCTGTTCCTCTGGAGACAATGGCTCTTCTGGAGGGAGGACTGTACACCATTATATTCAGCTAAGGCCTCTCCCCTCCCCAAACCCTGTCCACCACAAAATCTCCAAGAATTTCCCATCCTAGAGCTGGCAACCCTAGTCAAGTCTGGCCCAAGAAGTTCTCTGTCAAAGGCCAAAATAGACCTGGAAATAGCCCTTCCCCTAGCTCTTGCCTTTTACTCACTGAAACCCAGTCTGGAAAACTGTTGTTGCCTAGCAGTAACCACTGAGGAGCTGTGATCACATGAGCAGTTTGGCCCGACGCAGCCACCCCCTCCCTTCCAGATCAAATGGGTGCAGTCACACAGCCACGTTCTCCTGGCATACTCGTACCATCATAGGACGACTTGGAGCCAGATTAAAAAGGCAGCACATCACAACCGGTGTTTTTGGTTCCCCGCACATTCATTGCACATGGCTGGATGTCTGAACACAGGGGAGCACGTGCAGAATGGATTTGGCAGTCTGAACCTGCAGATCCATTCCTGCCACTAGGGAGGATTTTTTTAAATTTTTGCCTATACGTGCATGGCCATGCATGAGCACATGTATGTGTGTGTGTGCTTGCTTGCGCACTTATGGGCATGCACAAGCATACACGCACGCACATGCATTTTGAAAATTTTCTAGGCAGCGCGCTCCGTGGTTGAGGCACTGCAGTAATGTGGATGCTTTACCACGGGATGTCTAAATGGGTAACCTGCAGCAGGGTGTGCTGTCTGGGTGATAATGCCCTGCAACACTTTAAACGGATGCAATTAGAGACGGCACCATATTGTGCCAAGCCGCCGGTGTGACCGCAGGCAGGGAATCTGTTCCTTAAAGTTACAGGTGCTCTTTTTATCATTTTTCACATGTTTTAATCCCCTAATGTTTTTTTTTTTTAGATTTCACATTTTCCCACATACCCAGGAACATTTTCAGGTTTGTAGAAAGATCTGTCTTACCTCATCGTAGCTCCAGTAATCAGATTTAAGTATCCAAAGATCTCCCAACTTCATTATTCGAATATACAAGGAGGGTGCCATGAAACTCCTGGCGGAGAATCCCATCTCCCCCTGCCATTGGCGAACCGGCTTGTCCAGGTCCAACTGCTCACGTTGGAGCCCGGCCGTGATGCCACAGGACTCCCCCTCACAGGGGGCCTCCATTTTGTATCCCTGTACACTTGCACATCTTAGCATGGACCTAGCAATGAAAAATGGAGTCTGGAACAAACTGATATCAAAATGACAGTGAGTCATGCTGATGGTGTGCAAGGAATGTGAAGCATCTCCTGTATTAATCATGTGAGAACTGTATCTGGTGTGAGTCAGCTGAAGGGCCTTTTCCCCAAGGACTTAAGGGGTTCCCTCCCTGATAATCTGGCCTTAATAATGACCTAAAAAATCAAAACAATGAGCAATGGGCCAGCCCAAGCCATTTCCTCCTTATCTTAAGTGTTCGACAGGAAGATTTCTCCCCCTACTCCATCATGTAAAATACTTGTCCACTAGCCTATCTAAATCTCCCTAAAGGAACACTTCTCCTCGATACTTTTACCTGTAACGCAAAAGAAGAAAATTCCTCTCCACAATGGACACAAAAGAACCCTTTTCAAATTAGCTCATCTTCGAAGAGATGTACTTTTCATCACTCAGACATTTCAATGCCAACAGCTTTTCTCCTCAGTCTTGGCGGAAATATATAAAAAGTTATCCTTCAGTCCATCAAATCTGTAGCAGGTTTTGGATCCCAGTCTGTTACCCCAGCTGTATGGCTGGCTTCTCTACTTTTCTGTCCCGCCTTGCTGTGCCCTTTCAGAGCTACCCAGTTGTGTTCAGGAAGCAGGCTTGTATGTCTTTGATTCTCCCCTGGTAGTTTGTTAGGGAAAGGGTTTAAACTGTCTTTGTATCCCACATATGCATTTATTTCCTTTCTGTAGCACCCTCTATTTTTATTTACCTGATCTAACTTGGTTCTCTTCCTGTTAATTCAATACGTTTATTTTCTTGTTTAAGAAACTTATTCCCCTTCATTTGTTTTGAATATTGATCTGTATCTCAACCCCCGTATACACAGGTTATGGTCTTGGCAATTAATACCCCACAGCACACATTTTTTCCTCTTTGCTAACAGAAGGACGCTTTTGCTGGCAACTCAGGGTGCAACTGTATGGGTGATTTGGGAAACAGCCGCAGCGGCAGTGGTGTCTGGGAGCCCAGAGCAGCTCCCAGCGTGTGACACTGCTGTGGCCAGGCCCATGTGGCTCCTGATGTCCACCAGTGCTGCAGCCAAGCCTGGAGTGGCTCCTGACATGTGCTGCTGCTGTGGCTGGACCCTGGGAGCCTCCTGGCATCTGCCAATGCTGCAGTCCAAAGGGGAAGTATCCTGCAGCCAAGCTTGGAGTAGCTCCCGGTGCGAGCTGCTGCGGCCAGGCCTGAATATTCCCGGCGTGTGCCACTGCAGCTGGTCCCAGAGTGTCTAGACATTTTAAATTTTTTAAAACATTTTTTTTAAAATTTGTGGGGGGATTAAAACATTTCAGTTTTTTCCCTGCAAACCTGGGAAGTCTCCAGAGTTTGCTGGAAGATCTGTTAAATGACGGTGTGGCCCCAATCCATGGATTTAAGTATCTGCAGATGGGGGCAAACATCATTAATAGTATATAGATGATGCAAACATCAAAGTGCCTTTGGCAAGGTATACTATAAACAATGTAACAATTATAAAAGTAGAAGATAATGCACCGACAGCAGGGTAATAGCTAGAAGAATCATTGTAATAGACTACAATCGCATTTCAATGCTTTTTTTTTAATCAAATTTTATTGTGTTTTCTTAACAATATATACAATAAGACCACAAAAATAATAAATTCCCTTAAGTTAAACGAGCACCAAAACTATTCCAACCACATAAGAAATTTGGACCTGACATTAATAGGATCCGCTTTGTTGTCCATATTCAACAAGCAACTCAGTCTATCCAGTTCTGTCACTCAGTTCTATAGTAACTCAGTTCTATCCAGTTTCAATTCAAAGGGGTCTTTCTTAATTCTGCTGCAGTTCCAATCCCCTCATAAAAATGCCATGAACATTTCTGTTTTGCATATTCTGTGGAATGACCGAAGTGGGAGGACCTTTCTGATCTCCTCAGGGAGGCAGTTCCATAAGGCAGGAGCCACCACAGAGATTGTGTGTGAAGGTGAGATGTCCCATCATCAACACTGGCAACGATTATTTTTGTCACATAATTTTCAAGCGTGTTGGAATTCCAGCAGTTCAAATGGAACTGAGATGCCTAAGCCACACATACAATTTCTTTTCCTATATTGAATGTCTGTTCTCTTCAGAAAAAAGGTCAGAAATATCCGCAGGAAAATATTTTTTCCTAACCTCAGCGATTAAGTACTGAATCATCAAAAGTAAAACCTGGAATATAATAAATAGAACAGGCTTAACTTTAGAACTCAATAATATACCAGATGTGCTTCCTCTTAGGCAGAGCTCTGTAAAATTATTACTCCGAATGAAATAAAGGAGAGATGGAGTTTACTCTTACATTTGTCACTGACTAAAGCAGCCATTGTTGGAAGCTATAGACAGTGAAGCAGAACATTTGCCATGTCTTGTTAACTAAGGAAGACAGGAATTAATCTGCATGTGGCTAAAGGAGCTTTAAAAATGAAGTCTGTAGAATTCATTATCTTATATGCTCCAATGACAAGCATTTTACTAACAGAGTTACTTGTTTTTCTGCAGAGCTGCATTTTCTAATTTTTCATAGCAACGAATGGTGGAGAGAGAGTTATATTCTGGTAGTGTGATTCAATACATGAATACATGAAGCTGTCTTATACTGAACCAGGCCATCATTCTATTAAGGTCAGTATTGTCTACTCTGATTGACAGCAGCTCATAAGGGACTCAGGTAGAAGTCTGTAACCTCACCTGATCCTTTTGATTGGAGGTGCTGAAGACTGACCTTGGGATGTTCTGCCTACAGAGCACAGATCACAGTGTTACTGATGCAAGGAGGAAATTGTATGACAGATAGGCTGAGTGTAAGAATGCCAGATTTCACTATTTGGGCCTGAAATTCAGGTTTGGGGGTTTGCTCTTAGGAATTCAAGGAAGCAGGGGTCCTTTCGTAGAAAAAGAGGTGCAGGAGCTCATTAGCATAACTCATTAGCATAACTCATTAGCATATGCCACGTCCCCTGACATCACCAGAAGTGTGTCAGAAAGGGAATGTCAGTTTCAGCTCCATTATACTTTATGGGCCATTGAAATCAATGGCAAAAACTCATAGGGTATATGAGGGGCTGGAGGAAAGGGGGCTTGAGGGAGAGGCTCCAAACTTGCAGGGTAGCTGCTGGGGCCTCTCCTTGAAATACCCACCAAGTTTCAAGAAGATTGGACCACGGGATCCAATTCGATGGGCCCCCAAACAGGTTGTCCCATCCCCTACATCACACAATACACAATACACAACCTTTAATGGCATACAGATCCCCTACATTGTTCTCTATGGTGGGAAAAAGTGTTATTTTTTCCCTACCATAGAGAACAATGGAGGGAATGGGGGCAACCTGTTTGGGGGCCTGTAGAATTGGACCCCCTGGTCCAATCTTCTTGAAACTTGGTGGGTATTTTGAGCCCAGCAGCTACCCTGCAAGTTTGGAGCCTCTCCCTCAAACCCCCTCCCCTCCAGTCGCTTTTAAAGTTGCCGCCGAATTTCGGCGGCAATTCGGTAGCAGGCCGAATCAGATCAGAGAATCTGATTCGGCCCGTGGCTGCCCTAGTGGCCACTTCTGAGCTGGCGGAGCTTTGCTCCGCCTCGCTCCGGCCCCAAAGGACCCCTGCAAGGAAGCAAGATGAAATTTTAGAGCCATCAGTCCACACACTTGAGGTTTTCTTTCTGAGCCTTCAACATATGTCTCTGTGTTAACTACTACACACGTAAATTAAAGCAACAATCTAATATTTTGTGCTTATCATGGAATTAATTTCAATGTTATATTTTTAAAGAAATGTTCTGTAAGAGTACAGAGAATAGTCCCATCTGTACCGTTACCATATGGAACGTTGCCTTGAGAGGTTTGGAAAGGCAACGATTTATACTAGTATGAACTGTGACACCACCAATTCCAGCCTTCCTCTGCAGCAATCAAAAAGCCAAATGTATGCTCTTCGTGAAATCTTTCCATGTTTGGCTGGCTGGTTAGTGTGTTTTTTTAGTGAATGAGAAAAAGTGTTAATAGAGCTAATCATAGAGGATAAGACACAGAAAGGAAACTCAGACCAACCATCTGTGAATGACTAGAGCATCTTGAAGGGTGTGTTCACCTGAGATTGTCCAGCAGGAAAGCTACATCATTCTAACAGCTTTAGCACTTAACTAGCTTCTGAAAGTGGCAGACACAGGAAATTTCTCCTAACAGCAAACAGGGGTTCTGACAGGCAATGGGAAGTGGCTTTTGGCCTGGCCTCAAATTTGTCTCCCCAGATTTCCATCTTCCTACCATTCTTACCTCTTGAACATGAAGTCTAATGTTGTGGCTGTGCTGGTTCTGAAAGAGTGGCTCCCAAAAGCAGGAGGCTTTAAGTCAGCCTTTTCTGATTAGTGATGGGCACAAACTGGGAAAATGCAGTTCATGGCTGAACCACAAACCAAACCAGGAGGCTCATTCATGAATTGAACCAGTTTGTGGCCCAGGAAACCTTGTTGAAAGGGACTGCCATTCCTTTAAATGGGATTTGCAGAAAGCCTGGTAAAGAGCTGCTCCCTATTGCTCAGTTGTTTCGGTCAGTCTTGTGCAGTTCCTTTAAGGGGCTGCAGAAGGCAGCCTAAGAAACACCTGTGGGGCAGGGAGGCGCTCCCCACTCTGCAGCTGTTTTGAGCTGTCTTGTGCAGTTCCTTTAAAGTTTAAAGGGATTGCAAAACAGCCTGAAAAACAGTCATGTGGTGGGGAAGTACTGCCCTCCACGCAGCTGTTTTTTGGGCTGTCTTCTCTTGTCTTCAGGTATTTGTCTTCAGCTGTTTTTGCAGCTTTTATGGGGAACAGAAAGCAGGGGTTTAAAGGACCTTCCTGCTCCACCCATGAACTACCACGAACTGCATAAACTGCTCTAACATTTCATGGAAGTTTATGATGGCAGACCCATCATGAACTTCTTTCCCCAAACCATGAACAGTACAAAATTTGTGCTGAATTTTGCTTTGTGTTTTGGTTTGTACCCATCCCTCTTTTCAGTGCTGTTCTTATTACAATGCATGATATGATACTAAGTGGTTTTGATATTTTATTAAACAGTTCACAGTACTTTGCACTGGACATTAATGTTAAAGACTAGAAACTTGTAATAAAACGAAATGCTGCTAAGTGGCTGGAAGCAAATGGAAACTGCAAATGGAATTTTTCCTCGCGCTGTGGAGACCTTTCCAACAAGATAGTGGAAGCTCTAATTTGCAGACCCCATAGTTATATATCTTTAACATATGTCTTAGCATGGATATTAGTTCTAAGACTGGGTTTTCATTCATCCATGTGCAATAGAGTAGCATGAGAAACAGTGGATTCCTGGTATTTTTGGACTGTCTTTTACTTATATGGCCAATACTTCTGGAAGAAAAGCAACGCTATGAGAAAAGCTTTAGGTTTTTCATTCCTGCAGTTCACCAAAGAAATTTCATTAAAAACCACAGTATATAGTTCATAGCATTATGCCCCGCTGTAACCATGTATGGTCCAAAGATATAGGTATACTGGATATTCTCACTGGCATATGGCTTACATTCCAATTCATATCCCAGGAGTCTGATCCTACTTATGGAAGAAAGCCTTTCTTCTACCGCATTGCACTCCTAATCTATAGGTGTTGCTGGTTTAGGTTCTACATCAGGATTAAAAGATGTCCTTGTATCTAGGCAGGGGGCCCATACCACAACGCTAAAAGATGTTTAATACAGTCATGCGTTGTCACTATGAGCTTTAAAAGAACACTGAGATCTGGATAGAGTATTTTTTAAGGATAATAATGTAAATATATGATAATAATGCAAACGTATGGGCTGGAATTTTTATTATTTATTAAATTAATATTAAACTTGATATTTTTTTAGGCCACAAGGCAATATGATTTGTGTTCCTGTACACACTGACACTAAACCACCGTAGAGAATCAGTGCAAGTGACACAGTGAAATTCACCCTCTTCAGATAAACCTCTCTGAACATAGCAGATTTAAACAGCCCTAAAAATTAAAGCCTTTATCTGGGCAAATAATACAAATAACCTAATTAAGAAAAACACATTCATCTCAATCCATTCAAGATTCCTATGGCAGTGAATGCACAGTGAAGACACATGGTGCACGGCAATGAATACACAGTGAAGAAGGCTGAAGAAGCTGCCTGTACATCCTGAGCTGTGTACCAACATCCCATGTGCAGAAACAGAAACTCCATGAGATGTTCCACTCCCTAATCCAGTGGTGGTCCCAGTACTTTACAGGGCCCTTCTTAAGAAGCCAGTAATTGAGCTTATCAGTCAGAGCAGCAGCAGTTGGGAAAAGAAAAGAACATCTGTTCTTATTCTATAATTTTATTTTCGTCTGGCAACGTTCTATGCCCTCCAAAATGAGTTGGCTGCCTGATGTGTCACTCAAGCCGTCCCTATCCACTGGCAGCATTGCCTGAGTCTTGCCACCAATATTCTAAACAGTTTGCTGTTCCACTCCCACCAATAGCCAGTCAGAACACAGAGGTCATCTGCATATGCGGCCTGATTGGCCTTTGCCTCTAACATTCTAATCAGTTTGCTGTTGCTGTTGGGTCATTGAATGTGGTCCTGAGGTAAAATACATCTCCCAGTCTTCGCTTAAACGGTCACTGGAGTTGCTAAAATACATCTCCCAATCTTCCCTTAAACAATCACTGGAGTTGCCAGTCTTCCTGTGAGGCCTGGAGAGCTCCCAGAAATCACTGTGTTCCGCAGCCACAACACATCCCTGCTGAGGTTCCTCTTCACTCCACACCCTGCCCTCTCCAGGCTCTGCCCCTTAAATCTATAGGTCTGGCCCTCCCCTTAGTATTGCCAGCCTCCAGGCAGCACCTGGAGATCTCCAAGATCAGTTCTCCTGGAGAGAATGGCTGCTTTGGGCAATGGACTCTATGGAATTATACCCTGCTGAGGTCCCTCCCCACCCCTTCCCTCCCCAGGCTCTGCCCCTCAAACCTACAGGTATTTCCCCACTCAGAGTTGGCAACCCTGTAACTGGCTATGGAACTGCTTTCCAGACCCTTGGAACCCAGAAGACATTGCATAGGAGGAGGTGGTTTTCTGCCTTAGCTGCCACTGCATAACCGCAAATCAACATGAATCAGGGTGGAGGGAACCATACCTGTTACCATGAGGCTGTCCTCCCATACTACCCACTTGGGGCAGCAAACTAACTTGAGACAGCCCTCCTTTATAGCTAAGCAGAAGGAAATAAACCCGGTTTGCCTCCCTCTATTTTCCCCTTCCCTCTGCCGCCCCACCAGCCACAGCTGGGACACTCACCTGGAGCTTCCTTCTAGAGCCTGTTGTATTTCTTCCCACAACGGGCCTTATTCCTAGTAAACAAATAAACCCAGCTCCCTCTTTGAGGCAGTCAACTGTTCAATGTCGGAGCCAGGTTTTGAAAAGAGCTTTGTGTGTGCAGCCCTACCTGTTGGATGTGCACCCAGTTCACCCAGTTGGATTCAGCCTGTTGGTTTGGACTCCAGTGGTCAATTCTCACTTTAGCTTATTGAATTGTTTCAATGGCCATTTTGAACTTTTCCAAGGGAATAGGCCTGTAAACCAATATGCCCACACGTGTGTAAAGCATTCTTGATTGCAGCTGCTTATGGGGGAAAGTTCAAGTGAATGCAGATGTAATTAATTGCCAATAGGTGCATTTTGACTTATGGCCTCAACAGTGCAATTCTAAGTGGGGTTACACCCTTCTAAATCAATTGAAGTCAATGGGCTGAGAAGGTTGTAGCTCTGCTCAGGCTTGAGCTGTATGGCTCTTTCCATCTTAACAATTATTAATATTTTTATTTGTGGGTCCTCCTGAACAGATGAACATGGGAAGCTGTCTTATGCTGAATCAAACTATTGGTTCATCTAGGTTAGTACTGGCAATTCACACTGGCAACAGTCCAGCAGTCTGTGCTGAGGTCTTTCACATCCCCATCTACCTGATCCATTTAACAGGAGACGATGGGGATTGAAACTGGGACCATTTGTATGCCAAAGCCATGTGCTGGATGCTCTCAGCATCCCAAGAAAGGCAATGTTATATGGGCCCCGTCCACACGAGCGAGATAAGCCGGATGGGAATCGACAGAAATTTGCGCCAGTGCAATTTGTGCTGCTCCGTGGACCTGTGAGGGCAAACCGCTGCTGCGTGATCACACACAGCTGCGGGTGAGTTGTTCCCCCCCCCCCGGCCATTTTCAATGCGCTTATTCGCTTCTACAAGGGATCGATGACTTGCCTCTCCACCCTCGGGGTCGTCCGATGATGCGCGTACCGGGACCGGGGGGGGGGACAAAAAGCCCGCTCCCTGACGCCACTTGTTTGCGCTGGCGCGATCACATCGGAAAAGGCCGGTTCTGGGCCGTCGCAAACCATTTGAGACTGCCTTTTCACTGGTAGCTAAATACGCCAATTCCCTGCCGGCTCAAAGCGGCTTGCGACAGTTTGACACCGGCTGCAGGACGCTTCCCAGATGTGCTTGTGTGATCGCGCCACTTTGAGCCAGTGGGGAATCATCCTTCTTGCATTGCAAATGGGTGTGTATGATCGCGCCCATGGTTTTATGGTAGGATGGAGCAGAAGGTGTAAAGGAAAGGGAAATATAAAGGAAACTATTTATGAATTACATATATTTAACTTTCATGGGTTAATAGATGGGATTGATTATGGGCACAGCATATGTGATCAGGGAGGTTTGGCGGAAAAGAGTCAAAGCAAACACCAGTTGACAGTTCTGGTAATGGGCAAATAAAAAGGGGGGTGCACTGGCAGAGCAGGGAGTCTCAGAAAGTCATTCGAAGCTTGACGATAGCGTGTGAGCCAGAAGTGGGGGTGGATTTTATGTGGAGAATTCAGTTTGGTGTTGACAAGCTTAAATTTTGCACAATACTGTTCGTCCAAAGATGTTATGCAGTGGCAGCTACAGAGCTTCCTGCTCGCCGGACGTTGCTTCCTAGCATTTGGTTTGAGCTGCTGGACAAAACTTTGGCACAGGCTCAAAACTCTCGACAGTTTTTTTCTTACTCTGGAATTTAGCCTTCCACAAGTACATATCAAGTGCCCCGTGGGGAGTTGCTGTGTCAACTAGGGATAAAATCTATGCAATGTTTAGAGACTTTAAAGTCCAGAGGCTTTAACTTCATTGAAGAAAAAAAGGTTCACACTAGGGATGCATTTGGCCCAGCCATTTTGCACCACTCTCTCTCTCTCTCTAATGGTTTCCTTTGGGCTTTGTTAAATTGCTTTCTACTGGAGGTAATTTGTATTTCAGCTTTTCTAATTAAATATATATAACGCCCCCACTGTGGATTTTTCTGCTCCCAACAGCCATCCAGTATTCAGTGTCATATATATCATTGCCTGCTTTTCATTAACATAAAAAGTCATTGTTTGCTTTTGGCTCCTCGGGAGTCGAGCATTTAACACCTCTTTAGTAGTCAATACCGAATATATAAATTTGGGGTGTATTTGCCATGACAAGAACCCATATACCGTCTTGGTTGCTTGGAGAAGAGACAAGAAACACCCTTGAGGACCAGCTCTGGCAAAATTTCTTCTTGTAAATGTTCTGTGAACGATCCTCATCAGTTCTCCTTTACAAACCAGAAGAGGAGGAGGAGGAACTCTTTGGTTTGAGTACCTTTATCGGCTGGACAATTTCTGTCAAAGTGGGGAAATTTAATTGTCTTCTAGCCCAACCAGTACACAATGCCACTTTAAACAATCGCTTCACGTTTGTCTTTCTGTTGTAATATGTTAAATATCTCTTTCCAACCCTTTCTCTGTGAAGTTTGGAAACTGTTAAAATGCATTCCCCTCTTTGTTTAGTCCAGTGATCTTCACCAGGAAGCACAGTGAGCAGTCCTGCTCTAGAAGAACATTCCCAATTTTCTGAGCTTTATCTTACATGTCACGGATTCTAAATTCCATCCAACCCCACCCTTTAAACTTCTGGGCTGCATGCCTCTGGATTCTGTTTGGTTTGCCAGTGTCCTCTTTTTAAAAAGTGGTGGCCAGAACGGCAGACACTTCCCCATCTCAGGCCACTTCAAGTTAAACTGCAGCTGCAAAAAGCGTTCAGGAGGGACCTGTCTCATACACAATGACTCGTTAAGCTTTAATTTATGCATGCCATGTCATGTTTTCGACTTACACTTCGGTTCTGCTGGCCACCTCAAATCCCCTCTTTTGCTTAATGTTGACTGTTTTAATGCATAAGCAGAGTAGAGATTAGACTGGTAGGTCCACAGGGAAGGGAAAAATATAACAAACAGATGCTTCTCTAAACTTTTTACATGACACTTAAGAGAGTTTTCTCTCTTTCACTTGGATCTTTCCAAATGTGTGTGTGTGTGTGTGTGAAATAAAATGTGCAGTTGTTATCCTTATGCTGCACAGGGTCCAAATATCTTTTCTCAGCCTTCAGTTTAGGGAATATCACATTTTTAGAACATTCCAACTGCAATATATTCTTTCTGGGAAAATGTGATTTCCTCCCTTATGTCTTGTAGTTAGCACCACCACTGCAATTGAGAGCACTGTGTGGAATTTTTCAGTGCGAGTGTGGTGGGCATTTGTTAGTACTTGTGGGATTAATAGTTAAAAATCCCAAAATTCAACCCTCCTCCACCCAAAGTCATGGACTTTAAATTTGGGGTCTGATCACCCTCACTGTATAGAAAAATGTCAGAGGTTCCCCTTCCTTCAACCATGGTGGTTTTCTCGTTTTCTTTATTTGTGAGGTTTCCATTTTCTAGTGCTGAAGCGCACATCTAGAGGCAGCAATACTTCAGTACATCAGTCTCCTCTCCAGCAAGGCTACATCCCTTTCATTAAGATGGAGATCTTGCACAATTAAGTAGCGGGGTTGTACTGAAAAGTGAAGGAGCTTTGTTGCCTGAAAAGGGCCTTAGACGCTCTTTCAGTAGTCGTATGCCTATTCAATTGCAGCAGATCCCTGTTTATAGATCTCCTAGGACAGGGGTGGGCAAATGGCGGCCTGGGGGCCACATGCGGCCCGCCACAGAGTTTTTTTGCGGCCCGCCAAGAAGATTTCGGGACTTCAAGAAAATTGAGCCTAAATTCAATTTGCACTCTTATCCCATCACTGCTGATATTGATACAGCACCTGAGGAGCTGCAGCTTGAACTTATTGACATGCAGTCAGATCACACTGTGAAAGAAATGTTTAATGCTGTGACATTAGTTAACTTTTAAAAATCTTTGTCTGCTGAAAAAATTTCCATGTATGAAGAAATTTGCTGGGAAAATGTTCTCTATATTTGGGTCTACATATATTTGTGAGCAAAGTTTTTCTTGCATGAAGATCAACAAGAGTAAATATAGATGCTCTTTGACAGACATTAACTTGCAGGCTGTGATGAGAATCTCAACAAGCAATCTCACTCCTGATTTCAAAAAAATTGTAGAAAAGTGTGATAGGGTACATTTGTCTCATTAAACTGATTCTAAAATTAAATGTGCTTGCAGCTATAGATGATATGAAATTAGCACAATAAATAAATTGAATAAAACTACCACTATTTTATTTCATTTATATTTATTGATTTTTATGATACAATTTATACCTTTTCTGAAATGCAAAGTTAACTAATGAATGCAATCATTTTAAAAGGTGCGGCCCTCCGCTAACCTCCGCTCCCACAAAGTGGCCCCCGAGCCAAAACAATTGCCCACCCCTGTCCTAGGATCATCTGTCTGTGCCTTGTTTAACTTTAATTTCCAAATGACTAAGAAGTCAGTATCATCTAATCCTGAAGTAGACTGGGCAATAATCTAGGCTTTTTTCTTTGTGTGTGTGTGTGTCAGAAACAGTCATTCATTTTCAGGACTAGAAACAAATTGGTTCCAAATGCTGCAAATGCAAGACACCTTTTTTCTGATGGTTGCTTCTATTTACAGAATCACATTTTCAGATTCTCTTCTTTAAATTTTACAGAAGTATATTTTAAGAGGTTGTTATTGTTCAGTCGGACAGTCGAATCCGACTCTTTGCTACCCCATGAACCATATCACGCCAAGCCTTCCTGTCCTCCACCGCCCTCTGGAGCTTTCTCAACTCCATGCTCGTCGCATCAACAACACTGTCTAGCCATCTCATCCTTTGCTGTCCCCTTCTTCTTTTACCTTCAATCTTTCCCAGCATCAGTCTTCTCCAGTGAGTGCTCCCTTCTCATTTGGTGGTATTCACAATTTTTGGTGCTGTAATGGTTAGTTGAAGCCCTTAACTTCAGGTCTTCCAGTTTCACATTCTGTAACTGTGTATTTCTTTTGCATAATTTCCAGAAACAAAAAGAATAACAAGTTTGGTTGTTCTTTTTAAGTAGTGCTGTGCAAGATCTAAAGGATGCAGTCTTCCCCCATGCCTGACATGGCCAGCCCTGGCCAGCTGGCACTCCAAGACAGATCAGCTGGGCCACATTCTGATGCCACATGTGATAGGCTACGTCACCCTTGGTCCTTCTTCCATGCCAAGCACAAATACTCTTCCCCTGCTACTTTCTTACAGTGTTGCTTAGGCATGCAGAAACACCCTTCAGTGTCTTGTTCACCAGTTGCAAACAGGGAGCCAGTTTTTCAGTGGACTGTTCATCTACCCATTTGTGGTTGTCCGACAACTTTCTTCAACATATTCCTTCCTAACAGCACTTCCTAACAGTGCTGTATAGTGATACTGGCTTTCCACACATGGGCATTCTCACACAGTCCAGCTGAGTTTTGATTTCCTGAACAAACCTAGTGATCAGTGTGCAACTGATCATCAGAGTCAAACACAGTAAATTTGACTAGGGACAGGCACTTCAAAAATGTTCATGGTTACCGCTATCTTGAAATTTTGGGAATATTGAAATCATTTCAGGAATCTATTCTGAGTTATTTGTTCAGGTTTGGTAATATCAGGTATCAGTAGATATGGCTTCTATCTTGAGACCAGATTTACCGCCACCATTTTCAAGTGGAAGCGAAACCAATGTGTTTAATGCCTGGCAGCCATTTAAACCTAACAGCTGATGAGCACACCCATGAAACTGACTGGTGAAATGGTTTACATCCATTTCAGCCTAACAGCGGGGCAGGTGGCACCCATCAGCTATGAGGCTGAAATGGCTGGCAGCCATTTCACCGATCCATTTTGCTTCCCCCCACTTCCAAGTGGGAGAAGTGAAACCTACCGGTGAAATAGCTGGCAGCCATTTTGGCCTAAAAGCAGGGTTGGTGTGCCTGACAGCTGTTAGGCTGAGATGGCTGGCAGCCATTTCACTGGTCCGTTTTGCTTCTCCCTCCCCACTTTGAAGCAAAACCCACCAGTTGGGGGCTCCAAACTGGCTCAAGTTTGTGCCAGATTTTGGCTTATCAGCCAGTTTGTGCCCATCCCTGCACACTATGGTTCAGAGATATGAATAATTAGAACTGCATTTAATCAATATTTCCCCCCTTTTGCTGTTGCTTGATGTGTCCTTAAGCTTCAAGATAGGTCATAAATGCAAAAGAAGCCTAGAAAAAGAGCATCATATCCCATCATAGAAATGACTTTCCTCTGACAAACCTAAGCCCCCAAAGCCATCTGAGGCAGGTCTAAAGAGTGCTTCTTAAACTGTACTATCAGGTGAAACTGAACACTTTTAAGGTCCATTGGTTTATCTCTCTTCCCTGAAATCAGTGGGATTTAAATAATACCAAATATTTTTGCATCCCAGATTAGCAAAGCAGATGTGATAGTATTAGCCATGAAAAGCTCTCTGAGCAGGGTAATACGCATTTCATTTGAGTGCTGATGGTATAATTGTACATTTTCTTACTTAAATGCATGCCATGCCGTCACATTTAAAATGACAAGTAAATTAAAAGCCACCTGACCATTATAGGTCAAAAGTTTGATGCAACACAGAATATTAAAAAAATAGCTAGATATTTATTCTCTCAGTATCCAAATAAAACCTGGTCTCGAGTTAGTCTAAATAAAGAATTCTGTCATAAGTACGTTGGAGCCTCAGCATTGCCTTTGTGAACACAATATATCAGTGGAAGAAAAATCAACCGGTTGTAGCTTTAGAAAATATTTTAGAAATTGTCCATCTGAGGTCCCTGGTAATTAGAGGCTAGTCTGTGGAGATTGACAGGGTAAATTACTGGCTAATGTTTACACAACAAAACAGATGCCCAGTACAATATCCTACACTGATGTTAGTGAAACCAGAGCTCGGAAATGTACAGTGGAAACAAGACCTGGTACTTTTCTTGCGCCAACACAAACAGCAATTACAGCGCAGTGTGAGAGGAGTCATAAGGAATACCACTGCGTATCAGTAGTTCAACAAAGTCAGCACTTTTGTGTAATTGCAGGGGAAAGGGCTGAAAAACATTACAGATCTCAGCAAGAAATGGCCCTTTATACTTCTAAACTGATCCTTGATAAAACAATGCCGGGGTCATGAGAAGGCTACTTTGCCAATTTTGCTCTCGCCGTGGGATCCGTGGACATCTGGCTGAGTTGCGGAAGCTGGAAAACGTCTTTAATATTCTCTCGACAGTAAAAATGGACATGTGGAAAACATTCTAACCTGCTAATCTGTGGTGCTCCTGAAAAAGGGAAGACATTTGGCTTTATACTTTGTAATGATAAATAGAAGTCTTCAGGTCCAGCACTAAATGGCACGAAGCAAAGAATGCAAACTCCATTCCCAAAATATAGCCAGAGAAGAATATGCACCCGTGTGACCCTTATGATGCTATCAATGCCAGGGCTTTCTTTTAATCTTGACAATGCAGTTAATATTCTTTGCAAACTAACATGGATTATATTGCAATGTATAGCTTCTCTCTTCCAAGAAGTTGCTGCAAATGTACTTGGAGAAGACTTGGGAAATTATGTATTGTTCTTCTTAGCGACTTTTCTGTTCCTCTCCCCCCCAAAAAACATCATACAGTGCAAGCTGTTTATTTTGATGTTATAATTCTAAAAGTCAGTGAAGTGTCAGGAGCACTTAAGCACATTTTTTTTTGTTTATTTACATTATTTATAGTCCACCTTTCTCACATGGACCCAAGGAGGGCTATACATGGTGAGTCAGTACAATCAACAAAGTGGGATATTGAATAAGTAATGCATTAGAATATTAGAAGACAGGAACCACCAGAAAGAACATGACACATTAAGCGGTACAGAAATTACATAATAGGATCTTACTTACAATATGCTATATACAGCAAAGACCACAAGTCCCAATCGTTTTTTCAGGTAAGTCTGGGAAACCATTTTGCACTGTCCAGCTTTATTACCTGTGCAGAAAAGCCCTCTTGAATAGTTCAGTTTTGAACTATTCATGGAACTATTTTTGAACTATTCATGGAATAGTTTTGAACTATTTATGGAACTATTCATGAAATCATGGAAGTCAAGGGGAGCCTAATAATACAGTCCTAAACATAACCCTTCTATGCCCATTGACTTTGCTTGACTGAGAAAGCTATAACTCTTGTTTAGAAATGCCCTGTTAGTCTGTGCTGGATCGGGGCCTTAGATTTTATAGTCCACCACTGGGTTAAGTACACAGAGATTGGTTGTAAACTCGTAAAGTTGGATTCTACCAGATTTCTACATGATCCTATTTGATTCTTCTCTCATTGTAGCCCCTGTCCCGTGGTTTTAATCCACGTTTATAACTCCAATTAAAAAAATGAAGCATGGTTCAGTTGTCCATCTGAACAATGCCTTAATTATAAAACTTCCACCTGCTTTCTCTTCTGTCATGTCCTTTGCCAACACACTGTGTGCTTTTTATATCAGTGGGGTTAGGGAAGTCTTTGGGGTCGTCTGCTCCACCTCCTCAGGTACGTCCAGTAAAAAACTTGGCATTCATGACAGACTGTTGTTATATCAGAACCACAAACTATGGTTCCCTTCCCATCCAAATCCAAATATATGGTTTAGAGGACAGAAGAAGAAAAAAACCCATCATTTGTGATTTTGATAAAATAACACATCATGTTGTGCTGCAGAAGTGGAAGTGCTTAATTTTTGAGCTGCAGTCTAGTGTACAAGCTCCAGAATTACCTAGACTTTTTAAAAAAGGTTTTTAATTGAAAATTTAACATCAGATACAGTGACAATAAACTGTCATATAAACACATGAGATTATAGTAAATAATCAAGTATCAATAAATCAACATAGTAAAACATCTGTAACACAGTTATGGTTAAAAAGGTCTTTGTTTTGAGCAATAAAATTTAAAACAGGGTACCAAAAATTATAATAATCAAGGCTGAGGACAGACTGGCAGTCTCAGCCACTCTGCCTCTGCTTCAAAAGCGGAGGCAGAGCGGCCATTCAGACTGCCGCATCTGCCCCCAGGAGGCGGCCCGGACGCATTGTGTCCAGCGCCGCGCTCCTCCCGCACCAGCCGAGCACCACTTCAAAGTGGTGCTTGGCTGCTGTAGCACACTGCGTGCACGCGTTCCACCCGCCAGAGCGGGTGTGAACGCGCGCCGGGAGGGGGAGCCGCGCGGCGTCCGCCCACCACTGCAGGAAGCTGCCCGCAGTCCGAACGCTGCAGGCGGCTTCCTTCCGGTGGCGTGCAAACGCCGCACCGCGGGGGAAATTCCCCCCGCCCCAGTCTGCCGCGCCGTGGAGGCGCAGCAGACTGGCAGTCTGTCCTCAGCCCAAGAGAGGCAGAGAAAGGGCCTTTATTTGAGGTTTGTATCAATAGACTTGATCATGTAGTAACAAATCAGTTTCATGCAATCCCTAAACCAAGCCCAAAACTTTTTTGTATTTTTGTGTGTGTGTTTTTGTCTGTGTGTCTCTGTGTGTCTGTGCCTGGAGGTCATGGCGACCTCTGGCAACTCCTACTGGGGTGCAGAGGGCATTCAGATAAGTGGCTTGATGGCCTGCCTCTGGCCATCTGGTATGCTCCGGAGGTCTCCCATCCAAATACTTGCCCGGATCGGACCTGCTTAGCTTCCGAAATCTGATGAGATCAGGCTTGCCTGGCCTATCCAGGTCAGGGCTGCCAAGCCCAAAGCTTTAGTTGCAAGCGGAACCGAAAACCCAGCAGTACCAATAATTAGGAAAATATCTGAAAATAAGGAAGGTTTCACCTACTGGCAAAAGCTCGACAATGTGACAGAAGGGCTGTGGCTCAGTGAAAGAGCATCTGCTTTGCAGGTGGAAGGTCCCAAGTTCAATCCCTGGCATCTCCACTTAAAAGTATCAGGTAGTAGGTGATGTGGAAGACCTATGCCTGAAATCCTGGAGAGCCACCACCAGTCTGAGGAGACAGCACGGACCTTGATGGACCGATGGTCTGGTATGATAGAAGGCAGTGTGATATGTTCCATAAACCCTAGCCATTCTCATTTCAGTAAAACAAGGAATAGACGTCAATCCCAGATACAAATATGGAAGGTAACGTGAAACAAATTTATTCCAATTACAGATTTGCTTAGGCCATTTGATCGTTAATTTTTAAATTAAACCCAAAATATGTTTGCCTAAAAATGGTGAGGAAGAGTAGCAACATGCAGTTTGAAGCATATGACCTAGTCCGTTGCGCACAGATCTGTTGCGTGTGCAGGCTGCCGGATTCATTATGCTTACGCAGACTGTGTCCCTCAAGATAAAAAAGCTCGAGGGGTTCTGGAAATTTGTATGGGGACAAAAGATCTCTCAAGGTTATGAACAGTTATAGAAACAGGATGTTTTGTTGAAGAAATTCTATCTGATGTTTTGCTATCTGGAATGGTATTTATCTTCGTTTAGTCTTGCAAATGAGAGGAGAAATGTTACAGCACTTAAGGTAAATTCCCTGAATTATATTACCAAACATGGCAAACAGAAACTACATAGCAGAGTAGCAAATAATCTGAATGCTTCCATGGGATGTGGAAGAAATAAAAAAAATCATAATGTAGATTTCAACCTGCATTATATTGACATCCACCTAAAACAAAAGTAGGAAAAGAAGTAAAAAATGATGGATTCGTGGATTAGCTTGGAAGTTCAAGGTCACTGTAAGCCATGAGCTGTATTGTTATACCATCTGTGTCACAGTGAAAATATCAGCAGGTTTTTACTAGAGTACTTTTAGAGGTGTTTGGTATATTTTACGTTACCAGGCGAGTGATCCTGAAAAATCCCAGCATTCTTAAAATAATAAAGATGACTTAATCCAGGATCCTAAATGAAGAGTTGTATATTCAGATAGCCCTAAGAGGAAAAGCAGAGACTTTTTGGCTGTAGCCTCAGCTGTAGGAAGAGACTTTTGAGAAATCATGCCAAAATAATCTTTCTTTTGAGGAAAATAAATGAAGTATCACCTACTTAACTGAGATATAGAGGTTAGGGTGCTGCTGTTAGGTTTCATTATATTTTTGTAGCCTTGATGTAGGTAGGCTGTTCTTAAACTATATTTTGGCACCATACCACCAAACCTAAACCCTTGTAAATCCCACTGAGGGGGATTAGAGATTTCAGTAGGAACTGAGCTTGTGCCCTGTTGGAAAGAATAGAACAGAAATGTGCTGCTTAACTTTAGATGGGTCATTCTCTTTGATTTTAGGAATTTCAAAATGTTTAATTCTTTGTAGTTGCAACAGCCCCCCAAGGCAACTCACAGTACTTCCCATTTGTGGAGAATGGAATCTGACCGTTAAGATTTTATTTACTTGGTTTATACCCCACTTTTCTCCCCAATGGGTGACCCAAAGCTATTTCCCTCACCTCTCTTTTATCCTCACCTCCATTTTATCCTCACAATAACAATCCTGTGAGGTAAGTGAACCTGAGGGAGTGACTGGTCCAAGGCCACCCGGTGAGTTCCCATGGCAGACTAGCATTTCAGTCTCCCAAGTTTGTAGTCCAGCACTCGAAACTTTGCAACATACTATACTGAGACTTGTTTATGTCACCCAGTGAATCTTAATTGAGATAAGGCGTCAACAGATTCTCTAGGTTTCAGCTGAGTAATATGTTCACCAGGGGCATACTGTTATTTGTTTATATCACTTACGTTTCATATCTTCAAAGAGCTGATCACAAAGAAAAGCACTGCAATAAAATAGTTAAAAACAACAACAAAAATTATCAATATTAAAATAAACCAGGGGCATCAAAACAGTATAAATCAACATTCAGCAGCCTAAAATCAATATATCTAATTCTGGACATAGCCATGCCTGTGTATATATAAATCTGGAGACTGGAGCTGTGAAAACCTGAGACAGATTTTTCTACAAACCTGAAAAATGCCCTGAGTCTTCAGAAAAAAACTGATTTAAAAAAAAATACATTGTGGGTTAAAAAAAAACCCCAAAATAATAGAAGCAGCAGCTGTGGCTTCAAAAAAGAATGCTTTCAGTGGCCTTTGCCAGGCAACAAGATGGCCTTCAGGCCTTGGTTTTTGTCAGTATAAAGCAGAAGGAGGGGACGGGGCCCTTTCCAGAGCTGTTTTGGCCTTTGAGTGAGGAGTCATCGGGGCTAGGCCTAGCAGCAATCCTAGGTGACTTGATTCCAAGGGACTTGTACGACTTACCCAGTACTGGCTGCTTGCTACTGTTCAACAGCAGCCTCTCCACCAAAGTGGTCAGCGTTTCAGACGAGATCTGGGAGACCCACATTCGAATCTCCACTCTACCATGGAAGCTCACTAGATGGCTTTGGGCAACCCCACCAATGGCTTCTGAGAGGGCATTTGTTTCTTAAAGCTACAGGTGCTGCTTCTGTTATTTTGGAGGTATTACTACATTATCACTGGGGCTTTCCTCGAGTTCATAGAGAGATCTGGCTTGTCTGTCCATAGCTCCAGATTTAAGTATATGCAGATGTCTGACTGCCTGTATCTTACAGACAGATGAGCTAGGGCACTGAGGATACTAGCTGCAGCTGTCCATTTTATGTGTCAGTGGTTTCAAACCTAGTCGTCTGCATGGAGAAAATATAGCATATGAAGTGGTGCAGACATTTTGTTTCTTCGTCGTCTTGGATGCTGTCATCGGTTTTGGTTTGCCTCATTTTCATTAGTGGCCTTGACGGTCCTTTGGGTTGCTTTATTCCATTTACGCACCATGTTTATGTTATATGGCACTTGATGTTTGTAACTGATGTTGAAAATGTCGGGGAAAATGCACTCATTTTAAAGAGAAAAAATTAGAATGAAAAAAAAGAGAGAAACATTAAAAAACCAAGACTTGAGGGTTACTCACAGGTTGTAAGATTCCGAAATCAAATGGAATCAGATAGCTTTCAAAATTTGGTCTCATCCTGAATACTTAATGTATTCTGAAGACCATAGGATGAGTCCACAAATGATAGAATATATGCTGTGTGGGTATAAAAATGTTTTCCCTGTCTGAAAATAGGTACATGTTCTACAAGAAGGATACAACTACACTTTGCAATTAATTCGTTGTCTCTTTTCTAAAGGCAACAAGATCTTTTGTTTTGGCTAGCTGTACGGAGAAGAGGGCCTATGTTTCAAAGTGTCATATTAACACATCTCATGCAGCACCATTTCCCTTTGCTTGCCTTAACATTTAATGTTTTAAAAAACTTTAAAACGTTACCATTTTCAAATTTTACTAGTCTAGAAAGTGGCACTTTTTAAAGGCAACAGTGCCTCCAAGTGGTCGGTGAAACAATAGTTTTCAATTAAAAAAAAACATTCATTTCAGAGAGGTAAACCTTACATACTCGGATTTGTTTAAAATACAGCACAGTAGCAACTCTGTCAAGTTAGCAATATATTTGAGCCATGGTTTTAAACATTTTCTTATACTTATTTTTTTTACACTTCTAAAACTTTGGTTTGTGCAGACTGCCAAGTCACTGAATAGTTAAAATACAGCCCTGAAAGTATTTAACATTCAAGAAGCTGGTTTCGTTGTTGCCCATGGCCTAGATCCTGTGGAACTAGGGCCTGACAGATACATGACTCCGGAGCATGAGCTCTTGGCAATGCAATGTTTCTTGTGCCCTGCTTCTCAGTTAAAACTGAGCTCTCAAGTGGCTTCATAAGCAGCCTTAGCATGCCAGAAATCCATAGTCAGGTGACTGCTTTTTTGGCACACTAATATGGCTCATGTAGCTGCACTGCACACAAAGCAGTACTAAATGGCTAAGTGCATCTTATCTGACTGTGTAGTGCAGGTGGTGAATTGATGCTTGTACAAGGAAAACCCATCTGCTTGGCAATCTCCACAGTGGAGGTACTGACATCTTCACTAGTTCTGAGGCCCAAAAAACTTCTGTGCCAGGAGGGAGTTATGAAAATTACCTCAGCTGCCTCTTTTGACACCTTGTTCATGATTCTGCTGATCAGCGTGGCTGGAAGGAAGGCGTACAGCAGACCATGGGGTCAACAGCAAGTGTGTGTGTCCTCGACCTCTGACCTCTGGGATCATAGAAACTGGTTAGAAACCTGGTGACTTGATTGTTGTCTGATATTGTAAAAAGATCCAAGATAGGGATCTTGAAACAAAGTGTGATTTTGCTGGGAGATCTATTTATTTAGACTCCATTCTACTCAATCTAAATCCTTCCTGCTCAATCAGTTGGCTAGGTTTGTAAGACCTTATAGGTGTTCCACTTTCAGACCTCCCAAAATGTATTCCACCCAATCGAACAGGATTTTGGACTCCTGGAGGAGCACCATCAAACTGGTGCCTCTTTGCTGATTGATGTGCACTGTCATATTGACTGCACACTAGCACATACTTGTTTCTCAATAGGTTCTGGAAGGCAGTCACTGCTAGTCTGATTGCCCCAAGTTCCAGCCAGTTCATACTGTTTATTTCTTCTAACAAGCTCCATCTGTCTTGGACAATCTGATCTTTGCAGTGTGCTCCCCAGCCCCTTCTGCCAGTGTCCATAATTACCATCAGGTAAGAAAGCTGGAGGATTAGGCGCCCATGTGCCTGAAGAGATTGCATAGTGGACTTAGTGTCCTTGCTCACCTCATCTGCCTCCTTGGCTCTGTGGAGGATATCGTCCAGGTCGTAGGTAGGCTATTAGGACTATCAGGACCTTGATAAACACCCTCAGAGGTGATGCAAGCCCAAAGGGTAAGGCCTTGTATTGGAAATGCTCACCCTAAGCATTAAAAAGGGAAGAACGGTCTGGAAAGTGGGTGAACTGGAGTATGCAGGTAAGCATCTTGAAGGTCTAAGGACATCGTGTAATCACCAGGCTAAATAGTTTGCAAAATGCAGCTAAGTGATTCCATCCGGAACTTGTGCTTCTTTACCACAGGTTCACCTCTTTTTATTTAGAAGCGATATCCAGTCCCTGGATCTTTATGGAATTACAAATAGGATGGAATAATTCCCATGGAAATGCTTTTCTAAGGGCACCAGTTCCACTGCCCCTATGTGCACTAAATGTTGAATACGTCATGCTAGAAGACGGGCATCTGTGTTTTGTCTTGAGAAGTGGGAAAGCACAAACAAGATGCAGGGGGAGAGAGAGATGGAAATTCTATCCTGTGTCCCTTCCAGATGATGGAGAGTACCCACTGGTCGGTCATCCAGATGTGGGAAAACTGCTGGAGTCGACCTCCAACCATATAGTCAGCTGGTTGTTCTTTCTTTTATTGGTTCCTGTCCTGTTTGTTACGAGGGAACTGTCTCTGCTGGAATCTGGACCTATAGCTGAAAGGTGCGGGAGCTCCTAAAGTCCTTTTGCTCCCTCCCCCCTTTTAAGTTGATAAATCTGAATTAGACAGAAGGTCCACCTTCCAATGCTATACTGGTGGCCTGTGCTCAGGCACAGAACTGCATGGCCCCTTTGGACACATCTACTGAAACGTTTGATCCTTTTTAGGATGGATCTCTTAAGCGTCAAGGGCAGGGGTCTGTTGGAGCGGGAACGCACAGGGGCGCAGCACCGGGAGTGAGGAGCCCAGGGGGTGGGCACATGACCAAACCCCACCCCCTCCTCGGCTTCCCCGAGCAGTGCAGAGGCGCAGCGCCCTGGGGAAAGCCCTGCTAGAGTCTTTATTGTTTTTAATGTTTTGTTTTAATATTGATCATTTTATCATTGTTCCTTTTATGACTGTGTGCTGCTTTTCCAGAGACTTGCTCAAGGTGGCATATAAATTTTCTGAGTATACCAATTTTTATCTGGGCACATGGCACATAAGTACTGGAGAAATTTCACCAACCCTTCAGCAGCTTCCACCCCATCAGTTTGGTGAAGTGGTCAGGAGTTGGACTCTAATCTGGGAGAACCGGCTTTGATTCCCCACTCCTCCACATGCAGCTGCTGGTGTGATCTTGGGCCAGTCACAAGTTCTCTCAGAGCTGTTCTCTCATGAGCAGTTCTCAAAAGACCTCTCTCAGCCCCACCTACCTCACAGGGTGTCTTGTTGTGGGGAAGGGATGGGTGGTGCACATGTCCTGGGTATCTCAAGTCTACTTGAAACCTGGTGGTTTCAAGGGAGCAGGAAGGGAATGAGGGTGTGTTCTTTACACTTATTTTTATTGTACAAAGTATTGGATGGGGAAGGGAATAGAGGAAGAGCAGGTCAGCTTCACTCACCTGTGGAGTGGACCCTGAGGGGTGGGTGTTGCCTTCTGACAAACTTCCGACGTTAGGGGGTGTGGTATATGCAAATGAGTTATGCAAATGAGTTATGGTAATGAGCTCCTGCACCTCTTTTTCTACGAAATGACCCCGGTCAAGGGGTCAGTGTCTGGTTCTTGAAGGAGGTTATCAGCCCAAACCATGATGGCCCTGGTGAAATGTGAGAGCTCAGTGGCGGCTCTGATTGCCAAAGAGGTGGGATTCCCTAAGGGTGGCTCCTCTTCCTCATCCTCTTCCTCATCACTGTTCTCCACTGAATCTTTAAACACATCATCCCCATCCTAAGACAAAACTGCTCCTGAATGTAAGACTATGACCGGAGCATCCAGCAGAGGAACCTGAGGTCTTCCATGTTGTCTGCTGGAAGGGCGAAGACTTTTTTTGTTTAATTGCCTGTAATAAAGTGCTGTTGTCTGAAGCTGCCCATGCTGCCTTTAGCATGTAATCAGAGAATTCAGGGAATGGACAAACTGAGGACCCTTTCGATGATCTCTTAAGACCTCTAGTATCTAAATTAGCTGAAGCCGATGGTCCAGGTTTTATATTCAATTGGTAGTTAAGCGGGGGGGGGGGGCACATCTTTTTTAATCTCTGGAAATGTTCTGGCTGGAAAGGCCAAGAAGAATTTTCCTAAGAAAGGCCTAGGAGAATTTCCTGACCATTTATTTTCCTCTTTATCAGAGCTTGTTGCCATAGATCCTGAAATGGAAGGGAGCTCTTCCACTCCTGAACCTGAGCCTGACACAGGTGGTGAGGGAGAAGGGGGACATCTCTTTTGACTAGCTCTCAAATGCTCTCGATGCTAGTTTGCGCCCTTAAGGTGTTAGCATCCTTATGGGTGAGATCAGCCACAGCCACTCCTTGGCCAGGTATCCCGAGCCAAGGACAATATGATTCTGAGTTGCATACGTATGGGGTTGGGGAAGGCCCAGGCCAGACTAAAGGCTTGCATCCTCCAATCTGTGGAGAGAGGGCTGAGAAAATGCAGGAAAAACCTAAGCAGCTGCCCTGTTGGAATTTTCCTGAACTGCCAAGCTCACTGGGAAAGGCCTTAGGTCAAATCTACACCTGACTTTCCCGCTGGAATCATTCTAGTTTCAAAACCCCCCAGCGTGAAATCAGTGTAGGAAAAGACAGCAGTCAAACTACTTCAGAGGGGAGGTGTAGATTTGGCCTTAGATCATAAAAATGACACCCCTGTTTCTCTCTATTGTTTGGGCTTCCAATCTGCTGTTTTGAGTTGCCAAATAACTACCAGCCTTGTAAGCAAGAATTTAAATGCCTTTAAAATGGGGTCCCTGCCCTCCATCTGCCTGAAATATAGCAGGAAGGATCCTTTGGGAGACAGATATAATCCAAGGGAAGCCTGTCTCATTGAATATATAACTTTTAAAGAAAGTTATACATTCTCTGAGACAAACTTTTAAAAAGTTACAGCTGGAAATGTAGCTTTCATGGAGATAGGCAACTCTACAATAAAACGAACAAGCACAATAATGATAAGAAAATAAGGACATATACATAATCCTCTTGCTTGTCTTAGGCAGAACAAAGTGTGGGTCCAGTGTGGCACCTTTAAGACCAACGAAGTTTTAAAAGCTTTCATGTAAACACACACACTTCTTCAGACACTCAAACTTTGGTCTGCTGCTTCAGACCAACAGAGCTACCCACCTAAATCAAAAGGCCTTGTTGTAGAGATCCCTGTCACCCAAAAGGAAGATTTTCTTAAGCTTCATAAGAGTTGCATAAGACAGGAGGCAGATCATGAGAGGGAGGGCAGGAAGGGTTGCCTCAGTGCTTAGTTCTTGTGGCCCTTTCTTACTGTTGGGTATCAAGATCGCGGTCGCCATGTGCTCGCGTAATGCGCCACCACGTGGACATTCACACACGGCCTGAATCTACTTGAGCTTCGGCCAGGTAGAACAATAGCCGGTCGGATCCTAAACGACCACCAATCATGAGCCTAGGTTTCCCTCCGGGGACCTACGAACTGTAACCACTATCTTAAGGTCCTGTCAGGACATTTGGGCGAGGTCGGAGGATTATCTCTGACCAGCATAAAAGAGGGCTCTGAGCCCGGGGTTTGTCATGCTTGGTCCTGACCTACAATAAACTTGATCATGCTGAAACTCACTCCACCGGCCTCCCGACTCCAGTACTTATCACTTACACACCCAGGGAAATGCTGATCGCCACTTTGGGGTCAGGAAGCAATTTTTCTCCAGGCCAGTTTAGCTGGAGATCCTGGAGGGGTTTTTTTGTCATCTTCTGGGTGTGGAACAGCAGTCACTGTGGGTGTGGAGGGGGAGATATTTGTGAATTTCCTGCATTGTGCAGGGGGGTTGGACTAGATGACCCTGGAGGTGCCTTCTAATTCCATGTTTCTATGATTCTAAGATTAGAATCCATATTATGTAAACTGATGCTTTACAGCTACATTAAATTCATCTTGAGTAGAAATGAAGATTTTTATGTGATTATCCATGTATTAACTTCTGCCAGAATACTGTACACAAAATTTTGGAGACAAGATGAAACACCTTCAAAAGAAGAAACTATAAATAAAACAATGGAAACTGCGGAAATGGACAAATAGACTTTATTTTTAAAAGGATTTTAAGAAGAGAAATTCTACAATACATGGTCTAGATTTTATACATGGCTAGAGGATTACATGAAATGAAATGAACTTTATATTGTCTCGATGTAACCTGAGTTGTTCAACTATTTTAAAAGAACTGCAGACTAGGACTGTTGACTCTATTAGGTCACCTGATTTACTTAATATAGAAATTGTCAATCTGATAATCTAAGAAATAATTCTGGAAACAATGTAGACTATATCACCCTCCGTCTATTTTATGTATATTTGTTTATGTGTTTTATATGTGTATGTCTTTGTTTTGCGTATGGTTGGAAAATAAAAAACTGTGAGAAAAAAGAAGGAAGATCTGAGTTCAAATCCTCTGCTCAGCTATGAAGTTGAGGTGATCTTGAGCCCATCTATCTTTTTATTGCTCTGTTTCGCTTACTGATAAAGCAGGCCGTGTGTGTGTGTGTGTGTGAGAGAGAGAGAGAGGTGCTGTCATGTCTAGGGTTGCCAAGTCCAGGTTGGAAAATACCTGGGGACTGTGGGGGTGGAGCTAGGAGAAGGTGGGGTTTGGGGAGGGGAGGGGCCTCAGCATGGTACAGTGCTATAGAGCCCACCCCTCAAAGCAGCCATTTTCTCCAGGGGAGCTGATCTCTGTCAGTTGGAGATCAGTTGTAAAAGCGGGAGATCCCCAGGCCCCACCTAGTCAGGTCGCTTCTGACGGATGGTGACTTTATGTGCAGGCCATAAATGGTTTTAATACTCAGCAGACAAGTCCGCCTTGTCATTTCCCATCAGGCCTGAACAAGTAACAAGCTGCTGAACTAAATGCAGGCTACCACCTGAGCACTGCAGTCTTCAAGGAGCTCAGTTACGCTGGCTTTCTTGCCTACTTAGAACTATAAGGACGGGCCGGGGGGGGGGGGGCATCTTGACTGTCATCTGGCAGATCAACATACATGGCTGCTCTGTCTTTGGCATTGTATGCTATAGGCCTGTTGTTGGCAATGTGTTTTCAGGGTTAGCTTCTATTAAAAATCCATTTTGTGTACTGTTTCCGGACACCAAAAGGAGCCCATGCAATGAAGGAGTTGTGAGTGCCAAGAGGCCCATTTCACAGAATGGCTGGGGGCGGGGGGGAAGGGATGCCAAACCAGCTGGATGCAGCTGATTAAGATAATCTCTTTTAAAAACACTTGGAGCAGTCTTTTCACACAAGAGAAAAAAACCGAGGAAGAAAGTTTGAGACCAGTGGCACCTTTAAGGCCAATAACATTTAATTCTGGGTATAAGCTTCATCACAGGAAAGCTTACACCCAGAATACACCCAACCTGAATCTAAGATGAAGAACTTTTAACGATTGCAGGCCAGCACACATTTAGTAAACGTAAAGGTTTTCCTTGCTCGAAAGCCAGTCGAATACAACGCTAGTGATGCAGTGCTCATCTCTGTTTCCCAGCCGAAGAGCCAGCGCTGTTCAAAGACATTTCCGTGGTCATGTGGCTGGCATGACTAGACGCCGAGGTGCACGGAATGCTGTTACCTTCCCACCGAAGTGGTACCTATTTATCTACTCGCAATTTCTTGCTTTCAAACTGCTAGGTTGGCAGGAGCTAGCTACACTTAAATACAAGGGATTTCTCTCCCTGGACACCCCCACTTTCAATATGATCCATTGAAACCAAGGGTCTTGGCCTGGGGTAACTCTGCCCAGATTCCAGTATTGAAGGAGCCTTTTAGCTACAGCACTGCAAGATGCTTTTGTTCTCTCAGGGTTACCATAAGTTGGTAGGAGCAGGTTAGGATTTTGGTACACATACAAGGGAGGTCACAAATGATTGTCTAAAATGCAGTACCAAACAAAACCCAGGGATAAAGATTATTCAGGATATTATTAATTGTACGATAGCTTTTGATGCTCCAATATTCCTGTTAAATATGATACCAGAAACCTTCTCCAAAACTGATACCTTGTTAATCATACATTGTGTGACGGCGGCAAGACTGATATATGCTAAATATTGGAAATTAGATAAAATCCCAAATAGAGATAATTTTCTTTAAAAAATATTAGAAGTAGCCGAAATGGACAAATTGTCTTCTGTTCTAAACGGGAAAGAAGAATCAGAATTTGAACTAACATGGAACAAACTTTACAACTGGATGGGGAAAAACAAGTAAATAATGTATAAATAAGATAAATAATAGCAAGATTTGATTAGCAGTGAATACATATTGCTGATCCTTGTTTTCATTCCTCTCCATCCTATTATGTACTTGGAAAATTTAAGGATAATCTTGGTTATTTTGGTAAAGATATTATTTTATTGTCTTATTTTTTGCTTATGTGTTAATGTGTTAATGTTTTACTCTCCGATTATATGTTAATGGGTGTCCCTCATTAAGCATACTGGAATAAGCTTATGTTATTATGAAAAATATAAAAAGCTATAAATAAACTATTAAAAAAACCCCACCGGGATAAAGCACTAAGAACAATTGCCGACAAACTGGACAAATGTGTATTTTGTTAAAGAAAAGTTGCTTCTGGAGTGAAGAAAATGTGCTCAGCTTAGACATAGTTACCCTTCATGTTGTGAATGATCAGCCTGATTGAAACTGGTGTTGCTTTGATTCCTTTCTAGATGGGGGTTAGTGTCGTGGATTCTGCTGTTGCTGGGTTAGGAGGCTGCCCGTATGCGAAAGGTGCCACAGGAAATGTAGCCACAGAAGACTTGATATACATGCTTAATGGTTTAGGGATCAACACGGTAAGTGCTTTTTAAATGATTCTTTTTAAGATTTTGCACATCTCTAAACGTTCTGAATTGGAGGGGAGAACGATTGGTCCAAGTCCGTGGTTCTAGAACACATTCAGATATGAAATGTATTGGGGCACACAAGCTGTTTACCCCTGCCCTGATGCTGTGTGAACTGTCGACTGTGAAACATTAGGGTCTTTGACATGCAAGGTCTTGATAAAAGGTTAAAGGATAAAAGGTTTGCAGGCATTTGTAACTAGAAAAGATCTTGCGGGGCAATTCACTGTTGCTAATGGGAGGGGTGCTGTCTTTCCCAAGGACACATCCTACAGTTCTACATGTAATTCCAGGAATTTTTCTTGTGCAGTTTGAGTTTTGCATCCCTGGAACAAATGGTCTGTTCATGGGTGAAAACAGCCAAGGATGTGAATAGGAGAAGCTGGCTGATACACAATCGTATTGCTAGTTTATCTAGCCCAGCTCTGTCTCTTCCACCTGATAGTAGCTGTTTAACATTTCAGGCAGGTATATTTCCTAGCCCTGCTCCTGCAGTCCTTTAGAGGATGTGGTCTAGAACTGGACTATGGCTATTGCCTTGGTGGCTTCGATGTGCAAAAAAAAAAAGAAGCAGCATTGGATTGGCACTCATTGATCAAGATGTGGGCCCACTGAGTAGCCCCTCAGGTATTTTCACAGCTGCAGGATAACCTCGTGAGGAGCTCACAAATGTTGAAAGATGACAATGTAAATGCTGTTGAGTGTGCTGACTGAAGCCATAGTTTCCAGCACTTTTTTTTTTCTGTCATGGCTATGTTCCTTTCTGATAAATTATGTCCCTGTTTGCCAGCATCTTTCCATTGATAGTAGGTAGCACTTACTAAAATTAAACATTGCTTCATGTTTACCTTAGGCCTGAATAATCTCCTGGTTTCCTTTCGGCTCCAGGTTTTATGTTCTTGCTTTGTTGACTGAAGTCACTTACAAGGGAAGTCAGTGGCTGAAATCCGTTTTGAGTATTCATTCGGTCGGTATACAATGCCTTAGAAATGTTTAGAAATAGGTTTCAGAGATGATTAATCAAAGGACGACAATCAGCTGAAGGAAAGATGATTCTGAGCCAACAACAAATACAGCGCAGTGTTCTGACAAAGACAGTGTAATGTCTTGATGCCACAAATCTGTAACATTAGTACAGATTCTCTAAGATGCTTCATAGGAAATGAATTTTTACGGGAGCTATATGCCACAACCAACAGGGTTCAGAATCCTAAGGTACTGATCATTTAGTACACTTCAGGCATAAAAACATTTCCTCCAAATAAATCCCATGTATATAATTCAGATGAAATGTAGTCTTCCTGGTTTCAGGGGAACTTACTTCCAAGTAAGTGTGTATAGCCCTAATACCACAGCCCTAATTCAAAGTAAGTAGATGCTGCCCTCTTTATTTTCTGAACCTTTTCTTCCTCCAAGAAACTCATACTGACAGATATGTTTTTCCCTACCCTGATGCCCAGAACACCCCTGTGAGTTAGGTCAGGCTGAGTGATTAGTGTAAGGTTACTGCTGTTAGCTTCAAGCACCCCAGTTTTCACCATCCGAGGGTATGATGCCCCTTGCCCATTCACACAGAGTGCTTACCATCCTCTACAACCTCTCTTCTTCACGTTATTGGTTATATGTAGGCCAGGACATCACACTCACCATCCTTCTTTTCTCCTTTAAAATCTATAGAGAGTCATAACGCTCTCACACTTCATGTCCTCTCTGTCACTCCCAGAGACATCCACAGACAGGGCAGCCCAGCCCCCCTTATTAATCAGCCCTCACTCACACAGAACGACTGGGGTTGGGGCTCAAACATTGTCCCAGTCACTCGCTGCCACCGTTCAGTTGTATCTTAATAATATAAATATAGACCGAGGTATTAAGCCATGTTTGTGTGTGGGGGGTGTATGATGCTTTCCCTCAGACACACAGTCCACAGGGTTAATCAAACAAGAAAGATTTTTATTTATGATATAAACAAAACGCTGAGGAAAGTAAAGTATAAGAAACAACATTTCACTTCTATTCTCGATGGATGAAGACCGTAGATGCTAGCGATTAAGGCAGCCAGGGTTTATAAGTGAAGATATCTTCTTGCTAGGCAAGAAGGCCCTTTCATTTGTCCAGCATGGCCTTACAGAGATGGTTTACAACAGCATTGCTCTTGCAGAGTCTGCCTGAGTCAGTTTTTTGATGTTTTACCTCCTTGTACTCTGCCATTATATATGTGACACCTAAGACCCCCCCCCCCGGGTTAGAGCATTCGCTTTAGCTCGCCTTAATGCCATCCCCTCTGAAGTATTACAAGGCAAATTTTGTTGTATTCCATATTCAGATAGTCTCTGCCATTGTGGGCAGGATAAAATTGACACTCTGTCTCACGAATATTGGAATGTCAGTTTTTTAAACTGCTCTTTTTCAAGTCCTCTTCTCTGAACATTCTGTCCACTCTCATTGGCTGCTCTTAGGGAGAACCTAGCCTGTCCATCACAGAGGGCAACTGCAAGACCTCGCTAGCTCTGTATACGGCCAGAGACCACCTCTCCCCATCAATGTCTTTTTTTTTAATTGAAGTATTTGATCCCTCTTCCATATAACTCAAACAATACGTAACGTAGCATATATTACATACCTCAATACATTGCATGTTTCTTTCCCTGTTCCCTTTTCCCCCTCCCTCAAAAGACCAGCAATAATTCCTTATTTTATAACTGTAACCATAAGCACACCTTTTGGAGTTTAATCAATATATCTTTGTTCCCCCTCCCCCCGCTTTTACCCATCTTATATACTCTAACCACCTCTTCTTGACTTCCACAGTCTTATCCTCACCTAGATTTCCTGTTTTAATATCCTTAATATGTCCGACTGTACCCATTCATATAAATAGCCATTCTGTCTGTCTATAGTCCATTTTGTAACACCTTTCCAACCAAGCGCTGTAACCGCATGGGCAGCCAAAATCATAGCTTTAAATAGATCCTGATATGATTTATCTGTTTTATAGTTCCCTAAAAATCCCATAAATAATACTTTCCCTGATAACCCCACTTTAACCTTACATACCTAGAGCCGGCCTGCACTGGCTAGGTGGGATACAAGTCCAAATCAATAAATAAAATACTTCCTCCATCTTTCCCAAGATCTTTTGCCAGAATTTAACCACCTTAGAACCCTCCCACCAAAGATGTACATAATATCCCTTTTTCTTTTTGGGTGTCAGTCCCTTGATCATATAAGATAGTTGAGCAGGTGTTCTATACCATTTCAATATTAATTTTGTCTCCATTTCTCTAAATTTTTCCCTTTTTATCACGAATACCTCTCATTAATTTATGTATCTCATTTTCTGATAATGTTACATCTTTCTCCCATTTTGACTGTATTATATCAATCATATATTTTTTTATCTTCAATCAGTCTGCTATATATCTTACTTACAATGCCCTTTTTATTATCCTCTTTAATTCCATACAATTCTTCCATCGGGGTCCCATCAACATCTTTTGGTGGTCCCCAGCCCCAGGGACGTCCAACTTGCCTCGACCAGGGTCAGGGCTTTTTCAGCCCTGGCCCCTCCCTGCCTTGTGGAATGAGCTCTTGTGTGAGATCAGGGCCCTGCGGGATATATTACAATTCCACAGGGCCTGCAAAACAGAGCTCTTTTACCAGGACTTTTGGTTGAGGCAGGGGGCGTCCCCCTCCTTGGGTCGGCCTCCATCTGTAGCCTGAGTCTTAGATCTAAAAAGTTACCATCAACCGCTGAGGTATCTGGCTTTTTACTAGAACTGTATGGCATATATGAGTTATGTTATTTTATATTGTGTTTTAAACGTGTTTTAATGTGGTTTTACTTGGAGTGTGTTTATGCTGTTGGAACCCGCCCTGAGCCTGTTGGGGAGGGCGGGACATAAATCCAAATAAACATAAACATATATTCTATGAATAGCACCCCCAACAGTGTTTCCTACAGACAGCTTTTCTAAATTAAAATCAGAGAATTGTTACACCTGAAACAGAGCAGGTAGAGCAAATATGTAAGACTGTTGACCCTCAGAGGATCTCTCCCCCCCCATTCATCTGCTGACTAATCATTCTGCATGTTCCTCCTGATTGGATGGAGATGTTCCTACAACAATGAGCAAAGCAGTGACAGACAGCCTCCTCTGAGGCAAAGATGATTCTGCTGCATCTCCGTGTGGAGAGGGATTAAAGTTCCTGTCAAGTCAGATATGGAAACGGGGCAGCATCAACGCCGTCACCTCCCACGTCGATTAAAACCAGTGTAATAAAGTATGCAGAGATGCAGCAGGGAGCTTCCTCTGTCCTTGGAGCCGACTAGAGAGTTGACTTCTTGTGGCACACGAGGCAGTAGCTTCTGGCCCAGTACTTGTGAGATGCGAGTGGCTATAAAGGAGACCTATAAATCAGAAAGTCCTGAATTTGAATCTTGCCTCTGGTGTGATCTATCTAAATTGCCTCGGACAATACTGTTGTGTTTGTATAGCAGATCTAGGTCAAGTCAAGGCTGTTATAAAATGGGGGGGGGGGGGTTTAAAGCTTGTTAGAACCTGCTTAGCATGTCATCTGTGCAGCAGTAACATGGCCATCAGCTTAAGAAAATGAGGGGAGACTGGAGGCAGCAGAGAAGACCAAAAAGGAACTCAACTTTATTGGATAATATTCCATTTCCATGAGGAACAAATCTATTTCCTTCAAACAGCCCCTGGAGTTGGCTGCTGGTGTGCTCAGCAGGCCTGCCCCTCTCTCATGTGCATCTGCTGCGCACTGCAACCATGAAGAAAGACCGAAGACAGGAAGGGAGGATGCCAGAGAAGGGAAGCTATGCGATTACCTGTAACAATGAGAGGCACTGAGAAAAAGAACTGTTCACCTTTGAAGGCAAACACCATGCCCCCACCCAGTGCCCCAAGCATGCAGAGGTGCCCTGTTTCCAGCAGTCCTAAGCCAAGCATCAGACTCTTCTTCTCATCTTCTTCAACATGTTTAGTCTCTTTTCCAAAGCAGTGTTCTGACCTCACTTCCTTTCGGCATTTTTCTTATGGCCCCCAAGAAGCCCAGCTGATGCATCCCTGGAGAGTGGCACATACAGGCCGCGGTCACACGGCCCTTAAATACGGGAGGAAGGGCTATTTCCTCCCGCATTTAAAGGGGCCGTCTACAACAGCCGCGTGCTGAAGTGGGCTCAAATGCGGTTCCTCCCGCATTTTCTGACCCCAGGAAAATCAACAGTTTTCCTGGGAGTCGCGGGAGGAACCCGCATTTGAGCCATCTGGCCAGCCCTCTCTCACAATCAATGCGAGAGCAGGGCTGCCCAGATGCCCCCCCCCCGCCATTTCCCCCCCTTTTACACTTGGGCGCTTGGCCACTCAGCGCTTAGCAGATGGCTGGTGGGGCTTGAGGAAGGGTGCCTTGCCCGGCAGCCGCACTCCAGGGAACGCCATTGCCGCCCCTTCCGCTGCTGCCGCTTTCCCCGGGAACGCCACTGCTTCTTCTGCCTCGTCCGGCGACGTCACCGCCTCCTCCTTTGCTGCCTCCTCCGTCGCCTGCTACCTCCTCCTCCACGCGCCGCTGCCTGCCACCGCAGGTGTTGGGATGTGTAAACATCCCAACCCGAGGTAAAAAACCACTGCCCCTTTAATCCGGGAGGGCTCCCAGATTTAAAGGGGCCGTGTGACCACAGCCACAGATGTGGGAAGGCATTCTGGAAGAAAAAGTTAGCTGCCCCCTTCCGCTTCTCCCCATGACCAAGGAAAGGGAGCAAAAGAGAAATCTGATCATGGATCTCTTGCACGTTGTGTGGGCTTCAGGGTGTTGCAGTCTGTGATGACTGTGATGCTAATGAAGTTGATTGTGGATAAAGAATTATCTGTGTGATGAACAGATTCGACAGTACTATCTCACTCCCCTTCTCTCTTTCTGTCTTCATAGGGTGTGAATCTTAACAAGGTTATGGAGGCTGGAAACTTCATCTGCACAGCTTTAAACAAGACGACAAATTCTAAAGTTGCTCAAGCTTCCTTCAGCGGCTGAACTGTACGAGGCATAGTGCTTGTTTATGAATGCTATGAATATTTGACCATCAGTATGCTCTTTCTGTTTATAGGCGTGTAAAGCAACCCCGTGGCAAACAAAACCTTTTGAGCAGATGAAAAAGGGGCAGCGGAGACAACACGTTAAGCTGGCTGTAGCTGCAGATATTAAACCAGAATGGAAGATGTCAGAACTGATGGCTGAATAAAATTCTCTTGCCTTTTGCTGAGGCTTTCAGAAACCTCCCTGTTGAAATGCACCTGAGCCTCTGTCAATACAGCCCACCTTAGCTTTTGATCCAGTGCTGATTGACCCCTCAAAAACGTGGGATGCATTCAAGCATGTAGCTGCTTGCTTGCTTACAAGGGTAAGGAAGAGGGGGAAAGAGGCTTTGAGGTCCAAGAAGTACATGTGTATTCTCTGAAGTTGGCCGTAACACCTCTTTATGACACGGCGGAACAAGTTCAGAGATACCTTGCACTCTTAATTGCACACTGGAGGGGCAAGAAGACATTTTCCTCTCTGCCTACCTCTCTTCCCCATCCAATACTTTGTGCAATAAAAATAAGCGTAAAGAACACACCCTCATTCTCTTCCTGCTCCCTTGAAACCACCAGGTTTCAAGTAGACTTGAGATACCCAGGGCATGTGCACCACCCATCCCTTCCCCTTCCCTTCCCCATCCCACAACAAGACACCCTGTGAGGTAGGTGGGGCTGAGAGAGGTCTTTTGAGAACTGCTCATGAGAGAACAGCTCTGAAAGAACTTGTGACTGGCCCAAGGTCACACCAGCAGCTGCATGTGGAGGAGTAGGGAATCAAACCCGGTTCTCCCAGATTAGAGTCCAACTCCTGACCACTACACCAAACTGATGGGGTGGAAGCTGCTGAAGGGTTGGTGAAATTTCTCCAGTACTTATGTGCCATGTGCCCAGATAAAAATTGGTATACTCAGAAAATTTATATGCCACCTTGAGCAAGTCTCTGGAAAAGCAGCACACAGTCATAAAGGAACAATGATAAAATTATCAATATTAAAACGAAACATTAAAAACAATAAAGACCCTAGCAGGGCTTTCCCCGGGGCGCTGCGCCTCTGCACTGCTTGGGGAAGCCGAGGAGGGGGCGGGGCTTGGTCATGTGCCCGCCCCCTGGGCTCCTCACTCCCAGAGCTGTGCTCCTGTGTGCTCCTGCTCCAATGGACCCCTGACTGTTTCAGTAAAGTGTGCGCATGTAATTCCAACACACAAAGGATAGATCATCTTTTCAGTTCTTGGAGATTTATCTGGGGAACAGATGGCATTGAAGCCCATCCACATTGCATTTTACACAGTATGGCCTGTTAAAATGATATATCCAGACCCTCAGAGGCCTAATTCACAGTTCTCATTCAGAACTCATAATTATGCCCCCGCCCCCGCTCTGCACACACACACACACACACTACCACCACCCATGATATGCGAAAGTCACTCTATAGTGAATTTGTATAATTGGAAATGAATTGGCTGGAGGAACAACAGGGCAGAAAAAGAACAGCTGCTGACGCCGGAGTATGAGCTCCTTGCGGATGAAATTCTGTCAGCTCCCTGGTCCTATATGGTGGACCATGCCTTTGAAATCCCTTTAGGAAAACATCCTGGTTGTGCTGGTTTTATGGTAGAAAGGGGGCTCCTTCCTACCATATCTTCAACTGGTATTTTAAACCACTTTGGGCATACTTGACTGTAGAGAGTAGTTCTAGAGCTAGTGAGTACATTATTATTTCTTAATCAAGCTGGCTTTTAATGCCATATAAATACCTACAGCAGTCTATGAGCTCCATCCTAGTGTGTGGCCTTGCTATTACAGGTTTTATTCTTCTAGATTACTTCTTTTCCTTTGCCAAGTCAATTATGTTAGGAACAGGGAGCCAAACCCGGATTTGCTATGAGTAGCATTTTTGTGATTCCCCCCCACCCATGGTTGACATCTGTTAAGTATATGAATGACTTTATCTTGTTCCAAGAATCTGTAGGGAATGGCCGCCCGCCATGTTTTGCAGATTTATGGAGCCCTCCCATAGTTGCTACGTACATTATATTCATGGCAATCTACGTTTACCCCGGGAGTTATTTTTTAAAAAATTAGCAGTAGTATTTGGGAGGATGTGTCTAATGAAGCTCTGATGCTGTACAGTTTCCATCTGCTTTGGGAGATGTGTGCAGGATTGCTGTGGAAGCATCAGTGGAAGAACGGAAGCTGAGCTGTTGGATCTCTCCATCATACCCTTAAAACAAAGGAGAAAGGTTTCTGTCAGTCTAATGATAATAAGCTGGTAATAACTGGGCAGTTCCTCCCCCCCATTTAAATTTTCATCCTGCAGTTCCCTGAATTTTTTTCATGCAGTTGTAAAGGTGGATAAAAAAAAGTGCCCCTCTAACTACTCAAGGTGGAAATCTTCGTGGCTGCTTCTTCTGTGGTGCTGAATTTTGTAGGTTGAAGCTGTAGTGGAATATATGGTGTGTAATCCAAAGAACTGGGCAATCATACATAAATCAACGAGGGCTAGATTGAAACGATATCTTCCTTGTGTACCCATGCTACTCAGTTCCTCAAAGGAAAACATTTTAGTCCTTGAATTCCTCCACTACCAAAGTTAGTACTTTTACTGCGTAGAGTTTTGTTCACAGTTCACCATCTTTCCTAATTTAGTTTGTTTCCCCTGAAATCACTAATTTCCAGCAAATTGTGTCTAGTTCTCATGTAGCCCCAACGTATAAAGCTTACGCACAGGAAGGCACAAAGGTAAGTTTCCTCATCCTCCCCAATCACACACAAGAGTCTCCAGTGGCAGCTAGGCTTCTCTAGCACTTAGTGCATCAGACTATGGCCAGCTTCAAATCCCCACTCTGCCATGGAAGCTTGCTGGGTGATTTGGGGCCCAGTTCCTTTCTCTCAGCCTTCCCTACCTCACAGGGTCATGAGGGGAACAAGTCGGGCTGGGGGGGAGATCCATGTATGCTGCAGGGAAGGAGAGTGAAAACAAAATTAAGAGACTGATAGGCTAGTTGCTAGTGGAACTCTGTGGCCATGAGCACTGACAAGGCACACCCACGTCATGTGATCAACTTTGCTCTAAACAAGGGGTGTACAAGACACTTCGATTCAGATTCACAGTGAGTGTTCCAGTGCCCCGCTGGGCAAAAGTCCAAGTCTTATCCCAATATTTCATAGTATGAAAATCTATGCGTGGGGTCTATGGCTGAGGACAGATTGCCATTCTGCCGCACCTCCGCGGCGCGGCAGAATGGGGCGGGGGGAATTTCCCCTGCGGCGCGGTGTTTGCATGCCGCCGGAAGGAAGCCGCCCGCAGCATTCAGACTGCGGGCGGCTTCCCGGAGCGGCGGGCGGACGCCGCGCGGCTGCCCCTGCCCGTGCGCGTTCACACCCACTCCGGCGGGTGAACGCGCGCGCGGGGTGCACCGCAGCAGCCGAGCACCACTTTGAAGTGGTGCTCGGCTGGTGCGGAAGGAGCGCGGCACTGAACGCGATGCGTCCGGGCCGCCTCCTGGGGGCAGATGCGGCCGTCTGAACGGCCACTCTGCCTCCGCTTCTGAAGCGGAGGCGGAGCGGCCGAGACGGCCAATCTGTCCTCAGCCTATGTAAAGCCTTCAGTGGCCTAGGCCAGTGATGGTGAACCTTTTAGAGACCGAGTGCCCAAACTGCAACCCAAAACCCACTTATTTATCGCAAAGTGCCAACACGGCAATTTAACCTGAATACTGAGGTTTTCGTTTTAGAAAAAAGAACTCATACATTAACATCTTTTGTCTTAAAAGAAAAACACAATGACAGAGCTTTCAATGATACAAACAACTTTTTATCGAAAGGTAAAAGTTTGCATTTGGCATGCTTTTGAACAATTAATGTGATTTTTGCTGTCCAATCTTGCAAACTCTGTGCTGGGGTGATGCCGTGCGTGCCCACAGAGAGGGCTCTGAGTGCCACCTCTGGCACGCGTGCCATAGGTTTGCCACCACTGGCCTAGGCTGTAAAACAAAAGATATAACTTTTGGGTTTTGTTTCTTCAGCTGAAAAAGTCACTGAGATAAAGGGAATGAATGGCTGGCCCAAGGTCACTCTGTGAGTTTTATAGCAAACCGAGATACAAATCTTGGTATTCCCCAGGTCTAGTCCGGGGGAATTCCAAGGTGACTCAAGTTGGTCTCAGAATGCCTCTACTCTGTTATGCTCCCTTTGCCCAGTGTATCAGTCTTTTCTTAAGAGGGAGGAGAATGGCTCTAAGTACTATATGAGCCTGGTACATTACAATCTGGTACATTTATTGGCAACTGGTGATCACCCTCCGTTTCAAGCATTAGCAAGTAACAGCCACCTTTTCGTCGAGTGTTGACATTATTAAGCTATAACCTGTACCAAGTGTATTTACTTTTAATGCCCTCATTTTATCAGTCATTTCAAACAGCTCTTATAGCTAATGGCTTGGCTCCCAACTGATAAATCTAGGCAACGCTGGAGACAAGCAATGAAATCCTAAATGGAGTTACACTGTTCTAAGTTAATTGTAGTCTATGGGCTTAGAAAAGTGCCACTCCGTTTAGGATTGCGTTGGAAGTCCTTTCATTTGGGTTGGACAGTTCCAGTTAGGATAAGCAAACGTATTACCGAGCAAGCTATCAGACTGCTATGTTCGTAGAATTGTTTATAGCCCCTTGCCTAGATCAGGGGTGGGCAAACTGTGGCTTGGGAGCCGCATACGGCTCTTTCACATATATTACGTGGCTCCCAGCAGGGCGGCTGGGGAAGCTAAATATCATTAGCAAACAAATATCATTGGACAAATTAATATCATTATCAATATCTGTTTTTACCCCTTTTGTTATTACTTTTGGCACTCTCATTTAATGTTAATAAAAAGCAAATCTGCTTATTTTCCAATAAAAGCAGGTAATATTTGTTCATGTCTTGTGGCTCTCAAACATCTGATGTTTATTCTACGTGGCTCTTACGTTAAGCAAGTTTGGCCACCCCTGTTCTAGGTGGCTCTTATGCTGAGCAAGTTTGCCCACCCCTGGCCTAGATAGATCCCAAACCATTACTACTGCTGATTTAAAATTAGACAGCCTACACTGAGAGACTTCAACATTTGCCAGTAACAAAAAGCAGAAGTGTTGGGTTTTTTTTTTAAGCAGACAGGCTTAACTAACTATCTGTATGCTCTAGGTTTCCCCTCTTGCCTCCCCTGGAAGTGCTTCCGGTCCAGGCTTTTCTTTGTCCCCTGAATCAGGAACTTCTCTCGCAGTCTTCAGGTTACAAGAAAATGCCAACTAGTTCCTGGCTTCAGAGCACTGTCTTGTTGTTGGCTGCAATATTTACGAATCAACTAAGTTCAGTGACATTACAATGGAAAAATGGTGTGGAATTTGGAAAATTAAAAAAAAAACTCAGATGCAGTAGAATGAAATCTGCCGTTGAAAAACTATTACCTCCAAAATTTAACTTGTACATTGGATTGTTTGGCTTGTAAGGTCTTCAGGGCAGAGTAGAAAGTTTCCTAAGTATCTGCTTCCTTATGTGTCTACACTGATTTTTAGCAATAGTGTCTTATCCTGCGAGCCACTTCTGATGCGTGTGTAGAGGCAACCAAACCCAACATGTGAAAAGTCAACAGAAATATGAAATACGTACTGTTTATCTTTCATAAGCTACTTTGAATTGCTGCTTGACTTTAATTTCCAGTTATTAATAACTAATAATTAAACTTGAAATTAATGACAACTGGATTCAGGAATATTATAGCTTCCTGGGTAGTTTGATGTGATAGATGTACTATTTCTAGAAATGAATAAACGTTTTAGCATTAGTGTGTCAGACTGTTCATTTAAATGGGATAGGAAAATAGATGACAAAATCTTGCAGCCGACTCCAGTTATGGGACACATATATACCAAAACCAGTCCTGGGTGTCTATTGCCCCTCATTGCCCAAGCCAATGGAACTTTAGGACTGGAAAGGAATCTCAGATGTTACTATCATGTTTACCTCTTCTTATTCATTTTGATTTGTAGGCTCAAAAATAACGCTATTGTACTAGGGGTGAGTAGATTTCCTTTACACTTCTAGAATTTCATTCTGCCCTACTTGCCATTCCTGCAATAACAAAAAAAATTCTTTTCACAATTATCTATCCCATATATATGATTCCCTTACGTATTGGCCACTTTCAGCTCTCCCATTGGCTGTGCAGTGTGCTCCATCAGTCATTGGCCCATCAACCGCCACTCAAAAGTACTCGCATGTCATTGGCTGTGTGCTGGGTCTGCTCCTCTTCCCCCTCCCTGCCAGACTGGAGACTCTTCTCTCACAGAATAAACTGCCAAACGGCTGTCTCTCCTGATGAAGACACTTCTCCTGCTTGGCTCCTGTGGGACTAACTTTTCCCTCAGTGACTGTTGCTAGGTAACCAAGCTTGGCTCTGTCAGTAAAAAGACAAAGGCAGGAGGTGCTTTCCAGGTCTTTGTGGGGAACTCACTGGGGCCCGTCCTGACTAGGGTTGCCAGCTCCAGGTTGGGAAATTCCTGGATATTCTGTGGTGGACTCTACTGAAGCCAGAGTTTGTGGGGGAGAGAGCTGAATAGAATACCATAGAGCCCACCCTCCAAAGCAGTTATTTTCTCCAGTGGGAGAGAGATATCTGTTGTCTGGAGTTCAGTTGTGATACCCAGCAGTCTTCAGGCTTCACCTGGAGGTTGGCTGACCTAGGCGTTGCAGTTAGTGCTTCAGAGCAGGGTCTACCAGACACTGCTTCTTGCTGTGGAAGTTGAGTGGGTGATTTTGGACCAGTCACAGACTTTCAGCCTAACCTACCTCACAGGGCTGTTGTGCAGATCAAAAGGGGGATAGGACAATGATGTAAGCTGCTTTGGTCTCCGCTGCAGGGAACGACTGTACTTTTCCTCCTGGGGAACCATTGCTGCCAATCTCCAGGTGAGGGCTGGAGATCACTCAGAATTAAAACTGCTCTCCAGATCCAGAAATCAGCTCCCCTGGAAAAAACGGCTGCTCTGCAGGGTAGACTCTGTCATTATACCCAGCTGAGATTGCTTCCCTCCGGCTTGAGTCCCCACTGTGTAAGAAGACTGTAGTTTTCCTAGATAGAGGCTATAGGGAGGGGGGAAGAGATTGAAACCTGAAGTCAGAGGGGCAGATAAGGGTACATTGATGGTTGGCTGGGAAGGAAATAGGGTTGCCACCTCCGGGTTGGGAAATTCCTGGAGATTTGGTGGAGTCTGGAGAGAGTGGAGTTTGAGGAGGGGTGGGACTTCAGACAGGTACAAAGCCATAGATTCCACCCTCCAAACCAGCCATTTCCTCCTGAGAAATCATTGTTGCCAGTCTCCAGGGAAGGGCTGGGGATCACTCAGAATTACAACTGCTCTTCAGATGGCAGAGATCAGTTCCCCTGGATAAAACGGTAAGCTCTGTATCATTATACCCTGCTGAAGTCACCACTGGCAATTGACACTGAGTGCCCAAGAGCCTCTTTCTAGAGCCTGTTGTATTTATTTCCGCATCGGGCCTTATTCCTAGTTATATATAAAGCACCTAAAAGTGCAAGAATAGCTATGTGATGGACAGGCAAATGTCCTGCCCCTTTCTGTCCACAACGAACTGACTTCATGCCTGGACGGAGTGTGAAATGAGCAAGTCACAACCAATCCAGCCCCATACACAGAAACATAGAGCAGGAAGGGACATCAAGGGTCATCTAGTCCAGCCCGCCTCACAACACAGTAATTTCCCCTGTGACCCGAGCACTGGCTCATCCCTTCTCACCCTCCCTCTCTTGATCTGTCTAAATTCAGGCAATCAGCACTGTTGTCAGATGGCCATCAAACCTCTTCTAAAAACCTCCAAAGAAGGTGAGCCCACCACCTGCTGAGGAAGCCTGTTCCACTGAGGAACTGCCATGTCAGGAAGTTCTTCCTGATGTTTAGCCGGAAACTCTTGATTTAACTTCAGTTTGCTCTGGTATGACCTTTTGGGGCAACAGAAAACACCCCACTCCATCATCTATATGACAAATACTTGAAGATGGTTATCATATTACCTCCCAGTTGTCTCCTCTCCAGGCTAAATAGACCCAGCTCCTTCAACCTTTTCTCATACAACTTGGTCTCCAGACTCCCCACCATCTTAGTTGCCCTCCTCTGGACATGTTTCAGCTTGTCAACGTCTTTACTGTGCAGTGCCCAAAACTCAACACAATATTCCAAGTGAGGTCTAACCAGGGCAGAGTAGAGTAAAACACAGTACTTCTGTTGATGCAGCCCAAAAATCACATTTCCTTTTTAGCTACCACATCACACTGCTGACTCATGTTCAATGTATGGTCTACTAAGATGCCTAGATCATTTTCACCAGTATTACTGCCGAGACAAGTCTCCCCCATCCTATATGCATTTGATTTTTTCTACCTAGATGCAAAACTTTTCACTTACCTCTGTGAAATACCTTTTGTTAGTTTCAGCCCAACTTTCCAGCCTGTCAAGATTATTCTATATCTTGATTCTGTCTTCTGCTGTATTTGCTACCCCTCCCAATTTAGTGCATACGCAAATCTAATGAGCCATCCCCTCTGTTCCTTCATCCAAGTCATTTATAAAGATGTTGAACAACACGGGCCAGGACAGATCCCTGAGGCACTCCACTTGTTACTTCTCTTCAAGAGAATGAAGAACCATTAACAAGCACTCCTTGGGTGCGATTTGTCAACCAGTTACAAATCCCCCTAACAATAATAGGATCCAGACCACATTTTACCAACTTGTCAACAAGAATATAATGTGGAACCTTATCAAAAGCCTTACTGAAATCAAGATATATCATGTCCACAGAATTCCCCTGATCCAACAAGGTAGTAACTAGGGGTATGCAATTTTTTTAACCGGTATATTTTGGTTCTGGTCTCTTGGACCTGAAAAAAATTCAGGATTCCTGAAAAATCCTGGATCCCAATACCAGTATGGTATTCGGATCTGGGATTTTTTTTGGAAATCCTGATTTTTTTTTTCAGGTCCAAGAGACCTGAGAAGAAAAATACCAGTTTTAAAAAAGCCAGCCTGGCTTCTTCTGCAGATAGGTTTAGACCAGGCTTCAGGAGACACCAAGGCAAAGCTGAGCCAGTGGGGAGCTCTCAGCTCCCCGCTGGCCCAGCTGATCCTGGGCTGACTTCTCCTGCAGCTCAGTTTAAACCAGGCTGCACAAGAAGCCAGCCCCAAGTGCTTCAAGGTGCTGGTTTTGACCTTTAAAGCCCTTTATACCTGCCTCCCTGAGGGACCGCCTTTCCCCGCACGTTCCCCAGAGAGCACTGCGATCGGGTTCACAAAACTGCTTGGCCCTCCCTGGGCTGAAGGATGCCAGGTTGACATCAATGAGGACCAGAGTGTTTTCTTTGGCAGCTGCGACCTACTGGAATATGCTCCCTGGTGAGATCAGGGCCCTGCGGGACCTCTCACAGGCCCGCAGGGCCATGAAAATGGAGCTTTTCCAGCAGGAATTCCAATAGGAGCTGCACATTATCAGCCATGCCCTGCGTCGACCTAAACTCAGAAATTACCAGAGTGGCAGCACCGCTGAATGTGTTCTTAAATGCACTTTATTATATCACACCACCATTGTTATACTAACTGTTATATTAATTAATTTAAACTGCTTATTTGGATTTTATATTGAAACAAGGGGGGGACCCGCAATACTCGCCGGGGGGGGGGGGGAGAATGAGCTCCACCAGTGGAGGAAGCATCCCCCCCCCGCTACTGCGGTGGGCCTGAGCGGCCAAGAGGTGCTCGGCCTGCCACTTCTCCCTTCCCACCCCACCACAGCTGCCGGCTCACACATTTTTGCCTTAGATCAGGAAGGATGGCTCCAGAGCAGTGTCACCTCTAAGCTATTATAGTGTGAGCTAGTTCACAGTTCTTTAGCCTCCGGCTCATACGTTTTTGCCTTAGCTCAGGAAGAATGGTTCCAGAGCACTGTTCCCTCTCAGCTGAGTTAGCCTCTGGAGTGCATATTTTTGTCTCAGCTCAGGAAGGACAGCTCCAGAGCAGACAAATTTCTGCAGCAGCCACGCTGCTCGCCCCTTCCCCCCCCACAAAGAGAATTTTTTCTCTGCCGGATGGTGGAGCCTGCGGCCCTCGGGGCGACCGCTTTGCTGGGGGAGCAACCCGAGGCGCCCACGCTCGTCGCACTGGGATTCAGCCCCGGCATGGCGGCAGACAGACGAAGGGAACCCCAGCGGCTACCCGCCCGGAGCCTCTGAGAGCCGAAAGGTGGAGGGGCGGAGGCCTTGCGCCACTCCTGCCACGTAGGGCCCCTCCAACGGCCTGTCCAGCTCGGTGCCTGTCACGAAGTTTTCTTTCCCCTGATCTCCCTCTTGGAGGCCGCCGCCGGGTCCTGGCCTTCTCCTGCCCTGCCGCCTTCCGCATCTGCCGTCAGCCAGGTGCGCTCCCCCGCTCGCTCCCCCGCCCGCCACCTCCGGAGATCCTGGGAGGAAGTTGTAGCAGCGCCGCTGCCATTGCCGCCCGGCTGTCACGACGTGGAGGCCGCCCCGGAGCCCCGGCCTCGCTGGGCCCGCCGCTCGCCCCCTCCCCCCCAAAGAGTCCTGGCCTGCCGCTCACCCCCTTCCCCCCCCGGCCGCGGCCGTTCATACAGCGTTCCCTGCGCATGCGCAGGGGACGCTCTTTTACTTTTCGGGGGATTTAAATATCCCCCAAAAAGTTTTTTAAAGTTTTGGGATTTTTCTGCAAGCGGGGGGGTCACCCCCCACCTGCAGAACCCCCCCCTCTGCCCTCCAAGTGCCCCCCCGCGCGGATTTAGGTATCCGCACAGGGGTGGGCCACTTGGCTATTAGATATATAGATGTATATTGTTTTATTGGTTTCATGTGAGCTGCCCTGAGCCTGCCTTGGTGGGGAGGGTGGGGTAAAAGCTAAATAAATAAACAAATAAACAGTCTGCTCTCTGCCAACACATCTGATCCTTGAGCTGTCTTCTGCAGTCCCTTTAAACTTTAAAGGGACTTCAGTAGAAGTCTGACAAACAGCTGATTCAGGGATCCCCCCCCCCCCAGTTTTTCCGAGAAAACCCGTATACATTTGTGATGCCAACATTTTTGGCTTAGGTAGATCCAAACACACACCTTTAGTAGCAACTCTTTCAAAAAATGAGATAAGATTAGTATGACATGAGTTGTTCTTGAGGAACCCACGCTGGCTCTTAGTAATTGTAGCCATCCTTTCTAAATGCTTAAGGACTGACAAGTTCATGATTTATTCTACAACTTTCCCAGGTATAGATGTCAAGCTAATGGGTCACTGAGAGCCTCCTTTCCCCCCTTCTTGAAGGTGGGGATAACATTTGTCGCCTCCAGTCTTCTGGCACCTCACCTGTTTCCGAAGAATTCTCTTTTAATACCCTTGGATGAAATTCATCTGACCCGGAGGATGTAATTTCATCTGCAACTCTCTTCTTCATCCTATGTTCTCTTTTTGCCAGGTTGATCACCATTTCCCTTGCAAAACAAGACTGAGGTAGAGTAGGAATTGAGCAGTGCTGCCCTCTTTTCATCACCTGATAAAATTTATCTTCCCTCAACCCTGCAGTGGACCTGTCACTTCCTTGCTCTTTTTCTTGCTCCAAACACAACCAAAGAACCCTTTTTTGTGGTGTTTAGCATCTCTTGCTAGCCTAAGCTTATACTGAGTTCTAGCTTTTCTAACTCTCTCCCTACAAGCACTGGCTATTTGTTTATATTCATCTTTGGTTATGTAGCCCTCCGTCCATTTCCTAAATGAGTCTTCTTAAATTCTCAGTTCTTTAGAAAGTTGTTTATGGAGCCACCCTGGCTTCTTTAGGTTTCTCCTGTTTTCCCTTCTCAATGTTTGTGATTGTGCCTTCAATATCTTGCTTTTAAGAAACTCTCCCCACTCTTGAACTCCCTTCTCCTTGAGTATTTCCAACCATGGGATTCTACCCAGCATAACTTAAAACTGAAGATGTGTTATGCACCCAGGTGGTAATACCATCAGTGTAGTTTGCATTGTGTGGAAGTAAACAGGCGGTAATACTAAGAGTGTGGCTTGTACTTAGTTTGTCTGATCTGGCTGTTTGATTCTGGTGCACAATTTGTGCTTGGCTGCTTGGTTCTGGTGTTAGGTTCTACCTTGAGTGAGTTGAGGCTTGCTTTCGTGTAGTGTGTGTTTTCCCTCTTTTTTCCTGAGGGTTTTTTTGGTCTAGCATGTGTTTTCTTTACTTTTCCTGTGTCTGCTGATTATGGTGAGTCACCCATGGGCGTCAACTACGGGGGGGCTCGAGGGCTCGAGCCTCCCCCGAAATTTCCCGGGGGGGGGCTCAGCCACCCCCGGCAAAATGCTCGCCCAGCCGGCCGTCGCCGCCTCTCCTTCACCCCCGGCCTGCCCTGCCTCCCTGAGGCGGGGGGGGGGGGGAGAGAGGCGGCGGGGACATAGTCACGGGTCTGCCTCCCTGGGCCGGGGGGGGAAACGGAGCGGCCGGGACATAGTCGCGCGCGCGCTTCGCGCGGGCGGCAGTCCCGGCCAGCTGGCTGCCGCCGCGGGTCTGCCTCCCTGGGCCGGGGGGGGAGGGAGCGGCAGAGACATGGTCCTGTGCGCGCGCGCGCGCTTCGCGCACGCGCACGAGAGAGCCCCTGCCCCCCCCGGGGATTTAGAAAGTCAACGCCCCTGGAGTCACCTGACTTGAATCACCTGACTTGAGTTGGATGGGGGTGGGGTCGGCAGTTACAAAGTTGTATAAATAGCACCAACAGTGCTAGTGAGCTCCTGATCTGGAGCAAGTGAACAGGAGGGGCAAGCAAGGAGTTTTGTGTGGGAGTCTGGCAGGGGAGTGCAAGGAAGACTGTACCACTTCCTATAGGGACTGAAGCAACGTGGCTGGTGAAGGAGCTGAGGTAGTGACCTGAGAGGGCAATATGGGAGAAGGTGGTTCCACAATACCAGAGCACTCACTGAAAAAGCCCACAAGTGGGCAGCAGCTAGCATTTCCATTTGCCCAGCCCCAAACTCCTGCCCTCAAGAAAATCAGTAGTGAGACACACACACACACACACACAGACCTGACCTCCAGAGAGCAGTGCTCTAGGAATTCACCCTCCTAGTCTCTATGCTAAAGTCTTTATTGCAAGATAGGCATTTTAAGGCATTGCCTGCAGCATTCAGCCATATTGGCTGGCATGTAGTGTGTGGAAAAGGAAATACAAGCGAGGAGGGCAGAGCCAGCGTCTTGCCAACAAACTGCATCTCCTTGAGAAACAAGCCCCAGTTCTGAGAGAAAGCAGCAAGAACCGGTTCTGAGTGCTGAGGAGACTGTTTTAATTTTTTAAGAATTACATTTTGTAATTCATCTCATTTTTATTGACATTACCCATCTTGGGGCCCAGTTATCTGAGTGAATGGTGGGTCTCTAAATGTTTTGAATAAGTAAGTAAGTAAATAAATAAATAAATATCTGGTCTTATGCCAGTACTAGGATTAGATATCTTTGAAATAAACATTTCAGTAAAATGGGAATAGAATTAACACGGTTTTCATTTATTTTATTTATGTTGTTATGTTATTTATAGTCTGCCTTTCTCACTGAGACTCAAGGCAGATGACACAGTTTTACGCTTTCACACACACTAAATAATGTACTTTCAGTCCCTTTTCAATGCACTTTGCAACTGGATTTACTGTGTGAAACGACAAAATCCACTTGCAAAGGGTCACTGAAGTGGATTGAAACTGTGTTCTTCAGCATGTGCGAAGCCCACTGACTGTAAATCAATACAATGCAATAAAAACCTGAAATCATCCAGAAAACTGAAACAGCTGAAACAAAGAAGATACATGAACATGCAACATCAAACAATGCACCAGATAATTAACATTACACCAAGTATGCCAAAATTCATAATTTGGTAATGCTTATTTCATCACAGAGCTTGGCTGATCTTGAAGGGTTTAGTTTCTGCAGCAAAGGAACCCCCACTTGCTTATTTGGTTAGCGTCTAATACATGTTTATCCTGTACATTCAGTTAAAAACTCCCAAGGCAGATTGTGTCATTAAAACAAATAATGTAATAAATCAAGAATGAAAAACAGTAGCATAAAATCACCTGTACCATAAAATTACAAAACATAAAAATTCATAGTTAAAACAATAGTAAAATAAGAGCATTTTTGGAGAAACAAGTAAGAATGGTCTCAGTATAATTGACCTTTCTTACCCTGATCCCATACTTTTAGGGTCTTCACATTTCAGGAATGCTCCCCACATGACAAGCCTGACACAGAAATAATAGTTTGGGTGACAGTGCCACTACCATTTGGGCCAAGAGCACAACTCTTAAATGGGTGGGGGGAGAGACAAGGGATATTTATTCATTCAGTTATTTTACAACATTTATATTCTGTCTTTTTGCCCAGTCAGGACCGCCAATGCCTCCAACAATAAAGTAGCGTAATAAAATGCACCCTCAAACCAATTAAAAGTCAGGGTTAAAAATACAGCCCATGAAAACATAAAATAGACTAGAGGGAATCACTCAAGGAACAACAGATAGAACAAAACCATCTTCACCTGCTCATCCTGTTGCAGACTCACTGGAACAAGCATAATGCTGTTCTGCAACATCTGCTGGCTTGAAAGTTACTTGACATGCCCACGAGAGCAAGAGGAACGGAGAACATTCCAAGCAGCGTGTGCTTTCACCCATCAAACAAAGATCCGCCAATGGCAGTGTAGACACGCGTGTAATGCCACTGTTGCCTAGGTCAGCAGGGAGCTGTGAAGAGGCCTGGTCCAGCAGGTGCCTATCTTGTGGCTTGCCCCAAGGAGCTAAAGGGGAGTTGGCTGAGCAAACCATCTGAAAACTGGGTTGAAACTTGCATGGGAAGCAGTTGCAGAATGGCCTCCTTGGACTTCTTACATGACCAAGAAAGGAGCGACACAACTGCAGCTCCCATGACACAAGAATAAGAAACATCCTGGGCCTTAAACTGTTAGCATCTGTATTGTGGCAAGAACATACCAGGACTTAAAACAATGAGGAAAATACATGCAACGGCCAGGGCTCATTTGGTAGCAGGAGCTCCTTTGCATATTAGGCCATGCACCCCTAGGGTTGCCAGCCTCCAGGTGGGGCCTGGGGATCTCCCGCTTTTACAACTGATCTCCAGCTGACAGAGAGCAGCTCCCCTGGAGAAAATGGCTGCTTTGAAGGGTAGACTCTATGGCATTGTACTATGCTGAGGCCCCTCCCCTCCCCAAACCATGCCCTCTCCTGGCTCCACCCCCAAAGTCTCCAGGTATTTCCAAACCCAGACTTGGCAACCCTATGCACCCCTGATGTAGCCAATCCTCCAAGAGCTTACAGTAGCCCCTGTAAGAAGAGCTCTGTAAGCTCTTGGAGGATTGGCCTATTAGGGGTGTGTGGCCTAATATGCAAAGGAGCTCCTGCTACCAAATGAGCCCTGAATGAGACAACCATGGAGTTCTAATTGTTTTATTATATAGGAACACAGCAGATACAAAACACCTAAACGTAAGAGCTACAATACCCTCTCCCTGTTTTCCTTATCAAGGCAGTTGGAGTGCAACAAGGAATCAAGACCGCCCCCCCCCCTTGACATAGTGCAGCTGCCCCTTCTCCATATGCCCCATAGATGGCTTCTTAAAATTAAAATATACTTGCCAGGACATTTCTTTATTGGGAAATTCCCTTCCCACTCTCGATATTCAATAGCAACCACAGTTGGGAATACTGAACATTTCCGAAATGAGGAGGAGTTATTTCTTAGCCGTTTTTGTCTGTTTGATCTCTTTTTAGTTGCTCTTCCCTGTGTTTTAACATTTCTACCTGATTATAATTGGCATTATTTAACTGACTTACAAGAGTCAAACTCCAGCTGTTGGCTGGGTGCCTGGTTGTAGATACTGCAGCAGCTTGGTCTTTGGAAGTGCTGAGAGTTACTTGGTGACAACTCCTACAGATAACCACTGAGAGCTAAAATGGGGGGAATAGAAAAGAAGTAGACCTCTGGACTTCAACTCTCCATCGAAATCAGCCAAACAACTACATAGGGATGATTTTCCTTTGAAGGAAATAGTAAGTGACAAGGGGAGGCCCGCAAGAAACTTGCGGGGAGGGGGCATTTCCTCCATCTTGCTGGGCCCGCTGCTCGCTCCCCCCATGGGCTCCCAGCAGTAGGATACTTGCGGGGGGCAGGTAAGCCTCTCTCTCCTCCCTCCCTCCTCCCTCCCTGAAAACAGCGGCGGCTGTGGGCCGAGCCTCCTTCCCCCTCCCTCCCCCCTCCCTTCCCAAAAATTGGCGGCAGCAGCTGTGCGCCAAGCCTCCTCTCCTCCCTCCCCAAAAATCGGTGGCAGCCACGCGCCGAGCCTCCTCCCTCCCTTCTCCCTCCCCCTCCCTTCCCAAAAATTGGCAGCAGCAGCGGCTGCGTGCCGAGCCTCCTCTCCTTCCTCCCTTCCCCCTCCCTCCCTGGAAATCGGTGGTGGCGGCTGTGTGCCGAGCCTCCTCCCCCCTCCCTCCCCAAAAACAGCGGCGGGGAGGCCCACCGCCCACCGAGCCCTCCCCCCAGCCAAAGTGTTCTCTGCGCCTGTGCAGAGAATGCTTTTACTTTTGAGGGGATTTAAATATCCCCCCAAAAGTTTTTTTTTAAACATTTAGGATTTTTCTGCATACGGGGGGAGTGCCCCCCGTGTGTAGAAAAAAACCCCTCCCCCCCAAGTGCCCCCCCCCCGTGCGCGGATTTAGGTATCCGCACACGGGGGGGCACTTTGGAATTAGATATATAGATATCTCTTCTCACTTTACGTCTAACAGGTTTAATGTATTAAAATGCAGAGGAGGAGCAGTTACTACCATCAGCTTTGGATTTACACCTCTGTAATTGAACGGATAGAAATAGACTTTTTAATGCAATTAAGAAGTATCCCTTGCAGTCAACACCCCCTCATAATGGAAGGACGCTTTCATCAGGCCACTTCTGCACTGTCACTTTCGGCACTCCTTTTTCCCTATTGCTTTGCCCCCCCCTTTTCCACATGTGTTTTGCTCCCTCCGAGACGACCAGAGAAAGCAAAACACATGGGGGGGAGGGAAACCCCTGAAGCAACAGGGTCAAAGGGGTGACAAAAATGACCATGTGGAAGTGGCCACAGGGAGGGAGGAGCCAGCCATGCCACTCCGAAAGCACTCTCTGGTGAGGCTTCTAGGAGACCATTGCCCACTAACTGGGGAAACGCTCATGGCTATTTTTCAAGAACTTAATAGCATTTCAAACAACTTAGATGATACACTTAAAAGTTTTTCATGAGAAGACAAGATATTACATACAAAGGAGCGAAGTTTCCAGACCTTTCATGTCACACTTGCAACTCCCCAATTCAGCTTTAAAGCTAAAGAAAATGCCAACTTTACCCATTCCCCGAGAAGGGGATATTTCAAAAGGGGAAAACATCGGTTCCACTCTCTGCCTCCAAACAACTCAAGTGGCATTGTATATCTCCTTTAATGATTTGAACCATGATTGCTGGGCTAATACAAGAAGCAGTACACTTTCTTGGAGCCAGCTTTTACAGACTGAGCTCCATTTAATTGACCTTGTACAGTTTGAGAGGCTCCCTGCCAATTTCCAAGGGTTCAGATTGCTTTCAACTTTTGCCTCCTCAACAAAACCTATGATGTGTTAAAAATGGAAAGATGCCTCGCTTCCTTTGCCATCTTTGCTTGAAGAGTATTTGCAGATGTGAAAGTTCACCCGCTTCGGCCAAGGAATACAGCTGCAGCACCCCAGTCTCTGGATCTTGTTCCATCACTGGGTACGAAGGGCAAAGCGATTCCAGCTCCAATGTTGACACCTAAATCTACCTCTGTAAAAGAGACCTTACAAGACGAGCAAGTTTATGCTGCCTCTACTCTAGATAATTTAAAGAACTCTACCCCAAACCTACGAGTCTTAGTCGGACTGCTTAATCCATGCACTATAGAGAGACTGGTAGACAGGAAGAAATCCATACCCCAATATTATAACAATACTGAAGAGGTGGAGGCCTCAATTTCTGTCTCCATTACATCTTTGGATCATGAGGTTCAGAGGACAGCTGAACTTGTGCATTTCCACTATGGAACCACAATCAAAACCTCCATGCAAAACCAGTTGATGAGGCAGATGATTTTTCAGTGAAAAAAAATCAAGCCTGTGGCTGGGCTTGACATTAATGGGATTTTGGAACGTTTTGAGGCAAAGCTGAAAGCGAATGTTATTCAACCCTTTGTTGAACAGTGTCATGACTGACTTCATGGCAGTCCAGTTTTCTTCAGTTGTTTTCCTTTTCCCTCCCTCTTTCTTCCCACTGCCCTGTCCCTCCCATCCCTGAGCAGCACTTGCGGAATTCTCCTTGGTGTTCCCTAGACGTAATCCCTCTTTTAGCTTGGATTGGATCTGGGTTTGGGAACTGTTCCCTTTCCATGCTGGGGAAAGTGGGAGGAAGGCAGCTTGTGACTGGTGCAGGGGGGGGTGGGGGGTCAGAGTTTGTGGGCATGGAGGGTGCCCTTGCTCAGCTTGAGAGGCAGTTTGGTGTAGTGCTTAAGTACGCAGACTCTAATCTGGGAGAACCGGGTTTGATTCCCCACTCCTCCACTTGCACCTGGCTGGGTGACCTTGGGCAAGCCATAGCTCTGTACCAGCTGTTCCCTCAAGGACAGCTTGGGAAAGAGCTCTCTCAGCCCTACCTACCTCACAGGGTGTCTGTTGTGGGGAGGGGAAGGGAAAGGAGTTTGTAAGCCGCTCTGAGACTCTCTTGGGTAGTGAAGGGCGGGGTATAAATCCAATCTCTTCTTCTTCTTCTTCTCTTCTTTTTCCTGTCTTTGCCATTCTCCTCTAGAGAGGGTTGGAATTCACCATCATGGGTCTCTAAAAGTGGGAGGGTAGGTTCTAGGGCGGGAGAAGTGTTAGGGTTAGTAGAGAATCTAATTTTATTTTCTAAGTACAGGGGTGTGGGGGAGGCAACTGCAGAAGAGAAATGGCAGATAGAGCAGGATGCTTAATGGCTCCCCTGCTCTGACTGTCTCTCTTGCCAATGCCCCCAAGCTGCTGTTCTCCCGCTTGAGGAGAGAGAGATGACCCCATGAGCAGGGATGAAGTGGCGGCGAGGAGTACAGCACACACTTTAGTTACCAGTTCTCTCCTTCCAGCATCCCCACCCTTTCATTCCCATTAGCTTAGCAAACTCACATTTCAGAACATGCTTTTACCAATAGAACATGGCGGTGATACAGCGTGTACAAGGTCTCCATGCACATCACCATGATATTGCAGCAAACAGCACATGGTGAAATAGCACTCTCAAGTTGCTGATTTATGTCATAAGTTGCCCAGTGCTTGCCGAAGTAGCAGAAGAGTATAATGTTAATCGTTTTTTCCCCAAGAGGTCTTTCACGGTAGACGTGCAAGGGGCTGGCTATGAGAAGAGCCTGGATGATCATTATCCACACAGCTGACAATCCACGGTTGCTGAGGAATCATAAGCCTTTCGGACAGAGGAGCAGGCGAAGGGGTCTTTGCCTGCTTTGCAAAAGCTCTGAAAAGGAACAAATACATGTCAAACGATCAGGTTCTTCCTGCCAAACATCATTTTCAATATCAAGAATACATGAGTTATTCGGGTTGTTAAGGGAAAATCAATAACCAGTCTCATTTATTGTGTAATCTTGGCATATGATCCAAGTCATGTTTATATTCCACTGCTTGATTGTTTCTCTCGCTGAAATGCATGGGATGTGGACTGGAACACGTCCCCTGTTTCTCAGAAGCCAAAGACTTTAATGAGATGACTTCGAAGCCATCTATTTCTCCAAAGTTTCTGCTTTATTTTTTTCTGGAATTAAATAATGTGATTTGACGCAACGCATGGCATGCCTCTATACACTTCTTTGTGTTTCTCACTCTCTTCCATATAACATTCCTGACATAGTTCTGTTCTTGTTGGAAGTCATGACTTCCTGAAACCATCAATAAGACAATGGAAGGTCTGGGTAACTAGAAAAATACCCATGCTCCCATGCTCCCCACCCAGTTCCTGCCATGCCCTTCTGACATCCACACATAAGCCATGAATACTGCAGACGTTACCTGGTCTTAAGTAAAGCCAGCAGGATTAATCCCAGGATAAAAACTGTGCAACAGGAACATACAGCAATGTACACTGTGTCACCTAGAATTCAGTTTTTTAAAAAAGAAAGAAAATATTACTCAGAAAGCATTTCTTTAAATGGAAGCTCCAGTATCATTCCATACAGGGGTCATTTCGAGCAGGAGCACGGGGGAGCTCAGCTCCGGGAGTTGATGCCAGCCCCCCCCCTCCCCGGCAGGGGAATGCCTGCTTGTGTCATGGCTGCAGCAAAATGACCCCGTCCCCTGGAAAGGTCCTTGTTCCTCCGACCAGCCTTCTGAAGGCTTCAGCCACCACTGAAGCTATCCTCCCTGAATAGTGGTGGTATTTCTCAGGCTTGGATTAGTAGCTGTCCCCTCTCTGCCAGCTCTTTCTTTCTTTCTTTCTTTCTTTCTTTCTTTCTTTCTTTCTTTCTTTCTTTCTTTCTTTCCTTCCTTCCTTCCTTCCTTCCTTCCTTCCTTCCTTCCTTCCTTCCTTCCTTCCTTCCTTCTTTCTTTCTCTCTCTCTCTCTCTCTCTCTCTCTCTCTCTCTTTCTTTCTTTCTTTCTTTCTTTCTTTCTTTCTTTCTGACATACTTCTGGTAATGTCAGGTGGTTTAGCATATGCAAATAAGTTATGCTAATGAGCTCCTGCACCTCTTTTTCTACGAAATGACCCCTGATTCCATATATGGCATGATGTTCCCTCTAAGGCGTGCAGTCTTGTGAGCAGAAATTTTACTCCGTCAGCCAAAAATTGTGCTATCTTTAAAATCATGAGCAGGCCAACTTTTTTTTTAATTCAGTTTACAAACATACAAAACAAACAAACATAACATATGAACTATTATCTATCTAGCTAATTTCTAATCTTAGTTTTAAAAGCATTTTTCAAGATAAAAACCTCTCTTGCAATCAGTACTTGGGGCTTGAAAAGTTCCACAAACATCTAGGAGAAGATTTAGTTTACTTACCAAATACACATTCCAAAAAGGGAATTCACTTTCCAAATACATGCTCCACAAAGGGAATTCACTTCCTAAATATAGGATCAGACCGACTGGGTTCGCACTTTGTCACTTAGAATTCTTTTGCAAGATGCAATCATAAAATATTTCAATGGACAGCTCCATGGACAGCTTCTTCAGCATTTAATAAAGCATGAAGTTTTCTGGTGAGAAGACTTTTTTTTGCTTTCACTTAAAATTCATCAGTACTTCTACACTCCTTGGGCAAACTCCAGATCTCCCATAAAGAATTATATTTACCATACAATGCAAGTTCATAATATATCTCTGAGAGGGGTTTGACAATCACAGGCTGTGGTCACCCACACTAAATAATCCACTTTCAATGTACTTTCCAACTGAATTTTGCCAGTTCATACAGTAAAAATCCCGTTGGAAAGTGCACTGAAAGTGGATTGAAAGTGCATTATTTAGCGTGTGTGACCGCAGCCATAGACTTATGTTTAAAAAAAGTGTTGTGGCCTGATTTATATTATTTCAAAAAAACAGAACCTAGGAAACCTGAGAGTGCCAAATAAATGCAAGATCAAGGGAATTAAGAGCAATAGAACAGGGATGTTGAAAAAGTTAGAAGTGCTGCTGCTACAGCAACGTAAGAGAAGGTAGAATTCTGAACTGTTTGAAACGCAGCAAATCAGTTACGACAGAATCATATCAACATCTTGGCTGGGAAAAGCTGTGGCTGTGATGTTCCCTCCTGGATTAATCTTTCTACCTGTGTTGCTGATCCCATCTGGAACTCATGTTGCAAAAGACAGCAATTTTTTTTAAGAAAAGAAGGGCTGTTGTGTATTAATTTTAGCAAGTAGCACCAATTCCAAAGTGGCAGAAAACCCAGTTAATGCAACTTGTTTTGAGAAAGCATGCAGCACCCCCTGGGATTGTTTCCACACGAATGGCATTTCTTGCACAGTTTGTAGACTCAGTTCTATTGTAACCTGGACATGGTCAGGGCATGTAATACCATGGCCAAGTCGACTTTCTCAAAGAATGACCATAACTGTCAAAACAATAAAAGCTGGTAAAAGGTGTTATATAATATGGAGGAAATATCTATACTAGAGGAATTCTTGAAAAAACAGCTGTCCTATCCTGTTTCAGATACTCAATAGGTAACTAGTATCAATGCATCAGTTTAAGTGTCACATAAACTTAGCCAGCGTGGATTTGGAACCACCTGTGTGTAGTCAGTGTGATGCAGTGGTCAGAGCACTGGATTAGGTGCTGGGAAATGTTCTCTCTTAGAATTACAACATGAATTTAAATGGCATTATATGGTTGTTCCATTTCTGAGTTTCTCTCTTTAAAACAGAGTACTTTCAGTTTCTCCCCAATAATGATTACTGTTCACACACTTCTAAGCCCAAAGAATTTATATTTTCATCTTTTACTACTATCATTAATGTTCCCCTCCCAGGCTGGGAAGCCCCCCTCCTCAAGGGTAGGGGGGCACCTATGCAAACGCCCCTTTCCCCGATGCCCCCCCTTCCTGGAGACTCTTCCTTCTCCTCCCCTACCGACTTAGGGATGGTGATGCACTTGGTGTCGGTGCCCTCGGTGGTGATGGTTTTCTCACACCACTTCTTGTCCTACCCATTCTGCTTGCCCATCTTACAGCTCAGTAGGCACTTGATGATGGGGGGGGGGGAATGAAGGGCAGGATGGACTACATGGCTTCTAGTGTCCTGGCCCCACTGCTGGATCTTCTGAGGGAACCTGGTGTTTTTGGCCACTGTGTGACAGAGTGTTGGACTGGATGGGCCACTGGCCTGATCTAACATTGGCTTCTCTTATGTTCTTATGGCTCCCACCTGGAGCGGGCTGCCAGCTCAGGGTGTGCCATGAGGCAGCCTCCTGCAAGCTCGCCTCCCAGATGACTGACTTGGCTTGGGGACAAAGCAGCAGTGGGGCAGCAGCCCTTTCCCCCTTGGTGGTGCCTCCCAGCTTGTGGAAAGGAGAGGTGGGAGGGCAGCTCCTCCTGTTCTCCTCTGGGAACTTGGCAGCTTCCTCTGGCTGGTGTCAGAGGAAAGGTGAGTGGCCTTCAGCACCTCCTTGGGGAAGGAGACGGGCCTCCCTCTGGCGGCACTCCTGACCTGGTCTCCCATGCCTTGTTCTACAGCTGCTGCGGCCACCTTCACCACTACCAGTGAAGCTGCTCGACTCAGTCACTGGCCTCCTGCTGCTCGACTCAGTCACTGAGCCGGAGCACACCACATGCAGGCCAGCCATGAGTGGGATTTCCTCTGCGGCCTTCTGCACTTCCCGCGGTGACTTGCCAACGCATCCGTGCACTGAGCACCACTGCCCTTCCTGCCTGCCTTCCTGCGAAGCCTGCGCCCTCCCCACTGTGGCCAGTAGCTGGGCCGGGTGCTCCCTGATGCGCTCAGACAAAAATCTGTGTGCTCCCTCCTGACAATTAGTGCACTCAGCGCATGTAACTCACCTTACAGGGAATACTTGCATGACCCAGACAAAGTTGTATTTTCCATTGATTTCAGCAGGAATGATGCTTCGTAGGGCAACCCTAAGCAGAATTACCCCCTTCTAAATCCATTGAAGACATGCTAGCATTGCACTGTGGGTCTCTTCCACTGCAATTAAGATTTTAGAGTCCTTAATACTGGCCTGATCATACCTGGGGCTGCAAGGGGCTACATAAATACATTCCTCAGAAAATCCCAGTGGCTGCTCTAGCATATAGCACCCAAACGAACTGATGACCTCCTGTATGAAATCACTTCTGAGGCATTTGTAGAGGGTTTTGTCAGCTCTGGAGGTGTGGAAGAGTTATTAGAATGGGGAGAAGGAATTCTGTGATTACTATTCCACTGGGATCCATCAGCAATCCAGCGTGAGAATTTTTGACAACAGGCACAGTATTTAATGTGGTACTGAAGCATAATGAGGAAGTAATTGGTATAAGCAAGTTGTTGAAACAGGCCATTAGCTATTACATAAAGCTGGGAATTATATACTTGAAATTCATTGGCTAGATAAATGACCGTTAGTGTTTCTTGGCACCACCAGAAGCTATTTCCATTTCCTCTACACTTGTAAACAGGGGCATTTTAGAACTAATTAAAGTCTGTGAAGCCAAGAACATCATCTCAGTTCCCACAATTTGGTTGACAATCCATGCCAATTACATAGTTATCGCCCTTTTGGATGCAGTGTGATGTTTGAAGTAGACAGTGATCTTTCTATAACAACAGGTCATTAACACCAATTTTGTCAGTGTAGGGTCAATTCTGAGGCTGAGGACAGACGGGCCGCTTGCCGTAATATAGTGCCGCCTCTAACTGACCCAGTTTAAAATGTTGTACAAAGACAGCCAAAAGTCATGCGTGTGCATATGCACACGCATGGGCACATGGGCAGGTTTTTTTTTTTAAAAAAAGCCGCTTCCCTAGCAGCAGAATGGATCTGCAGGTTCAGACTACCAAATTCATTCTGCACACGGTCCCCCGTGTTCAGACATCCGGCCATGCATGATGAATGTGCAAGGAAACAAAAACTCCACTTCGGAGGCGGTGGCTTTTTAACCCGGCTCCAATTGTCCTCTGACGAGGTGAGTATGCCTGGGGAATGCCTGACAGCTGTGGCTGTGTGAATGGGCTCATTTAATCCGTTTGTGAAAGGTGCCTATATCGGGCCAAACTGCCAGTCTGAGGGCAGCCATTATTCACCATCTAAGATGATACCACTGCCTTTTTCATCAACTGTCTAGCATGCATGAAATTCCTCTGTACATTAATCTTTACAAATTTTTAAACTGGAGGTAGAGAAAAGACAGTCATGAGGATGTCTTTTTTAAAAAACTAAAACATATGGGCTGACATGGAAGTAAAAGGGGACATGTGTTATATTCTCAGATGCATTAACCCGATCGTAAGAATTCAGCAGGTATAGAGGCAAGTGGGTACATAATGGGTTGTACTTTTCAGTCAGTTGGATCCTATGACTCTCTTCTGCTAACTCTTTCTTCAGGGGAGAAAGACTTCCTCCAATGGAGAATGACTTTGTGATACAAAGGCCGAGGACATACTAGTATTCTGCCGCGCTTCCGCAGCACGGCAGAACAAGGTGGGGGGAATTGCCCCTGCTGCGTGGCGTTCGCACGCCACCGCAAGGAAGCCGCCCACAGTGGCGGCCGAACGCCATGTGGCTCCCCCGCCCGGCGTGCATTCACACCCGCCAGAAGCGGGTGGAACACGCGCTGCAGCAGCCGGGACACCACTTTGAAGTGGTGCCTGGCTGCTGCGGGAGGAGTGCAGCGCCGGACGCATTGCGTCCGGGCCGCCTCCTCGGGGCAGATGCGGCAGTCTGAACGGCTGCTCTGCCTCCGCTTTTAAGGCAGAGGCAGAGTGGGCCAGACTGCCAGTCTGTCCTCGGCCAAAAAGACTTCCTCAGAAAGATATAAGTTATACATTTTGCTACAACATGCGCAAGGCAGCAGACAATATACACAGATACATAAAAGTAATCTGCCTTGTACATTCTGCCTCGTATATCATCATGACACTACTAAACTTTCTATCCATTCAACAGTAACGGAATTAAATGCCTTCTGAAATGAAATGTCCTCACTTCACAAAGGCAGAAGATCAATGAACTGGCCAGGGGGAAACATTCCTCAGCGTAAAGAAATAGTTTAAGTCGTTCAGAGTGAATGCATGTCATTACAGATACGGACCTTTTAGACTTCCCCTGGGGATGACTTAAAGGTTATGCATCTGAAAAATCAGGCATGATCGTTTAAAATATAGAAATGGAATTTTAAAATCAGGCAATATTGCCAACTGGGAGGCTACATTTATTCAATAATAACGCCCCCCCCCCCCCCAGTCCCAACACTGCCAGATACTGGTTTGCTTGTTGCTTTCTTTTTTAACTTTCCTGCTTGCTTCTGGCAGGTTGCCTTATTCTTCCTGTGCTTTTGCTTTAGAAATACTCAACATCACTATTCAGGGCATATATCATCATTTTCCCCATTCTGCCTTTTTAGTTTCAAACAGTTACCGGAAGGAGAGTTCTATGTAAGTTCATTTCCAGCATTTTGAAAATTATTTGGTCCAGTAGATGCATCATCCTTTTCCATCTTTTAAAAAAAGACTTTTAACACACAAATGACCTATATTCTATAAATGGTACGATAGTAAATATAATGTATAATGGAAAACAGAGAGAGAGAGAGAGAGAGAGAAGAAAGAGGGTAAAGATAACTGTACGATGGGTGGTTGCTTTCTCTTACATTATTCATTGTATGGAATAAGCTTTTTTTTTTGTAATGTAACTAAAAATTGAAAAATAAAATTAAAAAAACAAAAACAACAACAAATGACCTTAATAGTACACTGAACATTTTAAAAATCAGGCCTACCGACAAATAAGGACTCTTTACGTGTTGCAGGAGGTTTCATTTCAGGTAGATCTGTAAGTAATGGGTAATGCTCAGCCTTTCTGCCTGCTATTTGACCTATCAACAGGAGAGAACGCAGACAGAGTTGGAAGCATCCAATTCTATTCATTCTTTTACTAACCAGCAAAAGCTCCCCAAATGGCTTACCCAAAAAAATCATTAAACAATCATTAAACAACAGAAACATACTAAACTATATAGTTTAGAAAAGGTTATATTTCTACAGAGATTACATTTTTATATTACTTGGGCATACACTGAATTCAGAATGTTGGGTGAGCTGCCGTCTTTTGGTTTAACGGAGGAGAAAATGTTGTTATATAACAAGAGGATCAACGAGGAGCAGCTTTTGTTCCTGCCCTATCAACTGAGTTAACTTAATTTTCAAGCAGGAAATGGTTTGTGCAGGTTTTCAGGCCTGAAGGAAATAGCAAGTGCTAATGAGATGGGATTTGATTATTATTGTGGTATTCATTTTCAAAAGTTGTCCTTAAACATTTGTCAATATTACCATGATTCCTTCTTTCACATGTTCATTTCCTCCTTTGATTTTGCCACAATTTGCCAACGCCACCCAAAACACAGGCTGAGGACAGACTGAAGCACAAGGGAAATGGGGCAAAAAGACCCAGGCCGAGTTACCGCGGGGCTTTCTGGTCACACTGCACGGACTGATGCAGGACCATACCAGGGAGGAGGGGGAACTGAGCATTTGCGCTGTGGGGCTGCCCCTGGTGGTGGCACCGTGATGGCGTGCGGCTTTGGTCTGTTTTGCCAGCCTGCATGTAGGCGCATGGGTGCATGGGCACGTGGGCGCAGCAGCTGGATCAGCGGGTTCACATTCACATGCCATAAGGTGTAGTGATGGCCAGAAGCACAGGGTAGCTTTAAAAGGCTAACAGGAGATATTACCCATGTTGGCTAAACAAAACCTCTATGTTCAGATGCAATATCACCGATGTGTCTAATTCTCAGCATGCCTTCATCTGCAGATACTTAAATCTGTAGATCAGGACCATATAGAGAGAAGGAAGAGCTGCCTACCAATCCAGTGGATCCTGCAGGTTTGCAGAATTTTTTTAAAAAAATCTTTTTTAAAAAATTGGGGGCTTCAAAAAAACCCTAATGTTCTAATGTTAAACTTACTGAAGCAGGAATTGCTTTGGAGGGTGTGATGAAACAGCTTGCACAAAGATTGTTCCACAGGTGATCTGGTGTCACAGGTACACTTTACAGGACGGAGGATTCCCCACATGTCAATATAAGCTTTTCGACACCCAGCACTGTCAGAACACTTAAAATCCTTGGTGTCCAAATAGTCCACGTAGGCATTATTTTCCAGGCATAATTGGGAATTACCATTTAAACACTTTGATGTAAACGTTTTGTATTTCTCCCTGTAGAAAACATAAAAGAGGACCATTTTCTCTGCCGTTCCTGACTTCTGGACATGCAGCCAAAATGGAAGGTTAGATTAGCAGACAGGTTTTTAAGAACAAACTAAATGGGATGGAAGCATAGCTTGGCCATGATTCAGCCAACATTAAGTCCTCATTTCAGTGGGAGAAATTGCGCGCTTAACTCTCCCACTGAAAGCAAAAGGGAACTAAAATTCTGACTGGGTTGTGGCTCTTTATTTTTAAGTGAACTTTTCTGTCTCTAGTTAGGTAGTGCAGCAAATAGATACATCATAGAAGCTATGAGAATAGTCCATAGAAAGCAAATCCCTCATTTAAGGGGGAAATGACAGCACAGTGCGGAAGCGGTTTGAGTTGGCAAATGTGTGTGTAAAGTGCTGTCAAATTGCAGCTGACTTATGGTGACCCCCAGGAAGGGGCTGTCCAGGGAAGTGGGAAGCAGAGGTGGTTTGTCATTGCCTTCCTCTGCAGAGTCTTCCTCGGAGGTCTCCCATCCAAGTACTAACTAGGGCTGACTTTGCTTAGGTTCCAAGATCTGACGAGATCAGGGTGTACCCATGCCACCTTCTTTCCTGTCTGAGTTGGCAAACAGACGCACACAAACACACACATTTGAAATGACACATCACCAAAACCATAAAACAATTCAATGAAGCTAAAACGAACCCCCAGCAATAAAACCATCGCAATCTATGCATAACAAATCCTGCATTAAAGAATATCAGCGGTCTAAATTTGTCTTAGAAACATGTTAGCGGGCCATAGGAGCTTCATTCAGATAGGTGAGGAATGTAGTCCTCCACCAATGAACTACAAAAAGAAGGGGTACAATTTCAGATAAAAGGCATGGTGAACAGAGATTTTTTGACTGGCACTGAACGCTGAATGTGATAGGTGCTGGGTGGGATCCAAGCAGGGCTGGTGCCTGGTTTTTTTTTACCAGACTAGGCGAGGCTACCGGCACCCACCTGGGCGCCCACTGAAGCAGTGCCTGTCAGCGCTCCTCTCCCCCCCACCCCCCCAGCCGGGAAAAAGGTGATGCTTCAGTGTCATTCAGGCTCCCCCCCCCCCCCCCATGGCTGGGAGAAAGGTCTGAAGATCTGAGACACTGAAGCAGCGCCTGTTGGGCTCTCCTCTCCCCCCTGCCCCCCACGACCAGGAGAAAGGTGCTGCTTTCACTGAAGCAATGCCTTTCACCCAGCCTTGGGGCATGAGGTGGAGCAGAAAGCTGACAGGGTGGGATTTTGCTTTGTTTCCTCCCCCCTCCTACAGGCACCCCGAGGGCCTGCCTCCTGATCCTGCCCTGCCTCCCCTCCCCTCCCGCAGCAGCTAAGCTGTAGCAACTGGCTTGTCGACTCCATTCCCCATATGGCCCCCCCGGGGGGGGGGGGGCTCGCCTCTTTCCTGCCACCTGCTTACCTTCGCTCCCGGCAGCTGGACGGGCATGGGCGGAGGGAGGAGAAGCCTCAGCTGAGCCAGCAAGGGAGTGCAGGCCTGGGCCCGCCCTTTGCCTCACCTCCCCTCTCTGCCCCTCTGGGCTGGGCAGGAGGCACCGAGCCGGGCCAGGACTTTTGCCAGTCTTGCCATTCCTTCCCGGCTTGCCCATACATCTCCCGGGCAAGCTCCCCACTGGGGGGGGACTCATAGAGGAAGGGCCGTGGTGACCTCTGGGTGCAGCTTTGACACCACCACATCCACTTCCCCCTGAGAGGAAATCCCAAGTGATGCTTCCACTTCCCCCCTCCCACCCCCACGAGATTGGAGGAGCGGGGCAGCTTTTGGCTGCCTGCCCCCATCTGGACTCCCTGGCCTTTGGCGGGTGACCACTCCTCTGCATGCTGCAGGCTCTGCAGGAGCCAAGAGTGCGTGACCGTGGCTGGCTCTCCGGTGCCTCGGGCGATGCAGCAAGGCAGGGGTGGGGAAGGAGGGCAGCTCAAGCACCAGTCTTGGCGTTGGTGGAGCCCTACAAAGGGTCACTGGCAGCACAAAGGGGGCAGCCTGCACTGTGAGCGGGTGGACAGAGTGGGCACTCAAGGTGGAGTGCTGCGAGTGGGGGGAGTGGGCGCTCTTGCTCCGGCTGCTGCCTGGCTCGGGTCCAGCACCACCCACCCAGGATAGCTGGCGAGGCAAGGGAGAGGAGGGGCAGCAGGCAGGCCAGCCTGTGCCTGGGGTGCCAGGCACAAGCTGAAGAGAGGTGCCACCAGCACCTCTCTTCAGCTGGCACACCAGGCAAGTGCCTAACCCTGCCTCTATGGACACATCAGCCCTGGCTCCAAGAGGGAGGGTATGCCACTAGTGAGGTGCCACCACTGATAAAGCCCTGTCTCTGGCTGTCTCCACAGGCTGAGACACAGAGACCTGCGATGAAGATCTGAACAATACGAGAGAAGGTAGTTTTTCAGATAATCTGATACTAAACCATTTAGTGCACAATCCTATGTAGAAGTACATAGGATTTTAACTCTACACAGAATTGTGCTGTAAGTGTTTTAAGCATAAGGACCATTGCCTTGAATTGTTTCCAGTATCAGGCACTCAATGAAGATTTTTCAACACAGAGACTAGGGATGGGCACGAACCAGCTCATGAGCTAAAGTTCGTCATGAATTTTGGGTGGTTCATGGTTCACAGAGCAATGTTCACAGAAGAGTGCCCAGCATGAACATTTCATGAACATTGCACTGGTTCTGTGGGGCTTGCAAAAATGCCCCCCCACACACACCTTCAGTTGCTACTGAGAGATTCTCAATGGAGGATGGGGCACCTTATTTGGGAGGCTGTATCTTGGACCCCGTAAATCCAATCATCACCAAACTTGGCAAGAAGGTAGAGGAGATTCAGCCGGAGTTCCCCTATGAGCTCACTGAGGGGGGGGGGGAGGCATTCTACCACATCACAAACTTGATGTCTTCCATTTCAGACACTGAAGCTTGGAGTAGTTAAAAGTAGCCCCATGTAAAGCACATTAAAATAATCAAACTTGGATGTGAATAGAGGGCATAAATCACAGCCTTTGTAAAAGGTCTTGCAAAGCAAAGTCACATTTTGGAACACTCCTCTAGGTTAAAAATCCCCTGCAAACAGAAAATCAGCTCAACAAGCAAAGAGAGGGGGTAGAGCCTTTTCTCCCTGCTCACTAGTTTTCTGTTTGCCTGGAGGTTTTTATATGAATAAACTTGCAAAGCTTGGAATCTCCCACCTGCCGTCTGAGGGGTCATGGTCCATTCAACACCTTCCTTCTTCTGTCACCTCATTCTCTTGCATGCGTGAACCAGACCCCCAGTCCCCAGAGAAGTTTGTACGTACTGCTCCTTCGCAAACAGCTGGTCCCTATTAGCTCAGCTTGCGAGGTTTATGTAGCGCACAGTTAGGTATCATAAAGACTTAAATGTTCCATGTGCACAGTGCAAACTCATCTTGAATTTTCAAGGATGGTTAGGATGAAAGCCAGAGGACAAGGCGGAGTAGAAATGTTTCAATAAATAAATAAACTGCAGAAAAACATTTTAACAATTAAAACAGCATTTAATGGTTCTTGATTACTGCATACTATTTGCAAAGCTTTTGCAGAGTTAAGAAGCAATCTGGACTTCCAAGGAAATTGATACAATCGCCCAGGACTCTGGGTTTCGGGACTAATTGCATATGTACAAGTGTGTTGCTTTACTTACCAGCAGAGATTGTCACATTGGCATGTTTGAATTATGTCGAGACATGACGGAGCTTGAGCTAAGTCAGTGTATCGTTTGCCATGAAGCACTTCTTTGGAGTGAAGACATTTTTCATCCAACTCCTCACAGTCACAAAATGTCAACTTCTGGGCAACATTCAAAGGCATGTTTTGGTAGAAGTTCCGTAGTGCTCTTTTGCATCGATGCATGTTGCTCAGCGTTCTGTTTGCTTGGCATTTGAGAAGGTACGTAGAGAGCTGCCTGTTACAGACTGTATCACTGACACATTCCACTTCGACATGGAGGCAGGAGTGTTGTGGATTGTACTCTGGGAAAAACAACAACTCAATTATCACCAAGATGAAAGGAATCAGAAAAAGAGAAGCAGGCTGACATGTTTTCTAGCATGTAACCAGTTGCCACTTGCGAGCCCACCACAGTCATTCTTTCATAGTTTGGCATGCAGGCGAATAACAGTCAAGCGGTGAACAGGACATGGATGGAAGCTAGAAAGTTGAGTTGAACCTATGAGCTGGAGGGTGTGGACACCTTGCACCCTTTCTGCTGTCAATGTTGCTTGGAGACTATTCATGAAAGCACTCTTCTCAGGGCCATTCGACACCAGAAGACCTTCAGATCAGCAGGGGCAGCATGGGAGAAGGTATGAAACCCTCCCTTACCTATGTCACTGTAGTGCAAGATGGCTTCCAAGGTGGGCCTGGTGAAGAGCTGCTTCTGAATCTTGCCTTGCTCCTGGTAGGGCTGGCATGGAAGAAGGGGGCAAGATGCCTTAAGAAGCACTTGATGCCTCTCACCTGGGACTGAGGCAGATGGTCACTGTTTGGTAACTGCTGGGAAGCAGACAGAGGCTCTGGGGATCCCCTAGGTTGCTTTGCCTCTTGATGTCAAGTTCCCAAATGTTGAAATATCATCAAATGTTGCCAAAATTGGATGAAATTTCAAAAGATATTGAAGATGATAAGTAGACATAGGTCTCTCTGCAATACATTTCTTGCCATATTTTTTCAGACTAGCACACTCCAGACATTTAACCTTTGTATTAACTTATGAAACCCTCATTTATAATAAAATAAAGGTGATTTGGAGTGCTGAGAGAATGAACTTCCAGCATATGTCTAATTCATTTAACATCTAATGAGTAGCTTTATTTTTTGCTATTTGTTTAATTTAGGCTGATGATCTAAATTGTTTTGTATGGGTCTTTTCTTTAATAAAAACCTCCATTTCTTTAATGAAAAGCTCCATGAGACTATATTAGTGTCAGAATACAAAGATGTTATGCCAAATTGTTGAACAACAGAGGAGGTTAGGAAAAACCATGACCAGAAAAAAGTCCACAGGAAAGAAGCCCACAGGAAAAAAAAAGCCCACAGAAAACCCCCACGGTCATGAATGCTCACAGGAAAAAAAGCCCACATGGAAAAATGCCCACATGGAAATAAGCCCACATAGAAAAAACCCACATGGAAAAAAACTATACATAAAAAAGCCCACACAGAAAAAGCCCACGTGGAAAAAGCCCACATGGAAAAATACCATGTAAAGTGCCATAGATATTTATAATTGTGGATGACCAGTCATCACCATTTATGCAAATGAGCAGGTATTACCTATATTTTATATTGTTAATTTAGGATTAAAACATGTCATATTCGCATGCTACAATTTGTGTTGTGATTTTATCAAGTATAATTAAAGAATAATTTTACTAGTTTATTTTAGTTTTATTATTACGGTCTTAAGACCAGCATACAATATAAACATAATATGAGAAAGAGGGAGAAAAACAGAGATAATATACATAATAAACATAATTTTACTATGTTATTACTAAATTAATTTATTACTATACAAAAGTGGCCTCTATGAAGAAAGCTTTAATGCTCTTAACTGTAAAGTCTTAGAAGGGAAAATACAGGAAATAAAAGTGATCATTTTGTTATCAACAAACTTTATTAAGAAGAAAAAACCATAACAACAGACATTAAAATCTATATAGAAATATTTTTGAATAAAATTAAATTTACCATTTGTCAACCTTTATAATTGAATAAAATTTAATTTACCATTTGTCAACCTTTATAATGTTGGCATGAAGTAATTTCTAAAGTAAAGACAGAAAGATGTTAAATTAAATTATGTAAAGACTGTCTAGAATGCACAGCTTTTGAACAACTATATGGCTTACAATTCTTCAAATAATTAATATTGTTCACTTATTTTGTTATTAAAAATTAAATCCATAAGAGAACAAAACCATAACATTAAAATAAGTCGATTTCCTAGCTCGATTTCCCTTTACTTGTATTTTAACAAATATAGTATGATATACCCAGTGACCACGACAAAAGACTACCTAACCCTAATACCATAAATTTTGACATTCCTGAGAAGTTTAGGCAACTGATACTTCACAATTCCATAGATGGTGTCTCTGTTTTATTCAAGCATAAGATCACTATCACCTAAAACCAGAATTCTGTCTGGATTTTTCATACCGGAATCTTGAAGTATGGTTAAAAATTTTAATGAACTCAAGAGCATTAAAGCCCTCTTTATACAGGCCACTTTTGTATAGTAATAAAGTAATTTACTAATATAATAGTAAAATTATTATTTAATTATACTTGATAAAATCACAACACAAATTGTTGCATGAAAATATGACACGTCTTAATCCTAAATTAACAATATAAAACATAGGTAATACCTGTTCAGTCTCATAAATGGTGATGAATGGTTATCCACAATTATAATATCTATGGCTCTTTACATGGTATTTTTTCATGTGGGCTTCTTCCCGCGTGGGCTTTTTTCTGTATGGGCTTTTCCCCCATGTGGGCATTTTTCCTGTGGACTTTCTTCATAGAAACAGGAAAAACGTGTGGAGGAGGTATGGACTACTTAAAGCTGGGTAAGATTCACTTATATCACCTATGTGTTCTATGGACACCAAAAGATCCACAACCTCCATACAGCTCTGTGCCCAGAATATATTGTCATGTTAGAAGATGGAGGAGGAGGAGAAGGAGGAGGAGGAGGAGTTGGTTTTATAACTTGATCTTCACTGTCTGAAGGAGTCTCGGAGTGGCTCACAATCATCTTTCCATTCCTCTCTCAGCAACAGGCACTTTGTAAAGTAGGTCGTCCTGCTGAGAGAACTGTGACTGCCCCAAGGTCACCAAGCAGCTTCATGTGGAAGAGTGGGGAATCAAACCTGGTTCTCCGGTTGAGAGCCCATCTCTCTTAACCACTACAGCATGCTGGCTGTTTGCAGTATCATTTGTTCTACATGCTGGTTTCTTCTGCAGCCACATGGGTTCAAGCACCTATATGTATCTACAGTACCACAGTGCTATCCTATGTGGCGTTTAAAATGTTTGGGCTTAGCATGGGTTTAGCTAGACCTATTTTTGCATAGGACAGAGCTCCTGGGTATTAATTACTGTTCATCTGGGTGTCACAAGTTGAAAATCCATACACAAAATGTACAACTTTTGAAAAAAAATAATAAGATTGACGCTTACCAGCATTAGAAAGACTGGATGATTTCCACTCCGCTTCTGTGTTTCTACGATCTGCAACAAGAAAAACGAATGCAGTTGTGTCGAATTATTTATGTATTTCAAGGACTTCTGCCCTGATTCTCCAAAATCTGTTCAAGGTGGTTAGCAGCAAGAATAAAATCAATGATAAGACAAGAATTAAATTGACACTAAAAATTAAATAACTAATAAAAAGAATCTAACGAAATAAAACCAGTGCATCAGCAGTAAAATCATCTTCTCCTGATGTTAAAGCAGCAAACAACTCATCTCCATTGTAACATATAGATAAGCCCTTGGATTCCTTTGCTAATTGAACAAGTGTGAGTACGGAAACAGCATTTTCTTGAAATCAAGATACATGGAATTAAAGCAACATCTAGAAAGACCCTCAGTTATTTGTAACATGTCTTCAGTTGCATAATTTTGATTTGAAGTATTTTAGTATATAAGAAGAAATAAAAGCATGCCCAGTTACACTGGACTCTTTGAAGGCATCTACCTTTCCATGCTCGTATATGGGAGGGGGTGGAAAATGTGAAATTAAGCAGATGTCCCTGATGCCAACCTATCCCTAGATCTGCTCTCTCTCACCTCGAATCAGGGGCGTAGAGTTTAAAAACTCCCGGGGGGTGGGGGCTCTTCCATGCACGTGTGCAAAGTGTGCGGGCCCACCGGGACCATGTCTCCACCGCTGCCTCCCCCCCCCGCCTGACCACTCCTGCTTCTGTCCCTCCATCCGTCCAGGGGCAAGCTGGGCATTTGCTTAGCTGGCCCCTGGATGGAGGGAGGGAGGGTCGGAGTGGCCAGGCACCGGGGGGGAGAGAGATGGCAGCGGCCGCCCTAGGAAGGGCTGAGGGAGGCACAGCAGAGGGCGCACCATTTTCCCGGGGGGGGGGCTCAGTCCCCCCCGGGAAATTTTGGGGGTGGCTCGAGCCCTCGAGCCTCCCTGTAGTTGATGCCTATGCCTCGAATAAGCCTTAATGGAGCATAGAGGTGGTTGGAAGGGGTGATCTGACAGCACACAAGTCTACAGATCAAAGTAAGAGAGACTCTTTATCTGTTGAGAAATAGATGATTGTACTTGAGTGTCATTAGTATTGCAAGGGACAAGGGTATCACCATCTGCTCTGTCTCTGCCCACTGTCTGCTGCTGTGCCCTCCGCCCAACCAGCCCCACTGATGGTTGCATATAACCAGGGTTTTGTTTTCATTTTTTATGGGAAAAGAAGTGTTGGAAACTCTCAAGAGGGAAGTGAAGTTTTCAATCTGTACACCGAAAACTCATGAACTTTTAAACATTTTTGAAAGAATTTTGTCGAAGAGATTCCAGAATTTCGTTCCGGTGCGTTCCCCCAGGAAAAAAAGCCCTGCATATAACAGATTTAATTGTAAGTCTGAATGTTAGACTCTCTGAGATCAACTGGACTGCCTCTCAAATAAGAGTACAACCCTATAAATGTGAAAGTCAGTTGCAATGAAATATGGACATGATAAGGTGGGTCCTCGCACCAAAAAGCAATGGATCCAATTGAATCCAATACACTTCTGAAGGAGTGTGACAAATACACAGTCATTCATTTATGGAATTAACAGTCACTAGATGCATGACAGTTGATGGCACGCAACAAAGCAAGAAAATGTCATGGATTTTAGGTAATTTCGACCTGGATGGCCCAGACTAGCTTGATCTCATCAGATCTTGGATGCTCAGCAAGGTCATCCCTGGTTAGTACTTTGATGGGCGACTACCAAGGTAGTTCAGGGCTGCGGTCACACAGGCCCTTTAAATCCAGGAGCCCTCCCGGATTTAAAGGGGCCGCATTTTTCTACCGTGGGTTGGGATGTCTACACATCCCCAACCCCTGCGGCAGCAGAAGCAGCGGCCGCGGAAGCAGTGGCTGCGGCAGAAGCAGTGGCGGTGAAAGCAGCGGCGGCCGCATTGGCGACGGCGGAAGTGGCAGTGGCCGCATTAGAGGTGGCTGCAGAAGCAGCGGCGGCGGCAGAAGTGGTGGCGGCCGCGGAAGCAGCAGAGGCGGCCGCGGCCTGGTAAGTTTGGGGATTCCCCCCCTTTTACACTTGGGCGCTTGACTGCCCAAGCGCCCAAGTGTAAAAGGGGGGGGGGAATGGCCGATGAGACCATCTGGACAGCCCCGCTCTCGCAATGATTGGCCAGATGGCTGGCCAGATGGCTAAGATGTGGGTTCCTCCTGCAACACCCGGGAAAACTGTTGATTTTCCTGGGGTTGGAAAATGCGGGAGCAACCCACATTTATGGCCGCTTCAGTGCGGGACTTTCTATGGCCATTGTGGACGGCCCCTTTAAATGCAGGAGGAAATAGCCCTTCCTCCCGCATTTAAGGGCCGTGTGACCGCAGCACAGGTTGTTATGCAGGCAAAGCCAAACTGCATATGTTTGTCTCTTGCCTTGAAAACTCTGCAGCGTAAGTCAGCTGTGACTTGATGGCATTTTCCACCACTACCAGGTAATTTCCATGGTTATCAGTTGGGAGAGCAAAATACAAAGCCCATTGCCGCTGAATATCAGGCACTAGGGATCAACAGCAGGAAAGCCTTTTCTCTCTGAGTCTTTCTTGCAGACCAGCCAGGGCCATTTGTTTGGCCACCAGTGTGAGAAAGAGAATACTGCACTAGACTGGTCTTTGGTCTGATTTGGTAGCTGTATGGGGTTTTTTTTGGAAGTTTCTCCATGTAACTGTGAGCTCCATTCACCCTTTGGTACAAGATAGAACAGCGGCCCCACTGTTAAATTACCACTCACCCTGGGACAAAAAAGAAACAAGCTGAGAGGGCTTGATGATCTTTCATAATTGCTGACTTTCAGATTCAGGCCAGAGACTGAAGGGGATCCAACTGCTGCTGACCCTTAGGAAAAATGATAGTGTGATGGAACAGATTTTTCTATAAACAGACAGCAATCCCACTGTGCTGCGAAACTTTAGGAACCAAAGACAATGGGGAAAAGGAGATCCTTGGATGGAAAGGTGTTATTTAATATATATGCTGTTTTAACATACATAACTGCGGATTGTTTACCTGTATCAAAGTTTTGAGGTATCTCGTTTGCATCGGTGTTCTTATGAAGGGACGAGGCTTGATATTCTGGCAACTGCTGTAAATATGAGTTATTTGAGATATTTTTCCAGATGCCAATGCATTTTTCACACCACGGTTCTGGACACTTGCAACCCCCCAAGGTGGTTTTCTTTTGCTCCAGCCAGGCTTTAAAGCATCGGCGTCCCATTGTTTGGCAGTTACATGCGGATTCCTCCACTCGGCATGTCTTCTGGAAACATTCGTACAGCAAGGAGCAGGCATTATCTTTCTGGCAGATGTCCTTTGCCATAATGCAGTCCTTTTCAAATAGGCCTGGGTGTGCAGCCTCTTTAGATTTTGTCGGCTGCAGAAAACTGATCTGAACATCCAGGGCTGGTGAAGGCTCAAGGTGCCCTATGGGGGGAAAAATGTTGACCACATGAGAAGCAGGAGGGAGGGTACAGGAAGAACAGGTTTCGATTTCTTACTTTGAAATGGGTCCTTGGAAAAAAGGAGGGCTGAGTTTTGGGCATGCACCTGTCCAGTGTGCCAGTGGAAACCCTGAGGGCCTCAGGTTAGGTGCTACATGATCAGGGGTCATTTTGTAGAAAAAGAGGTGCAGGAGCTCATTAGCATAACCTATTAGCATAACTTATTTGCATATGCCACACCCCCTGATATCACCAGAAAGAAAGAAAGAAAGAAAGAAAGAAAGAAAGAAAGAAAGAAAGAAAGAAAGAAAGAAGCTGGCAGAGAGGGGACAGCTATGAATCCAAGCCTCAGAAATACCACTATTCTGGGAGGATAGCTTCAGTGGTGGCTGAAGCCTTCAGAAGGCTGGTCGGAGGAACAAGGACCTTTCCAGGGGACGGGGTCATTTTGCTGCAGCCATGACACAAGCAGGCATTCCCCCCGGGGGGGAGGGCTGGCACCAACTCCAGGAGCTGCGCTCCCCCAAGCTCCTGCTCAAAATGACCCCTGCATGACATGTGCCACCTTCCCCAGTTTTCCATAAGGCAACACATTTTCTCTATTGACTTGTGTGAGCCAGTGTACAAAAGAATAAGCAGAACAAGTAATCAAAGGTTGCGGTCACATGCATGAGATAAAGCGGGGAGGGAGAGAGGTTATTTCCTCCGGCAGAAGTTGACCCACAGTTGCATGATCACACAGTCTTTTGAAGCTGCAAGTGCAGCCCGCCACTGCGTGATTAGATGCAGCCGAGAGTGACTTGTCTCCAATGCACTTTAACGAGGGATCAATGATTCGCACCTCAGCCCTGAGTGCTCCCTATGGAGTGTGCGAAGATGTGCATACTGAGAAGGGGAAAAAAATGGAGTCAGGTTGGCCTGATCAGACCGTTCCGACAACATCAGAGCACACTGGAGCAATCAGATGCAGGAAAGTCCATTTGTGGTCTGTAGAAACCTGTTTGCCACCAGACCTTTTGAGATGTCTTTTAACTCCGCTTGTGCGGTGGACCAAAATGGGTTGCTGGCGGCTGCGGGGTGCTTCCCAGATGTTGTTGTCTGATCACGTTCCTTTAATCCACCCAGTATTCGCACCTATGTCGGGGCTAATTGTGATCGCAACCAAACATTCAGTGAAGAGATATTGTTTAAAAAATTCATTCTAGGTAAAAGCTCCAGCAACAATACCTTTATTTGTTTAAAATGGTAAGCAAAGATTTCTGGATAACTGTGAGGATCTCTAGTTTATAGCCCTTATGTCATTTATGGATAATGCTGCAAGCTACAGCAGATAAAATAATAACAGAATAAATATTTATTATATGGTGTACACAATAACATCAAAAACATAGGGCCTGGATATCAGGCTGCATTAAGACTCAGAACAAGTTTTACACAAACTGAAATAATTCCCCATACAATGTTGACTAACATAGCGAATGACCAACATAAGACCATATGCAGTTTGGCCTCCAGGGCTTTCCTCAGTGGTTAATCATGCATACGTTTTAAAGCACATACATCCAGAAAACACTATACATCAATGCTGCCCAGGTATTATTATCTCATTTATTGTGTGGTATGATGTGAACTTATAAAGCAGGCCATAGATCTCTTCTCATGGTAGCTGCACTCACACATAAATCTTCATTGATATAATAATCTGTTAAAGAGTTTCCAGTACTTCTGGATGTGTGTGTCATCAACCAGCAATTGAAGTCAAATTAGGGCTGCCAAGTCAGCCCGGGGGGCGGGGGATCCCCTGCTACAGGGGTTCCCGATCCGCCGGCCAGCATTCGGTTGGCGGGGGGAACCCCACCCCTGAAGTCGTCCAGTCAGGACAACTTCCCCCACGTAATGACATCACCCGGAAGTGATGTCATCACGTTGGGGATGTTGCCGGGACAACGCTCTGGCAACCACCCCAAAACTCTATGGTATCATAGAGTTTTTGGGCGATTGCCAGAGTGTCGCCCTGGTAATGCCCCCAACATGCTGACGTCACTTCCGGTGACATCGCTGGGCGTGCGCACTTCACGCGCGTGCCGGGGAAGCTCCTGGCGGGAGGAGGACTCCCCCCTGCCAGTGAGTACTAAAGACTTGGCAACCCTATGAGGGCCTTGGAGTCTGTATTAGACACTGATCAGTATAAACAGATAGTTCTGTTTCATCCATGAACTTCTTAAGTCCATTAGTTTTGGGAGGTGAGGAACACATATTCAATGTCACAGTTACAGTTCAGAAAATTGTACCATGGGTAGAAATCACAAGTTACCTTGATTGCTGAAACATGTTTTTCCAAGCAGCATTTGGATATCACAGCCATCTTTCGTGCAATTGCAGTCTTTAAATTCTTGTAATTCAGTAACCAAGAACTCGATTAACTTATTACAGGCAACAGATTTTTTCACTGCACAGCCATTACCTGGATTTGATAGTTAAAAGAAAACCACAATAATTGTGTGTGTTTTTTCGGTAATTTTTTTTTTATTTTTCAAAACATTAAAATTAATACATTTATCTTATACAAATACTTTTTTCCATATTATCTAACATTTTGTTCTATTTGTATAATCTTATTTTTATCTTGTATTGGCGGTTTCCCACCACATCTGAAGCATAACACATTTTCCACTTTATCCAAAATAGTAATACTTATATCTATGTTTACATTTCTGGTAATGGTCATATATCTTAAAAATACTTATATACTAATTCTTACTTTCTATATTCTTATATAATTCTAAAATAAAAAACAACTTCATTATCTAATTATCCTTAATACATTCATATACTCTAATTCTATTGCTTTATGTTATTATAACCATGTATAAATGTAGTTTTTCATGTCCCAGTATTTTTCAACATATTCTTTCAAATCTTTCCAATCTTCTAAAAAGGTCTCTGAGTACAGATTGTTCAACTTTCTAGTCCATTTATCCATTTCAGCCATATATAACAATTTTTTCAACCATTCCCACACATCTGGTATTTTTTCATTTTTCCAATTTTGTGCATACACCATTCTTGCTGTTGTTATCATATACCATATTATTGTCCTTTTCTTTACATTTATCTCTTCTAGTTTAAGTCCAAGCAATAACATTTCAGGCAACTTCTTAAATGTACATTTCAAATTTTTTTCCATTTCTGCATGTATTATAGACCAATAAGTCTTTGCTTTATCACAAGTCCACCACATATGATAAAAAGAACCTTCTTTCTTTTTACATTTCCAACATTTGTTACATATTCTGATTAATATTTGCAATTTTTTTTGGTGTCATATACCATCTATACATCATTTTAAAACAATTTTCTTTTAGGTTATAACATGTAGATATACCCATAGCATTTTTCCATAAAAATTCCCAAGATTCCATTTCAATGTCTTTGTTAAAGTTTATCGCCCATTTTACCATTTGTTCTTTTACCATTTCATCAGCGTTAAACCATTTTAACAAAATTTTATACATTTTAGAGATCATTTTTTTCCCACCTTCCTCCCAAACTTGTTCTATTTCATTATTTTTTTCTCTAAAACTGGATTTTTTATCACTTCTATACATGTCATATATTTGTCTATATCTTAACCAACCATAATCAAAGTCCATCTGATGCTGCTCCTTCAATATAAAGCCTTTACCATGTCTTGTTAATAAGTCTCTATACTTCAACCAATCTTGTCCTTTGTGACGTGATACTGGATTTAAAACTTCTGCGGGTACAATCCACATAGGTATCTCTTCTGGAAAAAAGTTTTTATATCTTGTCCATGTATCCATTAGCGTTCTTCTCAAATAATGATGTTTAAACATATTGTCCATTTTTGTTTTACCGTAATACAAATACGCATGCCACCCAAACCTACAGTCATGGCCTTCCAGGGACAATAACTTTCTATCTTGTAACATAGTCCATGTCCCTACCCAAGTCAAACATATTGCATCATGATATAGCCTTAAGTTTGGTAACTGGAACCCACCTCTATCTTTAGCATCACACATTATTTTCATCTTGATTCTTGGTTTTTTCCCTCCCCATACAAACTTAGACAATTCCTTCTGCCAGCATTTGAATGTTTTTACATCTTTCACAATTGGAATAGTTTGAAACAGAAACATTAATCGTGGTAGCACATTCATCTTAACCACCGCAATTCTACCCAACAATGACAAATTTAATACATTCCACTTTTTAATATCTTGCATAATTTGCAGCCATAATTTCTCATAGTTATTTTTATAAAGATCAATATTTTTCATTGTTAGGTTCACACCTAGATATTTTGTCTTTTTCACCACCTCACATTCTATAAGATTTTGTAACTCAGTTTGTTTGTTATTTGACATATTTTTACACATCACTTTCGATTTGTTCTTATTTACATAAAATCCAGCCAAGTCACCAAACTCTTTTACTCTCTGTAACAGATATGGTAGTGTAGTCATAGGGTCTTCCACTATAAACATCACATCATCTGCAAAGGCCCTATATTTGAAAGAAAAACCTTTGGTTGTTAAGCCTTTAATATCTTTATCTTCCTTTACATTTATTAGTAGAACTTCTAGAATCCAAATAAATAACAACGGCGAAAGTGGGCATCCTTGTCGTGTTCCTTTTTCGACTTTAAAATCGTCCATCTTTTCAGTGTTAATTATTAAAGAGGATTTCTGTTCTTTATATATTGACTTAATGAGGTTAAGCATATATTCACCAATTTCAAGATGTTCTAGAACCTCAAACATAAAATCCCAATTTAAATTATCAAACGCTTTTTCCGCATCTAAAAAGAAAAAACCCATTTCCTTTTCAGGATGTTTATCGTAGTATTCTATAGCATCCACTACTACTCTTAGATTGTCCCTTATTTGGCGATTAGGTAAGAACCCTGCTTGTTCTGTTTGTATAGTTTCTTTAAGGTGTTCTTTTAGTCTGTCAGCTATAATCTTAGCAAAGATCTTATAATCATTATTTAGTAAAGAAATCGGTCTATAGTTCTTAACATTAGTTAAGTCTTGATTTTCTTTCGGGATAAGTGAGATGGTTGCATCTTTTCAAGTTTCTGGGACCTCACCAGTGACTCCTATATCGTTCATTAATAGCAGTAACACTGGTGAGATCGACTCCTGTAGCGTTTTATAAAACTTCGCTGTAAATCCATCTGGTCCAGGTGCTTTTCCTAATTTTGAGTCATTTATTGCATTTTTAATCTCTTGTAATGATACTGGATTGTTAAATAGTTCTTTAATTTTCTCTGTTGGTTTTGGTAACTTTAATGTTTGCAGGTATTCTTTAATCTTTCTTCTGTCTTTGTTTTCCTTCTTAAAAAGTTTTGCATAATATTTAAAAAATTCTCTCTTTATTCCTTTGATGTCTATTATCTCAATGTTATCTCTTATCACTTTAATGATAAATTTATTTTCAGGTTTTTTCTTTAATTGCCATGCTAGATATTTTCCGGGTTTATTTGCACCTTCAAATGCCTTTTGTTGGAGTTTTTTTAAGTTCCAGTACGTCTCTTGGTTCAAAATAGCTTTGCTTGGTCTTGTAGCATCCAGATTTCCTTTTGCAGTTTCTTTTTCCCTGGTCTACTCTTCAGTTCTTCTTCTTTTGTTTTAATGGCTTGTATGATATTTTCATATTGTTCTCTTTTCTTTTTATTATCTTTAGCATTTAATGATATCAATAGTCCTCTCATCGCTGCTTTATATGCATCCCATACGGTTTGAATTTTTACTTCTTTCTGTATATTTGCTTGGAAGTATAGGTCTGTTTCTTCCTGTAATTTTTTAACTATTTCTTGGTTGTCTAGTAAGTCCTCATTTATTCTCCATCTCTTTTGTTTTTTTACCTGCCCAGCAGTCCATAAACACGGATTATGATCTGAAATTATTCTGGGTAGAATTTCCACTTTTCTTGTCTTAAACGTTAAATTAGTAGTCATCCAAATCATGTCAATTCTTGAATGCGAGTCATGTCTATTAGAATAAAAGGTAAAATCTTTTCCTTGTGGATTAGCTTTCCTCCAAATATCTTCCAGCTTCTCTTGTTTTATCAGTTCAAAAAATTTTTTTGGAAGCTTCCCTAATGCCTCATCCTTTCTCTTAGAGCGCCTGTCTAATTTGTTATTCACAGTTCCATTAAAGTCCCCCAACATCATAATTTGATCATAATTTACGTTATCCAATTCCACTTGTAATTCTTTAAAAAAAAATTCTTTGGCTCCATTTGGGGCGTAAATATTCACAATCAAAGTTTTCTGTCCTTGTAGTGAGATTTCAATAGCTAAATATCTTCCTTCTTTGTCTTTAAATATTACTTTAGGTTCCAAATCTTTTTTGACATATGTTACAACACCATTCTTTTTATTGCTTGCTAAAGAATAAAATTCTTCTCCCAATTTTTTCCTTATTAAATATTTGTGGTCTTGTTTTTTAAGATGAGCTTCTTGTATACAAATTACACTACATTTTTGTTTCTCCAGCCAATGCCCTACCATTCTACGTTTTTGGGGTGAATTTAGTCCATTTACATTCCATGTAAGTACTTTGTAATCCATCTTGATATATTCTTAAATATCACCAAGGTCATCTTTATTCTCTCCAAGAAATACGTACATTTCTCCTGTGCTTTTAATCACTTCTCTGGTGCTGCCATAGTAAAAGCTTAATCCTTGAGGTATTTCCCAACGGAATCTAATTTTTTTCTCCTTCAATTTATCCGTCAGATGCTTGAATTTTTTCCTTTCTTGCAGTATTGCTCTAGGCAGTTCTTTCATTACTATAATTTTCTTTCCATCTATTTCAAAAGGATCAGTAAAACACTTCTTGTAGATTTGTTCTTTTGTCCTTTTCATTGTAAATTGGACTACCACATCTCTTGATATATTTTTATCTCTTGCGTATGTAGAATTGACTCTATAAACAAGATCCATGTGTTCTCTAACAACCTCTTCCTGTTCTTGTAAAAAATCTGCTAATGCTTCTTGCATTCTTGTAAAAATGTCTTCACTCAATTTTTCCTCAATCCCTCTAAATCTCAAATGGTTTTGCATGTCTTTATAATGCATCATCTTTTCCATCCTGTCATTGTCTCTCATTGTCTTTTGAGTACTTTCTTCCAGTTCTTTTACTTTAGTTTCAATGTCTTGTGTTCTTGTGGTTAATTTTTGAAATTCTGCTTTTAACTCTACAAAGTTTTTATCTGCTTGTGCAGCTATGCCATTCATTTTAACATTTACCTCTCCTATAGCGTCTAACATTTTTTTCCATTGCTTCCATAACAGCTAGTAGTTCTTTTTCTTTTTTTGCTGCCATTGTAGGAGAGGACCATGTAGCTGCTCTCGATCTTAGTCTGCGGTCCGTCTTGTCTCTTTAAAAAAGATCGATTTTATTTTATTTTCCAAATCAAACACCGATTAATGTGTTCACACAAGCTAGTCTTGCCAAGTCAAATTTCGTTGGTTTCAGCCTTCTAAGTTATATAGTTTATGAGATATTACTGTTTAAAAATTTTATAAATCCAAAATGGCGGGCGCAACTTCTCTATGGTTTGTGTCAAAGGTTATAGTCTTTTTACCTTGCTTCTGGCTTGCCATAGTTTCCTTTTGTCCCTTCCTCTTGCTTACTTGTCTGCTCTCCGCACGTCACTTCCTGTTGTAGTCCTTTTGGTCCGGCAGTTTTTACAGTCCCCTTTGCTCTCTTCTGGTTCTTCTCCGTTTCCCTTCTTGTCTGCTCCTCAAGCCGTCACTTCCTGTCTCAATCCTCACAGCTTGGTCTCGCGATGCTTGGTTCCCTCCTCCCCTCTTTGTCTCGCGATGCTTGGCTCCCCCTCCCGACTCTTCTTAACCACAGGAATGTTAAACAACTTGTTTTTTTGGCTTTTTAAGTTCAAATTCAGCTTTTTAACGTTTCAAAACTGCACTCATCCGATCTGCAACAGTCTATTGCTTCACCAGATCTGCTTTTCGTCTTTCAAAACGCGGTAATGGTAAGGCAAAAACTTTTTTTCTGTTACCTTATGTTGTTACTTCGCTTCAGATGTGGTCCCAACGTTTAAACTTTGTCTTCTTTGTTAAGGAATCAGGGGAATTGGAGATTTTATGATTATTCAGCTCGGCTCGGCTCCTTAGAGATACTTGCAGGAATCTTCTTTGGCTGCAGTGCTCAAGGTGTTGTAAAAGTCTCCTCCGAGACTTTTCCTTCACCGAGCTTGCTCAAACCTGGATTATATTGCTTGCTAGTCCTCACACTACCTGTGTGAGGTTGTGTCAGGTGGATTTGTCCACCCAAGCTGTCAAGAAGAGCCGCCGTCCGCCTTGCGCACTTGCAAAGCGTGTCAGACCTCCATTCCTCCGACCGGAAACCTCAATAATTGTTAATATGAACATATGAAGCTAGGGTTGCCAAGTCGTAGGGACTCACCGGCGGGGGGGAGTCCTCCTCCGGATGGGAGTATGCCGGTGACGTCACCAGAAGTGACGTCAGCACATTGGGGGCGTTGCCAGGGCAATGCTCTGGCAATCGCCCCAAAACTCTATGGTATCATAGAGTTTTGGGGCAATTGCCAGAGCGTCACCCTGGCAATGCCCCCAACGTGCTGATGTCACTTCCGGTGATGTCATTACGTCATCCTCACTGGACAACTTCGGGGGTGGGGTTCCCCCCGCCGGCTGAATGCTGGCCGGCGGATCGGGAATCCCTTTAGCAGGGGATCACCTGCCCCCTGGGCTGACTTGGCAGCCCTATATGAAGCTACCTTCTACCAGGTCAGGCCACTGAGCTCAGTATTGCCTATATGATTGGCAGCAGTTTTCTAGGATCTTAGCTCTGTTACCTGGTCATATAACTGGAGATGCTGGGGACTGACTATTGGACTATCTGCAAGCAAAATCTGTGTCCTACCACTGAGCTACAGCACTTCCCATTCCCTCATTCAGAATTAGGGTTGCCAAGTCTGGGTGGGAAAATACCTGGAGACTTTGGGGGTGGAACAGGAGAGGGTGGGGTTTGGGGAGGGGAGGGGCCTCCGCATGGTAGAATGCCATAGAGTCCACCCTCCAAAGCAGCCATTTTCTCCAGGGGAGCTGATCTCTGTCAGCTGGAGATCAGTTGTAAAAGCGGGAGATCCCCAGGCCCCACCTGGAGGCTGGCAACCCTATTCAGAATACAGAAATGATGCAGTGACAAGAATTTTATACAACAAGCTCTGTGGTGCTTCAAAGACTAAAATATACTGCAGCATCAAGTTCAATGTGTCTACTCCAGTACCTGGATTGGGTCATAATTTTTAAGGCTCCACAGGACTGATTGGTGGGGGTTTTCTGCTACAAACATGGCTACACCTCTAGGCCTAATTTCAGTGCCGTATACTTCACCTATAATAGCCCCCCTTTGGCCACTTTAATATTCTCTTGCTGTAGTTTGGCAAACTCATCTTTCACAAAGTATTTGCTCATCAATTCACCGTCTCCAGTGACTGCCCACATAACCCAAAGCACGAAACACAGGGACTGGGTTGGACTCAGAGCTGCATTTTTATTCTCAGCTGCATGCCTCAAAGTAGCTGCTTTATTGCAAAAGAATTTCAGAAACAGACTAGAACAGATCGCTGAGTTACAAGCTATTACACCACTCAGGACAATGGAACCCGCAGGGCTTAATACTACACATGTTAATGTCATTCAGTTCTTGCATCTCTGTTTGTCAACTTTTATTATGCCGTACGCTAATCTTTGTAAACTCTTTGTCAACTTTTATTATGCTGTATGCTAATCTGCTGCTATTTACAGGTTTTACTGATTTCCTTAATCCAATCTCACCTCTAGTTGGCTCTTCCTGGCAACATCCTCCTCACCTACTACCTATATGTAATGGTTGGTGACTCTGTTTCTGAAGAAGTGTGCATGCACACAAAAGCTTATACCCAGGGGTCCGTTGGAGCGGGAGCGCACAGGAGCGCCGCTCCGGGAGTGAGGAGCCCAGGGGGCGGGCACATGACCAAGCCCCGCCCCCTCCTCGGCACCCCGAGCAGCGCAGAGGCGCAGCACTCCGGGGAAAGCCCTGCTAGGGTCTTTATTGTTTTTAATGTTTTGTTTTAATATTGATAATTTTATCATTGTTCCTTTTATGACTGTGTGCTGCTTTTCCAGAGACTTGCTCAAGGTGGCATATACATTTTCTAATTTATACCATTTTTTATCTGGGCACTTGGCACATAAGTACTGGAGAAATTTCACCAACCCTTCAGCAGCTTCCACCTTATCAGTTTGATGTAGTGGTCAGGAGCTGGACTCTAATCTGGGAGAACCGGCTTTGATTCCCCACTCCTCCACATGCAGCTGCTGGTGTGACCTTGGGCCAGTCACAAGTTCTCTCAGAGCTGTTCTCTCATGAGCAGTTCTCAAAAGACCTCTCTCAGCCCCACCTACCTCACAGGGTGTCTTGTTGTGGGGAGGGGAAGGGAAGGGAAAGGGATGGGTGGTGCACATGTCCTGGGTATCTCAAGTCTACTTGAAACCTCATGGTTTCAAGGGAGCAGGAAGAGAATGAGGGTGTGTTCTTTACGTTTATTTTTATTGCACAAAGTATTGGATGGGGAAGGGAATGGAAGAAGAGCAGGTCAGTTTCACTCACCTGTGGAGTGGAGCCTGAGGGGTGGGTGTTGCCTTCTGACACACTTTCGGCATGTTAGAGGGTGTGGCATATGCAAATGAGTTATGCTAATGAGCTCCTGCACCTCTTTTTCTACGAAATGACCCCTGCTTATACCCAGAATAAAACTTTGTCTTAAAGGTGCCACTGGACTCAATTTTTGTTTTGCTGCTTCAGACCATTACAGCTACCCATCTGAATGTGTTTCAGCAGAGTTACCGAGTTACCCTACCTTTAGCGTGCAGCGAATTTCATGAAGAACTTACACAGCAAGTGAAGATTACTTGTTTGAACTCCCTGGATGGCATACAAGGTCAGCACCTGATAGGCTTACCTTGATGTTCCCTTGCAAGATTCATCTCAGGTATGATACCATCCTGAACAGCTTTGCATCTGAACAGGAACCTGTTGTACATTGTAGCTAGTGGCTGCTTGGCCCGGTTCAAGAATGAAATCAACTCGTTCTTGCTTGCTTGCTGCTGCAGTTGCCATGATTTTCTGGAGGAGGAAAAGCATGGGAGAGCCGGGGCTGGTGAGTGAGTGTGAGAGCCTGTGGCCAGTTGGAGGGGTGCTGATTGTCTGTTTCTGTGCTCCTCTGAGGTCTGCGCCCTAGGCGGTCACCTAACTTGGCCTAATGGTAGCACCAGCCCTGGTTATAGTTGTTTGGGTGGGTCATTAAAGCGATTGACTTGGGTAAAGCACAGAAGTCCTTGCTATTTATTCTCTCTCTCTGCCTAGGCAGTCAGTTGTGCCCTGTGATGACTGATATTGGCCAGAGGGCCTTGTCTACTTTTGCACCTGCACAGCCAGCACAGCTATTCAAAAAAGCGATTACAAGAACTGATCATAAGAACAGAACATGAGAATGTAAGGAAAGCCCTGCTGGATCTGACCAGTGGTCCATCGAGTCTACCACCCTGGCTGACCAGTTGTCCTGGATAGCCAATAAATAGGGAACAGAAGCCATGGCCTCCCCTCTTCCCTGGTGTTGCCTCCCATTACTGATATTCACAGGTTTCCTGCCTCTGAATATGGAGGTTCTCTTCAGTCACCAAGGCCATGGATAGACTAATGCATCTGATTAATTCCCTCTTAAACAGAATTGTTGGAGAGCATGCCTTTAAAGGTAACAGGGCTATACTACAACTGAATGGTTCAGAAAGGTGCTTACAAGGGGAAAGGGATTGCAGACTATTCCATTGTATATAGGATATAGTATAGGTTTGCTGTATGTAGTATTCTGTATTATCACTGTCTGCATTATTTTCTACTAATGTAATACCATTTATCTGCATTGTAACTAGTGATATAATTCTATTTCTCTACATTGAATCTACATTCTAAATCATTTCTAATATTCTGTATTTTTAAAAGATTTCTGTAATCCTAGTCCTAGTACACTGTTTATTAGATGGCGTCTCATTGATCACATCAGTTTACACTGTGCAATCTACCTTAAGTCTTAGTGAGAAAGGCAGATTATATAGTAAAAACATAGTAAATAAAATAAACTCCATCTCTGCTCATGCCCATCACTACATTGACTGGCAAAAGGGAGCCAGTCTGGTGTAGTGGTTAAGTGCGCGGACTCTAATCTGTGAGAACCGGGTTTGATTCCCCACTCCTCCACTTGCACCTGGCTGGATGACCTTGGGCAAGCCATAGCTCTGTGCCAGCTGTTCTCTCAAGGACAGATGTCTCAGAGCTCTCTCAGCCCCACCTACCTCACAGGGTGTCTGTTGTGGGGAGGGGAAGGGGAAGGAGTTTGTAAGCCGCTCTGAGACTCCAAGTGAGTGGAGGGCGGGATATAAATCCAATCTCTTCTTCTTCTTCTTCAAAAGAAATCCACAACTTTATTACTGACTGAATATAGAAGTTGTCTGTCTTGAATCGATTGCCCTTCAGCTTCACTGGGCGCTCCCAAGTTCTAATATTAAGGGAAAGAAAGATATTCTCTCTATCCAATTACTACACTCCATGTATGATCTGGTAAATATCTATCATGTCCTCCCTTAGCTTCTTTCCCCCCTAAGCTTTACTCTTGGGACCAGTAACTACATTGATCCTAAACCTTTACAGCCTTTCCATATTAAAAGTATTCAGAGAACACTGCTGATAACCCTGCTTATCAACAAGGTTTTACATCAACAAGGTTTGATCAAAGTGGTGGGTCTTCTGTGAAAAGTTATCATGGGAACTAACCCTGAGAACAATTACAATATAGAGTGCACAAACTATAGGTTCACATGGGATATCTGCTACTTCTGAAAAATAAAAAATCAATTTTCTTCTCAGTATAGTTATACAAGATTTTCCTCTGAATGGTTCAGAATCAGATACTTGCTTTGTCTTTCTGCCCTTACGTAACAGAAGAGGGTGGTGGGTAGGAGAAACAGCTTCAGGGATTCAGAATTCAATAATGAATTAAGACACAAAACACACAAGGCTTTAATATGCTCTGTTCATGGTTAGGACGCGCACTAAGTGGAATATGCTTTTTTATGAGCATCATGAGGTTTATTCATAGTGTTGATCCAGCTGCTTGGCTAAAATGCCAGGAATTCATTTATGCCAGGGTAGTATTTTTATATGTGTAATTGCCCGTTTTATTGTTGGGCAGAGGTGCATTTAAAACAGACTCACTCAGCCAGAAGGTATGAGATGTTCTTTCTGTTTCCTAATCTATGTATACTATATGTTTGTGGATTTACCATGGATTTGTATTGACTGCAAAGTAGTTACTGAGACACCCCTTCTCCACTCCACAGTGTGCCTACCACCCAGCACAACCACTCTCTCTCAGGTTCAGGGTTGCACGTTGGTCAGATCATCACATGTCACTACCTTTCTTGTCTCCTTTAAAATCTCTAGAGAGCCACGACCGTTTCAAGTCCTCTCTCACACAGAGACATCAGGTGACAGACTGGCCCAGCCCCCTTTAATGATAGGCCTTCACTCAATTGGGACTGGGGCTCATATATTGTTCAAGTCACATGCCGCCACCATTTATTCATAAACATATGTAGACCAAGAGTTTCACCAGTGTGTGGTGTGTGTGTGTTTCTTTCCCTGAGACATGCAGCCCACAGGGTTAAACAAATGAGGAGTTGACTTTTATTTAGGGTTTGAACATAACACTGAAGAAAGTCAGGTAGAGGCTACCGTGTTCAAAGCCTCTGAGAAAGCTGGACTGAGGGGGCGAGATTCGGGGGACCTAAGTCACCTGGAGGGCCCCTGAAGCCAGCGTCGTGCTGCATTCACAAAATTCATCTATATATCGAATTCCCAAGTGCCCCCCGCATGCGGATACTTAAATCCGCGCGGGGGGCACTTGGAGGGCAGAGGGGGGGTTCTGCAGATGGGGGGTAACCCCCCCGCTTGCAGAAAAATCCGAAATCTATCAAAAACTTTTAGGGGGATCTTTAAATCTCCCAAAAAGTAAAAGAGCGCCCCCTGCGAGAGTCGCCGAGGCCAGCCAACAGCCCGCGGAGGAGGGGGAAGGGGGCGAGCGGCGGGCCCAGCGAGAGGTGCCGAGGCCCGCCGGGAGTCTCTGGGGGGGGAAGGGGGCAAGCGGTGGGCCCAGCAAGAGCCGCCGAGGCCCGCAGGGAGTCTCAGGGGGGGAAGGGGGCAAGCGGCAGGCCCAGCGAGAGCCGCCGAGGCCTGCCAGGAGTCTCTGGGGGGGAAGGGGGCAAGTGGTGGGCCCGGCAAGAGCCGCCGAGGCCCGCCGGGAGTCTCTGGGGGGGAGGGGGGAGCGGCGGGCCCAGCAAGAGCTGCCGAGGCCCGTCGGGAGTCTCGAGGGGGAGGGGGCAGAGGAAGGGAGGAAGGGGGCGGAGGAAGGAGGAGCAGCTGTCAGCTTCTCCCCCCCACGAATATCGCGGCCCCCCCTGTTTTATATATTTTACTACTGCAGTTCTGACTGCAGCCACTAGGAGCACAGGGGAGGCAAAACCAGAAAGCACTCCGCTGGCTAGGCCTTTTAGCCAAGTGCACTAGGAGGCTGAGGGAAATGGTTTGCGGATCGGATCCTATTAAACCCACCAGCCAAGCCAGCACTGGAGCAAGGCCAGACTAGCCAGGACAAGCTACAGTCCTTGCCAGGATGCAGCCTCCTACAAATCTCCAGCAGTCTATGGCTTGCTTTATCCTTTAGGTCAGGGACCGCCTTTACCCATATGTGCCCCAGAGAGTACTGAGGTCAGGCTCACAACACCGCCGGACTCTCCCTGGCCCAAAAGAAGTACGGCTGGTGACCGCCAGAGCCAGGGCCTTCCACACTGGCGGAATGAGCTCCTGGAAGAAATCAGGGCCCTGTGGGAGCTATTACAGTTCCACAGGGCCTGGCAAAATGGAGCTCTTCCATCAGGCCTTCAATTAGGAGCCGCCACTGAGGGACGGGCCACTGGAACTTTTTCTGGCCTGGGATTTATGGGGTGCTGCACCCATTTTGGGATATGATCTGACCTGCTGTCATCGTCAGTATGTTTTATCTGTGATTTTATTAGTAATTTATGCTGTTTTAACTGATGTATTTATTGTCTCAATATTTTAACCTGTTAGCCACCTTGAGCCAGCTTGCCCGGCAAGGCGGGATATAAATATGAATAATCAATCAATCAATCAATCAATAAAAATTTAGTTCCATCCAGCTCTGGCACAGCCAGATCTTGCAAAGGGGCAGCCCTGTTAGCGTGTGGTAGTAAAAAATAATAATAGTAAAACTTTCATTGTCTTTTCCTACATTTCTCTAACTCTTTTCCACACTTTTCTTCTCCTTCGTTTTGCTGTCTTCCTTTCCTGATCTGCCATTCATCTATCCCGGCATCTAATTTCTCTTCTCTCCCCAAAGCAGCTGACATCATTCTCCTCTCCTTCATTTTGTCCTCACAACAACACGGTTAGGTAGGTTAGGCTGAGACTGTGTGACAGGACTAAGGTGCGTGGCAGAGTGAGGATTCGAACCTGGGTTTCCCAGAACCCAGAACTACTAAACAAGTTTAGCTTCCATTGCAAATAGCATTGCAGCGGTGGTCTGAAGATAACCTGGGCCAAGATATTCCAATTCTTTTCATTTTTGGCCCGGGAACTCCCATGATCATCCATAAACTGGTGTCCAATATTGAGATTAGATTCCTAGTTTTATTTTCTGATGAGTTATGCCTACCACAAATGGACAAACAGATGGACCTCTGGATCCTTTTATTATTATAGATGTGTGGTGATTTGTGTTGTTAGAAGATTTGGTTTGGACTAGGATCATATGGGGAGCCACAGATGGAATCTTTGTCCAGAGGCCCATGGTGGCTCTCAGCAGTCCTGACAATGTTTCTTCCCACGGAACTTTTGAACTGTTCCCTTATTCCACCATTTGGGATCTTTGGCTTCAAACTGACTCCCCCCCATTTAGTTTTAAGCTGCCCTTTGTCTCAACTTCACTCAGTCAAGCATACTCTTTTCCCTCTCAGTCCCTCTAAGGGCCAACTCCCAACTGCTGTTTCCCAACTGTTTTTCACTAAACAGTTCCATCAGTTCTCATTGGTCACTCTTAGGGAAAGGCAGAACCTAACCTGTCCATCGCAGTTATGTACCTTTGATTAAACAGAAATGATCGACACATTTAGGGTTATACTTGGTTCCAAAAAGAGAATATTGTTAGTTGTTACCAGTAGTATCATTTTTAACATAAAGCACTGTCTCTGCTGGGAGCATCCACAGAAGGGTTGGCAGGTTGTATCTTTCCCTGCCTTCCCATTCACCAAGCAGCCTATCATTTGTCCCAAGGCCCTTCTCAGAAATTTGGGAGAACCTTGCAAAACTGCACCACAAGTGGCTGCAATGGAGAGTGAGGCAAAATAGCCTCTTTCTCCCTATTTGCAATGAATGACAGCAGAAAGTGATTTTGCTCAATTCCCTATTGTCACTGGAGCGCCTTGTCCTGTGGTTCATTTTGATCTCAGGCTCTCCTGTTCCTCAGAAAGGAGTTTGGAGACAAACAGCAGACTGCTAGGGAAAGGCAAGGAATGAATGGCTCCACTAGTGTCTTCCGTGAGGTCTTCTGGTGGCTCTAGTTCACAGTCCCTATGTAAATTAATCCATTCCCCAGTACTTTATGGGAAGATGTCTTTGCTGAAGACTAAACAGATGCATTTGTAAAACACATGGGAACAGAACTACAGGGTCTAATTCTAATGGCACTTAATTATTATTATTATTTTGCTTTTTATTTGCTTTGTTGTTTTAATTTACAATAAAGTATATGTTATGGTCTTATGATGGGTTGCATCCAATGACTACTTCCTCCTGTCTTCCTCTGACAGAGAAAGTCTTCCTCCAATAGGTTCCCTTCTTTAGAGGAAGCCTTTCACCATGGGAAGAATACTCAGTCCACATGATCTGAAGGGAGTCTTTGGATCCAGCCGATTATCATGAAACTTTTTGTTTTAGTACATTATAAATAAAGACCAGTGCTTCTACAAAACAGTGTTGGACTGAGCAGCTTTCCTGTAACTGTACATAATACATTAGTTTCATCATTACAGCCAATTCCCATACTCTAAAGCATTATCTGATGGAAAAGAGATTTCTTCCCCACTAAAAAGATACTATAATTTTTACTAAAGCCAATATATTCATCTTGAGCTGAAATGTACTGTTCCTACAATGGCCTCCAAATATCCTAGCCAAATACATAGGGACTAAATGGAATATTTTTACTAATCATTTGTCAATATTTTTCAGACAAGTTACCCAAATCATTTACATTTGACTGAGTTCCAAACAAAATGTAGATCATCTCCTCTAGGGACACAGTTCGAACAATGGTCAGAATTTAAATTATAAATGCATTTCAACTGAAAAAGGTTTCTAAAATATTTCCCTTTGGAGTAATGCTAATAGCACTTTGGATTTCACTGGGATTTAGGATTAAGAGTATTTGCAATCAAGTAGTGCATGAAGGAGGAGGAAAACTAGAGAGACTAAAAGAAAAGGTGTTATTGGTATTATCTAGGAATAAAAAAAACCCTCATAAGTATTGAATAAATGGGTTAATGGCCCATTACACATGCACATTTTACTGCAGATTTTCAGAGCAGTAAACTTTTAATCTTGACTTTAGATTCTCTGCCCACCATACACACCACTCCTTTTCCTCCAGTGTATTTATTCTGCAGCTACATTTTTAAAAGAACACTTTTCTAAATTGGGATGGAACATCACTTGTGATGTGTGGGGGGTGGCATCCAAAGTTTTTTTTTAATGTATGCAATTGCCCTATCGCAGCTGCTCAGTAGCATCCAGCAAGCACCTTCCATTTAAATCCTCATGGTTCAGGTTTTGAGTATGAATTTTAGCGTTAGTTCACTGAATGAAAGGGAACAGAAAGGAATACTGGCAAAGGGGGGAAAACCCACTGTTGAAACTGACTAGACGTGTCAGAAAAATTGACAAGCAGCTGCAAAGCCCCATTTTCCATATTGCTGAGCACCAGGGGATTCTCTGCTGTGTTATCAGCCGCTGTGAAAAATGGGAAAGAGTCACACCATCTCATAATATGGGGAAACATGCTGAGTGTACAGAATGCGTGGTAGAACCCACTGCCACTGGCACTGAAAGCTGTGTTTTTGCACTGGAGACACTGCTGTTTGCCTCTTCTCCAATCCCCCTTTCAAGTCAATACCAACAGGGAACTAAACCTTGCACAACTCCTTTTAAACTTCCCCCCATCATTTTATTTTTTTTATTCAGCAATCCAAGACTAGCGATAGTCTCATATTGCTAGACTCATGCCACTTGTCAAAACAAGTAAAAATTTAAAAACAAGGGGGAAATAAAGCTTCTACGCCAATGAGTAAGCAAAACAACCTCGATGTGGGCAGGGAGTGATCTTCAAGGGGCAGCAAAAGGGTGGGGGGAATCTGAGGGAATCTGTATGCTTTTGAATTACCTTCAGCTTGGAAGTGAAACAAGGGGAAAATCAGCACAAAAGCACTCTCCAAAAACCCAGGGAAACAGCAACCAGAAAGGAAACTGAGTGCTGAAGGGAGGAAAATCAATGCAGAACAACAACGAAAACCCAACGGACACGCACGATGAAAGTGAGGGAAAACACCTGTACATAATAGGCCAATGTGTTTCCAATCTCTAGAACTGAATCACTCATATGTAGCATCATCGACTACCTACCAGCATTATTCATAGTCCATATATACGCCTTTCTTTCAGACTATTTAGAATTATTTTAATCATGAATAGCACCTCTCAACTATTTTTATGCCCCATACTTCCTCATATCTTTGGAGTTACACTTGTTCTTATTGGAATTAATAAAACGAGAACCTTGATACCAATGCCAGTCCATTCCAACTGGACCTTTGAGCTTTGAGTGTTCCTTGCCACTCTTTTTCTTGCCATCTCACCTGCTTCAGACATCTAAATCCTGGCATCTAAGTGCCTTAGCTGCTTGGGAATGTACAGTGATACAAATTATGAGACCAGAACATGACATTCTACTTTGGTATTTAATAATGGACATAAATAGCTTAATTGAGGATTCTTCAGCTCTGAGTTGTCTTGAAGGAGGAGTCCCGCACAGTGTACATTACAGTAATCCAATGTACAGATATCATGGATCAGCATGGCCAGTCAGACAAGTCTACATATAGAGATGCTTTATAATATATATCTACGAAAATTAATTTTGGTTGTTTTTTGTAAATGTTGTTTGCCATTTGTTTGCCTTACATAGTGATAAAAGAGGACATATAAATTAAGTAAACTAATGTAAACAAGCAGGGAGATAACTTATAAGCTAAATAGTTCATAGTCTTGTGGCACTTTAAATATCATTTCAAAACAAGCTTTTCTGGATCACGTTTTCAGCACTGTACCAAGCTGCAATTATTTTCAAATAGCTAAGTGAAATGTAGTTGCACACCCAAACGCTTTACATGGTCCACCAATGACAAACTTGCCCCGCCCATTGTTGGCAGATACACTGCTTCCAAAATTTCAGGCTTTCCTAATCAGAATCACAACTGTCTTTTCTAGATTCAATTTCAGCTTGTTCCTTCTCCAGTCACTTGATCACAGCTTCATAACACTGTCCGACAATATCAGCAACAACTTCTGGAGGCTTAGATAAGCTAATATGGTACTTGTTATCTTCCACATACTGGTGATAACTAACCACCAAAGTTATGGAAGGTCTCACTTAGTGGTATCATATCAAAACTGGAGAATAGGCAAAAGAATGGATCTTGAGAAACTTCACAATTTGGGACCCATGCAACGGAATCCAAATTTCAAATGAAAACCCTTTGTGTCCTATTGCCCAAGAAGATGAAACCAACAAAGGGCGTGATCATACGCACCCATTTGCGACACAAGAAAGACGATTCCCCGCCGGCTCAAAGTGGCGCGATCACACAAGCACATCTGGGAAGCGTCCTGCAGCCGGTGTCAAAGTGTTGCAAGCCACTTTGAGCCGGTGGGGAATTGACTTATTTAGCTACCAGTGAAAAGGCAGTCCCAAATGGTTTGCGATGGCCCAGAACTGACCTTTCCTGGTGTGATCACGCCAGCGCAAACAACTGGCATTGGGGAGTGGGCTTTTTGTTTTTTTCCCCCCTCCCATCCCGGTATGTGCATCATCAGATGACCCCGAGGGGAGAGAGGCAAGTCATCGATCCCTTGTAGAAGCAGATAAGCGCACTGAAAATGGCCGGAAAAAAAACCCCAACTCGCCTGTGGCTGCGTGTGATCACGCAGCGGCAGTTCGCCCTCACAGGTCCATGGACCTGTCCATGGACCTGTGTGATCCTGCAAAAGCGGCGAAAATTGCACCTGCACAAATTTGTGTCACTTCCTGTCCGGCTTATCTTGCTTGTGTGGACGGGGCCAACGTGCTATCCACATGAACTCCACCAACAGAATAGTCTATAGTGTTAAATGCTGCTGATCAATGAGAATTAATTGTTATTGTTCAGCTCTCAATAGCAATCCTGCTCTAGAACAACTAAAGCTGTTTCATTCCCAAGCTAGGTTTGAAGACAGATTGAAATGGCTGGAGGGAAACGGTATCACTGGTGCTTGGCATGGTGTCCTTATCTAAACAAAAATAAGCCAGTAAAAGATCTATAACTGGCCACAACCCATTTCAGTGAAGAAGGTTTAGCTGCCTTGGTGTCTTATTGGCCTGTCCCACTGGTTCCTCCATTCTTACACCCCCGCTTTTGACATGTTGCCCCTTGGGAGTTGTAGTTCTCAGCTGGCCTTAGCTGGCCATAGCAAAGGAAATTACAACTACAACTCCCAAGTTGGGAGTCCCAAGAGGTCCTGGGGCATTAGCAGGGAGTCAGTTAAACAGGAAACAGCTTTGGAATTGAAAGAGGTTTGGGGGAAAGGGAAGGCCTGGACATCTCTCTGAATTACAGTTGATCTCCAGACAACAGAGGTCAGTACCCATGGAGAAAATGGCTGCTTTGGAGGGTGAGCTCTATGGCGTTATACCTCACTGAAGTCCTTCAACAAACCTGGCCCTTCTCTTAGTACGGCCTACCTCCAGGCAGCACCTGGAGATCTCCAAGATCAGTTCTTCTGTAGAAAATAGCTGCTTTGGGCAGTGGACTCTATGGCATTATACCCTGCTGAGGTCCCTCCCCACACCAAACCCAGCCCTCCCCAGGCTCTACCCCTCAAATCTACAGGTATTTCCCAACCCAGAGTTGGCAACCCTGCAACTAGCTACGGAACCACTTCCCAGACTCTTGGAACCCTGAAAACATGGCATGCGGCTCTCCTTCCATACTACCCAAAATGAGTTGAGACAGCCCTGCCTAATAGCTAAGCAGAAGGAAATAAACATGGTTCGCCTCCCTCTATTTTCCCCTTCCCTCTGCCGCCCCACAAGCCACAGCCGGGACACTCACCTGGAGCCTCTTTCTAGAGCCCATTGTATTTCTTCCCACAATGGACCTTACTCCTAGTTAATAATATTGCTAAAGACAATGACCCGAATCTTCCCACTTTACTAAGAAAAGTTCAAAGCCTTCCTCCAGCTGAAGGAGCCTTCCATCAACTTAAGTGGCTCTGGTGTTGGAGGAATAGCCTTTTAAGTTGGAGGAAGGAAGATTTCAGCCTCAGGTAGAATGCCACCCAATATTATTTTCACTTGACAATACTTTATCACCTGAGAAGAATGGAGAATCAGTTTTCAGGTAATGGCCTTCCCAATTCCTTGTCTACCTCAGTCAGGGAGATCAATCCATAATTATTGATATATGTTTGGCAAGTGGGTGTGTCTGACACCTGTGACACAGGATCCACCTTTAACCTGTCTTCCAAGTTGGATGAGATAAGACGGATATTTACAGAAAAGAACCTTGTGAAAGTGGCACACAGTATATCAATGAAATCATTAGGGGGGCTGGCTCTAGATTCAACGGGGCATAAGTAGGTGAGCTGGACAATCATCTTCTGATGCAATGGGGGCAAATTTTAAACACCTGCTTAGCTACCGGCTTCTTATTGGCCTATGATGGGCCATCCTTGTTTTGTCATGTATTTTCCACCAATGGTGCTAGCGCAGTCTCCCGTCCCTTTTTAAGTCCCACCTGTGCTTCCAGCGAAATGCTGACCAGTCTTTAATTCTATCCCCCTTACTATATCCCCCCCCCGAAAAAAAGTGTATGTCTGTTCACGTAATGAAATACATGGCTTTTCACAGTTACCTGGAATGCTACAAGCATTTTCCATTGAGTTCCAGATACTTTCACATTTAGGGATTGTGCTACATTTCTCTCTCTCTTGTTGACACCTGGATGTCTGGAAAGTAGATGCCGTCATGGAATATAGCACCAGCACTACAAAAAGAGATAAAACAGTGGTGCGGGTTACTTTGGTTTCTTATCATAAACTAACAAAAAACCATCTGTTGTAGCAACTCATTTACTTTATACCCTGTCTTTCTTCCAAAGGGGGAAGCAAAGCAGCTGATCTTATTCTCTTCCCCTCTGTTTTATCTCTATAGCAGTCCTGTGTGGTAGGCTCAGAGTGTAGGACTCACTCAAGGTCACCCATGGTAGAGTGGGGATTTGAACCTGGGTCTCCCAGGTCTTAGTCCAGCACTCTAACAACTACCCCACACTTGGTTCTGTTGCATGCAGGGGTCATTTTGTAGAAAAAGAGGTCCAGGAGCTCATTAGCATCACTCATTTTTTCATAACTTATTTGCATATGCCACACCCCCTAACATACCGGAAGTGTATCAGAAGGCAACACCCACCCCTCAGGCTCCACGCCACAGGTGAGTGAAACTGACCTGCTCTTCCTCCATTCCCTTCCCCATCCAATACTTTGTGCAATAAAAATAAGCATAAAGAACACACCCTCATTCTCTTTCTGCTCCCTTGAAACCACCAGGTTTCAAGTAGACTTGAGATACCCAGGACATGTGCACCACCCATCCCTTCCCCTTCCCCTCCCCACACAAGACACCCTGTGAGGTCGGTGGGGCTGAGAGAGGTCTTTTGAGAACTGCTCATGAGAGAACAGCTCTGAGAGAACTTGTGACTGGCCCAAGGTCACACCAGCAGCTGCATGTGGAGGAGTGGGGAATCAAACCCGGTTTTCCCAGATTAGAGTCCAACTCCTGACCACTACACCAAACTGATGGGGTGGAAGCTGCTGAAGGGTTGGTGAAATTTCTCCAGTACTTATGTGCCATGTGCCCAGATAAAAAATGGTATACTTAGAAAATGTATATGCCACCTTGAGCAAGTCTCTGGAAAAGCAGCACACAGTCATAAAAGGAACAATGATAAAATGATCAATATTAAAACAAAACATTAAAAACAATAAAGACCCTAGCAGGGCTTTCCCCGGGGCGCTGCGCCTCTGCACTGCTCGGGGAAGCGGGGAGGAGGGGGTGGGGCTTGGTCATGTGCCCGCCCCCTGGGCTCCTCACTCCCGGAGCTGCACTCCTGTGCGCTCCCGCTCCAATGGACCCCTGGTTGCATGGAAGAGAAAAGGGGATGCATTTACCATTTGTCTTAACACTAGCTGAATTCCACAGGCATCAAATCACGTGGACTGCCGCTCCAACATTCAGTCCTGCCATTTCTAAACAGGTCCACCTCTCTCCATTTTCACCTTTGGGTGGTGATTCTCCATGCTGCTATTTCTAACCAGTTAATCGTCTTAGTAATTGCTTCAGTCTGCTTTAACTGACTTTTCTTTACTGGTTTAAATATAAGTCCTAGAGCAAAATTACATTTAATTTGATGATTCTTAAAATTACATATCAGTGCAGTCCATCATGCATAAGGGACCGTGTATGGTCTTTTTATTTTCAAAAATCCTAAATTATTTGCACAGAGCACAAGTTCTAAGATGAGGTTTCCTGGAGCCCAAGTCTGCCTGCAACTACTAACCCCCCTCTCCAGGCACAAATCCTAGTTATGTGAGGGTTGGTTGCGAATAACTGCCTTATGATTTCGGTCCTTCAAAAATCAGATTTGATAACAATGCAGGGCACAGTTGGGTATTCTAACTGTTGATTGTACTCAGCACATGAGATTTCTCTAGCGAAAAGGATGGCAACTTCATCAAGCATCATTCTAAGGCACTGGACACAAGTGGAAATTGGACATCAACCTTGGGGCTCAGCATTAAAGATGCAGCAGTGAATATTCTGCAGGGACAGAGAGGAAAAATGTTATTTCTACCCGTGGACCATCTTAAGATGTTTGTCCCAGATCTATGACAATCATTTGGCTTAAACAGGTAACTTCAGAACCTTCATCTCAACTGGACTTTTCTTTCATAGGTGTACTTAAAATCCCAATAAAATTGTCTATTAAGAGTTCCCCAGAATAAATAATACGATACTATCTACCACCTTTTCCACTGGCTGAAGACGGAGGAGGGCACCAAAAATGAGAGTCATGGAACCTATGTGGACAAACGCTACATGGGATGAGCAATACAGCGAAGGGAAACAAGGGAACCTGAGTGGAAAAGCTGATAGGATCCAGCCTAATGGCTTGGATCCTAAGCAGTGCCAGTGGAGTTGCACTAGAACAGGGGTGGGCAAACTGTGGCTCGGGAGCCGCATGCGGCTCTTTCACATATATTATGTGGCTCCCGGCAGGGTAGCTGGGGAAGCTAAATATCATTAGCAAACAAATATCATTGGACAAATTAATATCATTATCAATATCTGCTTTTACCCCTTTTGTTATTATTTTTGGCAGTCTCATTTAAGGTTAATAAAAAGCCAATTTGCTGATTTTCCAATAAAAGCAGGTAATATTTGTTCATGTCTTGTGGCTCTCAAACATCTGATGTTTATTCTATGCGGCTCTTACGTTAAGCAAGTTTGGCCACCCCTGTTCTAGGTGGCTCTTACGCTGAGCAAGTTTGCCCACCCCTGCACTAGAAGAACACAACTTTTCCGGCTCCCTATCATCCTACAACCTTTTCTGTGGCCCAGTTATGTTCCCGTGGGACAGTGGAGACAAAGGAACAATGCAGGGCCAAATAGGGAGTCAGCAGCAGAAGGGGGATTTGTCAAAAATCGCCCTTCCATCCTCCAAAAACAGCAAAACCGTTCCATCAGACAAGTTGCTGCCCTGCTGATGGAATAACACCATAGGACCCAAGCCAACGAAACAGTAAATAGCCTTTTAGTCTATGTAACATGCATTATTTTATGAAACTACCGTTTGGCCACGTAAAGTGGATGTATTGGCCTTTCCCAGAAGATTCATCCAGACTATTCGCAGAGTGAAAATATGAGGAACGAGAAGGAAATTTAAAATATATGGATTGTATGGCGATAGGATGCCAATGTAGCCACAATTCCCTTGTGGGTTTGATTAGCCACTCTCCCCTTTTCCATTCCAAGCCAAAGGGAAATGTCAATAATGGTAATAATAACTCTTCTTGTGGCCCCGTATGCACTTAGGCTTTAAACTTAGCAAATAACAGCCATATGTTTAGACAAAACCTTCCGCTTTCATGCCAACTTGATAGCCAGCTTTTCATATCAGTGCTGGTGCCAGGTCGATCTGGCATGGTATTATTTATGAGCCGTCGTGTTTCACGAGCCAGATGTCATCTCCTGCAGGAAAACACCACCGTGCAGGTAGCAGGAGGATGCAAAGCCAGCACCAGCTCATCAACCCCTTGCCATTTCCAGCCATGGCAGGAACAGATGAAAAGTGGTCTGCTCACACATTATCTCTAGGAATGAGAAAGCCACATGACTCATGAAGTATCAACAGTTAAGAGCATTTAAGGGATTAGACAGAGCCCCAGTAACCCTGGACACAAAGCCCTGTTTATGAGACAGAATGGATTGAACCAGACAGCCAGCACATGATTGTGTTTGAGCTAAAATGGAAGCAAGCTGTCGGAATGGGTTCCAACGTGCAACGGTCACGAAGACTTGGTAACCATGTGATGCCTCTTTCGGTCACTGGGATCCTTCAGACAGTCTCTCTGTCAGGAGCCAGTTTGGTGTAGTGGTTAAGTGCGGGTTCTCTAATCTGGGAGAACCGGGTTTGATTCCCCACTCCTCCACTTGCACCTGGCTGGATGACCTTGGGCAAGCCATAGCTCTCTGCCAGCTGTTCTCTCAAGGACAGCTTGGGAAAGAGCTCTCTCAGCCCCACCTACCTCACAGGGTGTCTGTTGTGGGGAGGGGAAGGGAAAGGAGTTTGTAAGCCGCTCTGAGACTCCAAGGGAGTGGAGGGCGGGGTATAAATCCAATCTCTTCTTCTTCTTCTTCTTCTTCTTCTTCTTCTTCTTCTTCTCTGTCTCTCTCTCTGTCTCTCTCTCTCTCTGCTCCATTTTCATCATACAGTAATAACTGCAACTGCTGCTCGAACTGGGAGCCCAACTATCAGAATCTACCCAGCAAATGTTTTTTCTTATATATAGAAATCTGAAAGAAAGAAAATACTGCTTTTCTGAGAACCAGTCTTTACTCACCATCAGATTGGATCCTAATAAACATACACGTATCAAGGAAGTTTGATTTTTCTTATTCATGGTTCGGAACCATTCTAGTTATTTCATTGCACTAGGGTTTTTTTTACCTTCTGTATGGGTTTTCTAGTGTAATCATAAGCCACCTTGAAGACTTTGTGAAAAGTAAGTTGAAAACATTCTGCTGTTTGGTCTTAAAACAGTATTTCTTGTTAACTGTGGATATAGCCCTGCAAAAGTTAACCACATGTCACGGCAGTGCTAAGTATATGCTTCAAAAAGTCTCCTAGCGAAATAAATGAGATTCAGAAGTGCATAACTAACACGGGATATGAATATGCCCTTTGTGTCCCAGAAGACAGACTTTGAGAAGATAAGCAGGGCAGGTGGGCTAATACAGACGTGAAATTTAGAAAATGTGGCTAGGAACAGTAATATAAGACGAAGTTGTGCAATGGTTGCATTGGGTGAGCCTCCGAGGCGAGGTCATTTGTCAGCTGGCCTTAAGTAACCTGGGGGATCTCCGACTTCCTTTACCTTTGGTGCAATAAGCAGATGGCAGTTCTGGCTCAAGGATTACTGAAATAATATGTATAAATCAGTCCTTAGGAAATATACTCCAGAAACGTCCTGTTCTGGGTTTTTTTTTTTTTACACAAAGTCTGCTAGAGCCACCCGGCTGTTACTTCAGTGATAAATGTAGGGAAAGAATAGCACAAATGAAATAAGCACGCATCTTTGAAAAGCATCCCTGTGATTCGCAGAACAGCTGGGAAGAATTGTAAGAGGCACCTGTGTGCATCACGTTTATACTGTTCAGTTGCCTACAGAATCAAAACTTGAGAGATGAGTAGACAGACACACTCAGAGAGAGAGGGGGGGAGAGGGGGAGAGAGAGAGTCACAGGTAGATAGATCCCAGTCTAAAGGAGTCCAGGAGGGTAGCAAACCAGGAACATAAAGCCACAGATATCGCTTCCCTGGTAGTAATGTGTCTACCAAAAATGTATTTTAAAGAAGAAGAAGAAGAGATTAGATTTATACCCCGCCCTTCACTCACTTGGAGTCTCAGAGCGGTTTACAAACTCCTTTTCCCTTCCCCTCCCCACAACAGGCACCCTGTGAAGTAGGTGGGGCTGAGAGAGCTTTTTCCCAAGCTGTCCTTGAGGGAACAGCTGGTACAGAGCTATGGCTTGCCCAAGGTCATCCAGCCAGGTGCAGGTGGAGGAGTGGAGAATCAAACCCGGTTCTCCCAGATTAGAGTCCGCACACTTAATTGTCTGACAGCTATGAAGCCTAAAAACTTAAGGCAAAAAAATATGTCATTTCCTGGTACACAAGGGGAGCAGGAAAGGAAGCAACGACTTACAGCAGGTGTGAATGCAATGTCAACAATTGTTGTCCCGTCCTTTCTGGGAAAAGAAACCACGGCGTAACACAAGCAGAGGAGGGCTGCGTGCCTTGAATCCGTCCTGATGGTGCCAAACGCGAGGCAGACAACTGAGGCTGGGATTCCACCGAAAGTGGGACTTTACCTCCAAGCCAGCACCGGGCAGGAGCTGGACGCGTAAGGGCAGAACTCCGGAGGACTTACCTGTGAACAGCGTGGAGCTCATCCCGGTCCCGGAGCTGGAGGCTGAGCGCAGGACGCGGCCGGCGGGGAATGCCTATTGCTCGCGCGTCTCTTTCTACAAACGCTCGTAAGTGATTTCAGCACCACGTCGCTCTGGGCAGCGCCCGCTTGGCAGAGGAGGCGCGCGATTGGTCCAGCCGGGACCCTCCCTGGCTCTGCGTCTCTCGGCAGGGGGAAACCCTCCCGCCACTTCACACCTGTTGCTGCAGCTTTCCGGAGCAGACGATGCAGAAGTCGGCCCGGATGAGCCCAGGCAATGTCTGGCTGGGGAAACGTTGAACGTCAAGGGGTTCCCGAGACCCGCATTAACGAGAGGGGCTGTGGCGCCGTGGCAGAGCATCGGCTTGGCATGCAGGAGTTCCCCGGGTCGGTCCCTGCTGGCATCTCCGGGCAAAAGGACCAGGTTGGTGCAAGGTGATGCTTGCAAAAGAGATCGAGCTGGGGTCTTGGAGAGCTGCTGCCAATCTGAGTAGACAGTACTGGCTTTGATGGACCTTCATGTGTGCACCAAGGACCAACCAACTGATCCGCTAAGCCCAGCCCAACAGTGGCGCCCCTCGGCCCTGCAATTGCTTAACGGACAAGACATTAAGAACATAAGAACGTAAGAGAAGCCAATGTTGGATCAGGCCAGTGGCCCGTCCAGTCTAACACTCTGTCACACAGTGGCCAAAAACACCAGGTGCCCTCAGAAGGTCCACCAGTGGGGCCAGGACACTAGAAGCCCTCCCACTGTTGCCCCCCCCCCAAGCACCAAGAATACAGAGCATCACTTGCCCCAGACTGAGGCCGCGGTCACACGGCCCCTTTAAATCCGGGAGCCCTCCCGGATTTAAAGGGGCCGCATTTTTCAACCGCGGGTTGGGATGTCCATACATCCCAACCCCTGCGGCAGCACCAGCAGCAAAAGCAGCCGCCGCCGCGGGAACAAAGAGGCGGCGGAAGAGGCGGCGGCCGCTGAAGAGGCGGCCGCCGTGGAGCGAATGGCGGCCGTGGCGGAGGCGGCCCCAGCAGCAGGAGAGGCGGCTGTGGCGGCCAAGGACCGCCAGCCGCCTGGGTAAGTTGTGGGGTGTTTTTTTCCCCCCTTTTACACTTGGGCGCATGAGTAGCCATGCGCCCAAGTGTAAAAAGGGGGAAAAAATGGAGGGGGGAGGCCATCTGGACAGCCCTGCTCTCGCAATGCTTGCGAGAGAGGGCTGTCCAGATAACCTCCAATGCGGGTTCCTCCCGCGACTCCCGGGAAAACACTAGTTTTTCCCGGGGTCGGTAAAAGCGGGAGCAACCCGCATTGGAGCCCGCTTCGCTGCGGGACTCGCTGCGGGGCTATGTAGATGGCCCCTTTAAATGTGGGAGGAAGCAGCCCTTCCTCCCGCATTAAGGGGCCGTGTGACCGCGGCCAGTGAGTTCCTATCTATACTTTGTGGCTAACAGCCACTGATGGACCTCTGCTCCATATGCCAGACTCATTAAGACACAATGATTGCTGAAGGTGAAATAGATTACAAATCCAGTACTCTTGCAGGCCAGACCCCACAACTATATCAAATATAAGCTTTAAACATTTTTTATTTATTTACCACTAAATAGTAGTAAGCAATATAAGCAAAAACAAACCAACCAACCATCTGTGGTGCCTTCCCCTTCCCTTGTTGCCCTAAGCCCATGCTTATTTTGCTCAATGGTTAATCCAGAGCTGCTCCTATGATTGCCAGACAGAAGGTAGGGCAAATGGAAATCATGTGAGCAGCAGGGAAACCTGCACAATAAAGGCAGTATGAAATTGGCTCTTACAGAAGAGTACAGATGACAACTAAATAGGAAATGAGATAAGGTTTCACTTTCAAGGGCAGAGTCTCTGGGGGCGGCTAATTCCCTCACAGAGACCAAACAATCTGAGCTCTGCTCTGCTACTGGGAGTGAGTGGAACTGCTGGGGGTGTGTGTGTGTGGAGGAAAAACCACTGAAAATGCCAGGGCTCGTAACCACTGGGGGACAGTTTGTGTCAGGGGAAAGGTGCATCTGCCTAGCGGTTTAATGTCAAATTACTTTCATTGTGATTCTCTGACATGAGTTTTTCTGAAGCTGGTTTGGGTATGTGTCTGTTGTTATGGGGCAGCATTGAAGCTTTAGCTCGTACCTTTCAAACGTCCTCAGAACTTCCTTGAGAATATGGTATACATTAAACAAACCAACGATTCCCCCCTCCTGCCTCCTTGCCGATTAAGTTAATACTAGTGAAGCCTTTCTGGGCAGGCTGGCTGGCTACCTATTATGAGTGGGCCGGAGCTGTGGCTTCCGTGCCTCTGCCCCCCTCCCCAGCCCATCTGCCCTGCCTTCCAGTGTGTGCAAGCAAAGCCAAACACGCTTTGTGTTTAGTCCCAGATCGTGGAATAGACAATTGGTACTCATGGGGCGCGATCATATGCACCCATTTGCGACACGAGAGGGACGATTCCCCGCTGGCTCAAAGTGGCACGATCACACCAGCACATCTGGGAAGCATCCCACAAGTGTTGTCAAACTGTCGCAAGCCGCTTTGAGCTGGCGGGGAATCGGCATAAAAAGCTACCAGTGAAAAGGCAGTAGCAAATGGTTTGCGACGGCCCGGAGCCGGACTTCCCCTGTGTGATCGCGCCAGCGCAAACATGTGGCATCGGGGATCAGGCTTTTTCTCCCCCCCCCCCCAGTATTCACATCATCGGATGACCCCCAGGGTGGAGAGGCAATTCATCAATCCCTTGTTTAAGCAAATAAGCAAATCGAAAATGGCTGGGGGGGGGGGGGAAACCCAACTCGCCCGCAGTTGCGTGTGATCACGCAGCGGTGGTTTGCCCTCGCAGTCCATGGACCTGTGTGATCATGCAAATGCGGCACAAATTGTGCCAGCTCAAATTTGGGTCGATTCCCGTCTGGATTATTTCGCTCGTGTGGCCGCGACCATGGTTAAACAGAATGAAAAAAGTCTCCCTGAGCCAATGAGGCAGTGCAATGATTGGCCCAAACCAGAAATGCTGAGCTCAAAAATGCCAGGAAAGAAGGATCCTGTCCTTGACTCCCCTGTCAGGACCACCTCAGTGATGCTGACTCACGTCCACTTCCCTACCTCCCCTCGCCTCCTGGGAAAGTGAGACCAGACAGGCTTATACCTGCTCACAAATGCTGGAAATAACAGTGTTCAGATATGGAGTACAGCATTCCTGGAAGGACTTGGTTCAGGCCCGATCATGGTTAGTAAACTTTCAGCCATTCATTCTGAGCTGCTACGCAACAATAAAGTTCCACAACAATAAGTTCCGCAGGGCCTGCAAGACGGAGCTCTTCCGCCAGGCTTTCGCATAGGAGCCGCCACCGATGATTCCATCCATTAGCTATATCATCTTTGATGTAATCTGGCCTGAATCAACCCTGGCGGGTGGCAGGGGGGATAGGGAGTTCTACCACTGAGCCGCCGCTTTGATAATCTGATAACATGTTATAGGAAGCTGTTTGAAATCCTGTTAGTCCTAGGAATTCATTTTAAATGTTTAAATTGTTTTAACTGTTTTTAGCGATTTTAATGTACTATTTTTTGGCCTATGAGCCCATGTAAGCCGCCCTGAGCCCATTCGCGGGGAGGGCGGGGTATAAATCGAAAAATAAATAAATAAATAAATAAAGAAGGCCAATAACTGTAACAAAGTTTCCTCTTGTTATACTCAGCCACAAATGTGAATTTCAACATTGATTTAGGTGACTGAGGCTTTAAATATGCAGTCAGTGACTTTATCCAATACTAACCTGATACCCATGCTTCGCTACAGTATTTAAGTTCCATAAATCCAGTTATAACATTGATGATGTGAAGTTTGAAATGTCACATTTGTTGTAAGAATTCTAAAGAAGATTGTAGTGTAAAAAATGAAGTGAGACATACGTACTGGTTTTTCCCCCCTCTACCAAAGGACCTCCCCATAGAATAAGGGGAGACAGAGAATTCCAAAGTTTTGGTGCCACAACTGAGAAGGCCCTTTAATGAGCTGCTACCTTTCTAGCCTCAGATGGGGAGGGCACCCAAAGCAGGGCCTCTGAAGATAACCAGAGTGGATGGGTAGGTTTGTATAGGAGAAGGTATGCTGGCCCCAAGCTATACAGGGCTTTTAAAGGGCAATGTCAGTTCCTTGCATTGGTTCTGGAAGCAAATTGGGAGCCAGTGTCAGTGGAACCAGACTGGAGCAAGATGGTTCCTATGACCTGCTCCAGTGAACACTCTGGACGCAGCATTCTGTACCAACAGTAGCTTCTGAACAGACATCATGGGCAGCCCCATGTAGAGTACATTGGAATGATCTAATCTTGGTGTTACCAGGGCATGCCCCACAGTGGCAAGATCTCCCTGCCCCAGAAGGGCTGCAGCTGGTGAAAGGCACCCCTGGTCGCCAGTGCCATCTGTTTATCCCACAGGACACCTGGGTCCAGGAGTATCCACAAGCTACAAGCCTGCTCCTTTAGGGGAAGTATAGACTCATCCAGAACTGGAGCTATAATCCTTTCCCCTACTAGCAGCCTGTCAATATTTGTTGGGACTGAGTTTCAGTTTGTTAGCCCTCATCCAATCCATCACTGCCTCCATAAAGTTTCCACAGCCTCCCTGACATCTGCTGGAGGTGTGAGGTAGAGCTGGGTGTCATGATGTGGCAAGTTGACGTGGCCAGAGATGAGTATTCCTGAAGCAATTCTCAAAGAGCCAATGTGTGTGGAAGAAGAAAGGGGAAGAAGTGAAATAAAGGAAATGAAGGCAACAAAATGTGGGGTGGGGGCAGGGGTCCGTTGGAGCGGGAGCGCACAGGAGCGCAGCTCCGGGAGTGAGAAGCCCAGGGGGCGGGCACATGACCAAGCCCCGCCCCCTCCTCGGCTTCCCCGAGCAGTGCAGAGGCGCAGCGCCCCGGGGAAAGCCCTGCTAGGGTCTTTATTGTTTTTAATGTTTTGTTTTAATATTGATAATTTTATCATTGTCCCTTTTATGACTGTGTGCTGCTTTTCCAGAGACTTGCTCAAGGTGGCATATAAATTTCCTAAGTATACCATTTTTTATCTGGGCACATGGCACATAAGTACTGGAGAAATTTCACCAACCCTTCAGCAGCTTCCACCCCATCAGTTTGGTGTAGTGGTCAGGAGTTGGACTCTAATCTGGGAGAACAGGGTTTGATTCCCCACTCCTCCACATGCAGCTGCTGGTGTGACCTTGGGCCAGTCACAAGTTCTCTCAGAGCTGTTCTCTCATGAGCAGTTCTCAAAAGACCTCTCTCAGCTCCACCTACCTCACAGGGTGTCTTGTTGTGGGGAGGGGAAGGGAAAGGGATGGGTGGTGCACATGTCCTGGGTATCTCAAGTCTACTTGAAACCTGGTGGTTTCAAGGGAGCAGGAAGAGAATGAGGGTGTGTTCTTTATGCTTCTTTTTATTGCGCAAAGTATTGGATGGGGAAGGGAATGGAGGAAGAGCAGGTCAGTGTCACTCACCTGTGGAGTGGAGCCTGAGGGGTGGGTGTTGCCTCCTGACACACTTCCGGTATGTTAGGGGGTGTGGCATATGCAAATGAGTTATGCAAATGAGTTATGCTAATGAGCTCCTGCACCTCTTTTTCTACGAAATGACCCCTGGGTGGGCGTGAAAAAGTTTTGATGGCAGCAGATGGTGGGTGCAGAAATAAAAGCTGGTAAGTTCTTACATTTGAAAATGACCAAGAATAGATAGCTGTAGCCATATGGGCAGCCAATCTTCAGGTATGTCAGTGATAATCTCAGGTCTGCATGAGTGATACAAAAGTGGGGGACTGTTTGAGGGCCTCGTGAAGTCTTCAAGACTGACTCCTAGGCTTAGGCCTACAACCAGTTTATGGAGAGCTGCCAGTGGCATAATTGGGCTCCCATTCGACAGCTCTTTGCTATTTAGGCACCTGGTCAGGATAGCTGTCTGTCTGTCTCTGTGTTTACTATGATATTCTCATGTCACAGAGGATGGAAGTGGAGTGGCTGGAAAAGAACATTCCATCTTCTCCTTAACTGACGTTTCTATGACCAATGTTGACAGGAAGTGAAGGGGGACTTTGGTCAAGAGAATCAGTGTGGAAAAAATAGTGGGACCGTTGCTTGTAAACATGTGGAGGAGGTCCAGTATGTAGCAGAGGAAGAGGATAACAGACCATGCAGGTCTGGCTGGAGACTTTCTAGCCCAAACAAGAAGAAAGTCCAGATGGGGAACTGAGAGATGTGAGTGCAGTGTCAACAAGAAGGACAGATAGGGAACTACTTTTGGGACTGGTGAGTCATGAAGAGACTGAGATAGAATGTAGGGAAGTGGGTAACCAGTGAGATTGGCAGGTCCTGGAGTTGGATTGGCCTGACAGGCCATCTAGTCTAACCCCATCTCTGCTCAGCACTGTCTTTGGGGCCCTTGTTGGTGTGGCTCATGCGCCACTTAACAGAAACGTCCCCTAATTCTGAGAAATGGCATCCGAGAACTTTGTCATTGTTTTCTGTTATGGCACTAATACGCCACTCATGTTGTGAGCAAAAGGGATTCTCAGGAGGATTACTAACACCCCCTCCCCCTGGCCCCTCTTTCAGGTAAGTGGCTAGTAGAGCGCAGAATGGCACAGGAGTCCAAAAGGGAAATCCCTGGTCAGGCCTGTGGTGAGGTCCCTGAGCAGACACAGCAGAATGAGAAGGTGCCTGTTTTGAGGGTAGGGCCTGCAAGCTTGTTCAGTCCTGTGAATTGTTCATCTTCTTCCAGTGAATTGCGTACTTGAAGCTTCGGAAGACCAGCACCATATTCCACAGATTCCAAACCATTTATTTCAAGACATGTTCTGAGTTTATCTAAAGCTTCATTCCGACCTTAAAAATGTAGAAGTGACGGGAAGTAACAAAGGACCCCGCCTTCGTCTTCTTATTTATTCAGGGCAGAGGCAGCAAGGGCACTTGGCCGAAAGCAAGAGACATGAAAAAGGAGACTGCAGTCTCAGGATGGAGAAATCTATTTTTAAAAAACTTCATTTATACCCTGCTTTCCCCCCCCCCCCCCACTGGGGACCAACAGGGAGTCCGTTTTATCCTTGCAACATTCCTGTGAGGTAGGTTGGGCTGAAAGTGTGCGACTGGCCCAAGGTCATCCAGCAAGCTTTCATGGCAGAGTGGGGATTTGAATGTGAGTCTCCCAGATCCTCGTCCAAAAATGAAGGACATGTTCAACTCAAAGAGGCCATTTTAGTTAAGACAGATCTTGGCATCTTAAGAAAAACTTTGAAATGCTTCATCTCTGATATGGATACAAAATGGCTTAGAACACCATTTTCACCTCTTCCGTTTTATCCTCACAACTCTGTGAGGTAGGTTAGGCTGAGAGAGAGTCATGCAGTAAGTTTCCGTGGCAGGAGTGGGGATCCTACTTCAACACTCTAGCCACTACACCATATTGGCTATCTCTGAGATGTTTTCAGTGTTACACCCATGGTTGTTTTAATGTATAATTCTAACCCTTGTATTTCTGGCTTGCTGGGTGACCGGAAAAAAGCCCACTGGAAAAAAGCCCACAGAACCCCCCCCACTGTCATAAATGCTCATAGGAAAAAAGCCCACGTGGAAATAAGCCCACATACATAAAAGCCCACATGGAAAGAAGCCCACATGGAAAAATACCATATAAAGTGCCATAGATATTTATAATCATAGATAACCATTCATCTCCATTTATGAGAATGAACAGGTATTACCTATAATCCTATATATATCATTGTCTTACACGCTGGCCATTTCCAGCTCTCCCACTGGCTGTACTATGCACTCCATCACCCACTGGCCATTCAATCACCACTTGAGTACTATTGGCTGGGGGCTGGGTCTGCTCCTGTGGGACTAACTTATCCCTCAGTGGCTGTTGCTAGGCAACCAAGCTTGGTTCTGTCAGTAAAAATACAAAGGAAGGAAACCATTCCCAGGCCTTTGTGAGGAACTCATTGGGGCCAGTCCTGACTTGGATTGCCAGCTCCAGGTTGGGAAATTCCTGGATATTTTTTGATGGAGTCTATAGAAGCCAGAGTCTGGGAAGGGGAGAGGCCTCAGCTGAACTGAATGCCATAGAGCCCACTCTCCAAAGCAGTTATTTTCTCCAGGGGGGGAAAGAGATTTGTTGTCTGGAGTTCAGTTGAGATATCTGGTGAGCTTCAGGCTCTACCTGAAGGTTGGCTACCTTAGGAGTGGCAGTTAGTGCTTCAGAGCAGGTCTGCTAGACCCAGGTTCTTGCTGTAGAAGTTGAGAAGTTGCTGTAGAAGTTGAGAAGGTGATTCCAGACCAGTCAAATACTTTCAGCCTAACCTACCTCACATGCTGTGCAGATCAAAAGGGGGAGAGGAGAATAATGTAATCTGCTTTGGTCTCCACTGTGGAGAAAGACTGTACTTGTCCTCCTGGGGAATCATTGCTGCCAATCTTCAGGTGAGGACTGGAGATCACTCAAAATTAAAACTGCTCTCCAGATGGCAGAGATCAGGGGCAGATAACTGTAGGTTGCTGGTTGGCTGGGAAGGAGATATGGTTGCCAACTCCAGGCTGGGGAATTCCTGGAGATTTGAGGGATGGAGCCTGGAGATGGTGGGGGTTTGTGGAGGGGTGGGACTTCAGGCAGGTACAATGTCATAGACTCCACCCTCCAAACTAGCCATTTCCTCCTGGGAAACGATTGTTGTCAATCTCCAGGTGAGGGCTGGGGATCACTCAGAATTAAAACTGCTCTCCAGATGGTAGAGATCAAGGCCAGATAACGGCAGGTTGACAATTGGCTTAGATGGAGATAGGGTTGCCAACTCCAGGTTGGAAAATTCCTGGAGATTTGATGAGTGGAGCCTGCCAAGGGTGGGGTTTGAGGAGGAGTGGGACCTCAGACAAACACAATGCCATAGACTACTCTCAAAACCAGCCATTTCCTCCTTGGGAACCATTGTTGCCAATCTCCAGGGGAGGGTTGGAGATCACTCAGAATTACAACTGCTCTTCAGATGGCAGAGATCAGTTCCCCTGGAGAAAGCAGTAAGGTCTCTGTCATTATACTTTGCTGTGGTCGCCACAGCAAATTGACACTGAGTGCCCAAGGCCAGGGCACCCGCCCAGAGCCTCTTTCTAGAGCCTGTTGTATTTATTTCTACAACGGGCCTTATTCTTAGTTAAATAATAAGTTTTCTATGTTATTAATAAATTAATTAATTACTATACAAAAGTGGCCTTATGAAGAGGCATTTAATGCTCTTGAGTGTAAAGGCTTGGAAGGGAAAATAAAACGCCCGGATCATACCTGGGCTAATCCTTTTCTATTTCTGGTCCCATTGTGAAACTAAAAGATCAGACCCTCCCAACTGCAGGGACTGGTGTGATCCAGCAGGGTTCTTCTTATGTTAATTACATTACCCAGCCTCCTCAGCTGCTGCCACTGCCTCCTCCTCTTTCTCTTTCCTAAATAGTAGAAGTAGTTAAGGCCTCATAGATTGATGAAGCTTAGCTTAAGGTAACAAAACCATAAGACAACATTAAATAACAAATCGCAACAGAAGTGGCAACCATGCCCTGCAGTGCTCTTAATTTCCTATTCCACAGCAGTCATCCCAGTGTGTGGCAATACTCCCTCTAAGGTGTGCAGTCCCGGGAGCAAAAATTCTACATTGTGAGCTACTGGCATTAAAGTTGTGAGCGAGCAATTTGGCTTCTGCATAAATCAGTTTGCTCTGGAGCCATCCTTCCTGAGCTAAGACAAAAATCTATGAGCTGGAGGCTAAAAAACTGTGAGCTAGCTCGCTCACACTGACTCAGCTTAGAGGGAACACTGGTGTGTGGTCTCTGTATAATGAACTGCAGAGGGACCTCGCTTGCCATAAACTAACACTGGCTAATGCACAGGCAGGTCCCCTAATAACATAGCAAAATCATTATTTAATTATCCTTAATAAAATCACAGCACAAATTGTTGCATATGAATATGCTCATTCACATAAATGATGAATGGTTATCCACATCTATGGCGCTTTACATGGTATTTTTCCATGTGGTTTTTTCTGTGTGGGCTTTTCTGTGTATGGGCTTTTTCCCATGTGGGCTTATTTTCATATGGGCATTTTCCCACATGGGCTTTTTTTTCTGTGAGCATTTATGACAGTGGGTTTTTATGTGGGCTTTTTTCCTGTGGGTTTTTTCCCAGTGGGCTTTCCCCCCTAGAATTAGCTTGCTGTTGATATTTTGAGACTCTTAGTGAACAAATAGATGTATGTTTGTTGAAGAACCTAAACCATACCAACAAAGATACCGATATAAAATGTTTTTAATGGTCTTAAATGTTTTCTTACAATTCAAAAGCAAATAGTATGAAAATCTTTCACATTTTTAAACAAAGCCGTGGACCGTTTTAGAAGACATGAATGAACCTGGCTTCATGTTATATGAACCTGGCTTCATGTTAGTTCACTGTCTGATAGTCTGTTTCAATCTGAACAACTGGATGCACCAATATAACGTCCCAGAGGTGTCCAGAGGCATGGAAGCTACCAGCTGTTCATGGGTCCGGTGCCATTGGCTGGCAGAGTGCTTATACTGGTCAGTGCAACATGCTCTGACCCCTTTGAAGCAGGATCAAAGTTGCTGAGCTGGGTGGTCAAGGATTTCCGACTCTCTGTGCTTGCCCGTGCCCTGCCTTGTTTGCCGTGGGGGTGGCTGATGCCAAAGTCACAGCAGCAGGAAAATGCGGCTTTAAATTCTTCTCGGAATTTCCCTGTCAATCAACAAAGAACAGCATGGAAAACAGAACATGTATACGCTATGTTTGTCAATGAATAATGTGTATGCTATGTTTTACAACCTGTATTTATGTATTATTTTGATTTATATCCCGCCCTTCCCGCAAGCGGGCTCACAACAACAAACACAACACAATGATAAAACAGGTCAAGAAATAATAAATAACAATATTAAAGCAATACAAATAAAGCCAATTTAAAACATTTAAAGTGGGCAGTAATGATCTCATACAGCAGCAATAGAGAGGTCAGCTGGTAGATGCCCACTGCCTCAGCCAACGGCCTGGTGGAACAGCTCCGTTTCGTAGCAGGTCTCACAGGGCCCTGATCTCAATTGAGAGTGTGTTCCACCAGGTCTTGGCCCTGGTTGAGGCTAGGCAGGCATCTTTCGGGCCGGGGAAAACCAGCAGATGGCTCTCTGCAGAGTGCAAGGCTCTTTGGGGCACATATGGGGAGAGGCAGTCCCATAGATATTCATGATCCTTTATTGGTCAAGTGGCTGTCCCACATGGAAGACCTCTGAACATGGAGGGACATCTTCAAGCACAATCCTCAAACTCGCTAATAAGTGGGGATCAAGGGTCTGTACTGCCCAAATGTTGCCGGCAAAGCTAGTACCATTAAAAAACAGGCAGGTGGACCTCACAACCACTAGCTGGAACTTAGGCGGAAGGGGAATAATGCAGGCTGCTTCTGTACAGGCAGGAGACCAAAGCAAGGGAAAGAAGAAGAAGAAGAAGAGATTGGATTTATACCCCGCCCTTCACTCACTTGGAGTCTCAGAGTGGCTTACAAACTCCTTTCCCTTCCCCTCCCCACAACAGACACCCTGGGAGGTAGGTGGGGCTGAGAGAACTCTTTCCCAAGCTGTCCTTGAGAGAACAGCTGGTACAGAGCTATGGCTTGCCCAAGGTCATCCAGCCAGGTGCAAGTGGAGGAGTGGGGAATCAAACCCGGTTCTCCCAGATTAGAGTCCGCGCACTTAACCACTACACCAGACTGGCTCTGAACTGAACTGAAGATGCAGATTACTCAAGCCCCATTTTCTCCCACTCATAGGATCCTTTTTGCAGACCCTTTCCGGCTCGAATGAGACTTCCGCAGGAAGAACCAGGTCCAGAGGATGCATAGTCTCAGGTTGTCCCCCTTTAACTCGGGGGGGGGGGGTAGCTGTGTAAGTCTGTTGTAGCGAAATAAAACAGAGGCCTGAGCTTTTATGAGTCAGAGCTTATTTCTTCAGATGCCACAAAGGGGAAGTCATATTCTATATTTTTATAGGGGAAATTGCCAAAGGGGAGGGAGAAAGGGAGGAACCGGAGGCAGAGAGAGGCTCAGTATGCTTTGGCGTTGGCTTTGGTAGATGCAACAAACTGGCATTGGTTTCAGATGAAACAGTGCCGGGGATGAGCTCCCAGAAGAAACTTCTACAGTCACAGCCCCTCTGTTTCAGGCCAAAGCACCTTGCTCAAGCTGAGTGGGTCTCCCAGGATTCAGCTTTCTGAAGCCAGTCCTGGAGCGATACCACCCCCCTTGACCTTCTGCTCTCGCAGGGTGCTTCGCAGCTGAAATCGATGGGGTGTAGCAGTGGCCGTTGAGCATGGAGCTGACTGTACAACACTCAGCATGGGGGGAACCTGCCAAAACCATTCGGCCCTTGCCAGTTACTTCCCAGATTTAGCAGATAACTCTTGCCTCTGTGGAGCCAAGTAAGGTAATTCTGTCTAGAGTGATAATACCTATGTACTGAAAGTACTTTGGACCTACTTTTTCCTAAGGCATAATGACCTAAGTACCTAATACAATTTAAATTGTATCTGTAATCAGGGGTCATTTCGAGCAGGAGCTCGGGGGAGCTCAGCTCTGGGAGTTGGTGCCAGCCCTGCCCCCGGTGGGGGAATGCCTGCTTGTGTCATGGCTGCAGCAAAATGACCCCGTCCCCTGGAAAGGTCCTTGTTCCTCCGACCAGCCTTCTGAAGGCTTCAGCCACCACTGAAGCTATCCTCCCAGAATAGTGGTATTTCCGAGGCTTGGATTAGTAGCTGTCCCCTCTCTGCCAGCCCTTTCTTTCTTTCTTTCTTTCTTTCTTTCTTTCTTTCTTTCTTTCTTTCTTTCTTTCTTTCTTTCTTTCTTTCTTTCTTTCTTTCTTTCTTTCTTTCTTTCTTCTCTCTCTCTCTCTCTCTCTCTCTTTCTCTCTCTCTTTCTCTCTCTTTCTCTTTCTCTCTTTCTTTCTTTTTTTCTTTTTCTCTCTCTCTCTCTTTCTCTCTCTTTCTTTATTTTTTCCTTCCTTCCTTCCTCCCTCCCTCCCTCTTTCTTTCCCCCCCCCTCTTCTTTCTTCCTTGCCTTCTGACATACTTCCGGTGATGTCAGCTGGTTTCACATATGCAAATAAGTTATGCTAATGAGTTATGCTAATGAGCTCCTGCATCTCTTTTTCCACGAAATGACCCCAGTCTGTAATTATAAAACAAAGACAATGGAAACGCTATCCTACTATACCACTGAGTGTAGTTTGGAAACCTTCTTCTAGCCTGCAGAGCCTTCCTCCCACCTAAGAAGCTATTTTTTCTAGAGGAAGCCTCTTTGGAGGATGGTTGGATCCAGACCCTGTTGTTTAAGGATGCAATTCAGTATTCAGCTAAGACCACTCAAGGCCTCAAGCACCAAAAACCATTGGCTGTAGCTTTAGCATGCAGGACTAGGACTGGGTCTTAACTGGGTTACCTGAAAGCTGGGTTCTCATCTAAAGCTGCTGCTCATGCTGGCTCTAAATGCATCCAAGAAGATGATGTTATTCTAACTATGGCTATGAAACTTTCTGGCAAAGTAATTAATTCAAAGCATGGCACATTTCTGAACAGCAGATTGTAATATGAAGACCAATGTAATCATCTGTAACAAATTTCCAGAGTTGATTTGATCAGATATGTTTTTCTGCTACATAAATTACAAAGCTGGGCTCACATTAAAGACTGAACAACATGATTTGACTTTCTATAACATTACACCTGTATCCATACTTACTTTCCTTATAATGTATTTTCATAACAGCCAATCCCAGCATGGATGAGAAACAGATTACTCTGAATCAAAGATGTGGCCCATTTCTTAAAATCAATCTCTAGCAAAAATCCTGTTTTAGCTACTAAGATTACCAGTTGACTGAATTGATTTGTAAAAATTTTATTCTTCTGTATTTTCCAGGTTTTTAACAGTAAACAGATTCAGATGAGAAGCTAACTTCTTAGGTAGATCTTTTTTTACAAAAATGTTGACATTCATCCATCACTAGCTTTGACAAAGGCCAAAGTACACATTAGGTGAGGTAAAGGTTTCCCTTGCTCAAAAGCCAGTCGAATCCGACTCTAGGGGGCAGTGCTCATCTCTGTTTCCAAGCTGAAGAGCAAGTGTTGGCTGAAGACGTTTCCGTGATCATGTGGCCAGCATGACTAGATGCACATAATGCTGTTACCTTCCCACTGAAGCGGTACCTATTTATCTGCTTGCAATTTCTTGCTTTCAAACTGCTAGGTTGGCAGGAGCTGGGGCCAGAGACGGGAGCTTACACTGTCACGTGGCACTCGGGTCTCAAACTGCCGAACTACCGATCTTTCTGTCTGCCGTTCAGTGTCTTAACCACTGAGCCACCGCGGCCCCCTACCAAGTACACATTAGGTAAAGGTTTCCCTTGCTTGAAAGCCAGTTGAATATGACTCTAGGGGGAATGTGGTGCTCATCTCTATTTCTGAGCCAGTGCTGTCTGAAGACGTTTCCATGGTCATGTGGCCAGCATGACTAGACGCCAAGGCGCATGGAATGCTGTTACTTTCCAACCAAAGCGGTGCCTATTTATCTACTTGCAATGTCTTGCTTTCAAACTGCTAGGTTGGCAGGAGCTGAAACCAGAGATGGGAGCTCACTCTGTCATGCAGCACTCAGGTCTCGAACTGCTGAACTACTGACTTTCTGGTCTGCCGTTCAGCGTCTTAACCACTTGAGCCTCTGCAGCCCCTTATAAGTACACATTAGGGGTGTGCCAAAAACAAACAAACAAAAAACCCAGTAATGAACCTAAAATTTTTGGTATTTTCCAATATTCCCAAATCCCAGTACCACTATGGTATTCAGATTCAAGAAATATTCAGGAAACCTGATTTTTTTCCCAGCTCCAGATTTGCAGCATAGTTGCTGGTGCCTCTCCCCACTCAGTCGCAAAAAGATTGGACCAGGAGGTCCAATTCTATGGACCCCCAAAAGGTTCCCCCATCTTCCATTTATTTCAATAGAAGGGGAACATGGCATTTAAAAGATGGTTCCTTTTAAATGCCTTCTCCAAGCCGCGTCAGTCCACATCTGCTTAAACATCTCCAAGCAGCAAGTTCACCTGGAAGACATTTAAAGGGACTGTAAGCCCTTTAAATGACTTAGGAGTTCACTCACTGCAGAGTTGCATGGCTTGGAGAAGGCATTTAAGGAGACCACAATCCCTTTAAATGCCCTTTACGTTTGACTATCTGGTGGCCTCGAAAATCCTGGCTTTTCAGGGCTTGGCCATTTTGGATAGCTGAACAAATACCCTGAATCTGTATCTGGCTGAAAGAATATCCAAAAAATACTGATAAAAAATTTTCAGAATTTTGGGGGGACTTGTATTTAGCCAAAAGCATACCCTTAGTACACATTAGGCCTGGAGAGAGTCCTGATATGTGTGTGACTGTTTACTAAAGACTGTCAACAAAGGCTAATTTGATTGGGGAAATACCATAGGGACTGTGTGCGTAACTCTCCCCCCTTTCTGTTTGCCCAGCATAAACTGTCCCCAAACTGCTATTTGTTCGATTAGAGAAAATAAGACAAGGATATGATAAAAGGAATCATCAAATAACAGCTTGAAGGGAGAGATTTAGATAGGGGAACGGCATGAAGGAAAAGAGTTACCAGAAGTCTCCAGCCTTGTTGAGCTTGTAATCGCTTATAGCATTTTGAAAATAATTGGTGGGCACCACCACAAAATAGCTGCCATGGGGGTGTGACTGCACAAAATGGCTGTCATTGGTACCATGAGACCAATGAGACTGAGAACAACCACACAGTTTTGTGAGTTCCCAGCCAAATGTCATTGTATGACGGAGGTAGCTATTTCATTGTGGGTGCTCCCTGAAGACACAAAGGTGATGCCTCCTAGGCTCTTAAAGCCAGTTTGGTGTAGTGGTTAAGTGTGCGGACTCTAATCTGGGAGAACCGGGTTTGATTCCCCACTCCTCCACTTGCACCTGGCTGGATGACCTTGGGCAAGCCATAGCTCTGTACCAGCTGTTCCCTCAAGGACAGCTTGGGAAAGAGTTCTCTCAGCCCCACCTACCTCACAGGGTGTCTGTTGTGGGGAGGGGAAGGGAAAAGGAGTTTGTAAGCCGCTCTGAGACTCTCTTGGGGAGTGGAGGGGGGGGTATAAATCCAATCTCTTCTCTTCTTCTTCTTCTTCTTCTTCTTCTGAAGCACCTCCTTTCCCAACTAATTGGAGAAAGCCCAGAACTGGCACTTTGCTTTTGGGAAGATCTGTTTTTGAGAAGAAGGAAGTGGGCCTCAGGAAATACACAGGTGGGTGCCACAGCACCATGTTAAAGATCACTGGGTCAAACACACCCAACTCTTGTGCCACTTCATTCTCAAATTGTACCTTCTCGCCCAGCTTTAAAAAACTTGGAAGATCAGTCATAGATCTCCTGGCATAATGTGTTCTTTGGTCCTCTGACTACATCCAGATATGGATGTATATTGGTGGGTTTTTTTGTCTCATATACAAATTTCCTTGATCAACTTACTAAATTTAGGCCCTTGATCAACTTACTAAATAGCTGAGCAACCCATTTTCTCTAAGCTGCTGATCCTGACTCTACGTAAAAACACATGAAGTAGATTTGCAGTTTAAAAAGTTTGCTGATAAACTGATTTCACTGGTTAACAAGGAAGCATGCTAATCAACTTACCGCTGAGAAAGTTATAAATGATTGGATTTGCTGCGCTATTTGCATATACAAGCCAGTGGGAAAATGTAAACCAGGCATACACCGTTTCTCTGTCATCAGCATTGTTAAACATCCCAAAGACCCTTACAAGAAGAGGGAAAAAAGAGAATAAAATAAAGTGAAAGTTCAAACTTTTATTTTGAGAAATTCTAACAATTTATATGCACATCACAAGTGCACCATGTAGAAACTTCTGTTTGTTATCAAGGTGAGAGAAGATCTTTTATAGGCACCCCCTGGGATTTGATCAAGCTAGGGCTCTGTACACCTTAGCATGCACAGAAGCAAGCTTCCATGGGCATAGTCTTAGCTGGAGGAGGAAATAGACATAAAATTCTTCAGCACAACCCACTGAGTATGGGTAAATGCATAGACCCACAGTTGCACACTTGCAATAATACCGAGGAGCTGGAACAGGGAATAGGGGCTGGATTTCCCCCCTCTGTGGCATCTTTCTTTCTTTCTTTCTCTCTCTCTCTCTCTCTCTCTCTCTCTCTCTCCTTTCTTTCTTGCCTTTTGACATACTTCCGGTGATGTCAGGTGGTGTAGCATATGCAAATAAGTTATGCTAATGAGTTATGCTAATGAGCTCCTGCACCTCTTTTTCTACGAAATGACCCCTGGCTGTAGCTACAACCACATGCCTTTTCTTCTGCTCCCACTACTACTATTTGACTGCTATTTTATTGCAATCGCCATACCTATATGCTCATCCAACTAATTTAAACTTGCGAATGGAATCTCATTCTCTTGGTTACTTAATCTGAAGGTATCACTTTCAAAACCATCCCTAATAATGCAGCCAGTTACTTTTAAACCAGAAGAAAACCGCAGTCTAGCTGCTGCTATTTGTGTATGAAGTTTACCTTTTCAGGACATTGAGAATGCTAATTGGCAGATAACAAAGTGCAAAAACCAGAAGAACGGCCATTAGCATACGTGCTGTTTTCTGCCTGGCTCGAATCTGTTTGATTTCAGCTGCCGCTGCACTAATCCTTAGCTTTGCTGATGGCCTCAGCCCACGGGTCTGTGCCGTAGACAGCAGCGGCTTCCATTTTCTCTGAACGGTGGCTGAGGTCCCTGGAATCTAACAGAGCATAGTAATTGGAAACTTGATTATTGCTGTCTGCCCTAAGGGAAAACTCATTATACTGATCGGCTAGCTGAAGCTACAAAGCAGATACATTATTATTAAAAACCATTATTGATTTCAATGCAAGTGAACCATCTGTTTCCCAAATCATTGTCATTTTGTTCATGCATCTTCAGTTCGGAACTTGAAGTCACATTTGTAACAATCAAGGGAGGCCTGAAGACGGAAATCCATAAACATGTTGGCATGATGAGCCATTTTGATGCTGTGCAACAGCTTTATGTGACAGTGTACTCAGGGACGACAGCCATTTCAAGCGTAGGAGCCCCAGATCATGCTGTGGTATCTATGTCCTGTCCCACAGTTGGCTTGCCACATTAGACTGATGCCATCTTCAATGAAGAAACTTTTAAGAGGCAGTATTTGGGGACACACTCTCACACAAGAAATGCAGCTTTAAACCAGCCAGAGTCACATGTTGGACTCCAAAGGTTATCTTCCTGAGACTTGGAAACTATCATATATGAAATATATATTAAAAATTAAGTTCCACAAGTATAAGAGTTAACTAATGAATAGAAGGTTCTCTTAATGAGTTTGAATACCGTGGGGGTGGAGGACAAAAATGAATTCTAGTGGCTCTAACAACCAATGACAGAGGACCGATCCTTGTCAATGTCATTGACATTTCAAAAGAGCCAGATCAATAGATAATTGATGCCAAGTAGGCTTGTGGAATTAAGTCTCCATAATATCTTGTTCACTTTGGCAACTACACTTGAAACACAGAAATGTGTTATTTTTCCATACCTTCTTTTTTTTTTAATTCTTTTTATTGGTTTTTCAGTAATACAGATACATAGAACTGATTAACTATGGGCTCCCTGTCGCTCGGCTAATGCCGTGGCGCGGGCGAGCCGGTTTGCCGCCTCGCAGATTTTGGTTGCTCCGCTCCCGCTCTCTCCAGTCCGCTGGTGTGCTCGCTTGCGACAGAGCACGCGTTCGCAGCTCTGGGACACTGGCCTATTGGTAGCGTGAGGAAGCTGCAGACGAGGTTTTGGCCCGTGGTTCTCGGCGCTGGCAGGTGTGGCAGCACCGCTGATTGCAGCACCCCCCCCCCGTAGCTCGCAGACGCGGCCCTGGGAAAAGCGGCTCTAGCGGTCCTTGTCGCGGCCAGCGGCTCTGGGGCCGGCTGATTGGGGCTTTAGCGGCGGCGGCACTGGTTTCTGCACCCCCCATTCTTGCAGCTCACAGACGCCGCTGCATGTTCTGTTTAAATAGTTAATAAAGTGGCCCTTGTTTAATTCCAAACTGTTGTTTGTCTCGTTATTTCTGCTGGGGTGGCAAACAAGTTGCACAAAGTTATTAACATTGCGGTGTTAGGGAAATGTCACAAACCCCCCCAAAATATGAACTATACTTATCAATAACTAATAGTTAACAATGCTGATAGTTCTGATGTAAGTCAGAGCTAGAAGGTAGTAATTATTGTTTTTTAGAGCGAGCTTGTGATTTCCAGAGGGTTTTGGTTTTGTTTAGGTATAAATATTTTTGTTTGTTTGTTTGTTTGAGTGTTTGTGTATTCAGGTGATTACATGAATGTTCATTGAAGTAGAATGTGATATATAGGTTTATATGGTTGAATATCTGACGCGTATAAATATTCCAGGAATGGAGACCATTTTCCTACAAAATTAGAGGGTTTTGGATAAATGTCTGTTTGCTTGATGTAGCCTGTAATTTTTTTCTATACCTTTCCATCCCTTCTTGTTAACCAACTTGTTTCTACAGAAATAGCATATGAACAGATTACACAATATATATGTTGTATAAAGCGCAATGCAAACGGTTCTGAAATGTTTCCAACACTTTTATCTCTCCATTCTTGGGGATTGTTCAGTTCACTCTTATTAACCCTTGGCTCAAAAGATGAATGAAATATTGAAGAAAATAAGCCACCCTTATCAGGCATCATTACATTTCTGCATCAAATATGTGCGTGGATTGAAGTGCACTTATTATAATGTTCTTGGCTGCATTAATTCATGGACTTTGATGGCTCTGTATAGACTGGTATTAATTTTGAATGCATTATTTCATCTCTATTATACATCATTAACCTACACTACACCATTCTGAATCTGAAATATTTCTTTTGGGGAATAAGAGGCTTCGTGAAATGGATGGCAAAAACACGTTTTGTCCGCTGAGTTATGTAATAGCTTACCTGTCGACACCATAATTTGTGAAATATCTGCAAATAGGCCAACACCATAAGACACAGTGGGGCCATGTACGTTATTAGGAAAAAACATGTGTGGTACAGTTTTGGGTAGACTTCAGCTGCAAAGAAAATCAAAAGCACATCCGTTAGATCTGCACTGTATTTACTGAATGTAAGCAGACCCTCCTAAATATGGCACACACACACATAAGTTATTACTGGACATAACTATATGCGAAGTGAATGTAAGATGACCTTCACTTTTTATGGTATACCTGGGGTGAAAAACCTAGAATGGATTTGAGTAAATACAACATATAGCATCCCCTTATGCTCAGTTGACACTGTTAGTGGTTATTTATCGTTGCAACAAAAAAATCAATGTTATGAACATAGCACAGCAATGCCCCCACATTTTTAACCCACATCATCCAGAATTACAATCATCGGGCAACCACAACCCACTGACCTTGAAGTAGCTAGAAGGCACCGCCATTCTGCTCAAGCAATATTGTGCATCCATAGTCAATTGTGTTGTGTACAGGATCCTTTGGGTCACTGGTACACTAGGACCTAAGTAAAATATATATCTGCTTGACTCTAAATATGGTACAAGGAGATAGCAATTCGTTCTCTGTCATGAGGACTAGTCTACTTATCATCTTCTAAGATATAGAAGGATCAAATTGTTTCCTTTCACTGTCCTGTGTCAGACAGTGGGGCCAGAGGGCAAAGCTAAGGCACTGGAGGGTTGTCAGAAACTGGAGGGTCAGAGAATCTTGGGAGAATTCTACCAGTTGGAAAGCCCAGGAGAGAAACTGAGGAGTAAGTAGAGGCAGGGGTGTTTTTGGGCAGGAACGCACAGGAACGGAGTTCCGGCTGGCTCCTGAGTTGGCCACACCCAGCAGGAACTCATTAGCATAATAGGCCACACCCAACAGCAGAAACTCATTAGGATTGGCTACATTAGGGGTATGTGGCCTAACAGGCAAATTAATTCCTGCTACAAAAAGAGCCTTGGGTTTTGACAACAAATAAGGTAAAAAGAATAAGAAGCAAAAGGTGGGTGTGGCTGGATGACCACTCTTCTGGTAACATGGGGGTGAGGCCTAATATGCTAATAAGCTGTGCTGTCAATGGTATGGCCTAATATGCTAATGAGTTTCTGCTGTTGGGTGTGGCCTATTATGCTAATGAGTTCCCGCTGGGCTTTTTCTACAAAAAAAGCCCTGAGTAGAGGAATCAAAGTAGGTGGAAAATAACTAGAAGCTGGGTATTGCAAGCCCATCTCTTAAAGCACTTCACACATTCTCATTCAAGCTCTTAGGCAAGAGTTTGTGGAGCAATATTAGCAACTCCTTTTCCCCTGCTGATGGTTGTGGGTGGGTTTCAGTTCAGTGTCTACTGCAACTGTAAACTCTTACAAAGTTAATCTGTATAATTCTCATAAAACAGACCAGAAGGAGTAATCTTTCTCTTAGCACACAGTATACATAATACATAAGGAGATTATGTTAACTCTCTAGGGCTCCAAAGCACCAAACCTCAACAACATGGCCATGAGAGAGAACAGGACTGTAATTGGACATTTTACTTCAGGGGAAACGACTATTCTTTGAAATATTTGAGCTCTCGGCAGCCCAGTGGATGAACTAAGAAATCTCATCAAGAGTCACCACCTGCCTGCACAGTGACCTTCAGGCAACAGAGTGCGAGTATAATTGCAGCATCTATTTCCACAACCTTCAGAGGTTTGCCGCTTCTGATTATCACAATTTAAGAAGGGGTTATTTAACAGACAAAAATATAGATGGTGCCAAACTGTGCACAGGTTGTTGATAGATCATGGTGGAAGGAGAAGGTACATTTCCCTTTGAAGTGGCCTCTGAGAGGGTGAGCATTAGGAACTGAGACTTCAAAGAAAACCCAGCGTACATACTTTGCATAACAGTAGCTTAGGAATCCTTGCCCTTTAAGCAAAAACAAGAGATTTCTCTCATGTGGCAGTAATTACAACTTGCTGACAAGATGGGAAGAGTGAAGGTGCTGGAGGCCTCTCGCCTCAAGGCCGGCCGGCTCTTAGATGTGGGATGCTGAGAAGAAACATCAGGTGGGTCTTCAGTACCCAGATTAACAGTGCAATCCTAAACAGAGTGACAGTCTTAGAAGGGTGTCAATGGTCTTGGAAGGGTGTAACTCTGCTTAGAATGGCACTGTACATTCTTTTATCTCTACAGGGCCAATTCAGAAAGTCAGAAGCCTCCAAGGGGTCTGTGGATAAATGATGTTGCTAGTGGACTCATGACTGAGTGAAAGGTAATTTGGTGGAATCAGTGCATGCAGTGGCTGTGCTTTTCATGAGTGTAGGGTTCTTGGGGGTGGGAGAGGCTGTGATAGTTAAAATCATGGCCACTGCCTGTGGACCCCCACGAGGACATCAGTTCGTGCAATGGGCATGCTTGCACAATACCCATAGAATTGCAGTCCGGCTGTTGGCCCCATGTGGCTTGGGTGTTGCAATGCATCTGAACTGGGACAAACAGTGCAATCCTAAGCAGACTTATACCCTTCTATGCCTATTGACTTCAACAGACTTAGAAGAGTGTGACTCTGTTTAGGATTGTACTGTAGGAGTCATTACTGTCATAAACCTGCATGACAGTATAAAAATAACTCGAATCCATTCATGGGGGCCCTGACATATTAAGAAGTCTTCTTCTTTTTTAAAAAAAGCTCCAAATTTCTAAAGCAAATTGAATCTAACACTCTTCCATGAAGAAAAGGTGTGCTTGAATTCTCAATCGACAGCTGGGGCACGAGTGCAAATGACTCTTCCAACACTTTTACTATTCTGGGAAGGGTGAAATATAAACCATGGTGTCAGACTTCTAAGAGGGCAGTTACAGTGGCTGAGGACAGACTTGCAGCCTGCCTCAGGATGGCAGCGGGAGCAAAAGCTGCAGGGGAAAACTGGCTCGGGGTTGCGCGTTCCCACTGGCCAGTTTCCTGCGGGAGCAAGCCGGAATTGAGTGTTCAGACTGCTGCAGAGCAGCCCCGGGTGGGCCGGCCTCCGCGACTCATGGTGAGGCCATTTCATCAATATGCACGTGGGTGCCTATGAGCATGGCTGCAGCAGCACTCTAAAATCTCCCCACCTCCTGTATTGGGGCTGCTTGTGTGCATGGGTGCATGAGCGCTCATGCGCATCTCTCCGCAGCGGCGCATTCACGCCGCCACCTCCGCTTGAATCCCACCTCCACCCGTCCACACAGCTGGGAAGCGGGATCCAAGTGGCAGACGGCCCCTGGACACCGCTTTCTCCTGGTGTCCTTCTGAGGCAGCGGGGAAGCGGCTCCGAAGTGGCTGAGTACAGAAGGGAACCGGGGAACAGCTGTGGCTGTTTGACTGACTCCCTTCCCCTGCTTCTGAAGCGGAGCTCTCCCGCTCCACTTCCCTAGTCTGTCCTCAGCCAATGTAACCCTATGCGGAATTGCTCCAGTCCATCTTTGTCTTTGGCCTCCTGTATTGGAAAATAAAAGAAAATCTTTCTAAAGCAATCCATGGGTTATTGTAATACAGAGAAATATCTGAGTCTGTGTGTCTTTCCATCCCAGTGCTGGTAACACTACTACTTTATTCTGAAGCTGCTGTCTCCTGAAACTGCAAAAGCTATGTGATATCACAGCCTGAAATCTTCGCTATTGTATTTTGATTGATCTGTATGGTCTTCTGGAAGATCCCAGGCCAGAAAAGCATCTGGCCAGAAAATCACCTCCACATAAATACTCTTGACAGCACAGTTCAATTTGCTTTTTTTTTTCATTGATACATCAGTTCTGCAGGCAGCTATGTGGCAAGGCCCACAGGAATTCAGGGGCCATTTTCAACAGTACCACGTGATATGGATTCTAGTAGAAATGTTAATATTTATTTATATATTTATTATTTAATTTCTAGGCCGCTCTCCCCACATTTTGCAGGTTCAGAGCGGCTTACAGGACCTGGTGTACCAGGATACATTTACATTGAAAAGTTAAAAATATAAACATACATAATTAAAAACAATAACAGTTTAAAGTGCTCAACAATCAATAAACAGATGGCATCTCTCAGATGTGCTAGGTGCCATATCCCAGTGGCAGATGGTAATATCAGCGGTCAGACATAGTAAAGATCAGGGCTATTTTTGTAGAAAAAGCCCAGCAGGAACTCATTAGCATATTAGGCCACACCACTGACAGCACAGCTTATTAGCATTAGGCCACACCACCGTGTTACCAGAAGAGTGGTCATCCAGCCACACCCACCTTTTGCTTCTTATTCTGTTTACCTTGTTTGTTGTCAAAACTCAGGGCTTTTTTTGTAGCAGGAATTAATTTGCATGTTAGGCCACACACCCCTAATGTAGCCAGTCCTAATGAGTTTCTGCTGTTGGGTGTGGCCTATTATGCTAATGAGTTCCTGCTGGGTGTGGCCAACTCAGGAGCTAGCCAGAACTCTGTTCCTGTGCGTTCCTGCCCAAAAATAGCCCTGTTAAAGATGTTATGAAGGGGGAGGAGAAAAGAAGAGTGGCAGCCCCTATTCAAACGCCTGGCAGAAGAGCTCCGTCTTACAGGCCCTGCGGAACTGAACCAAGTCCCGCAGGGCCCTGATCTCCTCCGGGAGCTCATTCCACCAGGCCGGGGCCACCACTGAAAAAGCCCTCCCCCTCGTGGCAGCGAGCCTGGCCTCTCTGGGGCCAGGTGTAATCAAGCGGTGTTGGTTAGATATATAGACTCTGTATCTGTTAGTATGTTTTTTATCTTCGTATGTTTTTTCTTGTTTGTTTTTTTCCCCCTTCAGTCTTGCTTTTGTTTTCTTTTTCTTTTCTTTTCTGGAAACTTAGTAAAAATATTTTTTTTAAAAAAAAGTACCACGTGGAAACTTTTTCCATGGGGTAAGATGTTCGACTGAAGTGGCCCATCAGATATGAAAGCTTGCTTTCACCTTTGGACGATAGTTCAAGGACTACTTGCAAAAGCTCAACTGAAATCAATATGCAGTGAGCTTTTTCCCCCAGATTTAAAGTTTTAAAAATGCTTATTCAAAATATATGAAAATGCATTCAGTTACAGAGTAACAGAATATGACAAGGAGAAAAGAAGGGGGGGGGGAAAGTGAATAAAATCAATTGTGCAATTTCTTACTATTGTTTTAAGGAAAATATCTATATATCTATTTCCCAAGTATGCCCCACAGATTGGGAAGGAATAAAGGAAGAGGAACCTAGGAAAACTATTTGAATGGCCATTCTAATTTGTATGCTATACTATTGTTGTTGTTCTTGTTTATAGCCCCCACCTTTCTCACTGGGTCTGGGAGTCAAGGCAGATTACAAGTATAATTAAATTAGAGAAAAACTTTTTGACAATCAGTAGATGAACTGAAGACAGCTCAGGGAATTAGTGTAGCAGATTTTTGCAAAGTCATGGTTTTATTTAATGCCACTCTGCCATGCCTGCTCCTGACCCTGCTCCTGACCCAGCCCCTGCAGAACAAGATCAGGCTCCTTTAACGGACCTGGACGTAAGTCCTGAGGAGTCAAGCCGGCAGCAAGAGCCACCTGAGATTGATCAGGCTATATCTGGACCAAGTGAACTCCCTGAATCTCTACCCCCTGTCAGCCGGCTCCGTGAAAGGAGACGCCAGGAGCTAAGAAACAGGAGGAGTGAGGCACGCATGCGGGGGAGACGAACTCTAAGTCCGGAGTATTAGCAGAAGCAGGACTGTGTCTGGCAGCTGCTAATTGTGTAACAAGCCGGCATGCTATATCAACAGATCACTGGCCCCTAGCAAAGCGTGCTGGCAACGAATGATCGTCCTTGACGAGACCTCGCCCTGCACCCTCCTGACTTCTGTGCGTTCCTGTGGACCCTTGACCCGGCTTTGGACCTCGGACCTCTGACTCTGGACTCTGGAATTTGCTTTGTGGACTTTGACTTCGGCGTTTTGGCTCTGTTCCTGTTGCTCTCTCTGGCTATCTGACTCTTGGCATTCCTGTGATGACGCCTCCCTACTTTGTCCTTCGGCTCTGACGGTAATTTACGGCTTGATTACTGGACTGTTGAATAACCTTTGCTCTGCAACCTGTTTAACTTCCTGCCTGCTGAGAAACTCCTGGCTGACCGCCTGACCGGTTGCATCTTCTGCCTTGACCCAGAGGCTCTGTCATGATAGCTGAACAAGCCTACTGTATATGATTCTCCCATCTTTATAGGAATCTATGCATAACGACAATGGCAACTAAATCCCAAGTCTATGGGGCCCACCACTCACCTCCCCAGTGCTCATCACAAACAGTGAACAAGATGGTTTTGTTGGCCAGTCCTGGCAATACACTGCTGCACTCCATAACAATTGCCTGGGGGATCATTATAATGCAGGACACAATCCAGATCACGACAATGCTCTTCCTCGCTCGCTTGGCTGTGCTTTTAAACATCAAAGGGTGACAAATTGCATACCATCGATCCAGTGCAATGCAACTGAGCGTCAGCACAGAAACAGAAACTGACACGGTCTGGGAAGAAAAGCAAAACATTAACCAGGCTTCTCCAGTCCATAGCTTCTAGGAATCATGGTGAAACTACTGATCAAGGGGCGTAGACTTTTGGAAATTCTGGGGCTAGGGCTCCTTATCGCTCGGGCAATGTTCTCCCCCCCCAAACCGCTGGGCCTCCCCAGGCCTTTCCAAGGCTCGCCAGCCGCTGCTGCCGGTGCCTCTCTCTCCCCCCCCTTGCCACCCCTTCCCTCTTCCTCTCCAGCAGCGGCAGCCGGGCCTCGGAAGGACCTGGGGAGGCGCGGCGGCAGGCACTCCGTTTTGCCGGGGGTGGCTGAGCCCCCCCGGGAAATTTCAGGGGTGGCTCGAGCCCTTGAGCCCCCCCCCCATACTCTACACCTAAGTACTGATCAAATTAAAAACTGTAACCAAAAGAGAGCTTTCTCTTAGGCCTTTAATGATTACTTCAGATTGATGAAGCAAGATGGTGCAGGCCGTGCAGTCGCTCTCTGCTGCGTCTTTTGATAAATGCCATAAAACTGCCATTTAACTTTTAACTTTTGCTAACTGTCTAGACTCTAAGTGGATAAGAAATAGTTTTTGGAATCCCACTCTTCCCCCTTTTAATCAGTCTTTGACTCCCAGCTGGTTTATCTGGCTGTTTTAGCTGATATCTTTGGCGGCCTCCTGTGTGTTTTCTCCAGGCAATGGAACAAGGTAATTTGTGACAGCTGTGAGATTCTTTCAGATCAAATTGCACTTCTCATTCCAGGGGCCCAGTCCAGCAGATGTTAGTGGCAACTAAGATGCATGGAAAGCAATCATTCTGTGAATTAACGTCGTATGGATGGGAAATTTTTCTGGAATCTATTTGCCTTCTTAGCACGTTCCATTTCCTTTCAGTTATTGCAGCTGGGCTGAATTTTATTGTTCTTCTGGTTATTGTTTCAAGGTACGTTCATAATGCAGTTTGTACTTAATGTGTGTTTGACAACAGAAGCTTAACAACTGGTTTAAATTTGGACACAATGGAACAAACAATCCTTTTTAAAATTGCATTATTCCAATTTGAAATGGGAAGTCTTACGGGATGCACTAATTTCAGATTGAAAAAACCCTCCTCCGTTACAGTGCCTTACATGTATAGATTCTGTTGCATTGCTCTCTTTAATGTAAGGAACACCCCAAACCTGGAAAAAACGATACCTGCAAATAAGGGATCACCTTGCAGAGGCTGTCCCCAAGGAACCATGTCTCGGTGATGTCCACCACTAAGGTTGCTGGAAGACACGTGATGGTGACAAGGACATCTGCCAGGGACAGGTTGACTATGAAATAATTGGTCACCGTCCGCATGTGATGATTCTTCCACACTGCGACACAAACTGAGTTTTGCAAAGAAAAATCGATACGAAAGAAAATAAAAACCCACACAGAAATCGCAAGTGGAGTTCAAAGTGATGCTTCCTCCAACTCATGATGTACTCCCCATGCATGCCCCCTCCACCCCTGAAATGGAATTAGCTAAGCTAACATAAATTTAGGAATATGCATGTGCCAAAATAACGTATAGTTCTGCCCTGAGCACCTGAAACTGCTGTGCATACCTCTTAAAATAGGACATAATCTTTCATCATTACTCATTTACACTAAGGATCTAGTGCTACCGCTTCAGGCTAAAAGGAATGTGAAAAGAACATTTTTTTTTAGAGTTAGTAGATTTTATCATGAGGAAAGTTTGACATTTATTGAAAATATTTTATATCCCAATATAAATACTGGAGAGACAGGTTATGACAATAAAAATCCGTTTAAAAAGCCACTCACAACACAGCAATAAGATAAAAGGATGAAAGAGGCATAAACAGCGGAAAAATACAATAAGACAATTTAAAATAGCATCAGATGAGACCAGGAAACACACATTAATAACAGGACAATCTGATAAAGCAATAAATAACTGCCCACAAAGTTCTAAAAAGCTGTAGAGAATAAAAACACCTTTGCCTCACACCCTACAAACTTGTAACGGGACTGCCAGTTGAGCTTTTGCAAGGAGGGGAAAGTCCCCATCCGTGCTGCCTCCCTAAGTCTGTGAAAAAGCAGACCCTTTGCTGGTGGGTGGGTTCACACAGGAATTCAAAAGATATGATAATCAGCTCTCATGCTCAGAAAGAGCCTTGGAGATCAGAGGGAAATCTATTCTAAAACATCATTTTCGCCCAAATTAAGATTTGATCTCACGATAAAGTCATCAAAGAAAGTAGGATTGCTAGCAAGTGCAGTTCTAAGAATTCAGAACTGCAACCTGCTACAGCTTCTTACAGATTCAGTCTGAGAACTTATAGGTATGGAGATCTGAAATAAAAATGACCTGTAAAATCATTGTTGTTCTTTAATGTGTGCACTTTTAAGTTGTGATTTGTTTTCACCATAATAACAAATAACACTGATTAAAAATTTGAGAAGTATTTTTTTATTGGCAACCCTTACCCTATTACTTTTATGTTTTTATAAGATATGATGAGGTTTAACTACCTAGCTAAAATATAGGGCAACAGGTTAAACACAACTGCAGCTGCTTCCCGCCCTTGGACCAAAGTGGCTGCAATTCATGCATTTGGCCACAGCGTGTCAGCAGAGGCTGGGAAACAGCAAGAAGTCAAGCAGCCAGCTTGTTTTTCTCCCCAATACAACTCTTGAGAACTTTTTTGCCTCTGGTCAAGTTTTTCCAGCAGGGAAAGAGACTTCCCAAGGGCAAGGTTGCTTTTCTGTGCAAAAGAAAGATATATGCGATGGGCCAGTATAAAATCCAAAACCAGCTGCATGCTACTGTCAGCTGCTAGGCGGCATTTCCTTCTTTCACCTTATCTGTCAAAGTGGCCACTATTTCCACCCTGCCTTTCGTAATTGTCAGGGGTCCTTTCATAGAAAAAGAGGGGCAGGAGCTAATTAGCATAACTCATTAGCATAGCTCATTTGCATAGGCCACACCACCTAGCATGCTGGAAGTGTGTCAGAAGGCAACACCCAACCCTCAGGCTCCACTCCACAGGTGAGTGAAACTGACCTGCTCTTCCTCCATTCCCTTCCCCATCCAATACTTTGTGCAATAAAAATAAGCGTAAAGAACACACCCTCATTCTCTTCCTGCCCCCTTGAAACCACCAGGTTTCAAGTAGACTTGAGATACCCAGGACATGTGCACCACCCATCCCTTTCCCTTCCCCTCCCCACAACAAGACACCCTGTGAGGTAGGTGGGGCTGAGAGAGATCTTTTGAGAACTGCTCATGAGAGAACAGCTCTGAGAGAACTTGTGACCGGCCCAAGGTCACACCAGCAGCTGCATGAGGAGGAGTGGGGAATCAAAGCCGATTCTCCCAGATTAGAGTCCAACTCCTGACCACTACACCAAACTGAGGGGGTGGAAGCTACTGAAGGGTTGGTGAAATTTCTCCAGTACTTCTGTGCCATGTGCCCAGATAAAAAATGGTATACTTAGAAAATGTATATGCCACCTTGAGCAAGTCTCTGGAAAAGCGGCACACAGTCATAAAAGGAACAATGATAAAATCATCAATATTAAAACAAAACATTAAAAACAATAAAGACCCTAGCAGGGCTTTCCCCGGGGCGCTGCGCCTCTGCACTGCTCGGGGAAGCCGAGGAGGGGGCGGGGCTTGGTCATGTGCCCGCCCCCTGGGCTCCTCACTCCCGGAGCTGTGCTCCTGTGCGCTCCCGCTCCAACGGACCCCTGGTGATTGTAAAGAGATGAGGTCAGAGGTAGAGGTCAGGGCACAGCTACAAGGCACAAGTATCTGTGTGACTGGTGGAAGTGGTGAGTCTTGTTGGTGAGTCTTTGACAGGCCCTGGTTAAGAGAGAATCCCGGGCACTGCATGTTCATCTGAGGTCCCCCTTCTTCTCGCCACACTCTGTGCCCATGGCGTTTTTAAAAAACTCAGTTGGAAAAAAGCAGACATTCATTGTGTCCACAGCGCAGCGAGTCACAGCCAATTTATAGCAACCCTGGACTTCCTTGGTGGTTTCCCATCTGAATACTAACCAGGGTTGACTCTGCTTAAGTTTATGAGATCAGGCGAGTTTGGCGATCCAGGCCAGAGGAACTATACATGCAATCTTTTAAAAAGGCCTTGGTATTTGCCATCGAAATTTAATGCAGCAATATTAGGCTGGATCCTATAACATCCTCCCACCAGTTCTCCCTCCAACAAATAAGGATTTTTCTCTATCAGAGGAAACCTCTCTCCATCAGAAAAAAGTCACTCTCTGTCGATGGCGGTCTTTGTCCCTTGAAAGGATACTTATCAGGAATCATATGGTACAATTTGGTGAAGTCATGTGACCCAGCCCTTTTTGTCTCTCTCTCTCAAAAAAGAATCATTTGCAAATGTCCAGAGGGACTACTTTTCTCTAGGGTTGCCAACTCTGGGTTGGAAAATAACGGGAGATTTGGCGAGGGGGTGGAGCTTTAGGAAGGTACAGTTTGGGGCATAATGCCATAGAGTCCAACGTCTAACACTGCCATTTTCTCTGTCACCTGGAGATCAATTGTAATAGCAGGAGCTCTCCAGCCACCACCAGGAGGTTGGCAACCCTACTCTCATCACACCATCCAGGCTATCAGCCGAGCTCCTAGTACATTACTGGTATATCTGTGTTGTGAGGAGAGAAGGGGATAAACACCAATGTTAATGTGGCCCTTCTATGCATTGCCTGGAGAAGTCACACATTCTCTGCCGCACACGCCCTTTCAAAAAGGAACCGCTCTGTGAGTACTGTAGATACTATGACTGCATGGCTGTGCTTCCCATGGATCCAGATCAGAGACTTCTCTGGGGCTGATTCCGCACCAGTGCTTTGCTTCCCTTTCCTCCTGGGTTTAATTGGTCCGAATCAGTGTGCGTGTTTCCGCATTACATGAATCTGACCCGGGTTGATGCTGGTTCTTCATTTCCGCATCTGTCCTTGCCCCGAATCTTGAGCCCCTCCTGTCTCCCCCCCTTTTAAATGTAGGCGGAGTTGCATTATGATGTTGTGACACAACAAAGCCGTGAATGGCCATCTGAGCTTCCAAGCCCGCGAAAATCATCCATGTAAGGAAAAAAAATCTTGCACCAGGGTTGGAGGGGAAATGGAGGGTGAGAAAGGGATGGGAAATGGAGGGGGAACATGCAACACTAACACATGTAACCCCTGCAAAAATTGTGTCCGCACCACCACGCCACCCGCAGTACATTGACCCCGCTAAAAATGTTAACCACACAACGATGGATCAATGTCTTGTCGTGTTGTTGCAATGCAACGGGGGGGGGGGGGGGGAACAGCTCACGCTGTGCCTCAAAGCCATCAATACATATTTTTATAGTGGCATGACTCAGGCACGACTTTTGTGCAAAAGATGCAACACCGAAATGTGGAGACATCAACAACAAAGGTACATTTAAAAAAAGACATTTAAATGCCAGTCAATGGTGGATCAATGTCATGTCATGTTGTTGTAACGCAACAAAGCGGGGAACAAAAAAAACCTTGCTTGCGCCAGGGCGGGAAAGGGGAGAGAAAGAAGCAGAGGGGTGTTAAAGGGGTGGAGCAAGAAACCCCGATTTCGGAGTTCCCCACTTGAATGCCCTGACTTCACTCCCGTGGCAAAAAACCCCCCTGAAAATCCTGGAAACGGAAGATCTGGGGGAAACAATGATTACATTCAGGCCAGCTGCAGACCCGGAGCAACAAGTGGGGAACTGTTGCTCTGCCCCAGATTTTATCGGGGAGTGACGCCGGAGCAATAACTAGTGCGTCTTTACGTGAGAGAGAACTAGATTTGTGGCTCTCCCCTTTATCACATTTCTAATGGAGCATGGTCGGTGGGCACTCCATGTGTATTGGGATACCCCAAACAGTCTGATTCACACACTCTTTCCCACTTGTCCTGAGAGGAAAGAATCTCACTAATGGGTCACTGCCACATTAGGGCTCTTCATGTGGACTGAGCACATCATGTTACATTATGTGTGCGGCAGACAGTGCAAGCCAATTCTTCTATCACATGAAGACTGTAACAACACAGGCTCGTGCAAATTGGCTCCCACGTGATTCCTTACGAACCACACAGAAAATCTTATCATTTGATCCTTTTCGTCAATATAACTTTCTCCGTTTTGCTTCAAATGGCAGAACAGCTGTCCTTCCAAGCAGAAGGGAGAAGAACTGATATTTCTATAACAGCATAGGTAAACAAAATTGCATCCCTGGGACAGATTTGTTCTTGAACACTAGACAGGCAATAAAACTCCAGCAAACACTGGGTGTAATGAACCTAAAAGCAATTCAGATGCAGACGCCTGAAATCCATGATGGATGAGTGTTCCAAGAGAAGAGTGCATGTAGTGTGTAATGTTTATACCTGTGGGATCTTGGCGATAAATCCAAATATCTCTTTCAGGCCCATGAAGCAACTTCAGAACGGATCCCTGTGTCTTCTTTTAGGAAAAGCTGTCTGTGAAGAGACCACCTGTCATTTCCTCAGAAGCACTTTCCTGGCGGTATTTTCTTTGGGGGGCTGTAACTCAGACCCTGTAAATCCAATCCTCCCCAAACTTGGAGGGCAGGCAGTGGAGAGTCAGCTGGAGATCCCCTGTGGGTTTGGTGCCTCTAGAACACTGGGGGGGGCTGTTCTACCACCTCATAAACCTCATGGATGGAACCAGTTTGTTTGGCCCATACACGTTCATGACGGTTCAAGGTTTGCAAACCAGGAACTCCATAAACCAAACCACATTTTCCCAGTTTGTGTCCATCCCTATTCAAGAGCATCTCCAGGAGAGACAGCACAAAGTGGCAATGTACAGAGCCACTACACATCAAGCGGCGAACAGTTCTGAGCTCAGACTGCCTGTGTTTTCCCTTGATATATTTATTTGTAATAATGTTTGGCCTCGATGCATGAGCAATCTTGTAATTTGAAAAGGAGGGGGCATCCAAAGACCAGAAGTTGTGAAAAAGAGAATTAACACTGCTATTTATGCAATTATTGTCAGAGACTCTAGTAATCAGCACTCAACAATGTTCCTTAAGCAGGATCAGTTTATTATAGTTAGGTTACTACATTTCTCTAAACACTGTCTGTGTTAAGACGAAAGAGGGAAAGCAGGAATGGGATTTTATACAGGGGTCAAACTAGGGTGTCAGATGGCTACAAGCCAATGAATTCCAGGTTACCCTTGTGCAGAAAATAACGGCTCTTGGTTCCCAGTTGGAAACTGGGACCTCAGTTGGAAACTTGATTCCCAGTTGGAAGAAGAAGAAGAAGAAGAGATTGGATTTATACCTCGCCCTCTACTCCCCAAGGGAGTCTCAGAGCGGCTTACAAACTCCTTTTCCCTTCCCCTCCCCACAACAGACAGCCTGTGAGGTAGGTGGGGCTGAGAGAGCTCTTTCCCAAGCTGTCCTTGAGGGAACAGCTGGTACAGAGCTATGGCTTGCCCAAGGTCATCCAGCCAGGTGCAAGTGGAGGAGTGGGGAATCAAACCCGGTTCTCCCAGATTAGAGTCCATGCACTTAACCACTACACCAAACTGGCTCTCTAACTGGGACCTCAGTTGTGGGACCTCCTCTCTCGTTGCCTCAATCTGACTCAGGTCTTTCAACACCCCTCCCTAAATCAATGGTTCTGGAGTGGGCAAGCACTTCTCATCTCCCACAGTGAAGACAGAGGCAAAAAATGCATTTAGCTTCTCAGCCATTTCCCGATCATCCTTCAGCAATCCTTTTACCCCTTGGTCATCCAAGGGCCCCACTGCCTCCCTGTGTTGGCCTGACTGCTCTCTTATTTATTAATATTTGGGGAAATATTAGCTCTTAACAATATGCAGCCAACACGGGATCTTGCCAATGTATACAGAGGCGGCACTTCACCGATGCTTCTCAGGAACTGACACAGACTCAAGTTAAGGTATAAAAGATAGATTGTTTACTAAAATGCAATAAAAGGTTCATAACAATGTTGCACTATCATTCACACAATTATACAGAACTAGGAAATGAGGTAGAAATACAGAGACGTTCGCATGAGCAGGGTATTTGATGGTTTCCGTCGAGGGTGATATTTACCTCTATATGAATCAGTGGAATCCGTCTGGAAAAATGAAGGAAAGAAGTCTTCGGGAAGAGGACAAAGGATCGTGGCTCTGAACCAGCAGAAAGCCACGTGGCAGACCCCAGTGGTGCACCCAAGGGTCCATGAGGGAGGAAGGGAGATAAACAAGGAATAGGACTAAGCTGGAATGAACTTGTGATTCTTGGGGAGCAGCTTTTATTGGGAGGTGGTACCTGGGAGGATGGCATGATATGATGCCATCTCAAGAGAGCCTATAGATGGTCCATTCTCTGTCTCTAGCCACTAAGGGGGTGCTATAGGAGTGGTCAATATTCAGATCTACCTGATGGTCAGGACAGGATGTTGACGTCAGCTGCATCTGCCATCTGTCTTCAGGATGACAGGAGTGCTGGGCATGGGAACCAATTCTCAGGAAGCACCCTGCTGTCTTTGGGCCCAGGTGTGAAGTCCTTTGATGTAGCGAATGGAAATGAGGTCTTGCAGGAGGGGGCATAAGCCTGTGTACATGCCTGGAGTGTATACCTTCATGGAGTTGCTGATATAAGCCTGATATAAGCCTGTAGCCTCATGGCTTGTGTGTGAGAGGGTGTCTTTGTTCTCTGTGTTAACCTCCCACCTGGAGGAGGTAGCAACCTCAGAAAATGGTACTCTGACCCTATAGTGTAGGCATCTGTTCCCATCTTCCCACTGGTTACCTAGTGCACTTTCATGTCTCACGTAACTGGTATCATAGTTCATTCACTGCTCTCATAACTCATCTAAAAAGTTCATAAGAATGCTGGGCAGGCTTACACCTGGCTGGTTTCCTGCTTCTAATGTATTTGAAGAAAGTAGTCCTATGAGAGTAAAACCTGTACCACACACATTAAAGGTTCTATCAGTCATTAAAGGCAAAGGAGCCTCATCTGGAATTGGCAACTTTACTGTTAGTTTGAAAATGCTACAGAATATTATTTCTTAAACCACTTGCAACTGAGTTGAGCTCCTTCTGAAGTGTTCTGAAGAGATATAAAAGACCAGCTGAAAATTGATTTGAAGCCTGAAGTGCATGTTCTCAAGCTAAATTAATACCTTAGGTGGTCCATGAACCTCCCAACTAGAAATAGGAGATTGCCCCTTAGAGGCCTCTGTATTACTGCAGATACCTATGCGAGACTGGAAGCTGTAGCTGTGACACTGTTAAGAAAACCTGAGTGCCCTGTAGTCTTGGATTATGAGGTTGGATATATACTAATCATAATAGTTATACCAACACTCTACAGACATTTTTGTTCAATTAAATGAAGCCTGGAAGCCCATAAAAATGTATTTAGATATCAAAAAAGTAATATGAGTGTGTATGGGCACACAAATACACATACAAAATTTTGTATCAACTGATGTAATGGAAACTAAAATAAATGGATTTTCTAATCCTACTATGTTTACTCTCTGGTAAATGTATAGGAAGAATCTTGATAAAATGTTGTCAAACTCTGTTCTTATTTTGCCATGATGACTGGGGGAAGGGAAATTCCTGGGGGGTGAGTGCTGGAGTGTACTGAGGGGGGAAATTCTCTCATTGGGGCATGACAACAAACTGGCCAAGTATTTTGGCTATCTAAAGACTTTGAACCTCCTCCAAAGACAATTTTGGTGGCCCCAGATGAGGGGGGACATTTTCCAATATATGGCCTCTTGCCAAAGCTACCTGATGGGCAAGAGGAGGGTGGGGAACCCAACCACCCCAGCCTTCTGCAGCCACTAGAGACCCCAGACCAGCCATGGTCCATTATTTCTATGAATTTTATCACTGACCTGCCCCCGAACCATGGGACGTGATCTGGGTGGCGGTGGATCTGTTCTTGAAGCAAGTACACTTCAACCCCTGGAAGCAGTTGCCTATGGTGATGCAATTAGCCCAGATGTTCATGCAACACATAATCAGACTCCATGCCCTGCCCTGCAAAATAATCTCTGATCAAGGTTCACAATTCATGGTGGAGTTCTGGAATGAGCTATTAAAACTCCTTGGGGTGGAGCAAGGACTGAGTAGTGCACACCACCTAGAAACTGATGACTAAATGGAGCAAACAAACCAGGTTCTGGAACAGTTCCGGTAGTGCTTTGTCAATTTTATCAGCAGGACAATTGGGTAGACCTGCTTCCATTTGCGGAATACAGTTACAATAACTCTGTGTACAGTTCCATTGGCATGTCCCCCTTTAAAGCCGTGCATGGATACAAAGAAGGGCCCCTCCCAACAGTGAACTCAGAGGAACCTGGCATGGATGGGGCACAGTCCCGGTGGTCACGGATGACTCAGGGATGGACCACCCTCCAAAAGACCCTGACTAAAGCAAAGTGGACTATAAACACCATGCGGATGAGGAGAGGGGTCATGAGTGGGACATAAAACCTGGGGACTCAGTGTATATTTCTACAAAGAACCTCAGGGGTTTGCAACCGGGGAGGAAGTTGGGATGGAAATATGTGGGGCCTTTCAAGGTGGTGCATCTGATAAATAAAGTGACTGTTGAGGTTGAATTACCAAAGAACTTACGAAATGTCCACCCTGTTTTCCATTTTAGTCTTCTCAAGAAGGCTCCTGGCCCATCGAAGTGGAAACCATGTCCTCCAGCTCCCCTTCCCCTGATGGAGATGGATGGAGAACCCCACCAGGAGGTGGAGGGTATTTTAGACACTAAAATCAAGTGGGGGTGCTTGTTTTACCGTATCAAATGGGGAGACTTTGACCTGAGTCATAATAAATGGGTGGAATCCAAACATGTGAAAGCTCCTAAATTTGTGCAATCTTTTCATTAGTGGCACCCCCTCAAGCTGAGTGGATAGAGGGCTTCAGGGGAGGGGCAGAATGTCAAACTCTGTTCTTAGTTTGCCATGATGACTGGGGGAAGGGAAATTCTGGGAGGGGGAGAGTGCTGGAGTGTGTAAACAGCTGGGTCATAGATGCTGTAACTCTTCTCTCTCAAGATACCTCCCTACCAGAGATGACCTTGAAGCCAAAGCTGTGCCTTTCTTGGTTTCATAGATAAGGGAGCCATATATTCCTGAGGGGGGGGGACAGAAATGTGTAAGTTAGGTGGGAGGTTTGCAAAGTGTGATTGGTGCATCTGATGGGGGCTTTGTTTGAACCATCTATATCTTTGGGGGGGTTTCACTTGAACCTCAGTTCTGACACAGTACTGACCTGACCTGGAGCTTGCTTATATCTCAGTAAACAAATCACTGATGAGAGAGTATTGTTCAGAGTAACTTTGTCCTGGGGTCTGACACATGGGGGTGGGATTGCACACACAATTTATTCTCGCTTTTCTTAGCAGTCAATCTTCTAGCATCAGAATCGAATTGAACACAGGGGTTTCACGTGGCTTCCCTCCATCTGCAGTTCCCAAGTTGCTACAGTGTTTTAGTTTCTCACAGATGTGCCTTTAAAAGTCAGGATTTTTGAGTGAGGGAGGGCGCTGTTGTCATGGATGGGAGTCACTTTGCCACGCCTCCTTTCCAATTTGTTTCCTTGTGCCTGGGCCAGAGGAGGGCCTTGGCATGCAGCCGGGACCTCAGTCACGGAAACATCTCTAGCAGGCCCAGAGCAAGGGAGAGGGGCCAGCAGGGCTGCTCCGCAACAGTCCCCACCAGAACCCAAAGTGATAACAATCACTCCCAAACCACATTTAAAAAAAACCCAAATGTCCTTGAAAAATAAACATAGTAAACAGTGGGGGGAGGTCATGCTGGATATCAAGAAAGGCATTTTTCAAAAAAAAACCCACCCATACTGCAAGGAAACCCCATGCCTATGCAAGGGAAAAAAATCCTTTCTGAGGGGGAAAGGGGGGCATGTCAAAAGAGCCGAGCAGAAAGGCAAGGAGTGATGGCTGAGTGGCTGGAAAGAGCAGCAAGCATTCCTGTGCCCCCCTGGAAGCACAGGGAAGCAGTGGTGCCAATCTCCAGGTGGTGGCCAGAGATCTCCTGGGATTTTAACTAAACTTCAGGCAATAGAGATCAGTTCCCCTGGAGAAAATGGCTGCTTTGGAAGGTGGACTCTGTGGCATTATACCCTGCTGAAGTCCTTCCCCTCCCCAAACTTCATCTTCCTCAGGCTCTACCCTCCAAAAAAAAAACCCTTCCGGTATTTCCCAAACTGGACCTGGGAACTTTAAATCAGACGGCTATGGCAAAAATAATTGGGGACAGGGCACAGAAAGAACAGACTACCACTTGCTGCAAGCATGCACTTCCTGTGCCTTCCTGTAGCAATAGATACCTTGCTATCAATTATGTGCTTAAAAAACACACACTTGAACGTTTGCCAGCGCAGGGGATAGTCATTCCTCGATTCCTCAGGCAGGGAAAGAGAGCACCGGGTAGGGTTGTCCCCCACTCACAGTCTAGTCAGGGGAAAGTGGGCGGGAAGTGGGAGGGAGCAATGAAAGAAAAAGAAACCTTTTACATGCAAACAACCACAACTCAGGTTTGATTGCTGGACAAAGATCAGGGTAAAAGTGTTCCCAATGGGAAAACAGTGGGGAAAATGGAAGGGGAAAACAAATGGCTCCAGAGAACACACAGAAGACGGGATAAACTACAGCAGTAAGAGGCCAGAACTGACAGAATAACACCATGTGGGAAACATCTCATTTTTACTGTGGATATTCTGAAATTATTAAGAATAGATACTATCCAGAGGGACTTCTGGAAGAGACACGCTTAATGGTGGACGCCTCTCACCGCATCTGTGGGAGAGGCGATCCGCTCTTGGCGGGGTAGAAGGGGCTTTGGACAGGTGCCGAGCCCCCAGAGACCCTAGTAAAGGGGCTCTGCCTGGGGTGGCTTGAGGGATGTCTCTCCTTGCGGTGGCGACCGCTGGATTGAGAAACCCTCCTTCACCCCCAGAGGTTCCCCCCGCCACAGAAGCCTCTGGGCTACTCAAGCATAACCGTGAAGCAGCAGAGAATACCAATTGGACAAGCAAGGAAACTTCCTGATACGCAATGGTGATTCGTGAGTCTCAAACAGAGTTTGCATAATAAAGCGGCTGGGAAGGGTTGGGTGGAATGTTTCCTCCCCCCTCCCCTCTCTCCGAACGGAGCTTATCGAGACTTTCCCACGGGGTTTCTGCAGCATTGAAAGCAGCTTGGAAATGCTGGAGGGCTGGATCGCATGCACTAAGAAATGAGATTTTAAACGGCATTAGTGTGAAAAAGAGACTTTCTTCTTCAGATCTTCTTATCTAAATATAAACAAAACGAAACAGCAACAATGACGGGTAGACAAAAACCCTCCCCTAAGCCAGGAAGCGGAGTTCCGGCTGCAAAGAGCGACATCACAGAGATGAGCACAATGCTCTCATCGATGCTGAGACCCCTAGTGGATCAGATGACAGCTCTCAATGCCAAGATGGATACAATGCAGAAGGAAATGAAAGAGTCTGGAAAAATAAATGAGAAGCTGCAACAAGAACTCATGGAAGTAAAAGCAACAACAAGTAAGCATGACTCAAGACTACAAAAAATTGAAAAAGAAAAGGCTTTTCAAAGCGACAACGTCTTAAAACTTCAGATGGAACGTTCAAATTTTTTCCTGAGACTGCAGAATGTTCCTGAGAAAAAAGGGGAGGATCTTAAAAAACTATTGAGTGAGGCATTAGCACCGTTGGCAGGTATTGAAGCGGAGAAACTACAAAGCAACATGGATTTGGTCTACAGGACCTATCCAGATTTTGTGAAAAAGAAAAACCTGCCAGGTGAGATCATGATAAGGTTCTCCAAAAGATCAACAAGGGATGTGGTGTTAAAAACCACAAACAGAACAATGCTGAAGATCCAAGAAGAGGAAATCAAGGTTCTAAAAGACATTCCATTTGAAATTCGAAAAAGAAGAAAAGCCTACAGGAATATAACAACATGGTTACGGTCTGAGTCAATTACGTATCGTTGGAATATTCCAGAGGGACTGTCTTTCAGCTATAAAAGCAAGAATTACAAGATTGACTCTGTAGAACAAGCCAAAATATTTCTGGAAAAATGCAAGAAAAAGAAAGCGGAGAGGGAGTCAGATGACTCACTAGAATCACAGGAAAGTATGTATGGCTTTGATGGCTCAGAAAGTGGAGAAGCAGCATCGGACTCAGAAAAGGGAGCTACTGCTCCCAAGCTCAGCAAAGAGACTAAAAAGACAAGAAGAGGAACGAAGAAGTAATAATGTTATAAACAATATGTAATGATGGTACACTGTGTCTAAATGTAAACGGAATAGTAGGCATTTTCTTCGTTGCTGTATGTGCCAGTTAATCAGCTTTGTTATGTGTAGAAGCAGAAACATGAACTTAGAATGTTTAACCAAGAAAGTATATTGCTTTTCAGTTTTAAAAGTTAGTTAACTTGATTATTGCAAACAGTATTCTCTATATAGGATAATATAGTGTAGTTATTAGCGGTAGAGTTGTAGAAATAGTAAAAAATCAATAAAAATCTTTATAAAAAAAAAAAAAGAATAGATACTATCCTGTAAAACACCGGTCCACTTTCTTCTTTCAAAAAAAAAAATTAGTACTGTACAAACTAAAGACGTGTCCTGAGATATCATTCTGAGTACAAGGTCACTTCTGGGAACTTTCATTGTATGAACGATATGAAGTCCTTTTTGCATCGTTAGCGATCATCTGGAAGAATAATTGACACGACATTTGCAGCAGATATTAAATTTTAATGGAATCAGTTACCTGGACTAGAAAAGAGAGCATGTGAAGAGACTGCGCTGACAAAAAAGTAGCAGCCACAACTGAGCTGCATCTCCAATTGTGCTGCATTTTTGTTATCGACCAGTGCAGATAGGGATAGTTCTGAATATTGTCATCCCTGCTGTGTGTCCTGAAAAGCCCCCTGATTCTCACCAGTGTAAATAATCCATCCATCCATCCACCCACTCACCCACCCACCCACCCACCCACCCATCCATCCATCCATCCACCCACCCACCCACCCACCCATCCATCCATCCATCCACCCACCCACCCATCCACCCACCCACCCACCCACCCATCCATCCATCCATCCATCCACCCACCCACCCATCCATCCATCCACCCACTCACCCACCCACCCACCCATCCATCCATTCATTTTATACCCCACCCTCCCCACCGGAGCAGGCTCAGGGCGGCTTACATAAAAATCCCACATATAAATACAATTTAAACCAGTCATAAAACAATCATTAACAATTTTTCATAAAGTGCTAAAACAGTGGTCTAATAAAGTGCTAGAACAGTAGTTCTCATATTGTTAGTACTGCTCAAGGTGGCAACAGCAGTCATGTTGGTATTTTCAAGCCAGCTCGTCTTGTTCAATTTATTTGTGCGGCGGGCATAGGCTGTAGACGGTCAGGCCAGGGCACAGGGCTCACTCCTCAGGTATTTAATGCAAGTCCTTGACTGAAGGCCTGGTGGAAGAGCTCCATCTTGCAGGCCCTGCAGAACTGTAAGAAGTCCCGCAGGGCCCTGATCTTGGCCAGGAGCTCATTCCACCACTGTGGAGTTGCCACTGAAAAAGCCCTGGCCCTCGTTATAGCCAGTCTGGTGTCCTTAAGGCCAGGGAGAGCCAATCGATTTTGGGACCCTGAGCACAGTGCTCTCTGGGGAACATGTGGGGAAAGGTGGTCCCTTAGGTATGCTGGACCCTGACCCCAAAGGGCTTTAAAGGTAAGAACCAGCACCTTGAAGCGAATTCAGTATGCTATCGGCAGCCAGTGCAATGCTTTCAGCACAGGCTGGATGTGCTCCCGCATAGAGAGGCCCATCAACAGCCTGGCCGCAGCCTTTTGCACCAGCTGTAGCTTCCAGATTTGGGACAAGGGCAGCCCCATGTAGAGAGCATTACAACAGTCTAGTCTTCAGGTGACCATCACATGGATTACTGTTGCCAAGTCGTTGCATTCGGGGACGGGAACCAACTGCCTAATCAGCTGAAGGTGACAAAAGGCTAACTTGGCAGTGGCTGCTATCTGGGCCTCCGAGAGTAGGCATCCAAGAGCACTCCCAAGCTCCTAACCTCTGGAGCTGGCACCAAAGGTGCCCCATTGAAGGTTGGGAGTGGGATCCCTACTCTCGGGCTGCCTTGGCTCAGGCACAGACCTCCATCTTCATTGGATTCAATTTCAGTCGACTCAGTCTAAGCCAACCAGCCACGGCTTGTAACGCCCAGTCCAGATCTTCCGAAATACAGTCAGACTGGCTGCCCAACAACAGATAGAGCTGGGTGTCATTCGCAAACTGGTGACATCCCAGCCCATGCCTCTGGGCAATCTGGGCAAGGGGGCGCATATAGAATTGAACCTGTGATTCTTTATTCTTAAGACATTTTCTTTCTTTTTTTTGTAAAGAAATTTTTATTTTTCAAAAAAAAAACCATCGAAAATAATACATTTAACCTTATACAAATCCCTTTTTCCATATTAAATAACATTTTGTTCTATTTGTACATTCTATTTTTATCTTGTTTTGGTGGTTTCCCACCACATCTGAAGCATAACACATTTTCCATTTTATTCAAAATAGTAATACTTATATCTATGTTTCGTTTCTGGTAACGGTTATATAGCTTTAAAATACTTATACTTATACACCAATTCTTATTTTCTATACTCTTATGTATTTCTAAATAAAAACAGTTTCATTGTCTAATTTTAACTAAAACATTCATATAATATATTTCTATTCCTTTATGCTATTATAACCATGTATAGATATAGTTTTTCATATCCCAATACTTTTCAACATATTCTTTCAAATCTTTCCAGTCTTCCAGAAAGGTCTCTGAGTAAAGATTATTCAATTTTCTAGTCCACTTATCCATTTCAGCCATATATAACAGTTTTTTCAACCATTCCCACACCTCTGGTATTTTTTCATTTTTCCAGTTTTGTGCATACACCATTCTTGCTGTTGTAATCATATACCATATTATTGTCCTTTTCTTTACATTTATCTCTTCTAGTTTAAGTCCTAGCAATAACATTTCAGGCAACTTCTTAAATGTACATTTCAAGATTTTTTCCATTTCTGCATGTATTTTTGACCAATAAGTCTTTGCTTTATCACAAGTCCACCACATATGATAAAAAGACCCTTCTTTCTTTTTACACTTCCAACATTTGTTAGACATATTTTGACCAATATTTGCAATTTTTTTGGTGTCATATACCATCTATACATCATTTTAAAACAATTTTCTTTTAAGTTATAACACGTAGATATACTCATAGCATTTTTCCATAAAAATTCCCAAGATTCCATTTCAATGTCTTTGTTAAAGTTTATCGCCCATTTTACCATTTGTTCTTTTACCATTTCATCAGCATTAAACCATTTTAGCAAGACTTTATACATTTTAGAAATCATTTTTTTCCCACCTTCCTCCCAAACTTGTTCTATTTCATTATTTTTTTCCCTGAAACCGTGTTTTTTATCACTTCTATACAAGTCATATATTTGTCTATATCTTAACCAACCATAATCAAAATCAATCTGATGCTGCTCCTTCAGTTTGAAATCCTTGCCATGTCTTATTAATAAGTCTCTATACTTCAGCCAATCTTGTCCTTTATATCTTGATGTTGGATGTAAGACTTCTGCGGGTACAATCCACATGGGTATCTCTTCTGAGAAAAAGTTTTTATATCTTGTCCACGTATCCATTAGTGTTCTTCTCAAATAATGATGTTTAAACATATTGTCCATTTTTGTTTTGCCATAATACAAATATGCATGCCACCCAAATCTACAATCATGACCTTCCAGGGACAATAACATTCTATCTTGTAACATAGTCCATGCCCCTACCCAGGTCAAACATATTGCATCATGGTATAACCTTAGATTTGGTAGTTGAAACCCTCCTCTTTCTTTGGCATCACACATTATTTTCATCTTAATTCTTGGTTTTTTCCCTCCCCACACAAATTTAGACAGCTCCTTCTGCCAACATTTGAATGTTTTTACATCTTTCACAATTGGAATAGTTTGAAACAAAAACATTAATCGTGGTAACACATTCATCTTGACCACCGCAATTCTACCCAGCAATGACAAATTCAATACATTCCACTTTTTAATATCCTGCATAATTTGCAACCATAATTTTTCATAATTATTTTTATAAAGATCAATATTTTTCATAGTTAGGTTTACACCCAGATATTTTGTCTTTTTCACCACCTCACATTCTGTAAGTTTTTGTAACTCGTTTTGTTTCTTATTTGACATATTTTTGCACATTACTTTCGATTTGTTTTTATTTACATAAAATCCTGCTAAGTCACCAAACTCTTTTACTCTCTGTAACAAATGTGGTAATGTGGATAAGGGGTCTTCCACTATAAACATCACATCATCTGCAAAGGCCCTATATTTGAAAGAAAAACCTTTAGTTGTTAAGCCTTTAATATCTTTGTCTTCCTTCACATTTAACAGTAGAACTTCTAAAATCCAAATAAATAGCAGCGGCGAAAGCGGGCATCCTTGTCTTGTTCCTTTTTCAACTTTAAAATCATCTGTCTTTTCAGTATTAATTATTATTGAGGATTTCTGTTCTTTATATATTGCTTTAATGAAGTTAAGCATATATTCACCGATCTCAAGATGTTCTAAAACTTCAAACATAAAATCCCAGTTTAAATTATCAAACGCTTTCTCCGCATCTAAAAAGAAAAAGCCCACTTCCTTTTCAGGATGTTTGTCGTAGTATTCTATAGCGTCCACTACTACTCTTAGATTGTCCCTTATTTGTCGATTAGGTAAGAACCCTGCTTGTTCTGTTTGTATAGTCTCTTTAAGGTGCTCTTTTAGTCTATCCGCTATAATCTTAGCAAAAATCTTATAATCATTATTCAGTAAAGAGATCGGTCTATAATTCTTAACATTGGTCAAATCCTGATTTTCTTTCGGGATCAGTGAGATGGATGCATCTTTCCAGGTTTCTGGTACCTCTCCAGTAACTCTTATATCGTTCATCAATAGCAGTAACACCGGTGAAACTGACTCCTGTAACGTTTTGTAGAACTTCGCTGTAAATCCATCCGGTCCAGGTGCTTTACCTAATTTTGAGTCATTTATTGCATTTTTGATCTCTTGTAATGATACTGGATTATTAAATAGTTCTTTAATTTTCTCTGTTGGTTTTGGTAGCTTTAATGTTTGCAGGTATTCTTTAATCTTTCTTCTGTCTTTGTTTTCCTTCTTAAAAAGTTTTGCATAGTATTTAAAAAATTCTCTTTTTATTCCTTTGTTATCTATTATCTCAATATTATCTCTTATCACTTTAGTGATAAATTTATTTTCACGTTTTTTCTTTAATTGCCATGCTAAGTATTTTCCGGGTTTATTTGCACCTTCAAATGCTTTTTGTTGAAGTTTTTTTAAGTTCCAGTACGTCTCTTGGTTCAAAATGGCTTTTGCTTGGTCTTGTAGCATCCAAATTTCCTTTTGCGGTTTCTTTTTCCCTGGTTTCTTCTTCAGTTCTTCTTCCTTTGTTTTAATGGCTTGTAAAATATTTTCATATTGCTCTTTTTTCTTTTTATTATCTTTAGCATTTAACGATATCAATAGTCCTCTCATCACTGCTTTATATGCATCCCATACGGTTTGAATTTTAACTTCTTTCTGCATGTTTACTTGGAAGTATAGGTCTGTTTCTTCAAGTAATTTTTTAATTATTTCTTGATTATCTAATAAGTCCTCGTTTATTCTCCATCTCTTTTGTTTTTTAATCTGCCCAGCTGTCCATAAACACGGATTGTGATCTGAGATTATTCTGGGTAAAATTTCCACTTTTCTTGTCTTGAAGGTTAGGTTAGTAGTCATCCAAATCATGTCAGTTCTTGAATGTGAGTCATGTCTGTTAGAGTAAAAGGTAAAGTCTTTTCCTTGTGGGTTAGCTTTCCTCCAAATATCTTCCAACTTTTCTTGTTTTATCAGTTCAAAAAAGTTTTTTGGAAGCTTCCCTAACGTCTCATCCTTTCTTTTAGAGCGCCTGTCTAGTTTATTATCTACAGTTCCGTTGAAATCTCCTAACATCATAATTTGATCATAGTTTACATTGTCCAATTCCATTTGAAGTTCTTTAAAAAAAATTTCTTTAGCTCCATTCGGAGCATAAATGTTCACAATCAAAGTTTTCACTCCTTGCAGTAAAATTTCAATAGCTAAATATCTTCCATCTTTGTCTTTGAATATTACTTTGGGTTCCAAATCTTTTTTGACATATGTTACAACACCATTTTTTTTGTTGCTTGCTAAAGAATAAAATTCTTCTCCCAATTTTTTCCTTATTAAATATTTATGGTCTTGGTTTTTAAGATGAGCTTCTTGCAAGCAAATTATATTACATTTTTGTTTTTCCAACCAATGACCTACCATTCTACGTTTTTGGGGTGAATTTAGTCCATTTACATTCCATGTAAGTATTTTGTAATCCATTTTGATATATTCTTAAATATCTCCAAAATCATCTTTATTCTCTCCCAGGAATGCATACATTTCTTCTGTGCTTTTAACCACTACTCTGGAGTTGCCATAATAAAAACTTAATCCTTGAGGTATTTCCCAACGAAATCTGATTTTTTTCTCCTTCAGTTTATCCGTCAGACGCTTGAATTTTTTCCTTTCTTGCAGTATTGCTCTAGGCAATTCTTTCATTACTATGATTTTCTTTCCATCTATTACAAAGGGGTCAGTAAAGCACTTCCTGTAGATTTGTTCTTTTGTTCTTTTCATTGTAAATTGGACAACCACGTCTCTTGGTATGTTTTTGTCTCTTGCATATGTAGAATTAACTCTATAAACAAGATCCATGTGTTCTTTAACAACTTCTTCCTGTTCTTGTAAAAATCTGCTATTGCTTCTTGCATTCTTGTAAAAATATCCTCATTCAATTTTTCCTCAGTCCCTCGAAATCTCAAGTGGTTTTGCATATCTTTATAATGCATCATCTTTTCCATCCTCTCGTTCTCTCTCATTGTCTTATGGGTGTTTTCTTCCAGTTCTTTTACTTTAGTTTCTATATCTTGTGTTCTTGTGGATAATTTTTGAAATTCTGCTTTTAATTCCATGCAATTTTTATCTGCTTGAGCCGCTATATTATTCATTTTAACATTTACCTCTCCTATAGCGTCTAACATTTTCTTTTCCATTGCTTCCATAACGGCTAGTAGCTCTTTTTCTTTTTTTGCTGCCATTGTAGGAGAGGACCATGTGGCTGCTCTCGATCTTAGTCCGCGGTCCGTTTTGCCTCTTTAAAAAGATCGATTTTATCTTGTCTTCCAAATCAAACACCAATTAGTGCATTCAAACAAGCTAATCTTGCCAAGTCAAATTATGTTGGTTTCAGCCTTCTACGTTATATAATCTTTGAGATATTGCAGTTTAAAAATTTTATAAATCCAAAATGGCGGCCGCGACTTCTCTATGGTTAATGTCAAAGGTTATAGTCTTTTTACCTTGCTTCTGGCTTGCCGTAGTTTCCTTTTGTCCCTTCCTTTTCTTTACTTGTCTGCTCTCTGCACGTCACTTCCTGTTATGGTCTTTCTGGTCCGGCAGTATTTAGAGTCCCCTTTCTGGTCCGGCAGTATTTAGAGTCCCCTTTCTGGTCCGGCAGTATTTAGAGTCCCCTTTACCTTCTTCCGGTTCTTCTCCTTTTTCCTTCTTGTCTGCTCTTCTAGCCGTCACTTCCTGATTCAGTCCTCACGTCTTAATCTCGCGATGCTTGGTTCCCTTCTCCCTCTTTGTCTCGCGATGCTTGGCTTCCCCTCCCAACTCCTTTTAACCGCAGGAATGTTAAACAACTTGTTTTTTTTGGCTTTTTAAGTTCAAATTCGGTTTTTTAGCACTTCAAAACTGCTCTCATCCAATCAACATCAGTCTATTGCTTCACCCGATCTGTTTTTCATCTTTCAAAACGCGGCAATGGTAAGGCAAAAAAACTTTTTTCCATTACCTTTTGTTGTTACTTCGCTTCAGATGTGGTCCCAACGTTTAAACTTTGTCTTCTTTGTTAAGGAATCAGGGGAATTGGAGGTTTTATGCTGAATTTTTCAGCTCAGCTCGGCTCCTTAGAGATACTCGCAAGAATCCTCTTCGGCTGCAGTGCTCAAGGTGTCGGAAAAGTCTCCTCCGAGACTTTCCCTTCACCGAGGTTGCTCAAACCTGGATTATATTGCTTGCTGGTCCTCACACTACCTGTGTGAGGTTGCGTCGGGTGGATTAACCCACCCAAGCTGTCAGGAAGAGCCGCTGTCCGCCTTGCACATTTGCAAAGCGTGTCAGACCTCCATTCTCCCAACCGGAAACTCTTCTTAAGACATTTTCTGTTTCCCCACACCCACATACTTTGTATCACCACTACACATTACATGCCACCCATATATGTATATATATAGTACATGCAAACTGCGTATCAACAATACAACTTGCATGTAAAATACCAACTATATTGCAGAAGTAAAAACACAGAACCAAAGCCACTGATAAAAAAAAAAAATCCAGCAAACAAAAAAGGGAACCTGTGGGTGTTGGATTCAGCCTGGCTGCTCCCTGCAGTGGCTGTAAATGTATAAGAGTTTTCCTCACACACATACATGTTTTTTCCTTTGCCTGAAGAAGACTTGCTGCCTTTCCAAGAAGGAGCATATACCAGCTGAGCTGTTTGAGACCTCATCCTTCCTTTGTCTATTGGTGAAAACTCTTTGCAGAAAGAATATCATTTCGTTACAAATGCCCATTGAAACTGATGGTACAACTGAGAAATGGTTTGGGGCAGGACAAAACATTGCAAAAAGACCAAAGATTTGCAGCATTTCAGTAGTGCAGTTGCCCCTTTTACTGACAGAGTGGTTATGTACTGATCAAAAAGACCTTTTCTACTGATCAGTTGCCCATTAGGCAACCATCAACAGGTGTATTTTCCCTCCTTACTGCATCTCCATATTGCGAAAGCTCTGCAGATATTTTGCTAAATAGCAAAGCTATTTAGCTGTCCAAAGAAATGCGCTCCTTACCCAGAAAAGAAAATTGGTAGTGTCAGGGCTTTTTTTGTCGAAAAAACCCAGCAGGAACCTATTTGCATAATAGGCCACACCCAACAGCAGAAACTCATTAACATATTAGGCCACACCCCTGACAGCACAGCTCCCTCCCAGGATCTGCTCCCCCAGGTGCCCCGTGGCTTGCGGGGCGCATGGGGAACCCGAGGGAAGGAAGGCAGTTTCTGGATCGGCTTCACCGGGCGCCCCGCAACTGCAGGGCGCCTGGGGAACCCAAGGAGGGGGAGGCAGTTTAAACTGCCTTCCCTCCCTGGATCGGCTTGGCTTCCCCAGGTGCCCTGCGGCTTATAAGGGGGGAAAGGCTGTAGGCATGGCCAACTCAGAAGCCATCCAGAACTCCATTCCTGTGCGTTCCTGCCCCAAAATAACCCTGGGTAGTGTGCTTCAAAAGTTGAAGCACTGGGAACTGCCACAGAGTGCTGTAATGTACATACTAATAGCCAAGTCAGCCAAAACTTTGGATTCTTAAATCTGCTGACTGGAGCTGTGAACAGGCAAGGCCATTATTTCTACAAACCTGAAAATGGCCCAGGTTTGTAGAAAAAATGTGAAATCTTTTTTAAAAAATCAAAAGACTAAGGTTTTTTAAAAAACAAAACAAAACCTGAAAATGATAAAAGGTGTGACTGTAGCTTTAAAAAAGTGATTGCTTCAGTGGGTGTTGCTAGGCAACCACCGTATTCCAGACATCATTCTGTGATTAAAAAGGCAGAGGGAGAGGATGGGCCCTTCCCAGCCCTATTTTGGCTTTTGAGGGAAGATAGGCTTGGCTAGGTTTGCCAGTTTCAGGTTAGGGTTGCCAAGTCTTACCTTAAAAAAAGTGGGGGAGTCCTAGTCCCTTTTTGGGAGTGTGGCACACACGCAAAGTGTGCATGCACCGCATGACATCACCTGGAAGTGGCGTCATCACACTGGGCACGTTGCCAGGTCGATGCTCTGGTAATCGCCCTAAAACTCTATGGTACCAGTCCCTCAATGAGTTTGCATAAACATTTTGGGCAGGCTCCAGGCACACCGGCCTTTTCTCACATTTTCTTATTGTGCTTTACCACTGACTCTGTGTTCAAATGCTCCTTTACACAAGTACAACAGGCAGTTAAGAACATAAGAACATAAGAGAATCCCACCTTGGATCAGGCCAGTGGCCCATCCAGTCCAACACTCAGTCACACAGTGGCCAAAAACACCAGGTGCCCTCAGCAGGTCCACCAGTGGCTATTTGTGGCTAATAGCCACTGATGGACCTCTGCTCCAGATGTTTATCTAATTCCCTCTTGAAGCCATCCATGCTTGTAGCCGCCACCACCTCCTGTGGCAGTGAATTCCACATGTTAATCACTCTTTGGGTGAAGAAGTACTTCCTTTTATCTGTTCTAACCCGACTGCTCAGCAATTTCATGGAGTGCCCATGAGTTCTTGTATTGTGAGAAAGGGAGAAAAGGACTTCTTTTTCTACCTGCTCTATCCCATGCACAATCTTATAAACCGAAATCATGTCACCCCTCAGCCGTTGTTTCTCCAAGCTAAAGAGCCCCAAGTGCTTCAACCTTTCTTCATAGGGAAAGTGTTCCAGCCCTTTTATTGTTCTAGTGGCCCTCCTCTGCACTTTTTCCAAAGCTATAATTTAAGGTGTGGCGACCAGAACTGAACACAGTACTCCAAATGAGGTCGCACCATTGGTTTCTACAGGGGCATTATGATGCTGGCTGAGCTTCCCAGAGCCCCACTGTGAACACTCAAAGAGCCATCTGGCTCTCTCCCATTGTTTGGATACCCTCATGTGTTTATTTAATGAGAATAAAGACACAGAACTATACAAATGTACTGACAAATATATTCACAGATGTTTGTATACCATAGCCTCTGCCTACTTCTCAGAACATAGATCAGCGCGTGCAGTTTTCCAAATTCATGATGATAAAATAAGACAACACTTTCATTGCCCTGTGCAGATAACAGCAACAACTTCAGAATCCAAGGTGGGATGTTTTTAGATTATGTACGTATCCACACAAACTTTTCTCCAGTTTCCCCAAAACTGATGAATTGGCGTGCAGAAGTGTACATATCCTTTGGCAGCAGGTAAGGCGGAACTACATACTGTCCATCTCGCCTATAACCGGTCAGGTTACGTGAATGAGTTTAACAACAGTTACAAATCTCTGAGCCCCTAAATTCTTCCAGCCCACCGCATCCCCCCTTCTCCTTCTCCCTCATATTCTGCACATAAGAACGAGGGAGCCATGAACAATGTCACCAACACAAATCGTCATGAAATCCTTGCACTGGGGTTTACTCCCAAAATGTATTTTGAAAAGTTAAACTTTCAAAACATCGATGCAATAATGAGGAATTTTAAAAACAGGTCCTCTTTGTAGAAAGATATAGTGGATTTAATTCCTTAAGCATTGTCTCAAAACTGAGGTGGTGGATGTTACACTGCCATGAAAAAAAGGGTGTTCCATCATGAAAGCAAGAGGTGAAGGATGTGGCCCTCTTCTTCTGAAGCCCTTCTTTGCATCTGCCCACCTTCTAAAGTGAGGCAGATGACCATGAGAGAGCTGCTCCCAGCATTGGAACACATTTTCTTCCCTAGTGCAGTCTGTGGGTGGGTTTGAATATGAGGCTAAGCCCCCCTTTTTTTCAGTGCAGCTGCCTTTCATTGATTAGTGGATGGTTTTTGGTTCTAGTTCTTTATTTAAAAGGGGGAAATCAAAATGCACTTGGTGAGAGGATTAATTTGGAGCTAAATTTGGACTACTGCAGCTACGAGGCTTGTCTTATGGTGAGTCAGTGAACAGCTTCCCTTGCATGTTAAGTGTCTGTATATTTTATCCGTCCCTTCTGTCTGCAGGAACAATAGACACAGTTCATCACTTCTCCATTCTAGCTTTGCAACAACCTTGTGAGGTTGGCTAGACTGAGAGACAGAAACTGGTTCAAGCCACTTTGTGGATTTTTTTTTTTGAATGAATGGTGATTTAACACTGGGTCCCCCCTGTCCAAATGTGACACTCTTTCCACTATACCACCCTGGCTCTTAAAAAGGGATTGTGCAGGTTTATGGAGAAAGATCGTTCCATGTTTACTACCTGTTACAGAAATGAACTTCTTGTTGAAGAAATGCTACATCACTGAATGTCAGATTATGTAAAGTACTCAGTCCAGAGACGCGTTGTAGTAAAATCACCTCATAGGTTTTATTAGAGGTTCTGGAACACATGCTTTCACGGGGCTCGGGGGTCTGCTTATATTCCCAACTAGACCGCGCCCCCGGCCTCACCCACACACCGAGATAGGGCCACTCTGGAGTCACCCTATCATTGGTTCCCTGTTGGATCCTGGCCTGCTGATTGGTTACAATTAGGATCCGGCTGGACTATTGTTTCTCACAGCGACGCTCCATACCTGGGCCAGCCACGTGCGTGCCCCTGACTGCATGGCACTTGCCATTAGAACACAACAGATTACCAGGATCAGACAATGAAAATTCCACTCTATTTTCCAGAGAGATCTGTCCGGTCCTTGCTGCAAATATGCTACCAGACCAGTGGTGTCCTAATTGTACTGAATACAGGAAACTACGACCCAAAACAGTCTGCCTAGCATCATTTTCTATATGCAGCAGCCAATTGTGAAAGGCTTCTGTACATGGAACCATATTTTTTGTGGCCATTGATGGTTGTTCCTTCAGGGTCTTTCAGTGGAAGAAAATATACTTTTCTACGAAGGCTAAACAAATCTTCAGAAAGTAAAGAAGACCACAATGATGGCTTGATAGGGTGTGTGATTTTTGTAATATTTGGCTATTGCTTTTTTTTTTTTTTTTAATCTGTATTTCTCTTTGGGAGGCCTAGTTGCATGGTGCATAACGAATGAGTATAATACACCTAAGAGAAATCCGCATAATTTGGAGATTTGGGTTTTTTCTTTACATATGACAAGCTAATAATTTTTGGAGATTATTTTAATATCTCTAATGGTTTCTACTAGTTTGACAGTTCTACCTCTTGACAGACAGACAGTTTGGTGTAGTGGTTTAAGTGTGCGGACTCTAATCTGGGAGATCCGGGTTTGATTCCCCACTCCTCCACTCGCACCTGGCTGGATGACCTTGGGCAAGCCATAGCTCTGTACCAGCTGTTCTCTCAAGGACAGCTTGGGAAAGAGCTCTCTCAGCCCCACCTACCTCACAGGGTGTCTGTTGTGGGGAGGAGAAGGGAAAGGAGTTTGTAAGCCATTCTGAGACTCCAACTGAGTGAAGGGCGGGGTATAAATCCAGTCTCTTCTTCTTCTTCTTCTTCTTCTTCTTCTTCTTCTTCTGCAACCCGATCAGCAAATCATGGAGGGGACAGCCATATCCCATTGTTTGATCCCAGAAACTGGCATACTGGTCATTAAAGTTCCTTCTAGCTATCATTTATAATATCCCATAGCCTTCTGCTCCAGAATTTGTTTAATTATTGGAGAATTAAAAACTGTAATGTACAGTTCTCCTGGATTTGTGTTTCAGAAAATTCTACAAAACAAATGCATGCTGATCTTCACCATTATTTTCCTCACTGCTGAACAATGCTCTTGGTCAGTTCTGTGATATAAATTAATGCTTTTTATTGATTTCCACATAAGCACACAAACACATCAAGGGAATGGTTTCCACCATACTTAAGCAGTTATTACGCATTGGAGTACTCTTCAACTTACAGAGAAATAAAAAGGAAATAAAGGCTTGTGGCTCATGAGATATAATAGAACATGGCAGAATGTTACGTAGCCATTTTCTGGCATCCTCTTCCGTTGCTGGAAATGAACTGACACTAAACCAAGGTCAGAATGGAACTGTGAAAAGATAATGGAACAGGACAAAATTGGAGGAGGCATGCAGAAGGAATCTACTCCTCTTTTTTAATCCATACTTATTGTTTAATGCAAAGAAGAAGAGGAGGAGGAGGAGGTGGAGATTGGATTTATACCCCTCCCTTGACTACCCAAAGGAGTCTCAGAGCGGCTTACAGTCTCCTTTCCCTTCCCCTTCCCACAACAGACACCGTGTGAGGTAGGTGGGGCTGAGAGAGCTCTGACAGAAACTGCTCTTTTTCAAGAACAGCTGTGCCAGAACTATGGCTTGCCCAAGGTCATCCAGGAGGTGCCAGTGGAGGAGTGGGGAATCAAACCTGGTTCTCCCAGATTAGAGTCTGCGCACTTAACCACTACACCAAACTGGCTCCTATTACATACTATTATCATCCTTTTAAGAGTCTTTGGTGAGCAACTTGGTCAAAAGGTTTTTGAAAATCAAAGTCTATGGTGTCTGCAGGATTGCCTCATTCTACATGTTTTCTGACATCCTCTTAGCATTCTGAGATTAGTTAAAGGCAAGTCATATCTTTGGAGAAACTATGCTGTTCCTACCTTAGCAAGGCTTGTTCTTCTATCACTATTCCTAATTGTAAAGTGACCCATGTTCCAGCCATGAAAGCAGTAAAACCAGACTGCATCCAGTCAATGGTGGGGTTGCTATATACTCAGGGGACCCCTCAGATTATGCAGAAAATACATAAATTAACCAAAATATCAGACTGAATTGGATTAAATAAGTGTCCACTAAAGGGAGGGAAAGGGGAGGGGAGATTAGCATGGCTATGCCTTCAGAGTTCTTTAGAGAAGGATTGTTGGGAGGTCAGTTTCCAAATTGTTTTTCCCTCCTAAAATTCCTCAGGATCCTCCTGCTTAGATATCACTATGGCCCAGTCTGCATCTAGCATTTGCTCCGTTGTTTTACCAAACCCACCCTGGAACAGAAAAAGATGCGGCTCAAAACCACATTCAAATACCCCAGGCCAATGCTGTACTGACTGCAGAGTCACCCCTGAATGGCCATAAAACAGCCATAAATCTATGCAGACAGCCACCATAAAACGGAGAGATCAAACGAAGTGAAAGCGGCTTGCCGTCTGGACACTGCCATAAAATTCAACAACCAAAGAAAGTGAAAGTAGCATGCAGTGTAGAGGGGAATTTCTGTTCCAGTCTGGGTTTGGTAAGACAGTGGAACAAATGCAAGCTGCAGATTGGGCCTGTATCTAACAATAAAGTGATTGGCCATTGTGCCAGTTCTGAAATCAATAAAATCAGGACACTGACAGGCATCTGTGAACTTTGAGTCCAGCATGATCACTCAGTGAACTTACCTTGTTTGACTGCTGTGATCAGGTGTGAGGTGAGCTTCTGACTGGATCACCTTGAGAGTCAAAATTTGGGTTGAGCAGCATTGACCTTGTATAGTAGCTGCTGATTCTACAGGGCTAGCCTGTTGCATTGTGGGACCTTGCCATTCTGGTTAGTAATCTTTAAACTTCTTAATAAGCTTGCCATTTTAAGTTTTAAAAATTATTTCTATCACACCTTTGGCTGAGGCCAGCAAACAGTTCTTTACACCTCCCTGGCCCCCCTCCTCCCCCCACATGACTGAATGCCGCCACGGCCACCTTGTTTTTTAAAAAGTCTTTAAATGCTTTGAATGTTTTTAAGATTGAGTTTTTTATGGTTTTAACTGATTTGTAATGCACTGAGTTAATTTGTTGTAAACCGCCCTGAGCCCCACACAAGCAGGGAAGGGGGGGGGAGTCAAGAAATCTAATGTAATCTAATACATAAATGAATGAATAAAATACACTATTATGCTACTTCTACCGTAAGGGGCCATGGTGTACCAGCTTTAATCAGTAAACAGAGGGGAAAGCAGATTAATGGCACTGAAAGCACATGGAGACAGCTAGACAATAAGTTCCAATTCAAACAAAATATTTTAAACTATGTGATTTTCAGCAGGTGGGTAAAGGAGACAGGAAAACACAGTAATTGAAGAAGAAGAAGAAAAGATTGGATTTATACCCCGCCCTTCACTCAATTGGAGTCTCAGAGCGGCTTACAAACTCCTTTCCCTTCCCCTCCCCACAACAGACACCCTGTGAGGTAGGTGGGGCTGAGAGAGCTCGGAGACAATTGTCCTTGAGAGAACAGCTGGTCCAGAGCTATGGCTTGCCCAAGGTCATCCAGCCAGGTGCAAGTGGAGGAGTGGGGAATCAAACCCGGTTCTCCCAGATTAGAGTCCGCGCACTTAACCACGACACCAAACTGGCTCTCCTAATTGGTGACCTAATTGTATTTCTCCCTCTATTTACTTGCCCTGGAGAAATACACCTGCATAATCTCTCCCCAGTTTGAGTCGAGAAGCACTTTTATGCTGTAGCTCCAGGAATGTCGCCTGATGAAAGAAACAGCGCAATGGTGTATCAGCACCTGTTCATTTTTGAAAGTGATACAGGAAGCAGTAAGAACAGAGGCTGATCACTGGCACTGTGATTTCCAAGACATGCAAGAAATCAGCATGATCAGTCCGAATGGACACATCTTGAGTTTGTTTCGACAGATCCAAAGAGCTCATAGAATGATGGGGACTCTGCTTGGGCAGGATGAAAGTTGAAATGGTGGGTGTTCCCTTCCCAAGGTTCTCACAGACCTCTCTCCCTCCCTCTGTCTCTCTCCCTCTCCCTCTCCTGAATTGTGCTTTCCACCTGTTTATTTGGGGGGACAGTCAAGCTGAGAGATCTGTAATGTCCTAGGATCTCATGTGAGCTTTAAAAAAATAAAACATAAAAGGGCATTATGTTCTCTTTATTGTATAGTTTTTTTTTAGAGAGAAATGACTGTCAATTTTTTTGCCAAAAGATAAACAATTTGAGTTGTTCACAAAATTCTCCAGTGAATGCCATCAGACCCAACTGACTGGGTATGTCAGTTCTCAAATGTCCCTTCTATTTGACAAAGGTCATCAGGTGCCCTGTCCCTCCTCCCATGGCTTGTGCATGGCCCATGCAGTCACTCTCTCAAGTTATTGCCTGTAATTCCTTCACGTCTCTTTATAAACCTAGGTCTGTCTCTCTTTTCTCTTTTATTCTTCCATATATTGCAGAATCATTTGCTGTGTCTCCAGCACCCCTGCCCTTTTTCCCTTAGAGCCTGAGTCACCAGTTTGTAATTCCCAGTTCATTTGCCCAGCATGCTTTAGATCTTCCTAGTCTAGATTCTGATGCCTTCTCACATCCACACTCCCCTATAAATCCCCCAGTTCTTTCTCTCCCTGTTCTGATGGTCAGAGGAGCACTACAACACCAAGGATGCAATCCTTAGCCCAATTTCCTGGGACTAAGCATTGTGGAATAACATGGGACTAATATCTAATATTAGACCTGCTTAGACTTGCTCCCAAAGTGTTTGAATCCTCCGTTGAGGATAATTGAAAGGGGAATGATTAGTTATTATAGTATCAATTTTTACTTCTGGTTGCAAAATGTGGAAAAATGTGGTTTTTAACATGCATTTCCTCTCACCCTCATAATTAATTAGTTCCACGTATCCAACAGATCGCGTACTAGAAGTATTAGAAAGCTCTATAATCTCTTTTATATTGGCTGCCAATGATTTCAGCGAGCTTCAGCTTGCACTTGGATAGCATCCCATCTTGTCTATTGAAATGCTACATTTAAACTCTGCCAATTTGGCTGGGATTATCTGTAACAACAACAGCATCCAGGGCTATCAGCATCACAAGTATTAAAAACTGTGAAGAACAGCTGTTAGCTCTGCAAGGGTAAATTGCCATTCAGAATTCTATTGATATGAATGAAACGACAAGTATCAACACTCATTCCCAATTCTACACGGGTAACGGATAGTCAGAATTACAGTGCTATGGATGAAGCTTGAACATTTCAGCACCTCTCTTGAGTGGACAGTGACAAAGTCAGTTGCCTTTTAGCAGACAAGCTAGTCCTAAATAAATAAAACAATCCAAATATGGTTCCTGAAGTCTTGTTTAAAACAATAAAATAAAACAATCAGTATCCCTTCCTTGACAATTATCGCTGACTTGCTACAAGGATTAGGTCAATGAAAAGACTTTCTAGCAACCTAAGGATACCTAACTTGAACATGGCACTGAACTGCAGCTTACTTTTAAGTGAAAATGTTTACAATCCACATGTAAATTGATTTATTAGAATTCCCCAACAGTTCCATGTTCCTGTCCTATTGCATCAGGGAAGCATAAGTGCTTCAGAAACCCAGAAAACTCTAATCTGATTAAACAGAAATAAGCAAGTCCACACATCAATCATAATATTAGGCTGCAATCTCATAATGTTTTACATTTAGAAGGAAAAAAAGACATTGCCAGATGCCAGCATTATGCTACTGATGATGAAACGTTCATCAGTATTTAAGAGGTGTCATGCTGACAGGCAGACACGTATAGAAAGTATACAATGGTACTCACCCAGGATGTTTCCTATGAGAGCCACAAGAAATACAATAATATATCCAGCAATGAGAACCCATTCATAGTCTTTCGGATGCAAATACTCATTCCAAAGGTATTGTAGAAATTCATCCTCATCATAATCTGCAGAAGGGTTCCCAAAAGGTTCCTGAGTGTCATTCAGCTCTGTACTAGATGACCGGTTCCTGCGCGATGGGAATCCATCCTCCAGTTGGGTTACAGACATAATTTTCTATGCTCCAGGTGGGCGTCCAAGCCTTTCAGAAGAGCAAGTCTTCCTCAGTCCCATCCATGCACACTTGTATTTTTGCAGCGCAAACAGGAGTGCCCAGAAAGGGAATGTTGGGAAAATGATAGAAGAACAGCCAATGTCGGCAGGAACTTCTCTCAGTAGCTTTGCATCAGGGATCCCCACTGACAGGCTAGGCACGCAGCAACTCCGAGAGACGGAAGAAAAACTCCGAGGCTGCAGTAACACTGAAGCAGAGACAGCAAGCAGCACATGCTTCCTGAGCTCTCGTTCAGCCACAGGGAGTACGCCGCGCACTCTCGCAGAGACAGGCAGAAAGAACATGCAGAAATCTTGCAAAGAGAGTGCTGCAGCTGCAGTGAAGGGAGGGGAAAAGAAAGCCCAGATGAAGACTGGCACAGCCAAGATATTCTACACAGAAGTCCTGCAGAGTTCACTTGCGACCCGTGTTCCCTCCAAGCTGAGTTAGTGTGAGCTAGCTCACAGTTTTTTAGCCTCCGGCTCTCACATTTTTGTCTTAGCTCAGGAAGGATGGGGCGCCAGAGCAAACTCATTTAAGCAGGAGCCAGATCGCTGGCTCACAACTTTAACGTCAGGAGCTCCCAAAGTAGAATTTTTGCTCGCAAGACTCCACAGCTTAGAGACTTTAATCATCACTTTGATAGCCACGTAGAATTGGTCTGGAATGATTCCACTTAACCCCTTAGGTCTTTCACGTTGTGTGCCTTTTCCTTCCCGGAGCTTGCTCAGTAGTCCCTCGAGTTGCTGCAGTGGAAGTCCACAGGCTCCCATAACATGTGCGACACTGTTCATGCCAGTAGGCAACTGCTCGGAGAGAAGCATCGGCTGAGCGTTGTATGTGACTCAGTTTCTTTGCCTGCCCAACTAAACATTGGGAACGTTTCCAAATGAGCAAGTGCATAGACAAGGATGTTTCCATCCCTTAAACTTCTTTCCATTTAGGGCTTTACATAAGCAGGGGTCCGTTGGAGCGGGAGCGCACAGGAGCGCAGCTCCGGGAGTGAGGAGCCCAGGGGGCGGGCACATGACCAAGCCCCGCCCCCTCCTTGGCTTCCCCGAGTAGTGCAGAGGCGCAGCGCCCCGGGGAAAGCCCTGCTAGGGTCTTTATTGTTTTTAATGTTTTGTTTTAATATTGATAATTTTATCATTGTTCCTTTTATGACTGTGTGCTGCTGTTCCAGAGACTTGCTCAAGTTGGCAAATAAATTTTCTAAGTATACCATTTTTTATTGGGGCACATGGCACATAAGTACTGGAGAAATTTCACCAACCCTTCAGCAGCTTCCACCTTATCAGTTTGGTGTAGTGGTCAGGAGTTGGACTCTAAGCTGGGAGAACCGGGTTTGATTCCCCACTCCTCCACATGCAGCTGCTGGTGTGACCTTGGGCCAGTCACAAGTTCTCTCAGAGCTGTTCTCTCATGAGCAGTTCTCAAAAGACCTCTCTCAGCCCCACCTACCTCACAGGGTGTCTTGTTGTGGGGAGGGGAAGGGGAAGGGATGGGTGGTGCTCATGTCCTGGGTATCTCAAGTCTACTTGAAACCTGGTGGTTTCGAGGGAGCAGGAAGAGAATGAGGGTGTGTTCTTTATGCTTATTTTTATTGCACACAGTATTGGATGGGGGAGGGAATGGAGGAAGAGCAGGTCACTTTCACTCGCCTGTGGAGGGGAGCCTGAGGGGTGGGTGTTGCCTTCTGATACACTTCCGGTATTGTTAGGGGGTGTGGCATATGCAAATGAGTTATGCTAATGAGCTCCTGCACCTCTTTTTCTACGAAATGACCCCTGTACATAAGGCTTGGACTCAGGATGCATAAGCCAAAACACAGGCGGAGGACAGACTGGCAGAATGAAGTGCAAGGGAGCCGGGGCAAAAAGACCTGGGTCAAGTTGTTGCAGGGCTTTCCAGTCACACTGCATGGACTGATGCAGGACCATATCAGGGAGGAGGCAGAATGGAGTGTTCGCACTGCAGGGCGCCCCCTAGCGGCAGCGGTCTGGTTGCGAGTGGCTTTGGTCCATTTCACCAAATTGTGCATGGGCTCATAGGTGCAGCAGCAATTGGGGCAGGATCCCATGGCTGGGAGCTTTAACTCCATGAGCTGGAAGCATCCCCGCGGGCAGTTGTGGGCTCAAGAGCACAGCACACACGGGCGGTTATGCCGGATCAGCAGGTTCACATTACTGCCGCCGCTTGATTGCGGCTTATTTGCATCCACACTTCCAGGCAGCGGGATCAACATGCACCCAAATTGCTTGCCACTGCTTTCACCTGGTACTTTTTAAAAGTGGGATCAAAATGCTCCAGGACGGGGTGAGTACGACACGGGAACGCCAGACAGCTGTGTGAACCGGCCCATTTAATCCACTTGAGAAATGTGCCTATATCGGGCCAAACTGCCAGTGTGAACTCAGCTACAGACATAGTACAGTTCCACTTGTGTGAAATCATGTGCAACTCCGGAACATGAGGTTGGCCACTGGGGGCATTCTTATGCTCAGGAAGCCAACTGCTGTGTTTTCCAAATAGGTTCCTGTCTACAAAAGCTCACACTACAGTACAGAATGTGTCTGTGAAAAGGTAGCAGCCACACACATAACTCACATTCCCAAACGAATTGCAGGCCTTTCTGCAGGAAAGACCCACGTGTACTGCTGCCTCCCATTCTATAGAGAAACCTAGAAAACTAACACGGGCATCAGCCCTGTTTCAACGGACTAAAATCTGAAATGAAAGGGAGAGGATTTGGAAGGGGGCGAACATCTCCAAGGCTGACCAGCCACAAAAACATCAGATGCAGGCAGAAGGGAATTAAAGAACCGTATGCATCTAAAGGTTGGGTTGTTGTTGTTTTTACATTCCTATGCCTAACCAAGAAGAATACCACCCTAGACTAATCTTGCAAAGCAACTACTGTTTTGGGGAAAAGAAAACCCCAGAGGGTTGGATCCAGCCAGCTTTTTCACTCAATCTCACCCAGTCCCACGCTTTGCTACAGCCCCTCTCTCTAATTGATTTTGACCATGCCGGTCTAATTTTGACCATGCCGGTCCATGCCCAGCGTAGCCTTTCTGGGTGGCCAAAGGGAACCCTCCTTTCCCTTCTCGCCAGCAGAAAACCAGCCCAAACCCCTTAACAAAACACCCTGAAATTGTTACCTGTGAGCTTTCCATTTATACCCACTGCAGCCATTCCAGGAGATTAATACAACCTTCATTCCTAGTGTGTCTTTGCTACCTCTTCAACAGAACCTCGCTGCTCCCCAGCAGACCAGGATAACAGAGGTCCGGAACTCCTAATGGCCTCATTCCTCTTGTACAGGGAAACATACGTTCAAGACTATGCTGCTTTCTGCTATCCAGATGGAAAATGCCACCAGACCCACAAGACGCCATCCATCTTCTTTCTTGTACGCATTGCTGAATACCTAAATCAAATCTCACCACATATTGACCCGGGAGTGCAGTGTGAGCAGTAGGAGGGTCTCGGATAGTCAATAATCCATGAAGCACTAATGAAAGAGCAGCCAGACTCAGAGGTCACAGCACACCGGAGCAGCTAATGATGTGATTAACTGTGCTTTTTACCCAACCAACTTTAGTTTAAAAAGAGGGCACACAGTTGGCTAGGGTGGAAAACAGGGCCGACTGGCCATTCTACTGACAGGGACATTTCCCAGTGGGCCACTGCCCTAGCGAGAGCAAGTATAACCACGTTCTAGCAACTCTGCAGAGCGTCAGGGGCCGCTTGGATGAGTCCCTTCCTTGGCAGTGGCAACTGGTGTCTCTTTTCCGGCTCTGCTGCCAGTTTTCAGGAGGAAGCCCTGGCTGAGCTTCTTTGCACTGCTGAGCTAAGTGACTCCTGCAGAGCTGGCTTGGCGCTTTACTGGAGCCACTTGGCTTGGCTGGCTCCAGTGCCATTTTTACTTCCCAGTTCTCTCCTGGTGGGAAATAAGATGACACTTAAAACTCACATACAGTTTGCCTTTTTCACCATTTCAGCACTCTGGGTTGACACTTTCATTGCGCTGTACACAAGGACCCCAAGATGTTTTCCCCCCTCTCAGGGAGATTCTGCACTGGCTTTTCCCTCTGTTGTTTTAGCAAACCCCCATTGGGACAGAAACTCCCCTCTGCATGGCATGCTGCTTTTCCTTTCTTTGATCATCGGATTTTATGGTACCTTCCATACTACATGACACGTTCACTTTCTGTGATTGTCGGGGTTTTATGGCCCCTCCGACATAGACTTATGGCCATTTGGGGTGACTTTGCAGTCAGTACCACGTTGGCCCATGGGATTTGAATGTGGTTTTGAGCTGCGCCTGTTCTTCATTGTTGAGAAAATGTGGAGCGAATGCCAGATGCTGAACCAGTCTCAGTCTTTTTTGTTTATCTGAAAGTTCACGCACACACACAACCGCACACACCCCTCATTGCATAACACACAGCTTTTAAAACTTCCCTCTGTCACCAACAGAAGAAGAAGAAGAAAAAGAGATTGGATTTATACCCCGCCCTCCACTCCCCAAGGGAGTCTCAGAGCGGCTTACAAACTCCTTTCCCTTCCCCTCCCCACAACAGACACCCTGTGAAGTAGGTGGGGCTGAGAGAGCTCTTTCCCAAGCTGTCCTTGAGGGAACAGCTGGTCCAGAGCTATGGCTTGCCCAAGGTCATCCAGCCAGGTGCAAGTGGAGGAGTGGGGCATCAAACCCGGTTCTCCCAGATTAGAGTCCGCGCACTTAACCACGACACCAAACTGGCTCTCTGGACAAACTGGACACAGTTTGCCATGCTGTGTATGGAGAACGTCTCCTGGAGGGCATGAAGTCTCAACAAGGTTCCTGGAAAGGGTTTCACCGTCCTTCGATCTTTGCAGTAATTGAGGTGGTCCGTCATTCCTGCTTGTGTCACGCCAGTTCTGACCGTACCCAGTTCCCTCTTCATTGGGTGGGGTGCTTGGGTACATTTTCAAGAGAGGTCAATTACTTATGGATCACCTATGATATAAGGTATTGCCGGCCCACCTCTATGCCACTGGGTTTCTGCCAGTACTTCGGATTATTGCACAGCCTGCCAGGGCCAGAGAGCTGCTTCGTGTTTCTTCCTTCCACTGTTAGGCTCTGCTTGTGTACACATTTCTCACAGATCAGAAGTCATAAAATGCTCCCTTTAAATGACTGAACCTATTTATTTATTTATTTGTTCCAGTTTCTAGGCCCCTCTCCCCAGGCTCAGAGCGGCTTACACAGTTAGATGAACCATGTTCACAATAACACAGTTAAAACAGTTAAAGTTAATCATTCATTAAACAATACAATTATTAAAGTGCTCAATGCTATTGAGGGCATAAAATCTGATGTTGATATACATACTAATATTGGGAGCTCTCAGGGTCATCAGCGACTAGTTGGTAATATGGGTCGCACGTTGGTAATCACTGGATGGCAAGGGGGGGCGGACAGAGAGGCGGCGGCCCCTATTCATATGCCTGGCGGAAGAGCTCCGTCTTGCAGGCCCTGCGGAACTGCATCAGGTCCCGCAGGGCCCTGATCTCCTCTGGGAGCTCATTCCACCAGCCAGGGGCCGCCACCGAAAAAGCCCTCCCCCTGGTGGCAGTGAGCCTGGCTTCTCTTGGGCCAGGTATAGCCAGGCGATGTTGGGCCCCAGACCGAAGTGCTCTCTGGGGTACATACGGGGAAAGGCGGTCCCTTAGGTAGGTCGGACCCAGGCCATTTGGATGAGATGCATTTCAGCTGCAATAGACACCAGTTGTTGTATAATGAAGATGTCTTTTGGAACAATCTGCAAGCTGCACTTGGCAGCCTTGTGATGCATGCCTTTGGAAGTTAATTCAAATACGGAGACAGGCCTACGAGAGAAATTAATTGTGCACAGATTCCTTAGTACCTTTGAGCTGATATCCTTTGATCTGAGAAATGGACCCAATCCAGATCTGAAGAACTGTTTTTCGTATCTTTTTTTCCTTCCCATGAGAAACAACGACTCGCTCGACTGCATATGCGGTGATGGACTTAACAGGGTTTTTTTTTTTTTCATGTGATTGTAATCGTCCAGGTTAGGAGTAATATTGTGCCATACTAAAAACTAATTATTCTCAGTAAACATTCCCAGCTGTGCTGAAAAAGCCATGTCTTTTAAAATTGATTTTTCAGCACTCCTTCCAGAACAGTTTGTGTATTCATTTTCAGTGCCCTCTTTTGCCTTCACTCCCCTTCGTGTTATCATAGAAGCCCTCTACAGATGACATTACAGGTGTTGAAATCAATGCACACAGAGATGGGGGGCAATGATTGCTAGCTCATGAATACGGCATCTTTGGCTGTAGGTAATTACTCATATAGGACCTACTCTTGCAATTGGGAATGTTTTTTGGGGGGGGAACAGCTTTCACAGGGACAGGGCAGGCGTAGACTGTGTGCTCACAAGCTGGTGATAGCATGTAAATGGGGGAAGAGCCATTAAGTTCATGACCCCTCCTCCTTTACATGTGTAGACTTCAGTGGGGTTAGAGTGTCAGTCTAGGCTCTGAGACACCCAGGTTCTAGCTACCATTTTACTGTGGAAGTTCACTGGGTGACTTTCAGCCAATCTCACATACGGAGCCTAACCTACTTTACAGAGTTGTTGTGAGGATAAAATAGAGGCGACAAAAGTGATGTAATCTGCTTTCAGTCCCCATTGACGGGAAGAGGCAGATTATGGAGAAGCAGGGGTCCGTTGGAGCGGGAGGGCACAGGAGCGCAGCTCCGGGAGTGAGGAGCCCAGGGGGCGGGCACATGACCAAGCCCCACACCCTCCTCGGCTTCCCCGAGCAGTGCAGAGGCGCAGCGCCCCGGGGAAAGCCCTGCTAGGGTCTTTATTGCTTTTAATGTTTTGTTTGAATATTGATAATTTTATCATTGTTCCTTTTATGACTGTGTGCTGCTTTTCCAGAGACTTGCTCAAGGTGGCATATACATTTCCTAAGTATACCATTTTTTATCTGGGCACAGGGCACATAAGTACTGGAGAAATTTCACCAACCCTTCAGCAGCTTCCACCCCATCAGTTTGGTGTAGTGGCCAGGAGTTGGACTCTAATCTGGGAGAACTGGGTTTGATTCCCCACTCCTCCACATGCAGCTGCTGGTGTGACCTTGGGCCAGTCACAAGTTCTCTCATGAGCAGTTCTCTCATGAGCAGTTTTCAAAAGACCTCTCTCAGCCCCACCTACCTCACAGGGTGTCTTGTTGTGGGGAGGGGAAGGGGAAGGGATGGGTGGTGCACATTTCCTGGGTATCTCAAGTCTACTTGAAACCTGGTGGTTTCAAGGGAGCAGGAAGAGAATGAGGGTGTGTTCTTTACACTTATTTTTATTGCACAAAGTATTGGATGGGGAAGGGAATGGAGGAAGAGCAGGTCAGTTTCACTCACCTGTGGAGTGGAGCCTGAGGGGTGGGTGTTGCCTTCTGACACACTTCCGGTATGTTAGGGGGTGTGGCATATTCAAACGAGTTATGCAAATGAGTTATGCTAATGAGCTCCTGTACCTCTTTTTCTACGAAATGACCCCTGTGGAGATGTATAAAATAAAATAAGATAATGTCACCTGTAGAAGGATATAATAAAATCTGATTGGCTAAGTAGCATTGTGATAGCATTCTTTTCACTTTGTGATCACTGCTAGGGGAGAGTCACCCATTTTACTAATCGAGGAAGAAGACAGAAACAAATTGCAAGTGAAGGCCATGTGGAGCACCTTTATTCATACCTTCCGGTATAGTCGTATGCAGAATCACTCTGGTCTGAATTCTGTGATGTGAGTGAGCTTAGGGTGGAGTAAATCTGCTGAATCTATATAAAAGCTGTTTAAAATCAGCATAAAAACAAACAGTGTGAAAGCATAGTGAGAAGAAGAAGAAAAAGAGATTGGATTTATATCCCGCCCTTCACTACCCGAAGGAGTCTCAGTGTGGCTTACAATCTCCTTTCCCTTCCCCTCCCCACAACAGGCACCCTGTGAGGTAGGTGGGGCTGAGAGAGCTCTTTCGAGAACTGTTCCTGGGAGAACAGCTCTGAAAGATCTTGCAACTGACCCAAGGTCACACTAGCAGCTGCATGTGGAGGAGTGGGGAATCAAACCCAGCTCTCCCAGTTTAGAGTCTATGCTCCTAACCACTACACCAAACTGGCTCTAACAAGGGCAAGGAGAACCAGGACAAGGAGTAGGGTTGCCAACATGAGGCTGGCAACTGGCAGTGGAGCTCACAGGCAAGAGTCATTGCATCACCAGTGATGCTCTGATATCACTTCCAGTGTGAATGGAAGTGACACCAACTTGTTACCATCCAGCATTTGGCTAGAATTATGGTGTGATGGACTGCACTTTTTAAAAGCTTAGAAGTGCCGTGTAAACAGATAAAGGACTGTGAAGGGTTATTTTTTTACAGAAACAAAGAGCCTTGAGTGACAGGCTGCTCCAAGCAATCTGATTGGTTAGCATCAGCTGAGCAGAGAGAGACTTTAGAGCTGAATGCTGAGGAGGAGATTCATTTGGAATTTAGCCCTCACTGAGAGCAGTTTAACACAGACAAGAGAACTGGGGAAAGTTGGCAAGGATGAGTGGGTAGTTAGACGGAGACTCCAGTTTGGGCCAAGGAAAGAGAAGGAATTTCCCTACCTAGTCTAAACAGGGAGATAGTTCTAAAGAGTACAGAGATCCTTGTTTTGATGTGGTTAGAAAACTGCCTTTAGAGACCTTAAGAGTCAGTCAAAAAATCAAGATGAGTACTGGTGTTTCAAGAGAAGGGGTTCGGGTACTGGAAAGTGTGTACCAGCCATCCAATCAAAATTTCCAATCAAAAGAGTCAGAGAATACTCAAAGAAAGTATACTAGAGTGTTTGGGAACATAAGCCTCTCAATATAGAGATAGCTTAAGAAAGACTTTTTGCCTGAAACATAAAAACTAAAGTCTGTGGATGTACTGGTTTTACCTCAGAAATTTCAACCCCTGACTTCACCTGACCTTTCCCCTCTATGTTAAATAAAATATTTTGTTATTTTTGAATTTCAAAATGCCTCAAATGCCATTTAAGTGGTTTAAGTCAGAAGGCAATCCTGACCCTTCTGTCAGGTTCCTGGGCTGAGCCAACAGCCAAAATATTGTTCAGTGACAGGGTGGGACAAGCAGAATTTTTCAGCAAAGAAGAAAAAACATTACTAGGGCAGCTCAGTCACAAAAGGAAAAGAAAAATGGGAAGGATTGTGCCTCTGTGGGATGGAAGAGTATGGGGGTGTCATGTATGTTTTTAACCACCCTGTTTTGACTGAATGCAAGAGCATTGCCAGAGATGCACTGATGTAACTTTTGTACATGCCAGAAGAGACATCAGCACACTGGGACACTGGCAATAGACCCCATTTCACCCCCCCCCCCATTTTCTCCCCCCCCAGCTGAGTGGCAAAAGGAAGGGCCTGCTGGGGAGGGAGATCCCCCACCCCTGCAGGAAAATGGCAATACAAGCAAGGAGACAAAATTGGGTTAAAAGGTGGGGTGAACAAAAAATGTTTTGAAATGTTGGAGAAAGATATTTTACAGATGGAGCAGCACCATTGAGAAGACCCCAATCTCTAGTAAGGACCTACCTTACTTCTGTGGTTGGAAGCACCACAAGTGGTGGTGTTGACCTGAGCTGGTCAATTGGACAATATAGGGTGAGATGATCCTTCATCAGAATATGTACTGGTCAACTTATCCCCTTTGGGTGGTTATCTAACAGTCCCAAATTTGTGGCATTGTCATTACAGAGCTTATTGATACTGCTTGCCTTGCCTATGTTCTGAAGCCCCTGTGTCACCTCGTTGTCTGTTAGCATTTCTATGAAATAGTCACGTTTGTTCAAGCCCGGAAATCATCCTATGGAACAAGGAACCATTTTCAGCTATAGGCACAAGATAACGGATAGGCTTTCTTCCTCTGCACTGCACTGCAAGATGGATAAAAATGTGCAATTACTTGAGTCCCATGCTAAGATTTACAACTGAACCAATCTGGCATGGGGAACATGGGTAGGGATGGACTGGGAAGTTAAAATGGCCCAGGGAAAAGTCGTGTAGACTGCACAGGCCACTCAGCTCAGACCTGGCCTCCAGAGATGTCAGCTCAGCCACTGTTTCCTCCTAGGTGTCAGCTCACCCTTTGGTTCCTCCTGCACCACCATCAACGGATAGACTGCTGCACAAGGATCTAACCAAGTAACCCCCTCCTTGGTGCCAGCAGAGCTACAGAGGCTTTCCTATGCTTGCCCTGGGCTGCCAGGGTCCCTACAGGGTATGGCCCCAGGGGCATAGAGTTTTGTAAATTCCAGGGGGGGCTCTTTAGTGTGCACGATGTCCCCCCCGCCGGGAAACCGCCGCACCTCCCCGGGCCCTTCCGAGGCCCGCCAGCCACTGCTGCCGGTGCCTCTTCCCCCCGCCACTCCTTCCCTCTCCCTTCGCCCAGAAAAGAGGAAGGGAGAGGGAAGGACGAAGGAGTGGCCAGGCCGGGGGGGGGGGGGGGGAGAGGCACTGGCAGCAGCAGCTGCCAGGCCTTGGATGAGTTTGGGGAGGTGCAGCAGCGAGGCGCAGCAGCAGGCGCTATGTTTTCCCGGGGGAGCTCAGAAATTTCGGGGGTGGCTCAAGCCCCCCATAGTCTACGCCTATGTATGGCCCACCAGGAACTTTCCCTGTAAATGAAATGGCCAGTTTGTCTCTGAAAAGGGGAGTTGCTTTAGCTTCCCTTACTGAAGATCAGAGCTATTGCTTCTTTTCTTTTCCTCTGTTTCTTCATTATTTTCTACCTCATATAAATCACCAGCAGTTAAAATCTCAACTAATCTGCCCTTTAACTGAACAGGGAAAAAATGGCTTTTATTACCACAGGTGTGAAGGGAATACTTTAATTACATAAAATTGTACTTTAGACATGAACATCACTCCTTCATCCACTCAGGCCTGGGAAATAGACTTAGAAGAACTAAATAAAGAGGATTGACAAAAATGGCTGCCTAAAAGCATCTAAACAACCGTTTGTACAAAAGTAAATACACAAGTTGAATATACTCATCTGTTATACAATCCAAGACCTTGATCTGTGATTCTTCTTTGCAGAGGTTGTGGTCAGTTGGGATCCTCATGTGCAGTCAGATTGACACTAGTGTAAAGTTTCTGGAATAAAGTTTCACAATAAAACAGAATCAAATTTATATTCTAATAGAGGTCAAGATATCTTTGGGTACTTAAATCCAGTGACTGGAGCTGTGAACAGGCAAGACAGATGTTTCTACAAATTTGAAAAGGGCCCTAGGTTTGCAGAAAAAAGGTGAGATCTAAAAAAAATACACTGGACAGCTTAAAGAACCCAAAAATGATAAAAAGAGCAGCTATAGCTTTAAACAAGATTTCCTCAGTGGCTTTTGCTTGGCAACCACAACATTCCAAGCTTGGTTCTGTCAGTAAAAGGCAGGGGGAGGGCCCTTTCCAGTCCTATTTTGGCCTTTGAGGAAGAACTCATTAGGGCCAGGCCTGGACCTTAGGGTTGCCAACTCCAGGTTGGGAAATTCATGGAGATGTTGTGACTAAGTCTGAGGAGTGCAGGGTTTGGGGAGGCGAGAGGGAAGTATATAATGCCACTCTCCAAAGTCCACTCTCCAAAACAGCTTGAGATTAGAGTCTGCAAGACCAGCCCTGTAGCCAGAACACTTTTGGGGAGGGGGGCACTGCCCTCGCGTGCTTACATCACTTCCGACATCACTTCCGGAAGTGACATAGGCATGTGGGGGCCATTTCTGGCTACAACCATCTGGCACTGTGTCCATTCCATCTAAACTTCCTCCTTTCACAACAATCCCACTTGGGATGCCAGGAAGTCTCCCCGCTCCCAGTAGGGCGCCTTATGGTGGGCTGCTCTGGGAACCAGGTGCCGTACATCCCTTGGCTTCTTGGTGCCCATGCCACAGCCTGGAGCCTCCCTCCATCAGCACTCAGGCCAAGGCAGAGCCAACCTTCAGGAGAACCAGCTGGGCCACAGCCGAGCCTCCCTCCATTGGCACTCAGGCTGAGATGGACTCAGAGTCGGCCTTCCAGAGGACCAGCCAGGCCGCAGCTCCAGGGGCTGCCCTGGCTATGGCACCCCTGACATGGGGGGGTAGGCTAAGTGAACCCTCTGGTCAGCTGGCTAAACAGCTCCATTGTGGCTATGTGCTGCTTCTGGCTGCTCTCTGGGTGATAATGGGGTGGTAGGAGCTGCTCCCAGGGGCTGCCCGGGGCATCTGCGGGTGATGATGGCTGCTGCTGTTCACTCATGCCCCCTTCCTCTGGGCATCTTTCAAAGGGGCAGGGTAGATTAGGCAGGGGGCTTCACCCCGTGGGCCCCTGGGGGGCTATGGGCCTGTAAAAAACCCAGTTTCAGATCCTCATCTTCCTTTGGAAACTGACTGGGTGTTTTTAGAGCAGCAACATACTTTCAGCCTAACCTACCTCATGGGGTCGTTTTGTGGATAAAAAGGAATAGAATAGAATAATGTCAGAAGCTTTGGTCTCCAGTGTGGAGAAAGATGGGGTATATATGAAGTAAATAAAGAATAAATAAACATAGCTGACAATGGGAGGCTGATAAAAGGTAAGCTGGTGAATGGCTGAGAAGGAAAGAATGAGCCAGGAAGAAGATACAGGGATTAGAGTAGATCCAGAACTAGCATAGGATGTGAGCATGTTTTTTTTTTATTATTTTGGGCTTGTTTATCTGAATTACATTTTATTTGTCTAAACTGTTTGCTTAAATTATACTTAGGTATGTTTGTAAGCCACTTTGGGTCCCTAGTGGGCATAGGCGTCAACTATGGGGGGGCTTGAGGGCTTGAGCCTCCCCCGAAATTTCCCGGGGGGGGCTCAGCCACCCCCGGCAAAATGGAGCGCCCACCGGGGGGGAGGCAGGGAGGGCCACCGGGAGCCCGGGGGGTGCCAGCCGTGGCAGAAGGCAGCCACAGAGGAGGGGGTGGGGGGGCAGAGCCGGCATGACGGGCGGGCACAGGGACTCCGCCGTGCTGGCCGGTCCCCCAACCCAGCCGGCGAGCGGGCTCTGGGGCAGCAGCCGGGCGGCCTGGCGTTGGCTCTGGGCAGCGGGCAGCTGCAGCGTCAGGGGGAAGCGCGCCGCCACGACTTCAAGGACCCCTACAGGGCAGCAGCCCCCGCCGCCGCCCCCCGCTCGCCCCACCAGGTCTGCCTCCCTGGGGCCAGGGGGTGGGGGGAAAAGCGGCGGGGACATGGTCCCGTGCGCGCGCACACACAAAAGAGCCCCCGCCCCCCCCCCCCCAGGGATTTACAAAGTCTACGCCCCTGCTAGTGGGGAGAAAAGGGAGGTAATAAATTGCCAAAATATAAATAAGCCACTGATGAACTGCTACTGTGATTTCTGATCAACTAAGTGGAATGCTATAGTATAGTATAGTAAAACTCACTTTGTTCTTCTATAGCATAGTGCGAAGAAAAGATCCTTCGCGTCACGCTATAACTGCGAGCACATTCCAACCCCCCACCCCCACTCAGCTTCTTATTACCGTCTGCAGGAGCAAAGCAAAACAGAGCCGAGTCTAGGAAGTATTCAGTCACTCAGATGAAATCTCAAATGGAAAAATGACTTGCAGCCTTTCCACTTGCCCTCGACCTCAGCACAGTGCAACACAGATAATAAAAATGACAAGATCCAGCAAGACGCTTAAAAACTCAATCACATTTAACACCACAGAGTAAGAATGCATCAGCAAGCCCCGCTTGACCCATCTTGCTCTTAGACATATGAAAAAAGACAGGGCACTTGAGAGTGCTTTCCTTTACCTCTGGACTACCACAGCCAGTCCCAAAAATCACTTGAGACTTCGGGAAGGGGGCTCTCAGGACACTGGCTGTTGCTCCTTGGCGGCCCTCCTCATTCCTGACATTTATGAAATGTCTGCCTGTAGATCTCGCTGAAGATTTCTACTGCCAGAGGACAAGAGATGGCATTGAAGCCAGAGATGCTCAGTCAGCCCTCTAACTGCATCACAGTTTGTTCATAAGTTGAGAGCAGGACTTTCCAGGCTCAGAAAATGGTTTGTTTAGAAAGCAGTGTGTTCATATATGAATGGCATGTGAGGTCTTTAAACAGCAGAACAGTATACAATTAGCACATGGGAATGTGGCAGACAGCAAACTAATGCTGCGCGGAAAGTATCCTGCCACAATAGTTTGGTATACATCAACATGTAGTTTATCATTATTAAGTATTGAGTCAGGAGACGATAAATCAAATGCAGGCTTTTATCCAAAACATCGTTCAGCTCAGGGACTGCTCTAGCAAGAGCGGCACTCAACTTATAGTGTTCCAACAAATTACTATATACAATGTAACTATGAAGACTCCGTTTCATTGGACCTAAGCAGGGCTCTGCGATTGGTTCCCTGGATTGGCTTCAGGACCAACGAGAAGTCTTTATTCGGCAGCCAATAAGAATGAGGGGATTGTAATACCAGAACCCCGACAAAGCAATGCATAACTCAATAAGAAAACATAACAATCATAAATGCGTAATTCGTTCTTGCATCAGTTTTGTCCCCTGCAGTTTAAATGAGAGACAACTGTGCAGGCTAGGGACTAATCTCATTTAACTGATTTGACACAGAAGCATTTTATAACAGATGCACAAAATGGTGTTTCTGATTTTGTTGAAAATTTTAGCGGTCAGGACTGTTTTATTAGTGTTTCAACGTCAACTCAGCCTCCCCGAACACTAGAAATGTGGTTTTGCTAAATCGGTTGGCTTAATGCTGTTACCAGGAAAATGAACACTAGGAAATAAACAGCCGCCTTAATTCAGCCTAAATTTGAACATGGTCCCCCCTTTCTGCCTTCATGTCTTTAAAATAAAAGCAATGATGGGCCAAATCAAATCTTTTCCATGTAAATGATGACATTTATGTCATGACCTTGAAATAGAAGATGCTAGTACCAGCAGGACCCAGATATAAACCCTGGAACACATACTGTACAGACTCAGGATAGAGCCATAGGAAATGCTTGGCTCATTAGTTATGGATTTTTTTCATGGGGTTACAAGAACCCTGCCAGTGAACAAGAATAGGCATCCAAGATACCTAACAGAGTCCAGACTACAACTATGCTATAGTCAGAAAGCAGGAAGTATCCTATATATACATATTTACCAGATTGCCTAGGCAATCTCCTGGCCCCAGTTCCCACTGCCTCTCTATCATCCAAAAGGGGGAAAAGGGAGTGGGGCATGACATCTCTATGTAACTTCTGGTTGTATGCGTGAGCAATGTTATTTCACGCTAGGAATTCCTCCAAATCTTTATGGTTTTTACCAGTTTGGTGTAGTGGTCAAGTGCGGTGACTCTAATCCGGGAGAACCGGGTTTGATTCCCCACTCCTCCACTTGCACCTGGCTGGATGACCTTGGGCAAGCCATAGCTCTGTACCAACTGTTCTCTCAAAGACAGCTTGGGAAAGAGCTCTCTCAGCCCCACCTACCTCACAGGGTGTCTGTTGTGGAGAGCGGAAGGGAAAGGAGTTTGTAAGCTGCTCTGAGACTCCAAGTGAGTGAAGGGGGGGATATAAATCCAATCTCTTCTTCTTCTTCTTCTTCTTCTTCTTCTTCATAGAGACTGAGGGATACCTAGAGCATCATGACATCACTTTTGGGAACAAACAGAAGAGCCACTGCTCCATGCCCTTCCCCCACTTTTTCTTCCACTGGAGCAAGAGGCCAGCTAGCAACCCTAGATGACCCTAGATGACTCAAGATAGTGAGCCAAGCTGCAGACTACAGGACAAGTCACATACGTGCATCATCATACAGCCAAGATACTGTGCTTCTAGAACACCATTATCTGTTTTACAAACAAGGAGCACCAAAGCTAAGCCTAATCTCCTGAGGCTCCAGGAAGTTGCTGCCAGTCATAATAGACTGAGCAGGATGAGACAATTGTCTAAGTCAGAACAAGGCACACAAGCAAATCGCATGCAGAGTTATTCTACTCTAAATCCACTGAGAAATTCTTCAGAGGATTGTGCTGGAAGGTATCCAGTTACCACCTGGCTCACTGCAGCTATAAATCACACATGAATTACTGCTTTTCCTGGCAAAATACATGATCCTTCCTGGTCTTCTGGGTACTTTTGCTATGCAACAGGGTTTGAAATGAGTATCTCCCATTTGCAACACGTGTAAGGGACTTAGTTGTTGTACCCTAGTGAAATTTAAAAAAAGATTTTTGTCCAGCAAGTTGGTGATTGTGCCAGATCTTTTCTATACGATACAAAAGTGATGCAGAACAACAACTATAAATCTAAACAAATCCAGAAATAATATAGCTGTTTGTGCGCGAACATAAATCAAAGGTAATGAAAATTAATGTAATAAAGGTTTTAATACAAAACGTTTGTGCAATATCTATTGAACAATAAAGGTCCAAAAGGATAACAACGAAGTGTCCGGTAGTAATTTCCATTTCAAAGGGTCTTCGTCAGGTTGGGACCATCATACAAACTGCATAACACTCATATGAAAAATGTACATCCTCAAAGGTCAAATTAGTCACAGGAATAGTCCTAATATCATTCTGCGTAACTCTCAAGGAGAGCTGCATATATTGGCTTCTCCAATTGGATTTTGTAATATATGCAGCTCTCCTTGAAAGTTATGCCGTTTGTATGATGGTCCCAACCTGACAAAGTACTTTTCATTACATTTGATTTATGTTAGCGCACAAACAGCTATATTATTTCTAGATCTTTTCTATAGGTCATGCTGCCAGAAGAAAAAGGTCTGTGGCTGACTTGTTCCGTGAAGGTCACGATCATACGGGCCTTTACATCCAACCCAGGCATGAGTGCCTGGTGGATTTAAAGGGAACATCCACACAGTGACATCTGAGAAAGGTGCTGCTTCCATGATCAGCCCGTTGAGCGCTGCCAGGAAGCCAAACTTTAAAGATACCGGTGAAAGTCCGGGTCTAATGCTTGCCAATGGGCCAATGGCAGACTTTCCCCCGTCTGATCGTTCCAGCACGCAATCAGCCCATTGGGATAGTCTGACTCCAGACCATCCCGAACAGCCACCATTTAAAGAAATTCTTAGCGATATGCGCATCTATATATCTAATAGACAAGTGTCCCCGTGCATGCGGATATCTCAATCTGTACACTGGGGGCACTTGGGGGGCAGAGTGATTTTCCTGCATACTTGGGAAACTCCCCAGGTGTGCAGAAAGATCCTAAAAGTTAAAAAAAAAATCCAGGGGATATTTAAATCCCCCCAAAACTAAAAAAGGATTCCCTGCACATGCACAGGGAACACAGAACGATGCCTTGCCTCTGCTGCTGGGGAAGGAGAGGGCTTGGTGGGCCCAGTGGTTGGAGCCATGCAGGCCTCACTGTCACTGGGGGGGGAGAGCTTGGCAGGCCCGGTGGCTGGGAGCCACGTGGGCTTTGCCATCACTGGTGGGGGGAAAGAGCTTGGCGGGCCTGGCGGCTGGGAGCCATGCAGGCCTCGCTGTCACTGGCAGGGTGTGAGGGGTGTGGGAGGAAGAGCTGGGCAGGGGAGAAGGCTCACCTGCAGCAGCTTCCTCCTCTGCATGGAGCTCCCCCTGTGAGTATCGCAGGTCCCCCCTTCTTGTAAACACCTAAACGTGTGACAGCTGCAGAGCTCCATTCAAACGTTCTGGACAATTTCATGTTTCTGAATGGCCCATGAAATTTATGAACTTTGTTAACTGAAATGGTACCCAGAGGAAGGTGCCACTAGCGGTGCTTTAACCATTCAATTCCGCACATGTGCGGAAAAACAAGTACATGGTGAGGCATGTATATGCATGCACAAGCAGACTCTTTTTTTAAAAAATAAAATAAAACCCGACCGCACAGCTCCTTCAGGTGGATGCCATCTAGACAATCCACCGCAGAGTCCTCGCATGGTAAGGCAATTCATGGGGAAACTGTCTGGTTGTGCAACGCTGGATAAAGTTCAGGATCAAATTAGAGCTGGGCCAGTGGTGAGATTAACTGCCCATCTGAACACACCTGAAGAAAGGAGAATCTCATTTAACCCTCACAATTATTCTTTTTAAAAGTCTAAATACATCTTCCATTCAGGTACGAGATGTAAGTCTGACCTTGGTTGCATTCTTCTATTTTTCTCTTGCTTAACAACAGTATACTTCTGTGTTAGCACCAAGGGAAAAGATGACAAGTTTATTCTCTTTACCCTTGGTCTCCTTAGGACAAGAAAAATAGCTATGCTGTGTAATGACCCTGGTTCCTCAGAGACCAGTAGGCCACTATGTGAAATCCTTCATAAATACAATGAGACACATTCTATGCATTGTTACAGCAGCATTCCCAGAGCAATTTCCCAGAGGTTTTCTGTTGTTGAACTGGTTATCAGTTATATTATTCCGTGAACTTTAAGAAACATTAAATTTTAAAAAATAACTTAATTTTTTTTAAAGCTTCTTGATAGTTTTACCAGTATCAGTGATGGGATTTTTTTTAAAAAAAATCTACACTTATGGCATAAGGAGGATGGAAAGTTTCCAGGAATTTCCATTGGCAATTCAGAGTGTTGGTTTTGACTTATATCCTACATGATCTGTTTCAAGGCACCTTAAGGGGCCATGACTCTGTGGTACAGCCTCTACTTGGTACGCAGAAGGTCCCTAGTTCAATCTCCAGCATCTCCAGCTGAAAGGACCAGCTAGTAAAAGATGTGAAAGACCTCAGCCTGAGACCCTGGAGAGCTGTTGGCAGTCTGAGTAGACGTTACTGACCTTAAGGGAGCAAGGGTCTGTTTCAGTGCAAGGCTTCTTCATATATTCCTGTTTAAGAACCATTTGATGCCATATGAATCAGCCCATTCTTTCAGATCAGATTCATAAGACCCTTTCTGGATATCCCATTTATCCAGGGTTAGGGATGCCATGAATTTTGCAGCGAACAGATCTGACAGGTGAATATACTGCATTTGACAGTTACAATGAGCCAAGCCTTGGCTCTTTTCACCTGTGCACCACTGGCCTCAAAAAGCTGTGAACAGCTCTGGGGCTGCAAGGTAACTGTGGCGGTTGAGGTTCATCACCTTCTGCCTTGCGGCCTCTTTTGCACCTGTGCAGCAGGTAAAACTGATTCTTTCCCATGGGGTCATATATGGTCAGATAAGGTAATTAGATAACACTGTGCAAAAATTCACATGACTTTAACAACAAAAATACTGTATTTCTTTATAATCACTGGCTGATAGGTTAATTTTCTCCATGTTTTCCCCTACAAAGCACTACTGAGTGGTGAGCAGCAGGGACAGGTCAGGGGAACTGGGACTGCTACTGAGCTGTGTGAGAACGCACGTGTGAAATGCTGCCAATTGCCCTGTATTGTACTAGCATCGGTAAGCTTTCTGCATTGGCAAGAGATATCCCACCCTCCACTGGCTCTTCCTGTTAAAGAGGAAAATGAGTGTGTGTGTGTGGGGGTGTGTGACCGGGATAGTGCGGACACCATTACATCATTTTCAGCATGACTCAGAAGCAACATCATCAGATCAGATGACTCCAGGGCTATTTTTGGGCAGGAATGCACAGGAACGGAGTTCCGGCTGGCTCCTGAGTTGGCCACACCCAGCAGGAACTCATTAGCATAATAGGCCACACCCAACAGCAGAAACTCATAAGGACTGGCTACATTAGGGGTGTGTGGCCTAACATGCAAAGAAGTTCCTGCTACAAGAAAAGCCCTGGGTTTTGACAACAAACAAGGTGAACAGAATAAGAAGCAAACCGTGGGTGTGGCTGGATGACCACACTTATGGTAACATGGGGGTATGGTCTAATATGCTAATAATCTGTGCTGTCAGTGGTGTGGCCTAATATGCTAATGAATCCCTGCTGTTGGGTGTGGCCTATTATGCTAATGAGTTCCTGCTGGGCTTTTTCTACAAAAAAAGCCCTGGATGACTCTATGGTTTAATCATAGAGTTTGGGGTGAATGTTACGACTACCAGCATGACATGAGGATGTTGCTTTCAGGTCATGCCAGAAGGTCCCCCCGTAAAGCCCCCCTTTAATTGTGCTGTACAGTACTATTTGACTACGTAAAAAGTAACCTGACAAACCAGCTTGAACTACTCCCGAACAGCTGAAAAACCCACCAAAAAAATGTCTCCCAGCTTGACTGGGAAACAGATCAGGAACTGAACTGGCAGGTGTTTGAATATTCCTAACTGAGACTAGCAGGTGGTGACCAGGGAAATGCCCCGTTTAGTCAGAGTGCCAAGTTTGGCCCCATTACTTTTGGCATTTAGGTGCCAGACAAAACCCCTTTTTTTATTTCAGCAGGCCTTTGACTAAGCCTTGCTGCTTTTATCTTGTTTGCTACTGCAGTGTTTGTTAACTGGATACTCTTTAGCACATATTTTATTGTTGGAAGACTGGTATTGTTGAATGTTAATACGTTTATTTACATATTCGGGGGGATGTTGTTTGAAGCATGTTTTATTTTTCAGAAGTGAGAGGATATAATTTTTGCAAATAATATCTAAATAAGGAATCATTCCACTTACTACACTCTAGTAAACACTGCAACCAAACAAAAAAAAAGTAATCGATAACAGTGGTTCAGATACAAGCAGACAATGTAGGGGGTAACAAACTAGATATAACAAAGATGTATATGGAATCCCCAAGTTTGTATGTATTTATGTTTGTTTGTTGATAGAAAATAAAAACTCTTTATTTAAAATGGGGGGGGGGGGAGAGAAAGTAATCAGTTTTTTCAAGCCATTACAGTATTTATTGTAATACTGACTTCCTTTTTGTAAAAAAAATGCAAAGAAAGCTTTACAAAATGCAAAGAAAGCTTAAAGGCACTTAGAATTTCACCATCTCTTTTCTGTCTCCCCCCCCCCCCCCTGAGAAGTAATAATAGAGTATTGTGGGTGCTGATTTCAATTGGCAAACCTATGGGGGCGGGTGGGTTAAACCACAATCTGAACTGGAGACTTGTAATTTATTTGTTTGTTCATTTTTTAAATTATATTTCTAACCCACCCTCCCCCACAAGTGGGCTCAGGGCAGTTCACAACAAAATTCAAAAAGAATTAAACATTTAAAAAAAAACTTTCAGGCAACAATCCAATTTAAAACTCCAACAGCATAACCACAAGATGGCAAAAGTGTTACAGAAGCTCCCAGAGGACACTACATGTATGCCCAGATGGAACAGTTGATCGGGGGATGGGTGCTAAGCACAATTAAGATGGCATGAAAGGGACAGGGGGAGAAGGGGAGGGTGATATAACTGGACACCCGCCCCCTCACCCAAAGGCCTGGCAGAACAACTCTGTCTTGCAGGCCCTGTGGAATTGTAATAGGGCCTGCAGGGCCTGGATCTCACTCCGCAAGGCGTTTCATCAGGCCGGGGCCAGAGCCGAAAAGGCCCTGACCCTAGTTGAGGCTAAGCAGATGTCTTTGGGGCTGGGGACCACCAGAAGATGCTGTTCAGCAGAGCACAGGGCTTGCCAGGGAATGTATGGGGAGAGTCAGTCCTGCAGATATGACGGCCCCAGATTGCATAGGGCCTTGAAGGTTAATACCATAACCTTGAACCTGATTCAGTATTCAACTGGCAACCAATGCAGCTGGCACAGCAGCAGCTGCATGTGTGCCCGCCCAGACGACTCAGTTAGCAGGCATGTCGCTGCATTTTGTACTAGCTGAAGTTTCCAGAACGGGGTCAAGGGCAGCCCTGCATAGACCGAGTTGCAGTAGTCTAACCTGGAGGTGACCATTGCATGGATCACCATGGTCAAGTTGTGGTGGGAGAGATAGTGAACCAGTTGCCTGACCAGCCGAAGATAGTAAAAAGCTGATCTGGCAACATTCGTGACCTGGGCCTCCATTGAAACTGAGGCATCCAGCGTCACACCAAAATCCTCACCGTTGGCACTGGCATCAGTGTTGCCCCATCAAGGGTTGGGAGATGGATTCCCGGTCCCACCCCTACACGGCTCAATCACAGGACCTCCATCTTAAAGTGATTCCGTTTTTGCAATATGCTTCTTGGGAGATTTATTTACTGCGCTCAGGCTTTTATGACAGGGCAGAACTCTGCTATATTATCCAAATGTCCCAATAGTAAGCATAGCTATCTACTTACTGACTAAATATGACGAAAACTGTTTGCAGAAAGTGTACTGTTGACTCTTAATTAGCGACTGACCTATGAAATCTACATTTGCAACATCAAGGACCACTTCAATCATGGATCGACGGGCAAGGGTGTAATTGTAGGCATCAGGGGAAGTTGGTTGCTGGTGCAGAATAGAAGCACTTCAGCCAAGAGAGAAAATATTTTTATTTATTCAAGCTGTGGTGAACATGAGAAGCGATGCATAATAATCCTTTCTTCCTTGGTGGCCTGTCAATCAGTGGATCACATGTCCACATTCCAAACCTGTCTGCCTGCGATGGGTCTTCTATCGGAGCAAGGTGACACGACCAGTCCTTCCATCACCTTGTGAGCTCAGGGGCCAAACCAACACAATATGAGCCAGCCCTGTTTTGAGCAATGGAGAGTACAAATGCAAAAACTCGTTCAGGTCAGGGGTCATTTGCCGAAATGGTAACTGACTCGCTGATATGTGCTGTATTTGCAGTAAATACAGCAGCTCTGCACACTGAGTTTAGTCAGGAAACATGGAAGTTACTGGATGGAAGAAGAAGAAAATGAACTAGCCACACTTCTATGATTCCGTAAGAATTTGTTTGTTTGTTTGTTTGTTTGTTTGTTTGTTTCGGCATATCCCACCATCCCCACCAAGGCAGGCTCAGGGTGGCTTATATTAAAGGTTAAAATATTAAAACACTGATGCACTGGCGCAGTGCAACATCATAAAATTTATAAAAATACAATCAGAAATACAGATAAAATGCTGAAGGCACCAACATCCCAATAGGTCAAATTCTCTACCACTGATTTAGGTACCCCCTGGGGGCGATCATATGGACCCATTAGCCACGCGAGAGGGACGATTCACCGATGGATCAAGCTGGTGCAATCACACCAGCACATTTGGTAGGTGTTCCACAACCGCTGGCAAGCCGTGGGCAAACCGATTTTGCTCTGCTGGAGAAGCGGAGTAAAAAACTACTGGGGAAACTCCAGTATCAGACAGGTTGCTGCGGCCCACAGTTGGACTTTCCCCCATGTAATCACTCCACTGCAGAAGTGTGGTGTCAGGGATAGCCTGATCACACGCTATTCTGACTCCACGCTGTTGTTTCCCCCCCCTTCTCTGTGTGCACATCATCGAAAGCCCTTAGGGTGGGGAAGCGATTCATCAATCCCCCGTTTAAGTGCCTCGGAAACCAACCACACACAAAAAACCCCAACTTGCCCGTGGTTGCATCTGATCACGCAGCAGCGAGTTACCCCGGCAGGTCCACAGACCTGTGTGATCGCACAACACCGGGGCAAAATAGCCCCACTTCCCCCCCCCCCCCCGGATTATCTCACTCGTGTGGACAGGGCCCCTGTTACTTATGGCTTAGATAGCCATAGGTTTGCTTCATTTATCATGTAGATGCATCCAGAAGTATCCTTGTGGGTGGCTGTAGCACAACCCTCAGCTAAGTTACACCTTTCTATTGATTTCAACGGGCTTAGACAGGTGTAACTCTGTTTAGGGTTAGGCTGTAATTTCGTTACCATTTGACTGTGGCCACCCAGTTAAGTGTCTCAAACTCAAATTATGAGGCATATCTAAAAATGTAATCGTTGTGTTTTTTATACTTAAAAAAACTTTTCTTAGTCACTTTTTTAACTAAAAAAATCCCCCCCCCCCTAAATATTATGTGGTGGCCTGGGGGGTTGCAGAGCAGTAATTTCAGGGACTGAATGGTAATTTTCCATGTCTGCTAGATCAGTGGTTTGTTCACCTTTCCAAACTCTGAACCCACTCAATATGGAACTCACTGACTTACAAACAGAGGCATGAGGCTTACCAGATTGTGGGTCCTTCCAAAAGGCAACAAAAACAGTTCTCTATAAGAGCTTGCAGCTTGCAAAGAAAGGGTCAGTGTCCCACTTGAAAGTCCTGATACTCAGGTTGAAAACCACTGTGCTTGATGACACCAGTTTATTAAGGAGCCTTCCTACCTGTGAAAGACTCTGTTTGATCTTTGTGGGTATGATGGACTGTCAAGGCTTAATGCCTAATGGAGTCTGAGAACCTTTGAGTGACAGGTTGTTCAAACAGAATTCTGTTGAGACAGTCAGTTAAGGAATGATAGTTAGGAACTGACAGTTGAAGAAGAGAGAGTTAAGCACTGACTGTGGACTGGGAAGGAGGCTAAGAGAGAGTGAGTGGATCAAGGAAGATCCTCATGCAAGCTGAAAAAGGGAAATCGCTTCTAGTAAAGAGAAGTGATCCCTGTACAGTCCAAAAAAGGGAAATAGCCTTAAAGAAAGGAGTGATCCCCGATTTGTGTAAAAAGAAGGAAACTGGAGCTTGGTTTTTTGTTCTTGCCTTCTAAAGATTTACATGTCAGTGAAACTCACAAACATATGCTTGAGTGTTTAAGTAGAAACTGAAAGGAAAGCCTCTCTTCTCAAAGTTTTAAAGACTGGAGTGAACTGTGATGATCTCAATGTCTTCTTGATAACTGACAAACTTTGTGCAGAGATCCATGGTTTTGCACCTAAGTAAACATTACAGGATGTGTAACGCCAAACAGTAGCATAAGTAACCTCCAACTACAACTAGCAAGTTACTAATCTATGGCAACTTTGGGCCTATATAGTGGTATTATCATAGGTTGTTTGTGGAATTTTCTGTGTTTTGCTCCAGTCCTTCTCCATTCTGACTTGCTATGCTCTTTTTGGAAATATTATAGTCAAAGAACATTTGCACACTCTGTGGATGGGATAATATACATCTTTAAAAATGCATTTGCATTTGTAGCAGCAATTACAGGGAAACGAGTGTTCTAACTGTATGAATGCAGCTTAAGATGACATTCTCAGCATTTAGCAACAAATTTCAATGACACAATATGGAAATCTAAGACACTGAATATTAGAAACTGGGACTTTTTCACTGATATATAGCGTTGCTCAGCCTGTCTCTGATTTGGGAAGCTTTCAGTAGCCTTAAACCAAGAGTAAAGGAAACCACCATTATGTAGCCCACTGATTATTCTTCTCACAGTTCTAGAAAAATCACCATTCATTAGGAGAACCCAGAATCACAAAGAAGTGCTAGCCACTTCTGAAGCTTAAAATATAAGGCAATGTCATCTTCACATAGGCCGCGGTCACACGGGATTTAAGAGTGGGAATTAGAGCTGTTTTCTCTTGCTTTTTAAGTGCCTGTTCATACGGATCCCACTCCGAAGCTCGCTCACTCGCACAACCTTTCCGCTTTTCTCCCGCGTTTAAGGACCCCTGGAAAAACAAGTATTTTCCGGGTGTTAGCACAAGGGATGCACAATGGAGCCAATCTGAACAGCCCTCTCTCACAATGTTTGCGAGAGAGGGCTGTTCAGATCGTCCATCCCTGGTTTTTTTCCCCCCGTTTTTGCAATTGGGTGCTTAGGCACTCAAAAACGGGAAAAAACCCTGCCCCGCACTCTGCTCCCGGCCCCTAACCGTGCTGGCTGCCGCCACCTAGCCCCTCCCCTCGCATTCTCTAACCAAAAATATTAGCAGGCGGAGACTGGTGGGGCTCGGAGCCCAGAGCAGAGCGCGGGGCAAGCCAGGCAGCCAGGATGGGTCTGCCGCCAGCAGCTGTAGGTGTAGAGCCGGTGTAGAGCTGTAGGTGTAGAGCAGGTGTAGAGCACTCTCCTTTGAGCAGGAAGGGTGTCTCCCCCCGCTGCCGCTGCCACCGGAGTTGGGATGTAAACATCCCAACCAGAAAGAAAAAACCCCGGATAAAATCCCAGCGGGAAATCCCGTGCCGTGTGAGACACTGAGACACTGAGGGCCCATAGAGACACTGAGGCAATTTAGCCGGCGAAGTAAAAAGGCACCAGTGGGAAGCCTCAAGAATATCCAGATGCAGGTGGGTGGAACAATCCATTGTAATACCAGGAAACAGCTAAAAGCCACAACAGCAGCAGGTGGGTATTTATTGCCTACATGCCATCACTGGCACAGGAAGACTATAAATTAGATAAGAGAGAGAGAGCACAGTATCTTGCGGGGAAGAATTTATTTCTTTTCCATATATGAAAAGATAAAGCATTCGTAGCTATATTAAAATCCCAACCATATGCAAATACTCCATCATTATTAAATCTGTTGTAAAGATCACCCTCCTCCTAGACCTATACAGCGTTACTGTAGGAAGCCAGATGACATTTCAAATAGCAAATGTAACAAGAGGGGCCTTTGTTTGCTTGCTTTGGAGTTTTGGCCTGTCAGTCCAAAGTTAAAGTCATCACAGGTGTTGCAAAGCATCTCCTAGAATTAACAGTCTGAGGACTGGCTGATCAAATGGACGAAGACGTTTCCAGTGGTTTGGGTTGCAGAGGAATATCTTCAAAGCGTGGCCACGTAGTGCAGATACATCTTTGGAAATCAATGCAGTTACCAGCAGTTCTGCACCCCAGTCTAATGTCCCCCCCCCCAATAGATTGAATCCAGTTCAAGGACCCTGCAAGGAGCACTGATCTTCCTGGATTTCTCCTCTCACAGCAGCCATTTCCACCCCGAGAGGCTGTGGGACCCACTTGGGGTCAAGAGGCTACAGTGGGAAAGGAGAAGCGGCAATACTGTTTCCGCCTTCCTCTTCTGTCAGTGGAACTCCTGTAAGAAGCAGGAGAGAGCGATAGTTCACTCTTCCCCTTTTCTTCATCACATATTGCTCCCAGATCTTACAGTGCCATAATGAGAGAGTCGGTGCAACAGGATTTTCCCAAGTTAAGGTGACAGCCAGTTTTGCTGCTATCAAAAGAGTGGAGATGAGCTCCTTTCTAATACATGGAATGGTTGCATCTGGCCAGTGGTTCAAAGGCAACACCTCAGGAGAAAAAGGGACTACGTAACCAGTCATTAGAGATATCTGAGACAATACTTCTTGCCTAAAAGGTTGTATTTTTGTGCATTGCCACTAGTAACCTAGGTTAATACATAAAACAGTAATACAATCAGGGCTCTTTGGGGGCAGGAACGCACAGGAATGGAGTTCCTGCTGGCTTGTGAGTTGGCCATGCCTACAGACTCCCCCCCCCCCAGGTTCTCCAGGCACCTTGCAAGCCGCAGGGCACCTGGGGAAGCCAAACCAATCCAGGGTGGGAAGGCAGTTTAAACTGCCTCCTTTCCCGGGGAAGCCGATCCAGGAACTGCCTTCCTTCCCTTGGGTTCCCCATGCGCCTCGCAAGCCGCTAATATGCTAATGAGTTTCTGCTGTTGGGTGGGGCCTGTTAGGCTACTGAGTTCCTGCTGGGCTTTTTCTACAAAAAAAAAGCCCTGAATACAATACTTCAAAAGCATTACAAGAATTCTAAAGCAATACTAGTAAAAAGACATCAATACATTTACAAATCTATCAAGTAGAACACTATATGAACATAGATGCTGTAACAGACCTAGAAATGTCATTCCTTTCAGGACTACCCGACAAGTAATCTAACACAATAAGCCATTTCTCATCAAAGCCAGGGGTCCAACAAGACTGTCAGGAATGAGTCCCATCCTTTTAGCCTGTGATTGCTGAGCCACCCACTTGCCAGCCCGCCCGCCCGCCCACTTGCCTGGCTGAAGTAGGGGATGGCGGGAGTTGATCCTACCCCTCCCACCAGCCTACCTGCCGCAGTGGCAGCCCCTGCTCCTCACCTCCCTCGTCTGTAGCACCACCACCTCCACCTGCCTGCAGTGCTGCCTGCTCAGGGTGACATGGCAGCAGAAGGCAGTGGTGGCTCCTACAGCTCCCGTCCTGCAGTGCCGCCATCTATCTGTAGGGGAGCAGGTAGCAGCAGTTTACACAGAACATAAGAGAAGCCAATGTTGGATCAGGCCAGTGGCCCATCCAGTCCAACACTTTGTGTCACACAGGGGCCAAAACACCAGGTGCCTTCAGGAGGTCCAGCAGTGGGTGCAGGACAGTAGAAACCCTCCCACTGTTGCCCCCCCCCCAAGCACCAAGAATACAGAGCATCGCTTGCCCCAGACTGAGAGATCCTATCTATACCTTGTGGCTAATAGCCACTGATGGACCTCTGCTCCATATGTTAATCCAGTTCCCTCTTGAAGCCTAGGGTTGCCAAGTCTGGGTTGGGAAATACCTGGAGACTTTGGGGGTGGAGCCAGTACAGGACAGGGTTTGGGGAGGAGAGGGGCCTCAGCATGGTACAATGCCATAGAGTCCACGCTTCAAAGCAGCCATTTTCTCCAGGGGAGCTGATCTCTGTCAGCTGGAGATCAGTTGTAAAAGCAGGAGATCCCCAGGCCCCACCTGGAGGCTGGCAACCCTCTTGAAGCCGTCCATGCTTGTAACTGCCACCACCTCCTGTGGCAGTGAATTCCATGTGTTAATCACTCTTTGGGTCAAGAAGTACTTCCTTTTATCCATTCTAACCCGCCTGCCCAGCAATTTCATGGAGTGCCCACGAGTTCTTGTATTGTGAGAAAAGGGAGAAAAGCACTTCTTTCTCTACGTGCTCTATCCCATGCGTAATCTTATAAACCTCGATCATGTCACCCCTCAGCCGTCATTTCTCCAAGCTGAAGAACTCCAAGCGCTTCAACCTTTCTTCATAGGGAAAGTGTTCCAACACTTTTATCATTCTAGTTGCCCTTTTCTGCTCTATTTCCAATGCTATAATATCTTTTTTGAGGTGTGGTGACCTCAAACGGGCTGTGTCAAGGAGAAATCATTGGACATGGGTCTAAAGCAAAGTTCTGTGGCGGGAGGCTAGGATAGCCATAAAGCCACAAATCCCTTATCCAAAGCCGTAAATCTAATTCTAGGGGTCTCTATGAGATAAGGCTGAAACATAATTCTGCATATCATCCAAAATCCAAGGCGTTTCATTTGTAATAGACTCCTGAGAATACTTGCAAATGAAGAGTTGATCTTCTGCCACTCTGGTAAAATTGTCACTAGCAGAACTTTATCTCAGCATTGAGCAGCTTCTATTGACACCTAACTTAACCTCCCTCCCATAGCCCAATTCCTTAACGATGTGTTTGGAATTTTGATTAGTTTGTCTGAATTCTGGTAGTGATGTGCTGATATTCCTCCACAAAACCTGTAGAAATATGAAATATGAAAACCAAGCTATCTATTCAGCACCAGTAGAAATATGAAAACCAAGCTATCTATCCAGTGCTTGAGATCATGGAATCTGAGTGTCACTTATTCTACCACAAACACAAACTAAGATAAAAAAGCTTTGTGCAAAATCAAAAACTGTGAGATTGCTCAAGATACCATCCAAAACATTTTTTGTGCTTCATAGCATTTTCGGTCAGAACAGCATTTTTCCTCCATGGCTCACCCTCAGAGGTAACGCCTCGTGTGTTGCTTCCAAAATCCTGCTATTAAGGAGCTGTGCAGCTTAGGATCAAAGACTGGTTTCCATTTCCTATACAACATGCTTGGCAAAATATGTGTTTAGCGCAATAGATCAACGGATGACTTTAGAAACAGTCAACAATTGTATTCCCAACACTACTTCAAAGGACTCTGAATTTAACTTGCGATTATTGATCTTTATTTAAAGTTATATATAGAACAGGATAAATGGAAGAGGCTTTGCGAAGCTTTTCCTTTGTAAGTGTTAGAATGTTTTGTTCTGAATAATAACTTTGCCTTCTCCCCCAAGGCGTTCAATATGCAAAGGCAAAAGACAAGATCACCCACCAAAACACTGCACCTTAAAGTTACTCAGACATACATATGGCAGAGAGGGCGGGATATAAATGTAAATATAAATAAAAATAAATAGATTTTTTTTACCTACCATGTAGCCCCAGAGCAGACCATAGCCAAGTTTGTTTATCTAGTTATTTGAAACATTGCCATGCTGCCTTTCCAGCCAAGCAGGGTCCCCATGGCAGTGAACTTCCAAACCTTTAAAACCTTAAAGCAGTATATATAAAATATTTAAACAGTTCATAGACATAGAAACACAACACAGCCAGGAAGGAGGATCAATATGAGTCACTGGGGGCACCCCAGACAAAACAAGAAAATCTTCCCCCGCAGGTAGAAGACAAGGATGCAGGGAGTCAGATGAATCTCCCTTGGGCAGGGGTTCCAAGTTTTAGCACCACTCCCAATGCTAGATACACACTCTCAAAGCCAGCAGGGTCCTCGACAGGGCGTCAAGCCAGGCAGATAACCTGCTAGATGACAGAAACACCACCTCCTCACCCGCCTGGCCTACACTGATGCACCACTGAAAACTGGGGGAGCGTATTTAGAAGAGATTCAGTCCTCCCCCTCTCACAGCCAGGTCTCAGTGATATACATAGGCGTAGAGTACGGAACCACCCCCGAAATTTCCCGGGGGGGGCTCAGCCTCCCCCAGGAAAACGGAGCGCCTGCCGCCGCACCTCCCCGCATCCTTCTGAGGCCTGGCCACCGCTGCTGAAGAGTGAGAGGGAAGGGGTGGTGGGCAGGGGGGGGGAGAGACACTGGCAGCAGCGGCTGGCGGGCCTCGGAAGGGCCCAGGGAGGTGGGGTGGTTTCCTGGGGGGGAGAACATCGCTCCAGCGAGCGCACGCACGAAGCACGCGCGCTAAAGAGCCCCCCCCCCCAGATTTCCAAAAGTCTATGCCCCTGGTGATATATGCCAGGCCAGCCATCCCATCCAGAATTAAATCCTGAGTGGCTGCTTTTTTATGTGTAACTGGCCTCGCATTTAAAAGCAAAATGCTATAGCCCAGCAGGATGTTGATATTGTCACCAACATTACCCTGCCTTCAAGAAGAATCAGGAAGGGCAGCAGTCTTCAGATGTCTGCTGTCCCTTCCCCTTCCCTGTCCTGTTCTTCTCTCACCTCCGTGTCTGGATTAAAGTATCCACAGATTTGCCATGTTGAGAATTTTATCCAAATATTCTATTTGGATAAAAAAAAGTCATGGTCCCCAAAACCAGATCCATGTCCTATCATGAGCCTGAACTGTTGTTGGAAAAAGACCAAAAGAGGTAGTCAGATCATGTATCTCTTTCTGTTGTGTGACAGAGGAACAGACACTGCTCCACTAAAAACAATAGACATGTGTTGGCTCTGGCCCTGATTCTTTGTTTGGCATCCATATTAGTTACAGCTATGATCCTGTGTATTTCACACCTGGAGTTCCCACAACCATCCTGTTCTTCTGCTTGGAATTCTGAAGAGTTACTATTGGAGTTATGCAAGAATTCACTCCCTGACACTTTGTAACTGGCTCCACCTCTTGTGGCAATCATTTGGTAGTTAGCTTTACCTCTTGTAGCAACCATTTTGTGGTTGAACCCACCTGCCCCCTCAGACACCCTCCCCAACTTTCCCCTCAGCTTCTGAGAAGGTGCGGCAGAGAGGTGGGGAAAGAGAAGATCACCCTCCCACACACACCTGCCTCAGTGTAAGCCGTTCACTGACCTGGTTCACCTCTCCACCTATTAATTGATTCCCGGGAGGATGTAATGTGGGCAGGTGAGAGGGGAGAGAGAGAAAGCAAGCATGTCAGAAGGCTTTGGGTAGCAAGAAAGAGATACAGTGTGTACATTTGACAGAAGCCATTGGAGGAGGGAGAACAAGAAAGAAAAAGACCCAGAGGGAGAGAAAGGGAGAGAAGAAGACCTCAAGCCAGCCAGTGTTCAAGCTCCACTGCCCCCTTGAGCTCTGCAAAATAAAAGAAAAATACCTTGCTTTGCTGCAGGTTTTCCTGCTTGGCATCCTCGTCTCCATTTCAGTCCTTTCTTGCTGCCTCCTGGCTTTTTAAGGGCAGAAAAACCAAGACAATGAGGAAGGGCTGAAAAAGGGATGGGCAGGGAGCAGGGGAATCAAGGCAAGTGGGGTGCTAAAAGGGAGGGAGAGAACTCCTTGAGGAGAGAATCAAGATAAAACAATGGGACTTCCCCTTCCCCCATCCTATTCTCATGGGTTCCCTGTGCAAAGAGAGATTGAGAAGAGTGGCAGAGAAGATGGGGAGGGAGAGGGGAGGGAGCAAATGTGCGCGCGTGGGGGGGGGGGATTATTCCATCCTCAAAAGTTCCTTGCATGTCCCTGCTTGTCTAATTCTGAGTCCAGGTTCTGTCACCTCACACACAGTGCTCTTCTGTGGATAGCATTATATGTGACATGAGTACGCTGCGGTAGAGCTTCTGCTCTGCAGGTTCTGTATTTATTACCTTCAGTTAATTTAGCAGGTGTTATAAATGACCTTTCTCTGCTTGAGGTCTTGGAGAGCTACTGTTAGTCATAGAAGACAGTACTAAATCTAGAGGAACCAGCCGCCTGAGTTGGTATAAGGCAGCTTCATACGTCAAAAAGATTTAGGGCTAGCATGAATTACTTTGAAGGATGCTGATATACTTGCTTCACTAAACAGCAGCTACTAGTAATTCTCGGTTTCTATTAACCAGACGAATGCTTTAGAAATTACCTTAATGAACTAATTTGCCAGTAAAACTCCCCATAAAATAGATTTATTCACTCATATAATGTAATATGAAACATCAGTTTTAATTATTGCAGTAGAGGGAAGTATCCGTCCAATTAGGAAACACAGTCTGTGAAACAGGAGAATTGATGTTTTCTTTCTTTCATACCATGAAGTCATTTCAACACAAGGAAAGAATTCTGTGTACAGTTTGAAAGAGTGGTTGTACAGGGTTTGGGGGGATGGACTACCCCAATCAAAAAAGCCATAGAGGCTCTCAGTTTGCAAGACCTGAGCAAGGCTCTTAACGATCGGCCATTTTGGAGGCCATTAATTCATAGGGTCCTCATAAGTCAAAAGAGCCCATTTTTGGGAGTAGGGTGAGGTATAAATTTAATTGATAAATAAATAAGAGATTTGGGAGCACTTCTCTCTCTCTCTCTCTCTCTCTCACACACACACACACACACACACACACACACACACACACACACACACTTATTCAGTTTACATGGGGCTTCATCAAAGACTGGTTTCTAACTTGGTTCCTGAAGAGTTTCCTATACAGAAGGGGCCCATGTGATTAAAGTTAGTATTAACTAAAGGGTCAGCTTGGCAAAATGTTAAGAGATCCATAATCGAATAAATAAATAAATCTGCATTTTTAAAAAAGATAAAATCAGCCAGAGGGACTGTGGCTATGGGACTACCAGGGAAGGGAGAAGTAAACCATTTTCCATTTACCGCCTTCCCAATTTAAAGCACCCTCCCCAAATGGTTATTAAGGGAAACACAGGCATTCTCATATTGTACCTCAATGCCCCCCCCCCCAATGGTGCAGCGAGGAACTCTAGGGTGACTGACACTGGGGAAATGGTCTGGGGGAAGGGATAACCCAAAGACCCCACTGGCTACTTTCAGCTTTTAAAAAATCCCATAGAAAATCCAATCGCAGATCTCTCTGTCTTGTGCAGTTTGGTCCAAAGTGCCACTGAACTCCATGGAACAAGCTGCTTGTGAAAATGCTGTAGCTTTCAGGCTTCTTATAGTGCAATCCTAAACAGAATTACATCCCTCTTGAGACCATTGGCTTCCATGGACAGTGGTGTAATTCTGTTTAGGTTTTCAGTGTTATCTATATATCTAAATCTGCACATTGGGGGCACCTAGTGGGCAAAGAGATTTTCCTGCACATTTGGGGCAATCCCCAGATGTGCAGAAAAATCTGAAATCTATAAAAAAAACTATAGGGGGGATACTTAAATCCCCCCAAAAGTAAAAGAGCGTTCCCTGCGCATGCACAGAGAATGCTCTGAGAACTGCCTCGCTGCAATTGCTGCCACTGCCGATGCCAGGGGGCAGGGGAAGGCTTGGCGGGTCAGCAGCTGTGAGTTGCTCAGCCCTTACCACTGCTGGGGGAGAGGGAAAAGGCTTGGTGGGCCAGTGGCTGAGAGCTGCACATGCCTCACTGTTGGTGCCGGGGAGGAGGGGAGAAGGCTCACCTGCAGCTGCTTCCTTCTCCTCCACGTGGAGCTTCTCCCCCCCCATGAGTATCGCAGGTCCCCCCTTCTTGTCTATAAATCTAATAGCCAAAGGCCCCCCCAGCGTGTGGATATCTAAATCCACACATCAGGGGCACCTAGGGGACAAAGAGATTTTCCTGCACACTTGGGAGACTCCCCCAGTGTGCAGAAAAACCTGAAAACTTTAAAAAATGATACGGGGATATTTAAATTCTCCCAAAAGTAAAAGAGCATTCCCTGCGCATGTGCAGAGAATGCTCTCGGAACTTTGTGGCTGGCCGGCAGTTGGGAGGCATTTAGGCCTTGCCGCTGGTGCCACGGGGGGGGCAGGATTGGTGGCAGGCCTGGCAGCTAGGAGGCATCCATGCCAGGCCTTGCCACCAGAGCTTGTGGGGGGGGGCGATTGGCAGGCCCGGCAAATGAGAGCCACTCAGGCCTCACTTCCAGGGCCTGGGGGGGAGATCAGTGGTGGGGCCAGCAGCTGGGAGGCATCCAGTCCTCACCACCAGGGCCCACGAGGGGAGATTGGCAGGCTCGGGCCTTGCCGCTGGGGCTCATGGAGGGGTTGGCAGTGAGCCCAGCAGCTGAGAGCTGCTCAGGCCTTGCCACTGGTGCGGGGGGGGGGGGGAGATCGGTGGGCCCAGGCCTCACTGTTGGTGCCAGTGGAGAGGGGAGAAGTATTGGCGGGCCCGGGCCTCGCCGTCGGTGCTGGGGGGGGAGAAGCTCACCTGCGGGTGCTTCCTCCTCCTCACTGTTGAGCTCCTTCTCTCCCCCCCCCCCCCCGTAAGTATCGTGGGTCCTCCTGCTTGTCATGTCTAATTTTGACTGGCTTGGAGCCACTGAGTGTTTAGAATCAGATATAATTCAGGCAAATTAGCAATCTTCATAGTAACTGAGCATATGCATGATTTGATTTGATTGACTGATTGATTGCTTGATTTATCTATTCATTTATATCCAACCTTTTCCCTCAGTGGGAACCCATAGCAGCTTAAATCCTTCTCCTCTCCTCAATTGGATCCTCACAACAACCCTGTGAGGTAGGTTAGGCTGAGAGTGTGTGACTGGCCCAAGGTCACCAAGTGGGCTTCTGTTGCAAAGTAGGGATTCAAACCTGGGTCTCCTAGATTCTAGTCTGACACTCTAAGCAGTACACCACAGTATCTCTCATTTTATGTGGTAGGAATGTAGGCGTACAAGGTAACTTAACCTGAACTCCAATACTTTGGATTTAACAAAAAAATTAAATCAAATACTAGTGCTAATTTCTCACTCAGGTCAAAGCAGCAGATCTGTCCAGTTTTTAATACGAAAAAGTATATTCACAGAATACTAATTTCACACAGGATAAAGTCAGCCATTTCATTTCACTGGAGAGGTGCATTATACTCACAACAGTGGTTGGTGAAGTCTCTTCAACCTGCTTCTGAGTATGTATTTGAAAGTGTTGGAGAACCGAACTACATTGCTATGTGGTCTTCATTGCCTTTCACTTTCTGAGTGAAAGTGGCTTATGGTGGACTAAGGAGCTGTGACATTCACAAATTTCAGTTCAACACATCATGCAAAGAGGTGAGGCAGGTGGCAACCAGAGATAGGGCTTTTCCAGTAGTGACATCTCACTTATTGAATACCCTGCCCTTTGAGGCTGTCTTTTAGGCACCAGGGCAGACATTTTTGTTCACCTAACCTTTTAATCAAGAGGTTGATTTTAAAATACTATTTTAGTCTAGAAGTTGTTATTTTAAGATGTCAGGGGCCTGGTTTTTGGGTTTTTTAAAAATAAATAATATAGCAATATAGCAACAATTTACAGTAGCACATACTATTAGGAAACCACTACAATAAAAACATAATTAAAAACACAAATAACACAAGACCAATAAAACCAAACAGCAATTCAATATATAGCTATAACCTTCAAATTATCTGGAAGTGCCTTTTTCAGCTTATTATATATTTCCATATATTCAAGAAAGGGAAACCAACGTTCCAAAAAATCTGAGTGAAACTCTGGATTCTCTTCCAAGAATATAACTTCTGATATTTTGTCCATGACCAGGGGCCTGTTTTTATGGTTTATGTTTTTTTATGTTGAGGTGGGCTTTTAGTGCTGGACTTTAATTAACATCTTTAAATGTTTTTTATTTTGTTTTATCTAAATTTCATTAGCCACATCAGGCAAGTTCCTGGACAGGCAGCATAGAAATGTTCTAAATAAATTTATGTATCATTCCCCATGCGTTTGGCTAATGGTCAAGCTGAGGGACAGCTATAGGCAATGGGGTTAACCATACTAATTTAGAAGTGAAATGTTTAGCACTCTGCTTAACCTAAAGCAAGCTTATTGGGTGGGGAAAATGCAGTAGATCAATTATTTTCTAGCTAGCTTTCAGTCTTCTGAGGGAAAGGCTGGCAACTAATAGGTTCGCAGGGGTCATTCTGTAGAAAAAGGGGTGCAGGAGCTCATTAGCATAGCTAATTAGCATAGCTTATTTGCATATGCTATACAACCTGACATCACCGGAAGTAAGTCAGAAGGCAAGAAAGAAAGGAGAGAGAGAGAGAGAGAGACAGAGAGAGAGAGAAATAGCTGGCAGAGAGGGGATAGCTACTAATCCAAGCCTCAGAAATACCACTATTCTGGGAGGATAGCTTCAGTGGTGGTTGAAGCCTTCAGAAGGCTGGTCGGAGGAACAAGGAACTTTCCAGGGGACGGGGTCCTTTTGCTGCAGCCATGACACAAGCAGGCATTCCCCCATGCGGGAGGGGGGGCTGGCACCAACTCCCAGAGCTGCGCTCCCCCGAGCTCCTGCTCGAAAGGACCCCTGGGTTCATGGTGGGTAGCCAACTGAAGAAGAGATTTTTTAAAAAAAATTGTGTAGCATTAGGACATGACTGGCAGTTTAATTTACTGTGATTAAACCTGTGGTTAACTAGACCTGGCCCTGCTGTCGTGCTCCATCTCTCAGGGCAGAGCCATCTCCTCTGTCTCTTCCATCTCTTCCTCCTCTCTCTTCTTCTTCCATCTCTTCCTTTTCATGGCTGCTCCCTCTTCTCCAGAGCCCATGCCTTCCCAACCTCTGCAGCTCTCTGCCCTCCCTTCCCCGTCACTGCTCTTTATAGACGTCACTTTCTCTGTCTTCTGTCTTTGCTCCTTCCAGACAGCTTTCTCCCAGCCAGAGAGCACCCTCCGTCGTACCCCAGGCTGTATCTCAAGGTGGTTTTCCTTGGCTGTACTTCCCCCAAGGGCAGATGAATGGCAGCTCCGAAGGGTGGACTCTATGGCATTATATCCTGCTGGAGTCCCTCCCCAAACCACACCATCCCCAGGCTGTACCCTCAAATCTCCAGGAATATCCCAACCCAGAGTTGGAAACACCCCTCCCCCCCTCCAGAATTGAGTCTTGCTCTTCTTGCTCAGGTAGACGGGCCAGTACAGCATAGTCGCAATAGCCTACTTTCAGCAAGATGGACAGAGCAAGGAAAACGTTTAGAAGCTCACATTTAAAACTGTGGTGATTTGTAACCTAGAGCAGCTGAATGTAACATGCCATTATTTTCCAGAAGGTTTTCTTTCTAAATTCAGGGGGGAAACACGTTTAGCAATGGCATTTTGTCGTTTGGATACTAACTTTACAATTCTACTTTAAAAATAAAATACCTCAGCTTCTCTTTGTAAAAAAGTCCTGGTCAACCACACCTCACTGTAATTACTTTCTTAGCATCTCTATAAAATTAACATCATAGAATAAACTAATATTACCTCCACAGTTCAGGGATGAAGAGTATAATTCAGATTTCCTCTCTGAGGAGACTAAAAGATCATGTCTTAAATGTTCCCAGTGAAACATAATGGGCTCAATCCCATCACTCTCTTCTGCTAAGTCTTTGTTCAAGGGAGAAATTTTTTCCCTCCAATGAAGAACAGCTTTTTTTGTTCTGATGCAGACGGGCTCCCTCTGTTGAAAAAAAGCCTTCCTTGGTTGAAGGAAGTTTTTTTTTTCTTTTTTGGATGAAGACTTGAAGGAGGGAGTCACAGGATCCAACCCACTGTGTTTTGAGGGAAAAAAATCTGAGTGTGGCTAAACACAAACCCATCTTTTGTCCCACATGTGAGCCCACTGAGCACATGCTTTAGCTTCCTTTACAGACAATTCATGTGCCTTTTCACACAATTGAAGTGCTAACAGTGACTACATGATGGACTGTGAGGGCACATCTTGGCCTGTGCATTGAGACTGCTTATACAGGCTCTACATGTATACACGCTGAAAGTGTCAGATTCTACTTAGGGTCCCATAGAATAGTGTAGGGGGTGCATTTGGATCAAAAGTGGGGCTTTCCATCATGATTCTGCATCTGTGTACATCCTCTGTTGGTTCACTGTATATGATTTAATTGTATGAAATAGGCTACAGAGAAATTAATTTCAAAGGACACAAAGCCGCCTAACATTAAGTCAGACCATTTATCAGTATTGCTTGTTCTGACCAGCAAGAGCCCTCCAGGGCCTCTAGAAGATGTCATGGTTGGCCGTAGTACGATGCCAGAACATCCATGAGGTCCTGATTACTGTTTTTTTTTTTAAAAGGACTTGAAAGTTTCCATTGTACACGGCAGCCTTGCCCAGCATTTCTGAAAATACCGACTGCAGTTTTTGGAGGTCAGACTGTGCTTGTCTGAAGGGGGTGATCTTGCCTGGACTAATACGAGCCAAATTTATTCAACCTATACTGGAGAAATTTATGGGCCTCCCAGACTCTGAATTAAGAAATAGACTTCTGGCGGATTCTAACCCTCAAGTTACGCTCGCTTGCTCCAGACTTTGGGCTGCAGCCTCTAGAATCCGCAAAGATTATATAAAAGAGTGATAAAATGTCCCTTAGGCTTTGCACCTTTCCCCCCCTTCTTCTTCTTTCTTAAGTCTTTGTACATTTTATTATAATATTCCCATATAAATGGCTGTGCACTCTCGGTATTTTATGTGAACTAGTTTGCTTCGATCGATGCTGGCCATGGGCCATAATAATAACAAACAAACAAACAAACACCTGCCTGCTGAAATTGTTTATGCCCATGCGGTCACACAATATCCTAGCATGTTGTTCAGTGAAGCTTTTAATGAACTTTTGGCTTAAAAGAGGAGGTAGAATCAACTAGAGAGGCAAAGAGCCAAAGAGAAATGATGCTGAAGGTTCTGCTGTACTTTTATCCATGCTTGTTCCTTAAAACCCAACTGCCACACACATGCGCGCACACACACACATTTTTATAATAAAAGAACACTGAAAGGGTGCAGTGTTTTGGATCCTCTTTTTATTCTGTGGGAGAATAATTCTGTTAATGGATTCTCCCCCCTTTTCTGGTAGACTAATGGCTGGTAACCGAGGTAACCAGATAGCTTTTTTTTCTCTCGCCAATAAATTTTTATTAATAAATTTCAAATACAAACACAAGCTTAAACTAGAACAGCAGTACAAAACCCAGGAACAAAAGTATCCTGAACATAGACTGACAATGCAATAAACACAAAAAGATTATAATGCTTAACAACAATATATAATACTTTTTTTAAAAAGCAAGTTTCCATAAAAAGGATTCCTTGGTATGATTTTACACTCGTCTAAATAATTCACAATTGAAAACCAGATTGCCTGGAAAATTTTTTGTTGTTTTCCTCCATCTAGACCAGGGACATTGAGAATTTTACTATAAATAAAACATTCCCACAGTTTATTTTGCCAACTGTAAAGCGTTGGAGTTTTTTCATTCTTCCAAAATTGTGCAATAGTAATTCGCGCAACAGCAATAAGTATTGATATTTGTGATTTAACTCTAATGTTATCAAGTAACCAGATAGCTTGATGGCTTCCTAGATCCTGGCCTGACTAGCCTCCCCAAAAGGGAAATCTGTGCCAGAAAGATCTCTTGTTCTACCAGATGCTTTTAACTGGTGACTAACTGGTGCTGGGACCTTCTGTATGCAAAGCACTGACCCGCAGCCTCAACTGCCATCAAGGTTAGAATAAGCGTCACATCAGTTAGGGCCTTAAGTATCTATTTCTTAAAATGTTGGTGTTAAAGACTATTTCCCTATGCTTATACTGGAATAGGCCCGATTGCAGTCATTCAGTTTGCTCTGCTCTTACTCCCAGATGGATTCAGCCGTCGGATGTTCAACACTCCATGAAATGTCTGCTTCATTACACAGTTATAAAGGATTTAATATATGGTGTTCAATATTAGGAAGGTTAGATGGTTTGGTAATTCACAGAAAGGCATGCTAAATACCAAGTTCAGCCTCCAGAGATTTCTGGATAATTTATTTATTATCTAACCTGCATCTCATCAGACATAACAGAGTGATTAAAGCCCTCATTTGACCATACTCATATAAATCCAAATAAAAAACAGAACAATAAATCTGAAGTCAATAAGTCCTTGATATTTTTAATGACATCCTCCATTAACATCTTGGAAGTGAATAAAACCCAGCAAATGGAAGACATTTAATTCTGTCCATCATCCACAGTCTAGGCCAGGGCTATTCATGCATGCTAAATTATTGTGATGAGTTCGGATAATAATACTAAAACAACTTTTACTTCTGCATACTTATCATCCAGAGTCCCAGTGCCCTAACCTGGATAGCCCAGGCTAGCCCGATTTTGTCAGATCTTGGAAGCTAAGCAGGGTCGGCCCTGGCTAACATCTGGATGGGTGACCTCCAAGGAATACCAGGGGTGTGATGCAGAGGCAGGCAATGGCAAACCTGGTGTTTTTGGCCACTGTGTGACAGAGTGTTGGACTGGATGGGCCATTGGCCTGATCCAACATTGGCATCTCTTATGTTCTTATGTGATCTCCGATTGAAGGACTAGTTTGGCCTTAAATAAGTATTTCTCACAAGTTTTAGCAGGACAGAGATGTATTTATAATAGCAATGTGGGAAATAACATATTTTGGTAACATCTGGGTAGGGCACCCTCCTACTACTTTCTCAAAAATGATTCAGAATTTAATGTTCTGGGCCAAGCTGGCATCTCTCCCTTAGACAGTTAATGTCAAACAGGGGTTTTCAAGTAGTCTCCCCTAAATCCTTACCTTCCTTTATTCTTGCTTCTCCTGGCATTCGAGCAGCATTGCATGTAATTCAGTTCCCAGGAAAACTTCATATTCAAGAATTAGACTGATACAACTAAAAAGAAATGTGTTACCTATGAGTAGAATATTGACGTGTTTGGCTGGATGGGGAAACAAATGTTCAAATGGGTAGGGGCTGAGATATATGACCACACATCCACATCCTGGCAAAGCTGACAGAGTTCAGCCTAGGGTTGCCAGGTCCCTCCAGTCACTGGCTGGAGATGAGAAGGTAGGGTTGTCAGATGGCATTTTCGGGATGGAACCTGGGGAGAACAGGAACCTCAGTGGGGTACAATGCCATAGAGTCCACCCTCCAAAGCATCCATTTTCTCCAGGAGAACTGGAGATGAGTTGTAATTCCAGGGGATACCCAGGTCCCACCTGAAGCCTGGGAACCCTAGCCCCACTCATGTGTTATACTGAACACAAGAGTATCTTACATATATATGTGTAATACCTGTTGGTGAGAAAAACCCAAAACATGTTCACTTTACAAATCAAACAGGGACTGGATAAACGTGAGGTGTAAATCATACTTTCAGATGTACATGCATTCACTGTAATATGCGAACTGCTAAATGCATATTTAAAGAACAATCTATACCAGTTGTACATGCATTTACTGTAGCATAAACAGGGCTAGAGGCAGCTTCCTTGGTGTAAAAGAAGCTTGTGCATACTGGGTTAGACTGGATCCCACCTAACATTTCCATTGATGGAAGGAGGGGTGATTTTTGCCAATTCCTCCTCCCACCTCTAACTATACTGTTTCCCAATCCATCTCCCAGAGGTACGAGAGGGGGGGCATTTGGAGTGCAGTGGGAGGAGGAAGGCAAGAAAGTGTCAGCAGTAGGATTGCCATCAGTGGTAATTTTCAGCAAAATCCAAGCCGTTGTATGATGGGAACTGGTGGCAAAATTGAAGAACTTTCTATGTTCTGCAAGGACTTAGACATTTACCAAAACTATCTGGAAGAACTGATGCAATCAGTACCCAAATATTTTATTTGATCCATTCTTGTATGGGGGGTCTACCTCCTCCTCCTTTGATGAATAGCATGCACTATCTATTGCCTGAAAACATTGTATGTAGTGTTAATTTGCAGGGCTGCATAGCTACCCTGAAGTAGGGCTGCTTACCTCCAGGTGACTGAGCTCAGTTAACCTGGAGAAAACACCTGCTCTGCTATCACCTTTATGCTCTGGTCTGTTCCCTCACTTTCACTGTGCATCATTGTCAGGTTTTTTGTTGTTGTTCATGCGCATCCCTAGTGATTGACCCAGGCCCCAGTAGAAAAGACAAATCAAGCTATGCCTGATAGATAGGGCTGCCAAGTCTGGGTTGGAAAATACCTGGGGACTTTGGGGGTGGAGCCAGGAGAACGTGGGGTTTGGGGAGGGGAGGGGCTTCAGCATGGTACAATGCCATAGAGTCCACCCTTCAAAGCAGCCATTTTCTCCAGAGGAGCTGATCTCTGTCAGCTGGAGATCAGTTGTAAAAGCGGGAGATCCCCAGGCCCCACCTGGAGGCTGGCACCCCTACTGATAGACTGGCTTGGGCCCCTGCAGAAAGGACAGGCTGAGCCACATCTGAGTGATGAGCCTGAACTACAGCAGGTAGGACATACCAAGCTGTACCTGAGTGATCAGACTGCCCCCTAGCAAACCCAAGCCTCTAAAGATAAGCTAAGGAGGGGAGATGTTTTGGTGAGGGGCACCTACCAGGCACAGGGGAGGAGTCTGCAGGAGGGGCTCAGAGGGAGGAGCCTCCTAGGGAGGCCCAGAAGCCACAGGGGAGGAAGGAAATGGCAAGCCTGCTGGGGAAGAGACAGAAGAGGGCAGTCACAAAAGAGGAGAAAACCCCTGCCCTCCCTGTTTCTGAGGCCTGCCAGGCCCTCTTCAGTCAAGTCAAAATGGCGGGGAATGTCTTAGACTCCCCTCAAGTCAAAGCACCAATTTAAGAGTTCGTCTTCTCCTGTGCTATTTTATTGTGACCTCTGCAAGTACATATAATTTTTACCATCTTTAAAAAAAAAAACACCCTAACATAAAAAATGAAATAAATTATGACTTTCTTTTCATTTGCTGGGAACAAAAAAACTAGAACAAGTGAGGCAACAACAGAAGAACAGGCATTAATGGTACCATGATGGTTACTGTTCCCAATCTATCCAGCACCCATGAGCAATCTGACTGTGACTGGCCTAGCTGTGTGACTGCTGATCAGAAAAATGGCTTCCATGGGAAGTATGATTGGATGAATAATAGAAATGAAACCTGGCTGTACACTCTTACCATAAAATAAGAATTTTTGGAGAGGAAGTGAAGGCAGGAATGTGGGTTTCTAAATAGTTGTTTAATTTAGGATATTTCTGTGCTGCCTCTTCAAAGTCCTGAACGGGCGAACAGTGAAATATCTTATTTTGGTTGAGGTCAACAGCAATAGCTTAAGTTTTTACAGATTTTTTTTAATCACAAGGAAAGTGCAGGCAAATCTGCTGTTTGAAATTAAGAAAAAGACCATTGAAGAAGTATGCTTAAAGGCATTGTCTTATAAAGAAATGATCACCACAGGAATTTTCGCACAGCATATAAAATAGCAATAGAAAATCAATCATTTCATAATTCTGAATTTAAAATGGATTTACAAGAACTAAATGGAATTGACATAGGCCATAACAAACACATATATCAACAGCCTGAATCCCATTAGTGATTAAATTTTAAAAAAAATTAAGTTACCAAACCGAACAGTAAAATTTCATTGATAATTGATGTCAACAAATACTGGAGTTAAAAAAACTGTTGTTTTTTTAAATCCAGGAATCTATATCATGGATAAGGGAATGAACTCATTCGGTAAATTTATTCTTTTACTTGATCAAACTTGAAAATATTACTGCAAAAGGGATTTTTGATTTTTTTACTCCATTCTTTGCAGAATGAATGAAGACGACTTGGAAAGTTATTTACTTTGTGTGGCATGTAATAGTGCACCCATGACGTTGGGAGTAAATGTGGACTTTATAAACTAAGTTCCGTTAGCCTTTATTGGCATATAACACCGCCATAAATTTAAACAGAGAAAAGTAAAAAGAGGAACTGTGTTACAAAATACATAATTTTATAAAATACGTCATATTATAAAATATCATTATTTACTTCTGTAGTTTTTTTTCTAGTACAGCTTTATAGCTCGTTGTAAAAACTTAGCTACCTTCACTGTTGTTTCGGGTGAGGCTGTCAGGCCATTTAATAAAAAAAAAAAAGATAAGAATTCATATCTCCATTTTCACTCTTTCCATACTAGATTTTTGAAGAAAACCATACCTTATGGTCAGTTCCTTTGTCTTAAAAGAAACTCAACCTCAGGGAGGACTTTGAGATAGGATGTGAGAGAATGAAGAGACAATTCTTAGACAGGGGTTACCCTAGAAATGTAGTCCAGCTAGCCCTTAGTAGGGCTCAGCAGAAAAATCGCATGGAACTTTTTTTTGGAGACAGAACTTACAACCACGTCTAGAATTCATTGGGCCATAGATCATGCCCCTTTATCCTTTGCCATTCGTAATGTTGTTTTTAAACATTGGCATTTAGTAAATGATATTCCGGGATGTGATATTAAACCTCAGGTGGATTTTAAGAAAATAGCAAGCATCAAGAACAGACTTGTCAGAGCTGACATGGACACAGACAGTGCACCTGCAGTAACTTGCAGTGGATTTTTCAGATGTGGAAGATGCAAGGTGTGCCCACAAGTCCGGGAGAAAAGAACACTGGATTTCCCCTTAGTAAAATTTAAAGAGGACATTAGATTTTTTGCAAATTGTTCCACAAAAAAATTAATATATTTTATAGAATGTTCGTGTGGACTTGGTTATGTGGGACAAACAATGCGGGCAATCCGGACACGGATTTCAGAACATTGCTCACGCATCAAACAGGGCTACCTTGAGGCACCATTGGCACAACATTTCATCAGTAAGGGACACAAATACACAGAGTTTGAGTTCTTAGTATTAGAGACAGTCTCAGAAAAGAAGTTTTGTAGAAGGGACATCCAAAAGGTTTTATTACAACGTGAGGCATTCTGGATATTCAGACTTAAATCCTCCATGGGGAGTGAATTCAGCTGTGGAACTCTCATGTTTTCTATGGCTGAAGACAGACTGGCAATCTGGAGCAGGATGAATCCGGAGGCAAAAGCTGCGGGGGAAAAATCCCCCGGGGCCGGCCGTTCGCATTTGCCAGCGTATTGCGCATGTCTGCCGTTATGGAGCATTCAGACTGCCACGGAGGCTGCTCCACGGCTCGTGCGGCAGCATGGCGCTGGATGTCTATGTGCGCATGTGCACATGAGCACAAGTGCAGTTGACATAGGAAAGTAGGCAGGGTCAGCTGGGCACCTCAGCACCCTCTAGCAGAGCAGCACACTGGCACAGCTCCCTAGGAAAAGGGCACCGTCCTGTAGGCACCGTGCAGCAGGCGGCACTGGCTATGGATGAGCGCATGAGCGCAAGAGCAGCAACATATATGCACTCATGCGCAAACCTCAGTGATGGCGCATTCACACTGCCACCTCTGGATGCCTCCCGCTTCTTCCGGTTCACACTGCCTGGAAGTGGGAGGCATGCGGAAGATGGCCCCTGAACACCGGTTTCTCCTGGTGTCCCGCTAAAGCGAAAGGAAAACAGCTTCAAGACGCGTAAGTACGGAAGGGAGCCGAGGGACAGCTGCGCATGTCTGAACCGGCTCCCTTCCCCCGCTTCCCATGCGGACCTCTCCCGGGGCAGATTGCCAGCCTATAATTTTTGTTGTAAGTTTTTGTTGTAAGTTTTTGTTATGAGTCTGACTCTAACTATCTGGAACAGTGAAGGCTGTAAGGTTCCTTTAAGACTGTTAACATTTTTCCCACCATAGAGAACAGTGGAGGGGATGGGACAACCTGTTTGGGGGCCCATAGAATTGGACCCCCTGGTCCAATCTTCTTGAAACTTGGTGGATATTTCAAGGAGAGGCCCCAGCATCTACCCTGCAAGTTTGGAGCCTCTCCCTCAAACCCCTTCCCCTCCAGTTGCTTTTAAATTTGCCGCCGAATTTCAGCAGCAATTCGGCAGTGGGCTGAATCAGGTTAGAGAATCTGAATCAGGTTAGAGAATCTGATTCGGCCCGTGGCTGCCCTAGTGGCCACTCCTGAGCTGGTGGAGCTTCGCTCCGCCTCGCTCCAGCCCCAACAGACCCCTGTCTGTAACATGATTATCTACTGGCACAAGTTTTCGTGAGGGTTTAAGTTAACCTTCCATTGTAAATTAGCTCTTTATAGAAAGAATCAGAGGGAGTTGTAAGAAAACAATATCTGTATTTCAACAGGTCATTTGTATAATGCAAAGAACTATTTGCGTTGCTTGCCATGCCTCCCCTCCCTTCGATTGGGCAAGCTGAGTCAGATGTGACCTTGCTTGCTGAACAGGGCCAGGCAATTGTGGGGAGGGGGGAAGCTAGCCATGGGGAGGAGCCTTATCCCTCTTTCCCTGCCTGGATATGACAGTGGTTTGGAGATCAGCATGGCTGGGCTATGAAGGACTACTGAAGCAGAGATGATCTCATACTGATGGTGGTAGGTGCTTCATTCACACACTGCATGGGCAGCTGCTGCAGAGGTGGTGGGTGGCCACCTATGTGGGGCCAGGGTAGCTTCCCCAGATTCCTCATACCTAAGACCTTCCTTGTTCGGATGTGCTAAAAATACTGCTGGGAACTATGTACTCTGTGCACAGACCCCCCCCCCCCCCACACACACATACATTCCTCTCTGATCTTGCAACCCCATCTGACTCCTGGGAAAGTTATTCCCATAGATATGTGATCCAAGTGGAGGGAAATGTTCCAGAAAATGCACATCTCTGTGTACAGATATACAAATGCATGAATAATTTTTAAGTGCTACGTTTAGTTTCTATTATCAGCCATAAAACAAGGATAATTGCTGTACTTTATGCAGAATTGGAATTTAAACAATGCGAAGTGTCAGAACAACTTGGATTCACCGCTAGATTCTCTCATTTGTTGGACATTAATTCTGCTGCTTTTCCTTTAAAGAATAGCTTACTTTTCCAGCACTGGTGGATTTGTTATATAGAAAAATGGTGTTAATACATAAGTAAATACTAAAACTGTAAACTTTCCCAGGAATAGTTATCAGAGAAATTCAATAGAAAAACAAAGTTAATGGAAGAAGGTTTATCTTTTCCAAGCGATCCTGGCTTCCTTTATTTAATCCAGGATACACTGAAAAGATCCTTATGAATGAGCAAGTAGCACAGGCTTGTGCGACTTGTGACCCACCAAAAAAAACAGCTCATTAACCCATTAAAGACACAATAACTAATGGCAATGCTAAATACGTTTCCTTCATTTTAGACAATTATTGTATGAAGTTTCACTGATTAGGTAATTATTCCATTACACCTATATCCAATTGCATATGAATAAAATCATGGTTCTAAATTTTAAAAAATGTACTCTCACTTTGTTATTGCACAGTGCATGCATTTGTCACAGCAGGTACAATATTAGAAGTGGCATTCGTTTCATTATTTGAGAAGAGGAATGCCTCTCCGTAAGATTGCATTTTGGCACTGGTAGATTTTGTAAGTACTTCCGTTGTGATAAATAGCAGTTTAAAAAATCTGCTCAGTTGAAAGAGGGAACTTTTTCCCAGTCTTGTCAATTTATAAATTACCTGGTTTTGGTACTTGTGTGTCTACAAAAATAAGAAGGTTGTCAAGCATTGGGCATATATTTGTCAATCCATCTGTCAATCTATTCAGTTTTATGGTCTCAAGCAGGAACAGCTCTTGGGGCATTAGGCTGTTTATAGATCAACATCAAAATAATAGAACAATCAAAATTACTGGTCAGATTGCAATACATAATGAAATAGTCTATGATAAGTCACAATGAATATAAGCAAGAGAAATAATTTCAGGCTGTTATGGCATTTTCTTTTCCAGGAATCGCAGATCAATAAGTACTGCAGCACAAGTACACATCTTTTGCCAAGCTTAACTTAATTGCTTGGGATCAGTAGGAGACCAATTTCTTATTCAGTTGTAGCAAGTGAAAATAAAACATCTGATTTAATCACTTGCAATCACTATTATCCGACGTCTTCCCTATTCCCCCCCAAAAAACACAAATAGGGATGGGCACGAACTGAAAAAACATGGTTCGGTTCATGGCGTGCCTGGTTCATAAACCATGGACCATCACAAACGTTTAAGGGCTAAACAAACTGGTTTGGTTTGTGAGGTTTGTGAGGTGGTAGAACAGCCCCCTGGTGCACTAGAGAACCAAAATTGCAGGGGATCTTCGGCTGACTCTCCTCTCTCTGTCCTCCAAGTTTGATGAAGGTTGGATTTACTGGTCCGAGTTACAGCCCCCCAAGGAAGGTGTACCCAGGAAAGTGCTTTCCGGAGGAATGACAGGAAATGTGTTCAAGTGGTTTAGGAGTATATAGAACAGAGCCTGTGCAAGCTAGATACATTAAACTCACAGGAGACCTCCCCCTGATGCTCCTCTATATGCCTTCCAAGTTATGTGCAGATTGGACTTAGGGGGTCTGAGTTATGGCCCCCAAAGAAGATGCCCCCAGGGAGAAAGTCAGATAACAGGTTCAAACTGATATATAATGCAAGCTATACACAACAAATGCACAGGGAACCTTGCCCTGCTACCTGCTCTTCTACAATCTCTCCAAGCTGGGGGCAGATTACATTTCTGAGGTCCCAGTTATGAACCCCCAAAACAGGAGTCTCTGGAAAAGATCCCTGCAGTTACAGGAGACTTTGGAATCATAGGCGTCAACTACAGGGGGGCTCGAGCCACCCCCAAAATTTCCCGGGGGGACTGAGCTCCCCCCCGGGAAAACAGAGCACCTACTGCCACTGTCTCTCTCTCTCTCCCCGGCCTGGCTGCCTCCGTTCCTCCCTCCCTCCGTCCGTCCAGGGGCCAGCTAAGCAAATGCCCAGCTGGCCCCTGGACAGATGGAGGGAGGGATGGAAGCAGGAGTGGTCAGACCGGGGGGGAAAGCAGTGGTGGCAAGGACATGGTCCCGGAGTGTGCATGCACTTTGCGCATGCGCATGAGCCCCCGCTCCCCTGGGGATTTTAAAACTTGACGCCCCTGTTTGGAATGGCTCAGGAATGCACCAGTGACACCAAACTCACAGGGACACGTCACCTGGGCAGACTGTCCTCAGCCAGAGATTGGAAGCAAGGCAAGCATCCCCCCCTATTCCTGCAGTCCCCCCACCCCCAGTCTCCAAAGCAGGGTCTGAATGGCAAAAAAATGGATACCCCCCCCCCCAAAGTTTCAACAGGGGCTTCCCAAAGTAACCCCACAGCAGCTTGGCAGGCACCCAAGCCACACCACATGAGCAAGGGAAGTAGAGGAGCGGCTTTTGAAGCAAGCTCTCAGGATTGCTCCCAGTACTACAAAATATAGTTTATGCATTACAAAGTGTTAAAAGTCACTCCTCTGCTTGCTTCAAATTCCCGAACACTTCTGTGTGCTGTGTGGGTGAAAGTGGGTGCAAAGGGTGCTCATCATGGGGGGGGGGAGGAGCCCTCTACCCTCTGTGTACCATAGGCCCCGTCCCTGGGCACCAAACCCATCCTGCCAGCCCCGTGGATCCCGGCCCTATCAGGGCATGACCAGGGGTCTCAGAGCCTCCTTCCCCTGATCTGTTCCTTGGGCTTGCTACAGAGGCAAAAGACTTGTTCGTACTGCCCAGGGACACCAGAAGTTGCTTACACTCTTTGGGGAGGAGGACTCTGACAGGAGTAATTCAGAGGGAGGGAGAGCCCACAGTTTGGAAACATTTCCACACCCTCCCCAGTGATCCCTGTGTGTCAGAGAGCCAGGTGTGCCACACCCATGTCAGGAGGGGCGCAAACCCCCAACACTTGTCCTCCTTCATCCTCCTCAGGCACCTGCAAAGGATGTACCCAACCAAGTTGCTACTGTACGAAAGAGTGGTGGCCAGCGGGAGGAAGAATAGGCCTACTCCCTCTCAGCAGGAAGAAGTGGAGGGAGAGCAGGATGCCCCTCCAAGAAGGCTGCCTGTACTCGGGCTGCCATGGGTGGGGCCTTAAGGTGGGCCACCCTCCAAGTGGTCAAAGGGGCTATGTGGAGGGCCCAAGAAGCAGTCACTTGCCTCATCAGTGAGACGATTGCTGTGGATGGACAAAGCTTCTCCCTCATGGAGGACATAGCCTCTCACTGGCTGTAGTGGCAATGGTCAAGGTTCAGATCTCTGGAGTTCAAGGCAGAACTGTGCACTTCACGGTAGACCTCTGTAGCAGCCAACAGGACTATCGGGGCACGGCCCAGGCCCCAGGAGGGAACAATCCTGCCACCGGGCCACCAAGTGGTTCTGCTCCCTGTGCATGTTCTGCTCAATGGATGCAGACCACACAGAGCAAAACATTGCCATGTGATACAGAGTACACTGAGGGGGTGAGTGGAGGCAATGTCGTCTGGGGCTACATGGTTACAGACAACGGAACCACCTTGCTGGCAGAGGTGAAGTGTGTGTGCCTCATGGCTGCGTGTACTACCTTACAATTTGATACATTTAAAAAAATCTATAATTATTTTCTTCTCACTTCTGTAATAGGTCAAAAGAAGGTTTTAAAAGTATATTTTACTCTACCAAATATCAGCCTAATGACTACTCTTTAAATGCTTACATTTCATGAACCATGAGGTCATTACTGCTTGATGTCTGAATCTAAAGATTAGAGTGAGACTTTAGATAGACATTGTGAATTTATGTGTATGTTCATATTGGACCTTAACTATCACAACTTCCTTTTCTCATAACAGTTTTTTCATGGCCGTAGCAATGTTTTAGTACAGAAACCTAACCTTTTTAGGGGAAAGCTGTGAAAAAATAGTCCCAATAATATCTTGAAAAACTATGATGCAATAAATTTTAAACTCATAGCTCTGTAATGGAACATTCCTGGTGGTTGGTGGTTTTATTACCACTCATTTGGATTACTGGCTTATTCCTCTTGTGATATTGCAGCACATAAATTACACACTAAGAAGGGAGAAGAGGGAGTTGAACTGGAGACACTAATCTTCAAAGTAGTTTTGCCAACAGGATCTTGACAGAAATCAGTACCATCAGTACCTCCCCTCCCACCTTCAAGTCACAGCTGACTTATGGTGACCCTGTAGGGTTTTCAAGGCAAGAGATGTTCAGAGGGGGTTTGCCATTGCCTGCCTCCATGTCATGGCCCTAGTATTCCTTGGAGATCTCCCATCCAAATATTAGCCAGGACTTAACTGCTTAGCTTGCGAGATCTGACAAGATCGAGCTAGCATGGGCTATCTAGGCTTGGGCAAAAATATCTTTTTTGTTGTTCAGTCTCACAGTCGAGTCCACCTCTTTGTGACCCCATGGACCACATCACACCAGGCCCTCCTGTCCTCCACCACCCTGGACATGGTAATCCACATGAATACATGAAGCTGCCTTCTACTGAATCAGACCATTGGTCCACCAAGGTCAGTGCTGTCTACTCAGACTGGCAGTGGCTCTCCAAAATCTCAGACAGAGGTCTTTCACATCACCTACTGCCAGATCTTTTTACTGGAGATGCCGGGGATTGAACCTGGGACCTTCTGCATGCCAAGCAGTTGCTCTCCCACTGAACCACAGCTTTTCCCATGAGAGCCAGTTTGGTGTAGTGGTTAAGTGTGCGGACTCTAATCTGAGAGAATTGGGTTTGATTCCCTACTCCTCCACTTGCACCTGCTGGATGACCTTGGGCAAGCCATAGCTCTGTACCAGATGTTCTCTCAAGGACAGTTGTCTCAGAGCTCTCTCAGCCCCACCTACCTCACAGGGTGTCTGTTGTGGGGAGGGGGAGGGGAAGGAGTTTGTAAGCCGCTCTGAGACTCCAAGTGAGTGAAGGGCGGGATATAAATCCAATCTCTTCTTCTTCTTCTTCTTCTTCTTCTCCCATTTATACTACCCTGAATTCCTGAGACTGGTGAGATACAGCTTGGATTAATTAATTCTAGGAGGCTGGCTATCTCATTCTCGTTCTTTCGTCCTGTAAACTTTGTAGGGGTATCTTGTTTACCACTATGTAGACAGTGCTAGATTAGATGGACTTTGGTCTGATCTGTCATAGGCAGTTCTTATTTTTAAAAGAGTGTAAATGATAAGTATGGCACTAACATTTCAGAAGACAACTTTGAGATATCAAAGATATGCAAAAAAAGGTTTTGTTTCATTCTGGGGGGGTTTCAGGGCTCATTTCGTAGCAGGAGCTCCTTTGCATATTAGGCCCCACACCCCTGATGTAGCCAATCCTCCAAGAGCTTACAGTAGCCTCTGTAAGAAGAGCTCTGTAAGCTCTTGGAGGATTGGCTACATCAGGGGTGTGTGGCCTAATATGCAAAGGAGCTCCTGCTACAAAATGAGCCCTGAAAACCCCCCAAAACAAAACAAAATGTACACATTGTTTTTTTTAAAAGGTAGGTTTTCTGTTTATTATTTTGACTGATCGCTGGATCCTCTTGATCAAAATCAAATACACAGGTAAGAGGCATAGAAATTTAGCTTAAAAAGTTAAAGATATGATTCAGCCAAAGGTCACTGTTTTTCAGTTACTTGGACTGCTATTCATATAGAATAGTTCAGTATGCGCTTAACTCTCTCTTGACTGTATCAGAGGAATTCAAAAGTGCTTAACTTTGGAAAAATATCATCCCAACTCACATATGCTATAACAAAATTACTTTTCACTCTTTTGAACTCCTAAAAGCTGAAAAGGCACTAGGGTATGATTCAGCACACCACAGCCCAGATCAACCATCACAAACTCAGCCTTGTAAAGTGTCAACAATGACTCAGAATCTTAGGGACATGCCACAGATTTATGCATGAAGGATTTTCAGGTTTCCTTTTCTCGGGCTGGGATCACTCGCACAATTAGCTCTGACATAGGTGCAAATGCCGGGCAAATTAAAGGAGTGCGATCAGACACCAGCATCTGGGAAGTGCTCCACAGCCACTGGCAACCCATTTTACTCCACCGCAGAAGTGGAGTTAAAAGACACCTCAGAAAGTCCAGTAGCAATTGGGTTGCTACAGGCCATAGAAAGACTTTCCTGTGTCTGATTGCTCCAGCGTGCTCTCATGGCGTCGGGATGGTCTGATCAGGCCATCCCGACTCCATGCTGTTGTTTTTTCCCCCTTCACTGTATGTGCATCAGCGCACACTCCCGCACACCTCATAGGGAGACCTCAGTGCAGAGGTGCAATTCATTGATTCCTTGTGTAAGCGCATCGGAAACAAACGTTAAAAAAAACCCAACCTGACTCACCCACGGTTGTCTGATCATGCAGTGGCAGGCTGTGCCCACAGCTTCAAAAGTCTGTGTGATCACGCAACTGCGGGTCAAATTCCGCCAGAGGAAATAGCGTCACTCCCCCCCCCCCCGTTTTATCTGGCGAGTGTGACTGCAACCTTTGTTTTCTGTAGCTACAGTTTGCATGATGAGTAAACCAAGAAGCTAGAGTTTGTTCCTTGCTTCAAATCATTACTTGAACCATGATTTGAAGCAAGTTTGCAAGTTAATTCAAACATGATGGCAAACTACTATTAGAGAAAGTCAAGAAATTAAAAGGGTGAAATATGGGTGAAAGAGGATGGAGGGTGAGCAGAAGGAAAGTTGACATTTATAGCATACTAGGAGTAAGGCCCGTTGTGAGCTCTAGAAGGAAGCTCCAGGTGAGTGTCCTGGCTATGGGTGGTGGGGCGGCAGAGGGGAAAATAGAGGGAGGCAAGCCATGTTTATTTCCTTCTGGTTAGTTATAAGGCAAGGCTGCCTCAAGTCAGTTTGCTGCCCCAAGTGGGTAGTATGGGAGGACAGCCTCATGGTAACAGGTAAGGTTCCCTCCACCCCTGACTTACGTTGATTTGGGGCTATGCAGTGGCAGCTAAGGCAGAAAACCACCTCCTCCTATGTGATGTCTTCTGGGTTCCAAGGGTCTGGAAAGTGGCTCCATAGCCAGGTACAAGATTGCCAACTCTGGGTTGGGAAATACCGGTAGATTTGAGGGGTAGAACCTGGGGAGGGAAGGGTTTGGGGTGGAGAGGGACTTCAGCAGGGTATAATTCCATAGAGCCCATTGCCAAAGTAGCCATTCTCTCCTGGAGAACTGATCTTGGAGATCTCCAGGTGCTGCCTGGAGGCTGGTAATACTAAGGGGAGGGCCAGACCTGTAGTTTTGAGGGGCAGAGCCTGGGAAGGGCAGGGTTTGGGGGTGTGGACAGACTTCAGCAGGAATGTGCTGTGGCTGTGGAACACAGTGGTTTCTGGGAGATCTCCAGGCCCCACAGGAAGACTGGCAACTCCAGTGATCGTTTAAGGGAAGACTAGGAGATGTATTTTACCTCAGGACCACATTCTATGACCTAAGAGCAACAGTAAACTGATTAGAATGTTCGAGGCAAAGGCCAATGAGGCCGCATATGCAAATGACTTCTGTGTTCCGACTGGCTATTTGGGGGGAGTGGAGCAGCAAACTGTTTAGAATATTGGTGGCGAGACTCAGGCAATGCAGCCAGTGGATAGGGACAGCTTGAGTGATGTTAGCCAGCAAGGCACTTTTCTGTGCTCTTATGGATTTTTATCCATAAGTTTGAACTCTGTGTCGCCAGCAGTGGTAGGGACTTGCTCTTTCTTCTTCACATAGGAGCCAGCTCCAGCCCAAGCCAGGAAGCTGACACCCCAAGCAGTTCACCCAAGGCAAAGACAAAGGATTCCTCTTGCCATGAGGCCTCCTTCTGTCAGACATCCGCTGGCTGACCCCCACTCCCCCACTACACATCTGGATGGTTATGTTAACTAGACTGCCTAGCAACTAATGTGCCAGCCATCAGATACTTGGCTAAAACCATCAACTGACAATAGGTATGGCCAGGTGAGTCATCGGACCCCAGACTCAGTGTCTGTTTCCTGGTGAAGTCATACTTTTGCAACACTGACCAAACCCCTGGACCTCCTCCCTTTGTTCACCTTTAACCTATAGCAAGGTCCAACAGGGACGGACCGCCTGGTAGGAGTGTTAGTGGGTTGTGGTCTGCAAAGCCCGCCCCAAGACCCCCAATAAAAGTCCAAACCGAGAGTCACTCGGCCTCTTGAGCCGTCGCCCTCTATCTTACCTATTGACCCTTCAGTCCAGCTTTCTATCCCCAACCCTTGCCTCCATCTTTAAACCCCATTTTCTCTCTCTGGACTCGCGATCCAGGAGAACCACGTGGCCTTGCCGGTTCAAGCCTCGTGGCCCCATAGCTTTTATACCCTTCTTCCCAAATCCAATTCATCTTGACATCGGACAACGCATCTAAGGTAACGTGCTTTCCCCACCAACAAAACCTGCTCATGCGAAAGTGCTATTTTCTCTCTTTATTTTATTAGACCTGTAAGAGTGTGTGTGTGATTACGATTTTTGTATGCTTGATTACATGATCCAGTAAACAACATTGAACTTGGAACTCGCCTCACATGCCTCCTTCCTTGAGATCTCCCGGGAGGGGTGGGACCCTGGTATAGTTGGCAAGAACCCGTGTATTTTGCTGATTGCTAAACGTAAATTAAAGCAATTCGGCTAACAGTGACACATCAGGCAGCCAACTCATTTTGGAGGGCATAGAATGCTGCCTGATGTGTCACTCAAGCTGTCCCTATTCACTGGCTGCATTGCCTGAGTCTCACAATTATATAATAAGGACAGGTTTCCAAGCTTCCAAAGGTTTGAAGAATTGCATTTGTGATATCTGAACTGGGTTAATGAAACATACATCCTACTAATTTCATTCCGACCCAAGGCACAATCCTAAGAACACTTTCCTAGGAGTAAGCCCAAATGAATAAATGGGACTTACTTCTGAACAGACCTACTTAAGTTTGTTTCCTTAATGTATTTATCCACAGGGTTGTACCTACAAACCTTTTTACAGGTTTTAGGGGACAGAATCTATTAGAACATATTCAAACACATTCAAGGTAGTATTATAACATATAATTCTAAATGAAGAACTTACTTTGACACGGAAAGTAATTGATCACTGCTGTCACCAGTGAATACAATGAAGACTTTTGTGTTTCAGCATCCAATTCTTTTATTAGGCAAAACGTATTTGCCCCAATTTATCTATTGTAAGAGGAATGTGCTGCAGCTCCAGACAAAGCTCAGTTTATCTACAGAATTCACTGTAGAGGTGGCTCCTTATTGCAATTAGTGTTGAAATCTGTGACGGGAGTAAAGGTAGTGGGCTGGTGCCCACAGACCTGGAGAAAAATGTCCCATCCCTTTAATAGAAACTTGATGCGTGGAAATAGGCAGCTCAAGTTTTTCAGGGGTGGAGGCAAATAACATCCCATTAAGTCTTTATTGAGGAGATTTTTTCCCCTTTAGGCCTGTTGGCAACCCTAGTTAATGAACACAGACTGAAAACCTTCCGACACAATCAGACAGAACATCCTCCTCCGTGTGTCATCTTTGCACATTATTCTCATAAGCCACTATCTAGTGGACGATGATTTATTGCCCCAATAGCACATAATCAGTGCATGATGGCAGGAGAGAACCATCTTGCTGTGATTAATCTTTGCTGGTGTCTAACCCCCACCCCCACCCTTAAACCAAGTTGGATGTGTATTCCAGCACAGAAAATGGGAAGCACAGCACCTTAAAACTATTAGGCATAAAAAGTTTAAAATATTTGCAAAGTAGCAGGAAAGTGCCTATACTGTGTGTGTGTGTGTGGGGGGGGGAAGACAGGCATCTGGAACAGCACTTTAGGGGATCACAGAGGTGCTTACATACCCACAACACCATGGGGAGGCCACTTCCCTGTTGTGCTATCCCATATGGTGTGAAATGTCTACACCAGGGGTGGCCAACCTGTGGCTCGGGAGCCACATGCGGCTCTTTCACATATATTGTGCGGCTCCTGGCAGGGCGGCTGGGGAAGCAAAGGGGAGGCATGCTTTTTCTCTCTTTCTCCCTTCCTTCCTTCCCTCCTCCCTCCCATCTATTTGCTTTCCTAGTTTCTCTCTCTCTCTTTCTTTCCACTTCTTTAATTCTTTCTTTCCATCTCTCTCAATATCATTAGCAAACAAGTAATATCATTATCAATAACTGGTTTTCCTCATTTGTTTTTATTTTTGGCAGTCCCATTTAACGTTAATAAAAAGCAAATTTGCATATTTTTAAAAATAAAACCGTGTGTGTGATATTTGTTCCTGTCTTGCGGCTCTCAGACATCTGACATTTATTCTATGTGGCTCTTACGTTAAGCAAGGTTGGCCACCCCTGGTCTACACGAACTGCTAACCGTGTTTAAAAGGAGTGGATTTTGTGGATTTCTCTCAAATGACCTTGTACTCTGTTGAGAAGGGGGATGCCAACTGGGTGCAAAACTCTTCTGATAAGAATGTCAAACTATTTAAAAACAAAACAAAACAAAACAGGTCACATTATGGAAGAAGTCCTATTTTATAAATATCTGGGAGTTACATTCCAACATTCACTCTCTTGGGCTTAGCGTGCTCAAGAGATATCTATGAAAGCTGCAATTCTGATGAATAAGGCCTGTTGTGGAAATAAATACAATGGGCTCTAGAAAGAGGTTGTGGGAGAGGGTTCCAGCCTTGGGCACTCTGTGTGAATTTGCTGTGGCAATCACAGCAGTGTATAATGACACAGAGTCCACTGTTTTCTCCAGAGGAATTGATCTCTGCTACCTGAAGATCAGTTGTAATTTTGAGTGATCTCCACCCCTCACCTGGAGATTTGGAACAATGGTTCCCCACGATGAAATGGCTGGTTTGGAAGGAGGAGTCTATGGCACTATGCCTGTCTGAGGTCCATCCCCTTCTCAAACCCCACCCTCTCCAGGCTCCACCTCTCAAATCTCCAGGAATTTCCCACCTGGAGTTGGCAACCCTATCTTCCTCCCAGCCAAGCATCACCCTACCTTTATTTTCCCCTCATTCTTCAGCTTTCCATCTCCCCCACACACACACCTGCAGCCTCTACCGCGCTTTGAAGCCCTGTCTGCTATGTCACATTCACTGTCATGGGGGGCCATCTCAGCAGGGTATAAGGACACAGAGTCCACCATTTTCTCCAGGGGAACTGATCTCTGGAGAGCAATTGTAATTCTGAGTGATCTCCAGCCCTCACCTGAATATTGGCAACAATAGTTCCCCAGGAGGAAAGTCTTTCTCTGCAATGGGGACCAAAGCAGTTTACATCATTCTTCTCTCCCCATTTTGACTTGCACAACAACACTGTGAGGTAGATTAGGCTGAAAGCCTGTGACAGGTCCAAAATTACCCACTCAGCTTCCACAGCAAGAACCTGGGTCTAACAGACCCTGCTCTGAAGCACTGACTGCTATGCCTAGTGTAGCCAACCTCCAGGTGGAGCCTGAAGATCGCTGGGTATCACAACTGAACTCCAGACAACAGATCTCTCACCCCTGGAGAAAATAACTCCTTTGGAAGGTGGGCTCTATGACATTCTGTTCAGCTGAGGTCTCTCCCGAAACCCTGGCTTCCCAAACCCTGACTCTATTATAAAATCTCCAGGACTGGGAAGGACTAGAGATCTCATCAAGAAAATTGGAGAAATCAAAGGAATGTTTTGTGTAAAGGACAAAAAATGGTAGGGACCTAACAGAAGCAGAAGAGATTAGGAAGAGGTGGCAAGAATACACAGAAGAACTATACAAGAAGTATCTCAATGTCCTTGACAACCATGACAGTGTGATCGCTGGAATGTGAAGTCAAATGGGCCTTAGAAAGCATTACTAACAATAAAGCTAGTGGAGATGACGATATCCCAGCTGAGCTATTCAAAGTCCTAAAAGATGATAAGCTGTTAAGGTGCTGCACTCCATATGCCAGCAAATTTGGAAAATGCAACAGTGGAAAAGGTCATTCCAATCCCAAAGAAGGGCAATGCCAAGGAATGCTCAAGCTATAGCACAACTGCACTCATTTCACACACTAGCAAAGTCATGTTCAAGATTCTACAAGCTAGGCTTCAGCAGTATGTGGATAGAGAACTAACAGAAGAACAAGCTGGGTTTCGAAGAGGTAGAGGAACTAGAGATCAAATCGCCAACATTCACTGGATTATGGAGAAAGCAAGGGAGTACCAGAAAAAATCTACTTCTGCTTCATTGACTACAATAAAGTATTTGATTGTGTGGATCGCCACAAACTATGGCAAGTACCAGACCACCTCACATGTCTCTTGAGAAACCTGCATAAGGGCCAAGAAGTGACAGAACTGGATATGTAACAATGGATTGGTTTAGCATAGGAAAAGGCAGGGGTCCTTTCGAGCAGGAGCTCGGGGGAGCTCAGCTCCGGGAGTTGGTGCCAGTCCCCCCCCCCATGGGGGAATGCCTGCTTGTGTCACGGCTGCAGCAAAATGACCCCGTCCCCTGGAAAGGTCCTTGTTCCTCCGACCAGCCTTCTGAAGGCTTCAGCCACCACTGAAGCTATCCTCCCAGAAGAGTGGTATTTCTGAGGCTTGAATTAGTAGCTGTCCCCTCTCTGCCAGCTCTTCCTTCCTTTCTTTCTTTCTTTCTTTCTTTCTTTCTTTCTTTCTTTCTTTCTTTCTTTCTTTCTTTCTTTCTTTCTTCCTTCCTTCCTTCCTTCCTTCCTTCCTTCCTTCCTTCCTTCCTTCCTTCCTTCCTTCCTTCCTTCCCTCTAACTCTCCCTCTCCTTCTCCTTCTCCCTCTCTCTCTTGCCTTCTGACATACTTCCAGTGATGTCAGGGGGTGTGGCATATGCAAATAAGTTATGCTAATGAGTTACGCTAATGAGCTCCTGCACCTCTTTTTCTATGAAATGACCCCTGGGAAAAGGAGTATGACAAGGATGTATATTGTCACCTTGCTTATTTAATTTATATGCAGAGTTCATCATGCGAAATGCTGGCTTGGATAAATCACAAGCTGGAATTATGATTGCTGGAAAAAACATCAACAACCTCAGATATGCAGATGATACCACTCTAATGGCAGAAAGTGAAGAGGACCTAAAGAGCTTCTTATTAGGGTGAAAGAGGAGAGCGCAAAAGTTGGCTTGAAACTCAACATCAAAAAAACTAAGATCATGGCATCCGGCCCCATCACTCCTTGGCAAATAGAAGGGGAAGCCATGGAAACAGTGACAGACTTCATGTTTCTGGGATCCAAGATCACTGCAGACAGTGACCGCAGCCATGAAATTAAAAGTCACCGGCTCCTTGGGAGGAAAGCGATGGCAAACCTAGACAGCATAACAGAAAGTAGAGACATCACCCTGCCAACAAAAGTCTGTATGGTCAAAGCGATGGTATTCCTAGTAGTAGAAATAGTTTGTAGAAAGGAGTTTGTAGAAAGTAGTTTGTAGAAAAAGCCCAGCAGGAACTCATTAGCATAACAGGCCACACCTAACAGCAGAAACTAATTAGCACATAATAGGCCACACCCCTGACAGTTCAGCTCATTAGCATATTAGGCGGGGGGGCTGGGAAAGCACAGGGCAGGCATGGAAGCTTGCCTCTTCCCCCCCCCCAAGCTTCTCCGCCCCACTTCAGCATCACCTTTCTAGTCTAACCGGCCCCCCCCCCCGAACCAGACGGCCGGGGAAAGGTGCTGCTGAAGTACCTGGGATCTGATCTTCTCGCACCTCCTGATCTTCTCGCACCTGGAGAAGATCAAGAGGGGAACCCAGGCATGCCTGCATACCTGCCCTCTTTCCTCAGCATGCCCCCCATGGTGGGCAGGCTGGGGAAAGTCAGGCTGGCATGAACACATTCCCCGTTCCCTCCCTGAGCCCCTCCACTACTGTGGAGAGACTTGGGGAAGGGGAGGCATGGTTAAATGCCTTTCTCTCTCTCCCCCAGATCGGGGAGGGAAAGAAAGGCATTTTCAACCTGCCTGGGTTCCCTGCCTGCCCTTTTCCAGCTGCAACATCATGTCAGCTAGAGAAGGGAAGGCAGAGAGAGGCTTTTTCTTGTCAATTTCACTCTCAGCTGACTGGCGGGGAGTGAAATTGACAAGGAAATCCCAAGGGGCTCCCCAGAGGGAAAGACGCATTTTAATATGCCGCCTTCCTCTCTTGTGTGTAACGTGGTGCCCAGATGCTTTGAAGGTGCGCCGTCTCCTGAATGACCTGCCACCTGAATCGACCGAAAAGGTTGCTTTATTTCGAAGTTTGGTAATTAAGGATCGATTGCGCAATGCATAGCTATATATGATTAACTTATTTTTCCTTGTTACCTCGCTTTCCATTTATGTCTCTTTCTGTAACCTGATTTACGCCGATAAAGGTGTATGTATGTATGTATGTGTAACATGGTGAGGGGAGCGTGCTCTGTTGCCGGGCATGCCAGAGGTTTTGGTTGTAGGCGTGGCCAATTCAGCAGCCAGCTGGAACTCCATTCCTGTGCATTTCTGCCCAAAAACAGCCCTGAATGTATGACTGCAAGAGTTGGACCATAAGGAAGGCTGAGCTCAGAAGAACAGATGTGTTTGAATTATGGTGCTGGAGAAGATTCTTGAGAGTCCCATGGACTGCAAGGAGATCAGATCGGTCAGTCCTGAAGGAAATCAACCCTGACTGTTCCCTGGAAGGCCAGATAATGAAGCTGAAGCTCAAACACTTTGGCCACCCAATGAGAAGGGAGCCCTCCCTGGAGAAGACCCTGATGCTGGGAAAGACTGAAGGTCAAAGAAGAAGGGGACGGCAAAGGATGAGATGGCCAGACAGGGTTATTGATGTGATGAGCATGGAGTTGAGCAGGCTCCGGAGGGTGGTGGAGGACAGGAGGGCCTGGAGTGATGTTGCCCGTGGAGTCATGAAGAGTCGGACTCATGTGACTGAACAACAGCAAAAACATTACATATAAACTTTTACCAAGCAAACACATTTTGACTAATAAGATGAAGAATTTTACCTAAGCCCAAGGCAGGATTAATGATTTGTTACATAGGGTTCTCAAGGAGTCAGGTGTGTGTGTGTGTGTGTGGGTGGGTGTGGGTGTGTGTGTGGGTGTGTGTGTGTGTAACACTGCCTGACTTCTGGAGATGTCAATTGTTTGCTTCTGCCCTCTCTACCAGAAAGAAGCCTAGTTGCTTATAAAACTTCATCCTTTCTCCTGCCTTCCTGAAACTGGAAGGCATGGTGCCTTCAGTGAGCAGCACAGTCCCTGGAAATGTCTTCCATATTGGATGGGAAACAAAGATGTTACATCCAGAAATGCATTTTCCATGGACACCAAGAGAAAACCTAAAACAAAGGAAATTAAATACAGTGAAATGTTGTAAACCAAATCCATCCATCTCCTCCGACTCCATTTGTACACCTCTGCTTGCTGGTCATGACAGTAATATTGGAAAGATGTGGATGTGGCCAGATTGTTTTCTCAAGGTGTTGTGATTAATTTTGTAGTCAGAAGAGGCAACGTTGCTTAGATGATAAACAGTAGCCCTAAAAAGAATGAATCAGAAGGTCTTCTATGCTTCTGGACTGGATACCAAACACTTAATGTGTTTTATACAGTTATGGGCCGGACGCAAAGCTGATACAGTGCTAGCAACACTAGAATGCCAAACAATTTGGCCACTGCCATTTGTCTCTCTAATTAAACAATGCTTCTGGCTTTTTATCTCTCCACTTACTAAACGAACCGCCACAACCCTGGCTCTTGAGCATCCTGAACAAATTTATCTTTGCCATGAGGAAATAATTATCCAAGCTGCACCGTTAGGAAATGAATCAAACCGACATGAAGTAAAGTGCTGAGGATCTCGTGATCCCAGCATTCCAATACGCCATGCTTGCTCCCAGATTTCAAACGGGCAATCTGTTTTCTGCAAGGATCAACATTATCTAGACCACTGGCCATTTGCATCACTACAATTCTGTCATATTTCCCATGGAAAGGCAAAAAAATGCTGGACCCAGGGTGGAAAGGAAATCCGGGCTGCCATTCCAGTAGGGTTATGAAACTCAAGGTGGGTCCTGGAGTTCTCCTGGAATTATGCTGTTATGTTCTGTACACGATTCTCTAGTCTTAACTGAAAGTCTCTTTAGCATCGACTTACTTCCTGTACGCACCCTGCGATATGTCTGGGCATGTTCGCCTGTAATGCCAAGTGATACTTGCTGTAATGCCAAGTGATACTCACTCCGAGAGAACAATGGACTCTCGGATCCTAATTGTCCCCCTATCAGAGGCTGAGGATATTCAAATGGACCTATGATAGCCTCTGGCGGGAACTTAATCCCTGTTCACCCAATCCCTTAATCCCTTCTCCCGCCGGGGGAGAAGTCGGGGGTGTGGTTTACCTGTAAATATAAGCAGGCTCCCCAACCACCTTTCCCCATGCTTGTTCCTGATCCCAATAAAGATCATTATGTTGAAACTCACTTCACTGGCCTCCCAAGTCCAGTACTTTTCATATGCGTAATCCCCAGATTACATAAATCAGCTCCCCTGGAGGAAATGACAGCACTGAAGGGCAGAATTTATGGCATCACACCCTCACGGCGCTTCCCCTCTTTCCAAACTCCTCCCTTCTTGGGCACTGTCCCCAAATCTCTAGGAATTTTCAAAAGCCAGGGTTAAGAACCCTACGTTCAAGTCAACATTCAGCTGGCTTGGGTCCATGAACAAGGATATTTGTGAGTGTAGAGGTGCTCTCCCAAATGAATCTTTGTTCAGAAGTGTTGCTTTGTGCATATGGTGAAGTATGCTCTGACTCTTTTCTGTTTATACTGGAATGAGTTTTGCTAGTCTCTATGGTTCCTCTAGACTCCTTTATTATTTATTGCTACAGACTAACATGGCTAACAGTTTGGAATCAGCTTCCTGGAGATGATGAAAGTGCCTTTGAGGAGGCAAAAAAGCAATCAGAAATCCCGCTGTCCCTTCCACTTTCCCTACAAAGTAGACCCAGTCTCTCCCCACTAGCAGTCAGGTAGATTCAGATGATGGTTAGTTTTACCAGTTAGGGATGCCAGTCCCCAGGTGGGGTGAGGGATCCCCCGATTCTGCAGGCTCCTTCCTGCCACCAGCTAGCTGGCCAGCAGGGGAAGCCTCACCCCCAAGAATGACCACCAGTGGCCACCCCCTCCCTCCCCTCCTGCAAGATTTAAAGGGCCCACCAGCTGATCAGCTAGAGCACATAGAATTCCATACTGCAGGGCACAGTTCACTGCTGTGACTTAACAGCCGTGCATTTGAAAAGAAAAGGTACTTGGTCCACAAAGAATCTATTGATGCTTCATCCTTGATCACTATATTCAACCCTCTTTGTCCATTGATTTCCTTCCATTTTATTTCATATAGGACCTCTTTTCTTCTCTCCCGTACCTGGGTTTGGAGCTGTAGCCAGTTAACCTTTTTGAAATTAATCTGTTCACAATAAATTAAATGTACCTTCATGAATATGTCCTGTAAGATGTGTTTCTATTTTTGTAAGTAAAATTTCTTTCTCTTGTTACCTCTGGAGCCAAATCACCTTTGTAATTTGTTTGAACAGCATTTTCCCCTTAACCAGGAAATGTAGAGGATTGGGGATACTGCGTAAAGCTTCTGCGCTTCCAGGACAAATGATGATGATGATGATGATGATTTTTTTAATTTAACAAAATAATTTTAGGATCATGATCCTGAAATCACTGGCTGACACTGACCTCATTTCATTCAACGGAGTATGTTTCAAAACAGCACTCTTGTGATACTGTCATCATGTGCAGTGACCATCAAGAACTCTCAAAACACCAAAAGTGAACGCAAGGGATTTAAACCCTAGGAACTTTGCAATGAAAAAATGTCTTTGTGGAGCTTATCTAGAGTTCTATCCTGGGCTGTGATATCCAGGGGTCATTTAGTAGAAAAAGAGGTGCAGGAGCTCATTAGCATAACTCATTTGCATAACTCATTTGCATATGCCACACCCCCTAACATACCGGAAGTGTGTCAGAAGGCAACACCCACCCCTCAGGCTCCACTCCACAGGTGAGTGAAACTGACCTGCTCTTCCTCCCTTCCCTTCCCCATCCAATACTTTGTGCAATAAAATAAGCGTAAAGAACACACCCTCATTCTCTTCCTGCTCCCTTGAAACCACCAGGTTTCAAGTAGACTTGAGATACTCAGGACATTTGCACCACCCATCCCTTTCCCTTCCCCTCCCCACAACAAGACACCCTGTGAGGTAGGTGGGGCTGAGAGAGGTCTTTCGAGAACTGCTCATGAGAAAACAGCTCTGAGAGAACTTGTGACTGGCCCAAGGTCACACCAGCAGCTGCAAGTGGAGGAGTGGGGAATCAAACCCGGTTCTCCCAGATTAGAGTCCAACTCCTGACCACTACACCAAACTGATGGGGTGGAAGCTGCTGAAGGGTTGGTGAAATTTCTCCAGTACTTATGTGCCCTGTGCCCAGATAAAAAATGGTATACTTAGAAAATTTATATGCCACCTTGAGCAAGTCTCTGGAAAAGCAGCACACAGTCATAAAAGGAACAATGATAAAATTATCAATATTAAAACAAAACATTAAAAACAATAAAGACCCTAGCAGGGCTTTCTCCGGGGCGCTGCGCCTCTGCACTGCTCAGGAAAGACGAGGAGGGGGCGGGGCTTGGTCATGTGCCCGCCCCCTGGGCTCCTCACTCCCAGAGCTGCGCTCCTGTGCACTCCCGCTCCAACGGACCCCTGGTGATATATAATATGAGGAACTTTTGCTTTCAAAATTTGAGTCTCACCTTTTATTGCACTCTTGGAGAAAGACTTTTTGCAGAAGCGCTGATCTTTGAGTTTTAGCCCCTCATTTGATTCTGTTTCACACCAATAATGTCCTTGACTGATAAATACAATAGTTGCACGGAGGTATTTTTGGCCCTACAGTTGACGTGATGAGAAATAATATCACAGTTTTTCTGCTTCTCTGTCCATAGAATTCTATGCTGCTCCATCTAAAACATACGGAGGTGCCATCAACGTTATGCTTCAGTGCAATAGACTTCAGGCAGTGATGGATTGTTAAGAGCTTGGAACACCATATTAGTATCTGCTAATACTGCTGGATAGGCACAAAACTTGTACGAGAAACAATCACAATTCAAGATTCTTACTCTTTAAACTGTAAAGTAACTATAAATCTATAAAATGGATTCAGTTGCATATATTCAGCATTTGCTTTGTTATGTTCTGTAGTTTTATGTTTTCTCTTGAACAATTTACACATTTGCTATTCATGTGTTCTAAAATATTCTTTATTTTCTTTGCTTTGTGAGTTTTAATGGCAGTAGAAGATGCCGCACCACTGAGAATTGCCTTCAACAGCAGATCTGTTTTAAGTTTGCCAAATCATTGTGTCCTTGAAGTCAAACTACATTAGTAGTTTCCTTATATTATTTACTAGTTCTAGTATGTCTTTGCTTTATTTACTACTTTTAGTACTTTTAGTAGTATTGTCTGTTTAAATATTAATTTCACAATGAGTTGCATTTCTGTATTCCTTATCATTCCTAGTGGTCCTTGTTTGTCACTGACATAATCATGACAGACTCCCGAAATTAACAGGGAATGCACATCAAAATCAATACTAAAATGCTTTAAACTTTCCTTGAAAATGCATTTTTGCCAAATAAGTGCAGAAATATAGCAATGTGTATCTCTTCCTAAAGCTCCAATGCAGTGCAATCCTAAGTCAATTGAAGTCTTAGGATTGTACTGCTAGACTTGGCCATCCATGGCGTAAACAATACATCTAAAAAACATCTTCATGGTATGAAACCGTCTAAGTATTATTACAATTCTTGAAAGATAATTTGTAGTATCTGTTACCGTCATGGCCTTTCACCCAAAGGCTGCAGGGCAGCACATGTGTATAAATCATTGTCAGTTCACCTGGTTATTAATTAATGTAAAAGCTGATAATGGTAACATCAAGACTAATCTGCTATAATACTGTCTGCAAAGGTCTGCCCTTAAGTCAACCCGGAGACTCCAGTTGGCACAAAATACCAAAATTTCACTACTATCAGGAGCTAGGTGGGGTGAACATATTAGATCCAGTCTGCAGTCATTCCATTGGCTGCCTTTCAGTTAATGAGCACAATTCAAGGTTATCATTGGCTATCACAGTCAGGGCTGGTGCTACCATTAGGCCCAACTAGGCAGCCACCTAGGGCGCAGACCTCAGAGGAGTGCAGAACTGATGGGGCAGCCCAAAGAGAGAGAGAGAGAGAGATGAGTGATGAGAATGAAACACCAGGCCCATCGGTTTTTCTCTCTACTGTGTGCCCTTGTGCTGCTGCCCATCCTCCAGGTAGGGACCCCAAATGATCAACTTCACCCCCTCTACCCCCCCCCCCCCGGCAGAGGGACTGGACCCAGGCCAGCCACCAGCACCAACCACCAGCAACAGCCGCACTGGGACCCTCTACAGCAGCCAGGCCAGGAGTGGCATGAGGCCAAGCTTGGGCTGAAGCTCACATTGAGGGGTGGCGCAGACGGAGGCCACCACAGCCAGCCTAGATTCTCTGGCACAGTCAGAGGCCCAGCGTGACAGCCGGCCACTGCAGCACCACGAGAGCCAAGTAAGTCCTCCCCTTTCCCTCCTTGCCACACGTTGGGATGGTGGCTGGGATGGGGGCAAGAGACACACAGGGGCACCCTCTTCCCACTCCTGCCAGTAACTTCTCCCTAGTTGCCTTAGGTGAGGTCTGGCCCTACCTCCCTGGTTCTCCCAGGGTGTACCTTTTAAAGGGCTGCTTGGTGGTGGGACAATTCTGGCCACACCCACTCCTTCTTTTCTGTAGAATGAGGCTACAGGAGTGGTGGGCCTTAGGCCCAGTGGGCTGTTGCTTCCTGAGACCCCATTTCCCCTGCCTCCCCCCAAAAAGCCTTATAGGACTTCTCCTTTATCCCCTGCTGGTCTAAGGAGACCACTGCAGGCTGTTCCTTGCCTCACCCTTCCAAAGAAGCCTTCCCGGCTCCTACAACCAGTGAGGAACAGGCCATCACTGGTGGTGGGTTCTACTGCTCCTCTGCCACCCTTGTTGCCTTGTGCCTCTGCTGGCTGGCCCTGGCCTGCCCATTGTTTATGACTGTTCTAGTGAGTTGGGAAGCTGCTCCTGTGGTATCAGGTTGGGCTTCTGTGGTCCTCCCATGACCCTGTCACCATCTGAAGACCTCCATCTCCTCAGAGGTACGTACAGGGGTGGGAGGTCTAACTCTGGACATAAGCATATAGAGTTTAAATAAGGAATTATATCTATGTATCTAATTCCAAGAGTTTTTTTTTCTGTGTGGATGCTTATATCTGCCAAAAGAGAGCTCACTCTCCCCCAACAGCTTTTCCTACATAGTCAGGCCCCTTTCTCAATCTGCAGAAAAATCCAAAAAGTTAAAAAAAAACTTCAGGGACCACTGAATCCCCCCCAATACCTTTTGAAATGGCATCAGCTCCAGGCAGCAACTGTGAGGAGATTAGAATGTTCGGGGGAGGGGGGAAGGTTCTAACTGTTTCTGTCAGTAAAAAGCAGTGTTTTTACTGGCAGCAGTCTAGGGTTGCCAAGTACCCTCCCCCTTGACCACCAGCAGCAGATCCAGATCCTGGAGATTTGGGGGTGGAGCCTGGGGAGGACAGGGACCTCAGTGAGGTACAATGCCATAAATTCCAAAGTATCCATTTTCTCCATGGAAAGTTATCTCTGTAGTCTGGAGATAAGCAGTAACTCCAGAGGATCCCCAGGTCCCACCTGGAGGCTGGCATCCCTAGGCAGCACCCTCTGTGTGACTTGATACCATCTGATTTGCATGACTTAATTAGGCCCAGCTGCTTTGCTACTGTTCATCAGCAGCCACCCTATGAAAGCCATTGTGATGTAACAGTTAGAGCTTCAGACTGGGATCTGCGAGACCCAAGTTCAGATCCCCACCTTGTGGTGGAAGCTTATCTGAGAGATTTTGGACCAATCACATACTTTCAGCCTAACCAACCTCACAGGGTTGTTGTGCAGATAATAAGGAGGAAATAGTAATATAAGTTGCTTTAGTCCCCACTGTGGAGAAAGACTGTAATTTTCCTAGGTAGAGGCTGCAGGGGAGGGGGGTGGAGATGGAAAGCTGAAGACAGATAAGGGTAGGTTGGCTGTTGGTTGGGAAGGAAATAGAGTTGCCAACTCCAGGTTGGGAAATTCCTGGACATTTGAGAGGTGGGGCCTGGGGAGGGTGGGATTTGAGGTGGGAGGCAGAAAGAGAGAGAAAGAGTGCTGAGGTGGGGAGGCAGAAAAACAAAGAGAATGATGACGCGTCAGAAAGAGAGAGGAAGTAACATACATGGAGGAGAGAGAGAGTATAGGGCTGCCAAGTCAGCCTGGGGGGGTGGGGGATCCCCCGCTAAAGGGGTTCCCGATCCGCCGGCCAGTATTTGGCTGGCGGGGGGAACCCCACCCCCGACGTCATCCAGCAAGGACGACGTAATGACATCCCCGGAAGTGACGCAGCACGTTGGCAATGTGGCAACGCCCCCAACGTGCTGCGTCACTTCCGGTGACGTTGATGGGCGCGCGCGCAGAGCGCGCGCACCAGAAGAAACTCCCAGCGGGAGGAGGATTCCCCCCCGCCAGAGAGTTTTCAAGACTTGGCAGCCCTAAGAGAGTAAGAAAGGGGGGCAGAAGGGAGAAAGAATGTGAGAGAGGTAGGGGGAGAAGGGAGGAAGCAAAGGTGTGAGGAATGAGATGACCATCCCACAAGTTTCCTGCGGGTCTCCACTTGTTCTTTCATAAAAACAAGGAAAAAGATGATAAAAGAAAATGAAGATGTAGGCCTTCACTGACATTTTCCCTTCCCTTCTTTCTTCTTGTCAGTCTTTCTTCTTTCCACCCTTTTTTTCATTTTAACTTTTGTAACTGCCAGCCTGATTAAGTGTTCTGGTGAGCTCAAAAGCTGATACAGTGTTTTGTGTCAATGTGTTTGGTCCTAATAAAATGAATCAAAAAGGATTTTGTTCTTTCTTTTTCTGCAGTTTTACTTTCCTTTCTCCATCCTGTCCTCTTTGTTTTTCCTTCCTTCTGATAATAAAAAGTTTCAGTATGTACGCTCACAGAGTGAAGTGGTGGTAAAGATACAACCATGGCTGTATGTGTAGCGCAGTGTGTGTCTGTGGGGGGGGGGGGGGGAGCTTAAAATAAATCCTGTCTCTAACCATAAATATTTGTAGGCTGACCCTGTTTAGCTTCTGAGACTGGGTTAGCCTGGGCTATCCAGATCAGGAAACCATAGATCTATACAGGGGCAATATAATATCGGCTGTTTTATTTTCAGTCCCTTTCCTAATAATCCCTAACACAGAATTTGCTTTTTTCTCCACTGCAGCCCATTAGGTTGACACTTTTATTGAGCTACAACCCCAAGATGTTTTTTCCCTCTCAGGCCGATTTCACACTGGCCAGTTGCCTCTCGTTCTCTCTGGAATTTCCCCTCCCAGTTTCCTCCAAAGTATTTTCTTCATTTTCCCACTTGGAACCTCAGCCCTTTCAATATAGCATGACAAAGGGTTTTCTCCAAAAAAAATTAGGAACTCCCACAATGGGGTGGCCCTGATGAAAGGCGGGCAAGTGGGCGTGTTTTCATTTTGGGTTCTCCCCTGGAGCAAACAGGAAAATACTCTAAAAACAGGATTCGTTTGCTCCAGGGAAACTCCGGTGCAGCAGGGCGATACTCCAGAGCAAAATGTGAGCCCGGAGCAACTGGTCTGAAATTGACCAGAAACTCTGGTGCAAGCATGAGGGCAAACCTGGGGCAAATGCTAGTGCAAAATCAGCCTCAGTCTCAGCAAATTCAGAGCCCATTAGCCTGTGCTTGAAGCTGGGATTTTTGTTCCAGTGTGGATCACCTTACACTTATTGAACTTCATCTTCAATAAATTAGTGCCATCTGCAAATATGCTCATTTTACTCTTCACCCCCCCCTCCCATTACAGATCACTTACAGACAGTTTAAATATCGACAGTTCTACTTCAGATCCCTGGGGATTTGTTGACTCCATTTCAGAGTCTGCCATTTACTCCTACTCTCTATTTCCTGTTGTGTAACCTGATCCATGAAATGGTCCCATACTGTTATCCCATGACTGCTAAACTTGTTAAAGAGCTTTTGTTGAAGGAATTTGTCAAAAATATCTGGAAGTCCAAATATACCATGTCTACAAGATAGGGTTGCCAGGTCTGGGTTGGAAAATACCTGGAGACTTTGGGGGTGGTTCCAGGAGAGGGTGGGGTTTGGGGAGGGGAGGGGCCTCAGCATGGTACAGTGCCATAGAGTCCACCCTTCAAAGCAGCCATTTTCTCCAGGAGAGCAGGTCTCTGTCAGCTGGGGATCAGTTGTAAAAGCAGGGGATCCCCAGGCCCCACCTGGAGGCTGGCAACCCTACTACAAGATCATTTATCGGCATGTTCTTAATATATCCAAAGAATGCAGAAAGATTGAGGCAGAACTTCCCTTTTTCAGAAGCCAGTGTTCCCTCTAAGCTGAGTTAGTGTGAGCTAGCTCACAGTTTTTTAGCCTCCAACTCTCACATTTTTGTCTTAGCTCAGGAAGGATGGCTCCACAGCAAACTAATTTATGCAGCAGCCAAATCGCTGGCTCACAACTTTAACGCCAGTAGCTCACAAAGTAGTTTTTTTTTTTGCACGAGACTCCACAGCTTAGAAGGAGCATTCTGACTTTTTCAGAAACACAGAAAAACACTTCAGAACATTTTGTACATTTTTGAAGACTGCGTTAAAAGAACAGAGGGGCTGCGGATGAACTCTGGTGGCCGGATAAATGTTTTGTCTACATGGTAGCTCTTAACTGATTGCAAACTCGTTGTGCAAGCAACAGTGTCACAAGCTCTTACATCACCTAGGGTGGCCAGGTCTCCCCTGGCCACCGGGGGGGGGGGAATGGGGGTAGGGTTGCCAGATCCAGAAACCCTTGGAGATTTGTAGGTGGAGCCCGGGGAGGACAGGAACCTCAGTCAGGTATAATGCTGTAGAGCCCACCCTCCAAAGCATCCGTTTTCTTCAGGAGAGCTGTCCTCTCTAGTCTGGACGTGAGTTGTAATTCCAGGGGATTTCCAGGTCCAACCTGGAGGCTTACATCCCACCTTTAACTTATAAACAGGACAAATACGTCCTTTTTAAAAAGAAGACCACCTTGGTTCACAAAGCTTGACTTAATCTTCTAAGAATTTATAATACTTTACTAATCAATTTAAGATCTAACCCCAGAAAGATATTTTTGTCGATGATCTCGAAATGTTAATGCTTCGTCAGTGTTCCTTACATTCCAAATCAGTCTTCCAAACTGATTTTTATTAGAATCTTTGGTATTCCCATAGTATCTTTATACATTTATTCTTGAAACAGATTTGATTTTTTTGCTCAGAAGCAAAGAATATCAAAGAAAATACCAAAGAAAGTTACACAATGCAATTGGATGAGAAAATAACAGCCAGGTAATTGTCAGATTCTCTGCCATTAATTGTCTCTTGTCTGGGTCTCAATCATTAATTTACTGCTAGCCTTGAGTTTATTGTCTGTCATGAATACTATGGCTCTTTCTTCCACCGGGAGGGTGGCTTGCTGTATACTCCCACGTCATATAACACTCTGGCTATCTTCCCCGCGCCTCCTCCTCCCGTCTCTCATCCTGGTGTCTCGGGACAGCTAATCTTGCTTTGGTAACCTTGAAGACTTCTGAACTGATTTAGGCCAGGTGCCTGGCCTGTGAATTGCAAGTAGAGTTCACAAAGGGGCCGTGGGGGGGGGGGGGGTTTGTAGTGCTTTTGCGCCTTTTTCTGTGAGAACATAACGCTTTGGGTTTTTCGCGCTTATTTTACTTGGCTCTGATTGGTTCTTCACCTGTCCTTACCTTTTGAATACTGTATATGAATCCTGCTGCTTGTAGCTGGTTATCACTGACAAACATCGTGTACCTGAAGGATCTTTAAGAATAAAAGGACTTTTGCTTTTACAAAAGGCCTGGCTTATTGGATCTACTCAGAAGCCTCACAGTAATGCGGGTATTTGATTTCAAGCAGTTTAAAACCTCTAAAACCTCATCGTGACAGCCAATTTATTCCTAAACTTGCCTTAGACTGATAATAGCGAGACTTCCATTCATGCTGCCAGGAATACTATTTAAACATGATTAGACCAACAACACTGAAGAAATATTCCAAGACTTTTTCTGCTGCAGCAGTACTCAATTCAGTATCTATGCATTTGTATTCAGGGATGAAAAGAAGCAGAGTGGGTTGTTACTGTTTCTTATCTGCCCCTTTAGGAGGAAAGGCCTTGCTTGAGAGGGAAGGCAGCAGGGGTCATTTCGTAGAAAAAGAGGTGCAGGAGCTCATTAGCATAGCTCATTAGCATAATATAAGCAAATTTGCATATGCCACACACCCCTGGCATCACCGGAAGTATGTCAGAAGGCAAGAAAGAAAGGAGAGAGAGAGAAAGAGAGGGAGGGAGGGAGGGAGGGAAGGAAGGAAGGACTGGCAGAGAGGGGACAGCTACTAATCTAAGCCTCAGAAATACCACTATTCTTGGAGGATCGCTTCAGTGGTGGCTGAAGCCTTCAGAAGGCTGGTCAGAGGAACAAGGACCTTTCCAGGGGACAGGGTCATTTTGCTGCAGCCATGACACGAGCAGGAATTCCCCCACTGGGGGGGGGGGGCTGACACCAACTCCCGGAGCTGAGCTCCTGCTCGAAATGACCCAGTAGTAAGAACGTAAGCTTAGATAGGGGAAATCTCTCATTATAATCACAACCGCTATTAACCCCTTGCTTGACAACCCAATCCTTCAAAGCTTCAGCCCCTCCCCCTTAGATCTTTTGCATGCTCGTCATGTGCTCAACAACCGAGCCACAACCCCTTCCTGATGTATGATTCTTTTATGAATCTATAATTCTTCCCTTTCTGTAATCCTGACTTTTTGACATGCACAGCAACAATTCCCTGATGATGTGGGGAAAAAACTCTCAGTTAAAAAAGCACAATAGGAAGAGCAGCTTGTACATCCTTCACCGCATGCAAAAAAGAAAGTACCAATGTAGTTATAACATCAGATGATGGCGAGGTAAAGTTGAAATCCAAAACCATTTTTGACTGATGGCCTTTGACCTCCCTGAGACTGAAGCATATTTATGGGCTAGATACGGTACAGTGTTGGCTGAAATTGAGGCTATGATACATATTTATTAGAAGAGACAAGGTGTACCTTTTTGGGATCAGATATGGACCATGATTACAAATATCATGAGTTATGAGACACCAAAAGATCCTATAATATTGTTAGCACGGGTTTCAAAATGGTGAGTCAGACTTGATGATAGAGAATTAGAAATGACATTGATAGCAGCAACAAGGTTGTGTAGCCCATGTGTGGAAATCAAAACAGCACTGGCCCTTATGGATTGGTACAAGAGGATATGGGCAGTGGTCTTTCTAAATAAATTAACTTATTACAGAAGAGAAGGAGGAAAACCCCAATTAAATAAGATTGTTAAAAACTGGCTATAGTTTGGTGTAGTGGTTAAGTGCGCGGACTCTAATCTGGGAGAACCGGGTTTGGTTCCCCACTCCTCCACTTGCACCTGGCTGGATGACCTTGGGCAAGCCATAGCTCTGTACCAGCTGTTCTCTCAAGGACCGCTTGGGAAAGAGCTCTCTCAGCCCCACCTACCTCACAGGGTGTCTGTTGTGGGGAGGGGAAGGGAAAGGAGTTTGTAAGCCGCTCTGAGACTCCCTTGGGGAGTGAAGGGCGGGGTATAAAATCCAATCTCTTCTCTTCTTCTTCTTCTAGTTTATTGAATACTGGAAAACACTGTGAGACTGTATGTATTGTTTTCTCTGACTAAATTTGAATAAAACATTAATTTTAAAAATTGTCTGATGACCTTTCCATGCTAGCATTACGTAGTGCAGAGCTCAAGGACAGTTGTCTCAGAGCTCTCTCAGCCCCACCTACCTCACAGGGTGTCTGTTGTGGGGAGGGGAAGGGAAAGGAGTTTGTAAGCTGCTCTGGGACTCCCTTGGGTAGTGAAGGGTGGGGTATAAAATCCAATCTCTTCTCTTCTTCTTTTCATTACGTAGTGCAGAGCTAAAGGCCAACAGGATATTCAGCTGCTTGGATCGGTTTAGGCTCCAATGGACTTTAGTATATGTTTGTCAACAGATTTATGCCAAAAAAACATTCTCAAATAGAATGCCAGATTTCTTCTGCCCAGTGATTTGGAATATGAGTAAGGGTTAGTGCTAGGATATCATTCTTTTATTCCCCATTAAACATATACTGGTTAATTTCATAGGATAATTGTCCATGCCACAGTAATACAAATCATGCAACCTTACCTTACACCTGATAAATGTGTGTTTTGCTACATAGCAAACTGCATGACATTTGACTGCAATTTGGCACAGGTGTTTGTGTGATGTGGCCCCACACATGAGAGCAGAAAAATTATCAGAAATGCCACACAAAAGAAAGACTCTGTTGGTGTGTCAAAAATGTTACAACCATGTGAGTGGCCACATCATATATGCACGAGGTTGTCGCTGAGTGGAGGCATAAGCAGTTTACCACTCTATGAAATATGGCCTCGATTTTTGAACCATAAGTTTGCTCCCTCTGTTCTATTGTCTTATCATCCAAGAGTTGTGTAGAAAAAGGAAATAATTTTTCATGATGTCATTTTATTGCTGAACAAAAGCCTGTGTGTACTATTCAAAACAGAATTTTGCAGGGATTAACGTATGTGTCTATGTCTGCTTAATTCAAAACTTAATAACTCATGTGCACACATGCGCTCATAAAACACAGATTATCCATCTTTGCATAAAAATGTTAGTAACGATCACTGTCATTTTCACTAGAAGATGTGCATGAAAGATTTATGCTTCTGAAATGTTCCAGCGTCCTGAAATGTTCCAGTTGTTACATATAATTAGAAACCCGTGAGAGCTGGATCAAATCCATTAGTTATCATTCAGAAAAGGTTGATATGCCCTATTTTCTCATTTCACCAAAATGAATGGGACTTAATTAGGAATGTCCTCAACATCTATCAAAATTGCCCTTACATTATGTTTCTGGTAATTATATTCCCTATGCTCCCCCCCCCCCCCCCCATTTCTCTTTTCTTTCTGTATCCCCTTAAAAATTTGAAATAAAATTTATTTTTTAAAAATTCAATGCATACTGTCTAACCCCACCCCTCCGACACACACACACAAAATGTCATGAGAACTAACTCTTATGGACATTTACTGAAATTTGGATTGCGTTAGTAATTACAAAAACCATTACCAGAAAGAAAGACAAGTAACACAGCTTGATACTGCTAGATGTATTCTATGTTTTAATTTCCACCAAAACACACTTTTAGCTAAGATTAAACAATTACAAAGAAACTACAGAGGTGCATATGGATGATGGATCATATATCACATTGTGTTGGGGAATGTCAAAAAGGAAAACTTTCTAAAGGTGACACTTGGTAGTTATGATCAGGTTTTCAATATCACATTCATTTTGTCCACGTAAAATCCTGAAGTAGCCATTTTCTCCCCAGATCTTTCCCCAGGAATTTGCAACTATCTAGGGAGGTGAGAAGATGAGACATAACATAATACATTATTTAATTACATAGAAATCCCTCCTTTTCTGCCCACTGGGAATCCAAAACAGCTTACTACATTGTTCTCCCCTCCTCCAGTTAACCCCCAACAACTAGTCTGAGAGAATGTGATTGGTCCAAGGTTATCCAGTAAGCTTCCATGGCAAATTGGGGATTAATTATTGTATGGCATTGTGTGTGGTACAGTCAGGAGACCCTAAGATTGTCTGGCTGCCTGAAGTCAGTTACAAGAAACTGTGCAAATAGACTTGCAACATTTACAAAAATACAGTCACCAAATGAACACATAGGATGTGGTCAAGCAAAATCAAACAATATAATAGCTAAGGTGTCCTGTACAGCTAGGAATGAGAACATACACTATTGTATTGTCAGCAGGCTGGGCCGGATTTATTTTGGAGTATATGTTCCTCTCCATGACACTGTAAGCTTACTATCCCGGATGGGAGACTGGGAGATTATCTCCACAGGTCATTTCCCTGGGAGGCTTTAAGACTGTTTTTTACACTGTTTCATTCAACATAGATTAACTCTCACTATAAAAGCGACTGTAGAAGAATTCTTCTGGAAACAAGGAGATTATACAGGGATCTTGTATCGTTGTTATTCACTGTTATATGGTACACAATACTTTGCAATTCATGTATGTTCTAGTTCCATTGTACAGGATGCCTTAGCTATTATATTGTTAGATTTTGCTTGACCACATCCAATGTGTTCATTTGGTGACTGTATTTTTGTAAATGTTGTAAGTCTATTTGCACAGTTTCTTGTAACTGACTTGAACGTTGTGCTATTTTCAGTAGAGTTACTATTTGTGAATTTTCATCGATGAAACATTTATACTCTTACTATATATGATTTCTTTCTAGTAGTGGGGAGCTTTTCAGCTGCAGCCCACTTTCAGAGTTTAGTGTTTCTGGATGTCAGTGGGTTCGTTCAGATGGGCTGCTAATCCCGCCATTGGCCTGGCTATAATTTGATCTAGATCTTTTTAATCCAGCATTGCATGACCAGACAGCTCTCCCGTGAATCGCTTTACCACGTGTGACTCTGCGGTGAATTGTCTAGACGGCATTCACCTTAAGGAGACGTGCAGTTGGCTTTTTTTAAAAAAATCCTTTTTGTGCATGTGCATATGTGCCTCACCGTATGTGGATGCATGTTTAAGCGGTTATGTGTGAATTGCTAAGAGTTTTTTTAAAAATGGCGGCCATTCTGATTGCGGCTGGTGGAATGACCTGATGGGGAAAAGTCTGGCATTGGCCCGTCGGCCAGCTTTAGACCGGACTTTAAGGACTATCTTTTAAGTACGGATCCCCAATGGGGATCGGCGGGGTACTAACAAAAGCGGCACGATTCCCAGATACTGAGGTCTGGACGTGCACTTTAAATCCACCAGGCACTCATGCCTGGCGTGGCTCAAAAGAGTCGTCTGAACGCACCCAGTATCTCTCTCACTCCGTTGTCCTTTGTTGTTTTTGCATTAACACAGGGAGAAGGCAAAAGCGATGCTGAGAGAAACACATTGCTGCTAACCCAAACAATATGTGTAAATATTGCCTCAGCCATGGAAGATCGAGGTGACAGATACAGGTCAGTGGAGGAGCTCCAACCATCTGGATAAGTGCAGACTTCTTTAAAATCCATTGAAATCAATTATGGCCTGCAACCATCTTGTTTTGTTGGTTTCAATGGGATTTCATCACAATTGGGCTTTTCTCTGTTGCAATGCTTGACTTACCCAGTATTTCTTCCTTTGTTCTTCTGCGTCTTGCAGTACACCCCACCTAATAAAAGAGATGGCATTAGTGAGATGCTACATTTATTTTTTTTAGCTATCCTGGTAGGGAGGGGGGGTGACTGAACAAAACAAACATCAACAGGAGAACTTTAGTGAACTGATTTTTTAAAAAAGCAGTAACATGTAAATAGTCAGTATGAATAATAACAGACAGGAGTGCAAGTTTTAAAGTCTTCAGAGGGTGTTTCCACTAGGCTGACTGAGAAGTGCATTTTTAGAGTCAGTATGAGACATGGCGCACACCATTAAGACACTTCCTGCCTTTCATGAAAACAGGCTATCTATTCCTTAGTGGATGTAGGGAGGCTGCCAGTTAGCTGAACAAACTGGAATGAGAGTAAATAAAAGTAAACATATTTTCCCTGAGCTTCCTGCCTATGTAGGCTTGCCAAGTCCCCTTGGGGGGCGGAGAAACCCCCACTGGATTGGCCCTTTTCCCAGCGGCCCATATTGGGCCGCTGGGGGAACCCCACCCCCAAATTGCCAGGCTGCAGCAATGTGCCTGGCGTGATGACATCACTCGGAGGTGACGTCATCGCACTGGGCACGCTTTGGGGGGACGCTCTGTCTGAGGCCCCACCTCTCCTCAGACCTCACCCTCTCCAGGCTGCACCCCTCAAGTCTCCAGGAATTCCCCACCTGGAGTTGGGGGTTAAACACAATCCTCCCTGGATGGGCTGGAGTCTATATTGATGGTGCCCCACCCCTTGGGACAGTCCCTCTTTTCCCACACTTTTTGGCCTTGGGGCAGCTGGGAACTGTAGGCCAGCAGATGAGGAAGCCCCATTCAATCCAGTGAGTGATACTCCTGCAGGCCCCTCTCTGGAACTACAGCTCAATTGAACCTTATGGGGGAACATTTTAAACAAACCACAGACAGCAGCCATCTTATAAACACAGGTAACTGCCATTTCGTTTCACCTACCAACAGCCACTGAGGTAACAGTTAATCCCCCCACAGGAGGGAACCAGGAGAAGTGTCTGTCAAGAGAGAAAGCCGTCTGCCAGAAATTCTGACAGGGCACAGAGGCTGAAGAAGTGGATGGGGAAGAGGAGCAGACCTAGCACCCAGCCAAGAGTATTCACAGCCAGTGGATAGGGACAGCTTCTGATTGACATGCCAGGGGACCAAAGGCTGGGGTGGTGTGTGGAATGTTCAGGAACGTGCCACCACCAACAGAGAATTATGTATAAGAGAGATAGTAATAAATAGTTTTCCCTTGCTCAAAAGTCAGTCAAATCCAACTCTAGGGGGTGGTGCTCATCTCCGTTTCCAAGCCGAAGAGCCAGCAATGTCCGAAGACTTGTTCCGTGGTCATGTGTGGCTGGCATGACTAAATGCCGAGGCGCTTGGAATGTTGTTACCTTCCCCCCAAAGTGGTACCTATTTCTCCACTTGCAATTCTTTGCTTTTGAACTGCTAGGTTGGCAGGAGCTGGGGCCAGAGACAAGAGCTCACTCCATCCCGCAGCACTAGGGTCTCAAACTGCTGAGCTACTGACCTTCTGGTCTGCAGCTCAGCGTCTCAACCTCTGAGCCACCATGGCTTTAAATAGCATATTACAGTAATTACTAAATAGTAATAAATGGTCACAGTACTAAATATTCCTAAATAGTCACAATACTAAACAGGCACAGAACATCACAACAGCAGCTGAAATATTTGTTTTCCTGCAAAGGAAGGTGACACACCGCTATAATCAAATAGCATCTCTACACGTCTTCAGCACTTTTTTTCCTAGGGAAGCATCATCATCTTCATAATGTTTGAAAACAACAGGCTAAGGACCTGCCTGGTGTTCTTATATTTTTCTAGAAATCAGTGTTCCTGAACTCATTTGTTTCATCACTTGACACGTTAATGTATCCCCTCAGCTTGAGTTCTCAACCATAAGCACCTGCTTTATCTGATTTTAATATTACTCAGGCAAATAAATCCTGAAGCACTCTGGTTAATGCTGAAACCAAGCCACTGCAAAAGGCTAATGGCTTCTCTAGATATTAATCTGTTTATATAAATCAGAGCTTAACAACACATTCAGGTTGAGTTCAGTTCCGACATTCCTTAAATTATTTTTTTTCTTCCAGTGGATGAAGATGGGCAATAAAGAAAGAGCATATTAGTGCAAAAACACACTCATTTTATTGCTGCAAGACTGAAGCCCAGGCTGGTGCTCTGTTCTAGGCAATCATTCCACAGAAGCCTTTACAGGGAGCAAAACTGGAGACTGGGCAAGCTGGTAGGATGATACAGTATATAGAAGAACAAGTCAGCATGGCTTCTGAAAAAGTCAGCATGGCTTCTGAAAAAGAGAAGTTCTGCTTCAATCTTTCAGCATTCTTTGAATATGTTAAGAAAATGTTGATAAATGGTCTTGTAGACATGGTATATTTGGACTTCCAGATATTTTTGACAAATTCCTTCAACAAAAGCTCTTTAATAAGTTTAGCAGTCATGGGATAACAGTATGGGACCATTTCATGGATCAGGTTACACAACAGGAAATAGAGAGTAGGAGTAAATGGCAGACTCTGAAATGGAGTCAACAAATCCCCAGGGATCTGAAGTAGAACTGTCGATATTTAAACTGTCTGTAAGTGATCTGTAATGGGAGGGGGGGTGAAGAGTAAAGTGAGCATATTTGCATATGGCACTAATTTATTGAAGATGAAGTTCAATATTGTAAGAGTAAGGTGATCCACACTGGAACAAAAATCCCAGCTTCAGGCACAGGCTAATGGGGTCTGAATTTGCTGAGACTGAGAGGGAAAAAACATCTTGGGTCTGTAGCTCAATAAAAGTGTCAACCTAATGTGCTGCAGTGGAGGAAAGGGCAAATTCTGTGTTAGGGATTATTAGGAAAGGGACTGAAAATAAACCGGCCGATATTATATTGCCCCTGTATAGATCTATGGCACCCTGATCCGGATAGCCCAGGCTAACCCAATCTCAGAAGCTAAGCAGGGTCAGCCCTGGTCAGAATTTGGAAGGGAGACCACCAAGGAATACCCGGGATGATATGTGGAGACAGGCAATGGCAAACCACCTCTGAATGACTCTTGCCAGTCACTATAAGTCGGCTGTGACTTGACCACTAAACAAAAATAATCTATGCTGCGGCCTCATTTGGACTACTTTGTGCAGCTCTGTTCACCATGTCTCAAAAAGGACACCACAGAGCTGGAACAGAAGAGGGCAACCAAGAGAACTGACAAAACTTTCTCCTTCGCCCAAAATATGAAAACTCCAATGAAGCTGATGGGCAGTTGATTCGGGACAGACAAAAGGAAGTACTTCTTTACAGAGTGAGTGATTAAAATGTGGAATGCACTGCCAGAGAATGTAGCGATGGCCGCAGGCTTAGATACCTTTAAAAGGAGATTGATTTATGGAGAATAGGTTCTATCAGTGGCTACAAACCATGATGACTAAAGGGAGCCTCCATGTTCAGACACATCTGATGAATGGCGCTTTGACTCTCGAAAGCTTATACCCTGAAAATTTTGTTGGTTTCTAAGGTGCTACTGGACTTGAATCTAACTGTTCCACATTCAGAGGCAGTAAACCTCTGAATACCAGGCTACATCAGGGGAAGGCCTCACCCTTTCTGCCCAGTTGTTGGACCTCCAGAGGAAGTGGTTGGCCACTGTGTGAGACAGGATGCTTAGGCTTGCCAGCCCCCAGATCCAGGCAGGGGACCCCCCAATTTCAGGCTTCTCCCTACTTTAGACCAGCTGGCCAGTGGGGGAAACCCCACCCCTAAACAATGACATTCCTGTGCAATGTCCCCGATGTGATGACATCACCCGGAAGTGATATCATCACACTGGGGAAATCATGCATAGACGCTCTGGTATTTGAGCAAACTCTATGGTCTGAGGGTGAAAAAACCATAGAGTTGACATCTTCACATCAAGGACATTATGTGACATCCCCACCCACCCCCAGAACGCCCCCCAAATCCCCCCACTGGAGCGACAAGAGGACCTCACAACCCTAAGGATGCTGGACTAAATGGACCACTGGTCTGGTCCAGTAGGGCTCTTCTTATATTCTTATTCAAGTGAAAACAAAGTAGATTGCAAAGAGCTCCAGGATGATCTCTCCCAAAACTGGGTTGGTGGAAATAACATGGTAAAAAAGTGATTTAAATGAGTGTAAAATGTATCACATTGGAGGGATGGGGGCAAACACTAACTTTACATGGACACTAATGGAATTTGAACTGGTCAAGACTAACCAGGAAAGAATCCTTGAGATTGTGTTTGATAGTGTGCCAAAAAGGCAGACTCAGTGAGCAGCAGCAGTGTGAAAAGCTAAAGGATTATTGAGAAAGGGAATGAAAATAATAGAGCCAGTATTGTAATACACTCTATGGTGCAGCTGCATTTGGAATACTGGGTATTATTCCGATCACCCCCTTTCAACATTGTAGAGCTGTAAATGATGCAGAGCAGGGAAACCAAAATCCCTTGTAGAAGCAGATAAGCGCACTGAAAATGGCCGGAAAAAACCCCCAAGGGATCTACAAGGGATCAATGACTTGCCTCTCCACCCTCGGGATCATTCGATGATGCGCATACCGGGATGGGAAGGGGGGAAAAAAACCAAAAAGCCCACTGATCAGCTATAGAGAGAAAAGTGTGCTTCTGCCGGTTCAGAACACGCTCCCCCATTTTCTTCCTTTCTAACCCCTCCATTTTGGAACCAGGATCCATCTCCAGGACAGGTAACGTATTACCCCTCATCAAAACCCTGCTAATGCAACAGTGCTATTTTCTATATTTCCTTAGACCTGTGTGTTTGTGTGTGTGATTCCGTTTTTGTATGCTTGAAAAAACATATTTTCAGTAAATACCATTTAAACTGAACAACAGCTTCACTGCCTATTTACTGGGAACTCCCGGAAGGGATGGGACCTTGGTATAGCTGGCAAGAACCCGATATTTTGCCAATTGCTCATCCTAAATTAAAGCAATTCGGCTAACACAGTTACAGTATTGTTATTCATTCGATGGGAGTGAGTTAGGGTACAGGTGTGAAGGTGATTGTTGTCTGCTAAGGCTTAGTAATTGCATGGAGGCGCAGTTTGTTAAAATATTTTAGAAGTATATTACAAGAATAATATGTTTTATGCTATATGATTTGGGATTTAAATGAATGTATGGTATTAAGGTAATGTAGATATTTCCAAGCCATTCCCCTTTTTGATTTTGTGTAAGTTTTTTAAAATAAAAATGTATGGCTTTCCAGTTTAGTTATCTGTTTTCTACAAAGGGACATGGTGGCAGTGAAAACACTATGGACTGTGTACATAATGTGGATACAATAAACTTTTCCTCCCCCATAAGATAATGCTGGAAGTTGAGAGCTCTAGATAAGGCAGAAGATTTGGGAGACATCCCGGGAGTTACTTCACTCAATTAAGAGCTTATAGAACTCGCTGCCACAGGATATAGGTAGCTTTGAATGAGAATTAGACTAATCCATGGATGAAAATGCATAAATGACTGTTTGCCAGTATGGGTAATTGGAACCTCCATGTTCAGAAGCAGTGTACCCCAATTACCAGTTGTTGCTTACATCAACAGGAGGAGGCTTTGGTCTCCATGGCCTGCTTACAGGTTTTCCAAGGACATCTAAGAGGGCATCTAGGGTGACAGGATGCTGAACTAGTGGACCTCCAGCCTGATCCAGCAGGTCTTTCATACGTTTTAGGATGGTGGGATGGCAAGGGCACCAGTGCTTCAGTGCTTACATTCAGAGGTGCCCCGGAGTGGCTCCATCCCTCTAATGCAATGATGCATTTAAAAATACTGTTGTAACACAAGTAGGAATTGATAAAAGCAAATAAGCACAAAGATGCATGATTCTGTCCTAGTTGCCCTTGCTGTCAGGAGTGCCTCTGAGGACCTGCCTCCTGAGGGCCTAAGTGCGGTGGAGGATCAGTCCCCACCTCCAGAGGAGCCTCCATCTGAACCAGAGGAGGCTCAAACAAGCACCTCTCAGAGCATTACCCCAGCATCAGCAGCAGCTGAGCCACAGCCAAGCTCAAGCCCACCTGATTCATCTCCTCTGGTGGAATGGCTAGGGTCACGATCCAGGCAAGACTTAGCTGCTAGAAGAAAAGAAGCACGCATGCGTGGTCAAAGATCACTCAGTCCTGAGTTTTAGGAGGAGCCGGGACCTCACTGGCAGCTGCTAATGAGCACAGGAAGTGGCTGGGTATTTAGGCACAGCACAGAGACTACCAACTCCTGCTAGCAACCATTCTGGCTAAGCTCTGCACATGCTCGGCTCGCATCAGCTAAACCTGCTCCTGGACCCTCTGGCTCGTGACTTTGGCTCTGTTTGACTTCGGCTTTTAATTGACTCCTTGGATTGGTTTGCTCGTGAGTTTCCCTCTCCAACCTCGGCTTGGACTGACTCTGCTTTCGGCTTGCGTTTTGGACTTGGTAATTCGTTCCTGATTTGGCTTGACCCTGGACTGTCTCGGACTTTGACTTGGCTTCTGACCTACCGGCACCTAGCCCGTGACACTTGCCCTCAATGCTATTTTTAGCTGTAGCAGCACAAGCCCCCACAATTGCTAAAGAAGGCAGGCGGGATTACCTTCCGAAACAGACATCCATTTTCATAAATTAGAAATGAAACATTGTAGCAGTATTTGTAAAAGTATTACAGTGGAAATGTGAAGAAACTTAACGGCATTAAAAATGTATTTTAAGCAAATGCTCTATAATTTAATATTGCATGGGCTGCTGAATGAGTTGCCAAGCTCCACTTAACCACAAATAATTAAAAATGTCAAACAAATCTGCAACACTTATTTAGCTTTTAACCTATTTATTGGAAGAAAAATCCTAACAGTAAAAAAGGGAAATATATCCTAACAGTAAAAAAAGGGAAATATTAAAAATGATGGAAAGCAGCTGCAATTGGATAAAGTAACCAACCAGTCTTATAAACTATTATCGACATCAATAATTCAGAAAAACAGATACAAGTGATAGTAAAATATGGATCTGATTCTTAAGTACTGAAATTGATGCAAGATTTGAGCTTGATAGCACAGCAGGCATTTTTTGTACAAGGTAATTACTCAAGATAGCGTGCTGAAGTGCATGCAGTTTTTACAGTGGTTTACAGTTTTTCAGCTCAGTAATCTTCCAAGTTCCACACTGGCACAGGCCAGATGTCAGAAGAAATCAGAACTTGTCAATAAAGCAAAAGCATTAATGTCTTCAGGTATAAAATTGGGTGCAGCTAGAGGAGTTGTAAGCCAGCACAATGCTTTCTGAACTTTTATAGGGATCTATAAGAGTAAGTGAACTATTTTGCTGACTGTGTGGGATGGACTCTGGGACGGAGTAACCAGAAAGAAGGTGACTCCAAACTCTTCCAGCAGAGGTTTAAAGTACCATTTTCTGAGGTTGCCACCTCCAGGCCAGGAGGTTTCTCACAACACAAAGAAACTTACACAGGAAATAGCCATCTTGGCATTTTAACCAGAGACTTGTCTTCACAAGACACCCTCACAGTGTGCGCTCTCTACACGTAGCAGGTCAAAACCCCTCCCCTCCTACAACATCCTCCTGTTTGGTACAGCAAAGGATTTTCTCACAGAGATGTGAACACAGCAGGACATTTCCTGGAAGAACCGGTTTTGGCCGCCAAAGGTCCTACCTTCATCTAAAAGACAATGCTCCTAGCCGATGATGTCAGCTTCCGGCCCTGGGTATCTCTCTGACCATCAGGTAGAATCAAATGCTGACCACTCCTCCCAGCCTCTCTTCCACTGGACAAGAGCTAGTGGGTGGATTCTCTAAGGGGTGGTCTCAAGACAGGCATCTGGCTAAGCCTGCTCCCAGAAACCTCTCCCACTCCCCAAATAAAGGGAAGTTCTCAGCACCATATCTTTCTCTTACATCGCCTGCTCTTTCTTTGCTTTGTCCTCTCTCTCTCTCTCTCTCTCTCTCTCTCTCTCTCACCACACTCTGACATGGCTCCTAATCCACCAACCTCCCCCCCCAATTCCCTATAAACTCATCTTGTTTCTCCAGCAGGAACACACCAACTCTCTCTGCACAGGTAAATATAAAATGCCAATGATTTCCTAATAATGCAACCGTCCCTTTAATTCTGTCTGACTTCCTAGAACTGTATGAATGTGTGAACGTTTCTGTAACACTTGAATAAGCTACCTTTTATTCTTTAAGTAAAAGAAAACCTTTTTATACTGATAACAGTCTCCTTGTCAATTCCTTGGTTTGTCTGGAGGAGGCAGCAATCTCTGTATAAACAGGTGCAGATCTTTAACACCTACTGCTGATTATTAAGAGCTAATATTCCCCAAATATTAATAACATAAAAGAGCAGTCAGGCTAACTGTATGAGCCCTTGGGCATGAACCAAAGGGCTCTTGGCCCTTGGTTAATGCTCTTAATTGAGCTGGACCATTCAAGTCAAGACGAGTCCGAGTTATATTTGATTACTTTGTGGGTGTGATCATACGCACCCATTTGCCATGGAAGAAGGATGATTCACCACAGGATCAAAGTGGTGCAATCACACCAGCACATCTGGGAAGCATCCTACAACTGTCGTCAAATGGTCGCAAACCCTTTTGATCCAGTGGGGAAGCATGGAAAAAGCCACTAGTGAAACTCCAGTAGCAAATGGTTTGCTGCAGTTCACAACCAGAATTTCCCTGTTTGATCACACCAGTGCAGAAATGTGGCGTCACGGATAGCGTGATCACAGGCTATCCCAAAGCCACACAGTGTTTTTTTTTGTCCCCCTTCTCCGTGTGCACATCATCAAAGGCCCCCTTAGGGGGAGGCACAATTCATCGATCCTCCCACCCCTCGTTGAGGCAAATAATTAATTCTCCTCCTGCCCCCCATCTAAGCAAATCATCAATTCCCCCTTCCCCTGTTGAAGCACTTCATCAATCCCCCGTTTAAGCTCGGAAACCCACCACACACAAAAAAACACTCACCCGCGGGTGCATCTGATCATGCAGCAGCGGTTTGCCCCAGCAGGTCCACGGACCTGTGTGATCACGCAACTGCAGTGCAAATTGCTCTGGCACAAAGTTGCATCAATTCCTGTCTGGCTTATCTCGCTCATGTGGCCGTGACCCATGTTTATTTTATTTCAATTTTATGCATTTAAAATTGTATTTTCATTTCATTTTATTTAATTTTATTAAGCCACTTTGGATCCCTTCAAGCAGGAAAGCAAGCAATAAAAAATGAGTAAGGTGACCCAAACAGCTTATGCTTGCTTTAGAATGAGTGGGGAAGCCTCAACTGCTCCTGTGCTGCCTGAGTGGGGAAAGAGCACACACTCCCTTCCTGTTCATGCCACATGGCTGCCAAGGGCGGCAGCAGCAGGACCTCCTCGCCACCTTCTGGAGCTGAGCAGACTGGAAGACCAGCCTCCTCCTATCGCCTCCCCCCTCATGGGACCCCTTCCCGTCGGGTGCCCCTTGTAGCTGCTTTGGTGGTGCGCCAGCCCTGCTCTTCCTGCAGGGAAAGACAGAACAGGAAAAAGGAAGGATGGTGATAAAGACAAAACCACCTGCTTATTCAGTCATTCCAAGTATTGCCTACATAAATAGCAACATTTTAAACTTAATGACATCCAGGGAAATTGTCACTAGGGCTCATGTACATTTTTTCTAGGTGTTATATGTTTAACATGTACCACACAGGTTCTTCTCCAAAGGTTACAGAATGGTGTTTTCACACAACAGTAGGGTTGCCAGCCTCCAGGTGGGGCCTGGGGATCTCCCGCTTTTACAGCTGATCACTAGCTGACAGAGATCAGCTCCCCTGGAGAAAATGGCTGCTTTGAAGGGTGGACTCTATGGAATTGTACCATGCACAGGCCCCTCCTCTCCCCAAACCCCGCCCTCTCCTGGCTCCACCCCCAAAGTCTCCAGGTATTTCCCAACCCAGACTTGGCAACCCTACAGCAGATGAGAGACTGGTAAAACCCTAAGTACTAGAGGATCTGAAAGAACCTCGTCTGCTATACAAGCCTGATTCTTCTCTCAGGACTGTGCTCCAGATGACCTGGGAGAAGAGAGGGGTGCTGACTGAAAATAGGGCCTTCAGGGTGGATGTGCCCTCTCTTTGGAGTGCACACAGAGGAAGTTTTTCAGGACAAGATATGGGGTTAACCAAGATATGGTAACTAAACTTTAAAAGTTCCTTTCCAGTCCTACAACAGTATTAGCAACATCATCTTAATCAAAGCCAGTATGTTACTAGCAGTGTACTCTTGAGACACTGTAGCAGAAGCTATATTCCCAGAAAGCCAGTAAACCACTTTCTAAAACGGTAGCTACTTTCCTTATAGCAGATGCAAGAAATCATAGTGGCATAATAAAAGCACCTTTATTACATATTTTCATTTTTTACTGAAGATTTTAAATCAGGCCTCAGAAGCTATTTACCCTTCCTATGAACTAAGGCTGTGTGCACAGAAAAGTAATTTAACTTTTTAATATGGCATTTTTCGTATACGTAGCCAGATTGGCAAAACAAAAGCAAAGGGAAAGATCTGGCTTATGTGTATGGAAGGATAGGAAAAGCCAATTACAGCTATTAGAATGATAACTGTGCTGTACTTACACAGAAATGTCACAAACCAGAATTCATTTCATGCACCTGATGAAGGTAGCCTTGAATCCACAAAAACTTAAGTGCAACCGTAGATGTGATAACTTTTAAGGTTAGTCTGTTGCTCTACCAGGCTATCTCAGGGCCAAACAACATGCTACCTATGACAAAAGCTGGACTGTGGTTTCTAGGGTTGCCAGCCTCCAGGTGGGACCTGGGGATCTCCTGCTTTTACAACAGATCTCCAGCTGACAGAGATCAGCTCCCCTGGAGAAAATGGCTGCTTTGAAGGGTGGACTCTGTGGCATTGTACCATGCTGAGGCCCCTTCCCTCTCCAAACCCCGCCCTCTCCTGGCTCCACCCCCAAAGTCTCCAGGTATTTCCCAACCCAGACCTGGCAACCCTAGTGGTTTCCCTGACACAACAGTGTGCTTTTTGTTTTTATAAACAATTTTATTTTTAGAATAGACAAAACAAACAAACATATAACGCCCCCCCCCCCGGTGTGCTTTTTGCAGATAGACAAGACATCAGGGGGTTGATGTTCCTAAGGGTGCCGGGGCTCAATTCAGCTCAGGAGCAGGGGGAGGAGGGGCATCAGCCTTCATGCCTGCACCATTTGCCTGAGCTGAAACAGCCATGGGGGCAAATTTGCCCTGCTGTCGGGCTCCACATGCACTAACTGCAACACCTGGAGCCCCACAGAAGTAGTTCTCCAACCTCCATCGGCAAAAAAGGACACAGGTAATGTTTGGCCCATAGCTACCCCACTGCAATTCGCAACTGACAGCAGAAACTTAAGTCTTTTGTCTGAAGAAGTGTGTTTTGCACACAAAAGCTCATACCTTGAACACAACTTCGTTTGTCTCAAAGGTGCCACTTGACTCAAACTTTGTTCTGCTGTTTCTGAGCAACATGGCTACCCCACCTGAATCTATTTCCTGGTTAGTTTTCTTTACAAAAAACACAGATGTGCAAGCCATGTACATGCACAGGAACACGTACGCACTCAAACGAACTCACACTCTTCAAGCAAGAAGTAACTGTAGGGTGAACTGACTGTCATTTCTGAAACAATGTTCAAGTCACTAAACTCAGATCTCATTTCTGAAAAGTAAGCTCAAGATACAAGAACATAATTTAGGCAGCAGCTTTATTCCATGGAAAGAAACCTGATACTTTCTGATCTCCATGATCTATTTTAAGACCATCCTCACACATCTGAGCTGTAATTCTTGCATGCATTTGATAGAAGTTGGTTCCAAGCTGTGAAATCCAGAACTGGCACTTTTATTCGCTCACTTTTTACAGCGATGCAGATGACATCCTAGTCAACCCATTGTATTCCAGTGTTTTCCATGTGCCAACATTTCCCAGACTTGATTGCTGTTGCTTTTTAAAAAAGATATGAAAGACGTTTGCAGCATCAAGCTGTCTCGTCTAAATAATCAAACTGTTCTTAAAACCTCCCTTTCAAGCTTTCTCTTTCTTTTACAGCTGTAGCCCCATCCAGCTGTTACAATTTTCACAACCTTTGTGAAGCAAAATCATGCTATTTGCGATCCTCTTGGTACATTTTGTGTGAACAGGGCAATATGCATCTTTTCCAGCTTTGGTACACTTTATTTAAAACCCAGATTTTTGGCAGTGAAGGTTTGCACATACCAAAGCTGGAAAAGGTGTGTGTTGCCCTGTTTGCACAAATTGGTAATCGTGCATATCAGGAGAATCACTAGTAGTGTGCTGTTTTGTTAAGTGAATTTGGACTGCCAAAACTCAATGACAGAACAACCCTTCAATTATTTCCTGTTCACTTCTGTAGCTAGAAAGGGCAATCATTAATCAATTATAACTTTATTATCAACAAAGTTCAGTGACTTTTCCTCAATGAACATTTGATTGTTCTATCTGCCACACTGCAATGGGTCCTTCCACGGTACCTGCTGTCCCAGAATATCCTTCTCAAAGTCTACGCCATGCTGGTTCTCTACCTGGCTCCTAAGTTCAGCGAACACAGGTAACACTTTTTTAGTGGCTTCCACAGATGGGAAAAGTGCTCCAGAAAGACACAAAGCTCTTTGACAACAGGACTTCTATAAATTAGACAGCCCTACAATTACAGAACTCAGCTAAATCTTTTACACTGAATAGAACACTTTAAAGCCTTCAAAATCCATTAGTCCATTAAAAGCTGTAGAGATAAAGTGGACGTTTAACACAAAGAGCCTTTGTAACACAAAGAGCTTACTTCTGTTACTAGAGCTGATTAAAATATTTTCTATGGACAATGTTTTAGACATAGTCCCTCAGTGGGGTCATTTTTTCCTATGCAGTCATTTATCATTGTTAATACCCTGCTCCTGTCTGTACACTGTGATGAAGCATACACCAGGAATTTATGCCAACATAATTATAGCAGCATCCTGTATACTTTACCCATCTTACTATACCACCTAGGGGTTGAAATTCCGTATTAAAAACTTACCGCACTTTGGTGGTATTCACATGCACAAAGGTGTTAGGTACTCCTGTTGGGTTAGTCAGAAGAGTTGCCACTTCTGCACCACTTATATATTTTATAACTTCCCTTGTGTGGGGGAAAGGAGGATTTCATTCAGTTAAGCCTCTTCGGCTGGACTGCCGACCTCCCCTCTGTGGCAAAGGCAGCCTGAAACTGCCTTACACAAAGTCAGTATTGCCTCCTCCAACTGGCAGCAGCTCTGCAGGATCACAGGTCAAGGTCTTTCACATTATCAGGTACGTGAACGTTTAAAGTGGAAGCATAGGTGTCAACTACAGGGGGGCTCGAGGGCTTGAGCCACCCCTGAAATTTTCCGAGGGGGACTGAGCCCCCCCCAGAAAACTGTGCACCCTCTGCCGCACCTCCCCAGGCCCTTCCTAGGGCCGCCGCTGCCGTCTCTCTCTCCCCCCCCCCCGGCCTGGCCACTCCGTCCCTCCCTCCGTCCATCCAGGGGCCAGCTAAGCAAATGCCCAGCTGGACTTTGGACAGATGGAGGGAGGGATGGAAGCAGGAGAGGTCAGGCCGCGGGGGGGGGAGGTGGCGGGAACATGGTCCCGGCAGGCACGCACGCTTTGTGTGCACGCATGGAAGAGCTCCCCCCCCCCCGGATTTTGAAAACTTGACGCCCCTGAGTGGAAGTGCTGGGCACTGAACTTGGACACTTCAGAATGCAAAGCAGCTGTGTTACCGCTGAGCCACAGTTTCTCCCTTTCTTAAAGGGGAGGGAAACAGATCCCACTATGTTAATGTTCGGGTGGACAGCGAGGGGTGGGTGGGGGCACAGCGGCACTCAGGCCTGAATCTCAAGCGGTGAACCCCTGCTGAAAAATCAGCCCCCCATGCTGCAGCCCCACCCCACTCACAAAAAAACCCTTTAAAGGGTCTTTAAATCTCTGCAGGAGGGGCGGGAGAGGGGTGGCCATGGCTTGGGGGCGAGGCTTTCCCAGCTGGCCAGGGGCAGATTAGAGCCCCCAGAAGCAGGGGAACCCCCACCGGGACCTGGGACTGGCAACCCTATCAATTAGACATTCAGAGGTCAATAGTTTGGGGTTGCTCTTGGATCAAGGCCTGCTGCTGGGAAAACAGGTGGCAGCTGTGTTCAGGGATTCCTTTTAGCAGCTATGACTACTTAGCCAGCTGTAGTCCTTCCTGGGCTGAAAAGATCTGGCCACTGTGGTGCATGATGTCCTGGTTACATCTAGATTAAATTGCTACAATGCATTCTTCCGTATGGCAATCCTTGAAAACTGTTTGGAAACTTCAATTGGTGCAGAATGCTGCAGGCAGGATGTTGACTGAAATGGGTCACAGGGACCATCTCACTCCATTCTTGGCCTATCTACACTGGCTTCCAATCTGTTCCAGGCACAATACAATGGGCTGCTCTTGACCTTTAATGCTTTGTATAGTTTTGGACCAGCTTTATGAACCTACCTGACCACTACAATCATCTTCCAAGGCCCTACTTCAGGTGCCCCCACTTTTTGAGGCAGATAGCAACATGGGAGAGGGTCTTCTCAGTCACAGCACCAAAACTCTGGGACTGTCTCCACAGAGAGACTTGTCTGTCCCCTACTGTTGCTGTCTTCTGCCAGTAGGTGAAGACTTTTTTGTTTCACCTGGCATTCCCTCAGTGAGTCCTTCTTCTTGCCTTGTGTTTTAACTGGTGTTCATTATGCAGGTGTACTTTATTTTACCATCTCTGTACTTTTGCTTAGTGTTTTAATGACAGCCTCAACTAGGGCCAGGGCCTTCTCTGTCCTGGACCTTACCTGGTGTAATATGCTCCCACTTGAGATCAGGACCTTGCGAAACTTATTACAGTTCTGCAGGGCCTGCAAAACAGAGCGGTTCCACCAGGCTTTTAGTTGAGGTGGTGGACACCCAACTAGCTGGCCTCCCTGTACAGAGCCCATATAGAGACTGCCTGCACAGAAGTGGTCTGGATCATCTACCTATATGGCATCTTGGGGTTATGTAGATATGACTCCAGTATCATCTATCCAGTTTGGGGGTGGGGGTTGAATTATTGCTCGCCATCTTTTAACTCTTTAACTGTCTTTCGGTTTTAGTTGTTTTTAGATTAATTGTGTTAACTGGTTTTTATTGTTATATGCTCTGATGTTACCTGCCCTGAGTCCATTTGGGCGGGATATAAAATAAATAAATAAATGTGCTTTTGTTCGACTTTAATGATTTTTGTGATGTGTTTTTAGTGCATATGTTTCTAATCTTCTATAGCTGCTTTGGTGGCCCTGATTAATCAGAGCAGAAAGGTAGAGCATAAATTTTATAAATAAATAATAAAGAGGAACTCTTAAGAGTAGTTTATTATTATTATGGCCCATGACCATCACAGAACAAAGCAATCTAGTTTACATAAAATACAGAAAGTGCACAACCATTTGTATGGGAATATTATAGTAAAATGTACAAAGACTTAAGAAAGATGTATGTAAAAGAAGAAAGGAACATAATATTCTTGAGGGGGGAAAGATGCAAAGCCTAAGGGACATTTATATCACTCTTTTATATAATCTTTGCGGATTCTAGAGGATACAGCCAAAAATCTGCAGCAAGCAAGCATAACTTGAGGGTTAGAATCTGCCAAAAGTATATTCCTTAATTCAGAGTCCGGGAGGCCCATAAATTTCACCAGTATAGGTTGAATAAATTTGGCTCGTATTTCTTTGTAGAGACTACACCCAAGCAAAGTATGTTTGATCGTTTCTACTTTGCCCATGCCACATGGACAAACGTGCTCAGCCATAGGCACCTCTATAACTGCAGAAGGGAAAGTGTTACATCGGGCCATAGAAAAGGCCCTTCCATAGGATGGAATTGTCAGATCTGATAGATAGGGAGCTGAGGAAACTACATATCTCTTCTGGAGAGGAACATAAAATCACGAGACCTTGGCAATATCATTCTGTCTCTCAGTGTCTAGCATTCTCTGCTTGACTATGACCCTTGCTGTGTTGCCATACTTGGGAAAGTGTCCTGCCATTTTGAGGCTATACAGATTCACTTTTCACAAGGTTTTTCATCTCAGGGCCACCTGCCATTGATGTATATTTTGCAGATATGGCCTGGTTAGTGCTGCATCGGTATATGCAAGCAAGAGCCCCTGTTGTAACTGGCTGTGCAAGCATAAGAGTAGTACTAACACAACTATCTCAGCCACAATGAAAGCACTAGCTGTTGAGGTGGCAGTTAGGGGATTTAACCAGCAAAACTGAATTGTGATTGGACAGCATGGGAATACATCTGTATCCTTTCACAACAAACTTATTTATGTGCCAAAAAAAAAAGCCCCAGTCCTCAACAAGCAAAGTCAGCTCTAGGATAATTTGTTTGGATGACTGAAGGAGCCAGCTCACACTGGAACTTTCCATAGCCCTTCTACCACTTGCCAACTCTTTGCCAGTCTCCTTCTCCCACCCAAGCAAATTTATGGTTGTGATGGGACAGAGAATCAGTGATAGAAAAAGCAGCTGAGGGCAGGAGAGGGCTTCTAGCCTTCCTCTCAACAGGTCTGGATGTCCAAGACGATGCTCTGGAGCATCAGTTCCTATTGGAGTATGCAGGGGGTAATTTTCGTTATTTTTATGGAGTAAATATATTGAATTGAGAGAGCCAGAAGAAAATCTCATGGGGCCTGACAGAAAGTGGTACTCCAAGGCACACCTCTGCTGCTGGTCTGTTTAACTGGAAGAATGCTACTTGGTTTTTCCAAGCCTTCTCAGAAAAAGCTTGCAAAGACCTGAGTATTTTAAAGAATTTTCAAAGAATTTTGAATCCAGCTGTGTGTGTGTGCGTGCACACACAATCCAGTAGGTAGGCAGATGTGCATGTCTGTGTGTGCCTACCTACTAGATTTATCAAATAAACATTTAAGGTACTAGTAGCCAATGCTCCCTCTAAGCTGTGGAGTCTTGTGAACAAAAATTCTACTTTGTAATCTACTGGCATTAAAGCTGTGAGCGAGTGATTTGGCTACTGCATAAATTAGTTTGCTCTGGAGCCATCCTTCCTGAGCTAAGACAAAAACGTGTGAACTGGAGGTTAAAAAGCGGTGAGCTAACTCACACTAACTCAGCTTAGAGGGAACACTGCTCATAGCCAATGCTCTATCAGGCCCATTACAGGCAGACTGGCAACACCCCTCCAAGTCATTAGGCAGAGAAAGGCTTTTCTAAGCAATTGCTACCTAAGAGACTTTCCCTGGGATTTAAGTGAAGATGTCAAGAAACCATTTTTGCAACCCAACAAGTTTTCTCTTCAATCCAAATAGAAACAATCTAGTTACCCCCAGAGTTCATTAGGTGCCTCCCCAGCTTGTCCATTATGGACTGTGGAAACAGCTAAAGTAGAAAATGCCCATGATTTTACTCACCCAACAATTTTGACAGAATGAGTTTTAGTGTGATGACCTTGCTGTGGTGAGCCTCCTGCATTCCTCCTGCACTCGTAAATCCCGCTTTTGTAAAGGAAGAAATCATGATGTACTTGCATGACAGCTAAATACAAAAGAAGCAAAGCTAGTGATTGTTTTCTTTATCCTTCTCCTGTCAATTGCTTTTCATTACAGGTTTATCCCTTTACTATACTATACAAAGTATCATGATTGAAGCACTGAACATGAGCAATAATAAATTAATATAAATTGCCACCAATAGTGCTATGCAAAAGCCAGTTTAGTTCAGTATTGGCTGCAGTCACACACACTAAATAATTCACTTTCAATCCACTTTCAATCCACTTTCCAATTGGATTTTGCTGGTTTACACAGTAAAATCCAGTTGGAAAGCACACCGAAAGTGGATTGAAAGTGGATTATTTAGAGTGTGTGATCACAGCTATTGTTTATAACACAAGATTATTACAATGCAAAAGCCAAAAGTCATACCACTGATCTATAATGTACATTTGTTTGTTCTCCCCATTGCCATCTGATATTGTACTTACCTTCTCCACACAAAATTTTATACAATTTCATGCACCCGCTGTATCTACTTATCATCTCAAAGCTAAAGTAGATGTGATCTTGGGATCCATAATTAGATTCCCTTATTTATTTACTTATTTAAAACATTTTCATGCTGGCTTTCCACCCAATCAGGGTCCACACGGCAGCGAATATAAATATATTTAAACAATTAAAAATACAATTAAAGTTATAAAATTCAATTAAATGTGGGATTTAGTTTTAAGAATCAGATGAGTGGGGAACAGTCTGGCCGAGGACAGATTGGCAGTCTCGGCTGCTCTGCCGGCCGCATCTGCCCCCAGGAGACGGCCCGGACGCATCGCATCCGGTGCTGCGCTCCTTCCGCACCAGCCGAGCACCACTTCAAAGTGGTGCTCGGCTGCTGCAGCAAGCTGCGCGCGCACGTTCCACCCGCCAGAGCGGGTGTGAACGCGCGTGGGCAGGGGCAGCCGCACAGCGTCCGCCCGCTACTGCAGGAAGCCGCCCACAGTCTGAATGCTGCGGGCGGTTTCCTTCCGGCGGCGTGCGAACGCCGCACTGTGGGGGAAATTCCCCCCACCCCAATCTGCCGCACCGCGGCGGCACGGCAGACTGGCAGTATGTCCACAGCCTCTGGCTTTTAGCCCTAGTAAAAGGGGAGGGGGTGGGAAGAGAGGCCCCTTCTCTGTGCCTGTCTTTTTACTCTCCGTTGGGATTAACAGCAGACAAAGTCATTGTTCAACGCAGATAATAAATCACAAACAATATAATAGCCCAACAGGGTCTATATGTGTAACAAACAACCCACCAGGGTCTACAAACAAAACATACAGGTCTCTCTTATACCGAATATCTTCAAACAAAGACACATTTCCTTCAGACGAAGGACGCAGATGCCATCTTTGATCCTTCGTTTCGTCACGAGCTTCTTCAGCTTGAACCTCTTCAGAACAAGAAATCCAATTTCTATTATATTCAAAGAAGATTATTCCAAAAGTAAGAGCCTTGACGGGCAACCGATCCAAAAGGGACACAGCTTCACATAGTCGGCCCGCTCCTGACGAAGAAGCTCTGATGAAACGAAGGATCAAAGCCGGCATCTTTGTCCTTCGTCTGAAGGAAATGTGTCTTTGTTTGAAGATATTCGGTATAAGAGAGACCTGTATGTTTTGTTTGTAGACCCTGGTGGGTTGTTTATTACACATATAGACCCTGTTGGGCTATTATATTGTTTGTGATTTATTATCTGAGTTGAACAGTGACTTTCCCTTTGTTTGTATATTACTGTGGTTATTGCTGTATTGTGTATTGGGGTTAACAGCAGCCCAGGAATAGTGTTGGATCAGGAACCTAGTGCAGAAGATGATACTACAACCTTACATCCCCCCACCTCAAACACTTTAGTCTTGGCTCAAATTAGAGACCATGATGGCTGCTTTAAGATTAAGCTACATGGCAATCACAAACATCAACAGCACACCTAGTTTTGCTCTGACTTTTTTTACTCTTCCTGTACATTTCTTGCTTTTCCATTGCCCAAATATTTCTTACAAAACTGTGGTTTATTTTAACTATGGCTAGTTTGTGAAACCAGGCTTCAGCTCGCAGACAATCAGTCAAATCCCAGATTGCCTCAACAAACGTTTGGTTTCATTTTTTTCTCTCTATAACCTGGGAGGAAGTCAATCAAAGAACAAAGCCAGGATGTGCGCATTCAAACATCATGCAAAACCAACCTCAGATCTTAGTCTGATGCACCCTATCTAACCACAGTTTACAGAATGGCTTGCATCTAGACAATCACACTAACCACAGTTAGTTCCATTAAACAATGGTTTGGAACAATGTCTGAACTGAGCCACAGTCAAGTTAGCAACCAGTGAGTGAATGGATCTCCAATACACTTTTATTTGTTAACAGCAGCCATAGAAGAAGAGGGGATTCAGAGTGGGCCACAGCATGGGGGAGTTAAGTTTTGTGCCTCACAGTGCTTTCCCAATCTCAGATGCTGAAAGCTTGGTCAATCTGTGAAACTCGAACATGACCCACCAAAGTGGTTAACATGGTCACTTCTAGCCAGGGCTTTTTTTTGTAGAAGAAGCCCAGCAGGAACTCATTAGTATAATAGGTCACACCCAACAGCAGAAACTCATTAGCATATTAGGCCACACCCCTGACAGCACAGCTTTCTCCCAGAATTAGCTTCCCCAGGTGCCCCACATGGGGACCTGAGGGAAGGAAGGCAGTTTCTGGATTGGCTTCCCCAGGAGGGGAGGCAGTTTAAACTGCCTTCCCTCCCTGGATTGGCTTGGCTTCCCCAGGCACCCCACGGCTTGTGAGGCACCTGGGGAACCTGAGGGGGGGCTGTAGGCGTGGCCAACTCGGAAGCCAGCCGGAACTCCGTTCCTGTGTGTTTCTGCCCCAAAACAGCCCTGCTTCTAGCCACCTATTCTTTCTTGCATAGCCCATTTATTTCTGGTTTATAAAACAGCAAGGGACAATGGAAAAAATCAATCAGTGACTAGAGCAAAAGCTGAGGAAGACTTGGAATAAATCTGAATGAATACAACGTTTTTATCTATGCTCTCTTCTGTTCTGTGTTGCTTTGTGGAGTTTTTAATTGTTCTATTGCTTTTATAACCTTATGTGATTTTTATTTGAAAACTGTCGGGTAAATATTTGGAGGGCATGGTCTGTAAGGAGATTTAATAATAAGCTCATAAAATGAATGTCTCCTGGAGCTGCTATTTACCTACTTAGGAAATGTACAGCAGAATCAAGGTGATGGTGTTTCATATTGAAAAGGGTCCCTGATCCAGGGCTATTGTATGGAAGAAACGTGGTTTCAAGAATGGTGATGAGCAAAAGTTGAAAGGGGTAGGATGGGGTTCTGATGCCAGTGTGGGTGTTCATCATAAGCACTAGCTGCTGCATTAGCTATATACATGAACACACCCACATGAACATACACAAAACTGCCTTATGCTGAATTAGACCACTGGCCCGCCAATGTTAGTACTGTCTACTCAGACTGGCAGTGGCTTTCCATGGTCTCAGGTAGATGTCTTTCACACCACCTGTGGACTAATCCTTTTGACTGGAGATGGCAGGAATTAAACCTGGAACCTTCTGCATGCAAAGCAGAGGTTCTTCCACTGAGCCACAGCCCCTCTCCATGTGAGAATGGAAATCCTAAAAGGCACGGGCATTTCCCATTGTTCTGGGGGAGATAAGATCACATGTAATCAACACTCTGAGGACAGCAGCTCCAATCATATATTTGATGGGAAAGGAATATAAAAAATGGGCACAAGATTTTCTCTGAAGTAAGGACAATAAGGCCAGTTTCCCCCCTTTACCTTGCACTGGTCCATTTGTTTTAATTTCTTCCATGATGTCAGTCTCCTAAAAGTGAGGGAAACGAAACATTCTTTACTTTCTTTTGGCATACATTTTTCTCCACTGAACATTTCGTAATATATTAGGCACAATAATGTTACAACATACTAATATTTAGCCGTTGTATATATGCTTTGGTTTTAAGATTGTGCCGACAAAATAGGATGAGGTGTACTAGCTGCCATGCCAATCGATCTCACACAGAAATGTACCAATACGGCAGAATATAATTACGGAACTAAAGGCAAATATAGTAGAGAAAATGTTTCTGATCTAGCATCAAATGCTTTACATATATTCTGAAAATTGGTCATTCACTAGTATCTGTCTCTATAATCTCAAACCTTCATCCAGTATCTTATTAAGAAGATAATCAATATATCTAATTCCCAAGTGCCCCTCCGCGTGCAGATACTTAAATCCGCGTGGGGGGGCACTTGGAGGGCAGGGGGGGTTCTGCAGGTGGGGGGTAACCCCCCTGCTTGCAGAAAAATCCGAAATCTATCAAAAACTTTTCGGGGGATTTTTAAATCTCCCGAAAAGTAAAAGAGCGTCCCCTGCGCATGCGCGGGGAACGCTCTTGGAACGGCAGCGGCCCGGCGAGAGTCGCCGAGGCCAGCCAACAGCCCGCGGAGGAGGGGGAAGGGGGCGAGCGGCGGGCCTGGCGAGAGGCGCCAAGGCCCGCCGGGAGTCTCTGGGGGGGAAGGGGGCAAGCGGCAGGCCCAGCGAGAGCCACCGAGGCCCACCGGGAGTCTCGGGGGGAAGGGGGCGAGCAGCGGGCCCGGCGAGAGCCGCCAAGGCCTGCCGGGAGTCTCTGGGGGGTGGAGGGGGCAGAGGAAGGGGGGAAGGGGGTGGAGGAAGGAGGAGCAGCTGTCAGCTTCTCCCCCCGTGAATATCGCGGGGGCCCCCCTTGTATACAACTAAATGCTAATTGTGAAGAACCGTTGTGAATCAACAATGAGACATTTTCTGGAACAGTTTCATAGCAAATACTGAACGGGTGGGTGTTCAAATCCAAAGAGCTCATCTACTTTTCCAAAAATACACATTTTATAGGATGTCCTGCCTTACGCTGGGTGAAACAGCGAAGCTACCAGTGTGAAATAAAACGACAAACAAAAAAAGATAAATGGATGGATCTGAAAACCTGAACCTGCACTGTGCACTTACCCTTGAGGAGATCCTATAGGGAGAACTACATTGATAAAGGCGATTGGATGGTTCCACATTATTTGGGCATGGCCGCGTGGCACGTCTTTTCCCATCAGTCCCAATTATACTTGAAATGGCACAAGTATCTTGAGGATGTTGGCTCCAGAATAATGGGTAGCATGCATGAGAAACCAGCCTATTTCAATAAAATAACATACTTTGTTATAAAAGATAGTTCTAAATTAACATGAATTCTTGACATTATGAAGGTAATTGTTACACAGTGGCCATTTCAGGTCAGTCAATATGCCGTTGGGCTGCATTCAGACATCACAATAAACCACAGTTTTAATTTGTGGCTTGAACAAACCTGGGTTAGTTGGATGTCTCAGTACAGACAACCAATGAACTAGAGTTCGTTTGGCATAAACCAGGATTTGGAACTAGAATTTGTAGATGGCTTGTATGTTTAATTGCATCCCACCCTTTGCAGCAGCCTGGTCTCAGATAAGTACAGGGGCGATCCCCTGTCTGGGGGGCCAAGAAATAGACAAAACAAGGCTTGCACACAAACCAGGATGTGTTACTTAAAACTGTGTTACATACTAGGGCTGGAAGAAGAAGAAGAAGAAGAAGAAGAAGAGAAAAGATTGGATTTATACCCCACCCTTCGCCCACTTGGAGTCGCAGAGCGGCTTACAAACTCCTTTCCCTTCCCCTCCCCACAACAGACACCCTGTGAGGTAGATGGGGCTGAGAGAGCTCTTTCCCAAGCTGTCCTTGAGGGAACAGCTGGTACAGAGCTATGGCTTGCCCAAGGTCATCCAGCCAGGTGCAAGTGGAGGAGTGGGGAATCAAACCCGGTTCTCCCAGATTAGAGTCCGCGCACTCAACCACTACACCAGACTGGAACATTCCAGCACTGTCTACCAGAAACTGGCTGAGCTTGGAGATCCAGAACAATAGCCACCAGGAGTCTGGAGGTGACCAATGAGGTAATAATGTTATGTAAATAGCCTATTGTTGGGAGTGGGGTGTGTCTGGGTGTGGCTTTTGTCCACTATTTAAACAGGGCTGTTGCCCTGGGGTTTTCAGTCTTGTTCCTGAAATCAATAAAGTAGAGCTGTTTCACTGCAAGGTGTCTTAACACTAACCAGACCCTTTGGTACAAATTACTGTTCCATCAATACATGGTTCATTGTGATACCTGAATACAGGCTAACGCTTGAAAAATTATGTTTGAGATTATAAAAGATGATTTAAAATACTTTCATCCCTGAATGCATCTCTTGAAAGAAGAAGAGAAGAGATTAGATTTATATCCCGCCCTTCACTCACTTGGAGTCTCAGAGAGGCTTACAAACTCCTTTCCCTTCCCCTCCCCACAACAGACACCCTGTGAGGTAGGTGGGGCTGAGAGAGCTCTTTCCCAAGTTGTCCTTGAGGGAACAGCTGGTACAGAGCTATGGCTTGCCCAAGGTCATCCAGCCAGGTGCAAGTGGAGGAGTGGGGAATCAAACCCGGTTCTCCCAGATTAGAGTCCGCGCACTTAACCACTTCACCAAACTGGCTCTGGAGGAATGCATCTTCGGGAAGGGGCCGTGGCTCAGTGGTATAGCGTCTTCTTCGCATGCAAAAGGTCCCAAGTTCAATCCCTGGCAGCTCCAGCTAAAAGGATCAGGCAGGAGGTGATGCATAAGACCTCTGCCTGAGACTGTAGAGAGCTGCTGCCAACCTGAGTAGACAATACTGACCTTGATGGACCAGAGGTCTGATTCAGTATAAGGCAGCTTCAGGTGTTCTTTGTGTCCAAAAATGCAGGAGCTCAAACCAAAACATTTAGGATTCTGTCCAGCTGCCTGCATCTGAAAACTGTTCTGTATTTTCTTGTGAACAGTTACCTCCTCTTCTCTTATACCTTGCACACCACCATGTCCCCTGTACTCTAGAATAAGGTGCCCATGTACACTGATCACAGGTAACATGAGTCATCTCTATGTAAAGAACCTGGCTACCTGATGCCATGATGGGAGGAACCCATGGATCTCCCATCCCAGTCAGTCTTAGCGTTAGTGTTAGATACCAACATGTTGGTATACGGGACGACCTTTGGATGCTCATCAGGTGTCTTTTAACATATAATCTTCTCTTTTTTATGAACCTCGTCAAACCAATTGAGAAATTAGCCCCCCACTGGCTCAAAATCTATCCCTGCATTTATTATACTGTGGTAATGACAAGGTATTCTGCTTTAATCGCCCGTCAAATGAGCCATGTGAACCACAGCGGACAAGCACGCACAATTTTCCTTGGAAAAGTAGCTTTAATTTTCTTCAACCATTACCTGGCGAATCATCACAGATAATTGCCAGCTTCACAAACTCTTGGCATAGGCATAAGATTGCTCTGATAACAAATGCTGCAGCTTATTGTTTCCCAGATGAAGATGGAGGAAATGATCCACTTGATTTGCTGGTGTTTCTCCTTCATATTCTTATGAGCATTCTGGCAGTATATCTAAACTTTATGGAATTACTGCTCTGTAGGAAGAATTATTTTTCTCCGGGGTGAAGTGAGTTGTTAGATAAACAGAGAGAGAGAGAGAGAAAGAAACCTAGCAGATGCCCTAGTTGCAGAAGGAATATGTGCTTCGTGTGGATTCTAACGATTTCAGTTTTTATTCAAATGTCACAATCAAGCTTGTCACAGTAGGTGAAGATACAGTTCAACTCTCAGCATCCCTCCTTTGGCATGCAGAGTATAACCAAAGGTTTCCAGATTTCAAATCCCTGTTGTCCACAGTGTCCAAATGCAGGTGCCTCAGCAATCTGGAGTTTAAATCCCCACAAAGGCATTAGTAAGCAAACTCCACTTTGCCCAGGTACCTGCATTCAGATGTAATGGGAAGACTGAGTTTGTTTAAAAGCCAGAAACCTTCTGCCACACATAACATGATAGGATGGAGCCAAGGGTCCATGCAGGCATGACAAACAGGCCATGTTTGTGCTCCTCTCAGCAAACTGGGGTTTAATTGTAGGACGTCTTCTCACGGATATCGCCAGAAATATAGAGGAACAGTTGCTAGGCTTGACCAAAAAAACCACAGAAGATGTCTCTGTGCACAAAAATAAAGCTAGCGAAAAGGCGAAAGATTTATACGATCGGAAGAGAAACACTGGAAACTGCTGAATTAGCAACGCTACAAGGAGGAGGCAACTTAGGAATGCGGCAAAGACATCTGCACATAGTACTCCCGCGGTGCACTGAGCTGCTCAGGCCAAGTACCAGCAAGATCACCCTGAGGTGCTCAGAACAACACAGTCTCCATATGAGCAAAACAATCCAAGAACACAAGCAGAGAGGCCATCATTTCCGTGGAAGGTCAAGGCTCACTCAGCCATGGCATATGATCCTGATGTGGCTTATGAGGCAGACCGCACTGTAGCTCTGGGTACCACGAAGCTCAAATGCAAGTACTGCAATGCCCTGAAGTGGAAGGAGGAACCCATCGGCATGTGTTACAACAATGGCAAGGTGCAGCTCCCGCCCTTCGAACCTCTGCCTGAACCTCTCTACAGCCTGCTACTGGGCAGCCATCCTGAGCACACCCATTTCGTGAACCATGTTCGTTAAGTACAATGGATGCTTCAGCATGACATCATTTGGGGCCAAGCAGGTTCTATGAGACGGTTTCATACCCACTTTCAAAGTACAGGGACAGGTGTATCACCTGGTCAGAAGTCTGCTGCCAGAACCACAACACGAAGCCCAATTCCTGCAAATCTATTTTGTAGGTGAGGACAAAATGGAACTGTGCTTGAGGTGCAGCAGCGTTCCTGATGTCAGACAGGAATTGGTCAAACAACTGCAGAGGATGCTACACAACGTCAACAACTACATAAAGGCCCTCACAAGCAACCTGGATATGGTACTTCAAACATGTTCAAAGTTGCCATCCATGCAGATAGAAAGCCCGCTGATGCTCATGAAGGTTGGTACAATGCACCAACCACAAATGAGGTCGCTCTGGTGATTGTTGGTCAGCAATTCGAGCAGAGAGACATTATCCTGCAGTGCCCCAACAACACACTACACCACATCAGCGAGATCCACTGGTCATACTATGCCCTGCAGTACCCGCTCCTGTTCTGCCATGGCAAGGATGGCTACTCCATTGCCCTACCTCAGCGCAACTGGATTTACAGAACTTAAAATACCATTAGTGGAGCATGGATATCAGGCTAGTCTTTAAGGTACCACTGGACTCCTTTTTTTACTGTTACACTAATAATATCAAATTCCAAAAAGCCAGTCATATTAGTAAGTGATACCTAACTGAATAACGTTTGGAGAATATTGTTTAATCCACATATATCAGAAATTTGCTTCAGTCTCTGTGGTATCTCTGATTTAGAACCCTAGCATCCCAAACCAAAAACAGGAACTTTTCCTTCACCATGTCCACAACATGCATAAATATGGGATTGACAAATGCTGTCTATTTCTTAGCCGATATCACAAAATCCTTGATTGAACGAAATAACAACAATGATCTTTGCAGCAACACTGTATGTAAATTTATGTTTTAGGATTATCCTGGATATATTGCGCTATCACAAGCTTGATTCTCACCTAATTGCTTCACTTTAGCACTAGTTTGAGAAACAAAACAGGCAAGCTATGTTCTATTCCAAGGAAAATTAAAGGATAGGCTTAGCAATAATTACAGGTGAACCTAAGCAATATGTGTAAACCTTTTCAAAGTAAAATCTCAGAGAATTTTTAAATCTTTGTTTCCCAGACTGGTTGAAATGAATAGTCCCAGGCACATATGAGTACAATGTTTTGTTCACATGACTGTGTCCTCTTTAAATTGAACAAACAGAGTGGCAACAAATCATAATTCGATTGTTATATAGACTGGTTTATGCTATTTGATCAGAAGAAGTTCACAGCAAACAAACCACAGCTAGATCTGTGACCAAGGAACTATTAACAGGTGCGTACAGTACTGTTTTCCAGGATAAAAGGAAGCAACTCTTTCTGTGCGCACAAACATACACCATTCCTATTGTGTGCATATATCAAATGCTCTTCTGTAGGAATAGTACTAAGAGCTAAACATTCATGGTGGACACCTAACATTTATTGCCTCAGTCCCTGAAGAGCTGAGATGTATAATGCAGGGGTGAAGGTAGAGTACCTTGGTTGGCCTCTAGTGATCATCATATAGCCCTGAGGAAATGGAGCAGTGCTAGCCAACTTTCACCTTTGATTCCATTCATGCTAATTTCAAATTTTATTATGTCAGTTATTAGAGGGTTCTAATGTGGTGACTATTACAGCCCCCAAGGCATATTTCCATTATTTCATCAGTTAGGTTTTCTTCCGCTGAGCGAGGAATCTTATATTAATGGAAGGAGTGAAAAAATGCCCTTCTAACAAGATCTTTTTTTTTTTTTTTTTAACCAAGCTTGGATTCAAGGAAGGCCTCACCTTATAACATTTAGCTTTGCAATACCACAAGGGGGCAGAGGGAGAGAGGTGACAATTGTTCACTTTACAGATCTCACACACTAAAAACCAAAACAGGTGTGATGAAGATCATCGGTGTGATGAAGATCATCTAAGTCTCTAAAAGGTAAATTTGTTCCCATGCACACCCATGATTCAGTTTGGAGCTGGGTAGAAAGGGGAGAGGAGATTTAATTCTTCAGCACAGGACTTCCTGCACTGTTACTGGCTTTTTAAAAGTAGAATATGTTTCAAGAACATGTCTTCTTTACTCTTTAAAATTATAACAGAAACATGAAAAGCCCAGTTTTGATTAGCAAACTAAATGGCGGTTGAAGGGCTAAATTCCCTCTCCTCTCCCTGCGTGGCCATAATCCAAACTGGGGCTGAATGCGCATGCACTTTACCTTTTACAGGCCAAGAGAGATCCATGATGTTCGTCCCTTCTCTTTTAGCCCTAAGTTCAAAAGAGTGACTTGTGTCCCCAGTAAGTCCATGGATGAGCCCAGGTCTGGACCATACAAATGTCACATTTGATGGTATATATGAGAGTATGCAAATATCCACTGCCTATAGAGTTGATATACAATAGATATCAAATAAATATCATTATTTTGTTCTGCCAGTTTTATACAGCCATTTTCCTGCTTGCGCTTGCTTTATATACCTGCATTTAAGTAACAGTTTACCATGCTCATATTCCTATTTACTTTAGATTTAATTTTGTTTCCAGTTGTTTGCATGTATGTTTATTTTTCTTGCAATGCTCTTGGAATTCTTACTAATTTTAAAAATCATTGTAAACAATATAGAGATTTAGATATTTACCCATAATTTTTTAGGTAAGACCAAGCACCATTTAGGTTGCCTCCTTTACATCCGTATTGATTCCTGGTGTCACAAGAGATCAAATTTTGGGGGGAGAGGTTGTCTGTGAAGCGGCCTTTGGAATGAATTGCCATTCGATCTGCAGCAACACCTGTTTTATCAGAAATGAAGATACAATAAGACCAGTTCATGAATGCTACAACCGAAAGTTCCACAATGAAGAACAGAAGGATATAAATGAGGATAATCCTGAGACCGCCAAATATTCTTGCATATCTCACTCCCAAAAGTCATCCTGACAAATGAACACATTTCCTTTTCCTCAGGAACTTGTGTGTATGAGCTTAATATCTTGGCCCCTCATAAAACGCAGTTTACACAAGCATTAATATTTTAAATTAAAAATGGAAAACCAGTCCCTCTTCCTTGCTGGGAGGAACAATGAGCACCTTCTGACATTTCTTTCTCTGCCTGATGATGGGGGACCAGAATATTGTTCCTTTCACCTATATAGCCACAAGGCAATGGACTGTGGCAGCCATGGGCATCAACTATGGGGGGGCTTGAGGGCTCGAGCCCCCCCCGAAATTTCCCGGGGGGGGCTCAGCCACCCCCGGCAAAATGGAGCGCCTGGTGGCCAGTCAGCCGGCCGTCGCCGCCTCTCCTTCCCTTCCACCCCCGGCCTGCCCTCCTGCCTCCCTGGGGCAGGGGGAGAGAGGCGGCGCTCATCTGTGCCACCCCCGCACGCCCCGAGCGCGAGGCGGAGCGGGAGCCGGGGACCCGCAAGGGCGACACGCTGGCCGCCGGCACCCGAGGTGAGCGGGGAGAGGGAGAGAGGGGGCGGGGAGCGCGGCAGGCGGGCGGGCACAGCCCAGGGGAGGGAAGCGGCAGTGGCAGCTCCCTGGGGTGGGGGGGAGAGCGGCGGGGACATGGTCCCGAGCACGCGCGCGCACGAGAGAGCCCCCACCCCCCCCGGGATTAAAAAGTCTACGCCCCTGGTGGCAGCAGAAACTTCTTCCGAGGGAGGGAAAAATAGGTTTCCAGGAGCTGCTGGTCCTCTGATGTTCAGCTCACTGTTGTTTTCATCTGGGAGGCAGAAGGAGGTTTCTTTCAACAGCCCTTCTGTGCCAAACTACTGTGTTATCAAAATAAGCCTAGCGTTAGTTCATTTGGTCTAAGCCTTTATTTATTTGTTTGTTTGTTGGATTTATACCCCGCCCTACCCGCATAGTAGGCTCAGGGTGGCTTGTTTGTTTGCCGGGCCTTTGACGGGGGCATCTGGGGGGTGGTCGGTTTTACTTGGTGTTTGAATTATTGCAAGCTGCCTTAAGATAAGAGGAAAGATGTTTCAATCAATTCATAAATTAATTATTTAATTTAATAAGCAAGACAGAGCTCTTCCACCAGGCCTTTGACCAGGAGCCGCCACCCTCAGCACCATCCCATCACAAATAACGTCGGCGACGAGGGCTGGCCCTGAATACAGCCAAGGCCTGACGGTCCTGAGGGGACTGGACCCAGCTTTTATAGGACGCCATCTAAACCCTGAAGATCATGATCGGAAGCATTTTATTGTAACTTATTCGAATTGTTTTATTATTGTTATTGCATTTTAAATGTTTCTCTTGTACGGGGCTGGCATTATGTGCCCTTGTTAGCCACCCTGAGCCTGCTTGCGGGGAGGGCAGGGTCTAAATCTGAAACATATAAGTAAATAAATGTTTTAATGAATAGATAAATAGATTTGCAAAACTTTAGACCAAAGCGCAGATTTCTGTAACTAACGCGAGTACTCCATTGCCAGGGGGCACCTGGGCATTCACAAAAAACTCACACCTCACCAGGAGTACGCACTCTGGCCCATACTTTCTAGCACGTCGGTTTGAAAAGGGATGCCTGTGCTATCATGTCTGTGGGGAGGAACACATGCAGAGGAGCACTGTTGACTCATCCCTGGGCACGCGGGCCCTGGGAATTCCTCCTCATATTCTCTCTTTACGAAATTTGAGAGGAAATGTATCAAGTCATTTTATAAAAACAATACATCCACCGGGGGAGGAGAATGCCTTCCAAAACATATTATATGAGAAAAGAGTGACTCCTTTGAGACATTTCATGGCACATAATCATTTTTAAAAAATTTCAGCAAGAAGTTAACTTTTAATGGAAGGCGTTGTGAGGCAAGCACAGTCAGCCTCTTTTGGGAGAATGAGAAAGGTAATAAAAACAACACATTACTTGCAGTTGAAAAAGCCCAGGATGCAGCGCAGTTCCTTTGGTCAAGCGGGTCATGAATCCACCCTGGCCATTCATGCCAGGCCACAAAATGCTCAGGGAAATCCGTTTCTGTCATCAAGTTTCCCTTTAAAAAAGCAAAGAGGAAACGTGTTGTTTATTTCAGTTTAGAGAGAGATGCAGGGTGTGATTCTTCCCTGTGTGGGCTCACCACACCCACAAACAGGGGAATCCCCAAAGGGCATTTTTGTGTACTGGGTTCACGGCATAGAGGAGACAGACAACGACATAGCTATCACTAGTTTATTGGTACACAAAGAGTAATGGCGTACTGGCCGCGAGGGGCCAACTATATACGGTAGCCTCGACTTCTCCCGGCCCTATCCCTGGGCCAGAATTTCCCGCCAGAGATCTTATTGGCGGGCTATATGCCGCTGCCGCCTTGCGGCTGTCAGTGGACATAACAGGCATAGCCCCTTTGCCTCACACAGTGACTGTGTGCGCACTTGGGCCCGCAGCCTACCAGGCCACTGCTGAGGGCGGGCCTCCCTGTCACCTCTCATATCCCCATCTAGCTTTCCCCTTCCACACAAAGGCTTCATTCAGACGTTGTGACAAAACTGCAGCTTGTTTAAACCAGGGCTATTTTTGTAGGAAAAGCCCAGCAGGAACTCATAATAGACCACACCAAAGAGCAGAAACTCATTAGCATATTAGGCCTCACCCCTGACAGCACAGCTCCCTTCCAGAAACCCGGGGGGGGGGCAGTTTAAACTGCCTTCCTTCCCTGGATTGACGTGGCTTCCCCAGGTGCCCTGCGGCTTGTGGGGCACCTGGGGAACCGGGGGGGGGCAGTTTAAACTGCCTTCCTTCCCTGGATTGACTTGGCTTCCCCAGGTGCCCTGCAGCTTGTGAGGCACCTGGGGAACCGGGGGGGGGGAGGCCATTTAAACTGCCTTCCCTCCCTGGATCAGCTTGACTTCCCCAGACGCCCCATGGCTTGCAAGGCATGCGGGGAGGGAGGCTGTAGGCGTGGTCAACTCGGAAGCCAGCCGGAACTCCGTTCCTGTGCGTTCCTGCCCCAAAAGAGCCCTGGTTTAAACCATTGTTTACCTAGCAAATTCTGGTCAGTATAACCAGACGAAGTGAGCCTGTTTGTCTGATTCTTTGCCTTTCTCGTTGCCAGCTGGCCCTGAGGGTCCCTGGGCTGGATCCTACCCCATCCTACCGCTCCACAGGAGGAAAGAGCCCCTTCAGCTGCAGGACATTTCCTTAGGCCAAAGGAAGGCTCCTTGGCGGATGGTCGGATCCGCTCCAGTGTTACTCAGCACACTGTGAACACCTTCACAGCATCAAGCTACTACGAGCACAAACTGCTGTTTATAAACCAGCTACAAACAAGTGTTTGAAAACCCAGATGGATGCCGATTTCTTGGACTGTGTGGACTGATACCGCAAGTAACTTGTGTTCCGTCACACCATGGTGCATAGTGGCAGCCTGAGCTTGTGTTCCTTGGCCAAGTGGAGGGGTGGAGAGGGTTGAATGGGAAAATGGGAGGTGCACATCGATCTCCCATTCATCAGTGTACCAGTGGGGCAGAGGCCCCACGAAGATCTGGGCCTGAGCTGTGAAAGATTTGATACAGTCTAATTACATTCAAACGCATCTAAGCACAGAGGGAAACTCTCTGGGGCTTTTAAAAAAGATGTTTGGGCAGGCACAGGCAACACCCTGGAACTCAGCTTCTGGAAGAAAATGAAACATCATTCATGGACAGGGGGTGGTACATGACATGGTTGATTTTAAAGATCACTTGTATTCCTTAAAAGAAATAGGAAGTCGTGGCCACCATTACAAGCGTTGGTCTGAGAAAGCAGCACACGCCAGGCAAACACTTTATTTTTGCAAGTCTGAGTTTGTTTGATGGTTCACTGCCTGTCCCGGTGACCAGTGTTCCCTCTAAGCTGAGTTAGTGGGAGCTAGCTCACAATTTTTTAGCCTTCAGCTCACACATTTTTGTCTTAGCTCACAAAGGATAGCTCCAGAGCAAACTAGTTTATGCAGTAGCCAAATTGCTTCACAACTTTAATGTAGGGTTGCCAAGTCTGAGTTGGAAAATACCTGGGGACTTTGGGGGTGGAGCCAGGAGAAGGTGGGGTTTGGGGAGGGGAGGGGCCTCAGCATGGTACAATGCCATAGAGTCCACATTTTCTCCAGGGGAGCTGATCTCTATCAGCTGGGGATCAGTTGTAAAAGCAGGAGATCCCCAGGCCCCACCTGGAGGCTGGCAACCCTACTTTAATGCAAGTAGCTCACAAAGTAGAATTTTTGCTCACAAGATTGCACAGCTTAGAGGGAGCATTGCAGCGGTGACTATATCTGACCTAACTTTCAGCGCAGTGCGCAGCATGATGGGAAGGGTCCATTCAATTTGTGAAGCACAGCATCAGGACTACGGCTGAGGTTATTTGCTGTTCGAAAAGAATGTTTTTTTAAAAAAAGGGGGAAACCTACCACAACCGGTGGCATGTCCAGAAGGGCTGGAGATGGGGGAAACGTGCCAAGACGATAACTGAAACCTTCCTGCAGGCTCATTCCCCAAAACTGGCTGTAGTTCCTCGCTTTCCATCTGTCTCACGAACATAAGAACAAAGCAAACCTCTCATTAGTGCATTGTTCCAACCCTGCAAATGTTCTTGCATTCATTCCAGTCCATGGATCTCTTTTATTATTTGAATTTTTTTCACAAAGTTTCACGTATTTGACGCTAATATCCAAGGTATCTTTTCTCATCACTGAAACTGAAATGTGTGCAATTTCTACTTACAAGGTCTGGCCCACCAAGGATTTCCTTGACCATCTCTCCATGTCTCTCTCTCTGTTCCATTACAGTTTATAAATTAGATGGCAAGTACAGAAACAAATTAGTAGACAACAGAATTCAAAGTCGTGGTCTCAACTAGTAGCTCCCTACACATCTCTACTGATTTGGGTCCATGGCAGAATGTAAACATTCGTGATGGGGTCATGTTCCTAAAATAAAGAATTAATGCATCATCTCTTCAACATTGTTTTGACCCTGAACAGTTTTGTCATGGTTATTGTTTCTTTTCTTTGGTGAACCCTGGTGTTTTGTTTCATCTGTTGCTTTGAAACTATGATGGAGTGTAGCAGGCAGGGGGTTGATTACTTTAACCCCAATTTATGGTAATTTCCCTCCTTTCAACACAGTTGTTGAATAATCCTTTGCACTACCTTGTCATGCCCTGATCTGGATAGTCCAGGCTAGCCCAATCTCATCAGATCTCAGCTGCCAAGCAGGGACAGCCCAAGTTAGTACTTGGATGAGAGACCACCAAAGAATTCCAGGGTTGCTATGCAGAGGCAAGCAATGGCCAACCACCTCTGAATAGCTGTTGCCTTGAAAACCCTACAGGGTCACCAGGAGACAGCTGCAACTTGATGGCAAAAAAATATATATTGTCATAGGTTAATCATACGTAATAATAGTAATAGTACATAAAAAAGTAGAGAGAAGCTCACAGTAGACCAAGTTAACCATAGCCATGGATATCCACCCCGACTCTTCAAGCTGCCAAATTATTTCTTTTTTTTAAAAAAAAAAACATACTTTATTATGAAACAACAGATTGAAAAACAAAAATATATAAGAGAGCCAGTTTGGTGTAGTGGTTAAGTGCGCAGACTCTAATCTGGGAGAACCGGGTTTGATTCCCCACTCCTCCACTTGCACCTGGCTGGATGACCTTGGGCAAGCCATAGCTCTGTACCAGCTGTTCTCTCAAGGACAGCTTGGGAAAGAGCTCTCTCAGCCCCACCTACCTCACAGGGTGCCTGTTGTGGGGAGGGGAGGGGAAAGGAGTTTGTAAGCCGCTCTGAGACTCCCTTGGGGAGTGGAGGGCGGGGTATAAATCCAATCTCTTCTCTTCTTCTTCTTTCTAACATAAACCAGCAACATAGATATACAGAATATAGGGCAAGAACATGGTACAAAAACAGTGATTTACAAAGTTATTTCTTATTTTTTTCTTTTTTAAAATTTAATAAGAAAAAAGCAATAACAGAAATGGGCAAACCAGCAAGCACAGCAAATACAGGCATAACTGTATGCAATATTTCAAGTACAGGAACATTCCTATAAAATAACAACACAATGAGAGTTGCAGCTCAGCTTATCTAAGAATATCATATTGGTTTCTAAACTCGCTAAAGGAACTATATTACCCATATATAAAGGTTCTGAATTTGGCATCCATCACATGTTCCCAATCAAGCTGGTCAAAGTTTACATTCGCTAAAACTGAATTCCATTTATCTATAGGGTTTAAGAGCTCCCTCTCATTTTCATCAGCACTAGCATAGACAGAAAGTTTTTCCTAATAAAAAGAAATCCCAAACTTTGTTTAACCATTGCACTATGGTAGGAGCCGATTTATTTTTCCAATTCTGTGCTAGAACCACTTTGGCAGCTGTAAGTAAGATATTTATTAGTTCCAATGTTCTAGGAGGCGGTGGGTCAGGAGGCTTACTAAGGAGTAGCACTACAGCTGGGTTGAAAGGAACTGTATGCCCAGTCAGAATTTCAATTTTGGGTAGAACTTGATTCCAAATGTGAAGTATTGGAGTCGGGAGTCCATGGAACAGTGAAACAGCTAGATCTTTATTGCTGGTCCGGATGAAGCATACAACCCAGGGCTCCAAGCCCTCCTTTTATGCTGGTCAGAGATAATCCCCTGACCTCGCCCAACTGGCCTGATAGGCTATTATCAGTCTATTTACATCTCATAGGTTCCCTGGGAGGAACTTAGGTATATGATTGGTGGCCGGTTTGAATCCACCTGGCCTTTGTTCTACCTGGCTGAAGCTCAGGTAGTTTCTTGGCCATGTGCTCTGGCCACATGGCGGTCGCCATTACTGGAGCACATGGCGACCACATGGTCAATACATAACACAAAACAGCTCAATATGAGTGCATTGCCACCAATTATGGAAGTAGGTGGCTCTAGATCCACACAGTTTTCCAGCAAAAGGGGGAGGCATTGGAGTGTAAGTGGGCTATTCTGACCAGTGTCAGGTACCATCGCATTAACACTTTGAGGGCAGCTGACTGTATGTATTGAGATTTTGAAAGTTTGGCATGCATATGCCATATCTCGTCCCATTGCTCATTGGTCAATGACTGCTCTAAATCATAGGTTTGAAGTTTGCTGATCTCCACTATTGACAGGAGCTAGTAGATTTTAGAAATGAGGCCCTTTTTGCTGTTACTTGTATATAATAGGTGCTCAAAGCCTGTAAGTGGATTGTTGAGATTGTTACGGATATTAGGAGTAGTGAATAAATATTGGAGGTGAAAGTATTCAAACCAACGAATACCTATGTTGTACTTTTCTTCCAGTTGCAGCTTAGAAAGCAATTTGCGGTCTCCCATTGCATCAATTAAACGTGTCAATCCAGCTGTTTTCCAGGAGCTAAAAGCAGTGCTGTCTTCAGCAGGAGCAAACCAGTTTTGGCTGGTGAAAGTACTTAACAATGACTGCTGAGGAACCAGGTGATGTCCACACAAAAACCATATTTTGAAAGTGGACCAAAGATAGGGATTGTGGGCCTGAGTAACTTTTAAATATGGGTTGTCATGACACAAAAGCTCTGTAAAGCTATCGTGAGGTAAGAAGGATTCCTCTATCCACTTCCAACCGAGATCCACTGAGCTGTGGTACTGTTTGAAGAGATTTGCTAACACGGTGGCTTTATAGTAGTTATGTAGGATTACAAAGTTATTTCAATGAACACAATGGACTACCAAGGACTCACAAAGAGCATCTGATTCCCTGCTCCTCCACTATTTCCTCTTTCCCTTCCCTGACAGCACCCATAGCCTTTTCCCTATTTCTTCTTCCTTCTGTCCTTTCCATCCACTAGCCAACCTATATCTGCCCCCCCCCTCCATCCTGTTTGCCCTCCATCTTGTTTCAGGAGTGAACTTGACTCATCCAAACTTTTGTGTCCATGCAGATCTGGCTCACCTCAACTTAATTAAAGTATGTTAATCATGTCACATCACCCAGGATTTTTGTACCCATACAGATTTGACTCACAATACCCTAAGCGCTTCAAGGTGTTGGTAATAACTTTTAAAGCCTTACACAGCCTGGAACCAACATACTTGAGGGACCACCTCTTCCTGTGTATGCCCTGAAGAGTGTTACACTTCATGGATCAACATCTCCTGGTGGTCCCTGGCCTGAAAGAGATCTGTCTTGCCTCGATCAGGGCCAGGGCTTTTTCTGCCCTGGCCCCTGCCTGGTGGAACATGCTCCCCATTGAGATCAGGGCCCTGCAGGATCTTCAATTCTGCAGGGCTTGTAAGATGGAGCTGTTCCACCAGGCCTTTGGCTGAGGCAGTGGACATCCATGTATGGCCGCCCTGGATTCTTGTCAACCATTTAACAACTGCTGGCCTTTATTTACATCTCACCATGGGCCAGGACCTCTCACAACCGTTAATTTTTCTACTGTAGGGTTGTGACCACCATTTTAATGTATATGACTTTGTCTTAATATTTTAATTATTTACTGTATTAATGAAATGTTGTTTTTATTGTACTGATGAAATGTTACCCACCCTGAGCCCACTTGCGCGAAGGGCAGGCCATAAATATGAATGAATGAATGAATATTCAAGGTATTCCCCCCAATTTTCCCTGCCAAAGTTTGATAGCACTTATATTTATTTATTTATTATTTCAACTTTGACCCCACCCTCCCCAGCTTCACACCAGCCAATAAGAGCTAGAGGCCTGAAGAAGACAGGTGGGGAAAAGACAGAAGTAGGTGGTTGTCCTGTGAGGGGTATATGCCCGGGCAAGAGCACCATGGGGAGAGGTTGGTTAATGGTCTTGGCCACCCTTGGTGGAGAAGGGGTGCTGCTAGGACTGCATGGCTGTTGGGCCCAATGAGTAGAAGATGGAATAAGGGGGCAGGTCCCACTCCTATGTTACCACAAAGCTGGAGGTGGTTGGCAACATGTGCGTGCAAAGAGGGAGTGGAAATGATGGTGTGTGTGAATGAAGTGAACTGCCTGTGCAAATTTGTAACAAGGCCAGTTGGCCCAAATAAATCAGAAATTCTCCAACAACATGAGTGTGGTGTGCATTTTGGAGGAAACAGGGTTTGCCCATGAGTGGCTGACTCCCAGTCAGCCTGCTAAAGCCCCCAACCCTACAAATAGCCTGGGCATGTGCCATGACCCTGCCCACTGTCCACCCTTTCCTTGTCTTTTCCTGACAGGTATGAAGGCTAGAAGGCTAGCAATACTGTTATGGTTTCCTAACAATGGCCACTGAGGGTATTTGTTCCTTAAAGTTACAGGTTCAGCGTCTATTATTTGGGAGGGAAGATTAAGTCTGCAATGTTTCGGGAGGAAAGATATCAGATTTTTCTGCAAAGCTGGGGCATTTTTCAGATTTGTAGAAAGGTCAGTCTAGTCTGTTCAGGATTCTAGGCTCTGTATTTAAGTATACACAGATATTGCCATATTGAGAATTAGATATATTTACAAGCAGGAACCTGGGGTGGGGTGAATTTTTCCCTTTCCTTCCCATCAACCAGCCTTACCCTACCCCTGGCACCCTCTATCCATGAAAAACTATGGCCCAGTTGTATGGTGCCAGTTGCCAGGGCAGGCCCAGTAGGGAATGTGCATGGATGCCATGACCCCACTAACCAGCTCGGAGACTCAGTCTCAGAGTCCTCAGAGGAAGAGTCTGAGGAGCTGAGGCCACCAGCCAAGGAGGACCAGCAGGACCACAGAGAGCCTGACATGGCTGAGGCACCTGCTGACAACTGTGAACAGCTGACAGTTGAGAACTGACAGTTGGGAGAGTCAGTTATCTGTCACTCACTGAGAATTCCAAGCACTCTGGCTCCCACCTCTCAGTCACATGACTCTGCAGCTCTTGTGTTTACCTACTGCAGTACACAAACCTTTAATTCCATCACACAGACAGATTTCTGCCTTGACTGAGCTGAGTACTGAGAGTATGATTTCAGCCTTAGCTGAGAGCAGTTTAATACAGAGAACTGGGGGTAAGCAGGCTAGGAAGTTTGGGAAGTAGGTGGAGACTCCCATTTGGGCCAAGGAAACAGGATAGGTCTTCTAGAGAGAAAAGAATTTCCCTATCTAGTCAAACAGGCAGTTAGCTCTGAAGAGTACAGAGATCCCTGGTCTGGTGTAGTTCAAAACTGCCTTTAGAAACCTTAAGAGTCAGTTAAGAAGTCAAGATGAGCACTGGTGTTTCAAGAGAAGGGGTTTTAGTAGTGGAAAGAGTATACTAGCCATCTGGAAACCAAAAGAGTTAGAGAATACTCCAAAGCTGTGGTCAGACATGCAGGTTGGCACGGTTTGGGCACACCACTAATTACTCCATCGCATTTTGTGATGGAGATTTTTCATCAGACTCCCACCCTGATCCGACTTCACTGCATGCTTCTTTCATGGTTGACCATTCAGATTAATGCTACACATCAACCACAGAGCACACAGTCTGGTCTTCAAAAAACTGATGGTTTGTTTAAGGAACATTTCTTGGGTGCACATGTGTGCACCTGCGCATATGCGCTACCATTTTAAAACAAAATATGGCAAAACTGGAAACTGGATACTTTTGAACTGTTGAGCATGCACTGGGGGCATTCAGACATCCAGAAATGTGGGATCAATGTGCAGGTATCTGTGAGCACCTGGTTGTCTCTGGTGGCTATTTACTCCATATCCAACTCGTCATGTGATGAGGTGAGTATGACTGGGGAATGGCTGCCCAATGTGGATGTGTGAATGAGCCCATTTAATCTGTTAGGTTAACACAACTATATCAAGCCAAACTGCCTGTCTGACTGCAACCCACAAAAATGTACTGAAGTATTTGGGGAAAGCACTTGAACAAAAGCTTTTCAACCTAAAAATTTAAGTCACTGTGAAAAGCTTAAGAAACTCTCATTAGCCTGAAACATAAGAATTAAAGTCCATGCATGTACTAGTTTTACCTCAGAAATTTCAACCCCTGATTTCACTTGGCATTTCCCCTCTATTTTAAATAAAACATTTTAGGTTTTTTTAAATTTCAAAATGCCTTGAGTGCCATTTAAATTGTTTAGGTTAAAGTGCTTCCCTCAGGTTCCTGGTTCCTGGGCTGAACCAACAGCCAAAATATCATACTGTGACAGGGTGGGACAGCCAGAGTTCTTCAGCAAAGAAGAAAACACATTACTAGGGTGACTCAGTCAGTAAAGGGAAAGGAAAATGGAGGGAAAATCTTGCATCTGAGGGAAGGAAGTGGACAGGGCCATCATAGTCCCCTTCCCCAGCCTGCCCTGGCCCTGTTGCCAAAAGAGGACAAGTATAGGAAGAGGCAGTCTGTCTGGTCCTGGCTTCCAAAGGGGGGATGGAAGGAAGGAGGGAAAGGCAGGCAGCCTAACCAGTTGGCCAGGTGCTGCTCCTCATGTTTTCTAAAGACCAGGTACTGCCTCCCTCACCTTGGGTGGGCCCGCTGGGCATAGGACTTGGCTGCCTTCTACTCAGCCTCACAGAGGATTTGGCCACTGCTGAGCCTTACCTCACACGGGGCTCAGTTGGGAACCAACATTTGCCTTGCTTTGCATGGGCAGAGTCAGGTGCCGACAACTTCCCTGTCTCACCTCTTGCGTGGGGCTCTGGTAAGCCAGGCTCTCTCTCCCCTGGCTGGCTATATGCCATCTCTGCTGCCTTGTGTGGGGCTTGGGTGGGTCAGTTTCAGCCCTTCTATCAGAGGGCTGGCTGACCCATGTGGAGGGGGAGGCCATCAGCACACTGGGAAGAGTCCATGTGCTCTTAATGGTCAATCTTGGCCCTGCCTGTTAGGCAAGTTTGGCTGAGAATGTGTAATTGGCCCAAGGTCACCCAGCGAGTTTCCAGGGCAAAATGGGGGTCTGAGGTCCCAGTCTGAAACTCTGAACCACTACACCACACTGGCTTTCATGGGCTGACTCCTGTTGAACGTTAGAAAGTAGCCAAACCTATGTGAGTCATGTGAGCTGTTTGGTATCAAGTTGCCCTGGTGAGTCCTCCCCTCAAAAGCTAAATCAGTCTTGAAAAGGTCCCTATCAGTAAGCACAGTGCTCTAACAAGCGTGCAAGATGTTGCCTACAAGCAGAATGGCCAGCTATTTGCATCTCACTGATGCTGCGAAACAAGATTCTTACCCATAGCTCCCACTGTTGATCTGCTTAATTAAATTGGGCCTCACAAGGCATGTTTCATCTGAACATATCCAATGGCTGTTTAAGCACTTGCTGAAATGAACAGAACAGAGAATTAAATTGATTGAGATAATCATGTCAGACAAACAGAGCTTGTTCATGGCCCTGTTATTACCGACTCCGTGTTTATTGTCATCAGCAGCCTTTTCCATATCATGGAAACAACACCATCCCCACCACTCCCTCCACCAGCAGCATTTTTAGCGCTGACCTGAACAAGCAGGAAGGGGAGGAAAGAAGAGAGGAGGCTTCTTATTGGTTTGGGAGCCGCTCCAGCAGCCGAAACCACTCCTGGAAGCAGAGTCTTGGCCACTTATTATATATACATTGGTAACCTTCAGGATGGACTACTGTAACTTCCCCTAGATCAGATTGTCTTGAAAGCTTGTCCTTAAATTTCATTTGGTTCAGAGTGTAGTGGCTGTCTTGACTGGTGGGAGTAAGCCAGAGGGAGTAAATTGCTTTTGTGATAAAGGTCTTAACTTCATTCCAGTTGGTTTCGAGGCACAATTCAAGGTGCTGTTTTTGTCATTTAAGTGGCATGGTCCCGGGGTGTCTCTGAAAATGCCTCTCCCTATATAAGTTTAACCCCTACCCCACCACCGTGGGAACTTCAGTTATCAGATGGACCCTTTATCTGAATGCCAGCCTCATGTGATGGTGTTAACAGCCTAGATGGCTGGCACAAGGGGTAAGGTTGCACTGCTTGGATGGCACTCCCTCTTTCCCGTGGGTCAGAGGGCTCCTGGGTTTTGGTTTTTAGGAGGCTGGTTTACTTATTTGCCTGACAAACATTATTAAGTCAGACTTTACAAGGTTTCAGTGGAATCTACCACTATTACGGATATATTTCTTCATATGTTGGTCTCTGTTTTCATCGAGTTTTATTGTATTGTGGCAGTTCCCACACACACACACACACACACACACACAAGCCAGCCTAGAACTTTTTTTTAAATTTAATTCCTCTATGTTCTGCCTTTTCCACTTCATTAAAAAAAATAAAAACTAGGAGATATGAACCAAACACTAACCTGACCAGCTGCTGCTGGTATTTGTTTACTAGGATACCCATGGTGATCAAGCTGTAGTTCTCCATTCAAAGTCCTATTCAGAACTGTGGCTTGGATTTCATTAAGCAATTGTTAATGAACACTTTCCTCTAGGCTGGCTAGTGAGTTCCTCCTGTGCTAGTCTTGCAAGGAGGATAAGTGAAGGAAAGGAAGTTATGCCAAATACTCAAACCATTTGTATATATATATAAAAAATAGCAGCATATGCTGTTTGCCAAGACAAAGCAGAAAATTGCTTTGGCACAGAACAATCCAGCATCCCACACTGCTTTTGTACAAAAATGGCTTCTTCCGGCAAGATTTGCGACCATGGCGGACGCGCTCCTCCGCACTAGCGGGGAGCGCGATCCGTACCCGGCGGGAAGAAGGGGCTTCGGACCGGTGCCGAGCCCCCAGAGACCCTAGTGAAGGGGCTCTGCCTGGGGTGGCACGAGGGGGATCTCTCCCTACGGTGGCGATCGAGGGATTGAGGTCCCCTTTCATCACCCCCATAGGTTCCCCCGTCCGTGGGAGCCGTATGGCTAAAAGCGCAAAACCGAGAAGCAGCAGAGAGTGTGAAGCAATGAGGCTGGAACTGACAGTTACGCTTGGAGAAACAGTGAGTCTGAAGTAAAAAGAAACAGAATACAGCGGGAAAGGCGGGTGGAATAAACCCCCCCCCCCCCTCGAGACTGGCGTACTTACGGGACTCTTTACGTGGCGTTACTGCATGAAAAAACGTATGTTCGGCTTGCTTGATGGCAGCATCGCTCTTTAGAGGATATGAACTTTAAAAAGATATAAGCGCAGTCGTGGAATTTGCTCCTTTCGTCCATCTTATCTAACTATCAACAAAGAAGCACAGTCTCAACAATGGCGGGGAAACCGAAACCTTCCCCCAAACTAGGAAGTACAGCTCCGAGTTCAAAGGTTGATACCACGGAGATGAGCACGGTGTTCTCCTCGTTATTGCGACCTCTAGTGGACCAAATGACAGCTCTCAACATTAAGATGGACAAGATGCAATTGGACCTGAAGGAGTCGAATAAAACTACAGAGAAGCTGCAGCGAGAACTTCTGGAAGTTAAGACTTCAGTTAAAAATCATGATTCAAGACTACAAAAAGCGGAGAAAGAAAAGGCCTTCCATTCTGATCAGCTCTTGAAACTACAGATGGAAAGATCGAATTTTTTCCTAAGACTTCAGAATGTACCAGAGGATAAAGGAGAAGACCTTAAAAATCTGTTAAGTGAAGCGCTTGAACCAGTGACGGGCTTAAAAGCAGCGGAAATAAAAAGCGATATGGATATGGTTTACAGAACCTATCCAGATTATACTAAAAAGAAAAGCCTGCCTGGTGAGATTCAGATAAGGTTCTCCAAAAAGTCAACAAGAGATGTAGTGCTCAGGACCACAAATAAAGCAGTTCTGAAGATCAAAGGAAAAGAAGTTAAAGTGATGAAAGACATCCCATTTGAAATAAGGAAAAGAAGGAAAGCCTATGGAAAACTGACATCTTGGCTACAGTCTGAATCTATTATCTATAGGTGGAATGTTCCGGAAGGACTGAGCTTCAGCATCAAAAACAAGAAATACAAGATTGACTCTGTCCAACAGGCGAAAAGTTTTTTGGAAAAAAGCAAAGAAAAGAAAAAAGAGAAAGACTCAGATGGTTCACTGGCATCGCAAGAAAGTATGTATGGATTTGATAGCTCAAAGAGCGAAGAAGAAACGTCTGACTCGGAAAAGGGAGCAGCAGCCCCAAAAGTACAAGAAGAGACTGTTAAGACAAGAAGAGGACGAAAGAAGAAATAAAGGCTGAAATGTTTTTTGAAACTGCACTTATATATAATAGATTATGTGTATAATTAAGCATTCCTTCAAAAGAGCATGTCTGTCAAACAGCTTTTTTTTATTTTTCATGTATCATCAGTAACAATTTTATCTAAATATTAGCCAAGGTTTAAAACGCTTCATATGTATTAATGGCATAGCAATATTAAGCAAATGATAAAGCACACTCTGTATAAGGTAAACATAGCTTAGAAAAGTAGCGTTGTAGAATTAGATATAGATAAAATTAATAAAAAAATTAAAAAAAAAAATGGCTTGAGGATCTGGTACAGCACAGGTTCATCCTTCAGATCCTCCCCCACCACTCTCACTAGAGCAAATACCCACGCAACACCAGCCCAGATCAAAGCATCCTGTGGCTGGGTCAGCAGCAGAACTATACGCACGCATACTCATGCAGAAGACATGCTGTGTGGGCACAGAGGCACTGTAGACAATGGAGCTGGCAATCTCTTTAGGTACGTATCTGCCATTCAAGTCATTAGAAGTTGCAAACTAAAGTTATCTGCCAAGCTTCTTTAAACTGAAGAAGTCCCCTTTGTTCTTCTCTTGGCTATTACCAGGAGTTGCAGTTGTCATTAAAGGTCACCCCTTCTCCATAACGCCGTCTGTCTTTGGAACAACCTGCCAACATAATCCATAGATATATGAAAAAGAAGTAATGATAAGCTTGCTACCAGCAAGTTAATTGATTGTACAAAGTATGTCTAAAGACAAAGGGAAACATTTAAAAATTCTTGTTTGTTCCTAAGTTGTACACTGTTCAGTGATTTTTAAAAATTTTTCCGCATCTATGACCCTGATTAATAAATGAATCATATTGTACAAATTCAGAAAGGTTTTCAGAATAAATGCCCTAAATAGTTCTTGTAATTATTGCTTTCCAGTTAATTATACTGCTTCTTCCAGTATAATTATTCACATTTCTACAAAGCTTTAATGAGTCCTTGTCTGCTTGCCTGAAATGTTTATGCTCTGTACTTCACTTACATAGAGCATACAAGCATCATTAGATCTGGGGAAACATTGAATGAGACAAATATTTTCTCAGCAAATTCTGAATATATAAAATTAGACCTGCATTGGTTATGACAGAGGCTATGATTACATGGCAGGGTTAGCATATTCTGGCCCTGCCTCTGATTTCTCCGTTATTTTTTGCAACTGAGAAGTTTGATCAAACATCCCATCCTTAACCCACCTCACCCCGCACTCACCCCATGGAGGACCAATCAGATGGCAGCCATGGAGTGGGAGCTTATGGGAAAGTATACACAACTGCTTATGGGAAGTATTGCTTCAAATTCCTGACAGCTGGTGGCCAATGGGATTGCAGGACAAGGCTGCCGGGATGTGTAGTGCAGCTGTGAGGGCAGTGTTTTTTAAACCGTGCTTTTTAGAAATTAAATGTTTCAACCGTTTCAAAGCTGGAGAGAGCGAACAGAGACACCTCCTCCGGTGTCCTGTGTGCTGGTGATTTGACCTAAAAGTTTGGAGCGAAGCTGGAATCACAGGCATTGTTCTCAGACTGCCTCCCTTCCCCTCCCCCTCTGAAAAAACCCCTCAACTTCTCAATTAACCCCTTTCCCAACCATGTGTGCCGCAAAGCTGTAGGCAACAAACAGCTGAAACACATAGGCATCTTTCTTTGGAAGGTTTTAAAGGGTTTTTAAAAGTGAAACACGCTTTTAAAGAGCGAAGATCTGCTTAAGCGCACACCGCTAAATGAATTTTTTTTTTTAAATGGTGCCGACCCAAGTGTGCTCTCTAGTTTCCCCAACGGCTTGATTTCGCAAGAGAAAGTTCAGACATCAGGAATTGCGCAGTGAGAACAGTTCAATCCGTAAAGGTCAGCTTTTTTCCGGTGTCAAGAAAGTCAGCTGTGAGTATGGGCTGCCAATGACTGCAAAAAATGACTCAGACTGAGACAGGTGTTACTGTCTGAATTATCGTTTTAATCCATAAGTGAGAAGCAATGAAATCTGGTCAAATAGCCCATCTGAACTCAGCCTTAGAGTCCTATCATTGCAGAGTTATACTCTTCTAAGTCCATTGAAGCCTGTGGGTGTAGAGGGATGCAATTCTACCTAGGATCCCACTCACTAGGCAGTCTCACAGAAAGCCATGGGATTTAAGGTAGTCATGATAACCAACTTTCTCCACTGGTTTCCACAATGATGCATGATGTAATCCAAAACATGCTTACTTAGAACTAAGTCCTCCTGAGTGTAATGTGAATTGCAGAGCGGCAAGCAGAAAGCAGGGGGTGAAATGGCTTGGAGCCATTCTGCTTCCCGCAAAAAGCAGAGGGGAGCAGAAAGCAGGGGTTTAAACTTCAAATGGCTCACAAACCGATATGAGCCAGGTTGGTTTGCAGAAATTCAGTTTATGCCCATTCCTAGTCTGGATGCAGTTTTGGCGTGGATTCAGGATAATAAACTGAAGCTCAGTCCCAACAAGACAGAGGTGTTATTAGTGGGTGGAAGGTCGGACCCAGGATTTAAAGTATCATCCATTGTAGATGGGGTTGCACTCCCCTTGAAAGATTAAGACCATAGTTGGTGGGTTGGACCTAGCCCTCCTGCGGGATAAGCAGGTGGCAGCTGTGGCCAGGAGTTCCTTTTAGCAGCTTCAACTGGTTAGCCAGCTATAGCTCTTTCTGGGCAGGACAGATCTGGCCACAGTGTTGCATGCTTTGGTTACATCTGGATTAGATTACTGCAGTGTACTTTGTGTGGATCTGACCTTGACAATTATTTTGAAATTTCAACTGCTGTGGAATGCTGCAGCCAGGAGGTTGACCAGAGTGGGTTATAGGAACCATGTTGCTCCAATCTTGACCCATCTATACTGGCTTCACTTTGCTTCTGGGCACAATTCAACATGTTGTTGCTCTTCAGCATACCTAAAGGACACCGTACTCCCATATGGACCTGCTTGGGGCCAACATTCCTAAAGGACACCGTACTCCCATATGGACCTGCCTGACCACTACAATCATCTTTGGGGGCCCTGCTTTGGGGGGCCCTGCGTTCTGAGATGAGGTAGGTGGCAACCTGGGAGAGGGCCTTCTCTGTTGTGGCATCCATACTCTAGAATTCTCTCCTCAGGGAGCTTTATCTGTCCTTTGCTGTCACCATCTTCCGCCTGTGGGCAAAGACTTCCATTTCGTTTGGCATTCCCTCAGTGTTTTTATGTCTTTGTACATATTTAAGCTCTATCTTTAATTATTTTAATGATGAGAGTGTTTGGGGGGCCGGAGTGGCTACTAATGGTTTTTAAATGTGATGTTATTATTATGTATGTTTTAGATTGTTAGCCACGTTAGGAGGACAGGAAGGCAGGAAATACATTGGAAGGAAGGAAGGAAGGAAGGAAGGAAGGAAGGAAGGAAGGAAGGAAGGAAGGAAGGAAGGAAGGAAGGAAGGAAGATGCCCATTGTATTCTACAACAAACAGCTTCGGTCTGATTCTGTCCTGATGTGTACTGACTTCAATTAGAGAAGCCCTCCCATCATTGGTTACAGTTTAATACCTTCCAGTGGCTTTTCTTGGCAAGGAGAACATCTTGGCAAGAGAGAGAAACAGTAATGATGGTGCTTGGCTGCTATTTAACTGAAAGGAGCCAACTGCAATTTGTACTTAGCGGGGATTACTTTTCCTTGGAAAAGTACTAACTGTAATGAACAGTTCGATTGTGAAAAGTTTTCCTGCTAACTTTTAATTCTCTTCATGACCTTCCAATTTGAACAGAATGCCTCTGAGCATCTAAAGTTTTTTCCGTGCTGCAATTTGAAGTTAAGAATTTAAATTTGATTTTTTTTCCCCACTGAAAATTAAACCTCACAAGAATGACAGTAATGATTATTTCTCAGACCTGATGCAAACACCTCTCTAACAACAGTGCTGAAGTGGAAATGCGTCACCCTTCAAAATGCCAAAAGTGCTGGAAAATGCAGGGCCCTTTAAACGCACACCACAATGAAGCTACTTCCGCAGGCAGACTGTAATTGCAGCTTGGCACCATCAGAGAATTTTTAATAAACTCTGGCTTTGCTTTGGGCACTAGCCAAAATAGTTCTGGACAGTGGTTGGCAGTGGTTACAGGAAGGCCAAAGAGAGCTATAAGTAAAGGGCCAATGAATCAGGAGGGAGCAGAAATGCCACCACCTATTTTAATCCCATCACTTCTACCCTTCTCACAGTAGCTCAGGTATCCCACCCAATTGTGTATTTCCCTTCCTTTGCCCACCTGCATAATCACCCAGCTCTCCCCAACACTTGCACAATTTTCCATTTAGTTCCTCTCCCATTTAAGAGGAAGTTCCCCTAAATTTGCTCCTCACACATTCATCCACCCCTTTCCAAGAGTCCTTTTCCAAACCCCACCCCCACCACTACCTTGTCGACTTTCCTTTTTCTCCCCTCTTTTTACTTATCTGTTCAATGTCCCAGTACTTCCCTGGTCACCTACACAACTGCTCCTTCATTTCTCCCTCCCCTCAGCCATCTGTCTAGTTTTCCCTTCCTCAGTCTGATCACCTACTGTTCGCTTCCTCCCCTCCCCCCCTTTTCCTCTAGCACCATGAATTATTCTGCTGTTTACTTTGGCAGCAGTGTGACCCACAAGTTGTTTCATTTTCATATTTTTCTGAAAACATTTGCCCTACCCTTGGGTGGTACTGTCCCTTGAAGATTTCTTTAAGAGCCAGTTTGGTGTAGTGGTTAAGTGCACGGACTCTAATCTGTAATCTGGGAGAACCGGGTTTGATTCCCCACTCCTCCACTTGCACCTGGCTGGATGACCTTGGGCAAGCCATAGCTCTGTACCAGCTGTTCCCTCAAGGACAGCTTGGGAAAGAGCTCTCTCAGCCCCACCTACCTCACAGGGTGTCTGTTGTGGGGAGGGGAAGGGAAAAGCCACTCTGAGACTCCCTTGGGGAGTGGAGGGCGGGGTATAAATCCAATCTCTTCTTCTTCTGCACAATGGGGCATCACCCACCACTATTTGACACTGGCTGCCGTTTGTGACCATAGATAGCTGAGTAAATAATCATCGCCTCATGTCAGAGAGGAATCTAGAAGCAGCTGACATAAAATCCATATCAGTTTCCTGAAGCCAACTGAACTACTTTAAATTTTACAATCACACGAGAAACATCTTTTTAAAACAACAACAACAAATGCTCAATTTTTTAAAAAAAACCCAAATGCAACTCAATATCATGCATTTTTGCAAGCTCCACTATTTGTAGCACTTCTTTCCATGTTCCTATGAACTCGCACAGCTTTAAAAACTGTGTAGTAGCATATGCTCCATAGCTTTCCAGAGAAGAGTTGTGTCTCATCTAATGCAGTTGGACTAGCTTTTTAACTTGGACTAATGCAGTTGGGCTAGCTTTTTAACACTTACCCCCTTGCTGTAATGGGAGTGTTCTTATGTGTGCCGGTTGCCTGGTAGGACGTCCATAGCAGGTAACCCAGAAATCAGGGCAGCAGTCGATAGAAGCAGAGGAGCCCGAAGTACAGAAGGCATCACAGTAGCAGGTGGCATTTCTGGCATTATACTGAAAGCTGCAGCCATCATCCCTGTCTGGGCAGCAGCCTCGTACTCCACAGTAACCTCCCCTGGATACTGTCCTTTTAGGTCTCCCTCTTGTAGAATTACTGCCATCTTCACCAGGATAGTCTTTTAGCAGAAAATTATGTCTGGAGACAAATTGCTCTTTTATGCAACCCACCACAGCAAAGTAACATAAGATCAAAACCTGGGTCTTGAACCACATTCTTAAATATCCAGCAGATGACTTCCAGGTTTTCTATACGGGATTTTACATATTATGGAATGGAAATTTTACCCCCCAAAAATATATGCATCTGCCCACTGTTGCCGCTAAAAGCCTTCATGATTCAGAAAGCAGTCAGAACACAAACTGGAAAAAATAACATTCTCTGTGAATGTGGAAAACAGTTGTACGTTAAACATTAGTCAGAGATGCTATAAAATGCCTTGTTTGTGTAAGATTAAAAAACCACCCTCATGCATTTGTGAACACAGAGTACAAGCCTGCTCTTAATGAAAACGAGCAGAAGTCTTTTAAAGCCATTGAAGCTAAACAACTAAGGTCATGTGAAGAGGTACTATGAATCATCTTTCTGGGAATAAACCAGCTTGGCTCTGTCAACACTAGAAACAGAGGCACAGAACCCATTTAGCACAAGGGGAGAAGGGGATGGAAAACTGGGCAGATGGCCAAAGGAAGGCTAGTGAATCTTCCTTACCCACAGTATCCGGCTATACCACCAAAACCATATCTCTGAGAGTCAATGGCAACAGCATGGAAGTGCACAGTGTGTGTATATGTGTGTGTATGCAGGTCTATAGTGGGAGGAGAAAATCTTCTCATAGCCCTCTGCTTTCAGCTGGTGGAAGCAGAAAAGATAGGAATACTACCAGAATCTTTTGCCCTTTCAGGTGCGTATCTAGGGAAGACTGGTACTGGGGGCATTGCCTATTGCAGGGGTTCCCAGTGCAATGCCTGTGGGTGCCATGATGCTCACTGACACATTTTCCGGTGTCTACCTAGCATCTTTAGAAAGCCGGCCAAGCCAGGTGGAGCTTTTGTTCAACAAGGCTTATGACTGACTATTGGTGATTTGACTGGCTGTGCAGATTTTTTTAAAAGTTGCTTCCGTAGCCGCTGCCCCCACAGCACAAGAATCTCCACTGTGTGGCTGAAGGTAAGATGCAGCAGCCATTTTGTGGCTCGCCCCGCCTTCTACAGCAGCCATTTTGTGGCTGCACCCACCACCATCTCTCAGAATTCCAAAAGCGCCTACAGACCCAAAAAGGTTGAGAACCCCCCTTCTACTAAGAGAGTCCCATCTTGAAATACATAGAATTCTTGGTAGTTTCTTCTTGTCTGGCTGGAAAATATGCTACTTCAGTTTGAAAGAAGGAACATACTTTTGAGGGTATCAGTCCTTTGACTGGACCTCACGAAGATTCTGTTAGCTCTAGGCTCTGCATTTTTCTGAATTATTCCCCCCCCCCCCCGAGAAGTAGACTCGTATCAATGCACTGAATGAGCGCATGGCATAAACTTTCCTTACCATGTATTTTCACCATTCTTTTCCTTTTGCAACTAAGAATTTTAAGGTCAGACCTACATAGATTCTTTTGTGTTTTGCCTCTGGCCCCACCTGTTTCCAGGCCAAACTTAGGCTTCACATGTACACAAGCTGAGGGCTCAGGTCATATGCCAAACTAGTTGGAAGCATGTCAGAGCCCCTATTGGTCACAACTTCTATGCTTAGCAGCTGAAGCAACCCACACTGACCCTTAGAGCAGCCATTTTTTTTAAAGGCAACCAGGTGCATTCGGCAGTATCCAATCCAGTGTTTGTACCCCAACACCTATGCAAGATTGCAAGACCTCGCCATACAAATATCTCAAGGGCAATATAGAAAATAAGAGAACCCAACAGCAAAAATGTAAAAACTATAAAATCAACAGCAACTTTTTAAAAAGCCTAAAAGAAGACTGTAGCCATAAATTAACCGAACAGCAGAGAGCTTCAGCCATATGAGAACACAATAGCAGCCAAATCATGTAGGGAGCAGCTAAATGAGTTAAAGCAGCTTCAAATTAAAAGACTTGATAAACTTAAGAAGGCAGCATGACTCAACAGAATAGCATCTCTCGGAAAGTGGTGTAGTCAGACACTTGATAAAACCCATGGGAGTAAAAAGAACTGCCAGGGCTCCGCTCTTGTACTGTGCAGGGCATCTGCTTGGGGGTTATCAATTTATGGAGTCAGAGGACCACTGAGCTATACTTGCATATGTTCACATATGGTTGCGTTCAGACGGCGTGCTGGAGCCGGCTGGAGTCGGCTCAAAACGCCCCGATCCAGACCATTGCGATCACACTCACTCTTTGAAAACACTCTTTGAAGCACATTCAAGCGGCTCCCCGGTGTCTATGTGGGAGCGTGTGTCGGGCTTTTTAAAAAAAATTTGCCGCTTGCGCATGCGCATAAGCAAGCATCTGAAAATACAGTCTTGCACATGCTCATAAGCAGGAGAGCAAAGCCTCTCAGTTTACACAAGGACCGTGACTTCCCCGCCCTGAAAGAACATGGCCCTTTAAACTTTCCCCCCCGAAACTGGCTTCCTTGGGATTCCGAAGGCAGAAATAGTGGCTATTAAAAAAAATAATACGGAAACGCGGAGAAGTGCTTATGCGCATATCACCGACGCACAAAAAAAATGGCAGGCAAAAAGCAGAATCCAGAGGTTTCCATGGGGGGGAGGTGTTAAAGACTGGGAAGTGGCTCGACAATGGCTCCGCAATCACACAGCGGAAAACGCAGCTTGAGCCAAAAGAGCATGAGAGAAACCACCTCGGGACCTGGTCTCAAAAATGCAACACTTCACTCCAGAATTTGATACGGTAAGTGATGGCTGGGGATGGGAGGCAGCTGCGGCTGTCTGATTGTGCATATTTGATCTGTTTCGAAGCATTTCAAAATGGCTCAAATGTGCGTGTCTGAATGCACCCATAGAAGCACTACCTATGAGATTTGGTGTTTCCAGCAGGGGTGTGTGTGTGAATACAACCACCATATCTAAGCATGTTACCAGAAATAAGATAATCAGCAATAATGCTCAGTGGTTCAGTTCTCAAGCTGCCCTCTAGATGTGATCTGATGACGATCCAGCAAACTGTACCTGAATACCGTGGGTAATCCATGTTATTTCCCCTTGATGGTGATGGAAAGTGCCATCAAGTCCCAGCTGACTTATGGCGACCCCATAGAGTTTTCCAGGCAAGAGATGTTCAGAGGTGGTTTGCCGTTGCTTGCCTCCATGTCATGACCCTGGTATTCCTTGGAGGTCTAGCCTGCTTAGCTTCTGAGATCTGGCAAAATCAGGCTACCCAGGTAAGGGTTACTTCCCCTTTATATTATTATTTATATTATTATTTTAAAACAGGAAGTTTAGGTATAGAGTTGCCATTTTTCCCCTGGCCACCAGCAGGAGATGGGGTAGGGTTGCTAGATCCAAGTTGGGAAACACCTAGAGATATGAAGATGGAGCCTGGGGAGGACAGAGACCTCATCGGGGTACAATGCCATAAACTCCACCCTCCAAAACATCCATTTTCTCCAGGAGAACTGATCTCTGTAGTCTGGAGATGAGCTGTAATTCTGGGGGAACCCAGGTCCCACCTGGAGGCTGGCATCTCTAAGTTTGGGGGAATGGCTCTGATCAGCCTGCACCCAGGGAGCAAAGGTCATAGAGCATGGGCAGTTATTGAAGTTGCTCTTGTATGTCCAACTTTAAGAGCCTCTCAATCAAGAGCAGGTGTAGAGCCTGACTTGAGTGAACTGTTCTTCGCTGATATGTGGTAGGGCTCCTTTAATGAGATATATAGGGGTTTTCAAAGTTGTTGGTTTTATAGTGTAGGTGCATCTCAGTTTTTTGTTTTGTTCTTTTTTAGTTAAGAAAACTATTAGTTTAGTTAGTTTTGTTTGTTTTTTTAGTTTAGAGAAGTCAGTCTTGCCTAAAGCAGCTGCAGGAGAAGGAAGGCTTGGGACTTGATCACCGGGAACTGCTAATTTTCTCTGCTAGGCCCAAGCCAAAGAAAGAGCATCAAGCAATTAGCAGCAGCAAGAGGTTACTGCAAAGTTTAAAGGGGGAGAAAAAGCCCTGTAAATCCATCTGCAGATACTCTGGATTCCCCTTCCCTTTTTTTCCCTTTTCCTTATTGGGTAGATTTTGTCTCTTGTTCAGAGTACCCTTTTCGAAGGGTACTGATAGGGTTGCCATCTTCAGGAAATTCTGGTAGAAGGCTGACATTTGGGGAGGGACCTCAGCAGGGTGAAATGCCATAGGGTCCAGCCTCCAAAGCATCCATTTTCTCCAGAGAAACTGATCACTGTAGTTTGGAGATCAGTTGTAATTCCAGAAGATCTCCAGGCCCCACCTGGAGGTTGGCAAACAGGTACTGGTGATACAGTTGTGACAGACTGAACTTTAAAATCTCAGAAGTGCTGTATAAATATGCAATGGTCTGTGAAAACTTAATTCTCCAGCACCAGAGAGCCTCAAGTGACAAGCTGCTCCAAGGAATTTGATTGGTTAGCATCAATTGCTCAAGGAAAGGATTTAGAACTGAATGCCGAGGAGAAATTAGTCTGAATTCAGCCTTGCCTGAGAAGAGTCTAGTACTGACTGAGTCTAGCCGTGACTGAGAAGGTTTTAGTACTGACAGGGTTTGTGAGCTGAGAGCAGTTTAACACAGACAGAGAACTGGGAAGGTTGGCAGGAGGAGTGAGTAGTTAGGTGAAGACTCCCATTCAGGCCAAGAAAAGAGGATAGATCTTCTAGTGAGAGAAGAAATTCCTTACCCAGTTGGAAAAGGGAGATAGCTCTGAGGAGTGGCATGATCCCTGGCCAGATGTGTTTAGAAACTGCCAATTGAAATCTGAAGAGTCAGTAAACCTCCAAAAGAGTAGTGGTGTGTTTACTGAAGGAGTCTGAGTACTGGACAGAGTATCCCTGCCTTCTAGAAATCAGAAAAGTGACATATGCTCAAGATAGTATACTGGAGTGTTTAGGAAACACTAAAACAAAAGCCTTTCATCTTAAAGATTCTAAGTCAAGTGCGAAAAGCTTAAGAAACTCTCAATTGCCTGAAACATATGGACTTCAGTCTGTGCTTATATTGATTTATCTGAGAAATTTTACCCCTGGTTTCACCTGACATTTCCCCTCTACACTGAATAAAATGTTTTTGCTATTTTTGAACTTTTAAAAGTCTCTTGATTGCCATTTCAGTAGCTTATTAAAGAGGGAGACTTTGTCACTTCCCTCTAGTTTCAGTTTTTCTTTCCCCTTCTGACTGAGCAGCCCTTTGAATTCTATTTTCTTCTTTTCTGAAGAACTAAGGTGGTCCTGCCCTGTCACAGTATGATATTTTGCTGCTGGGAGGAAAGTGGACTAGGTCATTATAGTTGTATTTGTAACATTGCTATGAACCAAGTGTGTTACCAGAACTTCTGTGTTGTTATGCTTGCGGTTGTAAGCTGTTACGTTTTAGGTTTAGGATAAAATGTTACTTCAAAAAAAACATACTATTTTGGATTTTTTTTTTCCTGAAGCAACTTATTTGTTGCCTGACAAGCCACCAAGGCACTGTCATTCTTGACGAACTATCTCCAGTGGGACAATTTAGGAGAGAGATTTATGTTGCCAGGACTTTGCTGGGTTATACTTGCCTACATTCTTGTTTATACAAAGCAGCCTATTGCTACATGTCCTTATACTGCTTCTTGCAGATTTCCCCCTGTTGACCACTGTTGCCACCTTCCTCCCTGTCTTTTGTTGACCATATTCTTTAAGGATATAAACATTTATATTTAGGGTTGCAAGACCTGGCAACTAGTGGGAGGTTGGGGGGAGGGGACGTGGAGGGCACAACATTTTGTGCACCACTACATTACTTCTGGGGAAAATCAAGAAGTGACATAGGGTAGTTCTAGGAATCTCTGCAACCTCTGTGGTAAGCATAGAGTTTCTGGCAATTCGTAGAGCTATGCTATGTCACTTATGGGTTATCCCTGAAAGGTGATGTTGCACAAGATGTTTACTTTTAAAAAAAAATCTCCTGCAACTGATTGGAGGAGCAGCAAGCAAGGACAGTTGCTGGTGGGACACTGCCTGCCATAGCGGGCGGTCTGGCAGCCCTATGTTACATTTCATGCTGAGCGATTTACAGATGTGAGCAGTGTTCCTCTAAGCTGAGTAAGTGTGAACTAGCTCACAGTTTTTTAGCCTCCAGCTCACAGATTTTTTCTCTCAGCTCAGGAAGGATGGCTCCAGAGCAAACTAATTTATGCAGTGGCCAAATCACTCGCTCACAACTTTAATGCCAGTAACTCACAAAGTAGAATTTTTGCTCACAAGACTCTACAGCAGAAAGGAAGCATTGGATGTGAGGCGACTTTCTTTTGAGTACCGCTACCTTACCTGGTATCCATTAACAGGAAATGCAGGCAAACTCTCCAAATCAGGAATTATCTGGGTACATATGATTTCTTAATACTATGCCAGGCTGTCAGTGTTCATCATTATAGAATACTGTTAAGTGTTTATCATTATAATGTTTATCATTGTAGTGTTAATCAAGATACTTGTCCGTGTTTAGCATTATAAAACTGTACACCAGTATAAGGTTATTCATACAAAGCTGAATCCTACATTTCAGCCCCCATGTGAAAACAGACTAAAGGTGAGGAATAGACATATCCCATTTTTAGTAATCCAGATGCCATCAGTTTGATTCCAATCTGTGCTTTTGAATGCACAAATTACCACAAATACAAATATAGCAATAAGATAGTGACATGTACAAGTATTTCAAGAGAAACTGGGCTTTACTATCTGCTCGTTATTAAAACCACTTGTGCCTGGGAAAATATATATTAAGCCCTGAGGGAACAACAAAACAGCTTATTAAGACCATTTCCTCATCTCAGCAGGAAGCATAGTCTTTAGCAAAAAAGCACAGAAGTAGTTTCATAATTCATGATGATGCAGAAAATAGATGGATTCCCCCTCCCCCATGTCATTAACTGTTGAACACTACTATTTTCCCAAGTCTGTATGCAGTCCTCAGTCCTTCTTTCCTATTTACTGCAGTCCAGAAGCAAGCAAGTCTAATCAATCTTTAACTGCAGTCCGCTTCAACCATACAGCACCTGCAACCTTATTCTGAGCAAAGCAGGTAAAACATATACTCTGCATGCAGAAGATCCCATGTTTGCTCCCCTACACCTTCAAATAAAGAATCTAAAATCAGAGTAAACAGCATTGACCTAGGATGCTGTTAGCCAAATTGCCTTGATTTGTTATTAATATTGGGGAATTACTGATCATTAAATAAAACGAGTCACTGCCAATTTATACAGAGGTCCTGCCCCTTCTAGATAAACCAGAAAGTAAGCAAGGAGACTAGTTTCAGCAATAAAGTGATTTCTTTACAGAAGGAATTGCTTCTCATACAAACAATACAGATTTGATCACACACAGAGCCTCAGAAATATAGACAGAGCAAAGACATTTGCATTAGCAGGAAATTTTTGGTATCCGTCGAGGGCAATAATTACCTGTCCAGTGTGTTGGTGTGGTCCTGCTGGAAAAATAAGGGAAGGCTGGGAGGGAGGGAGGGAGGGAGGGGCATGTGTCCTGAAGCAGCAGCAACACGTATTAGACTCTGGCTGTGCAACCAAGAGTCATGGAGGTAAGGTAGGATAAAGGGTAGTGAAGGCAAGAGAGAGAGAACAAGTTGCTGTGTGTCCTCTTTTATTAGGGGGGCTCTGGGGGAGGGCTTGGCCAGACACCTCCCCTGAGACCACCTGAGACCACCTCAGATGCCATTAAGCACATGTTCTCCTCCTTGTCGCAGGCAACCCCCTCCTCCTCCAACATTCCTTGTTCCAGAGCAATAAAAGGATTATTCCTGCTTCCACTTAGACAATGGACTTGGTCACCTTGAAACTGGTTTTGGCTGCTCAGAGAGATTAAACCCATCAAGCAAGACAAAGACTCTAGCTGATGAGTCATCTCCCTCCTGCCAGGTATCTGACACCACTAGGTAGAATTTAACATGCCCAACCCCCTTCAGCCCTTCTCTGAGTGGACAGGACTTTTAGGGCGGACAATCCAAGAGGTGGTCCGGAACATTTGAGCAGAGTTCTGCAGCCGTTGCACATTTACACTTCTTTGCACATATAGTTAAGAATTTTTTTAAACGGCAGCCGTTCAGGATGGTCTGGAGTCAGACCATCCCGATGGGCTGATTGCACACTGGAACAACCAGACGGGGGAAAGTCCACCATTGGCCTGTCGGCAAACTACTTCCAGCAATATCTTTAAAGTGCAGCTCCCTGGTGGGGATCCACGGGCTGATCACGGAAGCGGGACATTTCCCAGGTGTCACTGTCTGGACGTTCCCTTTATATCTGCCAGGCACTCATGCCTGGGTTGGAGCTAAAGAGCCATCTGATTGTGATCCTAGATAGACAAATGGTCTTATTTGGTATAAGACAACTTCAGATTTTCAAAAACGTTCCTTCATAACCCCTGTAATGGTAATAAGAGAGAAACGGTGTCCTTCCTGGGAAACTCCTTCAGATCAAGGGTTCTTTGTTTCCTGGAAAACACCCTGGTAACCAGCTGCCACCACTCAGGGTCTTCTGAGAACTTCTAGACTGACCTACTGAGAAGGTAGTCTTCCAGCTCAGTACCAGAGGAATAACAAAGTGACAGGGTAGAAACCCTAGAAAATACCTTATAACCAGCCTGGTAGCATCTGTGCAGATGGGGGAAGAGAATAAGAGAAATATCCAGGAGAAATAAACTGTACTAAGTGAAGCCCCCCCCCCAAAAAAAGGAAGTATTTTTTAAAGGTTCATTATAAAAGAGGGGGGGGAGTGTCACCCTGGCACTGATGACGCAATGACGTCACTTCCGGAAGTGCCATCAGTGTGTCACCGATGTCCCCATCCACCCCTGGAATGCTCCCCAAATCTCCCCACTGGCAGGAGGAAAGCACCTGGGAACTCTAAGGGCGGGGTATAAATCCAACTCTTCTTCTTCTTCCCACCTCCCGCCATCCATCCATCCATGACTGGATCTTCTGTGGTTTAAAAAAAACACAAGTAAAGCCCCATTGGGGAGGAAGTCTAGCTTTGGGTCATGGCATGGGCAAAAAGAAAGCTGCTTTCCTTTCCCTGCACCGTTTCTCCAATCATAATTCTCTCAGATTTTAAGGGGAAGGGGAATTTGCTTGGAGAAAATGGCATGGCCAGTCTACTTCTGTATTTCTCATCAGATGAGTTTGTTCCCAGTAACTGCATTGAGCATAGTTTTCAAATGGTAGACCTATTGTGCATCTTCCAAATCATATTTAGTCTGGCATTTAGAACCTTAGAATCCTCAGATTTTTGTTCAGAATTCTACTGGGAGGAGGGAAAACCTTCCAACCCTCTGCATCTTCCTAAAATCATGGTAGCAGCATTATGAATCTCATATTACAAGTTAATGGCCATGTTAAATGTCCATTAAACTCACATTCTGTTCAAATTAAATCTAATTATTTTATGAGTCCTAAGAGTGTATTACATTGGTTTTACTGTTTGAGCTATTGCCATCAAGTGTTAGGAAGTGTTCATTGAATCCACCAAGCACCTCAGAGCTCAGACCCCAAGATTTTTTTTTTTTAAGATTTTTATTCAAGTTTCCATCTTTTCCAGCATATGCACATCTTTTAACATACATTATCTTTAACATAGAGTAAACAACCAGTGCTTTAACTTCTCTTCAGCCCATTCCCTTATCTTACATTGTATCTATTGTCGTACCAATCATAAAACTGTTTCCATGTTCTAGTAAATACACATTCCTGTTTGTTATTTAACTTTATTGTCAAATTGTCCATTTCGGCTACCTCATACATTTTTTTTATGTATTCCTCCAAAGTGGGAGTTTTTTCCATTTTCCAATATTTTGCAAATAGTAAACGTGCCGCTGTGATACCATGTATAGTCAGTTTCTTATGTTTCTTTACCATTCCTTCTGGTATGATGTTCAATAAGTATAGTTCAGGTTTCAACGGGATTTCAATCAACATTATGTCTTGAAGTGTTTTTTGGATCATCTGCCAAAAAGTCTTTGCTTTTACGCATGTCCACCACATGTGGTAGTATGAGCCTGTATTTATTTTACATTTCCAACATATATTTACGTTTTTGTTGGAATATTTGGAAAGCCTCTCTGGCGGGATGTGCCACCTATAAAACATTTTCCATACATTTTCTTTGTAAGTACAAGCTCTTGTAATTTTAAAACTTTCTTTCCATATTTTGGACTAACTATCCAAACTTATATTATGGCCTATATCTCGAGCCCAAGTAACCATGTTGGGTTTCACCCACTCATTTTGCATTTCATATTCCAACAGATAATCGTATATCTTCTTAATTATCTTATCTTCCGGTATTAACCATACCTTATCTAGCTCTGTATAGTCTTTGCTAAAACCCTGTTTTTTATCGATGTTGTATCTCGACTTCAGTTGGTTAAGTTCCCACCATGTTAGATTTAATCCTTGTTCCCACAATTTTTCGTTTGATTTAAGCTCTAATTTGGCATCTAAAAGTTCTCCATAACTTATCTTTTTTTCCTGCATTATCAGTGTAGGCTTTATGAAAGCCTAGACCCCAAGATTTGTAAACTGAAGTATGGCCCAGGACCCTCACTCTTGTGTTGGGAGTCAAGAGATATATCTACAGTTGGGCAATCCTGCCATTATTTATCAGTTCCCAGAGAGACTGACTGACCGTATATCAACAGGTCCGTAATGGATTTGACCAGGATGGTGAGAACTTTAGTGTGAATATAAATGTCAGGCAGACTTACTTTGAACTTCATGCTTGCATGCAAATTGAATCCCAGAGTGGATTGTCTTAATATTGTTGTTTGAAGTCCAGCTTGAGGACTGTGCCAAATAACATTGCAGCTACAGCTGCCAACCTCCAGGAGGGGCCCAGAATTTCCACAAAATTGCAATTGATCTGCAGACCTCAGGGGTCAGTTCTCATAGAGGAGAAGGCACCATCAGAGGGTGGACTTTCGGGCATCCTATCCCGGCTAGCTCCCTCTCCTTCCCAAACTTCGGCCTTCCCAGGCATCTCCACCAAATCTCCAGATATTTCTGGACCCGGAGTTGGCAACCTTGATTGCAGCTGCTTGTACTACAGGGTCATGACTCAGTCTGGTCTTTCCTGCCTTTTCTTTTTGTTCTCTGTGCAAACACTGTGTGCCAAGGACACTGTGCTGCAAAAAGGTCTGAGATACATCCCTTTAAGTAGTTTTTAAAAGTCCCCCCTGCAACAGATCTGGGAAAAAGGAAATAGACTACGACTCCCATGAGGCCATGCAAGACCAGGGGTCATTTCACAGAAAAAGAGGTGCAGGAGCTCATTAGCATGACTTATTTGCGTATGCTACACCTCCTGACATCACCGGAAGTGCATCAGAAGGCAGCACCCACCGCTCAGGCTCCACCCCAAAAATCTCCAGGTATTCCCCAACTCAGAGCTGGCGAGCCAACTTTCCACTTGGACTAAAGACACTTTAGGTTTCCTTTGCTCTTGCAGGGAAGCTACCCTACAAGAAGCATAAAAATACAGATCAAGTTAGTATGCTTTTGCTTTTTCCACAGCGCATCACCATATGTGCCCGCTTTTGGGCTTGTTACTCCCGGAATGGCATTCCTGCTCGAAATGATCCCTGTGCAAGACTATGTATGTCCAGATGTATATAGATCCAGAACCAGATTAATGGACAGAGGCACGCCAAAGGAGCAAATCTCAGCACAAAATGTACATGATTTTCTTTTCCTTTTAACAATATACCTTTTTAATTGGAGCAGCAGCAGCATTGCCAGATGCAATGCTGGTATTGGGGACCTAGCAGCTGTGACTAAACAAACACATTTGAGATAAAAACAGCCTATCATGAGCAGGCTAGGAGCTAAACTAATTGTTAATCATGTATCCATGTACTTAACCACCAATGATGATCACACTATCCCCATGGAATTTTTGTTCCTACAAGCATACAAAGGAAGTTAGAAAACAGGGGAGCTAAAGATCATGACATTACTGTGTCGTTTCTCTCCTCTTTCTCACCGCTGTGGTCACACAAGCAGTTTGCTGTGATACAGGAGCAGGGGTCATTTCGTAGAAAAAGAGGTGCAGGAGCTCATTAGCATAACTCATTTGCATAACTCATTTGCATATGCCACACCCCCTAACATACAGGAAGTGTGTCAGAAGGCAACACCCACCCCTCAGGCTCCACTCCACAGGTGAGTGAAACTGACCTGCTCTTCCTCCATTCCCTTCCCCATCCAATACTTTGTGCAATAAAAATAAGCGTAAAGAACACACCCTCATTCTCTTCCTGCTCCCTTGAAACCACCAGGTTTCAAGTAGACTTGAGATACCCAGGACACATGCACCACCCATCCCTTTCCCTTCCCCTCCCCCTCCCCACAATAAGACACCCTGTGAGGTAGGTGGGGCTGAGAGAGGTCTTTTGAGAACTACTCATGAGAGAACAGCTCTGAGAGAACTTGTGACTGGCCCAAGGTCACACCAGCAGCTGCATGTGGAGGAGTGGGGAATCAAACCCGGTTCTCCCAGATTAGAGTCCAACTCCTGACCACTACACCAAACTGATGGGGTGGAAGCTGCTGAAGCGTTGGTGAAATTTCTCCAGTACTTATGTGCCATGTGCCCAGATATATGCCACCTTGAACAAGTCTCTGGAAAAGCAGCACACAGTCATAAAAGGAACAATGATAAAATTATCAATATTAAAACAAAACATTAAAAACAATAAAGAACCTAGCAGGGCTTTCCCTGGGGCGCTGCGCCTCTGCACTGCTCGGGAAAGCCGAGGAGGGGGCGGGGCTTGGTCATGTGCCTGCCCCCTGGGCTCCTCACTCCCGGAGCTGCGCTCCTGTGCACTCCCGCTCCAACGGACCCCTGTACAGGAGCATTACCTTTGTGGATTTAACCAGCATGATCAGATGACAACATCTGGCTTCCATGCCCCAGTTGTTGGTACCCTGTGTTGCCCTGCTTTGGAAGTGGAGTAATCAGCCACTGGGGACAGTCCAGTATTAACAGATGCCAGCACTTCCACTCTGCTTTCCTGGACATCTGAACACTCGTGCCATATGCGCATGCACCTGCTTGCATTAAAAAAAAACCTGACTGGGCAGTGCGCTATGTGGTTGAGGTGTTGTAGTAATGTGAATGCCTGACCACCAGATGAGCGAATGGGGAAACCACCCCAGGGTGTGCTGTCAGGTTAGTCTGCCCCACAACCAATGCTCCCTCCAATCTGTAGAGTCTTGTGAGCAAAAATTCTACTTTGTGAGGTACTGGCATTAAAGCCATGAGCAAGCGATTTGGCTACTGCATAAATCAGTTTGCTCTGGAGCCATCCTTCCTGAGCTAAGAGAAAAATGTGTGAGCTGGAGGCTAAAGAATGGTGAGCTAGCTCACACTAACGCTGCTTAGAGGGAACACTGCCCACAACACTTTAAATTGGTGCAATTAGAGGTGTGCCCAGATCATGGCAAGCCTCCAGTGCACGCAGCTCACGTTTCTTGTTACATTCAGCAAAATTAGAAAAACCAGTAAACAAGTTGTTCACATTTCTAATTAAACCCTTGCTTTTAATGTAATTTATTTTCAAAATATCAATAGAACCCACATTTTTACTATTTTAGACTCAAATGCCTAACATTCAGATTATACACATGAGCATTTTTTTCATTTGCATGGTGTTTATCACAGAGAATGAAATACATTGATCTGAATTCGAGGAAAGTCAAGCTGAGCATGAAAACAGGAATCACTGTGGATGTGGCTCCAGCCAAGGATCAGTCCTTGTCAACAGTGCTGGTTTGCTGCTTGATCAAAGACCAAATTCAGGCTTCTTCCCTGCTCCAAAGTCTGCCCTTATGGACCTTCTGAACCCGACCGTTTGTTCTCTGGGTATGCCGTTTCTTGTCACTAGCAGTACTTGAGATTCAGTTGCTCTGATTTTAATGAAATATGCTTTCATATAACAAGTTGAGGACCTGGGACATTGGAAGCAATTTCAAATAGTGATAGTTGAAATGAAATAGTCTGCGGGTGAAAGCTGAAGCTTAAGATAGGTGGAAATCTGCTTAGCATATTAGGGAGAATAATGCGGCCCTTCCATTTCAGCACACCAATTTTCTGATACTGTCATGGGCGAAAAAATCCATAAATAATGTATGAAAAGGAGAAAATATCCTCAGTATTGGCATACACTTGCAGCAATCATTGTGAAAAATTTGAGACGGTCTTAAAAGTAAACACTGGTTTTATATGACTCAGACGAATGGCATATTAAATGCTATTACTAGGCAGCCAGCTTGGCTTCTGAGTCAGACAAGGACTCTCAAGGAGATCCATTTAAATTCTTCCTCCATCTTGAAGCTCACTGGGTGACATAAGAACATAAGAGGAGCCCTGCTGGATTGGACCAGTGGTCCACTTAGTCCAGCATCCAGTCTCACACAATGGCCAACCAGTTCCTCTGGAGGGCCAACAACAGAGCATAGAGGCTGAAGCTTTCCCTTAATGCTGTCTCCTGCCACTGGAATTCAGAGGATGGTTGCCTCTGAACTTGGAGGTTCCTCCATGAATCTATTTAATCTCCTTTTCAAGCTGTCTATGCCTATGGATATTGCTACATCCTCTGGCAGTGAATTCCACGTTTTAATCACTCGCTGTGTAAAGATTTCCTTTTGTCCATCCTGAGTCTACTGCCCGTCAGCTTCATTGGATGCCCTCAAGTTGCAGTATTTTAGAAGGGAAAGAAAGTTTTCTTTGTCAGCTCTCTTCACCTTGTGCAGAATTTTATAAACCTCTATCATGTGCCCCCTCCCGCAGTCATCTCTTTTCTAAACTGAAAAGTCCCAGACTCTTCAGTCTTTCCTCTTAGGGAACCTCCTAATCATCTTGGTTGCCCTCTTCTGTACGTTTTCCAGCTTTGCAATGTACCAAAACTATACACAGCATTCCAAATGAGTCTGCACCATAGATCTATATAGGAGTATTATAATATCAGCTGCTTTATTTTCAATCACTTTCCTAATAATCCCTAACACAGAGTTTCACCACTGCAGCGTACTGGGTTGACACTTTCACTGAGCCATCCACTATGACCCCAAGATTCCCCCCCCCCCCCCCAGTCTCAACAAGTTCAGACTCCAGTAGCCTATACTTGAAGTTGGGAATTTTTTTTGTCCCACTGCACATCACCTTACACTTACCAACACTGCACTTTATTTGCCACATTTTTGCCCACGCATCCAGTTTGCACAGATGTTCCTGGAGCTCTTCACAGTCAGCCATACCTTAAATAATTTTTGTGTCATATGTAAACTTTTCTACTACACTGCTTACCCCCTAGTTCCAGATCATTTAGGAATAAGTTAAATAGTACTTGCCCTAACACTGATCCTTGTGAGACCCCACAGCTTATTTCCCTCCATTGTGAGAACTGTCCATTTATTCCTACTCTTTGCTTCCTCTCATTTAACCAGCTTTTAATCCATAAGAGAACCCGTCCTCTTATCCCATGACTACTGAGTTTACTCAGGAGTCTTTGGTGACTTACCTTGTGATAATAATATCTGCTGAGTCACTTTTGTCTATATGCTTATTCATTTTCTCAAAGAACTCCTGGTGAGGCAGGACTTCCCTTTGCAGATTTTCCCTTAGCAGGCTTTGTCCCTCTTTGTGCCTAATAATTATATCTTTGATTAGTTTCTTCTAATTTGCCTGGGACAAACATTAGACCGACTGGCCTGTCGTTTCCTGGTTTCCCCCTGGATACCTTTTTTTAAAATGGTGTCACATTTGCTACTCTCCAGTCTTCTGGTACAGTGGCTGAATTTAGTGACAGGTTACATATACGGGTTAGTAGATCAACTATCTCAAGAACTCCTTTCTTTAAGAACTCCTGGGTGTATGCCATCAGGACCTGGAGACTTGTCATTTTTTAATTTCCCCAATAGGTCTAGAACGTCATCTCTGGTCACCTCAATTTGACTAAGTTCTTCAAATTCCCTTTCTGAAAATAGGGGCTGTGGTATGGGTACGTGCCCCACACTTTCCACAGTGAACACAGATGCAAAAAATTCATAGTCCTTCTCTGCCATCTCCCCTTAACAATCCCTTAAGGGTGCAACTGCTTCTCTGGCTGCTGTCTTGCTTTGTATATATTTAAAGGTATGTTTATTGTTTGTCGTAATGCCTTTAGCAACCTGCTCCTCAAATTCCTTTTTTGTGTGCTTAACTATTGACTTACATTTCTTTTGCTAGAGCCTGTGGTCTCTTCTGTTCCGTTCACTGAGGCAAATCTTTCATTTTTAAAAGATGCCTCTTTACTTTTTATAGCTTCCTTGACTTGTGTTGTTGATCACACAGGCCTTCCTCTAGACTTGGCAGTGCCTTTCCTAACCTGTGGGATGTATTCTGTCTGGGCTTCAATTAGTGTGGTTTTAAATAGTTTCCAACTACCCTCCAGGGATTTGTTTCTGTTTCACCTTCCTTTTTATTATTCCCTTCATTTTTGTGAAATTTCCTCTTTTGAAATCAAATGTTAACTTGGGCCAGTCATGCTCACTTAGCCTAATCTATCTGAGGATAAAACTGGGAATAAAGAATCATAAAAGGTGCCTTAAATGGGAGAAGGAGCAGCATAAACATGTAATTTACAGATTAATATTGAAACTAAAGTATCTCTACTTCCAGTAATCTGTCTGAAAATGCTTGTAAACAGGGATTCAGTTGGCATAACCTAAAAACATCAGTAGTATCAATAGTGTGTATTAGGACCAACCCAGTTTGCCACAGATTTTGAATAAACTTTCATACTTTCCAGGAAAAAAGCAAAATAAAAAAGGGGGGAGGAGAGGGAGGTATTGTTGAGAATGATGGGAAACTCCTCTCATTTGGCAGATTGCTGCAGTCTTCAGACAGAACAGGAAATTTTATGCAGACTGATTCCACATAATCATTTCACAAGAAGTGTTCTATACTATATTTCAACTTCATTCCTTTTCAAAATAGAAGTGGCTTTCTCAATGAAGCAGCTGTTTTACTTTGTGAAATACATTAGAAGTTTTCACACACTTTGGGAGATGGTTATCAACCTTTCCCGGGTTCATTTCAATTTGTGAGACGCGTGTGCTGCCATGCTTTCTGGTTGCTGTTTCAAAACAGTGGCCATGTACACTGCAATTAAAAGAGAGGCAGCAATCACAACACTTTTGTTCATTTTTGCATTGGATTTCATGCCAGCATTGTGCTGACTAGTAAGCATTCTCCACAACTGGCATCATAAAGTGTATCTGGAAAAGAAAAGCAATAGTGCATTAATGTGTGTTGCATATAATATTTTGGTCTACTTTACAAGGCTGTTGTAAAGATTACATAAGAAACCTTCATTGGACTTTAAAGGGTGTAACTCTGTTTTGGATTGAATTGTTAATCACAGGTTCTAGTATCTAAATAAGATGAAGGAAAATGTAGTCAGAATTAATACAAGAATTAATACAACAGGTGCTTGTAACATGTGGCTTCAAGGCCACTTATTAGCAATTTGAATGCAAATGAAGCAAGACTGATTTGAAGAAGAAAACAGAATACCTGTTGTAGTTCCTAGAACATCTCACAGTGGCAACATGTAGGTTTTTTAAAAGGGAGAAGGAAATTAAGTCAAATAAGGACACAGTGCCTAATTGACCTTGTGGAATTTGTTACTGTATGTTATAACAGCTGCTAAGTGTTATAACAGCTGCTAAGAAATCAACCCTGACTGTTCCCTGGAAGGCCAGATACTGAAACGCAAATATTCTGGCCACCAAATGAGAAGGGAGCACTCACTGGAGAAGACCCTGATGCTGGGAAAGATTGAAGCAGGGCTCATTTCGTAGCAGGAGCTCCTTTGCATATTAGGCCCCACACCCCTGATGTAGCCAGTCCTCCAAGAGCTTACAGTAGCCCCTGTAAGAAGAGCTCTGTAAGCTCTTGGAGGATTGGCTACTTTAGAGGTGTGTGGCCTAATATGCAAAGGAGCTCCTGCCACAAAATGAGCCCTGGATTGAAGGTCAAAGAAGAAGGGGACGGCAAAGGATGAGATGGTTAGACAGTGTTATCGATGCAACGAACATGAAATTAAGCAAACTCCAGAGCACGACGGAAGACAGAAGGGCCTGGCCTGATGTGGTCCATGGGGCTGCGAAGAGTCAGACTGATTTCACACCAGGCGCTACACACCAGTCTTCCCTTTGCCCCAATTGCAGGCTTCAATTTCTCACTACTTGCTGTGGGGTACATTTTGACCCGTGGCTTCACCCGATTTCCTCCAATTTCCTCCGCGGCTTCAGTGATCCTTAAAAAACAGGATCACTGAAGTCGCGGGGGAAATTGTGCAAAGCCATGGGTCAAAATGCGCCCCGCAGCAAATAGTGAGAAATTGAAGCACTCAATCGGGGCAAACGGAAGACTGACGGCAAAGCAGCGCCTGGTGAGAACTCAGTCTCGGACTCGACTGTGCGACTGAACAATAAGAACAAGTGTTTCATTTGGAGGGAAGATGTCATACTACAGCCTGATCTTATCAGAAGCTAAGCAGGGTCAGTACTTGGATGGGAGACCACCAAGGAAAACTCTACACTGAAAGGCAATGGCCAACCACCTCTTCTTCTCACTTGTCTTGAAAGCCCCTTGCTGGAGTCACCATAACTCTGTGGCAGCAACAGAGCACTGACATAGGTAAGAGTTTTATCAACACTTGGATGTTCGCCATGAGAAACAAAAGGGCAAATATCCAGGTACATTCACAATATAAGCCTCTCAGGTGCTGGAGACTAACAGCAGGACATGTGTATGCAAATATTATTTGTTGATGTTCTTGTCATGTTCTATATTAATTCGGTCTCATTTTCAAGTGGAAACACATTCCCAGCTAAGATTTTTCTTGTCCATCCAATTGCAATGATTTTTTTTTGTTAGGGATTGTACCTCTTGCCCAACGGATCCTGCTTGTCACATACTGTCACATACACAGGAGAACAGGTCCCTGTTTTATAGGCAAGAGAGGGCAAATCATATATGATTTGGGCTCATTCTCAATGGAAACCACAAGCAATAAAACTTGTTGACTGGGACTGCCTTCCTCTCTCACTATAGGTTGTGATCACATGCACAGTTAGCCCTGACATAGGTGCGAATGCCGGGCAGATTAAAGGAGCGTGATCAGACGACATCTGGGAAGCGCCCTGCAGCTATCAGCAACCCATTTTGCTCCACCACAGAAGTGGAGTTAAAAGACACCTTGGAAAGTCCTGTAGCAAATGGGTTGCTACAGGCCACAGACAGACTTTCCTGCATCAGGCTATCAGGACTCCATGCCGGGTTCCCGGCCCCCATCGCAGTATGCGCATCAGAGCACACTGCCACACACTCCATAGGGAGACCTCAGGGTGGAGGTGAGATTCCTCAATTCCTTGTGGAAGTGCACTGGAAACACGTGGCAAACCCCCCCCCCCAATTCACCCACGGTTGCATCTGATCATGCAGTGGCAGGCTGTGCCCACGGCTTCCAAAGTCTGTGTGATCACGCAACTGCGGGTCAACTTCCGCCGGAGGAAATAGCCTCACTTCCCCCCTGCTGTCTCTCACACATGAGACTGCAACCATAGACTACCACACCTCCTGAAATACTGCCCCGATGCTGAGGAGAACACTCCCCTGTCCAAGTCCTGGGCCAGTGTGGCAATCTTGCCGTAGAAGGGGAGAACTGAGGGGATTGTCCATCCCTCCTCTGACAGTGGAAGTGTCCTTCTGAAGGTGGGAAATAGCCAGTTTGGATGCTTTATTGATTCAATGCTTCCTAGCTGGTTTACATGGTGTAGTAGTTAGAGTGTCAGACTAGGATCTCTCTCACACACACACACACCCTAACCAACTCAACAACGCTGGGGGAAAAAATGGAGGCAGAGACAATAATATACACCCCCCTGGGCTCTTTAGAGGAAGGGAGGATAAACAGGTACTAAATAAATAAATAAAATCTCTCTCTCTCTACTGATTCTTTTCTCACCTCCCTCAGAGCATTCATACCAGAAATAAAAATCTGTTTTACTCTGACAACTGAGTAATTGCTTCCTGTACATAAATTCCCTTGAGGGGATACAACTGTGTTATCATGTTTTCTGATTAGTGGATGTCTAGATGCTACAGCACTTTTTTTTTATAGTTTAATGAGCCTGAATTTTAATTGCCTATAAAACTGGGACCTTTGTCTCACCTTTTTGAAATCAGGATGCTGTCTTTGGTACAAGGCAAAATCTCTGAGAACTTCAATACATTGGTATCTAGGCTGCATTCAAGGCATCACACTCAGCCACAGATAAGGAAAAATGCGCATGGACCATTCTTTTAGGTGGGCTCACTCGGGCACCTTGTTCCTTACTCTTCCCGGATTCTAAATCAGAATTTAACCCAGGCTTAGAACTATAGTTGTGTGTGGGGATAAGCTAACTCCATTTAAACAGTATGCCTACATTCATGAACCACAGGTAACCATTATAAATCCTCCCCTTCCCTTCTTTTTGCAGACTAGAACTTGCAGCTTGTTGCTGGGTTTGTGCATAATTCTCCTTACCCACAGCTAAGTATGACATGATCTGAATGGAAACAAAGAAAGCTGGAAATGGGTGTTGATTTAATTATGTATTCAGCTAGGGCTGCAGTCACACATCTTTAGAAACTGAGGTGTCACTGTGTTATAGCAGTCACTCACAAGTAGATTTTTGCTTGTCTACGCAACATGCGAAAACGCTGCCTTGCAAAAGACTGCCATAGAGCAATGTCCAGTAATGTGAGAATGCAACTAGAGCTCCTCTCTGTGTTCTGGGTGGGGGACAATGAAAGAATTTCTTCCTCGCAAGGCCAAATTATTTTGACTTCCTGTTATAGTAAAGCATGTTTGGGTTAGGAACATCCCTTATGGTGTCACTTTTGGGGAACAAAAGCATGCCTGACAACCCATAACTATCTTTAGGCTACAGTTAAACACACTAAACAATCCATTTTCAGCATACTTACCCGCTGGATTTTACTATGTGAACTGGCAAAATCCAGTTGGAAAGTGCATTAAAAGTGGGTTATTTAGTGTGTGTGACCGCAGCCTTAGAGAGCCCGGCTGCAGCAGCAGCAGCAAGTGGTTTGCAAGAGGGCAGGAACAGAGTCTGCATGCCCCTCTCCCCGCATCATTTTCTGCAGTTGCTGCCAACCACTGCACTGGGCAAAGGCACCAACCACTGCACTGGGCTCCCCCCCCCCCCTTTAATGATTTATTGGTACACCACAGCTCAGTTAAGAAAGAAAAAAGCTTCAAAAGGGCTGGAAGGGAAATGCAGAGCTTAGCGCCACCATTCTGATGATGGAGCCTACTTCTCCCCCCTCTCCGTATGATCATCCTGCAGCCACCTCATAGTTTCCCCCCAGGAGCTGTAGAACTTATTTCCCCCTGGCTTATTGGAGAACAACAGGTGCCAAGTGAATTGAGCCTGCATTGGGCACAACGTTGCGTGGATGGTCCCACATACAGCAGGGCTTTCCCTGCCGGATTTCCATAAACTACACATAACTTAATTATTCAACAGGGCTCTTCTGCACAGGTAACAGGGTTGCGCTATACAAAACGGTTCACAGACTTTTCTGGATATATGATTAGGAACTGTGGCCTGTACTGCTGGGTATAGCTTACTGTAAGTAGGATCCTGTTATGTCATTTTTGTACTGCTTAATGTAGGGGTGTAATGGCGACCGCCACGTGGTCAGCGCACATGGTCAGAATCTACCGGAGCTTCGGCCAGGTAGAACAATAGCAGTTGGATCCTGAGCGACCACCAATTACGAGCCTAGGTCTCCCGCTGGGGGACCTATGAACTACAACCACGAACTTAAGGTCCTATCAGGACCTGTGGGCGAGGTCAGGGCATTGTCTCCGGCCGGCAGAAAAGAGGGCTCTGAGCCCGGGGTTTCTCATGTTCCATCTGACCCACAATAAAGAGCTGTACTATGAAATCACTACCACTCGCCTCCCGACTCCAATACTTTCCACCAGGTACCGGAGATATAAACTGCATAAAGGAAAGCAGCTGGTAAGCTCTGAGTTGGTGTATCCTCACTGCAAGGCGGCCCCATGGGCTGGGAGGGGGGTGCAAAGGAAAACCCAGTGAGGCAGACACTCCCATGCTGCTTGACTGCTACAGACGAGGTTGTTCCGCCATGCTGAAGCCACAATTGGAGTGACTCCACCCACTCCCCCCGAACAGTCTCCTGCTCCCTCCCTCGTACTAGTTGCTCACTGGCCACATAAGAGCCCTGGACCCCGGGCCTTATGTTCTGACACCCCTGGCTTAATGTGTCCTGTTAATACTTGTGAGTGCTTCAGTTCTTTCTGGGGGTTCCAAGCTTCTACAGTCGTAATGCCTTGTTTATTGAATGCCCCATTTTGTTGGTTGTCCTGACTCACTATGTGTAATTTGCCTGGAGTCCCTGTGAGGAAGGCAGATAATAAATAATGTAAATAATAAAATAAAATAAAACATGGGGAGAAATCCTTGTGGGCAACAGACCCTATAGGTTAAAGATAGAACAAATGTACTTATTTGTCGATAGAAAATATTAAGCACTGTTGTGTACTAGAACCACGATCGCATGGTCTCCCGTAATGGCGACCGCCACGTGGTCAGCGCACATGGTCAGAATCTACCTGAGCTTCAGCCAGATAGAACAATAGCCAGTTGGATACTGAGTGATCACCAATTATGAGCCTAGGTCTCCCGCTGGGGGACCTATGAACTACAACCACGGACTTAAGGTCCTATCAGGACCTGGAGGTGAGGTCGGGGCATTGTCTCTGGCCGGCATAAAAGAGGGCTCTGAGCCCGGGGTTCCCCATGTTCCATCTGACCCTCAATAAAGAGCTGTACTATGAAATCACTACTACTCGCCTCCCAACTCCAATACTTTCCAAGCACCTAAGAGGACGAGGCAGTAGGTGATGTGAAAGACCTCCACCTGAGACTCTGCTGCCCCTCAAACAGACAATACTGCGCTTGATGGACTGATGGTCTCATTCAGTATAAGGCAGCTTCACGTGTTCAAACACCACTTCCTTATAAATATACATGTGAAAGATGCCTTTACACCACAATAGGCTTGCTTATTGCTAAGTCTCATTATGTCTTTACCTCAGTTAGGTTTGGCAGGATAATCTCCTGGGTCTCCTCTGAGTAGAGAAGAAACCCCACTGTGAGGGAGTCCTTTGTCTGCAAAACTTCCTCTGCTTCGATCACTGTTTTCCTGGTGGGGTAGCAGGTCTGCCTTGCTTTGTACTCGAGCAGAGTGAAGCTGCAGAGATTGGAATTGCAAAAGGATGGTGTTACATCGAACACAATACGGAGCCATTTTTGTTTGCTTTTCAAAATGGAAATCCGGCATTCAGAATTCAATTGGGGGAAAAATGAATAGGCTTAAATATCTATTATGTTTTCCCGACTATTGTTGAAATGAACACACTGAAGGCCTGTCATGCCACCTCTTGCCTTCTGGTATGCACCTTCATGCATGGATGTGTGGAGTATTCCATGCCTGGAATATTCCAGCTGGCACAGCACAGGCAGCGCTCTGCCCATGTTTATGGAGTTCAAAGCACAAGGACACTCCTGAGTCAGTCAGGGACAGCTGCTTCTGTCACGTGGCTGCGCAATAATAGACCAAGGAACGTAGCAGACTGCAAATCTATGTTAAATAACCATCATCATTAATGCTGTTTAATGATGATGATGATTCACTCCACTTTACAGAAGAAACACAAAAGAGATGTTTTTGCCATGCAGCATAAAATTCAAGACGGTAGGCTGACAGCCAAAGGAGGGGATGAAGAGGAGCAATAATGTGTGAAAAATGTAAACTCATGCTGGAATATGGAATAACATAACTTTTTAAATTCACGTAGTCAGCTCTATATATTGGGCTTCCTTTTTAGAAAATAAATTTCTAATTCTCATGGTACAAAGAACATGAGACTAAAATGCATACTTGGTGGTCTTGGTTACGGTCCCAGCTAGGGTCCCAGTCAGGATCTGAATGTACTCATGTATTCCTGAGAAGATTCTTCAACTGCTTGCACTAATTGCTGGGCTGAGGATGACCTGTAAGCCCATTTTTTAAACTCTTGGGAAAGCATATTGCATATCATGACTAACTGTTGTTCAAGTCAAGCCAATCATTCACAAAGCTAAATTAGAAATATTTGAAATATGACGTCATAAGAGTAATATTATTAGACTTTCGCTCCCATTGGACAATATAAATAAGGGCCCTGGGCAACTAGATTTCAGAAGCTTATTCAGAGTTCAACATGGGTGAGCTCCATAAACTGCTTTCATTACCAGCCACGGTGAAACCTTGGAACACAGGAAAGCCAGTGTATCTAGGTATATACATACACATTCAAGGAGAGTATTCTCACTGGACAGTTTTGGTTTGTTTTGATTTTTAATTCAAGGGTGTTGTAGGACTGGAAAAGCTGCAGGAAAGGGCAGCCATGGGCAAAACAATAAAGGGACTGCAACTTCTTCCCTACAAGAAAAAGCTAAAGAGTTTGGGATTTTCCAGTTTAGAGAAAAGGCAATTAAAGGGGAGGAGAATGACAGAAGTTAATAAATTCAGGTGGGGCAGCCATGTTGGTCTGAAGCAGCAGAACAAAGTTTGAATCCAGTGGCACTTTTAAGACCAACAAAGTTTTATTTACGGTATAAGCTTTTGTGTCCATGCACACTATCTCAGATACAATGGAAGAGAACCTCCTCAACTATTACTTATTGGGGGGGGGGGGGGTTGGGGGGTTTGTCAGGAAGGACCATTTAGAGTCAAGATGCACAAGTGCTGGGTGATTGTAGCTGAGACTGGTGACAACTTCCTGACAACAACCCCCCACCCCACCCCCTATAAGTAATGGTTGAGGCGGTTCTATTCCCCTGTATTTGTGTTAGTGTGCTTACACACAAACACTTAGACCGATTTCCCACAAGGCGCTGCTCCATCGTCATTCTTCCCTTTGCCCCAATCATGTGATTGAATCTCCCACTATTTGTCCCGTGCCGCATTTTGACCCACAGCTTCACCCGAATTCCCCTGCAGCTTCAGTGATCCTCAAAAAACAGGATCACTGAAGCCGCGGGTGAATTCGGGCAAAGCCATGGGTCAAAATGCAGTGTGGGGCAAATAGTGGGAAATTCAAGCATGCAATCGGGGCAAAGGGAAGAATGACGCCAGAGCAGCGCTTCATGGGAAATCGGTCTTATATTGTGAATAAAACTTTGTTGATCAAAGGTGCCACTGGACTCAAATTTTGTTCAGAGGTTAATAAAATTATGTATGGTGTGAGAAAATGCATAGAGAGAATTTTTTTCTCCTTCTATTGATGGGCAATAGATAAAAAGGAAGTACTTTTCTCAAAGAGGATATTAGTAATGGCCACTAGTTTAGTTGGCTTTAAAAGGAATCAGACAAACTCATAGAGAGTAAGTCCATTAATGCCTGTTAGCCATAATGACTAAATAGAACTCCATGTTCAGAAGTAGTAAACAACTTAATGGGGAACAGGAATAGAAGGAAGCTTTTACCGCTGCAAGCTGCTTGTAGGCTTTCTGATAAGCCCCTGTGTGAAACAGGAAGCTGTACTTGATGGACCATTGGTCTGACACAGCATGGTTGCTCTTATGTTCTTAACTATGTAACTGTATTTTTATTGTTAATTCTGTAACCTGACTAGCAGGGGTCATTTTGTAGAAAAAGAGGTCCAGGAGCTCATTAGCATAACTTATTTGCATATGCTATACCACCTGACATCATCGGAAGTATGTCAGAAGGCAAGAAAGAAAGGAGAGAGAGAGAGAGAAAAAGAAAGAAAGAAAGCTGGCAGAGAGGGGACAGCTACTAATCCAAGCCTCAGAAATACCACTATTCTGGGAGGAAAGCTTCAGTGGTGGCTGAAGCCTTCAGAAGGCTGGTCGGTGGAACAAGGACCTTTCCAGGGGACGGGGTCATTTTGCTGCACCCATGACACAAGCAGGCATTTCCCCCGTGGGGGGGGGCTGGCACCAACTCCCGGAGCTGCGCTCCCCCAAGCTCGTGCTCGAAATGACCCCTGCTGACTAGAGAATTCCTTAGAAGGAAAGGTAACCTAGAGAGTTTCTAAACAAACGAAAATCCAGTGATCCTTCTCACTAAGCAACCCCCACAAGCTCTTGCATACTTGAGATTACAGATCATGGAGTTTGTCCTCTGAGAAGATGGCAGCTCCTTCACTGCTCTCTGTTAATGTGTTTCTCAGCTCCACTATTTCCCCCAGACCTCTGTTGATTTTGCAGCCTCATTATGCCTGTCAAAGGGAGGTAGGGAGGAGAAACAACTCTTCTGCGTGGAAACACTTCGCTGACCCCGGACTGATGCAGACCAGAACACCAAACTCCCATCTGTCCCCCTATGACAGAAATAAGATTTGGGATTCTCCCTTAAATGTCATCAGAGTAAGAGGTTATAGACCTAGGTGGCATTCATAAATGATAGTGATTTAGTAAAGACATGCCTCTGAAAGGATTAACTTGCGAAAGGGAAGCATATTGCACTGTTAAATTAAGCACCTTTTGTCACCTGCATTGATTTCTTCTTGACCGCTGGTTTTACCCTTTACAGTGAGCCAACAAAAACAAATCAGTTTTCATAACCTTGCATGCATTTAGAAACTGAAATGCCATTACCTCTTTGGAGCTGAGTGCTTCATTTTCTGGAATAGGTACTATTGGATGAGTGGGCTGCAAAGGATTGAAACATCACGAATGTTAACGTGAGGCACAAGTAGCTCAAACTGGCGCACAGTGAAAAACAGCTGGCATATTGAAATTCAGGCCAATGGGATACACATCACTGTTCGGCTTTTGAAAACAGGTCTCCATGACCCCACTCCATCATTTGATGTTGGATAAATCCTTTTATTAGAAAAATGCCCTTAGGATAATCAGTTTGTTGGTACAGAGATCCAGGGAGTGTGAGTGTACAGTGAATCCCTTGGGGCTCTGTACATTGATAGTCACACATATACATACCATGGACAGCCATCTCCAGGGGTCAGGCTACCTGATGCCAGGACTGCTGAGAGCCAATATGGGCACTCGACAAAGATTCCATCTGCCCCACCCCATATGACCCTGATCTAAACCAAATACCATAACAAAACAAATCAACTGGCTGGCTGTTACCACCCATCTATAATAATAAAATAATACATATGTCCATTTGTGGCAGGCATAACTCATCAGAAAATAAAACTAGGAATCTCAGAACTGGCTACCAGCTTCAGGATGATCATAGGAATTCCAGAACCCAAACCGAAAGGAATTGGAATTCCTTGCCTCTTTGCAAGATCTGGCTGTGCAGAAGCTGGGTGGAACTAAAGGAAAAAAACCAAACCATATACTGGTGGAGCTAATGACCTTTGTAGGAGGCTGCATTCTGGCAAGGACTGTAGCTTGTCCTGGCTGGTCTTGCCTTGCTCCAGTGCTGACTTGGCTGATGGGTTTAGCAGGATCTGAACAGCAAGTGGTTCCCCTCAGTCTCCTACTGAACTTTGCTAAAAGGCCCAGCCAGCAGACCCTGAGTGCTTTTTACTGTGTTCTGCCTTCCCTGCACCCCTAGTGGCTGCAGTCATAAATGGATCAGAAAAAAATTCAATGTGTTCTGTGAATACAGCATGACTCTGGCTTCAGGGGTCCACCAGCTGAGTCCAAATTTTGTCCCCTCAAAAACCCCCCCAGCAGCTTTGCCTGTTGCTGGGCTAAGGGAGGGGAGGAGAAACACTGCAACAATGCCCCAAGAATAGTATCTTGTTTCTTTATTACTGAATGTCAAATATTAGTAGAATAAATATTGTACCCAATTATATAGGGTTGCCAAGTCAGCCCGGGGGGTGGGGGATCCCCCGCTACAGGGGCTCCCGATCCGCCAGCCAGCATTTGGCCGGCTGGGGGAACCGCACCCTCCTTCCCCAACGTAATGACATCACCCGGAGGTGACGTCATCACATTGGGGGCGTTGCCAGAGCGTCGCTCTGGCAACATCCCCAACGTGATGACATCACTTCCAGGCGATGTCGCCGGGCGATGGAGGACTCCCCCCCGCCGGTAAGTAAGGGACACTTGGCAACCCTACAATTATATCATTAGGATGGATACTAGGGATCCCAACTATTGAAATTTAAGCATATTCTTAGTCAAATTCTGTGTTCTGTTTCTTATGTGGGGGGACACAATATGTTGGAAGATGACTGATAAGTGTTTTATTAATGTATCACATTTTTCTAGGTCACAACAAAATATGAAAGAATGTTGGGGTAGGTGTTAAAATTTGGCTTTCATATTTCATATACCTAATTCTGAATTTCACCCTAGATGTGGACTGTTAAATCGGTAAATTAGGGCCATGCACAGAGGACACAGGTCTTGTTACAAACGTGTGGAGACCCTTACATTATAAAAAAATATGGGGAGATTTTTAAATGTCAGGACTTCACTGAATTTCCTCATGAGATCTCTGCAGCCATTTTGGATTGCCTGGGCAACTCCGGTAATTCCAAATGGCTGCTGTAGCTTTACTTCAACACAAGGTGTACTGGAGAAAGGAGGAGTGGGCAAGAAAGAAGATGGGGGTAGATAGGAGGAAGGAAAGAAAGAAAATGAAGCAAAAGGGGGGAAATGGGGAGTATAGGGAGTCAAGAAAAGAGAAAAAAAGAAAAGCTGCAAGGGGGAAGGAAAGTGGCAGATGAGGGGATGAGACGAGAGGAGGGCAGGGAGGAAGGAATCAGGAAAGGAGCAAAACTGTATAAAATGTGATCAAAAAGGAGGGGAAATGGCAATAGGGGTTCTCCCCTGCAAGTTCTCAAGGATTCCTCACTAGTATAAATAGAATAATGGAACAGATTTGGTTTGATGTATCTTGTCCAAATATTATCTTATGTGCTTCCTACTTCCAAGCCAGAAGACATTTCAAGAGCAGCAATATTGTTTAAGCTTATATGGGGGTGGGGATAGAAGCTTGCTATTTTCTTTTATACCAGCCTTAGAATTAAACTGTATATGTAGCCGCACACATGGTGAAAGGACTGAAAAAGTGGCAAATACTCCTAGCAGTAACACGTTCAGTATAGCAGTGGGATGTGGCATAGTGTTAAAGCATCCATTTTGTGTGTAAAAAGATTCCTGGTTCAAGCCCTGGCATTTCCACTAAAAAGGATCAAGTTGTAGGTAATGTGAAAGACCTTTCCTTGAGACCCTGTAGAGCCACAACCAGTCAGAATAGACAATACTGGCCTTGATAGACCGATAGTATGACTCAGTAGCCCTTTTAAGTCATTATGGTTTTGGCACTCCCACTTTGCATACCAGGAGAGTGCACAACACATCGTCACCATTTCGTGTGAACAGGACATGTGATTGGAAACCTAGGTTTATTGCTGATAAGTGTTTGTGGGTGTCAAAGCTTTAAAGTACATGCATTGTCCGAACCATACCCCATGGCAATCATGGATATAGTGCGGATCACAGATAGTGGGGATCATACTCTACCAGTATGCTAGTTAGGAGTGCCAGAACCATAATGACTGAAAAGGGCTACCATAAGGCTTCTTCATTTGCTTAAAGAAGAAATGGGGGGGGGGGGTGTCAAGAACTATCTGGCCTATTACAAAAAGGAAGTATGCCCGGTAAAAAAGCAAAATATGACTTAATTTTGAAAAAAACCCTATCATTTCAACCATCTTTCTCAATCAGGTATTGGCTGAGGACAGACTGGCAGTCTGGCCTGCTCTGCCTCTGCTTTAAAAGCGGAGGCAGAGCGGCAGTCCAGACTGCCACATCTGCCCGGAGGAGGCGGCCTGGACGCAACGTGTCCTGGCTGCTGCAGCGCGTGTTCCACCCACTTCCAATGGGTGTGAACGCGCACCAGCCGGGGGAGCCACGCAGCATTCGCACGCCACCGCAGGAAGCCGCCCACAGTCTGGACGCTGTGGGCGGCTTCCTTGCGGCGGCATGTGAACGCCGCGCGGCGGGGGCAATTCCTCCCACCTTGTTCTGCCATGCCGCAGAGGCGCGGCAGAACTTGAGTCTGTCTGCAGCCATTGTTTGTCCTCTTTGTAGACACAGCAGCTGTAACAGTGGTTGTGTGACAGATTATTCAGACCTTTGTTCTTTTATCATAAAAGTGTGAGATGTGTTCAGAATGTTTATGGTTCTATAGATCGCCTGCTGTCAGCGCCCTAATCTGGGGCTTTCTGAAGAGTGCCTATAGTGTGCTCTTTTCAGTCCCCGTAGGAGCTATATATCAAGACTGACAGAGTAAGTCTACTAATCACAGTCGGCTAAAACCATAGCAACCAACTGTGTGTGCGTTTTTCAACTTATTATATGAGTTTGCTTAATTTTTTGTCTCTTTTTAAACAGTAATATGCTCCAGGCATTTAAGACATACAGATCTATTTCTTCCTGATAGGAAATGGAGGGGAAATACATTTAATGTATGCAAACTGTGTATAATAGTCTTTAAAGCCTGTCACACAAAAGAGTGAGCTTTAAGGACATTTTTGCTTTGTTTTATAGTGGTTTCTTTAATTGCCATTCTAAACTTGCAGAAGTTTTTCCCAACTCTGTTTTGAAGCTAGGGCAAAGTCTCACCAGCTTGTTTGCCAGAAACCTGTTTATGACTAGGTGAATGTGGACACTTCCTTTGTCTAGCACCTTGTATATATGCTATAAATTCCTTCCATAGGTGCTTTGCTGATTGTTGAAATGTTCCTCTTTCCTGCACCTAGATAGGTGTGAATCATCCATAAACTGCTTCCAGTCATCATTCATAGGTTCTTGGTTTCAATTGCCTTACTATGCTCTATTCTCTGTGATATGAGGAAAGGCTAAAGAGTGGGGCTATTCGGTTTAGAAGAAAGTCAACTAAGGAGGAACATGATAGAGGTTTATAAAATTCTGGATCAGGTAAAGAAAGTGGGTAGAGAGCCTTTTCTTCCTCTCCTATAATGCTCAGGGGGATTCAATGAAATTGATGGGCAATAGGTTTAGAGCAACAAAAAAACCTTCTTTACTCAATAAGTTAAACTGTGGAATTAATTGCTATAATACTCAGGGGGATCCAATGAAATTGATGGGCAATCGTTTTAGGAAAAAATACTTCTTTACTTGATAACTAGTTCAGCTTTGGAATTCATTCTGCTGTTTTGCTGACTGAAGCAGGCGGCATAGGCTGAAATCATCTTGGAAATAGTCTAAGGCAGGGGTGGGCAAACTTGCTCAGCGTAAGAGCCACCTAGAACAGGGGTGGCCAAACTTGCTTAACGTAAGAGCCGCATAGAATAAACGTCAGATGTTTGAGAGCCACAAGACATCAACAAATTTTACCTGCTTTTATTGGAAAATAAGCAATTTGCTTTGGATTGACATTAAATGAGACTGCCAAAAATAATAACAAAATGGGTAAAAGCAGATATTGATGATGATATTTATTTGTCCAATGATATTTGTTTGCTAATGATATTTAGCTTCCCCAGCCGCCCTGCCGGGAGCCACATAATATATGTGAAAGAGCCGCATGCGGCTCCCGAGCCACAGTTTGCCCACCCCTGGTAAGGCAAAGGGACATAGGACACTTGAATCCTGCTTGTATTTTTTTTAACCCCCGGCAGTCTATATTTTTTATTTCTTTTGTATCTGTTTCCATTTTTAGACATTTTCTGCCATTTTAAATGCCATATAAATTTCTGGTTTTAGCCTCCCAACCTTTACCATATTGACAGAACATGGACATTGCTGGTCAAAATGGAATAATGCTGCAAATACAAAAACAAGACCATTGGGTTTACAGAAGACAGAGAACTTAACCAAAAGAAGACAAACTTTACTCACAGAAAAGTTGCTCCCAAATGATTGGGATGCTCTTCAAACAGATGCTGGATGAAAATGTTCCCTACTTCATCTAGGAATTACATATTCCACCAAATTTGACCTGCCTTTTTACTTAAACATGTTGACCATTCCAAAACTGAGATGGTCATACATGATTGTGTGCTGCAGTGTGTTTCCAACAGCTCAGATGGAGGGCTGTTTTCTCAAGACCCCTCTGGAGCAGCGCTATTGTGACTGCCCATTGACAGAACTTGACTCAGCATGTCATGTTTTCTTCTACTGTCCAAAACATGGAGCAGCAAGAGAAAGATTCCTAAGAGAACGGCTGCTGAAATATTCATCTTTTCCTGATGCAGCAAGATTAAGACTACTTCTGAGCAATGTTCCCTCTAAACTGAGTTAGTGTGAGCCAGCTCACAGTTTTTTAGCCTCCGGCTCACACATTTCTGTCCTAGCTCAGAAAAGGATGGCTCCAGAGCAAACTAATTTCTCAAGACCCCAATCGTCCACTCACAACTTTAATGCCAGGAGCTCACAAAGTAGAACTTTTGCTCACCAGACACCACAGCTTAAAGGGAGCACTGCTCCTGAGCAGCCTCTGCCAAAACTGCATCGTGGATGTGGCAAATTTTTGTTTTACTGTTGTTTTAATTATTATTTTTAATGGTGTATGGCCTATGGGCTATTAAACCTAAATAAACTTTGAATGTTGATCTTTGATTTCTGGCTTTAGTTTCATAATAAATATATTCCCATTATAGCTATAAGGCAGTGTTGTTCATATTCTGACTACCAACTTCCATGCTTTGGCTACACTATGTATATTAGAAAAGTCCTGAGCAGCTTCACTATTGAGTCATATTTTATGGCAAGCTCCTCTCTGTTATGTAGCTAATGTAGTCCCCAGTCATTACAAAGAAGAATTTAGCAATCCTAATTCCCCAAACTATAACATGGATTTTAAAACTGTACTATGTCAAATGTATTGTATTGTGATTGTTGTAAGCCCTCCTGAGCCCTGCTTGAAAGGAATGGAGGGGCATGTAAGTCTAATGAAACAAACTCTGCAGAACTCTAGGGCTGTATCTGCGATACCTCATATGCATGGTGGGGATTTCAAAAGCAATCATAATCTGAATTAATCAGAGGAATAGGGGACTCTAGACTGGGGAAAAATTGCTACCAAGTGTTATTTCCTTTAGAAATTGCAAGAAGGAGGCCGATGCAAAAAAAAAAAAATTGGAACATATACCGTAGTTTTCCAGTACTGTACTACCGCCATCTTTTTGGGCTTATTCGTTAACTTTATATGAATGTGTGGATTTTTAACTTTTATATGAATGTTGGTTTTAATGTTGTTAGCTGCCTTGAGTCGGTATATCTGACTAGGTGGGGTATAAATCTCGACAAATAAATAAATAAATAAATAAGAACACACCTGACCTAACTCAGGGCTGCCAGATCTTCCTTAATTTAACAGGCTGCCTCCCCACCCCCACCCCCTAGGACAGTGGTGGCAAACCTATGGCACGCGTGCCAGAGGCGGCACTCAGAGCCCTCTCTGTGGGCACGCACGAAGTTTGGGCACTCAGTCTCTAAAAGGAAAAAGACAACAGACGCGAGGCTGGGCTGCTCTCAAACTTACAAAGTATGAGCCAAGGTTAGACAAATTATCAGCATGCATACAACAGCAAAAATCACATTAATTGTTCAAAAGCATGCCAAATGCAAACTTTTACCTTTCAATAAAAAGTTGTTTGTATAATTGAAAGCTCTGTTATTGTGTTTTTCTTTTAAGACAAAAGATGTTAATGTATGAGTTCTTTTTTCTAAACTAAAACCTCAGCATTCAGGTTAAATTGCCGTGCTGGCACTTTGCGATAAATAAGTGAATTCTGGGTTGCAGTTTGGGCACTTGGTCTCTAAAAGGTTCACCATCACTGCCCTAGGACATCATAAACCCACAAACACAAAGGGTGGTCTCTCCCTCCAACTTGCTGTGAATATTCAGAATGGCTCTGGACCTCCTGCTGAGGTGGGACTTGGGAAAATAAACTTTCTGAGTGAAGAATCACTTTTTTGTTGTTTGAAGGCTGTTGAAATTTGTGCATGACTTCCACATGGGAAGGTGTTCTTTGCTCAAGGACATTTCTGCTTACTGAGTCTCATTATGTACTGGTGTAATGAATATTAATGCAATGAAAAGATAATCTGGTTAATTCAGACACAACAATATTAACTCAGAGATTCATTTACGGTTAAATGTGAGATAGTAATTGTGATTGGGATGCTTCCTGGCTGTATGTCATTGATGCTGAAAATCAAATCTATATATCTAATAGCCAAGTGGCCCACCCCCGTGTGGATACCTAAATCCGAGCGGGGGGGGCACTTGGAGGGGAGAGGGTGGGGGGTTCTGCAGGTGGGGGGTGACCCCCCCGCCTGCAGAAAAATCCCAAAACTTTAAAAAACTTTTCGGGGGATATTTAAATCCCCCGAAAAGTAAAAGAGCGTCCCCTGCGCAAGTGCAGGGAACGCTCTACGAACTGCCGCGGCCGGGGGGAGGGGGCGAGCGACTCTTTGGGGGGGAAGGGGGCGAGTGGCGGGCCCGGCGAGGCCCGCCGGGACTCTTGGGGGGGAGTGGGGAAGGGGGCGAGCGGCGGGCCCGGCAAGGCCCGCCGGGACTCTTTGGGGGAGGAAGGGGGCGAGCAGTGGGCCCGGCGAGGCCTGCCGGGACTCTTTAGGGGAGGTGGGGGAAGGGGGTGAGCGGCGGGCCCGGCGAGGCCCGCTGGGACTCTTTGGGGGGGTGGGGGAAGGGGGTGAGTGGCGGGCCCGGCGAGGCCCACCGGGACTCTTTAGGGGGGGTGGGGGAAGGGGGAGAGCGGCGGACCCAGCGAGGCCCGCCGGGACTCTTTGGGGGGGTGGGGGAAGGGGGAGAGCTCCTTCTCTCCCCCCCCCCGCGAGTATCGCGGGTCCCCACCTTGTTCTTTCTAAAAATGCATTATCAAATAAAAGGTTTTTAAAAAGGGATGTTCAGGAAGCAGAGCGGTACAGATGGTAGTCCTGTCGCACAAGGATATTTAAATATCCTTAAAAGAGACAAGAAGGAAGTTAAACATGTAGTATAAGTTTGACAATTATATTGATAGGCAGGGCTCATTTCGTAGCGGGAGCTCCTTTGCATATTAGGCCACATACCCCTAATGTAGCCAATTCTCCAAGAGCTTGCAGAGCTCTTCTTACACGGGGCTACTGTAAGCTCTTGGAGGATTGGCTACATCAGGGGTGTGTGGCCTAATATGCAGAGGAGCTCCTGCTACGAAATGAGCCCTGGGGCATCCAACTTTCTCTGTATAATCTTTATCATTGAGCCTCTGTGATCCAATACTGGTGTTAGAATGGTAGAAGACTACTTATCTAGAACAGAAATATTGCTGAAATGACATCACAGCACACTTTCCCTCTTCCCCAAATCTAGTCCACTTATACCTGCACTTCCATTGGCATGCTCAGGGAAGCATAGAGTCTTTCAATGTTATCCATGTACAGCCCTCTGAGGTAGGGCAGGTGCAAGACAGTCCTGTCTGACAGCCAAATTGCCTAGTAAGCTCCAAGAATGGAGATCAGAATCTGTCCCAGGCTTGAAAGTAAAAGCAGATATGACGATGATACCTCTCTGTCCACCTAGGAGATACAGCCTTGGCTTCGAGGCCAAGAAGGGAAGGGAGAAGGAGGGTAGCTTTTCAAACTCTGACTCTTGCATCAATCAAAAACAGGTTTCCTGCTCTGTTGTTAGCATTTTAAAGGGTGAAAATGTGCCCCCTTTTCAAATGCAAACAAAGCGGGGAGCCTGATTTTCGTTAGCACAACTAAGTCCCTTCTCCTGCATGGCCTTGGCACAAATTGAGGCCCCGCAGGAATGCAACTTGCATTTTAGAGAGAGAGGGGTGCATAATCTCCAACGCATGCATTTTTTGGCCCTCTAACCACTAAACTGAATTTCTCTTCAAGAATGGTCGTTGTTATGATACAGCACCATCTCTGAGCTTTCTCCCATACCCACCAGCATCAGCCAGTGACACTGAACAAGTTCAAGGAAAGGAATTGATGTTTCTTCTTACAGTGGCGCCCTTAAATATTAAGGGACAGAGAAAGCATTTGCTATTTGGGGCTGCATTCCATGGGTGACTGTTACATCTGTTAAATCAGGGGAACTAGCTCAGACCCCTAGCCATACCTTGAAACTCAGTGAGCGGCCATGGGAAGCAGCCATATCTCAGCCTCAGCCAGACCTCAGAAATTTGTTCTGCAGACAAATAAGGATTCTAAAACCATTTTTTTTTCATATTATTAGTAGTCACTAGACCATACCTGTGTCTTCTTTAATAGAAGTCATGTTGCTGCACGTTCAAAGAGATGCACCTCCAAGCTAAGGGCCTAATGATGCAGGGAGGTCCCTGGATGGAAGGCCCAGCATTTTTATTTCTCAAAAACCAGGTGCCCAGGAGCCTGACTGGGATCAGGACCTTGGGGCAAAAGAGGGAATTTAAACCTCTCTCCCTGTGCTCTTTTCCCATCTTGAAATAGTGGGAGGGGACAATTTGCCCCATTGGGGTAAAAACTGTGGCAAACAGTGCCCACTGTGGCTGTTTCAGGTTGGGAATACTTCAGCCCCTCCCCCTTGTACCACAGCCCCACCCAAATCTGGCCCTCACATGCCTCATTTTGGGGGGAAGAAGTAAGAATATTTCCAAATATTTGTCACCATCACATGTAGTTGATCTTTAAGCCTTTTTAGGATTGCTACCTGAAAGTGCAAATCACATCCTAATAACAGTCATGTGAAGCTTTTTTATGGTATTTACCTCAAATTTTGCCCTTTTCCCCACAGCAGACTCACAGGAAGACTCATTCTCTCACCTTATTATACAAAGTATTGTGACGGTAAGGACTATAAGAATTGTCATAAGTATCAGCAAAGATGGAACCCAAATGACTGAAGGGTCCAGGAGTTAGCAAATCAGCATAAGATATGACCTGTGGGTGTAATGGGGACAGTTGGAAAATTTGATTTAGTAGGGAAGAAAGCTGGGAAAGAGCTGAATCCTGAAAGACAAAGTAGACAAAGAGATCGGTTAGTGGATGACTTGAGATATATGAGCTGATTCACTTGCATTACAGAAGGGGAACCATGATTAGCTTGTTTAATAATTATGGGGAGTATGATTTGGCTGACACTGATACAGTTAATATGTGGCAGATTATGGATAGACAATTAATTGTGAAAATGCCTATTTTAAAAAATCTCTAACTTGGAACCTGTTACGGTACTTCAGTGGTAGTTTTTGAGCAGACATGTTAGGTATCTTGATTGTAGAGAAAGAGTAAATATTGATATTACAAAAACAGGTGTTGAATGTCTAGCTTGTTGAGCTCCTTGGTTTTTAATTCCAACCTAGTAAGCCTCATTTGTGTCTTGTACACTCAAAGATAAACTACTGAAATAAGAGTATGGACACTGAACAAAGAGCAGAACATTTGTTGAAGAAAGCTAGCCTTGAATCCTATCTATTTTCGCCTGTGCTTCCACAAAGAGTCAGGGCTTGCTTACAACTACTGTTTCAACCGTATTAGGTACAGTTGCATCTGTGGTGGATTGAGACCACTTTGTAGACTTTGTTTTTCCCCTCTTCATTTACTTATTTATGTCTCTATCTACCAGCTTTCCAATCCACTTTATAAATCTGATGAAGTTGCCTACAAAAGCTCATACCATGGCTATTCTTTAACATGGCTATTCTTTAACAGATCATTTCTGTTAAACAGGCTATTCTTTAACATGGCTATTCTTTAACATGGCTTTTCTTTAACAGATCATTTTGTCATGTTTGCTTCAACAAACTTGAAGTGTGCATGTTTTGCCATGGTGGTCCCAGACATCTCTAAGTACAGCCCTATAATTTCCTATTTAATTTTTAATCAGTGTCTCCCTTAGGAGTAAAACTGAGCTGGCCAAACACTGTTTACCATCTGGCCTGGTCAGTCTCAAAACTATTGACACTACAAATGTAATGAAAACAACAGTTAAAACATAGGACAAGAAGGGATTACTTATAGAATGCAGGATGAAACAAACAAACAACCAAAACTGGTGGAAGACAACAACAGAAGGAGATTGGAGAGTTTCTTTGGGGAGAGAATTCCAGAGTTTTGGTTCCATGACTCCCAGGTTGCCATCACCCTTGAACTCAGAAGGTAGGGGCACCTGAAGATGGCAATACAGATCGGGTAGATTTCTAAAGGAGTATGCTGCCATATAATCATCACAAGCATCTTGGATTATATGTGGAAACAAATAGGGAGCCAGTGAAGATGGGCCAAGATTAGAATGATACTTATTTACAGGGCTCATTTCGTAGCAGGAGCTCCTTTGCATATTAGGCCACACACCCCTAATGTAGCCAATCCTCCAAGAGCTTACAGAGCTCTTCTTACCGGGGCTACTGTAAGCTCTTGGAGGACTGGCTACATCAGGGGTGTGTGGCCTAATATGCAAAAGAGCTCCTGCTATGAAATGAGCCCTGCTTATTTATTTTCCAAATTTATATTCTGCCTTCCCCGCAACGGGCTCAGGATCACAACAAATATAGTCCCACTCCAGAGCACTTGGGCTGCAGCATTCTGTACCAACTGAAGTTTCTAAACACTTTTCAGGAGCAGCCCCACAAAGAGTATATTGCAGTAAACTAATCAAGATGTAACCAGGGCATGCAGCACAGTGGCCAGGTCATCTGCCGAGGAAAGGCTGCAGCCAGCTAACCAAGCAAATCTAGTAAAAGACACTTTTGTCCACAGCTGCCACCTGCTTATCCAGCAGTAGGCTTAGGTCCAAGACCACTTCCAAAGTATAGAACTTTCCTTCAAAGGAAGTGCAGTCCCATCAAGGAGAGCTGATATTTTAAATCCCAGGCTAGACCTTCTAGACCATCTTGTTAAGATTAAGTTTCAGTTTATAGGCCTCATCTACTCCAAAACTACCTCCAGATGGTTCAGGATTTCTACAGCCTCCCTCAGATTGGCAGGAAGCATGAGATAGAGCTGAGTATCATCTACACATTGGTGACAACCCAGAGCAAATATCCAGATGACCTCACCCAGAGTTTTTATGCAGATCTTGAAAACCACAGGGGACAAGGTGGAGTCTTGCAGGACCCCACAGGACGAGATCAAAGGACTGAGAGTGGTAGTCCCCCAGCACTGCCTTCTGAAACCTACCTTCCAGGTAGAAACAGGACTACCACAAAACACTGCTTCCCAATCCCAGAAGGATACCCTAATCAATTGTATTAGAAGCCACTGAGAATTCCAGGAAAGTCAACAGAGTCACACTCCATCTCCCAGGCAACCAAGTAGGGTTGCCAGCCTCCAGGTGGGGCCTGGGGATCTCCTGCTTTTACAACTGATCTCCAGCTGGCAGAGATAAGCTCCCCTGGAGAAAATGGCTGCTCTGAAGGGTGGACTCTTTAGCTTTGTACTATGCTGAGGCCCTGCCCCTCCTCAAACCCCACCCTCTCCTGGCTCCACCCCCAAAATCTCCAGGTATTTCCCAACCCAGACTTGGCAACCCTACAACCAAGGCTGTTTCAGTCCCATAACCATGTTCGTGGCCAAACCACAAACCGAACCTGGAGGTTCATTTGCGAGCCAAACTGGTTTCTGGTCCCGCAAACCCCATTGAAAGGGACCATAGTCCCTTTCAGCGGGGTCTGCAGAAAACCTGAAAAACTGCTCAGCTGTTTGGGGCTGTTTTGGGCTTGACTGCACTTTAAAGAGACTGCACAAGAAAGCCCAAAAAACAGATGAGTGACAGGGAGGTGTTCCCCCTGCTCAGCTGGTTTGCGTTCTTTATAGGGAATGTACAAGAAAGCCCAAAAAACAGATGAGCAGTGGGGAGGCCCTCCACACTGCTCAGTTGTTTTTGCAGCTTTCAGGGAACAGAAAGCAGGTGTTTAAAGTGACTTGGAGTCCCTTTAACCCCCTGCTTTCTGCTCTGTCCATGAACCACCACAAACTGCTTTAAAAGATCATGAAAGTCCATGACAGTAGACCTGTCACGAACTACAGTTCGCAAACCATGAACAGGGCAATTTTACTTCGAGGTTCAACTCATGCCCCTCCCTATCCAGGAATTCTTGAAGCTCTCCAGCCACCATCCGTTCAGTCACTTTCCTCTAGAATGAGACTGGATAATAATTGTTGAAATTTCCTGGGAAGGCTTCTTTAGTAGACATTTCCTGTTTCAAAGCTGGGGTGTCCACTCCCTCTCTCAATGAGGCATTAACTACTTCTTGGACCCATTCTACCCCCACCCAGGAAGGACAAGGGATATACAAGAAGGTAGTCATTCTCAAGCCTCCAAGGACCCTATCTACTGAAGTATCTCAAACAGCTGAAAAAGTTGGCACCCCGAGGCTGTGACTACTAATGTAAAGTCCAAGTTGGTACAGATTCGAGAGATTTTTTCTGCAGCTTGTTTATATAGACAGTAATTTTGTGAGGTAGATTAGACTGGGAGTGGATTCAAGTCAAACAGGGCCCTGGTGGCTGAGGATCAGAACACACAGACATAGGATATTTCCATTTCTACTCAGAAGTGGCTACGGAGGCTAGCAGAACAGAGGCAGTACTGAGGAATGGATTTCAACTCTACCCCCCCCCATTCTAGTTTCCTGATCTTCAAAGTTGCTATTAGCTCTGCTGAGCAAAAGATACAATCAATAGAAAAAATAACCAGGGCTTTGTGGGGGTGAAATGGCTTGAGGAAATGGGGTGGGGAAAGGATTGAATGCCTTTCTCCCACTTCACAGCTCCAGTTGCCTCCAGATCAAAGCATCTGGAAATCAATTTTCTAATTTCCCACACCACACCAGTGTTGGCAGTGAGCCATGTTTGGAAGCCTCACTCCCTACCATATCAGTAGCAGCTATTGATGTGGACCAAGAGTATAAAAATATGGTGCCATAATGACAGAGTGATGGTATTAGAGGAAGAAGGGGATACATGACATACCACTGAAAAGGCTTGAGTGCTGACAATGCTCCCTCTAAGCTGTGGAGTCTTGTGAGCAGAAATTCTACTTTGTGAGCCGCTGGCATTAAAGTTGTGGGTGAGCGATTTGGCTACTGCATAAATTAGTTTGCTCTGGAGCCATCCTTCCTGAGCTAAGGCAAAAATGTGTGAGCCAGAGGCTAAAAAACTGTGAGCCAGCTCACACTAACTCAGCTTAGAGGGAACACTGGTCCTAACTTCCTTCAGCACTGGGACTATAAACAGCCCCTGTTGCGACAAGGGTACCACTTCTGTTTGTAGTGTCTTTAAAGAATATCCACTATCATGTTTTTCATTGCCTAAGCGAAATCTGTTTTAAAAATTAAACGGCTTAAAATCAAAGGAAATCCTGAAAACAGATGTGGTTTTTTTAAAAAGAAAAACAACAACAACAGCTTTACCTGTTCTGTTTGGGATTCTTTGGTTTCTTCCAGGTACTTTTTGAATGGGTTTGGTTGGATAGGATCCTCCTTTTTAAATATTATTTTTGCTTTCACAGTTGTCGGGCGGATGACGCCAGGTCTTGTCTAGATTTGAAGGAAGTGCAAGGGAAAAGATGCATTGGTTCATTTAAAAAAAAATGTTATCAAAAGTTATGCAAATAGCATTTATCATGAGATATTAACTTTCCACTCATACATACTGTGATAAAACCCCAGTTTTTACCACAGAGAATGAGGGATTCACTCAGCTGGCCCAGGTCTCAAACATACACTATGCATTGCTTACACATTATTCCTAAGGAAGCATTCAATCCCTTTCAAAAAAATCTGCAAGGCAAATATTTGGCTGAGGACAGACTGGTGCTCTGCCGCACCACGGAAGCGGGGCGGAGCAACCCAGGGGGCGAAGTGTCCCGGAGCTTGCTATTTGCAGTCCGGGGAGGAGGCAGCCTGCAGCATTCACACCCGCCGGAAGTGGGAGGAACGCGTGCCCAGCCAGCTGGCCACCAGTTCCACCTGAAGCGGGAGCACAGCGCTGCAGGACCAGGTAAAAACGGCATGGCTCCACCAGCCAGCTGCAGCTGTGTGCACGGGCCCACCTCCTCCGCCTACAAAGCGGACGTAATGCGGGCCAAAATGCCAGTCTGTCCTCAGGGCTTCTGATTGGCCACTGGCCAGCAGGGCTTCTGATTGGTCACTGGAGATCTGATTGGCTGCGCAGAATTTTTAAAAGCTGCTTCGAGAGAAGGTACCATCACAGCTCAAAGATCGTTCCTGCATAACTTAAGGAAAACTGTATGTGTGCAATTAAAATATTAAACAATATGTTCATTTTAAAACAGGCTTCTGCCTGAAATGTTGAAGAGTTACTATTAGAGTCATGCATCACCTCAGTCCCTGACATTTTGTGGGAGCTGCAGCCATTTGGTGATCGTGCCCACCATATGTCAGAATTCCAACGGAGCCTGCCAGTTCTAAAATGTTCAGGATCCTTGGTTTAGACTCTGTAACAGGGCCTGCTGTGTGCGCATCAGTTTGAATTTCGGCTTCGGCAATGGATAGAAACTTCTTCTAAAGAGCATTTTTCTAAGATTCCTTTTAAATAGCGAATAATCCATTACTGTCAATCACGGGCTGCCTGCGTTGTCTTTGCTGTTTCTTGGTTGAACAACTATTGTATATTTTACCGCATTGTTATCTAAACTGCTTAGAGCCTGTGACAGCTCCCATTTTCAAATAAATTAATTCAGCCACTGCTTTAGACGTCATAACCCTTTTAGAAAAATATAATTGTAGCACAGACAGAAAGCATACCTTTTTACTGTCATTCGCTGCGGATGTCCGTAAATTGAGGTTAGCCTGAAACAAAATAAGTAAATTATCAGGTCAGATAGAATAACGCATTACTTTGATTCATCCCTATTAATGACAGTTGAATTGGGGCATATTTCTCCCCTCAGTCTCTCATTACTGTTTTTGGCAGTTACAATTATACCCACCAGAAAAATACAAAGGGTCAAATATTCATTTCTCCTTGTTTACCTTTGTAATGCAGGCGGAAAAAACCATGTGAGTTATTAACCATTCATCCATTTAAACACTAGCTTGCTCTGAATGTTACACCCAACTTCCAATTCTGAGTTTGCTATAATTATGGAAGATCAGTACATACACAAGAGGCCTGTCCAAAGTACTGGGTTTGCATGTAATTTCCATGGGCTGGCATTTGCACGTGTGGATGGCAAACTGAATTCAAGTATGCCCATTGGAGTCCTCCCCCCTTCAGTACTGCGGAATATCAGGACTGAGTCTTTGACTCAAACCATGTGTCCTGCTGCTGCTTCTTTTTAACCCAGAGCAGCGGTACAGGCTGTAAGTTTAAGCCGAGGAAGTGTTCCAGACGAAGGCCACTGACCCCATTCTCCTCTGGTTCTTTTCCAACTGAAACATGGAGGAAATTGGCAGGGGTCATTTCGTAGAAAAAGAGGTGCAGGAGCTCATTAGCATAACTCATTTGCATAACTCATTTGCATATGCCACACCCCCTAACATGCCGGAAGTGTGTCAGAAGGCAACACCCACCCCTCAGGCTCCACTCCAGAGGTGAGTGAAACTGACCTGCTCTTCCTCCATTCCCTTCCCCATCGAATACTTTGTGCAAGAAAAATAAGCGTAAAGAACACACCCACATTCTCTTCCTGCTCCCTTGAAACCACCAGGTTTCAAGTAGACTTGAGATACTCAGGACATGTGCACCACCCATCCCTTTTCCCTTCCCCTCCCCACAACAAGAGACCCTGTGAGGTAGGTGGGGCTGAGAGAGGTCTTTTGAGAACTGCTCATGAGAGAACAGCTCTGAGAGAACTTGTGACTGGCCCAAGGTCACACCAGCAGCTGCATGTGGAGGAGTGGGGAATCAAACCCGGTTCTCCCAGATTAGAGTCCAACTCCTGACCACTACACCGAACTGATGGGGTGGAAGCTGCTGAAGGGTTGGTGAAATTTCTCCAGTACTTATATGCCATGTGCCCAGATAAAAAATGGTATACTTAGAAAATTTATATGCCACCTTGAGCAAGTCTCTGGAAAAGCAGCACACAGTCATAAAAGGAACAATGATAAAATTATCAATATTAAAACAAAACATTAAAAACAATAAAGACCTTAGCAGGGCTTTCCCCGGGGTGCTGCGCCTCTGCACTGCTCGGGGAAGCCGAGGAGGGGGCGGGGCTTGGCCATGTGCCCGCCCCCTGGGCTTCTCACTCCCGGAGCTGCGCTCCTGTGCGCTCCCGCTCCAACAGACCCCTGGAAATTGGAAGCCAGAGAAATCCTATATCTTTCCCAGCAAATGAAAATGCAGCTTGGGGAGGATGATTTTGAGATAGAAAAGGACTGGGGGAAGCAATTTTTCCTTCCGTTACCTCAGTCGCAACCCATATAGGTAGGTGGCTTTGGGCTTTAAAAAGGTGTAGATGAAAGAATCTCAGTCTGCGTTATACCTCTGAGGATGCCAGTCACAGCTGCTGGCAAAACATCAGGTACTACAATGCCAAGACTACGGCCACACAGCCCGGAAAATCTACAGCAACTAATGAACTCAAAACTACATGTATCAAGTGGTTTGATCTTTTGTTTTGTATGTTCTGCTCTTTGCATCCCACTTTATCTCCAGCTTGGCACAAAGGGGGCCGAAGCAAATAAACTACACTACACTAACATATGCCTTTTTAATTGCCCAGGCCTACCAAGATGCATTCTTCTCAAAGCTGCTTTCATGTCAAGTTTCTATCATGTGTGCCTCATTTTTCTTTGTGTATCTGCTCCAGAGTTTTCTTCAATAAACAGTAGCAACTATCACTTAAAGAAAACAATCAGCAGATACACAGTGGGAGCCTCTTGGAGACTGCTGGTCCAGGTCTGCAAGTTTGCTCTTCATTTACATTCGCGGTGGGAAGCATGGCCAAACCATTGCCACAGGTAACCCCCCTCAGTTTATCATGTAGGGAAATGGGGACAAAAGCAGCAGGCAGGGCTGTGCAGTGGCAATGTAGAGCTGAGGCTTTGAAGAAAACAAAGAGGTGCTTCACATGAACCCATTGCCTGCTCCAAGATCTTGAGCACTGAGATGGAACTTCATTAGGATAGAAGAAGAAGAAGAAGAGATTGGATTTATATCCCGCCCTTCACTCACTTGGAGTCTCAGAGCGGCTTACAAACTCCTTTTCCCTTCCCCTCCCCACAACAGACACCCTGTGAGGTAGGTGGGGCTGAGAGAGCTCTTTCCCAAGCTGTCCTTGAGGGAACAGCTGGTACAGAGCTATGGCTTGCCCAAGGTCATCCAGCCAGGTGCAAGTGGAGGAGTGGGGAATCAAACCCGGTTCTCCCAGATTAGAGTCCACGCACTTAACCACTACACCAAACTGGCTCTAATTGGCGACACAAGACACATCCATGTCAGCTGGGTGACCGAAACTGATCATTCGGAGAGGCCCTGCTTGTGCCCCCTGCAACTCTGTCCTCAATATTGTTTTACAGTTTGACCACTGCAGAAAAGTAGAAAGGATGAGCTCTTCCTTTCTGTCTTCAAATGATTACAGGCCTGCAGAGCACAGCTCATCAAATTCCGCCAGCACCTCGCTCTTGCTAGCTGCCTTAGTGCCATTGACTAAGCAATACAGATGAGAAATAAACTGGAGGCTTTTATTGCTTTCTCCTTGAACAAATAATGTTTGAAACAGGCCGTCAGAAAGGTCAAGGCAACAACTTTGTGGCTGAACAGACAGGCGGGGGGGGGGGGTCACGTTCAGGAGAACGTCGGCTGGATTTTCGCTTTTATTAAGTGAACGACAACATTAACCACCTGAAATTTGTGATCTTGAAAGAAACAACTTTACCCGGAGGATTTATGTTGTTGCTCTCTTCCTCCACCATAGGTGGTTGCACTAATTTCCACTCCTCTGCACCTCGTCAAGGAGGCATAAACAAAACTAATGGTGGCCCCAGGGTAGGTCTAGGAGGCTCAAGATACAGCAGCCACCTTGCTGAAGCTAAGCACAGCCTGGCCTCATCAGTGCCTAGATAGGAGACCCTCTGGGGAATCCTATGGAAGCCGCACTGCATTACATGGTGGAAGACAGGTGGGATATACAGGTGATAAATAGATAAATAAAACTGCGACACGGCAGAAGAAATTAATAGTGGGGAAACTGCATCTTCTGGGGATTTACAATCTCTCTTTACTAACACGTGGTCTTGCCTGTCCAAATCCTCTTGACAAAATATAGCTAGATCAGGGGTGGCCAACCTTGCTTAACGTAAGAGCCACATAGAATAAACGTAAGAGCCACATAGAGATGTCTGAGAGCCGCAAGACAGGAACAAATATCACACACACGTTTTTATTTTTTAAAATATGCAGATTTGCTTTTTATTAACGTTAAATGGGACTGCCAAAAATAAAAACAAACGAGGAAAACCAGTTATAAGAACGAGAGAGAGAGAAACTAGGAAAGCAAATAGATGGAAGGAAGGAAGGGAGAAAGAGAGAAAAAGCATGCCTCCCCTTTGCTTCCCCAGCCGCCCTGCCAGGAGCCGCACAATATGTGTGAAAGAGCCGCATGTGGCTCCCGAGCCACAGGTTGGCCACCCCTGAGCTAGATATACCCAGTTATCCATGAGAATCACATATTCCTTTAGCTCTATCTTTTAAAAATGACTATCTGCAACTTTTATCATGTGTCTGGACACTGCTCACACATTCAGAACGGACGCTGATAACATTTCCCGAAGTAACACATCCCATCTGGTCTTTCCTCATCTTTGCTAACTGTACTATTTCTATGATTTGGGGTAGAACAGGAGACAAGGCTTCTGAGCAGGAGTTAACAGAACATTAGAGAAGCCATGTTGGAACAGTCTAACATTCTGTGACACACAGTGGCCAAAGCCCAGGTGCCATTGGGACGACTACTAAGTGGGGACAGAACTCCAGAAGCCCTCCCACTGTTGCCCCCGCCCCGAGCACCAAGAATAGAGAGCATCACTGCCCCTGAAATTCTATGACCTTGGGAATAATTATACTACCACCATTTATAATCAGGGATGAACTGGAATGTGAAAAGAGCACTGCAGCAGGTTGAGGCAGGTGGCCCCGCTGGTGGCTTGCCTGTACCTACATTGTCACCATGGCCTGGCCAGCACTGCAGGGGACACTTGGGTCAGCTTGCTACTGGCCATCTGAGGCCAACCAGGGCAGTGGACAATGGGGATTTCTGTATGAGTTAAAAGGGTAATTGGCCCTATTTATAATATGAGATGTCAGAATCTGACATTTCCCAAGCGGGAGGTGGTTTCCCCGACTCAGTCTACATCTCGAAACGGGAAGAGGCGTTTGATTCAATGTTTTCTCCAACCCAATTGGGGGGGGGGCGGTGGTGACCCGTAGCCAAGCCTGAAACGCACCTCAACTACCCCCAACAAGTGGGTTGGCAAATGTGCCACAGAATATTCGCAGAAGGAGCATGATCTATTTGACTCAGAGACAATGGCCATTAAAGAATCAGATGGGTGCTGGTATCAGGAGGGGAAACTCATTGTTCCGGAATCATTGCGCCAAGCGGTGATGCATGCGAGCCATGAATCTAAGCTGTCGGGACATTTTGGTTACTTAAAAACATTGCGTTTACTTCAGAGGCAGAGGCGCATGCATGGAGATGTGTCCAATTATGTCTCCTCTTGTCAAACTTGCTTAATGTGCAAAAAGGGGGGGGGACCCCTGGGGCTGCTACAACCCCTCCCTACCCCTTCCCGGCCCTGGGAAGCCATTTCTATGGACTTTATCACTAATCTCCCTCGAAGTAAGGGAAGGACTGTGGTGAGGGTGGTGGCTGACTTATTTTCCAAGCAAGCACACTTTATCCCATTCAAGCAGTTGCTCACAGCCAAGGCGTTTCTGTCTCATATAGTCAAATTACACAGTATCCCAAAGAAGGTAGTATCTGACAGGGGGACTCAATATGTTGCCAACTTCTGGAGGGAGCTCCTGGACATTATGGGGGTGGAGCCTGCTCTAAGTTCCGCTTATCACCCAGAGACTGATGGACAAACAGAAAGGGTTAATCAAATCCTGGAACAGTTCCTCCGTTGCTACACTAACTTTCATCAGGACAACCGGGTGGAGCTCCTCCTCTTTGCGGAGTACAGTTACAACAATGCAGTTCACTCCTCCACCAGGGTTACTCCTTTTATGGCTGTGGGGGGATTTGAGGGGGTTCCTCTCCCGGCGTTGGGCCAGGCATCCTCGAAGGCTGGCTCATTTGGGGACTGGTGGAATTCTCTCCATGATTCCTGGCCTCTCATTGCAAAAACACTGGATAAAGCAAAAATGGATTACAAAAAATATGTGGACAAGGGGAGAACCCTGGAATGGGATCTTGAGCCGGGAGATTCTGTTTACGTGTCGACCAAGAATATACAAGGCTTGCAGCCTAACTGGAAATTGGGCTGGAAATATCTGGGACCTTTTAAAGTGCTACGTAAAATCTCAAACATGTCTTTTGAACTTGAACTGCCCAAAGCATTAAAAGCTGTGCACCCTGTGTTTCATTTCAGCCTTCTGAAGAGGAATCCTGGGCCAAACGCGTGGAGACCAGTTCATCCTCGTCCTCCTCCTCTGATGAAGGGGGGGGAGCCTCATTATGAAACTGCTCACATCTTGAACTCTAAGTTGAAGAGGGTTCATCTTTACTACTTTGTTCAATGGGTAGATTTTGGACCTGAACATAATGAGTGGGTGGCTGGGGAAAATGTGCATGCTCCTAAACTGTTGTGTGACTTTCATGCTTTGTATCCCTTGAAACTGGGGGGGGGGGGGCTTCTTGAAGCTGGCAGGATGTCAGAATCTGACATTTCCCAAGCAGAAGGTGGTTTGCCCAACTCAGTCTACATCACCCGCTCCACCGAAGAGCTCATTACTGCTGTTGAAGCTGTTGCTTTGCTTTTATATGGCCTTGGCTTGTTGTCTTAACGGCTACTCTGCCTTCCAGGTGCCTCTATAACTTTAGCCTGGGAATCGCTGGGGAGGTTTCGGTGGGGTGCAGGAAGGAATGTGGGATGAGCAATCGCACATTTGAGCGCGTTTTTCCTGGGTAGCGCCATTTCTGACTAACCTGATTGGTGCCTCTCCTCCCTCTTCGCTTTTGAATAATGTATACCTAACCTACAGCCCTTTGCTCTGTATCACTAACACAAAATGTGTTGACTACTATGGACCATTAAGAATAAAAAAGGACTTTTAATTCCAGAAGGCCTGGTTTATTGGCTCTGTAAGGGTTCTCACATGAGGTTTTGAAGAATAGTTTCTGGTTATGGCGGAGAATTCTGATATGTCCCTTGTTCTCTGCATCTATGGCTCAGTTTCATGCATGAATTTGTATATATCTAGTAAAAAAAACAAACCCTGTCTACATTTGAAGATGCCAACTACAGACATCGTCTCTCTGAAGGACTGTGACAGGAATTCTCATTGGAGCTGGGCTGAGTGATAAACTTTAATATTTCCATTACTAATGTCCTCAAGCCATTTATCTCCACTCCCTAGAGGTGGGTTCCTGTCATCCTGTTTGGCAGATATATGTGCTAGTGCCACTACAATCAGTAATGTGATTTCTACGCATGATATTCTTCTTGCCAAAATACAAAAGTCAGAATGATCAGTGTTTACATTCCAGGAAAAAGAGGCATGGGTTTTAACTCTGTCTGGAAATGCCAGCCTTGTATGGGCAAGCTCTTTCCTGTAACCTCTGATATGTTAGGACTCTCTCCTGTCACTCGATTATAGAAATACAGTCTGCACCTGCTCAGAAGTTCTTTATTCTGTTCCTGTGTCACATGATTAAGCTCCAGCACTGAAAAGAGATTAAGCCCAGACTAGGATCATACTTACAAATCTTGTTTCTCGTCCCGCTGGTCTCTGTGAAGCCGTAGATATCTATAAGCAAAGATTAATTAAAAGAATAAAATAGCAGCAACCATTATCAGGCATGCTTTATCATTCTATTGATATTTTCTGCCAATTACTGTTCTTTCATTATTAATTGAGTAATATAGTAAATATGCATGTTTATTTAATCAACAGTTTTAAATGTGTTGAAAAGACGTCTTGTTAAGCCGTTGTATACAGATGTCAAAAGTAAATCGTGATTTGTTCCTGATATTTGTGGATATTTTATTAAGAGATATTTGTGGCTATAACTGGATATTTGTGATGGATATTTGTGAAGGATTAACATCTAACAGAGTCTGAGAACCTTTGAGTGACCGGTTCTGTAACCAAAAGTTTTGTATTAATTTGGGTTCCAGGTTTCAAATAGGACATTGTTTTTATTATCCTGACCCAAAACAGCTAATTCCAGGAATAATTTTGACTTGGATGCGTCTGAATATACACACCCTACTGAAGACTTAGTGGTTTAGCAATGCCATCCTAAGCGGTGCGACTCAGATCTGTTCAGTGGCGCTTTCTCCCAGGAAAATTGTCTTAGGGTTGCACAATACGAAGCCTTCTTTCTTTTTTTAAAGTGCCACAATCCAGACATAGCAACAAACTAAGGCTAAACTGAACTTCCTATAAATTTCTTGTTTATACTTCTCAACCAGGAAGTCCTCAATCTCAGCACAGCATTTTGGGGCAGAAGGAGGCAACATGAGACACTAAAGGATTTCAGGCTAATCTAATCTGATAACTATATTGTGGTTTGCTTATGATATCTGAATGCAGCCAGTATGTATATTTCAAAAGACTATTGGGGCCCACTGATGATCAGGAGCAATGGAGCATATACTAACCCCAGACAGAAATATATTTTTGTTTCATTTGGTTACTAAGGTCATCTAAGCACACAAGCCCTCGTGGCAGCTTCCCCATACAGCTCTTCTACTCTCTACTATGGAGTTTCTAATGCACCAGAGCCAATATTGCAAGAAAGCGGCAGGATTCTCAACATTCAGCCTGGCTTTTCCCTTTTCTCCCCCATGTAGCTCTTCTGGAAGTCTAGTTGCAAAGACGTGGGAAGGGGTCTGTTTCAGTTTTTTGGGACCAACTGAATTGAGGACCTTTGTAAAGAACAGTCTTAGACTTGTTTTTCTATCCAAGAAAGCTCTTGGGTTATGTAATATGCACTCTGATGTAGATTGTAAAAGTGACTCTCTTACTTTGCCTGCATCTGAAGCCAACAGGTTCCGCAAGGAGCTTGGAGAAGAATCATGCTGATGCTGGAGGGGGGAAATGAGTTGCAAATAACAGCTACTGAAGTACAGAAACGAACATGATTTTTAAAAAGGATGTAAATTGAGGGTTTAGATAGTGAAGTACCGTAGACAGAGGGTCCTGTAAGACTTCATCAATTGCAGCACACAGCTCTTCAGTTTGTTGTCTCAACTGGGCCGGGGAACAGATCTAAGAAGTTGTTTTCAGAGACATCGTTAGCTCCATGCAACTCCATTCCAAACTCAAGATGCATCTATATCACTCTGTTGTATGATCTGTTGCTTTAATTACTGGGATTAGCTCGTGTTACATAAATATTGTGTCTTGACTACCCATTCTCTTCTGAATCCTTTCCCCACTTGGTTTTAACACTTCTTTAAACAGGTACAAAGGGTGCCTGTTGTAAACCTCCCTCTGGTGTTGGCAGTCTTGGAAAGTCAGAGTGATAATTCATCCTTCCTTGATTCTTTATTTCTTTCCTCATTTCCTGTAGCTTTATCCTTTCATCTCTCTATGACTATTTTTCTCAGGAGCCTGCCTATTTCTCGTGCTAAGTTCTCTCTAGAAGGGAGGGTACAATGTGCAGGGATATTCTACCTGTGTTGTATGTAGAAAGACCCAGTATTCAGTCTCCAGCCTCTCCAATTTCAAAATATGTCTGAAGGATGGACATGCCATTTCTCTGCCCAAGACCCCCCAAATCTGCTGCTAGTCAGAATGACCAGTATTGAGCTAGGCAGATCAATGGTCTGATTTGGTAGACGGCAGGTTCACATATTCACATATGCAGATGTTCCCCCTAACTCCCCAGTCTTGACTGCAATGGTAGCAAGATGCTTGCCCGGAGGGATTTTTTTTTTTGGGCATCTTTGCTCCAATATAGTAGTCAGTTTTTAAAACGTGTTTAGAATGAATACCAACCTGCCTACAGACAGCTTGAGACAGCATATGTCTTGTGGGACCCCCAGTTATGTGAAAACACAAAGCATTTATTTAGTGCCCAACAATTCTGATTAAAGAAACAATATTACAATATGAAGAAGAAGAAAAGATTGGATTTATATCCCACCCTTCACTCACTTAAGAGTCTCAGAGCGGCTTACAAACTCCTTTCCCTTCCCCTCCCCACAACAGACACCCTGGGAGGTAGGTGGGGCTGAGAGAGCTCTTTCCCAAGCTGTCCTTGAGGGAACAGCTGGTACAGAGCTATGGCTTGACTAAGGCCATCCACCCAGGTGCAAGTGGAGGAGTGGGGAACTCGGTTCTCCCCGATTAGATATGAGAAGAAATCGGTGCATTTCGTAGGGATAGTCTGAACAGAGTGAGTTAAAGATGGAGAGACCATTAGAGTCACCTCTGAATGTGTGTCCAAAGTGCTTTCTTCACTCTCTGGTTCATTAAGTGCCTAGAGATAAATTGAAATTATTTTGAAATTAAGACAAGATTGGGGGGGGGGGGAATAATAAAGTATTGATACAATTTGCTGTTTTACTTATTAATGTATTTCCATCATCACTATCCCATCCATTCATCAAACAACTCCATGTGCCCAACACACGAGGCACAAAATAAAAGTTAAACAGCCAACAAAATCAACATCATCAGACTCAGTCTGTTGGTTAAGTGCCATATTTAAACAAACAAACAAACGAGCTTCAGGCATGAGTCGATCAAATTCTATTTCTTCCATTAAACAACAGAACGTCGTTGCATGAATTTCATGGTATGCAGATTTCTCCCAAATGGGTCTCAGAATTTTCACATCCTTGTGTCACGCTAGACTAATTTCTTACGAGGAGGAACCCCAATCAAGAAGGTTTTTATAGGCAAAAGTTAAGGGCTTGGTCATGTTGCATGTCTGGTGAAGTGTGCCCTGTGTCCTCTAGATTGTGCTGTAATTTGACCCACCTCCTGAATTACTTCTGTTGATTTCTAGCCCACCTTACTATCTACTTTAAATACAGGCCACAAATATAGAGCCAAAATCTTGAGGCAAGAAATCAGTCAGATTGGAGCATTATTGCCTTTTATTCATTGTGCCTTGACGGGGCTCATTTCGTAGCAGGAGCTCCTCTGCATATTAGGCCACACACCCCTGATGTAGCCAATCCTCCAAGAGCTTACAGTTGCCCCTGTAAGAAGAGCTCTGTAAGAGGATTGGCTACATTAGGGGTGTGTGGCCCAGGGCTATTTTTGGGGCACGAACGCATAGGAACGGAGTTCCGGCTAGCTTCCAAGTTGGCCACGCCTACAGCCTCCCCCACCCGGGTTCCCCAGGCATCTCGCAAGCCGCGGGGCACCTGGGGAAGCCAATCCTGGGAGGGACCTGCACTGTCAGGGGTGTGGCCTAATATGCTAATAAGTTTCTGCTGTTGGGTGTGGCCTATTATGCTAATGAGTTCCTGCTGGGCTTTTCCTACAAAAAAAGCCCTGGCGTGGCCTAATATGCAGAGAAGCTCCTGCTACGAAATGAGCCCTGTCTCGAGCAGCCAACAAGCTGTAAGGCTCGGCATTCACACTGACACTCTCACTTCCTGCCACAGGCTGACTGCTTCTAGGTTTTTGCTAGGCAATAGTTGGCAGTCGTGGACCACACAGAAGAGGATCCAGCAGAGCGGGTCTCAGATGCTGCTTCTCGGCTACTGGAGAGGCAAATAAGCTCCCCTTGCTAAGGTCTCCTTATTATCCTCTGCTAATATGCAGGTCTGCCTTGACCTGGATGGCCCAGGCGAGCCAGGTCTTGGAAGTTAAACAGGATTGGCCCTGGTTAGTATCTGGATGGGAGACCGCCAAGGAAGACCAGGATAACCATGCAGAGGCAGGCAATGGCAGACCACCTCTGAGTGTCTTTTGCCTTGAAAACCCTGCAGGGTCACCATACGTCAGTTGCAACTTGATGGCGCTTTCCACCACCACGACTCCAGTCTAATGTTGTCTTTATGTTTTAAATTTCATTTTATTTTGCCATGTCGATATGAATGGTTGGATTTCCTGAAGACTCAGAACAGCAAGGAGGAAGAAGAAGAAGAAGAGATTGGATTTATATCCCTCCCTTCACTCACTTAAGAGTCTCAGAGCGGCTTACAAACTCCTTTCCCCTCCCCTCCCCACAACAGACACCCTGTGTGGTAGGTGGGGCTGAGAGAACTCTTTCCCAAGCTGTCCTTGAGGGAACAGCTGGTACAGAGCTATGGCTTGCCCAAGGTCATCCAAGGAGTTGGCAAAGCCATCCAAGCAAATCTGTGTGTATCTTCATTGAAGGTTAACCTCAGTGTTTTGTAAGGAGAGCACTTAGCATCTACTTTTTTTCCTCTCTTTTCTTTTTTTAAAAAAGCCTATTCAGCGTAAATTGCTACGAAGCTGAACTGGACACCCACATTCTGAGCCTGCTGTAGCATCACAGAGGATGTGCGTCCTATTAAGTTAATATTTATGCCTATTAATACACCACCAGTCTTCTGTCCCCTACTGAGAATGGTTCCCTGTCAGCGGCTCCTGATAAGCCATGCTGCTAGACAAAAGCCTCCACGGAAGCAGACTGCGCACAGAAAGTACAAAACAGCAAGACAGCTTCTTATCTCTTCTGAATCATTCTAACACCTTGTACAGTTGTTCAGTCTGAACTGGGAAGAATGGGTCTTTTAAATCTTCGCAGGTAGTCAAACTTCCTTTCTGCACAAGCACTGTATTTGCTACTTCCACTGAGTACAATAAAATCACTCTTCCTTTGCTCAGTGTAGGATGCTTTCATGCTTCGTCAAAAGAGACCCGGGCTGTTCTGCTCTAAAAGCAGCTGAAAGACTATATAACAATATACAAAGGGATGACCCATCATTGAAAAGGGCCAAGTGGGGGTTACTCTATTACAGGGGTGGCCAACCTGTGGCTCGGGAGCCACATGCGGCTCTTTCACACATATTGTGCGGCTCCTGGCAGGGCGGCTGGGGAAGCAAAGGGGAGGCATGCTTTTTCTCTCTTTCTCCCTTCCTTCCTTCCCTCCTCCCTCCCACCTATTTGCTTTCCTAGTTTCTCTCTCTCTCTTTCTTATAACTGGTTTTCCTCGTTTGTTTTTATTTTTGGCAGTCCCATTTAACGTTAATAAAAAGCAAATTTGCATATTTTTAAAAATAAAAACGTGTGTGTGATATTTGTTCCTGTCTTGCGGCTCTCAGACATCTCTATGTGGCTCTTACGTCTATTCTATGTGGCTCTTACGTTAAGCAAGGTTGGCCACCCCTGCTCTATTAAAACAGAATTACTTGTGGCCAGATCAAGTAGGTTTATTTCAGTGGATGGAGATAATCTGCTGTGGAACACAATGCGTATACAGCCACAGCAATTTCTAGGTCATTTGAACTTAATTCCTTGGTGTGCCTGCAAATTGCAGAGCTTTGCCCTGAACAGCACAGTCATGTTAGCATGCCAGGACACTGCTGAGATGGGAAGTAGACTTGGATGAGAAAATTCAGAGGGCCGTGTGATTTATTTTCATGTGGTGTTTGGGCTAGGCCTCAGTGGTGCGAGGAAGTACCAAAGAAAATCTTCCAACTGGGGTCCTTGGTGGCCCTAGCTTGTCCTGGATCCACTGAGGCAAATATTGCCGACTACCTACATATTGCCATGTACGCTACCACACCACTGAGCAAATCTCGAAGCCTTCCTTCAGCCTAATGAGATTTTACCCAATTAAACTAGCTCTTCCTCCAGCGGAAGAGCCACTGAATTTGCAGGAAGCCTCCTAGGGCTGCCTAGTCAGCCCAGGGGGCAGGGGATCCCCCGCTACAGGGGTTCCTGATCCACCGGCCAGCATTCGGCCGGCGGGGGGAACCCCATCCCCGAAGTCGTCCAGCCAGGACGACTTCCCCAACGTAATGACATCACCCGGAAGTGACGTCATCACGTTGGGGGCGTTGCCAGGGCAACGCTCTGGCAATCGCCCCAAAACTCTATGATACTATGCTTTGCATGTGCGCCGGGGAAGCTCCCGGACAATGGAGGACTCCCGCCCCCCCCCCCCCCGCCGGTAAGTAAAGAAGACTTGGCAACCCTAAAGCCTCCTGGATAATAAAGTTCCTCCAGCTTTCAGCTTTGGGTAAGATATGTGCCATATGAGGACCCAAGCAACAAACCTAAGGAACATATTTAGTCCGAACGCGGTTTGTGCATGGCATTCATCTTGGTAAGTCACAAGTGGTATAGGCCTGATAGAGCTTAACCTTGAACCGAAAGTTTTAGAAGTATTTTTTGTTTAAAAATCAGACTATCCTTAATTATGAAGTAAAACAGATATAAACTGTGAAACTTGCAAACGTTTGAAGAAAGACGGACCTTCTGCTCCAGAAGCAATGTGTTCGTTGGGATCGCTGCAAAGACCTTGTAGCTTGCCTTGATCTTGTGTGGCTACAAATTAGAAGCCAAAAACAGACAAATTAATGTGATAAAATAGACTCCATGGGTCTAAAATATTATTTCCCCCCCTAACTTTCCTGTTGCCCAAGTCTCCAGTCAGCTGGCTGGCTAGCTGGCTGACTGGGATAGAAAGTCTGTCTAGGATATTGTCTGTTCCAAGTTTTTTGCCACTGCCATCGGCCTGCTATTGGAGGTGGAACATGAGCACTCTGGTCAGGGGCCCAACACCGCCTGGCCGTACCTGGCCCGAGAGAAGCCAGGCTCACTGCCACTAGGGGGAGGGCTTTTTCAGTGGTGGCCCCTCACTGATGGAATGAGCTCCCAGAGGAGATCAGGGCCCTGTGGGACCTGATGCAGTTTCGCAGGGCCTGCAAGACGGAGCTCTTCCGCCAGGCATATGAATAGGGGCCGCCGCCTCCGTGTACCCCCCCTGCCACCAGCAACTACCAACATGCGCCCAGATATTACCATCTGGTCGCCGACGACCTTGGCGTGCGCCCAACCTTAGACTGTACGCCATTGAGACTGTGAGCACTTTAATAACTGTATTGTACCGTATTGTATTGTTTCAATGATGAAAGTTTTAATGTCATTGTTTTACCGTGGACTTGGTCCACTAAAATGTGTAAGCCGCTCTAAGCCTGCTGTGCAGGGAAAGCAGCCTAGAAATCGAATTAAATAAATAAATAAATAAAATGATTCCCCTTCCCCCAAAAAAGAGGCAGCAAGAGACTTGGAGGTGGAAGCACCCAGGACAGGCTTTCTTCTTCATGGCTGCCTCCCCTCTCCACACACCATGGAACTGATCAGGAGTGGACAGTTCATCACCACCACCTCCTACTCTTTTGGTGTTGCCCTCATTCCCTCCATTGTTCTCTATGGTGAAAAAAAGTAATGTAGAGAGCAATGGAAGGGATGGGGCAACCTGTTTGGGGGCCCATAGAATTGGACCCCTGGTCCAATCTTCTTGAAACTTGGTGGGTATTTCGGGGAGAGGTCCCAGCAGCTACCCTGCAAATTTGAAGCCTCTCCCTCAAACCCCCTCTCCTCCAGCCCCTCATATACCCTGTAAGTTTTTGCCATTGACTTCAATGGCCCATAGGGTATAATGGGGCTGAAACTGACTGATGTCAGGGGGCGTGGCATATGCTAATGAGTTATGCTAATAGGTATGCTAATGAGCTCCTGCACCTCTTTTTCTACGAAAGGACCCCTGCAAAGGATAATACTAAAATACGAATTTAGCGTTGTGGGGTGGTTGTTTTTTAACATTCACGCCTTTGCTTCCCACTCTTTTTTCCAGTTCTTGTCCTTAGCCTTCTATTATCTGTAGTTATCAGAGTCAGAGTGCAGAAATTCTCAAATACAAAACCCAGACTTTAAGAAAAAAATAAATGGCAGCAATGAAGATTCACAAGCTACCGATCAGTCTTTAAGGTGCCACTGGACTCCTCCTCAATTATGCTGCCACAGGCTAACATGGCCGCCTCTCTAGATTACTGTGTACTGACAAGCTTGGCTCTGACGACAGATTCTGTACGCACACGGCGAGACTGCTCTGTGCAGCTTTGCACAAGTGCACCATCAAATGGATGATAAATGCTGTTGTGCAAAAGATATGCTAGTGAGTGAAGGAGGGCTGATTTAAAGGCAGCACTGGCTGAGCCAAAAAAAAAAAACTCACCCGTGCAATGTTGCACCTGCACAACATCTCATGGCTGTACAAAGCAGATATGCATGCTTAGTTAGCATCCCATGCGAAACATTTCGGGGGGGGGGGGTTAGTCCTGAAGTCCTGATATTCCTTCAAAAGTTTTGCATAAAGAGGACCTATTTCCACCTCTTGCCAGAGTAAATGCGTTTAAAAGACAGGTGAGGAAATGTGCACATTTGAAACTACTTATCGGCATCCCCTCTAGCAATTTTGGTCATTCTTCCTCATCAACAGAGGCAGACACCTTCTGAATGCCGGAGTTGGGAAGCAGCTATCAGGGAGGGGGGGGGGGGGCTTCATGCTCTGTCTCTAGGCTTTCCAGGAACTACTGCTTGGCCACTTTGTGAAACAGGTTGCTGGACTAGATGGACCACAGGACAAATCCAGGAGAGCTACTCTTATATTTTCAGTGTTGAAAACACAGCAGCACAGTAACCGAGGTAAAAGATGAGAGAACAAACAGAACCGATCGATTTTCAAACTCGTTTATAAACAAGTCCATTAAAGTGGTGATGTTAGGATCTGAAATTACTTAGGATACTTCTTGAAGGAAAGAGGCCGTCCACGTGGGAGTCACCATGCAGCAGCATGCCTGACAGACACACACACGCCACAGCAATACTGATCCTTTTGATGGCTATCCTTGCTTGGACAAATAGTAGATCAAGGCTGTTAGTTCCAAAGGTGGACTGATATAAATATAACTTGCAGTCTGGTACCGTTTAAAACAGACATATGGTTTGGCAGGTGGAACTGGCTCTTATCTGGCCTGTAAGCAGCTGGGGGGGAAACAGTCCAAATGTGGACTAAAAAGACCTGTATTTGGGTATTATGCCCCCTGCTGATGTCCCTCCCTTCCCCAAACATGGGCCCTCCCTGGGGTCTTCCTCAGATCTCCAGGAATTGCCCAGCCTGGAGTTGACAGCCATAAGGGACAAAGAGGGGTGCTTTGGCCCCGAGCTCTGCGCAGCCAGTCCCCTTGGGGCCTGCCTGCTGCCCTTGGCCAATGTGCCATGCCAGGCCACACTGCCTGTGGCCGCCTCCTCCTCCTCCTCCAGCCTTTGGCTGCTGAACAGATGGCTGGCTGTTCATGTGTGGCAGGCAGAATCTCTTTGGCCCCACCTCCCCGAGACCAGCCAAGGGGCTTCCCACTTGCAGGCAACCCAGGGAAGGCACCCATGGGCACAGCTGCCTGTGGAAAGCTGCTGGCCAGTTCTCCAAATGTGCCCCCTTATGTAAGCATGTCAATGGAATGACTGGCTGGATGGTGCAAGCACTGCGCAGCAGCCCGGGTGCTTATGTAAGGGGTGCAGTGTATGCAGACTGCTGAGGATCAGGGGCAGCTCGCTGAGTCAGGTGAGCTGGAGCCTGCTAACCTGCTGACCCAAAATGTGTGCAGCTTATCTCCTGCCTCCCTCCCTCCCTCCCCCAGCAGAGTGGGGAGGATTAAATGAGAGGCAAAGCCAAAACACGCACTCCCCGGGCTCCCTGCATGCAACCGCTGCTCCGGCAATGGTCTGGATGGAACTGGGGGATAGGGGATGGGGGGGGGGGGCTAGGTAAAAGTCAGGGATGGGAAGAAGTGTTCAGAAAAGCATGCTGGGTTTGCACACGGCAGAGACAGGTGCTGGATGGGTGTCTGTGGGCTTGCGCATGGGGAGTAAGATTTCAGGTGGTTGGATAATGCTGCGGAGCTGGCAGGAAATAAAAGTCTGCAAGAGGCAATTAAAGTGGAGCTGGCATCTTTGGAGAATGGCAGAGCTTGAAGATTGCTTATGGTGTTGGGGAGCATCACAGTTCCCCTTATTCACACTTGTCGCTGCATTTGGGACTTCAACAGAGGGAGATGTGAGATTGTGCAGCTGCCTCGCCCCCCTCCCACCCACCCCCACCTACCCCAAAGCCTGTTGACTGTAGCAGTTTCTTTAAGGCAAGGCTTATTGTCAGGGGTCTGTTGAGGCCGGAGTGAGGTGGAGCAAAGCTCCGCCAGCTCAGGAGTGGCCACTAGGGCAGCCACAGGCCGAATCAAATTCTCTAATCTGATTCAGCCCGCTTCCGAATTGCCACCGGAATTCGGCGGCAACTGTAAAAGCAACTGGAGGGGAGGTGGTTTGAGGGAGAGGCTCCAAACTTGCAGGGTAACTGCTGGGCCCTCTTCTCGAAATACCCACCAAGTTTCAAGAAGTTTGGACCAGGGGGTCCAATTCTACGGGCCCCCAAACAGGTTGCCTCCATTGTTCTCTATGGGAGGGAAAAAAATAACATTTTTCCCACCATAGAGAACAATGGAGGGGATGAGACAACCTGTTTGGGGGCCCATAGAATTGGACCCCGTGGTCCAATCTTCTTGAAACTTAGCGGGTATTTCGAGGAGAGGCCCCAGCAGCTACCCTGCAAGTTTGGAGCCTCTCCCTCAAACCCCCTTTCCTCCAGCCCCTCATATACCCTATGAGTTTTTGCCATTGATTTCAATGGCCCATAGGATATAATGGGGCTGAAACTGACATTCCCTTTCTGACACACTTCTGGTGATGTCAGGGGACGTGGCATATGCTAATGAGGTATGCTAATGAGGTATGCTAATGAGCTCCTGCACCTCTTTTTCTTCGAAAGGACCCCTGCTTATTGTGTCCCCCTAGCTGACGCCACTTGGCTACCTGTGTTGGTCTGCCGCACCGGCAGCAATGGAATGCAGCCCTTCATGCTCCAGCTCATCAAAAGTTGTGAAACGTGTTAGTCTTCAAAGAGCCACAAGAGTCTCTAGTTGTTGCACCTTGATTGTCAGGCAACAGCTCTCCGTGCTGTGCAAAATTTCTTGTGCATATCTGGTTAGGTGCTGAGGAGGGGTGTGGGTCATGGTCAGTGGTGAAATATCTCCAGTACCTGGCGTGACATTTTACAGCACCCATGGCGCGGCCCAACAAAGTGACATTTATGTCAGATCTGGCCCTCGTAACACACGAATTTGACACATTTGATTTAAAACCTATTTAGCATTACAGAAGTAAATCAGCTGGGGGGAGACCTGCCCTCTGAACAATTGTAGATCTGGAACGCCATGGTATGTGTCACGTGAGTTGGGTCAAGGGTCTTCAAACCAGCCTGGCAGTGACATGGATGGTTGGGGAGCTCACCTTCAAAGTGCTCAGTTGTTCAGTGCACTTTGGGAATGCTGTACAGGGAGAGGATTCCCTCCCATGCCGGTTTCCCCCACTGGGAACAGCTGTGTGAGGGCCTGTTTGTCCCACGGCGGGATTCCATGTGTGCTGGGATTACGTGACTGAGTACACATGGAGACAGCAAGAGCACCCCTCCCCCCTATAGGGTGTTCCCAAGCTGCATCAAGCAACAGAATGCTTTGGAAGGTGAGCTGCCCCATCTTATGTGTAACTAGAAGTTGCGGGGGAGGATCCCCAAGCCAACTCACGTCATGTCCAATGTTCCCTCTAAGCTGAGTTAGTCTGAGCTAGCTCACAGGTTTTTAGGCTCCGGCCCACACATTTTTGTCTTAGCTCAAAAAGGATGGCTCCAGTGCAAACTAATTCATGCAGTAGCCAAATTGCTTGCTCACAGCTTTAATGCCAGTAGCTCACAAAGTAGAATTTTTGTTCACAAGACTCCGCAGCTTAGAGGGAACATTGGTCATGTCTATTGTGTAGTTTGGTCCTGAAGCTGAATATCAGTTTACCCTATTAAACTGGGATTTCAAGAAAAGTCTTATGACCATTTACCCCCACGTAACCATTTGATAATGCATATGTATGGACTGACAGATTCACATACTTCTCTAAACAGAATAATGTGGTCTGGATACAGGGAGGGGCTGTGACTCAGTGGCTGAGCTTGGCATGAAGAGGGTACCAGGTTCAGCCACTGGCATCTCCAGTGAAAAGGCTCAGGAAGTCAGTGATGTGAAAGACCTCGGCCTGAGACACTGGAGAGCTGTTGCCAGTCTGAGTACTGACTCTGATGGACCAATGGTCTGATTCACTACAAGGCAGCCCTTGGTGATGCCAAAATTAGGTCCACCAAATGGGGGGATTGGTTCAGTCCTTCGTGATGTAAATATTAGATCCACTAAATGGGGAAATTGGTATCAAACGTCCAGGTGGTCCATAAAAGATTTGGTGCTGAAGCTGACGATAACTCCAGGCCAGAATTATATCAGCTCAAGAGATTTTATATATTTGTAGGAGATAATGCCAAGTTTAACATCAAAAATGCATCCAGCAGTACTCAGATCTTTCATGGTGCATAAAACCCTTTCGCTAACAACCCATGAAAGCAATGAACAAGCAAAAGCAATTTTAAAGATTTAATTTAACACTCTGTCATGTTATCTTGAAACTGGTGTGCCAACAAGTCCCTTGAGTGTTGCTGTCACTGCCACTTCCTCCATGTCCTTTTATTTCTAGGTTGGCAACTGGGACCATTCTTCAAGGGACTGGCTTTCCAGTTTCTGGATATCTAGATTCTAATCCACATGCTAGAGTGACCTGGAGATGTAGATCTGGGCAGGGGCTGTGAAGCAGTGGTAGAGCAGATGCTCTAGGAACATAAAGTCACTGGTTCAATCCTGGCATCACCGCTCAATGGATCTCAGGGTGTAGATATTGAGGCTGAGGACAGACAGGCAATCTGGAGTGGGATGAATCCGGAGGCAAAAGCTGCGGGGGAAAAGTCCCCCGGGGTTGGCTGTCCACATTGGCCAGGGTATTGCACAAGGATGCCGTTACGGAGTGTTCAGACTGCTGCGGAGTGGCCCCAGGTGGGCTGGCCTCCACAGCTCGTGATAGGGCTGTTTCGGCAATTTGCGCATGTGCGCATGCGCTCATGTGCGCATGTGCACATGAGCACTTATGCACAACCTGGCAAAATGCTGCGTTCGCACTGCCGCCTCCGCTTGCCTCCGATCTTATTCTGGTTCACACTGCCTGGAAGCGGGAGGCAAGCGCAAGACAGCCTCTGGACACCGGTTTCTCCCGGCGTCCTTCTAAAGCGCAAGAAAACCGGCTTCAAAGTGGGTAAGTGCGGAAGGGAGCTAAGGGCCAGCTGCGCATGTCTGAACAGGCTCCCTTCCCCCGCTTCCCATGCGGACCTATCCTGGGGCAGATTGCCAGTCTGTCCTCAGCCTGAGAAAGAACTTTCTACACTCAAGAACCCTGGATAGCCACTTCAAGGAGATGCTACTGAGCTCAATGGACCAATGGTATGATTCAGTATAAGGAAGCTTCATACATGTATATATGGCTGCTGAAGAGAGCTGAGTACAGCATATGGAGTGTACATTATGAAAGTGAGAACCTCTCCTGTCCTTGTTTCTGCAGAACCTATTTAAATATGTGCAAATTGTATACCGTCGTGCACAGTTCCACATTCCTTTAACGATGGGAAAGATTCAGCATGAAATGCAAATGTTATCAGTAATCTTTACTAGAATGTATTTGGGGAAGGGTGCTTTTACAGGCAGAAAACACTAGCACCAAAACTGACTCTATGTATATATTTACAACCACTGTTAAGTCTTGTATTTTACGTTGAAGTTAATTAGAACAATTTCTGTGCAACCAAGCACAAAGCAATCCACAGCAGCAGTAATTGTTATTCATTAACAGCGTCTGCAAACCCTCCCATTCTTCACAGATCTTAAAGCATACGCCAATCAATGGGTCTGAAATGCAAGACTGTAGCTAGTATATTACGTGCTTCAGAAAACTCAGGCACAAACCCTTTATTCCAAACACAGAAGTTGCCTTTCTATTCTTTCTTCCAACCAACAAACATAGGTCCCAAAATGCTTGGGTTTTCAAAACGGCCTAGGCATGATTTTCAGGTTAAGTGACTTGTATAAAAGTTTAAAAGCAATATAGCACACACAGCCACATATCAAAAAACTAGTATAATTGTCAACTGGCATATCACATATGCCAAAAAACTAGTATAATTGTCCCATCCAGAGATCCATGTGTACTCAGATGTATCTGTTAGGGTCCCAATTAATTTAAAGGGAAGCAGGCAATATGTACAGGGATGCAGGGATCCCTTATTTACATCCATTAAAACAAACAGGAAAGCCATTCTGGACAGGAGAGGTTCCTGCGTACACTGGAGCACCCCGGTTTCTAACAGGTGTGGTCATGTTTTCAGAGTGGTTTTTTTTTTCCTTCCTTTGCTGACAGAAACCAAAACTTCACCACTTCATGGACTGATGGATAGAAAGAGAAATAAAAGAACAGAAGCTAGCAAACAAGCAAATAGAGTACCTGGGAAGCCTTAGAGTCAGAAGGCAGGGGTGAAGTCGATTCCCTGGATCTTGACAGCAGTGAACATGGTGAACGGACCCTGGTAGGAGATCTAGGTTGCGTTAATAGAGTTCTAGGTCTTGAAGATGAGGGGCAAGCTCTGTAGCTTGCATGAATGGAGGAGGAATTAATCCGTGTTGAAGGGGGGCTAACATGATAGTCTGGAGAAGCAGGTGAGGTAGAACCTTTATGAGAAAAAGGCCACTGTCGTAGAGGAACTAGTGAATGACCATTCAGATCCTTAGCAGAGACTTGTGGCAAATGTGCTTTTGATTTGCAAGTAGACTGCAAAAAGTGTGGAGAGAGAGGTGAGTATTTTCCTGAAGTGGGTGAAAACGTGTCCTGTTGGTTGCCAGCAAGGGTAGATACTGGATAAGACTTGGCGGTGAAAGTGGGAGAGTACGTATGAACCTTCTTAGACTTCTCTGGGCCTTGATATCTGTGAGCAGGAGAACATGCCCTCTTTGAAGTCATTTGAGAAGTGTTTCTTGGGACATGAGGAGGTAAAGAAGAATTGAGCATCATTGGATGTAATAGTGGAGAGACAACTGTTTTTCGGTAGGTGGAAATGGTGGGTGACAAAGGACGTAATTTGTCAGGAGAAAGTTCTCCAGCATCGAGATAACTTTTAGGGGACACAGATCTGGCTCTAAAAGTAGGACTGGACTTTGAGGAAAGGGTCGTGTGATTGGGTACATCAGGGAATACTGAAAGGAGATATTCATCTTGGCCTGGCGAATCAGACCTCACAGAATAATTTGATGGCAATTTCTTGGGAGTTGGAGATGTTGTTTTAAACTTCTGATCTATTGTGAGTGTTGAAGAGCCTAGGGAACTGGGAGAAAATGTGGCAGGACAAGATGCAGGAGAAAAGGGTCTCTTTGGAGAAGATCCTGACTTTAGAATAGCAGTCAAAAGAGAGAGCCTAGTTGGTAGAGGGGATCTAATTCCAGACTTTCCCTTGGAAGGTGTTTGGCTACAGGGATTGTTTACACTACATATGGTTGAGGAGGAACCATGACAGGGGGGAGAAAGAGGCTTTGGACTAGGAGATAATAAGTGTGTTGTGATGTAGATCGGAACTGAAGCCAATGTATTAAATCTCTTGGGGGGAGGAGGAGACAGGGTGTGAGGGGATGAGCTCTGAAGAGTATCTGAGGAACTGGAAATCTGTGAAGAAGGAGGCAGATCCTTGCTTGGTAGAGGGGACGTGGTGGATTCTGACATTTTGTGAAGATTGCTAGCTTGGACATTACAGGGTGACTGAACACTGTCTGAAAGGCTGTTAAATGGGAGAGGGGGTCTTTTCAATATGGAAAAGGGAACACTGTAAGAAGCAGTAGACTGTCGGTAGGTAGAGGACTGATGTGTGGTGGATCCATTTGCAGACTGCCACTGGCTTTGGGATTCTTCTACAGAAGAGGCTTGGTGAAGAGTAGGAGCCAGATCAGGTTCAGCTTTTAGGTTAGTTGGAGAAAGTGAATGGACAACAGGTGATTTATGGGAAAGATGACCAGAGGTAGACAGAGGAGAAGTTAACTGGAGGAAAGAAGAAAAAGGTTAAAGTAGAGCAGAATATATGATACTCTTAAAAGGACACACCTGGTTTCCAAATTCATGACATCACTATATTTTAACCACATAACTTGTATCTTAATTATCTAGCACACTGGTTTGCTAAGTGACCACTATTTTATACTCAAATATCCATGAGCAAAAATTATTTGTTGACTTCATTTAGTTTTATTTATATTACGAAAGATATTTAGGATTTTTGATGTTTACTGCTAATTTGCTCTCTGCAAAAATATAAAGCATTAATGAATGTCATGAACAGTTGCATGATATTTTAAAAAGTCATCAAAGGTTTACCGTTTTCAAAATGCAAACTCAAATAAGCGTTACACTGAAAAACACTTTGTGGTGATGCCCCCGAGGCCCTCTCCCCCTGGGAACGCCCATTTTGGGCAGGGCGTGGTCTCCCTTCTTCTGTAACATGTGCACCACCGTGTGGGCCTCAGACTGATAGGAGACTGAATTAAACTGCTATCAAGAGGCAGTGAGTCATGCTAAGGCAGAATGAAGGACAGCTCCACAAACAATCATGCAAATATCTACCCGAGGAGGGACTCAGTCAAGGGCCTTTTCCCCAAGGACCTTGAAGCCTCTTCCTAGATTGTTTGATCCTAACCAGGGCTCATTTCATAGCAGGAGCTCCTTTGCATATTAGGCCACACACCCCTGATGTAGCCAATCCTCCAAGAGTTTACAGTAAGAAGAGCTCTGTAAGCTCTTGGAGGATTGGCTACACTAGGGGTGTGTGGCCTATTATGAAAAGGAGCTCCTGCTGTGAAATGAACCCTGATCCTAACAAACAACTTTTCCAGGTCTACATTTTCAGGAGCCTGAGATAGGATCTCCTTCACAACTCTGGAAAGTTCCACTAGACAGAATTGTGTGGACTCATTGTGTGAGACAGCACTGTGTGGATAAATTGAGAAGTGAGCTTGCTACTCTTCCTTTCTTCTATTTTGAGCTCAAGGCAATGTATATAGGATAGAGTTGTCCAGAGGTTTCTCATTTCGACACAGATCAGGTCCATACATATATTGGTTCAGAAAGGTGGTTGGGTTGTATGTTTGAACCATGTTGGGAAATCTTTGTCCACCCTCACTATATCCATAGAAGTAAACCTATATGTCTATCTGTGGCTATATTCTGAATTGCAGCTGCCAGGTATATTCCATATCCTGGTTTGGACAACCTTTTCACAGGAAATTCAGAATACAGCTAAAATATTGAGTGACTGTCCACAGTCACTCAGTGAAGCTTTCCAGTAGAGTGGGGATTTGAACATAGCTTCCCCAGATCTCCATGCTAACCATTGCACAGTCTAACCAACAGCTTTGTATTTGTTTAGAGTTGTACACTGATTTGCAAAGAAAATCTCTCCTTGTCTTGTGGAGCAGAAGTTCACCAACTTAACAATTAATTTTCAGCACCCCAAGGAAACTGCAAAAATAAGAGTGGGTTAAAAATTAACATGGCAGCATTTTATAAGTGTTTGTAGAAAGTAATATCTGGTGTGTTTAACATGACCTTGCAAATATTTTGGAGTGGTACATAGCAGCAAAGTATATACACGAAGAAATTACTTATTTTTTGTGTTTGTGTGCAAGTTCTATCAACACTGTATGCATAAAAAGCATTGACACAAAGGAATGTATTACTCACTGTTTTCTATCATAGCACAAAATGTTATGTTTCAAATATTTAATTAGTTAAGAGCACTCTCTTTCCATTTCACTATTTTTCCTTGTGACAGAGAAGGGTATTTACAGTGTTATGTCTGCTAGCCTGTTTTATGAATGGAGATTTAACTGAGATAAATTGAGAAGATCAAACATTAAATCCATTTATAATGTCAGCATTGTGGTTACTGGCAATGCATGTGTGTCTATTGTTGCATGATAAAAGATTAGCTGAAAATGAATAAAATGAATGTTAATGCCTCATTTGGTTGGGCAAAGCAAAACCAGAAAGCCTGTGAATGACTCGCAATTAATTCTTAACAGGAAAGTGAGAATGAGCTGGACCCATACAAATGAAAGCAGCAGAGTTGTAACCTATGGATTAGAACAGGAGTGGGAAACTGGAAGTAGAGCAGAGCACCTATCTGAAGCTAACTCAAAGACATTTGGGAAATAAACGTTTCTTAGGATCGAACAGGGCAAGCAGAAAGCAAGAGGTCCAGTAGGTAGCACAGCAGAAGCCAGGAAGGATTTCAGAACATAACATGAGTGTAGGAGCTTAAGCCTGCTATGATGAACTAGCCCCATTCCCTCATTCAGATACAGGGTGTCCCCTCTTTTCTTCCTTTTTGACTGAGCAGCCCCTTTATCTATTTTCTTCTTGTCTGGAGTTATATGGATGTCAAACATTTTCACTTTACTGTATTTTTATGCTGGCTCAGCCCAGGAACTTGAGGGAAGAGACAAGATCACCCTCTGAAAAACTTCTGAGATGGCACATGAGAAGCTTTATAACATTCAAAAATAGACCAAATATTTTATTCAACGTAGAGGGGGAAAGGTCAGGTGAAATCAGGGGTAAAATGTCTGAGATAAATCAATAAGAACTCTGAGATAACTTAATATTTTCACAAACTATAGTTTATGTGTTTCCAGCAATTGAGAGTTTTAAACTTTTCACACAGCCTTAGAATCTTTGAGATGAGAGGCTTTTGTTTCATTTGTTTCATCTCCCTTTACAATTGGGCAGGGAATCACTTCTCTAACTAGAAGACCAATCCCTTTTTCTGGCCCAGATGGTAGTCTTCACCAATCTTCCCACTCTTCCTTGCCAACCTTCCCAGTCCTCAGTCAGTATGAAACTGTTTTCAGTCAGAGCTAAACTCTCCTTAAACTTTCCACAGTCAGGGCTAAACTCAAACTGAGTTCTCTTCAGTGGTCAGTTCCCAAGTCTTTCTGTTCAGCTGAAGCTAACCAATCAAATTCCATTGATCAGCCTGTCACTCAAGGTTCTCTGGCTCTGTGAGGCATTAACCCTTCACAGTCTTACACAGCACTTATGAGTTTTTAAAGTGCAGTCCGTCACACCGGGGTCCCATCATATTGAGGGAATGCCAAGTGTTTCTTGGGCAGATCATTTGAGGTGGACAGCAGTCAGTGTGTTGGAAGCCATGGCCCAGTCAATCTGTGTGATGATCAATATTTTGAAACCCAAAAGAGAGTTTAAAGTCCTCTCACTAAACTAGGTGTCCATGCACACATGTTGTGCATGTGCACATGCCATGCACACATACACATAGTACAATCAAAACTGCTGAGTACAGGCATACAAACTAAGTAAATATTAGCACCCCCAAAGTAATATTGGTGACAATGTTTTACTCCATAAATACATCTGACTTTTAGTGATTACTTTTGGCATGATGGTCTTCAGAATGTATCAACATATGGTGATTGTTGTTTAATCAACCTACTTTTGAATATCTTTCCAGGATGTGATTTTATATATATCTGTTTATTTTTCAGCAAACTACCAGACAGAGAGCACAAAAACAAAGGGCAAGCAGCAGACTTGAGATAGCAAAACTTAATTCGTAAAGGAACCCAGCAGGAAGCGTGATGAACCTAATGGCTTAATCCATCAACGAGGCACATGGCATTACATTAATGTTCATTATTTACTTCCAAGGCCGTTATGCAGAAGAAAGGGATAAGCCATTGTCACCATGAATACATGTCCATAGGAGGTAGCAGATTGTGAGAACGTGTGAAAGCCTATCTGTACCTAAGCAAATATATCCATCAAGACAACAGTAGAAAATGAAAAATTGGCAGTGCGAGTGGTAAGGATGAAATTTAACATGGCAATAAAAATAATCGTTTTAAGTTCCAGAGGGATTTTTTTTTTGAGCTCAGGATCCTAATCATGAGATAAAAATTAGGGCTCCATGCTTCAAGGTTTGTTTGTTTTTTAATAAAAATTCAGAATTTGAATGCCAAATCCCAGATTTCACTTGTATAACCAACAATTACAACCACCCCTGTCCAGATGTTTGCCTAATCGGAATCCATTAATCTGTATTCACATTCAGATATGGTGTTGTATATCTGTGGGATTCATTGACATTTCCATTTTTGTTTATCTTTTTAGAAGTATATAACACTTGGCTGCCTAAGGGACATTTGTACAATTTAAGATTGAGCATAAATTTCAATTTAACTTGGCCATCATTTTAACACGGTGCTATTTATAGAATAAGGATACAATTTAAAGAAGCCCACAGCTATAACCAATGATGATGGATCCAATAGAGTAGAAATATGAGCAATTATTTTTAATTTCATATCATTTCAGGCTGACTGAATTCCAGACTTCTTTGAGGCGCCTAGAAAGAAATGTTTGAGCACATCTGTTACAAGAATGTAAATTAGTATAAATGAGCAGGGAGAGTTGGCAGTGAATGAAAACAAACCATTTCATCAAATAGAATCAATACAGTCAACATGAACATATGATTTCTATATCTTAGCCTACACAAAGGATTAGTTTGCTTTCTGCTGAAGACTACCACCATTTTTTGTAATCATTCCAATCAAATGTTTAAAACACTGGTGTATTTTATTGCTGCATATCTGTTATATTTGTTATTAATTTTAGTTATTGCAATGACTGTTGTGATTTAAAAACTGTCTCTATAAGGAACTTAGATGGAGTTTATGGAAGATCCCTGAGGGTGGGGGGGGGGGGACTGGAGCAGCAAATTAGGAAACATTTAGGATAGCAGGGGAATACAGTGTTTGTTTGGCAATAAAAATCTATATACGATTAATGACGTGTGGCCCCCATCTTTGGATACCTCAGTCTGTGAATCAGGGACACACTGATGTTAAACAGATTTTTTTGAAAGCTTGGGGGTCTCCCTAGGTTTGCAGAAAAAATCTGAAATGTTTAAATTTCCCCCAAAGTAAAATTTAAAAATTGAAAAGTGTTTTCTGCGCATGTGCAGACAACACTCTCACTTTGCTTTTGCAATAACTGGGAGCTGTGTTGGCACCCAGCAGCATCTGCAGCGGATTCCTGGAGCACAGTGGGAGTGGACTTCAAGAGCCACTTGGAGCCCAGCTACAGTGCACACTGAGAACCGTTTGGGGCCTGGCTGCAGTGGTGGCAGATACAGGGAGCTCCTTTGGGGCTGGCCATAGTGGCAGCGCATGCTAGGAGCAACTTGGGGTTCGGAGCAACTCCCAGACCGCACTGCAGCTGCGCCCCAAAGTGAGTGGTTGGGCCTGGACGTGCTGGCTCAGCAATGGGGGGGGGGGAGGAGATTGGGTTCCTCCCCATGAGTTTCATGTTCCCCCCCCCTTAATTACATACTACTTCTTTGGTGTATCCTTTTTGTGACTGAAACTACCACAGTTTTGCTGCTGCAAAATATTTGCCGGTGCAATAATCGCACCAGCTTGATGAAAACTTTGCTGTTTGAGCCTAGAAATTACACAAGTCTGCTTTGTTCCATCTTTCTGGCCATCTACATGTATTCTTGCCTCCTTTGCTGGAAATGTTCCATAGCAAGCCGAGGGCAGTATGCACTTTATCAGGCAACAACTGAGCTCTCATCTATCCCAGCAAGTATAAAACAGTGCAGTCTCAGATTCTCAGTGGCATAAAACGAATTCACAGTGTAGATAAGCAGCATGACTAATCTCCTATTTTGTCCCCTGCTTCTTCCCCGCCCCCGCGCCTCCCTTTCCACTGCTGCTGTGATTCCTCTGCCCAGCGGCTTGAGCAGATAAAACTCCTCTATCTTCTCTTCCCCAGCCACTCTATACATGCCCTATAAGGCTTCCCAAACTCTCACAAGATCGCTTCTTCTCACACATTTAGACATCATTTGGCAAGCCTCTGGAACCACCCTAGCCAGTAAATTTTTGAGGGCATTACAAATAATATCCAAACCCTTGCAAAAGGAAGGATTGCTCACTAGTACTTAGGAACCTTGTACTTTTGTATTTTACTGTATTTTATTGTATACTGTATTTGTATTTTATTGTAACCTTGTATTTTTCAATGGGAGATGGATTCCTCTGGTTCCCATTGGATATGAATGCCCTCAGGCAGAAAAATGTCTTGAGACAGCACTGCCTGCAGTGTCCTTTGCCGCTTTAAAAGCAGGGACAGAATTTATTTATTTTTTGGTTTTCAAAAGCCATCGTTGCCCAAGAACTGCCCACACATTTCTATTTACTTCTTTTATTCCCTGTATTTCTTCCCAGTAGTGACCCCCAAGTAGCTTCCATTGTTCTGCTCCTTCATTTCCCCCTCACAACAACTCTGTGAGGTAGGTCAGGCGGAGGGTGTGTGACTGGCCTGAAGTCCCCAGCAAGCTTCCATGGCAGGGTGGAGATTCAAACATGGGTCTCCCAGATCCTAATCTGACATTGTAAACACCACACTACACAGTCAAATACAAACTAAACTGGTGGAGAGCAGTTTCCAGCCAAGTGCAAAATGCTTCAAGACTTCCCTAGGGTAGTGTCAGGATCCAAAAGTACCCTGGCCAAAGATGTGTAGCAGAGGGTTGGGAGAGTCTGACAAAAATGGCAGTCAGCGACCACCTTGATGAGGCTTTGATCCTGTCTCTTCAGGCTGGAAGCCTCTTTCCTGAGGGGAAAAGAGAGGCAGACCTTCTGCCCCAGTAAAAATTTTGCCACATCCTTCCTTTGTGAAATCCAGAAAGGAGAAGGAAAGCAAATTCCTGTGCACTCTCTTCTAGAATTAAGAAGCTGGTGAGCAAGAGGAAAGGCTCCACCTCTGAATGTCATCTCATCACAATGTGAAGACCGCCTGGTGCAGACCAAAGAGCAATTGACTAGTGAAAGAAACAATCCATTGCTGCTAGGGTTGCCAAGTCCGGGTTGGAAAATACCTGGGGACTTTGGGGGTGGAGCCAGGAGAGGGTGGGGTTTGGGGAGGGGAGGGGAGGGGCCTCAGCATGGTACGATGCCATAGAGTCCACCCTCCAAAGCAGCCATTTTCTCCAGGGGAGCTGATCTCTGTCAGTTGGGGATCAGTTGTAAAAGCGGGAGATCCCCAGGCCCCACCTGGAGGCTGGCAACCCTAATTGCTGCCCTGTGCCATCCACCCTATGCCTCATTTGACAGGTTTTCCCCAGGGGAATGAATCCCTGCTGGATGAGCCCAACAGAAGAAGAAGAGTGGTTTTTATACTCCACCTTTCTCTACTTTAAGGAGCCTCAAAGTGGCTTACGATCTCCTTCTTTTCCTCTCCCCAAAACAGGCACCTTGTCAGGTAGGTGGGGCTTAGAGAGTTCTATGAGAACTGTAACTGGCCCAAGGTCACCCAGCAGCCTTTTGTGTGGAGGAGTGGGGGATTAAACCAGGTTCTCCAGATTACAGTTCCCGCTGCTTTTAACCACTACACCACACTGGCTCACTAAAAGGCATTTTCTTTCCTGCTGTCAGCTAATGCTGCCATCCCCTGCCCAGGAGGTGGCCCTGTGATGTTGGGTGCATGGAATGTTTTGTTTCTCATAGCCTGCTTATTGCTCACTGCCTCGCTCTGACCTTGAAGGACTGTTGGTGTCTGACTATGTATCTTCCCGCTTTTTCCCTGAGAACCTGAAGTCAGTATTTTGGGCGCCTTTTACTTGATTTATATGATTGGTTGCATTCCTTTGCGAGACCCTCTTTGAATTCTGTATAATTGCCCTGCCCAGGGGTTGTTCTGACCATTACTGACACAGGATGTGTAGATGACCACAACAGACCTTTCTCAATAAAGACTATCTTTTCTTTAAGGCCGCTTGTTGGTGACTGACTCTGTAGGACTCTCACACCTGGGCCCTACCCTTCACAGCCGTAAGTGTATAAACCGGAAGAAGGTTACTGCTGTAAAAAAATAAACAATTATTGCTTACTTCCCCCCATAATAGATGTATTTCTATATAAATAATTTGCACAATACTCTTCAGGAACATTGCCTGGAGTGTGACCTATGAGAACTAGCAGGAGGAGCTAAAATTGATGGAAGTAGAACTAAAAGGGCCCTCATGAGGAGTCCCCCTACCCTTCCCCCCATAATTTAAGCATAGTTTCTATCTTGCAGCTGTTACTAGGGTAAGAACACACTTGTTCAAACGCCACAAGCTACCAGCTGAATAAATTATGAACCCACATTACTTTTTAAAATAATGGGACAATCTTAATGTGGAATTTGTGCATTTTGCTATACTGAACTGAGATGATCTATGTGGGGATCCTGTTATGTGTCTGAAGATCTGATACAGCATCCAGTCAGACATAATGTTGCTTCAGCCTCTATGAAGCTATTAATTATTCAACATCCATTTTTCACAGCTGTAAATTCCCAGTGAAAATATCAAGAAGTAGTTACAATATATTTTTGTTATGGCCCACCCCCCTGCTGATATTTTTCCCGTCATATCACTATCCATTTGATATAAGTTTCCTCTCAGCTGTAAAACAAACATATGTGACATTCATTCATAACAGAGTAGGGGATAAGCAAATTTTATCAAGATCAATGCAAATGAATATGTTGAGAACATTCTCTGTCACACATAAACTCATATAGAATCACAATACCTGGCATTGTTTCTGTTGTCTGGAAGAAGTGTGTAGAAGCTCAGTGTGTGGTGGTGTCGACGCATTCCCTCTTGACTCACTACCTGTAGGTGCATGGGATGTATCTAAAATATGGGATCTTGCATATCTGGAGCCATTGCCTGCCGTTGTTGTTTTCTCTTCATCTGAGTCCATAACAAAGGCAAAATCAGCTTGGAAAAGATCTTCTCTGTCCATTTTCCCTTTTCTTGCATTACACTCTTGTGGTTGCAAATGTTTGTGAATATTCTTTGTACATCCAGAGGCTTCACTGTTTCTCTTAGGTCCACTTTCTATGGCCTGGCCTTCAGCAACTACTTCAGTCTATTAGAGAGAGAGAGAGAAAGAGAGAGAGGTACATAAATTATGTTGTCATCATTAGATGATGGTGCTTGTCTGCCTAACCAAGACCCTGAGCATGCTACAAACTGAACCTACAAGAAAAGCATGTCCAAGATCTTAGGCCTCAGGAAAGATTGGAAGCAACAGAGAGAAAGGTAGTTAGGAATTTTATTATTTAACAATTCTATTTCTACTCTTAATGCTGCTTACCCACTTTCACCACTACACTGTCTGGCACCTGTGGCCCGAAACAAGGGAAGACTCCCCCCCCTTTCCAGCTTCACAAGAGAAAAAAAACCCCAGAAGAAATAATTCACGTTGTATCAAGAGTGATACAGAAGCCAGGAGGAGACAGGTGCAGTGAAGCGGAATGGACTATGAGGAGTGTGGTTTATAAAACCAGCTGGGATTGAGAACAGTTTCTGGCTGTGGGATACTTAAAATAAACAATAGCTTTTATGATTATAAAAGGGATAGATCTGGGGCAAGCCCCCACGTGATTAAAGGAACAAAAGGGCTTCAAACTACAACACTCTCTGTGCAGACTTTGTATTATTTCGAGGTCTCTAGAATCTATGCTGGGTTCTTGGAGTGCAAATCTCATATTTGCTAAATGGCCTTGGATTGGTTCTGTTCCAAAATAACACTTTGCTGGTTATGGATGATGATTTCAGCCTACTCCCACTCCTACAAGAATGTCTGTTCTCTCAGATCCTGCAAGGAAGTGTGCTACTCAGTTTCTCTATACTGTACCCAACCTTATATTCCAAGCTGTTCTTGAATTTAACAGCCAAACAACTGAGAAGAGAGTAGGGAAAGAGTCAAATACTTGGACATTGGTTGCAAGAAACTTTTTCATGTATTATAAATTAGAATCAAAATATAGAGAAGCCCAAGTCCTACCGTGTTTCTAGTTTCTTGGTTGTTCTTCTCCAAAGGATCCTCTGAAACTCTCACAAGAAATGATGTAGCATCTTCAACATGAAACTGATTTGGCAGTCTTCCAAATGAGGGAACAAATGTGAACCTCAGGAATCCAGATTCAGAGGGAACCTACAATAATATGTCCAGATATTTCATTTTCAATTTTGCAGTTTTAAACTCAACCCCCCCCCCCTTTTTTTTTTGTGTTAGCTTTTATTTTTTCCCGTAATCTCGAGAGATCTCCTCCCAGGTTTATAGTAACACATACTCTACCCATAGACAGTCTTATAAAGATTTTTTGATCTGCACAGTGGGGCCATGCTGAGGTAAAGATATATGATATAAATTTGAAAGGGGAATAAATAATTTAAAAAAGAAATTAGTTTGAAAACGCCAATTGATTTATGTTTCTTTTCTTTTTTTAAAAAAAAAGCACATCTGTCTGATCATTCAGATACAATTATTCCCTCCTTTCAGGCTAAGTGCTCTTTACAACCTTATAAATTCGAACAACGGATGGATGGCTCCTTTTCTTCTTTCCACGTTTTACAGCAGAAGAAAATGATGTTTTATCTGTGAATCTAAAGCTGAAGGTAAAAAGGTAGTGCAAGGATCAAATTAACTGAAATAATTTAGATTTCTAAGGCAAAGGTAGGAATGTAAAGTTTTATAAGCACACTAAAAGACATAGTTGTATAGAATCCACTCAATGGCTTTAAAATTTGCAGAGCCATTTCACAACAAAGTCTCATTAGAAAAACACTTTTCAGTTTAGCGAGCAGCTTTGAGATCCCCTCCTACATAAAGGCTTCAATTAGATGCTTTCATTACCCTAAAAGATATCACTCTCACAGTTGATGCAACGTAACCAGAGCCAACTCAATACTGCAATCCAATTGAGCAGAAGAAAACTCCCTTACCAACACTGACATCTAAATTTTCATGAACAGAAGGGCTGATGATTATATCACTACAAATTACACAGATGTGCCACACTAAAATTGAGCCCTTTTATCCACTGATTACTTAGGTAGTTATACGCCCATGCGTTAAGATTTTAAAACTTGTTTTTAAACAGCACAGAAAGCAGTAGAACACGTTTCACCCACATATAAATAATTTTTTTAAAAACTGAATGCCCATCCATAGACCTTAGTTTAAAATTTGTGAGTCTATAATATTTTATTTCTTTCTCTCTCTGAGGGAATTCCATGGAGTCAGTCACTCAGAGAACAATTCAAAAACATCCTGTAGGAATCCTCTGGCTTAAAATATAATGTCAATCGATTAGAAACAGAATTATCGTTATTTTAAAGGGTACCATCAAATAAAACCAGAAGTGACTCTTTGGAACACAGTATGGTTTATTAAATCTGTAAAAAGGGAATCACTCATTCTTGAAGAATAAGAATTGTGTATGAACATTTTAGTTATTTGAACTAATTCTCTCACTATTAACTGGAGAGCTGATGTGGTGCATTGTTCAGACTAACACTTGAGAGACCTGGGCTGAAATCCCCCTCTCAGTCATGAAGCTCATTGGGTGCCCTCAGGTCAGTAATTCTCCCTCAACCAAACTCAAAAGTTGTTACAAGGATAAAATTGGGGAGGAAAGAACTGTAGATACCACCCCCAGGCTCTTTGGAAGAAGAACAGGATAAAAATGTGATAAAATTCTGACACATTCTGGACTACATGAAATTTCTTTTTTTCAAGGGATTTAGTGAGGGCCTACACTCAGAAACATTTTGTGGCAATGCCTGATTTTCCACAGCTAAATATACAAAGTAGGACTCCACAAACACATCCATAGGCCCAGGAAAAATGGAAGTTGCCTCTTAATACTTTCATATACTTGCATTTATGAAATCTTTTTGAAGTATCTTTTGCCAGGCCCTCCTTGACCACCAGCAAGGCGTGGGGGGGCTAAAACCCATTGTATTGTAGTAATATGGCCTTTTATCTTCTATAAAATAATTGCTGGTCCTCAGTCACTTTGAATTTTTTAGGTTTATAGCGATAAAGGGATTTGGTGGTCTTATCCACAACCATTCATCTCACAGATACCTCACAGCTGGCTTGACCCTTTAAAGCAGGCTTGATGGGATTTTTTTTTTAATAAAAAATATTTTATAAGACAAAAAAAATACAAATAAACAGACAAACATACATAACAAACACAAAATGGGTTAACTTATTCTACATCATTGTTATATCTAGTTAAGTACTTCATACATATCTAATCTATCATTTTTCAACCTTATATCAAACTATACTCTTTGCATATCTATGAGTATACAGTTCATAATGTCTAGTATTTTAAATACTGTCTGAGCCTTTTGTTATAATCTTCAGATATATTTAAGTATTTAAGTATACCATTCATAATTTCTTCTGATTTAGTCTTTTTTATCTCAACATTTGAAGGATTCTACTCAGTTCAAAAGTTCCCTAGCAATCTCTCAGTTAAACAATCATAAGAATTCCCTTGCCAGTCTTATTTATAAAGTTTCATCTTCTTCTTCCTTTTCTGTTTTCTTCTCTTCAGTAAAGTCTTAATTCTGTGTCTTTTTCCCAGATGATGGTAGGGTTGCCAGGTCCCTCTGGGCAGCCAGGAGGTGACACTCTGGTTTTGGGGCCATAGAGTTTTTGCCCAAAAACCAGAGCATCACCCCAATGTCCCTGATGTGTCAGCGTCACTTCTGAGTCATGTTGAAGTCACATAGGCACATTGCTGAAATGTTTGGTGTTCCTCCCTTTTGGGAGGGGTAAGTCCCCCCCCCCCCCCCCGCCAACCAGCTGATCGGTAGGGCATGGCAGCACCGCAGTGTTCCCTCTAAGCTGAGTTAGTGTGAGCTAGCTCACAGTTTTTTAGCCTCCGGCTCAGAGAGTTTTGTCTTAGCTCAGGAAGGATGGCTCCAGCAAACTGATTAATGCAGTAGCCAAATCGCTCCTTCACAACTTTAATGCCAGTGGCTCACAAAGTATAATTTTTGCTCACAAGACTCCTCAGCTCAGAGGGAACAACAGCAGACCCATGCCGGGGGTCTGGCATCCCTAGGTGATGTTATTTTCCTCCATGCTATGAAAAGCTTCAACCTTTTATTTTCATACATTAAAAGCCTCTATTAAAAGAGACATGGCATTTTCCTGCCACCCTATGCACATAGAATGCCCTATGTCAAGTATCACCAATACACACATGGGCAATCCAAAAAATCCAGAGAAGGTTATTGAGCTATTTATTCCGTGGATCTTGGGAGAGGGGGATCTCTTGTCTATACAAAACCAGCGCAGGCATGGAAAATCTATTTTTTTCTTCCTGCACAGTGTCTTACATGAACAAACATTCAAGTATCAGAATTATACCACTTGGATTCTGAAGTTCTATTTTTGCAGGAAAGTGGTACAGGGTGATATTTTAAAATTCTCAGTTAATCTAGGAACACTAAACATATCTGACTTGCGGACAGATCTGTTATTATCGGAACTACCTAAGTGGCCCAAGATCTGTGGCTCAGGACCACCTGAGAGATCTCATTTTCAGCATCTGAAAGATATTCACAGCCCTCACACTTAAGACTGATCCTATGCAAGTTTACATGAAGTAAACCCCATAGAGATCAATATCATTCAGATTTCCACCTTAAAACCAAACTTTTCTATACCTAAGAATAACAGGGTTCTGGACCTGGACAGCCCAGGCTGGCCCAGTTTTTTCAGATTTCAGAAGTTAAGCAGGGTTGGCCTGGGTTAGAAAGAAGAAGAAGAAGAAGAAGAGATTAAGAGAACTTAAATGGGAGACCACCAAGGAATTCCAGGATCGCTATGCAGAGGAAGGCAATGGCAAATCACCTCTGCTAGCCTCTTGCCTTGAAAACTCTACTGGGTCGCCATAAGTCAGCAGTGACATGATGGCAAAGAAAAAAAGAATAACAATACCATAATTTAATGGTCTTTTAGAATAACAACTTCACTGAACATTTTTTAGGCTAAAACATTATTTTATCCATAAAGTCTCATACCTGTTCCCTGGAAAGGAACCTTAGAGAAGAATTTTCTTTCACAGCTGCCGTCTCAGTTGGTTCTCCATTTTGTGTGGGCTGCTGGTTGAAAGAAGGAAGGAAAACCAAGACGTTAAAAAAATATACGCACTTGATTTCTGCCAGAGTCTTAGGGAATGAATATATTTTAAGCTATTTCAGTAACCTCTCTAGAGATTCTTTTAATAAGGAATATTCCATGAGCAGGCACTTTGTGTGGGCGTAGGAAGAATTTGGGATATAAATACCCAATTTGTTCAACTTCCCACTTACTTGTTACACTATAAAGTAGATTGCCTCTTTCCTAGTGTGTAAAGATCTCAGTGAATGATTTCCATTATTCAGAATGGTTTATATTAAAATATTAAGTGTTTATCTCTTAGAACTTTCCCATGTTTTTAATGTCAGTTAGGCCATAGACAACAACACAACTACTTATCCCTGGAAAGATACAGCTTCAGTAAAGAGTGTCCTGCCACTCTCCAGGGCGGGAGATGGGATTTACTGGGCTGGGCGAGACAACTCCACTCCTCCCCCCTCCTCCCACTGGAATGTACTCCCTTCCCTCCGCTTGCTGGCTTCACAGGGTTGTTATCTCTATTCAAGGCTACTGGTAACTTCTCACAGACATGTTTAGTGTTTTTAGCTTCTTTTGCAGGTATCATCTATTAATGCCTTCCCACTCTTTAGCCTGGGAAAGTTTTTAGGCGGGATCCATCCTGGGGCGGGGACTGGGGAACCCGTGTGACAATACACGTTTGGAATCACTATATCTATCCTAACGCTATCGTTCCAATCCATTACTAACTCAACAAGTGTACCCTGAAGAAATTCCCCCAATAAAGAAAGTCTTGGTTAAGATCCGTTGCGTGGGGTGAGTTCATCCAGGAAGTCTCACAAGACTGTTCAAAATTAATCTAATTGACTAAATTGGAAAATGGTATTTCTTATAAAATCTGACTAACTAGACATAGGTGCGGCAATATTCCTTGGAGGCTCACATACCTTAGGGTTGCCAACCTCCAGCTGGATCTCCTGGAGAAAATGGCAACTTTGGAGGGTAGGTTCTATGGCATTATACTCTGCTGAGGTCCCTCCCCTCCCCAAATCCCACCCTTCCCAGGTTCCACCTCAAAGAAACTCCAGGTATTTCCTAACTCAGTACTGGCAACCCTACTTAACTGTGAGAGCTTCCTTAGTCCATCCAAAGCTGTAGTGCTTTGAGAGAGAATCTGAATTGAGGCATAGCCATTAAGTCTACATTTAGAACTGGATTAATGTTCTTGTTTACAAGCTCATTGAGCTAGTCACCCCCAGAGATGCACTAAGCAGCTAGAAGCTGAAAGACAAACTGAATGCCACAACCTATGGCAGCAGTTGTTTTACGGACCTCCACAATAAAACCTCATTACTTTGTATGTCCACTATTTTGCATAGGTTTCCTCGCATTTCCTCTTAGCAGAATGGGGAATGAGTTTCGATGCAGTGGGAATGCATGAAAAGCTATGCAAAACAGTGCACATACAAAGCTGAAAGGCACAATTGTGAAGGGTTTCCGCCCCCCCCCCACTGTGCCCATAAGCATTTTCTCCCGACCGATTCCCAAGCCACATTACACAACCAAAACCCATAGTTTCTTCAGCTATTTTTTCTAGAGCAGGGTAATGTCACTTCCAGGTTTTGCCCAGAAGTTATGTGACACTGTCATACCAACAGCAATTTTTTATCCTTCCTGCCAGAGTGGCAACAGGTAACAGAGGCTACGAGTGGGAGATTTCCTGTCCCAAACAGGTAAATAGCATCCCAAGTGAAGAAGGTGGAAGCTGCTGGGAGGAATGCTATCAGGTTCAGTGAAGGTAGGAAGAGGAGGGGGATTGTCTTAAATTCAGGGCCATCTGCTTTTGCATAGGACTTTCTTGGGGAGGGGGGTAATCTTGTGTTCAGAATAACCATCCTTTCAGGTAAATATGGTAGACACAAAAGCTCCTGCCAAAAAAATGGCAATCACAAGAAATGCACAACTAGACATCCCACATATAAGTAAACTGAACTGTATGTTACTAAAGTAGCAAATGATTTGTTTTCAGCAACCATCTGGTCTGGAAGATAAACAAAGCTGGTCCTTTTAAATAATAATCTTTTAAATAATGAAACATTGAACAGCATTCTTTCTTTCCTGAATCAGTCAGCAACCAACTCTAGCCTTTACAGAAGGCTGGAATGCAGCCAGTATATATAAAACCTAACCGTTTGAAAATATTTGTCCTTCTTTAGAGACCAAATTAATAAATGTATTCACTGGCTTTATTTGTAATAGTTATCTATTCTATTGTTTCCATTTATTGCTTTAAAGCCATACCAATCTGTTGAAGCAACCCTGGCAGTTTTTTGCAACAGGATATTCTGTCTTGTTGTCTGTGAAACGTGTCTTCTGCACGATGTTACATACATAGTGTGCAACTCTAAGCAGTGTTTTCACCTGCATACCTGCCCAGCTGAAGAGGTGTCAAGTGAATAGGGAAGACCAATCCACAAGTCTCCACATGCACACTGAAGCTGCAGAGGTCATAGGTCATAGAAGCAGCTTCCACACAGCTGGCTATGAGAAGGAAACTTTACCTTGAGCAATTCTTCTGAAATCAAGGTAGTTACTTCAAATCAGGGTAAGGCTTTGAGACCAGAAAATAGGTAAGGAGCTAACACAACTTTCTAGAGCAATCATCCTTTCTAAAGCAATCATTTCATACTTGTAAAACTTTGGATCTTTAAAACTCTCTAAAGCAATCATTTCATACTTTTAAAACTTTGGATCAAGCATTTGACACAGCGAACAAGGAAGACAACTGATGTCTATGACATTCATCACTGAGAAGGGATCAAATTAATTCGCTCCTTTGGGATACACTAACACCTATAACTGGCAATGCCTATGTCTGTGGGAACCCAAGAAACGTGTAAGAACTGGGCTGCAGCTGGGGCTTTATATCGTTTTCAGATACCATAGAGCTGAATGGGAGCTCTGTAATTGGCAGCCAGAAGTGCCTGCCAAGCTTTGGAGGGTTCCTATTGGTGTTTACGAGGCTGAATTCCATCCCACCCTCCATTGCCTTGGAGTTTGACTGATCGACGTCAGGTTTTCTGGGAAACGTATCAATTTCCCAAACTGCTGAGCTGCCCTCGAAATTCAGGAAATCTTTGTGACACATATGCTTCCACAAACATCACTTTATAACCCCTGATCCAGCCCAACTTCAGCACAAACTTTGCTTCATGCGCCGATTCATGCCCATCCCTAAGTATGGCATGAGGGTATAATGTGCCCCTGCCTTTGAAAGACATCTCTGGAACTGGACATTTCTGCTTTTACTTCCCTGTTAGGAATATCTTTTGATATCAAAACACAAACTTTTAGCAAAGGTTTTTGTAAAAACATCTAGGTTTTTCAAAATATGAACAAAGGGAAAGTAAAATGAGAATGATTCCTCATTTTAAAGGCGTTTGCTAACTAATTAAAAATCATTATTCTGGTGTTGACTTGCGACAGTTCTGCACTATTTCTACCCTGCTCAAGTCATTTTCTAAAACCACGCCTGTGCTGGTAGTAAATAGGCCACAATAAATCTGTAACTCAATGAGTGGGAATTTGACCTGTGCTGTAGTAAAAGTTGTTAAAATGGAAGGGAGTAATCTAAGAAACCAAGCTGTGAAACCAGAAAAGGGAGGCAGGCTTGACTTTCTAAATCCATTTGAGTCTTTTGCATGCAACATAATAGTGTGGTCTCATGGCATAATCAACATTCAATATGGTGGGTCGCATCCAGGGGTCCTTTCGTAGAAAAAGAGGTGCAGGAGCTCATTTGCATAACTCATTAGCATAACTCATTAACATATGCCACATCCCCTGACATCACCAGAAGTGTGTCAGAAAGGGAGTGTCAGTTTCAGCCCCATTATACCCTATGGGCCATTGAAATCAATGGCAAAAACTCATAGGGTATATGAGGGGCTGGAGGAAAGGGGGTTTGAGGGAGAGGCTCCCAACTTGCAGGGTATCTGCTGGGGCCTCGCCTTGAAATACCCACCAAGTTTCAAGAAGATTGGACCACGGGTTCCAATTCTATGGGCCCCCAAACAGGCTGCCCCATTCCCTCCATTGTTCTCTATGGTGGGAAAAAACATTACTTTTTTCCCACCACAGAGAACAATGGAAGGAATGGGGGCAACCTGTTTGGGGGCCTGTAGAATTGGGCCCTCTGGTCCAATCTTCTTGAAACTTGGTGGGCATTTGGGGGAGAGGTCCCAGAAGCTACCCTGCAAGTTTGGAGCCTCTCCCTCAAACCCCCTCCCCTACAGCCGCTTTTAAAGTTGCCACCGAATTTCAGCAGCAATTCGGCAGCGGGCCGAATCAGACCAGAGAATCTGATTTGGCCGGTGGCTGCCCTACTGCCCCTTCTGAGCTGGCGGAGCAACACTCCGCCTCGCTCCGGCCCCAAAGGACCCCTGGTCGCATCATTTCCATTAGTGAACTGAATGGGGCAATTTTCCCCAGTCCCTCCATTTCATTGCAGACCCACAATTTGGCCTTCATGCTTGGGTCCCCTGTCATCCAGAAGCAGCATTTGCAGGATTATCAGTGGGCTTCAGGAAGAGGAGGGAGGCAGACAACTTCTCTTCTACTATCAGAAATGTTTTCTGTTAGAGCTGGATCCTGCCAATCATTTCCAATAAAGTTCCTCCTGCAACCTCCCGCCCACCCCCAAAAAACCTCCAGTCAAAGCCTTTAAGTAAATGCTGCTATTTGTGTCATTACTCACTGCTTCACCAACAGATCAAGATGGGTAGCTGTGTTAGTCTGCCCGTGGCAGTAGAAAAGAGCGAGAGTCCAGTGGTACCATAAAGACTAACAACATTTGTGGCAGGGTATGAGTTTCGTGAGTCACTGCTCACTTCTTCAGATACCTGAAGAAATGAGCAGTGACTCATGAAAGCTCACACCCTGCCACAAATTTAAGACCGATTTCCCACAAGCAGCTGTGCCGCTTTCGCTCTTCCATTTGCCCCGGTTGCATTGGTCAATTTCACACAATTCACTGCACGGCCGCATTTTGACCCACGTCTCCTCCTGGTTCCCCCTGCATTTTTTCAATCCTTGTTTTCTGAGATTGAGAAAACATGAGGGAAATCGGGGGGAGCTGCAGGTCAAAATGCGGCCACGCAGCGAATAGTGTGAAATTGACCAATGCAACCGGGGCAAATGGAAGAGCAACGGTGGCACAGCTGCTTGTGGGAAATGGTTCTGAGTCTTTAAAGTGCTACTGGACTCTTGTTTCTTTCCTACTGCTTCACCAGTAGTTTTTCTCTCTAGTTAGGACCTCTGCTAACAAAACAAAACCAAGAAAACCCGCTCCCTCCCAAAAAACAGCTTCTGGCAAATGTGAATTAGAACTCAGTTAAATTTTATTTATTTATATTTACCTTTATATCCCACCCTCCCCACTATTTGGCATCTCAGGGCGGCTAACAATAACACATATAAACATGCATTAAAACTCCAGTTAAAACAATCAAATTTAGTATAAAACCATAACTATACAAACAAAAAGGACAGCTTGTTGTCAGGTGGCCTGACCAAGGCTTCATTGTAATTGCTTTCATTGTCTCTGATCAAATGAATTGTTGCTTGTCTCCCTATCTGCTTACCCCCCCCTCTCCCTGCTTTGTCACCTTGAGATGTATTGCTTTTAGGAGTTCTGGACAATGTAAACATTTTCGTCGGGAGAATGGCGACCCCGCATTCTTGCACGTCACTAAGAACAAATGGCCTTTCCTCCCAAGCATCCCTCCCCCCTGTTCCCGGGCCTGAGAATGTCTTATCTTGTTGTGAAAACCTTGAAGGTCTGTTATTGCCATCCGAGCCGGTTATTATGCATAGGCTTCACAAATCTGAGTCACCCAGATCAAGAAGGGAATTTTTATAACTTTCGCACCTCTCCTTCCTGTGGGAATCCAAACGGCCCGATCCCTTCTCCTGCGTTTTCTACTCTAAATCTGAGTGGTTTCATGTTGGGGTTCAAACGAACTGGAGGGTATATTAACTCTGACTGTTTTCTATCTGGTATCTCTAACAAACATTCAAGAACCTGTCAAGCAGTATTAAGACTAATAAAGAACTTTGCTTCATCAACAAAGGTCTGATCTTTTGCTGTTAATACAGAAGCCTCACAGCCGTCTGCTGAATCGGTAGGCTCACTTACACAAAGTCCTTCAGGATTCTCAGATCCTGGCATTATCTCAGCAGGCTGGTTATATTCCCCTCTTAACTGGGATGGCTTTCTCCTCTAAGAACACTGTTTTAGTTTCCTGACAATAGTGAGAATTCTGTTCTGTCCTCTTCCCCAGAACTACAATCCTTGGGATTCTCTGTGAAAAGGTAATGACTGTTACGCTATTTTACATCTGTTGTGTTGATGGTGCAGTTCACTGTCATTGTGCAGGAATTGTACAGGTACACATTTCCTTGCTTTTGGGAATTTGTAATAGAAATGTATGGAAAAGAGTGTGTGTTTTTTAAAGCTGTTGAACGAAACTTATTTAAACATAATTCAAGCAGCGTCACTAATTGGAAAACTCTTTCCTCTGCAGTTGCCAGCGCCCTTGGTACTGTGGTTGAGGCACTTCAGTCCACTAGAGTGAGTCATGCAATAGTTGTTGTGGCCAGAAGTCAAGTTCTGCTGCTATTCTTAGAGCCCCACGCCCTACGATGAAAGGTGAACATACTCTTGATGAGTCATATTGGTGACAGAATATCAAGGCAAAGTTAGATGGCCACTTTAAAAACAACCAACTCTGATCCATTTCTGGAAGAAAAACAAACAAGCAAACAAAAACTGACAAAACATCCGAATGGCTGTCTGCCTCCTTTACACATTACGTTAATGGTTAAATAGATGTGAAATGATTGATTGATTGATTATTACAATCCAAGATCAGAATTCAAAATCAGAATCATCAACAAACATGTACCTTAATTATAACTTATATACTAATAACACGGAGATAAGATAAGATGCTAGGTTAAACTGTTACAAACTGTAGTAAAAACTATCATAAAACCCACAAAATAAACTAAAATCGGACAGCACATACTCTACAATAAAAGACCCTTACAGCCATATGCTCTAAAATAATAAACCGGGCATTTCCATCATTGATGACTCGATTTACAATATAATCGGTAGATTATATTGTAAATCGATTTACAATATAATTTAATTACCAGATAGCAATATTTAGCAACACTGCGTGAGACAGATTCATAATTGTCTGCCAATAAGAACTTCATCAAACAGTCCTCGGCATATTTAAGATAATTAGCCAATGGTTTAAAGTGAGAGAGAAGAGGAATCAATAGCTGCTATCTCTCTTCATCGTAAATAGGGCAGTGGAGAAGTATATGGGCAGCTGACTCCACCTGATCTTAAATAGATGTGAAAGAGATTGGAGAACCAGAGTGGTGTAGTAGTAACAGTGCTAGAGACCCAGGCTTAAATCCCACTCTGCCTTGGAACCTTGCGGGGTGACACTGGGCCAGTCACCCGCTCTCAGTCTAACCTACCTCACAGGGTTGCTGTGAGGATAAAATGGAGGAGAGGAGAAAAGGGTAAGCCACTTTGGGTCCCCATTGGGGAGAAAGGCGGAATATAAATTAAGTAAATAAGAACTGGTAAGACATAGTCATTTGGCAAATTCCACTAGCTTCTTGCCACTGCTGAGTAGAAGTCAAAGAAGCTGCAAACTCAACCTTTGCTAAACACGAAGGCCCAGTCTGGATCTAGCATTTGCTCCACTGTCTTACCAAACCCACACTGGAACAGAAATTCCCCTCTGCATTGCATGCCACTTTTGCTTTGATTGATTGTCGGATTTTATGGCAGTGTCCAGACTGCGTGCCACTTTCACTTTGTTTGATCTCTTGGTTTTATGCTGGCTGTCTGCATAGATTTACGGCCATTCAGGGGTGACTCTGCAGTCAGTAGGCGTTGGCCTGGGGTATCTGCAAGTGGTTTTGAGCTGCATCTTTTTCTGTTCCATTGTGGGTTTGGTACAACAACGGAGCAAATGCTAGATGCAGACCGGACCAAAGATTGGCTCAATTGTGACTTTGATTAATTGCTTTGATGAAGGTTCATCGATTCTACTGAGAAAGGATTTAAATATGTGTTTAGTTCAACCCATTAAAATTAATGGACCTTAAAAATACTTCGTTTTGGCCATATTGTCCTCATTCTTTTTTCCATAGATATCTACCCAGAGTTATTCACATAGATACTGCTGATTTTATCTATCAAGAGGAAAATATGCAAGGCAAAAAGATGCTCAGCCATGTTTGTATGCATTATGATCTTAGCTACTTCATTTTAATTTATTTATTTTTATTTATTTTATTAAACTTTTACCCCGCCCTTCCAGCAAAGACAGCTCAGGGCGGCTTACAACAGTATAAAACAATGTAACAATGTAAAATCAATAAAACAATATAAATCTATTCATACAAATTTTTAAAACCAAGATTATAATACCTATTAAAGTGCTAGTAATTCCTTATCGTTCAGTCAATCACATGCCACCCGTCAGATGTTTACGGGCTCTGTACTCAATACACAGTACTCCATGCTCAGAACAGGCTATAGTTGAAAGGCGGGGAGAGAACCCAGAAATGGGGCTCACCCACCATACTCGGGACAGGCTATAGTTGTAAAGGGGGGGGGGGCCGAGAGTTGGGCTTGCCCACCAGTTCTTCACCCAAAGAGTGATTAACACATGGAATTCACTGCCACAGGAGGTGGTGGCGGCTACAAGCATAGACGGCTTCAAGAGGGAATTAGATAAACATATAGAGCAGAGGTCCATCAGTGGCTATTAGCCACAAAGTATAGATAGGAACTCTCAGTCTGGGGCGAGAGATGCTCTGTATTCTTGGTGTTTTGGGGGGGGGGGGGCAACCGTGGGAGGGCTTCTACTGTCCTGCCCCCACTGCTGGACCTTCTGAGGGCACCTGGTGTTTTTGGCCACTGTGTGACAGAGTGTTGGACTGGATGGGCCACTGGCCTGATCCAACATTGACTTCTCTTTTGTCCTTATGTTCTTACCATACACTGTCAGATGGTACAAAGGCAGTGGCCATGGTCATAATGGTGGTGGTAGCCATGATGGTAGTGGCAGTGGCTCCAAAAGCCTGGCGGAAGAGCTCTATTTTACAGGCCCTGCGGAACTGAAGCAAATCCCGCAGGGCCCTGATCTCCTCCGGGAGCTCATTCCACCAGACTGGAGCTGCCACCGAGAAAGCCCTTGCCCTTGTTGCAACCAGCCTGGCCTCCTTAATAGTCGGGAGGACCAGCCGGTTCTGGGTCCCCAATCGCAGTGCTCTCTGGGGGACATATGGGGAGAGGTGGACCCTCAGGTGTGCAGGTCCCTGGCCATGAAGGGCTTTAAAGGTGAGGACCAGCACCTTGAACCAAATCTGGTATGCTATAGGCAGCCAGTGCAGTGTTTTCAGGGCGGGCTGGATATGTTCCTGTACAGGAAGACACAACAACAGTCTCACAGCTGCATTCTGCACTAGCTGCAGCTTCCAGATTTGGGACAAGGGCAGCCCCATGTAGAGGGCATTTACAGTAGTTTGGGCAGGGGTCATTTTGTAAAAAAAGAGGTGCAGGAGCTCATTAGCATAACTCATTAGCATAACTTATTTGCATATGCTACATCACCTGACATCACTGGAAGTATGTCAGAAGGCAAGAAGGAAGGAAGGAAGGAAGGAAGGAAGGAGAGGGAGGAGAGGGAGGAAGGTAGGAAGGTAGGTAGGAAGGAAGGAAGGAAGGAAGGAAGGAAGGGAGGGAGGGAGGGAGGGAGGAAGGAAGGAAGGAAGGAAGAAGAGGGAGGGAGGGAGGGAGGGAGGAAGGAAGGAAGAAGAGGGAGGGAGGGAGGGAGGAAGGAAGGAAGGAAGGAAGGAAGGAAGGAAGGAAGGAAGGGCTAGCAGAGAGGGGACAGCTACTAATCCAAGCCTCAGAAATACCACTATTCTGGGAGGATAGCTTCAGTGGTAGCTGAAGCCTTCAGAAGGCTGGTCGGAAGAACAAGGACTTTTCCAGGGGACGGGGTCATTTTGCTGCAGCCATGACACAAGCAGGCATTCCCCCGCCGGGGGGGGGGGGATTGGCACCAGCTCCCAGAGCTGCGCTCCTCCGAGCTCCTGCTCGAAATGACCCCTGAGTTTGGGCATGAAAAGTATTGAATGGGCATGCAAAGTATGGCTTCTTTGATGCTAGTGGAGCAACACTGATTACACTAAACGAGAGAGCCACTGTTTTTTAAACCTTTACACCAGCTCTGTGCATGAACATTGATCACACTGATTTATAGAGCTGTTTTCAAGATAAGCTCTAGAATGCAGATGATTATTTATAATCCAGAGAGCAACATTCATATACCAGGCTGGGATAAGGAGCTTCGTCATTTGAAGATATCCTTTAAAAGGTGGCATCGTATTTCAAGAGGTGATTGCCTCTCCCTAGTGGGTTTTGAAGAAGAACAGCCTGTTCTTTGCCTGCTTGAACTGTAGGGTAATTGTGATGGAGGTGGGAGGTAATTTGACCACACAGAAAGTCTCTGAATGTGCCAACTCTTCCCACGCTGCAGGCTAGAAGAACGGTAAATGTCCATAACACCAAGCATAAAAGAGAATTAAGCTCCACCAGTCAGAAGAGAAAGACCTGTGGCTGGATTGCCCTGGGACTTTATTTTTGCTTTAGAAGTTGGATGTGAGGCTGAGCTGGAGAGGGACCGTGATATCTGAGGGCAAGGGATATCCCTTTCCTTCAGAGCAGCTCCCAGTGAGAGACAAACTATAAGTGACACTGAATGCAAGTTGGTTTGAGTGCTTGGGATTCCACATGTCTCTTACCCCTTCTGCTGTGTGCTCACTGCTGCTGCTGCTGCTGCTGCTGCCGTTCCAGTGTTCCCTGGCCACGGGTTTTGTGATTGCGCCACCAAGCGGTTGAAGAAACAGTCCCAAGCAAATGTAATTGTAAACCAGTGGGACACGAGGAAGTGGTGACAGATGTTCAGGCAACTGAGTGAACAGCACAGAAACACGGAACACTGCTGGGAAGATGAACAAGTGGAGGTCTAGCTACATGATAAAGGACAGCCGGGCAACTACAGGGGTGTAGACTTTTGGAAATTCCGGGGCGGGTGGGGGCTCGCTGGGGCAATGTTCTCCCCCCCGAGAAACCACCGTGCCTCCTTGGGCCCTTCCGAGGCCCGCCAGCCGCTGCTGCCGGTGCCTCTCTCTTCCCCCTTCTTCGCCACCCCTTCCCTCTCCCTCTCCAGCAGCGGCAGCCAGGCCTCGGAAGGATCCGGGGAGGCATGGCAGCAGGTGCTCCATTTTGCCAGAGGAGGCTGAGCCCCCCCGGGAAATTTCGGGGGTGGCTCGAGCCCTCGAGCCCCCCCGTACGCTATGCCTATGGGCAACTAGGGTTGCCAAGCTCCAGATGGCATCGGGAGATCTCCCGCTATTGCAGTTGATCTCCAGGTGACCCAGATCAGTTCTCCTGGAGAAAATGGCTGCTTTGGAAGGTGGACTGTCCGGCATTATACCCTGCTGAGGTCCCTCCCGTGCCCAAACCCTGCCCTGCCCAGGCTCCACTCCCAAAATCTCCAGGTAAACACTCGATGGAACACACATACAATGTCACTGACATTTCGGCCATGAGGCTAATAGCTGCTCAGGTGTGGAATGTCTCTGTCTGGGAAATTGGGGGAACTAATTAACTTGACTTCTCCATCCAGTGTCCCAAACCAAACTCCCTTCCCTGCAGTTGCTTTTAAAGAAAAGGTTATGGGAAATCTAGCCAAGAACCTTTCACATCATTTACAGATGCTCACAGAATTTTTTTCTTCCTATGAAGAGCCATGGCTAATTTTGTGCTGAAGTATTTGCTCAAATATATTGGGTAATGAGTTTCAGAAGATACACGCATGCTTATTTACATATTTATTACATTGTTCATGGTCCACCTTTCTCAGTGGGACTCAAGAGGGAGTACACAAAGCAACTCAAGACAATCAACAGGATGAGACGTCTGATAAACAATACAATAGGATTTGTATAGTAGGAAAACTGGAACCGACCAGAAATTTGAAAACAGAACTGAAGCAAAGCATAAGTATGACCATAGCATGTTAAACGATGCAAAAATTGTATAGTAGGATCCTAAAGCAGCAGACACTATGAACTATAGATAGACTATAGTCCCTAACTCTCTACCCAAGTATCTTTCTGAACCATTTTGTTACAGTACAGCCCTTATTACCTGTGTAAAAAAGCCTTCTTGAATAATTCAGGCTTGCATAGTTTGCAGAAAGTTAAAGGAAAGCATATTACAAATTCTTTGGAAAGGAGGTTTCACACCACTGAAGTGGGAAGAACATGGCCTTCGAGAAAAATTTATGAGAACATGGGAAAGATTAATCTTTGCTGCTTGCCTTCTTGTTTATTTAAAGCACTATATGTCTAACATTGAGACTGACTAGCATAGTGGAAGAGCACCATTTCTAAAAGAAGAAATTTATAATGGGTTATGTTGCTGATCGTGAATGGTATTATAAGGACAAGCCCATAGATATCCTGTGTATGTGTGTGTATGTGTGTGTATGTGTGTGTGTATATATATATATATATATATATATATATATATATATATATATATATATATAATTCCCCTAACACATTGGCTGTTTCCAGCTCTCCCATTGGCTGTGCAGTGTGCTCCATCAGCCATTGGTCCATCAACCACCACTCAAGAGTGCTCACATGCCATTGGTTGGGTGCTGGGTCCTCTCCTCTCCTGTGCCCACTGCCAGCCTGGACACTCTTCCCTCACAAAATAAACTGCCAAAATGGCTCTCTCTTCTGATAAAGACACTTCTCCTTCTGGACTAACTTTTTCCTCAGTGGCTGTTGCTAGGCAACCAGCTTGGTTCTGTCAGTAAAAAGACATAGGAAAGAAGCCCTTTCCAGGCCTTTGTGGGGAACTCATTGGGGCCAGTCCTAACTAGGGTTGCCAGGTCCAGGTTGGGAAATTCCTGGATATTTTGTGGTGAAGACTATGGGAGCCAGAGTTTGGGGAGGGGAGAGGTCTCAGCTGAATAGAATGCCATACAGCCCATCCTTCAAAGCAGTTATTTTCTCGGGAGTGGGGGAGAGATCTGTTGTCTGGAGTTCAGTTGTGATCTCCAGCAATCTTCAGGCTCCACCTGGAGGTTGGCTACCCTAGGTGTAGCAGTTAGTGCTTCAGAGCAGGGTCTGCCAGACCCAGATTCTTGCTGTGGAAGTTAAGTGGGTGATTTCGGACCAGTCAGACTTTCAGCCTAACCTACCTCATAGGGTTGTTGTGCAGATCAAAAGGGGAAGAGGAGAATAATGTAAGCTGCTTTGGTCTCCACTGAGGAGAAAGACTGTACTTTTTCTCCTGGAGAACCATTGCTTCCAGTCTCCAGATGAGAACTGGAGGTCACTCAGAATTAAAACTGCTCTCCAGATGGCAGAGATCCGCTCCCCTGGAAAAAAACAAATGCTTTGCAGGGTGGACTCTGTGTCATTATACCCTGCTGAGGTCACTTCCCTCCTGCTTCGGTCCCCACTGTGGAGAATGTAGTTTTCCTAGATAGAGGCTGCAGGTGGGGGGGGGGGGAGATGGAAGCTGAAGTCAGAGGGACAGATAAAGGTAGGTTGATGTTTGGCTGGGAAGGAGTTAGGGTTGCCAGCTCCAGGTTGGGAGATTCTTGGAGATTTGATGGGTGGAGCCTGGTGAGGGTGGGATTTGTGGAGGGGTGGGACATTAGATAGGTACAATGCCATAGACTCTACCATCTAAACCAGCCATTTCCTCCTGGGGAACCATTGTTGCCAATTTCCAGGGGAGGGCTGGAGATCACTCAGAATTACAACTACTCTTCAGATGGCAGATATCAGTTGCCCTGGAGAAAACGGTAAGGTCTCTGTCATTATACCCTGCTGAGATCACTGCAGCAAATTGACACTGAGTACCCAAGGCCAGGGCACCCACCCAGAGCCTCTTAGAGCCCGTTGTATTTATTTCCATAATGGACCCTTATTCCTAGTTTCAACACTATTACCATAATCAGCCTGTTCAAGAAAGACCTAAAATCAGGCCTCAGCCATTTTATAAAAGGTGACGTATTGGGGGGGGGGGGGATGTCTTTTTTTTTTTCTCCTCAGAAAATTGCTCTAGTAGCGGATGAAGACAAATTATCCAAAACCTCAACAGGACTAAATGATGCCTTGCCCACTTTTCTGAAACATGGGGAGATGCCATATTGGTGAGCAGTGATCAAAAGAGCTACAGACACTATGTCAAAGAGCATGTAGTTCCTGAACCACTGAGTATCACTAGTATAAAATCATTACCACTTGCAGAGCTGTCAAACATACAGCCTGCAGGCTGGATCTGGCCCCTGCAAGGCCCCTATCCAGCATGAGAGCAACTGGCTTTGTGCAGCTTCCTGCTTCCTGTTCTGTACATTGCAGCTCCTTCTGGCTAGTCTCTCCTAGTTCCTGCTTTAGAGGAGCGAAAGAAACCTTCCCTCGACTGGCTGATGGCTCCCCCTACCTCCTTCTCTTCTGGGGAAGGAGGGGGATGAAAAGAGCCAGAGAGAAGGGGGGGAATGGCATCTCATGGGACTTTTAAGACGACCAGCAACATTTTATTCCAGGTATAAGCACATTTTCTTCAGAGAGAGAGAGGGAGGGAGGGAGCCAGAGGGAGCACACCAGAAAGAGAGAGAGAGAGTCCTGTGTTTATGAACAAAAAAATTATTCCAGGGATGGGGGGGGGGGAGTCCTGTGTTTAAGACCAAAAAATGTTTGGTTCCAGGAATGGGGGGGAGAGTTTTGTGTTTAAGACCAAAAAATGTTTTATTTCAGGGACAGGGAAAAGAGTCCTGTGTTTAAGTCCAAAAAACCTTTTGTTCCAGGGCTGAAAGATAGAAGGGGGGAGACAGAAAGACACACAGAAAGAGAGTCCGTCCCATGGCACTTGGAGAGATCCCCCTTTCCATTTCTAAAAGCACAGCTTGCATTATTAGTGAAAGGAAGCAAGAGTATAGTAGCATCTTAACGACTAACAAAATTTGTGGCAAGGCATGAGTTTTCATGAATCACTGCCCACTTCTTCAAAGACAGCTGGAATGTGAGTCTATCTGTCCTTATATTTTGGAGAGTGAAGTGATTTCAGACGCCAAAAGACAATAGCAGGACGTGGTAATGAGAGAAGAAACCTAGGTCTCAGTTCAGTCCAGGAGTTGGCATTGTCTTGAACTTCATGATCAGTTGCTATTCAGCAGTCTCTCTTTTTAATCTCCCTTTGAAATTCCTTTGTAAGAGAACTGCTACTCTTTGGTCAGCAACTGAATGCCTTGGAAGGTTAAAATGTTTCCCTACTGGCTTTTGAATGTTGTGGTTTCTAATAGTAGTAGTAGAAAGAGTCCAGTAGCACCTGTAAAGACTAACAAAATTGTGGTAGGGTACATGCCTTTGTGAGTCACTGCTCACTCCTTCAGACTTATTTCCATTTATTCTTTGCATCCTCCTGGACTGAATCCTCCTGTACCAAATTAAGACATAGGTTTCCTGTCTCATTACCAATGCTGATATCTCTACCCCTCTGCATATCACACCTAATCCAATCACACCTGCTATTGCCATTTGGCATCTGAAATCATCTTTATACAGTTTATATATCCAGTACCTTGTGTTACATTTTATGGAACACATGGCCTGGCCTGAAAAAGCGACATTTATGTCAGATCTGGCCCTCATAACAAATTGTGAGACTGTGCCAATAGATGTAGTCCACAACAGGTCTCCTTAAACAGAAAGTCCTTTATTTGCAGAAAAGATCTTGTTGGTCAAATACACTTCTTCTGTTAGTAATGCCCAAGCACAGGAATACAACTATACTTGATATGAAATATGCCCCCCTTAACATCCACCAATCAATTGGCAGGATTATTGGCACCCAAATATACTGGCCCACTGTTCCCAAGGAAAGCGCAGCAAACTAAGTTCTCAGGAAAAGTCATTGTTCAGATTTTTAGGGCAGTTGTTCCCAAGGAAAACCAAGTAAAGGAACTCATAACACCTGTGAATAATATAACACATAACAGGAGGCTTCCCGTTCAAGGCCGTGAGCTAGGGAAAGGCGAACGAGAGATAAGAGTGGAGAAAAAGCTATTGAGCAATAAGCATGTGCAAAGTGAGCAAGGCGCACATTCTGGAGGTGGGGTCACACCACTGATGCTATCTCCCGTCCAGGACTTAAATGAGACGAAATAGAACTCAAAACTAAGGCAAGGTTAATTGACCATCAGATAAACGATAATAACCTTTAGCATTGATACATGAAATGAACTCAGCAGGATTATTGATAAAGCAGTCAACAATAATTTATGGCAGTGCTAACTGACACAAATGAGTTCGACACCCCTGACTTACAGCAAATGGACTCCATTTTTATATGGAGAAGATGCTTTCTGCATCTAGATATTTATACCCTGAGTTTCTCCCCAGAGGAAACCCAAAGTGGTTCACAAGATTATTCCCCTTCCTCCACCTTGTGAAGTACATTAGGCTGAAACTACCCTGTTTCCCCGAAAATAAGACCTACCCAAAAAATAAGCCCTAGCAGGATTTCTATGCATTTGTTAATATAAGCCCTACCCCCATAATAAGACCTAGTGATGGGCGTAGCTATGCAGCATATCTGCATAGCCACGCCATGCATTTTGGCATGGAGCGGTAAGGAAGACTGGAATACCTTTTATCTGCCACAGCTCCTTTCTCTGAGCCATTCACACTTGCGTGGGTGCGTGGGTGGCAACCGCATAACTCCTTTCTCCTAGCCGTTCGCACATGCGCGGGTGCGCAGGTGGTAACCGCGGTTGCAGGTCATTGACAGTGTTGTTACCAATGCACTCCGAGCAGGTGACGTGGATAAGAGCTACTCATTTAATGAGAGCTCTGTTGCTCGACATGAAAGATTGGGGCCAATGGTTCTAAAGGAAATGGAGTCGCAAGAAATTCAGGATGGGATTCCGGGTCTGGAGAGTTATGACGATGTTCAGGAAGATGACTTAACTGTATTTGAATAAATGTAGATTGTTGTATTATACTTAATAAAAATAAGATATCCCCTGAAAACAAGCCCTAGTGTGTCTTCTTGAGAAAAAATAAATATAAGACAGTGTCTTATTTTCGGGGAAACATGGTATGTGACTGGCTCAAGGTCACCCAGAGAGCTCCCATGGCAGAGAGGGCAGCCAAACCTGGGTCTCCCAGAACCTAGTCCAATGCTCTAACCACTAAAACATATTGGTTCTCTTAAGCAGGTTCTCTCACAATCATATTCCCTGGCTCCTTCATTGTCTCTTACAGCTGATGTTCATATAGCCATACAGCCAACGTTTCCATCTTGCCTTAAGAAGGCACCATAAAAATCTGTTGCTTAGTTATCACTGGCTACATTCTAAAATGCTGCTGGCATGGTTTATGCTACTCTCAGACTTTGAACAAAAAGAATTTCCTGCTCCATAGAGCCGCCTGCACCATCTGCATGCAAATTAAAAACATTCCTTCCGGTATGTTCATTCTGGGAATGCTCCATCTAAATGGAAAGGCCATGGGCGCTGGTTCCTGCTTCAGCATTAGGCCAAGCGGTGCTACATTAGGTCAACAAGCTTCATCATACGAAACCTTAGAAATAAGATATGGTTGCCTCAAGCTGTTAATGAATCAGATTGCAACACATCCATCACCTCACCAAGGTTAGCTTAGCTGCCAACAAATAGTAAGAGAAAGAGCAACAGGCCAAGATTGCATGTGGTATTCCTGGAATATGCAATACGGATGATGGATAAAATAGATCAGTGTTATGTTATCTATGCATCAACAATAGTAAGGCTTCACCCAGGGAGCCTGTAGTGGAGTAGATAAGAACGAGAGAGATCCCCTCTCACACTCTTCCTACACTATACCAACTTTTGTTGCAAAACCAGGATTTACAGTGTTATGTACTGACCATGCGGTCGCCATGTGCTCACGTAATGGCGACCAACATGTGGCCAGAGCACATGGCCAAGATCTTCAGTCAGGTAGAACAAAGGCCAGGTGGATCCAAACCGGCCACCAATCATGTACCTAGGTTTCTCCAAGGGAACCTATGAAATGTAAATAGACTTATAATAGCCTATCAGGCCAGTTGGGTGAGGTCAGGGGATTGTCCCTGACCAACATAAAAGGAGGGCTCGGAGCCCTGGGTTGTATGCTTCATCCGGACCAGCAATAAAGATCTAGCTGTTTCACTGTTCCATGGACTCCCGACTCCAATACATATCATACAGTATAGACAAAAGTGTGATTGTAGAATTCCCCATGACACCATGCACCACCTTTGGTGCCCTTTACAAGAACTGCTACCACAATGGCCATAAACTGGCCTCTTTTTTGCTGTGACCTTTTGGAATGGGAAGGACAGAATGATGGGAGAGCTACTGTGTTGTTGTTTTTTTAATCAAGTGTACATTGGTTTTGTTTCGGAAAGCTTTCTGCTGATTTGTACGTGCTCTTCAGTGAAGATTATGGCTTGTGTTTTGGGTTGGATTGGGTTGTACTCTGAGAGAAAAAATCATTATAATCTCAGATTACTGTGGATTCCTGATATTTGGGTAGTACCAATTTGGGATTTAAATCAACATTTTTAAAATTTGGGGTGGTTTTTTTGGGGGAATTTCAGGATCATTATTTTCAATGAGGAAAACAATTCAAGGGTCTGGGGCAGCTTTTTTAAAGGCAATAGTACCAGATTTGCACAGAGCATATTCCTACCTCTAATCTAAAGATCTTCTAAATTTCAAGCAGAATGAACAAAGAGGTTCAGTTTTACAGTCCCCTAAAGTAGATGCCCCTCAGCACCCTTCTCTGCCCTGTTTCCTAGAAGGGGGGAACGGGGCGACTGCTGGTGGCCTGACAGGAACATGTTGGCCACTGGCACTTTTTAAAAAATCCCTGGCTACATCTAGTTTCTTTACATACTCTTACAGTAACTTGTCATGTAATATTTTTAAAAACCTTTCCACTGAAAATCCTGCATTTGCCATCCTTCCTTGTCTCTTTTCAACTGTCTCTTGTCATGAAAGAAGGAAGGCTTCCTTTGCAAATCCCCTATTCCCACCCCATCACTACAATCTCTGAAAATAGTTCAAATCCCTCCTAATAGATTGTGTGTGAGAGAGGGAGGGAGGGGAGAGAGAAAGAGAGAGAGAGAGATTGCTTTTGATGAATCAATTATCCAATTGTTCTGAGACGTGGCTTCATGCTGGGCACCTAACTGTAGGAGCACCTTAATTACTTTTACTATGTAAGGAGTTCCTGGTGGGTGAAGTCTCTCATTCCTGTGAAAAATGTCATCCAGCTCAGAGCAGCAGCTACTGGCCTTAAAAATTCCTTCTCTGGGGTCTGTGTCCAGTGGTGATTGTCTGGGAGCACTCCTGATCCCTTGCAAGGATCCAATTGGAAGGGAGAATTGCAATTGCCCAGGAAAGCAGGAGCATCAAAGAAAAACAAGATGTTTGCTGCTGCTGACAGTGGTAAGCACCTGAACATGAAAAACAAGAAAGATTTTTCAGGGCATGTGTTTGTTTTTGGTAATACCAAAGAATCCTGGGCTTGAATTTATCATTATGAAAAATCATGATAACAACCTGAAACAGCAATTTTCCATGTATATTTTCAGCTTCAGATTTTTGGGGCTACACACCTCTACTTTTGAGTCTACCTCAGGTAATCTTTTACTAGTGGTATAAATGGTGTTAAGGCTGACTTGCTTTAAATGTGATGTTTATGTCATTTTGATGTATTTGTTGCTATAGAGGTTGGTCCATTATGGTGAATGGGGCAGTGCCCCTACCCCCTTTTGCCTGCCTCTTTACTATCCTCACCAGACAGGGCAACAACAAAAACAACCATTGTGAAATACAGCACTATTACAATAAAGGCAAAAGTAAAAAGTGATTATATATACTTAAAGTGTTATTATAATGTATTACTTATTTCCAGTATTCCATATAAGATAGTCAAACTAAAATATAGTTATTCCCATCCAGTATTAAAGTGGCATACAAAACCCCCCCACAAGGGAAAAGTCCAAGGGAAATTTATAAGTAGAATTAATCAAAATCTGCACAGGGTCCAAACTTTTCAAGCTGCTGTCCTATATGCACTTGCTCGAGAGTGCATCCTTTTGAATATAGAAGGACTTGCTTCTGATTAAACAGACATAGGACTGTCCTGGTAGTGGTAAACACAAGATACTCTAAACATGCATTCAATTATTCTGTTACCAGAACTTTTGAAAAATGTTACCTCCACAAAGCCTCTTTTATGGAACCAGCGTTCTTTAATCTGATTTGGGATAGTTATATGGAGTTAATTAGTCAGTGATGAGGGAATGCTTTTAATTTCTAGTAAAGGTTTCCCTTGCTCAAAAGCCAGTTGAATCCAACTCTAGGGGGCGGTGCTCATCTCTGTTTCCAAGCCGAAGAGCCAGTGCTGTCCAAAGACTTTTCCGTGGTAATGTGGCTGGCATGACTAAATGCTGAGGCGCACAGAACGCTGTTACCTTCCCACTGAAGTGGTGCCTATTTATCTACTTGCAATTTCTTGCTTTCAAAGTGCTAGGTTGGCAGGAGCTGGGGCCAGAGACAAGAGCTCACTCTGTCACACAGCACTTGGGTCTCGAACTGCTGAACTACCAACTGTCTGGTCTGCAGCTCAGCATCTTCTACATGAGGCCAAATGCCTCCTTGTTGTGTGTTAATTCACAACATTAAAAATAAGTTTTTGAGCTAGGGGTTCGGGGCATTTTGGATCACCTTGACACCTCCAGTGCTCATATCCTTATTTTCTTTTTGTGTTATAAAGCTCACACACTTCTGATCAGTAAATTCAGTTGCAGGCTGGAAAGGATAGAAGGCTATGATTCATTCCCTGTACTGGATGTCCCTACTTCTATTGTGAGCACAGTAGCAAAACAAACTGGCATTAGGGATCCATTCGGGATTTCACTGAAAGGGGAAAAGCCAGAGTTAGTTGCTTCACCTACCATTGAGAACCCCTCGGCTGGTTTTCCTGCAAAAAAACTTTCAGCCAACTCAGCCTAGTCCATTAGATGGCCCTTTATCCTAACAAGCTGACCTGGCTTTCTCCCCTGTGGCTCCAGCCTTGTGGAATGGGCCTGCCCAAGGAGGACAGGAAGGCTCCCACTCTCCTGGTCTTTTGCAAACTACACAACTAACATATTCAAGAGGGCTTTTCTATACAAGTAATAGACCGATTTCCCACAACCGCTGCCCTGCCCCCGCTGCTCCCTTTGCCCCAATCGTAAGTGTAAATTCCCACTATTTGCCGCGCGGCCGCATTTTGCCCCAGAACTTCGCCCGATTTTTGCCACATTTATTCGATCCTCAAAAAACAGGACTGAGTAGACGCAGCGGGAATTAGGCGAAGCTCCAGGGCAAAATGCGGCCGCACAGCAAATAGTGGGAAATTGACACGATCAGGGCAAAGTGAGGAGCAGGGGCGAAGCAGTGGCTGTGGGAAATCAGTCATAGAATTGCACTGTACAAAATGGTTCACAAATTTGGATAAATGATTGGGACAGTGCTTTACACTGCTGCATACAGCTTATTGTAAGCAGGATCCTATTGCACAATTTCTGTACTGCTTAATGTGCCGTGTGAATACTTACACTATGCTCCACTTCTTCTTGGTGGCTCCAGTCTTCTACAACCCTCATGCACTGGTTTTTGAATGTCCTATTTTGTTTTTGAATGTCTCATTTTGTTGATTATGCTGACTCACTATGTGTATTCCACCTTGAGTCCCTGTGAGAAAAGTGGACTGTGAATAACACAAAAATGTAAATTCATGCTGAGGTTGCCTTGTCAGGATCTGCTCAGGACTTCATGGCCTCCATGATGACAACCATGGGCCTGTCTCAGGTAAAAACTGGTCCTGTACATTGTGCAGGTCACACACTTGATCTGGTATTTTGTTTAGGGCAGGAGGGGTGTGACCTGAGGGTGGAGGAATTGTTGATGGCACCTTTGTCATGGACAGTTCACTACTTGCTTGGGTTTAGATTCAACAAGACTCTGTAGGGGTGGGGGAATCTATTAAGATTATCCAAGAGATGGAGCTGAATGGCTTTCTGATGGTTCTAGGGGATTTTCCTGTTGATATGGTTGGTGCTCCTGTTGATGTCCTGGTTGATCTCTGGAATGAGGAAATTACCTGGGCGCTAGACATGATCAGTTCCAGGTGTCCTCTCTCAGGTGTTACAGCCCAGGTAGCCCCTTGGTTTACTGAGAGACTGCAGGCAGTGAGAAGACAATTGAGACAGCTAGAGTGACAATGGAAGAAGGCTCCAGGAAAATCCAATAGGACATGGGCAAAAGCTCATTTTAAAGCATACTCCATGGCAGTGATGGTGGTAAAGAAACAACATATTTTTGCCACCATTGCATCTGTGTGGTATAGGCCAGTGGAGCTGTTCTGGGTCATCAGAGGCCTGTTCCGGCCTGCAGGAGGAGGAGGATCTGGCCTGCAGGAGGAGGAGGACTGTCCAGTGGCCTGCGGTGGCTGTTTTGATCAGCACTTTGCAGCTAAAACCACTTGCATCTGTTCCGGCTTGGACGCCATGTTAGCAGCGACAGGGTCGGATGGTCGCCAGGGTGCCTACTTGTCCTAGTGTGTGGGATACTTTTTGATTTATTCAGTCTGAGGACGTGAACAAGATCCCTGGAAGTCTGAGGCCGACCATCTGCTTACAAGACCCTAGCTCTTCCTGGTTACTTAAATCTTCCATGGGCGGGGGATGGCTAGTTAACACTTCCTTAAGAGAAGGGGTGGTTGCCCCAGCCTTGGAAAAGCTGTGGTGGGTCTACTTCTAAAGAAGCCTATCAATCACTGTAAACCAGGAGATCTCATTATTTATTTATTTTATTTATTTATTTTTGGAATTTATATCCCGCCCTTCCCGCAAGCGGGCTCAGGGCGGCTCACATGGGCCCACGGCCAATCAAACATTAAAACCTATAAAATCAATAAAACATTCACATAAATACAGTTAAAACATATAAAAGCTTCCATAGTATCATTTCTGATGGCAACTTGATGGCAGGCATAGCCCCCCCCCCCCCCCCCGGTGCAGGCCCGTGCAGGACCAGGGTCATCATAGATGTTAAAGTGATGGGTGGTATCATCGGTGGCGGCTCCTATTCGAAAGCCTGGCAGAAGAGCTCCGTCTTACAGGCCCTGCGGAACTGCATCAGATCCCGCAGGGCCCTGATCTCCTCTGGGAGCTTGTTCCACCAGATAGGAGCCACCACTGAAAACGCCCTGGTCCTTGTTCTGGCAAGCTTAACTGTAAACCAGTCTCAAACGTTCCATTCTTGAGCAAGGTGATTGAACAGGTAGTAGCTGGACAACTCTTAAGTCTTCCCGGATAAAGCAAATTATTTAGATCCCTTCCCACCTGGTTTCAGGCCTGGACAGAGGAGGTGTGACTCTGTTGATTCTCCCGGACCTCTGAGCAGCTTTTCATACAATGAATTATGTTATCCTTGTGGCTGGCCTATGTGGACTGGGACTGGGAGGCACCGTTCTGCGGTGGTTCCAGTCCTACCTGGATAAGCAGGTGGCAACTGCGTTCAAGATTGCCTTTTGCCGGTATTTACTGGTTTGCCAACTGTGTCCTTTCCTGAACAGGAAAGATCTGGCCAGTGTGGTGCATGTCCTGGTTACATCTAGATTAGATTACTACAATGTGTTCAACATGGGGCTGCCCTTGGAAACTGGAACTTGGAACAGTGCTTGGAAACTTCAATTGGTGCTGAACACTGCAGCCAGGATGTTGACTGGAGTGAGTCGTAGGGACCATATCACTCCAGTCTTGGCCAATCTACACTGGCTTCCAATTTGTCCCCAGGTATGATTCAAGGTGCTGGTCTTGAGCTTCAAAACCGTATATGGTTTGGAACCAATATGCCTAATCCCTTATGAACCTGCTTGACCATTAAGGTCATCTTCAGAGGCTCTGCCTCAGGTCCACTTGTCTTCTGAGATTAGGTGAGAGGCAACCTGGGAGAGGGCCTCCTCAGTCGTGGCACCAAAGCTCTGAAACTCTCTCCCCAGGAAGATTTGTCTGTCCCCTTCTCTTGTGACCTGGATAGCCTAGGCTAGCCCAATCTTGTCAGATCTCAGAAACTAAGCAGGGTCACCCTTGGCTAGCATTTGGAAGGACAACCTCCAAGGAATACCAGGGATTTGACGCAGAGGCAGGCAATGGCAAACAACCTCTGAAACATCTCTTGCCTTAAAAACAAGTCTAGCTCAGCACCTAGAACTTCTGGCTGCCAGACAATCTCCTGGCTAGACTACACACACCACTATATGATAATTAATTAATTCATTGCCATTGTCTGCCAAAGGGTAAATAAATAGTTTTTTGGTTAATTTGGTATTCCCTTAATGATCCCTCCTTCCTAACCAATGTTGCATTTTTGTATGGATTTTAACTCTTTTATATGTATTTTCACTCATTGAAAAGTGTTCAGGAGGGGGGTTATTTTAATGGTTTTCTAATATATTTTATCATGCATGTTTGTAATTGTTAGCCGCCTTACAAGAACATAAGAGAAGCCAATGTTGGATCAGGCCAGTGGCCCATCCAGTCCAACACTCTGTCACACCGTGGCCAAAAACACCAGGTGCCCTCAGAAGGTCCAGCAGTGGGGCCAGGACACTGGAAGCCCTCCCACTGCCCCCCCCCCCCCAAGCACCAAGAATACAGAGCATCACTTGCCCCAGACTGAGAGTTCCTATCTATACTTTGTGGCTAATAGCCACTGATGGACCTCTGCTCTCTATGTTTATCCAATTCTCTCTTGAAGCCGTCCATGCTTGTAGCCACCGCCACCTCCTGTGGCAGTGAATTCCACGTGTCCATCACTCTTTGGGTGAAGAAGTACTTCCTTTTATCTGTGCTAACCCAACTGATCAGCAATTTCACAGAGTGCCCACGAGTTCTTGTATTGTGAAAAAGGGAGAAAAGTACCTCTTTCTCTACCTGCTCTATTCCAAGCATAATCTTACAAACCTCGGTCATATCATCCCTCAGCCGTCGTTTCTCCAAGCTAAGGAGCCCCAGGCGCTTCAACCTTTCTTCACAGGGAAAGTGTTCCAACCCTTTCATCATTCTAGTTGCCCTTTTCTGCACTTTTTCCAATGCTATAATAGGGCAGAAAGGCAGGATATAAATTTTGGAATAACTAACTAAACGAATACTATTGTTGACTGCTCTACCATTGACCAAGCTGCCTTTGGCCCATTCCATTCACCAGTGATCTGCTGTGAGCTGCTTCAGGCCCTCCAGGGGAAAGGTGGAATATAAATATTTTAAACAAATGAACATGTTTGCCCTAATCTGGGTTTTCACATTATTTTGAGTCAGATTCTCTTATCAAGATTTATATGCATAATAAACTGTTAAATAAAAGAGGGTCTGTATAATTTCTGGGTGGACATTTCTATTTTGGCACACACACACACACACACACAAAAACCCCATACACCTGGGTCCACAGAACTGACTCAGGAAGCAAAATTCAACACACTTTAGAACTCCAGCTCTGACATACCAGGCCATCCATATGGAATGAAGTGGCTGGGTGTCAGCTAACGGTGCCATTTCCCTGCCCGGGAGGTGGGATGGCTGTGCCCATGACATCAGTACTGCGGAATGTTATGTTATAGTTCTCATGGCATACTTATCACTCTCCCCTTTCTCCCTGATCTTGGGAGGCTGTTGGTGTCAGCTTCTGAGTTTTTGCACTGTCTGCTTTTGCATCTTCCCACTTACTCTCTGGGAACGATTGACCAGTATTTTAAGCGCCCTTTTTCTGCCTTAGTGATTGGTTACATGACACTACGAGTCCTTTCTTTGAATTATGTATAATTACCCTGGGTTTGATAATGCCTGCCGTTACTAACACAAGAAGTGCAGATGACCATAGCAGACCTTTCTCAATAAAGCTTCCCTGTTTAAGGACACTTGTTGTTGACTGACTCTGTGGGACTCTCACACTGGGCCAGTTTTGGTTCAAACTCTGCTGCATTAAAATGGGGAGAAGAAGAGTTACTGTTGAATGACTTAGATATGGGGGAGCAGTTTGTGCCCTTATTTGCATGTCAAGAAAATAAAGGGCACATTTTAGTGCTACATTGATAGTGCATAACTACTTGGCAACAAGAGATGCAAACAGGCGTGACCAGAACAGAATGAGGAAGAGTTCAAACCAGTTTCTGGAGTCAGCTTGCTCTTGGGCTTTAAATCATGTGCTTCCCCAAGGAGAGGGACAGGACAGAGTGATGCCTCTTGGGTTACAGCTGGTGTGTCATTCAGAGCTATGTCCTCATGTCCTCAAGTTAGTTAAGAGACCATGTAGTGCTTTTGGAACTGGATCTGGATTAAAATCATAGTTCAGATAGAAAGTCACTGGGGCTTGGCTCCAGTCCACCAAAGGCTATGTATGTGGAAACAGGTTTCTATAAGCAGACCTGTAACAGGAATACATCAGACAACAGACGTTGTGCAGACAAGCAAACAATGAATACCCAACCACACGCTTAACACAGGAATGCACAAACACTGAACTGTAACATCAGATGCACATACATTTAATTAATGGAAACATTCCATTGCTATTCACTTGATTTTTTTAAAATAGGAAAATTAATGGCATGATAATAAGTTCTGATACATTAAAAGTCAGCTTGGCTTGCTTAGTGAGTTCAAGCAGAGTTCAAGCTTAAAGGCCAGAAGAGTTGGGATATAATGAAACTGACAGGAAATCTTTCCAATCATCATTGTCAAGCAGATAACAAGTGGGAATTTTCATGACTATTTTTTCTTTCCAGTGCTTTTTCACCCATCACTGCTGGCTTGGGGAAGTTTTCTTGATTCTATATAAGCATTCTTCTTACCAGCCAGCATTTCTTTGTCTGATCTGTGAGGGTCAAACCAGACAAAATGTTGGAAGATCTGTGATAGTTCTTCCCAGCATTTGTTAAATGGAAAGAGCAGCTGCACTGAGCCCTGATTTAGATAATGGGTTTAGAAAAATGGTGGAAAGATCGTAAGAGAAGCCAATGTTGGATCAGGCCAGTGGCCCATCCAGTCCAACACTCTGTCACACAGTGGCCAAAAAAACCAGGTGCCATCAGGAGGTCCACCGGGGGGGCGGGGGAGGATACTAGAAGCCCTCCCACTGTTCCTCCCCCAAGCACCAGGAATATAGTGCCCCAGACTGAGAGTTCCTATCTATTCCTTGTGGCTAATAGCCACTGATGGACCTCTGCTCCATATGTTTATCTAATTCCCTATTGAAGCCACCAATGCTTGTAGCCACCGCCACCTCCTGTAGCAGTGAATGCCACATGTTAATCACTCTATGGGTGATTCTATGAAGAACAGAAGAAGAGATTGGATTTATATCCTGCCCTTCTCTCACTTGGAGTCTCAGAGCCGCTTACAAACTCCTTTCCCTCCCCCTCCCCACAACAGACACCCTGTGAGGTAGGTGGGGCTGAGAGAGCTCTGAGACAACTGTCCTTGAGAGAACAGCTTGTACAGAGCTATGGCTTGCCCAAGGTCATCCAGCAGGTACAAGTGGAGGAGTGGGGAATCAAACCTGGTTCTCCCAGATTAGAGTCCGCGCACTTAACCACTACTTCCTTTTATCCGTTCTAATCCATTAATTCTGTGCTCTTAAATTTTGTGTGCTCCTGGGATTATTGGCAAATCTGAGTTCTTATTTCTGACTCTCAGTGTACCCACAGTGATAGTTAAGGTTTTCTGTCTGCATGTCACTCACTGTAGCATGCAGCTGCACTTAGAGTCACTGCCATCAGCCCACTCACTTTCAGTCTCTTGGGCACCCATGTCAAGTTTGTATAGAGGTGGCCGTAGCCAGTGGGCAACCTGGACAGCTGCACTGGGACTCAGTGAAAAAGAATAAGAGTAAGCTCCTGCTGCCACAGCTGTTCTCACCTGTCCTGTTCAGGGCTCAGGCCACTCAGGCCTGCCTTTTTAGGCCTCAGGCAGCTGACTCGGTAGTGGTGACTGCTTGTGCCCACCCTGTCCAGGTTTCAGGCTGCTGGCTTCTGGCGGTGGCTTCCACCCACCTCACATGGGGGAGGGTTCTGTCTTGCTTGGCTTGGCAGGTGGTGGCTCTGGCTGGAGGGGATGGCAATGATTTTCCCACTGCCCTGGAGCCACTAGAATTGCCCTCCTTGCTGCTGTATGATTGCCTTTGGGAGATCCAGCACCTCCCTGTGCCTACTAGGCAGTGCCACATTCCTGGGATACCAATCGCAAGCCCCTGTGCCTTCTCTGACCTTTTCCCTGCCTCCTTGGAAGATTCCACATGCCAGCCTCTGTCAGACTGAAGCCCGTTCCCCTTTCGCAATTATGCTTGGTATTTTTAATGACCTGTAACAGTATTCTCCCTTAGAGACCTGTTCTTTCGCAGACAGCAAGCATTATGATCAGGAAAAAAGAGTGGATATCTGAGAGGCATATAAAGCAATGAGGGGAGTTGTGGGAAGGACTGGATCCAGCGGTGTGAGATCGAGGCTGAACTTTTGTTTCTCTTTTGTGCAGGTACTTTAGGCCCAATCTACACCTCCCCTCTGAAGTAGTTTGACTGCTGTCTTTTCTTACGCTGATTTCACACTGGTTTCAAATTTCACTCCCTGGGTCTGAAGAGTACAAAGCAACAGGATCTGTTTAAAGCAGTAAAATGCTAGCTTGACCGTAGCAAGGCAATTAACAAATGTAAACAGTAATTTTTAAACTAGAACAAGTATGGTTTGAAACTAGAAACAGGTATAGACGGGGGGGGGGGGTTTGAAACCAGAATGATTCCAGTGAGAAAGTCAGATGTAGATTTGACCTAAATCCTGCAGCCTTGATGGACACTGCCCTTACCCCCCGGTGGATCCCAGCTTGGGATATTCAGTGTACCTCTTCACTCTCTGTTTCCACAGTATTTTGTTTATTTTAAATGGATTAAATTGAGTTTTTAAAAAGCCATTTGGGTCCCCATTGGGGGAGAAGACTGGGGTATCACATGCCTTGAATAAGTAAACACAACTTGGTCACGCTAATCCGGAATGCCAGCTTTTGCTCACTGCCTTGAAGTTCCCGATGGACGTCTTTGTGCAGGTCTGTGCAACTCTGCCTTTCTTGGGATGCCAAAAGCATTGTGAATGTCATTCCACTTGGACAGGGAAAGCAAAAAGGTACTGCTCAAATGTGCATCTTTGACATTTAAACAGGTTTCTCCCGAAACCAGCAGAAAAATGAAGAGGAGAAGGTGCATGAAGGTGAATTAATGTGACAATGAACAAAACATTTAAAAAATTCGATGCCAGGGAAACATTTGCAAACCCCTAAAAAAGCATCACATGTGATGTGGTATGTTTATGGTGTTTTGGGGGGGGAGGGGTCACAAAGAATGCTGTCAATTAGCCACAATTTCCTACTTTATAAAGGAACAGGAGTCACTAACTTCAAAGGACTGGTGTTTACAAAGCACTTCACCCTCTGGATTCACATCTATTTCTAGATGACAATTTTAGAAGCATTGCAGTTATAAAATCAATCGTACGCTTATGTAACTATGCACCTGGTCTTCTATGGCAAGAAAGAATAGTTTTTAGGCAACTAGGCAAGGAAAGACTTGGTTTTGTGCACTCTTTTTTTTTTCAAGCCACCCATGGTAAAACAAAAGTCTTTGGAGGTATCATTCAGTTTGGGGGGATTATTTCCCTTTCCTTTTATCTTTCCTGAAATTATTTTCATACCTGAAACTTTGCCAAGATTGCTAAATCACCGAGGTCTTTACAAGAGTCTGTCCCAATCCAGAGATTTGCTGCACCAACACATGTGACTAGAATGAAACCTATCAACTTGCACCAGCTCAACATGATGTTCCCCTCGTGTTTGTGGTGACGCCCGGCAGCTATGTCATCGTGAAATGTTTCTGATGGAGGTGCCAGACAGTAATCTTATCTCCAACAAGAGTCTATTTCAATTTCTCCCTGTGGATTTTGTGCTGGCAGCAGTGCCTGACAAATTTAGGTATGTGAAATTCAGTGCAGAGAGAAGATGGAAAACATTTTTTTTTTACTGGATGTACTGTATGTTCTAAATGTCAGCTTCCAATCAGTCATCTCCTTTTTTTGCTTTGCTAGAGAAATACAATGGCCAAATATTCAAGCACCGCAAAGCTAGAAGATTGACGCAGCGGCTGCAGCAATTGCAGAGGGCTTTTGGAACCAAAGGATGGATTAGAAGGTGAGGAGCTGTTTTCGCAGGGGATGAACAGTGGAGCTCTACAGCTACTACCAGTGTGAACATTTTGCCTTTCTCTTGTAAGGAGAGCACGACCCCACTACTTCCAGCTAGGATACCAGAAATGAGTACCACTACAGACGTATGAGCTTTCTCTCTCTCAGGACACACAAGACAGAGCTGTGATGGGGCCATCCTTGTCTCTTGAGAGCTACTTCAACTTACCAAGGGAGATGAGAACATGAGGCAAACAGCGGTTAAGTGTTGCTGTCTCCATACATAAAGTATGGTAACATCTGCTGCTATTTCAGTATATGAATAAATCCTAGTATTTTTTGAAATGGATGTGTTTACTGTTCACTGTGTTCACTGTAACCACAACTGTTTACTGTAGACACAATTGCAGTGTTTGCTGTAACCACAAAAAGTACCGTCCTAAGCAAAGTTACACCCTTTTAAGTCCACTGGAATCAGCGGGCCGCTACTCAGGATTGCTCCGCTCATCTGATATATTGAACATCGTAAGTCTGTAGCAATCTTTCCTCTTTACCACTAAATATTAGTGCAAAAAAGCAGCTGTTGCCAAAGGCTATGAGCAATTTGGGTTGCCAAAGGATATGATGAAAAGTGATGAGATGTGATATGATGAGAGAGTGATCCCTCTCTCATGGATCACTGCCTTGACATAGCGAGGGGGTTTGCATGGTTCGATGAGGCTGTGGGCTATGCCATGGAGGGCCACCCAAGTTGGGCAGGCCACAGACAAAACGTGATCCACTGGAGAAGGAAATGGCAACCCGCTCCCAGTATCTTTGCCAAGTAAACCCCATGGACCGTAATGAAAGGCTAAATAGACAGTGTTATTGATGCAACGAACATAAAGTTAAGCAAACTCAGAAGCATGAGGGAAAACAGGAGGGCCCAGCATGATGTGGTCCATGGGGTCGCAAAGAGTCAGACTTGACTGTGCGACCGAACAACAACATGATGAAGAAGAAGCCCAGTGGCTCCTTAAAGACTAGCCACATTGATTTCTATATGGGCTTTCATGAGTCACAACTCATGTTTTGCCCCTATTGGACCTGCCTCTTATTTGGCTAGAACAGACATGGTCACCTCTTTGCAACCAAAGGACATAAGATTGACAGATTTGGGATTTCCCGGAAGTTTGGCAAGTGGTTTACTCTACATTGGGAAGATTTTTTTTTAAAAAAAATCAGACATTACACTGGGATGAAATCTATTTAATATCAATTTACAATAAGATTTCTGGCATATTTTCCACACTCCCAAATGTAAAAAGAATCCATCTTCCACGGAGATAAAAGGACGATCGCTTTCATTATTTTTATTTCAGAGGGGCCAGATAATGGTGAAAATGGTTTGGAAGAAGCTGTTTCAAGGATCTGCGCTGTATTACCTGCAGTCTCAATACAATGCTACGTATCACACATGGTATCTAGAGGTTGTTAACTCTGTGTTTAATGCAGGGACACATCTGTAGGAATAAACACTTTCCCATAGCGGTCTCCTTTGCCCTTTTAAGAAAAGACATCCTTTGTCAGTGAATGGTTTTTCTATTAACATATCATTAAAAGCAGACTTGAGGGGAAGTGCTACCATGAGGCAGAGGGTAGCAGCAGGAACACGGGGAGCTGGAGTCAGACAGGGGGAAGAATTGCCAGTGTTAGTAGCAGAAGGAGAGGCTGATCCAGCAGGGGAAGGAAAGAGGATTTCCCCTCACCCATAAATCCTCATGGATTCCTCCCTTAATGCAGAAGAGATGTGCAGAATGGAAACAGTAATGAGAACCCTAGCTCAGCCCTATCAGTCCTGTCCAATTATCCCTGTCTATCAAGGCAGTATGTCTATGGAAATGGACTTCCACTCATAACTGCAAAAAAGGGCTTCATGGGAGAAGCTCACACACTTGAGTATTGCATGTAAGCATCGTGGTTTAAAAACAATTTAACCCAGAAGTTTGTTGTCCCTAATCCTTCCACAGAAGTTGGTGGAATTAACACTATTAACCGGGCCTTGGGGCTGCCAGGCTCACCAGAACAAGGGCCAGGGCTTTTTCGGTGGCGGCTCCTGTCTGGTGGAATGAGTTCCCAGAAGAGATCAGGGCCCTGCGGGACCTTGTACAGTTCCGCAGGGCCTGCAAGACGGAGCTCTTCCACCAGGCCTTTGAATAGGAGCCGCCACCGAGGATTCCACCCATCAGGCTTACCATCTACGATGTAACTGGCCCAAAATGGTCCTGGCTGGTGGCAGGGGGGATATGGAGACCTACCACTGGGTCGCCACTGATAATATGTTACAGGAAGCTGTTAGCAATGTTACTTGTCATAGGAATTTTTAACTGTTTTAGCTATTTTAATGTATTATTCTTGGCTGTGTGCCCATGTAAGCCGCCCTGAGCCCGTTCGCGGGGAGGGCGGGGTATAAATTGAAGAAATAAATAAATAAATAAATAAAATATTGTTTACACTGGCTATTCAGCTTCAGTGTTTTCTTGGGCTAAGAGAAGGCAGGCATTCTCACAAGCCCACAAGCCTGCTCTTTATGTTTTTTCTTGCTCCCCCTTTGAAGCTTACACCTGTACTTCACTTTAGCTCACAGCACTACACAGATGCAGAAAGTGGGTTTCCCAATACATATATTGTAATGTAGTATGCTCTGTGTTCTAACCAGCCTGCCATGTGCTCCCAGGTAATGGCGCCCGCCGCATGGCCAGAGCACATGGTCAGGCAGAGAGGGGAGCTTGAATCTGGAGGAACAATAGACATCCGGACTGAAAGCCTCCACCAATGTGGGACCTAGGTTCTCCCTGGAGAGCCAATGTAATCAAAGGCTCCTCCAGGGAACCTATGACAAACATGTGCATATGTTAAGCCCCTATCAGGTCTTTCGGGTGCGGCCGGAGGTGTGGCTCCGGCCAGCATATAATGAGGGCCCTGGAGCCCTGAAAGCATGCTTGTGTCAGAATCTGCCAATTCAGCCAATGTATTAGTCAGATCTAGATTTAACTTCTTGCATGCATGTCTTTCACTATCCTATGTATCTAAAGTATATTGGGACCTATGTAACCATGATGCATTGTTTCTGTCCTGGCCGGGAGGGTGACAACAATGATTTGCGAGAACAAGGAGGCCTCACATCCCTGCCTCCGCATTCCAGCTGCTCCGGCAGTAACTTCAAGGGAGGATGCCTCTCATCTCTTATCAAATGCAAAAGAACCTTGGAGCCATTGATTGTTATGTGAACTCGAAACATCTGAGGGGTCTGGTTTGGGAGAGGAAATTTACTGCTTAACACCTCACTTTTTTCCTGTGAGAACCAAACGGCCAGGACACCTTTTAGCCCGCCAATTTTCCCTTAAGGGGATTGGCTATCTATGGGTAATTCAAACTCCTTGGAATGGTATAATAGACCCGCTTGTATAATCTGTCTCATCTCTGACAATAATCCGAGATGCTGTACTAATGTAGAAATAGGGAATAAAGAACTGTGGTTAACCAACCAAGATCTGATCCTTGACTACTTTGAACAGAACTCTCACAGATTGTCAGAGATCTGTGACTGGGACTCAGCCGTTCCTGACTATGTCAGACGACGACGCGGTCCCCCTCAACCCTACCCCCGAAGATGCTCCCGTTACCCCGAAGGATCCGGGGAACGGGGGTGGTGGCGGCGGAGGAGGCACCGAAGTGCCGGTGACTACGAGCCAGGGGGCTCACTACATCCCGCGCCTAATTCCTCATCAGAGCGTGACCCCCAAGTACGCCTGGAGCAAGTTCGGTCGCCGGACCGTGGATTCGTGGGTACATGACCGGAAAGGGGTCCGGGTTTCGCTTACCGGAGACCAGCTCGATCGAGGGAGACCGAGCTACCTAGGAGACGACCGTGAGCCGATCTACCGTGGAGAGCCGCGTCGCCCGCCTTTTGAAGGAGAGGGGACAGGTCCGTATGGGCCCGATCCATATGGAGAGGAGCAGATAGCCCCCTTGGAGCAGATGATGGGAGAGTTGCGACTTCAACTCACCGCCGAACTCCGCGAGTTGGCCCTCGATCTCCAGCACCAATTTCGAGACGCTATGAGGGCAGTGCAAGGAGCTCTCCCCAGTCAGGGGGTAGGAGCCCCACAACAGCCAGCGGCGCCCGGAGGAGTCCCGGTTCAGCCGCAGGTGCCCGCTCTGCCGGCGCAGCCAGTCCAGCCGGTCGTTCCGGCCCCGGTGCCAGGGCCCGTTCCAGCACCCGCCCCGGCCCCGGTCGCTCCAGCCGTCCGCCCAGCCCCCTCCGACCCGTTGACGACCACTTTCGATGGGGACCCGGAGAAGCTGCGTTTTTTCATGCTGGAGATAGAGAGATTCCTGGACAGCTGGGGCCACCTCTATCCCACCGAGAGAGAACGGATTGGTTACATCGGTTCCAAGCTGAAAGACACCGCCAGCGACTGGTATGTGAGCCTGCACGACACCCCAGGACCTGAGTTGCGTTCCTTGAACAACTTCATGTGGGCCCTCCGCCATCAGTTCGGAGACCCCCTGGGCGAGGAAAAGGCCCGTAATCAACTAAGGAAGCTGTTCCAGGGGAGATCGACGGTGAGGGATTACACTGACAAGTTCAGGCGCATCGCGGCAAAGATCCACGGATGGCCGGAGGAGTTATTCATGGAGAAGTATTGGGAGGGCCTCAACCCGGAAATCTACGAAACCGTGCTGTTAGGGGGCCGCCCGGGCACGTTGGCCACTTGGATGAGAGCCGCCACTGACATGGAGGAGAGGTTCGCCTTGATCAAGATGGGAGCTTCGGCGACGGCGGCCAGCAAAGCAGCCCCCAGAGCAAAGCCCCGATCCAGTGTGCAAGACGTCCGAGATGCCAGGTTTCGGCAAGGGCTGTGCATGAAATGTGGGGAGAGTGGCCACTTCGCCTCCGCCTGCCCGAGAGGGGGAGGGAGAGGCCCGAAGACCTCGACGCCGGTGGTGGGGAGCACCCCTAGCCGGGGAAAAACACCAATGAAACCCCGGGCGTTGCAGCTGGAGGGAGCTACCAGTGACCAGGGGGAACTAGAGCTGATGGAGACGCAGATGTCGGGAAACTCCAACGACCTGCAGTGAGCGGCGCAGAGCTGCAGGTCCCCCGCCAAGAAGCGCCATCTCCGGTGAGCATCCCTGGCCCCCTATTATATATGGTAGTGACTGTGGTGACCCCTGGATCAGGTACCCACATGAAGGTCCGCGCATTAATTGACTCTGGGTGTGCGCGGGACCTGATTAGCCCATTGGTAGTGGAGGGGCTAGGACCAAAAGTCACCCCATTGGTGGAACCCCTAAAGTTTACTCAAATGGATGGGTCTGAGATGAAGGAGGAGTGCATAGCAGAGACTGAGAGCCTGATTTTGGGGACGGGGGAACACTGGGAGAAGCGGGCTTTTGTCATCACCCCAAACGCCCAGTTCCCTATGGTGTTGGGAAGCCCCTGGCTCGGTGCGCACGACCCTTATATTAAATGGAGCGAAGGGAAGATCTCTTGGGTGGACGAACGCTGCCTTACCCATAGATGGGACCCGGAATGGGGACCCGGACCGCCGGCCACTCCTCACCTGGTCCCCGCGCTCGCTCTCACCCCCACCATGGTGCCCAAGGAGTATAGAGATTTACTGGAAGTATTCAGCGAGACTGAGGCGGATGAGCTGCCCCCCCACCGACTGTCGGACTGTGCTATAGAGCTACTCCCAGGAGAGAAACTCCCAAAGGGGAAATTGTACTCCATGAGCCCTTTGGAGCGGGAAGAGTTACGAAAGTTCTTGGACAAAAATCTAGCGCGCGGTTTCATCCGCCCAGCCAAGTCCCCCTTCGCCGCGCCGGTGCTGTTCAGGAAAAAAAAGGACGGGGGTTTGCGATTATGCACCGACTATAGGGGACTGAATGCGGTCTCCACTACCAACGCTTACCCCCTCCCCTTAATAAAAGACTTGTTGGCGGAAGCTGCTAAGGGAAAGATTTTTACCAAGCTGGATTTACGAGATGCCTATTTCAGGGTGCGCATCAGGGAGGGGGATGAATCCAAGACTGCCTTTAATACCCCCCTGGGACAATTCGAATATCTAGTAATGCCGTTCGGCTTAAGTGGCGCGCCCGGGGTCTTTATGAGTTTAATCAATGAAGTGTTGCACAAGCACCTATTTAAAGGCGTGTTATGTTACATAGATGATATCTTGATCTATTCTACTGATAAGAAAGCACACGTGAAATTAGTCAGGGAAGTCCTCGCCACCTTACTAAAAAACCAGCTATATGTTAAGTTATCCAAGTGTGAATTCCACCGTGAGTCTGTGGACTTCCTGGGCTATCGCATCTCTCAGAAGGGTTTAGAAATGGACCCGGGGAAGGTGGAAGCGGTGGTGCAATGGGAGGCTCCGCGAACGAGAAAACAATTGCAGAGCCTCTTAGGATTTTGTAACTTTTACCGAACCTTCATCAAGGACTTTGCTAAGGTTACTCTCCCCTTAACGGACTTACTAAAAACTAAGGGGAGAGGGCCCGAGGCAGGGAAGCCAGGAGAAAAGATTGCTTGGAACGGGGAGTGTCAGAGGGCGTTTGAGACCTTAAAGACTCTTTTCACTTCTGAGCCCATTCTAGCACACCCTGACGAAACCAAAGAATTCGTAATCCATGTAGACGTGTCTGATGTAGCCATGGGGGGGGCCATATTGCAAAGTGGTCCGGAAGGGAAATTGCACCCACTGGCTTACATTTCGAAAAAATTTAACGAAACGGAGAGGAATTGGTCGGTCTGGGACAAAGAAGCCGCAGCCATTAGGTTGGCGCTCACTACGTGGCGGCATTGGTTGGAGGGTGCGCAGACTCCGTTTGAAATATGGACTGATCATAAGAATCTAGAGGCGCTGCGCACTCAGAGATCCCTCAACGCCAAACAGCTGCGGTGGGCCGACTTCTTCTCCAAGTTTAACTTTGTGCTTAAGCATTTTCCTGGGAAAGCTAACTCCTTGGCAGACGCACTGTCCCGATTGCCCCAACATGAGAGTGTCAAGGAAGAGGTGTTTGACTCCATGTTCTCCCCCCAGCAATTAGGGGGGGCAGTAGTCACCAGGAGCCAAGCTAAGAAAACACAGTTGGACATTGGGAAATGTGATTGGGGGGGGGATTATGCTCCGGAGGAGGTAGAGGAATTGGAAGCTCTGGAGGAATGCTCCAAGAGAGAAGATCAATGTTGGCTGCATGGAGACAAACTAGTGGTGCCGAAGGTCAAACGTAAGGAGATATTGTTGACCTGCCACTCGTCTAAACTTGCTGGGCACTTTGGCTTCCTTAAAACGCTTAATTTGATCCAGCGTCAATTCTGGTGGCCGCGCATGCGCCGAGACGTCTCCGACTTCGTCTCGGCGTGCCAAACCTGTTTAATGTGCAAAAAGCGGGGGGGGAAAGTTCCTGGATTGTTGCACCCACTACCCACCCCCTCGCGACCCTGGGAGGCCATAGCCATGGACTTTATCACCAATTTGCCCCCCTCCAAGGGAAAAACGGTTATTTGGGTGGTGGTAGACACATTTTCGAAGCAAGCGCATTTCACCCCCTTCAAGCAATTGCCCACCGCTAAAGGGATGGCCAAAGCTTTTTTCAATCACGTGATTAAATTACACGCTTTTCCGAAGAGAGTGGTATCCGACAGAGGCAGTCAGTTCGTTGCCAGCTTCTGGCGGGAGCTCCTGAAAATGATGGACATAGAACCAGCCCTGAGTTCGGGTTACCACCCAGAAACCGATGGCCAATCCGAACGAACTAATCAAATATTGGAGCAGTTTTTGAGATGTTACACCAATTATCACCAAGACAATTGGGTGGAACTGCTGCCGTTTGCAGAATATAGCTACAACAATGCAGTGCACTCTTCCACGGGAGTCTCTCCCTTCATGGCGGTAGGGGGGTTTGAGGGGAAACCATTGCCTACCATTGAGAATGTCCCCAATGCTTCCCCATCGGATTTTAAAAGTTGGTGGTCCAGTCTCCAAGACTCCTGGCCATTAATAGGCAAAGCATTGGACCAAGCAAAAGAGGATTACAAAAAATATGCTGATCGAGGGCGAGCAGCAGGCTGGGATCTCCAACCCGGGGACTCTGTCTATCTCTCCACCAAAAATATTCATGGGTTGCAGCCCAGCAGAAAACTAGGATGGAAATATGTTGGACCCTATAAAGTATTACGTAAAATATCGGATGTGTCTTTTGAACTGGAACTGCCTAAATCACTGAGTTCTGTGCACCCTGTGTTTCATTTCAGCCTACTGAAGAAAGATCCTGGGCCGAATGCTTGGCATCCAGCTCCTCCAGTTCCTCCTCCACTGATGAAGGAGGGGGCCCCTCACTTCGAGATAACTGAAATCCTTGATTCCAAGATGCGAAGAGGCCGATTATATTACTTAGTTAGATGGTTAGATTTCGGCCCGGAACACAACGAGTGGATTCGCTCAGAACATGTTCACGCTCCTAAACTGACAAAATTGTTTCATAAAATGTTTCCTGATAAAGCTAGGTGAAGTGAATTATGAGGAGGGCAGGGTGTCAGAATCTGCCAATTCAGCCAATGTATTAGTCAGATCTAGATTTAACTTCTTGCATGCATGTCTTTCACTATCCTATGTATCTAAAGTATATTGGGACCTATGTAACCATGATGCATTGTTTCTGTCCTGGCCGGGAGGGTGACAACAATGATTTGCGAGAACAAGGAGGCCTCACATCCCTGCCTCCGCATTCCAGCTGCTCCGGCAGTAACTTCAAGGGAGGATGCCTCTCATCTCTTATCAAATGCAAAAGAACCTTGGAGCCATTGATTGTTATGTGAACTCGAAACATCTGAGGGGTCTGGTTTGGGAGAGGAAATTTACTGCTTAACACCTCACTTTTTTCCTGTGAGAACCAAACGGCCAGGACACCTTTTAGCCCGCCAATTTTCCCTTAAGGGGATTGGCTATCTATGGGTAATTCAAACTCCTTGGAATGGTATAATAGACCCGCTTGTATAATCTGTCTCATCTCTGACAATAATCCGAGATGCTGTACTAATGTAGAAATAGGGAATAAAGAACTGTGGTTAACCAACCAAGATCTGATCCTTGACTACTTTGAACAGAACTCTCACAGCTTGTTCTGACCATCTACTGGGCATGCTGAATCACTCAATAAAGGCGTCATGATTGCACCGTTCCTGGTCTCCTGAGTCCAGTACTCTTCATATATCTTACAGCAGTGTTTTTCAACCACTGTGCCACGGCACACTGGTGTGCTGCGAGATAGTGTCAGGTGTGCCGCGGGATTTTTTCAATGAAAGAAATGTGCCTTCTGGGCTGATCTTCCGGGACATGTTTGCGCATGCGAGAAAGAACAGTGGCGCGCTCTCGCTAATTCCGCTTGCACGCTCTGTGGCCGGCCTGAGGTAGGAGGGAGCCGCCGTTGAGGCACAGCTCCCCTTGGCCTTGCGAGGACTCGAGGGAGGGAGGGAGAGTGCCGAGGGGCTCTGTCTGTTTGCCCACCCAACCTGCCAGCGCCACGACGGAGGCAGCAGCCATTAGCGACCGGGAGCAGCTGCTGCAGCGAGCTCGCCTGGCCGAGCAGGCGGAGAGATACGACGACATGGCCGCGGCCATGAAAGCGGTGAGTGGCTGGGGGGGAGGAGGAGGAGGAGAAGGGAGTTCTCCTCAGGAGACGCACAGTGCCCCCCATGGGCCCCACCGTCGCAGCCTCCGCTTGGCCGCGATGGAGCCAATGCTCATCTGCGCCGCCCCCCCCCCACGAGCCTTGGAGGGGGCAGCTGAGCCTTTCCAGGTGAGGGCTGTCTTCTTCTGCATGGCCTCTCAGCCCGGAAGGTGGAGGTGGGCCTCCGCGGGTCTCGCTTCACGGCTGCTCTTTTTCTGTCTCTGGCCCTGGCACTGATGTTGGCCGCCTCCAAGCCATGTGTCGGTGGCGGCAGTTGGGTGATGCCCGCCTGCGTGTTGGAGAATGAGCAGGGCAAGGCGGCAGACTCGAGCGGCATCCAGTTCGTGGGGGCCGGAGGCAGGCTCACTCACGGCAGATGGTTTTAAATGAATGAGGAGGACTCGTGTGCTGAATCAGTCATGCTAGACCTGTGGATGTTAATACAGAGGACAGGAACATTCGGTACCAAGGGCATTCACTCCTCCAGCAGAGTAAGCTGGTTTCTTCCAGTGCCTGGCTCCTGGGTTTTGTGTGTGTGGGGGGGGTGGTGGTTTGAACCAAGACATTCCAGTAAACATGAATATATTTGATGGTAACAGCTAGCTGTTTCTGTCAGGGTGGGGTTCAAATCAGTAACTGTCCCTCAGCGAAGAATGGGTGTACTGTGTTTCTCTTCAAATCACTTATGGTCAGCGGAATGCCATTCACATAAGAGTAAGAGTTTAAACTCTCTATTTGAAAAACTTTAGCAGAATCGCAGTATTAAAATACATCCACATTATATTTCTTCTGAAACTCAGGTCAATGTTATGGGAAGGAGCCGTTACACTTTGGATCTGTAACTTACGATTTCAAGTTGAGTGGCTATTACGTGTATTTGTAATACTGTCATAGTTAATACTTGAGCTGAGGCAACTAATGACCCATTTATCTTGTATTTCAGTGTTTTTGAACCACTGTGCCGTGAGATATTGTCAGGTGTGCCGCGGGATTTTTTCAATGAAAGAAATGTGCCTTAGCTCGAAAAAGGTTGAAAAACACTGTCTTACAGGATGGAGCATTTTGTGCCCAGCTACTCCATGTGTAGTCTTCCCCCCCCCCCCCCCGCCCATCTAATCAACCAGGGCTACTTGTGTAGAGCCCGATTTCAGATCCCATAAGAAGAGCCCTTTCAAGCATTACTTCATATTCATGTTTAATCTGCGTACGGCATACTTGCGTTGTCTTCCATGCCTCACATGTACAGACATTCATACATTTTTGCAGGGCTCTTTTTCGAGCAGGAGCTCCTCTGCATATTAGGCCACACACCCCTAATGTAGCCAATCCTCCAAGAGCTTACAGTAGCCCCTGTAAGAAGAGCTCTGTAAGCTCTTGGAGGATTGGCTACATTAGGGTGTGTGTGGCCTAATATGCAAAGGAGTTCCAGCTGGAAAAAGAGCCCTGCATTTTTGTATGCACTGCCATCACTTGGCACATACCATGTAAGAGACTGCATCAACGTCATATACATCCCCCATGGTACCCAGATTACATTTTAGGTTTCCTGTGTTTCCCAGTATCCCTGGTGATGCAGCACTGAGCTTATGGTGGTGGAGTCAATTTCTGGTCTCTCTAACCACACTAGACAGCAAATGTGCAGGACTAATTAGCACTAAGGCTCTGCATGTGCTGCCAGTGCACGACAGTTCCTGGAACCAGTGTCTGGGATGATCGCTCAAAGCTTGCCATCTTCGCATGAATCCGTGTGCACAGTAATATTTTAGGCATTCTCTGAAGTGTTCATCCTGTTGCTGCATGACAACGCACCTCCAAGCCAGACAGGATCCAGGTTCAAATGCATGTAACTGTTAAGCATTCCAGAGAAACAGCTTCAGACATTGACTGTTAAGGAGAACACTGAGGTTGCCAGAGATAAGGATGTGCCTGGACATTGGAAATGTGTATTTTCATGTATCATCTTAAGGCCAGTTTTATAAATAAGCACTTGATCAATAAGCACTTCAGTACACGCATCCAGAGTGATACATCAGAGAAGGTTCAAGCAACCCAAAGTGGTAGCAAGACTAAAATAATCCCCCCCCTCCCAAATGCAAAACCTTTAGGAAGGCACACAGCAGACATATGAAGGGTTGAGTAAAGGTTATAACACTAGCACTGTCTATAATGTTTTGGTACATCAGGTGCAAGCGAGAAGCAACCTGGCAGCATGGTGGAAAAGGGATGGTGGCCAAGGCCAAATTAAGACAGGCTAAATCCCTGAACTTTATCGGGTTTGAGACACCCCATAGCATTACACACAAAAAAGTAACTGAGCAAAAAATTCTGCCTTTAGAAGCCTCTCATAATCTGAGGCACATGTACATAAATCCCATTTTGAAGGCAGTAAAGATGGTATTGTAAGTGAGCAGTTTTTAATATTATATTATTTAAACCTTGACAGTTTTCCATTTCAATCACGTGACCATGCAGGATCAATATATTGTGCTCTTCGTGTTCCCACTTGAGTCCCTTTCAGTGTTCCCTCTAAGCTACACTAAGGGGCACTGGCACGCAAAATTTTAGCTGCCAGCCCATGGAATGTAGCTTCCAGCTCATAAGCATTTTTTCCTCCATTGGAAACAATGGAGAAAGCAGGCACCTCCTTCTGGAGTCCATAGAATTGACCCCTGATCCAATCTTTTTAAAACTTGGGGAGGGGGTGAGAAGAGACACCTGCAACTATGCTGCAAATTTGGTGCCTCTGCCTAAAAAAGCAGCCCACCAGAGCCCCAGATACCCCTGGATCAATTCTGCATTATAGCCTGGGGGCCCATTGACTATAATTGTCCCCATAGGCTATAATGGAGCAGGGAAAAAATCAAAAAAAATTCACACCCCTATTATTATTTTCAGTATGATTTGTAAGTTGCCTTGAGTCACAGGAAAAGTGGGATATAAATTTTTGAATAAATAAATAGTTTGGGCAGGTTGATAACATTTAAGCAACTTTCTGTTTGTTAGGTTAGGCAGGGTTCTGACAGTGATTGTTCCATATCTGTTATACTTGATCTGTAATGCTAGTTGTCATATTTCACCCAAAAAAAACAAACCCAAAGTAGACTGCAAGAGTCCGTCCCCCCCCCCCCAAGTGCTGGTGTGTGTTTTAAGACTCAGTGCAGGGCAATGGTTCGAGGCCAAGTCTACCAATATAGTGCACTTGGGCAGGTAGACCTGCTCTCTGGAGGCCAGGTCTACCAATATAGTGGCCTGAAGTGGGTAGACCTGTTCTTTGGAGGACAGGTTTACCAATATAGTGGAAAGGGGAGGGTAGACCTGTTTTCCAGAGGTTCCTGGTCTACCCCCATAGAGGACAGCATTTTCTGTAATGCAGTTTGGCTTGATTCTCTTTTTCGTACAATGTTTAAATTATTCTTAAAATATAGTTTAAATATAGTTTAAAAGAATTCATTCTGAGATTTTTACAAGGTTATAGAAATAATCTTCTAAACACTAATTTACATTATAGCCAAATGTAGACTTGCTCACAACTTTAATGCTACTAGCTTTTTTTTTTTGCTCATGGGGTAGAATTTTTGCTCACAACACTGCGGCGTTTAGAGGGAACATTGGTCTCTCCAAAATACAAACTATGAATCAGCAGATCACCTGAGCAGTACAGCAAGAAATGTGGATTGTATCTAAGTTTTCCCATGTAAACTGAAATAGAACTACAAATACTATGCTACTGTTTCGGCCATGGCTAGACTAAACCTTGAGCAAAGGCCAGATAAAAAAATGCCTGTGTTCCAGTTATCCTTGTTTCAGGTAAATTTCAGTCCTCGTTTTTTGTCCACTTTCTGACCACACACATACACATACCTTTAAGAAATACCTTATTAAAATGTTGTTTGTAAGCAAGGCTTTTTTTGTAGAAAAAGCCCAGCAGGAACTCATTAGCATAATAGGCCACACCCAACAGCAGAAACTCATTAGCATATTAGACCACACCACTGACAGCACAGCTTATTAGCATATTACACCACACTCCCATATTACCAGAAGAGTGGTCATCCAGCCACACCCACCTTTTGCTTCTTATTCTGTTTACCTTGTTTGTTGTCAAAACCCAGGGCTTTTTTTGTAGCAGGAATTAATTTGCATGTTAGGCCACATACCCCTAATGTAGCCAGTCCTAATGAGTTTCTGCTGTTGGGTGTGGCCTATTATGCTAATGAGTTCCTGCTGGGTGTGGCCAACTCAGGAGCCAGCCGGAACTCCGTTCCTGTGTGTTCCTGCCCAAAAATAGCCCTGTTTGTAAGAATTCTCACTCCTTAGGATTTACTCTTTTTCTCGGATGCCAACACTTAAATCTCTACTGCAAAGGCATGTAGATATATGTGCATGAATGATAATGGACAGTGTATGCAGCCTGTCATCCCACATGTGGAAGCTGCTAAGGTATATTTTGATCTGCTGAGAACAAACTGAAGGACAGTTTTCCTAGCAAATTTTGATACAAAGGAACAACCCCCCGCCCCAACTGCTGCTGAAAGGCTGTTGCAGAGGAAAAGAATGCAGCACAGAGCAGATACAGAACCTTTGGCAATGCGAGATGGTGGTAGGAGGGAGGCCTTGGGTAGAAGTGTGTCCCTGTTTTCATCTGCGGAGGGCACAGAAATGTCCATTTAGCTTAGCCTGGCTAAAGAAACTAGACCCTAATACCCTTACCGCATCCTTCTAATTCCAAAGGGTGATTCTAGGTCTGCCCAGTAGGTGGCAGTTGCTTTGTGCCTGGGCCAATGAAACTCTGGGTTGGGACTTAAGCAATGTGGCACATCAGAATAGATAAGGTAATCTTTACATGAAGGTCTGTGACCAACAGACAGGTCATAAAGACAAAACTGCCAGATTCCTTTAGTGAAACATTTCTACCCTCTATAGAATATACTATTTACTTTTGCTGAATAAGGAGGAAAAAGGAAGGGGTTAAATAAAAGCTGGGTCAAAGCTATGCACCACGCACTGTGAAGCTAAAAGGACCAACGCCTCAGTAGTATTGCCTTCCTATTCAAGAATGCAGTACCGTTTCTAATTTCTCACTTGGTTCAAGTAATGCCAACTTTAAAAAAAAAATCAAAACAGCTTATCAGTTTTCAGAGTCAAGAATAACACGGCGCCTTCTTGCCACCAGAGAACAATTTTTGGTATAAGCAAATTCCATTTATCCCTTTGGAGTTGTAGCGTTGGACCCTGTCAAAAAGAACCACGCGTGCAAGAGGGGTTGACTTTGCCAATTTCTTACTCCCACAGAAGCCCTCCAACCTCCACCTTATACTGCTTCTGAGGGGGGCCCCGTCCCCCAGAAACAGCATTTCAGGGGGCATTTTTGGGGCAGCAGTGGGACGGTGGGCAGGCGAGTCATGTTTCTGTGCATGCAAATTTTAGCCAGGATCCAAACGGTAGCAAATACATATTGTAAACAAAAGTGAAACTGCAGTCCTTCAATATTTCAGTATCAAATAGGTAGTAATTACAACACAGCAGGTAGTAAGGATTACTAAACCAAACTGCCCGTCACAGAATAATATAGAATATATTACAAGAACATGGAATTCGCTTTTTTTAAAAATACTTCACAAAAATAACTATGGGAGTAAAAATGTAATTAATAGTTCTAACAGAAGTACAGAAAGTACAGAAATCCCTATTCAACATCCCTATTCAATACCCCACAGAAATATAGCCAAGTAATTAATTTCAACACACTCTTATCGAACCTGTTAAGCTTCAAGGTCACTGACTTGGGGAAGTATCAAAATAGTAACTGGAAACTCCTTTGCTACGCAACAGCTTCATATTGGCCTGAATGCCAAGTTAGCCAATAATTCTGAGGTAAACTATACCTTACCTTCAGTTTCTCCTTCCATAAAGTGTCCCCTGTTAAGATTTCTTTCTTGTGTTTCCCTAACTCCATTGCCCAGGAACAGCAAAATTCAGGTCTCCTAAGGAAGTGCCTTACACGTTAGACACCACCACTGTTCAGGCTCAAGTTGTGAGGAAGAACTGTATCAGGCTGTCTGGGTGATAATTTCTTGTTAGCTGAGGTTTCCATTTATAGACTTAGAAAATTCACAAATAGAACCTGGCGGGAAGGCAAGCAACTGGCTACAGATAATAAATGCCAGCTTAGCATCAAATACATTAATTAATGTGTACTGTATCACAGCAAAATTATTACCTGGAACTCATAGAATAAACTCTGATTCCTGAAGACCCTAGAAGTACAACTGAATTTCAGAGAACAAGTCACAGTTAAGCAAACGCAGCGCATCTCTCACACTAATCCTTGTTGCTGTCATGCATGGCTACAGTCCAAAGAAGCATCATGCATCCATGTTTCTCTTTGTTTTCCTTCTAGAAGTTGCTTCATAAGAATCCCACACATGCACAAACTCGTGCCCTCACTTCTCTCTAAGCTCCCTCATGCTCAAAAAGTAGTTTAAAGATTCAGTACAAATTATTATGAAGGGAATGGAACGAAAATGTCATCCACATCTTGGCAGTGGTTCCCATTTAAATACCTCGTGAGCCAGATACCAAAGCTGCTAACTTGCAGATTTGAACAGTTGGGAGGGGGGCATCTCTGACCGCACATTCTGAGCCACAGAATGTGTGGCTTATAAACCTTCATATCATCTTTGAAATATTAGGATCTAGAGTTGCATGGTTCCAGTCTTCATCGTGGTTCTGTCATGTCTCATCTGTGTTCGCCCCAAGTCGCTCTGTCCTTTACTTATGGTACTTGATTATAGTGCATACATATTATAGCAGCACAGCAGATGTTGCCTAGCATGGAGCAAAGGAGCATGGGTAGCCTTTGCATTGATCCTTCCCCTTGGCTGCAGTCCTACCTGTCTATAATGCCAGTGTGCACAAACAAAATGGCTAGGGGAATATAACTACAGAGTTGTGAACATCACTGTCAGGTGCATAACTGAGTAACTTTCTATTGACCTTCCATCTTATCTTCTTAAACTAGAAGACGGCTAAATCAGGGGTGGCCAACCTGTGGCTCGGGAGCCACATGCGGCTCTTTCACACATATTGTGCGGCTCCTGGCAGGGCGGCTGGGGAAACAAAGGGGAGGCATGCTTTTTCTCTCTTTCTCCCTTCCTTCCTTCCTTCCTTCCTTCCTTCCTTCCTTCCTTCCCTCCCTCCTCCCTCCCATCTATTTGCTTTCCTAGTTTCTCTCTCTCTCTTTCTTATAACTGGTTTTCCTCGTTTGTTTTTATTTTTGGCAGTCCCATTTAACGTTAATAAAAAGCAAATTTGCATATTTTTAAAAATAAAAACGTGTGTGTGATATTTGTTCCTGTCTTGCGGCTCTCAGACATCTCTATGTGGCTCTTACGTTTATTCTATGTGGCTCTTACGTTAAGCAAGGTTGGCCACCCCTGGGCTAAATATTACCATGTGTTATTAATTCTGCATGTTCACCCAATTGCTTTTACAAACATACGTAATTTTATATTATTCTGCATTATTACAATTAAGTATGAAAATCTTCCTCCATTTATTTACGGCTCTAAAAGTGGTGCAAATGTGGCCATGCAACTTCGAAGAAGATAGGAAGCATTCAAAGACTTCTTGAAATAGATATAAAGCTATTTCTTATCGTAGATACAAGCATACACACCCTCTTTTCGCAAACTGCCACATATTTTTAGCAAGTTTCTTTCTCAGGTGATCATCTCTGATTACTGGGCTAAATGGGTAAACAAGCTATCACTGCATACAGAATGCACTACCCACCTGAAATCTCCAAGTTATTAATTGCTGCTGTGAAATATTACATAAGAGAAAACCACAGCATTTGAAAGCAGATACCTGCACAATTTTCTCCAGCTAGGATCAAAGTATACAAAAGATTGGGTGATCCATACCAGTGGGCCCAATGTGGCTCAGGACCACAGAATGTACAGCATGATCTGCCACCACCCCCACCGCCCTGTGCAGCATTTTACCAACCTCAGTTGAACCTCAGAGTAAATATTTGCCCAGCGAAGAGGGGGGAAAGGCAAACCATATGTTGCCTTTATGTTTCACCTAGGGGAAATTGCATGCAGGAGGGAAAGGGTTAAATCCCTCTGCCTCGCTCAGCATCAGCGATCCAAATTGCAGGTTCCCATAGCTGCTATTTACCATTAAACATACAGTGGGGGAACCATTCACAGATTGCCCAATGCCTTGTCTGGTTATATACGCATCTTCTTCCTCAGTTTGCCCCATTAGGTAAAGGTAAAAGTTTCCCTTGCTCGAAAGCCAGTCGAATGCAACTCTAGGGATGTGGTGCTCATCTCCGTTTCCAAGCCGAAGACCCAGTGCTGTCCAAAGACATTTTCCGTGATCATGTGGCCGGCATGACTAGACACCGAGGCGAATGGAACACTGTTACCTTCCCACCAAAGCGGTGCCTATTTATCTACTTGCAGTTTCTTGCTTTTGAACTGCTAGGTTGGCAGGAGCTGGGACCAGAGATGGGCGCTCACTCCGTCATGCAGCACTCGGGTCTCGAACTGCTGAACTACCAACCTTTCGGTCTTAACCACGTGAGCCACTGCAGCCCTCTTTGCCCCGTTAGCAGAGAGTAATTTTCTAATGCAGCTTAATAGCAGGCAGTACATAAGTAAGGTCTTTGGTCTGTAAAAGGGAAGAATATTTAGATACCGGTGCTTAGTCAGCTAGCTTCAAGCATATAAATGGTCTTGGGACTGAAATCCTGTGATACCGAACCCTACCCACTTTTGCATACACTCAGTTCCTTTTTATTTACATGGTCTGGTATCCAGCAAGCTATAGGAGAATAACCTGGCGGCAGTTCACAGCTGATAGTCATGAGTCCAATATTAGCAACTGTGCTGGGAGGGGGCTCATTCCCTGGCTCTACTACGGATTCCAAGGTTTACAACAACAACACACCCTCTGGTTGCCACACCAACTAGTGCAATGTTGCTTTGGAAGCAGTTCACAGCAACGATTTGGGATCAGCTAGCAGCCAGAGAGAAGCCCAGGGGCACAGCAACTCATTGAAGAGTGTGTTTTTCCAGTTACAAAACTTTACATAGTTACTTTTAAAATATTATCATCATTATCCATTTTTCTATATAACTATGTATTCCGATTACAATTCAAGAAATTTTGGGACTTCCCGCCTCACCTATACCATTATATATAAATAATAGCAATTATAAAGATTTAAAGTTATTGGCTCTTACAGGTAACAAATTTGGTTACAACAATAAAAAAAAAAAGAAAGGCAATTTTTAAACATTCAAAAGTATTATCTAGATATCTGTAATATGTACTCTAGTTTCTATTCTTATCATTTCAGTCGTTCAGAATATTTCTCTTGAAAATAATTGTTTCTTCTTTTAAGCATCAAAAATCAATAATTAGTCAATGTAAAAATATTATTTTTCATATCCCAGTGTTGTTCTAGATATTCTTTCAGAGCTTTCCATTCTTCTAGAAATCTTTCTGAGTCTTGATTCAGTTTTCTTGTCCATTTATCCATTTCTGCCATAAATAGCAATTTTTTCAACCATTCCCGTGTGTCTGGGGTTTTTTCACATTTCCAGTTCTGAGCATAGAGCATTCTCGCTGTAATCACCATGTACCATATTAATGTCCTTTTAGTTACATTAACTTCCTCTAGCTTAAGACCAAGCAATAACATTTCAGGCAGCTTTTTAAAAGTACATTTCAAAAAATTTTCCATTTCAGCATGAACCATACACCAAAAGACTTTAGCTTTATCACAAGTCCACCACATGTGGTAGAAAGAACCTTCTTTTTGTTTACATTTCCAACACTTATTAGACAGCCGTTGATCAATATTTGCTATTTTTTTCGGAAGCATATACCATCTATACAACATTTTAAAACAATTATTTTACATGTCATTAAATACAGCCATGAACAGAGCCATATCTGAGTCACCAGATATACTAGCACGTGGATATCAATGAATCAATGAATCAGTCACTGCAACCATCATTAAGTGCTGTGCCCACATATTAGTAAATTCTGGTCGGAAGGTATCCAAGAAATTATAAACGTTACAGGGTATTCTGTTCCAAAAGACCCTGCATTAATTCTGTTAAACCTATGGCCCAAGTCTCAAATCAACAATAGGGACAGAGAATTAATCTCAATCCTAATCACAGCGGCAAAAAAATGTAATTGCAATGAAATGAAAGGACAACACCACACCTACAACGGAACAATGGTACAGAAAAGTATGGGAGTATTTCTTATCCGATAAAATTACAGAATGGACAACCCGAAATGGAACAACAACTGAACACAAGAGTACAATGTTCAAGTGGACTCAATTTTATAGAAACACAAAATTATCTATTAAACAATGTTAAGCAAACCAGTTGAGTAGACCAATCTGCCCTGGTACTGTTCCATTAAACTAAAGCAAGACAGAGAAAAATAAAATAAGGGAGGAAAAAGACTAAGAAAATATTAGTTAGAAGTCACTATGATACTACATAAAAACTGTACAAAACTTGTGGCCCACAAAATTTTCTGTATTATATGTCATGTACTGTATAGTTCATATTGATTCTTGTATTGTAAATTGCTTTTAATTTTTTTTAAAAAAATTAAGTGCTGTGTGAGAAAAGGCCCTAAAAACCTGGGAAACTTTTTTTTTAACCTACAGATATTTGCTGCCAAGGTTTGTATTTTTCTTTCAGACATTAGGGTTAATTGGCAACTGTGGACAAATTTTCATATTGTAGTAGCCATGTAATGGCTGTTCTCCTTTGGCTCCATCCCACATGGCTCTTGAGATGTAAGACTGTCAAAACACTGTTTGATAGATTTACAAGGGCTCAGACTGGTTTATGGATAGACCTCTGCCTTGTCTATCATGGGACATTAAGTCCACACTGTCACTTTTGCTGCTCATTTCTCCCTATTGCTTTGGGTTCCTCCCCCTTTTCCACATGTGTTTTGCTCCCTCTGGGACTACTAGAGAGAACAAAACATATGGGGGGTGGGGGAACCTGAAGCAATAGGAAGAAATGAGCGACAAAAGTGACAGTGTGGACGGGGCCTAACTGTGATAGCCAAATGAGACCTCCCAATTGTCAGATGCTGGGGAGCAGCGAGCAGGTGAAGGGGGCTCTGCTGTGGGGCTTCCTCGTGCCACACAGCTGTCCAACATTGGAACCAGACTGCTAGACTAGATGGACTATTGGTCTGATCCAGCATGTCTACTCTCTTATACATATATTCTTAAAAGTAGAACAAGATTCTACACACATACCTTGGTTTCCCCAAGGCCACATGTATATCTATATCTACATAAGAAAGTCCTCTCACCATAAAATCAATGCCCAGGCCAAACCGCTGGACCTAGAAACACCAAATTCAGGGAGAACACTCCTACCATGGCATAAGTGCTCACTAAGAAGAGATTTTTAGAAATTCGACCCCTAAGTGGGTAGAAAGGGGGAAAATGTGCTCCCACCATTGATTTCTATGAGGCTGCCAGGCTGCTGCCTACTTGCACCCCTGATTGGTCAGCTGCAGAGCTCAGCGTTCTGAGGTAAAAAAAAAAACAGTTACAGGAGACTGCAGAGAGCTAACAGCAGTGGAGGAGATCAGGATTGCCTGGGCTGCTGGCCCAGCCTCCCGGATGCCTTTAAGCCATGAGGGAGCCCGCCCCAGCAGTAACGCCTTGGTGATCCTGCCAGCCCCGCCTCCACAGTGGCTTCTAATACTCCACCCCCCTCCTACACTGACAGGCAGCTGCCTGTCAGGTATAGGAGAGGAGGTGGGATGCTTACAGCAAAACAATCCAGAAACACAAGTAGAGAGGCCATCACTTTTGTGGAAGGTGTCAGGAGTTGACTGTTTCTTAAATGGACAGTTCTACGTTGCCTGCTCCAGAGTGAGTTCACCAAGCAGCCTGGTGATCTTAGCACCAGAGGGCAGAAACACCACTGTGGTCTATGGAGAGTTCCTTCAGTAGAGGAGGGAAAAAACCCAATATGTATGTCTCACTTCATTTCTTACACTACACTTCTCCATTAGAATTCCTACAATAAATTTTACGTTTCAAACGTCACATCATCAGTATTATAACTGGATTTACAGAACTTAAATACCGTAGCGAAGCACGGGTATCAGGCTAGTAGACTATAAAGATTTGCTCCATATTGATGTCTTGTTCTCACCAAGGTGGGAGAAGCTGTGGTGTTCACTTCATGAGGAGAGATGCATAACTGAGTGCTCCTCCAAACAAAAATTGTGTCTGTTTTGAGGACTGGGTAGAAGTCCATGGGATCTACCTTTCCCCATTAGTTGTCATTTTATGTTGTAACTCCCCCACAGTTCTTTGGAATGGGCTTTCAGGAGCTCTTATAAAATGGTGTTATTTAGAAGACCTTTTGATAGAGTATACCGAGCAGAAACTGGGCCTGGAATGCAGGGCCTGGACTTTCGTTTTGCTATTATGGTATTTTTGAATGTATCTGTTTATTTTTAAGTTATATGATTGCTTTCCATAAGCCTTTTTGATATGAATCGCATAACCACCTCGAGCTCCTTACCTGAAACAAAAGCAACACGTAAATATTTTAATATATACACAGAAAACAGGCACATTGCAAGGAATTTCCGTGGGATTATTTTTTTCTTTTTGCACTATGGCATTCAGCTCAGCCATATGACCTGTTAGCAAGAACGTCCAAGTCAGAGACTCCATCAAGCCAACCCACTGCTTTTACTTTGACTAACAGCGGCTCTCCAGAATCCAAGCCAAAGTCTTTTCACGCCCTTCTAAACTAACTGAGATGAGAAATGTTAGAGACTGACTTTGGGATTACAGACCCACAAAACATGTGCACTACCATTAAACTCTTACAACTACAAGAGAAACTAAGTACTTATCTTGGAAGTATTCCACATAATCAGCTAGTGTGGTGAAGGGAAGTTCAATCTGAATATGCTCAGGAATGTCTCTAGCTCACACTCTTCAGGGCTGAAGTCTAGTCCTGAAAAATGTCACCAGGGCAGTCTGGGTGCCAAACTGAAGTCCAGTGTCAAATTAAGTCTTACATATGATTTTATGCCAGTGGAAATGGAACACATTCAATTTCCTGAGTTATGCCTTCTGTTATCAACAAAGTCCTTATCGTTCAGTTGACATAGAATCTCAGGGCAAGGGGGAAAGTTAATCTTGTGATGGATCACAGTCCACATTCCTACAGCTGCAACTGTTGCTGTCACTCTTTGGACAATACTGCTTGTTCGGTAAATAATACAGAGAAGGGTGAGATAACAAGGAATGGGCAATGAAAAAAACACTGCCTACAGCATGAGATGCCCAGTATTACGCTCACCCCTGAAGAACAAAGGCAAAGGAACTTGGAGTGCTACATGGATCCAATATGTTTTTCAGAGAGAAGCCACTTGAACATGGATTTATGCCAAGCCTTCTCACTTCCACATGAGAACTGGAAGGTTCAGAACACAAAATATAAATGGGGATGGAGATGGGTAGCCATGTTTGTAGTGGGAGAAAACAGTCCAGCGGCACCTTAAAGACCAACAAAATTTGTGGTAGGGTATGAGCTTTTGTGAGGCACTGCTCACTTCTTCAGACACAGCTAGAATGTGAGTCTATCTGTCCTATGCATTGGAAAGTGGAGTGATTTCAGATGCCTAATGACATAAGGAGGCAAATGACAACAGCAGGTGTGATTGGATTAGGTGTGGCATGCAAAGAGGTAGTAGGCGTGGAGAAATCAGCATTGGTCATGAGACAGGAAACCTAAGTCTCAGTTCAACCCAGATAGATGCTGCCTCTGTTTCCTGGTTCTCCATAGAGTCTTGTGGGGACTGTGAGGCTTATGGTCTGAATAGATCCGACTTGCTAAGTATACCCCCCCCCCAAAAAAAAAATCTGCTATAGCCTCTCTCTGGTAAACAGTGGAGGTGGTGTAAGTGCTGCCAAGCAGCAGCCTCATATGGTTTTCAAGGCAAGAGACAGCCAGAGCTGGAGAGCCAACCAGGTCTGATCAAATTGGGCTAGCCTGGCCCTTGCCTGAATCAGCGCAGCGACCCTGGACTTCCTTGGTGGTCTCCCATCCAAGTACTATCTAGGGCTGACTCTGCTTAGCTCCTGAGATCTCAACAGATCAAACTAGCTTGGGCTATCCAGGTCTGGGAACAGGGAACTGGCAGGTCTGATTGGCAGCCATTTTCTATTTGCTTGCCTGGGAGTGAAAGCGAAAGGGAAAGTAAGTCTGCCATGAGGGTCCACGGAACCAAGATGGCCTCCACCATTTTTCCTGCCCTTCTATGGCCTTCCCTAGTCCTTCTAGCTCCCTGTCTGTTCTATGGGAACTGAAGGGGAAAAGGAGGGGGGAAAGGGCTCTTTAATCCACTCCAGCCTGTCCCAGGTTGGGGAGGTTGGAAGCCACAGGAATCAATTTCCTCTTTGTCCTCCCTGAATAGCTCGGGTGTCTGCTTTGGGTTTTCCCCCACCACCCTGCCCTCCTTCACCTCCAGTCTAGGTTTTTTGGCCCCGTAAGGTCTTACCATGATTCTGGTAAGGGCTAGAGGTTCCTGCCTTATCTGTTCCACCACATGCTGGGTCCTCTGAGAACGGGGAGATTGCTGGGTCTGCAGCATCACCTCGGTCTCTTTGCACTCAACTGCTTCCCCTGTTGTGCATTGGTTGGGGAGGGGACCTTCAGCCACAGGCTGGGCCCAGCAGAAGTCTGCGTACACAGCCTTGGCTGCTGGGGATCTCTCAGTGCCATCGGCTTCCATTGCGGTCTGCCACCAACTGCGGCTCAAAATAATGAAGAGGGAGGTTCTCTCCCTTCTCCCTCTCTACTTCTCATTCCTGGATTGCTGTGCGCTACAGAGTGCCTGTGAAACATGTCCTACTTAAGCAGCAGGGCCAGTAAGACTGGGATGTTCCCAAAGGTCAGTGGATGTTCCCCTCCCCTTCCTGGAGTGATCTGAGGAGGAGCCTATCCCAACAGTAAGGACTGCTCCACTCCCAGGACCGCTGAAGAAAGAGTATTTCCATAATAACTGGTGTTGTTTGTGTCAGGAGGTCTACCATAAATAGGGCTGCCAAGTCAGCCCGGGGGACGGGGGATCCCCCGCTAAAAGGGTTCCCGATCTGCCGGCCAGCATTTGGCCGGTGGGGGGAACCCCACCCCCGACGTCGTCCAGCAAGGACGACGTAATGACGTCACCGGAAGTGACATAGCACATTGGGGGCGTTGCCAGGGCGACACTCTGGCAATCACCCCAAAACTCTATGATACCATAGAGTTTTGGGGCGATTGCCAAAGCGTCGCCCTGGCAACACCCCCAACATGCTGCGTCACTTCCGGTGACGTCGATGGGCGCGCGCAAACTCCCAGCGAGAGGAGGACTCCCCCCCGCCGGTGAGTTTTCAAGACTTGACAACCCTAACCATAAACATTAAGCTCTTCAATTGCAGTGGTGTGTTTGCATATGTCCCCCTGCATGTAGCCTATGAACATACGTTGTCCTTACAACATGTTCCATTTGGAATCTTTTTGTAACAATATGTGATAGTTAAGGAACATCTTGTGGGGTTGCTTAGCCCTAATCATGAGATTAAGGGCTTGTTATTAACATCCTATTTTTACATGGAAAATTCTGCCTAAGTTTCAAGAAATTTGTTTATTTAAATATTTATAGGACTATCAGTCTCCAAAGCAAATGAAGCTCAACGTTGGTACTGGAATGGAAAAAAACTCCATCTTTAACACAAATTAATTGCTGTTCTACTACGGAATCCATCCATCAAATCCAGTAACAGCATCGTCTCGAGCACAGCTGCATGCTTCAAAGCCCATTGACTGCAATGGACTTGGAAGGGGGGAAACTCTTCTGAGGAATGTATTATTAAGTTCCCCCAGGCAAATGAAGGCTTCTTATAATGTATAAACATAGTTCTGCCAACATAGTTCTGAAGCCATCTGAACATGTAAAGCATAGTATAAATGCTAAGTATGGTAGTCCTAGGGGCTTCTCTCAACTTTCAACAAATGGAAGTAAATTAGGCATTTTAAACTCTAGGTTTTAAGCTCAAGCTACCCCAAATGCACTCTGAAGCCAATCCACCCAACAACCGAATAGGAGATTAAAATAGTTGCTTTGCCTCCAAAGAAAGCACCAATAATTGATTTAACTGAAAAATAATATTTTATTCAGATAAAAACTGACCATAAAAGGTAACATTCAAACCAGAGAAAAGCATTTAATTCAGGTACATTAGTTGTCTGATACAGAAAATAGGGATATGACTGCCAACCTTTAAACTGTACTTGTCTTCCCCCCTTCTGATAAAAATAAGATGTTCTCTGCATGGTAACAATGATCTTATTAAAATGTACTTCAGAAGTGATTTTTTTAAAAAATCTCTTCATTGCTACCTTTGGCAAAAGTGATCGTTGGCTGTGCTTCAGCTTCCAAAATCACAGCCCAAGTAAAGTTTGAGAGAAACTTGAACACCGATAGAGTTTTCTTGTCGGTCAAAATTCAATCCCATGGTATTCATTTAAACTTCTAATAAGGCAGTGCAGATAACGTACCACATTCATAAGAGCAAGAACTACCACGGAGCCTTTTTTCCCCTAAAAAGAATACTTTATTAAGGAGGATAAAAAGCATGGTTTAAACAGTCTGAATAGAGATGGCTTTCAGTATAGTCTGTTTCTTCAGGCTCGGAGTCATCGCGGTCTTGTGTGAATTGGTCAGCATCCTCATCGGAGGTGGAAGGGCGTGTCAGGATGATTCGAGGTATCTGAGGTACCACAAAAGAGTGCAGGAGGAGGAAAAAGTCAATTGCAATAGAGGAACAGGGAAGTCGGGAAGAAAGAAATTTTATCACAAAAGTTCTTCCCAAATCAAATACTCTCCAGATAGGATTCGGTCACTCGTATGGTCTCTGAATATTGGGAATCTGCATCAACCAAGCGAATAATTGGATTTCCACATCTGATATCTGACATGACATAATCTGTGGCTCTATGTCTGGTTCCTCTACCAGAAATACTCCACTTGCTTCTGCTTCCAGCAGTTTCCTTTCCCTCCTTTTTGCCATCTAAGGTAACGCCAATGGAATGCTCAGTACTGCAATTGACAAACCAATAGCCAAGAATGCCCCCCTGCCCCCTTCCAAACTGTCGTTACTTTTCTTTCTTGCTGGAAGTCATCCGTCCTCTTCGTGTGTGCAAGTGTGTGAGCATGCATGCATGAGTTAAGATCCCACACTTTCTAAGGACTCCTGGCCAACACATATTTATCCCAGCCTTCCTCCGAGGATCTCAGTGCTCTGTACATAGTTTTACCCTCCTCTACCTTATCCTTACTACAATCCTGTGAGGCAGTTTAGGTTGAGAGAGAGAGTAGCTGGCCTGAGGTCACCCTGAGCACTTCATGGATGAGTGGAGGTTTGTACTTGGGTCTTCTAAATTCTACTCCAAGATAGTAACCAGTACACATACCAGCTTCTGACCATACTGGCAGTTTGCCATAATTAACATCATAGACACAGATAATCTGATTTACAGTTTTTGCACTGAAAAAAAAGTCTACGATCCATGATAATTTTGTGAATCTTTTCACTTTTCTGGTTAGAAAAGGGAGGAAATTATTCTGAAGCAGCAAATTATAAAGTAGGCGAAAAAGAGGAAGATTTAGTAAACCCAGGGTAAAGCAAAAGGCTAATGAATAGCAGGGCCTGACTCAACTGTAGTGCTTCGCACCGGTCCCTAATGGTTCCAATCCAAGAAGGTCTCTCTTGGAAACTACTGACATTTGGTCGTAAATATCAAAGTTGATTGATCTGTCTGGGTAAATTTCAGTGCTTGCTAGTAAATGATTCAAGAATCAAATTGTCATTAGTCAGAAGAGCCTAGTTTTAAATAGTCATATATGCCCTGCGTCTTTGTGGGAGGAGCTGGTGTACGCCAGAAATGGAGTCTGTGCTGTTATTGATTTAAAAAAAATTAATTCTGTGCATACTGTATGTATTACTGTATTGTTACTCAAACTGTTGTGACCTGCTCTGAGCCTGCTTGCAGGGAAGGTGGGATATACATCCAATTAAATAAATAAACAAACAATAAAATCTGAAGAGTCACAGTACTTGTCAAACTGGTTGTTTCATCAGGCTTGTTGTTAGCATCTACTAGTCCTTAAGTTGGAAGAGGTCCTCCCAAACTACCCTTCCTTCCATACAGAGAAAGAGAGAGTTACCTGACTGTAACCTTTCTTGAGATTTTTCTGATGTTTAATAAAAGTTTAGTAAAATGTAAACTAGTAAACTTCAACAGTTATACCAATACAGCATTCTAATTTATTCCAGTCAACTAATACAAGAAGAAGAAGAAGAGAAGAGATTAGATTTATACCCCGCCCTTCACTCACTTGGAGTCTCAGAGCGGCCTACAAACTCCTTTCCCTTCCCTTCCCCACAACAGGCACCCTGTGAGGTAGGTGGGGCTGAGAGAACTCTTTCCCGAGCTGTCCTTGAGGGAACAGCTGGTACAGAGCTATGGCTTGCCCAAGGTCATCCAGCCAGGTGCAAGTGGAGGAGTGGGGAATCAAACCCGGTTCTCCCAGATTAGAGTCCGCGCACTTAACCACTACACCAAACTGGCTCCCTAATAATTTTGCACAAAGCAAAATTATGTTGTTGCTTGGCTACAACGGTAAATACTGAAGCAAGAATGTGTCTAAAATTTCAAGCAAGGTAACGTATAACCCTAAATAATTCTGTAACTGAGTCTGCACACATTTCTGGAGGTTGCCCATGTACCAATACATAAACTTGCTTTACTTTCAATGAGTTTTTAACTTTCAATGAGTTTTTAGAAAAAAAGAGAATAAAACGAATTAATCTCAACTATGGGCTAGCACCGTTTATTCCCCAGCATCTCAGACAATGGTAATTCGGGGTAATACTGACATCTGCTGGGTTTTTTGAAAATCAGCGGAATACATCTGACCATCTAAAAGCAAACAGCTGAGAGAGACAGGAGAGAGACAGAGAAATTTAACTGTATCTTACAAGTTCAGTATTCAAAACTGCTACTTTTAATGCATCACCAGTTTTGTTTTCCGTAATTACGTACCGTTATAACGTGGTTTGCTGTCTGGAAAGAGCCACTTTTAGATGATGGTAGAGAAACAGAATCAGGTGTGCTAGGTTCTGAGATACGAGCATCCTGTAAAAATAGTAAAATGAAGTAGTTAATCTAACTTTTCAGGCATTGTTAAACAAGCAAGCAGATATGCACTCATATCTTTCCCTCTGTGAGCAGAAATACAGTTGGAAGGTGGTAGGTTGGATCTAGCCAGCTTTTTCCCACTCAGTCTCACCCCTTCCCTCATTCCCCATGGCTTTTGTATGCACAGGTCTCATGATCTGAGCCTAGCCATTATTCCGGCAGTCGGAGAGAGGGCTCTTTCCTTTTTCACCAACAGAAAAGCTGGTTGGATCCAACCCAGTGTTCTGACTGAAAAATTGCCAGATGGAAAAGGGTTCAGGGTCCACTTTCTCCCCTTCTCATCTCAGAGACACAAGCAGCTTCACATCATGTCTAGTTTGGGCCTTAACGAGAGTGAGCCAACCCAGCGCTTCTTTAACAGTGCCTTCTAGGTGCTAAGGCCAGCCACAAGTGCTGCCACTGAAGACTTAAAAAATTCAGGTTAATAGAAAGGAAAAAAGGTCATGACATCAGTACTTTTGTGAGTTAACTTACGACAGGTAACTTACGACACTCTCAGTATGCCTCTTGAAAACTAGTGGACTACAGAATACATAATGAGATACCTTCTCTTAGAGTAGACTAATGCTCCATCTAACCAGGAAGTCACGTTCAGTTTGCTACCCAAAATCTTTAATTGGAGATGCCAGAAGTAGAACCTGACAGATTACATACAGAATACAGAAACTCTGTTATTAGGCTAGAACTCCTTCAATCTAATATAGACTGGTTCATGCATTTATCTTGCTTTGAAAGTATGTGAAATTTCCAGGGGTCCTTTCGTAGAAAAAGAGGTGCAGGAGCTCATTAGCATAACTCATTAGCATATGCCACGTCCCCTGACATCACCAGAAGTGTGTCAGAAAGGGAATGTCAGTTTCAGCCCCATTATACCCTATGGGCCATTGAAATCAATGGCAAAAACTCATAGGGTATATGAGGGGCTGGAGGAAAGGGGGTTTGAGGGAGAGGCTCCAAACTTGCAGTGTAGCTGCTGGGGCCTCTCCTCGAAATACCCAGCAAGTTTCAAGAAGATTGTACCACGGGGTCCAATTCTATGGGGCCCCAAACAGATTGTCCCATCCCCTCCATTGTTCTCTATGGTGGGAAAAAATGTTAACTTTTTTCCTACCATAGAGAACAATGGAGGGAATGGGGGCAGCCCGTTTGGGGGCCTGTAGAATTGGACCCCCTGGTCCAATCTTCTTGAAACTTGGTGGGTATTTCGAGGAGAGGCCCCAGCTGCTACCCTGCAAGGTTGGAGCCTCTCCCTCAAACCCCCTCCTTTCCAGCAGCTTTTAAAATTGCCGCCAAATTTCGGCGGCAATTCAGCGGCGAGCTGAATCAGATTAGAGAATCTGATTCAGCCCGTGGCTGCCCTACTGGCCAGTCCTGAGCTGGCGGAGCTTTGCTCCGCCTCGCTCCGGCCCCAACGGACCCCTGGAAATTTCTACCTTCATATTATTATTTTTTCTCATAGACTATCTCATGGAGATAATGAACTTGGGTCTTGGGTGATTTCAATGTCCATGCTGACAATGCGACCTCCTCTCAGGCAACAGACCTAGTGTTGTCCATGGTGGCACTAGGACTCTCCCAATATATAATGACCCCCACTCACTGGGCTGGGCACATGCTTGATTTGATCTTTGCAGCAGGGGTTACAGTGAACCAGATTACTGTCTTGGCAGTACCATGGTCAGACCACCCTGCCCTGAAGGCCTGACTGAATGTCTCACCCCAACCCTGTTTAGGTGGCGAGCATATTTTAGCTTGTCCACGGAGCCAAATGGACCCTGTGCGGCTTCAGAGGGCTCTGCAGAATCTAATGGCCCCTGGCAGTTCATTAGATGAGCTTATAGAGGATTCGCACATCCGACTCTCAGCAGCCATCAACAAGATCGCTCCCCAACACCCTCTGTGCCTCTACTCTAGGCTCGCTCCCTGGTTTACCCAGGAGTTATGGCTTATGAAGTGAGGACTGGGATGGCTAGAGAGATGGTGGCAGCATGCTCACTACGAACCTTCAAGAACTTCCTACAGGACGCTTATGAGATCCTATGAGATGGCAGTCAAAGCTGCGGAGAGTATGACGCGTCTATGTTTGCATCTGCGAGCTCACACCTAGCCTAATTATTTCGAACAATTCGGACCGTGACTGTTCTGCCACAGGGCAGACCGAATGCTTGGGAATTGGACATAGTCTGTGAGGCTTTTGCGAACAACTTCGCAGATAAAGTCCTGTCGCTTTGCCGTGACCTCTCTGCCACCGTTGAAACAGTGAGTGAACTCGAGGCTCCATGCATGTGTCAGAATCTGCTGATTCAGACAAGGATTTCTGGGACTTTCTGCTATGCTTCCTATTGCTATGCTTCCTATTGCTATGTGCTGTGTGTAACCTGTGCTTGCACCCATTATGTATCCATGCTATTGCTGTTAGTTGCCCCTATGCCCACCATGTAACCATATCTTTTGCCAGGGTGACTGTATGCTATGTGACCCCAGGTTTATGGCTTTGACCAGGCCTGGTCTGTGTAACTGCCTGCCCAGGAGAGTGACAACTTCAAAGCATGGGAACAATGGGCCTCTCACACTCCTGCCTCCGCATTCCATTCATCCCTGCTGGGAGGACAGAGACCATTTCTTATCAACGTGCGAAGGCCTTGAGGAAAGCATTTGTTATGTGAATATGGTTACATCTAAGGGGTCTGGTTTGGGAAGGGAAATTTACAGCTTAACACCTAGCTTTCTTTCCTGTGGGAAGCAAACGGCCAAAGACCCCTTTTGCCCGCCGTTTTTCCCCTTTGGTGATTGGTTACCTATGGGCAATTCAAATTCTACTGAAGGGTATAATAGACCTGCTTCTATCATATGCATTATCTCTGACAATAATCCGAGAACCTGTACCAATGTAGAGATTGGAAATAAAGAACTGTGTTTCATCAACAAAGATCTGATCCTTGACTACTTTGAGCAGAAGTCTCACAGCATGTCTTCGAGTCAGATTATGGATTATTTCAGTCTGCTCAGCCTAGAGGATGTTGACACACTGCTCCTAGCTGTATGCCTCACCATGTGCTGCCTTGATCCGTGCCCATTGTTGCTAATTAAAGCTGGCTGCGATGGGTTTTGAGGTGCCCTAAGGGAGATTATCAACAAATCCCTCACAAAGGGACAGTTTCCTGGGGCACTCAAAGAAGTGGTGGTCTGTCCTCTCCTGAAAAAGCATCTCTGGATTCAGGCAAATTGGCTAATTACCCACTGGTTTCCGATTCACCCTATTTGGGCAAAATAATAGAGGGTGGTGGCAATTCAGTGACAGAGCTTTTTGGATGATGCTTCCATTTTAGATCCCTTCCAGTCCAGTTTTCATCCAGGCCATGGGATGGAGATGGCACTGGTCACCCTCATGGATGACCTCCAGAGGCATCTGGATCAGGGCAGATTGGCAGTGCTGTTGTTGGACCTGTCAACAGCATTCAACATGGTTGACCATCAGTTACTGATCCACCGCCTCGCCAACATGAGAGTTCAGTGGTCAGCCTTGCAATGGCTTGCCTCCTTTCTCCAAGGTTGGGGACAAAGGGTGGCACTAGGGGAACAGCTGTCCCGAAGGCACCCATTGAATTGTGGAGTGCCTCAAGGGGCAGTGCTTTCCCTGATGCTATTCAACACCTATATACACCCCCCTGCCCAAATTGCCTGGAGGCATGGGCTGGGATGTCACCAGTATGCAGATGACACCCAGCTCCATTTGTTGTTGGGCGGCCAGTCTGACTCCAGAGCAGAAGATCTGGACCAGGTGCTACAAGCCATGGGTAGATGGCTTAGACTGAGCCGACTGAAACTGAATCCAACGAAGACGGAGGTCCTGTGCCTGAGTGGGGCGGTCTAGGGGTAGGGATCCCACTCCCGACCTTCGATGGGGCGCTGATGGTGCCAATGCCAGAGGTTAGGAGCTTGGGAGTGCTCTTGGATGCCTCCTTAACAATGGAGGCCCAGGTAGCAGCCACTGCCAAGGCAGCCTTTTACCATTTTTGGCTGATTGGGCAGCTGGTTCCCTTCCTCGACTGCAATGACTTGGCAACAGGGATCCATGCGATGGTCACCTCGAGACTGGACTACTGTGACGCTGTTTACACGGGGCTGCCCTTGTCACAAATCCAGAAGCTGCAGCTAGTGCAAAATGCTGCGGCCAGGCTCTTGATGGGTCTTCCCGTGTGGGAGCACATTCAGCCTGTGCTGAAGGCATTGCATTGGCTGCCAGTAGCCTAATGAATTTGCTTCAAGGTGCTGGTTCTCACCTTTAAAGCCCTTTATGGTCTGGGACCGATGTATCTGAGGGACTGCCTTTCCCCATATGTTCCCCAGAGAGCACTGTGATCAGGGTCGCAAAACTGACTGGCCCTCCCTGGCCTTAAGGACGCCAGGCTGGCTGTCACCAGGGCCAGGGCTTTCTCAGGGGTGGCTCCATACAAGTGGAATGAGCTCCCAGAAGAGATAAGGGCCCTGTGGGACCTTTCACAGTTCCGCAGGGCCTGTAAGATGGAGCTCCTCTACCTCAGTTAAGGAGCTGCTGCCAACAACAACTGGAAGACATAGAGCCCTGTCCCCCAGTTTTACCACCTCCGACCTATGCCTGCCGCTTATTAGGAAAAGATCAATGAGCTGAATGCATTCATATGACTGCTCCCACCATCGTTAAGCAATTGTACTAACATAGATACTGCTAGCACTTTATGATATTGAACTGTTTTATATACTGAATTGTTTTAGATGGTTTTATGATTGTCACAATTATTATTCATGTGTTTTATCTTTCATGTAAGCTGCCCTGAGCCTGCACTGGTGGGGAGGGCAGGGTAGAAATTGAACAGATTTTATATCTATATATCTAATAGCCAAGTGGCCCACCCCTGTGCAGATACCTAAATCCGTGCGGGGGGGCACTTGGAGGGCAGAGGGGGGGGTTCTGCAGGTGGGGGGTGACCCCCCCCCACTTGCAAAAAAATCCGAAAACTTTAAAAAACTTTTTGGGGGATATTTAAATCCCCCGAAAAGTAAAAGAGCGTCCCCTGCGCATGCGCAGGGAACGCTCTACAAACTGCCACGGCCGGGGGGGGGGAGGGGGCAAGCGGCCGGCCCGGCGAGGCCCACCGGGACTCTTTGGGGGGGTGGGGGAAGGGGGTGAGCGGCGGGCCCGGCGAGGCCCGCCGGGACTCTTTGGGGTGGGGGAAGGGGGCGAGCGGCAGGCCCGGCGAGGCCCGCCGGGACTCTTTGGGGGGGTGGGGGAAGGGGGCGAGCTCCTTCTCTCTCCCCCCCCCCCCGCGAGTATCGCGGGTCCCCACCTTGTGTAAGAATAAAGCCTTAACCAGAAAAAAAAGATCATTATACTTATTCTTTAGAAATCAATGGCTGTTTGCCACTACTTTGTCCAGTTGATTTCAATGGAACTGAAGCATGATTAACTTTCTCCAGATTGGGACTAGCAGTGACATCTTAAGTTGTCAGCTTTTAAAAAACCACCTTTCAGAAAAACTTTTAAAGAACTTCTGAAGAACAGTCTTCAAGGAACAGTCCAACCACTGAGTTTTGCTGGGCACACCCATAAGCTCACATGTAGAAGAGTAAATGTGGAATGTATATGCGTGTGTTTGTGTATATAGGTTGAAAATGTTTTACATTATACTGATTAGCAAAATCCAGAGGGTGGAATGGCATGCCATAGCTTCTACAAATTAGCAGGGAACATTTAATTTGGGAGACAAAAGCAAGCAAGACTCAGAGGTTTGGATCCCACCAACCATCAGTGAAAAGTGCTGGCAGATGTGGATTTTCCCATTTTCCTCTCAACAGACTCTTTCAACATTCTGAAAGATGATTTTCAGAACGGCAAACTGATTTATGCAGCAGCCAAATCGCTTGCTCACAACTTTAATGCCAGTAGCCCACAAAGCAGAATCTTTGCTCACAAGACTCTATAGCTTAGAGGAAACATTGGTTGCAGCCACAAGCATAGACAGCTTCAAGAGGGGATTGGATAAACACATGGAGCAGAGATCCACGAGTGGCTATTAGCCACAAGGTATGGATGGAACACTATGTCTGGGGCAGTGATGCTCTGTATTCTTGGTGCTTGGGGGGGGGGCCACAGTGGGAGGGCTTCTGGAGTTCTGGCCCTGCTGGTGGACCTCCTGATGGCACCCCCACAGTGCCTGTACTGTAGTAATTACACCCCTTTATAGTCTTGGCCACTGTGTGGAACAAACTAGGTGGACCATTGGCCTGATCCAGCAGCGCTCTTAAGTTCTTTTCCTCAGACTACATACAACCAGAAGGAACATTTGCAGGACTCGTAGGCAGTAGTTCGATTACATTTTTAAAATCAACAACTGATTTTTAATGAGAAATGTGAAAATCAAAAGGAAAATAAGTTTTTAAAAACCTAAGAAACCTGTGTTTGTGGAACAAAGCTGAAAAACAGTTTTCTGGTTTTGCTGTTTCAAGTGCTGTTCCTGTGAGGATATTATAGCGATAGTCTTTATCTTTCAAAACAAGTACATGTACTTGCTGGGGGAAAAATTAAAAGGGGAAGAAAAATAAAAGAACTGAAGCATGGGAGACTTCATGGTTAATCTACATTGAATGTAATGTTCAATAAAAATTCAGAATTGAGAGCCAGTTTGGTGTAGTGGTTAAGTGCGTGGACTCTAATCTGGGAGAACCGGGTTTGATTCCCCACTCCTCCACTTGCACCTGGCTGGATGACCTTGGGCAAGCCATAGCTCTGTACCAGCTGTTCTCTCAAGGACAGCTTGGGAAAGAGCTCTCTCAGCCCCACCTACCTCACAGGGTGTCTGTTGTGGGGAGGGGAAGGGAAAAGGAGTTTGTAAGCCGCTCTGAGACTCCCTTGGGGAGTGGAGGGCAGGGTATAAAGCCAATCTCTTCTTCTTCTTCTTCTTCTTCTATTTGGCAACTGTAATTCAAGCTAAGAAGCCTCAGTTCAACAAAATATGCTTTGTTTGCAGAAAGGCAAAGGAGGTAATATGGACCTCATTTATTTCTTCTGCTCCAATCTACGATCATCTGTATTTAAATTCCCTAAAGCACAGGTCTTGGGAAATTAAATAAAAGACTACCCTGAATTTTTTTTTAAAAACCCTGAAGTATTGCATACTACTCTCTCACACACACAGTATATTTTTATTCTAGCAACATATTACTCTATAATTCTACTGATATGGGGAAAATGGACGAGGAGACGATCATTTGGGGAGACAGACAGGATTCATTTGGGGAGATGTGCGACTTTCTCAGAAGCACCAATATTTCCAGCCAGTTTACTGGTTCTACATACTGTGGAACTATTAAGTGGGCTTATATAAGTATGTAAGTCAATGGCACGGATTCCTGTTGGTAAAGCCAAAGGGCGAGTGCTTGACTGGTGATAACAACATTGGTAAAATTATGGGGAAGGTCCATAACTCAGTAGTAGACACCACGCTTTCCATGCACAATATCCCAGGTTCAATCCTTGGCATCTCCAGTTAAACATCTCACAGAACAGTTTTTAGGAATGACGTTTCTCTGTCTAAAAACTTAGGGAGCAGCTGCTAGTCAAAGTAGTCTCTGCTGAGCTAGATGGAACCACAGGCTGACTCAGTGCAAGCCAATTTTCATAAATTCATTACCAGTTTCAGCATGTTGCCACAACACATGTTCTTTATATACAAACTGTTTTTCTCTGGCTGGTCAATCTTTTAATATTTCCAAGAGCAGACCTTCAAATCTTAGAGAATCTTCCCTCGATTCTGAACATTTTCCTCCCCTTCCAACCCCATGGGCCTCTGGCAGAAACACCATTTAAGCATTCACCCCTCGTGTAAAAGAATACCATTTCATAATGAAATAAAGGAGGCCTGATTTTTTAAAAAAATGCATTACTTTGCCAAGCCAAGATGCTCTTAATTGTTTTTTTTAGCTTTACCCTTAAGGCAATTATTCCTTGCATGGTTTTCTACAGTTACCTTTAATGGCTTACAATATATCTGTTTCATATACTTAACAAATGTAACCAATTTTGGTACAGCTTTATGAGTTGCACTTTCTGCGAAAAGTAATCCATGCATGTGTCAAACCTTGCTTCGCTTCGCTTCACGTAGTTTGTCATAGATGCTGGGGGGAGGGGAATTCCTGGGGTGGGGGGAGTGAATGAGGTGTGTGTGCGCGCGCGCTATCTTAGCCAGCGAAACTGTTCCCTTAAGATGTGCTTCTCCCGGTTCATAGGGAGATGTCCTTGAAGCTGTTAGTGCCAGCCTGTGTAGAAGATAGTGGGATCTTAGGCTGATTTTACACCTCCCCTCTGAAGTAGTTTGACTGCTGTCTTTTCCTGTGCTGATTTCACAGTGGTGTGAAATTTCACTCCAGGGGGTTTAAGTGCACTTGTTAAGTGCAATTGTTTAAAGCAGAATAAAGCGGTATAATACCAGCTTGACCACAGGAGGGCAATTAGTAGATATGGACACGTCAGTGGCAGCACGGTTTCACACCGCACAGAGGTATGGGCAGGTTTTTTTGGAACTAGAATGATTCCAGCGGGAAAGTCAGATGTAAAATCAGCCTTACATTCCCATGGGAAGGCGGTAGAGACTCAGGAATTTGGCTGCATGACGTGGTGTATGTGTGGGCCCTCGGAGGGGTTACAGAGTGCACTTTCTATATCTATGCTGTTCCCGCCAAAATGCTTCAGAACTGACACAGTATTGATCATGCCTGGTACTTGTATTACTCAATAAAGCTTCCACTGCCAAAGACAGTGTGCTTGTGGGTGACTTGACCAGGGAGCCTGACAAAGTGTCAGTTCTCCCCATTCTTCACCCGCTGACACCACATCCATGATGGCCAGCGAGCCCGAAGACACTGGCATGGGAACCAGCTCTGAAGCTGACATCCCGTTCCCCTTGCCTGACAAGAAAGAGGACAAGCAAGGAGAATCCAAACCCAAGAAGCCTACCGTCAGCTGGCAAGGAGGGGCCCAGCCTAAGAGAGCGGATAAGAACCGCTGGGATGACAGCGGGGAGAGATGAAAGACAGACCTCACGTATTTTCCAAGATGACCCTGAACGTATCCTGATGGCCGACCGTGCAGGGGAATCCTCGTGGGCCGACCAGGGTTTGGCTGAACTGAAGAGTGAGGTAGAAGATATTAAAGACGAGATGATAATACCTCACTGAGAACTTCCGCTGAGTGATCAAAGAGCTGATGCAGGAGGGAGAGTGCTCTGAGGAGGAAGAAGAGGTCCCCAACCAACAGCCCCCTGAATGCCCTGCCGTCCCGCCATCCAAGTAAAGGCTGGAGTGTGAGCAACCTCGAGGCGCCTCAAAAGCTACTTTTAATGGCAGCCCTGAGAAGCTGGCATACTTTGAGATCCAGATGCGGATGTTCCTGAGGGAGTGGGGGCACACATTCCCCTCCAGTGAGCACTGAGTCAATTTTGGGGTCGCAGCTGTGGGACTGAGCGGCCGATTGGTTCATGGGACTCTACAATGTTGGGGTGCTGGAGCTGCACAATTTGGATGCATTCATGCAAGCTCTCCAGGGTCAGTTTGAAGACCCCTTGGAGCTAGAAAAGGCCCAGACGCATTTGGAGGGGGTTGTGACAGGGGATCCATTTTGCACAAATTTCAATGAGAATATCCAATCAACTAACTAATGAAAATAAAGCAAAGGATGTCATTTGACTATGTCCCCCCCCCCCCCCCCCCACACACACACACACACAAACGGATTAAAGCTATTTTTCTAAAGAAGAAATGTGTCACATCCCTGCCTGGAAGATTCTCAGCAATGCTTAAGAGGTCTCCCCTTAAAACCTCTCCCCACCTCACCGATCTCCTGAAAATGTCAGTGAACAGTCAAAAGTTCACATTTTACTCAAGGAAGTTGATGGCAATGCTCCCTCTAAGCTGTGGGGTCCTGTGAGCAAAACTCCTGCTTTGTGAGCTCCTGCCATTAAAGTTGTGAGCCAGCGATTTGGCTGCTGCATGATTTAGTTTGCTCTGGAGCCATCCTTCCTGAGTGAAGACAAAAATGTGTGAGCTGGAGGCTAAAAAACTGTGAGCCTTCAATCCCTTAGCGTGGGGGGTTAATCCAACAGAATTTATTTCTGAGAACACCTGCTTTGGATTTCGCTGCAAATCGCCGTAGAAATGAAAACACAGCAAAGCGTTGCAAGCAGAAAACTCGCTCAACCACCAGAAAGACCCCCCCTCTCCCCATTCCCTGGACGCAAAAAGTACCTCAGAAGGTGGGCGGATTACCCCACACACCCCAGAAAAGCTCGCAGGGGTGGGTGGATGGAGCGGCCTCCCTTCTGCTCCCCCTAAGCACATCGTCAATGGCCGGCAGCGCAGCCCCACTTCCGCGGCCTACCTGATACAGTGAGGAGGTGGTGTCGGGCTGTGAGCTCGAGGCAGAGCAGCCACAGCCAACCCCGGCTGCCGAAAGAGCAAGCAGAGGCGGCAGCTGAGGCCAGGCAACATCGCACTGTGGAGCCATGACAGGAAACAGCTTCCCGGGCCTAGAGCCAGCCGCTCCGCCACTCCCCCAGTGACAGCCAATGGGAGAAAGGTGCAAGGCCCAAGCGGCGTGCGGCTCTTCCTTCAGAGACACTTCCTTCTCCTTCCGAGCTGTTGAAGGCAAAGCTGAAGGGAACAGGAATCTGGAACTCAAGCCCTTTCCCTCCGCCCCCAAGTCCCTCCCGCTTGGGAAGGCATCGCTTGCCTTCCTGTATTGCAGGACTTTTGTTGTTGTTGTTGTTCTCTTGTTAGCGTTGTTCTGTCCTGTGCCCTAAACAGGCTTATAGTGGTCCAGGGCAGCTTGTTAGTCACTCGATGGGCTGGAGAGGTCCGGGGCCTGGGCTGGACAGGCTTCCGGGCACGGCGATTCTCCCCCAGCCCGACGATTCCCCCCACTCGCTCCAAGGCCCGAGCGGCTGAGGGCCACTGGGGCTGGCAATCTCCCCCCCCCCCCCAGCTCAGCCCAAGTGGCTCTCAGCTGCCGGGCTGCCAGAGAGTTCCGAGAGCCTTCCCTGCGCAGGTGCAGGAAACACTCTTTAACTTTCAGGGGGATTTAAATATCCCCCCGAAAGTTTTCAGAAGTTTTAAGATTTTTCTGCACATCTGGGGAGCCCCCCAAGTGTGCAGGACAATCTCCCTGCTCCCCAGGTGCCCCCCGGTGCAGATTTAGATATCCGCATGCAGGGGGCGCCGTCGCTATTAGTATATAGATTGGATTTGTACCCTGCCATTCACGACCCAAAGGAGTCTCAGAGCAGCTTACAATCTCCTTTCCCTTCCCCTCCCCACAACAGGCACCCTGTGAGGTAGGTGGGGCTGAGAGAGCTCTTTCAAGGACTGCTCTTGAGCAAACAGCTCTGAGAGAACTTGTAACTGACCCAAGGTCACACCAGCAGCTGCATGTGGAGGAGTGGGGAATCAAACTCGGTTCTCCCAGATTAAAGTCCGTGCTCTTAACCACTACACCAAACTGGCTTCAGTGAGAGGGCAAACAAAATATCACCACAAAGTTCAATCATCTTCAGAAGTAAGACTTCCAACTCCTACCAATTCAAAATGCAGTTCTGAGTCTTAGACACAGGAACGGAAACTGGGTAGGGTGCCCATTTTACCAGGGGCAGGGGGGAAGCAGCCTCCTTCAAAAGCAAAGATGAAACTGGAGTGAGATGCGTATGACATCATTCATCTCCATGCTATGAAAAGATTTACCTACTGTTCTTGAAGGTGAAGTTATTGTTAAAAGCACAGGTGCAGGGGTCAGTTCAAAAGCTGACAACCCCAGAAACAAGAGCTAGAGAACAAAACCTTTTCCAGAAAGTTAGCTAGACTCACTCTGCACCCTCAAATATTTATCCCTCCTATTCTTTGACTCAGTTGCCTAAAGAGGACCCTGCATATATGAAACTGAAGTTATTATAGACCAGGGGTGGGCAAACTTGCTCAGCGTAAGAGCCACCTAGAACAGGGGTGGCCAAACTTGCTTAACATAAACATCAGATGTTGGAGAGCTACAAGACATGAACAAATATTACCTGCTTTCATTGGAAAATAAGCAAATTTGCTTTTTATTAACATTAAATGAGACTGCCAAAAATAATAACAAAAGGGGTAAAAGCAGATATTGATAATGATATTAATGTGTCCAATTATATTTGTTTGCTAATGATACTTAGCTTCCCCAGCCACCCTGCCGGGAGCCACATAATATATGTAAAAGAGCCACATGCGGCTCCCGAGCCACAGTTTGCCCACGCCTGTTATAGACCATTGCTTGCTCTGTACTCCACTCACTTTGGGGGAAAGGAAGCTTGGTCTGAGCCACCACTTAATATCTTTCAGTTCCAGAGTGCTGAATTAAGGTGAAAGAGTGTCACTGTTGATGAATTACCTTCAAGGGTGGCTCACTTGGACCTGCGGTTCTTGGGACCTGCTCTTTGGTCTCCTTTGAAAACCTTCTGTTGCCTTCTTTGGGGGCTGCAGCTGGAACCGGGTTCTTATTGCTGAGCGCTGGGAAGGGTTTCACCTTCGTTGCTCCCTTCTGTTTGTCCTGAAGAGCAGCTCTAGCATTTCTTTGATCTTGTATGGTATCACGAGTATCGAAGAGACTCCCAGAGAATTTGGATATAGGCTCCTGTTTTTTGTTTTTTAAGAGAAACAACCATCGTTAAAAGACAGTATTAATATCTCTGAAATGGAGGCCAGGCACTTCAAACAAAACAAAAAGGTTGTGGTTGTGCTGAATTAAGCCAGAAACATGGGTGCAATGTTGCATCAATAAAGCAGCTGGGTCACATCCAAAAAGGAATGGCACTGCTATATATGTTACCTGAGAGGAAAAACGGAGTAAAGTAAGGGCTGTCTGAGGGTTCAGCTCTTATTTTAACCATGTGTACACAAACATATTCATGCACATAAATGTCATGAGAAACTAAGCATGAGAAGGGCCATTTTATCAGAATATCATTTATCTATAGTTATAGCCATTAGAAAACTTGAAGAGCCATCATTGTTTTTCTTTGGTGAACTGGGCTGTTTTTCATTCATCTTTTCCATACCTGGAAAGAGCTAGGGGTTTCTGGGAAAACACTTAAGGATTGCTGGCACACTTCAAAGCTAATGGGTATATTCTGAAAACATAGGCTTCTGTTCCACTAGCCAAACATCTACACTGTAGAGCCATCTTGCAAATTTTGGGGGTGGGGAATACTGCTTTCTACATATGCTTAAGAAAATACCCTGTTCTTATCAATGCGTTCTTAGGAACAGACACTAGGGATGACACCAGCAAATAAAATGGACTGTGGACCAGAGTGCAAAATATTACTTCTAGAAAATGATTAAGACAGTCACAGGAGCTTTCCATACATGTACGGTTTGAGCTGGAAGCAATATCTACTGCTTTTTTGTTACATTTATATCCCACCATTGCCTCATGAACTTACGACAGTGCATTATTAGAGCAAACTCTTATTTAGGCACTGACCAACCCAGCTCTACATAACTCCAACAAAGGAACTACATCATATGATCTAGACCAGTAGTTCTCAATGTTTGGGGTGTGGTGACCTACAAGCCCACAGAGCGGGCACAGTCAATAAAGCATGGTGCCCACTTTCACAGGCTTCACAACCCACTTTTGGGTCAGGACCCACAGGCTGGGAAATGCTGCCCTAGATTTACCCTGGGATCTCTTTGTAACAAATGGTCCCAGACACGTATAAAATGGGCTTTCTTGAGCCAGTGTTATAACTTACATCCTCATCAGGATCCTCCAGCTCCTCAGCTTCTTGCTCAGGACTGATTCTTCCTTCTTTCCATTTTTCATTGGTTGAGCTGAATTTGTAGAGACTACAGCCATGGGTGCTCTCCTTGCCCTTCAGAGATGCCCAGCGAGACCCCTGGGAACTCCAGTTATGACTGCCATGCAACTTAGGAGACTTGGGGAGCCACTTGATAGATTCCTGTAAGGAGGGTTAAAGCACAAGAACTTAACAGGTTTAATCCAGCACCTGAATATACAAAAGTCAAATTGCCAAGAGAGTGAACATCAGCTAGAGCAGGGGTGGCCAACCTTGCTTAACGTAAGAGCCACATAGAATAAACGTAAGAGCCACATAGAGATGTCTGAGAGCCGCAAGACCGGAACAAATATCACACACACGTTTTTATTTTTAAAAATATGCAAATTTGCTTTTTATTAACGTTAAATGGGACTGCCAAAAATAAAAACAAACGAGGAAAACCGGTTATAAGAAAGAGAGAGAGAGAAACTAGGAAAGCAAATAGATGGGAGGGAGGAGGGAAGGAAGGAAGGGAGAAAGAGAGAAAAAGCATGCCTCCCCTTTGCTTCCCCAGCCGCCCCGCCAGGAGCCGCACAATATGTGTGAAAGAGCCGCATGTGGCTCCCGAGCCACAGGTTGGCCACCCCTGAGCTAGAGGGATCAACTTCCCACTCAAGAGTTTCCAATGGTCCAGCCAACTGTGGATGTATTAAACCACCACTGTGTAAATGAGTCAAGCAGTCAACAGGAGTCACCAGTGAATGGGTGGTGGCAAAAACATCGGCCATGCGCTGCACCACGCAACAACAGAAGAATCATAGGAGAAGGAAAACTGATGCATTTTGATCAGCAACTACTGGTAACTTAAGCTTTGCAGGACACAAATGCCAGTCTCCAGCCCACCCCTCCTGACCATTCTCCCTCTGCCTTCACTCTGCAAAGCTTCATACATGTCAAATGCATTCTGGATGCCACCTCATGGTTTCAGCTTCACAAGTCAACTTGAGAGACACATTAGTTGCAGTGGTTTAGATTAAATCTTATAGTCTATAGCTTTCCAACGATGGACTTACAAATTCTTTGAGTTCTGAGACACATGAGGTTCAATGCCTTTGTAGATGTTGCCTTACTTGTACAAAACCTTAATTTGCCATATGAGACTTCACAGTGCAGCTCAGCTCCATTAAAAGCCCATTCACTTCAGAGAGCTGGATCAAAACAGGGTTTCTAATAACAACAAACTTAACTGGGCCTGTAAATTACCCTTCGAGGTTGGGCAATACTGGGAAACATTAATAGGCTAAAGGAACAAAACTCTGGTGCTTTGTCTTTCATTATATTATTTGCATCCTAGAGAGCTCTAAAGAGCTAGTATGTGTAGTAGGGTCAGGGTGTCAATAGGACAGTACAGGTCTGGCCAAATCATTCTTCCACAGGCTAGCCTGCCTCGCAGGGTTGTTGTGAGGAGGGAGAGGGGAACCTCTGAGTTCTTTGGAGGAAGAGCGGTTTAAAATGTCTATTAAGGCAAAGAGCACCCTCTTAATATTTTTTGTGCACCATGTCCAGGCAGCCAGAGTATCTACAGACATTTACAGAACTCCATTTACTTAGGTATTCAAAGCTTATTTTCAAGAGATCAGTTATCATTTCATTCTTCTAATTCTCTCTAAATTGAGAATTCCAGAAAATCCCACTGGATTTGTAAAACTGTTATTTAAATCAAATTTGAAAGATATGTTTTTCATCTTATCGTCTTCCCATGGGTTATATAATTAATAAATTCTAGGCATCTGGAGTTTTAGTTTCTATAAGTAAGATGTTTCTGTGAGTAAGATATGATCTTGAAATCAAGAAGCTAGCGACAGGAAAATAAGATGTCAGAATGATGAGATTTCCCCACTTACTGTCAGTAAAACATTGTGTCCGATCTTCAGCATCTTCACTTTCTGCCATTATCCTGACGAAGCTTACACTCTGTCTGCAATAGTACCATCTAGTGGTCATTGTTGCATATTGTTTTAGCAGTTGTTCAAATAGAATATACATTATTTCCCCTAGCTTGTGACTTGAATCCTAGAGGTAATCACATCCTCTGAATACCTGCAGCCAGGAAAAAGTGGCGTAATGTTGCTCCACCTCTATCGAACAATCTTAATTATGAAATGATAGGCTGCTGGCTTTTTATCCTCAGGACAATGAAGGCCATTGTCAACATAGTGGCTAAAACCTTCCTTACAGTACAATGCACTGTTTAAGTCACACAAAATATATATTTAAAAGGACCACCATGTTCTTGTAGCTAAAAGGTGAATAATACATGAACTCTGATTGCTCAACAGCAAGCAGACCCGCTAGGCCTCAGGCTGACAGGGAGAGAAAAATCCATTGCCTAGTGTTCAACGAAGTGATTTTCTGAGGCTTCTCCCCAACATGGATCATAATGGAGAGAGATATCAGTAGGGTTGTCAATATACAGGTGCTTCCAAGAGTTCTCCAGAAGTTACAACTCATCTCCGATGTACAGAGATCAGTTTACATGGAGGAGCTTCAGAGAATGGGCTATAGCATCATATCCCCCTCCCCTCTCCAGGACACTGCCCCCAAACCTCCAGGAGTTTCCCAAGTTGGAGCTGGCAACCTTATCGGTTTTCGGCCAGGGGTGTGAAAAGTATCAGATGGTATCTTGATGGGCAGATGATTGCAACTCAAGAAACAGAGCTCATTCGGGTCAGGGGGAGGAACATATCCAGGAGGAACATAGCCATATTTGTTGGGCCTCTCTTGACCTCTGAGAGGACTTGGCTGGCTGCTGAACAAAGTAAAGAATAAAGAGGCTGGTAGGTACATGAGCCAGATGTATGTTTTTGTTCAGTCACAGAAGAACTGGATATCTGAATGCACCCTAAAACTTGGATATGATGCAAGGTTCCCTATCAAGGTTCTCATGCCTCCTCGGCATAACATTTCTGTCAACAAGTTTGATACACAAGGTGGTATCTGTTGCTGCCAAACTTCACCTGGGAGTGCCCTGGAGGACTTCAGAGGAAGGAGGAATGGACGGAAGAGAACAAGAAGAGAAAGGCACAAGTCAAAAAGAAGAATCTAAGAAATAATCAAAAGAGGGAGTCACATCAAGAGGAAGGGGCAGGTGAAGGAAAGGAACTAAATAGGAAGGGGCAGACCAAGAAGAGGAACCAAATGGTGAGCATAGGATAAAAATCTGTTTTGTTTTTTTCTTGTTACACAGTTGCCTGTGTATCATATCCAAGTTCCTGTTACCTCCTGATGGTGTCTGGTGTTTTTGGCCACTGTGTGACACAGAATGTTGGACTGAATGGGCCATTGGCCTGATCCAACATTGGCTTCTCTTATGTTCTTATGTTCTTAACAGAGTCATCCCAAAAGAGCCCCTCCTTCTCATCCAAGATCTCAAACATTCATCCTTGCATCATATCCAAGTTTTAGGGTGCATTCAGATATCCAGTTCTACTGTAGCTGAACAAAAACATACATCTGGCTCCTGTAGCTACCAGCCTCTTTATTCTTTACTTTGTTCAGCAGCCAGCCAAGTCTTCTCAGAGGTCAAGAGAGGCCCAGACCAATTCTTTTTGCCACACAAACACAAAATAAAGGACACCATCCCCAAAAGAGAGTGAATTCGGCGTCTCCATTTAATCCAATAGGGATACACAGGAAAATAAGCTGTGATATTTATCAATCACATATACACCAAAAAAGGTATCTGATTCCCCCTCTCCCCCCCTCTGATTGGTCCTGCATCCAACTTAATTGTGGTTAAATGAAAATGTCCATGAACTTGGCTTTTTGTTGGCCTTGCCCACACACTTGCCTCTTCCCTCTCCTCCTGCTGAGCATACTGATAGAAACAGTGGTCCGAGACAGATAATCCATGAGGCATGACTGCAGGCACACTCCTTAACCAGAGTTAGTTTTCTACTAACCAAGATACTATATGAGGAGCAAATCTAGGTTAAGAATCCTGGCTTGTGTGGCAAAAAAAAAGAAAGAAAGGTCACTGTAGTTGAGCTACAAGCCTGTTTCCAACATAATGGGTAATCAGAGTTAGTCTTAACCAGGGGTCATTTCGTAGAAAAAGAAGTGCAGGAGCTCATTAGCATAACTCATTAGCATAACTCATTTGCATATGCCACACCCCCTAACATGCCGGATGTGTGTCAGAAGGCAACACCCACCCCTCAGGCTCCACTCCACAGGTGAGTGAAACTGACCTGCTCTTCCTCCATTCCCTTCCCCATCCAATACTTTGTGCAATAAAAATAAGTGTAAAGAACACACCCTCATTCTCTTCCTGCTCCCTTGAAACCACTAGGTTTCAAGTAGACTTGAGATATCCAGGACATGTGCACCACCCATCCCTTTCCCTTCCCCTCCCCACAGCAAGACACCCTGTGAGGTAGGTGGGGCTGAGAGAGGTCTTTTGAGAACTGCTCATGAGAGAACAGCTCTGAGAGAACTTCTGACTGGCCCAAGGTCACACCAGCAGCTGCAAGTGGAGGAGTGGGGAATCAAACCCGGTTCTCCCAGATTAGAGTCCAACTCCTGACCACTACACCAAACTGATGGGGTGGAAGCTGCTGAAGGGTTGGTGAAATTTCTCCAGTACTTATGTGCCATGTGCCCAGATAAAAAATGGTATACTTAGAAAATGTATATGCCACCTTGAGCAAGTCTCTGGAAAAGCAGCACACAGTCATAAAAGGAACAATGATAAAATGATCAATATTAAAACAAAACATTAAAATCAATAAAGACCCTAGCAGGGCTTTCCCCGGGGTGCTGCGCCTCTGCACTGCTCAGGGAAGCCAAGGAGGGGGCGGGGCTTGGTCATGTGCCCGCCCCCTGGGCTCCTCACTCCTGGAGCTGTGCTCCTGTGTGCTCCTGCTCCAATGGACCCCTGGTCTTAACTCACCAGTCTCCATCATCTTCCACCCAGGAAGAGTCTGGTCACTTGGAGCAGGAAGACACTGACCTGCATGCTGACATTGTGCTGCTGTTAATATCCTGGAAGAGAAATGATGGGCAAATACAGATGACCATTTGGCTGGCTGTATATTTTGCCTTATAAAATGGTCAGACAGAATTGCAGGAAGTTACCACTTAGCTAATAGTCATCTGTATTGTAATCTGCTTTGTGGGGAGAATGAAGACTAGAACTATGGTAGCCTGATAATAGCACCTTAACACTGATCAGACTATTCAGAGCCCAAGGCAAAGGGTACCAATTGTGATCTTGGCCCCAGAACTTCATAAAGCTGAAAGCAGAGTCTTGTGGCTGGAGCAGGAGATCGCACCTAACAGTGAAGGATGACAGTCCAAACAAAAAGGAGATGCAAGCAACAGCAAAAATTTAAAGGAATCCCTACAATCCGCCAAATGCGTTCTAGTTAACTTCACAAAATGAAGTTTTCTCATAGAATGATGGGTCTGATAAGAAACAGTCCCCCTGATTTCATCCTCGATTTTGAATTTTGTGTGGAAGGAGGGAAAGGCAAATGTCATGACATGGCATGCCTATAAAAGCTCCCTGTGGTACACGCAGCCCGCAAACACAAGCACAGATGCTGTGACATCCCCCAATCCAGTTCCTGTATAGGAATGATGTCACATTTGGAGCTGCCTCGGCTCAGCGTGCTGATTTACACATGGTAAACAAAGTGAAATGATGGGTTCTGTCACTATCCAAAGAAAGGAGAAAAACAAAGGAACTGCTAATTTGGTTATATAACTCAAGACACAGAAGGGCAGGCACAATGAGTCATTTTGCATTTGTGGGATTTGTGGAAGAAAAGTTCCTCTTACAAGAATGATCATCTGCTCCCCCATACAGAGAAGAATCAGAGCAGTTTAAGAAGTAAAAACCAGTAAGAGCTGAAAACCCCCTCTCGATAGCCATAAAAAATTCTAAATAACTTAACTCAGATCAATCAGTCAGTAGGTTTATTGCATTAAGCTGTTGGCCATTAACATATACAAAAATACAGCAGAGCAATCATAAAAAGTTAAAAGCACCCATTAATATCCAGGTTAAAATTAACTGCTAGTCAGTAAGAAAAAGATAGGACAGGTTTGATCACCATCAGGTAGCCTGACCCTTAGATCTAATCTTAGATGCTGCTAAAGCAAACAAGGAAACTCTATAGGATAGATAAGCATCATTATCTGAAAGCAAGAATGGCGTCTTCTCAGTTTCTGGGTGTGCTTGCATAACCGGTATAATTCCTGCTAGAAATTTCTCTCTTGGAGTGCTGTATAGCAAAAACTTACTCAGATGCTAAAAATAAAAATGAATGAGCTTGGACTTCCAAAAAGTTGGTTGATTTCACCATTAGGACATCATTACTGAAAGGGTCATGTCCTGTGTCCTCACTGATTTAATCTCATGAACCTTTGTTGATCTCAGTACAAGAAATGAGGGATCCCATTGTTGCTGTAGTTACAGATGCAAGCGGTATCTTCATGGCTAGCTTTTGAGGGTTTTTTTTAAATCCAGCGCTTCTTGCCTGTGTGGCAGTTAAAAAAAAATTGTCATAGCTGCACAAGGCAGTTGTCTGCAAAGTCTTTTGTCCTTTCATTCATGAGAGTGAACAGTGTGCCTGGGGAGTCCAGGGTTTGGGGAGAGAGCTCAGGGGGCATGTGACGCCATAGAATTTGCCCTCTGAAGCTGCCCATTTTCTCCAGGGGAATGCATCGGAATGTGGAGGTCAACTGTAACCTTGGGAGAACTTTAGGCCCCACCTAGAGCTTGGCAACTGTGCCCCATTTAATGGACTAGGATTAGGTCCATACATTGTGCTACTGTTAATTCACCCTCTGGATTTTCCTGTGTGGGAGGTGAATGAGTACAGTGCCACAGTATGGCTCCGTACTTGTACTTCAGTGAAAATAAAGCCCAGGCTTCTAAAATTTCATTGCGGCCTACAGTGGTTCAGCTCAGACACTGGTTTACTACTTTAGTGAAAATAAGGCTTGGGGGGGGAGGAATATTTTTTTTCTTTCTTTCTGCCCAATTGCCTCAAGGTAGCAAACAGTTTAAAAAGTCATTAAAATCAACTTTAAAACAGTGTGTGTGTGTGTGTGTGTGTGTGTGTGTGTGTGTGTGTGTGTGTAAATTACTGTCAAGTCACAGCCAACGTAGGGTGACCCCATAGGGTTTCCAAGGCCAGAGATGTTCTGGGGTGGTTTGCTGCTGCCTGCCTCTACATAGTGACCCTGGACTTCCTTGGTGGTCTCCCTTACAAATACTAGCCAGGACCCTGCTTCGCGTCTGAGACATCCAGGGCAGGTTTTAAAACAATACATATATGTAAAAAACAGTAAATTAAACAGGAAGGAGAGTCAATAGGGGAAAGTCACCTGCTGGCAGAAGAAAGTGGTAGCAGGGAACAGACAAATCTTTCAGGGAATCCCAGAGTTTGGGTACAATGATTGAGATGGCTTTTTCTCAGGTTGCCACCTGTCTAGCCTCAGATGACAAGAAGAAGAAGAAGAAGAGATTGGATTTATATCCCACCCTTCACTCACTGAAGAATCTCAGGGCGGCTTACAAACTCCTTTCCCCTCCCCTCCCCACAACAGACACCCTGTGAGGTAGGTGGGGCTGAGAGAGCTCTTTCCCAAGCTGTCCTTGAGGGAACAGCTGGTACAGAGCTATGGCTTGCCCAAGGTCATCCAGCCAGGTGCAAGTGGAGGAGTGGGGAATCAAACCCGGTTCTCCCAGATTAGAGTCTGTGCACTTAACCACTACACCAGACTGGCTCTCTTTCCAAGGGGACCCAGAGCCAGGGACCTGATGATGACTGGAATGGTTGAGTAGGTTCCTTAATGTACGCTAGTCCCAATCCATATAAGGCTTTAAGCCATTACTTGAATTGGGCGCAGAAGCAAATTGGGAACCACAGTAGATGAAATGGTTGAAGTGACAGGGTCCTTATGACCCACTCCAGTCAGCATTCTGTACGATTGTACCTTCTGCACTCTCTACCCCAGTGCAGCGCACCAGTGGCCAGATCTTTCCCATCCAGGAAGGTCCACAGCTGGCTCACCACTCCCACCTGCTTACCCAACAGAAGAGCCTGGGTCCAGCAGAACCCACAGGCCACACCATCTTCTGTTGCATCATTTCTCTTGCTGAAGCATCATGTTTAGATCACATCATCTGCTCAATTCTAATAGTGGTAACAGATGTTACTGTATTGGTCTTGTACTGTTATCATTAAATTGCTAAAGAAACTGTGGTAGGATATCTTGCCTACTCCTCCTGTTCAACTGATGGCGTTATACTTCACTCTGTGGCCTGGACAGCCAACTCAATTGAATTGAGAAATCACTGCCTGTTTATCTTGGGAATCCATCTGTCCTCCTTGTCAGAGAGAGACATGGTTGCCAGGTTGCAGCCTGGGGAGCAAATCTAGATTTGTAAAGAGATTGTAAAAAGTAGACGATTGAGGGGACTGCAAATCCCAGGTAAGTGGTCACCCAGATGAGTTCTGGCTCATACAGGGGATTGTTTTCCATGGATGAAACAGGAGAGTAAATCACTGTGGCCGTGGTCACACGGCCCCTTTAAATCCGGGAGGGCTCCCGGATTTAAAGGGGCCGCATTTTTCAACCGCGGGTTGGGATGTCCATACATCCCAATCCCTGCGGCAGCACCAGCAGCAAAAGCAGCAGCCGCGGCCGCTGAAGAGGCGGCCACAGTGGGAACGACTGCCGCGGCAGCTGTGGCCGAGGCGGAAGCGGAGGGGGCCGCTGAAGAGGTGGCGGAAGCGGCGGCGGCCGCTGAAGAGGCGGCAGCCGCGGAGCGAACGGCGGCCGCGGTGGAGGCGGCCCCAGCAGCAGGAGAGGCGGCTGTGGCGGCCAAGGACCGCCAGCCGCCTGGGTAAGTTGTGGGGGGTTTTTTTCCCCTTTTACACTTGGGCACATGAGTAGCCATGCGCCCAAGTGTAAAAAGGGGGGGGGGGAATGGAGGGGGGAGGCCATCTGGACAGCCCTGTTCTCGCAATGCTTGCAAGAGAGGGCTGTCCAGATAACCTCCAATGCGGGTTCCTCCCGCGACTCCCGGGAAAACACTAGTTTTTCCCGGGGTCGGTAAAAGCGGGAGCAACCCGCATTGGAGCCCGCTTCGCTGCGGGACTCGCTGCGGGGCTATGTAGACGGCCCCTTTAAATGCGGGAGGAAGCAGCCCTTCCTCCCGCATTAAGGGGCCGTGTGACCGCGGCCTGTGGGTCCGTCACTGTCAGCCTTCCCTGTCCTGGTTTTTCTTTGACCAGCCTCTGAAGGCTGAAAGGCAGGGCTATGGAAGAGAGAGACAAAGTCATTTGCTGTTCTAGCCCTTTTGCTTCTGGGGCTTTGTCAGGCAAATGCAACCTAGGAGCTTAAAAAGGACGACAAGGGGACCCCAGACCTAGGACGACCGTATCTGTTTGCCACTCCAATTCCCATCATGCACACAGATACACTTTTATTGACAAGAACAGTTTTATTAGCCACTACAAAATTAAGATTCAAATGCTGCTACTGACATTACATCTGCTGTTGGAGATTAACATGCTTTAAAACAACAGCCAAGCAAACTTGGGTCAGCAAACTTTTCAGGATCTCAATCTGCAGAGGAAACAAATGGAAAACCATTAATGCAACCAAAGCCTGGGCTAAATGGCCCCCACACCGCAGAGCATAAAGTTACTTAGCACACGAGGCGAACTTTCTTGTTGGAAAGTTTTATTTAAAGTTAAAAGATAACTTTGTGCATTCAAAAGAAAGGGCTGAAGAACTTGCCTGAGGGCGTTCGAACTTTTGAAAATGCCATAACCAAAAACAGAGTGAAACCAGGGAGAGTTGGGAAAGGGATAACTGCATCAGAGGGGGCTTTCTACAGATTGAATAGGATGATTGTTAAGTTTGGGTAGGGTTGAATGTTGGAATATATAAATCTTCAAGATCAATTACTCTTTCCTGGACCCAACTTCTGTATTTAGTCTTGTCCCAAAAAGCATTTTAATAAGAATGGAATAGCCCAATATACATCTCAGATGCTATAATGGGTTCAGAGAAACTGAACTCACTCTTAAAGGAAACCTAGACCCAAGGCAACAATTGCTGCAAATTTTGTACAAACTGCTAACATTTACCAGACATTGTGGTTATACGGATATGGTGCAGAGGAAACATGATCCGTTCCAAAAAATAATTACTTCCACTGGTGCCTTATTTACCACATTTACCATTTACTATCACTTATTTACCTCCTTTGCCCAGAGCGAATATTTATATCATGGTTTATAATGTTCTAAATGCTTCATACAAATTATCTGAGCAATACTCACAAACAACCCTGTAAGGTACTTTATCCTTATGAGGGAGTTCAGGCTGCTAGACAACGGCCTATCTACCCATAAGTAGAAGCTGAAGCAAGATTTGAACCTGGAACTTCCTGGTCCACTCTTAGCCACTACATTGTACCAGCTTTCTGAAATACGAGTAGAAACAGTCCACTTGGTATCTTGATGCTTACAGCAAATTTGATGCCTCTTGCTTACAGCAAGACGCATCATCCCTTCCATACATAGTTATTGCCAAAGCATCAGCAAGTATTTTTATGGTGCAATAGGATCTTGCCCCTCATTTATCCCAGACCTTTTAGCAAATACAGACCCTTAGTGGGTAACTGGAAGAATATTTCACTCTGCATCAACTTTTAAGGGAGAAAAAAGTCAGGGTAAATAAAAAGAATATGGCTGTGGTCAGACGTGCCTTTAGATCTGACCCGGCTGAGAATGCCTGATGGATCTAAAGGGCACTATCAGACAGCAACATCTGGGAAAGGTCCCACAGTCATCGGCACCCTGTGCTGCTCCACCACAGAAGCAGAATTAAAAGACACCAGGGAAAGTCCGGTTCTAACTGGTTCCCACAGGCCACAAATGGACTTCCGCTGTCTGATCACTCAAGCACGTTCTCAAGCTGTCGGGATGGTCTGCCCATTCCACCCCAAGTCAGTGCCATTTCCGCCTGCATACTCCATGGGGAACCCTCCACATGGAGGTTCGATTCCTTGTTTATGCACATGGGAAACAAAAGGCAATCTCCCCACTTGCACAAACATGGCGTCTGATCACACAGTGATGGGCTAAGCCCACAGCACAAAGGGATGTGTGCTTGTATGACTGCGAGTCAAATTACAACCAAGGAAATAGGGGCGCTTCCTCTCCGCATCAAATGGCACGTCTGACCACAGCCTGTGAAACAAAGTGATTTGCCACTTCTACTTCTCCCCATTATATAAACTATATTGTTTTGTTACTACAAGGGCTGAGACACAGTATTTATATTTTGCACTAAAATCATATGTAAAAGGCAAAGGGAGAGAAAGTTATAAGATTTTTTTACCTACCAAATACCTCTGTCTCGTCATGTTCAACTCATCATTTTTAAGCTGAAGCCTCTTTCCTACCCTGCAATCTTCACTTCTGGGGATGCCTTTTCTTCCTGCAAGACAAAGAGCAAAGTGCATGGCAATTCTGAAAAAGAAAAGAAACACCCAAAGCTTCATCCCGCCTCGCCCTGTGAACACACATGTGCACAGAGTACCCTTTCCCACCCTAAAGGGAACAGTATTTATATAATTAAATCTATGTTCTGTCATGCACAGTAAATTCCAGCATAACGTCTGTTATACACAGGTATATTGAACTCTGTAATCCATATTACACAGGGCAACTATTATTTACACATTAACTACCTAATAAAAAATCTGAACTAGCTGCATTCTGCTACAGCTAATTAACCAATGGCTTAGATGGAAGGAAGTGGGGTGGGAAAAGGTATCAAAAGAATAAAATTCTGTTAAACTCCTACCAGCACAACCTTTGTTCCCATGCTACTGCCCCCACACTGGGGAAGGGGGAGACGAAACAAAGGCACATGAAAATATTGATAGAATCCAATCGCCACCTGGTACAAATTTCAACCCTGTCCCCTATACATTCAGTTTATGAATAAAAGAAAACTGACATGAGAAATGTATCCTGTTTGCCTCCTGGAACTTTGGGCCTCAGTTAAATGTAACCATTTCCTCTCCTCTCCACTTGGGCTCTAAGCATTGGGAAGTACATCCTATAGACACAATGGGGAGGGGGTTTGATCCTTTTCTACTCATCCTTTTTAAAAACAAGAACAGAAAGGAAGAGATTATTTCTTAACGAATAAAAGAAACAAAACCTACCTTGTTGCAGCAACTGGTGCTCCTCTCCTGCTATTTAAGGCTCTTTCCTCTTGGAAAAAGGAAGTTTGATCACAAAGTCCTATGAGTAAAAGATGCCCACGCAACAATGACTAAGCCTTCATGAGGTTTTTAGCCTACAGTGCCCATAGGACAACAGAATCTTGAGCAAATCTACATGTTAAAATTGAGGCAGGAAATGCTGGTGTTTTCTTGCAGCAATTCCAACACAAAGCTGTCCTTCCGTGAGAACGTATGTACAAATATACACAACCTTGGGATAAAACAATCAACCAACTGCAAGATGCATTAATCTCATATTACCCAGTTGGCTCTTTTAGGAGATCCATCAGGGGGACAGAGAACAGAACTGAAGATGGAAATCCCCTTGTGGATTTTATACATGAATAATTTTGGAGTGGCCAAAAAAATCATATAAACACCTTAAATTAACTTTGGTCCCAATTAGTGACAAATCCTCTGGGGGATGAACCCTGATATGAAGACCAAGAGATGCACATTATAAATACATCTCAAAAGAAACATTTCAAACTTTAAAATCATTTAAAACTTTATTTTCCCTTACAAGCAATTTTGTTACAAAAATAACAATCTTGGAATCTGAACCACACACATACACAGTAACATTCAAGATCTTTGTTCTCGATGTCTGTACAGTTCTCAATGTCTGAAAAAAGTGAAGAACATCCTACAGGATTTGTCACATCCTGCATATTCCTTGTTTGAACTGCTGACTAAAAAACAGTTTTTACTCGAGAGCTAGTATTGCCCTGAATGCTGCATGAGACCGAAATCTGGGGGAAACAGTGGTTTGGTTGCTATGTAAATCACAAAGGAGAAGCAGTCATGAATGTCTGTGTGAGTGCACATGATTATATGTTGTGAGTCACTGAATGATGGCACTTTTTAATTTCATTGTACTATGTACAATGACAATAAAGTATATTATTATTTGTTCCTAGGAATACTAAATACATGAATGCATAAATCCAGGCTAAACCCATTTCCAGTTTGACCATAATTTGTATTTCTTAACTATGGCCCCGTCCACACGAGCAAGATAAGCCGGATGGGAAGTGACTCAAATTTGTGCTGGCGCAATTTGCGCCTCTTTTGCAGGATCACACAGGTCCATGGACCTGTGAGGGCGAACCACCGCTGCGTGATCACACGCAGCCACAGGCGAGTTGGTTTTCTTTTTCCGGCCGTTTTCAGTGCGCTTATCTGCTTCTACAAGGGATCGATGACTTGCCTGTCCACCCTTGAGATTACCCGATGATGTGCATACCGGGATGGGAGGGGGGAAAAACCCAAAAAGCCCGCTCCCCAACGCCACTTGTTTGCACTGGCGCGATCACACCAGGAAAGGTCAGTTCTGGGCCGTCGCAAACCATTTGAGACTGCCTTTTCACTGGTAGCTAAATAAGCCGATTCCCCACCGGCTCAAAGTGGTTTGCGACACTTTGACACCAGTTGCAGGATGCTTCCCAGATGTGCTTGTGTGATCACGCCACTTTGAGTCAGCGGGGAATCGTCCTTCTTGTGTCGCAAATGGGTGCGTATGATCACGCCCTATATTAATCAACTGACTTTCCTTAGAGCAGCGCTCTTTATCCCATGGATCTGTAGTACCCTCAAGTCAGCTGTGGAACTTTCATCTGCAGGATCACGAAACCTTTTAGAGTTGCAATATTTCGTCTGCTTTTGGAAGGACCTGTTGCTACGGTGCACTGATGCCATCACTTCTCCCTGCGCACAACTGAGAGGAGTAGCAGGTCGGAGAGATGAGGTTACTCAGTGGTGATGATTTCTCAAGAACTTTGACCTGTGGCTTCCTATTAATAATGGTCCATCTCCTGGTACTCAGCCTGTGTTTACTATCTCTCTTGGTCTACTGCCAAGGCTCCTGGCCTCAGCACTAGCCATGTCATTAATACTGGATTTTCCTGACCCTGATATCATATGTTTGTAGCTCAGCGGGTTCTGGGCCTGAACAAAGTTGAAGACCACTGCCCTAGAGCACAGTATCAATGGTTAATTTAAGAGGGTAGTCAAACGAACTGGCATAACACAATAGCGTCGTAACAATGTTTCCAAGAATTCATACATACATGTTCAATCACTTCTGACTGTTTCATCAAGTGTCAGCTTTCAGATGGAAAACCCACCACAGACATAAGTTAATGAACTGGTATAAGCCTTAACAATAGTTTCAATGGAAACCATTTACTAGATATTTACAGGTAAATATGCAATGCTGCATATTAGCAATATGCAAAGATGTAAGTCACATTTGAAGCAGCTAGCACATCCATACATGTCTACACATGGTGACACAAGACATATCTTATAACTAACTTCAGGAGTGGACCACTAAGTCCTGTTATATGAAAATGCTGCTGTTCTTGTTTCCACATTAGGTTTCAGTAAAATACTCTCTAGCTCTAATGGAACTGAACAGGCTCTTTGTGCCCCTGTTTAGCAAATCAATAGGCTGTTTTTCAATGCAGGGAGCAATCATGAAACAAAGAGCAATGCAATCGATAAAACCAGTTCCAGAAGATAAGCAAGCAATATCCTATATGTAATCAAGCCATACGTTCATTGGGGGAAGATGAGAGTGGGGGGAAATCAACTAAAACCTAAAAGGGCACAAGTCTGTGTACCAGAAGATTAATAAAATTCCTAATCTAGCAGGCTTCAGAATATAGTAGATTCCACAACTTGAAGGCCACTGCTGAAACAATTTACCATTAACATTAAACTACTTGACTGGACATAGGACCATCAAGAGTTTTGTAGTACTTGTATTTCAAGCAGTAAGGCACTTAACAGGAGAAGGTGCAACCCTCAAGTATCCCAGGGCCCAAATCGTAAAGGGTTTTAAAGCTCAAAACCAGACCAGTACCTTGAATTTAGCATGAAAATACATGGCCAAGCAATACCATCTGTACAAAACTGGGCCCACTCTGCTCTTACAGCAGAAGTCAATCTGGCTGTTGCATTCTGTACCAAAGAACTATGCTCTCTGCTCCCAACAGTACAGACTCAGTGTTCCCATGGGCCCCTGCTGGTCCCTGGTTTTGCCGCCACCTCCAAAACACACCCCATTTAAGTGAGAGGAAATATGGAATGGGATTATCATCTCCAAAATCTGATCACAGGAACTGTTACTCCAGTATACCAGAATTACTAACATTGGGCTAGTAATGATATAGCTACCTGGGTTATATTTATTTGGAAAGGGATACAATCTTGAGCTGTAGGATGGCCTCCACAGGGAAATTAGCATGGAACTCAATGCGTGGGAGGACTCTGATGTTAAAATGTACATGCTATTCTAGATGATAAAAGGCCTCCAGGTGCTCACATTTCACTCTGTAACACAATTATTCCTTTGGTACTTTATGAACTTAGCTACAAATAATTTTAAAAACAGCTTTAAAGACAGCCACTGTGAAGCCGTTGGAAGAGGTTCAGAAGCTAACTATGCTGAAATAATGCACAGTACAGAAGGTATTGTTTGCCAACTTTCAACATGTTTGTCCAGAGACATTAAGTTCAAGCATAATTAGTTGATAGGAGACATTAGGCAAAGTTAATAACTACACATATGTCCTGTCTTGCAAACCAATACCCAGCAGTTATATATTATTTTTTCCCAGACTTTTTTCTTTTGACTGTCACACATTGTAGTTTGGATTTGTACTTACCTCCTTAAACATATATTTTTTCATTCCAACTGATAAAGTAGCTGTACCAAGTATGTTTGATGAAATATTTAAAGGACTGAGGTAAATTTACAAATGCATTCCTACCTGGTTGTTAATGGGTGTTAATCCTGCAATTCCATGATTTTAACAGCATATTTTTGAGCAGGTACAATTCACAAACAGCAGATAGTGTTTGCAAGACACTATAACGTGATTCCTGGAAGGAGTATAGGGATGGATATGCTATTTGAATTTTATGTTCAACCCCTGTAGGCATTGGTCAAGAGGAGAAGATGAAAAATATATTATAGCCTAAGAATATAAGAGAAGCCAATGTTGGATCAGGCCAATGGCCCATCCAGTCCAACTCTCTGTCACACAGTGGCCAAAAACACCAGGTGCCCTCAGAAGGTCCAGCAGTGGGGGCAGGACACTAGAAGCCCTCCCATTGTTGCCCCCCATCAAGCACCAAGAATACAGAGCATCACTTGCCCCAGATTGAGAGTTCCTATCTATACTTTGTGGCTAATAGCCACTGATGGACCTCTGCTCCAGATGTTTATCTAGTATCTGAAGTCTCCAGATACTGTACTGTACTGTTTACAATAATAATGGAGACCATCCAAAGCACTGAACAATCTAATTTAGCATTATTCATTCTGGTGGTCTGGGAACATAACGAACTGGATCACCTTGTGGTCATGTAAATGGGTATACCACCTGCTTTAGTTCAATGGCCATGAGACTCCTTGAAGAACAAGTATGGGTTTTTGTGCAATGGATAATTACATCCAAATAAACTTTTGGATTTTGGAATCTTTTAATTGTGGTTAGCTACTGACACATATTACCTATGTAAAGTGCCATCCTAAGCCCAAGAATGACACGGGGAAACTACCAAAGAACCTTTGTAAAAATCTCTCCTCACCACCCAGCACACTTAAGAACATATAATACTTGGCATGATATAGCATATTTCCCCATATCATTGACTGTAGAAATTTGGGAGGAAGGGAGGTCAAATATGGGAAATACAAAAGCAGTTGGAACAAGCCATTCAAACAAGTATAAAGCCCTGGGAAAATACGGGTGATTTGTGGTTGCTTCTTCTTCTACTTCTACTACAGTACTCTGTGGGACTCATAAATCTCATGGGCTGTTAGGTCTAAGAGAAAATGGTGTATTAATATTTCTGTGGGAGAGATTCTAAAGTTACACACAATTGTACAAGAGAAGCAAAAACAAACAAGGAAATTACTTTTGCTTTGTGTTTACACATGAACTGATTTAGATGCTGATACAATCCTACTTAAAGAAAAAAACATGCCTTGCTCTTGAATTATATAGATGTTCCATAGTCTTGCTATAAGGCAGACAGAAGAACAAATTTAGAGTCCAGTGGCAGCTTTAAGACCAACAAAGGTTTATTCAAGGTATGAGCTTTTGTGAGCAAAACACACTTTTTCAAATACAGTGGAATGGGGTGTAAGGTTCAAACTTATAGACCGACTGAACAGCAAATTAACATGTAACAGGATGAAGATGTTTTAAGCTATGCAAAACCAGAATTAAATAACAAGTTAAGATTATAAGGTCAACAGCTGTAAAGCAATAAATATGTCAAAATAAATCTGAGACTCTCCATTCACTCTAATATGGGTGAATTAGAATATAATCTAATATGGGTGTGGAGGTGTACTTTATCCAAAACCCAGTATATCTTCCTTAGAAACAAGCCAGTTTTGTCACTCAGACACACAGAAACAAAGTATGACACCAACACCAAGATTTAAACCAGGGCTCCGTTGGGGCCGGGGCGCCACTCCGGGAGAGAGGAGGCCGGGGGCGGGCACATAACAAAGCCCCGCCCCCCAGCTCGCTTTCCCAGCCCGCGCTTCGGCTGGGAAAGAAAGCCTCCTCTCCTGCTCACTCTTCCCAGCCCGGCGGCAAGTGCCGCCGGCCCGGGAGAACTTCTGTCCCTCCCCACCCCCCAGCAGATTGTCCCCGGGCCGCACGGCGAGCGCCGCCGGCCCGGGAGAAGCCCTCTCCCTCCCCACCCCCCAGCAGAATGTACCCGGGCCACGCGGCAAGCGCCGTATAGGTCTATTAAAAAGA